>OW028610.1:11470000-16270000 GCA_932294325.1 Allophyes oxyacanthae | reverse complement strand
CAACATACACAAATTGTAATGTTACGTGGAGTCAAATGTTTGGGTCTTCATCAATATAGAAAAGAATACTCCTTATTGCTCACATATACGGTAAGTATTTTTTTTTTAATATTTTATTCATTTTTTTTTATTACAAAAGAGGTTTATAACTTTATAGCATGTCTAGTAAAATCCAGGTTTTCAATATATCCATCACTATCTAACGTGATAGAACAAAAAGAGACGGGGCTGTCTTTAAACCCGGGTTTTACAAGACTTGCTTTAAATCATATTTTGTAATAAGGGGGATAAAGTAAAAAATATGATAGTGCGGGTAAAAAGAACGGTCTCATCGCATACCAACAAGACAAATGGCAGTGGCCAAATTGCTTTTCCGATTCATCACAATCATTTTGATTAGAAGATTTGGGAGAGGAATGACCTAGTTGGGAGATGCCTATATCCAGCATTAAGTTTTAATGGGCGGAGTTGATTGATTGAAGGTTTATTTCATTTAGGAATTGAGAAATATCTTGAAAGCTAGTTTTTGCTGTTAAACCAAAGCATACAACATGATGGTAATAATTTCTCATGATCAATTATAAAACATTTATATTTTCTGACGTATGTTGCTGACTGTACATTCTGTTAGATAAGCATGGTTATAAAGCGATGTTATATAGAATAAATAAACCCGTATAATATCCAGGGCCTTTTCACACAGTTTCCTTACTGTTTTTCACTTTTTTACGGAAACGTGTGCTTGTGTGAAAAGACGCTAACCACAGATCAAATATTCTACAGATACTCGACTTCGTAAATCAGGTCATTCGGCGCATGCACACATAGAGACGCGGCACAAGGAGTGCTACACTGAATTTAGAAGGCAAGTCGCGAGTAAGCCCCGTATTTCTACGTTGAATTTCAGTTCAACGCGCGCTGCACGTGTGCTTACACCAGCGAAGAATGTAGGAAGTCAACTATCCGTATAATACATAATCTGTGGCCTAACCGAGCGATGGTATAGACTATAGACAAGATGGAAGTACAGATACATAGACACACAAAATATTAGTAACGTTAAGTTTACTTACAACACAGACGTTAGACTGTTATATCTTTGTAACCACCACCGTACAGACTCGCCCGGCACACTTCACTAGTATGTGGAACACTAACGTACACTGTGTATGAAATCAACTGCTCGACTTTAACATGTACCACGTTAGTTTTTTTTTTTTTACTGTTTTACTTTTTTTATACAAAAAAGTATATTTCTTTATGTCAATTTGTTTCGTTTGTTTCGTATGGCGTATTTTGTATGGCTAATTGCCATAACAGCTAACCATAATCGACTTATAATGTTAAAGAATAACCAGTATCCATTGATATAACTTCATGGATAGATTTAGCTGCTATACATTGAAGTACATGACATGACAAAGAAAAAATTGCCTTTTGTAAATCCCACAGAAATTTCTTTCTGAATAATTATGGCAACTTCAAAAGTCCAGTCAAACAGACTGACTTTTCGATCCTTCAATACGTGAAAAAAATAACAAAATTATTTTGCTTACTTCTAAATAATTACTGCGCTGTGACCGTTATTAATAAACTCAAATCATCGATAATCGGTCCAATATCACAACATACGCTACGCAGCTGATTCCACACAGTATAACAATGAATTAATTCAAACAATTCCTCCAATGCAATGTCCTTTCGTCGTCCGAACAAAAACATATTCTAGCAAAATATGAACCGTGTACACTAAATATATTACTTATATACGTCATATATACGTGCGTGTATGATCGAGCGTGGAGTCTTCAGTGAGTTAAAAAACATTAGTTCTTCATTCGTATCCAATGTAAAGGTTGGAGCACATTATCATGATATTCCGACTATAGGAAGAGCTCTTACAGTTTGGACATATTGATTTTGTAATACAGATAATAAGAATATACACCGTGTAATTTCATTACCGCAACAACTCACATACGTTAGAATATCTAGTTAAAAGCATAAACAATAACATAAACTTAAGTTTTTTGAAGTTAACAATTATTTTTAAGAAAATAGTTTTAAGCCTAGCTTTACTTACTGCATTTAAATTTGAGTCTTTTTGTCTTGAAATAAGATTTAATTTTCTATTGCTCATTCGAGCGTTGGTTTAGCGAAATTAATACCTATATTTTAAAAATTACTGAAATCGATCCATTAATCCATTATGAACAAACAATATTCAAGTTTGGCATTTATTCAATTACATCCTGTATATTTTTAAGACATTAATAAATCATACAAGTTATTAATAAATGTGATAATTTATTTACCACCTTAATTTAATTTTATAAAGCGAATATAATATTATGTACTATTATTTAACTATGTCGCTTGAAACAGAATTGGTTTCAGCTATCAATAATTGCAGGTAGCAAACTGTCAGAACTCTTTCTATAAAAACGGTGGTACATTTTGAATCCCGTATTAGGTTGGCGCGTTACTAAACAGATAGTGGAATAATTGTTGTCGAGACAAACCGCAATTCATAACCTTATATCTGCCCAATACCAACATGCAACAAAACCAAGGCAGCATGCCGTACGAACTGATCGCCTTCATACTGTGCGGTCCCTCCCGCGTATAGGCGAATAACTCTTCAACGATAACTTGGCACTCCGCGTCTCCCTCTTCCGCATACGTCAACCCTCTGTCGCCCGCAAACATACAGTGTGCACGCACACATATGTACATACTCACAGTTACGAACAAGTCGAACAAATAGATAAGTATACAAACAAGGTCACCGGATAGTTTTCGCAGGAAATTATGGATTCTTTCGAGTTTGGTTATTTATTTAAAACCCTATTATAAGAAATCCAACTTCAGTTCTTTAGAAAACTTTATCTACACCTGTTATTTAATTAACTCAAAACTATTTAGTTAAACGCGTAATACAAGATTTTGAAAGTTTAGTATTATTTTGAATAAAATAGTGTTAAGCCCAGCATTAATTACTGCATTTAAAATCAAGTCTTATTGCCTTGATATAAGATTTAATTTACTTGGCATAATCAACCGTCAATTTGACGAAAAACTATAATATTCAGGTTTTAGATTTATTTAATTACACGTTGTATATTTGGTGATCATGTATATCTGTCTCTTTGATCGACTATACGCTCACATGTCAAGCTATAGATTTTCTGTATAAGCTGACCTCTCATTTTACGGAAAGTCTATACAATGCGAGGTCAGCTTATACTGGAAATGTATATCCTCATATGTAGCCATGATACGAACAGGCGCAGTTAAGTGTGATGCCGAGTCTCAAGTCATCGTTGTCGAGTGCTGGTATGTTTCTATAATGTATTTGGTAAAGGATACTGTCTTCCGGTGGCTTGTTCTCGGCGGAGTCCATGCCGGGCAGCGCGGCCGCCACTCGCCGGAACAACTGGAATACATTAAGATGACGTCAGAGTTACGCAGGAAATTATACAAAACAATAATTTTATTATACAGAGTGTTTAATATAAACAGGACACCTCCTTTAAGGGATAACGCCTTCTTGAATGGGACTAGAACCTTGTATAATTAAACCAATACGACGAATTTCCGATTATAATATTATTGCACTAGGTATAGGTACCTATTTATAATCTAACATAGACCTGTTACCATTGTATGCATTTGTATATTATGTATTGTATTGATAACTTAATTTGTTTTGTTTGATAAACTAAAAAGCATAATAAATTTGATAATCTCAAAATATAGCTATGTTTATAATATTATTATAAACAAGCGGCCCGTCCTGGGTTCGCACGGGTGGACATCTTTACACCTTGGGTTACATTATTGAAGATTTCGTAGGGAACCCTAATTGTTTTGCAAAAAAATAATTGCCTATTTATCTCAGTGGTAATATAGAATCTACTGGTCAAAGAATCTTTTAAATCGGTCCAATAGTTTTTGAGTTTATTCATTACAAATAAAAATACAAATCTTTTCTCGTCATAATATTGATGTAGGTAGATTATAGTGAATGAACATTATAGAAATGCACCGTTGAGCAGCAGAACCCAGTTCAAGATTTGGGACCCTATTGTATAAGAAAATCTCGCATTTCGATTGGAAACTCACTTAGGGCCATTTTCACCGACAATACCTATAACAGATGTTTAAAATGAAATCGGCCGATTACCCATACAATTTTTTTTAACGATAGATTTTGCTCTAATCGTCTGTTATGTTGTCCGTGAACTTGGGCCTTATTATCGGTTGATATTAATTGACGAATTGACATACGATAACTTAATTACGGCTGATTGAGCTGTGAACATGCTCTAGTCTTGTTCACAGCTCCTGTTATTATGTTACACTTTTATTAACTCCCGACAAAAAAGAGGGGTGTTGTAAGTTTGTAATGTCTATCAGTGTATCTGTGGGTTTGTGTATCTGTCGTGGCATTATAGCTCCAAAACCGATGGACCGATTTCAATGCAGTTTTTTATTATCGAAAGCTAAATTAATTTTCATATGCCAATTCGTCTAAACGTTGTCGAGATGTTCTTACATCGATCGCCATGCTGCAGTCGTCCTTGCTACTCTAGAGCAATGAAGAACTTGTATAGTCGTAATAAAGAATTTAACTGTGTGCTGTCTTCGACGAGGCCACGAGCAAGGCAGAGGTCGATTTATATGGCCTGTATTGATCCGCTGACGTCAATATTGGAGGGACGCGATGTACCCTCGTTAACACCTAACTACCCAATTTTACCTTTGGATCGTTGGGCTTTACTAATGGGCAAATGAATTGAATAAGGTGGTCTGTCTGGCGGTTGTCTAGCGAGCAGTGATTGTTATTAGATACGACATAACGAGGTGAAGATCAGATGTGCTAGTATTGTACATTATATATTATTGTATTGTATATTATTATTTGTTAGTATTTTATTCTTTCTTTTATGTATTGTTCTCGATACTATTTTAAAAGTACTACTATATGTAATAATGTTATTTCTATGTTGTGGTGAGAAATAAATAAATCATTCATTCGTTCATTAGCTATTACAACCGAATCTACGCATTACATATAAAATACGGACAAATATAAGGTCGTACTTTAATAGCGAAGGTCCTTTTAAGGGGTTATAATACTTATCAATATGAACGACTTTTACTATGGGACCAACCATGAAATCGCGAAAAAAATATCAGTATAATGTATGGAACCATACATTTAGTTGAGTAATATTGAATAAATTTTATGGAACAGCTGATTTTTGTTCCCGCGATATCAGGTTTGGTCCCATGATAAACGTTCTTCATATTCATGAGTACTATATATAACCCTTAAAAGGACCTCCGCTAATAAAGTAGGACCTTTATATAATGCTAAGTTTTCATGGTATCATCACCAGTAATCTATCGAAATATTCACAGTTCAGTGACAAAAGCTAACACTATACCCAAGGTTACGGACGGGAGCCCGCGGTACCGACGTGACAGTGTTAGCACTCTTTTGTCGAACGCTATTGTCCGTGACAGATAGTTGGTTGGATATGATGAACATCTACTTATTTTACAAAAATCATTTCAACACACACAAGTTCTTTTATATACATGTTTTTTTAATTTATTTATTTTCTGTACACGTAGGCACACATACCGTCACTCGATGTGGCTCCCGCTGAAAACCAGCGCTGTCGGGTTGCTTAAGCTGAGTGGAAGCCTTTTTGACACAGCTGCGACGTAGGTACAATCCATTTTTTATTTAGATAAATAGTTTTATTTTTGTTTTACATGTTTTTATTTTTCTGTTATGTTATCTTTAAAATCGTTTTTGTGCTGTGTCAAACAAATACTTTTTCTTTCTTTCTTCTTTCTTTAACATCCATCTCGCGGTCCTTGGTAATTAATGCCCTTGCACCATGTCCAGGGTAAGATTCAAGGAAGCTTGATTTTGCGCATACAACTTAAACCATTATACCTAAATATTACCACAGAAAAAAAAAAAAACTTAATTAAAATACCTGTTTAACATTGTATCCGGCTTTCGCGCTGGTCTCAATGAACATGACGTTGAGCTCCTTGGCCTTCCGATCACCGTCCTCGGTGGACACCTGCCGCTTGTCCGACAAGTCGGTCTTGTTGCCCACCAACATGATAATGACGTCCGACCCGCGCTCCGTGCGGACGTCATCGATCCATTTCGATGTTTGGTGGAATGAGTTTGCATCTGCCGAAGTGAAATAAAATACTATTATAGCAAAATTGTCGGATCTTCACACGTGAAACATTCTTAAATGCCCACTGTGCCATACACATTCTATTATTAGTATTAGAGTTCAAAACGGGGTATTTACCATGCATATATTGTTTTGAAATATTTGGAACCAGAAACAATATATTTATAAACATGGTAAATACACCGTTTTGAACTCTAATACTATTGTTAGTAACCATGACAGTTTAAAAACTTATACATTCTATTATTCCAAAATCCATAAGTTCATATACATCTGCTTAGCTTAATGACTGACATTAATACATCCAAACATTCTCATTTGGAATATTAGTGAGATTTCCTTGTGCTTGAAACACCAACGCACTTACAATAAGTAGTTTACCTAGCCTCGAGAACAAGAATGTGCCTATGAATAAAATGACAATCCTTACTACCACACCACAATAAATCTATAGATAGTTGTTTCGGGTCTGGTTTTGTGTGAATGTGACATGTATGTTTGTAAACTGTACCCTCGATACAGGAGAAATCCTAGTGAGGGGAAAGGTTTAAAAAAAAAAAAACTGTACATAGTATCTGAACTCTCTTTCTTTCTGTAGTCAGTCCAATCATTGCTCTTGGGCTGTTCTCGCGAGTATGACTGTATGGTCACCGACCTTAGACGTTATAAAACACGTCAGTGGTTTTATGATGTTATAATTATAAAGACACAAGTTCAAATAATAACTTTGAGTTATAATTTGAGCTTACTCGGACCAAAACTTTAAAAACCTTTTAACCATCCGGCTAACCTTATATGTGTCATAGATTCAATGTCGTATTGTCGTTATGAATAAATTATTATTTACGCTATAGCGACCGCTACTAAACCGTAAAACCAAACGCTGTGAAGCCTTATTATTGTCTTCACCTAATTTGGAGATCAACAGCAGTAAATTATTGTTGTATAAGCTGTATTCACTCATAACACCATTTGTGTAGGTGGACCTACTACTACATGCGCAGGAGAATGCGCACAACCAGGCTTTGGAATGAATTTGTTTTTATTAACTAAAAGTATTCTTTAACATTTCCTGATATTTCATCTGATGAAGATGGTGAAATGAGGTCAGGGTATGGTGAAGATGACAAGTTGACAACACCGTACGAAGGACCTAAGCAAAGTTAAGTATCCGCCAGGCGCTCTTAGCTTAAGCCACTTTGCCGCGTCCTGCCCTATTCGCATTTCGCACTGTATGACCTACGCCCTTCTTAATGTCATCGACCCACCGCGTAACTGCAACACATCTTTACCTTTACTGCTATCCGAAGCTAGAAAGGCAGATGGCAAGATGGGTCGATGACATAAATAAACTTGTCGGAAATTGGAATGACCGGGAGGAACTTCTCAAAAGTATCGGCCAGGCGCTGTTAGCTAAGGCTACTGCCACGTCCTGCCCTATTCGCATCGTATGACCTACGCCCTTCATAATGTCATCGACCCACCGCGTAACTGGCAACACATCTTCACCTTTACTGCTATCCGAAGCGTAAGAAGACCATTGGCAAGATGTGACTCAAAATAGGGACGAATGGCGAAGTGGCTTAGGTAGGCCCTGCGGTCGGTTGACAAAAGCTGAGAATGGTGATGATCAAGATAGCTATCCGATAGATCTTTATGTGCAGGTGCCACGCCACTGAACTGCATCCCACGCCATGACCTTATGCCGCATTCGTTTATACATGTGAAAAAGCGCGTTTGACGTCATTTCTTTTCATTATCGTTCTCAACCAGTAGGTTTACGAGCAATTAGCTGGCTATATCGTCTTACCTTACTGTCTTAACACTCGTAAAAGCTGGAATATAATCTATTTACAAGCTCTGTTCGTCCCATGCAAATACTATGCAAATAGCGATCTAGTTCTCATCGTTATGTACTTATTACATTTTTTTTTTCGTTATTATTACCGCTAGTGTGATAGTGAAAGATAATTCAGTAATAAATATTTGGTCGAGGCCTTGTCTAATAAATAAGACAATAAAAAGGAATTAGTCATAAATATTTATAGGCGCGCTTCGTCCGGAAGGTGCTGCAGTAATTATAATAACCTTGATTATGTATTAAAAAGTGTGTCAACACGTCAGTTCATCATTGTGAAAGTTAAAACTCGACTCGAGGGGATCAAGTAGTCGTAGTGGTCCAGCAGAGTACTAGAAACCTAATTCCTGGCATTCCATACTTACAGTAACCAAAAATGTAGGGTGCGTACACATAGCATGAATTGATTAGGTAGGAGGAGCTTCGCTTACGACATAAAACTTAAAGAGCGGTAAGATTTCTTTAGAAAGATGACTCATCAGAGAACCTGTCTCAGGCCGCTCAATATAAAGTTCCTAGTATCTACATAACCCAATTCGATAACCATAGATATGCTACTGCTAATTTAGTTATTAATACAAGCCCGAGTTATGTTTAATAATTGTCTGCAGCACAGCAAGCAAGTTCGTTATCTGCGATCCTCAAAACATTTACAAGAATATGATTCCCTGTATAAAATCAAGTATGATATTCGGTTTATACACAAAAACCTTACTTACGATTGTATATACAATAATCTCGGGCTCTCGCGCTAAGTTATGCTTTGCTTATTTTGCTTCTTGTGCTTTGTAGGCTTTGTATCGCTTGCTGCGGGGGGAGCTTTCTTCCCAAGCTACCGAGCGGGTGAGCAGGCTGCGGATAGCTCGCCCCGCCTCATTCAGCTCTAACCCCACCGGTTTCGGCTGAATGGGACGGGGAACGTTCGCAATCTTGAACCCCGGACAAGGGAAGGGTAGCCCACACATAACCCCACTGTGTGGGCAACCCATCCTTAAACCTTATCCTGTGTTCCCGTCCTAGTACTACTCCAACCTATCCAATCCTTTCTTCCTTCTATCCTGGAGGAGAAAACCTCGCCCCTAAAAATCATTATCTATTTAAGTATGCATTTAGTAACACATCTTTGTAGTTTACCTATTATAATTAATTATCTATTTAAGTTTATGCACTCAATCCAAGGTGTCACCCGACCCGTGCCGATGGATGAATGGCTGAGGAGTAGCTCAGTCGCGAACGGAGGATCCTCGATACCAGGCGACCTCGAGGATTATCTTGCCTTGTCTCCACATGCGGGGCTCTGTGGGGATCGACCTATATTTCCCTAGCTACTCGTGGGAACTATATGAGTACCTTTAAAGATAAACCTAATAAGGCCATCCCGGAGCTAGTAATAACTAGCTCCCCCCTTGCCGAAGAGGCGCTTCTCAGCCCCTCTTCGGATATGTCCCTCGGAGATATCTTCGAGGAACATACTCATAATCCACAGACAGACGGGCTAAATCTCCCTACTGTCCTCGTGGAATCTCCAGTGCAAGCTGGGCTCAGTAGCCCTAGCGAACCACTTAAAACGGCCATCACCGAGGGCATAAATGACTCCCGAGGCGACGGCAAAAAGCCTAACAAAAGGCTTTCTGGTGCAGCCAAGAAGAGGATCGCGTGGTGGATGAGTCGAGGGAAATCCTTTCAGGAGGCCAAATCCCTCTGCGAAATCCACCTCAAGGAATTTCCGGAATACTTGGCTGCATTGGATGAAGAGAAGAAGCTCAGGGCTGAGAAAAGGCCACGACAAGACGGCGCTTCTTCTCAGGAAAAGCCGGGGAAGGTAGCAAGGCTGCATGGGCCTGCCCCTAAACCGACTTTTCGCGAAATCGTTGGTGCCACTCGCATGGGCATCATCGATGCTGCTGGGCCTATAACCCAGCCGAAAATCGAGGAGCTCCAGGGTAAGATCATGGAGCTCGTTGACAAGGAGGTAGACGGCAAAGGCCCCCGATTCCTTAGCTGTTCCTACCGAGCAGGTGGGTTGATGCTCCACTGTGCGGATGAGGCGTCAAAGAAGTGGCTCATCACACACGCGCCGAAGATCCAACCCTGGGAGGGAGCACGCTTATCCATCGTCGATGAACGTGACATGCCGAAACCCAGGATTGGCATCGTATGGATCCAGGACGCCAAGCTGGACCAAGCGTCCCTATTGAGACGCCTCCAGGCCCAAAACGTGGGCTTGGATTTCACAAGCTGGAGGGTTGTGAATAGGAGAGTCGAAGAAAAGGGTCAGACGGTGACCTTTTCCTTCGACGATTCCTCAATCGGACCTCTCATAGATAGCTCCTGCTATCTATTTCTTGGATTTGGCCGAATCCATATTCGGGTGAAAGCCAAATCGCAGGATGATGCAACGGGTAAGGCAGAGGAGCGACCTGAGGAGGCTACGACTGAGCGGCTTGCTGCTCAGCCAATGGCAACCAACACGGTAGCGCCACAAACCGAACCCGTTGCATCAACCTCCTCGGCATCACTGTCCGCACCCTTAGGAGGAGGCAAAGGTGGCGTTTCTAATGCCGCCCTCGCTGTATTCCGAAAGGCTGCGGCAGGCGAACGGCCAAGGTTAATGACGGCGGAGGTTAGGACTGGGCAAAACCCCCTCCATCCTATACCTGTGGTCCGGCCCCCTGGTAGGCATACCAATGCCACCAGGGGTGCAAGAAGGAGTCGTGGAGCTGGAGGCAGAACAGCGGGCAGGCCAAAGCAGCTGCCCCCGCTGGTCAAGGAGCACTCCAGTAAGAAGGCTGCACGCAACCCCTTCAGTAACCTCCCTCCCTCCTAACTTCTCTAAACCCACCTCACCAAATCGTTCCCGATCCCTACCCCCATCCCAAATTCCTATCCCTCCCAACACCAAACCCCACCCAACAACTATGTTCAAAGTCATTCAAGCCAACCTGAGGCACGCAAAGGCAGCTACCGCTATCCTTTGCAAGAAATTTGCTGAAGAGAAACTTGATATGGCTCTGATCCAAGAACCGTGGATCAATAGAAATACGGTCATGGGCCTTAACTCCGTAGGTACGCTGCTTTACAATACCGACGGCATAAGACCCAGAGCTTGCATTCTGTTCAAAAAGAACATAAAATTTTTGCCAATTCCCTCCATGTGCACAGATGACAGCGTCGCTGCGTACGTGGAACTCCCGGGAGGAGGAACTAGGCCTATAGCCTGCTCCGCCTACCTACCCGGTGATGAAGCAAACCCTACCCTACAACTGGCCGCCACAGTAACTTACAGTCAGGAGACGAACACCCAGCTACTCGTGGGGTGTGACAGCAACGCCCACCACACCAGCTGGGGAAGCACTGACACCAATTCTAGGGGTGAGTTACTATTTGATTACTTATTATCCAATAACCTTCTTGTTCTTAACAGGGGCAACTGCCCGACTTTTGTTAACAGTATTCGACAGGAGGTTTTAGATATAACTTTTTGCACAGGGACCTTATATAACCACGCGATTAATTGGCATGTATCTGAGGATGCATCCATGTCTGATCACAGACATTTAAGATTCGACATATCTTACTCTGCGGAAAGAACAACCAAATCCTACAGAGATAAAAAGACGACCAACTGGGCAGGCTACAGAGACTGCCTCTGTACAAACCTGCTTACGATCAGCAAATCCGTCAAAACTCGCGACCAACTGGAGGCAGCGGTGGGCGATCTTGAGAACGGCATTAACACCGCCTTTCTCCAGAATTGCCCACTTAAAACCTCCAAGGCGAAGAGAGATGTTCCCTGGTGGAACAAAAATCTGGAGCGACTCAGGCGGAACGCCCGGTCTCTGTTTAACAGAGCCATGAGGGATAAAGACTGGGAAGCTTACAGAAAAGCACTTACTACGTTTAACAAAGAATTGAGAAAGGCCAAAAGAAAATCGTGGCGCAAGTTCTGTGAGGAGATAAACAGCACCTCACACGCGGCGCGGATTCACAAAATAATCTCAAAGTCTCCTCAATCCCATCTTGGACTACTAAAATACCCTGATGGTACCTTCACAAGATCCGCAGAAGAAACACTGAGGCTCCTAGCTAAAGTACACTTCCCGGACTCGGTGCAATTAAACAATATGGACATACCCCCTGGGCAAAATTCCCAGATCCACAAACCGAGGGTTGAGGACTGGCGCATGGCCTCCCTCATCTTCAAACCCGACCGGATCAAATGGGCTGTTAACAGCTTCAAACCCTTTAAGTCCGGTGGGGAGGATACCATCTTCCCAGCACTTCTTCAAAAAGGGCTAGATATTATCCTGCCAACGCTGATCAAGGTGTTCAGAGCCAGCTTTGCATGGGCCTATATACCGACAGCGTGGACTAGGGTCACTGTCACCTTCATCCCCAAAGGGGGAGATAGAGACAAGTCGCTACCCAAATCCTATAGACCAATAAGCCTCACCTCCTTCGTGCTAAAAACCATGGAGAAGGTATTGGACCAACACATCAGGGCCACCTACATGATTGATAGACCCCTGCATGCAAAACAACATGCCTATCAAAAAGGCAAATCAACTGAGTCTGCAGTGATGGACTTGGTAGATCTTATAGAAAAAGCCATCGAAGACAAAGAGATTGCCCTCTGCGCCTTCTTGGATATCGAGGGGGCATTTGATAACACCTCGACAAACGTCATAGTCCAAAGCATGGAAACACGCAACATCGACCGAACGACCACTAAATGGATCGAAGCCATGTTACGCAACAGGGTAGCATCAACAACCCTCTTAGACTCCAATGTAAGAGTAAAACTTAACAGGGGATGTCCACAAGGCGGTGTCCTATCCCCCCTGGAATGGTCACTGGTTGTTGATGGTCTGCTAAGCGAGCTCAACAACGCTGGCTTTTACACACAAGGCTACGCAGATGATCTAGTGGTGGTTACCGTTGGCAAATGCCAATCAACCATCTCTGACCTAATGCAAACAGCCTTCAGGAAGATAGAAAGGTGGTGCAAAGACACCCAACTCTCGGTGAATGCCGATAAGACGGTTATTATACCCTTTACGAAAAAGAGGAAACTGGAGGCTTTAAAACAGCCTACTCTCTTCGGAAAAACAGTCAAATTCTCCAGTGAAGTCAAATATCTAGGGATCATCCTCGATCAAAAACTCACCTGGAATCAACACATCAAATTTGTGACTAGAAAAGCTAAAATCGCTTTAGGGGCCTCCTGCAGACTGGTCAACTCAAGATGGGGACTCAGACCAAGGGCAGCGCTGTGGCTGTATACAGCTATAGCAAGGCCCATGATAACATATGGCTGTGTGGTATGGCACAAAAAAGTTGACCAGGTAACCTGCAGAGATAATCTTACAAGCCTCCAACGACTCGCGTGTATCACCACAACGGGAGCTCTCTCATCGACTCCGACCTCTGCCCTGGAAGCGATGCTCAACCTCGTTCCACTACATGTGCAGGTGCAAATGGACGCTAGAGCAGCCATGCTAAGGGCTAACCATGCAGGAAGGACAAGATGGAGATCAAAAATCATGAGAGTTCTGCACGAAAACCTCATGAATCAAAGCATCACAGCCATGCCCTCTGATGTTCAGCTAAAAGAATACAGTTTCAATAAGCTGTTTAGGACATTCATACCTCAGAGGTCCGAATGGAAGGACAATATGCCTTGCGAACCCCGGACCTGTGATATTGTTTGGTTCACCGATGGATCAAAGAAAGAGGGTCTAGCAGGAGCTGGATACCACGGAGGACAACCAAGGGTGCAAAAATTTGCTAACCTTGGGCAATACGCCACTGTATTTCAAGCAGAACTACTCGCCATCATAGGCTGTGTTCGTGAGAGTCTGCAAAAAGCCTATCTAAACAGGCACATCTTTATCTTCTCTGATAGTCAAGCTGTAATTAAAGCCCTTAACTCAGAGGAGATCAACTCTAAACTCATCAAGGAGTGTGTCCAGCTGCTGAACTTACTAGGAACATCGAACTCGGTAGCGATAGGATGGGTACCTGGACACAGTGGCATCGGTGGTAATGAAACTGCCGATGAGCTAGCAAGAGCTGGAGCGGAAAGCACCACAATGGGCCCTGAACCCATTTGTGGAATTCCTAAGTGCACAACCTCCACCTACCTCAGGTCCTGGGGCTATAAACAGAGTATCAAGCTCTGGGAAAAGTCCTCAGGCCAAGCACACTCCAAAGCGCTTCTCACAGGCTTCAACAGAAAGTTTACGGAACAAGCGCTTTCCATGAACAGGAGCCGAATTAGGATCTTGACAAGAACCCTCACTGGGCACTGCAAACTAAACAAGCATCTACAAAAAATGGGCCTTAGTGACACCACAATTTGCAGATTCTGTCGCGAAAAGGATGAGACGCCCATACATATCCTATGCGAGTGTGACGTAGTACACCACACTAGAAGCCAGCACCTGGGGGGCCACCTAATCTCACCAGATGAGATTAAATCCCTCCACCCCAAGAATATAGTCAATTTTATTATTGACTTACGGCTAGAGGGAGTGCTGTAATAATACAAGAGGCGTCACAATAGATCTTCGCAGGTCGCAGTGACAAAGGGGCTTAGTGCCCTACCTCTTCAAACAAATAAATAATATACAATAATTATGAGTATTCTAAAGAACCTTGAACAATATGAAACTAAATTTATGCCAATCGGCAGCTGGAATTCTCAATCGATATTGAAACGTAAAGCTTAGAACATGCTCTGAGCAGTACTCATACGAGTGCACGATGTATGTAAGTATAAAAATTGAATCGATCGTGTTTTTCAGGAATGTTAACGAAACTGATACCAAAACGAGATTGATGTGGGTAATGTATGTGGATTTAGAGCAATCATGTGTGGAGTAATTCTACAAATAATGTTTGGGGAAATCGCATCTCAATCATCTAACATCCATATTTGACGTCTTTATACTAAGAAAACGACGACATTTATCGGAACAATAATAATAAAAGATAAATAGATGATTTAGGTTTAGATTTCCTACAGAAGATTAAAATGGGGAATCTGGGGTTACAATAAAAACCTTTAATAAGATCTCGGACTAGAATACAAAAAAGCATTAGACTTGGCTCATATACATCATGTAGACATAAACGGCCTAGGCCAAGCCTCGTCGCTGGGCGGGCATGGAGCAAATATTTGTTACCGACGACACCCACCCTCTTACCAAATATTAACCTTCACCCCACAGTATAAAGTCTATATTTGCCTGCACACCTTACGCGAGCGATTGATTTAATTAAAGATTTCAAATAGTTTTGTGACCGCAATGAAATCTGAATGATTGTATTCGTCAGTATCATTATTTGGCAGTCTAGTTACACGACTTAGAGAGTTGTGCGTCGTTTTCAAATTAGGCGCTTATCCATAAAATAGTAACATTTACTTTACAACTGGAGGCAAAACCATAAAAAAGATTATCAATAAAGTTGAATTACTTGAAGGTGTTTTACAAAAGTCATATACGTACTAAAACCTACGACAAATAAAATGATGAGTGTATAGGTACCGGCTAAGCCCACGACAGTAAACCTGAAATACGATCGCGCGTAAATTGTAACCTCAGGCGCGATGACCGGCGGCCATTGGCACACTTTCAGCGTTTCAGAACAACGCTACGTGCAACACGGCTGAAATCGCGTATTTTCATTTCCCAGTTGCTCAAATTATTTTATGAAACTCGTAGAAAAAATGCTATATAGCCAAAGGACGCAATACGTTCTGGAAATCGAGGCATTGTGGTTTGAAATGGACGCCAAATGTCAATGTCAAATGACACGTCCTGTGAGCTATCATTTTCAGTTGCTGGCATAGAGATAATACATAGTACCTATAACTGTACTATTTCTATGGTTGCTGGATTTGTATCACATATTATTATGCTACCATGGCTACCATCATAGTCCGTGGTCTTCGATCATCCGGGCACTATCTCTTCTCGCAATTATTATTGTCTTTAGATCTGGAAACCTGATCATATGAATATATGGGATGATGTGCAGGAACATCCAGCATCGAGATTGTGTAGTTCATACTACAATATTTCCGTCAATAACAATAAACAAATAAATAACAGGTTTTGTAATAAGCGCACAACCACCAGAGCCAGCTTTTACAGGATAGGCAAAAACAGCTTCGCGCTGTATTGTCAAGTTATATATTTGTCATTGTTATGTTTGCGATAGGCCACGTCACACTAATACGACACACCGAACATCCTTAAATTAACTGATATTACAGCCATATTAACGTTTATATTACTTAATTTATTAGGGTAGGCAGTGTCTTTTGTCCAAAATGAAGAAAGAAGACACACCCATTCTTAACCGAGGACATCCGAAGACCACATAGCAACGTATATCGTGTTACTTTGTGTACCTTCCATAAAATATAATAGAGTTATTTTTCAGCCAGATGCGAGCGAGACCCGAGGGTTTTAGATATCGTTACCTCGGGATTCAATTCGCGTAATACAGTTGGACGCGAACGATATTTTATGTACTTGAACTTTTTCAAGAGCAAAGTTTTGTACCAACAATTTCTTTTCGTGTCTCTAATTTCTAAAGTAACATTAAACTGAGAAACCAGTTTTCAAACATCTCGTTTAGATAATTGCACAGGCTGCTTGCTTATAAAAGTACTTAATACGATAATGGAGGACATCCATTAAATCTGACAAAAAATTTGGTAAACATTAATAAATTGGTTGTGCTGGATAAATTGGACACGCATTCCACACTGAATCGATTTACTAACATGCTGAACCATACATAACTGATACCCGTGTATCCCAAGACCTCGTACGTCTACAGATCGATGAGGAAGGCAAACCGAAAATGTATCTAGATTTTTCGGATGAATTTCTTTCCGACTACATTATCCAGGGTAAAGTGTTGCGTAGTGTCTGACATACTCCGTCCAGTCGGCGTCTAATGGCCTCAGAATTAAGCCTTGTTTAACAAAGCTTATAATACTTACTGGTGATATCGTAAACCACTACAGCGACAGTGGAGTCCCTGATGTAGGAAGGTATGAGGGATCGGAACCGCTCCTGCCCGGCTGTGTCCCAGAGTTGCAGCCGCACCGTGCGGTCCTCCAGGTACATAGTCTTCGACAGGAAGTCGATACCGATCGTTGCCTGTGGAAAATAAATGTTTTAAAGCTTTTCATCCTTAGCAATAGGAATAGGACTACAATTACATGTGATAGAATTAAATAACCTAAGCGTCAAAAACCCTCGACTCCAACTAGAAAAAAAGCTGTAACTTTTGAACGGCTGAACAGATTTTCATAAAACATATCTAAGATGATACCCAATTAAACTAGCTTTTAATTTAAAAAACTGCATTGAAATCGGTCCATCCGTTTCGGAGCTACGATGCCCAGACACACACTACAAATGTCTACAAACCAGTCCTCTATTTTGTCGGGGGTTAAAAAACCTACATAAAATATGCATCAGGCGGCAGAGAACTGGCCTGGCTCTACGATCACTAACCCATCTTGACAAGCATGAATTACTGACAACATGGTGTGAGTAGATGAGATTGCAAGACAGAGGTCGAAGTACAAATGTTTATGACGTATCGTAACGTTAACGTAAGCAAAATACAATAATTCTATCGCATTTTTGTTTAATTTTACGCAACATACACACTTGTTTAATGAAAATGTAAAAATACTGCAACTATTTAAAAAAATATCATGGATTTAACGTGTATTTTCGATTCAAAATTTGCTTACGTTAACGTTACGATACGTCAGAAACAGTCGTGCTGTCAGAAACAGTCGTGCTTAGCCCACTGATATGCATTCTATAAAGTTCTATTACTTAACATAAACCTATTGATGTTGTAGTAGAATTTTATTGTCAGATCAAATGTCCGTATTTACGTCCCGTAGCAACTTTGTTATGCTTAGATATTACAAGTAAACCCTCTAGAATTGAAAAAGTAAGGTAAATTATTTCGAACTAGATAGTAATCACTTCCTTCTTCCTAAGTCGACGAAGAAGGCCATCAAAACGAATTCATAACTTTTAAAAAACAATATATTTAACAAACTACAGCGCCAAGGGCAGGTTTTTGGCATATATTCGAAACTTTAGATTATTATAAAAATGTGTTAGAACAGTAAATTAGTATCAAGATTCAAGATCATCTTGAATCTTGATACTAATTTACTGTTCTATGGTGTGGTTCTGTGTGGTTGTATGTGGTATCTTACTGCGACATATACACCTCGCATGCATCTTAGATGCATGCGAGGTGTATATGTCGCAGTAAGATACGTATAGCCGTGATATAATTATACCCCTAGAAATTATAATCATATTCCAGATGATAGTTGTACGAAAGCACCTCATAACTATCTCACTAAACATTAACTATAACACGGTCTCAGTCTAGTAACGTAACTATATCCCTAAACGAATCTAGTGAAATAGTTAAAAATCAACCGAAGGATAAAATGTATATGAGAATATTCTTTTGTAGGCGCAAGCTATCACATGGAAATCGCTTATGCCGTTGTGGAAAGATTAGAAATTCAGCAATCGATGCTGACTGCCCAGGGTGCCCCAGACGATCAAATTTTAGTGATAAGGCTTTAAGTAAATGTATAAGCGTCGCAATAAGTTATAAAAATCGCAAAGAAGGTTGCTGCTGCCCTTGATACAGGTAGTTCATTAGTCACAAAAGACGATATACCAATTCTTTCCTAACCTCGCGGAATACAGACAAGACAATCTAGTCCTTAACGATCTTATTCGTATTCTACGGGACCCGGGACTGCGCCGTTCCACGATGCCTAATTGGCCCAGACCCATTAAATTCGATCCAAATTACATGTATCCCGGTAATTAGAGAAAATTGCTATTAGCCTTAGTTACTAATAGAACTCCCTCCCCATCACACACCGAGGAGATTAGAGGTAATTAAAAATGTGGGTGTAGCGAAGAGGCATTTGGTTGGACTAACAAAATTTTATGTCCGCACTGTCATGTTAAATGAGAGAAGAAGCTACACTGAGCAGTAGGTTAAAATATTGACTGAATCGATGAGCTGGGCAGATACTAAACAATCAATTCATTTTATTATATTTCATTCAGCGACCTCCAAACAGTCGCCGGTGATACCGACAGATTCCCCTTAAAATAATAGTTGATAGAGAAAGTCCAAGGTACAAATAATATTTATACAAGCAATAATAACAATATTAATAATACCACAGACAAACATTCTGCCGTTTTTAATTTCGAGTCAGCAAAAGTAAGCGTTTTCAACGCATGGTTGAGTCGAGACAACTTTTACTGATAGTAATAAAAAACTACCAAAAAAAAAAGTAATAAAGGAATATTTGATGTACGAATACTTGGTTTTCGTGTCGATATGAATAAATAAAAGATATTTTCGGTATCACAGAATCTAAGATCGCGTATCTGTTAGGCCCATTAGTTTATATCATCATCATCTACGTTTAATTCCATCATTTTTAAACATATTGGTGTTAATTGTATTGCATATCGCACTAAACTAATTTTAATATAAGTACCTATATCTCTTTCTCACAAATTAGGTACATTGAAAAAGGACAGATAATATAAATAATACGCTGTCAAATTAGTCTATGCCCTTGTTATTTACTGGAAATTAGACGCGACATATTGCGACGGCGACTAAAGTATTAGTAAAGCAAGTGTACTAATTTAACAGGACTAAATATTTTCCATCTTTTTCTCATGTTTTTTGATAGAAAGAGACATAGTGACACTAAATTAGTTTAGTTTTACGCTATTACAACTAAATTTTTAAATACATACAGTTCATATATTGATTATTATTAATGCAGGTAGAGGTGGCGTAGCAGAGGATCCACCCAGATGGCGTGCGATTCGAGAGGCCTATGTCCAGCAGTGGACTGCTATAGGCTGATGATGATGATGATTATTGGACGTTTAAATATTATGTGCTAGTAATTTATTACAAACCTTAGCAAGAAAACACGCTAGGATGAAAACTAAATCGATCTCCAATGTGATTCTTATTCATGTCTTTTTTGACCTTGTTACAGGTTTAAGGTAGGTACTAAGTATTGACTTTCTTGTACGTATCACAGTAGATATTATAATTTGCTTTTGTTTCATGATAATTTCTAAAACAACTCAACATTTTTGTTGATTCTTTTGAGCACTAACTAATGTTAGGGAGTTTGTCTCTTTCTGTTTCAATAAAAAAAGAAAGTGACAGATGCGCTTAGTCTACCTAGTTTAGTGCTGTCAAAATGCAACAGAATCGACACCATTGTCATTTACAATAGCACCTATTTATGATTTAAATCTTTATAATCAGATTGAATTGAAAATCTTCAGTTTTCTTAAGTTAAAACAATGAAAGTTATCTTGTTTGCTTACTAGGAAAGGTCCAGTTTCAATATAATGATTTTAATCTATATCAAACTTATATCAAAATCTTCGCATGCGATGTAGGTACCTAGCGGACATAAAAAGCCACTTGTACAACCCAGTATTTTGTGCTTGTTCAATAAATATTGTCGTAGGTTCACTTTCACAGCTGGGCGGCCAATTATACGGTGGAGTAGCGTCTGTAGACATTAAGTCGGACAAGTGTTTTGGTTTATTATAATAAATACAAAAGTGGCCCACCAACGCACGATATTTAGAAACATTTCTTCAAGTAGAATTTCAGCTTAGCTTGACTGACCGTTAAGGTTCATAAAAGCGTTTAATACTGTGATAAATCCCTGCTGGAAGCAATAACTTTGTTCATTTCTGTACATTTCCTTGCTAAAGTGGGCCTTATTTGCCATTATTATAATAAATGAAGTGAAAAAGGAACGATGGACACGGAGACTATTAGAATGGCGACCACGACAGCACACCAGACCAAGAGGACGACCACCTAAACGATAGGTGGATGACATTCGGCGACACGCAGGTCCGGATTGGATGGCAAGGGCTCAAGATCGCCAGGAGTGGAGGAATTTGGAGGAAGCCTACACCCAAAAATGGGTACAACATGGGCCGCAAACCGCAATGATGATGATAATAAATGAAATATAATAGACATAGTGACGAGAACGCTGCTATACGTGTGCCGGCTGCATTACTCTTACAAAGACAAGGAGATTGTAGAGTACATCGGAGTCATGACCAAATTTACCCTGAGGGTGGAGTGGTTGGAGTCTCGTCACAATGAGAACTTCAATTCCTTTGTAATGAGACTGAGAGTGCCGATCGAACATCTGTTGACATTCAAAAAGGAGGAATTTTGGCTGGGAGGTGTAATGTTCCGGCGATTCCGAGGCCGGCTACCGGACACCGCGCGACACACGACGCCGTTACTTCGTGTATATTATTATATATTTATTGTTTATGTATTATATATAGTAACTATTTAATGTCAGTTATAAGATTTATAGTATATTTTTATATGGCCCTATAATGCCTGTTTTATAAATAAATAAAATAGTTAAATAATAAAATAATCTGGAACTAGAGGCTCGGGGCTCTAAATAAGAGCTCAAATAGCCAGTCTGTTTTAGTCAGTTAGCTGTTCACAACAGTTTAGTTATTTTATTATTATACAGCATGTTTTAGCTTCATGGCTTTATCATCCAGTAAAAATATAAATCGTATAGGTATAATTATTATACATAGTTTGATATTATATGGTATTTTGTCTGTTGTGTCGTTAGTATTTAACCTTTCTAATCACAACCTGATACAATATGAGAACAATAATTACTCCATACTCTGTTTCGTCACTCGTTCACAATTAATTAATAGGGTATTTGACTGTAATTTTTTTATCTGCAAAAATGAAGCTTTTCTGAAAAACTTTAGTAAATATTTGAAAATATGCCTAACTTATAAACTTTTTAAACTAAATAAACTTATAATTTTGTTTTCTTAATAGACAGAGATGGCGCTTCTGAATAGTGACGTCATAAACTAGTAATGTCATAGTTACTTAACTTGTGACAGTTTTATACATATTCCATATTGCGGGAAAAGGATGTGTGGATAGTGTCTCATATAGAAATTTCTAAAGCTTATAACTCCGGCATTAATCCATCGATTCTAATTATTTTGTCAGCTATGATGTTCTTTGTCAGCTATGATGTTCTTTATCTGCCTACTTTAGGGGAATATAAAATATTTGTCAATTTTTAATAGTAGTCAACTACCCTATTACGCCTATGTTTTTCTAAGTATGCGAGGTATTTCATCATTTTCATATCATACAAGATATAATTATAAAACATAAAACACCCCGCTTAAACATGGCATTGTTTCCAATTCGGTAATGAATAATATAGATAAAAAATATCGTACTTTATGATCTTACTTGCTTTACCGATACAGATAACGTCAATAATGCTTTTATTTAAAAACACCATTTTACTAGATTTCCGCCTAGATTTGCCTTTATTCGTTAAATAAAAAACTGTGTTATCGCTACACACATCAGTGTTGTTTAACGTATAGTGATAAAATTAATTAACAATCAGGGCAATAGTTTCAAGCGCAAGCGCGGACGCTGAGCGTGATGTTGAGTTTGATACCCCATAGGCTAATTCACGTAAGTAAAGAAGTCCAGTTGCCGCGCAGTTGCAGTAAAATTTTGATCAAAACAACACATTTGGTTTTCTCTTAGTTTCAGTGAGATACGCTCGCGTCAAGTTCCAGCGTCACTGCAATATGATCGGCACGTCATAATTTTTTTTTTACGTGAATTAGCCCTCTGGTCTTCGGTCTAAATTGTATAGTGTTCTTATGTTCAGAAATTCTCAGAAGAAGCCAGAAACTATTCTCCCATTTTTTTAAAAAAAGGTCTTCTTTCTTTTCTTTATCTTCAAAACCAAAACAGCTTCTAAAGCTGGTAACTGGCTTTGTCGCAATTTGGTTCTCTGTTCGGATGTTAATAAAGCAAGCATTTAACGTGACAATATCTTTGGAAAACAGCAAAATTCTATCATATTTATCACTTTTTATTTATTGGTCTGGCTTCACTGGTTATTCTCAAATAGTTATTTGTTATACAAGAGTGCAAAGTTGCTTTTTAACCGCGTGTTCAATTTTGATGACCGAGCAAGCGAAGGATTCTGAAATTAGAATCCTGAGCGTTAGCGAGGGAATCAAAAGAGCACGAGGTGAAAAATCTTTGCACTCGAGTGCAACACGTAACTTTTCATTCCACCTCAGCGAGGAAATGACTAAATGCAAAAAAAAAACGTTTAATTCACAAACTTAGTGCACACGATGTTCTAAATTTAATTTACTTTATCCTCTAGAGAATAAAAACGGCTTTTCCACTCAGATATTGAAGATTAAAAATACTCTTTCCGAGATGGTGGGATGAAAATTTACTTTATCCTCTAGAGAATAAAAACGGCTTTTCCACTCAGATATTGAAGATTAAAAATACTCTTTCCGAGATGGTGGGATGAAATAGTTATTTGTTATACAAGAGTGCAAAGTTGCTTTTTAACCGCGTGTTCAATTTTGATGACCGAGCAAGCGAAGGATTCTAAAATTGAATCACGAGCGCAGCGAGTGATTCAAAATTAGAATCCTGAGCGTTAGCGAGGGAATCAAAAGAGCACGAGGTGAAAAATCTTTGCACTCGAGTGCAACACGTAACTTTTCATTCCACCTCAGCGAGGAAATGACTAAATGCAAAAAAAAAACGTTTAATTCACAAACTTAGTGCACACGATGTTCTAAATTCAATTTACTTTATCCTCTAGAGAATAAAAACGGCTTTTCCACTCAGATATTGAAGATTAAAAATACTCTTTCCGAGATGGTGGGATGAAAATTTACTTTATCCTCTAGAGAATAAAAACGGCTTTTCCACTCAGATATTGAAGATTAAAAATACTCTTTCCGAGATGGTGGGATGAAAAATAATTTTATTGTTTTTTATGTCAGTTGCAATGTTTTTAGTTCAAAAAATATCCGCTATTATTAATTTGGCGCTAGTGAGACTGCAATCTTGAATAATTTTCTAGATGGATGAGTTTAGGCGGTAGGAGTCAGGCACACCCTTCCAACACCAGGTGGAGGAAAGCACGAGACAACCATCTTGGGCTGACCAAGCTAATAAAAAAAAAAGAACAACATTGTAACAGCACATTTCAATAGGTATGGTTAATGAACATAACAAACAAGTGCAATACCAAACTAATGTAGTATGGAAAGGTCACATGTCGGTTGATATCATTTCAATTCAATTTTACATCAGTGTTTACATGTAAATAAATTTGTATCAGTAGGTAACACTGATAAGTAGATACTTTTATAATGGTCAGTAAATGAGTACTAAATCATGTTTAGATTACACCTCACGAAACTTAAGTAAGATATTGTCAGCCATAAATATATTTTTATCTTTCTACCGAAAGATATTAAATTTTTCGTTTCAAGTCCTGATCGTAACTAGGGCCTCATTTGATTATTCAGGAAGTGGTACAAGTTGACAATCATTTTGGGATGTTAAATGGGTTATTAAGATAGATATATATATTAGGCATTAGATAGGACTGAATGGAAATTGCTACACCGACAAGTGCTTAGCACTTAAATTTTGGATGGATGGATATATATTAGAGTTAAAAAGAAGGACATAAATCATGCATAAAGATATTCTTAAAACACAATTGACTTATTGCAATCATTAAAAGAAACAAGAAACTGAAATTTTAATGGATTATGACTTTAAAGTTATACTTAATATTTATGTCAGAAATGCTGGTTACAAGTGTGAATCACCCACCATCAATTTTGTAATTAAAGATCATTTGTAAAATACCAACACAAGTGTTGAAATATATTGAACAAAATATGATATAATGTACTTTCTATTGTGAACTGAATTATATTATTCAAGCACTTCATTATGCAAGGACAAGGTAACACCAGTTCATAAAAGATTAGAGATGACATATTGTGTAAAGATGATGAGTCTAGCCATGGAAACCAAATCAAAATATCATTTAATTATGATAAGGTGGTAATTATACATTTGCGGGTCATTAAGCAACCAATTATATTGAAAAAATCTTTAGAAATTCTCTTTAAAATATACTTTTTGGTATTATCAGTAAAAAATACTTTCAGTTTTAGGTTCAGTCACTTTCATTGCACTTCTCATTCAGAGCAAAAATTATGACCATTACCTTGCTCAGATGTTATGCTGATACAACATTGTTCTCATCATGCATATTCATGAGGTTAAATGACTAACCACTGATGTAATTTATAACTGGACACACACACTTAAGTTCTATAAGTTTTCTTTGGGAATAGTGGCTGTCTAGCATTATAACTGTCTTAGGCATATGACTCACCTGATAAGTGTTGTCAAAGCTATCATACATGAACCTAGTGATGAGCGACGTCTTCCCAACTGAAAAAAATACAATCTGCGTGTCAGTACATCATCTAATTACTACAGATCGTTTCTAATCAAATACAATGATTGATAACGGCAGATACGCGTGAGAATATACTATAGAAGCGGTTCAACGCTCACAATGTACTCAGAGAGTGTAACCTACATCTCAGCATAACGTAATTCAGCACACAGACGCGGCAGACGACGTTACGGCTACGAAGTAACGACACCTTGTCCGCGAATATAACCCGCAACTTACGCCTCCCCGGGCCTATGTAGGTCAGTAATTCGATAAAGTCTAGACGAATCTATACTTACATATCTTAAATTCAAAACTATATATTAAAAATGTACGACGGAGGGGCGATAATTCGCCCTCGACTCACCGCTCTGTTCCCCTAGGAAAACCAGCTTGAACTTGCGTAAAGGATTACCGAATTCACCCGAGGCGGACATCGTGATTGTGTAAAGTTCGCTAAACTATAATTTCACAGTAATTCTTATCACAGAAAACTACATGAACAATGACAGTTCGAGCCACTAAGCCACTCCTGCAGCACACACACGAGCGCAGCGCCGCCACGTTACGGCAGACTGACGGTGCGACGCGCAAGCCAACTCAGCAAAATTAATTTGATGTATAAAAAATATTTTACTTTTCCAAAATGCTGATATATTTATGTTTTGAAAACTTACAGCAGAAACAGCTAATATAATAATTTTAAAATGCATAAAACATCTTTTCTTTTACGTTAAATAACTTTCATTATTGACAAATGACATTTCAGTTTCTGAACGTACACGAAACGTCATTGTGCGACTGTTAGTAAGTTTAGGGTTGTACTCTTTTAAATCGACTAATGACCACAGCGATAATCAATTTTATAAAGATTCGTACGTTTATCATCGATCATTTACAATATAAAAAAAGCGACGTGTACTGCCTCCTACTTTGAAGCATCGTACACGTAGCGCATTCTAGCGCATTAGACAAAGCAAGAGCCGCGTTGCTACTGAACGCCTACACATACAGCAGGCAGGACACCAGGACACACGAGTGCCATAGCCCATGCACGGCACAGCTAAATACCTACTCAAAGGGTACTTTATTCCTTATAGACGATAAAGACAATGAGACCTATAGCAATACAAGAAGCGTATGTAATCGAGGCTTCTTACGTCATTGATGTAATCACTCAGAGAGGATTCTTTAGTCATTGATATCATCCAACCATCCAACTGAACTCACTATAATTTCAAATCTTGAACACTGGATTCAAGATTCAAAACATTGTGAGTAGGGATAAGAGAGGATTCTTTAGTCATTGCATTTTTACCGAATATTCGTATTCGGTATAAATGCCGAAAATTCTGCCGAAATACTTACTTTGCTCTATTATTGCATTAACTTGTTTTGCAGCAAAATAATAATAGATTCGGTAGAGCGGGGTCAGCGGATGGGCCGCGAGCTTTCACAAACTCAACATGTATAGACTTGTAATTTTAAAATGCTTGTTAAATCACGCAAAATCCTTACCTATAAATAAAAATAAACTTCTTACCAAAGATTAGGCCGAATATTCTTATTCGGTGAAATTTATATTCGGCCCGTCATTAGTTACTACTTACTATATTAGCCTAGTACCAACAGTAGGCGCATTCTACCACCAACGGCAACGCCAAGTGAAGGCAATAGGCCACCCTCTTTTTCCCTGTGGGCTGTATACTTGCTGTATACGTACCAAAATCCTGTTGATAGGTATTTTATTGCGGTCACTAATCTGCCTGTCAATATACTCGTATAAAAAATTTGAAAATAACATTATAATTATGTTATCACGCCTGTATCCCCTGAAGAGTAAGCAGTAAATACCAATGGGCAATGAGCTGCTACGTTATTTTTGCATCCAACTATAAATAAAACAAGTAATTGATTTTTACATTTTTTATTCAATATTTACAATATAATACACAAAAATAAATATCACAATTTTGTAACTCAGGATTTTTAATTATTATAAGGTACTAATTATTAGTTATAACAAGAAAGGTGATTAGAAAACTGCTTCCCTACCCTGAACTTTTTCACGTAAAAAGGGTACGACACTGTCCACGGGCAGGCGTTCTGTATTTTTTGTAATGGTAAATCATATAGAAACAAAGTACACTGCTGACATTATGACGGAAAAGGGCAACTAAAACGCACACGTTCTATAGCCGTCTTCTGTTCCTGGCAAACCGAATAGTCTGTCATCTTTGATATACAATTTTGTAAAAAAAAATCTGTTCTCATTCAGAGCGTAGTAAACAAAACGAATGCACTGTCTGTTTCATACGCAGTTCATACAGGGTTTCACCTTGAAAAACTTTCTCCCATTTATTTTGGTTTATTTTACAGTACACGACAATAAACAGCTTTCCTTTGATTAAAAACTAGACTAAAACTACCTACATTGTTTAAATTACATATTTGCCGTTCAATATTACTTCACTGGGTAGGTAGTAATATATTATAGTAGTAATATTTTTTACGCCAAGTTACACAAAACACACTGATTATACTTATTGGCGTATCGTTTAAATGAAAAAAAATAAAAACTTTCCAGAAATATAAAAAAATAAGAACAACTTGTAAACATAAAAACCTATTAATATACTGTACATAATGTAATTTTGCTAGGTAAGATTCTAAATATAAGAATAACTTTTCATCCAGATAAGTAGAAATAAATCTTTAGAACCCAAGATGAAAAAAGAAACTAGTATTTATGTATTGCTATGCATGATATGCATCCTTTTAAAAGATTGTTTTTTTATTCAGTGAACAAAAAACAAACAAGGTCCAAGGCCACGCATGAGTAAACACTAAATCGATCGACTGAGCGCCGTACTATTAGCTTGTTTCCTGACCGATTTCAACTGGGCTGATGTTGTTGGCGAAAAAGCAAAGGACCGGATGTTTTGATGCAATTTGGAAGAGGCCAGTAATGGGACGCGATAGGTTTAATTGGCTGCGAAATAAAACACCGTAGTATATGCAAGCCTTTCATCACTCCTTCATTAATAATTATTAGCGGGACGAGGTAGTGGAGAGGATCACACGTAGGACGCACTATCGATATAATGAGTTATTATACCTATCATTAGGTGTTTATAACTGAGCGCTTGTTAGTCGACCGACAGAATTAGCTTCTATGCGTGCTCAGCCTGCCCAAATGCAAGTTAACTGTACTTCATTCAGCTTAGTTCAGAATCTTTGGTGATTTATATAAATGTCATTCTCGACACAAATCTGGCTAGAGAATATTATTTTTGAAATACGCATAAATATTGGCTATCTTATCTATCTTGAAAAGATACAGCTTATTTTAAAAAGAATAACATCATAATATTTACCTGCGACGGTTATTATTATTGCAAGAACGTTAAACAAAATATCATTCGACATTTTGTTTAACGTTCGAACGAGGAACGAATATGGGCTCTTAAGATTGAGCCCGTAACACATACTATGCTTCAGAAAAGTTTGGCAATGTAGTCATTCAAACTGAATTATTAATAAATGCTTTCGCATGCAGCATCCAATAAAAATATAACTTTATTTGCCTTGCTAAATAACAATGGGCAGCGGTTTTAGGGTTGCCAGATGAAAAAATGAATGAATGGAAAGAGTTATCGGTTTTTGAAACAAAAAGAACATAACTTGGTAAATATTGTTAGGTAATAAATTATTTAAACGTTTATTTCGAGTCCCAAGTCCCCCCGCTGGCTGTTCATTCACAGATATCGCAAAGTAATACTCCAACTCCCGCTTTAACATTAAAATACATAGTCTTTTGTTTAAAGGAGGTTTTTAATCACGCCATCGAGGAGAACAATTGATACCATCTGGAAACCCTAAGCAGACTTGATTAAAGCACAACAGTACATGATATTCTGAATACAATGGTAATTCAATATTCAAGGAGCATGTCGTCTTGGGGGAAACATATTTTCCTCGACAACGATCACTCCACAAAGTAAATCATATCCGGTGCGGTTATGCCGAAAAACGAAGAGAACCACGCACAACGGAAACAGTAAGGAGATGAGGAAGTTCTTCATTAGGGACCTGATTAGAGCCACGGTGAAAGACAGAGTTCTGCCTGGGTACAACAGGACCGTTTCCCTTGGCCTTCCATCGACGGGCATGACGGCTGAAGCTGTCACTACGCGGATGCCAAGTAATGCTTTGCCGGGAGTCGCGCCGCCCGTTCGTCCTACACTGCTAGACAAGCAGAAAGCCTGTAACAATTTCAAATGACAGCATATAAAAACCATTTGAAATGAATTTCTGTTTTCTTTATTTGTAAGAATCCACAAAAAATTCATGACCTTGAAGGTGTCGTGAGGCTACAAAAAACATTTATTAAGAAATTATTATCATTATGTTTTCAATCTTTGAACAACATTTGACAAGCTTGAACCACTGAATAAATAATTGTAGTGATATGAAAATTTCTCGAAAACGATATGAAGATTTCATGAAAACAAAATAAACTATTTCTGTGATTTCGTTAATATTTTACGGAGCTCTAACTTTCTATACAATGTTCTTTTCCGTAGGGGTGGAAAGATCAGCCAGACAGCAAGGTTCCTAATAAGGCTGACTACTCATGGTGCGCTGGACGTATGCCACTCGATGCTATTTCGATGCGTCCGTATAAGATGGTAATATTAATATGTACTTATTTTTGGCAGTACTGTAGTTACTGCCTTCTCCCGTGAGAAAATGGCGAGATGATGTGTAATTAATTTTAGCAACAATAAAGAACAATATTTACCTCGAATATGCACACAAGTATTCTGTAGATAACTTCTAGGAACAGTATCTCCGATGTCAGCTCCATCGCATACTTGTAGTCGTCATAATGTTCACTGAATTTGTAGAAGTCAAACTTGTCTAGATCACTGCAAAATGAACAATCAATCATATTAATAAATGAATAAGGTTTTGGCTATACATATATACTTCATCATCTATTCTGTTTATAAAGCGTAGAATTTAAATTACACCCGTACTCAAAAACCTTAATTCAATTATTAAAGAAAGGTAACATTCAGGGCTGCAAATTTATTATATTTTCATTTTTACCTAAGATAACATTAGATAAGAGGTACAATTTCACATTTATTATTAAATTCAAATGATTGTTTGCCTTTTAAATAACACTGTTAACTAATATTCCGGAATGTATGTAAGTCGCAAATACTACTACTATACATTATTTTTTGCATTTAGAAGTTATATAATGCTAAATAGATATATCAAATATTACTATGTTGTATATTATTCTCGCGAATAACCAAATTCCTTCTTAAAAACATTATCTTACTAATACCTATGCAAAATAGTAAAAATATAGAATTTCTCGCTACAAGCTGTGTAGTCATGCCCTTAAGCCGCGCCCGGCACTCTACTACTAGTCGACGGATTTACTTTTCGAACGAATGAATCGACTATATAAGTGTCGATATTCGACGATCTATATAGTTTTCGTCGACGACCATCACTACACACAGAAGAATGCGGTGCGGCGTTTTCATTGGTCGGTTCAATTTTTTCATTTAAACGTCAATAGTGTCAACTGTCATGTCAACTAGGTACTTCGTTCGTGTTGTTTTTGTAGCAGGCTTACAAATAGATGCTTTTTATTCAGTTTAAATGATTTATGTTAAAAAAATGGATAATTTGATTGAAAATACGTCTCCGGCTAACAATGACAAATGGTAAATCTAATATTAAATTTAATAAGAATCAAATATTCTCGTTAAGGCTAACGGCCTGCACACTTATGATTTAAACGCACTCTCTGATTCTGTTATTTTCATCGAAGAGTCAGTCGTGTAGTCCGATGTGGCGTTAATATTTCTTAAGGGCTAAGCACACTAGTTACTTTTTACAATAGAATCGAGCGTTTTTGCGTTCGTCGGCTGCCTTTTGTTTACAAAAAGTGAAGAACAAACGCGAAAACGCGCGACTATGCTGTTGAAAGTTATTAGTGTGCTATGGCCCTTATTGCTCACGTAATTTGATAATTATGTTTGTTATAATTTTCAGCTCAAAAAAGGCGCCATTTTCATCAGCCGAAAAAGAATTACTTTCAAGATTAATAAACGATCGCCCAATTGTTGAGAACAAGCAATCAAATGCTAAAATTATAGAACTTAAACGGGCAGCATGGAACGAAATCGAAAATACATACAATAAAGTACCTTATGTCACTAAGAGAACAGCACTACAACTAAGGAGATGCTGGGAGAATATGAAAAGCAATCAAAAGAAGGAGTTGTCAATAGAAGCCATCTATTTGAGACAGAGTGAAGGTGGAACTGGCATAGCAAGTACAACAGAAAATATACAGGACAGCATTTGTCCAAACATTAATTTACCTGGACCTGGTGTCATTGACTCGAATATAGAAGATAGTGAACTGGGTAAAAGCATTTAACAATTATGTATTATGCATGATTATTAGAGTGAAAGTCATCCCACTGTTGTATAAGTAATATTATTTCAGACAGAATTAGAAACTACTAGCAGTGCATACATCATAAAGCAGTAAAATATGTTTTATTCAAAACCTCAGTAGTGTCTCATTGGTTTTTTGTAATGTTCATAATATTAGTGCAAGTATTTTGTCATGCATTCAGAGTTAGATGGCATAAAATGATGAAGGAGGTCATGTAGGACAGTCATAGTCTACAACTACAGCTGAACATAACTTTTCGGACTATTGTAATTAGGCTGAATAAAGCATTATTAAAATTTGTCATGTTCATCAGAAGAATACAGGAAGAATAAGAAAGATCACTGCTTAGTTACTTATTCAAATGGTTTCACATTATGCATTTGTTTAATTTCAGATAATAACAGTAAGCCCTACAGTGAAGTTCAAGCTAGGATTAAACAGTGCAAGATAAATATGGATCAGGATTTAGAACTCCATAAATGGAGAGTGCAGAGAGAAAAGATCCTTTTTAAAAAAGAAGAAATTTGTATCGCAAAAGAAACACAGCAAAAAAAATTTCAAGAGGAAATACATTATTTACAAGCTAAAAAACTTAAGCTCGAAATAGCATTATTAGAACAACAATTAAAATAGACAGAAAAAGTTTATTTAGAAATAAAGTGACTTTCTTGTCACAAATTTTTTGATACCGTTGGCTGACGTTAATAAAGTCACCATTGATTAATTATCTTTAAACTGGCTGAGGCTTATACTCGTATTAAAAAAAATCCTTTAAATATATTTATTCACTATGAGTAATGCTGCCTGTAATCCTTCTTGAAAACGAGTACCTTCAAATAGTAAGTTAACCCAAAGAGAAAAAAGATGTCAAACAGCCCATCCTAATAAATTGTTAAAACCACGAACAGATTTAGCTGCTTACAGGTTGATTTGACCGAGGCAGAAACGGATCCGAAAATTAAGACACCAAGTAAGTCACCACCATTTATTTTCCATGGAGTAGAGGATGTCAACAAACTGACTGAACTGCTGGAAACTGTAGTAAACAAAAAAAAGGTTTTATTTAAATTATAAACAGAAATCAGCTTACAAGAAAATTATAGGTATTGTCCAAGAAAAAGGGCTGATCGGCCATAAATTCAACAGAAAATATCACAAGGTGCTATGTAACACTAGTCATCTGAAACCTTCATCCGTCTACACCACTAAGTGCAATTAAAGAAGTAGAAGTCACAGGAAACATGGTTACAGATGAGATAATTAACGCTAAATATGCCGAAAAAATCCGACTCCTACGTTCTTTGTTAATATAAAACCTGGTCAAAACAACAAACTGGCCAAGGAACTCGGATATAATATACCATCAATCTGTAATCATCCCAGAAAGAGTAAATCTATTGTTCAGTGCCATATAGGCCAGCAATATGGGCACACCAAGAATTATTGCATGCATCCTTATAGGTGCAACAAATGTGGAAAGTTGTACAGCACCTCAAAATGCCAAAAGCGAGACTCCTGATCAAAGTGCCCAATACTCTGAACCTCATCATCCTAACTACAAGGGTAGTGAAGACTATAAAGAAATCTTGGCCAGAAAGAACAACAACTCATCCCATAAAGGTAGAGAAAATAAACAACCAATTCTACAGCCTCAAAGTAGAGGCTAGACCTGAAGATAGACCAAAAACATATTATGCAGAAACCATAAAACCATACTACTAGAGCCTCACAGACAACTCTTCTCTGCAAGTCCATCAATTGAAGTAATTTGAGAAGTTTCATTTAATCTTATGTATAACGAATGAGCACCATATTGGCACTCATAACAAAGCTTGTCAACAAAATCCCAAAATCATCATCATGCAATCAGACCAGCTACTCTAAACGTAAATACTCACTCCAAATAAAAAAGGAACTCCTAACATTATGCATACTAGATTTACTCCTGCCATGGTGGCATAGCAATAGTCGTTAGAAAATTGGTGAAACACCACCTAAGCCAGAATACAAAACCGATTACATCCAAGCTACAATTTGCGGTTCAATCACCAACTGGTATACAGTGGGAATTAGAAGGCTTCTTGTTAGATTCTCAATATAATTAAGTAGTAGTTATTTATGAAATCTGAATCTCTGTTTAAATTCTATATCACAATCACAATAATAATAAAAAGGGTTTAGAATAGAAATACCTGATAAAACGCCTTATTTTCTGGGTAATTTGGCGAGCTAGTCAATCTTCTAAGAATATAAATATAATAAAAATCTTTCTTACTTTTATTTTACTCCTATTTATTTTAAAGACCTAACTAAGCAACCATTAGTTAAGTTAAGTAACACATCAAATAATGCTATTTGATCATATTTTTTTTTATTTAATCATTATATTAATAGAGGGTCCTCTCAGAAGATTACCAATACTAGTGCATTTTCTAAAGTAGCCAATGACCAACTGTGACCAAGGGTGCACACTGCACATACATAGTTGCATAGTGTTGCTTATTACTCAAGTGACATTTTTTAATGAAAAGAGATTTTGTACACTGTGTGTTCTCATAGTGTTGTGCTTGAATATGGGTATGAAAATGTATTATTATTACAAATACTTATACTCACATTAATTCAAACATATCTACTGCCATGAAGGTCACTATCAGTTTTACGATGAATAGAAGCATGAAGTCAATGAACTCAGCAACAAGGCGCTTGTGAAGAGGTGGTATGACATACTCATACCCACCATGGCGGGCAATCACTGAAAGATAAATGTTGTTTGTATATAAATATTAAATATCCATTAAATTCTCAGACCTGTATGGTTTATGGCAAAGATTAGGTCACCCCATCTCGTTGTCTTCATAATTTAAGGTGACAAATGGATCATCTGTAAAGGCTGGGCAGCAGGATTTAACCGCTTGGTTTTATGTCAGTTGCCGTGGCCCCTAGTGCCCAGCTCCAAAGATTGCCTACAGTGAAATGTTGTGTAAATACCTAATACTAGACAATATTTATTTTAACTAAATAACAACATTGCAGTTACTAACCCTTCTGTCAAGTACGATTATGTTCATCTATGGGTGTTGGGCTGATACAATACTGGTTTCATAATTATATATTATGTTTTTCATATTAATGATGGCTAATAAGCAAATACAACAACACGGGTTCTAATAATACTAAAAACGTATAATATTTTACCTTCAGCGGGCGTGAGTGTTTCCACCTGAGGCTGAGCTTCAGGAGCGTTGCGGGGGGGCGCGTTAGGAACCTGAAACGGTACTTGGAACTGATAATTGTTGTTCAACAGTGGCACATTTGTTTGGTTGTTCTGCAAGCCTTGAAACGTCATCATGTAGTAAGGAAAGCATGTTGAAAGGTTCTGATACATCTGCGCTTGCTGAATCCATAATCGAAGCGCCTGAAAATACGCTTCCCGTTCCGAAACAACGGGCGGCGCGTCACCCTCGCCTCTTCTTTCTGCGCCTTCCGAGGGCCCTGCCCCATTTACTACAAGTCTCTCCGACTCCGACATTTTTTTTATTATATCAAAACAACGAAATTAACTCTTTCATTTGTATTTTATATAATTATTGTAAAGTACACGTCAGTTTGTTGACTGAATTTGTTTTGACATTTTTGACTTTGATCGCTCACTGCTAACTTCACTCTCCACAATGTTCCACAAGAACTTTTTATTATTCGGGTCGTAGCGTAGTCAATAGTTTTTGCAATTTAGTCGATTCTTCTATAATGGACAATCCTTGCTTTAATGGACCGTCCTTACAGTGTTGCAAATTATAAAACATCAGTATATTTTAAAGCAAAAAAATTAAGTAGATTATAAATAACCTAACCAATTTAATAAGAAGTCTTAAAGTATTTTGATGGTTTAGTTTGCGAAAACAACATGTTCAGCCGTGATTTTATTAGCAATACTTCTTGATTAAAAGAATGGGTAATGAGAATTTTTGTAAGTTTTAAGCCTGTTTCTTTTTTCATAATAATTTTAATATGTCATATAATATCATAATTTATCTAAGTATATGGGACTATGAAGAATTTTCACACACATGTGTGTGCAAAATAAGTTTTGGTAGTCTGGTAACATTCCTTATGTCATCCGTCGTTTAGCCGAATGGCCGATGTGAACGTCGAAAGACTGGTACTGCGTGCGCAAATAAATGGTGATGTGAAATTGGGTGGTATAGGATCGTAGAGTGGACGTACATGTTTCAAAGTTATTTTTCATGTGACAGTATTTATTGACGTGACGCTTTTCAATATTATTATCCAGTGTTGTGTAGTATATTGCCGGATAAACGTTTATTTAGCGACAGAGTCAGCTGTGGAGTAATCAGTAATTTACAGTATTTTACTGGATACAATACTATGTGTTTCATGTTGAACTAGTGGTAAATAAAGAGAAGTCTACGGATAATTCTTCTGGACCAGTTGTATGTAAGTATACGCAGTAAATGAATAGAAGCATGACAATGTTTCCTGAATCGTATCGTCCGGTTTATTTTTACATAAATGTTATTTTTTATATGGTTATAATGTTCACTTATCAGACTGTAGAGGGCAATCGTATTGTTATCGTAGCGATTAGGAATGTTGGTTTTGGTAAAATGCCATAGTAAAGTACGTCATACCTTTATATCACTACCTAAAATCAGAATCCTCTGTTTTAGTACCTATTCACTAAAACAGATTTAGGTTATCTCACAAAATTATTGGCAGTTGAATAATGTAGGTTCAGAGGACATTAAAATAATAAGATTTACTTTCATAAATTATTCATGTTAGTATAATATTCCATGTTTTTTTTAACATACTCTGTTGTGTGCACTTTTAGGTAAATATTTTTATAAATAACATTATTTCATTAACTATTATTGTTGTAAAAATTGTTGTGGAAAGAAAAATTCGAGTGCGAGCAGGACTCTACTCGGTGAGCTTCTGGTTCCAGTACATCAGTTAAAATGTGAAGGAAGAATTAGATGCAGTGAGCAGGTGTAGCGGTAGCTCGGTTGGCAAGAGCAGCTGGTGTACGAAACGAAAAGGTTGCAGGATCAAGTCCTGCTTGTGGTGTAATTTTTCTTCCCACAAAAATGGTTAAATTTGCTAAACAAGATTGTGTTCTTCCAATTTGATATAACTTATATTATTATAAATACCATGTGAATATGTGTTATACACATACATAACTACTGCTTGGCCCTGTTAATCTCAGTATTTGCTAGGGTCTGCCTGCTTGATGATATTAATTTACTGACATTAATTGAAGTTATTATACTATCAATAAATATTGAAACCTATAAACTCATTTATAATGTAAAAAAATTGGATTGTATTTTTGATTCTAACTTTTATTAGAATCAAAAATACAATCAAATTTATTAACTTTATAATCTATTTTACAAGAATTTTCTTGTGCTGCAACAGAATGGTACTGTCATGCGCGTTCATATAGTAGTATTTACATTTCTGCTCACTACTCTGCCTCGCTGCCCTGCCTTTGTGTGAAACTGGGATGATAGTGAGCAAGGCTGCCAGTGCTCCTTGAGGCAGCATCGTGTTAGTAGTAAGCTACTGCCAATGCAAAAAATATCAATATAATTTTATTGATACAAAGAATATCAGTTGTTTCAGTAATCACAATTCATAAACTGAAGTCTGACTAGCAGATTTAGTTGCATAATACAATCCGAGGGTCTAACATATATGAAAATATTAATGAACATCAGACTCTGGTAATCAATTTTGTTATGCGGTAGACCCACTGGTGAGATTAGCATGTTGCACAAGTCCGTACCCGCCATAAATGAGTTCCAAAAATGTGTAATAAAGTCTGTGGATTATTATCACTTAGTAAATGTCACATTTTGCTTAAAATAATTACGTTTATTATTATCCTTATAAGGAGACAAGAGATTTCTTTGATAAAAGACTCATTGTATGAAGTATTTTTGTTTGTATATATTCTATTTACATAAAAAGTTTGTGTTTCAGAAATTATTATAAACATTTTTCACACACACACATTCAGGTTTTGATAGGTAGATAAGGTAGGGACCAACAAACAAACAAAACAGGAACATTCTATAGATTGTTTGCATAATGTACACTCATAAATTTGGAAATTCCAGAATGCATATCAATCAAACACACTGTTCATACGCCGGCAGGTTCGATCTTCGAGGATTGTTCAGAAAAACAGCCAGCGTAGTAAAGTAGAAATTTTGAGTTTATTAAGTAGAAAAATATCAAATGTACAAGTTTCTTGTAGAACAATTGTGTGCGCGTGCGTTCCGGTCGGGAGCAAGTTGGTAGAGAGAAGTAATGGCGGCCGGATATTAGTGCCGCGTCACAGGCGCGGCGGCGCGTTCCAGGGCCGCGTTCCATTTTAGGTAGCATAATTGCGAACATCCTCCCCCCCCTTGGGGACAGGTTCCCCAAGGAGCTCTTGGGAATCTAGTAAGGCGAGCCTTGAGACGGATCTATGGATGATGCCGCCCTTCGTTTTGACGTCGACCACTCTGCAGACGCCATCCGCTCCAGGAAACATTTTCACAATTCGGCCCAAGAGCCACTTCATAGGTGGTAACTGGTCGTCCAGAACTAAGACGAGGTCGCCGGCTCGAACGTGGTCTTGTGACCTTTTCCATTTGCCGCGTTGCTGCAGCGTAGATAGGTAGTCCCTTGTCCATCGAGACCAGAAGTGTCTTCGTAGTCGTTCTACCAGTTCGTATCTATTGATACTGGCTTTCTCAGTGACGGGTGAAGGCAGTGAGGTCAATGGCCGACCCACAAGGAAGTGCCCAGGGGTGATGACAGAGAGATCAGAAGGATCGGCAGATAAAGAAGTGATAGGACGCGAGTTCATAATAGCCTCAATCTGCGCAAACAGTGTAGACAACTCTTCAAAAGTTAAACTTGAGTTGCCCGCTATGCGTTTTAAATGAAATTTGGCCGTCTTGACCCCGGCCTCCCAGATACCGCCGAAATGCGGTGCATACGCAGGAGAGAATTTAAAGGTTATGCCTTCCTTGCTCGCGTAATCGCTGACCGATCGTTCACTCATCTTAAGCAATCTGTTCAGTTCATTATTGGCTCCTACAAAGTTTTTTCCATTATCACAATATATTGTGTGAGGTTTACCGCGTCGTGAAATAAATCTACGTAGGCATAAAATAAAAGCATCGCTGCTTAGGTCGCTCACGACTTCCAAGTGCACAGCTTTAGTAACAAAACAAACAAATATGCATAGATAACACTTGGAAGACTTAGCACCACGACCCTTTCTGTTTAAAATTAAAAAAAGGTCCAGCAAAATCAGTGCCACAGATCTCAAACGGAGGAGCAGGAGTTACTCGTGGTTGAGGTAAGTTACCCATTATGGGAGTTAAAGGTTTAGCTCTAAATCTCTGACATCGAACACACTTTCTAACAGTAGTAGCAGCTAGCACCTTGCCACCGATAGGCCAGAATAGTTCACGAATAGAACTCAGAAGTTGTTGAGGGCCACAGTGTAGGAGACGAAGGTGTTCTTGTTCGAATAAAAGTTTAGATAAAGTGTGTTTGGGGTCTAGTAGAATGGGATGTTTTTTCCCATAAGGACAGTGGGACGCATTATCAATCCGTCCACCGACGCGTAATACACCTTTTTCATCTAGAAATGGGTTTAGAGAGAGAACCCGTGACTTAGAATGTAATTTATTAAAGGTTTCAAGTGAGTGAATTTCCCTTGCGAAAGGCTCTCTTTGTGACATCTTAGCAATGAGGATCAGTGAATTGTTTAATTCTGAGCAGGTAAGTTCACCACTTATTTTAGTAGTATTTTTCTTTATTTATAAATCTTAGTGAGTAAGCAATTATTCTTTGTAATTTATACAATTTAGAGTATTTATCAAATGGTATGACATCATTAGGTAGGGTTTTAATATTTAAACTTATTTTTGTTTCAGGTAAAGTTGAAGAGGTACATTTAGATTGGGGCCACTCATTTTCAGACTTGGCCAGAAAGGAAGGACCATGCCACCAAAAGGTATTACCACAGAGAAGACGCGGTTGAATGCCCCTGGACGCCATGTCAGCAGGATTATATTCAGTAGGTACATGACGCCAAGTAGTTTTGTCAGTTAATTCGCGAATTTGTTCGATACGATTACAAACATAAGTTTTAAGAGTTTTAGGTTGCGTGTGTAACCACCCTAAAACTATAGTTGAATCTGTCCAGAATACTGAGCGTGAAATCTTATTTTTTAAAGATTGTAGCACTTTAGCGTGTAACTTTGCACCAAGTAAAGCGCCTAACAATTCTAGACGTGGAATTGTTTCAGATTTTAAAGGAGAAACCTTAGTTTTAGCACATAATAAGTGACAATTAATTTCACCTAAATTATTAGTTGATTTTAAATAAATGCAAGCACCATAGGCATCTTGCGACGCATCAGTAAAACAGTGAGCTTCTATATAGGTAGGAGAATTACAGAGAATATATCTAGGTACCTGAATATCAGCAAAGTATTTGGTCTCTTTGTAGAATTCAATCCATGACCTTTCAATATCTTCTGGTATTTTATCATCCCAGTCTATTTTTAGTAACCAGAGTTTCTGCAGTATGATTTTATGAAAAATAGTACAGGCAGATAAGAGACCTAAGGGGTCGAATATTCGGCATGAGTTTGATAATATAGAGCGTTTAGTAATTTTAGGAATTATATTATTTTCGACTGAAAAGTGCAAAGTATCAGAGCTAGGTGTCCATTTTAATCCTAACACAGAGGATTGTTTGCTAAAGTCTTGAGATTGATTAGTAGTAGGTAGTATATCATCAAAAATATCAGGAGAATTTGTTCGGAATTTACGCAAAGGAAACGCCCTTTTGCGATGAGATAAGAGTCCCCTAGAGCATCCTCGGGGGCTTCCCGTAGAGGGAGTTTGACACAGAACCTTCCATCCTTTAGGCGGACAGTATTTTCAATAAAATGATTCTCACAATATTTTTCATCTGTGGAAAGCATATCTTTAGTTGGCAGATCAGGAATATTTTCAACTTCCCAGAATTTAGCCAGAGTGTCTTTAATCTCTTTAGAGAAATTAGAACAAGTAGTAGTAATAGGACCCGTACCGGTTGGCCCTGATACTAGCCAACCCAGTTTGGATTTCTGTAGAGTAGGTTTATTTTTTCCTAACTTAATGAGCTTAGAATCTATAATTTCCCAGTAAATGTCTGCCCCTAGTAAGATATCAATTTCAGAGGGACTGTAGAAACTTGGATCTGCCAGTTCTATGGAATCAGGCAGATTCCATTGGGAGTGATTTGCCTTTGTGCTAGGCAACATACCAGTAATCTCAGGTACAACAAGACAAGACACGCTCATGTGGAATGAGCTGATACGCGATTTAAATTGTACAGTACACTTTTTATCCGTGTTAGTTACTCTATTATTTATGCCAGCAATTGACACATTAGTATTAGAACAAGAAAGATTCATTTTCTTTTGCATCCTTTCAGTTATAAAAGAAGACTGGCTTCCATTGTCTAGAAGAGCTCTAACAATATGAGTCTTATTAGTATCGCTATCAACTAATTCCACTTCAGCAGTGCACAAGAGGATCTGCCCGGGCATTGCCACAGAGCGTGACACAGGATTGAACATGGTAACAGTAGATGCCTGAGGAGACACAGCTACCTGAGGAGAAGCAGCAACCTGAGGGAGAGATGTCACAGAAGGAGTATCAGTAGGTGAGTGAGTAGTATTATTATTAGTCTGTGATTTATGTAGTAATAAATTGTGTCTTTTGTTACAGAATTTGCAAGAAGTGTGTTTGCAGTGAGAAGAAAAATGACCAGGGCGCAAACAATTATGACAGAGCTTATGCTTTGAAACTTCATTGTATCGAGCATCTAATGACATGTCTTTGAATTTATCACATTTGTAAAGTAAATGATCTTGTGAACATACAACACATTTTTTATCATTGGTGTTAGAAGAAGAAACAAAAGATTTAGTGTGTTTATTTTCTTTATAATTATTGTTAGATTGTGAAAGATTAGTTATATCATTCTTACTATATTGTAATGTTTCTAGTACGTCCGCTCGATTACGTAGAAAGTTATAGAAATCCTCAATTTTTGGAGAAGAAGTAATCATACTCCTGTGTTCCTCCCATTTTCGACCTGTGGCGCCATCTAGTTTTGAAGCCATAACAAAAACAATTAAAGTGTCCCAGTGGGACGTAGGCTCATTCAAAGTATTTAAGGCACGAAGATTTTTAGAGTAGTAATCTATCATGTTACGCAGAGATTTGTAATTTTCTTTATTCATCGCTTCAAAACTAAAGAGGGCTTTTAAGTGATTATTTATTAATATCCTGTTATTATCAAAGCGTTCAGTAAGCAAATTCCATGCTAATTTATAGTTGCTAGCAGTAAACTCAATAGACTTTATAATATTTGATGCGCTTGCCTCCAGTGATGAACGTAGGTAATGGAACTTATTAATGTCTGGAATAGTATCGTTGTTATTAATCAATGAATCAAAAGTGTCTCGAAATTCCATCCACTTTAAATAGTTTCCATCAAAGGAAGGCAACTGTATGGTAGGCAACTTTATGTTACAGTTCCGGCTACGTTGTTTACTATTCTGTCCGCTAGACGATGACCCAGAACTTGACTTATCGGGTACTACATGACTAGGAGCAAGGCTATCAATCAACGCTTGAGCTTTAGCAATATTTAAGCAAAAGTCACTCTCAATTATGTCATTTTCTGCTAACTGTTCGGGCTCATAACTTTCAATTTTAGTTTTTATATCGTCAAATTGGTTAAACAACTCTCTGAATCTTGACAGTTTTAACTCAATTTCAATAAGTATGTGTTTAGGAAGGCTTTCAGTATCTATCAGCTTGATAGTGTTTAAATATTTAGAAAATATAGTTATTCTTGCCTTAATAGTACCACGTAGCTGAATAAGAGCTTTTAATTCAGCCATAATGAAAAATTGAGCACAACAAACTGAACAGATCGGTAATTGATGAGTATACGAGCAATACCAATCCTGGTATTAGGTAGATTATATTAAACAAATGCCAAACCGTGCAAGTTGTGCATTAACTGCGACAACAATATGTCAGCGGCTACTCAGGTCAGCAACTCACGAGCAAGGCAGGTCACACACAGGCATAGCAAGCTGTGAGGCGTAGTTATCTTTCTCAGCAGCGCATTCCGGCGGGACCCAAGAAGCATGTGTACACGACGACTCTGGAAAATGCCAGGGTGGTCCCGTAAGCGAGGTGCAAGGAATGCAAGCAAAGTTAATCAGTAGGCAGTTACCTAGGTACGCATTAGCTAATATCGTTACGTTATATAGGTAGTAGGGAAAAGAGAATAGATCGTCATCAGAATTAGGTAGGTACCTATTACGAAGTTAAATGTCAAGAGGTTGTAAAGTATCATGAAAGTAGGCAACCTCAGATTTAATATTAATTAAACTTAGAACTTCGATCTAGTATAGTAATAAATTTCTCGTAGGTACCTAGGTGTCTCAGTTTACATAGAATCTGACTCCATATTAGTTAAAAGGTAAGTAGGTATAGCGAGTGGGCTGTGAAGGTCAAAGTACAGGGAACACTGTTAGTGCAGATTGCGGCATTATGAAGATAGATTGCGTTTTAAATATACTAAAACTGAGCGTACTTCCCTGTGAGCAGATACCAAAAACACACACGTGCACACACCACATGCCCTTTTCTTCATTGATCTCGTCGGTGGTCACCAAATGTTCATACGCCGGCAGGTTCGATCTTCGAGGATTGTTCAGAAAAACAGCCAGCGTAGTAAAGTAGAAATTTTGAGTTTATTAAGTAGAAAAATATCAAATGTACAAGTTTCTTGTAGAACAATTGTGTGCGCGTGCGTTCCGGTCGGGAGCAAGTTGGTAGAGAGAAGTAATGGCGGCCGGATATTAGTGCCGCGTCACAGGCGCGGCGGCGCGTTCCAGGGCCGCGTTCCATTTTAGGTAGCATAATTGCGAACACACACACATGGTCATTAAACATAATTAATATCTAATTACTTCATAATGTGTAAATGTAGCAATGAATACTCGTGTTATTGTAAATATTTTGTCGAAATTGTGGAAAAGCCGCAACGCGATAAAAATTTGGTAAACTTCATTATCATATCGAAGTACTTACCTACTCAGAGCTAAGTACAGGCGTGTCGTTTACATATTTGAATTTAGATATGTGTTGTTATTTTATTTTGCAGCCATATAAAGCCGGCGCCGAGTGACGACTATTATACTTAAAATTTATATCGCATAGAACACGACTGCATTACGCTCGTCACTGCTCGGCCATTCCTCGTATCGCGTAAATACAACATACTGTTTCAGGTCGACTTCAACCGCAGACGAGATGAGTTGCGTTAGTTTCCATCAGGATTCGCACCAGCGAACCCTATATATCAGTGGATATCAATCAATTCATCACTTGATATTTATCATCCAAACTACAACATTTGTAGCAGGATTCACGAATATGGCAGCTATACTTGACAAAAACTACAGTTTTATTTAATACTTTAACTATAAAATGGCAATCTAATGGAACTTCCGTGGAGATTTAATGGGAATATAGAATAGATAAAAAATAATAACCTGTTTAAAGCTAAGCAGGAAGACATGATAATTTTAAAAAAGCTGAAAAAAAATAAGAACGTCTATTATTAAACTAAATTTTATTCCACAATTTGGACATGTGATAATAACACTTACAGAATGACAATTGCGACCTTTTACACATGATATATATCACACATTTTGCACACATGATATATATCGGATAATTTGATATTTATTAAAAATATCGGGTTTTTAACGAACCCTGGTTTCCATGTCATTTTTGCGCGAAAACTCAACTATCAAAAAGTTCGCAATGGTCGGTCATTAATGAATAGGCAGGCTAAGATGGCTATACAGCGATTGGCGCCGCTATCACGGGCATGTCAGTAGTTGAACAGTGGCACGGTGTTTGATTTGGAACCCACCATGCCGGTCTAGCATGAATAAACGATTGCAACACTGGTGTAGTCACTGCTAAACCTGTATAAATCTATTTCTCCCGCGTACGCTGTAGTACATTAATACTTGTAAACACGTCCTCGGATCATGCTAATGTCGGGCACCTCGAGGCTCGCACAATGTTTTAAGCCCTTCGTTAGCTAGTCGTGATTTCCCCGGAACGCCACGGCTTTCATCCTCTCTGGGAACTCACGAACGTAATCCTATAAAAGAGGTGCTAAAATCCCAGTTTCTATACAGAAAAATGTTTATTCTGCCCAACATATTTTGCAGAAGCTGTCTGTGTAGTTTACAAGCACTGTTCGGCGTTAAAGACGTCTATCTGCTTTAATACTATAAAATCGGGTATAAAATTAGACCTTGAGATACTGCACGATCAAATGGTGTTAATAAACGCTTTTGAGCAATGTTTTACTGTGTAATAGGTGCTTGTTCCGATGTAGATCGTTCTTTAGACAATGCACTTTCGTGCCAAGCCAAGCTTAACATTGGAGACACGCAACATTGGTGTAACATCTTCAAAGCATTGATGCTTCAAAGTTCATAGAACGGAGCTAACGGGGGACCTATTCGGATAAGTTCGTTATGCTATGGATGGGTAACAAGTGGGTTAGTTAAATTCTCGTCCGGATAATTGGATCAGTGTATTGCAGACGTGTGTACGACCTTATTGCTTTGATCTAACAACCCATCTTTTGAGTACAGAGGGGTCACACTAAAAGAGACTGATCCTTCTTTTATTCCTTATACCGAAATGCAAATTGGTTACGTAAACGGCATCCTAAAATTATCCAAATCGGTTTTATAGATTTAAGATTGCGATCGTGCAAGTAATATATTATACTTACTATAATCTACATACACCTTTGCGTTTGTTTTTATTTAAAAAAAAGATAAAAGTCGAAGAATATACTCGAACTCAGCCACTCGTTATTCTTGTTTGAATCAGATTGTGCTACGTCACATAACGTAATTTCCAAGAACTTCACTGGTTACTTGAGGAGGGAGCATTACTTGAACTCCACTTGAAAGTCGTGAATCAGTCTGGTCACTACAGCCGGTTATCTGATCCTATGACTCATTGGGTCCTTTTTGGTTTTGCAGCGAGATTTCATCGTTAAGTGATTAGTCATAGCCGCCTGCGTCGGCACTTCACACAGGCCTAAGAATGTGTTTAAAATAGATATAAAATAATAAACTCAGTCCGAACACTTTCATACCTTTTTTTGTACGCTTTCGGCAGCAAAACAATTCAAAAGTTCACGCCTCGAATGCCCTATAGTTTCGTAACTTGCTCTGTTAACTGTAAGAACAGTTTAATGCAGTTTGAAGAAGCCAAGTATTTAAAGTATTCAGCCGTGTGCTGCGTCATCTCATATCTTGCCGGCCATTCCCACGGGCGACTCAAACTAATTTATCTCTTCGCTCCATGTATTAAGGACGTGATTGGTTTGTGATTGCTTTGCGCCGTTCCCTGTACCCTACATCAACAGCGGCTGTCACAGTAATTTGTTCCGCTTTATTTGCCAAAGTACAACGATCACTAAATTACAGTTATAGCATATTCTGTGAGTGATAAAACTCACGAACACGTAAACACATGTGTACATTACATACTTACTCCGAATCGATGTTTTCACAATCAAATTGTTCTTGTTCAATAATATCTATTAGATATTTAGATCTATAGGCAGTAGATACATAATGTTTATAATCAATATTGTCTTATTTTTATTTCTTGAAAGAGGTTTCCTGCTCCAAATTCCTGTTCGGTTGACCTTTGCTGCCTTTGGCCTGTGGTCTGAGTGGTGTAACAACTATTGTGAGTGTCACCTTTGATCTTGCTTACCGACAGCGTCGCATTCAAATGTACAGCCGAGCTGCGCTAAATGACGCTTCTTTTTTATTTTTGTTTACATGCACCTGGCGCCAGACGACCGGCGTCTGTACGAAAAAGCGAACTAAACGACACACTCAGTGCTCACCAACACGTGTACTTGTCTAGTCGTTGTTCCTGTATTTATTCTCTAGATGTGCCGGTTGATGGAGAACATCTAGCTCCAGAATTTACACACGCGTAAAATCTCTCAAGTAATGGACAAATTTTCTTCTAAAAGAAAATAGTTGAGGAGGTTCTGGCATGAGCTCCAGCATAACTTTTAGCATTCATTTGTTCAGTTATCATGTCTGGACTCATTGTTAGATGTAATTAGCGCGTTATTTATGTGTTTTGCTAAATCATACTGTATGGATTTATGGAGATGCAAGATTCCACGATATAATATTCCATTCTGGGTTTCGCACGATGACTCAGTTTGCATCAATGTAATCTTTATTTAATCCAGAACGACATAATGGGTAAAATGTAACACGCAGAGGCTGGCCTCTGCAATACAATAAGTTGCCAATTGAAAACGGTTGTATTTCAGAAATACTTACTTTCGAGATGGAAAATTTCACAAGTGTTGCTGCTTGAAAGTTTAAGACTTACACATTTCGCCCCGCATCATTCATCTCACGTCCTACTATAGCTGACAAACTTCAAGGGCCGGTAAAAGTCTTCTAAATGTGTGTGAACTTGGATCCCGTCCTATGAATATTGAAAGACTTGAGTCCATTATACAGTTGAAAAAATAAACTATCGACGGTAACGCGATTTGGAGGATTATTTGAAAGGCCACAATTGGTCCCGGGTGAGAAGCCAAGCCCAAAGTCATTCGGATAGAGGGGACTCAGTCAGGCACGGGTCATCAAGTATGCATGAACGACGGTTTCCGCCACGACGACGTGCACGTATCCGAACTGATAAAAAATACCACGCCGTGATGTCTCTCACGTCGGGATTATTTCGTTTATGGACCATTGTTTTTGGCTTTATTCAGTCAATAAACTCCTAGCCCTTGTCACAAAAGACGGTTTAAAGCAAGCCTAGTGAAACTCAGGTTTTAAATATATCCGTCACTTTCTAACGTCATATAACAAAAAAAGACGGAGCTATCTTGAAATCTGGGTTTTTACAAAACTTGATTTAAACCGTCTTTCATAATAAGATACACTGTATGAATTGTAAGAAGTATAAACAATCAAACTTAGGTTGCGATTGTCAAAGTTTGTAGATTTAAAACCGAATGAAATCATATTATATTTGTTGCATAAAGGGTTTTCAATAGCCAATAGCGTTGAAGTTTAAATACATACATATCAGGGAGTACTTGCTGTGAAGAATGCGCTGCGGACCAAAAACAGATAAGCGTTCAGTCGAACACTCCACAAGACCGCTGACGTCATCCTGTACTTACCATAATGCCTGTCGGACACGAGGCCAATATGGAAGCCACTGCATAGTGACGAAGTCGGCGAATGGCTAAGTACTGGCATCGTGAATAGTCTGTTGGCCACGATGGTAATAGGCGAGCAACTATTTGTACACTGTATAGTACAGTGACAAAGTCAGCCACCAATTCGTAGCTGACCTCGTGTAAAATTAAACCAGCTCAGTGGGATAAGCCAGTGATATCATCTATTGAACTGTCCTCCATGTTTTACGAACTCGTTCCAGAGCCATTGACAGATCTCAATGGCTCTGGAATGGAGCAGGAGCTGGTGGTTCTTTTACAAGGTAGCTCGAAGTTTAGGCTCTCTCGATCGTATTGAAGTTTATTACCAGAGTCGATGTTCATTACCATTTTGTTACTCGGTAGACCCGCCGATAGATGTCTTGCCACTTGAGCTAAGCTTTACAATCGTGTATGTTGTTAAGCAAAGTAGGTACTTTAGGTTTGAAGCTAATCAGTGTTTTGGTATTACCAAAAGATGATCCAGACTGCGGAATAGAATGCAGTGCGGTTCATTCGTAGCAAAGCATCAAGACTTTGTTATCCCATGATCGAAATTGCGGAGTCTTGTTATTATTTCCTAAGAGCAGGTAAAAAATCGAGGTCATCAATTTACGTCAATGTGACGAACCACATTATGTTATGACAGCGAGCCATGGTTCGCTAGAAATCGTTTTATTATTTATTCGTCCATCAATCGTTGAAGTCGAACAATGCCTCGAAGGTTGCCGAGGGTATAGCAGCCTCGCCCTTTCAGCCCATCAAATTGTGAGATAAATTTTTAGGGTATCTTTTTATTGTGTAGAATCATAGATATCCGTGTGTAGAATAGAAATGCATTTTTTATTGGACACGTTACAAATTTTCAAGTATGCGGAGATTCTTTTAAGGGGTGACTAAATAAGTGAAAAGAAATCATTTGAGCCTAAAATAAAAAAAAAACAAGATTATTTAATTTACTTAATCCGAGAGGTAACATCTCGGATTAAGAAAACTGTCCAGCGCGGCAATAGTAAAAGATGAATGAAGCCGCTGTCCGTATGAGAGGAAACCAGTAAATTAATACGTCATTTTTATGGTATTCATTTATTTATTTATTTATTTATTTATATATTCTTTATTGTACAACAGTAAAAAAAAATATACACATATAACTTGCACCATAGATATCCGAAGATATGCCTTCACTCTACATTTGTTCAATTTCAAGTGTCGCCACTTTTTCCCCACTCCTGAAACGGATGAAGGGTTGGTATTAATATTTTATCGATAAAAATATCGATAAAAACTGACTGCAAAAAAGAGAAGTGTTTTTTTTTGGCGTATTTTATAGTGTTTATTATAATATCGCTATATAGACACTTTAAGAGAGGCTAACCAAAGACTAACGATTTTAATATAATTTAAAAAATTTGTGAAAGGAAGATAGATAATACAGGGAGTTCTAACTTGGGACAAAGAGCTCACCTCAATTTTTGTTAATTAGTCTATAAATATTTTAAAATATTACATAAATAATAATTAAAAATAGTACAGAATAGTAGACATTTAAGTTTTTTGTCTACACTCATATCGTAAAGTTCTAAAAATAGTACTTTATTGACAGACTTTATGCACATGCAACTACATAATTATAATAAAATTAAAAAGTTTTATAATGACACAGTTCTTTTTTTTAAATTATGCTATAAAATAACTTCTTTTCTATTAAAGTACATTTCGCTTCTTCCAAGAAGTTTTCATATCAATTTTTATAGCAGCCGCACATTATCTATGATGGCGTGAGCTAGGGCGCAATTGTGTTAGATACGATAATATTTTTACTAGCGCGATGCAGGCCTCGTAATCTGATTGGTCGAATTCATCTATCATCCATTTATTTTTTATTTCTGCATCTTTCAGGAAACTGAAATAAAATGTATTCATTCTTGTAAAACAGGGTTCTCAAGTATAATTACTTATTTAAATCCTTTTCAAACAATATAACTACAAGGATTAGTAAAATAAAAAGAAAACTATAAAATCTTTTAATTTAGCCTAATAAGCAAATACTACAAAAATAATAGATAACATTATTTTTTATTATTAAGCAAATGTTAATAATAATGAAATAATTCCGTAAGAACAACTATCAATTAATTATATATCGATATCCCTCAGCGCTGTGCAACACTAATACCCTGCGGTCCGAATTGCGCTAAAGTGATAATATCGCGAATCCGACCAAAGTCAAAATTATTATTATTACTCGATAGCCCTTATATTTTGTGACTATTAAATTTGGTCGGATTCGCGATATTATCACTTTTATCGCAATTCGGACCGCAGGGATCAAGGGATACATTGATTTGACAATTTTGACATGGGTCACTCAATAAATGATTAGCCTGACGCCTGTCAAAAATAATTCACAACTAGATATTTGTAAAATCTTTAAATAATATCATTAATGCAGTGATTTATTACATACTGGTGGTAGGACACGCCACTTGTCTTAAGGTTTGTTGCAATTGTCCTATTTTTGCAAATAAGAACGGAACAATTCGGCATTTTGTAAAAATACGAAATCACACTACACGTTCGGATGCAAACATATGACTAATAGGTGCTCGTCGACGTCACACGTATTTCAGGGCAATCCGAGCTGATGGAGGCGACATGTGTCACGCCTACAAGCCATATCCCTCGATATCCGTGACTTGCACGAACAGAGGTAGATTGTACAATGGGCGGCCTTATCGCACACGGCGATTTCTTCCAGGCAACCTTTGGACGGACAAGAGTGAAATGATGTATGTATGATGTGTGTGTGTGTTCATTTTACATTAAAAAAAACTTATTTTTTATTTTAAGCTCAAATGATTTTTTTACATATATATTGATCCTTTAAAAGGCCCACCGCGAATAAAATAGGACCTTATATTAATATATTTTAGATTATAATTATAAATATAGAGATATTGAAGGATCTAACAGATTAAAGATGGTTTTCATGAACAGAAATAGAATTGTTTATTACATACGATTGTTGCCCGCGCCGCCTACAAAGGTTCATAAAAGGAATTATCTTCCATTGTCATTGTAGAAGTATCTTAGATCTGTTCAAAACACATCAAACATACTTTGCTACAAATAAAGATATTTTTAGCACTCTTTGTTGCGACTTTTTGTATATTTTTATGCGATTACGGGAATACCATAATGTTTATGTTTTCCCATACAAAGTTACGGTTAGGACTCCAAAAATAGTCCATTATTTGATTGACTGTAGCTTTTGAATGTACGAGGTGCATTCAATAAGTACCTAGCCTCATCGCCAGAGGGCGCTGTAGTTTCAAAAGAGTTTTACCACAGTGTAGCACATTCTTTTAAAATTCTTTTTTCAAATTTTCATTCCAATTCCTTCATTTGTTTTAATTTGACAACTTATGGAAGCCAACGTGTCGATCGGTTTTACAAAAATGGAAAAAGAGCAATATCGTTCGGTGATTCGATTCCTATTTTTGGAAGGGAAAACGCGCATCGAAATCAAAGAGCGCTTGGATGCTGTGTACGGTGACTCTTCTCCATCGATGGCCACCGTCAAGAATTGGTTCAACGAGTTTGCACGTGGCCGTACGTCGGTTTTTGATGAACCACGTCCAGGTGCACCGAAAACAGCTGCTACGGAGGAAAACATTAAAAAAATCCATGATCTCGTATTGGCAGATCGCCGATTGAAGGTTCGGGAGCTAGCTGAGACTGTAGGCATTTCAGAAGGAACAGTGCATCATATTCTTCACGAGGAACTCGGCATGAGAAAGCTGTCGGCGCGATGGGTGCCGCGTTTACTCACACCAGAAAACAAGCGCAACCGTGAGACCACATCGGAGACGTGTTTGGCGCTGTTTAAGCGGAATCCAGCGGAGTTTTTGCGTCGTTTTGTGACCGTCGATGAAACCTGGATCCACTGGTACACACCAGAGACCAAGGAGCAATCAAAACAATGGATCCAGACTGGGGAACGTGCTCCAAAGAAGGCGAAAACTGTAAAATCGGCCGGAAAAGTTATGGCCACCGTTTTCTGGGATTCACAAGGTGTGATCTACATCGATTACCTCGAGAAGGGTAAAACAATTACAGGGCTTTACTATGCCGATTTATTGGGCCGATTCGACGCCGAATTAAAGAAAAAACGACCCCATCTGGCGAAGAAAAAAGTGCTGTTTCACCACGACAACGCACCGGTTCACACGTCTGCCGTTGCCATGGCCAAATTGGTCGAATTACGCTACGAATTGCTGCCCCATCCACCGTATTCTCCAGATTTGGCCCCTTGTGACTTCTTTCTGTTTCCTAATCTGAAAAAATCACTCGCCGGGAATAGATATGGATCGAATGAGGAGGTCATCGCCGCCACGGAGGCCTATTTTGCAGAGTTTGACAAAAACTAATTTTCGGACGGATTAAAAAAGTTGGAGCATCGCGGGGCTAAGTGTATCGAACTAAAAGGAGACTATGTTGAAAAATAAATTCCCACTTTTCCAAAATTTTCGTTTACTTTTTGTAGGCTAAGTATTTATTGAATGACCCTCGTACTATGTCCTTTAATTCAGTACTGCGGTAAGGAAAAATATTATGTAGAGATGTTATAGTTAAAATATTATTATAAACACTTGTACCTATAAATGTGAAATTACGTTTAAAATTCAGTAGCCAACGCTAATTAAAAAACTGGATGATAGTTTCGTGATCAATGAATATTTTTGTTTGTCAGTCCTTCCAAATGTCTGTCTATTCTTGTAACTTTTGAACTATGAATCAAATAAACAAGCAAAACAGAATAGACCCCTAGAATTACTGTTGCATAGCGTGACGATTAAAGTGAACCTATACTGTGCGATTATTGTTTTTTATTCTAACTAAGGAGCTCGGAGCCTTATGTGCGTGTCCGAAACGCACTTGACCGGTTTTTCTCGCGGAAGCCGCGCCTTCAAGCTAAAGAGGAATATACTTAATTGATCTTGAAAATGCTATTGTTCGTCCCAACTTGATAGAAAAAACCGCCCAATTTGTACTTTTCGCATAATATAGGTATTGCGGAAAGTATTTGAGTCGACGTTTCATTTTTTCGCTCTACATCTAAAGACCACTCATCTCTTTTCTGCCAGCTTTCACTTCTTTGTACGTCTTGACGTCCAGTTTATACTATATATTTGGTCTTCGTAGCTCCTTCTAGGTCTTCTTCTTCCTCTTTTCTTATCATCCATGATGTTTTTTATAAAGGAAGAATGCTACACCAACAAGAGTCAAACTCTTAAAATAAATAACATCTAAAAACCAGTTCAAGTTGTAGTTCTCGGTTATAAAAAATAGCTAATGCAAATAAATCGCCAGTTTATGCGTAGTGCGTAGTTTATGATGTAGTTCAATACATTAGATGCTCCTGGAATGTCTAGATAAGATAAGAATTAACATGTGCGTGCCCACCTCGCCTCTCGAAATCTCGACACAATTCGGCGCGTGCGTCACCCAATGTAACATTGGAGTGTCACTCACGATTCATGAAAAATAGAGTAACGACATGAAAAGTTAGTTACAATGTTGTATCTATCATACATCTACATATCTATAACACATATTGAACGGCGAAGCATTGTATAGATACATAGGCGTTGAGAAATTAGAACCAGCTCCCCGAACACTGGGTTACTGCGTAGATTATAACCACCTAGTGCATACGCAAGTGGATTTTACCTAAGGGAAATGATGTAGTGGCATTTTCGTGTTCGAGAATACACCTATAGCTTTATTATAGTCATCGGGGTGTTAAAAAATACCTAAATTAAGGGCTCATCCACACTCGATACTTTTAGCAGCAGAATCGCGCATTTTTGCGTTCGTTATTCACTTTTTGTAAGCAAAAGGCAGCCAATGAACGCGAAAACGCGCGATTCTGCTGCTATAAAAGTATCGAGTGTGAACGAACGCTATGGTAGACTATATAAAAACACGATATGTAATTACCAAATTGGACGTCATTGAACGAAGACTTTATCATTATCATATTTCTGTAAATGTATCAAGGTTAACCTCCAATAATATTAATGAAACGCCTACTAACTCGTCATAATGTATATGATCGAGTGATAAGTTAGACCTTGTGTTAAATAATTGTTGATATTTTGACGGCAGTTCACCGGTCGTCGCCCCTAAACATTGCCTGTCTATTATCGATTTGACATTTGTTATTTTAGGCTTGCGTGTAATATGGTATCCTTACAAGTAACGCAACGTTTGCAATAGATTGTGTATTTCAGTCCCCTATCTTCATAATTATCCGCTGATGGACATGCACCTGCTAGAACACTCACTTCAATGAACAGGAGGCTAACTACGAGCTCTTATAGCAGGGCAGAAATTGAATTGCCCAGATATTTCCAGTATAAGCTGACCTTTCATTGTAAGAAAAGCCTATACAGTGCGAGGTCAGCGCATACTGGAAATTTCTGGGCAGTTTAATTTCTGCCCTGCTTTAAGAGTTCGTAGTAAGCCCACAGTTCTTAGAGGATGTTCCCAAAATCGGTGTTAATATGAAGTATGCTGATAACCCTTTCCGACTTTGCTTGAATCAGCTAGCCTTTTGACACGGTCTGTACCCAATGCGTAATTTTTGGCAATCCAATAATCTGTCAAAGCAGTAAGTAAATCAGAAGACGTTTAAGGTTGTATTTTACGACGATTTCTTACTTTTGAGGGGGTGAAGTATCAGCCTAAGCCCCACCCACTAGGGGAGCTCCGTTCTCGCAATTACGCAATTGACGTATCAGACTGTGTGACACACGTGTCACAGAATAGCAATATTAATTAGCAACATGCAGTATGACACCAGCAAATACTTGAAAAATATAAATCCATAATATCGTATACCCAGTGTCCTATATTACGCTAGAAAATCTGTTCCTCCGTTTTGTATTTGTAGATTTTATACCTATTTAACTATCTACTTATAAACTATCAGTCATACCTATTGTGTATGAGTTTATGCAAGTGCACATAATTGTCTCGACCAACATTGGGCATTTTCACACTAAGCCAATAATGCCGTAACGAAACCGATATATCGGCATGACAAACCTGATGACACTGCCAATGTGTGTGTAATGTTAGAAGAATAAGCCAACTCAAATCCATGCCTTGAGATAATAACCTACTCTCACCCACACCTGTAGGAGTCGTCCGTTTCCGTAGTCATACCTACTTAAGTATGTTCACAGGGTTGCTTTTTTACCAAAAAAGAAATTGCATATTCATAGATCAAAACCATATTCCTAGTTCAGATTCCTCGCTATGTATGCAGATGAAGAGCTTCAAAATTGAAAGAAAGAAAGAAAAAACATTTAAATCGGACTCGCACACGAAATTACATAAACACACAAAAATTCAAATAATGATAACAATAACCTAACCGTCTAAAACCCTCGACTCTAACTAGAAAAAGAGGTGTAACTTTTGAACAGCTGAACAGATTTTAAGAACCATCCCGATTAAACTAGCTTTCAATTAAAAAAAACTGCATTGAAATCGGTCCATCCGCTTTGAAGCTTCGACGCCACAGACAGACACACAGATTCACAGACACATAGATACACAGATACACAGATACACATTATAAACTTATATCACCCCTCTATTTTGTCGGGGGTTAAAAAGTCCTGCAAGAGGCCAAAGAAAGTCCCTATCTCAGCATATCCTGACAGTTAATCCTGACAGATAAAATAAATACCGCAGCGCTGGTTTTCGGATAGGACCGTGGTGATGCCACGGACAACCACGATAACTAAAAATAAATATCATTTTTAAAAACGTTTTCTTTCCTTCTTTACATACTATCTATCTATCTCTCTCTAACTTCTAAATTTTATTAACTACGGACATGTATCATTCAAATTCGAAGAATTTACAACAAAAAACCACATAGTAAAAGTTATGAAATTTGGTTCTTGTTCAGAAATAGTACGCATTTCTTTTTTTTGTGGCTAGTTTTCCTAGATTATTATACCATTTTGGAATCTTGGATAGTTGCGTCAATTTTTAAAAAGACTTGCCATGGTAGTCTCTGTACTTTTTTTTTACACCACGATGAGTGAAAGTGGACCAAAAGTAAAAATCTTTCAAAATTTTAGGGTGAAAAAAATAATTTTGATTGATTTTTGTGTCAAATCTACAGGCATTCTGGGATTTTTAACGATTGTGGTGGATAGCAGTGCTACTAAGGTTGCCGGTACAAAAAGAAATTCAGAAATATCTGAAACATTGTGGTCATGGTAATTAAAAATATCTTAAGGGGTGTAAATTTTTGAAGGATTTCAAATTTTTTATGTAACTTCTTAAAAATTGAAAAAAAAAAAATTGTTCTCGAGTAGTCATGAGCTGGTCAACCCTCTGGTGCCTGCTTATCGTTGAATTTTGGGACATGGTGTATATAAAACTTCATACTCTTTGTTCTCAACACTACAAATTGTCGTACTGATTTTTCTATACTACATCCTATAAAATGAATTCTTGACGGAGTTGTCAAGAAATTATTTTAGCATATTGATTTTTATAAACGAAATACTTAAATTTTCTGAATAAAAGGCAAGTTACTTATACTTCCTGTTGCTTTTTAATAATTTTTTTAATGATTTTACTGTCATTCTTTCTTTTGGTTTTGAATAAAGTGTAAGCGCAGGAAAGTCAAAAAAAATTGCACAGGTCCGACCTCGATGCGCGCCGAAACGCGACTGATTGATGGCAGAGATGACAGAAATCACGAATTTTGTGGTTTTTATCAAATTGTGACCAATATACGTAATATTATAAAAAAATAACAACCGATTTTGGTTGGTATATTTGCGACCAATATTGTGACGTAAAAATTATTTGAAATAATATCATGTTTTAGAAATAATCTTGTAAACACTTTTTTAAAAGGGGTAACTTTGCGAATTTTTTTTATCGAGCCAACTTCATCCAATCATGTATCGGACAACCGTGCAGAGATTGTCACATCTTCAAGTTTGATATACACTTCTCATCAAAAAAATCGAAACACTACCAACATTTTCTTTCTGGCGACAAATAACCAAAAAATAGGACTAATTCATTTCAAAAAAATACATCATTTTATAGCTGGCAGTTTTGCCTTTTCAGTGGTGTATGAGAGTTCCAAATTTGAAAGTAATTTTTTAAATTTTCAACCGATATATGAAATGGAACATTATTTTGAGGCAACGCGTTTAATCGGAGTACAGTTAATTGGTGTGTAATAAACACAAAATAACGATTTATTTTAAAACTTACTGTTGGTAATTTGATTATTCGGCTCTATGATATCTGTTAACAAGATTTTTTGTCACCACACAAAGATACTTCGCCCGCAGAAGCCGCCCAAATCGTGGCGTTGCTGAATTTGGGTCTTAGTCAACGTGTTGTGGCTGCAAGACTACATCTAACCCTCTCGTCTGTTCATAGAGTGTACAAACGCTACCAGGAGACTGGTTTATTCACGCGCCGCTCAGGATCTGGTAGGAATCGGGTCAGTTCTGAGCGAGATGACCGATTTATTGCAACAGTTTCTTTGCGAAATCGACGCCTTAACGCTTTTGAACTGCAGCAACAGCTCCGTGTTGGTCGAAGGTTGACTGTGAGTGAGTCTATAATTTAACGAAGATTTAAGGAACGTGGATTGGTACTACACAAGCCAGCCAATGGGCCGAAATTAACAACAGACCATCGAAGAGCTCGCCTTCAGTTTGCACGTGAGCACTTAAATTGGTCATACCTACAATGGAGCAAGGTTCCCTTTTCTAACGAGAGTAAAATTATGCTGTATGCTAATGATGGGAGGAAGAAGGTATACAGAAGAGAGGGAGAACGTTATGCACACTGCTGCAATGAGGGAAAAGTAAGCTATGGTGGTCGTTCATGGACAGTTTTGAGGGGCATTAGTACCGATGGAAAAACAGAACTCCCTTTGGTATCTGGACCACGCCTGCCTGCAATAAACGGTCGTCGTTACATCAAATAATGTTTTGAGGCTCATGTGGTTCCCTATGCACATTTCATTGGCAAAGATTGCATATTCATTCATTATAATGACAGGGCCCATGCCGCAGGAATCGTACGAGATTATCTCAGTAAAGTCAGTATCTCCGTTATGGAGTGACCAGCAAGAAGCCCGAACATGAATTCCATAGAGCACCTTTGGGATGAACTAAAGAGACGAGTTCAAGCAGGAGATCTTGCTACAGAGACTGTTGGCCAGCTCAAAAACGCAATTCAAGAAGAATAGAATAACATTCCACAACATGAAGTCTTGACTCTCAATCAATCCATGATGAAACGTATGGAAGCAGCCCTAAGGGTCCGGGGAGGGAATACAAATTATTGAATAAATTCTACTTAAACTTTTTTTTACTTTCGTGTTTTATTTATTGCATTTCATAAAATCTCCATACGGGTTAGAAGTGACTTGTTAAACAAAACAAGAAGCATATGAAAATTTAATTTGAATTTGGAACATTAACATATGGAATTCAAAACCTTGTACTACCTACTATTAAATAACATTTTCATTTTTTTCCGAATAAAACATTTTTTTTAAATAATCCATTAAAAACATAAATTTGAGAAGTGTTTCGATTTTTTTGATGAGAAGTGTATATTTTTTTCAGGACAAAGAAATAAGAATTTCTATTCAAAAAATTGTAAATACAAATCGGTTTTTGCGGCATTCCTGTAAAATACCCCCTTAAAATAAATTGGTAGTTAGCCCGTTACCACCGATATGCTGGTATCTTTGGATTCTAGAAATACGCACTATACACATTCATTCCATATTTAAAGCCTTTGAAAAATATCACCCTGTGCCGGATTTATGTTTCTACCGATTATATTATACAGGGTGTAAGGGACATCGTAACGAAAACTGATACCATTAATTCAGTACATGAATCTGAACACCTCAACGTAAGAATAAGGCGTCGGTGTTTTACGATTTTGACGATTTTGAATTTTTACGATTTTGTTCGCAGCATTTATAACTACAACAATCTGCGAACAAAATCGTAAAATTTTTGAAAAGACCGACGTTAAATTCTTACTCTGAGGTGTCCAGAATCATGTACTGAATCCATGGTATCAGTTTTCGTTACGATGTCACTAACACCCTGTATAGATTCTCAAAATAAGATGCAGATTGGCCATCCTACATACATCAAAACTGAATTGTAAACGGAGATTGGAAATTACATTTACGGTTTACGACGTTGTTAAACCAGGGCAGCATAATAGCATGGACGAATGAAGGAAGAAGAAAGGGGAGCAGGAATCGTTAGGCGAAAGAGACAAGAGATATATTAATAAGAGCATCTCATACTGCGGAGTCACAAATTCATAAATTCATAATTATAACTGTAACGTTTTACAGCAAAATATGGATGTGTAACTAATTTACTGAACTGCGGCTTACTATGAGCTCTTATCGCCAGTCAGTGTGAGTATTGCTAATTCGAACCATCCCGTTAATAGGGCAAACAGTTCAGGTTACACGTGCAGAAAAAACCGAAATCAGATCGGAGGTCGAATGTAATTTAATATTATTTTTGTTATTCTCAATTACAATATGAAACGATTACTTTATTAGTTTTCAATTGAAGTACTTATACATTAAATAATATCTTGACTGGTAGGCACTGTGGTCAGTGAGTCAAAATTTAATGCTAAATAAGGGTCTATCTAAAATTCCAAAACTTTGTGAGCTTTTATCCGCCTAATATCTAAAGCATTGTTTGGTTCTTACAATATATTCCGTTGCTCTACAATCTCTGAACATCCTACAATGCTTTTAAAAACAGTTTAAAAGCTTTCTTCCATTAAAGCTCGGAACAACTTAATTTACTTAAAGATTTGTTTGGAAACAGAGTTTATCTTAAACTTCGGTCGACCTATCTTGTTTACCTGAGAATAGTTGAAAAAACACGATACTGAGCCACTCTCTTTACTGAAAACTGCATCAGTTGTACGGGCCTGTAAATCGGATACCAACACTTCCCCTGCGGTCCGAATTGCGCTAAAAGTGATAATATCGCGAATCCGACCAAATTTAATAGTCCCAAAATTTATGGGCTATGGAGTAAGTAAGTATACTTGTGACTTTGGTCGGATTCGCAATGTTATCACTTTTAGCGCAATTCGGACCGCAGGGTTCATCTTCCGCAGTTTTCTTCATCATTAATTTTGAGGATAATGTATAATGTCACAAATTGTATGGCATATCGGCAAAGTAAAAACGGAAACCGAATGGTGATGAACGATGGTCGGATACATAAGTACTTACACACCATTTTGTATGCTATTAGCACATCACTCTAAGGAAAGTGATATCAGTAATAAGAAGCGTTAGCAGCAGTTGTTAGATTCCGTCTGTGAAAAAATGAGAAAATATTGATGACCCTGATAAAAATATAACCCTACACAATCAGACCTGTAGGCTAATTCACGTAACTAAAGCATTGCAGTCGCCGCGCAGTTGCATTAAAATTTTGATTCAAAACAACACATATTATATACCCTTAGCTTCAGTGAGATACGCTCGCGTTAAGTGCAATATGATGGGCGCGTCATAAAATTACCTAAATTAGCCCTCTGTATTCCATATTTTCTTCAATAATTCATTCTGATTCTATTCTATTATCGTTTTTTCATAGAGTTTAAGACAAATCATGAAAGTTTTTGAGTCAAATGAGTCAAACACTCCTAAAACATTATCAAACTCCTAGTACATACATTATCTGTATCACTTCCTTCGATAATGACTAGCAGATAAGAGCAATTGTTTCATACACTCGTTGCATATCTATTGTAGTGATAACATTATTTTTGTACAGTGTAGGATACATCCTGCAAGGAAATATAACTTTTAACAGCTCTGAGTATATTTTGTTAGTGGTTCAATGAATGCTCTACCAAAAGATTTTGTTTAACAATTGCATTTGGTTGTAGTTGCGGTTAGCTGTACGTGAAATAATAATGTTTAATTTTCGATTTCTTACAGAGAGATTTTACAAGGATTTTTGAAGTTCTAAATGGCGTAGGTGATATGATAACATGCCAGAAAACCGCTTTCATTACGCATAACTTGCAACGTAACTTGGTAGGTAACCTGTAGTGCGCCATCATCCGCGTCGCTTCAAATACGTGAATATGAAACCACTATTAAAATCATAAAGTTATTATTACTAGTGGTAATAGAGGAACACTGTCTTCATTATCGCGAGACCAAAAAAGAAATACGTATGTTAGCGCATTTGACATGTGTGTGAAGTTTAGGGATGAGACTTTGACGTCTCCGCATTATCGATATGGCCGTGTTATTGTGAAATTATAATATCACCGAATTGACAATATCCCTGCAATATCGATATCAAAATCGGCTATACTAATAAGGAGTGGAATATCATTTAGAATCTGCTAGGCTAAATTATGTACCTAACTTATAATCTTTTAAAATTACCAATTAAATCTTTCAAATGTTCTTTATACTAAAATACCATATTTGCTATATTAAATCTGTCATTTTAAAATATTAAAAGTTACGTAATAGAGGTTTATATTAGGATGGCAAAATTATTAACGTCACGAAAGTGACGAATAGGTAAGTAAAAAGAAAATTTATTGTAAACATTATGGAATCATTCATTATCATATTCATTATTTCTTGACGTCAGACGTTTCGGTTTTGATGTTGAAGGTTCTGGTGATAGGTCCCTGTATTTGTACACTGACACAGGCCGAGAAATGTGGTCCGGAAACCTGGAAGTTATGAAGTTAGCCAGTCAATATAATGAAGTTATTTTTTTCACCAGGCTACTCTTTGTCTGGAAATAGCGCTATTTTATGCATTTTAATGTGCGACAGAATCAGAATCTTCGGAATCGTAAGTTTGCTTCTTGTAGAAGCGGACGTACGATTCGGAAAATTCTGTCATCTGTGGGGCTAGTACTAAATGCGGGTATGGGCTATGTACGTACTATTAAAATGTTGTAATAGTACAAACATGGTGTGAATAGTGTCGAGTGCCCTCCGGTGCGTCAGAAATATTCCGACTATGATTTTCTGACAATGTGCGGGGCCGGACTAAATCAACCTTTCAATATACAAATAAGCAAGGATTAACAATAACTCTCAAGTTATGCAATGGACGAAGCTAGGTAGTACGAAAAATTAATTTGGAAATATCGACATATCGATAGATTTTGTACACACAACCTATGCCAAACGGTTTAATTTTCACATTTTCACGAACACAATATTTTTTTATCTTACACATAATTATTTAAAATAATATATTACAATACAATATATATATAATATAATATATATATATAATATAATATATATAATACAATACAATGCTTTTAAAAACAGTTTAAAAGCTTTCTTCCATTAAAGCTCGGAACAACTTAATTTACTTAAAGATTTGTTTGGAAACAGAGTTTATCTTAAACTTCGGTCGACCTATCTTGTTTACCTGAGAATAGTTGAAAAAACACGATACTGAGCCACTCTCTTTACTGAAAACTGCATCAGTTGTACGGGCCTGTAAATCGGATACCAACACTTCCCCTGCGGTCCGAATTGCGCTAAAAGTGATAATATCGCGAATCCGACCAAATTTAATAGTCCCAAAATTTATGGGCTATGGAGTAAGTAAGTATACTTGTGACTTTGGTCGGATTCGCAATGTTATCACTTTTAGCGCAATTCGGACCGCAGGGTTCATCTTCCGCAGTTTTCTTCATCATTAATTTTGAGGATAATGTATAATGTCACAAATTGTATGGCATATCGGCAAAGTAAAAACGGAAACCGAATGGTGATGAACGATGGTCGGATACATAAGTACTTACACACCATTTTGTATGCTATTAGCACATCACTCTAAGGAAAGTGATATCAGTAATAAGAAGCGTTAGCAGCAGTTGTTAGATTCCGTCTGTGAAAAAATGAGAAAATATTGATGACCCTGATAAAAATATAACCCTACACAATCAGACCTGTAGGCTAATTCACGTAACTAAAGCATTGCAGTCGCCGCGCAGTTGCATTAAAATTTTGATTCAAAACAACACATATTATATACCCTTAGCTTCAGTGAGATACGCTCGCGTTAAGTGCAATATGATGGGCGCGTCATAAAATTACCTAAATTAGCCCTCTGTATTCCATATTTTCTTCAATAATTCATTCTGATTCTATTCTATTATCGTTTTTTCATAGAGTTTAAGACAAATCATGAAAGTTTTTGAGTCAAATGAGTCAAACACTCCTAAAACATTATCAAACTCCTAGTACATACATTATCTGTATCACTTCCTTCGATAATGACTAGCAGATAAGAGCAATTGTTTCATACACTCGTTGCATATCTATTGTAGTGATAACATTATTTTTGTACAGTGTAGGATACATCCTGCAAGGAAATATAACTTTTAACAGCTCTGAGTATATTTTGTTAGTGGTTCAATGAATGCTCTACCAAAAGATTTTGTTTAACAATTGCATTTGGTTGTAGTTGCGGTTAGCTGTACGTGAAATAATAATGTTTAATTTTCGATTTCTTACAGAGAGATTTTACAAGGATTTTTGAAGTTCTAAATGGCGTAGGTGATATGATAACATGCCAGAAAACCGCTTTCATTACGCATAACTTGCAACGTAACTTGGTAGGTAACCTGTAGTGCGCCATCATCCGCGTCGCTTCAAATACGTGAATATGAAACCACTATTAAAATCATAAAGTTATTATTACTAGTGGTAATAGAGGAACACTGTCTTCATTATCGCGAGACCAAAAAAGAAATACGTATGTTAGCGCATTTGACATGTGTGTGAAGTTTAGGGATGAGACTTTGACGTCTCCGCATTATCGATATGGCCGTGTTATTGTGAAATTATAATATCACCGAATTGACAATATCCCTGCAATATCGATATCAAAATCGGCTATACTAATAAGGAGTGGAATATCATTTAGAATCTGCTAGGCTAAATTATGTACCTAACTTATAATCTTTTAAAATTACCAATTAAATCTTTCAAATGTTCTTTATACTAAAATACCATATTTGCTATATTAAATCTGTCATTTTAAAATATTAAAAGTTACGTAATAGAGGTTTATATTAGGATGGCAAAATTATTAACGTCACGAAAGTGACGAATAGGTAAGTAAAAAGAAAATTTATTGTAAACATTATGGAATCATTCATTATCATATTCATTATTTCTTGACGTCAGACGTTTCGGTTTTGATGTTGAAGGTTCTGGTGATAGGTCCCTGTATTTGTACACTGACACAGGCCGAGAAATGTGGTCCGGAAACCTGGAAGTTATGAAGTTAGCCAGTCAATATAATGAAGTTATTTTTTTCACCAGGCTACTCTTTGTCTGGAAATAGCGCTATTTTATGCATTTTAATGTGCGACAGAATCAGAATCTTCGGAATCGTAAGTTTGCTTCTTGTAGAAGCGGACGTACGATTCGGAAAATTCTGTCATCTGTGGGGCTAGTACTAAATGCGGGTATGGGCTATGTACGTACTATTAAAATGTTGTAATAGTACAAACATGGTGTGAATAGTGTCGAGTGCCCTCCGGTGCGTCAGAAATATTCCGACTATGATTTTCTGACAATGTGCGGGGCCGGACTAAATCAACCTTTCAATATACAAATAAGCAAGGATTAACAATAACTCTCAAGTTATGCAATGGACGAAGCTAGGTAGTACGAAAAATTAATTTGGAAATATCGACATATCGATAGATTTTGTACACACAACCTATGCCAAACGGTTTAATTTTCACATTTTCACGAACACAATATTTTTTTATCTTACACATAATTATTTAAAATAATATATTATTTAGAAAATAGAGGGCTTACTGCATGTTATAAACGTATTACTAAATAATTTTAGGAACATTTTCTATGGAAATATGCACTCTGAATGTAATATTGCACTGTACGGTATTTACCTGTAAAAGGTCTCTTTATTTGCATTATTGCTGTAAGTTACACTGCAGTCTAACACAGGACACGAAACCTTTACGATTATTGATATTTATCCAATAAAATACAGAACGATTGTGAAGAAAATCATAAAATAATACGAGATCTTATTTTGACAGGTACCTAATAGTTTATAAATTGTTTCAAATCGGTCCTACGAACATTTAATTGTGTCTCTTTCTCGCACGTAGGATTTTCGTAAAGATCGGTTTCTCACTCGCACACTGTGTTCCTCTATTACCACTAATAATAACTTTATGATTAAAATACATAATATTATGATATCATTTCAAAAACCATTTATAAATCTTTTGCCATCCGAGAAAAACGCGGGCGCGTAGTGCTTATAATTTTTGAAGTAAGCGAGGCGTTAAATAATATTAATGCAAATATTCTCCAAACATCGTAAATTCCAGAAAACGACATTTATTTGACGTGTTCGTAATGGAGTGAAATTGCTTTACGGTTCAAACCACGGAACAGAAAAAACAACAAACCCTTCAGAACTCTGTTGACAACATTTATTTACATTCGACTTTCTCCAAACACGAAGATGTTATTTACTGGCCCTCTATTGAATTTAATTCCCATCATTCGCGATCAGAACAGTATCAATGCGGCCTCGGAATAGAATTATCCATCTCATCGTTCCTATGGCAAATGCCTATAGGAAGAAAGTGACAAATAGCTTTTTTTATCGCTCTTTCTGTACATAGACCATCAACATAATATGTTATGGCACATTCGATCCCCGTATATCGTTCATTATACGAAGCCATTTTGTTGCTTATAACTTCAATATAGTTTGTTACAGAGTACTAAAAAGATACGCCATCCTTTTTATTGGATACAATAGCGGTTAAACCATGGATATCGAGGTTAAACGCTTGTCTTCCATGCAGGAGGGTCTGAGTCCAACCTCTGACTTTTCAAATTCATGTGCGGATCAGAATTTAATTTTATAAACTGTGAAGGACAACATAGTGAGAAAACCTGCACATCTGAGATAACTCCATAAAGTTATCGATGGTGTATGTATCCCGCCAACCCGCACCAGGCGAGCGTGGTGCTCCAAGGCCGTAACCCCTTAAACCCTTCTCTTTTGAGAAGAGACCCGCGGCCCAGCAAAGGGACAGTAATGGGCTGAATTATTATTATATATTCTGAATTATTTTGATGAATTTGCGGAAAAATTTGGAGGAAATATCAAAACATCATAATTTCTATACTATATATAGATAGATATAGGTTTACCTGGTGGAATGGTTAAGAGCTGTTGTGAAACCGCGTTCTGCGTACCGAACTACCGATTGCCCCGTTCCGAGCTCTTCACCAATCTAAGCGCCGAATCCGGTGCGTTAAATCGAGGTTAAAATAAACTTACACCTGGTCCTCTGATCCTGATTGTATCCGGAAATCGAATAAACTTTTGAGGAAGGGTTCACGTTCTCTATGTATTTTGAATACTACAATTACCTAAGTCTATTTGTTCTGCACCCCTACCGCGTAACTAAAATTGTATGAACATCGACATCGGTATTAAACTTCAATACGATCGTGAGAACCTAAACTTTGAGCTAACTTGTAAAAAAATTACCTATCATATAGTTGGGACACTTATCTTCATGATCGGTAAAAAAAATACAAGTTAGCTCAAAGTTTAGGCTCTCACGATCGTATTGAAGTTTAATACCGATGTCGATGTTCATACAATTTTAGTTACGCGGTAGACCCGCTGATCTCCGTCGAACCCTAACTTACATAACTTTACATCGGTACGGTACATTCTTATTTGTTCAGGTATGCTAGGCTACAGTTATTCGTGTTCCTAAGTTTTGATTGTCGATTTCCGTACAGGAAATTGAGATTCTACAGCATAAAACTGCCACGATTCTCGTGTTGAAAACCATTTCCTATATTTTTCGTTCGTTTTAGTCAATCTTGCGATTTTCCTTGTGGATGAAAAAACTTTGACAAAAATGTGGGGGTGATATTGTGAAATTCAATTTCATTTCATTTAAATGTTCAATAAATAAATTCTAAGAATTTTCCTCCTAGCTGTTCCGTACAAAGCCAAAGAGGAATTTACGGAAAACGTAGAAGGCATCCAATTACGAGCGGATTAGCATTATTGTAGAAAGTATCTGACGTACGTACAAGGATTTGGATGTACTTGTAGGTAAATATGAATATCTCTCACAATAACTCAATTCAGATTCAAGCCTTCAAAGCTGTAGTTGAATAAGTCAGTATGCCTATAATATCCCTATAATTTACTCAAAGCTATAATTCCATAATATCGACGCAATTACAACGCTTTTATTGCTATAATTTAATTTTAGTGCTCAAATGCTTCTTTGATAAAAGATAGAATAGTATAGAGGCTTGAAGACTTCCTCGAGAGTAATAAAAACATATCTAGACTCACCGACAACGGCCTTTGCCCCACTGCGATTTAAGTGCACTTCATACAATCTTGCCGCCGACGCCGACGTTTTAAGTTCTCTACCATTATTTTGTATTTGTGGCTACGAGTACTTGATTGCTGCAGTATATCTGATTACTGCCTAGTGCCTATTAGGTACACCATTACACACTTTGGAAGCAAACCAGAGTTCAGTTGGAGGAGGCTGCTTTCTGGTCGTAAAAAATTTCAATCATCTACCAATCAACTCAACTGAATATCAATTCATTTGTTGTTAATGGACTTGACCTCTCCTCAGTTTAGGTCATACCACGATGAAAATAAACTCAGTCTTTAGAAAAGGTGGCATCTCATCGGCATCGTTCACTGGACATCCGTTCACGGCGCGGCGTCCCAAAATTAAAATCACATGGCATTTATTTATTATTCAATTCAATAAGGAAAGTCAAACCTTGCATCCAATAAATCCGTCCATTTTCGTTTATCCTTTACGAGTTAAAAATCATCGAGGCAGAACTAGAGACGCGACAAAAAGAGGTACTGAGTGGGAAAAGGAGTCAGGCAAATTGCCCGCGACCCATTTCACTTGAATGCGTAATGAGTGGACTTGTATCTGTGACAAACGTAGCACGCGAGCGCTGCAAACAAAAGGGATTCTTGAGCGTAGATGACGTTGTAACTGCATCGCCACGATTTGCACCTTCTTGTCTAGTCTCGACACCTATCGCCGTCACTGGACTCCCTGCCAAAAAGGGTATTCTTGGGTATTTGAGCTTCATTATTTCGTTGAATGGAATAGTTATCCCGCCACCTCTATCAGTCATCAGAGGCTCTTTCTCTCAGATTCTCCTTTTGAGGTGATTGCCGGGGATGTTGCACTTCTTCCGTAACATCATTTGTATGTTGTCTTCATTAACATGCCCTGATGATACGACCTTTGCTCAACAAACGCGCTTGTAATAGAGGCCTTAGTAACAGCAACACACGCTCATTCAGTAGTTCTTTCATTTTCTTTGACGGCGTTCATTATTTTTATTCATAGCGAATTCGTGTCATTACTGAGGGAAGTCGTCAGCGGTCCTTATTCAAAGACTTCCGTTGAGATTCGCAGTTTCTATGTAGATCTTTTGTGAATAGTTTTTGTATGTGTACTTTTTTTTCTGAGCTGTCGCTCGCGTCTTCCTGTGGGCTGTGAAATTAGATGCTCCCCTTGCGATTACTGATATTATAAGATAAAACACTCTAGCTTAAAAACCCTTTTAATTTATGCAATACAGTTGCGCCAGTCTCAAGTTCTGAACTACAGACTGCATGATACGTTTGAAATGTGTGTAGACAAATTCAGGACTGTTTTTCTGAGGGCCAGCTGTATAAAATACACATGCCACATAAATTTCATTGTGTACTGAATCGCCAGGTAACATTAAAATATGTATAAATACAGTAACGAGACGCCAGGTCCAGAACAGACACAGCATGACGTAATTAGAACCAACTAGGTAAATAATTGCGCCATATTAGGCAGAACCGTAACAGGTATCCGAATAAATATTATGTAGATATCATTTGCAATTATAATTAGTGCGAATAACAGTAGACAATCTAATTGAGTCAAATAAGCGTTTATAAACATCTATGGGGACAACCTTGACCATAAAAAATATGAGCCTTGACACAGCTTGCGCACGCGCACCTGCCCATTAAGCGCCATCTGTCGAAGCTATTTATATCTACACTTTTTATTCTTGAACTTCATCATACTGTTTCTTCATGATTCTAAAAATACTTTACTTATACTTATATTACTAATACTTACTACTACTATATTACTAATACTTATATTTGGTAAAAATCTGTGTTTAAATTATATCAGGCAGGTACTTACTTGCTTATTTTGAAATTTCTGGGTGGAGTTGGGTGGTTTCTGGCTGTCTTCTATTATATGTATTTTCATCAAAACATGTTATATTACTTAATTGTAAAATACAAATCATATTTAAACATACAAGGATTATAATAGAATAAACTGGTGGGGTGGTCAATGATCTGTATCCAAACAGCTCATCATATCCGAAACGATTTTTAATAGGTACTAAAGGGCTGAGTATGTTACAAAGAAACACGCAAATGTTTAACCTTCGCACACAGCTATGACGCACATCCATGCGGAAAAACGAAAAATAAAAATGTTTATTCTGTTAAAAAGGTCGGTTTAACCCTTCTTGATGATAATAGAGTATTCATTTCATACAGTCGTACAAACATCAACGGTGATAATAGCCACCCGGATTATAGTGATCCCGTTGGGCGCCAATGGATTAAAGAGGTTTCATAGCGTTAGCGCCAAAATACTAATTTCCTTTGTAGCGATTTATTAATACCAGATGATATACAAAGAACAAAGATTTTCTATGAATATTAAAAGTTGATGTTTATTTCGTCAGAGGTTAAATTTATGTTGAATGAACACTGTCTTATTACAAAAGATGGTTTAAAGCAAGTTTTGTAAAACCCAGGGTTGAAGATAGCCGCGTCTCTTTTTGTTAGATGACATTTAGAAAGTGACGGATATATTAAAAAACCTGGGTTTTATTAGACTTGTTTTAAACTATTTTTTTGTAATAAAAAAGGAAAGGGTATTTTTTATCACGAACGCGAAAGACGAAGGTAGTATGCGGGCGGACACTCGGTCATAGCTGATATAAGTGCCACGGTTACAACATTTTCGTAGATTATTCGTAAACAATGGCATCCAATCATTTTATCAGAATGGATCGATGATTATTATGGTTTTCGTTGAAACCATCGAGTTGCTAAGTTATTTATTATGCTGCCCTTCAGAGCACCCTGAATTATACTTGGTTGAATGTGAAGGCTAACCTGAAAGTTTAATTACTATGTTTTAATCGCGCCAGTAAGGAATAAGTCAAAACATGCTAGCTAACGCGGTAACATGAATATGTATTCCATGTTTCAAAAATATTCAAAGGCACGTACAGTACTGGCGCGAAAGCATACACCCATGCTATACATCAAACATATTTGACAGATAACGTGGCTTCGCTCTATTTTCCCGTTTGTATAATGCAAGCCCCCCGCCCCACCCCGGCCTATTTCTAAAATAACATTTATATTCCCGACCTGTTGACCAACGAATCTTTGGCGTGGTTCGATGATGGGAAAATCAATTAGGTACTTCGAATCCGGTTGAGAGGAATTAATTAAATAATAGATATTGCCAAATCAAGGTTTATTTAAAATTTTGGGTTTGTAGATTGTTATTGTGGTTCAATGCGGACTATAGCGCAGAAATTGATCATTTTTTTCATGTAGCAACTGCAAGATCATTCCCACTGTCATATACCGATTCAATTCCCAATGTAATTTAGAAAATAAATGAATCGTGAAAACATAATCAAAAGCGGAGTGATGAAATCGAAATTAGGTTCAAGAACTAGAAATTCGTTAGAAAATAGGGGCCCTTTGGCTTGACGCGCTAGTCTTTCGGGCGGTAAACAACTACTCTTGAATCGCAAGCAATAGCCTGCTACAGACTGCTACCCGTCTGCCCGATTACGGTAAGTACGTAGCCTAGTGTGTGCCTAACTTGAACTGAAGTGTGCATATCTTTATTCAGCATTTGGGCTGCAAAACTAGTTACAGAAACGATCCAAAATGGCAATAGGACCTATTACATAAACTCCTCGGTTTCTTTTATACATATAGAGCACATTAATAACACTTTTATCGCATTAAAACGTTGGCGGGACTAAATCAACAGTGATGCACATTATTATCAGCGGCCGACTGTTAGTTACATTAAACATTAGCGATACCGCCCGATACCATTGTCCTGATATACGTGGAGTAATTTGTCGTTACCGACGGCGACGCCACTGATTGCATTGTACATACATAATTCATGTACGAACACGATTGACCGGAATCGCATCGTCCTCAGAATTCTGAATACTCATTGTCAACAATTATATGTATGTACATTATAAACATACAGTAATACCAATCTTTGGTTCTGCTGTACACATAATTAAAAACCTGCCAAACGTATTTTGATGACGTCCTTTTTGTTCGTAAACGATCTTCGTAGATTTCTTGCAAACATGTTCCTCTCCAGTAGAATGTTGCAATAATCTAATGTGGTATTGGTGTCGATTCTGTTGCGCATTTTGACAGTACTAAACTAGATTGAACGCATCTGTCACTTTCTTTTTCTATTGAAACAGAAAGAGCCAAACTCCCATAGTTTCGTTTAGTCCTGTAAAAGTGCACAACAAAATCGACACCATTGTCATATTTCCTCTTGTCGCAGAAGTAACAGTTGTAGCTCTTACGACGCCTACGAAAACTGTAGAGATGTTCTATTCTCGGAGACCAAATCACTCTTGGCCTTTAATGTTGTTTCCGCTTACATAATAATCTTTTACCTAAATTGTATAATGAAGTCCCTTCCATCCCTATAGTGCGAAAGTGCGGTTGTGTTTGGAAGTGGCCTGAGTGTGAAGTTTGACGGAATTTGACTAGGTACATAATTAATACTGCACTGTCCATGTTTGTACTGATATACTCGTATGAAGTGCTTTGCAATAATACAGCACTTTTTAGAGTACCGAAATAAAAACAGCGAGGATATTTTTGATAACGTTATTTTTATGACATGATATTGCTCTCTCTGTACTCTCGTTTCTTCGAAATAAATATTTAGGAGGTATTACTTATTACAGTTTATTTTAAGGTCTTAAACAAGAATTCTCAGGAAACGTAACGATGAACGATGTTATTTTCAATCCTTAAGAACAAGTTAATCTCGTTTCGTTACAGAACAAGAATTTCCTCATTAAGTGGCTCTAAATAGGTGTCATAATCTGTCCTTATTAAGTGTCCTCTGCGCAATTAATTCTAGGGTAAATACAGTCCACTATCGTAAGGTACACAACACAATAGTGGCGCCCGCCGCGCCGCGCTGGCCTTCGCTTTAATTCATTATTCATAGGTATTGAATTAAGACCAGTGCTCACTCCACGGGCATTACTTATTTGGGGCGTTCTACCTACGGGGATACATTTCAGCCAGCTATTTACTCTTGCGGATTTTATTAACGAATTGTTGTTCGGTAATTTCAAAACATTATCTCTCATTGTTTTCAGAAATTGTGTTATATTATTAAACAAAGACTGGTACGAATTATTTATATTAGTCCTTTGTTTTATCTTCTTTATAAACCAATTTTTGAAATTAACGATGTAGATGAATTTGTTCGTGCTTTGAGCGCTTTCTACGGATCCACCATCCGTAAGATGATGGACTATCTATGTAGTGTTTAACTCTTTTTACTATCTATTTGATAAATCTAAATAATTTCAACGTATATTAGTACCCAAACGCGTTCCAATTTTTACTAATTACTGCGATTTGGATACGGATCATTTTTAGAGAAAAACTAGTGTAATCATTCTGCGAGAGAAGCTGCTAGCGGGACGCAAGTTCTATAATAAAACAGTACTACTAACAGATGACCTAATAATATCTATCGTAATGCATATTCATAGAATATTGAGTATCGTTATCTGCGCGATGCAGTGCATACGCCTGGTTGTTGATAAATGCCGGCGTCGTCGTCGCATGTTGCGCAGTTACACCGCCAATGCGCGCCCACTATGGCATGATAGCTCTTCGATTGTTTGCCATCGATACCATATCGATATTTCTTTGCGGACCTGAAGACCAACTTAGGAACTTAGCAAGTACCGTCTTTATAAACCACTCTGATTTGGTAAGTTCGACGACATTATTGAACAATTTTATTAACAGAATATTCAGGACGAAACAGTTGGGAAACGCCGCACAATTTCATTAAACGCGAAGACATTGTAAACAACCAATCCCTGTACGCGAAATATTCAAGCCTCTCTATCTATTTACAATTCATGTCTACAGATAATTTCCTCCCAAAATATACTTCTAATTTCCGTCTAAAATTAATATCAGTTTGACATTTGTTCAAATAGGTATCCCATAATTCTAAAATATCAAGTTTTGGAACAATTAATCATCTGCCTGATGAAAATTTGTCGAGAGTTTGACATTCGAAATTACAGAACTGTGTTGATTTACATTTAATTTTAATGTTTACGCAAAGTTGACTTTAATAGACCAGGGGAAGAATCAAACATTTGTTAGTGTTGATATTTGTACCTACTTAATCACCTTAGTTACCTATTGTTAATGTGGTCAAGCCGGTTGCCGTAAACGACGTGGCGTTTTGGTGACATTTGGACGTCTAAAAAGAAAACAACTACCTACTATTTGTGAAAAATAATAACACGTTTCACCTGTTGTGACTTTCTAACTGAGAAAAATGGCGTCCTTTATGCATTCATTCGCATCTCCATCGTGTGCATTGTGCATACAATTTAAATCATCCTCAAGCTGTTTGCGTCACCGATGTTTATCCGAGGTCGTTTTCTGATGCGTTTGCTGTGCGTGAACTGCGTATAAAAGCGCTCGGTCAATACGTGGGAGGTCGAAGTTGTTATACCATTGTAAAATATTGTACATAGAATACCTTTTAGCCATTATATTCCCTAGAGGCAAATAAAAAAAAAACATGTATGTACATACTAACAGTTTCTTCTCTTTGTGTTGGAACTGCTGGTAACATTCGGTTAAGATATTTTGTTATGTAAACTTATTTGTGACCTTGTAACTGGTTATTTAAATTTCGAATAAGTAAGAATATGACGTCAATGCGTAGGGAAGCTTTACGATTCTGTACTCAAGTGTTCAAGGCAATCTGGGTAGCAATGAATACCGATTCTATTTATCCAGACCAGACATCAAAAATAGGAGCTAGGATTATCTTGTCCTTAGGGAGAGGAATGTAAAATCTTCTAGTGACAAGGTATGTACCATATATAGAAGGTATATGGTGGAGTTAGAACAGGGTTGTCGGTTGTCTCGAGGGACCAACAAGTGGCTTGTTTGCGCCGCCCGTACGGTGTACACGTCAATATCAATAGGATTCAGATAAAATAATGCAAATAACGTTTCCTTCGTTACCATAGATATCTCAAGATACTATATACTAGACTCCTAGTTTGCTGTCCCTGATAAACTTTAACACCAGACATAACACCCGAATGCCTAAAACCTTCTCACTTCAGGTATTTAAAAACAATACTTCATATTATAACCCTATTGTTAGAATGTGTCGTCTTTATAACGAACTGTCGCGAGAGAACAATGATATTGATATCTTCGATTCCCGTGTTGCCGTTTTCGGGAGACATGTTGCCGCCCTGCTTGCATGATTGGCTGCAGCATGTCTTCTGAACTCCAGATGTTTATATTTTGGTTTTTTTCTTATTTTTAATATGTGTAAAATTACTGTAGCTTTCATTGCATTTAATATTATATTTTTACTCGTCTAGTAACGTACCTTACTATCATGCTGTGCGATTACGCTAGGGTTTCAATCTGTACTAAACCTACATAGAATTACATTCATACTAATCAATTGTTACCTGTTGTAATTGCCAAATAAATAAGTAAATAGACTAGACTTATACATATTTTATGTCTTAAAATATGTATAAGTCTAGTATAAAAACCGTGTTATTATATTAGACTTCTTCGCTACCTATGTACTCATAATAACTATCATCTGCCTAGCCTTTTTGCCAACTAAGTTGGTGTCTGCTCCCAGTCTAACCAAATGCGGCTGAATATCAGTATGTTACACGGAGTGACTGCCATCTTGACCTCCTCCACCCAATTACTGGAGTACCGTAAGGTTCTTATTTATTTATTTAGACCGGTTGTCAGACTTTTTGGACTGCTGACTCTTGTAAAAACTGTTATTGGTATTCTTATGATAACCAGGACCAATTGCTTAACGTGCTTTCCGAGGCACGGACGAGTCTAATGTTTGAAGAAACGGTCACCCATCCAAAGACCGTGGCAAGCGCTGCTTAACTTCGCTGATCGACTGATCTGCGTGGTAGCTACGAGCTCCTCTCATAAAAGCTAATAATACATAATTTAAAGCAGCCAGACACAGTTTATTTATTCTTATAAAAGCTACACTTAGCTTAAACGAGCACTTTCGAGTATCCTACAGTAACGTTTCGCACGTTAGTCATCAAAATATTATTTATACTTTGATCATAATATTATTTATACTTTGTGCCCAAAACGTGCCGCCCGACGCGACGTAGCGACATTCATGGCAGCCCTTATCTACAGGAAGGTCGTTATTGGTTTCCCCGGTAAAAGCTTCGCCGCGTATTGATGTAAAGGAAATCTAATAACAAGAGGTGACGTATGTGTGTGTAACATAGCTATTGCCCACTAGCACTACATCAGTCGTTGACCCCACACAGACGGCCAGGTCCGCTTACCTGCCTGTGAAGTTTTAATGAAATAATTGTTGGCTATCCCAAAATTAATTACGTCTTTCTTAGCGGAAATAACGGATACCTGTATAATGCTGAAAACTGGGTCGACTTTAAATGCTGAACGATTTACAGATGTAACTGAAATGAGCCTTATTTTCTAAGTAATAAACTAGAAAAATCTGCGCGTTTTAGGTTTAAATAGCACCCTTCTAATTAACTCTAAAAAAGTATCTTGCAGTTAATATCTAGACTTATCCATTTTTAGCTTCTAATAGCTCTTATTAGTGTTCAACAAATATTTAAGATTTGCCTTATTAGAGACATTTGACATTCCTCAGTGAAATAAAAACGAGGTGTCTTTCGTAAGCGTTATAATTATTTATTTAATACTCTAACTACAGTTTTGCCTAACAAAATCGCATTATGCAACTACTTTTGTATTTGTACTCAAATATAAAATAAAACCTTTGTTTTTTCATATGTTAAACGACGTATTGATATGAAACATCTGCTATTTTTATGACGATTTACATTATCCTTAGCGACAGGATGTCAAGCAAACTTCAATTGAGAATCCCCTTTTTGGGGGCTTTACCAGAAAATAAAAGAGGTACCTAAATTGAAACATTATAAATAGATATGTTATGTAATAACTAATAATGTTATGTGTGTTTTCTGTTCCTCCTTTTTTCTATTATAATGGGTTCAGATTAATATCCGTGCGGGTCCCAAGCAAGACAGATCCCTGCGATACGCCCGCTCGCGCCATAGCTCTGTTTTTCGTATGTGACCGTAATAGATGTTGGTTATCGTTGGGATAAGTTCCAATTTTATTCAAGCTTTTATAAAATCGATAAATAATTTACTTATAGGTATTAGGACGCCCACTTCAAAGCGGTTCGCGTTGTGACTGACATCCACGAAAGTGGTAAAAGGCGTCACTGACGCATTCACTTTCGCTTATATTTTTCGCAGAAATAATATAAAAATTACTTTGATGCCACCAGAAAGCGTGTGTGCTCTCATACAAATGATAATAATTATATTTCTTCTATTTTAAGCATACATCTGGTGTTAAGCCTTCGGGTATATATCTATTTTTACTCTCTACGCCCGTATATTTTCCAGTATGTATTATTTTATTTCATATAGATTGTTCGAAACTAATTAAAGATAAGCGTTCTTCTCACAACTACTTTATAAAAACGACAGAATCATCCGACATGAATAAAAATAAATGAAAACCTGTTAAAGTGATGGTCTGATCCACACCCTTAAATATAACCACGCATTTATGATACAAATTGTATATAAATATATTTTTACTATTTCTATTCATGAATCAGAAAATAGATGCTTTAAATACATACACATTTTTATTGGGTAAATCCCTAGGAATGTAGCTAAAAATAAACTTGGTTAGGTTACCGCGACATACATTCGAGTGAATATTAATCAGAAAACTTGGAACATTATGTAGGTATGTTAAGGGCGTCAGAATATTATAGGTATCATGATGCAGGTATGCTAATAGTATACGTAACACATTAAAATAACTAATTTTCCTTTAAATGGAAATTGAATAGGTACTTATCATACATTTATAAAATGGCTGTTGCTCGCGGTTTCACCCGCGCGTTTTATTTTTAACAAAATAATATTAGCCGCAGGGGTAGTGTAGCTTTCTATTAGTGAAAGAATGTTTAGAATCGGTTCTGAAGCTCCCGAGATTACCCCCCTACAACAAGCAAACAAACAATTTCTTTATAATAATTAGTATAGAAAAAGTCATAGTGGCTTCTTCATTTTCGAATTTGGTTTTATTTTTGCGTTGCCCTTCAAATTAATCAACTACGTTTCTATATCAGTAATTTCTATAGAACAACCTACCATCTGAGGTCCATAAAACATCACTTGATTCGTCTGGTCTAGTCTTGGTTTGTATGATAACGGTGGCCAACGCGACGGCTTAACGTCCTCTCGGAGGCACGGACCATCATGCAAGAGTATTTTCGATAAATCATTAATGGATTTGTCATTGTTCACAGGTTGATGCAGAATCCGCACACGAGTATCTTGCACGAAAACTGCGCCGCCTAGCCGCTCCTTACAACGTAAGTAAAACTAAGCTATTTGATTTTTCCCCCGATAGCATTGGTTTTCTTTCAGTCACAAACAGCATTGTGGATGTGTGGATGCAAAGACCACAAGCTAGATTATACTATATTATTTGCCTGAAATTAGCGTAAATGGGAGTTGTCCTAGGGGCAGCCGGCCAGCTGTTCAGCCACCGCAAGTAATATTAGAGTTCTAGGAAACACCTGGGACGGTTTCGATAATATTTGGTAAACAGGGGTTTTCCGAGATGATAAAATAATTTTACGAGGAGTATTTAATCTTTTTCTCAATATTAAAAGAATAAAAACAGAATATTTATTCAATTTTGTCGATTTTTTTAGGGTGGGCAATGAGTTTTGTATGAGGGACAGTGCCAACCCTTGCCCCTCTAGTTAAGCCCTTGCCTGCCGAAATAGCACGGTCGACAAATGTACCCAGCGGTGGCTGGTTGTCCACCATTATAAATTCCTTTGGTACTTAATCGCAGATCTTAGTAGGCTAGTACTCGCAGGTACATAGGTACACCGCTTGATAAAAATATTTTGCGATCAGAAAGAACCCGCGAATCTACGTGACTAAAATGATAATGAACACGGACTTTGGTAATAAACTTCATTACGATTGCGAGAGACTCAACTTCGAGCTACCTTGTAGAAGTTTTCGACTCCCAACGTCATGATCGGAATCATCTTCATGGAATTATTCCAGTTAATTGTACTATCCTCATTTAACAATGAGCTTATGTAATGTTAGGTTATTATAAATTATAATTATAATATATGTCATGAAACAAAAAAGTTATCTATAAGGAAAAATAAACCTCTATTCCTCTATAATATGTGGGGGCAAAAAATGGCTCTTGTCGTCCATACCGATGTACCAAAGACAGAAGAAAAGGTTATTACACAGGAAAATACTACTTGCTACAATTGCCCCTGTCTTTTTTATCAGACTTCGGTCTTTGTTGTAGTAATATAACTAAAATATATATAGTAAGAGTAGGACTACTACTACTACTAATTAAGAGCTTAAATTTGACATACATTTCAATTCTATTGGACATACGTCCATTTTGACTTATGCTCCTTTGTTGTGTGAATTAATATTTGTATGTAGGTACATCATCCATCCATTCCACGGCATACCTACGTAATCGTAATTCAAGGGTTGAGTTATGAGTGTAAACCATTTATTCATAGATTCATAGTACGTCCTTATGCCTCGTGTATGTGCGTCGAAGCCAATGTTTACTGTCCAATCGCAGAACATAGCCACATGATGTAGTGGTCTGTTATTCAGTGGGACAAGCGTTTACACAACGTGCAAATGTGATCCACGCTACATGCTTCATCCATCATTCGCCATCCAATTGCATAGTAAAACGTAAATAGTTATTCAGCGCTTCAGCGTGTTTAGAACATTTATAAAGACGTACTGTCCCCGCGGACCCAAGGACGTAAAGTCCTGTTTTCCAGGTTGAAAAGCACTTTGTATGTTAAATAAGGTTCTATTCCTTCAATCCGGTCAACCGCTGTGGAGTGATATGGTAACTAATTTATCATACAAATGAACAAACTAATTAGATACGAATTACATTCTACGTTGCATCTGACGTATACCTGTCGCAGTACGTACTAGATAGAGTACTATCTTAAACACATATCCGGCTAGGACATATGAGTATCAAGATCAAAGGTCTAAAGCGATAGATAGCGGATTTTCAGCTCCAGCTTATAAGGCTGACATTCAGAGACGACAGAAACGAGTCTAAGCGTGAACTTACGCTTCCATCTGTCAAAATTTGTTCGTAAGTTTGACAGATGGAAGCGTAAGTTCACGCATAGACTCGTTTCTGTCGTCTCTGAATGTCAGCCTAAGAGTCAAAAACAAGTATATTTACAGAAACAAGCTAAGTATATAATCATTCATCGAAATAAGCTTCGCAGTCGTAGTGCTGCCAGAAGCCGTGAAAACTCCTAAAAAGTTGGAAACCTTATTCAAAAGAATATTGTTCTTAACACAATCCCGGTTACTTAATTACTTTTTCTGACAATAAATTGCGAAATCAATACCTTATTCATTGCGGTAAAACTTTTCTAATTACTTTGCGTTTATTATATAAAATTTATTTTCCCCTTGTTTGGATCTTTCGAGACGTTTCGAACTGGATTATTAATACTTATTAGTATAAGTAGTATTAGAATATGCACGGTTTTCTTTAGGGGCTGGATAGTGGATAGATGTGGATGGAATGTGTAACAATCGTATAAACCTACACTCCTAAACCGAACCACGTTTTGTTTAGAATATACCTAGTTTTGTTTAAAGTTTTATGAAACCCTGTAATTGATGACTGAATCGTCAAAAATTTCTTCAAATACAGGTTTTGCTGGTTTTCTTTCTGTATTTCCAGCAACTTTTAGTTTCTCAATTAATACAGTTTCTTAGTTGTCTCTTCCAGTATCATGGTACAAGGACAAAGATTCCTCACCATTATCAGCTTTTTATAACGGGGGTGGTTGACCATATTAAAATGTATAGCACCTAGAGTCTCAATATTTCATAAGTGCCAGTATAAAGATAATATTCTATTCTAAGGATGCGGTCGGGAAATATGCAGACGAAAGATTTTTTGTGCAATGTAATCCGTGGGGCATAAAAAGACAAAAAATACCGTGAACTTTTTTCCGATAAGCCACGGGAATTCTTTTTAAGGACTACCAAAATCTGACAGTTTGTACCTATAGACAATCAGCCGGCTCTACCTGCATCAAACTATGTGCGCCGCGGACTCGATCGCACAAAAAGTCTGTCGTCTGTGGTAAGCCTTAGTGATATCACAGAATATGCATTCCCAAGCAAGTTTCGGTTCACTCGGACAACTTTGATCATTCCTATTTTATCCACCCGTTATATGCGAGTTCTCTTTGCTTTGACCGGCGACATGCATACATTCCCAACTTTATTATTGTTATTCTTATCCAGGCGCTGACATTTTGCGCGGCGAAGTCACGGCTACCCGCACTGTCACAACTCAAATTGATTAAAATGGCTGAAACTTTTTGAATTTAGAACTTGGTCCTTTCATCCTTTCAATTTCAACCGCTTTAGAGTTGTACCTCTGTTCCTATTTTAATTTCCTTCCATCTCAACAAGATTAACTTGAAATAAACAAAAGGTTTTTAAATCAACATACTGTTACGTAATCAGGGCACGTTGCCAATGAAGTAAATGGTTTTATTTGAAACACAGCGGTTGGTTGATTTACCGCATATCTATAACTCATTTGCAATCAGTACAAGGATGTTAACGTCTGTATGATAAACTACAGTATTTTTTAATATTTACACATAATATGGCGCACGTTTTATGATCAATAGACGTGGTCGTGTATCTGTGTCGAACTGAGTAAACATATACTGGCTGCCAATAATATTTAATTGTTATTATAGTTTATGACGTCCGAACGGGTTTAAAAACATCCTTGTTCGAACCTTGATGAAGGACATAAGTCTATTGTTAATAATGGATGGCTGTACTGCTACGATTCCGGTTCCTCCCATTAGTTCATTTTCTAGGCTAAATTTCACGATCCAAACTTATATTCAGCTGCATCTGGTTTGATTGGAAACTAACCAAAGTCAAGTTGAGTCATGTCCATCCAAAGGTTGTCTGGAAGACATCGCTTTTAGCGATAAGACCGCCCATTATACATATATATATTTATGATAATGAATTTTTTGTATTTCTGCTGTAGTCTAAAGAAGTTGCAGTAAAATTTTGATCGAAATAACACATTTTTTAAATTACATTTCATTAACTTACATTATTCTCGCAGCTCTTACCACAACATTGTAGTAAACAAGATTGTAATAACTATTATTTTAAAAGAGTTTTCATGGAGTTTCTTGCCGATATTTGGAACCACGCATATGTAGTATCAACATTTCATAAATGCCTGAATCTGGTTTACCTACATGAATTATAGATCTATTCTAAAGTAAGACGATGAGTATATGATCTACCATGCAACTCTGAATCACAAGTTTTCATTGCAGTATGAGAATATATTTTTCTATACCACTAGATATGATTTATATTCAGAAAAGCTTTTAGCGTGCATCTGTCGGGTACAATAAGGTTAAGATCGGATACAAGCTCTCTGATGGAAAAGAATTTTAAAAAAGAAACCGTAGTGATATATTCCTATTATTATTTTAAACTTATTCGGTTAAGACAGTTTACGTATTTTTTTTTTACCATTAATCTGGCAAACGGCCCTCCTGAAGTAATCGGTTACCGTAACCTATGGACGCTTGTAACACTATCATTCGCGCGTTGCCGACCCTAATACTAGCTGCGTGTTGGCAGTAGCCCCGACCCCTACTGCCAACTCGACGCCTTCGCAAGAAGCACTGGCGACCTTACTCACCGTTAGGAACACAACACTGAAAAAGGGCAGTGTTATTTGGCTAAGATATTCTGCAAGGTGGAGGTACTATCCCCAGTCTGACAGCTCCAATTTTAAGCAGAAACTCCCGCTATGCCCTACTTCTCCTTACGTTGACCTTATTATACGGGATGCGGCTGCCGGATTTAGCCTTAGCAGCATTCGGGCGTTAAGACATGACAACAGGAAATGTAGAGCCCCACCGAGCGGGCATCGTTTATCCGGTCAAACAACGAACTACGAATACGGGTTGTATGTATTTTTAAATTTCAAAAAAGGAGGAGGTTTTCAATTCGACTGTATTTTTTTTGTTTCTTTGTTACGCGATTGCTCCGCCAATTGCAGACTGAATTTGAAAATTATTTTTGCTTGAAAAGGGTATACTCTCGAGGTGCTCCCATTTAAATTTGGTGAAGATCTGATGAAGATCTTCGGAGATAGACAATGGAACCCTTGAATGAATAACAACATATCACTCGCGATTGCTGTAATCGCATGTTTATGTATTGTTTATGCCACTCAAAATAGAAATAAAAAATAAACTTAAAAAAAAAAAGTAAAAACCGACTTCAAAAATCAAAAAATAAATAAATCATATTCTTAAAAACTTAACAGCTTCTGAAGTCGGGGCCTTTATTTCTTCAATGCACCTAGCTTGGCAGTGGTACCGACATCAGAAACTAAATATAAGATAAAACATAATGCTTATATAAAATTTTAGACATATATGTTAGATTATAATGTAAGTTCTACCTTTCTAGTCCCGATCTCTTTAAGGGGTTTGTACTCATCATTATGAACAACATTTACTATGGTACTAAACGTAATCGCGATAAAAATAATCTGCTGTTTCATATATTTACTTAATATTAAATTATTTATATATAACTGACACACTTAACATATTTTTCTTTTCGATCTATGGATTAGGACTAGATTGTATGAACTTTTATAGTAAAGAAGTATATACAGAGCTACGCAAATAAAGCTTAGAACCCATCACTGCTGAGAACATCGAAAACTTAATCGATCTGACTCGCGAATGTCCTCTTTCTATCGTAAAAAGATCGTTAGATAACGATTGCCTATAAAGTGCAGAATCAGATTGGTTCAACATGCCGAGTATTGAATTGTTTGTTATATCATCAACAGCGACGATTTAAGCCGTAGAACAATCTGTGTCGAGTCCGATCGCCAGTTATCAATGTTTAATTGAATTAAACTGGCCGAATCAATTAATTAGTTCAGAGGTCGGCGACGACAGACGAATGAATCAATACAACTCTGCAATCATATTGAAACTCATTGTACTTTTGAACGATATTTGAAATAAAGCAAGTACCTAACTTATACTTTAATTAATGCATGCATTTTTTAACAAATTCTAATTTTCTTCCGTCTTCCTTCCTAAGGCGTTCTTGGCAAGGATATATACTCGTCAAAACAAAATAAGGGCCACCTTATATTTTTGATCTTCTGGGAAAATTATGAGGTTTCTAGGTTTCTAAGTTGTAAAATTCATTGCAATGATTTGTTTTTAATGAAATGTGCTTAAATTTTACACAATCTACAGGAAAGAAAAACAATTTTACAACATTTTCGAGAAAAAGTGCAATTTCAGCAAAAAGTACACTTGGACTAAAAATGTAATTAAAAATGAAATTCCAGGGCGTTTATTCTTCTTCCTTTTTGAATCAATATCTGGTGTACCCTCCTCTTTTCTGAACATATCCTTGAAGCCTAGAGGACATTTTCTATCAGATGGCGCATTGTTTCTTGAGAGATTTGATCCTAGCTCGATTTTAGGACGTTTAAGGGCTGTCTTTCATTGTCCAGTGATCAATCTGTGTCTCATACTCTTCTTTTCAACAGATCCCACATGTGTTCAATTGTGTTCAAGCCCGAACTGTTCGCTGGCCTCGGCAACACTTGTATACAAGCCTCTTCTAGTGTCTCTCTGGTGGCTCTAACAGTATAAGCGCGTGCATTGCCGTGCAACAGCTTGAAACCTGCACCCACTTGCTATGCAAATGGCAAAACATAGAGTCTTATGACCTCCTGGATGTATCGTTAAGTTGTTACTGTACCCTGGTTCTGAATTATAAGCTCAGTTCTTCCAGTTTGGCTTATGCTTCCCCACACCATAATATTGGGCCCCCCAAATCGATCACTGTTGTGGATGCAGGCTTCTGCAAATTGATCCCTTTTCATCTCCACACCCTTATGCAACGGTCAACACTAAAAACTTTTACTTTGCTCTCACCTGTAAAAAGCAATGTGCTTCAGTCACTTACGCTACAGTCCAATTGTTGCCTTGCGGATGTTTATTGATTTGCATGATGAATACTGGTCTATGAAATTCGCACCACTTGACTCCTAGACAATTCCTGGTCTTCATAAAACTGGTTACTAATTGTTTGGTCACTAAGTCACGTGCCTGTGGTCAGGCACCAGCGGGTTTGCAAAGAGCGGGAAGTGACGGTGCTCTCTCTGCGTGCATGTAAGTCTATGTAGCGGTCTTCCTGAGCGGTGGTTCCTCTGGCTCGGCCTAATTCCTGACTTCTGACAAAATTTTGGATCTCATAAAAGCAATTCCAGGCATTCTGAATCACTCGCTGCGAAAATCTCGGCTGTAAAACTACAGATCGCTACGAATAGCCTTCTTGGATGAGTGTTATGGTCCTGGTCGTTGTAGTCAAGTCTATTTGAAGTCGAACCTGTGGAATTACGTTCTTAAAATGCCGATGTAGGCACTAACTCGACACACTTAACTGTTCTCAGTACAATACAAATGTTAAATGAGCCTAAAGCTCACGTTAAAAACAGGGTAAAATTAATTGGTTTCAAAAAAATTGATAAAATCTACCCATTTTAACGGTTTTTCAAGCGGAATGCTGTTAAAGTGTTCGCAAACACTTAAGATAATACAACGCTGTACAATTTACCACATGGATATAGTTAATGGTCATTAAATCACCCATAATGTCGAAATTTGCAAGTGGCCCTTATTTTGTTTTGACGAGTATAATATTATGAAATATATACATGTCAGAATTGATAATCGTTTGACAAATCTATTATGTATATAATGTATCCGTCAAAACTCAAACTGTCTCATTACAAAAGATTATTTAAAGCGGTATATCATAATGTTTGGGCGTCCCAATATTTATAACCGTTAATCATTATTTTAGGAATATAGGTACATAGTTATCATAGTTATCGTTTTAGTTACTCTGTAAATCTGACTCTGTACACACTTTGTGTATTTTGATCTCCTTGCGGCCTTATAGACAAAGCTGTAAGCTCTATAGTAACAAACTACATCCACGCAGGATTATTTTCACAAAGGAGAGTGTAAAAGTAAAGCGCAGGTAACTTAGCTCACGAACCTGCGGCGACTAACTATGTGGGCAAGCTAACCCAACGATCCCTGAAAAGCTAAGAGAATTCTGTCGCTCTTCTACTTCCGTTCACCCCCGCGCGTCTAGCTATCGTAGTGTCGTTAATCGCTCTACATCCTTTTTCGATGTGTACCCAGATATTTTAGATCACATGGCTTAGTTTAACTCGCGGTGTGATCTATGCTTTAAAAATAGCTAACATTAAAAAATCTAAGCTCGGATTGCGGAACAATGTTCGTATAGGAATTCTCGCGGAATTTTGCGATATATCGAGCTAGGGTAGGTCGCGAGGGAGACTGCGACCGGTGTGTACGTAGCTTTGTGTACTTACTTAGTGAACTTAGACAAATTAATGGGGTAATGGATCGGAAACCATTTATAGTTGGTTTAAATTATTTTCGTGTAAGTATTGAATTGTTACTAACCTAATCCCCTTTTAAGACCTAACGCCGTCTCGTCATTGACATACATACTGTAGCTAGATACGTACACTTGTTCCAATCCCATCAGGAAATAAAGCCATGAGGGCTGTTTGTATTTCTGATACATGCTTAATCAGCATTATAAAAAAGTATAGTTATAATTATTAAGTTGCTAAAACAATTCGCACAGCTGTTAATTTTCATCAAAAAACTTCCCTAAAAGACGCGATTTAGTTTCATATAATTAAAATTTAATCTTAATCATTTGATCATCGCCCCTCTCTTTTTACCCGTACTTAGTTAAATGAGAAAAATTGCCGGCGAAACGTTCAGCTTAATTATGCCGAGGCTCAATTAAGATTTAGTAAAATTTTATAGCGCGCAGGTGTAAAGTTTGCGCAGTTACCGAACTTATGCACAAGACAATAGAGTTTAATATTGCGTGTGAAACGTTGGTCTTTTAGACTTTAAATGAGAGTATGAATGTGGAATATGAATACAGGGTAAATATAACACGTGTTCGATACTTGCCAATTTTCTTTTTGCCAGCGTTTTTCAGGAGCTTTTGAGCCTTTTTTGGGAGGAAGATAACTTTAATATTGCCTAAAAAGCGAATTCATATTAGGTCGATAGCATGTCTCGAGTGGTACTCACGGGAAGCGCGGAAAGAGCCAAATTATATCATATAGCTGTTGCCTGTGGTTTCACCCGCGCGTTTTAATTTTATTAAAATAAAATATACATGTAGGATATCACTCGGGGATAGTGTAGCTTTCAATTAGGGAAAGAATTTTTTGAATCGGTTCAGTAGTTTCAGAGATTACCCTCTACATACAAACAAACTTTTAACCTCTTTATAATATTAAGTATAGATTAGTATTGATATTAGATACATATCCAATCCTTCTAGTCTCACAGCATGAGCAATTCTTATGTTAGTACTTAAATCAGAATATTCATATTTTTCATATTCTTAAACATAACTTCGCCTAAAATTCTTAAGCCTTGAGATATACATATATCAACACTGAAAGACCCTCTGTAATTATACTAATTACTGAATCTGGAATCTAATTACTTAATATGAGCTCGCGTACGCTCGTATCTTTAATTTTAACATCTGTTGTATAGATCATCATAATTAAAAGGGTCATTAATTTATGTTAACGAAGTAAACTGGGTACTCTTGTTGATATGTAAAATTCGAGTTCTATAGGCTGATATTTATTTAGGTCAGGTTGAGATTGAAAAAAAGGAAATATAAAATAAAGGGCGACTCGCGAAAAAAATACCCTGTTTCAATATGCTTTGAACCAATGATCCTGTATAGTAAATTTTTCCACAAATTACGAGAATTTATAAAAAAAAAATATTTAGCAGTGATACCCTTGTTATTGAACGCTTGTCTTCCTTGCAGGAGTGTCTGAGTTCGAACCCGGCCCGCACCTCTGACTTTTCGGATTCATGTGCAGATTATAATTTGATTATCACTTACGAAAACGGTGAAGGAAAATCAGTGTCAGGAAACCTGGACATCTGAGAGGGCCTCATAAAGTTCTCGATGGTCTCTCTTTTCTGATGCCCCTTTCCTTAATCCTGTAGGTACTAACCGTATCATAATCCGACATTTTCCAAGCAGGACTGCTTAGGGTGAAACATAGCTTATATTTAGGAGCTAGGTACATTATTCTTGTATGAAGTCACCACATTCACGGCTCACCACAAAGTAGTAGTTACTTACCTAGATAAATAATTATGAATAAATATTTTAGAGCAAATGTCATTTTAATAAAATTATTTTTTCCTTATTTTATTCATAAGTCATATATAATGACTAATAACAATGGTCTTATGTCAATGAGATAATAATATTACATAATAAATGTTTTTATTAAACTGATTATAATTGCGGCTTGTTGATTCATGAAATAATAATTAACAAATATCACACGAGCTATGTGGGGCCTTTTTAATCGCTCTAGTTATTTCTTAAGTGATTGTGGTTATCCGCTTTCCTGCCTGTCTTTTAAAGGGAAAGCCCATTTTGGTATGGAATAACGCCATAATTACCCATTTGAAGAAATAGACTCAGTCAGGTAATTCATATCTTTCATCTTCCTTGAAACACACGTGTAATACATACGAAATATATACATTCGTTTTAATTTGTCTAAAACATCCAATATACAGCTAAGTAATTGGTCGTAACATTCAGTTATATACGAGTACCACTCGGCAAAATGAAGCGCCATAAAGATTATTGAATTTGGTATTTTGTTTAATCTACAATAATAAAACGAAGAGTCAATATTTTTCTCGAACATTTCGTGTGTTAATCTGGGAAGTAAACAGAGTATATAATATACTTCGGTGTAAATAGGCCACTCGTGGAACCAAAAAGAAGCCGACGCGGCGACGGAAGGATTCAATTAGATTGGGAAGAATTTGGCAAACGTTGTCGAGTATTCCCATCGTCTATACCACAGTGCAGAACAAGAGAGTCGTCGTCCAGTCCAGCGTGTCCTGCCTGTCATGCATGACATACGGTGCCAAGACGCGTACAGTGACAGTTGGGCTGTTCCAATAATTAAGGTTGCTTAGCGAGCTACGCTCCGATTTTTTATAGTCACCGACATAATTCTTGTATCTAGTTGTTGTCTTGTCTTGCTTTGTTGTGTTGTCTTGTGTATCTTGTGTCAGCAAACTATAGTGTTTGGCCATGTCTGTAAAAGTACAGATGGTCGCTGGAGAGATCTTGAGTGGAGTTTTCGGAACAGCAAACGCAGCCTGGATCACCCCTAACTATATGGACAGACGAACTGATGATAGCAGCTCCAGTATGCAGAGGCGGAGAACCGAATGTTGTGGTACGATTTGAGAGAGAGACCTTGTCCAGTAGTGGACTGCTACTGAATAAATTGAATTGATTGAACGATAAAGAAATAGTCATCATAAGTGATGTTATTGTGGAATAGGCCGCTAACAGAACGATTATGAATTGGAAGGAGCAACTCGAATTTCTTATTGCCCTGTAAAATGAATCTGACTACAAAAATAATAAAACCAAGAGCAATTACTCCGTGGATTTTAACAAGATTCTCGTTTCGTTTATTTTTATTTTATAAAAATGGCTGTATTCCGAGTTTTCACTGTAATATTTGGCCGCGGCTTTGTTGTTTAGCCAATCGTAAGAAGAGGTTTAATATAAATGTGCAATTATAATAATTGTACTTTTGTTTGTATTAACTGTTTGAGGCCACGCAAGCACACGCATAACTTAGCTTATTATGAGTTTAGCACGAATTTTAGTTAGAGGAAAACAAAATTGTGTTGTTTGTGGAATGGCACCGTACCACGTTATTTAAATACAGGTGCATTGTTTACCTTCCTCCCAGATACCTACTAATGCACTTCTCCTTGACACTCCTCACCCGTCATTGTCCTCATGTGACAGTAAATACATTTTATGAAATTGTATTACATTAATAATGCAGTTACTTGCATAGGTAAAGCAGTTATTACTGTTATTAGTAACCTATATTAATATATTATCGTTAATTATCGTGCATGCATTCCCTAGCTACGGCACGGGCGTAGCATCCTTAATTTATTACGTAGCGCTACGGACGTAGACGCGTAGCTTGGTTATCATAAATTAATTATTCGTTTAGCTGATGGTGTTTTTACCCTAGTTATTTAATAAGTTAATTGGTATTAAAATGGTTTTGTTATGTGTTAATTATGGAGGGAGACCATTTTTTATGTCATTTAAATCGCATGGATTTACAAGGGCATTGTTTTTACATAGAGGAACAAAATACAGTTTGAATCTCTATCTCTACATAGTATGAAATAAAGTTGCTTTCCGTGTCTGTCTGTATATCCGCTAACTCCTAAACCACGCAATGGATTTTGAAGCGGTTTTCACCATCAGTTAGATAATTTTTCACGGAAGGTTTATATGTTTATTACTTTGATATTTAATGTAAGGATAGTAGAGACCACTGACACAACTGCGTGATACTTATAATAACGAAGAAAGAACTCAAAGCTACTTCTCTGCAAAATTAATTTAGAATGCCTTTGGCGTTCTAAAACTGGAAGTAGCAATTAAACTAGAGGATTTGAATGTAATTTAAAAAGCAAAGACTTGGCTACGCGTCTCTGGGATTAAGATCTTATTTAAATACTTTATAAGCACTCAGGGTGCCTGCGACCTCCCTAGGGCTAACCTCCAACAACCACCCAGTTTTATTCTATTTGCCTTATCTACATAATCGCGACTCGCTGTATACAGGATATTTTTTTATGTAGTGCACATAATTTGTACAGTGATTCTGTCTTGTTCCTACAACCGCAGTATTGGGATACACTTTAAAACAAAACGAAAATTCGAATTAGTATGGGAGGACACCCATATTTTACTAGCGCAAGCATTGGCTTGCGCTAGTAAATTATGCGTGTCCTCCTTAGGTCCGTTTAAGGGGTTATAGTACTCTTCATTATGAACAACTTTTACTATGGAAGCAACCGTGTGATTGTTTTATACATTTAGTCGAGAAATATTGAATTATTTGTATGGAACACCTGATAATTTTGTCGCGATTTCTGGGTTGGTCCCTTAGTAAAAGTTGTTCATAATGATGAGTACTGTAACCCCTTAAATGGACCTCCTCTAATAAAGATAAGAATACCTATACATATACCATAATACGAGTATAACGTAAAAAATACAAAGCTTCTAGAAAGCATATTATGGAGATGGCCGATTTTATAAACACGTGGGAACTTAATATCATTATTCGACATTTTAAGTCTTTTCAATGTATTTTTATTACATCCTGCTTATCTTTATGAATAACATACCTGTTTGTAATAATGACATGTGATGGTGGCCATTGCTGACATTTTGATTTTATTTTATTTCAATAATTATGTATTATTATTATAACTAGTGGTCGCCCATTGGTCGAAATTCGACCGAATTTTACTCACACTCCTCCGTGCGCGGAATATGTATAAAAAGGGGTACAAAGTTTTCTCTTCACGTATTAATATTTATATAGATTAATCATTTGCTTGAAATCATGTAAGTACTTAATCCATTTTAATTTAATTATTTTTTAAATTCCATATTTACATGCCAACAAGGCAGATCATAACGGACTAAAGAAGACCTGACATCCATTGTAATCAAATATTGAACCTGTGATCAGCAAATAAATTGATTTGAAAGTACTTTTTACTTTATGAACTGGAAACTGAATTAGATTTGTGAAGTCACTTCGAGTTTTCGTAGTAACTCATTGCGGGAATTTTATTTAATATTTCATCTTTGATATTTCGTAAATAGAAGCGTTGATGGCGGCTTCGCGTTAGATAGACTGAATTGAATATACATAAAAAGTTTATTATATTTTATCAGTAACTGAACACACCATTCACCCGCTTTCACAGGAGCAGTGAAGTCAGATATTTCAATGACATTTTATTTCTACACCACAACATAATAATACGTCCAATAGAGCGACATTGTGTTTGACAAAGCTCTGAAAATAAAGAGAAAAAAAAACCATAATAATACAACGCGTATCAGAAATGCGTGGTCATATTTATTTAAGGGTGTAGATCAGACCATCAAACACAATCAACTTTCGCTATGGGACCAACATTGTAGTCGCGAAAAAATTATCAGCTGTACTATACGTTTGGGTCGAGTAAGATTGAAGTTTTGTACCTATGGGACAGCTAATTATTGATCACGCATTTCTGATTAATGTTGTATAATTAAATAAGTTGCTTAGGAAAATATGATAAACATATGGATTTTAAACGGTGAGTAAACTTGGTTGTGCCTTAGAATTTTCTCCACTTTGCCAAAAGACATTCCAGCTGAGCTGAATCATCAGCTCTGGCAACAGGCACACAGTTTATGTACCGATTACAAATAGTTTTTTAACTCATACTTTATAGTTCCCATTAATTTTTCCACATTTTAACGTTCGTAAAAATAAATGGTTTCGTACATGTTTACGTATACGTATAACTTGTTTAAGAGTGATGACAGACTGAACAGATGCTTGGGGCTGAACTACGCCACGGAGTGCGGTGACGTGTGCAAGTCTGACTGATTGGCCTGATTGAAAGATTGCCGATGTGAAACGAGCCTACAGATTTATTGGCAGAAATAAAGTGATAGATCGCGGAAAAGTTGGATATTTCGCCCTCAAATAGGAATGTTGTAGGATCTCGTCAATTGGCAATATCTGTAACGATATTTCTCTCGCTCTAGAATGAAGTCATTTCGTGTGATTTAATTGGTTTTTTGAAGAAAGATTTCCTTTCAAATCAAATCAAATCAAAATCAAATCAGTTTATTTGCTTAAAATGCGGTATAAAAGATGGTACATTATATCTTATCTTAGTGCAAACACATTCCGCCATATAATAATGGCATGCAAATATAATAAAAGAATACATTAAAGTTATAAATTATTAGATAATGACAATTAATCCTATTTTTTATGAGATATAGGTAATATCTTTATCACAATTTCACAGACATATTAGAATCAATTGGATTTCAATTAAATATTAAATGTAATTATATTTATTAATATAGGTAGTAAAATACTCTAGTAAACAAATATCATCTTATAGGTAGGAATGACATGAATATTTTTTTAAATATTCCTCAATTGAGTAGAAGCTCTCAGATATTAACCATTTCCGCAATATGATACAGAACTGTTTATAGGGTAGATCAACAATCCATTTTGGCAACGAATTATAAATAAGAGGCGCCATATACACGCAACTGCGCCTAAATAGTTCTAATCAGGCATTTTTAAAGTCAAGTGAGTGACTTTTCGTTTGTTGATGTTATTTTTAACATCGAAAAGTGAAGAGTTACATTTTACAAATTTGGCTATTTCATAGATATAAATACTTGGTACAGTTAAAAGGTTCTGTGATTTATACACCGGTCGGCAAGAATCAGTCCAGTCCATATTAAAGATTGCGCGAATGCATCCTTCCTTCCTTCCTTTACCCAAGTAGTAAGTTAAACTAGAAATAGATCTATCAATTCAAACATACTAATGCACGTGATTGAGACGTATGCTCAAAGTTTCAAGGACGATGCGTAGGGCCAACATCTCGCGGTCACAGTATACAAAAACTGCTACAGCCATTATATACGCAGAAACTCTACCATCATTACATGACTACATGGAAAACCTCATGTCTACTAGGAAAGTCGAAGGAAAAACATCACGCGGACGTGTCCACGACGTTGCTCTAATCAAATACGCAACTCACTTGACGTCACGCTGCAAGCTTCTTTAAATGACGCTGGTGATAGGGACACATGGTGTGACACTTTCAGGAATTGTACGTTTCGTAGTGGAACCACGATCCTCAACATCTAAAACCAGCAAGAAGACTAGATCTTCTAATTTATTCAAAATCAGTTACAAAACTTTGAGCTACCTTGTTTTGTTACCGATCATACTGTTGGGACAGCCATCTTCATGACCGGTAATATTTTTACAAGGAAGCTCAAAGATTAGTCTCTCACGATAATATTGAAGTTTATTACAAGTGTCGATGTTCATTACCATTTTAGTTACGCGGTAAACCCGCTGATTATGTTTATATATTCCACGTGTCCTTATGACGTGAAATGTTTTGACGCCACTGACGCTTACCGCATCGTTTAACCATAAAGATAATGAAATGACTCATGATGCAAACATATAAATGATTTTACGTGCATCCAGTTAAATCTAACGCTAATAGCAGACCTGTTTTGTATTGACGCATTGCATCTAATATAGACATGGGCTTGTGATGATTAAATTTTATATAACTCCTACTTAAACAGGTAAATTATATATGCAAAAGCATAGTTCAAACGGGAATACCTAGGAATACCGACCAATAGCATGTAGCCATGTAATCCTACTAATAATCAAGCTGTTTATGGTGTTGAGGTCTGCCTGTTTTTATTAGCATCAGACCATCATCAGGCAATAACTATTTGAGGTACTTTAATGGGAATTTCACTGGGTTATTAGCCTTGGGGTCCAGATTATAGTTTCGAATCAGGGTTGCAAATTATCAAGATACCTAATTATGTTCATTGATAAATTGATAACTATCTGATGATTATTATTTATGAGGTCCTGTCATTTATGCTGAAATACATAATTTCGTGACCTTATTAATCTAACACAAAAAGGAATAATAAAATTTACCTACTAAATTGAACTTGAAAAGCGTTTTCTGGATAATGAAGGATACTTTCACTTTTGTTTTAGACTTGTGAATATTTCCACCATTCGTTTTACCTAATTTCTGAGAAATAAGATCAAAAGTGATTCGCGAATAGAACCGCGTGCTTAAGTTATTTTCCAGTATGTTTAATCTCAATACCCTCATGAGTGACATTCACTATCAGATGACCGATAATTGAGACCTTTCGTATATCAGACATTACCGTCAACCTATGCGGACGAAAGGTTAGGTAGAGGTGTCGGACACCCACAGTTCTGCGATGACGGTATCTAAATAGGGCCCTTGTGATAGGCATGAGGCTTGTGATAGGTACTAAGTATGAGGTTATTAAATTTTAAAAATTATAACATACAGGTAACCGATTTCATTAAAATGAAATTTGACATTTTGCCCCAAACCGTATTCCCAACGAGCACCACCAAGAATATTGACTAAAGTTTCGAGTGTAATTAATTATTCGAAATTAGTTTTCAGCCGAGTTTCATGATCATTACGCTATTGGTTTTGATAGAGCGGGTACTGACAGACTACGCGTACGTATTCTGAGTTCGATTTCCAAAAGCCTATCAGAAGAACGCTGGACTGTGTCCCTTCATGAGTTGCATAAGTACGCAAACGTGAGAACTCTGGCAATGTTCGAGTCCAAACAAAACAAACTCGTCTTTTATAAACTGACCTCGTTCGTGTAATCTACAGCGCTAGAACATATGGCACGCTATAACAACAGGAACGAGCGTCCTTATATGTGTCGCAGGCATGATAGTGCAACCAGACATTCTTAAAATTTCTAATCAGCAGAATTTTGCCATCTGTTTTCAATTAGGACAACAAGTCATGCCAAAAATTGTTATGATAGATTCTGTCATATATTTCTTGAACCATGCATTAGGTATACATTCACACATACATCCTAAAAATGGGCTTAAAAGTACAACAAAACTCTGGTTTCGTCTTTGTAACGTAACTAAAAGTAGCCAAAAAGCCAATAATAAAACAATCGCGTAGGCCGTGTTTCAGATAAAAAAATCTTTATCTGACTTTTTATATAAAATTATCTAATCTGAATGATATCTAACTCATTAGCTTACGAGCGGCCACCTGTGGCCGAGAACAATAGTATAATGTTCGCGTTTCGTCACTAATGAACGAATCTACAATTTATTTATTTAAACTTAAATGTGCAATGGTGGTACATAAAGCGGACTTAATAATGCCATGAGGCATTCTTTGCCAGTCAACCATTGGGTGAAAGATGAAAATATCAATTTCGATCTGTTCTGGTAATTAAATGGAAAAAAGACGACACTAAATCTGTTATTTTATGAAAAGAACCAAAAGGTTAATATTATAACTACTCAGTAGCGCTCTGATTTCACATTCTCACTGCAACATGCACCGTCGAGGGAATTAAACAGACGCTCCGCTGTTTTATGACACATTGAACATTTTTAATGACCTCTAGCGATTTTAATAAACGCTTTTATACAGTACAGATAGAGGCGTATCACTTTAATGAGATTGAATTAATCCCATATTGTTGAGTACAGCTGTGAATATAAATTATGATATTCATTTTTCTTTTCGTTTTCTTTTACAAAATCAATTATCAAAATTCAAATTGTAAGTCAATGATTAAGGTATTTGTATTGGTAGTCTAGTAATTGTGCATTGTAGTATTCATCTATATTGATATTGTAAGTCAATCATCATATTTAGTAGGTACCAGGTAGAGGTAGCCCTATATCCGTCCTACCATCTTTTGTAATAAAACCAATGACGCAAATGCCAACCACAGACACAACATTTTATCGTTTTTCTATGATACACTAAACCTACAATACTTCTTCTATATTATAAACTAGCTGTGCCTGCGATATTTTTTTCTTTACATTAAAAGTAAAAGTAGCCTAAGTTATTCCTTATAACATCAGCTATCTGCCCGTGAAAATTGGTGCAACCTTTTCAGGAGATGGCCGGAACGGATACGAAAAGATTTTTGCGATTTCTGACATTTCTAGTAGGTACTCTAACCTTGGTCCAGTGAAATGTACAGGCGAAAAACGAGACATCTAAGTATGCAGGGTCTCCGGAAAATGATGGTCTATTCCAGTAATATAGTTGAATTATGTTTATGTAAAACTTTATTTTAAAACATCCATCATAATTTAATTACAAAACTTCATCTATACGCTGAGTTTCTACTTATATGTTTGTTCGAGCGTATAATACCCGTCGCCCGGTCTCATCAGTCGTCGGTACGGGCTATTGTATATGTATTCCGGTCGCTGTCGGCAGTAGTCGGGACTCCGACAAATTCTTTTATCCGGTCCTTCCAATCGTGTACTCTATTTGTCTCTAGGATCTTCTCCTGTAGCCTATTATCGTACGATCATAGCTTACATTTGTGTGCGCAAGTGAGCCTGCTGCAATGTGCAATTATTGCTGTGTCACTCCCGGCTATTCTGTTTCTGTACTGTATATGGTTTGATTTAAGCATGTATTGTGTTGACCAAGAAACCTTATTTCTTTCTTTCTTTCTTTACGAGCAGGAATTATAATATAATAATATATAAATATTTTACTGTCGACATTATGTAAGTAGGTAATGGATAAATTATGGTCAGATACATCGCATTTATGATTCGGCACGCTATCATAAGGTATTCAAAAAAGATTTTATACAGAGAAAGAGTTCAGTGCTGCATAAGCGTGATAAAACACATAACACATGAAGCGGTGTGGCGATGTGCGGTCGAATCTTGTACCACTCTGTAGGTAATCTGTCGAGCACACGGGCACCGCGTCTCCGCGCGGAGCAATTTCCATCCGCTTGACCGCGCACTGCCGCAGAAGACGGTGCCGCACCGCTCCGTATGTTTTTCGCCTAATCCTCCTGCCAAGCATGGTGATAGCTTTATTGTAGTGGTATTCTACTCTCATTCCATTAATAACAACAACATATTTTACTATAGTGAATGTGAAAATCAAAATATTTTATGTAGGTAGTTCATACAACATTGGAACCAGATTCTCGACTTGCTCTTGAATCTTCCAAGTTCAGTGAATACAAAAGCGGCTCAGTAATTACAATAAAGTGAAATATTTCATTTGGGCCGCAGTTTACGCCGTTCAATTTTGAGCAAGCCCGTCATTCCGATTAGGGTTTCAGTATATACGCCCCAATTTTCTCGTCCCACTTCATACCGGATCAATAAGTAATTAAAAACAGTTTAGCCACCTCTTTCTCAATACAAAGGAAAATAAATAGGATAAAGCTTTACTTTATGACTTTGCAGAGCGGGGGAAGAGGAGAAAACGCCCAAAACCACCATTTAATCCTTCATGGAGAGTGGGCGTTTTCTCCCCTAAAAAACAACTAAAATATCACTCGATAAGAATACATTCGTAGAAATAAGATCGTTTCGGATTGAGCTTAATTACTTTGAGAAAGCCCATGGCCGAGCCTCGACGTAGAAACAAGCGGAAACAATATTAATGATAGCGTCATACAAACTTAGTTATAGGTTATTACAGTGTTCTACCACTGCCATTATAATGATATTAGTTCTCCGAGCGAGGAGAGCTCTTATTACGTGAAATATTTAAAATTCAATCACCTGTGGAGCACGAAGTCCCTTCCGGCCGCACATTACTGCTACTTACCTTTTTATCTTGTCCTTTCTTGTACCAGCCTGTATTCAGTGCTGACATTATACTGTGCACCTTTCAGCGGGATCGCTTTACCATTTAGAAAGCTTTTTAAATTCCAAACGATACTGGCAACAAAAGATTTTAAAATATGTTCCATCAATCATCGTTTGACGTGGGTATTCAAAAGTGTTTTTAACAAGCTTTTATTAGCTTCACCTGTAACTAACTAGCTAACTAATTATGTAAGAAAATCTTGGAAGTTAAATTTGACACACTTCCCGGATTCCGATTGAGCTGAAATTTTGCATACACGTTTAGTTTAGGTGACAAAAGCGTGATTTTTAGTTTTTTTTAAAACTATAATTATTATTTTACATACCTATATATTTATGAGCAAAGTGAATGAAGAAAAGGAACAAAATAATAATAATCCCATGAATTGTATTCACAATCTGATTATATTTTACGAGCAAGTTGTTCTAGAGGAAAATGAATTAGGAAATTCGACCGTACATGGGTACGTCTATAGAGACATCATGTTATTTCAGCTCAGTGACTGTGCCTCTTAAATTAATAATAACATTCAGAAGGTATTGCTGACAGAAACCAAAAACACATTCGTTATAAAAGTTAATCTTCTGATATTTTCGCACGTTTTATGAGCGCCATAACGTTATTATTACGTTGCAAAGAATGAGATATTAAATCTCGGGTATCGAGGGAAGTTACTGTCACAATGCCACTAATTCAGCGCTTGACGCACGAGTGTCCATAAAACGGGATTGGAAACACCCACAGGAATCCCAAATGTTCCGCGTTTATTAATTAACCTTTTTGTAATCAAATTTAATTAGATGTCGACGGCAGCAAATCCCGGTGAGGCACTTTAAAAAATATAAGTACCCTAAAACTTTGTGGAAAAATGAGGTAAAACATTTGTAGTGGTGCGCTTGAAATTCTGAAGTATATTCTGGGAGGAAATTGACCAAAAATACTTGCTGCTCTCGGTAGAGTCGTTAGTAAGACGCCTCATTGGTCTATCTAGTGGTAGCTCAATTGCAAATCCGACGTTCTAGTTATCCAGATTGTGCAAAAAGGATACATCATTAGATTATAAGTACTGTACTTTTTTATTTTCACTAAAAGTAACTGTAATCTTCAGAGTAGTTATATATCTACACGTCAGCCTAACGTTCGGGAAACAGGCGAGAGATGATATTATTTTTGTAACTCTATGTAAGAACTTGAATAAATAATTGTTACAAATAAAAAACCAAGTAAGTCTAAATATACAGGGTGTAAGTGACATCGTAACGAAAACTGATACCATGGAGTCAGTACATTATTCTGGACCACTCGGTGAAGGAATATCGAGTAGGCTTTTTAAAAAAAATTACTATTTTGTTCGCAGTATTTTTAGTTATACAAATTCCGACCAAAATCGTAAAAATGTAGAATTGACCGACACAAAATTCTAACCCTGAGGGATTCAGAAGCATGTTCTGAATCCAAGGTATTAGTTTTCTTTACGATGTCACTTTACAGCCTGTATTTTACAAATTCACGACGATCGCAAGTCTAGTGTCACGGTAACCTATTTCAAATGCGAGAACCGGAGTGTTGTGAGAGGTGTCAACTACACCTCGTGACTTCTCCACTCTCCAGCACACGTGCACTTCAAACTACGGAACGTTTATCTTACGTAGACTAAGTGGAGCGCCGATACTTCTGTTCACGTTCGGTGGGGCTTACTCCCTCCAGCTTCGAGTTCTGAATCAATCGAAATTCGAATCAAACACCTATCATTAACTTTTCTAAGGCCCACTTGCGTCAACGCGGGTTATCTTGTAACTCGGCGTTCGTTCATACTCCATACTTTTAGCGTTTTCCCGTTCGTTGGCTGCCTTTTGCTTAAAAAAAGTAAATCACGAACACGAAGACGTACGATTCTGCTGCTTAAAGTATCGAGCGTGGATAGGCCCTTAAAGTTAACCTCAAAGAAGTGTTTATTGTTCTATGAAAACCAAAGACAATTTAGAACTTTAACCCTGGGATAGAGATAACTTGCGTTGATGCAAGTGGGCCAGACTTTCTATTACTCTGATCGTCCGTCGTTAGTTTCAGACGTACCCAAAAAATCTTTTGTTGTCTGTACTTTACAGCTGTTTAAACAATAAAGGCGTTCTCAGTGTAGAACTAAATACTAACGAGCCTGGACCATTTAAACAGTACCTAAAGCAATTGTTTCCAAATACAGTATTTACTACAGCGTCTACATAGAAAACGGTTTCAATAAGACGAAATCCTACGAAAAAGTAACGAGTCATTCCGAACTCCGAACATTTCAGAGAAACGTGTTTGTTACTTGTTTTCCTCGTTTATTTGAGCTGGTATTGAAACGTCAGTAGGGTACCGTCGCAAGTTAGAATAAAAATGGGTATAAAACATTTCAATGGAGTTGGATGGCGGGCGCGCACGTGGCTCAGGATATCTCGCCAACGTGCTTGTTATGACGTAGTTCGGACCTGACCCGTATTCAAGCTCTTGACACACAGCTGACACTTGCCCTGCCAACTCCACTATAATGACAGAGATAAAACAATTCTTAACTGATGTTTTGATTCATAGTTCGAAGTTGAATCAGGACAACGTTCAAGACCAGAACCCTGAACGATAATAATTTCGTTTCCGAATGGGAAAATGTCAAATCGATATCGGGGTCTACCAGTCAGGCGTCACGCGCTTCTGTATGTATAATTAAGCGGTTTAATACTATACTCGTACCTATGCTCATTAAGTAATTGTTTGTGTTATGTTAAGGAAGTCTTTATTATTAATTTTTATTATTAATTAGTCGTAGTTGTGTGGTCCAAACTCAAGTCCCAGAAGTCCAAACTCAAGGTTTGCCAAAGAGCAATGGAGCGCAGTATACTCGGTGTTAAATTAACGGATCGAGTTCGAAACACCTTACTGCGCTCCAGAACGCAGATAATTGATGTAGCTCAGAAGGCCGCTCAGCTTAAGTGGGACTGGGCAGGACATGTCTGCCGTATGCCGGTCGAACTGTGGGCCCACATAGCACAGAATTGGTGTCCTGAGACAGTAAGACGGGGTCGCGGCAGACCACGAAGGAGATGGCGGGACGAATTGAACGCCTTCCTTAAAGACTGGCCCGATACAGCGCGGGATCGCGAGAAGTGGAGGAAAGGGAGGGAGGCCTTTGCCCAGTATTGGGACAGCATAGGCTTGTAATAATAATAATAGTTGTGTGGTTGTGATTGGCACGATCAGTTCCTTAACAACATTATAGAAGGAAAAATAGAGGCAAAAAGAGGAAGACCAAGAAGAAACTACATTGATCAGCTGAAAGAAAAAGCGAATATAGAAACATATAAAGATTTGGGATTGGATAGGACTGAATGGCAATTGCTACACCGACAAGTGCCTAGCACTTAAATTTTGGATGGATGAAAAAAACCTTTTATTACTCAAGTGATCAGCTTACTTTTTTCGCTGACCGTACAGGGCAATGATTCTGAATTTATCGTTAAATATGAAAGTCCTTTATCACATTTCCCTCTTTTGAAAATTCTATGTTACAATACTGCGGCGTAACAGTAGTGTGTCGCAGCGGATTTTCACCGCAGCCAGCGGATATTCGCCGCGCGGCGAATATCTCGTAGTGCGCGCGTAGCCTTTCCATCGGGTTCGGTCGGACGACATCCTTATTTATAAACTTGACCTTCTTGACGATAAATTATAATTTATTACTACTGAATTAATTAAAATTAAAATGAGATAGGTCAAAGCCAAGGACATCAAAACTGGACGTCACAGATATACTTGACCTTAATCTGTGGTTGTACACGACATTGAACGTTGTGATCGCACAGCTGATAAATGTGGTCGTCATTCTCCTCGGCAGTAGGCAGTCATACATTATGCACAAGTAAAGCGAACTCGGCCACGGGTGACGAAAACCGGCGTTAACTCGTCTAATGTTATCCTTTCATTACTTGTGCTTCTGATTTATGTCTGGCCAAATAGGTAGGCGTTCCACCGTTTATATCAGTTTTATTTAAAACTGCTTAGATTTTCTCTACATTATCATTAATATTTTTATTGTATTGCCGCTGTACAACGTGTATCAGAAATGCGTGGTCATATTTAAGGGTTTGGATCAGAAGCCCAATTCTCGTAATTAATTTATAATATGACTGAAAGTTGACCGAACTGAGATTATATTATGAATTGACAAAAAGTCATGTATTCTACTCTGATTTGGATTCAATCTTTTTACAAACTCATTTCAATCTCATTTTTGACGTTTGTGTATAGACGAGAGCGGACGAGAGTGTCAATTTTATTATCTGTGTCAGTTCAAAATGTTAGCAGAATACCGATTTGCCTTTTATTCAACTTTCGATCTCATTACAATATAATGTCACGTTTGACGTTGTTTGTTAGGGTAGGAGAATACCATTTGTGACATTTATGACATTGCTAGTAGATCGGAATGAGATCCGAACTATATTCTGAACATTTTTAATTACGAGAATTGGGCCTCAGAAGGCCTCAGACCATCAAACCGAACAACTTTATTCCCATAAAGTCACATCGTAGTCGCGAAAAAATTGTCAGCTATTTTATACAAAAGTTCAATACTTAGCATTACCTACTCGTCCCAAAGGTATGCGACAGGTGAATATTTGTTGGTCCCATAGAGAAAATTGTTCAGTTTGATGGTTTGATCCACACCCTTAAATTAATATGACCATGCATTTCTGACACCTGTTGTAAGATTAGAACCCGCCTCAACTCAGTTGCTGATCGATTGGTTCCAAATCAAGCAAATTATAATGCGTTTTGGGATAGAAAAACATCTATATTACCTACTGCGGAACCTCCTTCGCATGGGATGGCTGGATGTGATTTAGTTATCAGCGAACTATAGTAGTAAGTACGATAGCACACCTCTCTGACAAAGCTCTAAATGAAAAATTTGGGCAAAATGAGCTTCGGCATTGCCCGAGTAAGTGTCAGGTTTAGCGAAGCCAATCATGTGCGAAGACTAATTGGACTAGTATTGACGATAAATCGTCTATAAACACGATTGAACCGATTCTCTGAACAGACTATGAACAATAATGGCGCTTTTCCTTAAATACAGTGTAATTGTGGAGCAGAGTAGGTACCTACCTAACCTACCTACTTATTAGAAAAGACAAATACATCGGTGTTTGGTCACTTCAATAAATTATTAATGGATGCATTCAGTAATACATCGCTATTGAATGATGTCGTGAGAAGTGTCGGGTAACAATTTCCCAAGTTTCGTTATCGACATTTCCATCACTCCCTTTTATGCTTTCGTATCGGAAGTCTCTGGAGGTCTGATGACATTATTTAGCTGAAAGAAAAGGGGGTGATCTGTCACCTCCCCACCGTGTTTGTATTGAATATTGACATAATTACGCGTCAGTGAGGCTTTGTTTGCATTTGTGGAACGAGAGGAAGTGTTGTTTATTGAAAACGCCCCTGAGGCACCCCTTCCACGTAGCCCTAGGCCCCCCTCACCTGGGCGACACCCTCTGATCCCTACTGGAGACTCGCATCTTGAGTGTATTAAAAACGGGTCACCGACACAATGAGATGGATGGTTTCCGCCACCCTCCGGCATTTTTCACATCAATTTACTGCGAGTCGTTACACATCACGCACACCGGCGCCGGCGGCGCACTATGGGCCAGGACCGTGCGTACCGTCTCAAAAATAGGTTTTCGTAATGTTCTATATTGAATATTGTGTTAATGCACATGTCTAACTGAATGTCCAATGCATATTATATAGCAGTTAAAATATACTATTTCTCATTTTTACTATTAGACTAAGGCTTGCAAGTTGACGCTCAAAGTTATGTCAATTATGTAGAACACAATTTCACCAGTTTACATGGTCATATTTTCATTATTTTCACAGCAAATTTTTAAGTGTGATATATGGTTAGAATGGTTATGAAGTATTCTATTTAAAAATAATTTAAGTGGACCATTATGTGAAAACTGGGGAGGTATATAAATTATTTTTCAGAACCTAATATTTTATCCTTATTAGAAACTTTACATAGACTTTTGGCAGTTAGCAATGTCTGCCCATGTCGTAATTTTGATAGCATCACATAGAGCAGCTAATAAAGAAGCTAGGGCAAAAAAAAAAAATTGCCCGAATCTGCCCCCCTTGAAATGAAACGAAAAATGCCTGATGGAGGGAATATACAAAATATACCAAAAATGATTTTAGTTGTGATTGATGAGATTTTTGGATATTTAGATTACTTTTTTCTTAAAATTATCTATTTACTTAATCTTTAGGTAAGGTGGGAGTATTGGGTAATGTATTTTTTTTTTTATCGTTCGGTTAGTAATATAAATGCTTACGAATGCGGTTTGTCTACGTTGCACGCGTGGATCAGGTGCATGGAGTTAATTTTACATATTTCATATAACCTTTCATTTAAAAAATGGGCTGCGAGAACTCCAGAAGATAAAAAAAGTAAAGAAGACAAGAAAAAGCTTGTACAAAGTTTATTTCGAAGCCGAATGGGATTGCACGTTGACAAGCCACGACAAGGAAGTGGAAACAGCAATGACGGCAATACAGCTCGGCGTTTTTTTGAGAACTACTATTGCGCTTCAGAAATTACAGGAGTTGACGAGGAACTTATTAAAAGGTTCTATGTTATTCTTCAAACTTTGGCATCCGGTATTGCTGTAAATCCAGAAAAATTTGGTGAATATACTCGCGCAACCGTACAACTATACGTAACAAAATATATGTGGTATAATATGCCTTCTTCAGTACATAAAATCTTAATACATGGGGAAAGTATAATAAGACATTTTGCTGTTCTGCCCATTGGTAATTTATCTGTGGATGCCCAAGAATCTCGTAATAAAGATTACAAAAAATTCAGATTGCATCACGCTAGAAAATGCTCTAGGTCCGCAACGAATCAAGACGTATTTCATGGTCTTCTATTTACGTCAGATCCTTATATATCAAGTATCAGAAAACCATCAGTCACTATTTCCAAGGAATTGTTAGACGAAGCTAAGAGCCTCTTAGCTATTTAAATAGAAGTAATTACGTACCTACATTAATTGTAAAATATATTTTTAGAGTGGATTTATATCATATTGTCATTTATTTAAATGTAAGATTTATATGTAATACCTATAAAATAAAAGAAAATAGGTGTAATATCATAAAACCGTAAAATTATAATTCAATAAGTTAAACAAACTATGGTTTAATATTAAAAAAATACATTTTTATTTTTGTTTTATTTTTTAAATATTAATAATTAAAGTTTTGACAACAAATGTGTCACTATTGGATTCTATATACTCTGGAGATACTACGTGCCAAATTTCAGCTATTTACTTCAATCAACAAAAAAGTTACAGATTTTTGAGACGGTACGCTCCGTTCTGGCCCATAGTGCGGCGCCTTCATTTGCACATTACGCACGTAAACAGTTGTAATTAATAGTGTACATGTTTTTGTTTATGTCCACCATGTCGGTTTCTTCAAATACTCCTAGTTACGATTCTTGGAACACATCTAACAATACATTGGTTTCATGTTTTATAATACTTTACGATGTTTTATTACCGTTTATTTTCATTTGTAGCGTTCACACGTGAACTAATATTTGTCATGCTTGAGTTATGTTTTTTTATCGAACGTAATGAAAAATGTCTGGGCATACTTATACCAATTTGAGCAACGTACCGATTGGAAAACAAATCTAATAATGTATTTATTCTGGAAGATTTTGCGAGTGAAATATGGCGAAAATGTGTCAGGTGGAGGCGACAGAGGCACTGAACTGAATTATACAAATGGACAGGGGTCTTTAATATTAAATTATGTATTGCCTCATGATTCTAAATCTACTGAATTGACAATTGCAACAAGCTATTTCAAAGCATGTATTGAGAACACTGTAGCTGAGTTTTGTAGACTTTATTGTACTATCATAAATGTAAAATGAGTAAGTGAATAACAAGATTCTCTTCATTGGAATGTAATTGGTGTAATGTTTATCTAATTAGTCTTCAACTCTATTTCTTTGGTCCATTCTAACTAAGCGTTTGTTCACACTCGATAGGTACTTTTAGCATCAGAATCGTTTTCGCGTTCATTATTCACTTTTTGTAAGCAAAAGGCAGCCAAAGAACGCGAAAAAGCGCGATTCTCCTGCTCTGTATCGAGTGTGGATGGGCCTTAATATTTATCTTTCAACTGCGCTAATATTTGGCATATAATATACACATATTTACACTGAGTTATGTGGTATTTAGCGATCGTGAAACGTTATCAGTTTCTAACACAAACGTTAGAATTGCGCAAGTAATAGAGTAAATCGGGAAAACTCCAATCAAGCAAGGGTCGGTACTCGGTAGGGTGACGTACAATCCGAGGGAATGAGATATAAATGGAAGAGTAAACAAAGCCATGATGGCCAGTCGCGAGTTTTCGACCCATATGCACGGTGACCCAAATATTGTGGCATGACATGCCAGTGACATTCGCTGTAATCAGAAGCGAAAATATTCTAAGTTTATGGCTGTAATCACGGTTATGTCTAGCCAAATGTACGACTTATTATATCGGTTTGCGAACTGAGTGTACATCAAAAGTTTGGGCTTCAACTAAACATAGGTATAACCTAACCGTCAAGAACCCCCGAGTCCAACTAGAAAAAGAACTGTAGGTAACTTTTGAACGGCTGAACAGATTTTCATGAAACATAGCTAAGATGATACCCGATTAAACTCGCATTAAAAAAAAATCTGTATTGAAATCGGTCCATCGGTGGATGGACCGATTTCAATACAGACTTTTTTGTCGGGGGTTAAAAATACAAAAAATAATATACCCTGCACCTAGAATCACGACGTTTTGAAATTTCATCAAGCAAAAGCCCAGGTGAAATAAAAAACTGACTAATGTAGTCTGTAGCTCTATACCTTGGCTAATGCTTTCAACAAGTTTGGACTAACTTCAATCGAGTTATCAACGGTAAAGACCTCCATTATTCGAGCCTTGAATTCCCAATTCCTAATCGATTTGAACCTTCTATGTAAATGGAATGCGAAAGTTTATGAAGTCGAGTCTCGAAGTAGGTATCGTATCGCATGGTGACCCCGGCACTAGGACGGATGGCTGACAATCCGATTATACGATCCCCCATCACCGGTTCAATGCCGAATTGAGCCCGGATCTGGGTAATCATGGTAGTGTCAATTCTTATCAAGTACCTATTACCTAACGGACAAGTACTGACTAGAAATAAATACGACGTGGCAACAGCTAAGCTTAGAGGAATGTGGAACATAAAAGTATTCACGCTTTTTTTATGTTAGTAAAGTAAACAAACTATAGAGTTCTTTAGGGCGTGTAATATAAATGTTATTGCTATTTAACAACGTGCTTCAAAAACATTTCAAACAACATGACAGTTTGCGTATTTTAACTCAAAATTTCAAATAATTTCAGTATTTTTGACATTTGTTTTGTGGTAAAACGATGCTTGCTTACATAATAATTTATTCTATCAGGGTTTGAGTAGGTACCTAAATGGTAATGACGCGTTTTCATGCTATGAGAGAAGTTATTGTCTGTGATATTATGTTCCATGGACCGTTAGTTCGTTCATAATCCCAGATTTAGTCCAACGACTTGCTAAACTGCACATCGTAAATTATACGGGGCGATATCGCCAGAACCTACAGAGAGTTTACCACAATCTTTTACAAAATCATGATCTTTCAGGAACGTTTTGTGTCAAGCTTAAAGTAATGTCCATCAAATTCGAACGATGACATTTCAAGAATAAGAATGTTTTGTCTATTCCTTGCTCTTAGCGTTCGTTCACACTAAGTATATAATTTTTGCAGCAGAATAGCACGTTTTCGCGTTCGTTGGCTGCCTTTTGCATACAGAAAGTGAATAACGAACGCGAAAACGATTCTACTGCTAAAAGTATCGAGCGTGGATGGGCTCTAAGACAAAACGAGAAGATTGATTTACGATGACGTCACAAAACTAGGCCGTTATTTCGAAATTTAGTAGTAAGGTTAATACAATACTGCTGTTAAAGATGGCCTATGGTAGTAGGCCTAACGGCCTACGGTATGGTCTAATTTACGGTATTAACATTAAACTACCTATAAACACTAGAAATAAAAGAATAGTTCTGAAAGTTTCCCTCGCTAAGCAGTTTGCTAACGACTTTTCTTATTGTACAAAACTGTTCTATAAACGTATCGGTTATAACACTTATAACACAAAAGTTCGTTTATTATATAATAGTTAGAAAAGTGGAATAATCGAATGTGAATGAAATTGCTTTTAGTTTTCTATGTGTGTATTTGTTTCAGTTATAACTAGAGTTTTCTTTCCAGTTTACCTTTCTCCAGCTACTTTTAAAACCGTGATGACGATAGACTCTCTATTGATAAGGGTGACAAACAGAAATACTTCAGAAGAGAAATTCATGTAACATTATTGAATACAATAAAGTTTAGACACAGAATTACGAACACAGGAATACATTCTGGCGGTAGTTGGAGAGTGAAAAGGGTTATAATTACTTATAATGTCTTACAGCCTTCGCCGAAAGACTTTCAAATATAAGCTTTCAAAGCTGTCTTATTTCCCAATTCTACGACATCAAATATTTCAATTCAAGCTTACCTATTTTCTTTTCACAAAGCCATTGTACAGAAAATCTTTATGTAACTCCGCAACCAGCTTTTCATTGTGACCTATTAAAGGTTACCAAATGAGAGATGATTTACGGGCCGATACTATTGTACTCGTACAATTGTACAAATCTGAGCATACTGACCGCCTACTCGATTATATACTTGGAAATCCGCTCGCCCGATTAAGGTTTATCTACAAATGTTGGAAGAGTAGGGTCTTCTGTTAAGAATAGCGCACCCCTCGCTAAATGAATAGGAGGCATAATCCACCTGTACTTATAAGTTAAATCAACCGTTTGATAAATAATCTTCGTACGATCACCAATTTGATTGGTGTTTAATTTAACATTTCGCTTATTATAAGTAAAGGTCGTTTCTTATATTTATTTGACTTATTGATCTTTCCTACATCCAGATGAATTATAAATATTTACCCTTATACATAGTAAAACCAAAGGAAAACCTACCATACCTCTTTCAAGAAAACGACACATTATAACGTTTCAAATAAAGTTGTACATAGCGCTTTAGAGAAATAAACTTGTAAAAGAGTTAAACCGTTTTTATAGGTAGTAACGCGAACCCGACCTAGTTACTAAAGAATTTTACGTTCTTTTGCCCCTATCCAATTTATAATTAAAGCTCCAAGGAACTTAATTGACATTCGATCTTTCAAAGGCTCAAAGGCTTGGAATTTCCGAATATTAATAACAGTTCCCTTTAATAATATATTAAACTAGCCTTCGCTCGCGTCTTTATCCGCGTGGTTAGGTGGATACTATTTTCTTTACCCTTTGATCCCTTCCTAGAACCGATAGCTCTGTTCCATGTTAAGTACTAGCTGTTTGTTTGGCCTGACTGTTATGCGTCAGTCAGTTATTCAGTGAATTACCTATCTGTTCTTTTGATCTTTAGAGATCTAGGTTTTTCGTTTCCCTTTCGGATTATAAGCTTACGGTTCGGTGTGCGGCTGTGTCAACACCTTGCAGGAAAACGATAGGCTCGACAAATATAATATTACGGAAAGATGTGCCTCGGGCTCTATTCAGAATAACTGACATCACATGCCTTGTAACATTTTCCATATAGGCTCACATATTTGCGGTTTCTTGGTAACGAGGAATATGGATTATGTAGATGACAGTAGGTATGTGACGGATGAAGATTAAATGGAATGGAATAAGTAGGTTTCGTTGGACAAATTGGTCGTGTAATATGAAGTATGAACCTACATCATGAAATCATAATAACTTCTCTACAATACACAAAAGCATTATGAAATCGAATTAGCTTATAAAATGAACTCCCTAGAGGATCTAGCTACAGGTACAAAAGTCCGCATACATGTGTAAATTTCTCTCACTGTCAGTAAATGTAAAATGTATGACGTGATATCTCATTATCCTCGTCCGAATCCATAGAGAAAACCCGTAAAATTATAACTGGCATAGGTAGTAGGTACCTATATTTAGAAGTTGCCTTAATTATCCTAATAGGATGACATTAACACAATTATTGTCATAACACTACGCAATTAGTGTGCCTGTTTGGAAGTTAGACTGGCTAGAGAATGGGGGTTAATTGTCTGTAAGTTACGGCCTTATACAGCGAGGTGATGAAATACACGGTACAATGTCTCTATTATTTATTTACAGGACACGAACGAACTGTCTCGCTGTCGTCTCTCGCACGTTTATTTCAATGTTTGTTTGCAGTCTGTTGTTGCCTAATTTGACTTTGAATGGGATTGTTGTTTACACCTGTCTCAGCGTATAATCCCGAGAAAACGTGGTTCGTGGTTACTCTACACTGTTGAATAACATGTTTTAACTTTATTGGATAACAGTGCTCTGTTTTATATGCCTTTAGCCTTGAAAAAATGTATAGAAATTTTCAGTAACAATGGGTTATCGACAACAAAAGCATTGGACTTTAGCGTACCGATCAGTGCAGGCGAATAGCTCTCAAGCGGTTTATTTGGCGTATCGAGAGCTTTTGACAGTGAAAATGGATCTGTGTGTTTTATGTATTTTTTTCTGCGTCCAAATATCAAGGGAATAATTCCTGGAAATTGTTTCCCGGAACCTTAATGGTACTGGTTGATTCCATTAGCGTTCGGTCGCCTGACCTAACTACTCGTATAGGGCAGTAATCAGATTATTGTAGAGGTATACAATTATACATTGTGTTGTTGCAGGGCGGCGTGGCAGCGCAGTCTTAGGGTGTAGCGGGAACGCGCACCCTGGAGCCACACAGGGGTCCACGTGAGTAAAATTATTTCTAATTCTAAATTAATTAAAAGGTTTGAAAGAAACTGGAACAGACTGTCGGGTCTGCTTTCAGTCCACTGGTTTCTCGATCATTTGGACATCTAAATCTCAATTACTTTGATTTTCTTCTAAGTCTTTTTTTATATTATTTGATCCTTCGACTATTGTAATATTAGTTTCGTAATGGGAAACCTTCGTGTAATTTAAGTCACGTTAGAATTTACGGCATGCTTATGAAATATATTCGGTAAAATATCGTTTCACATAAAATACTTTGTAACAAACATTAATGTTGATGTTATTGCTAATCATATTACTGCCTCCCTAGTCCCTTTAACATTCGTTTTGGTATTCTGTGTATTCGTACAGGAATACATTAAAATGAATACCTGTTCTTCTGCGAAGTATTACAATTTTTAATGCAGGAGGATCTTCAACGCTGAAGTTTATTCTTTTATTTTTATTAGTAGAACAAGAAGGAATAATTTATGAACATAATTTACTAAAATTAATTTCTTAAGGGAATTCAAGTGACCTTGTTTTGTTCTAGCTATCTGCCTCAACTCTATTAGTACTGTCTTTGTTTCCATCCCAGCGTTGGGCCGGCTGATTGCCTGGAGGAGCTTTTCTGGGACCTAAGACACAATAATACATATGCTACGAGTATTAAAAAGGATGCTTGCTTCCTACCTATAAATGTGAAAGTTGGATGTTTGTGGATTTGGAAGTTTGTTAATCAATCACATTCACCCCTTAACGGTTGAACGCATTTCAACGAAATTTGGCATAAAACTTTAAACCCAACTTGCAGGGCTAGCAGGACGGGTGGACAAACCCGTCTTCTAAACCCTTTGTCTCTTTGACAGTAGAAAAAAGAGAAATCGAGAGAGTAAACGGTAAACGGATGGTTTTGTCGTCGATTTTCTCTACCCTTTTATGCCCTGCTAGCCCTGCAGGGGAAGAATATAGGATATTTTTTAAGAAGTTCACACGGACACAATCGCGGACACAGCTAGTTAAACTATATATAATTGTCATAATTGATCAATCAGGCAATCCTTGATTAATTCGCCGTCAGTAAATGGTTTCCCATGTTTCGCTGCTTCTTGTTTAGCATTTACTTTCTTAAACAATACTTGCTGATATTTATGTACACATTGCCTTATTGTGTATTATGTTGGTACGATGAGCCCAGGGCCGATGGGCTACCTAGGCCAGGTATTGGCCCTTTAGACCTAGTGGAGGAGTCAGTGTGGCCCTTACGTTTTGATGCCCCTGATGTAGATAGACCTTGACCATTTAAATCATGACTGTTGCCGTATGGTAGTTCATGTGGTTCTGACCTTAGTTCTAACGTTGAAATAGCCATGAGTAACAAAATGAAACTTTTTATCCTCCATTATTTTTTGGGACGCTACAATACTTACCCAAGTCTGTGTTATAATTATACATAGATGCACTTTACTACTCAGACTAAACATTATGTGATGATTTGTTTTCGCATCAGGCTATCTGATTGACAATTGTCAGTTGTAGTCCCATTAAAATCCGTTTAGTAGTTTTTAAGTGTCGTCTCACGCCTCTATAAAGCAGATAAAAAGTTATTTCGGTTCCAGTTGGTCCTAAAGTGGTTTTGATAAACATCTTCATCATTACTTCGTTGCACCCCTAGAAGTAGATTTTCGAGACTAGAATGTGGCCTATGTTAAAAGGGAACAAGGATAAATAATTTTGAAAAAGAAAAACAAAGATTTTGTTATTCTAGACATTGCCTTAACTCACAAACAAACGTTACTTTAAATTACCTATATTATAATTATCATTTTATAGCCACTTAAGTTGTTACGACGGGCTGGAAAAACATCCAGCGTGGCATATGAAAACTAGGCATAGACACATTTGCCACGCTCTAAATAAATTAATTAACAAATGAACATTATTAACATGACATTAAATTTAGTTCTGAGATATTAATAAGGCCATATTATTTGAGCGTAAAACCTTCTAAGTTCTAACACAGTTTGTAACAACAATTAGTTGTTGGAATTGCTCGTACTTTACACGTATCTGTGTAACATAATATTATGATGTAAGATCCTCTGTTATGAAATTATCTTTTCAATTGGAAGCGACATCAGACACATATTTACCTGACATATTTACATGTATATTTTACCTGACTGGTATTCTTGTTTAGTATATACCGAACATTAAGTATATAATTAGTGTATTTGCAAGTTTTCCTATAAGGTACATAAGGTATATTTCACTTAATTGCAATTTTCGGGATCGGACTGGTTTCGGAAGCACTCGGTTTTGTTCGGGTTCACGAGCTCATGACCTCGCAAGGTAAAGCGTTCATGGGTAGTCTTCCAGAAGTTGTCTGTAAGAAATCGCCGATTGAGATAAGATCGCTCATTGTACACCTTGAATTATTAATTGTAATTATTATGTTTATTCCAGCGTGGTGGACTAAAGTCACCCTTCTCATTCTGAGAAGAGGCCCGTGCCCAGCAGTGGGACACTGTAATGGGCTGAATTTATTTATGTTTTGTGTTAATTGCTCCTTTGTATCAGGTGTACAATAAAGAGTATTCTATTCTATACATGATCATTTGTTTGCCGGTAATTCCATACCAATAATGAATCTTTCAAAAATAAATATTAAAGTTTAAAAAAAAAAACCAAAGAAAACGCTTTTGTCATCCAAACTAAACATGTATGCAAAATTTCAGCTCAATCGGAAACCGGGAAGTGGGTCAAATTTAACTTCCAAGACTTTTTTAATAAAAAAAAATATTAAAAAAAATGCGTTTTTATAAAAGACAGGACGATCATGAAACTCCACTTGAGCTACATAACTATATCTGGAATCTCGATACCTTGTTCACAAGTTCCAATCAAGTGGAGGGCAACGATTTTGCGGTCTTTTTCGCTTTGTTGGGCGATACATGTAATATGACTATGGAAGGAAAGCTGATACGAACACCTGTTCAGTGTAAACTTGTTTAGTAGTACCTTCCTAGCTATCTAGGTTTAACAAATCTCTTCCACGAAATAGTACTCAACATTTATTTAACACTGTTTCAGCGAATAGAATAGAATAAAGTGATTGCTTACTGTGTACTTACATAAGCAGATATTACAACAATTTAATGTATTGTCAACAGTTTATCCATATCGGTTGTGCAGTATTACTATTACTTATCTATATCTATAAATTAATACGTGAAGAGAAACGTTGCGCGCACGGAGGCGTGTAAGATTTGGCACAGTTAATGTTTATGTGGAGAAGAAGTGCAAAAAACTAAAATTTCGGTCGAATTTCGACCACTGGGCGACCGCTAGTTATAACATTTATTATGCCAACAATTACAGTTAAATTAAAAATTATTAGAAATTATTTCACATCGAAAATCTCTTTATTACAAAAACCATTAAAACTGTTTTAAACACTTTTCCATTTAGTTTTATAATGTCTACCGCTTATATTATTGACTAGCGGCCCGTCCCGACTTCGTTCGGGTACAAATTAGCCGGTAGATACTTTTTAATTTTCATCAATTCCTGACCTCTTACAAATCGTTCGGCTTCAAAAAATACGGACTCTCATATAACTATTTCATCCGCTTAGAGGTTGAATTTCGAAAAACACGAAACCGATTTTGTTTTTAATTTTAAACAAAAGCTTAAATACAAAATTTCACGTTTCTAACTTCAAAAACATTTTTCACTCCTTTATCGCCCCTTTGGGGGATGAATTACCAAAAACGCAGAAACACTTGTTTCTTTATTTCTAACCAAAAGCCTAAATCTCAATTTTCACGTCTCTCACTTCAAAAATAATTTTCACCCCTATTTCGCCCCTATAGGGGATTAATTTTCAAAATCGCGGTGACACGTGTTTCTTTATTTCATACCAAAAGCCTAAATGTCAATTTTCACGTTTCTCACTTCAAAAACAATTTAACCCCTATTTCGCCCCTTTAGGGGATGAATTTCCAAAAACGCGGTAACACGTGTTTTTTTATTTCTAACCAAAAGCCGAAACACCAATTCTCACGTCTCTCACTTCAAAAACAATTTTTAACCCTATTTCGCCCCTTTAGGGGATGAATTTTCAAAAACGCGGTGTCACGTGTTTCTTTATTTCTAACCAAAAGCCTATATCTCAATTTTCACGTTTCTCACTTGAAAAACAATTTTCACCCCTATTTCGCCCCTTTAGGGGATGAATTTCCAAAAACGCGGTGTCACGTGTTTCTTTATTTCTAACCAAAAGCCTAAATCTCAATTTTCACGTTTCTAACTTCAAAAACAATTTTTACCCCTATTTCGCCCCTTTGGGGATGAATTTCCAAAAATGCGGTAACACGTGTTTCTTTATTTGTAACCAAAAGCCTAAATCTCAATTTTCACGTTTCTCACTTCAAAAATAATTTTCACCCCTATTTCGCCCCTTTAGGGGATGAATTTCCAATAACGCGGTAACACGTGTTTCTTTATTTCTAACCAAAAGCCTAAATCTCAATTTTCACGTTTCTCACTTCAAAAACAATTTTCACCCCTATTTTGGCCCTTTAGGGGATGAATTTCCAAAAACGCGGTAACACATTTCTTTATTTGTAACCAAAAGCCTAAATCTCAATTTTCACGTTTCTCACTTCAAAAACAATTTTCACCCCTATTTCGCCCCTTTAGGGGATGAATTTCCAAAAACGCGGTAACACGTGTTTTTTTATTTCTAACCAAAAGCCGAAACACCAATTCTCACGTCTCTCACTTCAAAAACAATTTTTAACCCTATTTCGCCCCTTTAGGGGATGAATTTCCAAAAACGCGGTGTCACGTGTTTCTTTATTTCTAACCAAAAGCCTAAATCTCAATTTTCACGTTTCTAACTTCAAAAACAATTTTTACCCCTAATTCGCCCCTTTAGGGGATGAATTTCCAAAAATGCGGTAACACGTGTTTCTTTATTTGTAACCAAAAGCCTAAATCTCAATTTTCACGTTTCTCACTTCATAAATAATTTTCACCCCTATTTCGCCCCTTTAGGGGATGAATTTCCAATAACGCGGTAACACGTGTTTCTTTATTTCTAACCAAAAGCCTAAATCTCAATTTTCACGTTTCTCACTTCAAAAACAATTTTCACCCCTATTTTGGCCCTTTAGGGGATGAATTTCCAAAAACGCGGTATCACGTGTTTCTTTATTTCTAACCAAAAGCCTAAATCTCAATTTTCACGTTTCTAACTGCAAAAACAATTTTCACCCCTATTTCGCCCCTTTAGGGGATGAATTTCCAAAAACGCGGTAACACGTGTTTCTTTATTTCTAACCAAAAGCCGAAACACCAATTCTCACTTCAAAAACAATCCCAATATTCACGTTTTACACTTCAAAAACAATTTTCACCCCTATTTCGCCCCTTTAGGGGATGAATTTCCAAAAACGAAGAATCACGTGTTTCTTTGTTTGTAACCAAAAGCCTAAATCCCAATTTTCATCTTTCTCACTTCAAAAATTAAGGGACTCCCATACAAACTTTCACCCCCTTTTTCCCCCCTTTAGGGGCTGAATTTTCCAAAATCCCTTCTTATTGCTTGCCTACAATACAAAAGGGACCTACTCTCCAAATTTCGTGACTCTAGCTTCAGTAGTTTCGGCTGTGCGTTGATGATAAGTCAGTCAGTCAGTCAGTCAGTCAATCAGGATTTCTCTCTTTATAATATTACTATGATTGGTTGACGCAGCCGCTCCAACACTGCGACAACCAATCAATAATCTAAGGTCTACCGGTAAATGATTGAATACAAGAGACCTTTTTATGTTATGCAATTCAGAAGAAGTGCTATTAATTAACAGATGATGAATCGAAACATGGTCAGTATAAACATTTAATTACCGAATATTGCCAAGTGTAAATTTTAGAATTTTTTATTTCATAATAGATATGGCTGGGCGTCATCCATGGGCCCATCCACACTCGATACTTTTCGCGTTCTTTATTCACTTTTTGTAAGCAAAAGGCAGCCAATGAACGCAAAATCTCGAGATTTTGCTGCTAAAAGTATCGAGTGTGAACGAACGCGATTATAGCAATTTCCTATTGGGTCAGCGACTGTTAATTGTTGTTGTCGGCAGTGGATGTTTAGGTACGGACGTATGTAATGTGGTTCATGTTACTGATAACCAACTTTATGAACTGATCATCTCGAGCTTTACAAAGACTGGTTAATCCTTCCACTAGGTTCGGCATGACCGTTTCACATGTGATACCTCGCGCCGATTCGACAGAAAAAGAAGCTTATATTGTTTCCATAATATCCCTAGTTACATAATATTACATTGTCGAGGAGGAAAATATTCGCGATATTAAAGATGTCGGCAACGCTCCCGTCTCCCGCAGGGACTCGTTCTCGGAGTCATATCAAATAATACGGTATACTGCGGATTATGTAAAGGAATGATACAACTCAAATTACCCAGTACCAGATGTAGGTAATTTTAAAGTAGATCAAAATGAATTGAAAGCCAATATACAACGTGTATAAAAACTGCGTGATCATATTTAAGGGTGTGGATCAGATCATCAAACTGAACAACTTTCTCTATGGGATCAACATCGTAGGTAATTATGAAAAGATAATCAGCTGTCCCATACAAAACTTCAATATCTACTCCACCCAAACGTACAGCTAATAATTTTTTCGCGACGTCCCATAGAGACTGTTGTTCAGTTTAATGGTCTGATCCACACCCTTAAATATGAACACGCATTTCTGATACACCTTGTATTAACGTAGGAATAAAAATTGACAGACAATTTTGTTATCATTATTCGCTGATATATTTTACGCCACCTTGATTTAAAAACTTGGAGGAGATCACTCTTCTCCTTATTTAAATGATAACATCATCGCATTAATCCTCTTTTAGAGACAATTGGTGTGTTAAGTTAGTTAGAAGAAACTTAATTGCAAGACAATCACGTCGTCCAACATGTTCCGTGGAGAATAATAATTACAGTACTTTTTATTTGTCTTTGAAATCCGTCCGATTACTTATTGAGAAACTTGCCCAAATCAATTTTCTGTTATGCTTGCCAAATATTTTACCAATCGCTGTTGATATTTATCTAAACAGCTTTTTACTCGATGGCTCGAAAAGAAACTTACTTGAAAAAGTTTACTTACCTAATTGAATCTTTCAGCATTTTGGGAACTTGAAATTGTATTGGTTTCGAGACTTTTTCGATAATCGATAGTGAATGGTCTGTGAGTTTTTCTTTTAGAATATTGTTTCCGAGAAGGAACATACATTATATTGGGAGGTTTCTTCTAGAATAAAAGTTCTGAAAGGAAACAGCTGTACCGGAACGATATCGTCGGGGATAGTTCAATACCGCGTAAGTAACATTGGTAAATACCGCGTAAGTGTCAACTGTCAAGTACCACTTTTTTCAGGAGAGATTCAACGGGTGCTAATCTGCGTCAGCAGTGCACTGGCGCGAAATCTCAATTTGGGTAATTTCGTCACTGGTATTTACTAATGCTAGATACGCGGTATTGAACTATATGGTGGGGGGTCACAATTAATAAGGTATACTACCTTAGTGATTCCTCGCCGTGTGTCGTTTGCCATTGTTCCTGAAGGAGCAATGTTGTTAAAAATAAAATAAAAAAATATGTATGTGCAAATTGACTTAGCTTGAACATTTTTTTGCTGTTATCCTTATAAATATTATTGCATGTAGTGTTTGCTTATAATTGGTTAAACATTTACCAAAATACTGTATGCGCATGTCTCCTAGATTGTAAGTATCAGTGTATTAACTGTAAGCGAACCATAATAAATAAATAAAAATCCCCGACGATATACTTATACATAAGTGCCGCGTTATTATCGGTCGATAATATCGTAGATATCGGTTTTAGTACATTTAGTATTACTCGTAGAAGGCATGCGATCTTATGGCGATATGACACGGTTCACTTCTGCTTTTCTATTTGGATTAAGTAACCAAATGGAACCATGTAAACATGAAAGTTAATCATTCAATGTTATTGTGCAATCATTTTTGCTTTATTTTTTGCATCTTTCAACCAAAGTGAATCAATTCTGCGATATTAGCGACCGATAATAATGCCGCTGTATTCTCGCCTTTGTAAGTCTCAATTTACATGCCTTTTTCAAACGTTTTTATTTATCATGACGATTGTACTGTCTTCTTTATACTTTGCTGATGTCTTATTATCAGCTATTACCGTACCTATTTTATTTATACTTTTTAGCAATTTCACGATGGTTGATGAGGAATATACTTAGTCCGTCCACTTCGTAGTAATAGTAGTCATTTGAATTGACGCATGTCACGATTCATACAGATTTGCCTGAATGAATGTACACTCAAGATACAATATTATAAATAGGAAAAAAAGCAATTTAGTTATAATTCAAGTTCACACACGTCACGACTCTTTTCCCCGAAGAGGTAAGCTTATAACGTACAGTGAAAACCCACAGTTCGCCGACGACGGTATTAGATACTATATTTTAAGAAAAGTGATGATTATCGCCATTTTCCGGGCACAAATCATAACCCCAAACTGTTAGTGGGGATTTACAAACGCATAAAGCCCATCACACACGTAGCTATAATATATAATATTATAGCAAGACATATTACGACATATTTTCCATAGTAACAGTATATTAATATATAGATATTATAGCTACGTGTGTGACGGGCTTAAGACTAACAAAAACATTCTCGCTCATCAAATGTCATTAAACTAATGAGGCGGTTTTGTGGTCGCAAGAGATTCAAGCGGTCAATATAAATAATAAAAATATGGTTTTTGTTGCAGTGCTGAGGAGGGCGCGGCGGCAAAATGGAAGACGCCGGCAGCAACAAGCAGCGACAGGCGACGCGAGTCTTCAAGAAGAGCTCGCCCAATGGCAAGGTAGGCAGTGATACTGACCTATCATCTGACTAGCCTTTATAATGGCTTCCAGGCTAACCAGATGTACTTGTACGTACGGCTACATATCAAGCTGTACATTTTCAGTAAGTACAAGCGTGACCTTTCATCGTACGAAAAGCCTATACGATGCAAGATCAGCTTATATTGGAAATGTGTAGCATGATATGTATGTAGTATTATAGTATTTCACATAGATCTACTGGAACAGCCCAGTTATTGTGTTTATTAGATACAGCAAATTCATACTTTTGCGCTCCTCGACATTTTTACTGCGTACAATCGTGACATATTTCTAGTAGTGTCTGCAATAAGCGTAATGACCCTAAAATCATTTGTACGGAACGGTGAACAGCAGAGCAAATGTAGGACATAGGTAAGAATATACTATGATGTTAGATATTATTTAGTAGGTAGGTATAGTCCTCGAGATCTAAGAAGTCCTTTTTGACAGATTTAAAGAACGATAGCATGTAACTTGACAATGTTACTATATGCTGTGAATAAAAACCATTTTGAATATACACTTGATAATAATTATGAAATTATTATAAATTTTTGAGATACGTATAAATTAGCATGGTATATAATTTCATAAGTATTGTTATAGCATCGAAATATTTTTAAAATGCATGTTTATGTACTGCCGAAATATCATAAAAATGGTTACGTTCTCTATCAATTATTTTTTAAATAAAGGGATGTGATCACTAGAATCGTTAAAATCGTTTGAAATATCAGTATAAAATTACGTAGGTATTAAAAACTCTTTAAAGGCTGTATGACACGTACATTATATTATTATAATTAATTTAATTTCTCAATTCAATTCAATTTTTTCTTAATGGCAAGCGATGCCGATGTCGACAATTCTGCCAATGTCAGAATATGATCACAATTTGCTTGACACTGGCAGTAATGACAATGACATCTGTGCAGTTTTTCACAATTTTTCCGACTAATTGTTCGTTCTCTCTACGAGTATTTCTCGGATACCTCTGTTTCTGTGATCTGGCTTTGATTTTGGACTGTTCCCGCTTTTAAGTTGACTTGGCTTGCTATAGGTACATGGATTCTAATACCTACTGTGATTTCGGCCGTCCGTTACAATTTTTTTTTCAAATTGTCTATTCGATTTCGTACTGTGAATAGTAAATCCCGTAACTTGGTTTGGAAACTATGTGAGTACCTACTTCGAAAGTGAATCAATAACTGGTGGACCATTATTACCGGTACAAGTGGATAAATAATTTTGGCATAAAATTATGAATATTTATGTTTATTATTCTATGAAGATACCTGCAGAAATGCGATTTCATATTAAATTCGGTGCCTGCTACATTAATAAATTGCTTATCAGATGAATTTCTCGATTTTTTATTCATAGTTTTAAACAATTATACTCTTAGAATTTTAAATCGATTTATTATAAAAATCGATATTTTTGGTTACCGATTTATACGCTTCACATCCCAAATTAACTCAAATGATATATGTCAAAAGTGGCTTTTTAAATCTCGAGGACTATAGTAGGTACTAACTCTTTTTTTTTTTAGCGTTGTAAAATCATCAAATGAGTCATCCCACCCCGGGCAGGGCGGGAGGGACTGTCAGACTTGTACTGACTAAAATCCACGGTGTTCCTTCAATAGCCCTTTACGTTCCGGGTCACGGTAATGAGATAAGTCCCGCGACCAGTAGGTACTAACTAGTTCGCATTCCCTGTGAGGTGGCTATGCTTGAACTGAGGAAGTATGGCTTTCCAATTTTTCAAAAAATATTAAGTACTGATGTTGATTGACGTAAACTATTGAGTACACATGATTCTCAAAACGTCATCAACAATATATTACATTGACGTTTCTATTGTTAGATCTTGCAGTGTTGATTGTAACAAGAAGTGTGATACTGTCTTTCCTTACAAACAAATCAATAATGTTCTTAGAATTTCTAATGTTGAATTGTTGAGTCTTACGTTGCGGTACTTTGCTCATAATTAATTATGTAATAACTATGTTTAGTCTTAATCGCGTATTCTCCGCATCGCAATGCTGACGTAAGAGCGTTTCATTACGATGAGACACGCGATCTATGACCGATCGTTTAATAACATAGCACTGTGCATTGTATCATGTATGCCAAATCGCCAAGTGTGCCAAATCTTGTGACAATGTCTAAAACATTTCTTTACTTAATTCTGCTTCGTTTGCCTATTTAGAAAATCGTATAACTCATTCTATTTTTTATTTTCAGATCACAGTATACTTAGGGAAAAGAGATTTCGTAGACCACATCACACACGTAGACCCGATTGGTAAGTCAGCTCGTTTATCTTCTATTGATAAATTAAAGTAGGAACCTTGGACAAAGTTGTCGTTTGATCCAATTTATCAAAGTTGCAGCGTATTTGAACACTTGAATCAAGTTATCCAAACTGGACCTTACTTCGGTCGTAAAGGGAGTGCCGATCTTTGTATAATAAATTCGCAATTCCACCTAAGATCCACTTAGTAGAGTTGTGTCCGATATCATGTCACATGTATAAATCATCGATATTTTAAAATCATTTCGTCATGCAGTGACAACAATAAAATTATCAATGCCTGAAATCATGCCTCGATAATGCCCATAACTGAGTGAACGTGAACTTCGGTTTCGGCTGTGACATGATAATGACAAGATGACAGCATGCAAAGCGTGAATGCGGTGATAGTTAGAGAAAAATCATTGATGATTTTGTCATTATCATGTAGTCATTGATATCTAAAACGCACTCAGCCCATCTCTATTCGGTACAGTTTAAGTACAAAGTTATCTAGTAAATGCTAAAGGGCGCGGTCAAATAATAAGGCTTTTAGTTTCTGAACTTAGTTGATGCAGAGTATTACGCATAGTTTCTAATCATTTCCAATAGTTTCGGGTAATATGGAGCCTTTGAGTCGCTTATTGGGAGATGTTTTCCACATCTCGGTGTTGTTGTCCATGCTGTTAAAAGACAGAATATTGAAGAACCCTTCCTTTTTGTCGTAGTCGGATAAAAAGCTATACATCAGTTATCTGCTAACCCTACACAAGTCGGACCCATTTACCACATAAGTGAATATCATGCTATTTGTACTGTATGTACAATAAACATGGGTTTGATCCATGTAATTATTTATGAATGATTCATCGTGTCGAAATTATTAATTTCCTGAATGAAGTTGAACTTAGTCATAGTAAACTACAATCGCTGCTTGGTATAGATCAGATACCAGGCAGCGATTGTAATTTACTATGACTAAGTATTTATTACTGTTTACGCCACGTGTTTTAAAGAACTGCGTAAGGAGTACTACTCAGGATCATACATACGTCACTAAATTTTCCGTAGACTTGTCCTGTGTTGTGAAGAGGCAATTTACCTTCCGCCAGTGATGTTTGGCGTCGACTTCATAACTTCCTGTGTGGCTTTAAAACGTATCGTCCTGAGAGCTAATTCATGTAATTTTATGACGCGCCGATCATATTGCAGTGGCGCTCGAACTTGGCGCGAACGTATCGCACTGAAGCTAATGTACCTATACCCAATGTGTTATTTTGATCAAAATTTTACTGCAACTGCACGTCTTTAGTTACGTCAATTAGCCTAGTGTTCGTTGCCACATTCTACAAGGAAATGAAGTATTTAAGGTTCGGTAGAAACATTAACGATAACTTTGGGTGATTTAAGAAAGAAGCATAATCCTCGCGGTGTTTGCCCTGCTACTACTCCCTGAAGCTTCTATGCCCATAGATGTGGCGACAAAATCTTCCTTCTTTTGGGGGAGGATTATGCCCAACGACCGCCAAAATACGATCCTATCTACCTAGAACAGGATAACGTGTGGAGCATGAGGCCAATCGGACAAAAGCGAATCACACAAAACTTAAGTAACCGCGAACTGACGAAATTCGGCTTGCCAAGTGTATGAAAGCCTTTGAACGATAATTATGTAGGTAATGTAATAACCTTTCGTTTTTTTTTCAGACGGTGTCGTCCTAATCGACCCGGAGTATGTCAAGGACAGGAAGGTGTTCGGCCATGTGCTGGCCGCGTTCAGGTACGGGCGGGAGGACCTCGACGTGTTGGGGCTCACGTTCAGGAAGGACCTATACCTGGCCGCTGAACAGGTAATATAATAACCTTCACAGTAATGTCGACACTTACATTCTTAAACGATTTAAAAAAAGAAGGGGTTCTATGTTCGAATGTAGGTGTTCTTTTTTTAACATTTTCACCGATTTCTCCGTCAGTTGTGGACCGATTTTGAAAATTCTTTGTTTGAAAGGGAATACTCTCGAAGTCCCATTTAAATTTGGATCTGATGAAAACCTTTGGAGGAGATAGACGATGGAACTCTTCAATAGATAACAGCACATCACTCGCGATTGCTGTAGTCTTATATTTATGTATTTTTAATGCCATTCAAAATAGAAAAATAAAATTACTATTAAAAAAAGTAAAAAAGTCGGTTTTTACTTTTTTTTTAAAGTATATTTTATATTTTAGTAGCTTATGCTATACAAATTACAAGAAAACTTGGCACTGAACATGCATGATGTGCTTAATTGCATTTGAATCTGAGGATTCTTTTTCATATGCATAGTTCATACGTTGATGTTTACTAGTGCACAAATTAAGTTTAGATGCGGTGCCATCTACAAAAGTATTCGATGATCGAAGAACCTTTTTTGAACCAAGTTTGAAGTATTTAGCACACTATCAAATAGATCTTTCCCATGTAATCCTCGTTAAGCTTGTTAAGCTACAAAACGCGTTACAAATTAGTCACGTTTTGATAGTAAACAGATTATCTCAGATTTTTCACGCCGCTTAGAATGAGCAATCAAGTCGTCAATTACGACACATCAAATAACGCCTTGATTGCTAATTTGGTAGTTACAATCCGAAGATTACTTAGGTATTCGTAGGTATTTATAACCAGTATATTTAAATAAACAATGTTATTAAAGTTTTCTGCTTTATTTATTGTAATTTTGTATTGTACTAGCTATAATTATGAATTAATAAAGTATTCGAAAATATCGATGATCTTAGATGGAGCGCCGCGATGTAGTTATGCTACGCTAGTTCACAGTTCGCAAATATGATATGTGTTGCATTTCGCAAAAGAAATCCTAACATAGGATTCATTTAACGAAATTAAGTTATTATTATTTTGTTTAATATAAGATACTCTTACGAAATCAAAAATTGATTATTTAGATGAAATTTGACTACGTACTTCGCGATGCCAACGTCCTTAAGCATACTTTAACACGTTCACTGCGTTACGTGGCGAATCAAACCTCGTACGACGTCCGCACTCAGTGCGCGGCCGAAAAAGCTATTCCTCTCGCTCGTGCGCATTGAATTTCTACTACAAATTTCGTTGTATGAGTGAAATGACTAATATAGGTTTGAAGACCTTCTTCAGTAGTATTTAATTTTTGAATAAAAACGTACGAGATATTTTTCGCCTCGTACCGACCGAATAGTTAATGTTTACTTTACGTGCGGTACAGGGTGCATAGAACCTCGTAACGATCTCGTACGAGGCAGGTCGATAAATCTGAGCATTGTTGTGACTGTGTCGATAAATGACGGACGTAATTAATTATGGATGTAAACAAAACTATACACAGGAAGAGATCAAGGAAGATTTTAGAATTATCTTTTATTAAAACATAATGTTACTAGGCCAAAATCCATTTCGCTCTACAAAGAAGTGATTAGTCGTGCTTCTCATCAGCTGGTACATATGATATATTTAAATATAGTCCTAGTTCAGGGCATACATTCCAAGAACTAACCACCATTGTGTCAACGAGGTCACCACCCCATACATAAGATAACAAAGTAAGTGATTCCATTCTTGATTTGTCAACTACCCCCAAATCGACGGTGAAAGTAGTAACGAAAGAAAAATTACTACACTATCGCATAATCAGAATGTTACTGATAGTTGTCCTTGTCAAAGTCATAGAAAACATTATAATTCAAAAGAAGCTTTCTTTTTTAAACAAATGCTCCTCGATAATTTTGTATCTTGTTTTGTTTACATCCCTATTTGTTTATCGATATTTTGGAATAAGATGCGATACGCGGTTGAGCTCGCCTCGTATTTTGATTTCTTTGGGTGCGGGGCGGGGTGTCATTCATCTCGTAATATGTTTTATGGGATTACTATGTCAGTTTTGAACCAATCCTCGGGCGTGCTGACATATATAATATACAGACAATACACTATTTAATGGTATAATCCAAAAAAAAAACCAAGCAGTTTTCATGAAGATATTCTAGTTTAAAGTAACAGTACCTTACGAGATGCTTTGAACCTAGCTCCGCACTGGAAAAAAGTCTAGTACGACATGATCTTTGCCTCGTAACGCACCAGTTTGAAGGTACCCAAAATTACTGCACGCAGTGAACGTGTTAATAATAGGACGAGTTGATTAGTTGACATGATATATTATAACACACAGATATATCCAGCGACGAACACAACAAAGCGGCCACTCACACGGCTGCAAGAAAGACTCGTGCGCAAGTTAGGCGCGGCCGCACACCCCTTCTACTTCGAGCTGCCCCCCCACTGCCCCGCCTCCGTGACGCTGCAGCCCGCCCCCGGCGAGACTGGCAAGCCGTGCGGAGTTGACTACGAGTTGAAGGCGTTCGTCGCTGATTCACAGGATGATAAACCACATAAGAGGTAGGGCTCTTCCTAGATTGATGAAATGACAGAGAGAAGCAGCGGGTCGACCGAGTAACAAAATGGTAATGAACTGAGGAAGATGAAGATGGGAGTCCCAACTTTATGATCGGTAATTTTTTATAACGTAGCTCGAAGTTTAGGCGCTCACAATCGTATTTAAGTTTATTATCACAGTTTGATGTTCATTACCATTTTGTTACGCGGTAAACCCCCTGGTCTAAAAGCTAAATACGGCTGTATTCTACTTCGCGCTCTGGTGACACTAGCAAATAAGCTTGTGGGTCACTTGATGGAAAACTATCACTATCGCTGCCACGCTATGAAAATCCGCAACCGAGTGATTGGATACTGATGCATGGTAGACCTGATTTAGAATGTCTTGTGTTCCAATAATTTCATTGGCTGTTCCTTCTCTTCATCTGGAGCCCTCAACACAGCTACGCTTACACACAATTGTTATATCAGATGATATAGGCCCTATTTCATTAGCGGAGGTCCTTTTTAGGAGTTATAGTACTTATCATTATGAAAAAAAATTACTATGAAAACAACCAGGAAATCGCGGAAAAAAAAATGTGCTGTCCCCAGACATTTAGTGATGAATGTCTTTTTAAAAGGACTTCTGCTAATAAGGTAGGACCTTAGAATTATCACGTAGTTCCGCCCCGGTCGGCCCAAAGTCGAGTTCACACGGAACTCAGCGGATTATATGAGAAGCCACATAAGCTGAGTTTGCCACAGTCTAGTATTATAGGTAATATTTTTATGACGATTTTGTCCCATAACATAAGATGTAAAACGTGTGTCATGTTCTCTTGCATGTGCTGCAGGAATTCAGTACGGCTAGCAATCAGGAAGATAATGTATGCACCGAGCAAGCAAGGCGAGCAGCCCTCGGTCGAAGTGTCCAAAGAGTTCATGATGAGCCCCAACAAACTGTATCTGGAAGCCTCCTTAGATAAGGTAACATCTCTATAGAAATGGTTTTTGCACGTCATTAATTTTTAAATTCCTCATTTTAGCCTTTTCCTTAGTATCTTAGGGTCGGCTTCCAATCTATAAATTACATACGCCTGAATATTTTTACCCAGAGCATCTGCCATCTATCTTCTGGTCTGCAATCCAACTAGTGGGAGATTCCTATAGGCTGTAACATTAGTCATAAATATTAGCAAGCCAGCCAAGACGGCGTAACGCGTTTTTCGAGGTACAATCGGGAAAAAAAATCCGGTCGACCATCCTTAAGGCTAAAACCGTTTACGCCCGGCGTCCAAACGCAGAGTTACTAACTCTAAACGGGCCGCAGTCGTTCAAAGCAATTTGTTTACGAAATATATCACCACAACGTATAGAGACTAAATAGAAACACGGTACACTAACGGATAAATCTTCTCTTCTCCAGGAGCTGTACCACCACGGCGAAAACATAGCAGTGAACGTTCACATAGCGAACAACTCCAACCGGTCAGTGAAGCGTATCAAGGTGTCAGTACGTCAGTTCGCAGACATCTGCCTGTTCTCCACCGCCCAGTACAAGTGCACCGTCGCCGAGACCGAGAGCGAGTGAGTAACGACCTTATTGTCATAGAAATTGAGTGCATAATCACAAGTGTTTGCGTAGCGAACACCCGACCGATAAGTGAAGCGATACCAAAGCGAGTGGGTAACTTATCGCTATACAACGTGTTTCAGAAATGCGTGGTCTTATTTAAGGGTGTGGATCAGACCATCAATCTGAACAACTTTCTCTATGGGACCAACATTGTAATCGCGAAAAAATTATCAGCTGTCCCATACAAAACTTCAGTACCTACTCGACACAAATGTATTACGATATTAGCCCCAGAGTTGTTCAGTTTGATGGTCTGATTCAGACCCTTTAATATGACCACGCACGTTGCCATTGTACACATAAAGTACACAATGACAAGTTAGTTGTAGAAGAAAATTGTCTCTACGTGTTCGCTCCCCTTCGGAAATAAAATGATGTCTGCTCGGCATAAATTAGTTGTTCGCACGGCTACATATCAACCAGCAAGCTATACATTTTCAGCATAATCTGACCTGTCATTGTACGGAAAGCCTACACAATGCGAGGTCAGCTGTATGTAGCCGTGTGTACTGTGGATTATTGTGATCTCATAGTCTTAAAATAGATGTAGGGTCGTAAATAAAATATAGTTCTACGATCTAATTATAATAAGGTCTTTTAGCAAAAGTGACGGTGGTACATTCTATGACAGTTTAAAGAAGATTGGGACGTCCCAAGTAACCCTAAACATATTTTCCAGATCCATCAATGACATTCCTTTCGTATATTTAGAATTTTAGAATATAATCAATAATAAACATATTTTAGTAGTAGGTATTTGGAATAAATATTAATATGATATGAACTCTCCCAAATATTCATGATACCAATGAACTCAAATATATTTTTAATCCAGGAAGCCCAAATCGATGTCGGCGAGATTATTTAAATTCCCCTTTATCGGGATATTTACTAAGAAATTGTCTATGCAGTCGGTGTAAGTACAGCGTGCGTATGAATGCATGTCCTTTTGCCCCCGCCCCCCATCCGCTTTCGAAATATGCCTGGATTTTGATACACACGACATAAAGTAGGTACATACATAAACACAGTCTTTTCAACACAATGTTTATTACATTATTGATGACAACTGATCTTATAGCAGTTGTTCACTGCTGGACATCGGTTTTGCATCCAAGTTGCAAAATAAAACCGGGTTATACAGGATATTTTTTTATGTAGTGTGCATAATTTTTAGAGTGATTCAGTCTCTGTTCCTAAATGCAACCGCAGTATTGGGATACACTTTAAAACAAAACGAAAATTCGACTTAGTATGGGGGGCACGCATAATCTACGTGAGCAAGCCATACAAAATCAATTTTTTATTTTGTTTAGGGAGTGAATTTATGTACTGCGGTTGCATTTGGTAACGGACACTGAATCACTCTGTAAATTTTACGCATTTCATAAAAAAATATGTTGTATAGCAGTGGCGAAGGGTGACAGTTGTAAAAGGGGAAGCCAACCCAAAAATGCCCTCTGAAAATTGATTCAATTAATGCTGCACGACAAAAATCCATACCGTCTCTTGCAATCTATATATAGTCATGTCTGGAAGAGCTCGACCTAACTGAATAATAGTCTTTTTTTTGTAAGTTGGATGAGTACCTAAATAATATAATTATTACGTTGGTCTATGCACTAACCATTTCCCAAAGGGAAGCCGATGGGATTCGGGTTGTATGGACTCTTCGCCACTGTTGTATAGCTTTATTAAGCGCCAAGTCAGCCTCAGACTCCATCTTTCGTTTGGTTTGATTACGATGGACGATGGTTCTCTCATTTTCGTAAGGTAATCAGAAAATACCAATAACGAACAATAGATTCAAGATTCAAAGATTTATTGCATACTAAAGATGAACGCGCACCTATACACCTCGAATGGGCGGCAGTAATCAAATATGCTGATGGTGTCGTGCATCCGCATCGAACGCGTCATACACGCCGAATCATCAGTATTGTCCGAATCAACGAATTCCAGGGCAGAATGCGGATGACGTCATCAGAATCGAACCGCTAGCGCCGCGGCGCCCGCACCGTACGCGTCGAATCTGATGACGTTATTCGTGAATGCGGGTGTAATCGGTATTCCTACAGCAATTCACTGGAAGGATTTCACGAGGTTGTATATAATTTCATACAAAGAATACTAAAATTTGATTCCGTATCGTATCGGCCGGCGCGCCGGTAGGTGCGGGTTCACCTTTAGTGTCTGAACATCCCATTACTGCATTACCGACATGTTTCCACAAAACACAAGTTGACAAATTGTTTTAGTTGAGTGACGAATTTACTTTAACGGTTGTGGTGGATTGTGACTAACTTGTATTTTGTAGTGCATCGAACTTTACTTTTCTTTGTGGCGATATTATTTGAAACAGTACCATTTTTTAACCCCCGACGAAATAGAGGGGTGTTATAAGTTTTTAGTGTGTATCTGTCTGTGGCATCATAGCTCCTGAACGGATGAACCGATTTTGATTAAGTTTTTTTCGTTTGAAAGGTGTCTTAATCGAGTGTTCTTTGCCATGCTTCATGAAAATCTGCTAAGCCGTATGAAGATTATCACCTGTTTTCTATTTGATGAAGAGATATAATTCTAGTTGGAGTCGGGGATTCTGACGGTTAGGTTATTATTCCCTGTAACGGTCATAGACGATGGTAGCTCAGACAGCCTACAATCGTAGTTAACGTCAAGTTGGTTTTATATTCAAAGGGGGTGAAACTACAATAGTTTGAATGCACGTTGTATGAGTTTCTTTTTGAAAGATTATTATTGTTACAAATTCTTACGATCATTACGTTATACCTACAGATCCTAGAGACATGTAAATGACCTTCCGAGCAAAAGGTTACGAATGGCCACTAATGTCAATGTCGTATTATACTATATTCATACTTCATATTTTATTACGAATTTTGAATTTGCACAATACGATAATGAAACTAAACGATAAATTATGAATTTATATAGATTTTACGAAGATGCTAATAATTCTTAAGTCGCATTTCGTGATCGTCGGTAAATAAAAAGTGTTTTCACAGAAATCAATTAGTCCATTCGGTTTTCGAGATAACATAATAAAGTACTTAATTAATGCGGTGTTATATAAATGTAGGTACGTACGGAAGTGTAAATGTCACTGCTTAAAGATTCATAGAGATATTCTATTTATAGAAACAAATATTACCTACACATGAAATGTCAGATATTTTCTAATTTATCTAGGTGTGTATAGGTCACAATAATAACGCCAAAATAATCATTTTGTTAATTTCTTAGTGATTTAGCATAAACCAGTGTATTCACTAAAGGACAAAATTCCACAACATGTGTCTCCAGAGACATCAGGCGAAGTCGCAGGACAACGCATGACTTCGCTAGACACCTTAAAATAGAATAGAATTACTCTTTATTGTACACCAGTTTTACAGGAGTAATGAACATTATTATTTGCAATTAAAATTTTAAGATGTACAATGTACAATGGGCGGTCTTATCGCAATCTGTAATTTCTTACAGACAGCCTTTGAATGGACAGTATTGTAGACCATAATACCGATGTCGTGCGAAGTCTGGCGATGTCGCGCGACTTCCCGACGTCTTTGGCGACACGTCATGACACGTGTCGTGGGACATTTGTCTTCTAGCACACTCGATACTTTTAGCAGCAGAATCTCGCGTTTTCTTGTCCGTTGGCTGCCTTTTGCTTACAAAAAGTAAATAACGAACGCGAAAACACGTGAAACTGCTGCAGAAAGTAGCTAGGTGTGCCTTTAATCGTGATTAGGCAACTTTTTTTACTTGATTACTTGTACGTGTGCAGGGAGGGCTGTCCAGTTGGTCCCGGGTTCACGCTGAGCAAGGTGTTCACGGTGACGCCGCTGCTGGCCAACAACAAGGACAAGTGGGGGCTTGCGCTGGACGGACAGCTCAAACACGAGGACACCAACCTTGCGTCCAGCACGCTGTGAGTATACTACGTCATATCAGCGTTGGACAGACAACAGTATTTAATGTGGTCACCAAAGAAGTCCTCAGTAAGATCTCCTAATACAATAGTTCGATTAACAAGGAATCTGGTAAACGAATTAGTGCTCGCAGTTTGGATACGAATTTGCATTCGATACTCAACAGACAGCACAAAGATGAGGAAACCAGTGGCACTTCCAGCACACTGCTACTAAACCACTTACTTTTGTCCCTTGACGTTTAGTCCGGCTTCCATAAGTGCCCCCGTGCCCATACAATTGCGATAGACACGACTGTAACAAGACAAAATATTGTGTTATTTTCAGAATCGCGGACCCATCGCAGCGAGAGAATCTAGGTATCATAGTGCAATACAAGGTCAAGGTGAAGCTGTGTCTCGGCCCACTCGGCGGGTAAGACCAATATTATTATTATTGGTACACTTCCAATTATGCCTGTCACAAAAAGGGAGATAGTGCTCATATATTCATTATACAGGTGTCACAAGGTATTAAGTGTGGCTACACTTTCTGTTATAGTAAGATACTTCTAGACTTAGAAAACTTTAGGTCAATTTTGAAGATATTAAAAACCCCATTATTTGTTCTTTTTTTAAACGAACATTCAGCGCAAAAATAATTATTATTTCTCAAAAAACTTAAGTGCCCTGGGGTTCAACTCAACAGACTCTATTTCCCAACAAAAATGGTACTTCCAAATAATCGAAGAAATCGTAGAAATTGAAAAAAATATAAAAAGCTATTTTCCATCCATTTTCTATGAAAACATACGTTCGTATGCATATTTTAAAATCACTGTACCTTACACTGATCCTTAATTCAACGAAAATTGTTCTTTTTCTCCGTTTGACTAAACTAACGATCATGACTTCGTTCTCCAGCGACCTGAGCGCGGAGCTGCCGTTCATCCTGATGCACCCCAAGCCCGACGAGGAGCCGCGCGCCGCCACCGACGCGCCGCGCTCCATGGACCACGACCTCATACAGCTCGACCCGCACCCGTGAGTACACACTGCCATCATCAGATCAGCAGCGAACTTAGGACTATCATGTTCGGTCCTGGATGACCACTCCAATCCTGTAATAAAGTAATATTTAGATATATCTGGTTTGTCTAAATAAAGGAGGTAGTAAGTCGCATCTTTCGAAAAGATAAAGAATTTATTTTGGAAACAGCGACAAACTTTGCGTAGACAGTCTAGATAATATTTTACACAAACCATAAAAAAAATATATGTGGTGTACATTAATTAATACCTTTGTACTAATATAGCTTGTAAGTAAATTTTAACTAACACTATACTTGAAAATAAATTTATTTATTGTTATTTTAATGACGACATACTAACACTATCCCTTTCCTTCGTCAGCGACGAGAACGGCCAAGAGCACGACGACGACATAATCTTCGAGGACTTCGCGCGCCTCCGACTGAAGGGCGCGGACGCGGATGCCTGAGACGCGCCCCCCCACCCCGCGCCGCTCCGCTGGTGCCAGCGAACCTTTACCACAGTACTGTGCCGCTCGCTCCACTGGTGCCAGCGCAGCCTCGCCGCAGTGCTGCGCCGCCCACTCCACTGGTACCAGCACACTGCCGCCGCAGTGCTGCGCCCGCCTGGCTGGCAGCACAAGGCCGCCCGGCGTACCAGTCGCGCGCAGCACCGTACTGTGCGCCCTCCACACTGGCACGTCTGCATGAACAACTTACAGCTCAGGCTCCACGTGATAAGTTTCCGCAAACACTTCGAACAAATGTTCGACGTTGAGTATGATCACAATCCGGTTGAAATAATAATCATAAACGAAGCCCCAGAGGAACCTGAAGACAAATTTGAAATTGCATCCGAAAGAAAATTCGAACACGAATTAAGATGGAAAATATTTGGAGGCGAATTCTAATTAATCGTTAGAAACATTCAAATCGATGTGGTTTCTTAATCTAGAGATTGCTCCGGCCTATGACCGAAGACCAGGCACTTAAATGGTCGTGCTCACTGGAGATCCGGGTGGTAATTGCATGGCGAATTTAAACATATTTGCGGTTAAATTATATTGTTACATTATAGATATAGGAGTCGGTGGTGTTACACAAATGTCATTGTTCGTAACTCATATATAAATGTCATAGGGTGTCGTCAAATTAAAACGAATGCAAACGCAACCACAGTCTGTCCATGCACATTCTCAATCCCTGTACAGTGTATAATCGAGAGGATTTGACTATTCACAATATAGTGTGCGCGCCTGTCGGATATATCTGACATAATCGCATTTCCCGCGAGTCGAGCGCCGCACTAACTACGTTAGTCGCTTGCCGCACTACCCGACGAGCCGGAAATACACGTCACATATATCCGACACACGCACATAAACAACTAGCGTAATAAAATAAAGAATTTTATATTATATTCGATGTATATTGTATGTGAAAAAATATTTTAATAGTTGTCTATTGATCAAATAAACGAGTACAATGTTTAATTTCATTTATTTGTCACATAATCATTGGCCATTGATTTTTAGGAGTAGTACAATGTTCGACGAATGCATTTAATAGTGTAAAAGAAGTGTTTTAACCTCTGTAACGTAATTTTTACTTTTCAAAGGTAGCGTTGTATGTCTTATTGTTGATGTTGAAGATAATAATATATTACATTTTTATGATTGTGTTGACTTTGTGAAAGAATAAAAGGCGTTCGTGCGGGAATTAGTAGATGTAATATTTAATTATAATTTATGCACTAATATTGTCTCATTACTTAACTAATAAGATGAGGTGTTGACCTTTATAGCAGCGGTACTCAACCTGCGGCCCGCCAGCATTTTCTGTGTGGCAGTTATGGGGTAGAATTATATTTATTGTACTTTTTAAACAGAAAATGTTCTTCGGTAGCGGCCAGCGTAAATGGCAACACAATTCGCCGGAAATATCTTTGAACCTTAGCTTACCTCCCACTTCCCTTTCCGAGTGCTTTCGACCATTTTGTGCTGTTGATTGTCAAAATGGCAAGTTCATAGATATTTCCGAAGTACATACATATGTTCGCGAATATATTGTTGAGTACCGTAGCTCAGCAGGCAAGGCTTAGTTTTCACAAAGTCTTCACAATCGGTCTAGCGGGCTGTTGGGCACTGAGGCATCTGCACCACGCATGTGGCCTTTAACAGAATTTAACAACACTTAGGTAAATTATACGAGTCATTATACAAGTGTAATATTTGTTAATCGTATTTAGTTAGATTTGTGTGTAATGCTCATTAGAGAGCGTGTTGGGCTAATTGCTGTACATACAGTATATTATATTACTATCTACTGTTGAAATATATCTATGTTTTAACTGTATTTCGTCCATGACCAAAATAAATCTTTTGAAAACTGTTTTAAAACCATAATAATATTATAAGGGGTAAAATTATTAAAATATAAAATTATTTCAGTAATAGAAAGCCACACTATCCCCGAGTGATATTGGCTATATTTTATATTGATAAAAATAAAATGCGCGGGTGAAACTGCGAGCATTAGCTAGAAATTTATACAGATATGGCACAAAGATATATGTATGGTATTTTTATTTCCCTTCTTGTACGAAGCAACACAGATCAACAGAACTGTTGGAACCTCGACTCAATTTGGTCAAATAATAATTCGTCTAAATTGATTCTGACGTAACTTCATAACTCTAATTTGTATTACACACAAAGTATCACGTTACATCAGTTGCAGTAGGTAACATATCTTCATCATCATACGTTCGCAGTACAGCATGGCCACTCAGCTAAATGGAATCGCTCATGGCAATGGGAATAATTTTGTAAATAATAATTACACAAAGTCCTAGGCAGAAACTGCTACGCTAGTTGCGGTAGCCAATCCGATGAACGTAGCAAGTCTTTTAGCCAATCAGGCATGCCTACGTCATAATATCATAGTACACACGGCTACATATCAAGCTATACATTTCCAGTATAAGCTGACCTCGCATTGTATAGGCTTTTCGTACAATGAGAGGTCAGCTTATACTGAAAATGTATAACTTGATATCTAGCCATGCGTAGGTACGTCAGATAGCTGACTCAGTCGGGCTTTCATAAATCGTAGTTTGCCTAAAAATAAGGGTCGTCATTGGCTGCAATGAATTTACCAGCTCCAAAAACTGTATCATAACTTTTTATTGCCAATAAGATTTTTTCTTGCATATCTACCGACTAACAAAATGCAGCTTCATATACCACCAATGTATAAAACACGATAACAAATCAATTATGTAAAACTATGTTTTAGTATAATGTTGTAGGTTGACTCCGTCTGTGTACTAAACGGCGCGGACTCGACGTGACGTCACAGGTTATACGCTAAATCTTAATAAAAATATTTTACTCAGATACTTGCTGTCCATTCCAGGCCGTACATGCACACATTCGCAACTCTTTTGAGCTCTTCCCATAATGCGCGTGTTTCTAAAGTGACCAATTAAACGTTCAATTTGGCATCGGTTCAATCGGACCCCTTGTATTGGTGAAATTAACACCACAAATCAAGATTTTTTGCGATCCGATTTATCAGTCCATCAATCAATACATTATACGATCAATCTGTCATCAATCTTATGAAGGTCATGGATGGAACTGATGCCAGATTGATAGTCTAATCAAGGCAAGATTCTCAGACTATCCAAATAAGTTCCATAATTATACAAATGAGCGTTGCGTATAATGAGTGCGTCGGGTCAGGCTCAGGTATCTGTATGGTATGTAATCTGTGGTGACGCCGACGTCGCCGAGTACACACTAACGTCTTATGATATTCGTTCTGTGACTTGTACATTCGTTTCGCTGTGTACAGTAATCATAGATAAGTAAATTACGTGGCATGTTTCTTTGTATAAATAATAAGCTATATAATGCACAAAAGTATTTTTTTCTAGAACACTTGGAAGGGCCGTAATAAGAATAACCAACAGATAGCCCGCTCGTTTTAATAAGATCAGAAAATATTCCGGACAGATTCTGTCTTGGATATTTTGTGCACGTTCATAGATTTTCTTTTAGTCTATGGGGTTGGCTGGGTCGCGTCTCCGTGGCGCCCTCTACAGAGACTAGGGTCTCATTGCTTGTTTTATTATGAATTTTATTTCACAAAAAGAATAGTTCTAATGCATAACATATTTCGGTGTTTCTGTTACTATCAAGTTGAATGTATTATTTATGTATTTAAATGTAAGTATTAAATGGAAATAACGATTTGTAATATTGATAGAAAGAACAAAATAAAAAGACGAAACAGTGGAATTTACAGCCAATAGGTATGTATACCGTGGCCTATGCTGGCACAATACTCTAAGTACAATTAGCCAATTTTAATATACATACTTTATACTAATCAGAGGCTAACTTTTTTACTTTCCTTGCACAAATGTAATTTACACATAAGTAATAAAGAGTTTTTTTACTTGAATACCACTTGGCTGTAAAGGTAACTCTGTATTATATATCCTTAGCTAGTACTTTATCCAATACCCAATATGTACGACGTATGTACCAGTCGCATTGGATCCTCGTCATTGTAATAAAAACTTTATGGATATCGCGATAAGGTTAAACTTTGAGGGTTTCATCCATGGCTGGTAATACATCGCAATCCTGTGCAGAATTCATTCACTAATGGCAAATCGCACACATTCTTTTTTTTAATTTTACATCGAAACGTTTTTGATGTATACTTTTTTCAATAAATAATATGTAACCAACGTAATCTTTTATTTGTTCGCAAAGTATCTCTGATAGTAGTGAAAGGTTAGGCACAGCACACGCTTAGTCTAAATGATATTTAGTTGTAAAAGTGGCTAGACGGCGACTCCACTGTACTGGGTGTTGTGTGGCTCTTTCTGGCAGGGCCACCATGATGGATTTGAATTCTAATTAATGTTGCTAATTAATTACAAAGTATCAGACTATGTCCATCTGTGATTGAAAAGTTATTAGGTTAATTTGGTGGCATTAGAAAACTTCTGGAAGGCCACTTCTATACTACAGGAATAAGAAGGCGCCTAGCGAAGATCTGTTTGATTCCAAAATCCGTAAATTTTCTGAAAATCTGCCCCAATATCTGTCACTATTTAGTCTTACAATGAGAAAATGATTAACTAAACGAAATCATACAAAAAGTTGAAGTAAACCATTTGCCTACCCCTATGCCATGGGAGAATGGCGTGATGTTTTTTTGTATAATTATCAATTTTTTTCCTGGCAAGATATTGAGAATTTGAGATACGTTTAGTTATTTTCGTTTTGAGATTAAGTAATGTCAGTCTGTCCCACTATTGGTACCACTTTACTAATTTCTCCGAGCCATTACACCTCACTTACAAGACAGCTTTGACGCAGTGACGATAAATTGTCATTTTTTTTACTTAATTAACATTATTATACTTATTATAGACTTATTTTAAATCGAACATAGACTACTACCACAGTCTACTTAGAGATATGACTACTACTATTCTCTAGCAGAAACTAAACGTTGTGCTGTCTTGGCGTTTTAGGTTAAGTTGTGTTATTTACGTACTGCAGTAATTTATTAAACTTGGCCAATTTAATCAATTATTTAATATAAAACGGTAAATAACTCACACATGATTAGGTATGTACAATGAAGTGTATTGTTGATGTGTTACAAATCGTCCTAAAACTAATTAATTGACAAACCAAGCGTTCGATGTCATCTATTGACAAAAACACTTATAAAATTGTTTGAGACACTATCTACCGGCAATATGAATGCTAGAGGACTTTCTAAGAAGGAATTAGAGGAATTGAAGAAGAAAGAAGAAGAAGAAGCAGCCGCTCATGTAAGTATTACGTCGAAACTTGTAAGTCTTACAATCTCATCGTAATCCTTCCTGAAATGGACTAGACGATAGGTAACCAAAACGATGACTGTCTATTGATATACTAGAGTACCTGGTGTATCTTGAGAGGCATATATCCAGCAGGGTAAAGACTGAGTTGATTTGGTTTCATGTTATTGTATGCAGTGTTGTATACTATTTTTTAACTGCCAATATCCATACCGTTATGTCTGCCTGCAGCTTTTGAGTTGAAGAGACTCCTAACAGAACACTATCATAGGTCATTGCTAGGGAATAGTAACATAAAATAGAATAATCTTTATTTAAAATATACCAAATAAAACTAGGTGCATGGTTCCAAAAATGTTGGTCCTATGGATAAGTATTGGGAAGAAACTCTATGGATACTCTTAAAATAAAGTTGTTAAAAGTTTGTATAGTACATTTATGTAGGACAATATCAGAGAACAAAGTAGGGTGAGATAAAAAATACTAAAAGGTGTACTTATGTATTGTTACTACTGTGATTTACAACAGTATATTCCAATTAGGGCACAGAAGCATGTGATTGCTCTTTTTATTGTATGCCTTATTACCGTTTACTAAAAAAAAAAAGGCATTTTATTTTATAGTCTCTTATAAGGCCAGAAATTATAAGCATATCAACAGTATCAACTTATTATTATTTTATAGGAGAGGTAGAGTACTAAGCCCCTTTACCAGGAGAGGGTAATAAAATAATGCGATTAGTTTTCCCAATACTTATTAATGACATAAAATAATAAAGGTAACCAAGCAACAGACCATGAAGGTTATCTGCCTAGATTAAATCCTAATACTGATAGCTATCCGGTACAGTACTCCCCCCCAGCGAAGCGTACCGAAGGTTTTGATGTTCTACCAGATCTCGTCGTATAGGCTGCATGGCTGTTGTCATCTGCGGCGGTCTCGGTGACCAGCAGGAAAGCAGGTTTCAGTCGATCCAAGGAGATGGTCTTTGATTTCCGTTCAACTTGTACGGTGTACATTTTGTCGTTTCGCTGTAGCACTCGATATGGTCCGTTAAATGTAGGTGTGAGCGGCTTGCGAACTGCGTCGTTGCGTACAAACACATGCGTACACGTACGAAGGTGATTCGGTACGTAGGGTGTACGTCGATCGGTGCTCATGTGTGCGGCATGCAGTTTCTTCATTGCGCTTGCTATATTATCTTCGTAATGCGATCGCGGGTCGTCTTGTATCTTCACGCCAACTATTTCGCCGGGAAGTCTGAGCGCCTGGCCGTACAGTGCTTCTGCTGCAGATATGTCAGTGTCGTTTTTTATCGTTGCACGTAAGCCCAGCATGACTGTCGGAAGCTCATACGTCCAGCTTGAATTTTGAAGACGTGCTGCTAGTGCCGCTTTCAATGAACGATGCCATCGTTCGATCATGCCGTTCGCTTGAGGGTGGTAGGCAGTCGTTCGTATTCGCTCGATTCCCAGTCTCTTCATAAGGCTTCTAAATAAATCTGATTCGAATTGACGTCCTTGGTCACTTGTCAATCTTTCTGGACAACCGTAGCGAACGATCCAACCTTCGTAAATAGCTCGAGCTACGGTTTCGGCTGTGATGTCAGCGACTGGGTATGCTTCCGGCCATCGTGTTTCCCTGTCGATGATCGTCACACAATATCGTTTCCCTTCTGAAAAAGGCAGAGGTCCAACGATGTCAATATGGATGTGCGATAGACGATCAGCAGGAGGAAAGTTTTCTAGCGGTAATATAGTGTGTCTCTGTGTCTTTGTTTTTTGACATAAGATGCAGCTCCGAGTCCAATTTCCGATGTCAACATTCATGTTCGGCCAAAAGAATCGCTTCGTTATAAGATGTCTAGTAGCTCGAATACCAGGATGACTGATCTCATGAATAGCGGTGAACACTGTGCGTCGTAGAGGAAATGGTATGTACGGTCGTGCGGTGCTTGTTGACATCTCGCATAATATCTTATTATTCGAGTTTAACGGTTTTAAACGTTCAAATCGTAGCTTATCGTTCCGTATAACATCATTTGCTTCGCTATCTTGTTTCTGCTGATGAGCTAACTCGTCGTAATCAATCGGTGATGGTGTAGTAATGGTTTCAATCCTCGATAAGGCATCGGCGATGATGTTTTCTTTGCCGTCTATATGAATAATCTTCGACGTGAATTGGCTGATGTAGTGGAGATATCTTGTTCGTAGCGGTGTTTCCGTCTTACTATTGTCTGAAGTGAGTGCGAAGGTGAGAGGTTTGTGGTCGGTGTATACAGTTATCTCTCTCCCCTCGAACATCAGACGAAAATGCCGAATAGCTAGGTAGATCGCTAGTAGTTCGCGATCAAATGTGCTATACTTCTTTTGTGCGTCGTTAAGCTTCTTAGAGAAAAAAGCAAGTGGCTCCCATCTTCCACGAACGTACTGCTGTAGGACGGCACCGACACATGTGTTTGACGCGTCGCACATTATTGACATCGATGCATGCGTTGATGGGTGAGACAGAGTGACGGCATCCATTATGCTTTTCTTGCACGCTTCAAACGATTCCTTTTCGTCCGTTGTAAGCTGTATTTTTGTTCTGTCGTTCTTTTTCGATGTACTAAGATATTTAAAGAGTTTTTCTTGAGTGTGCACCGCGTGCGGAATACTTCCTTTGTAAAAGTTTATTATGCCAAGAAAACGTCGTAGTTCTTGTATTGTTTTTGGTTCTGGATACGTTATTATGGTTTTTACGCGTTCTTCTGTGGGTTGTATACCATCTGCTGACACGCTGTAGCCCAAGAACTCAAGCTTTTGCTTACCGAACATGCATTTTGACACGTTTATTCTTAGGCCGTGTTCTTGCAATCTCTTGAATACTTCTTCTATGTGTTTCCTATGAAGAACAGGATCTGGAGATGCCAGCAGCAAATCGTCAACGAATGGGAACACGAAATCTAGATCGCCCAGTATGTTATTCATGTGCCGTTGAAATGTCTGCCCTGCATTTCGTAATCCGAAGCACATTCTTGGAAATTCGAATAATCCGAATGGTGTTATAACGGCTGTCTTCTCTATGTCTTCTGTTCTAATTCTAAGTTGATTGTACGCCTTTTGAAGATCGATTTTTGAAAATATCTTCATCCCTTGTAACTGATAGGTGAAGTCGCGTAGTCTGGGAATTGGGTATCTGTCTGGTTTTGTCATAGCGTTTAATCTTCTGTAATCGCCACAGGGTCTATACTCGCCACTCTTCTTCTGGACCAAGTGAAGCGGACTGGCCCACGGTGACTTGGAAGGTTGACATATGCCTTGGTCGAGCATAAGCTGGAAAACATTCTTAGCGGCCTGGTACTTGTGCGGCGGTAACGGGCGTGCCTTGCAGTACACAGGCGGACCCTGTGTTACGATGTGGTGTTCCACTCGACTGTTGGTTATGTCACTGAAGTTGGTAGACGTTATATCCGAATATTTCTTCAATAGGTCGCAGTAGGCATCTTTCACATTGATCGTGAGGACCGTCGGCGTCGATGAACTACTTGATAAACACCCGTTTATTGATAAACCCGTTCTCTTGTCAATGAGCTTCTGGGCTCGCAGATCAACGAGGAGATCATGATGTCGCAGAAAGTCAGCACCGATAATGGGTCGTTTCACGTCGGCAATAGTGAACTTCCATTTCAATGAACGGCGCAGACTAAGATTGAGGTCAAGGTCGCGCTCGCCGTATGTTCGTATCGGCGTTCCATTAGCAGCGTACAATAGTACATCGGCAGCCTTCATCCCTTTTTTGCATGGAGGAACGACAGATATGTTGGCTCCTGTATCGATCAGGAAACGAAGTTTGTTTGCGGTGTCGTAAACATAAAGACGGTATGCAGAAATGTTGTCGATCTCAGGTTCCGTCGCAGCTGAGATCTCGTTTAGTTTCCCTGCTTGCTAAAATTGCATGGAGATCGGCAATTGCGCGCGCGCTCGCCGAAACGCTCATGAAAATAACAGTTACCGCTTGCCTTGTGTTCGTATTTATGTGGTTGTCGTCCGTCGAAACGCGAACGAGACTGTGATCGAGAGCGACTGAGACGGTACGGTGAGCGGGTCAACCTCCTTTCTTGTTTCACTTTTAGTTCGGCGATCTCTCTAGTCAGCAGCATGACGGCGTCGCGCAAATCGTGATCTCCGCCCGTTTGCTGTTCCCGAATGAATGATGTGGATGGTTTTGCATGAGCTTGACAGGTGCAGGAACATACGGAATTTATTTCTGTGGTTTGATCGTGCATTTTGTCGGCCATTGCAGCGAGAGTGTCAAGTGAGGTCTGGTCGCTCACTGCCAGGACTGCTCTTGTTGACGAAGGTAGGTGCTGCAACCACAATATCTGAAGCGTAGAATCTGGAATCTTCTCGTGTGCAGGTTCTCTCATACGGCGCAGTAACTGTGATGGCTTCTGGTCGCCGAGTTCCATCTCATTCAGGAGCTTGTGCAATTGCTTTGTTTCGGATTCTTCATACACTGCAAGTAACCTTTTCTTTGCATCTTCATATCTGCCAGTGCGAGATTTAGACGTAAGAATATCACTGATTTGTTCGACGTCAGCTTTTTCTAAATGCGCCACCAAGAGACTGAATTTGGCTTCATCGCTGGACTTCTGGGGTGTGACCACCGTTTCGAATTGGCAAAACCATAGGGTGGGTTTATCTCGCCAAAATGTAGGAATACGGGCCTTGATCGAGATGGTTTGCACTTCATCTTTAGATGCCATTTTCAATGCGTAGCTGAGCGTCGTGGGTCACCAATTTACCAGGAGAGGGTAATAAAATAATGCGATTAGTTTTCCCAATACTTATTAATGACATAAAATAATAAAGGTAACCAAGCAACAGACCATGAAGGTTATCTGCCTAGATTAAATCCTAATACTGATAGCTATCCGGTACACCCCTTTGTCACTGCAACCTGCGAAGATCTATTGTGACGAGTATCAACTTAACTAATCATGTCCGCACATTACAGGTTTTCAAGGAGTTTGTGGAGACTTTCCAGGAGGTCCCCAGCACCACCAGCAAGGTCTGGGTCAAAGCTGGCACATATGATGCAGGAGCAAGAAGTTAGTTACTCTTTCATACTCTTTACACATCTAAGGGCATAATATTGCATATTAATGTGGGCTGACCTGTATTTTACAAGTACACTGGATTGGTGGTACCTAACAAAATGAGAGCCATATTAAGTGATGATTTGAAGCATCACCACAAATGTCTTGGGATGCCAATCAAAAATGGCCATAGACGTTTGCTACACTGTTATCAATCCCAAATTAGAGACACACTTAATGAGAGTCAAATTGTCTCATTTGAATAGTTTATTATGCCAGTCCAGCGTACTTGTATAGGAGAGGTCACTTAATGTTGAAAGCCATTTTGATAAAAACAAGTAACTTTCATCATATCAGCCCATACAGGCCATTTTTTCTTAGTTGTGTTATAATGTTAATAATCTAACCATATTTTTACATAAAGGAGTAAATAAAATCTACAGAAGATACCTCAAAAGCAATTGGGTATGAAACCCTTTATAAATACATAATAGCTTTTACAGATACAGCAGATACCTTAACTTTGCATTAATTTTATTGACGTCTTTATATTTCTAAAGACAGGATTGTTTACTTTATAAGACAAGTAAGAAAAAATGTAGTGTGCACATCCATTGCCCAACATGTTCACAATACCTTATCTACATTAATTATCAAATACTTGAATGTATATATCTACTTATAAATGTAAAACGTTATGATGGCATAACGTCATACATTTATAAGTAGACATATACAAATAAAAAAAAATAAAAAAATAGCATTATTCATGGGAATAATGCTATTTTAACAATAATTTCTTTTATTTATTTATTTTATATCGTTATTTAAGTAGGAGTCACTGGTTACTGTAGTAAGTCTATAAAAGAAAGCATAAAATTGTTATTTTGCAATACAGAGGAAGATACATCGGAGAGAGGGAAGTTATACAAACCGGTCTCCCGCTTGGACGAGAAGCGGAGCATATCAGAAGCAGATGTGGTGCGCAATCTTGTGCAGAGCCGCCCCGAGCCGCCGGGCCGGCCGCACGCCAAGAAGAAAGGGCAGGATAAGAAGAAGAGTAACCTAGAGCTGTTCAAGGAAGAATTGAGACAGTGAGTGTTATACAGGATATTTTTTATGTAGTACACATTATTTGTCAAGTGATTCAGTCTCTCATAAAATAATAGGATTTCCATTAACCCCAAACTAGGCAAACCTGTATCTTGGGAACCAATTAATTACACTCGGATTTATAATAGTAGTATGGACACAGGATTAATAATAATAGACATAGATGAACTATATTTATTTAAAACTTTATTTATAAAAATCTAATCAGTTCTTTAGAAAACTTCACCTATGTTGGGTAACCCTGTATAATATCTATCTCTTGCTTCAACTATACATATTAATAATGTTCATATGTTTGCAGGATTCAGGAGGAGAGATCTGAGCGTCACAAGTACAAGAATGTGCTGCGTGAGCGCGGTGTGGTGGGCGTGGAACCGGTGCTTGACGTCATCCCAGATGTGGGCTCGTACGACACCGGAGACCCTAACACCACCAACTTGTATCTGGGCAATCTCAACCCTAAGGTATGTTGACTTAAATATCCCTTTTAAATGTAAATAGGATATTTTTTTATGTAGTGGGCATAATTTTTAGAGGGATTCAGTCTCTGTTCCTAAATGCCACCGCAGTATTGGGATACACTTTACAACAAAACGAAAATTCGACTTAGTATGGGGACACGCATAATTTACTAGCGCAAGCCATACAATTTTTTTTTTTGTTTTGGATTAAATTTTATTACTACGGTTGCATTTGGGAAAGGATACTGAATAACTCTGCAAATTTTGCGCACTAAATAAAAAATTATCCTGTTTAATTTTGTCTGAGGACAAAATTGATCATCTTTTCTTTTTCAGATAACAGAGCAGCAACTGATGGAGCTCTTTGGTCGCTACGGTCCGCTGGCTAGTATCAAGATCATGTGGCCGCGGTCAGACGAGGAAAAGGCGCGCGGGCGCAACTGCGGCTTTGTAGCGTTCATGTCGCGGAAGGACGGAGAAAGAGCGCTCCGCTGTATCAATGGTATGGATGCATAAAATACATCGTGTATAAGAAATGCGTGGTCATATTTAATAGTGTGGATCGGACCATCGAACTGAACAACTTTCTCTATGGGACCAACATCGTAATCGCGAGAAAATAATCAGCTATCCCACACGTTTGAGTCGAGTAGGTATTGAAGTTTTGTATGGGACAGCTGATTATTTTCTCGCGATTACGATGTTGGTCCCATAGAAAAAGCTGTTCAGTTTGATGGTCTGATGACTGATCCACACCCTTAAATATGACTAGAAAAAGATTAGAATTTGTTTATTATTGAGAAAACACGGTAAACTTAATACTATAAGTACTGAATATGAGCATGCGGGCGGCACAAATATATAAACTCGACTTTTAGAATAAAATAACTGTGTAACTTATCTATAGATTAAAATAACTTATATTGGATACTTTCTTTTCGATATTGTAAATGTAAGAAAGTGGTCAACAGAATCCTTATTTTGAGTCATATTTATTTAAGTTCAGTGTAACCGTAGTCGTTCTTCTACTTGTGTCCAGGTAAGGAGATCATGGGTTACGAGATGAAGCTGGGCTGGGGCAAGGCGGTGGTGATCCCGCCCGTGCCGTACTACATCCCGCCCGCGCTGCAGACGCCCAGCAAGCCGCCGCCGCCCTCCGGCCTGCCCTTCAACGCGCAGCCGCCCAAGCACCTCGCCAACAAGGTCCCCACATTCAATACAATCCAAATTATTGAATTACTCGACACTTTTAGCAGGCAACATGAAAAATTAAAAAGGCAACATGAGGAATTAGGACTCGAAGTGACAGTTTATTTAATAATTTATGTACACATATGTAAAGACATAGAAAAAAACATTAAATACGAGAAGAAAGTACAAAGATACTGCTTATTTCACAAAAGAAATCTCTTCCAGCAGACCTGCGAGAGGAGAATTTAAAACACGAAATGTAGACAGCGATGTACAGTTATAGTTTTTGAGTAGTTCTCTGTAATATTTTTGTTATAAATAATCTTACGCATACTTAGCCTTGAAACCTAAGGTTGATGCGGGAACACTATATGGCAATAATTTTATTGTCTTAATTTTGTTTAATTCCCACAGATCCCTCGAATTCGTTCCGGAGAATATTTCCCGAGCGATTCTGAAGACAAGCAGCATTACGAACAGGTAATTCTATTACTTTTTACAAAAAAATGTCTGTTTATGTTATTTTTCTGTTATTTTCATTTAAATCTTATTCAGAAGCAAATCATTATTATTATTATTCTATTCTTATTTTTTATTTACATTATTCTCGCAACTCTTACCATACATTGTATTAATAAAAATTGGAATAATTATTATTATAAAAAAGTTTCCATGGCGTTTCTTACCGGTTCTTCTCCATAGGATCTACTATTTGGCACCGCGCACCTAGAGTTTCGGCATTTCATAAGTGCATGAATCAACAAAAAAAAAACATAGATAAAATAAAGATATATTCTATTCTATTCTATTTTTTTCAGATCCTCTCACAATCGATAGTCAAAGTCGTAATCCCTACAGAAAGGTACGTGTTTTTTAACTTGCTTGTACAGGATGGAATCTATAACAGTGGCAAAAATTAAGTGCTCATTCAAGATTAACATCAACATTGCACGGTTTAAAGAGAATTGAAGTTATTAACTTATTCTTCCATTCATTTCGGTGCTATAGGTATTTTCTTTTTGAACTGAACAGCAGATAATAACTTGAAACAAATTTATGCAAATAATAAATAAAAACGATCATAAAAGTCAACCTGATGCATTGGAAATCAGAACTGTCAGTCCCGAGTTGCAGTATGGCAGTTTGGGACATGATATCGTGATACGCTTTCTACAAAGAAATCCCAAATTCCCAGAAACATCCTCATGCTAATCCATCGTATGGTCGAGTTCGTGATCCGCGAGGGTCCAATGTTCGAGGCCATCATAATGAATAAGGAGATCAACAACCCGTTCTTCCGGTTCCTGTTCGAGAACCAGTCGCCTGCGCACATCTACTACCGGTGGAAACTTTTCTCTATGCTGCAAGGAGACTCGCCCAAACAGTGGACGCTCGAGGACTTCAGAATGTTTAAAGGTAACCTAGATCAAGGTATAGCCGGCATCAATCTTCTTGGCGGCTCTGAATGTATTGCTCGCTCCTCTACAACGTACGTCCTGCTCATACGCGTATAATATCAGTGCGTGGCTGCATTCAGACCTGCCAAGAATATTTTCGCGGGCTGTAAAAGTATCTAAAAACGCCTTTTTTTCTTCTGGACATACACTTTTTAACCCCCGGCAAAAAAGAGAGGTGTTATAAGTTTTTAGTGTGTATTAGTGGATCTGTGTATCTGTCTGTGGCATCGTAGCTCCAAAACGGATGGACCGATTTTAATGCTGTTTTTTTAATTGAAAGCTAGTTTAATCGGGTATCATCTTAGCTATGTTTCATATATGAAATTCTCTTCAGTCGTTCAAAAGTTAAAAGCTCTTTTTCTAGTTGGAGGTGGGGGGTTTTTGACGGTTGGGTTATTTACCAATCTGGTTTTTTTTTTTAAATCTCTTACTACAAATTCCTATAATTAAAGTTTCGTCGTGAGGATATATTTTAATTCTTAGAATTCGTGGCAAATAGGTAAGAACAGTATGTAATTAACGCACAAGATGATAATTGATTCACTCTCCTGTCATCTGCCTGGCCTGTATCCCAACTACGTTGGGGTCGGCTCCCAGTCTAACCAGATGCGGCTGAGTAACAGTATTTTATGCAGAGCGACTGCCATCTGACCTCCGCCACCCAATTACTGGGAGACACTGATACCCTACGGTTAGACCGGTTGTCAGACTTTTTTTTTGGGTTGCTGACTCCCGTAACGACTGTCAAAGGTATTCGTATGACAACCGGGTCCATCTGCTTAACGTGCTATCCGAGGCACGGATAGCACGACGATATTCACTCTCCTGTATAAAGAAAATAAAACAATGATTACGAATATAAACAATATACATGAAGAATATAGAACATTAAGTTTAATATCACAGGCTTCGAAAATTATACTAAAAATTATACAAAATAGAATAAGACATAAAACAGAATTTCAATTAGGAAACGATCAGTTTGGGTTCAGAAGAAATAAAGGCACAAGAGAGGGAATATTTGCTTTAAGAACAATAATACATAAGACGAGTGGATTTAGATATTGATACTTACATAGCATTCATAGACTTAGAAAAAGCATTTGATAAGGTGAATTGGAAAATGATGATGGAAATACTTAAGCAAGCCGATTTAGATTTTAAAGACAGGAAAATTATTTATGAGTTATACAAACAGCAAGAAACACTAATAGAAGTAAATGACAAAACAGAAATAGCTAAAATTAGGCAAGGGGTAAGACAAGGTTGCTCTTTGTCTCCACTTATATTTAACATCTTTATAGAATCAGCCATAAGAAACATTTTAGAAGAATCTACTGCAGAAGGCATCAGTATAAACGGGAACAAAATTACTTTTATTAGATTTGCAGACGATATTGCCGCTCTCGCAAACAGCAGAGATGACCTTCAGAAAATTTTAAACAAAATGAACCAAGTATTTAGCCGTTTTCATATGAAAATTAACATTAACAAAACTAAAATAGTTGTACCTTCAAAGTTCCCCTGCAAAATAGTAAATCCCATCACCATTGACAATAGCCCTATAGAACAATTAAAGCAGTTTAAATATTTGGGTAGCATTATTACAGAGGATGCAAGATCTACTACTGATATAAAAACAAGAATAGCCATAGCAAAGCAAACATTCCACAAAAAAAGATCCCTTTTATCAGCTAAAATTAATAAAAGCATCCGGAAAAAATTAATTAAGACATATATATGGAGCATAGCCCTATACGCTTGTGAAACATGGACCCTCACTAAAAGAGATCGAGAAAGGTTAGAAGCTTTTGAAATGTGGTGTTGGCGTCGAATGGAGAAAGTGTCCTGGACAGAAAAAGTGACCAACGAAGAGATACTAAGAAGAGTAAATGAGAAAAGACAAATATTGAAACACAGAAAAAAGACGAGGAAACATGATTGGTCACTTGATTAGGCACGATAAGTTCATTACCAACATTATAGAAGGAAAAATAGAGGCAAAAAGAAAAAGAGGAAGACCAAGAAGAAACTACATTGATCAGCTGAAAGAAAAAGCGAATATACAAACATATAAAGATTTAAAAGATTTGGCATTAGATAGGACCGAATGGAAATTGCTACACCGACAAGTGCTTAGCACTTAAAGGCAAACGCCCACTCTTGGCCAGTAGGTAGGCAGGTTCGTTACACCAATGTAAAAAATACAAAAAAATATCATAATTAGTAACTAAAATATTGTTATTATTTATTTGTTTGTAACACTCGGGAATTAAAAACTTATATTAAAAAGATATTCAATCAAATAAGCATGTGATGTAATCTTCATTTCCGCACGGTATGTCAATCTTATAAAAGTAGTGATGGCAAATGTCACAAAATTCGAAATCAAATAAATCGAGAACTGAATGATATTCTGAAAAACTTTTTTCTTTTGTTTCGCTTCCCATATTAAAACGTTTAATTTCTATAGAATAGGTAAAATAAATGTCTATTGATTGTCTTCCGAAATCTATGCAGTGCTGGTTCAAGTTTATTAAAAATATCGATTCATAGCTCTATAACATCGGTTTTTGATAAATCGATGCCGAATCGCCATCACTACGTCAATGATAATTGAAATTGACAGTCTGTGTTGACAGTTACCATTGGTTACCATTTTGTTTGTTGCGGGTTGTTTGTTGTGCTTGTTGAGTTGTGATTTTTCCTCTACGGTTTTGCTATTTTCTATCCGATGACTTTGAATAGTATTTATTATGGCGATGACAACCTTCGCTTTACATTGGATTCCGTACCCGCTTACCACGACGACACTGGCTTGCCAGTCAACTCCATGTTTGTTTTATATCAACCTTGAATTTTTTTCATACAATTTTAAAATTCTGTCCGAGTTCTATGTAAAAAATTGTGGTTGATTTTGTGTCTATGATTTCAACCCTAATGCCTATGATTTGCTGTATATATGGACGCCACTTGGCCAAAACCTCCTTAACGAATGGGCATATCCCTTTTGGATGGGGACAGAAGATAAACAAATTATATAAAAAATAAAACATTGATAACGTGAAGAAATTATCAGTTACTGTGTAATGTGGGTGAGTGAGTGTGTCAGGGTTGTGAGTGCAAGCAATATCCGAATAAACGATGAATAAACGTTATTTAACTAAACTAGCTCTTAAGTCTATTGCCATCTCCATTCATTCACATACAAATGACGAGGCACACTGTTGACGAAATTATTTTTCGAAAAAAGACTCGATAATATTATTTTTTCTAGGCGGCTCGGTGTGGCGGCCGCCCGTTATGAATCTGTACACGGCTGGCATGCCTGATGAGCTGGTCGAAGAAGAAGACGCCAAAGAAAACATACGAGGAACTCTTTCCAACAAGTTAGTAATATATTTGCTGACTTTTGTGTATTTTTTTATATTATCAGGGTTTTATTGGGATAATGCTTATGATATTTTTATGTTTAAATTACTCTTGATAACCGCCGACAAAAAGGAGCGGTGTTATAGGTTTGTAGTGTGTATCTGTGTATCTGTCTGTGGCATCGTAGCTTCAAAACGGATGGACCGATTTCAAAGCAGGTTTTTTAATTGAAAGCTAGTTTAATCGGGTATCATCTTAGCTATGTTTCATGAAACTGTTCAGCCGTTCAAAAGTTACAGCTCTTTTTCTAGTTGAAGTCGGGGGTTTTTGACGGTTAGGTTACTTTATTTAAAGATTTGACATTTTCCGTTTAGCCAACGCGACCGCTTAGAAGAGCTAATCCGCGGGCTGACGCCGTCGCGCTGCAGCGTGGGCGCGGCCATGGCGTGGTGCCTGGAGCACGCCGAGGCGGCGGGCGAGGTCAGCGCCTGCCTGGCCGAGGCGCTGGCCGGCCACGCCACGCCGGCGCCGCGCCGCGCCGCGCGCCTCTACCTGCTGTCCGACATCCTGCACAACGCCGGCGCCAAGCTCACCAACGCCAGCGCCTACCGCAGCGCGTGAGTCTACCATAGCCGACGCAGATCCGAATATAATATTAGCACCCACACACAACGATTACAATTGCTTATGATGATTAAAATGCTTTATGGGCTTACGAATTATTGACATTTTTATATTTTTTTTAATTCTATTCTATAAGATCATATTAGTGATTAATAAAATTTGCCTGATTTGAAATGTTTATTCAAAACTAAATTGTAAAAATAATATTTGCACGTCGCAGTGCGGCAAAATGTATCAGGGTCTTTAATAAGTTACTGTACCATCTATTATAATTTCTACATTTTAAGCAAATAAATGTATTCTATTCTAATTTGAAACTGAATACGCAATTTCAATATTGCGCAATTTCTTCCAGTTTCCAGCAGCGCCTATCAGAGATAATGCGTAACTGCCACTTGGCGTGGTCGCGCATGTCATCGCGCCTGCAGCAGGAGGGGTTCCGAGCGCGGGTGACGCGCATCCTGCAGGCCTGGGCCGACTGGGCCGTCTACCCCACAGACTTCCTGCTGCACATCAACGACGTGTTCCTGGGGCAGGATAAGGTAACCATACACCATTTCCTTTCACGAATTCATGATACATAGTTATTTGGATAAATTTTAAAGCATTCATTCCTTGCAAAATCATTCATTAAATTAAATTAAATTACCTATCTCATTTATTAAATTTAGTTTTCTGTAATTTTGTGTTATCCTGATGTTTGTCGTTATCGAATATTGGAGATCCAGAAAAAGTGTCATAAAATTTTTCAATCTGATCGACAGGAAACTGATGGTATACCAGCGGTCGGTATGGCAGAGCTGGTGACTGGTGGTAATGGCGAAGAGTCAGGTGGAGCCTCCCCAGCACGGTCTTCTGCGTCTGAAGAGTCTTGGGACACCGGAGCGGGAGGACCGCTCGATGGAGCCGCCCTCAGAAGACTGGCAGCAGAGCGAGCCAACCTGATGCACACGCCCACGCAGCTCACACCCGCACGCGTGCCGCCGCACGCGCTGTGCGACGATATAGACGGCATACCCGGTGCGTACCACTTATATCATTGTACCGAGCGTGGCACCTTGATGCACACATCACTAATATACAATATATATTTCAGTGGACGAAGATATCGACGGTATCCCTCTGGACGTGGATAGCGAGGCGGGCCGAGCGCGTGCGGGCGGCACCTTCGTGCCCTCGCGCTGGGAGAGCGTCGACACCGACAACATGGACAACGACGTGCCGCTGCTGGCGCCGCCGGGGAACAACAGCGACGACGACGCACCCGCGCCCACCACGCCCCTGTCGGCACAGCATCACGACAGGTGACACTCACTGACACACAACATGCACAACGACGTGCCGCTGCTGGCGCCGCCGGGGAACAACAGCGACGACGACGCACCCGCGCCCACCACGCCCCTGTCGGCACAGCATCACGACAGGTGACACTCACTGACACACAACATGCACAACGACGTGCCGCTGCTGGCGCCGCCGGGGAACAACAGCGACGACGACGCACCCGCGCCCACCACGCCCCTGTCGGCACAGCATCACGACAGGTGACACTCACTGACACACAACATGCACAACGACGTGCCGCTGCTGGCGCCGCCGGGGAACAACAGCGACGACGACGCACCCGCGCCCACCACGCCCCTGTCGGCACAGCATCACGACAGGTGACACTCACTGACACACAACATGCACAACGACGTGCCGCTGCTGGCGCCGCCGGGGAACAACAGCGACGACGACGCACCCGCGCCCACCACGCCCCTGTCGGCACAGCATCACGACAGGTGACACTCACTGACACACAACATGCACAACGACGTGCCGCTGCTGGCGCCGCCGGGGAACAACAGCGACGACGACGCACCCGCGCCCACCACGCCCCTGTCGGCACAGCATCACGACAGGTGACACTCACTGACACACAACATGCACAACGACGTGCCGCTGCTGGCGCCGCCGGGGAACAACAGCGACGACGACGCACCCGCGCCCACCACGCCCCTGTCGGCACAGCATCACGACAGGTGACACTCACTGACACACAACATGCACAACGACGTGCCGCTGCTGGCGCCGCCGGGGAACAACAGCGACGACGACGAATCACAAAAAATTAAAAATACATTTTGACTCAGTTAGCCTTCATCTTTTGAATGGATCATCTCAATCATTTACTTTTATAAGATGTTTATCTGACTTCATTGAAAAGTCCATAAATGTAACCAAATTCCTTTGCCTTCTTTTAGTGTCAGTGAAGAACAAGCTCTGAAGCGCGAGACGTTACGCGAAATCGAGGTCCGCGTTCTGAAGTACGCAGATGAACTGGAGGCCGGGATACGTGCGAAACGCGCCGGACTCACTGCCACCCAACAGATCCATCACTACCGCCGGAAACTTATTAAGAAGGTATGCAGAATCCACCCATTGGCCTATACCAGAGGTTGGCAACCTTTTGAGCCGGAAGAGTAAAAAATTACAATTTACAAAATTTCAAAGTTTCAAAAAGCCACAATTTTTTTTCTTGCAAACAATAAATTGTATATGCATAGATAAAGTTTTTTGATACAAAAAACTAAGTATGGTATTAAATAAATATATGCAATATATGTGCCTATTAATATAATTTGCGTATGGAACTAAAGAGCCGCATGTGGCTCGCGAGCCGCAGGTCGGCCGCAGGAGAAGGCCGCTTTATATGAATCATAATATAATTCATATTACAAATGTCAAAATATCCACTTAATTGATGCGTCTTAATATCATTCGCGTAAGGTTCAAATTCAGCAATCATCTGTTTGACAGTTACCATGGAGATTTATAAGTGAATTGCAAAATGTGGCCTTTTTAACACCACCAATGACGCTGGTCTAAACGACACGAAAAGGAACCTATTAAAAAAATTGTATTAGTAAATAGTCGATGTCGGGACAAGCCCAGAAGGAGATGGCGGGACGAATTAGACACCTATTGAAATGATTGGCCGCAGATTTCCCTAAACCGAGACGAGTGGAAGGAAGGTAGGGGCCTTTGCCCTGCAGTGGGGCGATAAGGATTACATGGTTCCTTCTAACAAAAATCTTTATCCCATAGAGTTACAATTCAATTCTTTATTGCATATCACATGTGTTTTACAAGATCTTAATAATAATAATTATAAGTTCACATGGACCCTGTCGGGCACAACAATTTTAACAATTTAGTATAATTTAATTTGAGTAGTAGTATAAAATAAAATAACAGGTATAAATCATTATAATAAGTAGCAAATAATTAATTCTATGTCATAACATACAAACACGACATTACAGACTTCCCTATACGCATTATCACCCGGTACATATATATTAATAAGTTAAATAACATGTACGATGGGCGATACTAATTACATCATTAATGTAGTTAATAATGAAACTAAAAAGGTATGCAAAAGAAGGAAAATAAATACTAATCCCTTTATTAACAACTTTTCCCTATAGAATAACAGGATTAATTAAATCAATCTCAATTATTTTTAGCATGTAAAAGGGATTACGAAGATAACTTTAAAATAACAAAGAGTAATAAGTTAAAAACATAATTAATGTTATATTACGAGGAAATCCAGTCGCTAAAACATTTGACGAATAAGTATTTAAAAGAAATATTATATGAACAAAATAAAATACTTCAAAATAAAGAGATTTTACACAAACTGCACCTCAGACTGATCAGGAGGCCTAAAAAGGCCACATTGAGCAATTCATCTACTGATCTGCATAGTAACTGTCAAACAGATGATTACTGAATATGAACCTTATGCGGATGACATTAAGAGTTGTAAATTTTGTAGATATTTTGACATTTGTAATATGAATCATATTGTGATTCATCTAAAGCGGCCTTTTTAGCCCCCCAGGAAGCCTAAAAAGACCACATTTAGCAATTCACCTACAAATCTCCATGGTAACTGTCAAACAGGTGATTGCTGAATATGAACCTTACGCGTATGATATTAAGAGTCATCAATTATGTGGACATTTTGTACATTCGTAATATGAATCATATTATGATTCATTTAAAGCGACATTTTTAGATAAAATCGTCAAAATCAAGGTTTTGTATCCCCTGTTTCCTACAAAAGTGGACCGATTTTTTTATTATTTTTTTGCCTACTGTTTTGGAAGACATTGTTCTATGTATAGTTTTTTGGAACACACCGTCAAACTTTGCTTATTTAACGTCTGTTAATGGCGTTAGAACTAGGAAAGTTTATAGAACTAGTGGTCGCCCAGTGGTCGAAATTCGACATTAATTTTAGCTTTCTGTACTTCTCCTTCATATAAGCTGTAACTATGCCAAATCTCATACTCCTCCATGCGCGCAATATGCTTAAAAAGGGGTACAAAGTTTTCTCTTCACGTATTAATATATAGATATTGGGGGGGTCACACCTCCTAATGGGAAGTAACTAATCAAAAAAGCTAAACGTTAGGAGAATACTAGTGGTCGATATCAATATCATATAAAAAAAAAACAATGCGCTAATCACGAAATCCAGAGAGAAAATCAAGAAATACGTTTGTATGGACAAAACGCCGCTCGCGTTCTTAATGTTACGTTGTATTTGTATTGCCAGGCATCCCGAGAAGCTAAGGAAGCTGCAGTGGAAGAAGTGAGAGAGTCGCCAGAGTTGCGGAGACGATCGCCCGTGGAGGACGACACATATTCGTACGTAGCCACACGTTCATATCACATACATATAAGGCCGTTCCATTCATACACGTCCCTAAATATTTGAAGAGGTGGAATTACTCATCCATATGAACAACTTTTAGTAAGGGACCAGGGACGGAAATCGCTAAAATAAATGTTCAATCTCTTCATGTGTGGGTGTGCATGTGACATGGATGTTTCTAAAACTATACCCTCGATGCAGGAGAAATCGTAGAGGGGTAGGTAACATTAAAAAAAAAAACATTTTGATCGAGCAAGATAGATCTTTGATATATTATGAAAAGTTTTTTTTAGTGAGTATATGGTTGGTCCCATACTAAAAGTTGTTCATATTGTCAGTACTCTCCCTCTTAAAATATTTCGTGTATGAATGGAAGGTAGAAGATTATTCGTCGTACGCGCATGTGATAGGCGGCCGCGTGACGTTTGGTGCATATTTAGCGCTTAGCTGTCGAATAGCGTTATGTCACTGTTATCCTGAACATATAAAAATGCAAACGGTAAATGATTCACCTACAACATACTACATACATCCCTCACGCTCGCGATGTGATCCCTGGCTACGGTGTACATTTGTACACCACAGTTCACCAGCATTATTATTAGGTCTAACAGGACAAGCAAGCCTATAACGATTTATTGAACCATGGACTATAACTGAGAATTTTCTAACAGAAAAACTGCTTTGCCTGACCTGATCACACCCCGGACGTCAAGATCCGCAGCTTCGCTTGCTTCGGAGAGGTGATTTTAACATACATAACCGTTATCGTCCACTATAGGCCGCTATACGTAAGATTTTATGGGCGATAGTGAAGACTTCTCCACTCGAACTTGTTGCTAAAGACTTCATTGTTTCGTAATCCGACGTTCTATTTTTCTCATGGCGTTTAATATAAAGTACCAACATATAACAGGAATGACGCACACACTCAAACTCCCAAATTAGAATATTCAGTTATAATCATAATACATTCACAGAAATTTTAATTTTATGTGCTTCTACCTTGTTTATTTAAAAAAATAGTAATAGAAGAAAGAAGAAAAATCATTTATTCGGATCAGACAACACAGTGCACAAACACAAAAAAGTAAAAAAAAATTATACAAAGAGTAACAATTAAAAACAATACCTACTCATTGTAGGTGAATTGTATGGACATATTACAAATCTACGCGCACACAATCGCAAACGACAAAAAGTCTTGTCATACGTTCATCGAAACGGTGACTGTAAATTACATCGTTTTAATTTGTTTTAGGAAAAAATATAATAATATACTTATATTAAAAAAGGATGAAATCGATTCACTAACCGATTTTTTTAAAAACTACTTTCAGGTGTGCCTTTATTGTTGCATGTTGTTCAAGGTACATTTAATTTAAAAAATATTTTTTGAGTAGTTCACTTGTGTGGCCAGGAAGTAACACACCTGAATGGCTACAACACTGCGCAGCTCAACCATCTTTGAACGCGTTGCAAGTCTTGTTAGGGTAATGGCATGCTTATAGGCCATCAAACTATACTTAATATCTCTGACAGTCGTTACAATGGTGAGTTACAGCCAAAATAACTGACCTAATAGGCTCACCCGTCCCCTAACGGTTTAAGTTAGTTACCGTGATTGCCCCTGCTCCATCTACGTTACGCTGTTATGCCATTGGAGAATTATAAGTTAGCTGGAAAATTACTATCTTCACATTTATTTATGTGAAGGTACTTCAACGACTTATTCGCTAACAGACATTAAAATTATAATGTATTAACTAGATTCCAGATTACGGTGAATTTGTCACCTATAGAAGTACACAGCACTTACAAGAAATCACTAAATAGTATAAAACAAAGTCGCTTCCCGCTGTCTGTCTGTCCCTATGTATGCTTAGATCTTTAAAACTATGCAACGGATTTTGATGTGTTTTTTTTTAATAGATAAAGTGATTCAAGAGGAAGGGTTATATGTATAATACTTTCATATTTAATGTAAGGATAATAGAGAAATTGCACCCGGGCGTAGCCGGGGACGGGTCGCTAGTTAGAAAATAAGATTATGTAGGTTTTTTTTTTTTTTTTTTTTTAATATATTTATTAATTGCCATCAGTCCTCTTGACCTATTACCTATAGTTAGGTAGTGTGACTTATTCGTTCTGGATGCAGCAGCCATCGCCCCTGCCGGCCAATCACAGTACTTGACTTCTTTTTAGTCGGATTGCTATTTTCGTAGTGTCTAGCAGTTCCACAGCCAGAGGATTCGGGTTTACGGCTAGGCGATCTGCGTAGCGTTTCAAAGCGTAAAATTATGTAGGTAATCCAATTTATTTAATAAAAAATGTTAAATGTTGAATGTAGGGATTGTTAGCGAGTGCAAAACCAATCATTCCACAATAACCATTTTGTAGGTGGTACACGAAATCGCTTTTGTTACGGATGTGATTCCTCAACGAGAGTTCAAAGCTTTTTGCGAAATTCGCTGACTAAGTCACACACATACACACACACACACATACACACACACACACACACACACACACACACACACACACACACACACACACACACACACATCACTAAAGTGGCAAACAAGGATACTGCCCGCCTGATAGTAAGCGGTTACCGTAGTCCATGGACGCTTGCAACACCAGGGGCATCACTCGCGCGTTGCCAACCCTAGCCCGACATGCGGCTGCTAAGGTCATAAGACTGTTAAAATACTAATGGTATCAACCGCAAATACAGTCGTTATAGACAAGGTACGAAACCCCAAAATATATTAATAGGGGTAAGGCTGGGGTAATATAAATTCTATTTCAGCGATATAAGGTTCAAATTGAAATGATTCACGTGACTTTGTGAAATGTACAGACTTCCAAATGTAAACAAGATCATCAGATTAGATGGATTTTTTTAAATAACTGAATTTGGATTTCTAAAAATAAGGTTTTAAAGAATCATGGTTTAACTATTTCTATAGTCTGTGCCATGTATTATGGTAATAGCGGTCATTGCCTTTTTATTGCCTAAAAAACTAATTCGAAAAACGTATGCTTATGTTTAATTTTACACAAATAATAGGGGGCACAATATTTTAATCGGACTATTGGGTAATTACTGCAGACACCCCCTGCAATGGCCTTCATGTCTTGGCGACTGGTACCATAATACACTAGCGATAGTCGTAAGCACTATCTTTCGCTCGCTTCGGGGAACAATAAACAATAGTGAGCGCGTTATCGTTTAGTGACATATACTTTTTAAAGAAGTGTGAATGTCCAGTATTGTCATGTTAAAAGGTATGAAATATAGATTACATGATATATTGCCCGAATGCGTTCATCAATTCTTGAGAAACCTTCTTTATCTGGTGACCTTGTGACCCCAAAGGTAAGGGGTCGTCCTCTAATCACGTGAGGGTTTTATGCCACTTTGTTACCCACTTGGTGATACGTCGTAAGGTTTTAGGTTACACCCTCCCCCTCCCAACTTCATGTGTATTTTTTTATTGAAATATAATCCTAATGATACTTTTATAGTCTTATCATAAATTCAAATTCAGAAACCACAATATTAATAAAGTTGAGCAGGTCGCGCGTGGGAGGCCTGCCGAGAGCTAAATATTGTTGTTATGTTGCTTTTTAGACACTAATTCGCTCGCTCGAGATAGCACGTGATCGTACGAAAATATACTCGTGATTGTCACAACATATCCCTCCCCCCATCGCGATAAATCGTGATGTTATTATAACCCCTCCACCCCTGTTAGAACCTTACTTGATTACTGGAAGACCCCTTTCTCGTTGATCGAGTGTACACACCATGTGTTTCAATATACAGGATGTGCGGTAATAATTGGATAAGCCTGAAATGACTTATAGCAGAATTAATAGCCGGTCAAAATAATCTATAGGATTTTTGTTGTTCATATTCTACGGCGTAGAACATTATAACAACGAAGACTAAACGCATTTGTCACTTTCTTTTTCGATTGAAACAGAGGGAGACAATAACACTTAGTTTTGTTTAGTCCTGACAAAATGCGCAACAGAATCAACACCAATGTTTATTTGTCTAAAAATAATAATTTCTAATGTCTCTCCTGTAAATTTGACAAAATGTCGCTTAAAACACCTTCCCCCCGCCTACCGCCACCGCCTTTCACCCGTCGATCAGATGAATAACGTCTAGAATGCGAGTTACGTCGTTCTTTACTATTCTTTTTGTAGAATAAGACATACTAGAGGTCGCCAAATGGTCGAAATTCGACCGTAATATTACCTTTCTGCACTCCTTCTCCATATAAATTTTAAGTATGCCAAATCTCACTCCTTGTGCGCAATATGCTTATAGAGGGGTACAAAGCTTTCCCTTCACGTATTAATATATAGATAATATACCTAGTCGCATGCGACAAAACTGCTAAAGACGCGAGAATTGGCCTTTTGGGACTACGGCATCTTCAATGAGATTTAATGTTAATGTTGAACATATAACTGAAGGTTTCTTTTTCAGAATATCATCCAAGAAGTCGAAGAAATCGCGGGAGCCGTCGTTGTCCCCGCCGCCAAAGAGATCACGTTATAGGTAACAAAATAATTCCTTTTTCAAAATTATATTTTATAGTTCCCGACAGTGTTCCGTTGTTTTCTCCCTTCGTTATGTACACGGTCGGCCAAAAAAGTGATCCATCAATGTTAATAATACTTCCTATCAAATGAAAGTGAAACTTAAGTGGAAACTTCATTATTTTGACAAGAGAATATAGACCTTTTTAACCCCCGATAAAAAAGAGGGGTGTTATAAGTTTGTAGTGTGTATCTGTGGATATGTGTATCTGTCTGTGGCATCGTAGCTCCAAAACGGATAGGCCGATTTCAATGCAGTTGTTTTAATTGAAAGCTACTTTAATCGGGTATCATCTTAGCTATGTTTCATGAAAATCTGTTTAGCCGTTCAAAGGTTACAGCACTTTTTCTAGTTGAAGTCGGGGGTTTTTGTCGGTTAGGTTATTGTTTAATGGCGTGTAAACAAATTGTAACCAAGGTGGTGGACCAGATCAGATGTATTTCATCAACAACCACAAGAGATATCTGTGAAATGATTACTTCGCCTCCTATGCAAATATAACGCATATTTGTTTTCTATTATGGTAAACAAATATGCCAAAAAGTTTATCCATACAACGAGGTAACGCTGCCAGCCTCCTAGGCACTATGCCCCGCAGTGGTGCGCTAGAAGAGATTTTTTATTTGTAGATTATACCAGATTATATCTAATATTTAATTATACATTATTATTATTATCTATTAAATTTTTAGTAATAGATTTAAGTTTCTATAGTTTTATAGTAAATGAAAAATATTGTTGATTTCAGATCATTTTGGTTCGTGTAAGTGCCGTTTGTTATCTATCAAAAATCAAACAGTCAATAAATTCTCATTTTATGTAAATTTTCTATCACCATTTTATTTTTAAGGTAATTTGCAATACTTATCATACCATTATCCACAGTGATCGCAAGTCAAGATCTCGTTCAAGATCACGCGAGAGGGAAAGGGAGCGCGAGCGTTCCCGCGAGAGAGAGCGGGAGAGAGATAGGGAGCGAGAGAGAGAGAGGGACAGAGACAGGCGGCGACGCTCGGCCACGCCCCCCGCGCACCACCACCGCAAGCATAGCAAGCATGCCAAGTACAAGTACTGACCGACGTTGAATGTACTGGATTGTGTATATTAAGTAAATAAATATAATTATGTAAACGAGTTGTTTCATTTTATTTAAAAACCGACTGTCTCAAATATTTAGCGTAGGGATAAATAGAATAAATACGAAAGCGGGATCTAAAGGGTGGAATGTGGCCACCCCGCTAACTAAATAACTAACTAACCCCCGTGGGTAGTCCTCTCAGTTGCCTAATTGTCTCGCTCGGCTAGTATTCTTACCCTTAACCAGTCACATAAGTTAGTGGCGTGCATTCCATAGGGACAAAGACACTGCCTAATAAACAAAGATTTAAAAAAAAATGATGGACCCTATAAGTGACCATAAAGTACGTCACACGTTAAGGGGCGGGTGGGGGTCGACGAAGTGTGACATTATGCGACAAGGGGTGGGAGGGGTCCTAATTTGCGAGACGTCATTTCAAAATAATTAAAATGGAAATAAAACTAATTTCGGAACTGCTGTTTGAATTTAATAACTTCTGGATGTAAAATTGCAAAATATGTGACGTCACACTAGGGAGGGGGCTGGGGGTCTCACAAATGTGATCAACTGTGACAAGGACGGGGCAGGGGTCAAAAAATCACGAAATTAGTGTGACGTACTTTATGGATGACCCGTAAGCAGGCTCAAATAAATAGGCACCCAGGATTGGCATCGGTGTGAACGCCAGGGGGTATCGAGTAGCTCGCATCTGCGGGTCTACTGCGTAACTAAAATTGTAATGAACATCGACATCGGTATTAAACTTCAATACGATCGTGAGAGCCTAAACTTTGAGCTAACTTGTATTTTTTTTACCGATCATGAAGATAATAGTCCCGCCCAACTATATGATAGGTAATTTTTTTTACAAGTTAGCTGAAAGTTTAGGCTCTCACGATAGTATTGAAGTTTAATACCGATGTCGATGTTCATTACAATTTTAGTTACGCGGTAGACCCCCTGAATTGCTATCTCTTCTCTACACAGTATATATAAAGTCGCTTTCCGCGTCTGTCTTTCGGTCTGTATATCCGCTAACTCCTAAAACACGCCACGGATTTTGATGCAGCTTTCACCATAAGTTAGATAATTTTTCACGGAAGGTTTTGATATATAATGTTAGGATAGTAGAGAACTTGCACCCGTGCGAAGCCGCGGACGGGTCGCTAGTTCATAGATAAGAATAAAATATGATCGCATCTCGAACTTTCCCCTTCATTTATGACAAGAAAAAGATAAATATAGTGAATAATGTATTCCTCTTATCACCACAATGTATTTGACATGAAAAATATCCTGTTGCGTGTCTGCATCTGGGCAAAACCGATCCTTTTAACTGGAGAGCTTACATGAAGATATGAGTCGAATATGCATAGGCCTTTTTAATATTTTTTTTGTCTAAAATGGGATACGAATTCGGCACACAGGGATTCTACGGTTTCACAATAGAAAATTAGGAATATTAATTAGTTTGATAAAGACGCAATATCATTGTAGGTAGTCATGTATAAGTAGAATACTTTTGTAAACATTAAAAAGGTAACTAAAATTGCATAAAAGTTAAATTAAACGAGAATATTGGTAGGTATCTATTAGCAAGATAAGTAAGTACACATATAAAAACACGAATATAAAAAATCTTTTATTTTTATTATGACAACAACAAAGTTGATTTTATGTAATTTTATATAATGATGTTTTTAGTATAAATATTATTAGTTATGCGATTTTATCTAGGTGTTTTTGGAATTTCTTCCCTGTCTGCGGTTTCTCATAAACATGATAGTTATAATAACCTTTTATTAATTATTGCTCTATACAGGATGTAAGGGTAAACATCGTTATCACTCAAACCATGGGTAAGTAACCTAAATATAAAAAGATCATTATCGGTTTACTGAAATGACGCTAAATGCCAATTATTTCCCAAACTAGCCAATATCGCTAAACATACATGGGTGTAATAGGTACAAATAGAGGTCCCCTATAAACCTACTTCGTTTGAATCATCCTGATTACTGCTAATTTAAATATCGGTCTACCTATGCTAAAAATAGGGAAGGAAAGAGGTATAGATAAACACTTATTTTTATGCAGCCCTAACCGCAATTATTATGTTGGTCTATGACCCCAACATCACAATAAACAACTGGCTCCAATCTTTCTTTATGCCACGTTCTCTCTGGAGTGTCAGTTGGGGTTCAGCTAGGCTCCAAAGAGGCTGTTGAGTATTCCTGATTATTTAAAAGTTGTTTTACATTTCCTTCACTGTATTTTACTGAAGGTGAGTATCTACCTTCCACCCCTTCTTATTTTTTTCCGTTTTCTTCTAATTTTTTTTTCTTTGTTTCTCTTTGAACACCAATTCTGAGAAATTATTAAGTTTTCAAGTTAATTGGACCTTAATCGAGCGGAGAGGTTGAAATACGAGTGGGTTGTAGAATAATCACTATAATTATTTTTTAATAATAAGCACCTATAAAGCCTAACCCTTCTCGTTCCGAGAAGAGGCCCGTGCCCAGCAGTGGGTCAGTAATGGGGTGGATTTATTATTTTATTTGTACCTACCTATATGAAGCCTGCTGCACTGTCCCAATCTTGCGCAAAAGCCTTTCAATAATAATTCAAATTCAATAATAATTCTAATCAGCAACGAATAATGGGGATTTATAATAATTATATTAAATAAACATCGGCTATTAATAAATTGCTTTATTGATGTGGTTTTAAGTTGCAAGCGTGACAGATGAGTGTCAGATCGTTCGGTTTTCGTGACGGAATTTTTTATTGAGCTTGTAGCGACTTCCAGTGTTATATGAAGTAGGTAGCTACTAACAACATGGGCTGACTATCAGACTATAGCGGTAACTCCTGTCAGATCCTCCATCTCACTATGTATTTTTTACGGAGAATAGCTTATTCTTCCTTCGACAAATTTGTTTGTGAATTTTTAGTCCAACCAGAACTTTTTGAACCAAAGCCCCGAACATGCGCCCACACAAAAGAACTTCAGCCAAACACTAATTCTGTCATAGTAGGTTTTTCGTAAGCCGCGAAGTTTAGTGTTCATTTATTTTTGGGTACTTAGCTACCCAAAGATATATTTAGGTAGACAATGCTATAGGTAATTAGACTTTATAATAAGTATAATAACCCCCTATCAGTGCCGATCAATAACCGATCCGATCAATAATAGTTCGGTGACCCTCACCCTCACTGTTATCATTTATTGTATCTTATTAATCATTTTAATATTACATCAATAAACTATAATTTTTTAGACTATCATGAGTATCTATGAGACTACCTGTCAGCTTCACCCGCGGACATAATCTTTTCCTATTGTTAGGTATCAACTCATTTTTGACGTATTGACTTAATTACGCCTTCATTAAATTAAAATTATTTAATTACATAATTTCAGAATAGACCGTACTTATATATTCGTAAGCGGGTGCAGGAGGTTGCCTTCGTCGGGGCTAGACAAAAATATTTTATTTTACCCTCGACTGAGAGTCTGAGACTAAATAATTAGTGCTCAAATCGCAATTTGGTAGTATTTCTGCAATTCACCGATCCAAGATGTGACCAAGACAAGCAATGAGTGCTGGATGATTGGTGAACATTCTTTACAAACTTAAAATTGTACGTACCTATGTCGTCGGTGTCTTTCGATCGCACGTGTGTATACCAAGCTAAATTACATCTAGGTACTCCCTTATCTACTAATAAATGCGGAACAAAATTAGGTCTAGCTTCCGCAAAAAAATATGGGTGACGCTATTCATGACATGTCTATTATACAGTTATAGAGAGGAATTTTAAATTAAACTATTCATGACATATCTTTTATACAGTTATAGAGAGGAATTTTAAATTAAACTAGTAACATTTAAGAAAATGCTAACAAAATCATCTTAACAATGTTGTCAGCAATCATGTGCTCCATCTCAAGAAGTGTCGAGCGCACCCTGATACGTGTCGAGTGCAACACAGACCAGCAGATATTGAGTGAGGATAAAGTGCAGGTCGAGATGCAAGGCGTGGCGCGCGGCGAAGATCTGCAGGTGGTGAAGCGTGGGGGCGCGAAGCGATTCGACCTGGACGTCGGGGCGCTGCAACGCATACTCCTGCGGGACGACGTGCGCAACCTGCCTGTGGTCGTCGTCAGCGTCGCCGGCGACAACCGCGGCGGCAAGTCCTTCCTCCTCAGCTTCTTCCTACGATACCTTTACGCACCGGTCAGTATTTCTGTCGGTAGGTGTAATTTATATTAATAGCCATGTGGATTGTGGTTTGCACACGTAGTCAGTAGGGAACACTTACCTAGGTACTATGTGTGCAAACAAGTATTCCTTTCCTGATAAACCTTCTAATTAGGTAAGCTAATTAAGCTTGCAATAGGAGTGGGTCCCATAAACTTATTATGCTAGTGGTAAAGTATATGTATATGTTTATGGTGGGTCCACGTCGATATCTACCTTATATGGAATATCCAAATTATTGGATTGACTGGTAGATTGAGAAAAATCGTTGCAAATTTTTAAGATTCTGTGCTATAGCGCAGTCTTATATATTCCAAAGCCGGGCTTTCACTGGGAGCGGAGCGGGCTCCGTACGGACTCTGTTTGACTCGCAACGGTAAACTTCATAGAAGTGCTTCCTCCAACAAAGAGTCTAACTCTTTCTTCATTTCTCTTTTGCAGTGGTAGGCAATTGTCAAAACTCTGTCTTAATGGAAGGTAAAACCTATTTTAGCTATTTGGGGTCCATTCCGTCCAGCTATTACTTGCTCATTAGCCTTTCGCAGTGGAAGCCTAGTAAGGTGTATACCATTCTCGCTGTGCTATTAGTATCTACCTATAATAGGTACCATCATTTGGTATATCAGTTTGGGGTGGCGCTCTAAAAACTAAGTTACCACGATAGTCGCTTTTTTAACTCTACGACCGTTCCAAGAGGTTAGTTAGGCCTCTTGGAACGGTCGTAGAACAACTATATTATACCTAGGTTCAAACACAGAACAGAAAAAACTACTTTTTTTTCTGTTCCGTGGGTTGAAGCACTGAGGTGTGCGTTTACAATAACGCTGATTCTTCCTATACCTACTAAGCTAAAGTCACCTCAAGTCAACAAATAAATGTGCGTGCTAGTTAGTTAGTTGTTAAAATGTGTTAGCGCTCGAGTCAGCTGAGTGGCGCATGGCTGGGAAGAGACGACCAGCCGTTGGAAGGGTTCCACTGGAGAGGCGGCGGCGAGCGGGACACCACCGGCATCCACATGTGGTCGGACCCTATTATTACCACCCTGGCATCTGGCGAGAAGGTGGGTATCTTTAAACTTAAATTATTCCCAGTCTATCTGTGTCGGCCGGAATGAATGAAGCATTCTGGCAGAATCATCGTCAAAACGATGGAGCCATAATCCTAAAATTTGAATTGCATTGAATGAAGCATTCGTTCCGTCATAATATCTTGTTTAATTATAATCTGTTCAGAACAAACGGGTTCATTTTGGTTTCTCGGCGCATTCTTACGATGTAGTACAGTCGGCAACATAAGTAGATGAACTTTTTATAATTATGAAATTAATTTTTCAATCAAAATAATTATTAACCATTGTCGAGTTATGCTATTCTATAATAATTAATTACATAAAGTACCTAATGGTTACAATTCATTAAAAAAAAATACAATACTTTGTACAATATCAAGCGCTTTTATCGCTTACTGTAGGTCCATAGCTACAATCATCTTGTGGTGTATGTGATGACACCGACTAATATTAGTGTGGGGCGATGAGTGCGAGATGCTGATTGGTCATCTGTGGCTGCATGTTGGTGCAGGTGGTCGTGCTGCTGATGGACACGCAGGGCACCTTCGACGCGGAGAGCACCATCGCGGACAACTCCACCGGCTTCGCGCTGTCCACGCTCTTCTCGTCCGTGCAGATCTACAACATGGCCGGCAATATTAAAGAGTACAACCTGCAACACTTGCAGGTCAGTGGAAAAATTGTCATGGTCACTAACATTATTATTAGAGTTAAAAACGGGGTATTTACCATACCATGATTATACTTTATTGCGAGGTTTCGTTATTTCGGCACTGTTGCAAGCATAGACATAGGATATTTTCGCTTCGTACATCCTACGTCTATGGTTGCAAGCGCCATGGTCAAAAAGCTGCTAATCCAGGAACCTCAAATACATTCAGTCTGGAAATGCTACTAATCCAAGGACTTGAGAGTAAAAATTATTTATTTATTTAATTTAATCATTTATGTACACACAAGAAAAGACACAGCAAACATTAAAAATAGGAGAACAAAGTACAAAGGTACTGCTTATTTCACAAAAGAAATCTCTAAAGAAAGAATTAACACATTAGTTCTCGGAAAGTACTAACAACTTATCGGAGTGTTTTTAAATGAACAGTGGGCCGCCTGATGGTTACACTCTGGCGGAGGTGAGCATGAATTTTCGTGAACAAATCTCGGTTTTACTGAGATTTCCTTATGTACACAGAATTTAGAGCGTGTTAAATACTCAATGATACAGAAAAACTTAAAATCGTTAGTAGGATACGATGCAATTGACAAGTCAATCCGAGGACCCACCAAAAACTCTCGGATAGAAAATGTCCTCGGATGTGCCTTGTGCTGTGTGCCTTGCCCAATGCCCATGTCCTCGGATGGTATTCAAGCACCATGCATATTTTAATTTTGTTATATTATCTATTGTTTAGTCTAATATTCTTAATTAATGGATGTTCTCGTGTTCGTATATTTGGAGTCTACTGGCCCCCACGGCAAAGGCCTCCTGTGTATCCCGTACGTGTGACGGGGTATCCTAGTTTGGAGGCTAGGAACAATAATACACTACAATTCATTTTGAGACAGTAAATAATATCTATTGATATGAATTTGAATGGTTTTAAGCAGTATTTTTGTTCGTATTGGCAGTTGTTCACGGAGTACGGGAGACTGGCGAGTGATCCGGGCGACAAGGCGTTCCAAACGCTGCTGTTTCTCGTCAGGGACTGGCAGTACGAGTGGGACCATGCGTACGGGTTTGAGGGCGGGAAAGAACTCCTGGATAAGAGGCTGCAGGTAATTTAATAAATACCTATACGGTCAGATATGTCAACATGCTGTAAAACGGTGCTAGGAATTAGAAAACGTTTCCATTACTCATATTTTAGCTTAACATGATTTTTGTCAAAACCTATTAGGTACCTATGTACTTTTGTACAGATTCGAAGTTTCGGCTTATTGTATACCTACATCGTACCTACATTGATTGTTGTGCACTCGGGCTATCGACTATGCTGGTTGAAATCAAAGCTAGTTCTTTTGTAGTTTTTGTTTAAACTGGTAATAGAGCCGCCATGTTAACGACAATACCGTTTTCGTAGATTCATTATGGATATAACAAAAAAAAATATTTTTTTACCTCTTTTCTTATAACGTAGTGAGAAATAATAAGTAGGGCTTAGATAATTATAATAGGTCTATGGTGGAGAGCTATACATCCATGGCATATCTTTTCATTTTTACACCGCTGGCGATTACATGATTAAACTCCAACCCACATCATAAAAACGATTGTTATCAGTTTCCAACTTGCATGAAGAAAGAGATCCATGAGGTTCGTGATCACATTCGATCCAGTTTCTCCAACATCGAGTGTTTCCTGATGCCGCATCCCGGTCTCGGCGTCGCCAACAGATCCTTCAGGGGATGCCTTTATGGTCAGTACAGCTACTTTTGGTTTTGGCCACTTCAATTTAGAGACCATCCATAAAGTGATAAAGTACGTCACACGTTAAGGGGGGGTGGGTCGACGAAGTGTGACATCATGTGTCAAGGGGTGGGAGGGGTCCTAAGTTTCGTGACGTCACATTTAAAAATCGTTAAATCGAAAATCGACGGTTAATGTAATGTTCACGCATTCTATAGGTAATAGAATATTTACGGACTTAAAATTGCAGATTTAACTTATGAATTCAAGAATGCACTTCTGACATTGGTACCCAAGCTCTTCGACCCTAGTTATTTGACTCCGAAGCTGATCAACGCACTGAAAAAAATGATCAACAAAACTAGTTTTGTTATGCGAAAGTTTCGTTGTAGGGAAATAAACTTTAGTTAAATTTAAACAATCTTTTCAGTAATTGATCCAAAACTAGTTTTGTAGGTTTATATTTGGTATTTAGTAACCTTAATTTTTGTTAATATGAACTGAATTTACATAGACTAACTAGCGCAGTTGTAGCAACAAAACTAATTTCTACACACATCTAAACCTTGTGCCTATTATCAATCAATGTGTTTGATTATTTTTTACCAAATTAATATATTTACTAGTAACTATTCCACACGTATTAACAAAGTACAAATCTTTTGTTAAGTATTTAATAACCAGTTTTGTTACCTAATCTATAAACAACAAGTCTGTTTTGTTACTAATTGACAAACAAATTGATGAACAAATCAACCTCGGGCGATCGTGGAAGCGGCGGGGGACGGAGGAGGACAGCGGGCGGGCGGGTAGCAAAGCAAAGCAAACAAGTGTTCATTCCTGCCATTTTTATTCGTGTGAGAGCATTCATAAAACGGTTTGTGAGATTTCTTTGATTTTATGGTGTTTGTAAAAAAATTAGTGCGCCAAAGTGTGCAGATTTTTAATAACATGAGTGACTTTGACCAGGCGGCGGCAATGGCCGAGCCGGTCGACGGCGACGAAAGTAATTCAAGAGACCTTGAGGACTATCTAAACTCTTGGGGTCTTGGAATGTACATTGACAAGTTTAAAGGTATGTAAGTAACATATAATTCATAATTTACCTACTATTACTCAGAACTATCAGAAAAAGATGTAAACATCATGTGTTGCGCGCGCATGGACGGTAGGTTAGGTTAGGTAGGTACCTACATAACTTTGTTGTTCGAGTTGTAGGTTTGGCCTAGAAGAGGTTACTTAGAAATCAATCAAGCTTGCCAATCGTTAGCGAAATAAGAAATAACTAAAATAGATACTACATCTACTTGTATTATCAAATTCCAGAACATAGTGTGGACTTGGACACTTTGCAAATTTTATCATCAGAAGACCTTATGGAATTGGTCTCAGTAATTGGTCACAGGGCCAAGCTAACCAGTCAAATTGCCATGCTAAAAGACATAGTAACAGACGCATTTTCTGACAAAAATACAGTAAGTATCTGCTTTACTTACCTACACCCTACCTACCCTTTTTGTTTTTTCTACTCTTGACTGAAATACTCCTCTACCTACTTTGCTAACGGTAATGCGTTATTTTCAGGCTGAAGTACAAACAAATACTACAAACCAAATATATCTATTAAAGGATTCAGACACAGTACTTGTGTTAGATGATGAACGAGTGGAGGATCAACCGACTTCTCTTTCAAATGACTATACAAGAGACCCCAGTAAGGACTGTGTGAGTACATTTTACATGTTTTCTTTTTTTAACCGACAAAAAAAAAAGGAAGAGGTTCTCAATTAGTCTGAATCTTTTTTCTTTTTTATGTATGCTCACCGATTTCTCAGAGACGCTTGGACCGATTTCAAAAATTCTTCTTTTGATTGATAGAGTATACTTTCCAGTTGGTCCCATGATTATAAGGTCAGGATCTGATGATGGAATCCTGGAGAAATCGAAGGAACTCTTCAAATTTTATAGGCGTACTTGTGATAATTCTTTTTGCTTTAGATTCAGTATAGCTTCAAGGTGGTCCCATAAAAAATGGTGATGGTCTGATGAGGATCTTGGGAATGATGAGCAGAATTTTTCCTATACATTTGAAGTTAAATAAATTCTTTGTTTAATTATTGCGTTTAGTGTATTATAGCTTCGAGGTAGCCCCACGTAAAAGAAGGTGATGATCCGATGAAGAAAAAGTGCGGTACAACTAAAAAGTGAAGAATAAATAACTTTTTACAAAAACTTTCACTTTCAGAAGTCGGTGTCGGTTCTGTTTTTTTCTGTTTCCCTTTTTATACACCGACTTCCGAAAGTGAAGTAATTTTATGCTTTGTAGTGTGTTTTGGAAGTCAGTTTTCTTTTTTGTAAAAAGTTATTTATTCTTCACTTTTTAGTTATACCGCACTTTTTCTTCATCGGATCATCACCTTCTTTTACGTGGGGCTACCTCGAAGCTATAATACACTAAACGCAATAATTAAACAAAGAATTTATTTAACTTTAAATGTATAGGAAAAATTCTGCTCATCATTCCCAAGATCCTCATCAGACCATCACCATTTTTTTATGGGACCACCTTGAAGCTATACTGAATCTAAAGCAAAAAGAATTATCACAAGTACGCCTATAAAATTTGAAGAGTTCCTTCGATTTCTCCAGGATATTATCTATTTGCATAAATAATATGAGGCCGAACAGTGGCAGCTCTTATAAACTCTAGGCATCAGGCGAGAAGCCTCGGTGTGATGTAGTAAATGGAAATCTCACTTTTGCATCATATTTTATTTAAATAACGAAACATTTTATTTATTTTCAGGATTTGTATAATTTATTAAGCTCTTGCAATGAAGGTAGATGCCTTCTTCTTCAGTACCAAGAAAGTGGCCTATTGGAAAATTCAGCCAGTAGACGACTTTGTAATATCATTATTAGTAACGACTTAAAGGATTATCCAGAAAAATGCATCACCAGCTCAAGGTTGTATCAGCTGGCATATGAAATAACGCAAGTTTTTAGAAAGGAAAGTGCATCTGTTTACTTTATTCCCTTTTCAAGCTTCAGTCCACAACAAAAACTATCTGCAAAAGGGAAATTATTAGACTGTTACCGTCAACGGCGAAGGACTTTTTTGAAATCTGGCATCATTAAAGGAAAAGAAAAAAATACAAATTCATCACTTGCAGGTACCAGGAGCATTCTTGAGTTACCAGGGCCTAGCACTAGTGTCCAAGATTTAACATTGCAGTTACCAGAATCTGCAGATGACCTTGACGATAAAATACTTTGGCTAAAGAACTGTACAGATCCATGGGAAACAGTAGAACAATATTGGAGCATCACAACCAAGATACGACTGACTCTTTTACAGTCCAATAACTTGACAATACAATAGTATTATTGCAAATTCAAAGCTCTCAACCAGGCTGGAGGCATATTCTTGGTAAGTAATCAATAAGTGGAATTAGGAAACTTGTCAGAATTAGTCTGCAATAAAACGATTGTATCATATCTTGGAATCAGCAAAAATGTATTGTATCTTACCTATTAGTAATTTATAAACTGCTTTTACTATGCAAACAACTTTTACTATGGGACCAACATTGAAATTGTAAAAAAAAAATTGATCTCCATACAAATTTTCGATCAGCTGTTCGTTGTTAGTACTGGACGGTATTTTTTTTTTCCGATTCCGATGTTGGTCCCATAGTTAAAGTTGTTTGTATTGATGGTCTGACTGAACACGCGGCTTAGTACTCCTTATAGAAAACATCTTGTATAAACACACATTGTTTTATTTAACGGTCTTCGTGGCACAATGGTTGACATGCCAATGGTTAGCACGCTGATCGTGAGGTTCGAATCCCGGCAGACATTTGTGTCAGAGATAAATGTGTGTTCTCGGGTTTTGGTTGTTGTGTTGTATGTGTCCACCGACACAGGGTTTTCTACCCTAATGCAGGAGTGCGAGTGTGAAACTTTAATTTATTATTTATTCTCGAACCTTATTTTTATACATATAAATACATGTTTATTTACAGAAAACAATGAAATCAAAGACATAGTTGCATTCATGTCTATACCGTTTCTGATGACAACATCGAACATATCTAAGATAAAATCGAAGTCCAAAAAGCTGTGGCGCCCATCGAAGCAGGAAGTTCTAGAAGGTTTTATCACCCATGTCAAGAGTGCAGCGGAAATAGAGGAAACTATTGCTCGTCGCACAAAGAAGATGCTCGACCTCGAATTGACTCTGCAACCATTCATTATAATTGTCGGACCTACTCTCACAGAAATATCTGCAAGGTACATTGTAGTAAACAATATTCGGTATGAGGTTAGTGTCCGTATGGATTGAGGAGCCACATGTGATTTTTAAACGCGGATACTATCTTTATTTAGTAGGATATGAGCCGATTTTGTAGACCCAATCCTGGAATTTGTAGGAAAACCCTTAAAAAGTTACATGATGTTAAAGGTGGCTCCTCAATCCAGACGTTTGAACTGAGTAGCCACTATAGAACTCGAAAAGTAGACGATGAATGTTTTTGAAAATTATGTAGGATTTAGTAGGCATTATGTACAATATGTACGAAAAATTTGAGTTTTGTAGTTCTTAATTTGACATAACTACAATACTTTGATTGTGGCTCCTCAATCTAAACGTTGGCCTATTCATGCAATGCGTTGTTTTTCATAAACTAAGCGGCTAATCAAAACATATTTTTAGTATCATTTAGTAGTATATTTATCCTAATTTGTAGTATAAAAATACGATAGTAAAACGATTTAAATTTGGTTATAAAACACATTTTATGTGGCTCCTCAATCCTGACGTTTCTTTATGAGAATATGTACGTAACTCCTAAAGCTGTTAATGGAATCGAAATACAATAACATGGCCATTTAGTAGAAATTTCTACTAAATATACGTGCAATCCTACATTGTACATAATCAGTATTTCTAAAGATATCAATTATTTGAAAATTCCTTAGCAGTTTGGTGTGTAGGGTGACCATAAATAACTCAAACCAGGATAATAAAAGGAATTTTAATTGCAGATACATAAATTATCCGTGTTATACCTATTCAAAGACCTATATATACTTACACAACCATCGTTATAATATAATAAATTAATAAGAAGTTCCAGTAAAATAAATAAGTAACAAAAAATTCACGTAAAGCGCGCCATGTATTTTTTCATTTTATTTTTTTTATTCTATCGAGCATCTGTTTCTATGGCATACAGCCAAAAAAATATTAATACCTCTTTACACATTGAAATTGCTTACGTAAACGTATCTAACAAAATCTCTTTCCGTATATAGAAATATCAAATAACATGACAAATAGGGATTTTCATAGGAAATTGCCGGTGTGATAATGATGAAATCCAATAAAATTTCATTATTTTATTTTACGATTTCATTATTCGCGCGCCGTGTCTATTGATGGTTGCGTTAGCTATGCGCGCGCAGGTGGAAGGAGAGGCAACGGCGATACCATCAAACAACCTAATATTAAAAGTTAATAAACGGAATACTTTTTTCTTTATGTTAATTTTAGAAATTTATGTTAATTTGTTGACAAAAATAAATATAATATAATAATATAATATAATAAATGAGATGTTTATTTATCATATTTTAATAGACGCTTAACGCTTGGCGCGTTTGCTTGCTTATTTTGATAGTTTTTTTTTGGGATTTTATTGGATTTTATCATTATCACACCGGCAATTTCTTATGAAAATCCTTATTTGTCATGTTATTTGATATTTCTTTTCTATATCCGGAAAGAGATTTTGTTAGATACGTTTACGTCAGCAATTTCAATGTGTAAAGAGGTATTAATATTTTTTTAGCAGTATGCCATAGAAACAGATGCTCGATAGAATTAAAAAAAATATGAAAAAATACATGGCGCGCTTTATGTGAATTTTTTGTTATTTATTTTACTGGAACTTCTTATTAATTTATTATATTATAACGATGGTTGTGTAAGTATATATAGGTCTTTGAATAGGTATAACACGAATAATTTATGTAATTGCAATTAAAATTCCTTTTATTATCCTGGTTTGAGTTATTTATGGTCACCCTACACACCAAATTGCTAAGGAATTTTCAAATAATTGATATCTTTAGAAATACTGATTATGTACAATGTAGGATTGCACGTATATTTAGTAGAATTTTCTACTAAATGGCCATGTTATTGTTTTTCGATTTCATTGACAGCTTTAGGAGTTACGGACATATTTTCATAAAGAAACGTCAGGATTGAGGAGCCACATAAAACGTGTTTTATAACCAAATTTAAATCGTTTTACGATCGTATTTTTATACTACAAATTAGGATAAATGTACTACTAAATGATACTAAAAATATGTTTTGATTAGCCGCTTAGTTTATGAAAAACAACGCATTGCATGAATAGGCCAACGTTTAGATTGAGGAGCCACAATCAAAGTATTGTAGTTATGTCAAATTAAGAACTACAAAACTCAAATTTTTCGTACATATTGTACATAATGCCTACTAAATCCTACATAATTTTCAAAAACATTCATCGTCTACTTTTCGAGTTCTATAGTGGCTACTCAGTTCAAACGTCTGGATTGAGGAGCCACCTTTAACGTCATGTAACTTTTTAAGGGTTTTCCTACAAATTCCAGGATTGGGTCTACAAAATCGGCTCATATCCTACTAAATAAAGATAGTATTCACGTTTAAAAATCACATGTGGCTCCTCAATCCATACGGACACTGAGGTTACATCAATTGTTAAATCAGTAGATGCGTGCTTTAAAATAATATTTGTTCTTAACGCACAATATCCTCCAGAATGCTATAACTTGTGGCAATTTATACAGACAGTGCTGTACGAATTGAAAACTCGATATGACAAAAAAACTACATCGATAAATACGCTTTGCGTAGATCTAGATATTCAAAGGGACTAGTCTATTTCAATTATAAATAGGTAGACTCTCAAAATGCCAATGTGTTTCTTATGTTTTCAACTTAGTGATACCATTCGCAACTTATTAAGACATTTCAATTTATTTCATTCAACTCATAACTTTTCAAAGTATCATTGTGTGGAAGGTAATTGTAATAGGTCTTATCATTTAAAAAATACTTTTCGTAAACATTTAATAAAACACCATAATTCTGATTGTGACCTAATTAATAATGCGGTCACAATGCAACGTTCACATTCTATAACCCTAAACAATTTATCTATTTCAACTGAGTTTTCACCTAATTTGGATTCTCCTAATGATGCTCCTATAAATACTGAACAACCGCACCAAGCATTACGTAACAATACATCGCTTTCTAATGTCAACAGTTATTCATTACCAAAGTTTCTTTCTACACTATATGCAAACCCTTTAATACCTAGAAATGCAGTTCAAGGTATAGTGGAAGGAATGAACAAATACTTATGTGATAGTTTATCAGCTAATATAGAAAATATCTTGAGTACATCTGTATTACAAGAAGAAAATTTAATTTCCTTAAAAAATAGTGTTTTGTCAGCAATACAGTCTCCTGTTAAGTCATTTAATACTGAATATAAACGCCTTAAATATTTTGAAGAAAATGGTACATATATACCCCCAATTGAGAAAGTCATAGGTCAAACAATGTGTACTATTAAAAAGCGCGGTGTTGTAACGTCTGTGCCAACGGAATGTAAACAGCAATTTATTCCTCTTAGATATGTTCTACAAAATTTTTTCACACTTGATAATGTTATGGCAGAAACATTAGATTATTGCAACAGTTTATCATTAGATAGCAGCCATCATATCAAAAATATAACTCAAGGTAGTGTTTGGGCAAATATGGTCAAAAATAAGTACCCAGGAAAGTTAGTATTTCCATTGCTGTTATTTTTCGATGATTACGAAAGCGGTAATGTTCTCGGCAGTCATTCAGGCATCCACAAGTTAGGAGCTGTTTACGTGTCTGTTGGTTGTATCCCACCGGATCGCGCATCAGCTCTATCTAATATATTCTTGGCTCTTTTATTCCATTCGTCAGATAGAACAATATTTGGGAACCATATAGTTTTTCATCCTTTAATAGAAGAACTTAACTTTCTATCCAATTATGGAATTGATATAGACGTTCCGTCATACCAGGGAAAACTTTATTTTTCTTTGGCGTTAATAATTGGTGACAATTTGGGTATACATTCCATAACAGGCTTCAATGAAACATTCTCCTCTAATTATCCATGTCGAATTTGTAATGTGTCCAAAGAAAACATGAAAAAACAATACTTTGAAGAAGAGCAATTGCTTCGTAATGACGAAAACTACCTTGAACAACTACAACTAAATTGTCCTGCTAGAACTGGGATTAAAGAAAAGTGTATCTGGTTATCTGTTGAAAATTTTAGATTATTTGATCAAGTTGGAGTTGAAATGATATCATGCACGATATTTTAGAAGGCGTCGCAAAGTATATTATATCTTTCCTTTTAATAAAGTACACTAGAGATTTGAAATATTTCTCGTTACATATTTTAAATGCTAGGATAACATATTTCGATTATGGTCCTGACAACACCTGGTATGGAACACGTTTCGAAAGGGAATATAAAATTATCAGCTTCAGAAATGTTATCTTTACTTCGATATTTTGGCCTATTGATCGGAGATTTTGTACCCGCAGATGATGATTATTGGGTGTTGTATATTACGCTAAGGAACATTTTAGACTTAGTTATGTCCAACTGTGCCGATAAAAATAGTTGTAACTTGTTAAAAGTTTTAATATCTGAACTGAACGAACTTTATTGTACGTTAACTGGAGAGACCCTTAAACCTAAATTCCATTTCATGGTTCACTATCCAGCAATGATCTTAAAATTTGGTCCCTTAGTTAATTTTTGGAGCATGCGTTATGAAGCCAAACATAGGGTATCTAAAATATCTGCGAGAGCGTCATTTAACCGTCGTAATCTTACATTAACATTGGCAGTTAAACATCAATTAAAGTTAAATGACTTATTTTTACAAGGGTCTTTAGGGTCTTCAATTTTCGAAGGTACATCCAAACGCATTTCTGAACAAAAGCGGAATGAGATAATTCACGAGTTAAATCTAGGCTTAAATGATACTCTTAACTACGTAACGTGGGTAAAAGTCAAAGGCACAATTTACAAACCTAGAACTATTCTCATAAATGATATTTTAAATACAGGTGATGTTACTTTTATGATGATAAAAAATATTTTTGTTTATAAAAATAACAGGATTATTTTTGAGTGCGTATTATTGCAGACAGACAGTTTTGATTATCATTTACATTGTTTTGAAGTGAAAATTCCTGAAACGGAAACAACAGTTTATACATACCAGGATTCAATGATATCCTTCGTCCCTAATCACTCTAATGTAGCTTCAAATGGTAAAATATACATCACACAAAGATTTTATTTGTGACAAATTTTTTGAGTTAATTTTAAATTAATTAGGTAATAAGATATCGATGGTGAAGTGCCAATAACTCCTAACTGGCGGAGCCAAAAATTGACACACACGGAAACAAACGTTTGGTTTCTAGACAAAATAAATAGTCACGTTGGTTCAATTGGGATTTATTACTGCATGTAAATTGAATGTTGTTGCAACTGAAAGTACACTTAGAAGTTTTATCAAATCATGTGAATAGCGCCTATAAATTCAGAAAGATTAAAAACGGATTTTCTCGAAAAATGTCAGTTAGGAGGTATTGGTACTTCACAGTCAATATAGATAATATTGTTTAATGTTAAGTACACTAAAGAACGAAGAATTTGGGTGGGAAACTCATATTATGTGATGTGTTGCAAACTATAACACAATCTAAAATAATATGTAAGCCCAAATAAATTATGGGCCGCGTCTATTTAAATATTTATTAGTTATTAATATTATATAATAATTGTGATATTATTGTTAATTAAGTTTCATACTGAGTAAAATTCAAAGTGTTCATTGAAGTATTTTAATTATGTGATACTGAAATAAGAGTTGTTGATTTGTTTTAGTTAAAGAGATTGATACTTGTTTTGTTTAATATGTTTAGAAATTTGTTTAAAACTTTAATAAAACTTTAATTCATTTTTCTCCATATTCTGTATTATTTCATATTTCTGTTACACCCTGTATACCTACCAAAACAGTAAAAATATCAGTAAAGTAATAAGTAACAAAAATACAGGGTGTAAGAAATGGATTGGCAAAAACTTTACAGATGTAATTAGGTCATGAAACTGTACAACTAACCCGAAGGAAATATGATTGGAAACCGCAAATTTTACATTAATTGTAAACGTCTTTTTATATGGGTGGGTCAAAAGTTTTGGCTGTTTCCAGTCTTATGTTCCTTAGGGAAAGTTGTTCAGTTTCATAGCCTAATTGCGTCTGTAAAGTTTTTACCAAGCCATTTCTTACATCCTGTATTTTTGTTACTAATAACTCGACTGATATTGGCTACTAATAACAAAACTGTTTTGTTATATACTATAAAACCGAACCTGTAACCTGTAAGCATACTGTAAAGTAAAATTTACTTAACAGTTTGGTTACCAGCAGGCAAATAGTACAGATATCTGTAACAAAACACTTTAATTAGTTACAGCAAAACCCCTTGTCTACTTTTTAACAAATAGAACATGTAACCTGTAAGCATACTGTAAAGTAAAGTTTACTTAACAGTTTGGTTACCAGCAAGCAAATAGTACAGATATCTGTAACAAAACGTTTTAATTAGTTACAGCAAAACCCCTTGTCTACTTTTTAACAAATAGAATTGTTATTTTTAACACAACTAGTAAGATTAAAAGAAGTCAAATTGTTAGGTTAAATTAAACGAAAAAAGTTAGGCTTCAGGTTACACAACACAGTTAAACGAACCTCATTTTGTTATTGATAACAAGTAGTTCGCAAGTCCCTAGATTAGGGCCTACTGGTAGCCAAACTTTGGTTACTATTAACCTATCATTTTTTTCAGGCGGAGAGCCCGTCAAGGCGCAGGACCTGCTGCAGTACTACAAGAACTACGTGGATATATTCAACACCTACGAAATGCCGGAAGCTACCACCATTTTTAAGGTACCCGCTAAATATACTTTTAGTACTATTATTATTATTAATCATTTATTCAGAGACAACAGAGATCCATCACATGTAGTACAAATAACAATAAAATAAAATACATTAATTAAACATCAAAATAAAATAAAAACATTAATAAAAATTCAAAATAAAATTACTTTATTTACTTTGTCATTGCGATTACTGCGCCTACTGAATAAGAAATACCCAGCGACTCTAAAGCTACGGTTTCCTAAGACAGCGGTACGGCTATCTAGAGGTCGTGAAAATTTTGTGATGATGCTGGCGTAAAAGACAACCTTCTAAACGGTAACCAGAGGTGTCGAATATGAACCTTATAATCGTTACCCAGGGTTCACATCCCTGGTCATCATTCAAAAGGCCATTTTTTACACCAGCCTTATCTAAAACTAATTACGGTCGCTAAGATTGGGTTACTCTCTTAGGAAACTCGAGCACTACGTGAGCGCCTTGACAGAATTTCGTCGTCATGACAAGAGAGATTATGATTTTAGAATCCTGTTTCCGCACGAGATAATTCGATTGTGACGACAAAATTATTATATTGCGATGCTGTTATCATTACGGCTGGCGTCCTCGCTAAGAGAGAGACAGGGCCGTAATGAGTTGGTACAGTTCAGATTGGTAAATGTCACTAGTTTCGAATGTCACGATGATTTCCTTCAACTTAAAGCCACAACGCACATTAGTCATGAATAAGGCTGACCCAATGGTGTGCGCCGATCTGGACTCGAACACATGACTCCTAATCTCGTTGGTATGGGCCACGACCACAGGCCACCGGTATTTAAAAAGCAACCTCTTCCATGTTGTACTGTTGGTCGCAGGCAACGTCTCAGGCATGCCTGACTTTGGCGGTGAGCGAGGCGCGCAGCCTGTACGAGTTGCGCATGCACGACAAGCTCCGCGTGAAGGTGAGCGTGCCGCGCCGCGTTCTGCAGGCGTGGCACGACGACGCGCTCGAAGCCACCCTGAACTCCTTCACCAGCAAGAAGAAGCTCGGCTCAAAGGCAGACTCCGACATTCATCTGGAACAACTCAAAAACGTATGTTTTTCTTCTTTAACTGCACCAAATAGTCTCTGACATAACCGATCGTCTTTGTCGATAATGCTAGTGGTCTCCCGACGCTTGATAGAAAGTACAGTAGAATCCAGATATCAAGGGGCCGGCGACACTGTCGTACTAACCGGACGACGCACAAAACGGCCTACCTATGTACTTAACTATGAAACCTAACTTGAGTTTACATCGTCGTCGCTAAAAACGGTTAGCCGTTGTAAGCGAAGTCGTTATATCCAAATTCTACTGTAGCTTATTCGATACCACCACATCAAAACTCCAGATTAACTGGTACGGAAATCTGAATAATAATGTGAGGGGTTGTAAATTTGTAATAATAGGTAGGTACGTTATAAAATAAATATAACGTATTTTATTTCTTGCCTAATTGAAAAGATTTTTTTTAATTTGTACCAGTGTCTCGGGGTCCCACTGGTACTAGAAGGTTATGAGCGATGGTCGGGCGAAGCGCACAGTGCCCACTTCATCAGCCCCCGATTCCTCGGAGCTTGCGCGCGTACTGTACATGCCGTTATCTACTACGTCATGAATAACGGCATTTTAACCATACACCTTTGAAGTATAATAAGCATAACATAATTTCATACAGCGTTTATTAGTACGGGGGTTATTGTTTGCCAGGTGTTAAGTGGCCTGTACTCGGTGTTCACGTTCAACAACGACGCGCAACTCCGCAAGACGTTGTCAACCACTCAGAAGACGTACGAGAAGGTGTTGAGCGACGGATGCTCGCTGGATACACTGCTCTGCCTACACCCGCTCGACCTCGAGGCACTGCATGACCAGGCCTGCGCAGCCGCGCTCGCGGTTTTCAAATCTGGGAGATATTTGCCCGACGACCAGGAAGATGAAGATTGGGTCACTTTTGAGCAGGTTTGTTATTACTATACCGCCACGTAGATACCATGAATTCGAAGAAAAAGCTACATACCTAGGTACCTAATAAATAATTGATAACTGGCCCGGCCATATCAAATGCGTCCTTCCTTATGCATTGGTGATGCTTCCAGGCACGATGATTTTTATTTTCTTGACTGTAAAAATGTAACTATTTTTATTGTACCTACCGTAATTGTGGAATAAATACATCACGTCAACTACCTATACAAGGGTGATGCGCGCCTGTAACGTTTTACTACATAACGTGTTGCTGCAACACGCACAACGTTGCAAACAAATGTTCAGTTTTTATTTATCACTTTTTGTGTCGTAGAGTTTGAAGCAGCGCTATGAACAGTTATGCGCAACGAACGAGCACAACAACAAGAACGCAGTGTTGAAGGCGGTGAACCTGTACGTAACGCAAATGAAGCGCGAGCTGGAGCAAGGCGCCATCAGCTCCGAGCGCCTGCAGGCCACGCACCTCGCCACGCTGGGTGCCGCGCTCGCACTCTTCAACGAGCAGAGGAACCGCGCCACCTCGCAGAAAGACGACCCTTACGTGAACCAACTGCGTGAAGTACGTTCCTTGTTGTGCCTTGTCGTTTTTTTTAAGACAATTTTTAAGAAGGAAATTTTAACGAAATTCTTAAAAAAACAGACAAGGCAATATGTCTTTTTGTAAGACAAATATTAATAAGAAAATTTTAACGAAATTCTTAAAAAAACAGACAAGGCAATAGATATCTCTTTTTGTAAGACAATTATTAATAAGAAAATTTTAACGAATTTTTTTAAAAAACAGACAAGGCAATATCTCTTTTTGTAAGACAATTATTAATAAGAAAATTTTAACGAAATTCTTAAAAAAACAGACAAGGCAATATCTCATTTTTTAAGACAATGTAGGACAATAAGGAAATTTTAACGAAATTCAATAGATTTCATTAATGAAGAATAGGTCTACTAGTACTAGCACCTGACGAAACATATATACCTATTATAATGTATATAGATACATAATATATACAAAGTGGCAATGACGGTAGGACATTAACTGAAAACATGTAACAATTTCTAAACACGTAAGTAGTATTCATTTACTTTGTGTCATTTGGTTCCTTTATAAATGAATGTTCCAGGAGATCAACGGTTTCTACGCCGACTTCGAGCAGCAGAACATCAAGAGCAACAGGATAGCGATACAGGTGGCGGAGCTGGCGTACAACAACTACATGACGGAGGAGTGGGGCCCGCAGTGGTGCTGCTGGCACCCAGACGCCCTCAGAGAGATACATGAAAAGGCCAAGCAAGAGGCTGTTGTCCAGTTCCACGCGAACAGGGCCGAATGCAACGAAGAGGATGAAGAGAAATTGATGAAAGTAAGTTCACCACGTTGGACAAAAATATACTAGTGGGGTGCAGGGCCAATTGTTAATAGACGAGTATAAAGCATTCGGGTCACCGGATAGTTAGCGACCATAACCCGGGGCGCCTTGATTAGTGTAAGAAAAATTTGACAGCCATAGCGACCAAGAAATAATGCATCCCTTTCTCGTTTATAGACGTTTTCATAAGAGGATACGGAATAGGATGTTTATTTGCGACAGCAACTGTCATATTAATTTATCATATGTAATCAGGCGGCGGGACCACCCGGAGTGTTAGCAGAGTTACTGATGTATTACCAACCTTTTAGAGGAAATGGGGATGGGGGGGGGGGGAGCGTTAAGGGAGGTTGGATATTGGGCATATTTAGCAACTGCATCATCGTACACCATCTTTAATTTAGTGTTGTATACCTAACGTATACTAATGGTCGCCATTGGCGTAGCTAGTTTTCAACTGCAACCGCAAAGTTTGCAAGTAGGTACCTAATATTACTGTTCTCGGAAACTGGCTCGTAACGATTTTGACAATATTTTGTGAACGGGAGTTTTTAGTGATGATAAAATATGATGGAATGGTATTGAATCTTTTTCTCAAGTTAAATAAATACCGTATATTTCTTCAATACTGACGATTTTTAGGGTAGGCAATTGGTATTGTAGGTCCATGATGGTCGCCCAATAGTCGAAATACGCCCGTAATATTATGTATCTAATTTTAACTTTCTGCTCTCCTTCTCCTTATACGTATCTACAATCGGTTAAAATGTTTACGCCCGGCGTCCAAACACAGAGTTAGGTACTAACCACGCGGTACTAACTCTAAGCGAGCCGCAGTCGTTCAAAGCATTTTGTTTGAGAAATGTATCACCGCAACGTATCATTTTGCAGGTCCTCGATAGTCGTTACTTAGCTCTGGTGAAAATCAACGAGCACAACAACAGGCAGGCAGTGGAGCAGGCATTCTTGCGGTACAAACGCAAGATGGACAAGTACGTCCAACCGACCCTCGCGTACGTACTCATCGTGCCGAAGTTCATCAACGTTTACGTCAAAATGCCGCAACATCAAGAGGAAGAGAAGCCTCTCGCAGTTAAAGCGTTCTACAATTGCCGTCGGGGTCTTAGATTTGATCCAGACCCATATTGTAACTCTCTTGTGGAGGTACGTACCTATACCTACCTTTAATCTTATTTACCAGGCGGTGCTTTCGATATAATTATTCGGATATTCCGTCAAGAATTTGACATTAATTATCCTATAATTTAGACCTGTATAGCTCGGGAGCGAGTGATAAAAAAGATATATTTGTCCCGAATGGAATTGAACTTTATCTCTGAAGACATAGTTTGAAATTAATTCAGCTACTGATATAATATTAGCTCTTATATTATATCAGTAGCTAACTTAATTTCTAACTATTCCTTCTTATATAAAGTTCAATTTGTCGCTCATACCCCGCACTCTCCCTGTACCAGAAAAATGCCCATTGCCAAGATCGGCAAACAAAATTAATATAGATATCACTATTTTTACATGATACACGATGATTGACGATTGACCGATTGATTGATTGATTGATTGATGATATGATGATTTTTTGTTCACAGAAAATTGACGAAGCTTATGAAGACTATGGAAGCTTACTTTATACTATCAAACTGGAGTTTGGTATTTCTACAGAGTAAGGATCTATCTACAAAACCGAAATACACTGCTGATGTAGTTTCATTTATTATTGTTTAACTACAAGAAAAATCCAATGTATTAGTATTGTATAATTTTATATAATAAACATTTCATTCATATCCAAATTAAATCTTAATAAAAATCATAAAATTCTTAATATAATTTCCTAAACAATACAAAACATTCCGATACAAAGTAATTGAGAACACAAATTATAATTTATTTAGAATAATAATCTCATATAATATTTATTACGAGTTGATGCAATAGTAACAAAAATTATCCTCTAAAAGATTTTTGCACAATGTCAATGCAATTTGTAGTATTCGATAGGAATGTTTGTAAACCGAACTTTGTATATTGTTAAAGAAGCCGTACCTTATCTATTCCATGTAAAATATAGCATAATAGTAATACGAATGACAGACAGATCGGTTGAGCCTTGAAACTTTGAAGCAACTATTCTTATCATCCTATATTTTACAGGAGTCTTGCATAATTTAACGATCATAGTCTTATCGTAAAATGCCTTTGATTTTTTATAACGAACGATATTTGACATTTCAATAGTAATATAATTTTCAACTGTTTGAAAGGATCATGTTACGGTTCAGTTTACAAATACCCTTATCTAATATTTACCATTGACACTGCACATAAGACACGTACCCTATATGACTAGCTGCTAGGCTCACTGTTCACGAACCACCGGAACACGGCACAGTCAACATCAAAAGTAAATGATGGTCAGTCAGGTGTCAAAACCAGTACCTAAATCATGTGCTACAATAACTTTAATAGTTCAGAAATATTGAAATTCGACCGATCACCACTTTGTTTTTATGTTGACTGTACAAACGCAGACTTAATACATCGGCGTTGGTAACTAAAATGATTTTCTTATAAAAAATGATGTTAGAAAACAATATTACAAAAAAAATATTTTAAAAATATTTTAGGAAAACTTGTCATAATTTCTAGTCCTTAGGCCAGAATTTTCAATGACTGAAATGACGATTGAAAACTCATGCCCAAGAAAAATTACAAACTATTACAATAGCGATTCTGTATAAATGATGCCCGCATATAACTTCACAAAATCACTTGTGAATTACTTGTAATAATTATATCAAGGATTTTTATAAGGCATTACACATTTATCCAGATATAATATATCTTTGTTAATTAATAAAGCTCCTAGCTTTACTGATAGCCTCGCAAGCGTTCAACTGCACTCAACACAAATTATACACTTAACTAATATAATAGGAAACTTGTATTTCGATTTTATTGAGGAATTATGATAAAAAATTAATAATAAAAGGTGTGAAAAGTGCTTTAATGAATAATTTATTCAAATGTTTTACAAAGTATCTTTATTATCAAATACGTAAAACGGAACGTTATTTCAAACACCATCATAGTGTATGACGTCACTACGTGTTTCATCCGTAACCATATTCACACGCTATGAACAAAGACTACAATAGTATGGCTATGAACGAGCGATGCAATTACGTCTTGTCCCGTGACTGTGTTTTGGCGCGAACATTTGAACGTCATATTTTTTATAATTATTATATTTTAGCTTTTTAAGGTCTCAATCTTTATGATTAAATAAAAATACATACAAGTTTCCTATTATTTAAATTCATTGATTTGTGATTCTATAAAAAAATACTACTTAAAATATACGAGGCACTCGCCTTCTAAAATATAATACTGAAATACGCATTGAGAGACATAACAAAATATAACAACTATTGTAAATAAAAGATATTTGTTAAAAATCATAGCCTTTCGTGTTCTTAAGCTAAAGTTTAATGTATCATTAGTATACAATTTTATAAAGCTACTACTACATAATTTGACCGTTGTCTACCGACTAATAGATGTGATTACATGGTTAAGTACCGGTAGAACTTCCTGACTTTGCCTACACTCGTAATTTTGCCTATTACAATACCGGTAAATATGCGCGTCTGAGGAGACAATTTTGCCTTCTGCTTACCTATAACATTTCTCGACTTATAATAATAATATACTAATAACCTGATACAGTGGTGATAGATCGATTAGCGCGCCGCACTATGATTATAATTGATGTTACTATCCCGCATGACGAGAATCTTGTGAAAGTCGAAAAAGATAAACAAATCAAATATCTTGATTTGGTACACGAGGTTGTCGACATGTGGGATGTGGACTCAGCAGTCATAGTGCCGATAGTTGTTACGGCCAATGGCTTAATTGCCGAGAGCCTCAACCAACATCTTATGAGGCTCTCGTTGGGGGGCTGGATCAAGGGCTTGATACCGTTCGGCTACTACTAATACACTTTTATATTTTTAAATGTTTTTATATCTTTTGGTAAAAATATTTATATATTTAAAAAAGTATGTATAAATAATAGAAAATAATTTAATCGCAACTCAAAAAAAAAAAGATTTTTTTTTTGGACTGCGATTATTATTACATGTACCCAAGTAATTGAAGGCTTTCTATCCCAGGCAAAGTTAGGAGACTAGGCAAAATTGGGGAGTTTTACGTATGTCTACGCTATGTCTACCCGTAGCACAGGAATGTACAAAAATATAATTATTCGATTAATCACAGACTATCTTAATTGATGTATCAGTTCTAGTTTCAGTAGACGAGACTAATCTCGTAATTCATCAACTTTAGTTGAGACTGGGTCCAGTACAGGTTATGGACTTCTAGCTATTTATTAATACTACAATATAACGTGGTCTACATATTAATTCTAGATGTGATAGTGGACGTGACGTGTGAAAGTTTATAGCTAAAATACAACCTGTAGGGACCTAGTCCTCACTTTATGTGAAGGAAGCCCAATTCTGCTAGTGTTTTACAATCTATTCGATGACAAGAAATATGTATGGAAATCGAAAGTATACAAGTATTGGTCCCCTGTACTATAATTAGGAAAGAGGAAATAGTTAGGCCTGGCGCGTAAACGTTGCGTATGCTTTTCTTGAATTGGTTTTGCTTGAAGAAGACAAGATTCAAATGTATTAACAGTCTCGTTGTATAACATAACAGAATTAGACTTCCAACAGAAAATTATATGTAGTTCTGAAGTCAGCTAAATTGGGCTAAAAGTCTTAGTTTTCAAATCATTGGCCGGGGATTGTGCGTACAATTTGGCATTAATGCGTTGGCTTCTAAATGATATTACGTTCGAAACATCTAATGTCCACGGGTGCAGCCAGGACAGAGTGGGACACAGGATTGACACTCCTCACTTGAAACCTAGATTATGTACTCGAGTCCCGTACATAAGTAAGACTTAAAGGTTTGCCCAAAATAGTCCTAGCCACGCCTTTGACACTACTACACATTTAGGTACACTTTTAAATTAATCACAGTAAATAAAGTTGCTAAGTTTACCATTCCTAATGATTATAGGAATACAGTGTGAAAGTAAGAACATGCTTATGTAATGAAACGTGGATTACATTTTCGAACATTGATGATGTAATTAAAAATACAAATTAATAGAAAAAAAAATAGAAATTAATTGTTTAGAGGCAAATATGAAAGACACAAGAAAAAGAAAAGAAACGTAAAAAAAGTGTAAGTATAGAGAAATTGTGAAACTGAGTATCTAGATCCTGTGAAAATTAAAATCGTGTTTTTTTCTATCTTTCACGTTCAGGTGCGTACGAACCCTTATGATAAGGGTTGTGATCAGCGCTTAGTCAGTAACAGTTTAGATGATGAAGAATTGAGAATATTGGGGTGAGATATAATGAACAATTCAGATCCACATCACATTACTTAAGCGTTATAATAATTTCGGTTACAACAATAACAATTTATTTTATGAAGGCCTTGTTTCTAGCAGTATACTGACACTATCACACATGTATTTTGTCTATTGCTCTAGCTAAAGTGCTAGTTCCTTTTAAAATCGGTCGTTATTTTGCAACTGAGCCATTAGAGCAAAGGAGGACTAAACCGTATATTTTTTTATGTTAAATCTGATCTCTTATTATAAATCCAGCCCATTACTGTCCCACTGCTAGGCACGGGCCTCTTCTCAGAATGTGAAGGATTAGGCCTTAGTCCAACCACGCTAGCCTAGAGTGGGTTGACGAACTACCCACACCATCGAGGACTTTATGAGGCGATATTTTCCTTCACTATTAACGCAAGTGATAATCAAATTCTGAACGGCACATAAATTCGGAAAGACAGAGGCCGGTTCGAACTTAGATTCTTCTGCATGGAAAGCAAGCGTTCAACCGCTAGGCTATTACTGCTATCTATGATCTCTTACTAATGCCTACTATCAGGTCAATGACTATGTTGACGATAGAGACGTGTGCGTTAATTATTTTCTGGACTCTTCGATACGATTTCAGGATACTTTTTTATGTAGTGCGCAAAATTTACAGAGTGATTCAGTGACCGTTTCCAAATGCAACCGCAGCACTAAAATTCACTCCAAAATAAAATAAAAAGATGATTTTGAATGGCTTGCGCTAGTAAATTATGCGTGTATTAAACTAAGTCGAATTTTCGTTTTGTTTTAAAGTGTATCCCAATACTGCGGATGCATTTAGGAACAAGATAGAATCACTCTACAAATTATACGCACTACATAAAAAATATGTTGTATAGAAAAAGCATGTTTAGACAACTTTTACGCTAACGGCTTCATTACCGGTCTTTAGACAAACTAGCGCTATTGATATCTAGCGGCGGCTTCCCGAACTAAATAACTTAGAACAACTTGAACCTACACAACTTGTCTTTGTGTTTTTATATTTCATAATAATTATATATTAAGATGAGTGATAATATTAGACATCACTTAATACTACCTACTTATTATATAATATTATGTATTTAACATTTTGTTAGGCTCGGCTGATTATTGCAATTTCAACACTTATCTTGATATCTTTTCACGAATTTGTATTAAATTGGAATGTCGAAGCCAGTCGATATTCTCAAGGTAAATAAATCCAGGTAGGTTATTTTATAAGATCGACATTTAAAATGCAAATAATTCGAAAACAATAAAATATTTAAAGAATATAACTCATTAACTATTCAAGCATTGTCTTTATTCTCAAGCAAATAAATCTCAAACATGTTTAAAAAGCTGCCATGCATCGTTCGTATTCATGAATTCGTTATTTTTATATCATCCACTATGATTTAGTTTATTTTAATCTCTCAATATTTTTTATTTATTTTAGTATATTATATAAAAATTCAGAGATCAAACTATTATTTAACAAGCAGCTCTTGAGCTGCAATTGTCTTCTTATTGTTAGGCATTTGATTTTCCCTATTTCTTCCATTAGGCCATCAAAATGTTCACAGCTGCAACATCTATAAACTACTACTCGAAAGGGCTTGGAACAAAGATTCATCCCTCATGCCTTTTCTTATCCAATTCCCTTCCTACACTAGAATACAACCGGTTATTAAAACCGCGACCACAGCACTGCACTCGCAGTAAGGGAACCGGGAATGTCTTTATTTTTAAATACACATCTCCATGCACACACATCCGGAACAACTATCTGTAATTCTGTAAGCAATACAATACTATACATGTTTGGTTATGATGAGACTTATTTTGGTAATTGGCAGTCCTTGCTGCAGATTAAAACTCACTATTTTGAGAGCGAAGTCGCGGCTGTTATAAATGTCTTATCAATATTATCCTTTCGCAACGAACATGTTTGAATGTTTACTCTCTAATGGGGATAGTCTATAACGCATGTTATATTACATTTAACATAGTAAAAAAAGATCTTTTATAGGAATCTTTTGTTAGGTTAGAATTCGCTTAACAAACAATACAGGAATATTTTTAGTTGTCTGGGCGTCCGTACAGTCGAAAATATACCAGTGGCGTGCACAGACATTTCTTTTAGGATAGGCAAAAACAACTCAGTGTTGTATTGTCAAGTTACATGAGGTTAGTGATTGGCCACCTCACCCTAAGACTTAAATTAACTGATATTACAGGCATATTAACGTTTGTATTATTTAATGCGATTTTTTTTATTAAGTTATGCAGTGGCTTTTTGTCTTTATGGAGTGCACGCCACTGAAATATACCATGGTGTTCTTGGTGTCCACGGTGGTGTGGTCGCGTGCGGTGTCCCGTAGTCACCTCCAGGCGCGTCTACATTTGCGTGCTGGCGTGCTCGGTCCGGGCGAGCACGCGGCTGATGGTCACCTCGTCTTGCGGATCCGCCAGCATCGTATGCGTCCGTCACTGCCAATTACAAAGTATATTATAAATATTTGTTAGTTGTTAGTATATAACATTGGTAATGATGGAAGCAAAACGTGTTTTAGTGCATTTTGTGCAAGTTCACCGTAAATCTAAGTAAGTTTTAATGACGTGAATTTAAAACCTAAACCCTCTTATTCCAAAAAATGGTTTAAAGCAAGTTTATGAAAACCCAGTTTTTAAATATATCCGTCACTTAATCACTTTCTAACGTCACATAACTAGATGGGGTAGCTTGTGAGCGAGTGATAAAAATGAACTAGCTTTTTTCGATTGTTGTAGCTCTCGCTCACTCACTACATAGCTTATATTAGTCAGTAACTCTCTGCGGCCGGCAAGTCTCGCCGAAACACCGAAGTCACTGAACGGCTCACTTCGGAATACTTCGGATAATCGGTTCGGTCGAGTGCTATGACTATGAGCGAGCCGAGCCGTCTCCTTACTCGCGTGTGAGCGCGTGTCAAATAAACCAACATTCGGCGTCTGAGCTACTGAGCTATGGAAGAGCTAAAGAGCTAAAAGAGTGATATAGCTCTTTATCTTTTCAGTGAGCTATTTCGCCCATGTCTACATTTAACCAAAAGAGAAGGGGCTATCTTAAAACCGGGGTTTTACAAGACTTGCTTTAATCTATTTTTTATAATAAGACAGAAAGGAGGGCTAATTCACGTAATTTTATGACGCACCGATCATATTGCAATGAAGCTCGAACTTGACGCGAGCGTATCTCACTGAAGCTAAGAGAATACCAAATGTGTAGTTTTGATCAAAATTTTACTGCAACTGCGCGGCAACTGCTCTTCTTTAGTTACGTGAATTAGCCTAAAGGTTGCGTATTTTGCTAATGTTTGGTAAAATTTCTGCACATTGTGCCTCCACCTTGTTAGTGAAACATAGTATTTACTTGAGAGGAAAATAACTATAAACATCTATGCAAGAGTATATTAATTTAGCATGGCTGGTATCTCCAATGATTTATTAGTTAGATAAGTGTTAATTACTATAAAGGGAATAAATCTATGAAGGAGAATAACAATGAAAACTACAGACAACAATTAAAGCAGTTTGGTTAGTGACAAAAGTAGTTTAATCAAACTTTTTTAAAACAACTCATTCAGTTGACAATGATTAGTATGTTAACTAAAAAAAAAGCTGTAAGTTAAATACAATGAAATAAGGTTAGAATAGGAGTACACTCACAGGAAAAACATCGATTTTAACACGGTAAAACATGTTCTCTTATTAACGGTGTCATTACATAAGTGTCCCTAACCAAAGCCTCTTTCTGCAATCGTATGCGAATACAATAAACGATGTGGAATCACTATAAGCTATCGCAAAGGTAAACGTTGTCAGACCCAAACGGTCTTATTACAGAAGATATTTAAAAGCAAGTCTTGTAAAACCCAGGTTTACAGATAGCTATCTCTTTTTGATATATTATGACGTTAGAAAGAGACGGGTATATTTAAAACCTGGGTTTCCCTTTCCTTGCTTTCAATCATATTTTGTAATAGGTATATGATCATGATCGGCCTCAAATAATAACGATTGAAGAAAGTCACTTAATGGGAGGGCTGATTATGTAAATCATATAATTGCTAATACCTTTATAAATTAATTAGAAAGTTAGTTATGGTAGAAAATAAAACTACTGTTCGATTTTAACAATATCAACACCTAAGTTTAGTAGGTAACTAGGTACATTTGAAAAATTCTTATCACGGTGTTAAAAAATTCCTTAAAAAATATGTATGGAGTAGAAATGGTGGATGATGAAATTTGTTGAAGATTTTTTTTTTTTAATTTTACTTTACATTTGTCTATTAATTAAATGATTATGACTCAAATGATAAATGATATATTAACCATAATTTAAACAATAGGTCTAAACGTGTATAGGCGACTCGGACTGAAATAGTATTTGAAAAAGACAAAGGCACATAAATAAGAGAACATGTATGAAATAGTTTAGAATAACATGGAGAGTTAAGAGCGAAGCGTAGTTTTGCTTGTGTGAGTGGGGATGAAGCGGCGGCGCGTGCGCAAGCGGAACGATGCGACACACCACTAGGTGAAACTAGTCACCAGACACGCTGACGGGACATCTTAGGTAGTGACTGAATCAACTGGATATTGCAGTCGTGGCCCAAATATGTAGGGTCGCTTTCAAGTGTAACTAAATGAATAAATATCAGCTTTTTTTTAATCTAGCAAGTGTTCGCTCATAGTACTGCTCCATGAAAACCGTCAAAACTCACGGGTTTAAAGTGTACACAGTCTTGACTAAGTGGATAGGTGCAGGGACCATTCCCTATGACAATAACGTGGTTTGTCACGGTTAACCCACGCTGAACTGTGTCTTTCTCACACAAATTTGACAGATCCTAACAGGATACGTGGTTGTCTTAGGCCCGTATTAATAAACCAATCTCAGTTCTGAGTAGGCTCTTAAGTAACCACATAAGATGCTGGACTATATAGTTCCAGCATCTTATGTGGACTTAAGTGCCTACTCAAAACTGAGATTGGTTTATTAATACGGCCCTTAGACAATTATTTTTCTTATTCCACTCAGGTGGCAAACACGCATACGGCCCGGCTGATGGTAAGCGGTTACCGTAGCCTATGGACGCGTGCAACACCAGGGTCATCACTCGCGCGTTGCCAAAGTTTTCAGCTTTCTTCTATTGCGATAAAACCGTTTATCATGAGGCCTATGTGCCAAATAACGATTTATTCTAAACCTATTTCTTAAGGGCTCAATTATGGAGAGACGGAAAGTAAAGCGGCTCTCTCGCTCGCTCTTCCTGAACGGAGATTCGCGCCTTTCTCCGCGTTGCGCGCCGCTTTGTGCTCCGCGTGACTTTCTGTCTCCATAATTTATCCCTAAGGATGAATAGGTATGCAGATAATGGTGTGCACTTCATAGAGACAAAAAGACACTGCCTGCCCTGATAAATTACACATACAACTATTTTATAGATTACTAGCTGTGCCTTGCAATGATTCTTTTTTTTATCAGGAACCTCCACGGGCGCGCGCACTTCAACTCAGCAAAGTGTTAGCGTAATCGGATGAATGGTATAGAAATGCATAGAAAACGAACAAACAAACAACAAACATTTATTTTTATACAAGGTCCTACCTGTCTAGCCTTGGTCCCTTTAAGGGGTTAGTGTACTCATAATTAAGAACAACTTTGACTATGGGACCGAAAAAGAAATCGCGAAAAAAAATCTGCTGTTCCTTACAAATAACTCGACTAAATTTACAGAATAACAGGTTTTCTTTTGCGAATTTAGAGTTTGTCCCTTAGCAAAAGTTGTTTATAATGAGGAATACAATAATCCCTTAAAGGGATTGGGTCTAGAAAGGCAGGGCCTTATATATTAGAAAATAACAATAATTTTGCTGCATTATCAAGGCAACAGGCTGTTCGCAGGTTTAGCTGACTTTTTTATTGATGATTCTAAACTACATGATAATGACAAGCTAAGTATATTAGTTGCCTTTTATTGTTGTAACAATTTCTTGAGCTAGTTTAGAATGTATGATGCAGATGATGATATATGTAAAAATGAAGTAAATACATGATATAACCGGGTTTGCTCCTGTTAGTGATATTTTAACAACATCTAAAGCTATTGTACATGTGTTCGTGTGGAATTGTGCTTTGGTTGTTTAGGTAAGTTTGTGTGCGTTATCATTCTAGATGTTGCCAACTTAGCGCTTTCGGCACTAGATCTAACGCTTTATTGGCTCCTTCAGCGCCCAAAATACTTATTTAGCATCTGGGTGCCCAATATAGCGCTTAAATTGCGATTACTACAAAACTTTGTCTATTTTATTTTATTTGCATTAACGAAATGGCGGCATAAGCAGGAATCCAGAGTCATAAAACTTATTTAAAATAAAAAAATCAAACTTCGTAGATGATGTTTTGGTAGTTTCTTTATCCCGAATATCAATCGTCAAATTAATAAACCCGTTATTTGTCACTATCTTTCATTGCTTTTAAACAAGTCCCTCGTTTAATATTTCTCGTTGGTCGTTTCTTTTTGTTTTGTTCTTATTGAATAGAGTACTAAAAATTTAAAATAATGGATCGTCCATGTAGTAAGAAGCAATATTATTTCTACAACTTTTCCAACCATTTTTTTTTTCAATTAATTTTTAATCTTTTAATATTAAAAGTTCTTTCATTTCTACTTGGTATTCTATTTGATCCAGCGGTTTTTCCAAAACTTCATGATTCTAGCGCCTTTTTTTTAAGCTTTAGCGCGCTTTTCTAACACACTGTTGGCAGCGCTGTGTAAGATTAGGGCGTATAATAGGCATATGTTTGTGAGGATTAGAATGTTAATATGAATATTGGAGTATGTGTGCGAGTAAGGTGTATGCAGGGTTGGGATCAGTGGTTGTGTGGTGTTCGTATGGGTTTGCACGTCGCATGTGTTGGGTGTGTGTGTGTGTGCGGGGGCATGAGTGGGTACATTTTAGTGCTATGGGCGAGTTGGTCGCGAGTGTATGCACCTGTAGTCGCTCACTGCTCGACGGTGATCCGCCACGCGCGCACTTCGCCGCCGCTGCAACACACTCACATGTTACGTCTATGCACACTCATTAGAGATTGAATCACGACACTCACAACATTGTGTTCGAGATATAGGATTATAAGAATAGACAAGTCTGGAATATAGTTGAGACTGAGTAAAATTAGACATACACAGGACACGAAACAGTTAAAGAAGTCGTAGACTCGTAGAAGATGTCAACAAAAAAACGTTAGTGAATACATTTTCACACTACTAATAGTCCACAAAGAAAACATCGGGTAATAACGCTCCTTGAGAAAGGATAGAAATACAAAGTTATTTGATATTCTATAAATAATACCATCGTTAAACAAAGAAATATTATTGTGTACCAGACATTTATCTAATCCTTTTGTAATGTTGTCTGTGGTCGTTTTATACGTACTTTCCGGCAGTGTAGAGCATCCGCAGGTGCGGGTCGGGGTGCGCGCGCAGGGCGTGCGGCAGGTCGGGCAGCTGCGCCGGCGCCGCCGCGGGCCGCAGCGCCGCGCTCCACACGCGCAGCGCCGCGTCGCGCCCGCAGCTGGCCACCAGCGCGCCGCCCCCGCCCCCGCCCGCCCCGCCCGCGCCCACCACGCACACGCCCGTCACCCAGCCCTTGTGCGCGTTCATTACGCCCTGACGAACGATAACACATCATTAAAAATTGTCTTTTTGGGAATAGCAAGCGTTCTTGAAAATAAATGTGAACCTAGCCTATGTCCGCGATTTCAAGGATATAAAGTATTTGACGTGTTAATCCAGAACATAGTGTATCTGTGTGTCTTTCATCTAAATCCGTCCAGCCGTTTATGCGTAATTGAGTAACAAACGTATATTCATCCTCACAACTTTCAAATTCTTACAGGGTGTAACTGACATGGTAACGAAAACTGATATCATGGATTCAGTATTCGAGAAAGGAAAGAATCACCAGTGCGGTAACGCTACATTCATCAATCCACTTGTCCAACTTAACGACGAATAGCTCGGGTATACTAGCGTGTTCCTCTAGCATTTACCAAGCGCACGCACAAAACGTGAGCGCCGTGATCTTCCTGCCGAATGTAGCCCGAGGCTTTAAACATCAAGTGGACCGAAGGACCAGTACACTGGGTCCTTTTAAAAGAGCATGCATTTTCATGTCTATAAGTAACTAATAGTTTTACTGCTACTTACGTGTGTGAGCGTGTGGTCAGTGAGGCTCCATCGTTTGAGGCTGGTGTCCCGTGAGGCGCTGAAAAGCGTGGCGTCGTCGTGGCACAGCGCCAGTGCCTGTACCCCATCGTAGTGCGGCGGCTCCAGCAGCCAGCGATTGTTTGCTTCCCAACTACCTGTAATATTAGAGAGTGAGAGATTAATGGAACATTGAGTCATTAGAGTCATTGGGTGATGTTCGCGAACCCGTAAACGTAACGCAGTGCTTCTTAGCGACATAATCCGACGACCTGGAGAAGGCAGCTGGAGTATGGATGTTTTAATGCAACTTGACAGAAGCTTATATCCAGCAATGTTGAGCCGAGTTGATTGTATAAGCGAAGGATTTACGAGGAAGGCCTAAGATCAGTAGGAAACGTTTATGGGCAGTTATGTATAGGTACCTGTGTCCTGCGGCTGCATGTCGAGCGTCCTGACGTAGTGGTCCTTGGAGCCGGTGGCCACCAGGTCGCCGGCCGGCGCGCGCCCCACGGCCAGGCACATGACGGCGGCCGCGTGCCCCGTCCACAGCTTGCACACGCACTCCATCCTGACGACACACCAGCAAATATAACTTCATCATTTACGGATACAAACAAATCAGTCACATTTGGGAATGTCTGTTGGATCCAGAACAGATTTGATTGTTTTTGGGAATTTATGGAGGAAGATTGTCTAGCAGCCAGATAAAACGGACAGAATTATATATACAAAAGAAACAGGTATAACAATTATAGATGTTGATAAAAATTTCAAAATTAATTGTTAAGTTTTACGCAGTCAATAAATACAGAATCTCTGTAGAAACTAATGTTCTTCATACAACATTCAAGTGAATGGGGATGTAGGGATGGTAAGGTGAAGATGTGTATAGCTCACATGCGCAGGTCCCATAGCCGCAGCTTGTCTCCTGCGGCGGTGTAGAGGCGGCGCTGCTGCGTGAGCGCGAGGGCGGTCACGGCCACCTCGCCGCCCACGCCGCGGTTGGCGGGACACGGGCCCGTCACGCCCGACGACCTGGACCAAACGAAGTTTAAAATAACCTGGAAATTTAGCAGCGACAGATACACACGGTAACTCTAAATGTTGTATTATGGAGGTGACATGTTCATGTATGAACAATTAATCTTCTTAATTAAATAAAGATATTTAAAAAAAAATACGTGCATTTACATAACACTTTTTGTCGACTCTTCAGATTCAAGTTAAAAAAAAAACATTTTTGATTACTATTTAGGGAGGCAATAATTTTAAACTAAAATTAAAATACTTTGCACAATTTTGGTTTCAGATTTTGCTAAACACCTTTTGAGTTATCTTTGTTTCCCAAAAGCATCAAGATTTCAAGACACACCATATTAATCAAAACATAATGAATGTTTCCTATTCACCAGAGCGTTGTGATAGGTGTCCTGGAGCGCGTATCGAACATCCTGACAGCAGCGCCGGCCGCCGCCAGTACGAGCCGGGAGTCGCCGTGCGCGTCGGGCTCGCCAGCCGCCAGCGCGCCCACGCTGCCGCCGCACCAGCCGCGCCACACTTCTGCCCCTGACGTGAAGTCCCACCCGCGCACTGTGCGATCTAGTGCGATGGAACACATCTAATTATAAAACGCCTACCAACACAACGCAAAAAACTGGAAATAGGGTGGATAATGCATTGAAATTTGGTTGCCAGGACGTTAATAATATTAGTCATGGCAGCTTTGATGTTGCTTCACAGAAGAATACCTACATAATTATATTAAATCCAGGAAATATTAATGGAAATACAATCAGTGTATTTTGCCTTCGCCTAATAATTCCAACAAATACCAGCTCCACCAGAGCATGAGGACTCGCTGGCTAGGCTAACTAGAACAACCGCAGCAGTTCTTGTTCCATGATGAACAATCGACGCCTATATATAAGAATTGCCTTAAAAAGGTTCTTCTGCTTGCCAACTCACCCACTCCGCCGCTATACAGCATGTTGGAGGTGGATGCGAGCGCTAGTGCCGCGCCCGCGTGTCCCTCAGCCACGTGCGTACACTGCAGCCACGCGCCTGTGTTATTGCCGCCGCTGCCACTCGCCCGCTAAACACAACACTAGCGTTAGCAAGCTCGGAGAAAAACTAATTGGAACAAAAACAGATTAAATTGAAAACACCAACCTTGAGTGCAATTTCTTTGACAACTCCTTGAGGCGTATTATCAGTTCCTGCGCCCGCAAGTCTCAGGAACACGTCGTCGTCACGCGCCCGTCGTGATGCGCCGGGCGACGCGGGGGGCGTGCCCGCCGTCGTGCTCGCCTCTCTGCGTTAGTGTACGTGTTAGCAAGCGGGACACAGGACATTCAGGAAAGTTAGATGAAAAGCCGTAGCCGGAAAATTGTAGGTTTGATCAGAACAATTTAGTGACTCAAAGGACCAGCTACGGATCCCCAAAGTATGCTCCAGTAGTGCTTCGCCATCCTTTCAAGTTTTTACGTCCTGCGAGTTCTTCGCGAACACAAGGTAATTATTGTGCTTGCTAATCATATCTTAATGAAGTAGTTCAGGATCGCGGATCACCACTCTTTCGCAAACATGGTGAAAACGCAGCTTATATGGTGAAGATATCCGTGGGCCTTTTATTAGGATGCGTTAGTCATCAACAGCTCTCCCAGATTCACTGAATCCAGGTAGAGCAGAGAGGTGAGTCGCTTTCTTATTAAGTTCTCATAAAAATCTCTAATCATATGCATATCTCTGGCTACGGCCTTGATGTGAACATTGTGAAATAGTTAGTACCTGTGCGTTGTGCTTGTGGCCTAGTCAAGATATTTCCCGATTGTGCTCATCGTTAATTATTTGGTATGGAAGTCGGATTAGAGAAGTGATTTTCTTGATGTATATTTTAAGACATCTGCGAACGACGGACAAACATTTGATGACCTACTGTGCGTTACTGCTTAGGAAATTATAGCGTCTATTTTATCCGCGGTAATATCCGCCACAAAATGTCCGCCGTCTGCCGAAGGCATAAATTGATGTTTTCTTATCTTCAATAAATGCAGAATATAAAGATTGCTAGTTTTTGAGATTGATGAGTTGAATATGATTGATTGATTTTTTACCTACTTCTTGTTTAATTCCCTCATTAATGGAGTTAAATGATAATGTTTCGTTTAGTTCATAAGCTAGGAATTTTAGACGATACGGAATGATTAAAACAACGAAACACATTATATCCAAAATAGCAAAAAACAAATTAAATGTAGCATCAAAACGACATGAGTTCAATGGGGCACAATGGTCGCTCATGCCATGAATATGGATCACAAATGAGGGCGACAATGACCACAAAACAAAAAATTGGTACTTACAGTGTCTTAGTTTGATGTGGAACTATAATCTTGTTTGTATGTCATCTATGTATTACTTCTTAAACTATCTATGTGATCTTTTACTTTTATGAAATTAGACCGTAGTGCAACATAAAGGAAAGTTTTCACAAACTATAGAAGTTTTTTTTTGTTCATTTACGGTAGTAGTATATATATACTCAAGCATTTTCTAGTGAAAATCGAAAAACGATTTTCAAGCTGGTACTCTGGCTATTCATGAATCCTTTATTTTTAAGTACTTAGTCATCGTCCTCGAGTGCAATGGAACTACAGAACTATTTTTGTAAAACTCCTAATATCAAACTGTATTTTTACTTTCCTCACAGTCTGTAAATACTCGGGTGCCATAATATCTCTTGTGACATTGATCCCTTTTTGCCCTTGGTTAAATAATAAACAATCTACTATTTATTAGCAACATATAATCGTGCCTAGAAGTATCCGAAAAGATAGGATAAGCAAGAAGGGAACAACCCGTTTTGATACACAATATTCTCTGAAGGCTAGCTAATAAGTATTTTTGTCAAAACTGTGCGTAATTAATAATTATCTGTGAGTTTTCATCAAAAGTGGTTCAAAGTGGTTTTTACACCCATTTAAAACAAAATATTATTTTTAAAATTTATTGTAGGTACATATATTGATAGATCGATTAACATCATAGTGGATCTACTGAGTCGCCTTACATACGACAATAGGCATTCATTCCTCTCGTTTTGGAAGCGTATATAATTTATATATCAATATATTCAATGCTGTCATGCTGTATATAGCGGGGGTGCGACATGCCGGTAGCAAACAAAACACAAGCTGTATTGCATCTATTTATTGTGCCTACATAATATACATATATTTAGTACATACACTTTACCGACAGATTACATACCATACGAATGCTTGACTTCGTAAATTCGTCGCTCAGCACGCAAACTACGAAATGTGGTGCGACTGGTGTAAAATCTAGTTTTCTGAAGGTTCGGATGTCAAATAAGAATGACAGTAACCGGTGACAGTATGAATAACGTCGGTTTACTCTAGCTGCACCACAATTTTAGAGATCTCTTAAGCGCCTACTGTACCTTTGGTAACCGAGACCCAACAGGTCACCTAGACCTAGGTAGTTTGAAACCGTGAAGAATGCGCAGTGCCTGATTTAGAGTTCTGACAGCCCTAGGCTAACTATAACTATGCGCCCGAAAAATATTGAATTTCCCACCATAAGCTGTAGCCATGCCTTTAAGAGCGTCTTTCTTTAATTGTTCTTTGAGTATTCGAAGGATAGGAAACCATAGCTTAAGTGCACGTCGAGTGATTGCCATTATAGTACCACACAACTAAGAAGTCGCATCGGCAAACTTCGTAAAACCGATCAGTTACGAACTGTGCGCGTCTTCAAGACCACGAATGTTTAATAGTACTGCAGTAAAACATGATCTTTACGCTGATGCAATAAGTTGTACAATTATTTAAACGAGCGACTGCCATTGGTTGTTCGATCAGGTACATCGATGTTACTTCTTAGTTTTGTCGTACTATACCTCGCCTAGTTCTGTATAACTGAGATTGTGTATGCGTGCATGAGCGACGAAGGAAATCAATATTCGTACACTAAGGGCCATTTGCAACGACAACATAACAGATGTTTAAAATGAAATCTGCCGATTACCCATACAAAAATTATTGTTTAAACGACTGATTTTGCTCTAATCGACTGTTATGTTGTCGATGAACTTGAGCCTAAGTATGTTATATAATGTGCTTGCCAACTGCCGAGTTAAAGCTTAGGTTACACTTGTGACGACATACTTACACGCTACTTCAATATATTACAGTAAAATGCATCAAGCTAAACAATTCCTTTGGATTAGTATTATTAATTAACATTTATGCACTTCTTAAATGCAAAGATTCCCTTAAAATTAGATTGAAGTGTGGAAGATTACTTCAGTACTATTTGATCGGTAAGAATACAAAATTAGATCATAAGACCATCACAGTAAAGTTCAAATTGCAGCTGCATTAATTACGATTGATATAAATTCTATGCGGTATCAAGCGTCTTTAGACATTTTTGGTTTGATACCCGTATGTTTAGTGCCTACAATATTTTACTTTTAACGTTTTACATGTAAATGTTTCAAGTCAAACAGTTAATAGTTTATCTTAATCCTAATATTTATATACATAGCGATATAATGTAGTTTCAGCGTAGATGTGGACGCGAAGTACGTACGTATAATACGCACGCGCCCGTAAATAAGTGCGTACTTTAATAAACATTGTCACATCGACGCTTAATAGTAAATCCAGAATTTAGTGGTTTTAGAAACGATACGTGCATAGATTAAATACAAGTAGTAGCCTATTAGGTCTAATATAGTTATAAATCTCGTGAAAATATCATAAAGTTATTATTAGTGGTAATAGAGGAACACAGTGTGCGAGTGAGAAACCGACCTTTACGAAAATTCTACGTGCGAGAAAGAGACACAATTAAATGTTCGTAGGACCGATATGAAACAATTCATGAACTATTAGGTACCTGTCAAAATAAGATCTCGTATTATTTTATGATTTTCTTCACAATCGTTCTGTATTTTATTGGATAAATATCAATAATCGAAAAGGTTTCGTGTCCTGTGTTAGACTGCAGTGTAACTTACAGCAATAATGCAAATAAAAAGACCTTTTACAGGTAAATACCGTACAGTGCAATATTACTTTCAGAGTGCATATTTCCATAGAAAATATTCCTAAAATTATTTAGTAATACGTTTATAACATGCAGTAAGCCCTCTATTTTCTAAATAATATATTATTTTAAATAATTATGTGTAAGATAAAAAAAATATTGTGTTCGTGAAAATGTGAAAATTAAACCGTTTCGCATAGGTTGTACAAAATCTATCGATATGTCGATATTTCCAAATTAATTTTTCGTACTACCTAGCTTCGTCCATTGCATAACTTGAGAGTTATTGTTAATCCTTGCTTATTTGTATATTGAAAGGTTGATTTAGTCCGGCCCGCACATTGTCAGAAAATCATAGTCGGAATATTTCTGACGCACTGGAGGGCACTCGACACTATTCACACCATGTTTGTACTATTACAACATTTTAATAGTACGTACATAGCCCATACCCGCATTTTGTACTAGCCCCACAGATGACAGAATTTTCCGAATCGTACGTCCGCTTTTACATAAGCAAACTTACGATTCCGAAGATTCTGATTCTGTCGCACATTAAAATGCATAAAATAGCGCTATTTCCAGACAAAGAGTAGCCTGGTGAAAAAAATAACTTCATTATATTGACTGGCTAACTTCATAACTTCCAGGTTTCCGGACCACATTTCTCGGCCTGTGTCAGTGTACAAATACAGGGACCTATCACCAAAACCTTCAACATCAAAACCGAAACGTCTGACGTCAAGAAATAATGAATATGATAATGAATGATTACATAATGTTTACAATAAATTTTCTTTTTACTTACCTATTCGTCACTTTCGTGACGTTAATAATTTTGCCATCCTAATATAAACCTCTATTACGTAACTTTTAGTATTTTAAAATGACAGATTAAATATGTCAAATATGGTATTTTAGTTTATAGAACATTTGAAAGATATAATTGGTAATTTTAAAAGATTATAAGTTAGGTACATAATTTAGCCTAGCAGATTCTAAATGATATTCCACTCCTTATTAGTATAGCCGATTTTGATATCGATATTGCAGGGATATTGTCAATTCGGTGATATTATAATTTCACAATAACACGGCCATATCGATAATGCGGAGACGTGAAAGTCACATCCCTAAACTTCACACACATGTCAAATGCGCTAACGTACGTATTTCTTTTTTGGTCTCGCGATAATGAAGACAGTGTTCCTCTATTACCACTAGTAATAATAACTTTATGGAAAATATAAAGAATGTTTTTTTCTGAAAAATTATAAATAGTTTTCTAAGTAATACAATTTAGTGATAATTTAAACCACACTTTCCAAGTAGATAATGGCGCCGATTTTGTAAGGCATGGACTAAATAAAGATAAAAATATGGTTGTCTTTTATTGTCATTCAAGCATAAAACAGATAGAAGAATTGTAAGAACTATCAAATAGACTAATCTAAAACCTTCTTTAGACGACATCTCATAATTCATAATAAAAACTATACTACCAGATTGCTAAAGTTCCACATAACAACAAATTTGACAGCTTTAGTTTTCTTCCGTCTCATTCTTGTTTTGGTTGTTAGTAAAAGACAAAACAAAAATCATTTATGTGATGCCCTACAGAATCAGTGCTAATACTCATCGTGTGTGCAATATTAGCATTTATAGTTCTAAAACCATTAAAAACAGTGTGTATATAAAGTTAAAAATGTACATGAAGCAATAAATAAGGAGCAAGCATGCAGCGACTTGTAGGGGAGTGTTAGACACAGGAGTGGAGGGCGCGGCTCGCCGCCCCGGTCCTCAGTCCTCCACTATATTGAGCTCGGTCAGCAGGCTGCAACAACACACGCGTCAGCGCGCTGCCCACCCGACCACCGCTCCCCAGCCGACCAGTTATATGAGCAAACTGATAATCTATTCTAAGTCCACGGCAATAAAGTTGATTTCAGCTCATCGCTTTTTGATAACGAATGAAAAATTATGGTGTAATTACAATGACGTAATATAGTAATGAGAGACTGTGAATCGTATCGGTAGACCGAACGACCACGTGTTTAACATCTTAATGTGGTTGAAATAAACTCCCAAAACAATTTGCACATATAACTAGGCGGCACCAAAGTAAATATATTTTGTCTACAAACATACACACACATGTCCCAGTTCTAAATACGTCTATAATGTCTACCTCACACCATCTAGAGTGTAGCACATTTACCCAAGCAGTGTACCATGCAGAAAGGGACGGCGATATCGCGGAGATACCAGAGTGAAAGAGACGGATAGATATATCTAACTACTCAAGCTTTCATCGAATAAGAAGTCCACAGTAAAAATGAGTTCTGGGTAAAAGGAATGAAAAGATTTAAACCAATTTCAAAACAAAATATATATTTTCCAAGAAAATAATTCCTTCTAAATTATTGGTTTGATATCATTTTGGAGAATTAAAGATAGAATAGTGAAAAAACGCTCAAAAGTGCTTACCGTGGACAACTAAGTATTTCAGGAAAACGGTCGAAAGTGTTGACGTAGACATTAAATAATAATGATTATCCTTTAAAATTGCTTAGCTGTTGTAACAGAGATTGCTTTAGGTAGGACTTTTGTCTCGAATTGGTCGGAATTGGCGCGCATGGGCAGCTAAATAACTGCGTGCTTATAGGGAACACAACAGTTATACTATAATCTTAGTCTGTAAGCTTTCTTCAAAATAAAATAAATAAATAAATAAAATATGGTTATGAAAAATGCCAAAATCAAGTCACTAGGTATTATTCTGTAATCATGTAATTTTATGCTACGTCATCACTTTCGGCATTTCTCTATATAGGGTGTAGTAAGTAATAAAGGTGTGTATACATACAAGGAGGCGGGCTTGGCCAGGTTGTGGTGCCGCCGGAGCGGGCGCGGGGACTCGGGGGGCGGGGGGCGCCGCGCCGGCGGGGCCGCGCCGCTTGTGGCTAGCGGCTGCAGGCCTCTGTGGGGAGACATCAGCCACTCATGGTACAAGAGCCTTATTATAAATTGCCAGTTGAAAGCTGTAATCTTGTATGAAAATGACAGGTTGTGATCGGCAACTGGCTAGCAATTAGAGCTCATATTAATCATATAACACAAGTATACTTGCGCAAATGTCTAGTCTAAAAGTATACTTGACTTGATCGCTATTGTTCGTTATTGAGTAAACTTCACCCAAAATTTCATCCTCCTCCCATTCTTAGCTGTAGTCGCCTGGTCGGCGGGAATGTCCTGTTCTTCCAATCATGTCTCTTCATACGTAATCTCAAAGTTAACTATCTCCTCAGTCATGTCATGTTTCACACTATTCATGCATTTTTTTCTGACTGCGCCTTATTTTCGTGATCCAAAACAGGTAAATTTGTGCAAGACCTAACTGGACGTACGGTCGTCGGATATGCAGTAACTTTTATGGGTTATAGATATGAGTGGTATAGTTACCGCAGACTGCCGGGCGCGCTGGGCACGCGGCTGAGCGGCACGGGGCGCAGCGCGGCGGGCTCGATCATGGACTGCGTCATGGGGTCCTCCTCGCGCGCGAACACGCCCAGGTCGCGCAGCCGCACCGAGCCGCGCCGACCGCTGCGCACCACACGTAATACAATACAATATTATCTATATACTAGCGACCCGTCCCTGGCTTCGCACGGATGCAGTTTCTCTACTCTCCTTACATTAAATATGAAAGTATTATACATATAAACCTTCCTCTTGAATCACTCTTTCTATTAATAAACACCTCATCAAAATCCGATCCGACAGACAGCAGGAAGCAACTTTGTTTAATAATATGTAGTGATTAATACGTGAAGAGAAAGCTTCAAGTTTATATGGAGAAGGAGTGCAGACAGCTAAAATTACGGTCTAATTTCGACCACTTGGCGTCCTCTAGTACATCTTTATTTCATGTAAATCAGATACGCGCACTTATGAAATGTGGACTCTAGATGCGTGGTTCCAAATAGGTCCTATGGAGAAGAACCGGCAAGAAACTAATGGAAATTCTTTTAAAATCATAGATTACAATCTTGATCAATACAATGATGTGGTAAGAGCTGCGAGAATAATGTAATAATTATTTGCCTCTGAATAAATTTGCCATAGCAGTTACTAGCTGACCAGTTCCGACAGACGACATGACAACAAAGGTGCTGCATTTCACAAGGCGGCATAAACCATTTCTATTTGCACTGAATTCTCTAGCGCCGCACAAATGAGTGTGGCCAACATATATGCCAAATATTGCCTTTAAATATATTTATTTAGTTCGGTCTATCACAATAACATATTTATAGTAACGGGAACCTTGAAATATCGTAGCACTAAAAGCAGGCATAAATTATTAGAAATAACATGATAACTCACGTGTTTCGTTGGAATGGCGAGTTGGTGATGTCGTCAGGAGGAGAGGTGGGCGCCGTGTTCGACTCGCGGATGCCGTTCGAGGGCCGTTCATGAAGAGCACTGCAGTCATAAAATTATTTGTATTATTGTGATGTTTATGTCTAGAGGAGCCCTCATTATTACAGATGAGTTAAATGATTATACAATTAGATTAATTCCCCGTAATCAAGAATATGAGGGGCCACTCCAAATCTTATTTGTATTTCAATGACGTCTTAGCGGGGCGAACAGTTTAATATAGGCTAAACCGATCTTTACCGCCCCACGGGTTGAGGTTCTGAAGATGCGTGTGTACTGACCTGTCCACGGGTGACACAGAGCGCGTGGAGGTCCCAGAAGACACGTGCGCGAGCAGCACGGCCAGCGCTGCGGGCGACGCGCCCCACGGGTTGAGGTTCTGGTCACCAGCTTCTCCCGCAGCACGTAGCGCGCTCGCCGTGCGCTCCGTACTCTCTTCCAACTGCACAGTCAAGTATATCATACAATTCGAAGACAATAACTTGTCACTTAGAGTGACAGTAAAGTAAACTGATCTAACCTCTTTGAGCTGCGCACGCGTGTCCTGCAACATTTTGAGATTCCTAGCGGCGTCCTGAGCGTGCTGCAGCGTCAACGCGGAGAGCCTCTCGAGCGAGTAGCGCCCCGCTTCGGCAGAGTCGATGTGGTCTAGTAGACGAGGCAACATGTTCTCGTCGTTCTCCTCCTGTGAAGATTAGTGAAGACATTGCATAGTATTAGTATTTCAGCGAGTCAGACTCGTTGACAATGCGCAATAGGCTTCAGCTGAAAATCAGCGCTGCAGTTACAATATGCTGAGTTGAGGCCTATTAGACACGTGTTACCACAGGGAGCCAGCCACGCATCGCACTAACTATAAGGGTAGCCATTATTGTTGTTGTACTTCCTTGTTGTTTATGTCTTATCCTTCTGTGTGCGTCATTTTTATTGTTTTTTTTGTTTTAAACCATTTATTCAGCTACACTACTTAACATAAAAAAATGAACAAAAAGAAAAAGAAAAATGTGTAGCTAGGGGATCCAGCTCAATATACGCTGTGCAGAGTGCAAAGCACTGATTTTCAGCTGGTTCCTGCCATTTAGATTAATTATGTAGTCTCGCGCATAATAAATTATAATAAAAAAATGGTGTGTTATAGGGATGTAAACACTTTTAATTGACACATTGATAATATGCTATCTTTAGGGGTAAAACAATTGCACGTGGCGACGGGATCGGCGCGCGGCCCAGCGCGCACATGTGAACTCTGCGGTGTCTCGTGACTCACTGTCTTACTGCCACGCTAGTCTTAGCGGCACCCGCGCGGGCGCGGATACGGGCGGAGCGACGATCCGTATGAGGGGGCTGCGGACCGGTTGTTTCCGCTGGATATTTGTGTGTGTAGGCGCTATAGTGTGTTGGTTTTTGTGATGTCTAATAAATGTATTTCTTTTGTTTCTTTTAATATGAGCTGTTATGTTGTGGGCGCGTACCTCGATCTGCATGATCTGCGCTTGCGTGTCGGCGATGGAGTCCCGCAGGTACCGCATCAGGTGCAGCGCGTCGGGCTCGAGGTCGGCAGCGCGCGCGCGCTCGCGCTGCTGCAGCAGGCGCTCCAGCGCGGCCTCCAGCTCGCCCAGCGTGCAGCGCGCGGCGCACGCGCGCGACACCCAGCACTCCAGGCGCGCCCACGCCTCGCGGTACGATGCGCTCTTACGGTTACGGGAGCGATCTGCATCCAAACATTTTATGCTATTAAATATGATTTCGTTTGTATTTACGACATTATTATTTCCTGATGACGCACAGTGTGATATGGAGCCTGATTTTGTGACATTGTCTTTTTATTCCAAATTCAAATAGTTTAAAGCAATATAAATGCACGAGTAAAACTCCCAGGTGACAGATGTGACTAGATGCTGAAATATGTTTTTTTTAAATCGTTAAATTTTTATCCACGTTTTTACAAAATCAAAAATAAATCTTAAACTATAAACAATATTGTAAAATAGTTGAAGTAAACTATGTAGAGCAATCAAATGCTCATACATTGGAGCAATCAGGGTATTCGTAAGACCATTCGATCTGATATAAATCAGGATTTTCTAATTGTCGTTTTTATTATTTTTCTCGTATAGTCCACCATATTATGCGATGATATTTACGCACGAGCTAGCTTAGTTGGTCTTCTATAGCCCTTAAAAATATCACGCCATTGTTCCGTGGACTATCTCAGTAATTAACCAAAATATGTTATACCCGGGTCTAGCGGCTCTAGGGTTGGCACTGACTGAATCTATTTATTGGATTATTTGTTTAAATAGATTATTTAAACATACATACATACTGGTCAAACATATAACCCTCTCCGTAGTCGGGTAAAAATATTTTGTATTTATCCAGATTGAATATACGATTATTACAATTTCTGAAGTAACAACCTCCAAGAAAATCTTAAAATACGTTTAACATCAATATTCCACGGAACTATGGCGTGATATTTTTAAGGGGCATAGAAGACCAACTAAGCTAGCTCGTGTGTAAATATCATCGCATAATATGGTGGACTATACGAGAAAAAAATTAAAAACGAAAATTAGAAAATCCTGATTTATTTATTTATTTATTCATTCAACTTTACATGGACAACATTACAGTGAATACCAATACGTTACACAGTTAAAAACAAAAATAACGTAATTATGTAAAAAAAAAAAAAAAAAAAAGTAGGAACAGAAATAACGATAATTACAGTAAACAATAGGATACAAAAATTGAACAGATATCACCATTTAGATAGGCAACTACTCTACTCATCTCTTATCCATCTCCTCACAGAATCTCAAACATTCACGACACACAATCTATCCATCCCATCGCAAACAAATCATACTCTGGCGATGATGTCAGAAGGGCATTCAGCATTGTAAGTGCACGAACTAGTGGAGAGTTCGCGTGCGACACAGTGCGTGCCTCTGGCACTTTATATCAGATCGAATAGTCTTACGACTACCCTGATTGCTCCAATGTATGGGCATTTGATTTATCGCCATAGTTTGTTTGAACTATTTTACAATATTGTTTATAGTTTAAGATTTATTTTTGATTTTGTAAAAACGTGGAAAAAATTTTACCGTTTTTAAAAAAAAAATCTGCCTCTCTCTCTCTCTTAAAAGGATTTCAGCCTCTAGTCACATCTGTCACCTGGGAGTTTTACTCGTGCATTTATATTGCTTTAAACTATTCGAATTTGGAATAAAAAGACCATGTCACAAAATCAGGCTGCATATCACACTGTGCGTCGTGATTTGTTTATGACATCAATAAGTATCTTTTATTTGAACAACTTGTATGTACTTTTATTTTTAGTTCATCGTCAAGTTTGAAGGCATAAATAAACGTAGCTTTTTTTTTATATGCACAAATAATTAACGTGTCACAAATAAAATATGAATTTAAAATCTTCGTGCCAAAACACGGAGTCACGTGACATGACGTCATGGCATTGCTCGTTTAAAGCGTGTGAATATGGTTATCAAAGAAATACGAGTGATAACAATAAATACTAGATGATGGTGATTGAAATAACGTTCCATTTTATGTAATTTATAATAAAGACAATTTGTAAAAAACGTATAATTTTGAAATCTATCAATAAAGCACTTTTCACAAATTTTATTATTGATCTTTATTGTTGGTTAGTTGGGTAGATGATTACTACTCACCATGCAGCCTGCCCGCCGCTCGACTGCTAAGTTTGTCGCGATGCCCTCGTCTTAATATCGACACTTCCTCTTGCTTGCGCCGTAATACCTAGACACACACAATTAATAATAAATACACAATACACCAAATTAATAATAAATTTACTGCGTGTTCACCCGGTACTATGTGGACGATGGTAGAACATGGACTTCGGGTCAGCCCTCAAAAATGTCCCAACCGAATGTAGACTTAAACGCAAAAAGTAGACTAAGCAAACGTCACTCTTAAAAAACTTCCGTAAATTTTAATTTTAATTTTGTACTGACAATGTATGTCCATTATCGAATAAATGCTTTCTATTCTATTCTTCATTTAGGCGATCGAGCAACTACACGTCAATGTGGCGGTGCTATGCAGTCTAATCTTCGTATGGTGAAAAATTGTTGCAAGCTAAATTAGGCTTTGTGATGACGACATATGGTTTACATTAGCTTTTTGGTATTTTTAAGTTTAGAAATGTAAACTCGGGACTTTTTTCTTTAATTTTGTACTAGATCCTTAGTATATGTGTTTCTACGTCGATGTATTCACACATTGTTGTCATGACAAGTAAAGTATGTAGGACTGTAGTACGGGTTGTACCGCCTGGTGGACTGCTCATGATGGAACTCTACTGCCACTAAATAATATTATTTGTTATTTTGATATCAACTCACCGCTTCTTTCATCTTAGTTTCGGCTTCCAGTGACCGTATCAAGTTGGCGTTCTTACGGGACTCTTTGCGAAGCTGTGCTACCTAAAGAAATAAAAATCATATTTTAGTGTGATTAGCAATTTGGACCAAGGCCTAATGGCCTTATAGAACGAATAGTTAATGAATAACGCATGTTTTATATCTTGTGACGTTTCAATATTTTGAACTTCCAATATAGCGTCATTCGTTTCGCGTAGGGGATCTAAATAGTAAGATATACGTTCTTAGCTGAAGTTAGATTCCTAGTGTGTGTAAATATTTCAATATTTTGCTTGATATGATGATATTTCGGACATTAGCTTTACATACCTCTTTAGCTCGCACCGCTTCAGCTTGTGCGTGACGTTTTGCCTCCTCGCGCATGCGTTGCACTAATTTGACCTGTAAAATATATACTAATTAACTACTCAAATCATACAGAAAACAAACGAAATTATATGATACAGATGTTTGTGTCTTTTCATATAAATTAAAAACTATCTCAAATGTATTTTCTTCCCTCTTTGTCTCTCGCAGTGCGCTTAGGGAACTTTATTTGCTTAAGCGCAGATTTTTCAATCGCCAGATAACGTTTTATCCATTGAATAAATTTGACACTTGACAGATTTTTTATAAGAAATCAGTCAAAAATTCAAATTTATTCCCTCGGATAAAATGATCTGCCAATTGAAAAATCAGTCCTAACTGGCATAAAACAGTTGACTATTTAAAATCAGAACAAAAGAATATGTCATCCTGAATATTAAGTCCCGAGCTACGCTATGGCAGTTTGGGACAAAAGATCCGTCTATTAATCTATTTCCTCCACAACTTCTGCTTGACTCCTATGCGAAAACGGTCGCGTTGATCGACAGTAGGGTTATTATTACCTTGTCGCGTTTCATGTGCTGCAGTTCGGTGCGCATCGTGGAGATCTGCTGCGCGGTCTGCTGCTGCGAGCGCTGCAGCCGCGTGTGTTCGCGCTGCGCCGCTTGCAGTCGCTTCAGTTCGCGCGACATCGCTGCGACCCGACGCTCGTACTCGTCCTTAACGCGTTTTAGCTTCTCGCTCGGAGGGGATGGCTGCGTCGCTGGGAAGTAATGGCAATTTAGTATGAAGACGAATTAATATTCGACATTGTAATAGAATTAAAATGTCCAATGGGTGACTCCTCTATAGACTTCGATAGTCAATAGTTCAGAGCTGCTTGCATCCACCCTCTGCTTGCCATTGATCTAAATATATCCGACGACACACAAATGACGGGTTTGTGACGTCTTATCGACAATTCCATGGTGTGTCTAATGTTCTTAACCTACCTACATGGAGAAATACCAAAATCTTTTTGGGAAACTCTTCTTAGCCTTTCAGCAATGGCGGTATCAGGACTACCCAGGGTGCGCTAGACGATCTCAGAGTTCTTCAATTGTGGCTTTCCCTCCAGTGCACGCACATATCAAGCAATACATTTCAGTATAAGCTGACCTCTTATTGTACGGTAAGCCTATACAATGCGAGGTCAGCTTATACTCGAAATGTATAGCTTAATATGTAGCCGTGTGTACGTCTAATCGTTGATCTAAACTAATATTATAAAGAGAAAAGATTTGATATTTTGTATGTTTGTTTGTGTGTTTGTAAAGGATAAAATCAAAAACTACTGGACCGATTTTAAAAATTCTTCCACCAGCAGATTATTACCACTATCACTATCACTGAGTAACATAGGCTATAATTTATAAAGATATCACGCAGGCGAAGCCGCTGGTGGAAGCTAGTATGAAACAAAGCTAAACTTACCAAGTGAAGCCAGCACTTTATCCTTCTCGTCATTGGTGGCTTTGATCTGGTGGTGCAACGTGTCGAGCCGCTGTTCGTAGTGTGTTTTGAGTGCGGTGAGGCGGCGCTGCGATAGTTCCAGTTGTTCGATCAGACGCGCCTTTGTGTCTATGTCTTCACTAAGCGTCGCTAACTGAGCGGAGAGGACACGTTGACCTGTGAAATAAAATATGGTATAGTACTCGCAAATCTTTATGAGCCCTGAACTGAACTCTCTCTCCCTCTAACACCTATAATAAGCGTACTATTATAGGTGCTAGAGGGAGAGAGTTCAGAGGACTCATAACTATTTGCGCGTACTATAACTTTATTCTCGTGGAACAAATATTTGCTCCTCATAACTGGGACCGGGTGATCTGTGACTGCGGATAGTAAAGCGTAAATATAATGTAGCCTTAAGCCTTCTCTGATAAAAAAAATGTACAGTCGCGCGAGAGCTCCGAGGAAACGAGGGCTGAGAAAAGGGGAACTGTGCGCTGCCCCCGACCGTCGCTCATACCCCGCACTCTCCCAGTACTCAGAGACACTGGTACAGGGAGAGTGCGGGGTATGAGCGACAGTCGGGCGCAGTCGGGCGAGTGATTCTCAGCCCCCGATTCCTCAGAGCTCGCGCGCTGACTATAGGTAGGTACGAGTATGTAGGAGAAAACCGCATCAATTCAAAGGTTGTTTTTTATTATGATGAAATTATTGAATGATTATATATAATCTCTAAATGTATATCTTGATATTTAGTCGTGCGTACCTTTAGCCTCGTCGTCCTCCTCGTCGGAGTCGCTGGGCTCGTCTCCGTCGGAGGGCTCGGAGTCGTCGGCGCTCTCGCCCTCCGCGCGCTCCCTCTCCCCGATGTGATCGTCCACTGCACTTGTCATGCTCTCACTCATGTTCAGTTTCCGCTGGAATTCTAGTTCGCCCATACTACGCGCAAGTAGCTCTTTTTCCTGAAGACAAAATATATTATACAGGGTTATTTGTAAAACACCGGCAGTGCTTTAAGGGGTGAAACTACTCATTAATATGAACAACTTTTACTAAGGGACCAACGAAAAAAAATTCATACTTTTCATACAAAAGATTAACCTTGCTCCATCAAAATGTTTGAAAAGTTTGAATTTTTTTTCGCGATTTCATGGTTTGTCCCATAGTAAAAGTTGTTCATATTGGTGAGTAGTTTCACCCCTTAATTAAAGCATTGCCGGTGTTTTACAAATAACCCTGTATAAACTGTAATCAAATTAATCATACTTAAAAACTAGCTGTGCCCGCGACTTTGTCCGCGTGAAATTTAACAAAATAATTTTTTATTGTGTAGATCCCTAATTCTAAAATAAAAGTAGCCTAAGTTACTCCTTATTACATCAGCTATCTGCCAGTGGAAGTCCCGTCAAAATCGGTCGAGCCGTTTCAGAGATTAGCCGGAACAAACAGACAGACAAAAATTTAAAAATATTTTTTGTTTTTTGTTTTTCCAGGCTTCGATGCCACTTATATATGCCAATATAGGATGCTGTATCATGTTGAAATCGGATGCCGGTGACATCTAGTTGTAGTAGATATCGTTGGTTTCGGTTAGATGCATATTGTCAACAATATCAGCATTGTATCGTATTGACGGCATGAACAATGTTGAACCTGCACCTCTCGTCAGAGAGTAGTTATTGTCCTTGACCTGCACTATACTACTCGCGAAATTGATCGAAGTTAAGGGAGAACGAGAGTGTAAAAGGGCACTTAAGTTCGCTTCGTGCAATCTCGGCTCGCCTCGGGCGACTTCCGATCGTTGTCAAAGGACTCGAATCGTGCGGGCGAGGGGCGAGTGTATAGTCGCGTACTGCGTACTTCGGACAATTTCGACCAGTACTTCGTCGAAGCAACTTCGCGAGTAGAGTAGTGCAGGCTTTAAAGTAAGCATCTATGACATAAATATCCTAAAAAACCCATGTCTAATACTGTTGTTGTCAATAACTTACCTTATAGAGTTCCCGTTTGGCATCATCTATGACGAGCGAGGGGTCTTGTACGGAGTCGTGTCGTGTCCGCGCGACGGTCGCCTCACGTTTGCGACTCGCTGCGTACATCGCGTTGGACTCTAATAGTTGCGCTCGAAGATCTTCTATCTCACTTACGTAGCCCTGGAGAAAAAGAGCCAATCAATTATAATTTGAATTCTATTTCAAGCTGAAGATCACATATTCTGTCTCCGTAACCAGATATGACATGACACTAAAAATCAGGGAAGTATGGTCCTAAGGCTACTTAGGACCAAATTTTGAATTTTATTATGATGTAAAAAGATATAAATATGGAAATTATTTAAATGAATCATCACTGAAGGCAAAAATCTAAGTCTACCAATCGAATGGCTGATTTTGCAATCGCCAGATAATGTCTTATCCAACGAATAAATTTGACACCTGACAGATTTTTTATACAAAAGATGTCAAAGATTCAAATTAATTCTCTCGGATAGTTATCTGGCGATTGAATCATTTGCCCTAAATGGAGTAATTTCTTTATACAATTAACAATATGTCCATTAATTCAATGTTTGATTTTTTCTCTTTATTACCTGCACAAGTGACGTCAGCGAACAATCCGTGGCGTCTGGACTGCCGTCCTTGGGCGCCCAGTTGGCCAGCGCCTTCTGCGAGATCAGCTCGCTGTTCCTGGCCGACAGCTGCTCGATGGTGCCCTGCATGGCCTTCACTCGTCGTCGGAGGGACTCCACCTCGCCCGTCAGGATCGCGTTCTCTTGGACCACGTCGCTCCAGCCTTCCTCGCCGTTCTCCGATATTACGCGTTTGCCCTGGAGGAAATATATGATATTGTGATTTTATTTGGAACTAGCGACCCGTCCCGCTTCGCACAGCGGTGCAATTTCTCTACGATTCTTAAAATGATGCTGAAAACCGCATCAAAATCCGTTGCGTGGTTTAGGATGAGTTAGCGGATATACAGACAGACACTCGCCGAAAGTGACAGTATTTGATACCATGTAGAGATATACTGGGTGAAATAGTATAGCCATATTTTACGAGGTAATCAGACCCATGATACTGAACAACTTTCCCCAAAGAACATAGGTCCAAATCTGAAAACGAAAATTCAACTTCTCATACAAATGTAACAATAAATTATGATTTTTAATAAATAAAACGCATAGAGATAATACATAGTACCTATAACTAGAGAGCTTACTGCTATAATTAGTTGTACGAAATTTTGTGCCCACATGAAAGTCACCCGAGATTCAGCGGTGTCCCTCTCGCACACATGGCCATTACTCATCAACTTAGTAATCTACTAAATTGGTATTTTCAGAATCGTTTTTACATACATATTAGAACAAATGAAACTTCTACCCACGGCTATCAAAATAAACATAATAAAAATTATAATTGACGTGCTTTGAATATTATATTAAATATTATTATTTCCATACGTTATTCAATAAGATTGATTATTACAATATTTGGATACCAGTAGTTAAAGAAGTTTGCATGCGGGAAACACTACATCATTCAAAATGGCTTACATTGTCAACTTAGTTGTCAACCTATTGTCAACATTCGTGGTTTTCATAGTTCAGAAATAAACGTGATCAAACATTATTTTTGTGCCTAGAATAATTTTTTGGCGACAAGATGGTAAATACTTGAGTTATGATTGGGTGCAAGCGAGAATATTATCCTGGTTGTGGAATATCGTTCCATAGGTAAGTTTCATTGAGTAGTGTGACAATATATTTTTATTTTGTGGGATATAGTTGCTCCAAGTACTTATTTTAGATCGTTTCACATAACATACAGTCCACTAAGTTAAATAATTTACGTACTTTAATAAATTTGGATTTGTTTTCCATAATCTGTAATGCGTAGCATATTTTCGATGCATTTATTGTTTTGTATAATTTGAGTGATTCCAAGTATAGTATAAGTATACATACAGGGTTATTTGTAAAACACCGGCAACGCTTTAAGGGGTGAAACTACTCATCAATATGAACAACTTTTACTATGGGAACAACCATGAAATCGCGAAAAAACATATCAAACTTTTCATACAAAAGATTAACCTTGCTCCATCAAAATGTATGAAAAGTTTGAATTTTATTTCGCGATTTCATGGTTGGTCCCGTAGTAAAAGTTGTTCATATTGATGAGTAGTTTCACCCCTTAAAGCATTGCCGGTGTTTTACAAATAACCCTGTATATAGTTTAAGTTAATTTGTTGAAATCATTTGTTGTTTGTTGTGCCGAATAGATAATAATGTTTTTTTGTATCTCTTATAAAATGATAGACTTTATTAAAATTCCATGTTTGTTTTTTTCAGGATTCCAGCTGATAATAAGCAGAGGGTGTTATGGATAACAGCCACGAACCTTGACATTAGTGTGTAAAAGTTCGCATGTGTTTGTGGCGTAAATTTTAAAGATAATGAATTATTTAACAGCAGCAAAAATAAAATTAAAACCTGAAGCAGTTCCTTCAATATTACCATAGGTACTATTGTAATATGTTTAATAATTATCAGTTGTTGTATGTGTCTGTTGTATAATGTTGTGTGTAATTGTCTGGTCTGTAATAGTTTATACTAATATAAAGTATAACACATTGCACAAACTTAAGATTCACACACTTTGCTTATTGTTTATTTGTGTTTAATATTTTCCTATTAGTATAGTTAGATGGATTAAACTTTTACTGGATTGGATATTGTACTTAGATATTGTGCCATAATGAAGATAATTTTTGACATTACAGATAGCCACAAAAAGAAAAAAAACTGTACGTGCAAAATAAATTGTACGTGCAGGAACATCTGGTGAATCAGGGCATGTAGGATCTTGTAGTAAATGGGAAGATGTTGCAGTTTCCAGTGAACCACCAAATAAGAAAGTAAAGCAAGAGGAAACAAGCACATAAACCCAAAATACAACTATAATGCCAACACAATTAAAATTACAATCAACCATTAAGTTTCTAGCCGGTCTCTTCTCCATAGAACCCGGCCCACTTTGGAACCGTGCATCTAGAATCTCAACGTTTTGACGAAACGACGACGACCTTTTTATGGCGATTTGAAATTAAAAAAACTTTTGCTTTGACTTTCATTCATTGTGTTTTATTGCTTAATGTTGTGAATGATGATTATACTTGAGTTTGCCAAACAAGAATATTATAATAAGTGATATTCGATTCTGCAGCACTAAGCATGGGTTACCCTTTCTGCTATAATAGGAAAGATCTCATAAAGAAAGGTCGTAGGATGGTCGCAAAGCTAAAAGAGAAAAAGAAAGAAAAAGTAGAAGAGGAATTAAATTTGTATCTTAAAATGTTAAAATCTAATGTTTTCTATGACTAGAGCTGCCAGATGTCCGGAATATTCACGCATGACATTTTATTATACACGTAATCTGTGTATAAGAAAATGTCCGGATTTTTCCGCAATGTCCGAAATTTTCTCTAAATTTTCTTTTTTATTATATAGTAACCTTGCATATGCCTATTTATATATTATGCCTTGCCTGTGACTCTAATTATAACCAAAAGGGTGTATGTATATTTGTAAGAACGTTTAGATACACTGTATGGACCGTATATTTCACTATTTACTAGGAAAAAAACAATTCTTACTATTCGATATCAGTAGTTAATTACCTGATAACTATTCTCATAACATAATTAAATATTTCTATCATGTCCTACTTTTAACTAAAATGTATGGTTACCCTATTAGACAAGGACACGGCTACCACAAAGTATTCTCACTCAGACCGGCTTTACGGCACTATTAAGCGTTCCAGTACTTGTACTATTTCTATGATAAAACGAGACACGTGACCAGTCATTATGTATGAAAAGCCGATTTTTAAATTTCAACCTATTTTAATTGTAAAACCAACCGACCTATTTTATATTTGGTAATTAATATATCGTACCTGTTTGTATTCAGCGAGCTCAAGCTGCAGTCGCGCCACCTCCTGCCTCAGCTGGTGTATAGTCCGCGACGTCAAATCCTGGTTCACGACACATCTATTCTTGATATTCCTCGCCCTATTAGCATACTTCAACGTGTTCAGCGTCTCCATGAAGTCCCTATCGCTTGGCGACACGCACGCTATCATCACAGTGTTGCTGTTGCCTCCTAAAGAGTCCTGGAGTAGCCTCGTGAGCTTCGAGTCTCGGTACGGAACGTGCAGTACTTTGCGAGACCGGTCCCCGAGGGCGGATATCACATTGCCTAAAGCTAGGAGGCCGCAGTTTATTGATATTCCTTCGCGTGCTCGCTCGCCGGTTGCACCTGGGTAAAATAGAACATATTTCAAAACACGACGCCTTACAATGTTACAATGAGAAAAAGAAAAATTGACAATGATTTACCAATCAAATATTCAAAGCTTTTTTTATCGTAATCTAGCAGTAAAGACTTTGCTCCAAAGAAGATTAAATTAAAGAGAAAATTACCTATCAAGAAGTTGGGACTCCTATCTTCATGATCGGTAATTTTTTTACAAGGTATCTCAAAGTTTAGTCTCTCACGATCGTATTGAAGTTTATTGCCAGAGTCGATTTTCATTACCATTTCACTTACGCGGTAGACCTGCAGGAGAGCTTAAGATGCAGACTTCTCACCTTTCAGTTTGGTAGCAAATGCAACGAAAGCACGAAACATTGAAATTTTTACCAGTTAGTTCGGTAAATGCCTGTTCCACTAATTATTGTATCGTTGTACCTACTTCTAGTACAACGAAGCCAGATCAGAAAATTGTCCAAATTCAACCTCAAAATCTGTATTCCGTTCTATCAATTCTCACCTGTACGTTTTAATCTCTCCGAGCCAGCCAGATCAACGAAATGGAATTTCGCTGTAAGAGTCTCATACTGTTCAGGGGCCTCGGCATCCGCATCCCTATCTACTGCTGCGGCCTCTTGATCCGCTGCTAACCGCCTCTGTCGTAGCAGGAGAGTGAATACGGCGTGTGATCGAGATGATGACGAGTTCATGTTCGTAGCTGCTGTGGTTCGGGCTAGGGCTCCCGCTCGTAGGGCTCCTAGGGCTTCCCTCGCCCCCCGGACTGCTCTCATAGATGCTCCTACTATCCTGACGCCGCCGCAACCGTCCTCTGTTATCCTGAGCGCGCCCTGAAAAAAACCAACAGACTTGAAAAACTTGAAGTGGATGCGATATCAAGGATGTTGACACATTAAGATAAGTAAAAGGTTGTAACTATCAAGCTCTGATGATGATGGCTTAGGGCTCAATTTTGGAGAAGCGGAGCGTAGCGCGGCGCATCGCTCTCTCGCTCGCTCTCCATGAACGGAGATAAGCGTCTTTCGCTGCATTGCGCGCCGCTTTGCTTTTCGCGCGATTTGCCGCGTCTCCATAATTGAACCCTTAAGGTATTCGGGGGTTACAGAGGGCGCTAGTTTCTTCCATGAATCCCTATCTTGTACTTTGATCTTGACGTAGGCGTCGTTCTATTTCATCTCCAACAGACTCAGCACGCTTCCAAAGATCGCTGCCTGTGGAGGTCGGATGGCCAGGGCTTCGATGTTGTGACAAAGCGCCGTCAAGTGGTTATGTTTGATTGCAATCGCTATGAAGTTAGTGCCTTCCCTTCTCAGAATCTGGCCAGTGGCCAAACCAACGCCTCTTCATTTTAAAAATATCCGAAATATAACTTTCAAGTACTATAATAAAATCGATAGAAATAAACCGCTAGCTAGAAATTTTGTTGAGGAGTAAGCTGGTCTGCCGTTGTCATTATTCAGAAGTAGTTTTTATGAAAAATTTCCTTCCTTTATCATATTATAGTTTTCCGTTCTTTGCATATACATATGTATGGAGGGAAGTGCCACAATCCACGTGGCTAATAAGTTGTTAATTTTAACATATGTGCGTGTAAAGAAAGTGCGCTTCAATGGTTTGTAGGGAAACAATTAGATTACCCTTAATTAATTCAGTGAAGCACTGATTAGGCGCATGAGTGACTGCGCGTCAGTCATTCGGGAAGGGCTTTTCTTTAGTTTGTTACATGTTGTTATTATATAAGGTCCAACTTTACTAGCGGAGGTCCATTTAAAAGGTTATAGAGTACTTATCATTATGACAATTTTTACGATAGGACCAATTCAAAAAATCGCGACAAAAAATCTGCTGTTCCATACAAATAATTCAATGTTACTCGACTAGATGATAATATAATATAGGAATATGGGATTCAACTTCAGAATACGGTACTCAAGAGAAGCGTCAGCGTCAGGATGCAGATATAATTCTTTTTAAGGAATATTTAATTTACTACTTTAGAAAAGCAACTTTTTACACTAACTTTTAGTTCAGATATTTTCCAAAGCCAATGAGCAAGAGTATATTTTTTAAAGACTATTCGGTAAGTCAGTGAGAAGCCAGCACAGCAAGGTTATCCCAATATATTAAACCAATGAATCCATTTCTTTGACGGATATTAATTCCTATAATTTTTCTTCAAGCTGATTAAATAAGCGCCTAGAATTTAGGTCAGTATTATTGTTCAGTAATTGCATTAATCACCCACTCAATGTCGTAAAAATAAAGTAAATATTAATATGTTAAACTGCATAACATTTCATAACAGCTGACTGCAAATATTTGGACATTTCAATGTTATTGAATAAGTAAACAGTACAAGTATCTGTAATTTTTTGCAAATGTTGCGCTTACGCTTCCGTAATCGATGTGACACGGCAAATGTTAAGTCGGCTGACTGACTTGCAACATTTATTTGTTTCGCACTTCTTGGTCATAAATCTTCGAGCGGCTACCAAATTTTGAAATCTTCACTCAATACTTAATGTTTTGAAATGACAATCGAAAAGATAGCATTTAGCTATGGTTAAATACTAGTAACAATTAATAATACGAATTTGACATTTTTATTCAGTTTCTTCCGATATTTTTTTACGAAAAGTATGTCTATTATTGAATCACACCAATCACTGTCAACTTTTTTTAGATCCTAGGTCTATTTTTGTAAATCTAAAACGTGATTCAAGCAAAAGTAGATTTCTCGGACAAATGACTGTCGTAATATTTGTAAGGCTGCGAGAATTTGTGGCCGATGTTATCTTAGTCTTAAAACCAGGTAAAATGGCTTCAGCCATTCCATTTTAGGTCAAAATAAATGAGAACACTATTCTCATGAACCCAGTCCAAATTTAATCTAATTTGCTTAGTTAGAAGGATTAACAGGAAAATGAGAATCAAGTCGTTGTTTTTAATAATAATTAAACCACAAACCTTTGCGAACGGATCTTTGGCAGGATCAAGAAGGTCCACGATATCTTCATTGTAAAGTTCTATGAACTGCGCTTGCACAGAGAACTCCGGCGGCAGCTGTCCTTGCGCGCGCGCATCATCGGCCCTCGCCTCGGCGCCGGCGAACAGGTCGCGGATGGCTCTCGGGATGATACCGCGACGTTCTTCATCGCCGTCACCCTCGCCTTCCCACCCGCTGCCCATCGTGTAGGTCTTGCCGGAGCCAGTCTGAAAATCAAATGGTTAACATGAAACTTCACGATTCCTCAAACGAAGTCCGAATGATCGACATAGGAGTTTACAGTATCATCAAAAAACTATACGGGGAATGTGATTTCGTCGCCAAATGAACATGGCATTCTTTTATGTCACCATGACCAGCAGTTATTTAAAAAAGAAGTACGAGTACTACTGACTGCTACTGACTGTTGGAGCTGTGGGTATTATAATTACTTAATAATCGTGCGACTAAAGTTCCCACGGTCACGCCGCGTGACCACGAAATTCACTTTCTAAACTCGTGAGCTGGAAGTACACACCATGAGCTTACGATATTACCGAGCTGTACTTTATAGTACACTCATAGTTATAACTTATTCATTTCGAGTACAACGTTGGCTGTATGAGTGTTTGTGAAACAGAAATCGAAAGTATGATTACCGCTTTACCACTGCTATTTGCTTATTCATTCATGGAAACTCGGACCATGTTGGCTCAGTTTACTTTCGACGATAGCTGGTTCGTCTTCAAATCTACTCGGTCTACGTTGGCCACTGTTATAGACACTTCCCAAACAGTGATTGATACAAAAAATAATTTATAGTTGAGTCTTCATGAAAAATCATTCTATAGAACTTTATAAAGGAAGCAGTCCCGGATATATCAATAGACTGTTCTACGAAATTCGATTTAAACATAGATGGCTATCAAAACATTCAATTACATATAAGTAAAACATAAATAGCCATTGTTACACATGTTTTGCACTTCGCACATGGCGTCAGCCTGTCTGCTACGACAGGCACGTGACTGTAATACAGATCCGATGCCGTGAGATATCGTTTAAAAATATAGCTTATGAGTATTTATATAATTTTATGACTAAAAACTTAACGTGACAGAGAATAGTTAACTCGATCAGATAAGTATAGATCAGACGCAACAAGGAGAGAAAGTACGCGGTGTTGCATCTCTAATCATATATGATGATAATTGTGAGATAAAGCTTGTAAAATGGACAGCGGTTAAATACGAGGGCGCGACGATTTCTAGATGGTACTCAAAGACAATGGACGTGTTAAACATCCCAGGCAGCTTAAGAATTTCCTTTCATTCTGTATTCTTTACTGAGAATACCGGTAGTGCATTTCGTCGATTGCATCCACTCTCTAGTCAGAACTGCTTGAAGTTCAGATCGTTTTCTAAGATGCCTGTAGTTCCTACAGTACCTGTGACCTGTGTAAATTTTTCACCCATGAGATCTCAGAGTCGAATAAATTCTGTAAGTTGTGGTCAGAGCCCACATCGAAACCTTAAAATCAAGTGCGTGAAAGCCTTAAGACAATACAAGCTCATTTCTCTGAACAAAAGAGGTTGCATTGGTGTGTCTACCATTTGTTCTGCGTTCGACATAGGTCTGCAATCTTCATACAGTTGCGTCATAACGCCAGGTTAGGATCGAACATTGACGTGGTGCAATACTAAATTGGTTGGCTGTTTCCATCCAACACTAGTTCAAATGTTTATAAATTCGAAGGTTCGGTGTTTTTTTTATCTATTTTATTTTTCTAGTAGTTTATCTTGGGAATAGTAGATCGGTTAACTCCCGAACCCAACATCAAATCCAATAATGGCCGCGGTGTGGTCCTTGGGTCCCAATAAGCTTCTGTATTATTCATTCAAGAGCATGGACAGCACTGCAGTAGCATGGACTTGTATCCTATTCACGGTAAGTATTCAGCTAATGTTCCAAACGAAGAACTCTACTGGACTGACACGAATATCCGGAGGACTTTCTTGGCCTTAAAACAGGCCGAGGCTTCAGGGCGAGGCCACCCAGTAAATCAGCCAAAATCGATGAAGCAGTTGACAGAATACCCACTGTTGACGACATATCAGATTGCAGCAAAACTTTGTAGGTTTTAGGTAGGTATACAAAAAGAATGACATAACATTAAGAGTAAGACAAAGTTTTTGCCAATGTTTTCCAGAAACCAATAGCACCTTACATAGCGAAGTTAAGTAAGTCTATTGTGTCGGATAATGACTTGAGCAAACGGATTCTGTGTGGTATATTTGCAAAACAATTATCAAATGTATGCGAATACACGTTGAACAAACGTTTGCAAGGACGCAAGGAAATTGATATGTTGCTCAAAACTTAAAGAGAAAGAGATTGTAGACATAGGTCATGGTACTAGTGCCGTTTTGAATATAGGTGCGGTACCTCGTAGGCGGGTTGGTATGGGTTTAGCCATAAATACACCTTGTACGTCAAAAGTCTATAGTTCGCCTGTAACATTAATTTTGTAGGGTTATATTTATGAAGCGCCTACGTTCGGCCCGTTATAGGTCAAACAATTTTATGTGACGTTCTTGGCACAACTTGAAAGGGTGCGATATATTTGTAGACAAATTACTGGCGTGTAAAGATATATTGATGGGCGAAATATTTATTTTTGATACATAACCAGCATGAGTGAGATCTCCGAAGCCTAAGGCAGAGATGTAGGATGTGTAGAGGAACATATTGTCGATGTTTTTAATTTTTTCTACGTCGGTATATTAATTTATTGGACACGCAAAACACGTAAATCGTAGGTGCGTATTTAATTGATTTATTTATCACTGTTCAAGGTACAAATCGTCATTTTTAATAACCTGTTTGTAGCAGTTCCTTTTTGGGATTCTTACATAATTCTATATTGTGGTACAAGTTGCAATCGTTAAGCGACTATTAGAGTATTCACTACCTACTGTTTCATAATATTAAATACAGAAAGAGATAACGCTTTACCGTGATAAGAGAAAATTGATACTTTGGGGGTAAAACCTCTTCAGACTTTTTTAGAACCGTGCACCTAGAGTCTTTCTAGTGGCTTATTGAGTAGTATTGTTAGTTTTAAAAATATATTTGCATGTCTCATGTATGGTCGAAGTTTTTGAAAAACGAGCTAGGTTTAAGACCTTCATTGTACATAACACTTAAGGCAAATAAATTATTATTCTTCTACTTTTAATTATTTATTTATTTATTCGTATCAAAGTACACATAACACAAACATTCTAAAGATACAAACATAAACTCATTCGAGTTTTACCGTGCATCAGTGTCATCGACCGTATATAAAGGAAAAAAACACAAAGTGATGTATTCTTTCCCTGGTTTTATTTAAATTAACAACTTTTCTATTATATTCTAAGCAAGCAGATGTGGACGAGCTCCAGTCTCGACTGTAGAAGAATTGAAGTAGATTGGCATTTGAGGAGAAGTATGATATACTAAAGATCATCTAGAGTACGAAAACCAAATTGTTGGTGTTTTTTGTGTCGTAATGTTGTGCGCGTAATGCTTTTGTTCAACACTGGTAGTATAAGTGGTAGGTAAGTGGTATTTTATTATTTTCAACCTAAGCTAGGTTGAAAACTTAGTTGAAAATAATAAAATACCACTTTTTTTTTGTTTTTTTTTTATCGTGGTAAAATCTTCAAATTACTCCTCCCACCCCGGGCAGGGCGGGAGGGACTGTCAGACTTGTACTGACTAAAATCCACGGTGTTCCTTCAATAGCCCTTTACGTTCTAAAATACTACTTAGCACAAAATTCAATCGCCCCCGCTCATGCCTTACGTTAAGGGCCGTAATAAATCCTATGTATCGCGCACGATCGTTCTGTTTGCTCTGATGTCACCTGCTCTAAAGCTAAACAAGACTCTATCATGCGGAAACTTATACATATACCTACTTAAATTATACATAGAGCAATGCGTCCTTATATGCAATTATACATATTTACTAAGCACACGACTTGCAACAATACGTTCGTAATATGCATATAGTTTACACTGCATAATATGATAATCACATTCATATTCTACGACTCGGAATACCTGTGTTTGTAATGTATTTGAACAGGTTGTTATTGTCACCTATAGTAGTTGTTTAATATAATATCAGGTTTTTTAGATTTCAACATCATCATCAACATAAGCCTTCAATCGATCGTCTTCGCTTCCTACATGTTTATGAACGGCCTCTATACCTCGTGTCTGTTTCCATGGTCTCTACTCCAGAGCTCTTTTAGACTTCTTATTGCATCCTGTCCATGTCCTGTGTCCATCTTCTTATTGCATCCTACCTATGTGCCTTGCCCATTGGAATTTAGTATTTCCTCGACGCCTTTGGTTTTGGTTTCTTGCTTAATTCACACATTCGTCTAGCGGTCTAGGAGTGTTATTGGAGAGTTCATAATGCCAAGGTAACGCTACAGTCTGACCATGATATAGGTACAACTATTGCCTTTTCGAATTTACCTGGTACTATTGTTTCTTGTTAGCGAATGGGTTTATCCTACTGGTATCACCACTTTGATCTGGGGTCACATGTTTTCACCATTTTCCTTGCTCTTTTGTATCACGGCAAAAAAGGAGAGAATAAAACGGGGAAAAATCCATTCCTTCACTCTATTGATTTATCTCGCTCGATTTTTAGTTTGGTCTTCTCTCAAGGAGACAAATTGTGTGGAGAAAACAGGTACGTCCACCCGCCGCGCTAGCCCAGCTGTAGTACTCAGATTGCTACCTCTTATATCAGTTTATCTTATATTCAAATCGAGCAGTATGCATAAGTGAGTGCGCTTAAAATGTAGGTAAGTATTCACCTCTGAGTTCCTAAGATTGTATTGATTAGATAAACGAGGTATCGCGATATTAAATCTGCTGCTGCTAAGATTGCATTGAGATGATTTCTGAAGTAAAATTACATAAATATCTTGTATCAACGTTTATAAATAAATATACCTTACTTATGTAATACACCTTGATATAAAATATGTATGTAGGCGTTGCACTCGGAGTAAGTTTGTGATGTGCTAATTGCTGATGTATTTAATGATAACTAACCACCAAAATGCATCTTAAGTTTTTAACTGTAAGGCGTTCTTAAAAGTAGTTCCGATGCTATCGTCCACGTTGAAGTGATAGAGAAAGCAAGAGATATAACGACTTCTTAAAATTTTGAAGCGTTTGTGTATTCGGTGGTTATAGAAACAGTCAATAAGTACAGTTTCATAGAAGAGCTACAGAAGATTATTCAAAAGAATGCTTACAAAGTAAACACCCCAGTATTCTTACTTTTGCAAACTCCAACGACCTCGAAGTCTTCCAAACTAAAAGCATTTAAAAGCCTCATCAAGTAAGATGCGTGAAGCAGAAAATTAATGCAAATATACCTAACTGAAAACCAAGGCTCTGCGGAGCAAACACATTACTCAAGTATTTGGTCAGGTGCAGCCATGCCCTTCGTGGGTTTCCCGTTAGCGGACCACCACTGACCTTGAGACCGAACGTACACACGGAAATATATACTTTAACTATAAAGATATAAGAGTTATAGTTGGTATCGTTATCTGTTTGCTGGCACTTTATCTGGTGGCAGGCTTACAGGCTGCTGACGAATTTGATGTTATCTGTGCTAGGCGCCTAACAATGAGTCATGGTGTTATGATATAAGATTGTGGGCCTAGTCTGTTTGTGTTAGCTAATTTTTATGCAAACTATTACGATGGCTAATCCCGATTAAGAATAGGGGACTGAGGCTGACATTCAGAGACGACAGAAACGAGTCTAAGCGTGAACTTACGCTTCCACCTGTCAAAATTTGTTCGTACTCGTGACTCGTTTCTGTCGTCTCTGAATGTAAGCCCTAGTCCCTTCATCTAGACTTGGGTAGCTCATAAGCGAGTGATAAAAAAAAGGTAGCTCTTTTCGATTGATGTCTCTCTTCTCACTCACTCATTCGCTACATAGGTCACTAGCTCAGTAGCTCTCGGCATCCGGCATGTCTCACCGAGACACCTAAGTCACCGAACAGCTCATTCGGCTCGCTTCAGTATACTTCGGATAATCGGACCGGTCGAGACGTAGATAGAGTAACCAATCGAGAGCCACTGAGCTATAGAAGAGCTAAAAGAGTGATATAGCATTTTGGAGCAAAAGAGCTAATCGCTCTATTTCTTTTCAGTGAGCTATTTCGCCCATGTCTACCTACACCTTGGATGAAGTATTGATGAAAGGTCAATAACATAAAACGCCTACTGTTGAACATAGGATCTCCATAGCATACATCCGCAAAAAGACATCAAATTACAGAGGCCAGGTTTTTCTAAGTATTATAGTGGTGAATTAGTGGGCATTTAACTTAGGGCCCATCCACACACAATACTTTTAGCAGCAGAATAGCGCGTTTTCGCGTTCGTTATTCACTTTTTGTAAGCAAAAGGCATCCAACGAACGCGAAATCGAGTATAACCGAACGCTTAGACATGCTCTACAGAATCCGGCCGTTTCATGAAGCAAGGAACATCACAGCAGCCCTACACGTCATCATCGCCAGCTATGAAACAGGGTGCAACGAAAGAGCCTTCACTAGTAACGATACCTGATATCCATCCGTCTGTTTACTTTTAAGTTCGCCTCTGTACATAGTGCATAAAGTATAAATAAATAATAATAAAATCGTCTGCCGCACCTTGAGCGCCTCGATACCAACATTGATATCTGGCTAATCTTGCCACAACAGCATGAGCGTTTCCCATGAGACTGCCTGTCTACACGACAGAAGAAGAATCATCACGAACCTATTGTAATCCACTGCTGGGCCGTTGTATGAGAAAGAATTCCGCATACGGCAACTTGCTGCAATGTTTACATTTAGCCGAGCATACCTACCTACTTTGTTTATGCATTTTTTCGACCATTGTTTTAATTTCAAGGCCGGTACAAAGTTATTGATATTGACTATTTTAAGTTACCGCTTAATAATATAAACATTTATCGAGACGATTAATTATTATTTTCGGTAAGCTATTGAGAATTATTGTTGTCCGATAACATTGATTCTCCAAATGATAATGGCGTAGTATCTAGAATACCGAATAAACAAATAACTTCAATCGTATTAAGTATACAACGTGTAATTTAATTAATGCAAAACCTCACACACCTCGGGGGACAGAATTAGAATATCTAGTTTAACTAGCTAGATATACGAAAACGGAAGTTTTAGTTTTTCTAATAAAAGCATTATGCAATAACAATACTTCAGTTTTTATTAAGAAAATAGGTTTGACCTTAGCATTACTTACTGCATTTAAAATTGAGTCTTAGCGTCTTGAAATAATGATAAAAATAAAAAACGATTAAGCGAACCTCGGTTTGGCGAAGATAAGTACCTAGTACTTTTTTTTTTAAATGTGTTTATTAAAATTTACTGAAATCGATTCAGCTGTCAATTAATTACACCGTGAATAATTATGCTAAAATGTATCAACCTGTAGTTAAAAATTAAGAAAACTTAGCTGATAATTATATCTATACCTTCTAAAATATGGGATTAGGGAACAGCCAGCAGCGTTCGATTTTTGAAACACCTCAGACAGGATTTCGCCGTAGAAAATAAAAGGGTAAAAATAACGTGGTTCGTTACCATCGTCAACACGGTAACCTGTCGGTTTTACTTCTTCGACGCATACTCTCATAATTGATGGGAATGCTCGACATGCGGTGCATCCGTTACGGCGATAGTAAATTCCCAACGTGATAAATGGCACTATAGTTCTTTGAACATGCAGGTCCTTTTCCACACGTCCAATTTTGTCACAACCGATATACCGTAGCAGTGATGATAAAAACAGTAAAAATGCCAAAATGTCGACCGGAAATAAAATATTGCCGAAATCCAGTACCTATATTCATCTACAAAAGTGGGTTTCATGTCTTGACCCAGACTGAGGAGCACGTCAATTCAACTTCTAAACAATAATAAGAACACTTCAAGGCTAGCATCTCTTCAATCATTATTTTACTTCATTACTTTGCAATGATTAAATCGAGGTATAAGTGGCTGACTGGCTGTACATAATCATTATGCTAACAAATGCAACATTTTTCTCCCTATTACGTTTGCTATTAGACTGGACAAAGAACACGATACCCTAAAAGGCATGAAATGGGACCACCGTCAATTTACATATTTAGAGAATGAATCAACATAAAGAATAAGGCAGACCACACACGTATTCAAAGAGGTATATAAACTATACCCCTTATTACAAAAATTTGAAACCAAGTCTAGTAAAACTCAGATTTTAAATTTATCCGTCACTTTCTAACTTCATATAACAAAAAGAGATAGGGCTATATTAAACCCTGGGTTTTACAAAACTTGATTTAAACCATTTTTTGTAATAAGACGGATAAAGGTGCGTGAGGAATTAATAATTATAATGGGTATAATATTGAAAGGAATGCGCACAACTGGCAAGGGATTTAATATAGAGCGACAACCAGCATTTATATGGCCAGGCGAATTCGTTAAAACCCTAGGTCGAATAGAGATTAGGAATTGAGGACAGCTGAAGAAAATTACTTAAGAAGAAAACCCAAGAGAAGTCCCCAGCAGTGGGTGAAAGTAGATGTGAAAGAATTATATGTCATTAGCACCAACAAGCGATGCACTAACATGGTTCTGGCAAGCAACAGATATAACTTCTCGACTAATTTTCTTATGGTCGGTAGATGTAAGGCCGGTGATGATCAAAGAGAGGTATAGATTGTTCGAGTTGTATTATCTAGTAGCAAGTGTGTGGTCGTCCTAACTTTTAGTATGTAGGAAACGGCAAGGTATGCGCGGACGCACGGATATAGATCATAGGCGCGCGCCGCCCGCCCATTTACGGCGCAGGCGCTAGGTAATGTCGTCACCCGCTGTCCTTAAATGTTTCACTATTTTTACCCGATTACGGAGAAGGTTATTATGTTCAATAGTTTGTGTTACTCTGTTACATAAAGGGAACAAGTTTTCTTGAATATAGCATAAAGTAGAAGCTTATAATTAAGGATAAATTATTGTGAATAATTTATGTACATTAAGTGAACAAAATTTACCTAGTATACTAAATTATAAATGATGTAGTTAATAGTTTATTTTTAATTAATACGTTAATAAATTTTTGCTTTACTGTTATTAATATAAATCAAACTTCCCGAGTTGTTTGGACTTTGAAACTTAACATTTATTAAGTACTACTTCTTACTTAAATTATCATTCTGACAACTAACTTTAAGGACAAAAAAAAATCAGTTGGACGCGTTCATAATTCTAAATTGGACGTAGTTATACGAAAAGTATTCAACTCACATTGAGTGAAGATATTTAATTTTAAAGTTTATATTGTAATTCTTCATTGCCGCAGTGCTGTAAAGTTAGTTTTATTGGAATTGATGGGTAAACTTTTATATTTTTTAACTTAAAAATGTATAGTTAGGTTTGGTTTCATATTTTATATCTAAACTAATATTATAAAGAGAAAAGATTTGATTTTACTACGGGACTGATTTTATAAATTCTTTCACCAGCTATCATGCAGGCGAAGCCGCTGGCGGAAGCTAGTGATATTATAAAATTAAATATCTCGAAACTAGTAGAAGGTGGGTGGCCCCGTTTCGTTTAACTACGTTCAATTTATCTACATAACTACTGAAACTTCGCGTTTAATATGAAATGTTCAAGTCTTATCTGAAATCTGCTCCCATGTAATCAGAATTTCCACTTTTATCCTTCAATGACAAAAAAATAACACGATGAAACAAAAATTTGCGACATAACGCCTTACAGAAATAAAATCCGAATTCGGCGCAACAAGCTATCAAAATGGAAATTAATAGATTAACACCTGTACATCCATTCATACATCAAGTTTCCAAATCGAGAATGCTTTGAACAGCGGAATTCTTATACAAGATGCTTCTTAAATGGTCGGGCAAACTTTCAGTTTTATGTTAGAATTTTAACACGATTGCCACATAATTTGAAAAACGATTTTTTTCAGGTAAATATTCACTGCTATTTTTGATTCATAGCTTTAAAACGAAAGAAGACATACGTAAGAACGTAAGAAGCAAACAATATACATATTGTTTGCTACTTAGAGTAATTACTCAGGTTTGCTTAGATGATTTGGTTCTATATCCTTAAAAACTCAAGTGACCATACACTTTTGGAACCATACATACCATACTGCGATCGGAATTCGGAACCTTCAGATGACTTTCAGAAAATTCAAAACTGAGCTGTTTCGAGGATCCAAGTTGTCATCATTTGGATAATCATTTGCCAGTTCATGAAATTCCATGACTTTTCCAGGTTTCCAAGGTCTTCTAGGTGAGTGGTAACCTTGTAGAAATACGCAAAAACTACGCGGAAGATTTCAAATAGACTTTTACTTGATAGGTAAACGATAAAAGGATACTTTAATCCCGATCGAAAGTAACAAGAGAAGTGGAATCGCAGCATTGAATTACAAAAGTCATCGTTTCTCGATCCTTCGAAAGTTGACCAGCTTGACGCGTTTGTTAATTGAACTGAAATGTTAATTTGATGAACAGAAGTTGCAGTCGTCCATGTCAGTTTTGCCAGTTAAGGCAAAGTGAGGTGTAATATTTGCTTCATAGATTAATTAATAATAGTTTGAATTCTCGTTTCCTGCGAGATTATCTCGAAATCGAGCATGCATTTCGAGCGCTTTTTGCCGTTTATGATAGTTCGAATTCGAAATACTACTTCTCGAACGGTACCGACCAGTTGAAACAATTCGAGATTCGGCCTCGACGTTTTCAGGATAGGTTAACTTAATTACCAGTCGAGAAAAGTTCGATGTCGAAACAATTCGAGACCATTTGGATTGCACGAGAATTACACCCCCCCCCCCCCCCCCCCCGTTCGTAACTTCATATCTCCAGTCGTTTGGAGGCCAGTATCATATTCGACCTTCTCGGGCATATGGCCACAGGTCAATAACACTACGCATTTCATGGTCTATTTAAAAAATGCGTGATCCACGTTTTGTAGTTTATTTCGTCTGTTTGTTGTTTGGCGGTATTAGATACGGGTTTGCCAGATAGGTACCTATGTTTTGTGCTTATTAAATGAGAAAATGAGAAGGATGTTAATGATAATTAACATAATTAAAATTCGTTAAGGAAGCTCCTTTAAACGGCATTCCATACATATTGAAGCAGATTAATAGGTATTTACTTAATTATGTCATAGTTTATTGTAGTCTAGATTCATTCTAGCAATTTAGACTGTAGATACTCATTGAATTACTCTGTTATAAAAAATATTCATCCAAATTAAGAAACATTCTATCTATCTACTAGCGACCCGCTCCCGGCTTCGCTCGGGTGCAATTTCTCTACTATGCTTACATTTCATATGAATTTTTTTCCAACTGATGGTGTTAACCGCATCAAAATCCGTTGCATGTTTTAGGAAGAGTTAGCGGATACGCGCGTCTGTCGGTCGCAGAAAGCGACTTAATTCTATAGGTACGTATGTAGAGATTCACCCCACACATATCGAAGTACCACTAAATTCAATAAATAAAATGTGAAAGGTTGAATTTTTGTGAATTTGGATGTTTGTTAATTAATCATGCCTTCACGGCTGAACGGATTAGGATGAAATTTGGCACCTAGGTAGACCGTGACCCGGATTAGGACAATAATACTTAAAACCTGGGTAAATGAAGTAGTTCTCCTAGGATGCGAGTGAAAGCGGGCAACAGCTAGTAATTAAATCATTTATATTATGTCTATCGTGGGTGCGCAAACTTTGTAAGTCCTAAGCTAGACTATTATCACCTTTGAGACCATCTGCAGCACTAGCACGGCGGGTGGACAAACCCGTTTTCTCCATCCTTTGACTTCTAGACAGAAGACAAAATTTAAAACGGTAAAAAATGGTTTTGTCCCCGATTTTTCTATCGACAAACGCGTTTTCTCCACCTTTTGTCCCTTGCCGGGCTAACATGGGCGAGCTCCGCGACATAACTTTGTCGTCGCGTTATCTCGTGTGGAAACTGTTTTTTAAAGGCATTATTTCGTTTTGTCACGACGATAAAATATTGTCTAGGTGCATATGGTAGCCTAACTTAAAAGAATACAAATCAAAAAACCAAGAGAGAAAACGGTAAAGAGATGGTTTTGTCCCCGATTTACATCTCCGCTTTTTTCCGTTCTATTCTAGCTCTGCTGACTAGTGATAAACCGGCCATCGTCTTTCCTTCGCCATCCAACAATAAATGTTAGTTTACTGATCGATTCAACCTACTTTGACCCAAAACGTCTTCAATATACTCACCATTTCTTTTTCTATAATAAATAGATTAGATATTACGTTCAATGAGTAATTTGGGAACTGTGTCAACCCTCTATCAGTATAAAAGCATAAAGGGCCCGTCGAAGACCCGGATATCCGCCGATAACAGCTAGACAAAGAAACAAGGAAACGATATTCTATTCGAAGTAGATCCAAACAATGCCCGTAAAATTGTTGAGTGAGGCTCAGTGTGAATTGTGGCATGTAAATAAAGGCTATGATTGTAGTAATTTGGGTGTTTGGATGATTTTAATTATCTAACCTTCAGAAATATCACGATATTGATGTATAAGAGCTTGACCCAACATTGAAAACTCTTAATTTTAAATTTTTGTGATGTAATTTAAATATTTTTGTGACATGATTTTTCATTTCAAGGGTCCACTGCAATAATAAATAATCTTCTCTCTGTTTGATTTAAAGATGCTTTTATAACGTTTCAAATGGCGAAGGAAAACACAGATATGAATTAAAGAAATTTTGGTCATTCGGCATTATAAATTTGTAAAATTCAAGATTCATTTTAAAAGAGTATCAATGGAGTTTGTTGCCGGTTTCTTCTCCATACTCCATAGGACAAACCTACTATGGAATGGTACACCTAGAGTCTCGACGTTTTAAAATGCGTGCATTATGCAAGTTGAAATAAAAAACTTTTACTTTGACTCAAAAAGAAATGCATAAATCCATTACCTATTTATATTTTTTAATGATAAAAAACCAAACGTTATTCTCAAACAGAATAAATTTATACGAGTTACTTGCACCATTTTTCATATAACGGTATACCGCTCCTTAATAATAATACCAAAGTCACTCAGCAGCAATAAATTACTCTAAACGAGTTTATTATAGCAATTACGATGAACAGTTTAACGTCAAGATAAGATAACCCAGTTGTAACATCTCCATCCAAGTTCACGAACAAGGTCGACGCACTCATCTGCGAGGTAAGAGTAATTCGCTCAGTAATCCGCTCAATTGACGCTCAGCTAGTTGAGTCATGACAATCAAGTATTCGTGGACTGGTCATGGATATTTCAGGTGTCGTGTGAAATTGTTTCGGAAATGCATGCTTTATTAAAGTAGGTTAAGTGACGATTCACGTGATGAGAGGTGATCTTAGCGTGCAGTATTCAATTCAGGTTATTTCTGGAATGGCTGAACCGAACCGTCCGCTAACGACTGACTTCAGTTACCTTCGTTTATTTATTTAAAATACTTCATGTACAATGTATAAAGGCGGTCTTAAGGCGAGGTTTTCCCACTTTTCGAGACATTATAGCCTGGTCGTATCACCGGTTCGCAAACGAAAAAAATACGTGTTATTTTAGTCAACAAAGGCTACTCAAGCACCCAAACGTTCTAGCAAAACCACTAATGTTCAGAAAACCTCCAGTTAGGAGACTGAGGCGAGGGAAAATACCTCAAGACTTAATAACAGCAAGTGAACCCTAATAAGGGGTGCATCATTGGACGCATACCCAGCAAGCCTTCATAAATAAATTAAAAGTACAGCTGATTGTCCTATATTAAGGACAGATTGCAGTAACAAGGGATATATAAAAAAAAAAAAAAAAAAAAAAATTTAGTCATAGTTCGTTAGTGTGATTATTAAAATGGGCAATAAAATAAATGGAAGAATGCCTGAAGACTCGGGAAAACCTCGCCTTGATGACGTAGGCTTCTGTATCAACCCACCTTAGGGTGAAGCAGGGACAATGTTGACAAACTTAGTTGAGAGGTATAATGTTACATAGACATAATTAGAAAGAAAGAAAGAAAGAAAAAAAGTATTTATTAATTAATTAGTCTTTAATTGATGATTTTACAGTAGCTGCCGTATTAAGAAGTCATATAAATTAGTGCTTAGCTCTACATAAACCATGACCTGGCATAAATATGGTGCTATACTTTATAACTTTACTACAAAATTTGAATACCAGGAAGTTCTTAAGAATATTTCACAATAAATCTATCGCTGAAACGGGACCTTTCAGTAAAATCGACAGTTTCAGGTACCGAAGCAACCATACTAATTAGAATTATAATAGGAAGATATATTTTTCAGCTAAGTACCGAAACAGTCGTACCAATAATAGCCGGAAGTAGGAGCAGCACTTAAATCCATACGGATGGTAGAAATGACCTCAATAACACAAAAGATCTTTACGGATAAATATTTGTTCCGCCGCCGGAAGATCAGACACCACAGAATGCACAGAACAATACGTGCAGCATGCGCCACACTGTCTAAACAAATCTCCCATGGATAAGTTGATATTAAAGACGTTTAAAGTGGTTTTTTTTTTTTTTTTAACTTTGCCCCTCACTAGAATTTCTCCTGTATCGAGGGTACAGTTTACAAACATACATGTCACTTGCACATACAACCAGACCCGAAACAACTATCTGTAGATCATACAAATATTTGTTCCGTGCGGGGATCGAACCCGCGGCACGTAGCGCAGAAAGCTAATCGCTTAGCCACTGCGCCAACCGTGTCGTCAAATTAAATGATTAAATGTAATGATAATGGTAATGATAATGAGTGATAATGTGTGATGGATTAAATGTACACTTCGTTAAATCACGCTGAAGCTGCATTATGTTTTCACGTGCAGCACCGTAATGAAAGTTAAACAGTAGAGTTTAATTCAGAAATTATTATTGTTTGGCTCGAACATTATTCTCAGCGACAAACGAGGTCCAATTATTTTTTAACAGAGTGAAAGATAAACTGTCCTGCGAATTGGACAATTATGAATTACCTTATTAAGAAATTCTTTATCGAGCATGTCTTTAAGTACTTAATATAAAGCAATCATGTTTCACTCGAGCACATAATTAGCGGCGTGGCAGTTCATATCGCAAGGAGGTCGCCGTGGGCGGGCTCGGGCGGCAAGGACCGCCGCCTGCGCAACTTTTATTGTTATTATAACACCGCATGCAAATCATGATCCGTTCTGTCATTGAGTTTTTGTATCGTAATATAATTAGCGGACGCACGTGGGCAGGGCAGTTGATGCTAGTATGGACATACAACTTGACACGCTAGATAAAAAGATCATGTTGGAATCGTAGATCTGTTTTGCACTATAGTTACGTCATTAGCACAGCGTCCTTTAGACATTTTTGGCACGCGACTGATGCTCGTTTGCTTGATTTATAGAATATACACCAAAGCGCAACACATCCTTCCCTAAACTTCCAAACTAAGTACAACGAGGCTCTGGTGAATTTTCTAGCCTATGAGCCCAAACACTGAAGCTTGATGACAGCCGACAGGCTGCGATACCGCGGGTCTAACGCGCAACTAAAATGGTAAATTTTACAGATCATGAAGTTTATCCCATGTTCATAAACGGTAAAAAAAAAAACAAGGTAGCTTAAAATTTTGTTTCTCATGATCGTAATGAGGTTTATTAAAAGAGTCCATGTTCATGTTCATTTCCATTTTAGTTATGCGGTAGACCCGTTGCCAGTAGACTGACCAACGCGCTTACCCACTGATTACATGATCACTCTCATGATGATTGGCAACACTAATGGGCAAGCTGGTTTTCTGCATTTTTTGTCAGAAATTTATGTCGACTAGAAAAATAGCCGGTATAACAGTAAATTATAGGAGTATCACCGACAATATTTCATAACAATTCAAGTAATACGAGAAGCTCTATCCCCTTCCGGCCTTTTACGCAAGTTTCCTGTCAATTTATTCCCATAAATGTCAGTGTTATACATTATATAATATATTGAAAGGGGCAAACATAATTTATGCCGTGCGAGTGTGGGTATATCGGGCGATAATACCATGTGTGTTTACCACCGCAAGTGTTCAGTGTTCGTAGGAAACGGGTCGGAACGACGGCAAATTGGCCGTGATACTATGGCAATAAGCCTGTTAACTCCATCTGAAGTGACGCAGAACTCAGCATTCATAGCCATAGATTATTATTTTAACTGGGCCATTAAAAGCATTTTCAATTTTGATGTGAATTAACGTGCACGGTTCCTATGTCTGCTTGGTCCTATGGAGAAGAGCCAGAAGAATCTCTATGATTTCCAAAGTAATTCGTAACTACAAGGAGTTCGGGCGACTAAACAAACGTAACTAATTGATACGTTTCAAAAGTTTCGGAACAAAAAATGCATTAAAAAAACTTAATTAACAGTTCGTCGACTTTCGCTACCCGATATCATAGTATTAGTATAATTTGAGTAGTATTCGTTAGTACTGTTGGTAGTACGATGCAAGTCATAACTCTTGATTATAAGAATCGGTACGGAGAACCTGGCTATAAGTCAAGGAACTCATTCGCAGATTCAGAAATCAGATAAAGTTAAGTTTCAATTCGTATTATTGAATTTTGCGATGTCTTGAGCGTAAGAGCTTAATATTATATTTTAAATAAGAAAATAAATAATAAATTGTCTTACGTATCTTTTTAATTTTTGTTTAAAATTTTAAGTTAGGTATATTTTATTTTTCTGTCTAGTGTTGTCACTGTGTCCGTTCTGAATAAATGTATTTTCTTTCATTCTTAGATTCTTGTCACTAGATAGTAGGAAAATTTTGGACAAGTTTAAAGTGTGCCATTTGGCCATTGTAGTTCAGGAATGGAGTTACACACGCGATATGTAAACGTAGGTAATTTGCTTCATCATTATAGGTAGGTACTCGTACATAGGTTCGCACGCTGTTCAAGAAAATACTGCTTCTGATCCAGTGTGTAAAAGGCTGATGAGATAATATTTTGAAGTGAAGAAACGACTTATCACACACAACTTGTCTTTCAAGCATTATCTTTTATTTACAAATATTTTGGTAAAATTTGGGAGAAGATTGTTGTATGGACTGTAATAGTATATATGAACATTGAACGTTTTTCTGATTAGTTGTCATCTATTATGAGGTAAACAGTATTATAGAACAATGGTTTTGATGGATGGACATCGCTTGAAGCAATAATGAGTTTCAAATAACTAAGCAATGTCAAGTTGTCAACGTGACCGCTTTTTACTCGCACCACGTATTCAGGGGCTTGGAGGAAATAGTAACAGGAGTCACAAAATACATTATTTAATGTGTTTTGTCACTCCTGCACACTTAATGCCACTAGCACACGCAATGAAAAAGTTATCTTAGGCATCGTTCACAGGGCAGAAGTCGCGATTCATGTTGCGGACTGACTAGCGGTACGATACATAAACAGGATATTTTTTTATGTAGTGCGCATAATTTGTAGAGTGATTCAGTCTCTGTTCCTAAATGCAACCACAATATTGGGATACACTTTAAAACAAAACGAAAATTTTACTTAGTATGGGGGACACGCATACTAGCGCACGCATACTAGAGCAAGGCATACATAATCAAATTTTTATTTTGTTTTGGAATAAAGTTTAGTATTGCGGTTGCATTTGGGAACGGACACTGAATAACTCTGCAAATTTTGCGCACCATATAAAAAAAAATTGTATTCGAGAACATTGTCATCAATTAGTACCATGAATTCAGGTCCCGAAAAATGCATCGACACGAAACGCGACTTTTGCTCTAGTATGAACGTTATTATAACATAAAATTTTCATTGCGTAACTACGAAGCGTACTTGACCTAATAATATCTAATTAAAATATTGATTACGTAAAATGTTAGCCTGAATTATGTCACTGGATATGTAATTAAACTTCTATGGCAGTATTAGAGGTAAAACTTTACTCTTTATTGTAATCCACTGTGAAAATATACATCAAACCACCTTTATGGCAGAGTTGTCAACTGCCGCTCCGCTAGAGACTCGAACAATTACTAAGAGGCGCCCAGCTACAGATGCTAAAGATGTGGCCAGTAAGCACAGATTACACAAACTTCGTTATTAAAAACTTGAAGTACCATACGACAGTTTTCTACGTTGTTTGGGAAAGAAAGAGAACCATACAATCATATTACTAGGAGTCGATTGATCGCGCAATCAGAAAGCATGATCAGGGGCTTTACTACGAACTATTATAGCAAGGCTGAAATTGAACTGCCCAGATATTCCAGTATGAGCTGACCACGCACTGTATAGGCTTTTCTTACAGTGAAAGGTCAGCTTATTCTGGAAATTTCTGGGCAGTTCAATTTCTGCCCTGGTATAAGCGCTCGTAGCTTACCCCCAATTGTTTTATCCACAACGTCTTTGTGACCACAGAGGAACTAAGTTTTTAAACCCCGACAAAAAAGAGGGGTGTTAACGGATGGACCAATTTCAATGCAGTTTTTTTATTTGAAAGCTAGTTTAATTGGGTATCATCTTAGCTATGTTTCATGAAAATCTGTTCAGCAGTTCAAAGTTACAGCCCTTTTTATAGTTGGAGTCGGGGGTTTTTGACGGTTAGGTTAGTTTAGTATGATGTCATACTTTCAAGCCTACCCTTATTTGGTTACTACTTGTAAACAAATACTAGTAAAAAGTATTAGTTTACAAAACACAAGTTCTAAGTCTCAACTTGATCGCTTCAAATCGGGCTTAGTTCGTTCTTTGGCTTCTTTTCCAGCAGATTTACTTCAGGTTTCAAGTGGAAATTAAATCCGACTCTATTGACATTAATTACTGCCATCCATACAAGTGCATTTCTACCGATTCCCATTATAATTATGCCATAAAAGCATAGGTTATTAAAATTCAAATATACGTTATAATACGCTTAACCTTTACCATTTGCGGAAAACTTATTTTAAGTGGCGTAAATATTTTCAGCTCATGCATTTTCAAAAATGCCTAGCGGTGCGCAGGAGCCTTCGATATAGGTACTAAATTATTATTTTAGTATTATTATTATTTTCAGCCTGTGTTGTCCCACTGCAGGACTCCTACTCTGTACTGTACCCTCTACTCTCTCCTCTCTCTCTCTCTCTCTCTCTGTACTCTGTGTACTGTAGCTCTCCTTTTTCCACTCACTTGTGGTGTTTGCTAGTAGGGGTGAGATTTTTTTGTATTACTTAATTTATAAAATGTTACTGAAAATTCCCATATAACTGAACTGAAAGACTTGGAAATGTCTTTGCGGATTGGTAGCTAAACTAAAGTAGAGGACAGAGTCTATATTTTCCCGCTACATATTTTATGGGAAAATCCGACAGATAGAAGCTGGTATCTCCCGTTGTGCTATAAAATAATAAATTATGACTGTAGGTATATCCTTTAGCTACAGATATACAAATACGGACTGAGTAATTAATGTCAGGTGTCGCGGCCTTCACGGAGTTTTAATTGAATTGTAGTGGTAATTCTATATGACGTGTTGTGCGGATTACTGGTTGAACGAGGGAAACATTAAAGGAGGGTATCATTATGAACAACTTTTACTATGGGACAAAACCGGAATTCCCGAAAATTTAAATCAGCTGTTCCGTACATATAGTCGAGTACCTACCTAATATTGAATTTATTCATAATTATGGAACAGAAGATTTTTTTGCGATTTCATGCTTGGTCCCCTAGTGAAAGTTGTTCATGATGATGAGTACAATACCCTCCTTCAATGTTTCCTTCGTTCAACCAGTCATCCTGTATAAGGTCCTACCTTTTTAATACCGATCCTTTTAACAGGTTATTTGTACTCATAATTATGAACAACTTTTAAACGGGGATCAATATTCAGAAGAAACTAAAATAAGCTTCAATAACAATTTTTTGAGTAGAATATACATACACCTGCGAAATCTTACCGCGAGCCTGGTTTAGCCTATAATTTATATATTTAATTAATTAATTTAATTTATATATTTATATAGCTATCCCTTACTAATAAATTATGTATAAAGTTGACGACACGGTTGGCGCAGTGGCTAAGCGATTAGCCTTCTGCGCTACGTGCCGCGGGTTCGATCCCCACACGGAACAAGTATTTGTATGATCTACAGATAGTTGTTTCGGGTCTGGGTGGTGTGTGCATGTGACATGTATATTTGTAAACTGTACCCTCGATACAGGAGAAATCCTAGTGAGGGGCAACGTTTTAAAAAAGAAAAAAAAAAAAATGTCATGAATAACCGCATTTTAGCCATAGATTTTTTGACGTACATGCTTTTAGTAAGAGGTATGAATTTATAACTGAATCTTTTTAAATCGTTTTATCAAAGCCTTGAACTCTCGCACTAGCTGTCCCTATTGTCTTACGTTCTTTCGACGCGTTCTGACCATCAGACCGTGCCCTTACAGGGTACCTACTCATTTTTACGCCAACCTTCTCTGTTACAAATGTTACAATGCGGTCAAGGAGCGTGACTATGATTTCCCACATTTTTCTTACTACATTGGCTATTCGTGTTTCGACCCTGTTGGAAGTACGAATATGTCGCCATGTGGTCCTTTTAGCTGTAGGTAATAAGCCAACAGTTGCTTTTTTAAGAAGTGTTGTTGGAATTTTATGTTTTGTATCATAACGTCGTTGATACACCCTACCGCGTAATTAATTACCGAGAGTATGTACTGAAAAAAATTAAAAATTGAGTTTTCGTCTAAAGTTAGCCGGTTGCTTATGGCAATTGATAGAAGCGAAAAATTAATTTTGATTACTTATGCGGTATTTACTAATGCTAGTTACGCGGTATTGATCTATCCCCGACGATATAAAATTATTATGTCTTGGCTGCAGCATCTATATGAATACAAATGTCATCTCATTGCGGTAACCGATCTGCTAGGTTTTGTATAACGTAAAATGATTTGTAGAAGAGCTCTACGGGAACTACATTATGTTCATAAAAGGATGTTTGTGAGCTTTGATTTTGAGTAAAATCAGGTAATTATTTTCTAACAGATTGAATTCTCTAAATACCAAACAGCCAATTAATTGTACCTAATGCCAAATGACTAGCTGTTAATTATACAAGAGACAATTTAAGACTTCGTTTTAGCTTTACTGTGGTCAAGTCTTGTCAAGTTGCCAAGCCTCCTGTGAGTGATTCATGGGGTTTCCCCGAAGTAATTTATATGAGTGCAGTAACTACCGGAAGTTAAATGCTATTTTACATGTTCCAGGAAAATAGGTTTGGCAGCTTTTATGCAAATTAAAAGGGATTAAAGTTTAATATGAAAGAAAAAAGTTTGATGGGTTGTATGGGAATATAAAAGAGAAGAAGGGGCATTTATATCTTTCTATGAGAACTTGTGTCGCTAAAGTCATATATTTATAATTTCGATACATTCACAGCTCACAAAGGCAATTTTACCTATGACCAAAAAGAACAGTCACATTTAAGAAACATTAGAATAGAATAACGCACTCCTAAAAACCAAACTATAGCGAAGTTTGCGTAACTCCGAATATTGCACACTCGCGCCGCCTACTTGCGGTTTCCACTTGTGTCTTATATTTCATGGGTTGTATCATCCAACTAGCTGGAATGCGTCGTGATAGCCATAATAGTTTTCACATCATTTAACATCAATTCTCAGTGTTCAAACTCTTGTAGCCTTAACCAGTCCACTACACAACACAATGCCCCAAGCGAAGCCGTCAACGCGTCAACACATTCGTGAGATGCAACAATTGCACTACAAGCTAGTGTTCTTCGCCCATATTTTTAGCTCAACTAGGTCAATAGACAAGAAACGAGCTTACAGACTGAAAGTTCGCATGATAATAACGTTTTGGAAGACACGAGGAAATAAAATGCACGAAACACAAACTTTCTTTTGTGGGTAAATTTCAGGTCGTCGTACTTTTTAAATTGAATTTTGTTTTATTGAATGTTTAAGTTTTTTTATTCGTTTGCAGACAATTTATTGAACTACAGAATTTATTGTTATCAAGCTGATTTTGAGATTTTTTTAATGTGATCCGGAATATACTGTTATTTGAATACCTATAAAAATATGGAGGATAGACAGCGACATTGTGCGTTTTTCACAGCTCTACCGTGTTCTAACACAATATAGCATTTGCCACATAACATGGATTATTTTATGAGTACAAATACCGAAACATAGAAGCCCGTTTATTCCTGCAAGGATAAAAGAAGATACAAAAGGTCTCTTTAAGTCTATATGAGAACAGTCTGCTCTCAATTGCATTTAAAGCAATGATGCCTATCATTAAAGGCTAACTACGATAATACTGCAAGCGCTATAAATATTTGGTAGAACCTTTATTGGTCTGAGGGTAGAACTAGAGATAAAATTACCTGTCCATAAGCGAGTACGGTAGCATTGTATCCATCCAGGGCTGCCTCCACCAGCTTCCTGACGCAGGTGTCGTAGACGAGCTGCTGGCAGGCGGACGGCTCGAAGGCATAGTCGAAGGTGAAGGCGCGCTCGGCGCCCAGGGCGATCCCTCCATCCCCTGCCGCGCCCCCAGCTCGAGCACATATGCCACATCCTTCTACCACCTCTCCCGGTGTCTGCGGACGGATCCTGGAAATATTTAGTAAAAGTTAGAAGAATTGCTTGATATTTTCATGAGACAATACTTTGATGGACGTTGATGGGACCAAAGTGAGGAGGGCGAAAATATAACTGCTGATAGATTGGAACACTAAGGATAGTGGAGTCAGTACAATAAGTCCCGTCGAATAGCATTCTATAAAATTTAAGAGTTTTTTAAGCTTTATTAATAAAACAGTTTTTTAAAAGTTGTTCCTAATTGCCTTTTTTGTTCAAGGTATAATCCGGGGGATCCCCCCAAAAAAATTCGTAGCCAAGGCTTTGAGAAGAACTTAGATAACTTTCCCAAATATTGGCAGCATCGCACAATCATTTTGCCTAGATGCTTTTTATGATCCAGCCACTAGATAATAAAAATACTTTTATTAATGTCTATTAATCTACACTGTCAGTGAGTTTATTAAATACTAAGTACATCGCGTGTGAATTAAATTGGCGCACTTGTTTTGACACTCGATACTCAGAACGTGCAGTTTAAACGAGACAAGTGGCGCTTCTTATCGAAGGCTGCAGATTACAATAGTCAATAAACTAAACCTACTGCTTCACTATCGATGGTTCTTTTAATTTAGTCACTATGGCAAATTGTGACAAGTGCTTAGCACTTAATTTTTGGATGGATGGATGGCAAATTGTGTTTTGATTACTTGAAGGAAATATGCAAGGTCTTTTCAAACTTTTCAAAAGTGTTGATGACGGGTAAATTTCAATTTTCGCACCCAGGCCCGAACAGTTGGGGGCATATTTTCAATGATTTTGTCAATCCACAAACTAGCACCAACTGTTTGGCTGTGTACCTAGTTGGAACATTGTGTTAGAGCTAATCGCGAGTTCGCAACAGGACTGTACTTGTTGGTCGATAAATAGCAGACATGGGACATTTCTTCTAAGACACAGGCACAGGTCAGAACTCAGGATCCAATTTGTTGGAACACGGAAACCCTTTGGCGAAATATCCGCAAGTCATCTCATAAAAAATTGCTCTTGTAATGCAAATATATTCGGAAAACGTCCTTCCACTTAACATATTGGTCACGTACCTTTTATTACCTTACATCGACATGTGAACGTGCAGAAACATATTATTAGAAGCATGAATAAGTAGTTGCTAATAGGCGTCTAGTATAGTAGCTAACAGTGCAACACTTGTAGCAATATCCTAAATGCTATTACCATTTAGCCGTTCATATTTGTAACCTCTCAACGGTATATCATGTTGGTCTAACTCTAAACTATTCTTTTACATCTATAGTATGCATAATTATGTAATATTATTTCTACAATATGTTTATGCAAATAAGTAAATACATTTTTGTATAATAAATATTGTTTTCGCTAAATATACTTAACCGAAATTGGCATTGTCTTGCTGTTTCAAAGTTTATTTCATTTCATACAGACAGATTCAAAAAGACTTCACAAAAATGAATTTCGAAACAATATTACCACAAAGTAGACAATAGTACTTTATACTTGGGACAATAACAAATCCGGTAAAGTCTTCGAGAATGCGCTCACCGTAGTCAAGATTGTAGTCTAACAAAAACGAGTCTCTCTATTAGACGTCTCGTCTACCACTTGCCCGCACACTTGAGACAGATTCGCATAGATTTAAGACAATTAAAGTCTATCAGACGTGTCGTTCTATGTGCGCATCTTCATTGTTTTCATAGTACTTAGAACTACAATCTTGACTATAGTATGCGCAGGCCCTTTGACAAAATCAACCAAACCTCCTAGAACGAGATGACGCAAATGACTCATCGGAGACATCGCGGAGATCTAGGAATGTAATAAGATGCTAATTTATAAACGCATCTAAAATCAAAGGTGCGGTGCGTCTCATCAAGGCTGGTCAGGGTTGTATACGAGATAAACAAAATGGATCTCGTGAAGGTCTTATAGATATCGTCCAAGGTTATCTGTTTGTTTTTCATAGCTACCCAGCTGATCGATGGTGATAACGTGGTTGTTGTTACAAAACAACTGTAAGGGAAATTCTCTCAAGTGTTTTTCTTAATATGTTCAAGGTGACAAACAAGCATACGGCCCGCTTGATGGTAAGCGGTTACCGTAAGCCATGAGCGTCCCCGTAAGTCAAGGAAAGTCCCGCTATATCCAACTCTCTTTAGACTAATTTCTGATTTTAGGGACACAGTTACGAAGTTTAGGTATGAGAACCCATAATTAATGAAGTGTCTATCCCTCAGTCAGAGAGCAAGCCTGGATTCCAGCTATGGGAACATTAATAAGCTGATAAATGATGATGTCATTAATTGTCATGGGCATGCATCGATGTTATTAATATTTACTCTTCTTTTTCATAGTATTTACCTGGCCTATTGCCAGCATACGAACACAGAGGCACTTGTTAATTAATATTGCTACCACCACTATTTTCTACTTCCGGTTCAGGTTTAACGTAACATGATATCTTACAAGAACAACCATAATGCAACCTGGTATTTACTGTTATTATTTTATCAGTGTGCGGCCGTAAAACTTGAGTTGTAATTTTAGTATCTATCCTAAAGTAATTGGTACATGGCAATAAAAACGTATTTAATTTCTTGGTGACAAAAGCCACTGATTACTTCATAGGCAGCTATTTTATACCCGTCGCATCATTTAACCAGTGACATTTTGAAGCCATAAAGTCGAATGTGCAAACTACAATTTTCATTGTTTCACAATATCAGCAGCAAGAAGTCAAGCTAAGTCTAGCTATTACCGAGTTAATTGATTGTTGTGTTATGTTGTTGCATCGTTGCATTTCAGCACGCCTAGCTCTCCACATTTCAATGAGGAACGGAAGTACCAATTAACGGGTCAAAAGGGAACATTACCATCGAACCGAACGGACGCACGCCGCGTACGCAACGTACCAGTTGACATAACAAATGAATTTGAAGCGTCATCATATTCATATTTCGAACATGATTCACTTTTGTTTAAGCCAGCGTGTCACTGGTCAACATTTAAGATCTTGCTGATACTTTCCTTTGAATAGCCGCCGTTTTCGAGAAAAATTAGGCCATTAGCCTTCTTGAAAATAAGACTTTCTTTGTCTTTGAAGCAAATTCTGCTTAATTTAGATTTTATTTGAAGATTAATAATTTTATGGCAGTTTCTTTCGCCTTTGTCTTCGAATTACTTTGATCATTACTCAGAAAGGATCAAATCAGAAGGTGCAGTCATGGTCACAACAAAAAAATGGCTAAAGCTCACGGTATCTATCAGATTTACTTTTATATTGTCGCCACTATTCATATTAAGTTCCGTGATAGTACAACAGACCTGAAGACTTTTTAACATAATATCATTACCTTCCTAAGAATTATCATTACAGTAGCGTAAGTATAGTTAATCTTTTCTCATCGCTTCTAGTAACCTTTTGAACGCCATGTCATTCATCCGTGGGGACAATCACTAGATTTTATTTTTTGTCTATTATAAGTTTGTCTGTAGAACATAATGTATGTCGTACATACTCCCAAGTTGTGGTAGAACAACCCTTCTTACACTGCACTGTTCCCTCATTATTCATGCCTTAGGCGTCCAGTACAAGATCGGTGCACATATTTATGCAGTGTGTAGGTAGTACAGGCACATAGGGGCTATTGTACTGCTACGTTACACAATAGCATCACGCGAGCGTCCGACGGGAACACCGACGTCGCGGCACGCCATGCAGTGTTCCTTACGAACCAAGACTTTCAACACCAATTTTAACGTTACATTCCCCTTAATGACCCAGTCCTTGGTGATGACATGAATTTGCTATTCCGAACTGTTTTGTTTATCCTGTTTTGGGTATTGCAGTTGCTGTGCAATGTTTTGGTGCTCAGTATTCCGTTTTCATACTTGAAACGTGGTAGTAATTTTAAGTTTTAGTAACTACTCTAAACAGCATTTCAGAATTACGGTAGAGATGAGTCTTTTAGACTGACATAAATAAAGCGTTGAGAAAAGATATTGATGCAAATAAAACGAATAAATGGAGAAAGTTTTATGCCAGCAAGATCCACTATCCATAACTCTGTAACTAGATTAGGCTGGAATGTTTCCAGATAACTACGCAGTGAACCGGAAGTTACTTACACTTACCCAAATACGATATAAAGCAGAGAAAATGTAAGTGCAAGATGAAAGTACTTCAAGTGGGTACCAAACCAGCAAGGAAAGCTTTTGCTAATGATACATACATGCAAGTAGAAGCACGCACTGAAAATAGCACGCACTAGACGAGTAAACAATCAGTTGCATGTTCGAAGAAAACATCGCTATTTACGGGTTAGGCACACTAAGACATCCATTGTAAGCCAGCGCCATTATCCGCTGTGTTGCAGCCACAATGGCACCACTCGTTGTTATTAAACCACAGCGACACACAAACGGATATCACTACACATTGTTATCAGTCTTATTGTATACCAATTTTTCGTTTGATGTGAGTCAGCTGGTTTTTCACAATAGACTAACTGTTATCCTGTGAAACGGGAAATGAATTTAATTAAGATGTTATTTAGTTTCTCACGAGTTCATTGTGTCAGTTTCGTCTTTGTTTCAATGTTTGACGAACGTTTCTTTGTGGTTGTTAATAGATCAATCAATCAATCGGCTCAGCTTAATGCAGCAGTCCAGTTTATAGATGACATTTAGAAATTAACACCATCAATTTATTCATTAAGGCCTATAAGGGCACTCAATTTATAACTTTGGTTTTACCATTTAGGCATAAGACCATAAAGATACAGAAATAACAGATGACTGATTATTTTATTAACTCCCGACGAAAAGAGAGGGAGTAAGTTTGCGGTGTGTATCTTTGTATCTGACTGTGGTGGCATCGTAGCTCCAAAACGTATGGACCCAAAACAATGCGATTTTTTAAAAATTGAATGCTTCTTAGCTTTGTTTCATGAAAATCTTTTCAGCTGTTCAAAAATTACAGCTCTTTTTCTAGTTGGAGTCGGGGGTTTTTGACGGTTCGCTTATTTTAAGAAGATCTGGAGATATATCCAATGCCATTGTGCATATCCCACATGAGGCACTTCATATTGCAAAAAGCCTATCAAAACATAGCTAGTATCCAATCCAGGAGAAAAGTTAGATAAAACATTTCCATAATATAATATCTCTGCATATTTGCCAAGTGCATAAGGCAATGTAGAACAGGCGTAGGATGATAAGACCCCAAATATTTTGCGATGGTCGCCCACTCCCCATTGCCACCGCACCGTGGGCAGATAGAAAACTATAACCTTTGAATAAATTAGTGCTTTATAATGATATTCAAAGTTGCAACATTTAAGAGGAAACGATGAAATATTTTACTTGTTAGTCTACACCTGAGATTCCCAACCGAAGGTCCGAGGACCGCTAAAGGTCCGCGAAACAATTAATAAACCCATAATAAATTAATATTAACGCGGGCGGCTTAAAAATCACATTGATTATCAATTAAAAGTTCTCTATTATAAAAATATATTCAAATATTATTCTAAGTTTTCAAATTCTCTAATTTCAATTTTTATTTTGAACCCTGATCCCACCATTATGTCCCAGTGGTCCCTGGTCAGAAAAAGTTTGGGAACCACTGGTCTACATGAACCAGAACTAAGCTAAATCGTTAGGCCTCATCTACACTGGCAAGAAAATAACTGGCACGTGTAAACTCTAGTTTATCTAGTTTACACTTGCAAGTTTACGTAGTGTACATTGGCAAGCTACCATCGGACAGTCTGTCGAACAATTTTCACAGTTTTCTAGGAAGTTGGTTCTATAAAGAAGGAGTTGCACATACAGAATGTGTAAAAAGATTACGGAATATATTAATATTGGGACAGATTCTTATGAATTATTCTATAATTAGGTCAGTAGGCTCTAATATTAAACAAGAATAATCTACATAAAGACAATTCCGTTATCGTTATCTCTCATATCTGCAATGTTTTGATGATTACACTCGTTCGATAAATTCAATGATATTGGCAGTGATGTTACACACTTGCTAAGTTGTTTGTGTAATCACTAATCAGCCAGCTATAAAAATATAGCCAGATAAAAAAAAACCTTAAAGTTTTATGATAGATCACAGTAGTATCCGAAATGAAATGGTTAAGTTTACATTGGACATAGTTACACGAAAAGGGTCTAATCCACATTGAGCTGAGATATTTATTTTTAATGTTTACATCGTAATTCTTCATTGATGCAGTGCTGTTTTGTTGGTTTTATTGGAATTCAAGCGGCAAACTTTTTATATTTTTAACTTTAAAATGTGTAGTATTTAAGTTTATATTTTATGATTGTATATAATTATTAGTTAGTTTTATTATTATTAAATGTGTAGTTAGGTTATATAAGGATATTATAAACTTAATATCTAGCTTTGTTAGAAATTCGGTTGGATCCTTTTCGAACTTTTTTATATGTAAGTAGTTATACTAGATGGCGCCGGCGTTTCCTATAACTACGTCTGAAAAGGAACACCGAAATAAATTCAGAGGTCAAGGTCTATTTTTACGCCCAGACAAAATGTCGTAAGGCTCCAAGTAAGCACAATGTAGAGCAGCGTCTGGAATGGATTTTTGAGGAAAGCTACATAGCATTTTGAGCTGACCCGGCCAGACGGCATGTATAGTATATATCTAGGGTCAAGTCCGTTCAATAGAATTTTCCTTTTCGTTGTATAATAATTATATGAGTTATGTTATTCTCAGATATCTCACTTAAGTATAAAAAATAATGACCCTCAAAACTGATGTTAATCTATAGATTTCCGTGTCCATTGACATTTAACGGATTGCATAATTGGACCACATTTTTCTCAATGCGAGGGTGGCATTCATTTGCACCTAAAACACTATTGCAATTCTGAATGCGATCTGTTACGATAAATTCATATTCAAAATTTACGTGCGCAATTATAGCCCGAAGAGCCTCGTAATAAGGAGGTCATTTAAATTTTAACGGTTTCAAATCACAGCACGCACTGAATGCATAATAAACAAAATTACATTTACCGGTACCAAATTAAGGTGCATTCGAATTTGTATCGAATTTTCAATTACAATTTACTGTGTTGTTCTTTTTGAATGCACGGGTATCTTGGCGGGATGCAGGCGGCGGATAAACAATGAACTTGTTGGCTTTTATTGTTTTAACAACACGCTGTATAACAATAGACGGATATAACGTCCGAAAGATCGAGGTGACCACACAAATGACCAAATTATCGAACCTAAGTAAATTTTCGAGAAACAGCAACTGAATATTTAAACATTATTTAAGTTTGTATAATGCCTCTATAATATTATCCATTTCACTTGCCCGCATAGTAAAGTAGGCCTACAGTCTGCAGATAAGAGTCATACAACAAGCTATTTACACACAACTCTTCCGTGTTAGTTTAGTGTTGAAAGTATCTGTGGTACTAAACTAAATTCGGAATAAGTAAACCAGCCGAGCTAACATGCGCGTCGCGACATAATTTTGTCGTCGAATTATCTCGTGCGGAACAGCTACCTAATCACGATGCACGCTCGTAATCGGAATCGACTCAATTATGACACTACAACAGTGTGCATTGCGTTGCTCAAATTGTAGGGCGTAGTGGTTTTAAAAGCATAACGCGCAATGTAGTTTGTTGGACTGTCAAGATTTAATCGATTCCGATTGCGAGTGTGTATCGTGATTACCCTGCAGGTCTTTAGAGGCATTATCTCGTCTTGTCATGACGACAAACTGTCGCGGGGCGCATGTAAGCCTAGCTGGGGAGCTATTCTGTAAGAACATCTCCCATCTCGATTTGAATCTCACTCTTATTGTCGGATGATATTTGACAAATTGACATAAGTCAATAAAAAAGTACATCTCTAATTTTCTACTCACTTCTGTCAAAATTTGTAATAAATAGAGACAAAATAATTATTTTTAGAAAATTGAAGAAAATGAAATAATTTATTTGTTTCATCCAATCATGCCCGCTACCCTGTCTTTGTTCCTACAAAAGCAGGGTGAATGCGCTGGTTATCATCGTACACCATCAACTGAAGTAAGTGGGTCACTTAGGTGTTAGCCAACAGCCTGCCATTAAAGTAGGTTTTGGTAGGTAATTGCGCTTTTCGCTATTATCTCTACGGAAAACCGTGAGCAACACGTAATAGTAAATTTTATGAGCAGAAATGGTAAATGTATAATTTCGTGCTGTATAGCAATTAACATACTTAGGTTCAAATGCTTTATATTCGTTCAGTAAAAGCAGAAGTTTTTAATTCAATAGTATGTAATTCCATATTATTTTAATAAATAATTAAACAATAATTGTCTCAACATCTCTAAGACAACATACGTTTTTAGATACCAGATAGATAAATGCATGGTTTCAGATTAAGGTATCTCAAAATGCGAAATCTTTTCAATTCTGCTAATAATTTCATAACAGCTGCTCCTTATACAGTAATAGCGCAATAATACCCAAAAACTGGGACAATAATAGCTAATTTAGCCATATAGACCAGTCTAACCAGTAATGTTAAATCGATACGACACATGTTCCGATTGACATTCACCTCCCACGTCTGGACAAACGAATAAAATATTTAAAATAACTGAAGAGACGTAGGTTGGTGTCGCGACCTCACTACATCCCGTCATCGATCGTATATAGTAAATAAATAAACACTAACAAGTAATAATTGGCTTCGTATTGTCATCGAGAATTACTAGTTTTATATCCTTAGCCTTGGAGTTATAACTTACGTATACATAGACAATATACTCAGTCGTCTAACTAATTATCTTTACATGTAAAATATATACAAATTATAAAAGAATATCATTAAAATTTTACAACAAATTTCGTGTGCAATCTTCTTCTTTATAAAAACCAAGAAATAATATAAACAACGGCCAAAATAGGAACCATAAATGTGTAGTCCTTTAATAAAATATGTAACACTAATAATATGTAAACGGATCCGGATCCTACACATTATCACATCATTTCAAATCAAAAAGGAAAAATAAAAACGTCAAATGCTAAGATCCATAACCAAGTCCATCGTTTTACTTAATTTTACTTCAAAGTTAATAAAATAATTTTCTTAAAAAACTTAACAGCTCCTGAAGTCGGGGCCTTTAATTCTTCAATGCACCTAGCTTGACGGTGGCAGTGGCAATATATAATAGTTTAGTTGCAAAATACCCTTAACATGTAGTCGTGAATGAAAAATGAGAAGAAAATAATATAATGAGGATTGTAATTTCAAATGAGTAAACCCTCTCTATAGATGGCATTGTGCCTAGCTATGACGCGTATTTATAGATGGCGGTGTCAAGATTTTCCCCGAGATAATGACTCTCCGGCGCTGTTTTATATAAGTCGTAAGTGTCTTCGTCCCGACCTGGGAGTTTTCTTTGGTTGAACCATAAATACCGTCTACCTTTGGGATCATTTTGGGAACAGGATGAACCCTTAGCTTCGGCACTCAGGGAGTATCTAGGACTGACCAGGAGTTCCAACTGTGTAACTGAGTCAAAACAGCTTCATTAAAATAGCAATTAGAAGATCTTATAGGTTTTCAGAAACAATTTTTTGATAACTGGTCACAATCTTAATTTTATTGCTTAGTCTGGAATCCGATCGATTAGATACTTTGAATGGAAAAGTCTGATGATTATCTATGGAGATTGGCTAGCTTTTCTAATGATGTGCATTTCCACACATACAATGCCTTATTTACGAAGTGAAATTCATAGAGAAAACTTGGCAATCAAATATGGCGCGTTTCAAAACTAACAGTCCACGTCTGCGAAACTAAAATCCATTTTGGCTAGGAGACAATTTGTAAAGTCTTGGTGAAGGCTGTTTTATGAAATGTCGCCTTGTTGAAGGTTAAAAGGAGAAAGGGTAAATTTCACCGACAAAATAACGACGATTAAGCTAAAACTGTAAATGAACTGGAAATGGTAAAGTGCTGTTTTTGTTTTAAAAGTTATTTTGTCGGTGAATATGGCCCTTAATTAATTTAACAGATGATTAATGTTAACAGGTTTATCGCTGGAATGTTCACCTACTATGTTGATTAATAGACAGAACGGCCTAGACGAGGTATGACCACGATGCAGGGCCGAATGCCCTCAATTATCAGAGGATCGTCTTTCTGCTGTGCATTGCATTAAGTAATCACAACAATCGTGAGTCGTGAGCTAAATATCTACTTCTTGTAGTGGAAAGTAGCATAATATAGCCTTTGCACATGATCTGTTTTATTGCCTTAATAGCCGGAAAGGTCTAATTCAAAATTTTCTATGATATTTTTTTTGGTGCTGTTAACTGCATTTCCAAGAGTGTTTTTAAGGAAACTAAGAAATTTTGCCCCGGTATTTTTGTTGAGTCATCAGTATTGTTGGTGGAAGTAATAGAGATACATTCCGTTACAGTCCAATTAGATTATACAGGTACCAGGAAATGTCTTATATAACAACAGTTAATATATTCTAATAGGTTGGAAACTGGCACCGGAACAACTAATCGTCGGTCTACAAATTGGGCAGTTGATCGCGGTCAGCGTTCAAGTGTGACTGGTCCCTTAGGGCTGGTAACATTTCGTCCTAGCTGTGTCTTCGATACGGCTAAGAGCCCAAATAGGGTTGGACTAAAGTTTAGCCAAGCCAAAGTGCTTACACATAGATAAGGTTAGGTAAGCAGCCTAGAATTAGTCTGGGAATGGAAATTCGGATAGAATTAAAGAATGACCTAGTTCTCTTGCTAGATTGTGATGACGCCAGAAAATATCCTATTAGGTACCACAGGAGCTTTTGTCAATTCCAATTTTTTTCTATTGGTGTCGAGATTGGTAGGCCCTCTTTTCCCAGAAATTGCCCCTCGTAGCAAGATTTCGCAAGGTTGTCAAACCAAATATCTCTGGCAGTTCACTGTCCATTTGTCTACTCGTAGCAAGTTGATTATAACTAGATTTGGTATCTGAATGACTCACAGAAGGTAATTGTAACGTGTGTAATTAATATTTGCTCGGCCGAGCGCGACTTCTTTTATCTCAGTGCGTATTGCGGTCACTAAGAATGCTTCTAATTTACTATAGTTAGTACTTAGTATCAGACATCTGTTGTTATAACGTTGATAAAAATCTGCTCAAACGGTTAGTTTTGATAACAGCTGGTTCTATTTTCAACATTTTTTTGTGAAGGATTTTATCTGGCGTGACTATTGGACACTGCAGAAAAATAATAGAGAAACAAATCTTATCTTCCACGCCATAATGTTTTATTTAGAACGCTAATTTACTGACAAACGATTGATTAGCCAGAAACCCATAGATAAAGCCTGCAGATCAGATGGTTCATCAATTTTCGGTGAGAAAATATTGGCTTGCGTAATTAGCCCGACACAAAGAATCATTCTTAGGAAGTACAACTGTCCTCAACTTGGTAAGTAATTACCTTCGAGTTATCAGTAGCAGAACATCCTCCAACTAGTCTTAACTCGACAAAAAATAAATTGATTTGGTAAAAACTCAGTGGACAAACCAGGCGGGCTAAGTGTACCGTAGTACGGTAGGGTGCCGTTATGTTCCTCATACTACTCGTAGGCCTGTGCCACAGTCTATGCTTAAACTGTACCTGTGTTATAAATTTTAATAGTCCCAGTCGACATTTGCTTGTTCTGGTGTATCATTGAGTACATTCAAATGTTTCTAACTATCTCTTAGTTTAGAGTAGATCAGTCGCCCATATAATAATCAGCTGTATAGTACATACAATTTTAATTACAAGAATGTTTGATTGTATGAACATTCACACGTAAAATACATATTATATCACATAATACACACAACGAACTGAGAATCAGGTCAGTACACTATAAACGACTCGAAAAACAATAGATACAAGATAAAGACTATTTCAGTAACAGCCAACAGGCTGGGAGACAGGAACAAATTAATGACTATAAACTGATTATCTCTGGCCGTCTGTCACACCGTTGCGTACACTTTACATCATGTCTAGCAACAGTCTCTCTATTGTATTGTCTATAAGGCTAGGTCGGATTGTAATGCCTTTGTCATAACTGTTTGGGAGCTGCCTGCTGTCTGTTTTCTCCTGTCTTAAGGTTGTCTTAGAGCACTGGTGATCGTCATGGTAAATAACGACTTAATTTCATCGTTCAGTGTTTTGTTATACTCGTAGGTTCATCCACGAAGTTCCTCTAGCTTGCCAAAAACTAGTAAGTATTTTCCTAAGGTTATCCACGTCCTTATAATATCGAGTTTGGCTGATCAGTGAATAGTCATGAATCTCCACAAACACTATAATATCAAAAGGCATTACATAATTAAGGTCAAAAGCTTTGGTGGACCTGGATTCTAATACGTACTTATTACCTTGACTGTACAGTAAACCTAATAAACCTAAATAAAATTTGAAACCTTGAAATTATTTAGAAAATCTTATCAAAATATCAAATGTTTCATAAGATTCGGTAGCAGTCGCGAAGAAAAATTGTATATTTTTGTAGTCCATTGAGTCAATTGTGTATCTGTTTTGTTTGTATATCATTCTCATGTTAATATATGTTGTCATTATGATAACACTTGCAACAAAAAACCGCAGGATATTATTTAACGTAAACAATATCAATTCATAATAATCAGTTGTTAAAATAAGTTTAACTTTTGTTTATATAAAATAAATCGACCCAAACAGAATCTGTATTACAACTGACAAATAACTAGAATAGAATAGAATATGTAGTTATTTATTGTTTGTCACAGGTAAATACAAAAAAGATCTTTTCAATCATCATATTTGCAAAATAAATGAGGGATTTTAAAATAATGACTAAGGACCGTGTTCCTAGGGGAAGTAAAATCGATCTGTTATACCCAGAACCGGTATTTCACCCTTGTCCCAACCCTCACCCTTTCCACAGTTTAATTGCTTGATAATAATGCCGTATATTTCTAACCAAAGTCCTGATGGAAACATCACGGGATACCGAAATACAGCCACGAATCAGCATGTTCTGAATAATAAACTAGTTCCATAGCTCACCAAAAATGCCTACCTAATACAACTACTACTTTCTCAGGCAATTCGCAAAGTCGGATCACCGGATCTGTGTCAATCAGAATACAGATCAGGGAGACCTTCTACCCAATAAATCCCAAAGTTAAGCCGGTTTTGTTTTCTTCCCAATAAAATCGAGTATCAAATTGGATCCAACATCTAGACTCCCGACGAAACTACATATCTATCGCGCCTTTCCTTCTGTTCAAGCTGACAAGATCTTTACGAGTGTAATCAAATTCGTGAGATGTTAAGTGTTTTCAAGACCCGCTGCGGTGTGATAGGTATCTTAAATCAAGTCGAGGATAGGTCGTGGCTTGTCCTCAAAGGCGATTGTCTCAGATTTGACATGGCACAGTTCAAGGAGCTAGTTTAGCAATGTTTTTCTTGTCAGTTACCTCATGCGACAGGGATTAGAAGTTGACGTGCAGTTGGACAACGAAACAACGAGATGTTAAACATAGTTGAGATTGTATCAACATAAAGTTTTACTATGCTAATGTTGTGGAGAACTGGGAGCTGTGACGCAATTTGAGAGGCTACTGGTCGGCAAAGAACTGCGAAATTCTAAGGAGTCAGAGGCATTCAGAGGACCAAAAGTTCGTATCTATCAATTAGTACAATAGTAGATAACCTTCTTCTCTGTTCTCTTCTTCTAGTTTTTCTTTATTTTTCTATCTTTTCTCTTCTCTAATTCATGTGAGAGATCATAATGACACAACAGAAAAAGAAGGGTGGACCCCTTAAGCTCTACATTAACACAATTTTGGTACAAAAGAAACAGCCACAAGCCAATCTGACACTAATCCGCAACAGTGTCGTTGAACATAAAGCTAATTCTTACCTATTTATCGCTAAAGATCATATAAAAAGTATGACAGCGATCTAACTGAGCTCATCAATCACATCTTCATACGAACAGGATGCTAACCGGTAATGTACAAAAAGTACTCACGATATACATACATTGATGTCGAGGACTTCTATCATCACAGACTGTGCTACGTAAATATTGCGCGATACAGACAAATTACATGTTGCTTTGTGTTTGTTTTGATTTCATACACATCTTATACAATATCTGATTGCTATTTGTTTCCTTTCTCATTGGGAAATGTGACATTATAAATATTATGACTGGTAGTATTTTCTTAAACAACTATGTCTTCTGCAGTTTTCTCCGCATGCAGAGACAACATGTCTACAAAGACACAATGACAACGAACAGATACATTAAGCTATGTTATAGTGAAGCTTTCTAGCTATTTGTTACGTAACTCTTGTTCCAAAAATAATAATTTGTCTCATAAGACACTAGTACAATGAACTTATCAGTCATACTCTCAGATTTAGCCAACTAGCGCTAGTAATAGAACATTTTTTTAGACTTAATGTGTGATTGTGCAAAGTATGGTGATGACGACGATATTTTTAAATGCTAGCCAAGGCCGTGATGTCATAGCTCGATGTCATGTTATAGCTGTTAACATTACCTACGCACTTCAAATATATCGAGAATAATCGAGATATCACTTTTCATCGCAAATCGGACGAATCACATTTATAAAAAGATTCGGGATGAGCATCTACGATATTTCACTGTCGCCTGATATCACCACAATTTTTTTCTATTGCAAGGTAGCCTGGAATGAAACGACGTGAATCACATACAAATAGTCTAACAATGGAAATGAATAAGTAGGGAATTGAACATTTTTATGCTCGTTAGCTGAAGGCAATAAATCAAATTCCGTATGTCACTGCAGCACAGTTTCGTCCATATCTTTCTACGTCACGGTGCACGCGATATCGATATAAAACAGCCCTGCGTGCAAGCCTCCGACGGTTTTTGGAATAATGCGTTAAAAATACGTGTTCTGCATTCTGAACGGAATGCATTATTTTTTTATTAGGCGCCGCGACAACGCCTGTCTATAGCCTATAATAAACCTACTGTTAAGTTTTTTATAATGCGGCACTTGCATTATTTGGATGACACCTTTCGTGATCAAATAATTTGTATTGCCCGTTCAGTCGTAAACGTCCTCTGCCAAGATTAACCGAAGATACGTATAAAATAAACGACGTGTGATGTTTTTACATATGAACCGGATGACAGATATTATGTGTGAAATGTGAATTGATTTATTATAACGTCTTAATTTTTATGAAAAGCAGTCAATTTTGTTCACGAAGTTAATCATAAACACTATGATGCTTCGAAAGATCAGAATTTGGATTATCAATAAGCCTATCGTAGTTCACTGCTGGTTATTGGTTTCTCTCAATATGAGGCTGACGGAGGTCATCACGTGGGGCAAGTGAGTCAATAACCGTGGAAACAGCAGCGATAGCGTGTCTTCTTTTCGCCAATATTGGCTGGTTATATACTGGTTATATATGAAACCACGTATTTGGCATCATGTTCTGAAGCCGTACTCAAAAAATCTGCGAATTTTATGCAAGTTCTTTTTACAATAAATTTTACTCTGCTTTATTTAGTCCAGGCGAAGGGACATCGAAGTAGAAATTTATGTCACCTTTTTCTGTTCTACGTGTAAATAAAAATAATTTCGGTTGGAATACGATAGAGATACGATTCAAACTTTACCTAGAGATCGTGATATGTGTAAAATTATGAAATTTTATATTAGTTCCTGTGGCTAAACTACTGATTAGATTTGATTGTTTTCTTGTGTCCGGTCACGAACGTGATACTAAATACGTGGTTTCATTTGATGTGATAACATCTGCGTCACCCTGTATATTATATAAGGCTGGTTCTTCACCTTTCTGCTAAGTTTAAGGACCCTGGATGTTGATAGATGTGTTCTTTTACACCCCATTTTTTCTGTATTTTTACGCGTTTTTACGTAGTTCTCATATCTTGGTATTCACAAAAAATAGGCCCCGCTTCACTAGTGCATCTCACTGACTTGGTAGCTACTAGATGGACCTGAGATACATACATACAGTAGTACATTAATATGTAACTCAGGTAATGTAACACTTTCCTAGTTTCCTTCTGTTTCGCAAAACTTTTAAAGATACTGTAATCATTACAGCATAAAATTAACATATTAGAAGAATCGTTTGTGACTGCGCCTGTTGGCTCTGGAAAACGACTGGATCCATTTTGGACTTTTGGTTTTGATTTTATCACCACATAGAGCAATTTTTAACCGACCTCAAAAAAGGAGAATGTTCTTAATTCGACAGTAGGTACCTACTTATATTTTTATCTTGGTTCAGGAAATTTTAGTTTTTGAAAAATTATCTTCCTGCAATGGTCTAATTTAAATTTGGTGGAGATTTGATGAGGACCTTCGGAGACAGACAATGGAACTCTTCAATGGATAACAGTAAATCACTTGCGATTGCTGTAATCGCATGTTTATGTATGATTTATATGCCACTCAAAATATAAAAACATTAAAACCGACATCTTTTTATAAAATAATTTTCATACAAAACTTAACAGCTTCTGAAGTCAGGGCCTTTAATTCTTCAATGCACCTTAGTTTGGCAGTGGTAGATACCGTTAGTTTGGCAGTGGCACCGACTTCCGAAGCTATTAAGTTATGAAAAATATTTCACAAATTTTAAATTTTTGAAGTCGGTTTTTTTTAAGTTTATTGTTAAGGACGATTTATGTGTACCTTGACCTTTTTATTATGTAGCTTGTGCGTAGTTAATTAAAAGTATTGGAAGTAGCACTCCGTGGTATTACGATGTCATGTTATTACGACAAAATACTATATTACGTAACAAGCTAAGTGTCCAAACCACGTTATTGTTAAACACAATATCTTGAAGTAGCAGTTCTATTGTGTGCCTGCACAATGATACCATGCGTGCGCGCATACCTAACGTTCACAATCACATGAACATTAGTTCATACTTCACACTTCACTGGGGTCTGTGGGTCAGATATTTACATATTATGTACATTCTTAGGTATTCGGTCACGTTTAGTTATTGCATGGATGCAAACATGTAACATGCAATTTTGTGTACTATTAGCAATATCTACGACGGTCGGCGTGCGTTTAGTAAGCGTGATAAACTTATTTTGCATGGATTGAGTAAAATTTACGATATAGACATTATTGATTAGACATAGAAGAAGTAACATTAATTATTTAAATACAACTTCTGTGGTCACGGTTTATTAAAGTTGGGTATTAACATTTCTGCTTCTGACAAAATCACGATCACGAGACGTAGGGCAGCGATTGTTAAAAAAGTCCCTAGCAATCTGGAGAAGACTGAAGGTCACCTGAGGCTGGCAATACACGAACTGTTCAGGTAATACATGGGTCTTTCTTTTTGTAGATGGGAAGTTATTGACAGTCTTTTCATAATTGATACTTCATAAGCAGCACGCGAACCGCTCGAATAGTCATAGGTAGTCAGATAAAGAGCAGTTGACTACTTAGAATAATTTAGTAAGATCGATATCTAGTTTCTTGAAATGCCCACAAATTACGTTATTTTGTCAGATAAAAGATTGGCGCATCGTCACCAAAACTAATTATTACTCTCAAATTAAGTCAAATCGAGGTGCACGGAAGTGCATCGCTGAGTTCTGCAAAGCCTGCCGTCCGTGCACCCTTTACCGGAAATGATTTGCTGCTATTTTCACAACCCTATAACTCTGGTGGTGGTGATCTTTTTGAATACATACCTGACAGCAACTCGCACGCTGGACTCGTCACTCATGGCTGCGCGGGCGCACCTGTACCAACAACAAAACTACGTTAGAAATGTATTTGTTTCTAACTAAATGTATGTATTGAATTATAGATTTATCGCCAGCATTGTATGTTTTCCGATATTCCTAGATAATAGAACTGATGCATGTTATTTACTTAGTAATTAATGTATTATATTGGATTTCTAAGTTGTATGTTTAGTTTGCACAAAATCAAGGAAAATTAAATCTTGTAACATAGAGATTTTTGTGAAATATTTGCAGTCGTGTCGTGTAACAGACAGACAAAATTTTATCTACAATATAGATTCTACATAATTATAAAGAATCCCAACTCCATAATTTAAAGAAATAGATAATATTATCTATCTAATTTACATGCACTGATCATTTATTAATAGGCCATAAATTTATAAACCCAAATGACTTTGGATAATTTAAAATCATAATACGTTACTTAATGAGTTCCTTCTGAGAGGACATTATTATAATAATGTAGACATCAATAAAAATTCTAAATAATTTGCTTTGTTCATTCATACATTGTTGTTTAATATTAAGGGTAATAAACTTACGAATTTTAATGGAATTGGGAGAATTTTAACATAAAGATGATTGATTTTGTAACTTAAAATGGTATAATGCATGTTTATTAACTTATTGTAAGCACAACAAAACAATATACAAAGTGCTCTTTAAAAGACACCTTAGTTTTTTTATGAACTAAGTGTATTTTCAACATATAGGTAATTCAAATAACTTGTAGATAGACCAATTAACTGAAAACCTCACCACAGATAATAATTGTAATACTCCTAATCCCAAAGCATGATACAATAACCAAAACTTAGGATTTTTAAAGTTTTAACTGTTATCAAAATAGTGTTGTGCCTAGCATTACTTACTGCATTTAAAATTGAGACTTATTAGTTTGAGATAAGATTATTTTTCTTTATTATTATATTAGTAATCATAAAAATAATTGAAGTTAGATTTAAGCATGACAACAAGATTTTATGCAGTTATATTATAGTCAAAAGAATATGTTTGTAAATGGTATAAACTTGGGACAGCATTTATTTCACAGAATTTTGTTACAGCATGATTAAAATATTTACTAGCTGGTACTAGTTACTTATTCTACTATTATAAAATAATGTGAAAGTTTGGATGTTTAAGAGTTTGAATGTTAGTAAAATCAATCACGCCTTAACAACTGAATGGATTTGGATGAAGTTTGGTACACAGGTAGACCATGACCCGGATTAGGACATACAAGTGAGGACCTGGCGAACAGAACCGGAGTAGTACACTATAAATTCAAAAGCCTTTTTTTTTCGAATTGTGATGTCCAAGACCCGTTGTGTTGATTCCTGTTAATATTTTCAATGAAAACCGGCTCTTAGTTGGTCAAAAAAGGCTTTAAAAAGTGCATTTTCAAACGAAACCGGATCAGACCGATATCCAATTTAAGATTTTAAAAATTTCATTTTAGTTTTGTAGCCAGTGTGTAAAATTTATTTTTGCGGAATAATTTGGTTCTGTTTGCCAGCTCCTCAATTATTTATATTCAGGTACATGAAGTAGTTCTCTTAGGATGCTTATGAAACTACAGGCAACAGCAAATACAAGATAAAATAGAGAATGGTCCACTCAAGTTCCAGACCGAAAAGTCTGGAAATCATGAAGGAATTGTATGTGCAGCGAGAACAAGGTCCCATATAACAACAAAAACTATTTAAAATATTCTTATTTATCATTATTACTTCATGGAGCTTATAAATAATTAAATAATTACTCATTAATTATATATTAATTAAAACACAGAATTTATATTAAACCAAATTTTATTTATACAGTCTAATTATAAAATTAACCTAGTTACGAAACTGACCAGGGGCCATTTATTAACATGACCATTAAAATTGAAATTAAGAATTCAATTAATAAACATTGAGATAAATGCATACAGCATCATGAAATGTTATTTAAATAAATGTGAGATATGAGAACTAAATATAAATGATATCTTTATAATCCTTATCTTTAAATCCCTATCTTTATAACAAGTTTATTTAAACTTGTTAATCTCAACAAATAATGAACCAGAATTGATGGCAGAAAAAATAGTTTCCTGCTTGTCTCACTAACTAGTGACAACAAACAATGTTACATTTATTGTTTATAAACATTTGTACATTCAACTCCAAAAAAGTTATATGTTTCTTTCAATCAGTGTTATACTATTCAAACTTGAAATTTACTGTAAAAGATCAACACAAAATTTAATTTCAAAGACAGTAAGAATGAAATAGAATTTTAATAAGAAGTAAATATCTATTATTATCTGACCCAATGATAAAAATCGAGATTAGTAACTGGGATTAACACCTCAAAAGGGTGTATCGTTAAGTGAAAAGATGTAACAATTACTTTTATATTGCGACAACATCAAATGCGGTACATAGGATATTCAATTGAGTATTAGTACGCCACCTAGAACAATTCATTGAGAGACTATCGTTCTAGAGAAAGGTGATAAGAAACACGCAGTACCTGCAATGACCGCAATGTCATAAAGAAAATACAAAGTAATACTTACTGCGATTCAAATAATCCCTAATTTCCGTTGCACTAGATCACATTTCATACAGCGTCGGCATCAAAACGACAAGCTAGATCGACAACGACCGATATTTACGTCTATCTTTCACCATTGTGGCATGATTTTACCGATTTTTTATTGTTAACTCACGTATTTCTTGCCTTTATTTGCTACCGAGCGTCGTTTTCATTATTTGCCTACGCAGTATCCATACGCGTGGCTTGTAAATGTGTAATAAACAATCGTATTTTAATTAAAACGGTAATTATGAAGCCGCGCCGTTTGTCACTCGCAACCACTCTCAAAGTACGTTTGACAACTGACTCGAATCGTGACAATTGTGACATTTGTGACAAAACAAATTACGGAACCGGAACGTATGGCGAAACGTCATCGTGACAGGAACGAACTGTGTTGCTACTTGCTAGAAATGTGATGATTACCATATGATTGCATTGTAATTTCTACCCACAATTGTAATAATTGTATTTGTTACAATACAAATTAATTAATTAATTGTATTTGTGTTTGTTTGTTTGTGTTTTTTTTTTGTAATTTTGTAATTGTTGTATTTGTATTTCTTTCTACATTAATGACTGAAAAAGAATATAATAATATTATATAATATATTTTTTATAATACTAGTTGTGCCCGTCACTCCGTCCGCACTCCGTATTTTTGAAAAAATATATAATAGCTTATGTTCTTCCATCATATTACACACTACTTTCCCTTAAAATTGCATCGAGATCGGTTCAGCCGTTTATTCGTGAAAAGCTAACAGATACGGCATACTTACTTTCGCATTCAGCATTACACTATTACACCTTTCAGCATTTTCAAAAGTTGTTATTTATTATACCTACTTTAAAATGTCCAAGTATCCGTCCAAATGATTGTCGGGTTGTATTTATTATGTTGATAAAAACTAGCTAACCCAGGTTTTTACTATCCACCAAGCATGAATTATTTGAGGAACAATACTCCAGTGTTTGATGATCTATCACAACATGCGACATTAGCGAAATTGTGGTCTTTCCTCCAAAGAAGCCATGCATGAGTTGCCTTTTAATAAAAATCTCATTCAAATAATAATATTGTGTAGCAGGCTATCATCAATTTTGTATGGACCTTCGATCAAAGACTAATCAGTTATTGTAGGTAAGTATCATAATATCTAAGGTGTCGGACTAATAGCTCGAAGTCTGGAACTCAAACATCGCACTATTCTCCTACATCCTCATAGATAACAAAAATCTCGTCTGGGAAACATAACACTCAATAGTGAACATTTTCATAGATTACATCCATTGCTCATTATTTTACAAGATAAAATGTAATGTTCATTAAAGAGGATTGAGAGATTTAGAGTACTTTTTTTTAATATCGCGGAAGAAATTCAGGCTCACCCACCTTTCGTGTGCCAGACTTTAGCTACGTACAATGCATAGATTATACACTAATACTGATAGTACAATGTAACAATGTACTTTTAGGTATTAGTGTATAGTAAGTAAGTGTGTAGTAAGACCGCCCATTGTAAATGTATATATTTATGATAATGTTTTTTTTGTATTTCTGGTGTACAATAAAGTTTATTGTATTGTATAATCTATGCTTCTAGCTGTAATAAAACAACAGAATCAAGAATATAATATCTACTATTACAGTAGTTATTCAAAATAAGGCAACATTTTAATTTTACGCCACTAGCGCCATAGTATCCAATAAGTTGACGTCAAGGAGTATGCACTAAATAGTAACGTGCTCTCTCAAGTAGTGCGAATATTTGATAACAGATGGCGTATATGGTGCATTTAAAAATTCACTAAATTTACTTAAAAACTAAAGATGGCAGCACATTCCGTATTGAAACAAAAAAAAATAATAATCTGAAAGTGTAATAATTCGGTTAACACCGTACCGACATTAATTAGAAACATGTCATTACCTACTTACATAATTTGAAATGTAGGTATTAATATTTGGTCCAGATTTGTGAAAGCATTGCTGCGGTGAGGACGATACTAAGAAAGTTAGGTACCTACTCGTAGTCGTCGTACTTCTTCTTCGTCGTTATCAAAAACTTTATTGCGTAGATAATAAGTTACGACACAGATTTTTGATAGTGAGAAAAGAAATAAATTCATTGGTTCACAAATAATGTTGGATGAGCTATAGCTACCTTAAGAAATTCATTAAAGAAAGATTATAAATCCAAATCGAAGTAACAGTTAAAATCCGCAAATAATAATCATGTTATATGTGCGTCATGCCATCTAACGGGTGTACAGAATTAGTACCTATCTACTGTAAAGACTCCTGCCTATAATTTGTTCAAACTAGCTTTGAAATACGAGTCGCGATGAGTGAGTCACCATTACCCACAGATAACTTACCTATTCAAATTATAATCTATCCATACAGAAACAAGATTCTTTGAATGGTTTTTTTGCAGAAATTTTTTGTGATGTCTGCATAATGACATAATTATATAAGTGAAATAATATCAGGATCCTATTTTGGATGGAGACCAATTCTCGCTTCATTTAGGAATATTGTGAATTTTGTAATCCGCATTCTGGATTCGATTGAAATAAATTAAATAACGGTACCTATAGTTAAATAGTTAACCCCCGACAAAAAAGAGGGGTGTTATAAGTTTGTAGTGTGTATCTGTCTGTGGCAACGTAGCTCCAAAACGGATGGACCAATTTCAAAGCAGTTTTTTTTTATTGAAAGCCTGTTTAATCGAGTATCATCTTAGCTATGTTTCATGAATATCTGTTCAGCCGTTCAAAAATTACAGCCGTTTTTGTAGTTGGAGTCGGGGGTTTTTGATGGTTAGGTTATTATGACAAAAATTAATGTCAAGTCATACGAATATTTTACATCTATACGCTTTCAATTCGCATGTGTGAGAATTGCCCTCCTGATAAACAAAGAGACATGCGATTCAAATTATTGTATGGAAGTTAGGAGGCCGTTACGTTAGGGCCCCAGTCCCAGCTGGTCTCCGTGACTCATTGATTTAGAAATATGTAGCGGCGTCTTCTAAGTTCTAATGAAAGTTCTCTGTTTACTCTGCCTTTAAAAGCACAGGTTTTAAAGCATGTAAACATTATAATATTAAGTAAGCATGATTGTGGCGTAACTTTGGAATTGGAAGAGGCATATAATATTATCCAGTAGTGAGCAGACGAATGCAATAGGTTGATTTGATTGATATAAATAAGGTCCTACCTTTCTGGGGGTTATTGTACTCATCATTATGAACAACTTTTACTATGGGACCAACCCTGAAATAGCGAAACAGAAAACTGCTGTTCCATACAAATAATTCAATACCTATTGCTCGTATCGATCAGGATTAGAAAGGTAGGTATAACGTTGTATATGGAGTGATCTACAATGGCGTAGCTAAGGAGTTTTCCTAGGAGGAGCAACCAGCTAGCTGATTAGCCACCGCAAAGTTCGTAAGTACCTAATATAAGTCGTTTCGGCTGTAACAATTTCGATATTTAGTAAACTGAGATTTTCGGAGATGATAAAATAATTTTACGACGAATGAAACAGATTCGAAACAGAATCGATACCACTGAATCTTTTTGTCAAGATAAAAAGAATGATAATTGTATATTTCTTCAATACTGACGATTTTTAGGGTGGGCAATGAGTTTTGTACGGTGGGGGCGCCCACCCTTGTCGCCCCCAGCTACGCCCTTGTTGGTCCATTCAGCTGAATTCCCTAAAAATTTTCAAGCTTTCATGCCGTGCCATACCTGGTTATCCAAAGAATATAACAACCGACCATACAGACAATGGAATCGATTCTGTTGCGCATTTCGACAGTATTAAACTAGCGTTAACGCATCTGTCATTTTCTTTTACTATTGTAACAGAAAGAGACAAACAACCTTACTTTAGTTTAGGCGTTCTAAAATGTGCATCAGAATCGACTCCAGTGTTATTTGGACGTAGTCACAACGTTTTTGTTCTTCCCCTTTCTAATCCTTCTTTCTTGGTTCTCCCCCCCAGACTGATCTTCCACTACAGGCGCATCTTCCACTAAAGTCATCGTTGTCACAGTATGACGAAATGATTTTAAATTAACTATGATTTATACATGTGAGTATATGGGACTCAACATATATAGAAAGATTTTTTTAAATATGAATGATTGGAGTAATACAGGGTGCCGAAGATGACGTTATCACATTATGCGAGTATATTATGAAACCATGTCTTTGGTATCATATTCTGAAGCCGTACTAAAATAATCTGGGATTTTTATGCAAGTTTTTTGCATCATATTTCACTCTCCTATAATTCGACTGGTGAAGGAAAGAAAGAAAGAAAAATCATTTATTTGCCACAAAAACAAGACACACTAGAATGACAGACATATGTAATAAGAAGAGGACAGGTACCTACATAGACAGAGAATACATTTTTATAGGATGGCAACAGTGTAAAATAGAGTAGAATAAATAATAATTTAAAATAATAAAAAATATGTGGGTATACTGCACCGACTGCGCATCACCTATTCAGTGATAGGAAGTGAGTACCTAAGGAAGATCAAAGTAGAAATTTATGTCACATTTATATGTTCTACACGTGTAAATAATAATAATTTTGGTTAGAATTGGTTGGAGACTTAACAAACTTTGCCTAAAGATCGTGATAAGTGTAAAATTATGAAATATTTATGTAGCTCCTGTGGCTAAACTACAGATTGGATTTGATTGATTTTTTGTGTACGGTCACAGAACGTGATACTGAATACGCGGTTTTATTTATTGTGATAACCTCTGCGGCATCCTGTATAAGCATGACCATTTTAATGTAGGTTGCATTGCAGTGCAGTAGGTAGGTTCATGATTGTCTTAGAGTAAGTCCAAGGAATGTAACGTTACTCCGTTAGAAGTCTTCAGCAGGATCGGTTACTATGCAAAATGGTGGTATTTAACCACATTAACCCACTACGCTTTGCATATGGGTTGCATATTTTATGTGGACTCAAACGGTACTGATGGACGGTAGTCGAGATCCTTAGTTAAGAATCAGCAATTCGAAGAAAGTTTGCACTAAAATAAAACATTATAGTTTAAAAAAAACTATAGAACACGCTTTAGTCATCGAAACTGAATGTGTATGCAAAATTTCAGCTTAATCGGAAACCGGGAAGTGGGTCAAATTTAACTTCCAAGATTTTCTTACATAGTTAGTTAGTTACAGGTGAAGCTAATCACAGCGTGTTAAAAACGATTTTGCTGGCTCCATCCGAACTGAGTTAAATAGTAATAATTTGTTTATTTCTAGCCTTTATGTTTTTTCAGCGCATGACAGACGTAGAGGAAATAACTTCCACTTTGTCATCTATTATCTATCATCTTGTCATCTATCATCTTACTCACATACATACTTTATATAAATAACTATCTTATTATTTTTAATTTTGTTTTTTAATTTTTGTTTTTCTTGTTGATTTTGGTAAATTTTTTATATTGCATGTGGTCCTTATTCTGAAACCAAATAAATTATATTTCCATCTTTTTCCTTTCTTTTATTACATAGGCAGTACTAAGAAGGAATTTTCGGATATTCTACCCCTAAGGGGGTAAATTGAGAATGAAAGTTTGTTTGAAATTCTGTCCTTTCCACGCAAGCAAAACCGCGGGCAACAGCGCGCGCATGTTATAAAAATAACATGTGATCTTTTACACCATCTTAAAATTATGACACATAATAATTATAAACAAGCAAAAGTTTAATTTGAATTTGGAAGTCTAACAACAATCTCGTAGAGCTTATGATAACACTCGAAGTTTTATTTACCCCAACATTAAAAAACTTCTAAACGAAATTATATGAAAACACTTCTCATAAACGAACAATAACAAAAGCTGTATAAGCCCCCTTCATCTTGTGGGTATAAGCCAAGCTCTTTGATTGTCGCCACTAAGTAGATACGGTTTCATTACGCTAATAGAGTGCCCGTTCAAGTGCCGGGAAAAATTAATTTCGTACGACAAAACAGCCTCGTTTGCTTTTTTAAAAGAAAATATAAACACTTTTGTAAATAACTGAGGTGGTGAAAATGCGTTTTTAACACTGGAGTAATTATATAACGTTGCAATTTAACTTTAAGATTGCTTATTTTGATTTGATTTGCTTAAGATTACTTATTATGATGGGCAAAGTAGCCGGCAAGAGACACGTTGGTCGCAGGAAGAAGTCGTGGCTGAGGAACCTTCGGGAGTGGACTGGAGTCTCGAGTGCTGCACAACTGTTTCGCCTCGCAAGAGACAGAAATAAATATGCAGAGCTGACTGCCAACCTTCGCTAGTCGGAGAGGCACTCTAAGAAGAAGAAGAAGATTTGCTTATTTGTTAATATTTTGTACCAACTGATAGTAATTATTATAGTAGATGCGTTTAGTCTACAAGTAGGTGTACCTACAATTTTGCAGTGCCAGTCAAGTCAGTCATATCAAAATATCCACATCATGAACGTAAGGTTCATATTCAGCAATCATTTCTTTGACAGTTACTAACTATGGAGATTCGTAGATGACTTGCTCAATGTGTCCTTTTTAGATCCTCCTGACTTTGTTCTACCTAAATCATGAAAAGCATTCGCTAAAGCTGTTAAAAAATGTGGCCTGTCTACACGGATTTGTGTCTTATTCATACCCCTATAAATCGCTCCTTACCTTATACACTCCGGAACCAGATCCGCTTGTATCTGAAAGATCCCCGTGACCTTCTTCGAGTACAAATTCTTGTACTGATTTGCAATGTACTCTATCCTTCACTTCTTAGTTAATGGGTCGAAAAAGAAAAGGAAATTGATTACGTGTTGCGCGTTGCAAATCGCGTATTGACGAAGGCACTAATAGATTCTGATATTTATTGCATTTCTGTAAATGAAGACTTTTTTGTCGCTTGACCTTCTGACCTCTTCGAACAATTTCATGACAGAGAACAGCTGTACTGAATTAAATATCTTGTAATAACGATACTCCATTTTTAACCGATTTCAAAAAAGGAGGAGGTACTCAATTCTACTGCCTTTTTTTAATGTTTCTTCAGCGTTATCTTCCCCAGTTGTAAACGGATTTTAAGTGATTTTTTAAAATCCGTTCATCCGTTTATTCTCGAGAATAAGAAAGTTTCGTGAAATCGGCCCTAAATATTGACTATGAATTATCTATATCTAGCATTTTGGGCATTTCTGAATGGTTCTATTTATAAATCGTGACCCAAGCAGCACATTGAAAAATAATGTAAATTGGAAATCACAAATCTTTAATCTTTAAACTAATGGGAAACTGTGATTATGATTATATCGGTATCGTTTGAATTTAACAAATAAATAATCGCTTAGCGCTTCAAAAAGCGGCTCGCGAATTCATTAGTTTCTTATTTATAAAACTATGAATATCATCAAGAGCGGCAAATCGACTTATTTACATAAATGAGTGTTATCCAGTTTAAAATATTTGAAATGAATGTGGCATGACAGTCGTGAAATAAGTGTCATTAAAAGGCGATAAGTACCGGTATTGCTAAGCTATAAGTCGCATTGCTTAGGCCGACGGACAACTTACTAAGTGGGTTGGCTGCCTATGAGTGTCCTAGTGCCGTAAAAGGCATTTTGACACCGGAGCTAAAGCTGCCACGAGACGTATGCTTGAAGATTCTAATGGATAATGCTACTAGATATCTACAACGAATGTTAAAGCCCATTTGTGAAATAAATTCTTGCATACTTTAAGATTGGATTCTACCAGTTTCAAATTGTAGTGTTAGTACATTTTCGGTCGCATAGGTACCTACAGGATAATTTTTAAGTAATTATTGCGCATAATTTGCAGACTGATTTAGTGTCCGTTCCCAAATTCAACTGCAGTAGTTACTAAAATTCACTCTAAAACAGAATAAATAAATCCAGCCCATTACTGGCCCACTGTTGGCACGGGCCTTTTCTCCGAACGAGAAGGGTTAGGTCTTAGTCCACCATGCTATATAACCTGGTGCGGGTTGGCGGACTACACTCACCATCGAGAACTTTATGAGGCCCTCTCAGGTGTGCAGGTTTCCTCACGATGTTTTCCTTCACCCTTAATGAAGTGATAATCAAATTGCGATCTGCACATAAATTCTAAAAGTCAGAGGTGCGAGCCGGGTTCCTTTTCAGACCCTCCTGCATGCCGAACGAAAACAAAATATGGGATAAGGATGTCTAGCACCTATGCGTGTCCTCCATACTAAGTCGAATTTTCGTTTTGTTTTAAAGTGAATCCCAATACTACCGTTGCATTTAGGAACAGACACTGAATCATTATAAATTAGGCGCAATATATAAAAAAATACCTTGTAGTAGAGTTCCGGTTAGGGCCGTAGAACTTTATTTACAAAATATTTAATTCTATCGTTCGTTTTCAATTGTGTATCTATGATGCAGTAGCGAGGGTGACAGTTTTAAAAGGGGAAGCCGTCCCAAAAATGCTCTTTAAAAATTACTGCAATTAATGCTGCAAGACATAAATCCATACCGTCTCTTGTAATCCATATAATATAGTCATGTCTGAAAGAAAAAGCCTAAAAAACAAGCTTTTTTTTTATATACTTGGATGAGAAAATACTATAATAGATATTACATTGGTCTATGCACTAACCAATTCCTAAAGGGAAGCCGATGGGAATCGGGTTGTATGGACTCTTCGCCACTGCTACGATGAGTTTTCAGACAAAGAACTATAAATTAGGACAACCAGACAGCTTTCTGACGGATCACTTTTAGTTTTCCTTACAACATAATAACTCAATTGGTTTTTATATAGATCGAAAGTTCTTTTCCACCAGAAATAGGAAGGTACAACCACCCGAGTAAAGGTAAAGTAAAGGATGGATTTTTACTCATGTGATACAACGTCACGTTCCAGCTTCAGCTAAAATATCAACTATATTTCCTTTCATTCAGTCACCAACAGAAAAAGAACAACAAATACTCGACATTATGGAAAATTTCCAATAAACATACCAGGAATGCATATTTTCTAAGCTTTAGCACATAGTCGAAGTGTTTGAAGCAATTTCTATTGTTAGTTCGGTCGCGGGCCGCGGCACCCTCGAGTCGAGTCTCACGGAACGCAGCTACGCGTGTCGGGGCGAACGCACTGGCGACAAACAATACCACCATTTTATTATTTCAACTACACTTTGACCCGGCCATACTCTATTTCTGTTCTGTTAGGAGGAGGTAAATAAATTTTGAGTGGAAATTCTTCGTTGACTTAAGGAATTCTTAAGAGTATCTATTATGTTAAACAAAATCTGTATGATACTAATAATTTATTAAACTCTTGTCTAGTAATAAGATGTCTTATATTTTTGAAGGGCGTGTCCACATAGACTGATCTAGATACTAAAATAAAGATTTGACAATTTTATTAATTCACTAGCCGACTAGCGGCCCGTCTCGTTTTTGCGCGGGTGGACATTTATTTATATTAAACATTTTATAGCTCTTTTTTTACACCTTGGGTAACATTTTTGGAGTTTTCGTAGGGATCCCTAATTTTATTGAAAATATATATTATCCTATGTTTCTCATTGATACCTACTCAATATAGCATTCTACAGGTGAAAGAATTTTTGAAATCGGTCCAGTTATTTTTGAGTTTATTCATTGTTAAACACAAATACAAATCTTTTCTTTTTTAATATTAGTTTAAATGTAGATTATACACTTTTCAGGGACTCACTTTGCGACTAAGGCAGCATAACATGTACCTAATCAGGTCAGTCTAACCCTAAAAACTAAATAACAACAACAATTGGCAATACCCACAATGAAAAAATTAAGCATGTTCGATATTGCTCTGTTCTCATTCTGTTTACCTTCGTGGCAATACGAATAATCCCGAGCATACAAATGCTAACTTTGACTGTACGCAGGTTAGACCCACACACACACATAAAGTGGCAAATTTTCGCCATGTTTCTATGAAAAAATTGTTCCAACGTATTCGAAACTTTGTGTAAATGTGCGTTGATGTGTAATCAAAATTCTACAGTTGTTCCAGTTGGGGTTGGAACGTAAAATTCGGTTCCGCTTCAGGTAACGAGACAGGAAACAAAATCTGGAAATGTATTTCTTTTTTTGAAATTACCTTTTCTAGTGGTTAGTGTTATTGTAACAGCCAGTTACGAGTACTTGCTTATAAAGGTTACGTAGACTACTGTATTTCGTAATTCGCCTTTTAAATATTTGTACGCCTTCAATGGTATAACATGTAGCTCTATGAATATGTAACACCATTGCATGCACGTCATTGTAATTTACACATGTTACAGCAAATAAATATATCTAAATATATCTTTATTTTCTGGCAACTAGAATTCTAGATATTATATTTAAATATAGTATTATTAATCCAGCCTTCTAAGAATCGGAGGATGAGAAGGGTTAGGCCTTAGTCCACAAAAGCAAGCAGGTACAAGAAAGCAGACACTAAAAATAAAATTAATAGCATTTTTCCCTGTACCCAGCTGGCAGTAGATGTCATTAGCATTGTGCTAAGAAAACGGAACAATATCGTAAAATAAAAATCTTAATGATATTGAAACAATTTTGCTTTCAGTAATAGAAAAAATATGGCCCAGTTGGCGCAGTGGCTAAGCGATTGGTTTTCTGCGCGGTCGCAGGTTTGATATCCGCATGGAGTAAATACTTGCATGGCCTATAGGTAGGTGTTCTGGCAAGGTAATCACGATATATCACGGTCAATTTTGACAGTCCAACAAACTACATTGCGCGGTATGCTTTTAAAACCACTACGTCTACAATTTGAGCAACGCAATGAACACTGTTGTAGTGTCAAAATTGAGTCGATTCCGATTACGAGCGTGCATCGTGATTAGGTAGCGGGTCTGAATGTGTGTGTATGTGAGATGTATGTTTGTAAAATGTATCCACGACACAGGAGAAATTAAAGTATCGTCAAAAAAAATTACTCATACTTAGTAGTTCATAGGACGAAAGTCGCAACTCAACTTGACTAAATTAAAAACGACTTGACCATAACGGTTTTAATTAGGATTCCTTGGCGTTGTAGCGACAACTAGTTATTCGAGTAGATAAGCAGGTATAATGCGTATATTCAGTTAGCCGTACGCAATTTGTTTTATAGCGAATTTATAGCTGTGTAATTTCCTGAGTATTATAAAGTTTTACAGATAAAGAAATGGCTTAGGGTTACCAACTTATTTTAGAAGTACTAATAAAGTTTAGATTTTATCGAGAGTAAATAACGAGTACCTAAAAACCTATAAAAAAGAGACTTATTTATTTCAAATTTTCAAAATCTGGTTTTTTGTTTTTGTTTTATGGCTTGCACTAGTGAACTTTGTGCCAACAAAGTCGAGAGTTACTGTAAATAAAGCATTTTATCATACTTTATTAGCGTTATAGAATAAATAGTACATCTACATAAAATAGAGCACAGTAATCCATTTAAGAGTTACTGTATTGGTAACCCTAGGCTTAGTGGTCATCATCCTCAACAGCCTGACAATTCAGCTGGTAGCTCTTACTGAATATGAGGATAAAAATGCAATTTATTTAGAAATGCTTTCTTCTTTGTTGTCGTTTCGCTCTTGACAAAACGGTCGTGGTCGTCATGAAGTATTGTCAGGAGCAGATGTGACTCGCCGAACGATATCTCGCCATCAGTAGCAATGCTTTAGGAGAAACTATTTATCTACTAAAATATTGCTAAGAAAATGTTGAGCTTCTCGTACAATGAGAAATCAGACAATAGATAAAATTGTAGCATTTAACTAAAGATAAGTTCTTCGTAAAGAAAATTAAGTTGATGATATGTACTGTTTACTGAAGACTGTGGTTATAGACAAAGTATACCTATTTCTCGCCACAGTGACTGAATACCTCGACGACACGGTTGGCGCAGTGACTGAGCAATTAGCTTTCTGCGCTACGTGCCGCGGGTTCGATCCCCGCAGGGAACAAATATTTGTATGATCTACAAATAGTTGTTTCGGGTCTGGTTGTGTGTCCATGTGACATGTATGTTTGTAAACTGTACCCTCGATACAGGAGAAAAGCTAGTGAGGGGCAATGTAAAAAAAAAAAAAAAAACGAAAAAAGAGAGTAATGGAATACACTAAAACACTTTACAGCCAATTATTCTCAATTCAAATCCATTATTCTTAAAAACAAAAGCTTGCAGCAAATTTAAAAACACTAAGATGTAACCAGCATCTTTATTTATAAGTTTCAATGGCGAACCCTCGTCAAGATTGTCGCGCACTTTTTCTTTATTAAATTCGATCACGCAGCAAACTTTTTTATGTAAAAGAGTAACTTTGTGCCATCAAAAATTTAATGTGAAGCGATTATTTCTGCGCGATTGAGCAGCGCACTTGACACAAAAATGGAAAGCTTTTAGGAAGCTTGTATTTTTGACAGTATATTGACATTATTAAGGGCCATTTTTACCGACAAAATAACAGATGTTTAAAATAAACAAAACTTCATGTATAAATGGCAGATTTTCCTCTAATCGCCTGTTATGTTGTTGGTGAACTTGGACCTTCGTGGTATTGAAGATAAACAGGGTGTTAATGGTGGTATGATGTTGTCCTCGACGTGAGTTACTCTTTTTTGATCTCGGGAATTCTTTAGGAAAATTTTGCTGATTATTACCTCAAAGTTAACAATGTAGACATTTACATCTTAAATCATGATTAGTAAAAATTCTTTAAGAAACCACTGAAGTAAACTATTAAGACATATGGTAACAAAGAGCCTTTCTTCTGATAGACCTATAATAGTCAGGAGGACTGCGATTCATTGACAAATATATTTGAAGAAGTCAGCTGAAATCCGCAAGAAAAGCGCTATCAAACGAGAATTTTGCTAGATTAGCTTGTCCGCCATAAATGCGGCTCTCCCGATGGCTTTCCATTTTACTAAAGATAACAATATAATGTAGTATTTTATTTATCATTAAATATCTCAATTCAATTCAATTCTTTATTGCATATCACATGTGTTTACAAGATTTTGATAATAATAATTATAAGTTCACATGGACCCTGTCGGGCACAACAATTTTAACAGTATAATTTAATTTGATTTGAGTAGTAGAATCAACAGGTATAAATCATTATAATAAGTAAGTAAGTATCTATCACAGTATACAGGGTAACGGTTGAACAATGGTTTTATTAAAGCAGGGTTTTGTAGTCATGACTATAAAGAACTTTTACCAACCCTGAAATCGCGAAAAGAAAATCAGCATTTCCATATAAATAATTCAATATGACTCGACTAACTGTATGTAACAACAGACTTTCTTCGCGATTTCAATAGGGTTGCCTGCCATAGTAAAAGTTGTTCATAATGATGAGTACAATACCCTCATTCAATATGTCCATTGTTCAACCAATCATTCTGTATACCGTGCACACCCGCTGCCGCCGCCCCGCGTCCCGCGAACCATCGGGATGGCCACGCTTACAGCGGTCGCGCTATAGTCCTTACGTCTAGGCTCTGTACACAGAACCCTTAGTTCCTACTGTTCACACTCACCTGAGCCCAGATTACATTAATCTAGGCAAACATAAACGTCAACAACATTTCGGATCCGAATGGAGGAATGGACGTCACGGAAGCCATTAGAAATTAACGTCTACTAGTAATAAAATTGCACTGGAATTGGTTACGAGGCCAATATCTGAAGTGTTGGTGTAGGGTCCCCTGGGTCACAATCGGATGCAATGCCGCAACCGGCTACAACGTACGATTCGTTGTGCTACTGCGATGAATGTCAAATAATACACCCGCATCCAACTAAAATCTTACTTGTCTCCTCCTTGCATGATATACATGTCTTTTGAATAATTCCGCTCGAAGAGGGACACATGTAGGTACAAGATTGTGAGTTATATGTAAGTAAAATATTTTGCTCCGAGGTCCACTAAAGTATCTAACCTTATTATATATTTTTTCTAAAAATATTCCATAGAATATTGTATGTCATTTAAATATATTTATTCTAAAAAAAGGAATGCTTTTTTAAGTTGTGATCGCAACATGCCGAATTAGGTACCTAGTTGCCGATTCTTCCAATTAAAAACATCTTAGGTGTCCGATATTTGATAAGCATGATCAACGTCATGAATAAATTTAAAGCTGAATATCTAAATAATAAAATGAAAATCACTTCACGAATTCGTATCTCTACAGCGATCGATCCAAATTACAATTGGAGTGTAAATAGCAACAGTCGTTACGTCTAACTGACTGATCGACGTAATCCTCAAGCCAATAGATGCTTTAATCCCATCAATCACTCGAAATAGTGTTTTACTCGTGTTAGAGCGATTAACTGATCATTTTCACATAACACAAGCCACGACTCTACATTCTCTTGAGAATATTTCGCCAATATCAAGTTTCGCCAATGTAAGATTGTAATGCTAATGCTAAAGCTTGTAGTAAAACAGACCATTAGATCTTAGATTAGCATTATAAATATTCATTTTTTGCATTAGTATAAATAGATAGCTTTATATGAATTTAAATGAAGATAAAAAGCATGATATGTGGTAGGATGCGGTCGGCGAGATGTATTCGTTTGCCAATTACAATACAACACGAGTGAAGAAAACAGACAAAAGTGCATGATGCGGTTTGCACGCCGCGGCTGCGACCTACCCGCAGCCGTAGACCTGCTACGTCTATAATAAAATAAATATATTGTAGCGGTAAACGTTTTATAGGCCCGGGGGTGCGCGGGGCGGGACCGGCCGTGCGGAGAGGGGGTGCGTTGACCTCGGGCCAGGTTTACGAGTGCATTTGCACAGTGACACCCCCCCGCGAGCGGCGCGCTGCCCCGCCATCACCATGCGTGCACGCAGCACTGCGATTCTCGAAATCGCAAAAAGCGGCCAATTATGATTGATACGGTCAAGATTCGACGACGTCGCGGCGAAAGGTAAAAACAAGCAGCTCCTCCGTTCATTAACATCGTCTAGACTTGATAACAATCGAGCTCTTTTATTTAGACTGATGGTTTTCTGATATCGATTCGATGTTATCTGGTGTTCGAGTGATTCTCTTTTGAATAGACGTCAAGTTAGCGGCGCACGCGCGCTAGTTGCCATTGTGCACGCCGGGAATGTCGTGTTACTTCCCGATAGATACGGCCATACAATAACCGTGACGCGATAGTACACCTATCATAATAAAGGCTTTTCAGCGCACCCTTACTACTAACGTGCAGCGTTTACGTAGCGCTTTAAGATGGTTGATTTACATCACAATACTGAATAACATTCTTAACTATTCGCTTATAATGATGCGTGATATTAAAGTGTTGTTTATCTCGCAGGGAAATGAAGAAACCAGAGATTTCGTGAAATCCCGGGAAATGTTGAATAACGAGAAATAATAACAATTTAGTCGTTTCGATTTCATCATTTTCACTACGTCATATTTCTCGATTAACACCAATTAAAAACAAAACCATAACCTACCGCTTCAGTAGGTTACGGTTTTTTTTTAATTGATAAATTCTATTTTTTTTGGTTTTTCCTGGGATTTTACTGCGATATTATAAACATTAGTATAACAACAGGTTAAGAATCTCTTTGGGAGTAAAATATTCTAATATGAATATGATGCAAAGGGCTTTTCTGGCGCTGACAGACTCTACAATTTCGTTGATATTCCTTTCCCTTCGCGAAATTCATACGACATACAATGCACAAAGAAAGAATTTATTCATTAACATCGCGATTTTCTTGTAAATAAACTTCCGTGTTATGATTGTGAGCATATTGAGGCGAGAAGGGCCATGTACCATTAATGGGAACGACTTTAAAAGCTCCCTGGAACATTTGTTCAACCGCCCATCAAGGCAAGTGTGAAGTGTGGCCACACACAACGCTGTTTCGTCTGTGTATTGGTCGTTATGGTGTCAGCCGAGCCTTAGCCGAGTGATACACGGAAGATCACGAATGAACACGGCTTGATGAAAGCAGTACCTACTTATGTCGCATTTTTTGATTTTGCATCATTTCATATCTTTGTAGGTGGTGATGATTAGACGCTTTTAATCTGTGGAAGTATTTTTGAAGTTTCCTACATAAAACAGCTTTCAAGAGAACTCCTTAAAGAAGCAAAAATAAGAAATTCAAGACTTGACAAAAATCTTTACAAAATCATACAATAATTTAAATTTTGGTCTTCACACCAAAACTATCTTTTTTTATGTCCATTATCCTTTACGATTTGGTGTACCTAGTTTAAGTAAGAAGTTATTTTTATTGGAAAATTAAAAAAATTACGGCATCATCTAGAATTCTAGACGGCAGTGCTTTCTGCACGTTTCTTGAATACCATTCAAAGGTTGAAAAAAGCTTGTGGTAGGTATGTTAAGTTCTTTAAGTATAAATTATCCATAGGTAACATAAGAGCTCTCCCACGGTTAACGTCTAACACAGCTAATAAGGCAGATCACCACCCGTGTATCACGGGGCTTTTAAGAAGTAAAAAAGTGAAGTAGTATGTGAAACAGCTTCTAGTGGCGGTGTTTGAGCAGGGAGCGAGCGCGGCGAGTTTGTCGAGCAAACACGAGCGGGGCCGCGTGACGGTGTGTCGCGACCTCCCGACTCCCGCCATTGTTGTCTCCGCTGCGCCCGCGCATGCAAGGAAGTGCACATTGTGGAGAAAGTCAAGCGAGAGCGTTTTAAATTTTTTCTATGAGAATATTGGTAAGTTTGTGACTTTATGTTGTTTTTGATCTTATCATGTAATGGATTCTTTACTTGATAGTCCCAAAACATAACCAAGGGTATCTTGATTCTAATGTAAGTTATCCGATGGGAGGAATATATTCGATACATCGTCTCACATGAACCTGATTTATGCCGAGTGCCTTTCTTTGTTAACCCACCCCTTACATTCATACTACATTTTTTTAAATTCTTGAGAACAACCCGATTTGACAAATGGGCTATTTATTCACCTTATATTAAAAAGGAAAGTTTAGTATTATCGTTCCCTAGATAAAAGAAATCGTTTGGCCCTCTTTATATAATCTTGGTTTCGCCCATAAAAGCCTATAAACTACTTTGGAAAGACTACAGACTTTCTTGCTTCAAAATTTTAGCTATATTTCTTCTTAATATGTTAATAATTTTCCTTTACCGACCTAAGAACTAACAGAGGCGGCCTGTCTTTTCACTCAAATATATTTTTTCCTAATATTTTTTAGATAATTCTATACTTTCAGTTGAACGAAGCAATTAAGAAAATTTTGACGAACAAAGAACATTTCGAACTAACAACATTTCTTGCGAAAATACTAGATGCGATCAAAAACTATAATACAGAGACAATACTTGACTTTGTTAGCAGAATATATAAAAATAAATAGAAGGAACCCATAGAACTCTGGACCAAATCTGTCATCACCGAAATGTCTCATAGTTCTTCTTTTCGAACGTAGATAATTTAGATCGAACTTTTGGTCGATCTGATTTATTTAGGACTAAAGAAATTTCAGACATTATATTATTTGGAATGATAGCTTGCTTTGTCTAAAGGATCATGGCAAATCTTTGTGACCGTATCGAAACAAAATTTTCAAATTCATGATATTGGTACAACTACACCATCTTTATCTCCAATTTACGTAGTTGCCCCTCTGGTTGGTTATGCTACTTTATTTGGGCCTGTGTCCATCGTATCTTGTCAAGGTGCATCCATGGATGATATTGTTTCTTTATCTACATCCACAGCCTTACTCTATGCACTCACTGGGAAGTATAAGCGTTTCTTTGCTTATGCTACTTTTCTTAGTCCTGTATTTCTGTCATCCACATTAACTCTGCGACTTTCTTTATATCGCTATCCAATTACGCTGCCGGGCATCCTTAATACGCTCCGGTTTTCATCCAATGGCTTGCATTCGGTCAAGGTTTTTCACCACCTACCATCACTTGCTGCGGCTTTTATTATTGTAAAGGTTTTACAATCCGCTCCGCCTCCGCCTCCACCAAGGTCTTAGTCTAATGCCTTCGTTCACTGCACTTGTCACACACGTGCATAATAAAACATCTTTATGTGGCATGTACCTCGCTCGGCGCTGATTGTGTGAGTCTTCTACTCAAATTCAATTAGTTGAGATTGCAACGTAAACTTAAGCCTCGCCGTTGGCTGTATGGATGGTTACCGCTGCCACGCCAATGGGTTTCGTAATTACGTTTCCTAGTTTTGGTTCGAATTGTTTTTTCTTTTGTTCTTGGCGTTGTGCTATAGCTATAAATATTCTATTTTATATTCAGTTTAGAGAGTTAGACTACGGGTTCGTAGCAGAATAACTCTAATGCAACTAGTTGTCCGTTGGGACTTCTGGAAGGTTTGGAATACGAATAGGTACTATTCAGTCGAAAAGGTTTCATATGAATCGTATCAGCAATGCTAGAGGGCATGCGAAGTGTCGACCTATGCATACAAAGTAACAAATAAAGCTTTTATCTTTATGGTACCTATGTTATCTATTTCGATTTTTGTTATAAGAAAATAATAAGATATTTTGGAAAATATCATAATTAGCCATCGTGACACCTTATCTTATCATTATCCATTAAGCCTATGTCCATTGCTGGACATAGGCTTCTTCAATCGCACGCCATTTAGCTCGATCCTCGGCTACTCTCATCCACCTGTTACCAGCCACTAGCTTCATCTAATTCAATAAAAATGTTATCCTATAATACTTATTTTATTTCATTTCATAACTAGGGTACGCCTAAAGCCGTTCGTAAGTACTTTCCTAGTACAAAAATATGATTTATTTAGAAAACTTGTATCAATTTGCAACAAAAGTAACATAAGCTACATGTAATACTGACTTAGTAATTTTATATTGACAGTGTACTACTAAGCGTTATTTACAAAGTAGCGCTCGTCAGATTCATATCCATTACGCCACTTCAACAACGAGTGGGCGTCTAAAATCGAAACTGCTGTACAAAAGACGTAATGTATAACGAAAAAGGCTGGAAACTTGTGTAAAGTATTTTTCTAGTGGATCGAATGGCTTACATTAAGTAATCCACGAGTAAACGCCAGGGAAAGCTCGGGAGGGCCGCTGTCACACTCAATAGATAAAAATGTGGAAAAAATGTAGGAAAGGTCAGGCGCGAACCGTTGCGCGTCGCTCTGAGTCGCATGTTAGACGAACGACTCAATAAATACACATGTACCCAAGGGATACCTAATAGACCATCTTTTTACTATTTTCTTTTTTTTTGTGACTGCTTATGAAGGTCTTATATGAGTTGCTGAGTGTATTAGATACTTTTTCACTTAGAGAGTGTAGTTTTTCAGGCTTAGGAAAATAACCTTTATGAATTATGTAAGTAGTTCATATCTCCTTTCAGATGTATGTTGTTATTTATATTAAAAAGGTTCTTTGATCCCTATCGGCAAAGATGTTTATTTACTTATCTCAATGTAAGTCTTTGTCTTATCGCTGGAATACCGAATCAATGTTCACTGAATAAGACAAATTTTCATTCGAATAATTCTTTTGTTTCGCAAATATTTTGTTTCGGATTTCTGTTCGAATTTTCACAAAGCAGCAATTATTAATATAGAAGAGATTTTCGTTTATATAATTAAACTTATGATAATACTTCAGTATTCCTGTATTTTATTTTATTAAAGGATAATGAATGAGAATTGTAATACCTGTAGTGACTCAGAAAATAATTTGGTATCAATAGCTAAAATAAAGACGCTAGCTACTTTTTGCTGGAAAATCGCGCGATTTCGCGTTCGTCTGCTGCCTTTTGCTTACAAAAAGTGAATAAAGAACGCGAAAACACGCGATTCTGCTGCAAAAAGTATCTAGTGTGCTATGGCCCTGAATAGTAGATATTATTATTTATTTGGCAGTATTGTTTTCAAGAATCACAAAAACTTTTCCAATAACTTGTTCTTACATTATGTATTTTGTATTTTGTACTTTGTACTTGTACTTTATTATGTATTTTGTACTTGTTCTTACATTATTCATTCAATTAGTGGTCCGACGTAACCTCAAAACAATATATTTTATTTGCTCAATATTTCTAAAATGCCGAAACAGTTCTCTTTGAAACTTTCTAGGATGTATTCAGAGACGTCATGAAGTAGAATAAAGGTCATTTGATGATGACATCAACATTTTGTAGAGAGTACAATTATTCATACTAGAATGGGCAATCTCCTTTTACTCACTTATTATAGAACATAGTTTTACCATCAAGTTTTCTCTTATCCAGTTACAGCTCTACTTATAGTGAGACAGCGATGCTTGAGCAAAATACCCATTCAATATAACGAGTCATTTTTTTTTTTTTTTTTTTAACATTGCCCCTCACTAGGATTTCTCCTGTATCGAGGGTACAGTTTACAAACATACATGTCACATGCACACACAACCAGACTCGAAACAACTATCTGTAGATCATACAAATATTTGTTCCGTGCGCGGATCGAACCCGCGGCACGTAGCGCAGAAGGCTAATCGCTTAGCCACTGCGCCAACCGTGTCGTCAAAATTAAGAGTCTTTTCCAAATTAAATATTTACTTGCCAATTTCTTTTCAAACTGAGTTTGATGCAATGACGTAAGAAGCCTCTTGGTTTCCTAACGTCACTGGTTTGATGTCTGATGAAACTCGATGAGACACAATAGAAGTTTTATCGTTATTACGTCTATCTGCGGGCAGTCTCCATAAACATAATATACCTAGTCAATTGGAATAGAAAAGGCGTTTTAACAAATAAGGATAGAATAGAATAGAAATACTCTTTATTGTAAACTCGATAAACAGGAACAATGAACATAATCGTTACAATTAACATTTTAAGATTGTACAATGGGCAGTCTTATCGCAATCTGCGATTCCTTACAGACTACCTTTGTAAAAAACGAAGGTACTCGTAGGTCGAACTTCAAAATACATAATTAACGCAGACGTTAGTAATATTGTTCTCACCGGCAACTAGTTATAATTAGAAAGGTTATACAATAATAATCATATCGTAAGGAACCGTCTAAATCTAAGTAAACAAACAATTCAATATTACACGGCTAAATTAAATATTATTACAAATAACTAAATATTAAATCTAAAAAAACTTCTATCAATATCTAAACAAAAATACTAAATTATAGCTATACTGTTTACAAAAAAAAAACTATATATATTATCACCTTTATTTTAAACCTATGGATATTTCCACAATAATAATATCCGTTTTTTGAAAAATAACATAACTGTAGATATTCCCATTTGTAAAGATCGTCCCCGCCATACTGCCTCCCGATATCATAACGCTCCCTTCGCCTTAATACATATAATGTTCACGATAAGCTAATCTACGATCTTGTTAACAGCGAAACGCGATGTTAACAACGAAACGCGAAGTAAAAACGACTTTGTTACAGTCTGTCAAGAAGGAGAAAATGATCGATAGAACTTGTGTAAGTAGCAGTGGCGAAGGGTGACAGTTTTAAAAGGGGAAGCCGTCCCAAAAATGCCCTCTAAAAATTGCTGCAATTAATGCTGCAAGACAAAAATCCATACCGTCTCTTGTAATCTATATATAGTCATGCCTGGAAGAGCTTGACGTAACTGAATAACAAGCCATATTACGTTGGTCTATGCACTAACCAATTCCTAAAGGGAAGCCGACGGGAATCGGGTTGTATGGACTCTTCGCCACTGGTAAGTAGGTACTATTTTATCCTTATCTGTTTTATTCCTATTCGACATCCGTATGACCAAGTTCCAGCAGAATATCAGCGTCAGGTCTCATAGCCGGGCAGTGGGCACTGTATGCTTAGCAGGACACCCATATGCTACAGCTCGGGACAAATACCGATTAGTCAAATTGTAATGCTCATCACCTATAGTCGCCCACTTATTTTTTTATTTTTTTAAATTATTTTTTCTACCTTATTTTTGCATTTGTGTATGCATCTGTCCTCTTCATAAATAAGTCTATCATTCTAGTGTCTTGTTTTCTAGAAAATAAATGTTTTTCTTTTTTCTTTAAAAATGTTTTCTCTAGGTGAAAACATCCTTTTTTATCTCAATAAAACTTCACCTATTACTAATAGTAGCGAATCCAAACGAACAGTTGTGTTATATATTTTTTTGGGATGCAGGCGAATACGAGTTTTGGTTCCTTACAAAATTCTTTTTTTGTCTACCTTAGCAGACTGTAATGAGGTCCCAGGATCATTGGCAATGGCGGAGCGTCAGCAATGCACACCATTTAGAGAACCATGTCGCAGCTAGATAAAATCATTTAGCGTAGCTGGCATTTATGTAAATACCGCGAATACACACGGCAAAACGATCAGACATGTATTTGACTCGTGTAGCCAAGCCCTTATAATTAACTTTGATAATCTGTGGTGCAAATTATTCGCGGGAAAAGATTGAGAATTTAAATGAAGAGTTTTCTTTTTTAAATACAGCGATGCCTCGTTGTAGCACTGGTTGGCGTAATGTAGCTTCTGTTCTGTTCAGTACAGTACAGTTATAGGTACTATACTACAGTTATGCGCCTCGGTAATATTCTTATTTACGAATTATTAGTCCGAATATGCGACCAATGACTGAAAGTCCGTATCTCGTCGGTCACTCACGAGATACAATCTATTCTTTATAATTATTATTAATACGCTTTAAATTAAATATGATCATCGTACGTTCGTATAATTTCCGAAGTTAGACGAAGGTTGCCGAGGCGCATAACTTTAATCGTAGTACTGTATTGTGTTATAAAAAGAGCTTTTGATTTAGTATTCCATTGTCGTACCTGTAAAGGAAGTTAAAACTTTTCTATTGTAAAGCCGTTACTACAATACAAAGTTTTAACTGGGACAATGAAAAACTAGCCTGTTGTGTTATTTAATTAAATGGAGATTTATTATGTACCGACGACAATTTAAAAGGCATTTACACAAATACAAATTCGTTAAAGAGTTTTTTACACAACAATTAAAATTAATCGACCATATTCAATACTTGAAAAGGAACGTATTTAAACACCATCTTTGTTAAAATGAATCGTATGACATCAGAGTATAACTTTTTTGATCAAATTACTATCAATCAGCAATTAAAAATTGATTGGTTCTCACGAACAATTTTATTAGTTTAGTCATGGTTTGTCGATACATAATAAATACGTTGTTACGCTTATATAATATTTATGTTGTTTAACAGTTAGAAAGTATTTGAATACGGAACGAATTTTATGTTTCTGGTCTAATGCGAATACGACGGAATGATCCTCAATCGGTTTCTTGACTTATTCAAATGTATTAGTTTAAACGTTCGAGTGCAATTTGATTTAGGAACGACAAAGGCTGCGCACACACGCGTGTTGGTTGTGTAGCAAATAACAGGTTTGGCACGAAAGTGTGGACGTCGCCGTAGCGAAGTGTGTCGCGCCGAGCATGAGTCCCGCGAAACTGCACTTCGCGATTTAGATCCTTCTTTTTTTGTTTTTAATGATTTTGTTTGTAACAAACATGACGCATAACTGGTTAGATCTTCGTTTTACTTCATTTGTATAAATAAAACACGTTATCAAAGATTCAAAAGATAAAATTGGGAATAACTTACCTGAAACATGAGATTTAAATAGGTAACCCTTTCTTTCGCTGTAAGTTTAGTTTTAGGAATATAAATCACACTATATTTGTTTATAGTTAGACGTCTCTTATCAGTAGGTACCTACTTATTTGACTATATAGTTACTCGATGCTGTTAAAGCAGTTGAAGCAGTCTGAACAAGTTCATACAAGTCTAGACTTCTTCCTCCGTGACTAAACATTTGGTGGTGGAGGCTTTTTTCTGAATAAGAACTCGACACTATAAAACTTGGCAATATGTAGAGATTATAAAGTATCTTTGCATAATTAAAATAATATTGAAAAGTTCTTTGCACAAGTAAACTGGGATTTTGTTTGGACTTCTACATTTTTAAAGAAACTGTAAATATGTTTATCCAACAATATCTACCCGTAGAATTCAAATAATATTTATACAGGTGCTAGAAATATTATCATATTAAATAAAACCACGTAATGGAGTCATGTACTGAAGCCATACTAAAAAAAAAAAAATACAACAACAAGTTTTTTTTTATAGGTAATAAATTTCACTCTGCTATCATTCGTCTAGGTGAAGGGACATCGAAGTAGAAATTTATGTCACCTTTATCTGTTCTACACGTGTAAATAAAAATAATTTTGGTTAGAATACGTTGGAGATTTAGCCTGATCGTGATAATTAGCTTATGTGTAAAATGATGAAATTTTAAATTGGTTCATGTGGCTGAACTACTGATTGGATTTTATTGTCTTTTTGTGTACGGTCACAGAACGTGATAGACAATTTTTTTTTTTTTTTTTTTTTTTTTTTTTTAATAATTAAATTAATAATTATAAGTGGTTCTATTTAATGTGTTAACATCTGCGTCACCCTGTATAATATAGTTTTCCACTTTGCTTTATCTCTAGATTCAGAACAACTCCTAAATATCTACTTTCTTTCTACGCTACGCTACGTGCCGCGGGTTCGATCCCCGCACGGTACAAATATTTGTATAATCGACAGATAGTTGTTACGGGTGTGGGTGTGTGTGCATGTGAGATGTATGTTTGTAAACTGTACCCTTGATGTAGGAGAAATATTAGTGAGAAGAAAAGTGTAAAAAAATGAAATCTTTCCAACATCTCCCTCGAGTCTCGCCGAATCTTGATGGAAAACGTCAGAAAACCATGCTAGACAGGTTTGCAATGCACTAAGAATTAAGATCAATAATAATTATTATTTATATTGTTTTTTTTTCTAAAGTAATATTTTCCACGTATTTACTCTAACCTAACCGTCAAAAACCTCCGACTCCAACTAGAAAAAGAGCTGTAACTTTTGAACGGCTGAAGAGATTTTCATGAAACATAGGCTAAAATGATAACCGATTAAACTACCTTTCGATTAAAAACTGCATTCAAATCGGTCTATCTGTTTTGGAGCTACGATGCCACAGACAGATGGACGCTACAAACTTTTATCACCTCTCTTTTTTGTCTGGAGTTAAAAATTTCCAACGAATCGTGCAACACAAACACGAAATAAAGTATTAGTAATAGCAGAAAAACAATTCGGTGGCTCATTAAAGCTGTTGTCACAGAACACAGAAAAGAGGTTGTACTGGTTATCTACTTGTGGAGGAGCCATTCAAACAACCAAATACTTATAACTACATATAGGAAAAACGAAATTTTCATTAGCCTGGGGTGGCTAGGAACAGTCACATTGTATAATATATTAATACGTGAAGAGAAAACTTTGTACCCCTTTATAAGCATATTGCGCGCATGGAGGAATGTGAGATTTGGCATAGTTAAAGTTTATATGGAGAAGAAGTGCAGAAAGCTAAAATTACGGTCGAATTTCGACCACAGGAATTCACAGGATGATCACTAGTTATAACAAAATACAAATGCGCAGTTGTATCAGGTATTAATCCCATTTGGCGTGGCTCCAGAGAGCTAACAAGCCGGCTTGAAGGGCGAGACTGAGCTAGTCAACACAGCTTTGAAAGCTTTAGATAGTCATCAGCTAGTATTTAAACGAATACGTTACTTCACTCGTTTTCATAAAGGAGGTACATATCTAACTGGCTTGTTTGAATAGGTAACTGTTTTTACATTTTCAGATAGTTTGAGCTAATGATTAATGATTAGGATTAGCCTCAAAATACTTTATGTAGAGAAATTCGAAAAGTAGGAAGTAAAATTTCTACCCGGCAAATAAATAGATAATTATTATAAATACCTAATTATTATTAAAAAAAATTGTGTATTTATTTTATAAAAAGAAAAAAAAAAAAGAAAAAGTTTTTATTTCTACGCCCAGTATGACGCACAAAACATAAAAATATCTAAGCTTAATTAATACTAAAAAAAAAAAAAAAACATTTGTTGTATTTATGTAGGTATTTTACTTTCATAAGTTTATATTATATTATATTTAATTTGTAGTTGTGTTCTAGTTTTGTACATCGCTGTCTGCATTTTTTTTTAATTCTCCTCTCGCAGGTCTGCTGGAAGGGATTTATTTTGTGAAATAAGCAATACCTTTGAACTTTGTTCTGTTATTTAGTGTTATCTGTGTCTTTTCATATGTACATAAATTATTAAATAAATAAATTGTCCAATTTATAACACTCCTCGATTAAATACATGTTCCAATGAATCGTTCCCAAAACAGAACCGGAGTGGAATACTTAAAATTCGGGTGCGGACTACCTGTCGGGCCGCACTCGGGTAGTTGCAAAAACTGCGCCCGCGCACCGCTCCCACGCTCGCCGAACAGGGTCGTCGACCTCGCCGCCTTGCATCGATGCTAATTTGACGAATATTGGCCACAGTGTGATAACGATGGCCGAACGTCTCTACGCGAATTCCGATCGATCGCTAATCGATACCGGCTATGTATATTTGGTTATATAACAGCATCTTGGCGTTTTTTTCTGTAGAATTATAACTGAGTTTGACTTTGAACTTCATGATTTGGTAGACATTAATTTACATTTGCGGTCATTTTGTTGTCAAATCAAACTTGTACTGGAACTGGAAAGGGATTTCTTTTTAATTTATTATTTAATTTATTTATTTTCCAAGCTCACGATAATTTTTACAGGAACTGCCCTAATGCAATAGCCAATAGCATACTTATGCTCAAGTTCACCGACAACATAACAATCGATTAGGGCAAAATCAGACGTTTAAACATGAACTTTTGTACGGGTAATCAGCCGATTTCATTTTAAACATCTGTTATTTTGTCGGTGAAAATGGCCCTAAGTCTTAGTATCTTAATATAACGTAACAACATACAATTGAATCTAATTATACGTTCTTAACATTTTGGTGTATATCGCACTATTCTGTATAACATATTGGTGACGATTCTGGTGCGCACTAGAAAAGGACTAAACTAAAATAAGGGCGATTGTCTCTTTCAGTTTCAATAGAATTAAAAAAAAAGTAAAAACCGACTTCAAAAAACTAAAAAGTATAAAATAATTTTCTTAAAAAACTTAACAGCTTCTGAAGTCGGGGCCACTGCCAAGCTACGAGTAGGTACATTGAAGAATTATAGGTATAATCTCCGAAGATCTTCATCAGATCCTCACTAAATTTAAATGGAAACACGTCGGAAGTATACCCTTTCAAACAAAAAAGAATCATCGGAATCGGTTGGCGTGATATTGAGTTAATCGACCATTTGTCGCGCACATACTTAATGTAAATTTAAGACTTATATGGTTTTCTCACGGATCCCATTGTCAGAACTGTACCAAATTAAAATGGGACCATTCGGGAAGCATCAGCTTTCAAATAAAAAAAGAATCATCAAAATCGGTTCACGCAGTCGAGAGTTATGAGGTAATAAACATAAAAAAAAAAAAACATACGCGTCGAATTGAGAACCTCCTCCTTTTTTGAAAACGGTTAAAAAGAAAGTGACATGCGTTTCTAAGTCGAGTTTAGTACTGTCAAAATGAGTAACAGAATCGACACCTTTAAATTATACAGAATAGTGCGATACACCAAAATGTTTTATTGTGAATTCCCTCAGAGTATAACAGAATATGTTTGTTCTAAAGCCTATACAAAAAATACAAACATTTTTTGCTGTGTGTATGTAGATAAAATTTTGGCCATTTCCAATTTGCCCAAGAGCTAAAAATATATATAAAAAAGATATCTTGCCAAAATGTACCGATTATAATGTAAAAATGCAATTCGACTATAGCGAACCAGCTAAAATTTTATGTAAAGTAGCATTGGAACGCGACAAAACTAGTTTATTTTATTCATGTGTTGGTCTGTTTTTTATGTATAGCTGTGTGATCTGATACGTAGATAGTCTGTGTTTTAGTTTTTAGATAACGAAACTGTACGGAAACGATATTTACGAATTTGCAACGCCTTTTTTATACTGTCTGTGAGTAATTCTAAAATGGTCGGAAAAAATATTAGGTAAAGATTAGAATATTCTTGAGTAATGTCATGGTTTCTTAGTTCAAATAAGGAAAGAATTAATTCAAAATTTTCCTTTATATTGAGGGTTTTAATTATAAAATAATATTTGTCATTTAATTTTTCCTCGTCGAGATGAAAAATAAATGTTTTAGTATTTTCTTTGTTCTAACCAACTGCCAGGATCCGATTTACCCTTTAAAGGAACCCGTCTTTAGTTTTAGGGGCCTAACAGCGTCAAATAACAAACGGTTAATTTTTAACCCCTGACAAAAAAAAGAGATGTTATAAGCTTGTAGTGTGTATCTGTGGATATATGGATCTATGTATTAGTGGATCTGTGTACCTATCTGTCTGTGGCATAGGAGCTCCAAAACGGATGGACCGATTTCAATGCAGTTTTTTTTAATTGAAAGCTAGTTTTATCGGGTATCATCTTCGATATGTTTCATGAAAATCTGTTCAGCAGTTCAAAAGGTCTTTTTCTAGTTGGAGTCGGAATCGGGGTTTTTGACGGTTATTAAGGATCGTATTCACTTTGTACTAGGACGTCTCAAAATTTAGAGATTTTAGTTTGCTGTATGATCTAACATTTTGGGATATAACGACAATTTCACAGAAGATAACTGCACATACTTATAATATATGTTTGTATGATGTCAATTGTAACATCATGGATATCTATGCGTCATGACTCATGGTACGAAAATGAGTGAACGAAATTTTTGCTAGCAGCGCTTCTGCAGCTTCTTTTCGTCAACTTTACGAATAAGCAGAACTATTGATTTCAAGCCTTAAACATAACTGCAATAAGGGACCAACAATGAAATCGCGAAAAAATATCTGATGTTCTATACAAAAGATACATTGATTATAAAAATAAACATGATGTACAATGGGCGGTCTTATCGCTAAAAGCGATGTCTTATTATTATAATTAGTCGAGTAATATTAATTTTCTATTTCTTCCGAGTCATGTCCATCCAAAGGTTGTCTGGAAGACATCGCTTTTAGCTATAAGACCGCCCATTGTACATCATGTTTATTTTTATAATCAATGTATCTTTTGTATTCCTGGTGTATCTGGGGGCACGGTAGTGCCCCCGCCAAGACGAACCAAGACAAACGCAAGGGCACTACCTACCTTTTCTCGAAGCGCTTCGTTAATAAAGTTTATTGCATTGTATTAAATTATTTGTATGGAACAGCAGATTAATTTTTTTCGCGATTCTATATTTGGACCTAGCTATAGTACAATATAATCTCTTAGCAGGTGTCCTGTTAATAAATATAACACCTGTATAACCAGTGTAAAGTCGATGTAAAAGCTGTACGGTACAGCTTGAGCGGCAAGTAATCAATTGCCGTGCGCCGCACATCGCGTGCGACAGCATGTCAAATGTTGTTCACAACGCGGTTTTCTGTACACTTCGCTTACACGCCGCACCGCATCGCTCACACACTCGCTTTTACAACTATAAGGTGCTCACACACTGAGACTATAAAATGTTATATAACAATATGAAACACACATGAAATATGAACAGGGGCTCGTAGCTAACATAGCTACCGCGCAAATCAGCGAGGTTAAGCAGGGCTTTAGTCGGCAGATCAAAAATTATCTTAACTGTTTTCTTGCAATTTTTTTTTTGTAAAACAATTCCTTTATCCTTACTCGTGATTCACACAATTTTCTTGTCAAATTCGTCGGCCGTATAGTCGTGAAAAGGTAACAGACAGACAGACAGAGTTACTATCACATTTAGGTACTTATAATATTAGTGTTCAGCAGCGTTACTTGAATTTAGAGAGTTGGAAACCTATAGAAATTGCTGTTTCATTGAACTAATGGTTAAAATCTCAGACAGACAGCTAAGTTCGAGCAATCGGATTTTTCTCTTAGAAAAACTCTCGTTTATTTGTAGTCTGGAATTAAAATTACGCTCGATTAATAAATACCAAGCTCGCCCCGTATCACTTAGGGGCCTATTGCTGTCAACTGCGACCTTTGTATGTGCCACGATCGATCGAAGGTACGTATAGGCTACATAGTTGGTACCCTTTAGGGATCTCCTCCGGGAATTAAAGGCATAGCGAATTATCTTTTATTCAAAAATCGAACACCAGCGAGCCATGTTGCACGTCAATTTTATATCCAAAAATAAATAGAATAACCCTTTGATGTCAAAGTGACGTTCCAACTTCGAAGTAATAACCTAACCGTCGAAATCCCCTGACTCCAACTAGAAAAAGAGCTGTAACTTTTGAACGGCTGAACGGATTTTCATGAAACATACCTAACTAAGATGAGTCCCGATTAAACTAGCTTTCAATTAAATAAACTGCGTTGAAATCGGTCCATACGTTCTGGAGCTACAATGCTACAGACAGACTCATAGATACAAAGATACACACTACAAACTCATAACACTCCTCATTTTTGTCGGGGGTTAAAAATCGAACGCCACTTACGCCACCGAGCCTTGTTGCACGTCAATTTTATTTCCAAAAACAAATAGGATAACGCTTTGACGTCAAAGTGACGTTCCAACTTCGAAGTAATAAACGGATGTCGGCAGACCTCAGTATTGTACACGCAAGTGAAGCCGTTTTCACTTTTATTTACTTAGGCGCCTAAATGTTTTCATTCCGGCCTTTTAAGTAAGGCGGCCGGGCGTAGAGTAAACCCGTTCGGTGCACGCCAAACGGCCAAAATGTCGTGTTAACTGCTGCCGGCTGTTCACAAGCTTACGTAGTAACTATAGTTAACTCACTAAGTTTTACGTAAAGACAATTAGGTACAGTCTTTGGTCAAGTAAGCGTGTAATTATGTAATGGATCAATAGGGGTTGTTAAAGTTATGTGTCGGTAAATGTACCGGTGCAGTGCTTCAATACGTACTCGTAGGTAATAGATGTGTGTGCCTATGCCCGCGGTGGCGTCATCGGCGTCATCGGCGTGGATGGTGAAAATCTTAATAAAAACAAAATATTGCAGACTTATTCGCTAAATGACTGTGACGGACGAAGTTATCGGCAAAACGCGCTATTTAAATTATGGTCATATAAAAATGGTATTTTATTGAATTTGCGTAAACAGATACGTTGAAATAAACCATAAGCATATATTTAGACATTTCTAGTGTTTAGTTTATTAGTATATGTCTGCATTGTATCTAAAACAACCGTATCTGTCCAACCATCCACGCCGATGACGCCGATGACGCCGAAGCCGGCATCGGCGCACGCGTCTAACGTAACAAGATTAGTATTATATTGTAGCCTACTTCCTCGTAATTTTGGGAGAGAATGCGTTATTGTAGGCGAATATAAATTATGGGTTAGCAATGTATCAATCACTCATTTATGTATTCGGTTACTTCATACATTATGTAGATATTAAGATAGGTATCTACTTGAATAACAAAAATGTAGATTATCGTAGCGATGTCCTACATGAAATAGAATAGAATAGAGTAGAATAGAATATATCTTTATTTCTCATCATCACAGAATCATACATTAATAGAAATACACGTAAAATAGAGACTGGTGTCTGATGTAGGTAGAACCTGTATTACAAATCACCAGGCTAATCCTCCATGGAGACACATATAAATTTAATATATTGTAAGTAACTTTACAATGGCACTTCAGTGATGCACCGCACTTTGGTGACTAACTTAAATTTTTTTTTATTACAAACAAAATATATCCATCTATAAAGCTAAACCATAATAAAAATTATACAGTTCCATAATCACAACAACGCAATTACATTAAGACGAAACTAAAAAGAAGACAACCCATACGCCGCTGAAGCACCGAACGAAAAAAACGCAATCTGCCCAAAAGTTTTTGAACCCAAATTCCATCATACGAGCTCTTGATGTATAGTCTGATGAAACAATTTTTTTCTCCGCCAAAAATGCAGTAACTGCGTAACGGGTAAAAAGTGGTAATTGTCCCGAAGATGGCTGTTGCAATTTTGGGTTGGTGTCTCGTTTTTGTGTCGGAGCTGAGCCGGCGGAGATGTCCCGGTAATTGCGTCGCTCCTGACATGACAAACCACTTTGATGCAGACTACCCATCTTTGAGTGTTGTACCTCTGGAATATTTATGTGAATATTGTATATTGTGTGTTGCGAATTTGGTTGGGAGATAAATAAACTCGAATAAGATAAAAATAATTATGGAGTAGTTTGATAAGAGATAAACAAGAATATTTTCATATTAATTTTACACGACATTTATCAAATTAGAAATGTCGTATAAAAAATCGTACTTCTATAGTTTTAAGTTAGTGTTATTTTAGTATTAGTTTAGAAGTGTTTAAGTTTGTTGTTTTAGGGAAGTGGCATCTTCATGTGTGAACAAACCTCCTTTATGAAATAAAGATTTAAAAAAGAAAAAAAAAATATCATCCCTTGCTAAAAAAAAACAAATGATCCTTTATACGCACAATTTTTTAATTCAATTAGGTATATTACTGATTGTTTAATCTCGCAAAACTTATGCTAGTAAAAACAGCTACATCACTATTATGACCTTTCGATAAATAAAGTAAATGCGAAAAATTCTTAAATAATATTAGGGTTTACCCTGAAACTTTCGAAGGAATAATATAGGTAACTCTCAATATTTATTTTACATAAACATTTTCATTAGATAAACTACCTTCAATTTACGCCTGTGATCACTCACACAACCGCAATTCATCATCTTAGATATGACAGGCCTGTAAAAATGTGACAATTTAATAAAACAGACGAGACGCCTTCTCCTGAATTCTTTTACCTAAAAAACTCATACATTGTAATGTAGTTGGCACATTTTACAAAATGCTTAAAGATTTTTTTCAATTATATATATAAAAAGCACTGATAGCCTAGCGGTTGAACGCTTGCCTTCCATGTCTTCAGGGTCCATGGTCCATGTCTCATGTTCCAGGGTCTTATTTCGAACCCGGCCCGCACTTCTGACTTTTCAAATTCATGTGTGGATCAGAATTTGATTATCACTTGCATTAACGGTGAATGAAAACATCGTAATGAAACCTGTCCACCTGAGAGGGCCTCACAAAGTCGTCGATGGTGTGTGTAGTCCGCCAACCCGCGACCGGCCAGTGTGGACTAAGCCCTAACTCTTCTCATTCTGAGAAGAGGCCCGTGCCCAGCAGTGGGACTGTAATGGGCTGGATTTGATATATTATTGTTATAAAGGAGGTGCCCCAAATATCTTCAACGGAAAGGCTAATCTCATAGTTTGTTATATGTATAAAAGGCGCTTAGTATACTCTTTAGCTTAACAAATCGCAAGCGATAAATCCCAGCACATTATTGCGTCTATTATACTTTCAGAAAACTGGAACACAGGGACTTGCCTTTTCTTATGCAAATGCGACGGGAAATAGAAATCTGCTACTATTTCAGAGGGGCCAACAATACGCAGTGCAACGTAACAGACTCCGCAATTTTCTTTTAAACAAACGCTTATTTACTTTAGTCCGTGCACTTACTGCTGTTGACTTTGTTGCGTGGTTTATTTGTTTTACTGCGTTTTACCACTGTTTAGTTTAGTAGAAGCCTTTTAAGCTCGGCTGAGCTTTGGTGTTAGACAAACTTTCATTAATTAAAGGACTTGTTTTGGAGAGAGTAGATCAACAATATAATCACATAGATAATGGAAAAGCAAAATGATTAAAGCGCCAATATGTAAACTTTATAGGAGCACATTTAAAGTTCTTTTTAACCGACTTCAAAAAAGGAGGAGTTTCTCAATTCGACTGAATGCTTTTTTTTTGTATGTTTGTTACGTGATTACTCCGCTAATAGCAAACCAATTTTTAAAATTCTTTATTTGTTTGAAAACGTGTATATTCGAGGTGGTCCCATTTAAATTTGGTGAAAACCTGGTGAAGACCTTCGGAGATAGACAATGGAAGTCTTGAATGAATAACAGCATATCACTTGCGATTGCTAAAATCGCATGTTTATGTATTGTTTATACCACTCAAAATAGAAAAATAATATAAACTTTAAAAAAAAGTAAAAACCGACTTCAAGGAACTAAAAAGTACACTGAACTAAAATACTTCAGAAGCTGATAAGTTTTTTAAGAAAATTATTTTACAAAAAAAATCATATAAAATCTAATGGATAATTTTCTGTAAAATGTATATTTTAATAAATAATATTAAGACTTAGTACTAGAATATAAGTATTACAGAAATAACAATAAAACTTGAAAATGTGCCCCTGGTAATTTTCATATTGACGCTTTAGCAATTTGGCTTTTCCAGTGTCGACATAGACATCAGTATGGCCATGGCTTTGCAAGAGAGTCATAAATAGCTCCCTTTGCACACAATACCGGCTCAATTTTCCCTTAAACACACATTACTGCTACACCCATGACAACAATAGAGCGTTTTGATGGGAAAAGTACACAAGTCCGCACATTATTACTAGGCCATTAACTATGAGTATCGGAAAACCCATTTTCCTGCGAATTCCTTCAACGTGCGCGGAATCAAAAGCAGCATTTTTTTTTAATTCTGACTCGACTCTTCTACGCTAGCACAACTTTTGTATTGATTTTATATTTAGAAATGTACCTAAAATCTATGGTATTACTTAAATAACAATTTTTTTAGTTATTTTGTTTTCAGTCGTTAGTCAACGTATTGAATTTATTTATTTATATTATTTTGCCAGACACACGTTAAAAAGTTGTTTTCAGAAATCCGTGGTCATATATTTTAAGGATTAGACAATCACACTGAACATATTTCTCACTGGAACCAACAACGTAATCGCGAAAAAAATTACAGCTGTTCCATACGTTTGGGTCGAGTAGGTATTGAAGTTTTGTATTTATTTATTTTATTTTATTTTACAATCTATGGAAAACTTACAGCTAGGCAGACACAATAGTTACAATGTTAATAAAAGAGAGCATTTATTGTTAGTATGGGACGGACGGCTGATATTTTTTTTGCAATTATGATATTGGTCCCATAGAGAAAGTTGTTCAGTTTCGGTTTAAAGAACTTTATTCTCATTAATATAAGACAATCGTCACTTACAAAGTTTGACGGTCTGATCCACACCCTTAAATATGAACAGCGGGTTCTTCCACCCGTCGTGCTGGCACTGCTATAGATATAATGATTGTTCAACAAAACGTGTGATCGCAGCTGAGGCGTAAATTGCTAGACCTCCTCCATTGAGCGCCATAACGAGATTTTTCAGGAGTAATTCGATAATCGTATCAAGTGTAATTCAGCGTGTGTGCGTGGTTGTTGCTCAGTCACTCGATTTAATTCTTAAATTGCTGTTACATCACCCTCTAAGAGAGTACTTACTGGGAGGTATAAAGTACACAACGCCTGTCTTCAGACACCTACTACATGACGATCCTGGCCATCTGATCTATTGCAATAAACCTAAAAAATGCACTTTACTCATCTTCTTACTACATCATCACAGTCTAATATTTCAATCTCAGTACCTCCATTATGAACAACTTTTATCAATGTTTTAAAAATCTGTTGTTCCACACATTTAGTCGAGTGAGTAATATTGAATTATTTGTATGGAACATTTGTATGGAACATTTCAACAATTTTTCGTTGTAAAAGTTGTTCATAATGAAAAGGACCTCCGCTAATAAAGCCATCATCATCATCATTGCAGCCCATGCTGTACCCATTTTTGGGTGTAGGCCTCCTCCAAATTCCTCCACTCCTGGCGGTCTTGAAACCTTGCCATCCAATCCGGACCTGCGTGTCGCCGAATGTCATCCACCCATCGTTTAGGTGGTCGTCCTCTCGGTCTGGTTTGCTGCCGTGGTCGCCATTCCAATAGTCTCCGCGTCCATCGGTTCTTTTTCATTCGAGCAATGTGTCCCGCCCACCTCCATTTGCGTCTGGCTAAAATGGATACTATATCTTGGGTTATAATCCGTTAATAAAGTACGACCTTATAATGTAGGTAGCTTAAATTGGTCTAGTTATACAATAAGTACCTATACAGTTTCCCTATGCAAACTTTCCCCTTATCAGAACGGTGTATCTATTATCAGTTCACGTCGTAATGCACTATGTTCCCCGCTCGGCGGCGCCCGCATTCTAAGTACTTCGTACTTCGTTATCCGCCCAGATGCCATCCATTATTTTCATCCGACTTTTACAACTTCCGAAGAAAGATAGGCCACTGATACCTTGATATATTTTTCTAAGGAAGATCTTGCCCATAAAGTCGGATATAGCGCCATGAGAATAGAATTGGATAAACATGTATTAGGAAATTACTTTTTGGATGTATCGTAATGTCAACACTTTTGCAAGCGAGAAAATTTGTTTAACAAAACTGATATCAACGCTTAGGCCGAAAATATAAGCTTAATTTAGATTAAGATTTATCCATCGAATAAATTTGATACCTACTTGACAGATTTTCAAATTTATTCCCTCGGATAAATTATCTGGCGATTGAAAAATCTGCCCTAAATAAAACAAAGTACTGATTTGTTTTTTAATCGCCCAAGTAATATAAATATTACGAACCTAATTATTATCTATTGACCTGTGCAAGCTAAAGAACTTACCTACTATTTTATTTTTTATATATCTAATGCTTTTCTTTATTTACTGAATGAACGCGAACTTTGAATTTGGCTGTGACATGACAATGACAAGATGACAACATGCAGTGCGTGAATGCGGTGACAGTTAGAAAATATTATTAATGATTTTGTCATTGTTCCCGTAATCGATATTTTTTTGTCATTATCATGTAATTATAGATATCGAAAAATCACCACTCAACCCATTTCAAGTCTAAGTACGCTCTATAGATCTCAGCCTAAGATGTGGTTGACTCATTATGCTAAGTACTTCGCACGTATACCCTGACATGCATAATATAACTGTCTACCAATCCTCTTACCCCGCGGCTTGCGGTTAAAAATCCATACATACCATACATACATGAACGCAATCCCTATCAGCTTTCATTAATCTATGTATGAACAGGGTTGATCCATATCGAATTAGTGCGGTGCCTTAATTTAATTAATGGTTTAATCTTATTTTAATATCTAGTCTAATGATAAAACTTCGACTGGTTTTCTATAATTTTCCTGTAAACGAAGATAAATGCGAAGTTAATAGCAACACGCGGAAAAAAGTTACTCACTGCTGCAGAATAGAATAGAATAGATCTTTATTTCATGTAAACCAGATACAGGCACTTATGAAATATTGAGACTCGGTGCGCGGTTCCAAATAGTAGGTCCTATGGAGAAGAACCGGCAAGAAAATCCATGGAAACTCTTTTAAAATAATAGATTACAATCTTGATCAGATTCAGTACAATATTGTGGTAAGAGTTGCGAGAATAGTGTAATTTAATGTGAATAAAAAATAAGAATAGGTTCATAATGATTTACCTCTGAATAAGATTGCCATGGCAGTTACAAGCTGACTAGTTCCGACAGACGGCACCCGTTCACGAGCATGACGTGGTCTGTGGTATAGACAGAAGTGATGAACAGTCAGCTGTCAAAACTAGTAAATCACGTGTTACATTAAGGCTTTACCAGATAGGTGCGATATAACGGTTGACAATATCGCATACGTTATTGCGATAATGCGTCCCGCATCCTTGCCACACAGATGCGTATTTATCAGCCGATATTTCCAACGTGTGTGTGTACCTCCACTACTATTCAAAGACAACAAAGATGACAAAACAAAGACTAGTGCGCGATTGGAACTCTTTTTTCGTTTTGGAACTCTTTTGGCTAGGACACTTTTGAGCGCGGACCGAATGTCCATTTTTGTAGTAGGTCAATGGTCCTGTAGTTAATAAAAGTTGATCATTATGATGAATACAATACCCACTTAAGGGATCGGGATCATAAAGGACCTTATATTAATAATATGATCATCGTACGTTCGTATTTCCGAAGTTAGACGAAGGTTGCCGAAGTGCATATCTTTAATCGTAGTTCAGTACACACTGGAAGGACAGGTTAGATTGACGTACACGAACGTTTATCGTATCGTATAAGCTGCAGTCTAAAACGTTTAAGGCATATCAGTCTACAAAATAGCCCGTTGTAATAAACGCGTAGGAAAGTTATGTCAAACTTATACGTCAATTTTTTTTAATATGATTATACGGACGTTATTCATGACTTAACTTTTTTCAGCGTTCATTAATAACGAAAAAAGTAAAAGTAATAACCTAACCTTCAATAACCCCCGACTCCAACTAAAAAAAGAGCTGTAACATTTGAACGGCTGAACAGATTTTCATGAAACATAGCTAAGATGATACCCGATTAAACTAGCTTTCGATTTAAAAAAACAGCATTGAAATCGGTCTATCCGTTTTGGAGCTACGATGCCACAGACATACACATATACACAGTAACACACTACAAAATTATAACACCCCTCTTTTTTGTCGGGGGTCAAAAAGTAAAAGAATAATGTATTTTTCATCCCACCATCTCGGAAAGAGTATTTTTAATCTTCAATATCTGAGTGGAAAAGCCGTTTTTATTCTCTAGAGGATAAAGTAAATTGAATTTAGAACATCGTGTGCACTAAGTTTGTGAATTAAACTTTTTTTTTTGCATTTAGTCATTTCCTCGCTGAGGTGGAATGAAAAGTTACGTGTTGCACTCGAGTGCAAAGATTTTTCACCTCGTGCTCTTTTGATTCCCTCGCTAACGCTCAGGATTCTAATTTTGAATCACTCGCTGCGCTCGTGATTCAATTTTAGAATCCTTCGCTTGCTCGGTCATCAAAATTGAACACGCGGTTAAAAAGCAACTTTGCACTCTTGTATAACAAATAACTATTTTAAATAAGGTTTATATAACTTAGTATTTCTTTGTCTTCTGAAACTCCTGCAGGGCAACACGGCCAAAAAGAGGAGAAAAAAAAATCGAGGACAAAACCATTTCTTCACTATTTTCTCTCTCGGTTTCGTTTTATCTTCTATCAAGGAGACAAAGGTTCGAGAACACGGGTTTGTCTACCCAACGTGTTAGCCTAACTGAGAGTGGGTTGAGTCACATTTATTGGAATCGTAAACGTTTTCGCGTCAAGACACAAATTTTACAAAAATCATTGGTTAACAAGTGACATCCCTAATTAATCTCATAATAACGCGGACAATATACAACATTGTACATGTTTATTTTTATAATTAATATGTCTGATATACAACATATTTTATAGTATTGTAATGTATAGGTTACAAAAACGACACTTTGTAGCAACTTAGTTGTTTCTTTTTGTAAGTCAAGCTTCGTCTGCATTTCAAATGCCTGAAACTCCTTTCTCCTTAAATAGGAAAAAAATAAATTAAATTTCTTTTTTCTACCTTTTATAGAAAAATTATAAAATACTACTAGTCTGTTGTGTTACATAATTTGGCAACACCATCGACAGCATCGTTAACAAAATACTGTGTATTGATTAAGTTAATTGCAAAAGCCGTACCATGCCTTATGCATATGAGTAAAGCAAATCTTCAGTAATCCTGGCCACACTTAACAATTATCGTTAAAATGATGATAACAAACAGCTATCCATAGCTCAACGGTATGAAAACCTTAAGCAACAAAGTAACAGCAGAATAACTAGTTTCATTTCAATGACTCCCACAGACCATAGAGCTGCTAATACCACTAATATCAAGCTGATGCACTCCATATATTTCTTTAATTACCACCAGTTCTTATTACTTCCATCCCTTACTTAACTCGCCAAGATGACCGCTTAATAAGACCGCCCTTACTTTTAACTATCCCATAACGAACCCAGATATAAACCGAGATAGTAAAAACTCGGTAATTTACAAAAACAAAAAGAAACACAACTTCTAATCGCCTTAAGGATAATTAAAAGTTACTATAGACACCGCGATTTTATCTGCTAAGAGTAGATATTTAATTTGCAAAATATATTGCATTAGGTTTAATTAATGATGAAGGTAATTTAAAGTCAATTAACTTCTCCATAGTTAAATTAAAAATGAAAAGTTATTCGCCACGTCAGATGTATACACAGGGCGTTTAAATTTGAATTTGTTATCATCTTGTTAGGTCGCTAATTAAACTTTTGTATTTATGATATGAAAGCTAATATTTTGAAGCAGTGTCTCTGAAGTATTCACGATGTTATTTGGAGTCATTCAACTCTTTAACGTTGTTTTTGTCCTTTTAATTGAGTTGTGAACTTAATTACAGATTTACAGATAGACACTTTTAATGGAGTTGTCTGGAAACTCTAAGCATTGTCTATAAACTTGGTTCAAACAAGTAAAACATGAATGTTTGTAGTGACTTTTTCTATAAAGTCCTTCAATATAAGGAAATATACGAACCTAAACTAAGCAGTAATTTTAATACTAAACCTCTAAGAAATAGAAAATGTTCAGATATTATGACTTTATTGACTTTTAAATCTGTTATTACGTCTTCAAATAATGCATGTAATTTATGTGATTTTTTATGTTAATTTAGAACGTATACACATCAATTCTACATGTGAATATTTAACTATTGTTCTAAAATACTATAGTAATAAATTCATGAAGTATTATCTACACAAAACATAAAAACTAAATTACTTTCAAACTTCAGATATTTGCATGTTTTTTTTTTGTGTTAACAGATTCTTTTATAATCTATAATTATATCTGTGACATTTTTAAATATTCATATTTTCGTTATTAAAAATAAATACATACTTCCGATTTTTCCCGTACGCTTATTTGTAAGAAAACAAATGTTGCTATCTCTTTCTTATTATTAGGCCTAGAAGTAGTTTAAAACACTTCTTTCACTTCATTGCTTGAAGTGACAATCTCTGAGAAGAAAAGCCGAAATCTACTTCCAATTCATAGGTGCCTCTATACCAGTCTTCATCAATCAATATATCAATCAATACATACTTATTATTCAACAAGAATTGGTACCGGAACCTTTTAGTTAAATGACATGTAATCCAACGATACTCCCAAGCTTAGAGAAAACAAGAGGTTCAACAAGACGGTGCGTGGTGAGGAGAGGCGAGGGGAACAATGGTATTGGGGCACAAAATAAGCCCAGAAGGTTCACACCAAAAATACCACAGATTCAATCATTACGCTGCGAACGATAGATTTTCCATAGTGACTAAATTGCGTCGTTGGACCAATGACATTTTGCAAAATGTATTTAGCAATTTTGTAAAATGTCATTGCGTTGTACGGGTTTAATGAATAGTTTCTACCAATAATACTTTAAACAAGTCTACCTTCGTAGACGCTGAATTAAACAAGTGTTTAACTTAACGGCGTGATTGAGTATCATACGACACGGTTGGTACAGTGGCTAAGCGATTAGCTTTCTGCACTACGCGCCGCGGGTTCGATCCCCGCACGGAACAAAAATTTGTATGATCCACAGATAGTTGTTTCGGGTCTGGGTGTGTGTTCATGTCAGTTGTATGTTTCTAAACTGTACCCTCGATACAGGAGACATCCTAGTGAGGGGAAAAGTTAAAAAAAGAAAGAAAAACGAAAGATACCATCCACATTGATGCCATGCTACTCAATCACGGCAGAACAGCTGAAAATAATTAGATTTTTGGAACAACTGAGCTAAGATTTTCCGGTCTCGTATCAGAAAATCTGTTTTGTTTTATTTTAACTGTAGTTAACGGCTAAATGAGAAAACATTATCGTTTCGTTATGAGTGGTCCTTCTGTATTTTGTTATTTAGTGTACGGGGGAGGTCATGTCAATATTTAGCCGCTGCGCGTGCGCCGTTCTCCGGAACAGCACCTGATCACACACACCGCAGGTTGATTGTACACGGAATATTATCTTACGATATGGATACACAAGTAAGTGTAAGATAATATTTTTTAAAAGCTTCGATGCTGGTGTGGGTACATTATGGCGTGTTTTAATATGAAATAAAAACGATGTACTTATAATCGATCTTAACTTATAAATACGAGGAAGTATTATTTTGGGAAGGTTTATGACAACAAGTATAGGTATATAGGAAGTTTACCTAGTAGCTGATAACGATAACGACATGTCGGCGGCAGCAACGAAACTACTGTCAAATCGATGTCGGCGACGATAGTATGAAAGTTAGCCTAATGTATGACATTTTATATCCACAGAGATCGTTATCGGTGTTATGTCGTTGTCGGTACTGTGTAATGTGATAACGCCGATACTTCGAAAATATTAGGTTAAGTAGAAAATATTTATCTTGTGCTGAAGTTGATAACTTACCGTTTACCGCTATGGTACCAATCTTCTAAGTTAGCTCCTCAAACTTCTTGCAAAGTTTATAATCAGTTCAAGAGTTCAGCTTTGTTCTCTATTCATGAAACATAATTATTTTTAACTTGTTTCCTGTGCGCATATTTACAAAAACACTGTTGAGAATTGGAAGTATTTCCGATTACTAATATTCCGCAACTTGGTCCTTCGAGCCGGATTATATAAAAAGACTGAAATAGTAATTAGCGGCACTAAATCATATTACGAATTTATACTCGGATTTTGAAGATTGATCGAGCCATATTATACGAGCTACAAAGGTCATCAGGAACTTCGATGTGAATACCAAGGATAGCTGCTGCATAGGTATCTATAATGTTCAGTCAGTTGAGTCTTCAATATTATTATCTAGTAACACCCAGTACTCGGAATATGATTTAAGTGAAGATAATATTAGTTTATTTGAGCACCTGTTTTTTGGGTACCGATGCATTGAGCACCAAAGATATTTAAGGACCATGTTTACCGACAATTTAACAGCTGTTTAAAAAAAGCCATATATAGAATGTTATGTTAAATGGCTGATTTTGTCGGTAAAGTGTCCAAAGTCCAAACTACTGCTGTTAATGAAGGGACACCAAAATATGAACCTAATATGTGCACAAAAATATATACTTGCAGGATTATTAATTTGTAACTAGCGACCCGTCTCCTGCTTTGCACGGGTGCAATGTCTCTACTATCCTTACATTAAATATCGCAGTATAATATCAGATACTAATTACAACGTACCTATTCTGATTTCTGACACATCGAGTTGAATAGACTACCAATCTATATATTAATACGTGAAGAGAAAACTTTGTCCCCCTTTTTAAGCATATTGCGCGCACAGAGGTGTGAGATTTGGCATAGTTGAAGTTCATATGGAGAGGGAGTGCAGAAAGCAAAAATTACGGTCAAATTTCGAACACTGGGCAGCCACTGGTTTAAATTAAATGCTGTCGACTATATCATTACATTGCTGTTAATTATTTCACAGAACTGCAATCCAAATACGTGGAATCATAATTTCCGGACGAATTCAGCAACACTCGCAGCGAAATACTCGTACATTTACACAAACGGTACGGTGAGGTGGTTCGCGTCAATAGCGCCGATTCTGTGAAGCATCAAATGAATAAAAAAAATGATTTAATTTTATGCATAACCAGAAGATACAAGCTTGTGTCAAATGGTGTTTCCGACGACACTTTTGGTGCAGTGTCTACGCGATTGGCTTTCTGCACTACCTATGTATCGCGGGTTTGGTTCCCTCATGGAAAAAATATTTGTATGACCAACAGATAGTTGTTTTGGGTCTGCTTGTCAACTGTACTCACGATACAGGAGAAACCGTCGGGGGGGGGGGGGGGGGGGGGCAAATAAATTATAAAAAACTAATTGGTACAATTAAAAATAAGTTCCAATTTGCAATATATATATTTGATTTGTTTTTTTGTTTCCAGTTTGTCAATTCATTTGACAACCCTACGTTTTTTTCATACTACAATATCCATTCATTTCATAGGTACTACATTTTAGGTTCATACCAGCCCGCACCTCTGTCTTTTCAAATTCATGTTCAGAGTCAGAATGTTGAGAATTTTAATATTACTGGCGTTAACGGTGAAGGAAAACATCGTAAGGAAGCCTGCACACCTATGAGGGCACGAAAAAGTTCTGGTTGATGCCTGAAGACCGCCAATCCACACTAGGCCTTCTCATTTTGAAAAAGGCCCTTTCTCAGCATTGGGATACTAATAGGCCGAAATACTGATTTGCCTTTAAAAAAAAAGAAAACAAAATAATAGAAATTATTAATTGCTTTACAGAATCGACGCCAATAGCTGTCTGCGGCCGTACGTGACGCGTGCGCGGACGGTTCCATTAGCGGCTTTATATGCATTTCATATTAGATCACATACCCGGCACAATGAGCTACATGTATGTGTCACACGATCGCAAACATAACACGCCTATCTGTTTCCGATATTCGAACAAAGGATGATCGTTAACCTCTGGCATTTACTTTCCTTACACCCTGTACATTTGGCTGCTTTCAGCTTCCCTAAATGACAATCTTATCAGACAGCTGTGTATACAATAGATCTTTATTTCATGTAAACCAAATACAGGCACTTTAGAAATGTCAGGATTCTAGGTGCGCGGTTCCAAATAGGTCCTATGGAGAAGAATCACCAAGAAACTCCATGGAAACTCTTTTATAATAATCCGCTGATTGTATAGTGCCACAAACTTATCTGACCCGGTCGTGGCGTCGCTGCCGTCGCTTCTACCAATGTCATCTCCGTACAAAAATGACACTTTGATGTCATTTTTGTTCCGTAGCGACGTAGTTCCAATTTTGGTCACTGGATCAGATAAGTTTGTGGCACTATATTATGTACTTTGATGCTTGAGAAAGTTTATGTTCAATCATCGTGGTCATGGATGGAATTTGATTGATTGATTTGTCCGTATGTGGACTACTATAATTATGTGCTACTATACAAGATCCTACATTTTAGTCCCGCGCCTTGATTACGTAAGAAATCTGACAGCCACAGCGACCAACAAACAATGCATCCCTTTCTCGCTTATAGACGTTTTCATAAGAGGATACGGAATAGGACGTTTACTTGCGACAGCAACTGTCATATTTATCGTACGTAATCAGGCGGCCGATCCCATATAGGGTTTATTGTACTCATCATTATGAACAACTTTTATTATGAAATGAAATCGCGAAAGAAAAATCTGCTGTTCCAATCATGTAATATTTAATTCTTTGTAGAGAACACTAGATTTTTTTCGCGTTTTTTTGTGCTGGTCCTAATAGTAAAAGTTGTTCATAAGGACGAGAAAGGTATGACCTTATACACTGAGTGGTATTTTTTTTAAGATTACTTACTACCCCTCTATTTGAGCTATGCTTGTATTGGGAGTGGTTTCACATCAATAATAAAACAATTGAAATTCAACCTACAAGTTACAACCCCTCGATCGTGAGTCCGACGCCTTAGCCGTTGGGCTATTGCCGCCTCTTGCAATTCTCCTAATTAGATCAGATATCTATGTCACCGAACAGCCCATATGTATATGTCACGTCACAGTAATTATTACGCCTATCTGTTACGGATGTTCCAAACAAAGTGGCTACATTTACCTCGCATCAAATTAGCGGAATCGTGTCGATGTCAATAGTGAATTATGGTACTGATAGATAATACCTAGTATTTAGTTAACTACATCAGTAGTTGCTCTCGTTGTTGCTAAGTGTAAGGATCTCGAATCAATTCCCAGTCTGGTTAAAGTGGAAACTAGGGTTTTTTTTTCGAGTATTGTTGGAATTAAAACACAGTCTCGTCATCACACAGCATACTGCAAGTCGTTATCAGGGGAATATGCTTGTTTGTTCTGTAAGTTTGTGTAAATTACTAGAATTTTAGTCTAAATCCCAGCGTTCCCTCTAACGGCAACATCGCCACTGCAGATAACAATGACGCAATACCGATTAAATGAAACTAGTATTACCGATTGAGAATGAAATTCACGTGATTATATGGAATAATTGATGAATGCGTTCATGCATCTAAACCGATTATGGACTAATTGCTCGATGCGCCGCACTGCCCGGCCCCGGCCGCACCGAGTCGCTATCTACTCGTAACACTGCACGTGCATCGCTCAATGTTTTTCCACCTCGTGTTTTAATTATTCTATTATGGCCGAGCGAATTAACTGCGGTTTTTGTTGTGCTTTTACTGAAATACATGTTTAACTTAATTATTTTGTGGCGTCATCATTTTCTCGTACAGTTGTATTCAAGTTCACATGTAGCTCCTTAGGTCTTCGGCGCGAAAGTTCTTGTCTAAGTTCATCAAAACATTTGCCCAGTCATGGGTGATTCGGGCTTTTCTTATGTTTTTGGAAGAGTGCGACGTCCAAGTAATATCACATGACTGGCTGAATAGAGAGCACTGTCTCAGGTGTTGCCAGTGTACATTCTAGGAGCTTGCATACAGTTCATTTATGAAATTAAGGGTTAAGTAGGGGTAGTTTGGTTAAATAAGACACGCACATCTTAGACTATATACCTATACTTAAATAACAAAAGTGTGAGTGTGGCGAGGACGCGTATCGCGGCGTGCGATGAGATCACTGTTGCTGCTGGGGCGGCGCTAGTCGCGCGGCAAGGTGGAGGATATCGCGCTTCTCTTTGGGGAAGCGTAGCTCCCGCGCGGCGAGACGAGCAGCCCGTAGCTCTCGCTCAGCTCGCGCGAGCTCTGCACGTAGGACACCGCCGCCCGTCGCCGCAGCGTCGCGCTCCCTCGCGGCCCATTCCCTCGCCATTTGTTCGCGCATCGCGTCATCCAGCGCGCGCGCCGAATAATGCGCGACCACCTCTTGCCGCGAGCACTGTCGCTCGCGCATTGCACGTAGTGACCCGTTCCAGTGCAGCAACTGGAACACCGTCATCAACTCTTGGAACTCCAGCATCGTCCGGCCCTTGTTTGCTTCCAGCATGAACCTGTTAGAAAATATTATGTTGAAACTGTGTTTCGTAACAATAGGGGGAAAATAATCTAGTTCATTCAGACAATGAAAAGAAAGCACACGCCTCGCTTTCTTTGTCTTCGGCGTCGGACGGATCTCGGACAGACCGATGAAAGCAAAATAATAATCCTTCTCTCATCCGGCTGTCATCGCTCATTCACACTGTAACTCTATACAATGAACTTGTGCGTGGCTATGTATGTATCTAGTATGTATATACGCATTGATTACTAATGCACATTGAATAAAAGCGCGTTATAAACTTAAGGCCGTATTTGCCGACGTCTCCGGCGTGCAGAACACAGGTTGCCCTTTCTGGCCTTATATTGGTAATTACAAGGGCAGAATGGACGACAGGAATGGAGACATTCTACATTCAGTATTTCTTCAAACATTGACGTCCAATCGACATCAAAAATATTGGTTTGATGTCAAGACTTAACTTATTACAAAACAGACATATTTTTTAGTCTTCTTGTTTTTAAAAATATCGTTCTCACTCAGATTCATTGACTTAAATCTCCACCTAGATAGCCATAAAGAAGGCAACTGGATGGGACTATATCAATACAGAAGAACTGGGTACGTTAATAAAAAACATTGAGGGCTACAAAAGGCTGGCAGCTTCGCTACTCACCTGAAGGCTGCAATCCCAGCGCTGGGGTCCTGATGGTGCGCGGCGGCGTCCCCTGCGAAGGACGCGCGCGCCTCGGCCACCGCCTTCTCTATGAAGTGCTCCGAGATCCGTCGCGACTCGTGCTCGTTGAACACACTGTTCATCAGCGCGATCTTCGCAGCACTGCGGCGCGCTTCGGCCTTAGTCGGACAATTCTGGTTAAAGGAACATTAATGTTGTTTAACAAGTGTATAGAAGAAGTATCTTTTTTGTAAAACAATTTTTTCCAGATAATGAAACGCTTGACAAAATGATTTTTGCAATTTTGCGTCTTTTATTAGATGGTGAGATTACGCCCAGAAAAATAATTTAAAACCTGTCATCTAATATTATTACGTGAAGAGAAAACTTTGTACCTACCCCTTTTTAAGCATATTGCGCGCACGGAGGAGGATGAGATTTGGCTTAATTAAAGTTTATATGGAGAAGGAGTGCAGAAAGCTAAAATTACGGTTGAATTTTGACCACTTAGCGACCTCTAGTATACATAATAACATCAGATTACAGAAAACACATCTTCATTTGTTGTACAGATAGTTTATAGTAGCCATCGTCGATACAATATATTTATTGTAAAATGTGCCTACATACGTTTGTTCGGAGTGAATCTAAGACATTCCCACAATGTTTTCAAAGCCATAAATTACCTGAAAGCTCCCAAAACACGCTCCTCCGGGCAGCGTGACGTAGCACACGTAGGGCGGGTGCGCGGCCGGCACGGACTCGTAGATGACGAGGGCGCCACCCCCGCTGCCCGCGCCACCGCCCCGCGCTGCCTTCACCTGCCAGAACTCCTGCAGCGCTTCCACCACGTTTACTGTTGATAGCACTCCGTCCGCTAAGTGGGAAAATGGAAAAATTACTTTAAAGAGTTTTCTTTCGCTTTAAAACTAAACGAATGGTTAGAAAGTGGATGGGAACAATTTGGGATAACGGGGAAGAAAACGATCCGTTCAGAAACTCTCTTTGTGTCTCCTAGTTTAAAATTGCACACGTGACCGTTCCAACCTGTAGAAAATTGCACTGAAACTGAACTAAAATATTGTACAAAGTCAAAGCTTTTTATTTCAACTGGGCCTTTGCAGGCACTTTGTTTTTTCTTTCTTTTTTTACAAAAAAACCTTGCTCCTCACTAGCTTTTTTCCTGTATCGAGGGTACAGTTTACAAACATACATCTCACACGCATACACATCCAGACCCGAAACAACCATCTGTAGATCATACAAATATTTGCTTCGTGCGGGGATCGAACCACGTAGCGTAGAAAGCTAATCGCTTAGCCACTACGCCAACCATGTCGTTAAAACGTCGTGATTCTAGGTACACGGTTCCAAGTGGGTTGGTCCTGGAGAAGATACCGGCAAGAAACTCCATGTATACTCCTTTCATAAAAGACATTACAATTTGGTAATCTCCAAAATTCCAAAATGCTACGACATCGCAGACAAAACGACAATTTAAATTCAGACATGGACAAATTGCACATACAGAAACTACATTTTTATTCATAAACCAACTGTCGAATGTAATTTGAGTAAAATTCAGGCTCAACCACGGTAACCGTGGTTGAGCCTGGTTGAGCCCTTAATGTCAAAGCATCAAGCACTTCCCGTTTTAAATAAGACATCCAATTTGTCTCGCCAATTTCTCCACAATCAGTGCGAGCAATTTATTTGTAAAAGCCTGGTTTATTCATATTTCCGTCGGCTCCGGGTAATGGTTATGACTTTAATAACGACGGGATGGGCTCGTAATACAACTATTTCTATGCCTAAGGAGGAATAACATACATATCAGATGAGTAGTCTTCATTGGAACAGGTTTCTCTAATGTGACTAGAATCCATAATTAGGCTGTGTCTGAACTAATAAGGAGATCTGTTTATGGATTACTGCTAGCATGGATTCGTGGAGTCCATCGATTAGCCTTGGTGTTAATATGGCCATACAGCAAATAACAGGTAAATTAGGTTTGTTATCCCTAATCTTCTTGTCGCGCGAGGCGATTATGGCATAATGGTCTTAATTGTCCATTAAAGTGGTCTACAGGGGGATGGTTTGGTAATCAGAAAGTTCACAAAGCCTTTAGTTTTGCTTAAGAACGTAGATAATGGAGGGTTTCGAATCACTCAATCCTTTTTTAACTCCCGACAAAAAAGAGGGGTTTTATAAGTTTGTAGTGTGTATCTGTGTATCTATGTATCTGTCTGTGGCATCGTACATCCAAAACAGATGGACCGATTTCAATACAGTTTTTTTTAATTGAACGCTAGTTTAATCAGGTATCATATTAATTATGTTTCATGAAAATTTGTTTAGCTGTTCAAAAGTTACAGCTCTTTTTCTAGTTGGAGTCGGGGGTTTTTGACGGATAAGTTATGTATAACAGGCATCCAAGGTGTATCTTAAATTTTTCGCAACCTAGATTTTAATTGTGCAAATATGAGGTCAGTATCGTAGAAATGAATAAGTTGAGCTTTGTAAAAGACAATATGCAAATCATTGGCGAGTTTAATTTATGAATCACTCATACAAAATTCATCACTCGCAAACGACGAACCCGCGAGTGTTTCGGCGAGAATTTAACATTTAAAATTTTATAGACGACGACTTTTAGCCGCGCAAGTTTATATGGACTCGTTATTAAGAAAAAAATCTTACTTCTTTTATTTATTTATTTTTCTTTTTCTTTTTATTGCTGAAAGATCACTATCGAACCTACCTATCTGTTTAGTGGGAATGCTAATTTTATGCCATAAATATTATACATAAGAACTCCTCCAATACCAATTAAATAATAACACTGTATATTTATTTATTTTGTATGTAAGTGTAATATAAATTTTATGCATATTATTTATCTGTTTATAATACATATTAATATGTATGGTACACCTCAAACTGCCATTTTTCTATTTCTTCCGAGTCATGTCCATCCAAAGGTTGTCTGATTGTACATGTTTATATTTATAAGTATTGTATCTTTTTGTATTTCTGGTGTACAATAAAATTTATTGTATTGTATTGTATTGTTTTCAAACATTTTTGCCTTGATAGTAACTACGGTCGAGGTTGAGAACTCGTACTTGAAGTACAACCCTGATTTTCGGCATCGTTACCATTCTCTTGTCCTTAACGCATTTTATTTGGGGTCGGGGTAATATGTATTTTTCTTCCATTCATCTCTATCAGACGTTATTTCCGGATCCACTTTATTCACGTTCATTTTATATATCACACAATCATTTCCCGAGCATCCCACATTAATAGATTGACGATGAACCCGGAGGCCGACGTACCCAGTGAATGCTAAAAGTGTGACTCATAACATAGGGAACCCTATGATGTCAACAAACATACGAAAATAAGGAGGTTATAGTCTAGTGGAATTGAAAATATGAATTTACACACTACTGAAACAAAATTTTGTCAAAATATAATAAATTCAGCACAAAAAAAAAAAAAAAATTGCATGATTTCGTCATAAGTGCCAAGTTACTCGTACCAATACATTATCTACAAAAAAGCATTTTCAAAATAAACAAAGAACCTCCTGAAATAACAGTGAGACAGTGGTTTCACATTCATATTGATGTAGGTAGAATAGAATAGAAATTGTACTACCTCTAAAAAAACAAGTGAAATTGTTCATTTTTTGTAAAACGAATAGTTTCATAGAGTTCTCTTCAAGTAATGAGAGCTACAAACAGAACTAAAAATTAAAGCACTCCCCTCCACTGTTTTTCCGGCAGACATTATTATCTCACAATGGGTCGACTGTTTCTGAAAAGCGACGTTTGCGAGGGCTCTCTGTCAGCTCCCACTGCCGTTACCAACCGTTACGATTTCACAGGATTTTTCTCCTTTGAACAAAGTCTGCGGGATTTCCGGGGTGGGCAATTTTAAAGACATTTGAAGACAGATTTCGCGGTCGTTATTAAGCTGAAGTGAAAAGTTATGGAAATATGATGTAAAATGAGCCGTAACATTGCTTTGTTCTATTTTACTGCTATATTTATGGACGCCTATCTATGATACATCACACGGTATGTGCCATTAGTAGCATCAGCTCTTGACGGATATATGAATAACAAAGAGTAAAGTGTTAAATAATTCTTCTAGAATAAAACATTGTGAAAACTGATATTCCTAAGTTCTGGGGCTCTAAAAATAAATGAATACGATTCATATTAGAAATGTCATAATGTCCTCTTAATTGATGACTCTCATAGAAATAATAAGTAGGGCTCCCTTGGGGCTCTCCTACAATGACTCTCAATATCATTCGCGTAAGGCATAGACTAATAACTGAAATATGTCTATGAACCTTATCTAATATTCTTGGTTTCAAGAATCATCTGTTTGACAGTCACCATGGAGATTCGTAGGTGAATTGCTAAATGTACCCCATAGACTTATTATCTAGAGCCCTACTTATTATTTCTATGATGTAGCCTTTTTAGGCCCCTGTTTAGGCCCCCTGTTGTCTAAGATCCTATGCAAACTCGCCATTACTATGATAACACAAACTGCTTTGATGTAGGCCTGTGACCAAGTCCTTCATCGTGATCATTTTTAACCCCCAACAAAAAAGAGGTGTCTTATAGGATTGTAGTGTGTATCTGTGTATCTATAGTCCGCACGCGAGCTCTGAGGAATCGGCATCTGAGGAAAAAGGCACTTACGATGGAAAAGTTATAGCTTTGAGTTTTCTAATAACTTCGTGACGAATAAAACCATTGTAAGTACTTATCGTACGTTAATATTGTAGTAAGGGGATTACATGGCTCAATCCTTGAGTGCATGAGCTATATGAAAATATATGTTATCCTTAACCCCACAGAGAATACGGGTTTATTTGTAACTTACTAACTTTACAATATAGATCTTGATAATTGTTTGACGTTAATAACCTAACTATCAAAATCCCTCGAATCCAACTAGAAAAAGAGCTGTAACTTTTGAACGGCTGAACAGATTTTTATGAAACATAGCTAAGATGATACCCGATTAAACTAGCTTTCAATTAAAATAGCTGCATTGAAATCGATCCATCCGTTTTAGAGCTACAATCCCTCAGACAGATACACACCTACTTTTTGTCGGGGGTTAAAAATAGAGTAAAGCTAAAGATACCTCAGTTTATAAAATAAAACGCTTTTAAAAGCCCTCGCTATTAAATAAATAGGCCATCTAAAGGTTAATAGAATAAAAAAGTTGTAAAATTTACGTAGGTAGGTACACCGAAAGTTTCAAGGAAAATGCTTAATAATTCTTTTGAAGGCTCACACAAAAGAAAACTTTCTTTTTTTGTTTCCTATGCTTGTCTGTACGTTTTACAATTTTTTCATGTTGTAAATGTCATCGTTTGTGAAAATGTTTCGATGTTGGAATAAGAATAAGACATAAACTAGCCTTAGGTGTATCATGTATTGTGTACTATGAATCGTGTTCTTCCACTTAGTCCATAAATGAGACAAACAATTTTTTTTAAAACTAACAATACAGCGATGACTACGACATTTCTATGTTTGTTAAAATCGGCTGAACCGATTTGGATGAAATTTAGAACACAGATAGACCATATCCTGGATTTTTATTCGGGTACGTAATTTTCTTAGGGAGCAAGTGAAATTACGGGCAACATCTAGTGTGGTATATTTACCAAAATTGATTTTTAGAAACATCTAAATTAAAAGGTAATGGATCGATTACCTGTCATCCCTTGCAAGATACAAAAAACCGGCCAAGTGCGAGTCAGACTCGCGCACGAAGGGTTCCGTATTATTATCTATAAAAATGGCCCCCTTAAATATTTATTTTATTGTTTTTTAGTATTTGTTGTTATAGTGGCAACAGAAATACATCATCTGTGAAAATTTCAACTGTCTAACGATCACGGTTCATGAGATAAAGCCTGGTGACAGACGGACAGACAGACGGGTGGACAGCGGAGTCTTAGTCATAGGGTCCCTTAAAAGATTGAAGGCAAAAGGTTAATTATATTCTAGTTGACAGACGATGAACTGGGTATTGGTGAGTCATATCATAAACCTACTTGTACGTCATCCATAAATTATGTAGGTGTGATTTTGTCACCTTCTATTTTTAATTTCATTTACTTAATATCTTTTTTTCAGACATACATACTCCATATTTTTTACAAAGATAGCTTTAGCGTTTATTTTTGCCAAATATGTTTTTAAGCCGTGTTTTGGCAATGGTGTCGATTCTGTTGCGCTGGTTTTCAATTCCTGCTCGAAGAAATATTTGTATCAAATACAGAAAAAAAAAATCCTCATAAAAAAACTGTCCACCAAATTATTCAAAATAAAAGAATTTGTCAATCATTTAAATTATTTTTTCTTTCAGATAATTCTTTTGCATCTGGGTGTGTGTGTGTGTAATTACGAGTATGTAAGATGTATAAATAATTTGTGAACTATACCCACGATACAGTAGAAATCCCAGTGAGGAGAAAATTTTAATTTAAAAAGTACCTAATAATAAAGAAATACATATCCTCTAAGATTGCATAATACATCACTACTGCTTGTCATTTCTGTTAGGTGAATAGGTCATTGTGGTGCATCCGCTATTGAAGACAAAACACTGTCTATAGTCTAGTATATCTATTCACCCATCCTCCCCACAGAACACGGGAGTAGTTTGCCGTATTGTGATTCACCCGGCTGGGAGATTGCTACAATACTCGTTACATTTAGCTTTACTTTATATCGGGCCGATCCACTGAATGGTTTTATTGTGCCAATATCGACGCCATTTCAAGGAAAATTTACAGTACCTATAAGTCGATCGTTTGATCAGTGCAATTGGAACCAACCTTGTTTATCTATCAGACTTGTTGATCAAATCGATTGAATACTAATAAAAATATGTCAATAGGTGGAGCTACCAGGATATTAATATTGTACCTACGCCTACGCTACACGAAGAAAAATATGGTTATAACAAGACTACCAGAACGCTTAGTAAGTTGCGTCAACTAAACGTTAGTACCCATTTACTCATTAATATTCTATTGTATAAAAAAGTGGCTTTCCACGGCTGTCTGTCTGTCTGTATATCCGCTAACTCCTTCTAAACCACGCAACGGATTTTGATGCGGTTTTCACCATCAGTTAGATAAGTGTTCACGGAAGGTTTATATGTATAATACTTTCATATTTAATGTAAGGATAGTAGAGAAACTGTACCCGTGTGAAGCCGGGAGCGGGACGCTAGTTATTTATAAATACAACATTTGCGTTAAATTTACAAAAAAGTATTATTAATTACAATTTTCAATTTCAATTTTTCAATTTTAAAATCTTAAAATTAAAAAAAACATAAAAAAAAACAATAGCTAAGTAAAGTTGACATAATCAGCCGTTTAACGTGGATTTTATGTATGAGTAAACGGCCGTTTTCATTTTAAACATCCGTTATATTTTTGGTGCTTGTTGTCACATAATAATATAGCACGAGAATTTTTGTAATTACAACGAGATTTTATTCTCGATGTAGGTACCTATTGTTATTTATAGCCAAAATACGGGGACACTGTATCATACAAGCCTTTTCTTATATAAATGTCTTGAATATTTCAAGATATTTGACTTCTGAAGCAGATTTCGACTCTTATTCTATCTATTGCTTCTAGTATTACATGCGAGTGAAGGGCTGAAATTATTTTTTAAAAGCCCGCAGCAACACTGCCTTCGCAATACAGTCTGTAACCAAAGTTAAGACCACTCTAAGTCCAAGGATTAGACTTAAGGACTGTTATAGTATTTACAGTCACGTCCGGCAGCTTAACAACACTGAAACAAATGTTTCGCAAAACTTTGTCTACTAGTTACACAAATTAAATGACAATCAAACTATATGCGAACACATAACAAAAGGTGGTTATTAAGTTTGGTGCCTATTAAGTAAGCCAGTTTGCTATTTCAAATAAACTTTGTTAATGACTAAACAAAATTCGGCTATTTCCTGAAATAACCGAAACAGTTCGGTTATTTCTTTTTTTCAGTGAATGTCTGCGAGGCACTTGGGGGTAACCCATCCAGACCTTGACAGCAGCAGTGATGTTTAACCAATAGATCGACCATTCAAAAAGGCAATAAGCTAACAGTGGTTGATAGTTTGGTATCGTGCTCGAACGAAGTAATTGTTTATCCAAGGTAGCGTGCAATAGTATTGATTTTGATGCCACTTTTACTGATGACCCCAAACTATTGTCCGACCAATCAATCAGCAGTTTCCATAGACAAGTAGTAGTAGTAGTTTATGTATATATGTGTTTGTATTTATTTATGTATGTTTTTATATTTATGTGTATTTGTTTTATGTAGATATTTTACTAATGTTTATATTTAATATACTTAATTTGTAGTTTTGATGTATTCTTATTTCTTGTACATTCTACAGTTCGTGTTTAAAATTCTTCTGTCGCAGGTCAGCTGGAAGTGATTTCTTTTGTGAAATAAGCAGTACCTATGTACTTTGTTCTCCTATTTAATGTTTTCTATGTTTTTTCATGTGTGTATAATGTACATACATTTTTAAATAAATAATAAATAAATAACAAATAAATAGCAAAGCGACTATAATTGGCGTCGAGCGTTTCATATCAAACAGTAAAATTAACGTGAAACTGTTCATCGATTCTGTTCACATGAGACACTTGACGTGACAATTAATAAAGCTTGTAGAAAGTTCGTGTGAATTTAATGAAGCAGCACAATGTGATGAATGGGTCTTGTGTGGGATTTTAACGCGGTTTTTATAAGACCACTTTTTGCAAGTCATTTCGCTAACGCGCAGATTAAATCTTTATACCGATGAAATTGCATGTTCTGAGACATTGCGGGCACAATGTGAGCACTTCTCGTTAGCGATGGGTTTTAACAGTCAATTGTGTTACCTGTGATCTCTGTTATTGTTCCACAAAAATAACAGAATGAAATATCTGTTACTAAATAACAGCCTGTTATTTTCATACTACACACTATAACCCACCAACTAAGTACTTATATCTGTTTATGTATTAAATACTAGGTGTCTCTCTTTCTAGCAAGCGTCAATCCAGTTAGTAAGAATGAGAGAAAAACTGTTATTTAACAAAATAATAAACAAGGTTGGCTGTGAATGAAAGTGTCTGTTATTTGTTATAACAGATAATGGGCATTGGCAGGAACAATTGTTATCTGTTATCTTTGAATATCTGTTATTTTTAACTGTGACGATAAATACGCCTCACCGCTACTTCTCGTGCCACAGATTAATAATACGCAGAAAGTTTAATCTGTTAATTTATTAGCATGACAGTTTCGAAACAGTGTTTAAGTATAATCTACCTACTTTTACTTCTGTCTGATAGAGAATATAGCGATAAATTCCCGGTTTATTTTTTAGTGTTTCCCCAGACTTTGATCCCGAAATATATCGAATGGTACGATGCGAGCCATTTGAATACATATTCGATACATTTCTCGTCTAGCATACCTAATCTTGCATTCACAATGCAAAGCATTCGAATAGGTAGCCGTAGTACTAGCTACGTGTAACATGATGTCTCGTCAAGACCACAATTCAAGCGCGGTCTTCAGGGAATGCAGATGTCAACGTAGTGGCGGATTTATACATTTGCCTCTAGTAGGCTGTTTAAATTTTGCCACCTCTACCGACCTCTACAATTCGATACCCTAGTTCATAATCATATTAATTACAACTTTTTTGTCAATGAAATTGCAACTTTATGATTTGTGCACTATCGTCCTAATTACAACACCTTTCTCCCGTAATTAGTATGATTGTGAACTGATCGATGTGTCAGTTCCTAGATTATTTCTACAACCTAACGATTTAGTTAAGATTGCACAATAAATAGGTCTTGGGTATATTTATGAGCTAATAAAAGCTCAATCATGCTACTAATAAGGCGGGGTAAGGTATGCCTAAAGCCCCTGAAATCTGCCATCCTAGGCTCCAGCGTACTCAGCCTACTGGTAAATCCACCACTGTGTCAACGGCTACTTAATTGTCGAGTAATTTGATGCCAGTGACTAAGCACGAGCAGTACAATATAAAATCCTGACCTAATTACAACCCTGACGGGTAACTGAGTAACAAGTACGCTTGAAACTGCGCTTAGCAAAAGTTTCAAACCACGTCGTTTGCCCACTGACTGCCGAGTGCGAGGCCCCGAGTTTGATGCGGTCCGCCAAAGTAATATTAAATTTGTAGCGCCATCTACCGCTGCCATAAGAAACAACGTAACAAAATAGCAAACCAACTAGTGGCTGAACCTATACAATACGAATTCGACCAATCAGATTACGTAGCCTGAATCACGCAAGTAAAATGATCATCGTATCTAACACATATACAAGTCCAAATCAACCGTCGGGCTTCGGCTCGCCAGGCAATATCATCACGCCTGATCGCACGGTCCTCCCTTTTCAATGGTGGAACATCATACCTCGTTCTCCCACAAGTTATTTGCGAGATCATTCTCACGGGGTTTGAACTATGTCTGGTAAATGACGATGGATACATCTCCATTTTATTGGTGAACTGTGGATCAATGACCAATGACCATTTTCGTCACCGTGGTAAAATAAACGAATATTCGTTATATTTTTGATATTCGGCATGTTTACTGAATATTCGGCTAAAATGCTAAACATTATGTCGAATATACCTTCTTGCATTAAAAATTTGCTTCCATACTTGTCAGTGTTATCGAAAAATGTCCAAATGTTTTAACTCTTTCTCCCGCTCACTGTTTTTGGTAATTTATTGAGAATAATTTTCTACACAAGAACCAAAACATATTTCGATGTTATGCTACAAATTAATGATAGGGCCGGGGGCAGCGGGGGCAGTACTCACCGGAGTAAGCGCTTCAATGTGCTCAGCTTGTACAGACTTGTAATTTTGCAACCCACGATAAAGTGCGGAAAATCCTGCCGAATATTTGAATCGGTTGACATTTTACCGAACATTTTGGCCGAACTAATATTAAAATATTGGGAATGATTCATTTTCAGCCCATTACTAATCATTATTAAATTATTACCCTTATTACTACCGCATTGAGCCCCGAGTCCTACATTTCCGAACAAAAGACTAGCGGCAGCCATACCTACAAAAAGTACCGACTCTCGTTCCCTCAAGGCTCGGGTTTTACACGCGGGAAAGTAATCATAATTCACATAAGATGACGCCATATGTTGGAAAGGGAATCGCAATAAAGAAGAAATGAAAAGTTTAAGGGTCCTCAACCCAGAGGGTAAAACTAAAGGTCATGGCAAGGACGTCTCTATGTTATCCAATAAAATTGACCAATGACCCAAGAAAAGTAATAAAGCTTCGGAATTCAAACTTTTGACAGCGCAGATTCCGAAGAGGACGGCGGGCAGTTCAAAGGCAATTTACGGAGATCGAACTGATACTTGCATTTATCTACTGTATTTATAGTAAAGAAAATGTTTGTTTATTGAGTGATTTATATGCGACCAGTTATTCGACTAGTAATTGTAGAAAGCAGTTCCAAAAAGGAGACACTAGGCTCCTCACTATCGGAATAACAGCATAGCTATATTCACAGCAACTACACGTTTATTATAGTGTGTAAATTCGTCAAATTTCAACCAGATTCGAATCGAGATGCGATAAGTTCTTACAGACTAGCTCTCCAGTTGTCAGGTGGAAATTTAAAACACCCGTAAGTATATTAAAAATTACAGAAACCTTTTTAGTGCGGTGGATCAAATAACCAATTAGCAAAAGTTAATGAGGTCTACAAAGTTTCATAATAAACACTATATTAACATAAATCGACATTTCCATTTAAAAGCCCGAACTAGTTTACGATACGGTCAAGACAGGGTCAACATTTAAAAACAAAATATGGCTTCCGAACCAATAAATAGCTAATACGTATGGTTGGAATTATATTTTATACATTATAGTAAATTTTAAGGGTACTTTGCATCGATAATGAATATAGGAGATTACCTTATACCCAAGTACAAGTACCTAATACATCGATGGTGTAGATACTAGCTTTTTTCACACAAAATTAAATATGCCGCTGCACCCCTTAGGGGTTATTTTTGGAAACAAAATGTAGCCTATGTTACAACGGGTATAATACAGGGTTACTGGGTACTGGTTATGATCCCGTGAAAGGGTTTTAGACACGTCACTGCCTATACAAGGTCCTACCTTTCTAGTCTAGTTAAGTACAATAACCCCTCAAAGGGATCGGCTCTTTGAGGGGTTATTGTACTTATCATTAAGAACAAGTTTAACTATGGGCTAAAACCGCGACAGAAATAACTGCTTTTCCACACACATCATATTTTTCATTCAAAATTACTCAGATATTTTTTTTACGACTTCATGTTTGGTCGTGTTCATAATGACGAGAACTCCTTATAGGGATCGGGACTAGGACCTTATATAATAAAAGAACCCGTAAAGTTTTATACAAAAGTGAACAATTTCGGAAAATTTAAAATTTAAAATTATTTTACTTATAGTGAGGGATAGGCAATTTAAAATTAAATATTTTTAAAAAACTCTACTTTGAAATGTTTTTATTTTAATGTTTTAAGGCACAGTAACAAAAAATAAATCAACTATAAAATTAAAATAATCTATACCTACTAACATTTTTTAACTAGGGTTAAAAATCTGCAAGTTTGATAATTTTCATAATTTACGGCGACATATATAAATACAAGTATTTCTTAAAAAATCACTTCACCTTTGCATAAAATTTTATGTGTTATTTTATTATAATAGGGAATGACGTGTCCTACCATCCTTTCTCGGGATCGTGACAAATAATGTATGAAATGTCAAGTTATGAGAGATTACCTCAAACTTCAAACAAAGACGTCGCTGCTTAATATTAGGATAGATATCTCCGCCCACGATTGAAAGTAGTTAGTTATTCTCCGTTTGTTCCATAAAGTAGATTCCTTGATAGCGTTTTATTCGCGCTCATAAAGTTTCATAATTCATTATTAGTACTGAAAGTTGTTTTGCCGCAAGGTCTTAGATAAAGAATAAACTACCCTATCAATTCTTGTTGGTATTTTAAAATGTGGTTTTAATATCGATATGGATTATGACGTCATATTAACAATTCCAATAAATAAAATAAATAAATCCAGTCCATATACTGCTGGGCACGGGCCTCTTCTCGCAATGAGAAGGGTTAGGCCTTAGGCCACGCTGGCCGGTCGCGGGTTGGCAACCACACACCATCGAGAACTTTATGAGGCCCTCTCAGATGTGCAGGTTTCCTCACGATGTTTTCCTTCACCGTTATCCCAATAATACCAATATGTATTTTAATCAAGGTACACTCATATTCTAGTTTGCACACATACACATAATAAACAGGACCCACAGCTTAATTTACCACATTTATCTGCTACTACGAGAATCCACTGTATGACGTTCGTGAAGCACAAAAGTTCCAGAGGCCCAATTCTCGTAATTAAAAATGTTCAAAATATAGTTCGGATCTCATTTCGATCTACTATCAATGTCATAAATGTCACAAATGGTATTCTCCTACCCTCACAAACAATGTCAAACGTGATATTACATTGTAATGAGATCGAAAGTTGAATAAAAGGCAAATCGGTATTCTGCTAACATTTTGAACTGACACAGATAATAAAATTGACACTCTCGTCTATACGCAAACGTCAAAAATGAGATTGAAATGAGTTTGTAAGAAGATTGAATCCAAATCATACTGGAATCGGACTGAACTTTAAGAGGAGTAGAATACATGACTTTTTGTCAATTCAAATTATAATCTCAGTTCGGTCAACTTTCAGTCATATTATAAATTAATTACGAGAATTGGGCTTCTGATGAAAACCAGCGTCGAGCACATTCTAGTGCTTGACATTTGGAAACATATTTGGTCCATCTTTAAGACACATGCCTATGAAGTTTTTGTTCTTTTTATTTAATTTTATGCATTCTTGATTTCTGATGATGATTTCTTTACTTGTTAATTGTGTATGTTGTGTCCTAATAAATGTTTATTCTTTTCTATTATATTTACATTATAGAAATATTGTTAAATTCATCTAATATGCTCAGTCAAATAAATGTGACGTCATTTTTAACATTATGATGGTTCTACGACGACTCAACGTATTATCAACATATAACCTTTGCTTCACCTCAATATGACAAAAAGAACACAAATCCAAACGTTACTCTTAAACAGAGGCCCTAGTGTAAGTTTCTTTTTTAAATCTCGATGTTACACATCGAGCGCGTTCGGGGCTCAGATTGGTGAAGAGCTCGAAGTGGGCCAATCAGACTCTGGTAATAAACTTCAATACGATCGTGAGAGCCTAAACTTCGAACTACTTTGTAAACAATTTAACGATCATGAAGATGGTAGTCCCAACTTTATGTTTTGTAATTTTTTAGTAGTTCGAAGTTGATGCCCTCACGATCGTATTGAAGTTTATTACCAGAGTCTGATGTTCATTACCATTTTGTTACGCGGTAGACCCGCTGATGAGGGATTATGTTTCATCGTATATTATCTTATGTCAATTCGTTAAATAATAACCGACAATAAGAGTGATATTCGAATTGAGATGCTAAATGTTCATACAGAACACGCTCGATGCGTAAAATGGAGATTATTAAAAGAATCATACACGAGGGCCTCAGATCCATAACACAAAACCAGTTGTTCTCAAATTCTCAAGGAAATAAAACTCCGAACGCCAATCATCTTAAAGAATTAGACGACCGTTAATTATGTACGTTTAACTTTGTATTGATCACTTTACGACGTCCAATAAATAATTATATCATCCAATCATACGCCGACATCGCGGTTTTTATTATTAACCGAACTTACAGATAGCGTGATATAATTTTTTTATGTCAGGTAAAAAATAAGGTCGTGGAACTAAATAATTATATCGCTCACGACGGTTTGGCTGGATATGAGAGTAAATATGACAGGAAGTTGATCATTGACTTGTTTTCGGTCGGTTCTTCTCCATAGGACCTACTATTTGAAACTCCGCACTTAGTCTCGACATTTCATAAGTGCCTGTATTTGGTTTATATGAAATATAGAAATATTCTATTCTTTTTCAATTGACGTTCATAATTCTGTGATGTCAAGGAAAAAGTACATAAGCCATAAAACGAGTTTTTCACTCCAGAGTAAAAAAGAAATCACTTCTTTGTTTTATTAATTTAAAATCCTATAATTACAAATCTAAAATTAGGTTTATATTTATATGAATTTTAATATTATATGACTTTTTACTCTGTGAGAAAAAAAAGGTTTTATTACTTAATGTGCCCCTTTTCCTTGGCACCACAGAATTGTCGATTTGAAACTCATAAATCAAAATACCACTTTCAAGTTTTATTGTAGCTGTAACAGGGTTAAAATTGGGAAAAGTCATTTGAAGAGCGGATTCTGGAGACATATTGTTCTTTTTGTGTTGTCTTTAAAATAAACTATGTGAATCAAGAGATATCGTTGTGAAATTAAAACGTAAATGGTCTTATTACAAAACAAGGTTTAAAGTTTAAACCTTAACACAGAGTCTAAGGTAAAACCCGGGTTTAATTAAGGTCTGATTTTAGAAAATTGTTATACATTACAAAACAAGGTTTTAGGAAAAAATCTGTTTTATCTGTGGTCTAAGGTAAACCAGGCCTCCCCCTAGTTTTGCCGTGGTTTAAGTGACATTAAAACTACTTTTTTTTGGTTTTTCATTTTATGCACAGACCTAGTGTACACTGTAAGCGAAATCCTAAGGGATTTTATGTAAAATGGAAAGTGAAATTATGTATGCTTTTATTGATTAACAATGGACTCCACTGTTAATCCACTGAAAGCTTACATAACTACCACTTAAGTTAATGAGCCCTAAACAGTCAGTTATTACGGTTGACAATCACTAATGTGATTCAGCTGTCAACATCACTAATATCAACCCTAACATCTGACTGCTGGATGTCTCACATCCATTACGATTATATATTTCTCCATTTCATCCACAGGGAGGCGTGAAACTTACCGATGTAAGTGTTCCTATAAATGTGTCGCAGTCTAGTGTACAAATACCTTTACAGTCACTTGAGGGAAATCAGTTGATGTTCCGAGCTCATTAACAAATGGGCTCCAATCCTGAAGGGGTTTATACACGAATAATTTCATATTCGTGTTCTATGATGGCAGAATCTGTCCCCCAAAGTCAATATGAAAATATAGAAATGTTACAAGAATTTTGGATGAAATTTTTGGTCAAATATATATAAATCGACATATTTAGTTCGACCTCACTTCGACCTTAGGTACTTGCGTTAATAATTTCAGATCGGTCATAGGTATAGAAATACTAACAGAATTGTTAATGAGAGACGGCAGAAGAAGTATGGTTAATTAGTTTGACCAGCTAGTTGGATAGATGGCCTGAAAAGATCTAGAACGGAAAAGTAAGTCTATAAAGGTAAGAACTAGGTGCTAGGCACAGAGAGACGAGTCCATTATTTATTTATTATTTATGTATCTAGTTTATGTATGACATTTATGTCTGTAAACTGTACAATACAGGAGAAATCCTTATTATAATCCTTGAAGAAGATTAAATTTAGAGCAGTGCTCGCAATCTTCAAATTCAAGGTCAAAGGTTTTTATTTCAACTGGGCCTTTGCAGGCACTTTCAAAATGTCGTGATTCTAGGTGCACGGTTCCAAGTTGCCAAAACAAGAACTAGAAAATTAGGCTGACTTTCCACCAATGATGAACGAGGATGCGAAGCGGGGGATGTGTGATATAGCCACCAATAGGATCGTTTGATTTTCATGGTAAGCCATGAAAATCAAATTAGCTCTGATGGAAAAGGGTTCAATGAAGCGAAGTATTTTTCATACTAGTTGAAACGAGAAATGCGAGCTAGGTATGCGAATAAGGGATGCGAGTGGTGTAGCTATGGCTGCGTTTCCACCAAAGCTGAAGGAGGTAGCTAAGCGGTGCGTGAGGAAAAAATCACCGATAGAATTACTTCATTCTAAGTCTGCAGTAATCCTATTGGTGGATTTTCGCGCAAAGCACGTATTCCTAGCACATCTTACTCGCTTCGCTACAGCGCTTAGCTTTGGTGGAAAAAGACACTTAATTTCATAGCTTAGCCTTTCCCTCGCGTATCCTGGATGGAAAGGCAGCCTTACTCTTAGTAGTAAGCCTAAGCTAAGTACGCTAAAGGCTAGTAGTAAGTTCTTATTCTCTACTCACTCTGAGTTTCCGAGGTCATGATGTCGTTTCACCCCCGCTCACCCTCATAACAATTCGAGCAAAGCATAGATATAGAATATATCTATGGTGTAAACGAATACTCAAATGACAGCTGTCATCAGTCGTTACATTTCCGTTGATGGAAATTCAATTAACTTACTCGTAGGGTAGATACCTTGGATATTTTATTCAGTGCAATATGATGAGCGTCGAGAATTGGGTAGTACTCACGATTCTACTAAAATATTGATGAAGACGTAAGTAATTGTAAATCTTTTTTCATATTGCTAGTAGAATCCATTATTAATAATTCGACCGACGTGAAAAATATATTCCCTTCTACTAATAAACAAAAATAGCCTAGTGGTTGAACGCTTGCCTTTCATGAAGGAGGGTCTGAGTTCGAACCTGGCTCGCACCTCTGACTTTTCGAATTTATGTGCGGATTATAATTTATTTCTATAAAAACGAACACCAGTATTAAGATTTTCTTAAAAAAAAAAAAAACCAGCGATCACAGTTTTTCGTTAAAAAATTAACGCTTCCATTCTACAACAAATCGGTTATTAAGAGCGTGCCTGTCTACATGTGCAATCACATAATATCCTATTAAATTAAATTAAATCAGGGGTCATGCAAGGTTAACTAAGACCTGCAGGGCTAAGTGGACAAACCCGTTTTCTTCACTCTTTGTCTCCTTGTTATAATACAAAACGAAATATCGAGACAGAAAACGGTAAAGAGATTGTTTTGTCTCGGGTTTTCTTTCTCCCCATCTTTACGGTGCTTGTCCCGCTAGGGTTTAATGGTTACCCAAGCTTTTAATTCAGATAGGTACTACCGAAAAAAGTTCGTACTATATGTAGACACCTCAATGGGCCGTACCTATTCCAATAAATAATTTGTACAACTACAACAACCTAACCGTCAAAAACCCCCCACTCCAACTAGAAAAAGAGCTGTAACTTTTGAACTTCTGAACAGATTTTCATGAAACTTAACTGAGATCATTTCCGATTAAACTACCTTTCAATTAAAAAAAACTGCATTTAAATCGGTTTATCCGCTTTGCAGCTACGATGTCACAGATAGACAGACTTATAACATCCCTCTTTTTTTGTCTAAGGTTAAAAAGTACAGGCTAATCCTTGTCAGCTCGTAAAGTCTTAACTAATTATTATTAACAGGGAGAAACAGGATGGGTACTTAATGTTCACGGAGAACCACAAGGCGTGAAACTTATTCATATTCAAATGAATACTCCAAAACTTGATACAACACCTCATACATCTCCATATTAAGTCCTAATCCTCGGGTGAAGGAAGTCGTGGAGGTCGCACGTGCATCGCATAACCTAACGCTGGGTTACTAGGTACGACTTAACTTCCAAAATAATCCCAGAATTATTATGCGAAATAATCGTATGACGCGCGGACAGAATAATGAAATAGTGGATAAAGTTTGTTGCACATTTGCGACTTGGTCGCACGATTTAACGGCACTGCTGACTACGTAATCGCTTGTGGCACCTAAATTACTGTAAACCAAGAGGTGACGGAGGAGACTGAATGGGAATTTATTGGAATAAATTAAAATATAAGCGAGTGGCGATGGCGCCGCGGCCAGTAACTTAATGGCATTTGAAATGGCATAGTGACTATAGTATAGTGATATAGTATTTTTGCTTAACTTTTGTTTTACGAGACAATGACTGGAGGAAAAATAGGCGGTCATTTAACAATTGCCAGACCGAATCATGAGAAAATTACTACCAAAGGGCTACCAAAAACCCGAGGGCTGGCCTATTCTTTAATCAAAGAATAAGCATTGCCATTCAACGTGGCAATGCTGCCAGTCTTCTGGACACGCTACCAATTGACAGCGATGAGGAGGAGTACTTTGACGCCTAGGTGCTCAGTTTTATATTTGTATTTATTTTATTTTATGATTTATTTATCTAACTATAATTAGTGTACATATTTAAGTTTCTTTATTATAGTTGTAAATAGTTTGATGTTCAATAAAAAAAAATAAAAAAAAATAAAGAATATTTCGCGCCCAAAATGCGTTTATTTCGTCGCAAATGTGTATAGTACCTACCCATAGTTGTAGTACTATCGATATTCAGCGATTACTAGTGGGCGGCACATTCTGTATGCTCGTGGCGTAGGAATTCGTAATATGTGAGTCAGCGTATCATGTTGTGGATAGCGTAAGATATATTGTATCGTGAAACTCTATTTATGAGGTCGGTTCGTTGTTTTACTGTCTTCGCGATTTTACTATGTGTTCGGTACTTGGAGCCGATTTTTGGATAGCTGGATGAAACAAACATTATAGATTTAGTTATGTATTTTTATGATTTGACATTAATTTGATAACATGTTTCTATAAACTAATTATAACAATAAATCTGTAAAAGGAATAGTAATATTTAATTAATTATATTTTATCTAATTTGTAATATGTCTTGCCGAATACTTTAACATGTTAGAATATCCGCATGGAATTCCTAATGTTTAAATTTGTACACCAAGAATGGTGAAATGTGAATCTATTTTAATTTATTTAACATCTTTGCCTGCACCTACCACATTTCATGCAAATAAAATGTTTCGATTTGAAAACTGAATAACGTTTTTCTCTTGATAAGTCCATAGAAAAACTGATCCATTTTTCTTTTAAGTAACTTTTATATAGGTACATATTTTTAGTTGTCTTTGAAATATCAGACCTTTTTGCAAACTAGGTATAAAGTAATTAAAAATAAATAAGTTATTTAGTCACAAAATAAGCCACCGGTTAAATGAAACTCAAAATCAATTATTTCCATTCATTCTTCAATATACCTACCTAGGTTTGAATTACTCAAACCAAAGTTATGACGTCAAACAAAAGGTGTTACGACTGAGGGATTACATGGAAAAGCATTTACAAACGACACCCTACTATCACAAACTACCTGCCAAGCGAAGTAATTATGCCATTATCAGGGTCCCTCTCTAGCCCTCTGAGGGGGAGGCGGATAGCTATTCATTCGTCGTAAACTGGTACGAATAAATTCATAAAGAATTTAACCCACTTCTCCAGTGCCTGTTCCAAAAATAGCGAACAAACGCAAAACAAAACACTTCGCCAAAAGGGAAAATTAATAGAACCAAAATTAATTCGAATTAAACAACAAAATAATTAGGGTAAACGACGCAATAACTGGCGTCATAACTTCTAGTCCTATTGAACGAGCATACAGAGCTGATAATGAAGACGTTTACTTTAATCAGAGGTGTTTATAAGGGAAACTGTTATCAGCTTATTAATCTTGCTAAGGTGTAAAAGCAATCGACTCTGTTAAAACAGATAGAGCCTTAATTAAGGCTCTTGCGTAGATATCTCGTGTGTGATCATTTGAGGACAAAGACCTACAAGGTCAAGTATTCACATTACAATATTATTTTAATAATATATTGGAAATAGCTTACTTAATAACGTCCTATAAATAACTTATTAAGTTATTATGAGTGTAAATTACATTTATGTTAATAATTTCGAACATAATCGAAATTCATATCTAAAATTGACGGGTTTAGTAGAAATGGCGAAAATAAAAGGCGTAGAACCCAATAGATTCTATTGAGTGGAGAAAATGGAAAAGATTAAACCGGACGGCGGACGGCGAAGCGACAACCGGGAGTAATCCATACGGACAAGGCCGTAATCAGAAAAATATTATCTTCCGATAATTTGTTTCGGATCTATTCATAAAGACGACCAGGGGGCTCACGACGAACTCTTATAGCAGGGCTGAAATTAAACTGCCCAAAAATTTCCAGAATAAGCTGATCTTCCATAGTACGAAAAGCCTATACAGTGCCAGGTCAGCTCATTGTCCACGCGTTCTGTGAACTGAAGTTTCATCGCCTTCATCATATGGAAACTTCTGGGCTCGAAAGAGCTCGAGTACGCCCCCAGTTTCATATTAACTATCGCTTTACAGGGCTATTCTCCAAAAACAGTTAATGGCAGATCACTTTACAAAACAAATAAAATAAAATGAAAACGTAGGTACACATATACACGGATAGTTGGAAAGGCAAATATATAGCCCAAAAGGGGGGTTATTGTACTTATCATTATGAACAACTTTTACTACGGGAACAACAAAGGAATCGCGAAAAATTCTGCTGTTCCATATATTTAGACCAGTAATATTGAATTATTTGTATGGAACAGCTGGTATTTCTTCGCGATTTCAGGTTTGGTCCCATAGTAAAAGTTGTTCATAATTATGAGTACGTAGGTACTATAACCCTTTTGGCCTTTACATGCCCTTTCCGTCTAACAAAGAATAAGGAAATATGTAGTAAGTTTTCTAAAAAAATTGCGATTTTAACCTGCTTTGTTAACGTCGACGTGCGGATACTAAATTATATTAGAGAATACTCAAATTAAATTATACTAAATTGTTAAAAAAATTGTGCCCAACGGGGTCCATGTGAACTTATAATACACACATGTGATAAGCAATAAAGAATTGAATTGAATATGGAGAATAACACGAAGTTTGGAAAACGTCCTAAAGTATGTATTCAAACTGTAACTCAGAAGTATGAACAAGACATGATAAACCGTTCCTTTGAGACCCTCTTTTAGTATGGTGAATACAAAAATATACTTTATGCGCCGTAAATAGGATTTCTTTTACAGTGCGTCGCGTAGGGCGCCACGCAGCGGGCGCGAGCGCTTGTATTGTCCAATTTTATCTACTTTTAACCCCAGACAAAAAAGAGGTGTTATAAGTTTTCAGTCTGTATCTGTGGTTATATGTAACTGTGTATCTGTCTGTGGCATCGTAGCTCCAAAACGAATCGACCGATTTAAATGCAGATTTTTTAAATGAATGCTAGTTTAATCGGGTATCATCTTAGCTATGTTTCATGGAAATCTGCTCAGCCGTTCAAATGTTACAGCTCTTTTTCTAGTTAAAGTCGGAGTTTTTGACAGTTAGGTAGGTTATTATTTCATGGAAAAAATAAACTACACAAAAATCTGTTCTCAACATGGCCTAAAATAATAAAGCCTAACTTTGATATAACTTTAACATTGTTTCTTGATTGAATTTAGCGAATTTAAATAGCGATTTAGTGTCATCTTTATATTTTTTTTATAAAAAGCCATTTATAAAAAAAAAAAAACATGTTTCTAACTTCACACAGCACTTGACCGTAGGTATGTTCAATTTTGATAAAATAATTTTGTTTTTGCACAATATTAACATTAGATTTACAGAGGTTGAAAAAAATAAAAAAGTAGATACCTCTTCTTAATCACCAATCTGTCTGCCTACTCCTACTAGAAGCAAGGATAAAGCCAGATAACGGAACATTTTCAATAAACGATATACTCTGACAGTTATTAGTGTATATTATGTTGTTTCCTGATAATTATTTATAGCCGCGTCTTCATAACTTTGATGTTCGTCCAATGAACGTCGTTTTTTTTTTATCTGAAGTGTTTTTGACCTGAGCTTGATTAATTGTGACGGTGATACTCCATAAATTGTAGGAAAATATATGAGACCAGCTAGATATTACAAAGACAGAGAAAAAAGAAACTGGTTTTTTTCAAAATACAATTACATATATATTTATGTACAACTTAGCATGTTTCATATCGAAAGTGAAGTTTTTCTGAATACTTAATTGTTTGTTTGTTTGTTTGTATGTAGGGGATTTTTTTAAACTATTTATTTTTTATTTTATTTAAATTAAGTCGAGGCTATGTTGCATGTACCACTATTGTAAGTACTAAGATAGTTCCTCAAGTACAATGTATAATAACTAAGGAAATTGAGAAAACATATTAATCTAACCGCACGAGTACAGAAACCTCATTCGCAGCCGATAAATAAGATCAAGTGCTGTTAACACTTTCTCCATTCTCAGGTATACTGTTTCCACTGTACCTAAACAAAGCTAACAGCAGAATACATTCGTGAAAATCCGTAATCAAAAAATTTGAAAATTCCGTCCCTCATTTTGTAACAGAACTAAAAACAAGCTCGATAATTTTGAAAACAGCTAATAATTTACTTGTACAAAACCGAAAAAATATGTAGATAACTTTCCGTCTACGGATGCGTTAAGTAATATAGGCATTCCATAAGACCGGATACTCTGAGAGACGATTTGATATAACTAGCCTAGGAAAGTGCTGTTATACGTCCTAAGCCACGGTTTCTAGAATAACGACGATTGCATCTCCGACTGTCCTGTGCAAATTGCAACGTGTGGGGACCCCCACATGCGCAAGCGCTGTTAACGGCCTCGCGTATTTTATACCGCGCAAAAGTGAGGGAGATTTATTTATTAATCTTTTCCGACAAACTAGAACTAGAAACTAGGTATGTTTGCTTGAATGTTACTGTTATAACGAATTTCCTTATTAAATCCAATTCAAAATTATTTTCTGAATGCTCCCCACAACATGCCAAAACATTATTGTAGAAAGGAAATATTGCATTTTGGTCATTTAATTTTAAAAAGTTATAAATAATGCTAATGTAAGTTAAAAATTTCTTCGTCCAGGACTTCAATATGTAAATACTGTAGTATTTTGGAGAAGTTCCAAAAATACAATTTACATTTTTGCCTCCACACAATGAGCTTACAGAACTCACCAATTCCACTGCGCACAAGTTACAACCACTGTTTTTATATTTAAATAATATATGCGCATAAAATAAAAATTATAATCAAAACAGTATAAAAAATATTGTAGACATTTCTCTGTAGGTATGAGCGACTAAATGGATGTAAAAAGGGAAAATATTCACAAAATCGTAAAGTCGGCTATATAACACGCAATTAACAGCTACGTCGTACTAATCACATGGGACCATCGAATTATAAATATTAACGACCAATTAAAACTAATAATTGACATAAAAACCATCGAGCCACACATGCGATAAACGATCGTGAAATCGCGAGAGATATCTCAATGTATAACACGCGATGTAGGCCGATTGGAAAGTCGCAGGTCATTTAATAACTTGTACCTTACGTTATAGGCCTTCTTGCACCGAGCCATCGATTCTACTCCGACCACTCGGCACAGAAACTTTATAGACGATCGTAAACGAGATACCTACTATAAAATCACAATTTGAATTTCCTTAAGACAGTTCAATTTTCAAGGTTTAATTGAGCTTTAAAGCACCGACATGAGCTGTAGGTCCCAATTATCAATAAAACAACCATTCAACACGACCCGACAACGTCGAAACATTATGAACATAATACTCCTACGCTCTGTGTGGAATTACTGTAATGTCATTATAAAATGAGCCGAGACGAGGTCTGACGCAGGTGAAGGATACGTTCGCGAATTCTATTCTCATAAGATTACAATAAAGACGCGTTTTAGAATATCCCTCTTGTTCTGTTCTACCCTTGCAGTATACTTTATATACTTAATTAAGGATATAAAGTACACGAAACATACTTTTAGATCATTGTTCACATGTTTCTGGCTGTTAACTCTAATGAAGATGGTTATTTGCAATTTGATCAGCCGGTTAAAGCTTAACGAATCCACACAAAGAACATTTTTTTAACAAGAAACCATCCTTATTTGGAAACACTTACATGAGCAAAGAATAAAAGTTTCTTAATGAATAAAAGGAAAATTTATTGAAAATTTATATAACTTCATAAAAGTTGGAGTTTACTCAGGTAATTGTACGATTCTATGTAATATCGTAAAAAGGTTTTCGACATTACGTTCACAGCTGTGAATATTTTAATAACTAAAGTGGATATGTGATTATTTCGGATACAGTCTCTCTGGGCTGGGTGTTTAGTATTTAGCAATTGCTTCACTGTTCACACCGCGGGAAATATGAAATAACCATTATTATTATGAGCTGGCTCTATTGAAATGTAAATATGATGGTTAAGTAACAGATGTTTGCCGACTGAGTCATCAGCGCCCGGGCCGACTCTCAAAGTGTGAATTTTTAAAACAATATTTTTGAACAACCTCGTTGAAATAAAAAAAATCTTAAAAGCTTAGGGTTGAAATGTTGAAAGGTTAAATGTGCTAAATAGGAAAACGGGTTCAGTTCAACAAAGATGAGAACTGAACGAGTCGTTAAGCACTGGTTTAAAGTTCGAAATATTAATAACAACGAAATAATAAAATAAATTAACGCACAAGGGTCGTAAAGGGATCGTGTGTGCCGATCGAAATGAAGTAATACTGGAGCGACCGATAGGTTGGCTAAGAGAGACACAGGTTATACACAGGTTAGACACAAAGAGATTTCGCATAGCAGAAGTTGATTTGCGGGCTCCAAGTCAGTCCAACCAATCCTTAGGACACGCCGAGTTCGGATCGAAATTTTCGTTGATAACTCTAGATTCTGGCTACAGTATCCCTAGACAAAGTGACTCTGCAAATTGACGAATAGAAATAACGTTTAACGATGAAATTAATGGGATTGACTTTGACGAACCTTTTCGAATGCTTATGTCAAGTCCATACATTTTATTGGCGTTCCGATATTCAAAGTCTGATTTATCAGATGATTATAGTTTATCGACACTTATTGACGGCCACATTTCACCATCGACCAATCAGCATCTTTCCAAATCTATTCTCATATGATAAGTCAGGCTGATGCAAAAGCCGGTAATAATATCACCAGACAGAGATTAAGAAATCAGGCTGTGTTTGGAGCACTTTACGTTTGCAGAAAGTCACTTTGTCTTGCAGGAGTCACATTGGGAATGTATTAAAAATAGGTGAGGTTGCAAATATCAGCTGACCTCTGTAGACGTCATCGTAGAGGGGGGCGAGCGCGGCGTCTGGCGCGCCCCAGCGGGACGCCTCGGGGTACACCATGGGGGCGCGCCTAGCGCGACATGGCACTCGGCAGCGGCGCGTGCGTCTGCGTCGGCCGTTGCGCGCGGACTGAATACACTCGCAAACACCTACACGCTGACACACGCGCAAAGGTTGAAACGACACAGAGTAGAATAACCAGTGTGATTGAGGATTTAATATACAGCATATAGATATGGGTATATCTTCACCAAGATCGACTACAAACACATATTTACATTGGTGAATATTTTCGCGGGGTTGTAAACACACTCAGTTACTAATAAATGACGGAAAAGTAAGATATAGAGAGAGAAAGATAAAGAAGGAAAGATCTTCTCCAAACACAGATTTTACTGGCAAGGTACTTACTGGATATCTTCCTGATGAAGAAAAGGCCAATCGGTGGACATCAGTAAGTAATGACATTTTGTTCTAACCTCCAAATCAAAGGGCAGTTAATGACAGAACTTAAGATTTATGATCAAGTAAATAACACTTACTTATAGCTGACTTTTGAAGTATTCCACTGGAACATCAAAAAACCAGAAAAAAGTCGAGAGCTATCTGGTTTTTTTGTTGTCGTACTGTCGCTCCTACTCTATGTGCGTGTGCAGACGTTCGCCCGCGCCCGCGCCCCCCACGTGCTTCACTTTCGCACGGTCCGCGAACCCCGTCGCGACACTAGTTTAATTGCAACCCGCCCGCTGCAGTAGAACCGGATTTATTGTCTCCCGGTCGATATCACCTCGACGTTGATGGGAAACCAGAGAAATCGACCAGGGTTCCGCAAACGGACCACAACCGGTTGTACTAGGCTTCGCTTGATTAGCTGTTGAAAGACTGCAACTGTTATTGACAACCCTAAGTGTCGGAGTATGGTCGGAATTGCGACCTGCGCACGAGTGACATTCGTAGGCGTCGACGCACTTGTAAAAGACATCAACGCGCGCGCTGTAACACGAGACGCTTTATGAAGACGTTGGGCGTTCATGCAACTATTTAACTGTTTTTAAAAGGAGTAAATTGTGTTATTATCGTTTCTTTACTTCAATATTACATTCATTTTATGTTTGCATGCGATTGTCTTACTTCAGACATTTGTTTCGACCAGGGACCGGATTACCGGTAAATTTTAATTAACGTTACGAATGTAACGCTAAATGTAACGTTATAACGAAAATTTTACCACATTCAGTAGCGTTAAAAAATAACGTTAACTGTAACTTTATCAATTTTATTGTGCTTTCTCTTTCCTTTTTGTGGTCCCTGTTAGTAACGCAGTCCACTCGCGGTCTCACTCTCACATTGTCATTGATTTACGCTTGTCGTTGGCTCGTACCTCTGGTATGAACTTTGAGAAGAATTAAATTTAACGTTTTATCGTTGCTTTGGAGTGCGTCGTCATAGAAATGGAAAAGTTGGAAAATGGAAAGTAACGTTACGGTAACGTTACAAAATACCGGTAATTGGTAACTTAACATAACGTTACAGATTTTTTTGATATAATACCGGTAAAAAATAAGTAACGTTATCTTTCTCTGGTGTCGACTACTAGAAATTTCCTTTATAAGGTTGAAACGACATCCCTATTGGTAAATAGTGGTTATGTATTTCATTATGGCATGTACAAATTAGCTCGTTTGTATAATTAAATATTACTAGTAATTCCTGCTATTACAGTCCCGAGTGGAAAATTAATAGATATGCGTCTAGTTATAATCTTACATCAGTTAACATTTAAGATGAAAACGATAACTGTGCATGATCCGGTGAATGAGTAGATAGATCCTGAAAAATATTGTTTAACATCCGTCATAATTTAATAATATGGGTATTGAATAGCTGTAGTACACTATGGTGCTGATTTTGTTGTTTACAAACTAAACTAATTTGTTCTTCACTGTGTCTCTTTTTAACAAAAAACATGAGAAAAGGATGAAAGATATTTACCCGTGTCAAATTAGTCCATTAATTAGTGAATTTACTCGCCATCGCCGCAGCTAGGCTAACATGCGCGCCGCGACAAAAGTTTGTCATCATGACAAGACAAGATAATTCTTATACAAACCTGTTCCCGCACGAGATAACGCGATGACAAAATTATGTCGCGCTCATGCTAACCCGGCTGGTCGCGTTAAATTTCCAATAGATGACAAGGGCATAGACTAGTTTTACGGTACTAAATATTATCTGTCCTTTTTCAATGATTTTTGTAAGAAAGATATATAGTGATATTATAATTTGTTTAGTGCGATATGCAACAGCATCAACACGATTGATTCATAACGATAGTGGAAAAGTAGAATGACTTACGCGCCAATTCGTAAACTTTACTAGATCACATTTTAAAGTTTTATTTACGACAAAATTCATATAAATTTATCCAATGGATGATTTTCTGTTAAACGTACATTTCTAATAAATCATAATTTATGATTTAAGTACCTACTAGAATATAGGTACGTTTTACTGAAATAAAAATAAAACTTTAAAATATACCCCTGTAAAGTTTTCGAATTGGCGCGTTATTCATTTTACTTTTCCATATTGCCGATATATTTTATATACTTTCCCGCGTTTATATACGAGTCATAATAATCATATATTTGATCCGTCAATTTAAAAATGCGACATAAATCGCGACTGTGAGCTAGAGTTCTAACAATAGGTGTTAACTTGTGATTAGTGTAGTGTTGAGTATCGATGCGCGGGCGCAGAGCGGTGAACTATGCAGAGTTACAGGCTGCAGGGCGTAGGGCGCGGGCGGAGGCTTCGGCGCGATCAGCTCCCGCTAAAGGGGTGGACAAAAGGTCCACTCCCAGTACAACAAGCATAGAATGGATGGATGCTGGAATAGACGAATCCGTAATGTAACGTTACCCGTGGTTGATTGTAACTCACAGATCCCTTAACCCACAGCTAACAACTAAGTATACCGTAGCAGATTTCGACATGGGCGATTTTTAACACCCGACAAAAAAGAGGGGTGATAAAAGTTTGCAGTGTGTAGGTAATAGGTATCTGGGTATCTGTGTAGGTATCTGCCTGTGGCATCGTAGCTCCAAAACGGATGAACCGATTTTAATGCAGTTTTTTAAATTAAAAGCTTGTTTAATCGGGTATCATCTTACCTATGTTTCATGAAAATCTGTTCAGCCGTTCAAAAGTTACAACTCTTTTTCTAGTTAGAGTCGGGGCTTTTTGACGGTTAGATTAGGTTATTATATGTAGATATAGAAGATAATTCCTAAGCTGGAACACAATGTTTGTCTTCAAAAAACGCGTCTGTAAGCTAACATATACTTAGATCTAAGTCGTTTCGATGTCTGTACTGTAGTAGGTATATGTGTGGGCTTTCAATCGCGTCATTGTAAGAACATGACCTTCTGTCCTCTTACTTCGTGTAGCTACCGCAACCAGTTTATGTTTTAAATTCGCGATAAAAAAATATCTGCAGCGGCGCGTGTCATTAGCCGCGATGTCTCCCCCTTCCCCCCTGCCTCCTCGTGCCCCCCCGCCTGCATTTATTAATCTTATTCGGAGAAATCGACGCATCACAAGACTGCCCCGCACCCCGCTACCTCGCCGTAAGGATACCAAAACTTACGAAGGATATTTTTGGAGATTAGGTAGTATTGGTAGGTTCGATTTTAGATAGATCTTATAATAATTTGGAGAAGATGCTCAAGACGAGCAAGGGTGAAGGGAAAAGACCCAGGGGGCGGAGCCCAATGCGTTGGACTGACCAGATCCGCTCGACACTCGACTCCAGTGTGAGCGACGCCATTCATGCTGCAGGGAACAGGGCAAAATGGCGGAGTATAGTCCAGAAGAAGGTGATCATACATAGAGGTCACGACCCGACAGTGAGGAAAACGACTCATGGAGGAGGGATGATGTATGTTTATATTTTTATCAGGCAGAACTCAAATACAGACAAAATAGCTGTTATGACTTATAGACTCAGCTATGTTTATATATTGCTTGCTACACAAAGGTCAATAGCTTTTCGCTGGCTAACGTATAGCCACGCACGAGTAATAAAAAACTCAATATAAGGGGCATACAGATGCAAAATGTAGCGACCTAAGTAGTCAATCCCCGATGACGATTTGATTACAGCGGATACCAACTGATTGAATCAACTATACCTAGGTAAGGTATGCATGTGAGCTAAGTTAAAACCTATGAAAATGAAAACCCAAAAATATTCTTACGATTGGAACCCAAATTACAGTCGCTTTCTGCATCTGTATCTCTGTCTGTATAACCACTAACTCCTCCTAAACCACGCAACGGATTTTGATGCGATTTTCACCATAATTTAGAGCATTTATTCCGGAAGGTTTATATGTAATACTTTCATATTTAATGTAAGGATAGTAGAGAAATTGCATCCGTGCGAAGTCAGGGACGGGTCACTAATGTTAGATAAAAACAACAAGTATCTCCTTTGGTAAATTTATTTCAAATATACGAAAATTTTGTCTACTTTTTTATACTACCAAGGTGGCGAACAAGCCTACGGCCCGCCTGGTAGTAAGCCTTTACCGTAACCTGACGCTTGCCACTCTGTTACCAATTTTATTTCTGAAAAATCATACCTAATAGGTACTTATATCGTTGACTGTACTCAGACCTCCTCTGTGTGTGACTGGACCCGTGGGCCCCGTCCAATCCACCTATGCCATACCTATTACTTGCTAATTAAACATCATTATATTTCGCTACACAAATATCTCAGACCTGCGAAACTCATGGACACCCCAGTGTCCAGTACGTTCACTCACCGTGCGACATCGCCTTGAATTGATACATGCGTATTTATTTATAGAAGCCGATACATAAGCGATACTTATGTAGGTATTTATATTTTACAGGCACCAATAAATAAAATCGATTTCTGGTATTATAAATATACTTATTTTTAACAGTAAATCGATTTATTTATGTAGTTCCATACTACTCAAACTGAGAATCCTCCGTGCTTCGGTAACGACAGACGACGGACAGCGCCGCGCCCGCCGGCCGGCAGCGGACATTGTCCGCCGTCGGCGCAGCGCATAAAAGGCGGATAGTCAGAAGCACAAAAAATCTGTCAAACGATCGAACCTCATCTTCCAGCAGTTGGGTTGCAGATCTTGTAGAGGCGAGATGGCAATCGTTACATATAAAATACTGGTGCTCAGCCTCTTACCTCTCGAAAATAATTTCAATGCTGTCAATTCTGTTGCACACTTTAACAGTCCTGGGGGCCTAAAAAGGCCACATTGAGCAATTCATCTACTGATCTGCATAGTAACTGTCAAACAGATGATTACTGAATATGAACCTTATGCGGATGACATTAAGAGTTGTCAAATAAGTAGATATTTGGACATTTGTCATATGAATCATACTGTGATTCAGCTATAGCGGCCTTTTTAGCCCCCCAGGACTAAACTATACTAAACGTATTCACACATTCTTTTGCTATTGAAACAGAAGAAGAAGGTCAGAAGCTAACCCTAACATTGTTGGGATCGGGGTAGGCAGTGATTTTTTCTTTAAGTATTTATTATTAAACGGGTTTTGTCAAAATGAACAATTGAACATGTCACCCCCGTAAAATCTACAAAAAATTACAAAATCAACTTACTATTCTATTAAATAACTAAACATACGAACTACCTAGTATGACGCATCACATCCTTGCACTCTTGCATCCTTGTCTTACATCCTTCCGTATAATATAACGTCTAATATTGTAACACCCACCATGTTACTTGCAAATAAAATATTTCTCTTTCTAATAACAAGAGCAATTGCCTACCATTCCGGCTTCATCCGTTAGTGGAGATGGATGAAGACTTGGTTGAGTAAAATGTTCAATTCTAAATGTCTGTCCGTGTCGGTATGAGTAGGTATGACTCGAGAAAACGACGCAGACTGTCTTAAACTAATGTCTGTCTATATTACATTTATGTACCTATGACTCGTGAAAACGGCGCAGACAGTCTCACCTCTATGATCTATACTTAAAATAATGTTAAAATATTACATAATAAAATACCAATCTATAATTTACGTACCTATTAGTCTAAATTTAAATTTATTTTTTATCTTTTAATGATCTTATCATAGTTCAATTTTATGCGTTGGGTTTTTACGCACTGTCATCACTATAAAATTTATTTGTAAAAAAAAATATTTTCAACAAAATTATATTTTACGACTAGATAACATAATGAAATTCTTGAATAGTTAAACAGGGCAAAACACCATATTGCTTTAAGTTTTGACTACCTACTGGTATCTTAATAAAGCAACAATAATGCATTTTCAATATTTAATTAACATAAGCCATAAAATGTTACAGAAACAGGTATCATAAAACCAGATTCATGAATTAACTTTTCAACAACTATCACTAAGGAATCTGGGCACCAAATCTGATTCGTATTTTAAATTTTAATTTTAACACTGTTTTAAAAGTTATTTTTATTTTGTGTAATTTTCTTGCAAAATTGTATGTGTTATTATGTAATGAAAATATCTTCTAACTGATTTTGGTCATTGCACTTGCTTCTTACTTCTTTAATAATATGATAATATGCTTACAAGACAAAACCCCAATAGCAGGGCTAGTACAATGGGTGGATAAATCTGTTTTCACTTTGTCTCCTTAAAAAAAGACAAAACGAAAAATCGGGGAAGAAAACGGAAGAGAGATGTTTTTGCCCCGATTTTCTCCCTCCCCTTTTAAGCTGTGCTAACCCTGCTTAGACAAAAAGCCTTTAAATATACAATGACCCAGTGACCTCCAAGATACAGGTACCTACTAGTTTGGGGGTAAGCACATCCCTGTTAGCGTACTTTTTAAAACTGCCTTGTATGTATAATTTAAAAAAAAAAAAAAAAATGGGTCATTCTAAATGGTTATTATTATTTAATTTTTTAATATCTTTGCCCTTCACTAGTATTTCTACTATACAAACATACTTATCATTTCACATGCAGACACACCCAGACCCGAAAGAACTATCCCTAGATCATACAAATATTTGTTCCGTGCGGATCGAGTCCGCGGCACGTACCGCAGAAAGCTAATCGCTTGGCCACTGCGCCTACCGTGTCGTTATTAATTATGGAACACACAAAACTCAATTCCTTCAAATCAAACACTCCATTCATTTTAACTGTATTACAGCCCACAGCTGGACATACACGTTTTCCAAAATATTTCATGCCCTTCAGTTAGGATTGCCATATGGCCGGGAAATCCGGGAAAGTAACGGAATTAATCGTTTGATCCATGTTCAGCAATTATATGTTACTGTCCCGGATAGTAGATTTTCTTAACAAACTTATGGAACATCGGTGGCTGTTTTATTTAATGTTTTATTATAATATGTTTTGAAATTAATAAAATTTGGATTCTACTTTTCCCTTTAAAAGATATCACTAGAAAAAACAGTATTACCATTAAAAAAATAATAACTTAAAAAAATATCTAGCATTACCTACCCCATAAATGTGCAGGAAATGATAAGCATCTGTCAAGTTTCAACTCTATTTTCACTAGAAGGTATTTACCACTGCGTAAATACCTCAAAATGCCAGGGTAGTAAAGTACCAATGTTGTTATGAAAAAATAACACAATAACTAAAAAATGATAGATTTATTAAACCTCAAAGAATTCTTAAACTATTTCACAAGTTTATATTACAACATTAGTTTAATTTAGAACATCATATTCTTATTACACGGTGTAACAAATTCATGATCAACAAAAATTTGTTATACCACCATCCTTAGATAATAAAAGTTAACTAATAAATTACAAGTTATGAAGTAGAAGACACTTATCAGCCAGCAGTTTTCTTACCTTATACTTGTATGTAATATTTTTTAATTTTATTTGCATTGGCTTATGGCAATCGTCCTCTCTGTACAAAGGGACGGCCATTGTCTCAATATCCAACATTAGTTGCTGAACCATCAATTTATTAATGAATGCACACCAGTTTACCATGGTATCTTATAAATACTTTTAACAATACATAATGACAATAAAACTTTTGTTGTGTCTCATTGAGTGTCCCGCAGTGTTAGGCATGACTTATCTTAATAAAACTGGCAATACACGGGTGATGTCCCAGGTGTTGCAAGCGTCCATAGGCTACGGTAACCCCTTATCAACAGGTGGGCCGACAGCTAGTTCACCACGTTAGTGATATAAAAAAATATTGATGGCTGATTAAAATCTCAACTTTTTCAATAGTTTTTAAAATTACACTCGCTTCAATTATTTACAATGACTGTACAAACCTCAAAGGTTTGTTTATGTATTGATTCCTGTATGTAATTCAGATAGATACTGTTTTTACAACTTAGCCTAGATTGCAATCTATTGCTGGGTATACAGTAGAATCTGGATATAACATCTTTGCTTATAACAGCTAACCATTTTTAGCGACGACAATGTATACTCAAGTTAGGTTTAATAGTTAGGTACATAGGTCATAGGTAAGCCATTTTGTGCGTCGTCCTGTTAGTACGACAGAGTGTCGGCGGCCCCTTGATGGTCGTTATATCCGGATTCTACTGTATTTCTTTTGCATTGCTGGACGTGTAAGTACTAAAAACATATTGGTTGTTAAATTATTTGCACAAATCAGAGTTAAACAAACCTTATAGTCGAGCAACACGAAATTATTGTCATCGGAAGTGAGGTTATTTCGCAGGCGTTGGTGCCGTCGGTGCCGCGGCGACACGTTGCTGGGCAGCGGAGAGCTGCGGCGTGGTGGTCGCCATCGCTCGTATCTGTTGCTCAGCCGCCGCGTTCACCATCTTCGTGACATTCTTCTTCATCTTATTCCGATCAGCCGCCTTCTTGCTCTTCACTGGCGCGTTCGGACGCTTCGCCACTGCCTTGCCCTTGTTCTTCTTAGTTTTAGCACCAGCTGGCAGTTTACTCTTTACTTTAAGTTTACCTTGAGCCATTTTGCGTTATTTATATTCTATTTGGGATCTTTTTACAACAAACAACGTGGTTTTGTTTTGAAGTCGTCGTTCTGTAATGTGACATTGACATTTGACAGATGAATTGACGTTGACACAAATTTGACAGATCTTACGTTTCGTTTCTCGATTGAACTTTTGTTCCCGACAAAACATGAGGCTGGCATAGAATAGTCGACATCATTGAACTCTGATCATCGATGATGGTCGACATCGGCTCAATTGCCTAGTAGGACTTTTGGTTTCATGATATTTGATAGCTGTTTATAATTTAAAAGATAGTGAGTGTTTTCTCTTTTCTGTACCTATTGCTAACATGCTCAAACTATCAGTATCCGTTTATATGAAATTGTTGATAGTGATAGGTATACGCAATACGTCTTAGTACTCGAAAGGTATTTATGTATACGTAAATTATTTAGTATAAGTAAAAGTGCATTTAATAGGTATTTGTCGTGAAAGCAAGAGAGCTGAATAACCTGAATGTTAAAGTATAAAATCACTAGGGTTATTGAATAAAGATACAAATAAAGAGACAAAATTGGTATTTATTTTACGGACTTTTTTATTCATAAATCGACTGTTGCAGTATATGAATTCGAGTTTCAAGATAAGAAATATACATAATATATAATATCTAAATATATTTTATGTACAGACAAATAGAAAAGTAGTCGAGTATAATATCGGCTATCGATAGAATCGAGCGGCGAGAGTGCAGGCGACCGGCGGAAAGCGGTGCGGACGAGGGCGCACCTCGCCATAAAACGTCTAGAAAAATAGATAAATCGCTCAAAAACGTCAGAATCAGTCGAAAAGATAGAAGAGTAGAGAACGGGCGCTGTCATAGGAGACACCGAGGATCCTTAGGCCCGTCTCACGCGTACTCCGTGTCGGTGGAGAGCGAGCGTTCCGCGGGGGAGCGCCGCCCAGCCACCTCCGCCGCCGCTGGCTCGCCCGCTTGCGCCTGCGCATACGCCAGGCTCTTCTGGTAGCTGAACAGCTGCCGCTCCAGCGAATAGTTTTCCGCCTGTAGTACAGCAATCTCGCGCCTGGAAATATAATAAAGGTCAATTATTCTGTTTAAAAAAAATTCCTTAGTTCCTGCAGCCGTCACACCTACCTCATCTGATGCGCGTGTAGCCGACAGAGGTCATCATAGACGTGATAAGTAGCTTGAAAGAGTAGGTATGTATCGCCCCACTCGAGGCGCACACGCAGCTCACCACCTGGGTGCAGGAATGCGCTGCCGGGCCGCGACATGTCCTCGACGCGTAGAGCCGTCTCCATCATGAGCCCTTCGTCGGCACTGTCCTGGGCATAGTAATGCTCAAAAGGCGCGCCTGGCAGTTCCTCGGCATCAGGCTCGCCGGCAGCGGCGCCTGTGCGCACCAGCCATGCCGACCAGCTGACGTAACGCAGGTGATTGCGCGGCACATGATGCACATCCCGGTACAACATGTGTAGTCGCACCATCTCCGAGTGCATGTCACAGCGCACCGCCCACGCTTGCTTGTCGCGGTCATAGCACGTCGCTGCGCGTCCCGCTGAAGGCACCACCAGTTCAGCTATTGCGCGCGCCCATACCAGCTCTACCGTCAGCCGGACCCCTTTTGTTAAAACTCTTGATGGTGGCCGCGGGTTCCAAGGTGGTGTGCGACCGTCAGCGTCGCATACACACTCTAGTGGCCCTGAATGTAGCCTTCTTTCACCCTCGCCAAGCGCGAGCGCATATCGTACGCGGCAGCGCTGTCCCTCTCCTGACAACCTCATTAGCCGAAGTGTAAGCGGCTCCTTGCCGCCACCGCCCGTCGCTGACACTTGCCAGTCGAAGCCGGCGAACGCTATGGGCGGCGTGTCGAGTCGTGGCGCGCGCAGTTCGCAAGAGTATAGTGTGCGCACTTTTGACATGCTGAGCTCCAGTTGGAACTCGCCACGAGCATCCGCGAATTTGGTGTTGAGTTCTGCGATGGACACGCATCGGCTGCGACCCTGCGCTGCAGAACCTGCGCTGAATCGCACCTGTTTTCCGGAAAAGCCCTCGTTTGCCGTAAAATGGTTTCGGCTGAGGAGTGTAAACGTGAAGTCGACGTACACCCGCATGCCTTCGCACGCGCCACGCCACACCAAGTACACACCTGCAACAAAATAGAGAAACCAACTGTCAGTTTGGGTAGCCAGTTGGGTAGGTAACTGTTTTGGAACAGCATCACGCTACTAATTACTAGGTACTAACCGAGCGATGCGTCGGTGCGGCTGAAGGCGACGGCCCAGCGCTGATGCGCGCAGCAGAAGTCTTTGGAGGTGACATCGCGGTCGGGCTCGCGCGTGGCGGAGCGCGTGACCACGAAGGTGAACACGTGGGTGTCGGCGCGGTCCTTGAGCCGCGTCGCGCGGTACAGCAGCGCCATGCGCCTGCTCCGCACGCCGCGCCCCCCGGGGCCCCGCCTGCGCAAGCGCCTGTCAACACCATATCATTAATTTATGGTATAAACGACATTCACGACACCCACAGTACAAAATAATTGCGTCAATAGACAAAAAAAACTATGTATATATTATGTATGTACTAGTGTTACTCGCGCGTCGAGGGTTCCTTTACATTATTAGCATGCAAATAAGCGTACCTACTCATAAGAAAAGGATACTTTGGAAATATTATATCAATGAATAAGTAGATACCTACGTAAATTCTCATCATAAAGTTATTATTACTAGTAATAATAACTTTATGATTCTCATAGAACTTTGTCTATAGATTGTAATTGTACGACATCATGTTTAATGCTGATGCACACAAATTGTCATTTTTATAATAATAACTAGAGGTCGCGCGGGTGCGCGGGCCGCATGCGGCCCGCGTGGGCTTTTTGGGTGGAGTTTGTAACATAACTGAAAAAAATTTGGTTTTTTGATTTTGTATGGCAGCCATTTTTTTTGTATGGAAACCATCTTTTTTTCACCGGCTCGTCAAACGGCCCAAGGTCCTCGACATTTTTAGTTCAGGCACTACATGTCTGCGACTTCTCATTTTCGAGATCCGTGGGGCAGTTCTGGTCAGCGTTCCACTTTCAGGTCATTTCGGACTTTTCCTGAACTCACAGGACCCCCCTCTATACGACTCCCATACATCACTTTTACCCCCCACGGCTCCTTCTGGGAGAACAATTGGGTCAAAATGCAAAACGAACACTTGTATGGCGGCCATATTGGAAAATGGCGGAAAGAAAAATTTGATCCCGGATTATGAATCGGTGCCCCCAAAAACCCCCAGATGCCAATTTTCAGCCGGCTCGGATCATTTTTTTTTTTGGCCGCCATTTTGAATCCGCCATCTTGGATTTTTATGACCCCCACCGGAAAGCCCCCGTCGTCCTCTATGATATTTGGTCGAGCACCCCCCCACTATCTCCAACGGTTTCGGAACGGTGAGCGTTTCAATTTTGTATGGCCGCCATCTTTTTTTGTATGGACGCCATCTTTTTTTCACCGGCTCGTCAAACGGCCCAGGGTCCTCGACATTTTTAGTTCTAGCACTATAGGTCTGCGACTTTTCATTTTCGAGATCCGTAGGGCAGTTCCGGTCAGCGTTCCACTTTCAGGTCATTTCGGATTTTTCCCAAACTCATAGGACTCCCCTCTATACGACTTCCATACATCACTTTTACCCCCGGCGGCTGCTTCTGGGAGAACAATTGGGTGAAAATCCAAAATGAACACTTGTATGGCGGCCATCTTGAAAAATGGCGGAAAGAAAAAATTGATCCCGGATTATGAATCGGTGCCCCCGAAAACCCCCGGACGCCAATTTTCAGCCGGCACGGACCATTTTTTTTTTTGGCCGCCATTTTGAATCCGCCATCTTGGATTTTTATGACCCCCACCGGAAAGCCCCCGTTGTCCTCTATGACATTTGGTCGAACACCCCCCCACTATCTCCAACGGTTTCGGAACGGTGAGCGTTTCCATTTTGTATGGCCGCCATCTTTTTTTGTATGGACGCCATCTTTTTTTCACCGGCTCGTCAAACGGCCCAGGGTTCTTGACATTTTTAGTTCCGGCAGTATGGGTTTGCGACTTTTCATTTTCGAGATCCGTAGGGCAGTTCCGGTCAGCGTTCCACTTTCAGGTCATTTCGGATTTTTCCCGGACTCACTGGACCCCCCTCTATACGACTCCCATACATGAATTTAACCCCCCACGGCTCCATCTGGGAGATCAATTCTGTCAATGAGTGAGTCAGTCAGTCAGTGGTAATCGAGCTTTATATATATAGTCAATAAATATCCAATGACTTAAGTATTCATCCGAAGGTTTACCTAAAAGTTTTAACAAAGTTAAACTTTGAAAATCTGACGCTATTATAAATTCAATCACTTAAAACTAGGAAATTATCCATTTCGGAAACTTGAGCTTGACTTTTACGTTCCAACAAAGTTGTTCTCTGTTCTGTCACACAAAATTAAACTTTATGTAACTTCCAGACCTGGGGGCTTACAAACATTACCAATATAGGCTGACCTTTCATTGTACGAAAAGACTATACAGTGCGAGGTCAGCTCATGCTGGAACTGTCTGGGCAGTTCAATTTCTGTCCTGCTATAAGAGTTCGTAGTAGGCCCCCTGAATTATAGAGGTGCATAAATTGCAGCAATAGAATAGATCTTTATTTCATGTAAACCAGATACAGGCACTTATGAAATGTCGAGAATCTAGGTGTGCGGTTCCAAATAGTAGATCCTATGGAGAAGAACCAGCAAGAAGAATGTGCTTTGGGACTTGATGGTGCATTAGGTTGCTCCTGGCCTAATCACTTAACAAGAGACATAAGGGACCGAATAGTTAACTACTACTAGGTAATAAGATTTTCTCGTGCAAGATTGCCTAATTCCATTAGTGGACATGTCCATGTAATTTTTGGCGTACTTTATCTGTTTAGGCTGACCTTAATTCAAAGTATATTCGGTCTACGTGACAGCTTTGATTAACAGAATTCCACAAAAACTCGGTGAGATGAAGTCCGCAATACCACAGAATAGATAGGCAATCTTAACTCTAATCAAACGATGGTTCGTTTGACTTTGGTTTGAAATCGTTGTTAAGAGCCGGCTCAGTTATCCTTTAAATATAATTTTATTTTATGCAAAAACAAGGGGAAACTAAATATATTTTCAAGTGCACAAAATTTCTCGCACCAGTAACATGCGCTGTAACCTGTAACTGACACGATCGGTTTTGCGCCACGAGAACTATTGTACTTTTATAATCACACAGACCTTTTCAATTATTTTTTGCTTTCTCACTATTAGAGAACAAATGGTTAAAAATGGGTCGATTAGGAGCATTTACGCGTATAACTTATTATCGGTTGCCACCTAATATTACATCATACCACCTAGCATTGCCGATGACGTTATTAGGCTCCGCGAGATATGAGGGCCAGCCTGCCGACCGTTATCGGACAAAATTCCATTTCCTACTAGGCACGAGTATAAATCTAGGATGCAATTAACCGTAGTCGCCTTTCGTTTAGGCATAAATACCTACCTACTAGACCAATATTGCAATGAGACGGAATACCTATTTTTATTCCCTCTTCTTTGGTCACACTTCAATGTAAAAGAATTGGAACTGAAATCTTGAGAATGATTTGGCATTTGAATTACTACATTATTGCTGACACTGCAATGTAAACGCGTGAAGACTAAGAAGTTAACTATGGAAGGTAAGTCAAAGTGTTAGTGTGAAGCCCGTAAATAATACTACCACATACATTTGTAATTACACGCTTCTGAGATAGTGAGAAATCTGGGATTGCAATCTAAACCCAAAGGTACCTAGTTACCTACTTCAGTCTATACATGCATCAAGTGAGATCGATAGTGCGTAGGCATGTCTCACCAGACAAGTTAACAAGCTAAGCGTTGGCCGTGACTCTTAAGCTATCATAGGATTGCTAATTGATGGATTGCTGTGCACAATTTATCTATACAACTACTTAATTTCATTTACCAGGTAATTGGAACAAGAAATCGAGAGACGCATAACCAATACAAGGAATAGACACTGCAGGTCAGTTGCGATAGATGATACCAAAGTGCAATTTTTATGTTTATTATTTATCAGTAAATAAAGACTTTATTATTACTATTATTTATATACCTGTACTAGCTGCGGTACACATGTCACTGCTCGCCCTATTTATAGTAATACGTAATGATAATATGTTGCCTAAAACCTTATCACAAAAACTCTAAGTGTAGGTAGGTGAAAACCGCATCTAAATCTATTTACGGGTTTTAAAGTGAACATAGAACATAGACACTAAAGAAATAATAATATTTTATAGAAGTAGAGTTGAAATAGAGATAACATTTTTTCATTTATGGTTTCAATACAAAAAGGTGTTAAATTGTCAACAGGCACGTTTCGCAAGATCCTTGAAACTATGAACAGTCGACAGCCATAGAAGAAACTCTTTCACTCGTACAAATAGAGGTACAGTAACTCCGTTCAACATTAAATTTTCAAGACAGGAAGCTGTTTACGACATACAAAGGAGCAACATTTGAAAAAAGTTCGGTTTGCTAGATTTTATCTCCACTCGGTTTCAACTGTCGACAAAATGTTACACCTTTAAGTTAGGATCGGTGCACACGGTATTAAAAATGTAAAGATGTTGGCGCAAATGCAGAATATTTGCGGCGATACTTCACCGACTGCGAACCACATCTGCTAGTCGGCGAGTGCCCTAGTAATACATAGTCGAACGTCTGGTTTAATTTCGGAAGCTGGATTTCCGAATAATCTCAATCTTCTGCATGGCAACGAGGATAATGTTAGTTATAACGTATGTTATATGTGTATTTAGGTGCTTAATAACAAGAACAATGTGAGTAAGTCACGCCAAGGTCGGATCAGACGATCGGAATGTAGGCACAAGTTACGTCTTGAATAAATACTTCATTGGCGTCAATTCGCGCGACAGGACTAAACTAAAGTACCAGGGCGTTTCTCTCTTTCTGTTTCAATAGAAAAAGAAAGGGACACATGCGTTTAGTCTAGTTTAACGTTCATTCACACTGGATACTCTTAGCAGCAGAATCGCGCGTTTTCGCGTTCGTTATTCACTTTTTGTAAGCAAACGGCAGTCAACGAACGCGAAAACGGGCTAAAAGCTGCTAAAAGTATCGAGTCTAGATGGGCCCTAACTGTTAAAATGCTCGATATAATCGACACCATTGTATACTATATTCTAGCTAAGTGTACATTCATCGTTTGGTACTAAGTCAATATCCCATTTGCAGGATTACACGTAGGTATGTAAAATTATTCAAATCGAGATCCGCTTGGATCTCTTTTTGATGTGGTACCCAAAAATATGAATAGATTTAAATTTGAGACGGCATACGCAAGGTAACCAGCTCGGCTGATTACGTGGGCCCACCGGCCCACAGGGCGGAATCGCATTACGCGGGCATCAAAGATATTTTCATTTTATGTATTTTTGTTGTAACGCCTCCATGATTTTGAACAAATTTGCTAGCTAGGCTGTGTTAGGGGAGAATGGAATGATAACATTGAGTTTGATTACATGCGTGTTTGTGTTATCATAACCTTAATAAGTATTAAGTTTGTACAAGTTGATACTTATTTCTTACTAGCAACTCGTCCCCGGCTTCGCACGGATGAAATTTCTCTACTATCCTTAAATTAAATATGAAAATATTAGATATGCATTTATATAAACCTTCCGGAAGAAATGCTCAAAATTATGGTGAAAACCGCATCAAAATCTGTTGCGGGGTTTAAGAGGAGTTAGCGGATATACAGACAGACAGACGCGGAAAGCGGCTTTATTTCATACTATGTACAAGTGTTTCTACTACAAATAGTAGGTACGTCTCTGTCTAACCCTTCGGGAACTACAGGCTCGATGCTATGTTTTTATGAATACAGATTTTCTCTTATATCAATGAACTTGACAATATCTGATATTCTGTTATTACGTAATATTTTCCTCTTTCAATCATTTACTTTCTTCGCGAAACTTTTCCTTTATTACGAGAGTCTGACGATCATTGAGTGATAAACATATAACTTCTGTAAGGTCAGACCTAATTTGTATAAATATACGCCAAAGGCACTGCTTCCACGAATTTACTGAGACTAACAAGTAAAACAGATTGTTATTACTTACAATCTAAACAATAGCTTTAAGTAATTCTATGTATCTTTAACGTCTTACTACATAATTAATTTACTTTTACTATCTATAATTAGTATTCTTCTTGAGAATTTTATAAAGGTCTCTGAAATGTTTGAAACAAAAGTATAATTAATTTGGCGGACACACAAAAATTTCCCCAAAAATAAAGTAACACAAAGAACTTCCGTTAAATATCAACTAAATGTAACACCGTTGAAAATTTACGGTGTGTTAGGGACCAAATTTTTCCGGACACGATAAAAAACGTTTATGTAAACGAACACAAAAGGTCCGATAGATAAACGAGGTGTCCGGTAGACTTATATTGATTGGATAAATATATTGCCCAATCTATTGATTGAAACATATACGCATCGCATTTAACTAATTGTTATGTTAGAAACAAGAAAGTTATAGTCTGTATTCTTGTTTATTTATTCATAAACGTTGTAATTACTCCATTGTCCTTCAACTATTTAATGTTATTGACGTTTTCCTGAAATTAATGAGTTCATGGCAATTATTGGTGGTTTTTAGAGCAATGAAATTACTAGTACGTACGTCTACATAATCAAGTTATATGTTTTCAGTATCAGCTGACCTCTTATTGTACGGATAGCCTATATAATGCGAGGTCAGCTTATACTGGATATACAGCTTGATACCCGTGTGTACCTAGCAAATTTTAAGATTGCCGTTTTGTTTAAAAGTGCAGTGGACGTTAGGATAGCTATCATTATCATAAGAAAACCAAATGATAACCAGTGTCAAACACTTTCTGGGGCTTTAAGTTGATCTAGAGACCATTTTGGTCCAACTTTGAGACACAGTCATGTCCATAAAGTTTTGTTCTTTTTATTTAATTTTATGCCATTCTTCTCTTTCATGTGTTTTCTTTATGTGTTAATTCTATATGTTATGTCTCGTTTTGTTGTGTTCAAACAAATGTTTATTCTATACTATTCTAAGTATCTATAACTTCCATGTAATCCCCGAAAGGGTACTGTATGTTAACGGTTAGCCAATAAACGTGTTAAGTCCCGTGCAACGTTAAATTAGACGACAAAGTGTGGCCAACGTGGTGTACTAGCAAGATTCATCGAGCGTAAAAAGGGATAACCGCACACTGGCACAATATTCAGCCTTTCCAAACGTTGACGTCAGTTGCATGGTGCACTGATAAACGGTGAGATAAAATAATATAGCGTCACATCTGCACTGCGCACGGAACGAAAAAAGGCACAACTTAAATTATTGTCAATATTGACTTTGTACTTGTGTACTTGTATACAGTATTCCTTTTTTTCCTGATATCGAATGTGAACATATTTCTATTTTGAATAAAATGTTAGTTGTGCTTTTTTTCTTTCCGAGGGCAGTGTATTCCCCAAAGGACTTATAGGCAGATGTGTCTATTATACAGTGTGCACCAACATTTCGCGCATGGTGCAACCTGCGGGTGTACCGCGTAACAAAATGGTAATGAACATCGACTCTAGTAATAAACTTCATTACGATCGTGAGAGCCTAAACTTCGAGCTACCTTTTAAAAAAATACTTCATGATGGGTAATTTATTTACAAGTCTGCTGCTACTGCCAGTCTTCTGGACACGCTACCAATTGACAGCGATGGGGAGGAGTACTTTGACGCCTAGGTGCTCAGTTTTATATTTGTATTTATTTTATTTTATGATTTATTTATTTAACATATTTAAGTTTATATTATATTATGGTTGTAAATAGTTTGATGTTTCTTAATAAATGTTTAGGTTGAGTTCATAGATTTAATTTCAATGTATTAAACACTAGTAAAAGTCTAATAAATTTACAACGTAGTTCGGAGTTTAGTCTCTCAAGATCATATTGAAGTTCATTAGCAGAGTCGATATTCATTACCATTTTGTTACGCGGTAGACCCGCAGGTTACTACAACATAAATATGCAAACATTCGTGTTCTTGAAGTTGCACTCAGTTTGACAGTAAGTTTACTGTCAAACTGAGTGCAACTTCAAGAACACGAATGTTTATTAATATCTATTACAGTAAAAAATCATCTTTACGCGGACGTAATAAGTTGTAAAATTATCTAAGGGAGCGACTGCCATTGGTAGTTCGATCAGAGACACCGATGTAACTTCTTAGTTGTGTCGTAATCGCTTACCATCGGGTGGATCGTGTGCAAGATAGCTACCTTAGGGCAGACTTTTCAATTGTTAGATAATTTTATGCGAGGGAATATATTTGAATTTTTGAGAGCTTTTCTATACAAAATCTAAATTTATTCGACGGATAAAACATTATCTGGCAATTGAAAAATCAGCCCTTAGTGGTATAAAAATCAAATTACTGTATATAGAAGAATATTTTTTCGTAGCCAAGACATTTCACTTGACGGGCTTACTAACTCTATCTATGAATTCTTTGAACACATTTGAATAAGTAATATGACATAATAATATACTACATAGTAGGTACTCACTCTGTGCTTGAATTTGTAGATACCTTTTGCATATTTGATATTTCAATAAGTAAGTATATCATAACATAACGTTCACAATAGATAGCTGATGTCCGTATGAAAGCAACAATTTCTCCTGAATCCGTGTTTGATTATAATTTTAAGCTACCCATGTCTCGGGAAATGTTGCTTATTGGATAACGGTTTTAATCTACATATCACGTCGGTATTTATCGATTCTATGTTTTTTCAAGGCAATTTTATAACAAAGCTTCAGTTCTACTTTTATAAACGTTCTAAAGTAACGCTTGCTATACAGGGTGGCATGGCATGGACCGACACAATTTTTTGGGGGATTGGATAGATCATTTGTTAGTTTTCACCCACAAACCCGTATGTACTATGTCACGGTAATTAAGATATGATATTTATTCGTTTTTGTTAACTATCCGATATCTCGCCTTTTATTATCCTCCTGAGTAGCGGGTCACAAACGGTATATCAAAAAGATAAAAATATGTAACGTGTCTCAGCAAGAAAGTGATAATCTTACGTAAAACAAAAATATGGCATAAGGGCATCATTAAACAAAATATTGTCAGTTGTCACTGTCAAAATGGCGGAGAAATGCAGACGAGCGCGTGCAAACAAAAGTCACATTGGAATTTATATGCCTCATCCTCAGGAGGTTAAATCATCATAACTTTTTTGTTTATGGTTATAATAACACGAAATGTAATCTACAATGTATTTTTATTCTAAATAAATCATTATTTAATACAAATGATTTCTAGAAAATGATTTATGAGTTTCTAAAGTTTTAAAATTTTCTTTCCAAATTAATTATAATAATAACTACAATAACAAAACTAACCATAGAATTTATAGGTTAAAACAAACAAATGGCGTTCCTAATGCCCCAAAAAATTGTGTTGATCCATGCGCCAAACATCCTGTATTTCTATAACGATTAAGCCTCAATATAATTAATTCTTAATTTATTAGAAAATAATCTTAATGAAACCACCATAATATAACCTAATAAAACCAAAAATGCGAAGATTTATTGACGATGACGGATTACAGGCCAGGTCCTCTCTCAGAGAGGAAGCCTGAATTCCAAAGGTGGCAACACTGTTTTATTTTTTTTCAGAAGTAGAATGATCCATAAGTCTATTCTCAAACGAGAAACAACAAGAGAATTCTCACTAATGGATACCGAACGGATACCATTCAAATGCAGCTCCGAAAAAGGAAACATAACATCCAAAACCGAGCGGTATTGACTCTACCACGTAGAGTATAGACTATTGGGCAGTAACAGAGCCAACAATATATTGAGGTTTTAACTATTGAGCACAAAGACTCGTATTTTAAAATGACGCTCAAAGTCAAAGTCACCGCGTTCAAGAACAATTATTCAGTAAATCTTAAAATGACCTTAGTGTAATTATGTGACTAAGTAGTCCTAACAACCCCCAGTGGGCTCTTTCTCCTTGCGTGGTCATGTAAAATACTTTTATTAGCAATGAAAATGAGCTTAAATGGGAGCACCCACAAATAGACATTAAAAAAGCTTTCTAATTAGTTTCTCTTTTTATTTCAGTTAACTGTAGTCCTGCTAATGTAAAAAGAACATTTTAATACAGTGGAGCACAAAGGAACATAACCACACCGAATTCATCCAAATCCATTTATCTACTTAAATTCAGATAAAAACTCCGTATCTGAATATCTACATCAATCATCTACGCTGTGTAATAAAATTTATTCTAAATTTAAATCTCGCAGATAAATAAAAAAGTCTACGCATAAAAAAGTATGTCTAAATAAAAAACGTAAACTAGCCAGAATTATCAACATAATTCCAAATAGAAAGTAATTTGTCAGCAGCTGTTACAAAATTCATAAAACAGAATACTGCTGAGTTTAAATTTATTTTATGGTTGGTACATCAAGAGTCTGCTTGTTACAATATTATATCTAGAAAAGAAAAGAAAAAGTCTAGAAAAGATCGCTATAAGCCATAAGATCGCCCTTTGTACATTGATCATATAATATGTACACACTGTGTTTTTTAGTTTTTTTTTTCTCATATTTTGCAGTAAAACACATTTTTATTCTATCTAATAAAGTTATCTTGCATGAATGTTTTCTAATTTTCCATTCGTTATTTACGTGATGAGTTAAATACAAAAAAAAACATATAGGTCAATAGTCAAAAGGGAAAATGTAATTTAAACATTCGGACAACGCCCCGGTATTGTGCAGTAATTTTTATTTTTATTTCAAGAACAGTCTAAAATGAAATTAGGTTAAAAAGATTTTAACGTTTTTATTCATTACGGCTTTTATTAATTCGTTCCCGTGTACTGTTTATTGTTTCAAGCCGAGCGGTAACACTGTTTTTATTTAATTATAAGTATGTAAATGAGTATTATATTTTTAAATTCTAACCTATAGATGCTGACTCTAATAAAATCGTCAATCGTGGTCGTAAAACTTGGACTTGCAAACGCTTATTTGTTTGAATAGCTGGTCTTTGCGTTAGCTATGCCTCTGACGTTGGCTGTGAGTGCTGTGACCAATTATTTTCAAGTGTTGCTTTACTGAATTAAGTACATTCGAACGACTTGAAACAGCTTGCATTTCACATTCTAAACAACCTGAAAAAGCTATACAATTTTACGATATTTTAAAATTAAGGTTTCGTGCTGCTATGGTACATATTGACACATTTTCAATGTCTATTGATAAGCTATTGATGGATTACTTGTGACATTGATGGATCTATGTAGTTATACAAATGGAGCGATGGACATAAAATCCGCCAATCAGGGACCATTCTGTAGTCAGCTAAAGATATTTAAAATTGGAACCTTATTTTCCGCCCTTACGATTTGCGAAACGCTTATAATAAAAAACAAATGCCGTCAAGAGCCGATTTTATGAGCTTATAAACTCCAGTTTTGTTTTATATTTAAAAATATGAAGCTCCTTCAAATAATCTAAGAAATCTGCCGAGAGATGTTACGGGCATCGTTCCCGTATCAACCTACCTAACAACGCGTCATTAAAAAGTTAGCAGTTAATTAACTCAAGTTTTAGAATAGCCTTTGTCACGTAGTCAACATTGCAACATTTTTATACAAATTTAAATTCAAAATTACCTACAAAAGTTGTTCTTGCAAAGAAGCTTACCTATTCGTGCATGTGACAATGAAAATTAAAGTGCCATTTGCATTTTTCCAGCATTTTTCACAGTAAAAGTTAGCGTTTGAAAACTAACTAACGTAAAATCCGTTATTTTTGTACAAACATTTTACGTTTACTTCTTCTACCGTAAAGCAAAGGAGCCTACGTCCTACATAATATATTATGTCGCAAGCTCTGCGGTAAATTTTCACTCGATGTGTTCTTGATTTTCTTGGGAGTTATTTTATAAAGTAAAACTCGAGGGAGGCAGAGAAATAAATAGCATTAGACAACAGCATCGAGACAACAGTTGTACATTTGAATTAAGAACCATTTTAAAATGATGATAAAGTACCTAACCGATTCTATTTGAAATAACATATGAAAATTATTCTATTTTAACAATATTTGTTGCTCGACAAACGGGTCTAGACCAACTTAATTAATTAAAATAACGCTTAAATCCTCATTCAAGGTTCAAAAACAATAGAACCCGGACAGATCAGCAGAGATTTTGGTACGGAACACAAAAGAAAAACTATAACCATTGTCAGGTGTAACGTGGGTGTAACGAATATCCCGCGTTTTTACCTTCAGATTAGCAGGGGTTAAGCACTCGTCGACCAAATTAATTGGGCGTTTTAATTCGAATTATACATACCTACACTCCCATGAATACTTAATGACGAAATGAAAGGTCTTTTTGTGAATATATTTAAAAGAGAGGTCGTATAAAATAGACCCGTTAAATTAAAATGTATAGCAATCAAAGAGTACGGTCTCATTGTCACATTATGAGGTTTGAATGGGAATCGTCAAATGAATCGTCTGGGTATGTTATTAATACCTACCTTATTATCTTGCGTAGGTATAATACATGAATTGCCAATTTATGACTCGACGATCATGAGAATATTCACAGGTACCGGTTTTCGTAACGAAAAATGATACCATGCATTTAGCATATGATTTTGGAGCCCACAGCGATAGAATTTTGCGTCGGTCTTATCAAAAATTTTACGATTTTGTACGCAGATTTTTCAGTTAGTTATAAAAATTACGAACAAAATCGTTAAATTTCTAAAAAGAGCGACACAAATTTTTCTAAAACTGGGTGTCCAGAACCATGTACTGAATCCACGGTATCAGTTTTCGTTACGATGTCACTTACACCCTGTATATCTTTATTAGTCTTAAATACGGTCATAACTAAGCCTGTTTTATTTAGATTATTATTAACAGCTGCACAAAGTAATTTTGTTTCTCAAAGGACGTACCTAAAACTCGTCTGGTTGTTTGTTTTACTAGTGCACGCATACCGCCCTTTTTAACCCCTAACCAAAAAGAGGGGTGTTGTAATGTGTATCTGTCTGTAGCATGCATCGTAGCTCTAAAATGGATGGACTGATTTCAATGCAGTTTTTTTCGTTGAAAGCTAGTTTAATCGTTATCATTTTAGCTATGTTTCATGAAAATCTGTTCCGCCGTTCAAAAGTTACAGCTCTTTTTCTAGTTGGAGTTGCGAGTTTTTGACGGTTAGGTTATGTCTCTTTTTTCTTTCTGACTGTCAATTGGTGGTGGGGTCAGCCTTCCTAATCTTTCGCTTCCACTTCGCTCTATTCTTGACAGCCGTGTCGGAAAGTTCGCATGCCGCCATATCTCTATGCACTACATCCATCCACCTGGTTTTAGATCACCCTCGCGATGGTCTCCCACGGCATACCGCCCTCTTGTACGAAGTCCTATTCAATGAAGTATTCCCGATTGAACACCAGTTTTTGAGCACCGATGCATTGTGCACCAATCAATACTTTAAGCCTATGCTACGCCTATGCATGCCTATGTATGATGCTACGGCTGGCTTAACGACAGTATACAATTATTTTTATTTTACAATGAATTAATTTTACTCTGATAAATGAATTTTAAATTATGTTTTACCTATAAGTACAATTATTTTTATATTACACAATAACGGTTTATAAACTGTGTACAATAATTATAGATGAGTTGTGAACTCGTACCATTTGTGTCAACATTTATTATTAATTTATTATTGTTCAAATTTATATGTGACGCGAATACCGCATAAGTAAGTATCTAAGGCTTATTATGTATATGTTGGCTTTTGAACTTGGAATTGATGAAAAGGTTGTGCCACTGGAATGCTCGGGCACTCTCATTATCCTCAATTTCCACCCATCCCAAACCTGCGGTCTTAACGTCATCAAACCAATTGGCGAGAGATCTCCTAAGCTAACAATCATTTCCAATTACAGGAAAACCTGCCACATGTTGAACCACATATATATAGAGTTTCGTTGTCAAATGAACGTTTCAATCGAACTCGTTTGTTTCTTGATTCTCCATAATTATTGTATTAAGAAACAAAACGGCTGTAAGAACCTTAGCAAGTGAAAAATGCAAAAACACCGATTTTGTTGCAGTTGCTAGGTTTTAAAATTGCTCAGTCGAAAAGTATCACGAGATTATTTTTTATATATTTTTGAAACATTGTCATCGGTTAAAAAGTAATTTATTGACAGCCAAATAGACGAATCTTAATTCAAAAATTTTTTTAGGTTATTACTCATCATTATGAACAATTTTTAAGAGCAACCCTGAAATTAGCAAGAGAGCAGTGTTATTTGGCTACGATACAAGGTGAAGATTCTTCGTCAGTCGAGCAACTCCAATTTTGTCATGCACCCATTCCAAATAATAAGACAAACTGAACAAGAAAGAAAGAAGTTTCTTTCTTTCTTCTTCACCCCTTCCATATAATATGACAGACAAATTGACGGACCACACAAAATTCTAAGGATTTATTTTACTACCCAGCGCTAAAAAGTTACAGAGAAATATTTCCAACAAGCGGCAACACTTACGTACCTACCTCGCCGTAAGCCACAACACCGACAAGATTAATTACTTTCAGTTAACACAATATTAATTTCCACTCACTATAAACATTAATCATTTGTTTTCTCTTACAACTGACTCTAAATAACATTTCTCGGTTAAAAGCTCGTATAACTTTCTTAATAACGTCTAAGTATTTGGAAAGTGCTATGAGCTATCGATTAAATACAATACTTGCTCAATAAAATGATTTAGTATTATTTATAAGCACTCTCACTTCTATCAAGCTTTCGAAGAAAATTGAAGCATTAAGTATCTGTTTTTTACTTTTTTGTTAAGTTAGATTGGCGGTTTTCAAGTTAATCGAGCCAAGTTCACCGAAAATATAACAGATGTTTAAAATGAAATCAGCCGATTACCCAAAAATTCATGTTTAAAGGGCTGATTTTGCTCTAATCGCCTGTTATGTTGTCGGTGAACTTGAGCCTAAGTAAATCTTGTAAGTATAATTTCTAGTGAAATACTTTTTAACCCCGGACAAAAAAGAGGGGTGTTATAAGTTTGGGGGTGTTATTAGTTTTTGGTGTATCTGTGTATCGATGTATCTGTGGATATGTGTATCTGTCTGTGACATCGTAGCTCCAAAACGGATGACCGATTTCAATGCAGTTTTTTTTTATTTAAAGCTAGTTTAATCGGTTATCATCCTAGCTATGTTTCATGAAAATATATTCAGCTGTTCAAAAGTTACAGCTCTTTTTCTAATTGGAGTCGGGGGTTTATGACGCCTAGGTTATTCATCCATCAATGGACGGCCTTCTGCTTCTGCCATAATCAATTGCCTCATTCGATAACAGAAGGTTCTTCAGATTATAATTCCTTCAATGGTAAATACCCTTTTTGTATTTACCCTCCTGTACCTCTACCATGAGTTTTCCGTGCCGTCTAACGTTCACGTTCACATGCAATATTATGTATGTAATGTAAGTAATGTATTAGTATTATGAAGAGAAAATATTTGTATTTTTCTTTGTAATGAATAAAATCTAAAACAACTGGATCGATTTTAAAAATTCTTTTACGAATAGAATACTATATCTGTCTGTCTGTGTATCCGCATCAAAATCCGTTGCGTGGTTTAGGAGGACCTAAACCACGCAACGGATTTTGATGCGGTTTTGACCATCAGTTAGATAATTTTTCATGGAAGGTTTACATGTATAATACTTTCATATTTAATGTAAGGACAGTAGAGAAATTGCACCCGTACGAAGCCGGGGACGGGTCGCTAGAAGGTTATAAGTAACTAGCTGTTGCAGACGGTTTCACTCACATTCGACGGGAACTAGTTCATGTACTCTAATATAAAATATCCTATGTGTTAATAGTCCAGGTCATGGACTACCTGTGTACTAAATTTCATCCAAATCCTTTCCGCCGTTAAAGTGTGATTGATTAACAAACATAAATATTTAAAATTCACAAACGCACAAACTCACAAACATCCAAACTATCACATTTATAGAATAAATATTATAGTAGGATAGATAAAAATCGAAATAAAAGCAATTAAAATAATTACTGTAATTCCGTTATGCCGTCAGACCATAAAACACGAAATACCTATAGAAACAATAATTGGTTTACAATTTCATATATTATATGAAGACTAATATCGAGTCATTGGTTTAAAAGTTTCAAGTACAGGCAACCTGCGAAGCCCTAACTTCGCTATGCATACTTAATAGTATACCTACGTAATTGGTATATCTGTCACAAACAATTTCAATTACATGTCGGGATTAGAATTGCGACCTGTAACTGGCATTACTGCCTACTATCACGTGGGAACTAGGACTGTCGCCAGCAAAATATGAAATACACGGTCTTTTAACCCTTCCATGAAAAGCGGGCGTGACTGTCAAGCTATAATCAATCAATCTATCAACTCATCCATTTGTAGTCCACTGTCTTCCAACTATAAGCGTAAGCAGTCACTAATTCTTTTTGTCCTGTCGAGTCGACACGATCGCACTCATGAGAATCACTCACTAATTATACATTTTAAGCATCTTTCATTCTTTCACCCATTAAGTGTAGAGCCGGGCTTCCACTGCGCAAGGGTAATGACCAAGTAATAGCTGGATGGAACGGACCCCAAATAGCTTAAATAGGTTTTACCTTCCAATAAGAAAGAGTTTTGAGAATTGCCTTCTTCTACAAAAGAGAAATGAAGAAAGAATTCGTTATTAACCATTTTGAATCGTTCAGTCCTCTCAGTTTACCGTTGCGAGTCAAATGGAGTCCGTACGGACAAACACAATAATGGCGCCGAAATCTAACAGTCATCCTGCATGCGCCCTAGCGCGCGTCACTATAGACAATGTGCAGCCTCTATAGACAATTTGCAGCCACTATAAAAATTGAATTGAAATCTCCTTGGTAGATCCTAATGTACTTTAATAGAAAAAAAGTTATTTTATAGCATTATTTTGTTATTAAAACTATCATAATCAAACTTTTCAATTTTATTAGAGTGGCATCGTGCATAAAGTCATTATAGTACTAATTTCACAGACCTGCCTTCGCTAACGCTCATTTAGAATTCATAATGAGAACTTTACGATATGAGTGTAGATAAAATACTTTATACACGATTGGTCGGAAAGGGTATACTATGAAGCCGAAAGAAGGTTATTGTACCTACTTATAATTCTGTGGTGCAAAGGAAAACGGGTATAAGTCATAAAACCAAATTTTTCACTACAGAGTAATAAAGAAAATACTATAGAAAAGTAGTAGTAAACTCACTCTGTATTATGCCATAGAATAAAAACATACGATATTATTGACTTTTCTTCTTATTACCGTAACACATTTCGATGTTGTGAAGACATACATGCAAAAACTAAATTTAAAAAAAACTTATCCCCTTTTCCTTGGCCCCACAGAATTATAAACAACTTTTACTATAGGACAAATCCTGTAATCGTGAAAACAACTGCAAATAATTCAAAATTACTCGACTATAAGGCCCTAGTCCAAGTTTACCGACAATATAGCAGACGATAATGTGTTTCAGTTCCTAAAATACTTTCTTTATATTACAAGGTAAGTCGGAAAGGGCCGAAAGGGGTTATTGTACACATAATTATGAACAACTTTTATTAAAGGAATCAAGAAAAAAAACTGCTTTTTCATACCTACAAATAATAGATAAAAATTATTCGACTAATGTATGGAGAACAGTTACAGATTTTCTGTTTGCGATTTCAGATTTGGATCCGTAGTAAAAGTTACCCCTTTTCCGACTGACCGTGTATTAAAACGAATAATTATATATTCAAACGCATAACTTAATACATATCCTGAATACTTCCACAAAGAAAATGCCTTCTACTTCCCCCAAATAAGGTTTATAAAGTGCCCATAATATAAACCCACGCACCCTCTAAATTTGTTTACTTCAATTTACGAACGAACAGTACGGAATGTGCCACTTCCCTACGTGTTATAACATGGATTTATAACAGTTTTGTGATATTAACATGGATTTGTAACAGTTATTTCGTGATAACCGAGACTGAACTCGGTTGTTATATATTTTCCGTCATATTATGTTTAAATAATAAAGTATGTTGTGGGAAAATGTACAGTAATTTGTTTTGCTGACCCTCTGGCTATATACCTATACAATTGTATAGATATAAACGAAGTTTAATACCGCCTAAGGACCCCGTCCTATCCTAAGGGGAAACGACGGGTGACACAAAAGAACATCAGAAACTAGAGTTTTTCGTACTCTACAATATCTTGTTAGAGCTAGGAAATCGCATTTTCCAAATATGTTTTGGTATCGGTTGAAAGTTTAGTTGAATCACTTACATTAAGTACATCGTGGAAAATATACGTTAAACTCATATGAATAGACTGACGAGTTGACGACTCATGGCAACAAAACATAGCTCACAAAAATATTTATTGAAACATTCCATTTTTTTGCCTAAACCTTCTTTTTTACCATTTTTTTACTTATAATTGCGAACACAACCAATTAGTGAATACACTATGACGATTTGACGACTCATGACAACAAAACATAGCTCATAACAACAACATAGCTCAACAAAACATAGCTGATAACAAAAATATTAATTAAAACATACTTTACTTGTAATTGCGAACACAACCAATTAGTGCTACACGTAGTTCCATTTATAATATTTTTGAAATCACACTTCATTTTATTCTGCTTGAAGATTTTCAGTGAAAGAAAAAGCGAAAAACATTATCAAAAGTCTCGCCATTAATGCTTCACAATGTCCAAGACGGCAAGAAAGAAGAGTGTTCAGCGACGGGACACTAATAAGGACGCTATTTCTTTGTTTAAACTACAACTTACCTACTTCAAGTCCAGACGCCTCTTAAAATCCATTTTCCCGTAATACATTCTCTAGCGATACGATAAATATTTATAAAGCTTGTATTGTTCTATAAGCTTTTCCAAACTATAAACATTATTTACGGAGACATTTTAACAAATGACCGACGATTATAAATTGTCCTAGATAGCTTTAGACTCAACAGTATTAAAAAGCAATCAGACGCAAGCGTTAACAGGAAATTAAAAATAATGTGTGTGACAATTCGAACACAAGATAACAAAAATCGATTACATCAAATTGATGACAGATTGTCACCGTAATCGCGTCGAAAACAAATCTAAATTTGAAATAGAATTTATTTTGACAACAAAGTTGGAAACGTTTTGTTATTGTTTTCCTTGAATACTTTCATTTGATTAAACTTTATGAAAAGATCGGTTTTCAATCGTCAACTGAATTTATCAAAATGGAATATTGTTTTTGATGAAGAAAACTTGTTTTTCCGAAATTCGAATTGTTGTTACGCCGGCGCCGCCCAGCTCGTATATCATGGAATTAGGCGGGAAAATGAGACACCCACCCGTTCTTAAATAATTATCCTTATTCAGCACGAACTCTATTTGTTTTAGAACACAAAGCGTTCGTTGGTATCAAATAGCCTATTATTTATACAGTAGGTGTTCGGGTACGAAGACCCTACCTTAAATTATAATTCAACCTAGTGTAAATCTACAAGTTTCAAGGAGCGAATCGATCCAGGTAAGTTGAAAGTGCGAGAGCAAATAGACCTATCAATATAGGCTATATCAAATTTCTCAGAAGTTCAGCAGGAGTAGAATAGACAGTAGAAACGGTGCGAGCCCGCCAAATTAGCCGAGTGTAGATTAAGAAAGATCGGAAGGTGCATTTAAGGTAAACATTGTAGTGCAGTGCGCAACAGGGTGGCGCGTCATGCATGCGAGCGTACCTGAGGCGGGCGCCGGGTGCGGGGAGGACCGAGGCTCCCTAGACTCGGCGAGCCAAGCCAGCGCGCCGCTCCACGCGGACTAACGCACCCGCGCGCCGCCAATGTGCCTCCTGAACGTAAGTTGGGGTTGCCACACTTTTTTTCAAATTTCCCTGCAACTGAAAACTGAAATTTTTATCTAAAATTCTGTTGGTGACGCAGTGAAAACTGATGGCATAGTAAACTTAAAACGATTTCAAAAATTTCTGAGTACTGCTTGTCCATTTTCAATACTAACCTAAGTATCGATAAATAGTTAAATCATTGCAGAAGTTTGAATAGTCTTTGCAGTTTGTTGTTATAAAGCAGTTACTGAGTAAAATCGCTCAGCGCTTCAGTATGAAACGGTGCCCATAAATCTGGTACATAGGGAGAAGCAGTACGTTGGCAACATTGTGACCGCCCGCGCCCCTCCGACCCGGCCGGGCGCCGAATAATGAAGCAGGGGGACAAGAGATTGTGGAGCGGGGAAATGCCGGAAGACACCGGCCCGTGCCGGATGGATGGGCCACGTTGCCGGATCCGACGCCCTGACTTGCAGCCTCTCACAACTTCCCAAACACAGCCATGTGCAAACGATGCGAACAATAGGCGGAAAAGAAGAATTTCACGCAGTTTATTGAAGCGAACCATAATTGTATGTTTTATTGCAATTCTTTATGGAACGTCAAAGAGGATACTTTCCTCGCCACTCGCGCCGCTCATAGATTGTTTTACGGCTCCATGTTATTAGCATAAATGTTAACCAGTCCTTTTTTATCTTTTTCTCAGGAAACTCCATCTACTTGAATCGTTATTCCTGCATAATACACGATCATAACATTTAATAATATTTCTGACGAACGAGATGTTATTGGAAAATATTCTGAGATCTATTTTCACATGACTGCGCTCTGGGAGCCGCAAGGCAATTTTAAGTTGAGTCATTGCGAAACATGTATTGGTACGCAATCCAAATAGTTAGTAAGCTCTTTACGGCTTAGCAACAGATTTTGGGTGATTCTCGGAATTCAACAAGTCTAACAAAACTGTAGGAGGGGGACTTAAACAAGGCCGGAAAGTTGTTGTCCATTCCATTAGCCTGACTTTAAACAATACTAGCCACCCGTCCCCGGCTTCGCACGTATGCAATTTCTCTACTATCCTTACATTAAATATCAAAGTATTATACATTTAAACCTTTTGTGAAAAATTATCTAACTGATTGTGAAAACCGAATCAAAATCCGTTGTGTGGTTTAGGAGGAGTTAGCGGATATACAGACAGCGGAAAGTGACTTTATTTTATACTATGTAGAGATATCCAATATCTACAATTGTATGTCCAATTGGACATACAATTGTAGATATTGGAATGAAGAGAAGATGGAATGAGAAGATATTGGAATGAAGAATGGAAGAGGATCCGAATTTGTTCATATTTGTTTATAATTATAAACAAATATGAACAAATTCGGATCCTCTTCAGGTGTTTTCATAACTACATTCATAATAAATGTAGATGAAATTAAATCTTAACTTGTCGAAACTTGAAGATATTCAATCTGAAACTTTTCAAATTTTCGTTGCTCCAGTTGTGTGTATACCACCAAAGAGGGTGCTTCATGGCGCGCAGTTTGTTTCAAGCATAGCTACAATCCGAAATGAAAATACCAACTTTTATTATCTAGTATAACAACATTATAAGTAAAGGGGGAAAAGTTCATAATCTCATACAGCCTTTTTGGACATTTTTTCCTGTTCAGCTCTTCGTTTATTTTTTTCGGGAAGTCGTTAATATAAAGTTGTCTGAACAACTTGTTTCGTTAACTTGGTTAATTAAACTTTTCGAGTCGTTTGTAAAGTTTAAAGACTGCTAAACGGCGATGACAACTATTGGGATAGAAACGTCAACTACTTAATTAAATTTTAGACTCGTAGCCGATTTCATTTTGCTAATTACAAATTCTCCAAGCAGAGGCGAGCTATAAAACGACGCTCTCGCTTTACAGATAATAAAATTGTAAAGCATAGACTACGTGTTGTTTTTGTTTCTGTTTTCTGTTTACTTATTAGGAGTTTATAAAAACAAAGATCTTTTTAAAGACTTTTAACAAAATAAATGAAGTTCTTATGTTGATTAACCTATTATTACTTGATAAGAACTAATAAATTCAAATATACAACATGTATCAGTACTGCGTGGTCATATTATTAAGGGTGTGGATCAGACCATCAAACTGAACAGCTTTCTGGGACCAACATCGAAACGCGAAAATAAAATTCAGCTGTCACATGCGTTTGGGTCGATTAGGTATTGAAGTTTTGTATGGGACAGCAATTTTTTTTTTCGCATTTATTACATTGGTTCCTTAAATAAAGTTGTTCAGTTTGATGATCTAATCCACACAAGGGTGTGGATCAGAAATCCGTGGTCATATTTAAGGAAATATGACCACGAATTTCTGATACACGTTGTTGTGGAATAGCCGCTGAAATCCCACGCAAATTATAGGATTAAATCAGATTAAATCATAACTCTAAAGGCTTAGAATCGGTAGCGTTCGATACGATCGTTATTATGAAATAGAGGTATCAATGGTGTATTTAATGTCCTGGATGCTAGTGGCATACAAAATTAGAGGAGCTGCGATTGGAATGGATCCGACACCCACCATACTCACTGGATCTTGCTCCAACAGATTACCACTTTTTCCGGAATTTGTATAATTACTTGCAAGGAAAAAATCCAATTCCGATGAGGCAGTCAAAACCGCCTTCAAAGATTTTATTGATTCTCGCTCCCACAATTTTTTCAGCAAAGGTATCAATGTACTACCTAAGTATAACAATCATAAACGTAGTAGTAATAATAACTTTATGATAACAATGGTACATACTTTGATTTATTTAATATATAATTTTATTAAAAAAAATCGTTTTGCTTTTTCCATATAAAACGCCAATTTCATATGTAAGGAGATAAGGACCCAATATTATATAGAAATCTAATATATTTTTAGAGCCATCTGTTGGATGATTTGTGGTGCTATAAATTTTATTAATAGAAACGACTTAATGGCATAAATAAATGACAGAAAATGAATGATTTACTACAACTTTTTTTCTTGTTTTTGCGCCGTTTCCTGCTCCAAGACAAATTAAAAAAACACCATTTTTACTTAATACATTTAAAAGAAAAATCTAAATGCAGCTCATAATTCCATCTCAAGAAGATCTTAATATCACAAACTATCAATATCGGTCTTCCTATTGTGTCTCAATATTCTTATAACTGAAGGAAATGTGCATTAGTCGTGCTCGGAGCCTGGCTTCCAAGACGCGGTAATCCACCACCGGTAGTCCCACTAGTTGGTTTGCGGAAGTCTGACGGCGGCGGCGGTCGCTTTGTGTAACACTGATAGCCAACCGCATCTGCGTCAGCTTTGATCTGATTATTAGAACTAGTGGTCGCCCAGTGGTCAAAATTCAGCCTTAATTTTAGCTTTCTGCACTCCTTCTTCATATAAACTTTATACTATGCCAAATCTCACACTCCTCCGTGCGCGCAATGTTTAAAAAGGAGTAAGTATAAAGTTTTCTCTTCACGTATTAATATATAAATGAAGCCGACTATAATAGACCTTAAACAAGGCTGTGCTGATGATGAGAAGGATAATGTATAATGTTCTTGACATCATTTTGGAAATCAACATTCATAATTTTCATCTTTCATAACTTTTGTATTTTGATTTTTTTTAATTGCTTGACATTATTGGTTAACTTTACAACAGAGAAAAATATATCTAAAACTGGTCTTTAAAAATATATTTTCATTCTACAGGGAAACAAAACCGATTTAAGTCTCTTGAACATGTTAATTTGATTTTTATAAAACGATAGTCTTTATTTTAAACGATAAAATGTCCTAGCACGCACAGTGGTGAGCTTCGACGAGGTCTTGAAGAGTTCCCGAAGTCCATCAGTAGGTGCAAAGCAATATTATTTCTAGTATGAACCTACTATTATGGCTGAAAGAATGCCGTTTCCATGAAAGCAGAATAAGCTTGATGCATTCTGCAGTGTTCTCTCAAAAAGAAAATAAAAAGAAATTAGGTTTTCGTGCTCGGAGTGTGGAGTTTTCAAGCTGCGCATTAAGTGCAGGCGTTGTTACTTATATTAGAATAGAAATACTCCATATTGTACACTAGTTTTGTAGGAGTCATAAACATAATATAATATAATTATTACTAGAATATGAATGAATGAATGAATATATTTATTTGCTGTAAGTATTGGTACAGTTCGGTCTTATAAAATACTTAGATCCATAACACTTAGTCATAGTGGTGACATGCAAATATCAAGATGTACATTATTAATATTTGTTATTTTTACCAAACATAATTAATTTGAGTAATCAAATTAATTATGTTTGGTAGGAATAGTACAATGGGCGGTCTTATCGCTATCGGCGATTTCTTACAAACATCCTTTATATTTTTTTTATTTTATATTTTCTCGTACGACGTCTGATTTATGAAAACGTGTTGTACAGGGCGGTGTAGATGTTTTGACATTAAATGAAACCACGTATTTGGTATCACGTTCTGAAAATTGGTCAACCATGTTATATCTGCATAATATTTCACTCTACTCTCCTCATTTGTTTAAGAATAGAAACATGAAAGTAGAAACATATGACATTTTTATCTGTTCTATACGCATAAATAAATATTATTTTCGTAAGAACAGGTTAGAGACTTTTCAAATTTCGCCTAGAGATGCGTAAAATTAAGAACAAAAAAAAATGTTCTTCTGGCTAAACTACTGATTGGATTTGATTGATTTTTTGTGTACGGTCACAGAACATGATACCTAAAACGTGGTAGCATTTAATGCCCTAACGTCGTTACCACCTTGTATAATGTATAGTACAGAAGTTTGCTGCTATCCTTCCAATGATATCACGTTCGCAAAAAAGCTGGCTGATGTGTTTTGACATGAAATCGTGTATCCCAACGTTTTGCATAAAATAATTGGTTTTGTACGTTACGTTACTTTACATCGTACAGTCAAAAACATAAGTAGATGAATATTTTTGTAATTTTTTAATCAATTATCAAAGTAAATAATTAATGTTCTTAACAAATCATGATACCGATCGATCAAGATATTATTCGATAATTTCCATTCCATACATAAAACAATTTTGTTTTTTTTTTTTTTTTTTTTTTTTTTAATCTTTGTTACAGTGATCACATACAACATTAAGGATATTGAAGTATATATTTTTTCGAAGAGAAAAAATGGTTGCTTTCTCAGTCTTTGCAAACATAAACTAGATAACTACATGAATACAGTCATCTTTAGAATAATGTCTTCTTTCATAAATAACGACTCACTGCATTACACTTCATTATAATTAATTCAAATTATTCAGAATATTTAATCGTCACCGATCGCTCCACTAAAAACCAAGTTTATAGCCGCATTTACATCCCCTGAACAAATAAGTAAGTAATTTTAAAAACATCAGCTAATTTTGTCGCCGACTGTACAATACCATCGGTCTCCAAAGCTTCTTTCAAATCATCGTTCCATCTGGCTTTCCACATTACGTTACCCGATTCAAGATCTCGACTCAAGGGCTCGTTGGCTCCAACAGCAATGCACTCAATTCATTATTTCTCGTCCGAATACCTGAAACAGTATATTCCTATAGCCATATAGGTAAGTATGATTCAAAAGTCGTAACGTAAAAATATGTATCGTACGGCGTTAGCGTCATGCTCGTGAACGGGTGCCAACTATCGGAACTGGTCAGCTTGTAACTGCCATGGCAATCTTATTCAGAGGCAAATCATTATTATCCTATTCTTATTTTTATCCACATTTTATTACATTATTCTCGCAGCTCTTACCACAACATTGTACTGATCAAGATTGTAATCTCTTATTTTAAAAGAATTTCCATGGAGTTCTTGTCGGTTTTTCTCCATAGGACCTACACCTAGAGTTTCGACATTTCATAAGTGCCTGTATCTGGTTTGCATGTAATAAAGATCTATTATATTCGTTATAATTGGGTTGTTCCCATCGGATCGCGCGATCCGTTGCTTGTTGCATCTGATATCGGAGAAACTTCCCATCGGATCGCGCGATCCGATGCAACTCCAAAAACAATTAATGGATTATCCGTGGTACCCTTCATCACCGGCCTTTCTGACGTCGACCCCATTTCATTAATTCTTTTCCATCCCACACTAAGAAACGTGTTAAATCCAGACGCAACAGTCTCTCACTAAGTCCCAAGTGTTCACCTGTTAACCCTACGACTACCGTATGGCGATATAATTGGATTATCCGTTGTACTCGTCATCACCGGCCATTTCGACGTTTATAGTAGCAGTAATTACAGGAAAACGGACGGAATCGTACGACATCGTTTGAAATGTGTACTCGTTATATGGATTGAGTAATTGGTTTAAACTGTCCTTTGAAAGATGATGTTGGAATCATTGTGTATCCGTTTGGCAAAACAACATATTAGTATTGAATGGTACAGAGTTTGGCTCAGTAGAATAGAATAGATCTATATTTCATGTAAACCAGATACAGGCACTTCTGAAATGTCGCGAGACTATAGAAAAAAACCGGCAAGAAACTCCATGGAAACTCTTTTAAAATAACAGATTATAATCTTACAATGTTGTGGTGCGAGAATAATGTAATTTAATGAGAATAAAAAATAAGATTAGGTATAAAAAAAGTAACTAATAGTTATATATTTACTTTGATAAACACGGTTATACAACCAATAACCCTAACCAAAGAAGATAGTATTAAAAAAAACACAAACATAAAATCAATCACAAATATAAAATAAATTGACTTTTAAAGTTTTTTTCTTATACAAGATTTTTTTTGTGTAGTGCGCAAAATTTGTGGTGTTTCAATGTCCGTTCCCAAATGCACCGCAGTAGGGGCGGGTGTGTATGAAAAAGCCAGGCTTTGAAAGAGCCGATGCCATTTTCTCCCACTTGCCAAAATCAATTCAAATTTAATTTTACTGTTTGTATGACAACACTGGATAGCTGTGACCCACAGACATTCAGTGTTGTCATATAAAGAGTAAAATTAAATTTATGGTTAGATTTTGGTACGTGGGAGAAAATGGCGTCGGCTCTTTCAAAGCCTGGCTTTTTCATACACACTCTCCCTACTAAAATTCCCTGCAAAACAAAAAAAAAATGATTTTGTAAGGCTTGCGCTAGTAAGTTATTCGCGTCCCTCATACTAACTCGAATTTTCGTTTTGTTTTAAAGTATCTCAACACTGTGGTTGCATTTAGGAACAGAGACTGAATCACTCTACAAATTATGTACACTACATAAAAAATATCCTGTAATAATCCTGGTTATTCTGAGCATATTCCCTTTGTTTAACTGCTGACTTTAACCAGCCAACAGTATTCTTCAATGCCGAGAGAAAGCAGTTTAAAAATGAATTAAAATAAAATCGTTTAAAAAAGGCCTTGTTATTCTGAGCGTCTTCCCTTTGTTTGACTGATGTGTTTACCCAGCCAGCAATAATCTGCAATACCTGAGAGAGAGAACAAACTCTGTGTCGTTGCCTGAAGGGTAAGACATAAACCCGCTGTCATACAACCACCTTACCTACCTATGTTGGGCGTAATTTCAGTCCCGAGCCATAAATCCTGTAAGAAATGTTTTTCTTCAGACTAAACTTGTGTAATCTTTTATATAAAAAGGTGTAATCTTTTGCTTGAAATAGAATTTGAAACCAGAACCCGTAAGAGATGGAAAGTAAAAAATATAATAAAATCTTTATGTCGATTAAGTAACATCCATTGTGAGATAGTAATAACGTAACCGTCAAAAACTCGACTCAAACTAGAAAAAGAGCTGTAACTTTTGAACGGCTGAACAGATTTTCATGAAACGTAGCTAAGATGATACCCGATTAAACTAGCTTTCGATTAAAAAAACACATAGGTATATACACATTCACTCTACAAACATATAACACCCCTCTTTTTTGTCGGGGGTTAAAAAGGAACGGGGCTACCTTATAACCTAGGTTTTACTAGACTTGATTTATACCATATTTTGTAATAAGGGAATTCGAGTTGATATAAAATTAAAATTGATAATAATTCATCAAGTTCAGAAACTGTACATTTAAGCTCAGTTTGTTAACTAACTGCTCAGTTTGTGTACCCTACTGTAACTAAGTATTAAAAATGACGGACGCTTCTCGTCTGGTACATGAAGATAAATCTTATTTAGATACTCTTTATGAATTGCCGTTGTGAGACGACATGGGCCGACGTTCACTTTGATATGATTATATTATTTTAAAAGCAACAATATTACCACCTATCTATTTAGTAAGAATGTTATTATTATGCTATAATAGTATAATAATATAATATAATACTATACGTACCTAGTTAAATTAAGTTTCGAGTAGCATCGGAGGTAATTTTTTTTTAATAAAACGAAAGTAGTTTTTCAACGATGCAGGTTTAATACAGACTAATTAATTTAATTCTATTACAAGTGAAACTACTTTCTAGGTTCATAAAGCTAACAAAGACTTAATCTAAGTTATGACCTGATGAATGACAAGGGTTCTTAGCAGCTCGCGCATACCGACGGAGCGCACTTAAGTGCCGGATTCTAAATGTAATAAATTAAAAAACAGCATTCATAACTACCTACTCCTTGAATACCACTTTTATAATAAAACTGAGTATTTATTTATTTTGTATGTAATTATTTATGTGTTTATAAGGGGTCATCCATAAAGTATACGTCACACTAATTTCGTGATTTTTTGACCCCTCCCTAGTGTGACGTCACCTAATTTGCAATTTTACATCTAGAAATTATTCAATTAAAACAACAGTTCCGAAATTGGCTTGATTTCCATTTAAATTATTTTTTAATTTGATTTTGAAATGTGACGACACGAAAGTTAGGACCCCTTCCGCCCCTTGTCACATAATGTCACACTTCGTCGACCCCCTCCACGTTAAGGAGGAGGCTTAACGTGTGACATACCTTGGATGGTCCCTAATACACTAGCGGCCCGCCCCGACTTCGTACGGATACAAAGTTAGCGGTATTTTTTCATTTTCATCATGTCTTGACCTCTTACAAATCGTTCCCGTTCTCGAAGACATCGCACCGTACATCACAACGTCGCGGTCGATATAATACACATACAAATTTTCATTCTATATTTCACCCTCTGAATTTCCAAAAACACGGAAGACGTATCTCTGGGTATACCGCAAACTGATCCTTTTTCTACTTCTTCCAAGTTATGTCCATCCAAAGGTTGTCTGGAAGACATCGCTTTTAGCTATAAGACCGTCCATTGTACATGTTTTTTTATTTTAATAATTAATGCATGTTTTGTATTTCTGGCTTACAATAAAGTTTATTGTATTGAATTGTAATATTGTTGATAGGCTACGTAATTTCAATTGATCCTTTTTAAAAGATGATAGAGCAGATGCTTATCTACTTTCTTTCCCTTTAAGGAAACTGTTGCGCCAATGTAATAAAAGTTGACTAAGAAAATGAAAACAAGATAATAAACAGCAGTATTTCTCTTCATCAGGTATTCACGATACACGCTCGTATAATCGATTCAATTTTGCCAGTTCAAGAATGTTCATTCCCATGTTCCAATTGTCGAGCGGAAAGATTTTTAAAGCATACTGCGCAATGTACGTTGCTTAACTATCAAAATTTTATCGATTCCAATTGCGACCATCCATCGTGAATAACCCAACTAACCTACTGGACGCTAATAAACAAGACAAATGAGCTAGCAGCTACCGGGGCCAACGCATTTGACTAGCGATCCAACGAGGTAGCGCTGGGTCACTATGCCCCACAGCGGTGCTCTGGAAGAGGATTTTTATTTGTAAATTAGATATTCCTATTAAACAGTATTATTTATTTATCTGAAAGACCTGGATGTGATTAGCACAGACCAGGGAATGATGGCATGAAAAGTAGGAGGCTGATACTCAGCAGTGGGTAGAAACAGGCTGTCAATGATGATGAATGATGATTTATTTATTTTAGAAGAGGTAGGGTACTAAGCCCCTTTGTCACTGCGACCTGTGACGATCTATTGTGACTTAATTGTATATTATTGCTATCTATTAAATAGTATACTGCATTCTCCAATTCGTTTGCGAATCGTGCATATTATGGCATTATTTCCCTGCCGAATGTTCTACGGACTATTCAAAGACATTCAAATCAGTGAACGTTTTCTGGCTATCTAGCGATTAACATCTCTAATTTGTAGTTTGCTGGACGGACCTCTTCTACACAAATGAAGCTATAGACGTTGTGCGTCTTAGATGACGACGAACGAAGCTAAGTTATTCTCTCCTTGTTCTCCACTAGCATAGTTTAGTCCCTAAACGTTATATTCCTTCTGAAATGCCAAGCAGCGCTAACTGCATTCGAAACCAGCGTCCACGATCCACTTTGCATCCTACCTAATTCGCACTCGACCTACATTATAATCTGTCACTTTTATACTACTTTTATATCTACACATTTCGTGAAATCCAAACTATGGATCTAACGAAATCATTATGTTACATATCGTCGGGGATAGTTCAGTACCGCGTAACTAGTATTAGTAAATACCGCGTAATTGACGAAATTGGCCGAATTGAGATTTTGCGCCAGTGCAGTGCTGACGCTGATTAGAACGCGAAGAAACACACAAAAAAAAAAAAAAAGACACTTACGCGGTATTGACTAATGTTACTTACGCGGTATTGAATAATCCTCGACGATATCGTCTTTGATAGTCCCACCATACCACGTAACTAATATGGTTAAATACCGCGTATGTGCATTTTTTTTTACAAAATTGAGTTTTCGCATCTGTAGGTAGCTAATTGTGAATGGCAATTAATAGACGCAAAAGCTCTCAATTTAGATTTGTTTTGTACATACGCTGTTAGTTACACGGTATGGGACTGTCAACAACTATTTGGATTATGCCATACTAACATCAAATAAATAAAAACAACCGTAATCTTCTGAAGCCACGCTAGGTGACGTATTTTTATTTATTCAATGATATAATCAAAAGATTTGTAGTAATAAAAAATAAAAAATATTTATTTATTTATTTAAGTTTCATAAATACAGCTACCATTACAGTTTTCCAAATCGATAATGCAGTTATTCAAATTTACAGCACGATACTGTATACTAAAAATAATAAAACATTCATAAATAATAATGTGATATTACCCTTATGAACTCGCTCAGTGAACATGAGAATAAATCCAATTTGTCAGTGACTAAATTCAATGCGTGCATTGTTCACGTCAGAAGCGTTGTTCAAAAACTTAATTCTGTCGCGCGGAACCGAGAACAAGCTAGATAGTAGTCGCCGCTGCAAATAGAATCGTTTCGATACACCCCGATATTGGGGAAAATTTGACATCTTCCGTGATTACGGTGCATGCAGCGATTTCAAGAATTCTTTGATATCCTCATTTCCCTGCGACATAAACAAGTCCAAGTATCCAAACAAAGGATTCACAAAGATTCACCCTCGCAAATAAAATTTGTTCGGGAATAAAATGTTTTCTATAGAACATTTTACGTAGTAAGGGTGAAGCGGGGTGAACGGAGCTGAAAGGGTTGCAGCTGACGTCACTTAAATTGACCGTGAAATATCAACAGCCTTTTCATAGTGGAAATTCTGGGTAAAATTAAAAGTTGGATAAAGCTATTTTTATTAACTCCCGACGAAAAGAGGGGTGTTATAAGTGTGTATCTGTTTCTGTGTCATCATAGCTCCTGAACGAATGAACCGATTATGATTAAGATTTTTTCGTTTGTAAGGTGTCGTAATCGAGAGTGTTCCTAGCTATGTTTCAAGACAATCTGCTTAGCCGGTTGAAGATCATCACCTCTTTTCTAGTTGGATGAAAATACATATAACTAAAATCGAAACTTCATTCGAGAGAATTTAGACATTTCTGGGCGCACTATTGGCAGCCTTTAGTTGGTAAACCGATTCTTTGATCGACGGTACAGTGTACCTACATATACGTCAGAAGTTTTTTTTTTTTTAATTTTGTTATTTTTCGCTATATTGTCCATTGTCTTCAATGGGGGCTGGGGGCTCTTTATATCCACGGGGCAGCTCAAAAAGCCCTTATATTGTTCCAGCATAATCCAACTATAATTTTTACTATTCAGCTTCTCAAGTCATTGCTATTTGTAAGGGTTTGATTCAACAGCACGTATCGGGGCTATTGAACAAAATAAAGCTTTTATTACGGTGCAGACAAATTCAATTTCTGCACGCATATTCGATTTACAAAAGCTTTTGTCCTATCAATGTTCACGGAGCAAGTAATTTTGTCTAGGGTTACCGAACTTATTTCATCAACTCTCCACAAAATGTGGGTAAAATTAAAAATTCTAATATGCAATCTTCACCCCATTGTGCGCGGTAATAGCTATTTACCAGGGTTACGTTAACAAGCCCGAGAGTCTCTCGTAACGTAATAAATCATTTTAACAGAGCTTGCTAAGCTGTTTGAATGCTCTGTGGCCTTGTCTGCTCCGTGTCATCTCAAATGACCTGGACTTGTAGGCACGTCCAATTAATTTCAGTCGCGAATAATAAAGTTTTATGCTTGATAGACGAGTCGGACTTTCGATGAAAATGTTTGAGAATTTAGCATAGTAATTTAATGAAAAAATATTTTGGATTCAGGTATTTTTTGTTCGGCTTGTAATAAAATCGGTTCGGATAAAAATGAAATTTCGATAAAATAAGAAATACTTAGGTACATATTTTCTTAAAATAGATCGAGCTCTCAGTCGGAGGTCGTCCTACCGGATATTTTCGCTAAAAATTCCTAAGTATCACTCAACAATTAGGTACGGTTCACTGCCCTTGGGGTGCCTTGGGTGGCCACTTAAAAGCAGGTGGCCCCATTGCACACCTTTCTCATTTTTGAGTAAAAATTTAACAATCTTTGATAAGGTCCCCACCGTACACTTATGTATAGCACGACACAACTAAGAAGTTACATCGATGTACTTGATCGAACAACCAATGGCAGTCGCTCGCTTAGATAATTTTACAACTCGTCAGCGTAAAGATATTTTTTTACTACAGTAGGTACTAAGAAACATTTGTGGTCTTGAAGTCGCACTCAGGTCGGAAGGGATCGGTTTTAGGAAATTTTCCGATACGACTTCTTAGTTGTATCGTACTATACCATGTGGATACAGGATAATGATAGCTGCCGAGTCTAACCAAGCGATTTTGTATTTTTAGCGACACTGTAAGGGTATTTCAATATAATAACCAACCGTTTGGATACTGTTGTTGGTCCCTTTTAAAAACTTAATAAAATATGATCATTTTGGCTAACATAAATATTAATCTATAAGTAGGTATGTAATATAGGCGTGGGTGATCAGCTGCTCTCTACCGTGTGCGACATATATCTTCAAGTACGCATTTGTCGCTCAAGTTCTGTTAAATCGTCTATAACAGATGTCTGTAATGCCGCAAATCGTGTAAGTCAACGCAGAGGAAATCCCGCAGGATTTTCCTCGGAAAGAAAACGCTCAAAGAATATTTGTAACATTTCTATTCTGTGCTAATAAATGTGGGTACTAAATCTACTTCTATTCACTGCCTTATATTGAGAACAGATATCTGAACGATCTCGTCAAACACGTTGGAATGTTAAACGTCTTCGTTCGATCCTCGCCGCTTTATCACATTTAATTTCACTCTAGCTCGATTCCCTACTGAGCACTAAGCTTTAGAAAATCCACTTTACCAATTTTCCGATAGAATCTACGTAATTTCCATGTAATCTGTTCCAAAGCTTGTTTTGATTCATGTTTTCCGACAAGCTTGTTGCAATCACAAACGCTAATTTATATTCCAATTTCCACGATTGAACATCAAATGTTTTGTAAATTATGATAGGTAGCAGACGGACGACAGATAAACAAGGGTTCGACGGTTCCAGTTTTGTTTTTATCTTTCGTGGCACGGAACATTAGTTACTCAGATATGTGTCATGTAAACAGAGATAATAAAGCGCAAATAGATTCGAATATTTAGATATCAACTTTGAAATTATTCATTGTTGGCGTTACAAAGAACATTGCAAAACTATAGATATTAACAGTTGTTCTTTCAACAAACACGTAAAACTGTTCGAGATTTTATGTAAATAGTGCTCTAAAATTTAAATACTCGTATGCTAAGCACTTCTCTCGGGCGTGACTAATTCATTGAAACCTGATTCATTCCCCAGGCTTCCAACATTATGAACTTGACGAATATTTAAAAAGTTTAGAACGAGACAAAGTTTAGGCCGTTGACACTAGACCTCGACGGAACGATGAAAAAAAAATCATGACAATAATTTGGCCCTGACAACAAACTGTACAGCCCAGTACAGCCTCTTGGATCGTAAAGTGTGGGTAGTTTGGCGCGTGTTATAATATTAATTACTCGGAAACGTACCGAAGGGTCGGTTACGGACAATTACATTTCGCTACTGACTCCAGAGGGCTGCGCACAAGCCTACATTATGTCCGACTCACCCCAAACGGCGAAATTAGTTTAATCGTACAATTTGTTACTCCATAACTTACTAAATGGTTGTGAACCGGGATTCACGTTTAATTTCTTGTTTACAAGAAATGTTTTGGCAAAGAAACTTTTCGCGTTGAAATCGTACAGTGTCTGTAAATACTATGATTTTTATGACAAACTATTGAGCTCGCTCTGCGACTCTCTCCACATTTTTATAGGCACTTTGCCTATTTACCTCGAACATGTGAACGTAAGAAATGGATATTGTATACCAGACGACTAGAATAACAAATAAAAATGTTACGATACTGAAAATCTCGAACTGAAGCATATAAGCGATTATACTAATAAAATATTTAAATCTTTTTTTTTTAATTTCTCTTCCAAGTGGCTCGTTGAGCCTTTATTCTTTAACCGGACTTTCGGTGAGGCCATTCGGCCTCCAACCTATTTAAAATAAAGTGATTTTAACCGTTATGCAGCTAAGGGCATCTCCTAGTGGGACACGGGCCTCGGCTTAGGGCGACGCTGATGGAGCAACAAAGAAAGGACTTGCTGTGTCGTATTATTATTATTAGGGACGTTTAAATATCTCGACTCAGCACGGGCTGGCGCGAGCGTGGGTCGTGGAGGAAATATAATCAATTTCACGGATAATACTTTTATATACTAACACGAATCCATTTATCGTATTTAGACAATCCCAAAAACTTTCTTAAATTCTTCAAGCGTAAAAAGGTGCGCCCTTCTTTTATTAGCTCTAACAAGAAGTAAACAAAACCCTTTCATTGGGGAACTTAAACAAAGCAGAAACTAACTGCCTAGATTCGATTGTTTCACTCCAGCGGCTCGCCCAACGCCTTGAGCGAAGGTAAACTACGTTTTAGTAGAGATTACAATCAAATACAACTAAAATAGCTTGACATTAGACTTGCGTGTTTATGAGAACTTAATATTAATATACCAAACATAAACTCTTTGTTACATGTGACCCGACTGACCTCTTTAGACATTATTAGAAATATTTGACACCCAACTGACCTTTCGTAAAAAAACTTGTTTTTATAAGAAACTTTGAGTTATAAATATTGACTTTCAGACATAACATTCGCAGAATTGCTTGGGCTCGCTATAAAGGGCCGAGCAATCTTTCCACGTGAGAGGCTACGTCGGCCGTCGTAATAATATTATGTAGATGATGCATAGCACAAGATAGATCACACTCAACATCAATTTGGCTATGCAGACTATTAGGGTTGAGGTCAAACGACCCACGCTCTATGTTAATACTAAAATTCAGCCAATTCAATTGAGAAAGTTAGAGATAATGACTATTACTAAGGCGGATCACACACTGCGACGTGCCCCGCGACGGTGCACGGGACGTGGACCCACGCGCTTTGTGTTTTACATACAAACTGTGCCCCGTCGCGTAGCGGGGCGCGTCACTGAGTGTGATCTGCCTAACATGCACTTCCGCAAAGCACTGCTACGAACGTAGCTGCGCGCCTACGGCCGTCGTAGCGATATCATGCTCTACGCGCGCAGTCGCCCAACCGAAATTGCTACGTGTGAAAGCGATGCGAAAATTTTATGTATGAGATTTGATTTAATTAAATATTCGACTTTCCAATGTCAGTCACAGCTCACAGCTGTAATTGTGAAGTGTCGATTATGTGTGGCCCATATTCTACAAGTGGACCATAAAGCCGTCAGAAATCCCATAAAGAACGTTAGACATGCGCTAACATTGCACTTTGCGCACCTTGAGTCTCGACATTTCATAAATGCCTGTATCTGGTTTACATGAAATAAAGATCTATGCTAACGTCTTTACAAGACGTGACAAGTTTATAATAAAACCTAACAAATTACTTGTGACTTCGAATATTATGCTCCGACAGTGTTCATATTAATTGGAATTCTGCTCAAAGCACAAATGAAAGAAAAAGAAAAATAAAATTGTGCAAATGGAATGTCAGAATCAAAAATACTCGGGAAATCTTTCTGGTTTAAACAGATTCGCCAAAAGATAACCCGACAGTTCCCGAGGGTACCATAAAACATACCACCACGCAGGGGGTTGAGCACAAATTAATTTCTTTCCGGGCGGTCGAACCCACAATAAATAACGAAATATAAAATATGTATTGCGAATGCGATGTATTAAAAATAAATTGAAACATCAAAAACAGCTTCCTTCCTAATAACATTCCATCATAATTTACTTAGGTACCTTTTAATATCGAATATAAATCTAATCACAGAAGCAATAGACTGGACCTTAACTTAAGGGCCTCAATAAAGAGCTAATTGAAGTGCGAAATTGAATTTAGAATTAATTACCGAACTTACCACTGGCTGTCATGAATTTCAAACCGCCAATTTTTAGTTTTGGAACGAATGACGTAACGGAAATGTAGTAAAGTTTAATTATTCAAAATGTCTGTCAGTAGAGCCGCGTCCTGATGAGGGACTAAAAAAATGTTTGTCATTTGGCGCCAGTTGTAAAAGATAAGTGAGGTGAGTGGGGTATTGTGGCGCTGGTAGACAATGGGCCATAATGTCAGGCTGTTGCTTCTTGTCTACGTACAATTCTTCATCATGTTTTCCCGGCATATTTTCTTCTGTCTCCTTGAAAACTGCTTTATATTTTGTTTTTGTGACGTAACGACTTTATTTATGCATGATGTGGAGAATTTTGAGTTTATTTGTAGTAAAGAGATTCGATACAGGCTGCTGCCCCATCTACGTGTTAAAAAGCTCTGCGGCTCACTATGATTTCCAAAAATGTAGGTTTACTTCTAATATATTCTATCTCTATTTCTAATATACCTATTCTATTCTAAAAAAAAAAAAAACCCCCGACTCCAACTAGAAAAAGAGCTGTAACTTTTGAAAGGCTGAATAGATGTTTATGAAACATATAGTTAAGATGATACCCGATTAAACTAGCTTAAACCCGAGTAGGTAAACTGGATTGAAATCGGTCCATCCGTTTTGGAGTGGTAATCTTTTTAACGCCCGACAAAAAAGTATAGTGTTTTGTTAAGCTATAGTTAAAAATAAAGATAATATACGACCGACGGGAGATACCGCTGTAACCATTCCCTGTGCGCGCACTGTAAAGCCAAACTTTTTGGAATTTGTGGGCGGGGGGTGCTATAGAATGTATACTTGTATAATATGGTTTAACATTGTGATTTATTATAGATACGAACGTCGGCGTCACGTAACTGAACTTCTATATCTGCAAAATAATTTATTATAAAGGCAGAAAGTTTGTCAGTTTGTTTACTTATTGTAGGGGCTATAATCTCAGAGGCTACTGCAGGGCTATCACCGCAAAAGAAGGGAGAGAGAAAATCGGGGATAATACCATCTCTTTACCGTTTTCTTTATAGATTTTTCGCTTTGTCTTCTTTCAAAGAGACAAACGGTGGAGAAAACGCGTTTTTCCACGGATAAAACGAGGGACAACACCATCTCTTTATCGTTTCCTCTCTCGATTTTTTGTTTTCTGTCAAGGAGTCAAAGGGAGGAGAAAACGGGTTTGTCTAACCGCTATACTACTCGTAGCTCTGTTGAACTTAATTAACATTATTTCTTATGTTAAGTTTCTCTTTGGGAGCAAACTCATTAAAATTAATTTTGTAGCATCCCTTAAAGATCTACTACAAAAAGAAAAATCCTGTACCTAAATCATAAATTTTCTTTCTAGCGCCCGTAAAATGACTTAAGGCACACACAACTGTTGTCCCTAAGTTCTAGAGACTATAAATTCTCTATACAGGGTGACTGGTTAAACGAGGGAAACATTGAAGGAGGATATTGTTCTCATCATTCTGAAAAACTTTTACTAAGGGACCAAACGTGGTCGCGGGACTTATCTCATTACCGTGACCCCGGAACGTAAAGGGCTATTGAAGGAACACCGCGGATTTTAGTCAGTACAATCTGACAGTCCCTCCCGCCCTGCCCGGGGTGGGAGGAAGCATTTGATGATATTACCACGCTAAAAAAAAAAAAAAAAAAAGTGACCCAACGTGAAACGGGAAATAAAATCAGCTGTTCCGTACATTTAGTCGAGTATTATTGAATTCTTTAGATGGACCAGCATTTTTTCGGGTTTGTTCTCATACTAAAAGTTGTCCATAATGCTGAAATCCATAACCTCCTTCAACGTTTCCCTCGTTTAACCAGTCACCCTGTATATGTGTATACTTCCCTGCAAATTAATAATCATTTGGCTGCCGATCGCCTGCCGTAACGGTCCATTTCCTTTACTCGAACATCACTGCGTTCACAACTCACAGTTGATAGAGATAAATGAGGTCCAAAATGACGTGATATATGACACGCTGTTTCCTGATATTGGTCGTAGTTAACTGGAGGATAGGTTGTGAAGTTAGTGATGTATTTGGTTGAATGGAGCCCATTTATAACTATCAATTATATTTCTAAGCTATATTTTTTTTCACTGGCTAACGTGTAACACCATTGGGCCAAGCACGAATGTTTCTGACTTATCGTAACTTTCTTAACCGGTGGTCCGCGGACAATTGGTGGTCCCTGGAAGCACCCAAAGTGGTCCACGAAGCCATCCTAAAATATTAAATAAGTGACAACGAGTCCACACAACGATTCGCGGCGGATTCAGAAGTTAATAAAGTGTATGCAGTTACAAAAATCCCATTAAAATAATATAAGTAAGTACCTAGTAGTACTTATCATTGTATCTAGGTAATATAAAATTTTCCTAAAAAAAATTAAAATACGGCTTTGAATTTTTTCATGCGTTTTATTTATAGATAGATAGAACAGTATACAATGGTCCGTGGCAATATAGAAATTTTTGAATACAAAATACACGTTTCCATGACTTTTAAATACTTGTATTTTTACTTTTTCATGAAACAAATGTTTGTATCGCGTAAAATTAAACAAAAATGCGATAGAATTATTGTATTTTTGGTTCAAAATTTGCTTACGTTAACATTACGACACGTCATAAACATTCGTGCTTGGCCTCTGTGCCCAAGAACAATCTGCGTTTCGTCACTTAACACGTAGCCTGCCATACGAATATACTCGTAGTAAAAAAACGTTATATGCCACCCATACAAAATTACCCTTACGAGTGTATTCGTAGTTGGCAGTAGATCCTATTCTACGAGTATGTTAAAAATTATTGTGCCCCTGAATATATTATAACATTTTTGTATAACCTTATTATACAAAAAAAAAAATATTAACGATGTAATATTTAACGATAATATAATATAATGTTTATTATCGTACGCGGAAAAAAAAGACAAAAATTACTGTTCTTTTTTTATGTTTCTTTTTAACGTTTTTTATTTTCATCTCAGAAAAAAAACTTTTTACAAATCTACTCAAAGGATCGACAATGTTATGTAAGTACCCTAAAACTTACAGGCAAAAGATTTATTAATTTCACTAGAAAGGAATCTATCAAAATGACGTACGAGTTTTTCTAAAGTTTGAACAGTTCGCTACATTCATCATTCGTAAAACGTACGCGGGCAATAAATTTAAAAGCTATCTTCTTTAACGCGTTTATATGTCAAATTTATTTAATTTAAGGAGTCAAAAAAGTAGTGGTGGGTCGTTGTCGAATTTTTAAAAGACGAAACGCATCCCTCTTAGTACTAAAACAAGTCGCAGAAACAGTCGTCGTTGCAACTGGTTTGAAAACGGCTAAAAAGACGAAACGTATCGAACGGAAACGTATTACGAATAGCAATATGTTTGCACGACTTTGAACCGTCGCGTCGCATCGCGTTGACAACTGGTTTTACTGGTAACAAATGTTATATTTCGTTGACATCAAGCTCAATTTTGGCTGTTGCAACTGTTTTGTGACCGAACGGAACGATGTTTCGCGACGAGTGTAACAATTGATTAATGTGTTCTCGACTGTATTTTCTTAGCTATAAAGTACAAACTCGCATCACACATTTCGACGACTGGAACTAAAAACTTTGACAATGAACTAAAAACGGTTCTATCATCGCAGTACAGAAACGGTCCTTAGAAACGGTTCATCTTTGCAACGCTTACTCCTACAAAGAATTATTTAATTTAATTATTAGTGGTAATCTAAAAGTAATTTGTTCTCGGAATTTAGTTCAGAAAGTATTTCATTAGAAATTACGTCAAAATACCCCGAGGGGGAAGAATATAGTTTTCTGTTCTAAGGTTTATCCAATCTTATTTTTAACCCCCAGCAAAAAAGAGGGGTGTTATAAGTTTGTATTTGTGTATCTGTGTTTATGTCTGTGGCATCGTAGCTCCAAAACGGATGGACCGATTTCAATCCAATTTTTTTTAATAGAAAGCTAGTTTAATCGGGTATTATCTTCGCTATGTTTCATGAAAATCTGTTCAGCCGTTCAAAAGTAACAACTCTTTTTCTAGTTAGAGTCGGGTTTTTAACGGTTAGGTTATTGTCTTATTCATTAATTTGTGATCACAATTGAACTTCTTTAGATAAAGGTTCAACTTTTCAAATGATTTTCATGGAATTTTGCAAAAGTATTAACTGTATCGTGAAGCATTTTTAGGTTACATATAGACCAAATAGTATAGCAGAACAGGGATATAGCAATAGTATTTCAAACAGTCGCCGCAGGTAAAAGTTTGTCAAATATAAAATCCCACTGAACCGTTGAAACTTGCTAGAGACAAACAGGAGAACTGTTTGAATTCAGAGACACGACAAAAGATGATCGATTTCTTGCGAGTGAATAATTCAATATTACTCGTATGGAGTAGCTGATTTTTTTCCCGATTTCAGGGTTGGTCCCATAGTAAAAGTTGTTCATAGTGATGAGGACAATAACCCCTTAAAGAGATCGGGACTAGAAAGGTAGGACCTTATATAGATATACAGGATGGCGCAAAATTTTGCGGCATTAGATTACGTGCATACGATTACGAGGGTATGTTTTCATAAAAAATGTATGGAAAATAGATTTTTGTATTTTTCTCAAATACGGCAAGTACGATTTCGTCGGTTGTTTGGAGGAAACATTCCTATTGGGAAATGGCGTCGATGGAACCCCACTTAAGTTTTTAGAGAAATGTCAATTTTCTCGCTGACTGAACCTTTTTTCAAAAAACTATTAATAGGGTATTTAATATCCTCAAAATTTACCTAAAATTCCCTAAGACTATACTCTCGAACTATAAGGGAAAGGGTGGCCCAAAATTTTGCGCCACCTGTATATACTCTTTTACGTCACTACGTTGTCTGTATATCACGTGAATTTTAAGTTAGAAATTACATTTTATTCAAATTACGAACCTTTATAAAACCTGTGCTAGACACGTTCAGTTAATTAAACTGTATAATAATTATGATTTAAATTCAAATTAGTTTGGATATTACACTCATCTCTCAAAGACTACAGTAATAGTGCATATATGTGTACATACCTAGTACATAAATTATATATTATGTTTTTTTTTATATGGGATCTAATTTATTTATTATTTATGTACACACATACACATGACAAAGAAAATAAGTAAAGATATCAAGAACAAAGGTACTGCTTATTTCTAAAGAAATTTCTGCCAGCAGACCTGCGACATATATGCGATATTTATGTTTATATTTTAAACCAAACCCTTGCCGGAACGGGTCGCTAGTAAAAAATACAAATTTAAGAAAATGCGTGCCTTACGTCTGCGCCAAATAGGCATTCAGCTCAGCATTATAATACCATAATTATCTAGCTTGCGTTGTGCATCGATTAGGACCATCGTAAGTGGTTTCTAAAAGTAGGTATTAATTGTCTGTACATCTTATGGCGGTAAGTTATATTCCACATAACAGAAGTTACTACTAAAAGCGGTTGATTTGTGTGGCGGAATGGAAAGCTGTAGTGAACAATGGCTGATCGCTCGTCTCCGTCTGCTAGATACCCAATTAAACTTACTAATGGTCGCCCTGTGGTTGAAATTCGACCGTAATTTTAGCTTTCTGCACTCCATCTCCATATAAACTTTAACTATGCCAAATCTTACACGCCTCCGTGCGCCCAATATGCTTAAAAAGGGGTACAAAGTAAACTCTTCACGTATTAATATAGATTATACAGGATAATTAAAAAAATACTGAAAAGCACTAACTTTGTATTTATGTCCCTGAACAACGTTCGTTCTACGACTTTTCATAATTCGAAGCCAAAAATATGAAAATACTCTGCAGTTTGCATATTCTAACTGAGACAGCTGAAAAATGGAATAGAATGGCAGAGTTGATCCTTTGGTTATTCTGTACGTCAGTCTTAGTACCTACTATTAGCTATTCTGTGGTTTTGAAAGTAAATTTTACACATAAAAAATCACTTTTTTTAGTTTAATCTTGGTCACAGTCGTAGAACAAACGTTGTTCAGGATCATAATACGAAGTTAGTAATAAAAGGCTTTCAGTATTTTTTTAATTAGCCTGTTTAAATACATCGGTACACGATCCTTAACGACTACAAATATAAGACATGATCGGTAATTTTTTGAAGCTAATGAAGTTTATTACCAGAGTTCATGTTCATTACCATTTTAGTTACGCAGTAGATCCGTAGATCGGCATCCTAATGTGTCTAACAGCCTTGATGGCAGCCGTAGGTATTCTTATAACATACGAGTCGCATACCGTACGGACCCCTCATATAGACACGCGTTATGTATATCCATTATATGCGAGTTTCCACATATTTCTGAAGGAATATCCTGATTTCCTTTTTCCTCGTATTTTCTTTTAGGGAGTAAACTGAGTTAGAGCCATGATAAAGGGTGTCGGTGTTCTTAAGGCCACAAAGTAAGGGCACTCGAGATGAGGGATGGGTCATGCATAAGTAAATAGTCGCACGCCATAGATACTGTCTGTAGTTACGCATCCAGACTCCCACGCCCAAAATACCCGTACGTTACGTCGGTATTTATCGGTATTTTAATTATATTACACTATATACGTAAAGAGAAAACTTTGTACCCCTTTTAAAGCATATTGCGCGTACGGAGGAGTGTGAGATTTGGCATAGTTAAAGTTTATATGGAGGAGTGTAGAAAGCTAAAATTACGGTCGAATTTCGACCACTGGACGACCACTAGTTATATTAGTATGCTTATCTGCTCGAGAAACAATATGTCGCCACCTGTAAGTCTCGTAAGAAGCGATGGGTTGGATGTCGAAGCTCCGACAATCACTGGAAACAAATGACGATTAATGTATTACGTTGGAGCAGTGGATAGAACCCAGGAGCTGTCGTCTCGCCACCATGTTGTGAATGAAGTGGTGGTACGCTTACGACTGAAGCCTTCCCGTCCTCCATTTTAAGATGCTAATAAGACCTAGTAAGAAAGAGATAGCAGCATCTGTTTTCATACATAAGCGTAGGGGACAGCAATTGAGCGTGCGAGACCAAAACGGGGTGCGAAAAATCAGGAATATAATTATATTGATATTAAAATAGTCAGTTCATACAAAAAAAACATGAAAATATCTTGGTAATTTAGTTTTTTATGTTTTGTGTTGCCAGTACTTCATGAATTTATTTCATCAAGTATTATTACTACAATAGTTCCATATTCACATGTAGAATTAAAAATTACATAACTTACCTGTATTATTGGAAAGCGTAATAACAGTTTTAGAAGCCACTAAAATCATATATATCCCTTAAGTGAAGGAATGGGGTGTAAAGAGCGAGAGCACCCTTGACCTTAAGGCTTTTGACCTTGGCCTTACGTAAAACAGATTCTGAAAATTTGAAGTCGATTTAATAGCTTTCTTCTGTTGGTTTTACGTTTACGTACAAAATAGGCACGAGTAAGTAACTGTTCTTTTAATTAAAATATATTTCTAGGAACAGAAAAGCCTTTGAACAACGAACCTACTTTACTATTGATTAAATTGATACAAATTGATTGATCACGAGGGCTAATCAACTTGCTCTATTAATATTGATATAACCTTCGGGAGTCGAATAACAAATGAAAATGCCAGACTGGAGTAGAATAAATAAATCTATAGGTAGGTACTAAGTGTGCGGGCGTCGGTTGTGTCAGGGCAGAGCACCCGAGGGGCGCTGTGGCGATTACATGTTTCATAGTGCAGCTACCTACCCTACCTGTTACCCTGGTATTCATGAAAGTTAAAAATTAAATTAACTTTTAGTTTAGATTAAAGACAGTTTTTGAGTTTAATTTAAAAGTGTATGTACCTCACATGGTTATCTCTACATAGTATAAAATAAAGTCGCTTTCCACGTCTGTCTGTCTGTATATCCGCTAATTCCTCTTAAACCACGCAACGGATTTTGATGCGGTTTTCACCATAATTTTGAGCATTACTTCCGGAAGGTTAATATGCTACTTTCATCAATTTAATCTAAGGATAGAAGAGAAATTGTACCCGTAGGAAGCCGGGGACGGGTCACTAGTATTGTGATAAAATAACAGCTACACGTTTTTATTGCTTCAGCAAATCCAGCCGTTATTTAATTAAGTCAGTTAGCAAAAATGAACCGGTTTATCTCGAAAGTAAAAAATAATAAAAACTCCAATGAGAAAAATATCGCTCCGTCGCTTAAATAAAACAAAGCGAGTGAAAATGGGACAATTCTGTCATTTCGTATTTAAAAATACTGCAGATATAAAATCACAGATTACTTCCATTCTCCCGGGGCGAGTCTGCCGGACCTTTCAATTCAATATTTCGTTCCGAAATTTGGCTGGGGCCCGACGCGGCCCGAGATGACGCCCGTTTATTGTCGGAAGCCCAAAATATTAAAATTAACTTAATATAATTTTGTGGTCTCGTTAAAATGTTGGAAGTATGCATATCCGGATATCAGGAGCCCCTCGGAGTAATTACGGAGGCTTCGAGGATCGCAGATTGGTCGGGCAGCCCGCGTCAAAAGTTTTGAATTTATTAGCGCGCCGTGTCAGCGGAGTCGAGTCACCCCAAGTTGTGTTTACTCAAAGGTCGAGGCTTCTGATTACTTTATGTTTCTCACTAGGGCGCTTGCCGACCCGTAAACAACCGTACCCTGCCCGTAGCACCCGTATGACACCCGTCAATCGCCTTGGATTACCCAACCCGCGGTTACGTCGATAATTTAGCGCTCTTCTCTTCGTTCTTTCTTTCTTTCTTTACCTAGGTACATACTACATAGTCCATACATATATTTGTAACTAAAGTTGAATCTACTTCTGTTGTGTCGTTTGTTTCTGTATTCTTGACGTGTCAAAGTATAAAAATAATTGTTATTTCCTTTATTCATTATTATACAAATTTTTTACATTTTCATATGTAACATATTATAAAATAAAATAAAATTGTTATTATTATTATCAATATTATAGTCTGGTAAACGGCGAGACTGACTTTTAATCCAATAAAAAAAATACCAATCCCCTAGAAAAATTGCAATCTACAAGACAACTCATCTCTAGAGAAAAGTAACGCCAGCAAAATTTATGAGATTAGCATTTACACATCACGTGCCTATTCGAGAGCGAGGGAGTTATTCTGTAAGAATATCTCGCATCTCGATTCGAATTTCACTCTTATTGTCGGTTGATAGTTCACGAATTGTCATACGATAGTAAACATGTAACTTAATAACAGAACATGCTCTAGTCATGTTCACAGCTCCGTTATTAAGTTCTCGTATGTCAATTCGTTAAATATCAACCGAGAGTGAGATTCGAATCGAGATGCTAAATGTTCCTACAGAATAGCTATGCTAATGTCAATTCAGAACATTTTGCTGGCGCTTCTATTTTCTAGCGATTGTAGATTATATATATTGCACTTAGCTACATGTTAGCTAGCTTAAAAATAAAATAAGACCTAGTACAAAATTGAATAGCATTTGCATAAAAAAATAAAAATAAAAAGGGTTCATTGCAGAAACTTGTACAACTTTTACAGTAAATCTTACGTAGGGACCAACTTTTGAATAAAAGATATACCTGTGCTAGAAGATCCCGCTCTTCAAAGTAGAAAAAGTCGCTGACTGAGCAGTCTATACAGGATTATTTTTTTGCAGTGTGCAAAGCATAATGATTCAGTGCCCGTTCCCAAATGCAACCGCAGTTCTAAAATTCACTCCAAAATTATAAAAAAAATGATTTTGTATGGCTTGCGCTCGTAAATTATGCATGTCACCCGTACTAAGTCGAATTTTCGTTTTAAAGTATCCCAATACTGCGGTTGCATTTAGGAACACTGAATTACTCTACAAATTATGCGCACTACATAAAAAATATCCTGTATTTTAACATTGACGAAGGTATAGCTCCTAATTACTATTTACGGGGCAATAACGGCTATAAGTCACGTTCAGCTATATCCGGAACTCGAGTGGGGTCAGGAGGTGCCTCTAAAAATATCTGGAGAACCAGCTCCTCATACAACGCGGTTCAAACGCCCGGTGCCCGGTGACCCGTGAGATTACGTCAAATGACTCGCATTTTTATGAGGTGTTATCATGTTATGTATCGGTTCCTATAACAGGAAAACGGATCCCAGTTATTTGTTACGCGGCTGATTTCAAATACATTATTTATTTTCTTTCTTCATGGTATGCCATTTCTTTGAACAGAAAAGTCACAGAAATCTACGTAAAAAAATTTACTCACACACCAGTGGCGAAGAGTCCATACAACCCGATTCCCACCGGCTTCCCTTTAGGAATTGGTTAGTGCATAGACCAACGTAATATTATATTATTTACTCATCCAACTGACAAACAAAAGGCTTGTTATTCAGTTAGGTCGAGCTCTTCCAGACGTGACACGTATAGATTACAAGAGACGGTATGGATTTTTGTCTTGTAGCATTAATTGCAGCAATTTTTAGAGGGATTTTTGGAACGGCTTCCCCTTTTAAAACTGTCACCCTTCGCCACTGTCACACACAAGTCCATACTCGGGTTACACTGAGAGATTTCTACTCTGAAAGAAAGAAAAGAAAGAAAATCAATTTATTTTTTGCACACAGGACACCGAGCATGCACACATAACAATCATAAAAAATAAAAAAAACCAGAAAATTACATAAAATAAAACAATGAAAAAATGAAGCATGGAAGTGTGTGTCCCTCATGTGCAAGAAAATAGGCATCGATCAGCTTGTTGTCATTGGCAACACCAATAACGCTGGTTTTCATCGATGACCGACGTCCGTGGGTGGTATGACTCTCGTAAATAGATTAACAGTGTCTATGATTACGACCCTTAGAGAAAGTAAGTTTTGCTGTATGATTGTGATGATGAATTTTTAAGGCCAATTTCAGCTACAACAACTTCCGGTAGCCTTTGGCACACCTTCGGGCTTATATAAGATCCTACCTTTGTAGTCCCGATCCCTTTAATGGGTCATTATACTCATCATTAAGAAAAACTTTCACTCCGGGAGACCGGGACCAATCAAGAAATCGCGAAAAAAATCAACTGTTTCTAACAGATACGTAGTTCAATATTAGGTAAATGTATGGAACATCAGACTTTTTTTCGCGATTTTAGGTTTGTTCCCATAGTAAAAGTAGTTCATAATGATGAGTAGAATCATCCCTTAAAGGGATAAGGTAGGCCTTGTTTATTAAAGTCGTAAGTCTTCGAAATATTCTCGTTCGCCTATTGATGTGTACAAATAATACTACTGCTTACTTAATAATAATATATATACGTACGTACGATATGTTGCGTATGATACGTTGCGGTAATACATTTCGCAAACAAAATGCTTTGAACGACTGCGGCCCGCTTAGAGTTAGTAACTCTGCATTTGGACGCCGGGCGCAAACGATTTTAGCCTTAAAGACGGTCGACCGGAAAAATTGCTCATTGTACCTTAGTGAAAATTGTAGATAGTGAAAAAAAAAATGCTACAGATAAAGTAGTAGGCTAATCTATTTGGGAACAACGCAGCAAATAACACGTGACACCGTGTTACGAGCTATTCAGGAATAAACGTGTGTCTAGGCTACAAAGAACTTTCTTTTATGATGCCACTCAAGCTCTAGTTCACAGACAGAATTCACCCGTGTCCTGTCATAAAGATTACGACAGTTGTAAAAAGTTTTGATTGTATTACACGCCAAATTGGAATTCAAGTTTCACGAGACAAGACGAAACTGCAGTGCTTTGTGAAACTTCAAAGCTACGGCGACAAACTTGCAATAATTGCAGGAAAGTAGGATTTTGTAACGATTTTTTGCTATATCATTCTAAGTATTGTTCCGTCTTTAAAAGCAGCTTTTCGGTTTGACAGAGGTAACACTCTGTGCCTTTCAACTAAAAGTTAGATTATAATTAAAACTGAAGCCCTATATAATTCCTTCACGTGCAGCATTGTAGAGAAACGTGATATCGAAACATCAAGAATTCAGTCCCGATGTACCAATACGTTTTTCATTTACAACGATAACAGGAATATCGTGAAAAAGTAAAACTAACGTATCGGCAATTCCCCAAGGACATATGAAGATAGTACCATTTGTCATTTTGGACAACTATCGACAAGACAGCGACGCGACGTAGATTTATCGAGTCCCAAGCACCTCTAACTAAATATTTAAGCCAACTCTAACAAACGAATATGTACATATCTATACAAACTTTATATTGTATAACCATACCTTGTACGTACGTCTTGAGTAAACCGTACCTCCATTCATTCATCTGTGCCCATAAATTCAAGTTACTAGACCAGGTAGTCTAGGTCTCATAAATCATGTACGTCTGTATTAACTGGACGTCTAGTTAGGCTGGCGGCTACGGCGGGACGTCCTTTTGACCCAGACGACAACCGGTGCACCCGCTGCTGGTACAACCTCGGCCAATTTGAATGCTCCACAAAGCATAAACAATGTAATGTATCAAGCTTCTAACTAATGACACTTGGCACCTGATTTAGAGTACCCATTTAGTGAATTATTTCGGTTTGGTTATTTCGGTGCGGTGACAATTTAATAACCCGATTTGCTTTGGTATTGTAGGGTAAAAGGGTAGAAGCCAACCTCCTTCAGTAATTATTGGCAACCGATAAATTACACATCGGTATTTGAATTTTATATATTTAAGAGTCTTGTTTAAAAGTAGAATGTCTGAAAAAGTGACATACGGAGATGGGATTCGAACTGTGATGGCAAAAAAACATAATTATCCTAAAAGAAATATTATTATCAACGAGGTAACGTCGCCACTTTGCCAGCCTCCTAGGCACTATGCCCCGCAGCGGTGCTCTGGAAGAGGTATTATTTTTATTTTTAGATATAGAAACCTAATATTTTATTATATTTGTTTAGTTATTGATATAAGAGAAACCATTTTCATATTATGGAAAATTATTAAAGCGCTTGATAGATTATTTATTATTTTAGGTTGATTTAACTGTTATTATAATATCAGTGATACCTACAGATATTGGTTTTATGTAAAATAACATGATTATGATATTTTTGCAGACTAAAGTCGATCTAGACTTTGTTTAATATTCATTAGTAACTTATAGATGTATTGATTGACTTGATATATTGTATTTCTTTATCATCTTAAAGTAATGGGTAGTTTATCAAATGTCATGTTGAAATATTATCATGACTACCGCATGTTTGTTACTTTTGTTATATTCTTGGCTATAAAAGAGCTCTCAGCTCAGTGTAAAGAATCAGTCTGCTCTTGACCAGCAAGGTGTTAAGGTATGAGATTATTTCATTGTATACCTTTGTTTCTTTAATGTTTATATCAAATTACTGTATGTCGTGATTTTGATAAATGTGAATAATTTAAAAGAGTAACCATGGAGTTTCTTGCCCGTTCTTCTCCATAGGAAATCCACACTTTGGAACGTGGCACCTAGAATCAGACTATTCATAAGGACCGTTGTGTCTTATGTATTTAATTGAAATTACATCGATGATGATGATAATTTATGAAGAGTAAAAGTTATGAAACTTACTGTATAGGTACTTTTATTTATCTACCCTCAAATAATATGTTCATGATATTTATGAAAGGATAATCAAGATTAGCTAGATTTCATGATAAAGGATTATTAACATTTTTATAGAAAATAACCTCTAATCTAACATCAGAAGTGGGATATGGCTCAAGTGCCTATTCTAATACAAACGTGTGTAAGTTTCAGAGAATGGATCCTGCTCTTTTTGAGGGTTTCCTGCCGCTCCGGTACCGTCGTGGTACTGCCATGCCAGGTCTTCAATCCAAGTAACAAGCGACAACGGTGCAGAAAGTTGGTGTATCTACATCAAAGAGCTGTCCAAGGAGTTTCGATGGAGTAGCATCGTAACTGTCGCTGAAGTTGGTAAGGCCTATAAGGGCTTTGTTCTTAATATGACTTGAATCTTGTGAACCGTCTGGCGGACATTCTTACGAGAATTTCTGCAGCGATCTCACTGATTTATACTCTTCGGAGTTGGCAGAATCTTATTGCGAGTATGCGAGATAAAAAGTTGGGCCACTGAGCAATAGGTACTAAATGTATAGTCCCTAAAATAACGTTTACTGAAAAACAGTTGGGTGTTTGTGGTAATATAATGATGTAATTGTTAGGATAGCATCTTTTAACAAAATCGTTAAAACTACCTCCGAATTTATGTCAATAATATTCAACTTGTATGTCAAAGACCTAATTTCACCAAGATGGAATAGGTAAAGCTTACTCGAGAGTAAATTAGCGGTTGTTCCAGGAATGAACTACTTTTACGTATCACTATTCGCGAGTAAATACAGTGCCAATTTTCAAGGAGTTAATTTGTACCAGAAATAAACGTTCAATATTTCGACATTTAGTTTTGCAACATTGACACTAGATAAATTTTCACATATGAAATACACAATTCACAGCGAACCTTGCTTGTTATTTTGTTATATATAATAATGAAAAAAAAAAAAAATAGGGTATAAGTTTTACTCTCGTTGTTATTAACTGGATTAATACTTGCTAGAACGAGAGAGACCTAGTATTTAATACATAAACAAATATACTTATTAACAGTAACAGGCTGTTATTTAGGAACTGATATTTTTGTGTAACAGTAACAGATAACGGGTAACACAATTGACAGTTATAACCCATTGCTATTTTAGTAACTTCATTTGGCATCTTCCTTAGTAATTATCGATCGAGGAACCAAAATATTCTTTTGTGCAATGTCAGATTGGCCGAGCGAGTTGTGTAGAATTCAGTCTATCTAAAAATTTACTGGATTTTCCCCACTGCGCTTGCTGATCGGTATTTAAGCAAAATATACCAACACAAAATTAATATACAAGCTGACCGAACTATGACAGAATAATGTTTCAATTCAAGTAGCCGAAAAATTCGAAAACCGTTTTACTACCACACAATTAATATTGGTAGGTACGTCGAATAGAACCATCGACATAATAATTTAAAACCAAAGATTAAAGGAGGAAACGCTATTGTTGAAAATGCTCTAATATAATGAGATCGTTATTCTATTATAATTTAATGTTTATTTCGAATAATGCAGATTTTCAAAAGTGATTGATACTGCTTGTCTATTAGAGGACAGCGGATAAACAGAGCTAGTATCTCTAGGTAATTCGCTGGTCAGTCACTGTCCCGATATTAGTCTGATTATCACAAGCAGCGGTGATAGGACTAATATGTCAAGGTCAGAGACTTAAGATACTGCTGGTCAGTCACTGTCCCGATACTAAACTGGAATTCATGTGCAGCAGGTGATAGGTTTAGTATGTCAAGGTCAGAGGCTACATAAAATTATACATACTGCTGGTCAGTCACTGATCTGATACTAGTCTGGATTTCACGTGCAGCAGGTGAAATGACTAGTATGTCAGGGTCAGGGGCTATAATGAAAATTGAATTAAGTACTCCGAGAGCGAAGTACAGGTCAGTATGGCCGTGATAGATTATTTATTATTTTAGGTTGATTTAACTGTTATTATAATATCAGTGATACCTACAGATATTGGTTTTATGTAAAATAACATGATTATGATATTTTTGCAGACTAAAGTCGATCTAGACTTTGTTTAATATTCATTAGTAACTTATAGATGTATTGATTGACTTGATATATTGTATTTCTTTATCATCTTAAAGTAATGGGTAGTTTATCAAATGTCATGTTGAAATATTATCATGACTACCGTCATGTTTGTTACTTTTGTTATATTCTTGGCTATAAAAGAGCTCTCAGCTCAGTGTAAAGAATCAGTCTGCTCTTGACCAGCAAGGTGTTAAGGTATGAGATTATTTCATTGTATACCTTTGTTTCTTTAATGTTTATATCAAATTACTGTATGTCGTGATTTTGATAAATGTGAATAATTTAAAAGAGTAACCATGGAGTTTCTTGCCCGTTCTTCTCCATAGGAAATCCACACTTTGGAACGTGGCACCTAGAATCAGACTATTCATAAGGACCGTTGTGTCTTATGTATTTAATTGAAATTACATCGATGATGATGATAATTTATGAAGAGTAAAAGTTATGAAACTTACTGTATACTTTTATTTATCTACCCTCAAATAATATGTTCATGATATTTATGAAAGGATAATCAAGATTAGCTAGATTTCATGATAAAGGATTATTAACATTTTTATAGAAAATAACCTCTAATCTAACACGCTCCTCCTCTCTCCTACTTAATAAAACTTTTGCTGTGCCCGACAGGGTCCTTAATTATAATTGTTTCTATATTTTATACTTACCACCTGTATGACTGTGTACATTATGGCTTGCAATAAAAATTTGAGAATTAAATTGAATTAAGTTTTTGTAGTTCTAATAGACATCGATATGTACAGATTTTTTAGGTATGTTAAATGTTTATTCATAAGATTGTTTTTGTTAAAGATTGTATTAATAACTCCCGGTACCACAGTATCTAAACCATATCTAAACTTATTTAATTTTAAATTTGTGTCTATCTTCATACTTTTTCTGTTTTTAATGCATTAATTTGTAGTTTCTCATTAAATACTATAACACTTGGTTAATTTCGGCATTCAGCCAGCTTGGCAATCTGTCGCAGACTCGCAGTCCGTCTTGTCATTTTGTATCTACTCATATCCTTCATCCTTCCGCCCGGCGCGACAACCCACCCTAATTGCCTGAGCCCTTAACCCTTACAATACCCATAGATACATTGTATCCTTTTTTGTCTAGATTGAATGTCTCAAGTACCCTCGTTTGCCTTCAACGAGGTTATTAAGTAGAAGTACGCCGCGGTCGACAGTGGTTCGGGAAATGTAAATTTACAAAGAAAAAATGAATAGCGACTGGATTTTGTTTACGAGATTTTAAGGATAGTAGCTTATGCGTAATATATTTTGAATGCTGGTACCGTAGAGCCTCCAGGAAATTTGAGATTACTGCGAATATAAAGTCAGATGAGGTTGTTTAAATGACGTTACGTGAATTTAAGACGGTCGTTAAAATACACAGGCTTTATTACATTAAATACGTGTCTCAATGTATAGAAAAGAAAATTCATTTCGGCAACCATTTCCTGCGCAAAAAGATGTATTTAGGGGCAAAAGAGAATAGAATAACTTGAAACGAGACCACGTTTAAGTATCCACGTGTGACTTTTTATTCCTCATTTTGTCGGAAGCAGGAAAGTGACAAAAATAAATCAGCGCTCTTTGTAGCGTCGGCGTAGCGGGGACACATTCATCTCATTTGTTTAATAAAGCATGAATATGAATGAACGAACATCTATTTATCAGAAAGAATATAGTACGTGGATTATTAATAAGATATAAACTTAAATATGTACACAGCCTAATTATTATTAATTATATAAAATATAAGATAAAAATATAAAACTGAGCACCTATTATGTCAAAGTACTCCTCATCGCTGTCAATTGGTAGCGTGCCCAGAAGACTGGCAACATTGCCACGTTGAATGGCAATGCTTATTCTTTGACAAAAGAATAGGCCAGCCCTCGGGTCACGCGTAGCGTCGACCAACCGTTTTGTAATATCTCTGAAAGTCTGAATAGGAGACGTGTATTCGTACCCCATGACCCGAGGGTTTCGACACCAAACGGCTCAAATATATACGTGGAAAATTAATATTATAATAAACAAGAAGTTACAAATATCATGCGTCATGCTTGTAAACAAGTGCCTTCTTATTCAGAGGCAAATCATAATTATCCTATTCTTATTTTTTATTCACGTTAAATTACAGGCACAGGCAGGTTTTGTTACAGGCCTTTTGGTCACGCAATACCACACCGAGCCTAATTTAATGTCATAGCTTACATTTGTGTGCGCAAGTGAGCTTGCTGCAATGTGCAATTATTGCTGTGTCACTCCCGGCTATTCTGTTTCTTACTGTATATGGTGTGATTTAAATATGTATTGTGTTGACCAATAAACCTTATTTCTTTCTTTCTTTCTTTTTACATTATTCTCGCAGCTCTTACCACAACATTGTACTAATCAACATTGTAATCTATTATTTTAAAAGAGTTTCCGTGGAGTTACTTACTGGTTCTTCACCATAAGACCTGCTATTTGGAATCGCGCACCTAGAGTCTCGACATTTCATAAGTGCCTGTATTTGGTTTCCATGAAATAAAGATCTATTCTATTCTATAGTTCGCTGATAAAGTGACACGGTCCAATAATATTTATGGATATTGTTTCGCGTCATTTTCCCAGCGCGCGCGCTCTCCATGACAGCCATTAGCTTGGAGCGCGGCTTCCCTGGCCCGAGCGCTAGTTGGATGAGCTAGACACAATATAAAGATTACTTCACTTACTTTCTCTTAATCTAAATGCAATTAACTTAATCTCTGTATTGCAGAGTGGAAATCCGGTTATGAAGCGCTGAAAATGTTTTTAACATTATTTCTTGTTGGTTCTACTTCATTTTATTGTGCATCTGTATCGACTGAGGGTAAAGAATTCTAAAATAGCGAGAAAATACAGTATGAACAGTTTTCTCAATAGTTCCATTATCAAGCAATGAAATTTCCATATAAATCGTTTCCCAAGTGAACTTTATGGTTATATTTAACCGTAAATAAGTTTAACAAGATCCAGTAAATAACCGATCCAATGTACCTACATTGGTATTGATCGCTATTATTATTGTTATTATAGTGTGTATTATAGTTCAATATAAATGACGTATGTAATGTACTATGTATGTACATATCGACACTTTGGATTACAAAGGGCGTAAAGGACATTTTGGCGAAAATGACTTTTTAATGGTACCCACCATACTCAGTTTTATACATTCTTCCTATCTGTCAACGACCTACGATTGTTTTTCTCAGATATGAATTTTCAAATAAATAGGACAAAAAAGAACAACTGCATTTATAAAAAATTATAAAACAGGTGTATAAAAAAGCATTTGAAATGAAAAGGCCGTAAGGTACTGATGATAAAGCCACGAGCCATAATTAATTTAAATTCTAGAAAGAACGAAAGATCGGGTCGTAAAGGAATAACATTTGATTTCTTTGGGCGTACGAGACATCTATTTTCGGAACTATTGTACAGACACTTGTCACGGTCTATAGATATTGTAGTAACGACTGTATCGTTACTACAATATCTATAGACCGTGACTTTTTAAGACACTTCTTCCTAATCGTAATCTATTATAGCTCATATAGCATAAAAGTTGCATCCTAAAAATATTTTTATTTTCGTTATTTTCTTGTCCTGAAAAGTCATGTTTTCTCCTTTACGCCCTTTGTAATCCGAAATGTTGATATTATTGTTCGTATATAAAGTAACCAATGTATTGTGTAATGTACGTATATAATATAAACATTATACCTATATTAGTATCTATACCGCTACCATTGTTATTGTAATTTGTATCTAGTACCTACAGTAATGTCGTATGTTTAAAGATTTTCCCTCCTAGAACCAAAGTCGGGGGAAAATAGGCTATGGGTGCCTACTACCTCTGCAACACGAAAATTTGCATAGTAAAATACAAACTCGGGAAAAGTTAGATAGGTACGAATTGTTTGCGAATGCTTATGTATGGAATATAACAATAATGTGAAAAGCGTCAAATTAGAGATAATTCCCACGCACTTAACGTAGCGGTACAAATACCAGCCCAAATTATATTAATATTTATCAACAAACACTTGACGAAACCACACATTTGGCTCAGCGATTATCCTCTCATAAACTGTTGATAAAGCGGCTCATCAAAGCCTTGTTTACGCACCGAAAATTACCAGTTTGGCCCATTATACTCTATTAATATCTTAATATTGGACCGGAGGTTAATTAATTAGCTAAACAAGCGCTCCCGCCGAAGCTGACCCGAAATATCTCTTTGTTCACATACCTACATAAGTAACTATTTCAAGTGATTTTCGCCCAAATCAAAATTCCAGGCCAAATCAAATATTTGTTCCAAAATATGATGATGAGCAATCTATTTCTACCCTTTATTCCCACATGTCAGTTTGATTACACACGTCGAGCCCATCGAGGGGGAGGACAGGTCAGTGGGGGGTGGGGGGGTATCAGGTCGAGCAACAGGCGCCGGCTGATCAATGAGCATCCCCCGCGCCTTCACCCCGCGCCCACCACCTGCGCCGCACTTGTTGCGCGCACGTTCCAAACAAATGCAAGCCCTTGTCATGCCACTCAAACTCCATTACCACCCTTATTCCCTTCATCATTAGTACTATAATAGGCTCGCATGTAACATTGCATTGTTTCCTGAAGTGTGCTCAACTTGTATTAGGTAATATCTGGCCGTATGTGTCCAAGGTGCGGGAGCGATCAGGCGCGTTAGTACCAGGGCGCCATAAACGTGGCGGCGATAAAGATACGATGATGACCGTGCCATTATGCACCCTTTGTTCGCTTCTATACCTTTTACTATAATCTATATCTTCGGCAGATAGTTTTGAAAATGATACTACATCTAACTTTATGCGACTATCTTCGAGTAGGCTGTTCAACTTTCCCATGGTTGAAAATAGATTGAGTCTCTTGCAGTTGATTTTGTAATTAGATATCCGTGTGTTCTCGGCGCTTGTTTATGAATAAAGTAGGTGGTGCTACACTTGCCGAGGTTGTCGTTATAGGCTTATAGGGGATTATTAGAAGCTTACAATGATCGACAAGCTGCTTCGCACGTAAGTATCTTTGTTGTACTGATGTATAGTTGACCTTTCGCCGTAGAGCGCCTGCCATCTATTTTAAATTTTTAACTACATCTTTTCTTTACTAACAAATACCATTACTATAGTAATGTAAACGGTCTAAATTAGTAGTCGAAATTAAGCTACGATTGAATTAAAAAAAAATAGGGAATTGGCTTAAAAGTTGACTATTGTAGTACTATCGGACTATTACTAGTAAGTACCTACTAAACTCTATGTATATTGACTCTAGAACCATTTAGTTGCCTCTGTCAACACTTCCTAAATAAATAGATTGTCCTATATATTGTATAGCTACTATATCACGTGTGTATGAAAATTAATCAACAACTTGTAATATAAATAGTTGATGCATAGTCAAAGGAATATTTTCCGATCCTCGCAGTGCTTATCAAAATCTGTACAAAGGCGCCAAAAGCCTTTTACATGTAGAAAAATGTAAGCTCACAAAACAAATACTCCATTGTGAAATCATGCGAAAATATTCAGGGTTCCTCTACTATTTTTCTTTTGTAGTATTCGAATCAATTAAAAATGCATGGGGAATGTGGATCGGAGAAAAAATATTTTAAATGCTCTTCAATTGAAAAGGGAAAGTATGTATGGATTAATAAAAGCTTTACGGATTATTTCGCAGTTAAAAGTAGTCTGCAGTTGTTAATAAATTACGTAGTACGTAGTATTATTTCGCCTTGTCTTTTGTCTGGTAGCAGCAATGTCTTCTGAAACGTTCCAAATTCAAATCCAAGGTCAGGCCAAATGGTAATTGGATTATCCTGTTCCAAAATTCCCATTTATAGCTCTGAATTGAAATTCACGCCTCGTATCACAATTGGGAGCTAATAACGTCATCGCTGAACTTTAGGAGCCCATAATAGGCAATGTTAAGGCCCGTTTACATTCCGGTTTAGTAGTGATTTAGTAAGACATCCATTCTGCAGTAGGTTCCTTCACTCGCGCGTAATCAATTAGTTTTGTCGAAAAAGTTGTTTTAAAATGTATTATAGGGGGTAAATATGGACCCACAAACAATAGGTTTTCAATAGTGTCTAAGCTGCTTGAAGGGTGGAGACTAGTAAATGGGTCTTAATAAATACATCGAAAATACTAAAATCATGGAAAAAAAATCTCTACCAACGATTACAATGTTTTTTCTTTTGATATTACCATTTTCTATATAATTGCATTTTCAGAAGCCGTAATAACGGATAACCTAAAAACTACTTAGGTACTGAGACCTTAGTGTAAGTCATAGAAATATTACAAGTACTATATATTGTCTCTATGCAGACCGGCTTTACGGCACTATTCAGCGTTCCAGTACTTGTAATATTTCTATGCTTCTCATACCTAAATATACTTTATTTTTTGTTCTAAAAGTTGGCGACCCTACTTACACTACACCTCTGTAGAAGATTTTCAGACAAACTTTTATACTTACCGCGAACGTTTGTTTTATGGTTTCGATCGGGTATGAGAAGTTCTCGTCAAAGAGGGCACTATAGACTATCAGACGGAAAGACAAGCCATCACATACGGTGCCATCACGGTATCAACTGACATGGCATAAAGGGAACTCCAATAAATTACTAATGAGCGACCTTCATTTAACTTTAAAGTCTACTTATACGTAGGACATTTATGTTCCTAATACTTACTGGGATAACGGTGTGACAATGAAAGCAATTAAGTCCATTTATCTTTTAAGTAGTTGAAATTGGATAAATGGTTTTTATTTTCCACTTAAAGATAATTTTCCTATGTTATAGATGTTATAGGTAGGGTAAGTGCTCCAGTGAATGAACACACCCCAGTGAATGGACAAAACGCAGTTTTTTCCAAAAAATAAGAAATTATGATATTTCTATCCAACGCAGTATTTTTTTTCGTATTTGCAGTTCATTTTCCTATTAAAGTAGCATGATCCAATTCTTATACCACTATTTGTTTTTAAATAGCGAGCGTCTAAAGTTGTCAGTGTGGGATAACTGTGTATTTGTTCGGGTAAGAATTTACGACGCGGGTAAGACGCAACATTTTTGATATCACATTGTAGCCGTAATTGATGTATTTGCTAAAAGTTATTTAATAATTCGAATAAAGGATAGATAAACTAAATGTCTTAAATCGATTTCGTTGCCATTTTAGCCTGTTTTAATTAAATTATTAGGTGTCCCAGCATTGGAACTAAAAATGGTTAAAAATCCAGTGAATGAACGACCGTTCATTCACTGGATTTCATTGTCATTCAACATTTTGGGTTTTTATTTAGGTCTCGCTCAAGTTTTATAGTTATTTACTTTTCTAAAGTATATTGAAAAGCGTCAGTATCGTTATATGAATATTTGTAACATATTATAGCGCTCTCATTCGTCTAGTAAATGCATTTTCGACTTTACAAAATAAAATTGAAAAGGAAATTTAAAAGAAGCCTGGAAAACTTTTAAATGAAAAGTTTGTGAGCTGTCAGCTAAGAGCAGAAATAAAATAAGAGATTTTTGTATAAAAGGTGTTGGTTTAAAAAATTGTGAATGCAATTTTTTTCACCCAGTCTTTTCAGCGTGATCGTTAAAAATGTGCCAAATAAGATGGTTGAATTATTTACAGTTCGTTACTAACAAGAACTTGCTGTTTATTTAGGTGTGTAATGCAAGTGAGGAAAGATGTCAACCGAGACGCAATAATTAATTCCCGTTTTTCCAGCACTTCTGAAATTGCACCACTTGCCATATTGAAAAATAGAATAGAATAGATCCGCCACCGTCGAATACATATATACATAGAATGTTTCCTACAAAAAACAACTGAAATTTCCCCAAAAAAGTATACATTTCCAGTCCTTACAAACACGAAGTAATCTACGTAACCTGTCAAAATCAATGAATGCAATCGTTGCTTATATGTGAACGGAAGCTTCTTTTTTCCACATTTTGTGATCCGTAAAGCCGATATGATACTCCGAAAGACTCCGGTCGATAGCTACGCAGGTACTTCATGCAGGGGTGGCTTATCTTAAGCATATCCTTTGAGGGCAAAGAAGAGCCTTAAGGAACAACAACAACGATTACATAGGCACTTAACTTTGTTACAGAAAATCTTATAAGAAAGTTTTGAGCAAACATACATTATGCAAAATCACATGACCTAGGTACCTACCTAGTGAATCAAGCATTTATGGATTATGGGAAAGGTTAAAGTTCAGCGTGTTTCTGAATTGTCTAGGTAATCATCGTGGCAGTAGGTAGAATTATAGATCTTTATTTCATATAAATAGAATAGATCTTTATTTCATCTGAACCAGATTTCATAATAATATGAAATGTCGAGACTAGGCGCGGTTTTAAATAGTAGGTCCTACGGAGAAGAACCGGCAAGAAACTCCTAGGAAACTATTTTAAAATCACGTTGATTACAGTGAGAGCTGCGAGAATAATGTAATTTGATGTGAATAAAAAATAAGAATAGGATAATATAATATTGATGATAGTTTCGAGCGTATGGCACTCGTGGGTTGCAGCTGAAAACCAGCGTCAGGTGGCCAGTATCACTGCCTCCTGACATTATGATGAGCTGCGGGCCTGCGGCCTTTTGGCATAATAACTCATTTTATTTTATATGTTTTCTTTGTTATTGGTTTTATTTATTTTTTGTTGTGCTAATAAACTCTTTTTATTTATTTCTTTCTTTCTATAATAATGATTTGTCTCTGAATTAAATTGCCATGGTGAAAGAAAATCATGTCTATGCTTATGATCCACTAATATTCTTGATCCACTCATAATTAATTTTTGGATAAGTACCTATTACATCCAAAGACACACATTATACGCAAATAAAATATACCTCTATTGAATATTGAAAGAGTCTAGTAGCTTAAACACTAGAATTTTATTTATTTGGCTCCTATAAGTACACTGCAATTTTAGTACTACCTACCTACCTATCTATCCAATAATTTAGGAGATCGCTATTTAATCGAAACATTACCTGTCAAAAACAGCATTCATCATAGGTACACACTACAAAACTAACATAATAGTACGCTGTGTAGATAGAGAATAACTACCATATGAGTTATGACGTCACAATTCATCAATCAGTGTTCAGGATTGGGTTCTCACAGTAAGGGTGCATTTCCACAGAGAGGCTTCTTTGGTCATTGATTTCCACTGAAACGGAGAGGAGAGAAGAACAAGTAACCAATAGAATACGAGTATTATCACGTCACTTAGATGAGCGGAGAAAATACAGGGAATCTTATTGGTTATTTTTTCACTTCTCTGCTCCACTCCGCTTCAGTGGAAACGTAGCCTTAGGCCCGGTATCCACCAAACCTGAGATGGGCGGAGAGGAGTGGAGAGGAGAAGAGCGGCTATGCAACTGGGGTGTATCGAACGAAGCTGACTGGAGTGCGTGATAATGGACGGCCAAGCGAGAATTGGATGGAATTGCCTCATTGACCTATTGGCCGCAAGCGCGGCTGCTGACCAAGGAGAAACATGTTGTTGGATTTTATTTTCGAAAGTTCCCACTATCACTAGTAGCCTGGAGTTTGGGATTGTTTCCTGTAATTGCCATATAGGCTCGCTCCCATCGAAGTAGATCGTTTATTTTTATGTTAATCACCAATTTTATCATTGTTTTCGTGTTTTGGTTTCTTGTTTTTTTTATTCCCATCTATTAATTTTCTTTCTTTCTTTAATGCTTAGGGCTACCCATAGTGACCCATAGGAACATCCCACCTATACCTACTCACATAGATGTCTCAGTTTATCAATCAGTATTGAGTACCTATTGGGTCCCACTAATAGTGGGCGTCTGGGCGACCAAGCGCGATGAGAATTCCAATTCCATTTTCAAACAAAGCAAATCCAATTACAGTTCCCAACCTGGGAATCAAACTCCGGTGCTAATAGGCTAGGCATACTTGTTCCAATTGTAAGTAAAACTATTTTTATTCCATTTCATTTTGGAAAATACTTCCACATTTACGATGGAAAGGTGCTTGAAAAACTTTTTTTTTTTTTAGTTTATAGTTTATTTTTCCAAAAAAACTTAGTACTACATTACAATTTTCATCGGTTCATATTCTTATCATTGATCTGAATATATAATTATCGATGGAATAAAATGTAATAGATAGGATAATTAACCGATGGGCCCGTAGGCGCGCGCTAAAAACTAATCAAAGCCGAATCGGATGATTTTTAAAAATGCAAATAATGGCGGGGGGGCTTAATAATAAATAGAATAAAAAAATAAAAATAGTGAAAATAAATTAAAATGTACATTTTACAGTCACACAGAAAAAGTAGATAATAAACATCCACTAGTGACCCGCTCCCCGTTTCGCACGGATGCAATTTTTCTACTTAATTTATCATATAAACCTTCCGGAAGAAATACTCAAAATGATGATGGAAATCGCATCAAAATCTGTTCTGTGGTTTAGGAGGAGTTAACGGATATACAGACAGATAGCCGCGGAAAGCGACTTTATTTTATATTAGGTAGAGAAAATTTACCTAGGGACATAGACAAATTATTGATGTCTTTGAACACAAATCAAGTATTTACCTATAGGTATTAGGTGTTTGGAGATATTTTAATCTTTAGTAGATATTTACGCCGAGTTTTAGGCCAACTTTGTCCAATCTTGTAATGTGTGTAAATTGTACTTCAAGCGAAAACCTAAGGGTAACTATAATGCCTTTATACGAGTATATTGAAAACTCCTCTCATTTCAAATAAATATGAAAACTTCAGACTCAAATTATTTGGTATTTAGGTATTCAAGAAACACTATAGGTACTATTACACATCAGGTGCTGAACCCTTCGGAAATTACAAGCGTAATGCTGTGTTATGTTATTTCATCATCAATCAATCAAAAATCAATGTCTTATTATTCTCGCACACTTAACAGCAGAGGGGAGGCAGATGCGAACTGTGGAAAGCACTCGGGTACCCAAATGTAAAAAAATACGCCTACCTACATTATCTTTATAATACCTATCGCAACATGAATATTGAAAATGAAAATGAAGGTCAGCGACACAATTTATAAAAAGAAAAATTGGTATACTTAGGACCAGAGCAAACAGAGTTATTGATGCACTGTACAACAAACACAGGTGCATGCTTATGGCATTTGTTGCATGCATGAAACAACTTTTACTCCATCATATATTAGTGCTTCCGAATTTTAGCAAATAAGTTAAAACATACTTTGGCAACGCATGGTCTAGATAGTAAATAATGTTTTCTTCAAAAATAAAATATTTCCTAATGCTGCCGATGAATAGTAAAATGTTTAGCGAAAAGACTGATGTTCAAGTTCCATATTGAATATATTAAAAAAACGATGTAGTGACGTGCCACGGTGCCAGTTCGTCTGTCATTTATTCAACAATCGAGTTTCTATAATAAAAAAAAGTATTTTTCATAAAATACCGTCCATATAAAATATATGATGAGGGTTACATTGATACACTTACTCTGCGGTCCGAATTGCGATAATAGTGATAATATCGCGAATCGGACCCCCAAAATGTAAGGGCTATTAAGTAATAATAATACTTGTAACTTTGGTCGGATTCGCGATATTATCACTTTTAGCACAATTCGGACCGCAGGGTCTATTGTTCAATAGCTGGAATAAATTACTTACATAAATACTATAACTGTTCTGTTTTCGGTATCGATTAATTATATTACTGAGTTTCAAATGATTCCAAATCGATTCTCCAAATCACATCACTAATTTAGTCTGACTGACATAGAAAAAAAAAATGAGTGCAGTGAATGTCAATTTTGTGCTATTTTTGTATTTATAATATTCCATTTTGTGCTGTCGCGAAAACAATTTTATCGCTATTGATAAGTCGCACAAATTAGATTATCATTCATACAGTTCCTCGTAACGTAATACGCGCGTAAGTCGACCTTGTATTTTACCCCTGTTACTTGATGTTTGTCGCTGTTAGAAATCAGTCATGAAAAATATTGGAAAAAGTTGGCGTGACTCCGCTTCGTTAATATTGCTCACAAAGCGGAATAGCGAGTTGTTATCGCGCGTGGAAGATCGTGGCGGTGTTAATTACGACATATTGTTGCAGACTCGGACGCGCAGTGCTTCGTTTGCCAACAGCGTGGTGTTTCCCGGCGGAGTCTGCGAGTCCGTGGACGGGAGCCCTCGCTGGTTACAGCTTCTCAGCTCCTTCGGCTACACCAAACAAGATTTCGAGGCATTTCACCGTCCTGGCAGTGTTATCACGCCAATTTTCCAAAATAATCCCATACAAAGGTAATATTAGTGGACCTTGACATCTAGTCTGACGTTTTCGTCAGCCACACACTAAATGATAACGACAGTAAACACAAATGCGTGTACACTTGTATATCACTTTATATTTAACACAAAGTGAAGTGCTGTGGCAATCATTTTTATGCTTTGTGTATGTTACTTATTTGAATACTTATTTCAAGTGCAACTAAATAACTACATTTTCTTGCTGTGATCTTTAAATTATATTTTGTCTACTTTCTATTATAAATTGTATTAAAGAAGTGTGAGTTTGTCTTAGAATTTTTAGGTAGATATTAATATGCAGTCTAACTGGTTATGCAGATTAAAATTAAATGCCAGAACACAAAAACCCTGTTTGGCACGTTTTGGTAAGCTAAATAATGACTAAAATTGCTCTATACCTATTGCTTATTAATAAACACAACACTGAACACCGTGTGATAATAATAAAACTTCTATTATGTTGTGTATGTTCCTCAAAGATTTAAGCGGTGAACTTTTACCAGGGTAATAAAAGTATGCAATATATTGATGCCCTATTAGATTAGACTAGTTTGCCCTGCTTAGAATATTATGCAGTTTTCCGATCCTCTCAAGGAAGTGTTTCATTTCATCACACTTGGTGTGATAGTAGGTATGTTTTTATTAACACCTAATAAATTGATGCATCTCCCAATTCTTTTGACATTTCCACCATTTATTTGTTTTCACTGACCCACTGGAAGTGATGCATTGGGTGATTCTTTGCTCGAAACCAGGCAGCTTTTCCATATTATTATAAATCCGAAAGTGTAATTTGTTTGTCCTTTCTTGTCACCTCTTGTGAACTGATCTCAATTAAATTTGGCATACAACTTAAATACAACGTGGGGAAGGACATAGGATGCTTTTTATTCTGGAAACGACTAAGGCGGACGAAGCCGCAGGCAGAATCAAGTATTTTTATATATTTTTTAATAATATTATTCATCATAGAGGTTTGTATAACCACAAAATATTCCTAGTCAACCACAAATGTATCAAAACAAAACTGAGTCAAGATATTTGATTCCTAATTGAGTCACAGTCATGTTATGCACACATATAAACTAGCATGTACTTACTAAATATATTGGCCTCTAACAATGTCACATAATTTATACTCTATTATAGCTGTGGTATATAATTTCAAATGTTGGTGCAGTTTTGATATACATTGATTGATTACCATCTACTGTTATACATTTTGTTATCAAATGCAGCAATGGATTTTATATTGTGGCCAATATTGGTCATTTATGTATGAAAGACTGGGATTTTGCTCATGATGTAATGTTTTGTTTATAGGCACATTGAACTGAGAATAACAGCAATCAGGGAGACTTTCGAGGAGTTGGGGCTGCTACTCTGTAGTCAACAGCTGAAGAAGGATAGGAACGGGCTATGGGCAGGCATTATTGAGGATATTGATGTCAAACACTGGCAAAGTCGGGTAAGTTTTCTGTGCCATGAGAAATGGGGTTTTAGGTTGTTTAAATAATATCACCCTTACTAATAAAGCAAGTCATTAATAACATAATTTAAACCATAATTTTGTGACACATACTTGATATAGTTTAGCATATTAATATGTAGTTTACTAATATGTATATTTTATATTATCTTTTTATTACTATCCAACCTAATCTATCTAGATTGATTCTTTTTCTGTACAATTTTTCATCGTTCATCCAAAGACAGATAATGCTTCTTGGCTTAAAGTCCGCCATTGTACATTAAAGTTTAAATAAATAAATATTCCTTTATCAAGCTTTTATTAGAAATGGGTATAATACATTTAAATTAACTGTTTTGCATAATTGCCTGTGATTTATTTATGAAGTTTTACATTACAGACTACAAAATATACGGAGACTATTATTGATAAAACTTCATTACTATTTTGTCATTCTATTGTTTTTCTTTTATTAAGTTTTTACTTGATTAACTTATTAAAGACTTGCAGCTGTTCTAGTTCACAAGACAGTATACAATTATTTACACAGTGCAATCTACCATGACCTCTTTAAGTTAATGAAACTGTATTAATTAAAATTTAATAAACATCTTTTCAACATTTAATATGACAACTTATACAAGTTTACAAATATCAGAAGACACATGACAATTCCATATCTTTCCTAAATGAATCATCAGTTCATGTAATTTCAGATAAATAAGGACCCCGGTGACTTGCTAGTCCTGTGTGAGGAGCACCACTGCTACCCAGACATTTGGTCCCTGCACTACTGGAGCAACTGGCTTACCCCCATCAAGTTGCCCAAGAGGTTCAACACTGCCTTCTTTGTAGCAGGAGTAGAGAAGAAGCCAGAAAGCATCAAGACCAGCTCTGAAGTAGCTAATGTAGAGGTGACTTTTTTAGTTAACATTACTTATATTATTATAGTATTATTATTAGTAGTTATTTGACCATCAACAGCTTATCTGAGATTTGAAACTTATTTTTTTTCTGGAAGAGATATTTTTGCATTATAAAACATAGTAAATAGATAATATCTTGTTTGCAGTGGTTGAGCCCTACAGAAGTACTAAACAGTGAGAGGGAATTGTATCCACCACAGTTGTATGAGTTGAACCGACTGCCCCATGTAAAGGACATTGCTGAGTTGATCAAATTCGCCAAAGAGAGGAGCGGATATGGTACCGACTTCTCATATCCAATTTTTGTGAAAGCCAAGGATGGCGGCTTATTTTTACTGCCAGGTAAATTTCATTCACAGTTTTATAGCATTTATAATGAAAAAGTAAGTTCATTTAATTTCATACCTTTTCTTGTTTCCAGGTGATGACCTGTACCCTTCAAGTGTAGACTACAACGACAATACAGTTAAATATATAGATAAAACGATATTAGAGTTAAGAGAAGGTTGCAAAACACTTCATAGACTTGAATCAAGAGAGGAGACCAAGCAGTTTATAATTTGGAATCACAAACCTAAACACCACATCAACATGGAAGACAAGGTTTATCCACAGTTTAAAGCATAGACAGCTAACTCTGCGGTTTAATATAAATTTTGTAGTTCCAGTTCATGCCTTAAAATTGGCCTTATTAGAGTACAAGTAGGAACAGAGTAGCTATACAGTGAAATCAGGTGTAGGTACATTAGAATCAGATCAAGATGGCGGGTTCTGGGCACACGTGGCCCAACAGTCAGGAGGACTACGAGTTGCTCGACGTTATCGGCGTGGGAGCCACGGCCGTCGTACACGCCGCCTTCTGTCGCCCGCGCGGCGAGAAGTGCGCCATCAAACGCATCAACCTAGAGAAGTGGAACACGTCCATGGACGAGCTACTTAAAGAGATCCAAGCCATGTCTAGCTGTAACCACGAGAATGTGGTGACATACTACACCAGCTTTGTGGTCAAAGAGGAGCTATGGCTCGTGCTTAGGCTGCTTGAAGGCGGTAGCTTGCTTGATATCATCAAACACAAAATGAGGATATCTAACTGCAAACACGGCGTGTTCGACGAGGCGACGATCGCGACCGTCCTGAAAGAGGTCCTCAAGGGCCTCGAGTATTTCCACCAGAACGGTCAGATACATAGAGACATCAAAGCCGGGAACATCCTACTCGGAGATGATGGTATCGTCCAGATCGCCGACTTCGGCGTGTCTGCGTGGCTGGCCACCGGACGCGACCTCTCGCGGCAGAAGGTGCGCCACACGTTCGTGGGTACCCCATGCTGGATGGCTCCCGAGGTCATGGAGCAGAATCACGGATATGACTTCAAGGCCGACATCTGGTCTTTCGGTATTACAGCCATAGAGATGGCGACAGGCACCGCGCCTTACCACAAGTATCCTCCAATGAAGGTGCTTATGCTCACTCTGCAGAACGACCCGCCGACGCTCGACACCGGCGCTGAGGAGAAGGATCAATACAAAGCATACGGGAAGACGTTCAGGAAAATGATTTTCGAGTGTCTGCAGAAGGATCCTGCGAAACGGCCCACAGCCACCGAGTTGCTAAAGCACTCGTTCTTCAAGAAGGCGCGCGACCGCAAGTATTTAATGTCGACGCTGGTGACGATCGGGCCCAGCATGGAGACGCGCGTGCACAAGGCGAGCCGGCGCCAGCCCGGCGCGTCGGGCCGCCTGCACCGCATGGAGACGGGCGAGTGGGTGTGGGAGAGCGACGACGACGACGACGCCGAGGACGACGCCGCCCGCGACCGGCCCATGAACACGCTGGAGCGCGCCGACTCCTCCGACAGCGAGGCGGACACGGACGAGCGCGCCGCCTTCACCATCGGCTCGCTCGGCGCGCCCGCCGCTGAGGCGCCGCAGATCAACCTTGTGCTGCGCATGCGCAACTCACGCAAAGAGCTCAACGATATCCGATTTGAGTTCTCTCCTGGAAAAGATTCGGCCGACGGTATAGCTACCGAATTAGTCGGCGCTGGATTATTAGACGGGCGCGACGCGGACGTTACTGCGCGTCAGCTGCAGCGGCTGGTGGATGACTTCCTATTCCCGGCTTCCGGCCCACCCCCTCGCTCGCTCACGTTCCGCCTGCAATCGGCGCCGCCCGAGCCGTTAGACGAGCAGAGCCTGCTCGGCTTCGCGCAGATCTCTATCGTGGACTGACCAGCTCGCTGAGCTATATATACTATGTATGCTTAGCTTAGGTACCTCCTACGTATTTTATGGGTGGATATGGAATTATTATAGTTGTATACCGTTTATGCGGTGGTGATTTTTGTGGATCGACGATGTGGGCGGCGACGGAAGAGCCGTCGGCCTCCGTCAGTGTACTCCCCCGGCCGCCCCAGCCTCCCCGAGTGGGCATCGAGTGCTCTGTGTACGAAAACTATCGCCGCGTAGCTCAAATGAATGTATATTTTACATTATGATTATAAGGGTGAATCTGAATTTATAAGAGTATTTTTTGTGATCGTACCGTGTCAATTTTGCTGCTTCCCAACACTGTAATCGATTAGGACCCACATTCGAAAATTTCACAATGCTAACAAATAACAACATGAATAAACATAATAGATTGCGCAGGCGTATTCAAGATATCCAACATGTAAGTTAGCACTTCTATTTTACTTCTTTGTAACAAAAAGCTACCTAATTTTGTAATACTTACATTACTATAAACAACTTCCAAGTGCCATATTTAAAAAAATATGAATGGATAAAAAATTGTACACTGTAAGTTCCACAGTGATAAAATTGCAAATAATAAATCATTACAGTGTTAATTTTAAATAGCAGGTCTATATAGCACCATAGAATGTTCTTTTTACATTGTTATTTGTTTGTTGCTTATTTTGGAAGTATTTTAATAATAAAACATGAAATTGATTTCGGCAGGACGTTTTATTAAAACCTCTATGATTTTTCAAAAATGTTAACTAAAAGCTATGTTTGTTCTTAGACTACAATTACATTATTTAATAACAAGTTAACGATGGTGGCAGAGCACTGGCATTCTGCTGACTACTCTTCACAAATGGTTCGATCACAAAGTGGCCAGTGACCAGTCCCGTTCACAACACAACCGGCAGACATTGCGCAGTGAGTGAAACAATACGTATCTGTAATAACTCAGTTTGGCATCTAACATTGTCGAAATAAACCCCTCTATAACATTCCAAAAAATTACCAACTTCATTCCTGTTCATAACATTATAAAGAGATTCTTAATTCTAAGCGTAGTAAGAATTAAAAAGCAATAACGGTATAAAAATAAGTATTTAGGTACATACAAACTTAACGTCCATAGCTTGTTGGTCCACAAAGAAAAAATAAAAGATTTCTATTATATCAGCTACGAGTATTATTACACTACCACAACGTAAACGGTATTCTGTCGTTTTATACAAGTTATTCTAGTTAAATGCGATGCAGTCCATACTTGTTTACTTTTTGACAGTTTATTTAGTAATTTTAATTGACAATTTCAATAAATTATGATCAAGCGATGAGAAATTAAGCAGAATCGTCACTTACAGTACGAAAGAGCTACAGATTATCAACTATTTTATAATTTTATTCAAATCACGGTACTAGCACTGGCCACAACACCGCCTATGTCAGTAATCCAATAATAAATAGTGTTTATATATTAAAGCCTCTTTGACTTGAGATTTTGAAAGCAGATATTACTTCCGTCGCGTAAACATTATAATAAATTAATTTCTTTGGTAATTTTTAAGTTTAGTTCTCATAATAAGAGTTGAATAAACTGAAAACACAATTTTCCATCACGAAACAACCTAAATTGGACAAATATGGCACATACACTGTTGTGGCCAAGGACCAGTTTTTAAGTACAAAGTATAAAATACTTCGTGTAAAAAATATTAAAGTCGCCATGATTTATATTGTTATGTACCTTATCAAATAGTGCTAATATAAAGTTTGAGAATCATTTACATACATAGTGACTAGGCAAAATGAAGCGTCTAATTAAGTACTTAAAACTAACACACTCACTCTAGTAAGGCATTAACAACATTAAATTGTGTCATAATAAATTAATAATTAAATTAATGTGTTTATAGTAAAAATATTGTAAATAACACTTACACAAAATATTAATCATAAACTTATACAATAATTGTGCAGAAAGTATAGAACCAGCAAATATTTATGACTAGTTTAAAAATATAATCATTATGGCACATCTAAAAACATAATAATTTATAAATACTAATTTGTGCGCGAAGACTTGATTATACTATAAAAATTAATGTTTAATGTACTACAAATAATATTCTTGGAAGACTAAATTATTAAGTGGAATGTTACAAGAAAATTGAAATATAAAATTATGAGATTCATATTATATCGCAGTTTGTAAGCAGAAAGTTATAAAGTTAATTTTACCACAGATGTAATATTTTGTAAGTTTGGACATAGTCCATCAGTTTTACTTTGTAAGGCCGATCTTAGCAGTAGGCCCATGTATGAAATGAATTAGGAACGTATAAACCCCACAAATCCTTGTGCCGTGCGAGAAAGTAGTGTCAAGCTTACAAATAATTGTACTATGAGAAAGCGTATAGCGGTGACTTAGTCTAAGTACGCAAAGAGTTTGTACAAGTAAGACTGTACGTCCCCGCCAGAAAAACGCACGCAGCTTGTAGCATTAGATAAGAACAAGTTTTTTGAAAATAGGTAAAAGAAGTGACTATTTAGTAAAGGTAGCTAGTAAAGTACGAAAGGTATATAGAAAATAAGTGTATTAAAATATCCAGATCAGAGTCGAGCTTACGTCTATCTGGCGAGGCCGGTCACTTTACCCTAGAAACTTATTGGTACGCGCCGGAAAAATTTGACACTCGGGAACTGAACGAGCGACGGCCGCCGCGGCCGCGATGCGAATCAAAACAATTCCACCACCTTCCGCTTGAGATAGTCTTTGAGCGGAGCGTAGTAGTGGCGCCGCAGGGCTACGAGCTCGGGCTTGCGCTTCAACGAGCGCAGCGGCGCCCAGTCCGTCTCGAACAGGAGCAGCGCCAGCATGGCCAGCGACAGCCACACCACGATGAAGGACGGCACGAAGGCGCGCAGCAGGCTGAAGGGGCGCGGGGCGGGGGCGAGCGCCGCCGTGCCCCCCGCGCCCCACTCGTCCGGAGGGGGCGCCGGCCCGCCCAGCGTGGCTGACGTCACGCCCGACTCCGACGATGAGTGCTCGAAGGAATCGCGCAGGCTGTACTCCGTTGGAATCGCTGGAAGTTTATCAATATCGTAAGAACTCAAAAACAGAACTCAATATTCCTCTTCAACTTCAATAATGATTATAGCTTTTCGCTGTGCCAGCTTTTCGCACCGTAGCGCGTGCATACTGGCCTGTACCCCGTTCGCTAACTGCACTCAACGCTCTCCTAGAGGCCAGTACAGGTTGTGATATTTTTGCTGATGAATAGAAGAAGTTTTTGTCAGTATGTCTGGAGTATTCTGAGAGGTTTGTGTGCTGGTTGCGTCTTAATTAGTGTAAGTGGCCTGTGGCCGTTCTAATTAATTAAATTAAATAAATAACTAGCAACATACCGGGCGACTTAGCTTCCTCCTGCACGGTTCTCAGATGGTCGCTGCAGGCCAGCGCTATGTCGACAGCGGGTCCGCTCAGCAGACAAGCTCCGTTGCAGGCGTCGTCTCCTCCGCTCTCCTCTAATGGCGCGCTGTGTGTAGACCGCGGTAAGCTGCTGTAACCTACACGACAGCAGTTATTCTATTAATTCAACGTGTCGAATTCAAATAGTAATTTTAATGAGAGCAACGCAAGAAAACAAATAAAATGATGCGCAGTTCATAAAAATTACAATATCGGACGAAATATTATGTTTAGGATTTGATCCCCAAGACTGCAATCACAGATTAAAGAAGTTTGTTTTGTAATCTGTGGCTGCAATGTTCTATTTATTTTGTCATTAATTTATCCTGACAATTGGGCAGATATTAATTAATGAATTTGTCTTTTTCTCTCGCTTAGGAAATACGATTTTCTAAAGAAAATGTTGAACAAAACGGTATGAAATCTGGATTCTACAAGATACCAAGCTAGTATGTAATGAAGTGGATATGTACGATAAATACCGAAGTCTCCGGTCATAGGAGTGGACGGAGTGGCTGGGACGCTGGACGCTTTCCTCTTGCCGCCAGTACTAGAGCCTTCCTTCTGAAACAACAATAATTCTAATCTATACTTTCTCTCTAATCTTCTATCGTCTCTGACCTCACAAATGGAAATTGTTCATGTGCTGGTGGAAACATCAGCGAGGTTCGTAACGGGGCTGTATACCCAGGGTGCGTCGAATGTAGAGATAACCTACGATAACATGGCGCGCCCCTCCAAATTACCGTTTTAATGTTTGTAGTCACATCCATAAAGAGCATTTTTTTTTATTTTTGTTTGACTGCCGTCTCAGTACGCACCATGCGTTTGAGTCTTGGTAGCGCTTTGTAAATACTTTCAAACGTTTCGAATTTTGGAGGGGCGTGCCATGTTATCCTAGTTAACCTCTACTTAAGTATCGTTCCTCGAATAGGCTCTTTTCGTGCTAGGCTTTTTATTTTATTTTATCTAACGTGGCAAAAAAGCGGCCCGCCTGTTGGTGTATATAGTTATTATACTCTTTGCCTGATGGTAATCGGTTACCGTAACCTATGGACACTTGCAACACCAAGGGCAAAAATCGCGCTTTGCCGACCCTGTAAAAATCTTTTCATTCCCTTTTTGACGAACCCCATGCTGGAGGCTCTTGGGAAAACCTCGGTGAGGAGCCGATTCCATAACCTGAGCGTGCGAGTGGGGAAGCTCCTCTGAAACTGCACGGTACGAGACCAGTGTGGCTCCAGGGTATGCGGATGAACTCCCCGCCGCTGGAGAGGTGCGGTGGTAAAAAGTAGCTGTTAGCATAATCTCCAATAGATGTACAGTAACAGACTCCTCGAGTCTTCTGTGCTAATATTGCTTGGCTATAGCACTAAAGCTTATGATCTAATGATTCCGAAAACCAAGACAAAGTTTCGTCTTGACTTGTTAGCACATGATGCGAAGTTTCACTTCAAGAAACTGTCAATAAACTAGAAACAAACCACGCATAATTATACTAAAATCATTGGATAATAATCATTATCATGTATCTTGCAAGAACAGCGGGCTTAAGAAGGCCACATTAAGCAATTCATCTAAGAATCTCCATAATAACTGTCAAACAGAAGACAGCTGAATATGAACCTTACGCGGATGATAATAAGAGTCGTCAAATAGATGGATACTTTGACATTTGTAATGTGAATCATATGATTCATCTTAAGCGGCCTTTTTAGACCCAACTACGAGCTCTTATACCAAAGCAGAAAGTGAACTGCCCAGCCATTTCCAGTATAAGCTGACCTTTCACTGTACGAAAAGCCTATACAGTTCGAGGTCAGCTCATACTGGATATGTCTGGGCAGTTTAATTTCTGCCCTGCTATAAGAGTTCGTGGTAAGCCCCCAGGTCACCCAAATAAGTGCTAGGTATACAAGGTTAGTCAAAAATGGTGTGAAAGCCAAAACAAATGTTATGTTAAAATTACTCAAAATTTTGCATATTTCAAAAATAAAAGTAGCATTATTTTTCGAATTGTTATGAATGAATGACGTAAGTTGCCTGCGTGTGTGTATGTATGTATTCAAGCCAATGTAAGTGTATGCTACTTGTACTCGCTATCAATGACATTTAAGAGGAAAAGCGGTCGCCGAAACTTTTGAAGAATAGGTATTTTAAATAATTAACGCTATCGCTGGCGCATGCCGTTCGCCGACCGAAAGCGAAAGGGGCAACTACACCTCAGACTGATCAAACCATAAACTTATTATACTAGTGGTAAAGTAATAATAAGTTTATGGATCAAACCTAAATAAAATTGTCAAAATCGGGGTTTTGTATTCCCCTGTTTTCTCCTCTAAAAGTGGACCGAATAATTTTTTTTTTTTCACTTTCTGTATTGGAAGACATAGTTTTATATCTGTCAGGCTTAGATTATTGATTGGTTGTCGCGGCCGCGGCTGCGACAACCAATCAATAATCTAAGCTGTCAGGTTTGCGTTTTTTAAATACACTGTCAAACTTTGCATATTGAACATCTGTTGATTATGATTATTGAAATTTTGGGAGGTCGCACCTCCTATTGGAAGTTACTAATCAAAAAAGTTAAACGTAGCGACAAGCTAGTGGTCGATATCAATATCATATAAAATAAAACAATGCGCTAGTAACGAAATCCATAGAGAAAATCGGAGAATATGTTTGACTGGACAAAACGCCGCCCGCGTTTCCTCTTAATGAGTATGCACAACAATTTAACTAACCCTGTATAACGATATAAGGGATTGGCTCTCGGGTCTGGCCAATGAGGATGTAGAAAACCGCACCGTTAGGGATAGCCGTGTGGCTAAATGTTCCCCAGGCTTAGTCAGACAGCCATCCCTAACCTACTGACAAAAAAGATCATTATTATCATACGGTTAGAACAAGAAAATCTTCCAATTTTCAGCTTGTCAACGATAACTTGTCATTCCACGTCTCCCCCCTAAATCGTCCGCCAAATTGATATAGTGTACAATCACACACACATAGGTAATCACAGCGTCACGTGCAGTCAGCGACAAAAGTAAATTATTGTACAAAGTTTTAAGAGGTAATACTTGATTTCGTGTGTACTTTGTATCTTTGAGTATCTAGAACCCTTGTATACACGAAACCAAGGGTAATTTTCCCCAATTTATTTAAGAAAAATGTATTATTATTTTTCTTGTACTTTATTATCTTTCTACAAGAGTTACATTTATAAAAAACAACACTATAAAATATTAATTCATTTGATCCTTGATTTCGTGCACACAAAGTAGTATTTATTACCCCTGGATTTTTATGAATGAAATCTTGCAAATTGCATAACTTTTTGTAATTAATTAATAAAGAATAGCGCTACTTTATCGACTAGTGTAGTGGTTACTTTTGATCAATAAATATTTTAAAATGTTAATTCAATTTCAAAATTACGAAATGTTTATTTTACTTATACATATTGCTGACTGTACGTTGCTGTCAGACAGTTTGCGGGGAAGTGGGACCTCAAGTGACTAGTTATCGTTACCAAGTAGTACATTGGAATGCTTCCCGGTTGAGTTTGGTGAGTTTAATAACAAAGTGTCTAGGCACGCTCGTCTAGAACAACAGGATAGAAAACTATTACTCACATGAGAATCCCTGGGCGCGAGTAGGCCGTCCCTCTCCAATATCTCCCGTTCCGTGCGGCCCACGTACTTGAACTTGGTGCCCCACGAGAACAAACCGCCGCTCGAGTACACGCACGCGTCCGACGACGATGGTAACCTACGACAACAAAATTATATATTTTATGATTAGTATGAACTTAGTGGTTCCACATCTGGTTCTGAGAACCCGTATCAGTGGATAGTTGAAGACACGGTTAGCGCAGTGGCTAAGTGATTAGCTTTCTACGCTACGTGCCGCGGGTTCGATCCCCGCACGGAGCAATTATTTGTAAGATCTCCAGATAGTTGCTCCGGGTCTGGGCGTGCGTTCATGTGACATGTATGTTTGTAAACTGTACCCTCGATACAGGAGAAATCCTAGTGAGGGGCAACGTTGTTTAAAAAAAGAAAAGAAAAAGAATTATTTTCTTGCGATTACGATGTTGGTTTCATAGAGAAAGTTGTTCCGTTTGACGGTCTGATCCACACCCTTAAATATAACCACGCATTTCTGATACACGTTGTATAACTTGCTCATAAGCCAATCACACGACAACAGTCCGAGCTCTACATTTCACACGAGACCCATTTATGTAAAGTGCGGTTGGATGCCATTGATTAAATGTACACACAGACGTAGACCGAGTTGATTGATACAAAATTAAACGTCACGGCACTAAATAGAACATGAAATGAATTGACTATACAAATATCAGATAATTTCTTTATTAAAGTGCATTTGATACCAAGTACAAATAAAAATGTTCTATTTTTTAGTACATAATATATGAATAATCTAAAGCAAGCTAATATAAAGCAGTGATAGTCTAGCGGTTGAACGCTTGCCTTCCATGCAGGAGGGTCTGAGTTCAAACTCGGCCCGCACCTCTGACTCTTCAGATTAGAATTTGATTATCACTTGCGATAACGGTGAAGGAAAACATCGTGAGGAAACCTGCACATCTGAGAGGGCCTCATAAAGTTCTCGATGGTGTGTGTAGTCCGCCAACCCGCATTAGGCCAGCGTGGTGGACTAAGGCCTTACCCTTCTCATTCTGAGATGCCCGTGCCCAGCAGTGGGACAGTAATGTGCTGGATTTACTTATTAATTTTTAGAATAATCCGAATATTATTGATTATCGTGTGATTTATAAAACAGCTGATATACTCCATATATAGTGAACATGGAACGAATTGAATTGCGTGTTGAGGTCACGCTCGGCCATTGACTCATACAAACACGTATACACTACACATCTAAAGACTACACAATTATAACAACAAAAAATACGAGATAATAATAGCGTACTCACGTGAAAAACAGCATCTGTTCTATGGCGCAACACCACACGTGGCGGCAGGCCGGCCCGTTCGGACATTTGAAGCCCACCGTGTGTTTCTTCTGAAAGCGAACATTCATAATTATTACTTCACATTAAATTTTAAAACCCTAGCAGTACCAGTGCCGCAGTCAATTCCAGATAAAATTATATACCCCAATTTTTTTCATTACCTAAAAAAAGGTTATTCTCCAAACAATTTTTATTAAGATAACAGTCAACTCAGAAATCCTGAAAAAATTATCGACTGCTCCCAACATTTTGAATCGGTAGTAAATGTACACTCGGACGGAAGCAATGAATCAGAATCAATAATAAACCTTTAATATCTTGGAAACTTTGAGTATCTAGACTCAAAGCTTGGAAACTAAGAATGTTAACTTATTCAAATAAAGAGTATTTTACAGACTATTTAATACTACTCAGCCTCGGAGTTTGGCAAAAACAGAAACAGTGCTGTATTCGTGGTGGAGTCACTTGCTTCACAAGCATATCTCTAGATGACAAGCGTGCTTGACAAGCATTGCAAAAATATGAATTTTCTTCGAACTTTGTCCAGCACGTAGTTTGCTTGTCAAGCACCTCAAGCTTAATTCTAAACGCTCAAAATTGTTTGTCAAGCACGAAATATTCACGTGCTTGGCAAGCAATTTTAACCATCTAGGGGAGCAGGATACTTTTGTGCACAAAATTTGCAGAGTGATTCAGTGTCCAAACGCAACTGCAGTACTCAAATTCACTCCAATACAAAATAAAAAATTGATTTTTTATGACTTGCGCTTGTGAATGCGTGTCCCCCATACTAAGTCGAATTTTCGTTTTGTTTTAACGTGTATCCCAATACTGCGGTTGTATTTAGGAACAGAGACTGAAACACTACAAATTATGCGCACTACATAAAAAATATCCTGTATTTATGAAACTTTCCTTGGTATTTAAAGCAGGGTTGGAGACCGACGTCACGCACGCACGATAACTTTAAACATGCCAAACAAATTGTTTAAGTACAAATGAGTTAATTAGGCAATTATTGCGCCCCAAAAAAATTTATACCACTGAGAGAATAATCTACGCATTTTATTTAGGGTAGAAATAGTAAGCCTGTTTTATTCTTATATTTTTGACACGTTTTTAAACTAACAAAGGTACAATAGCTATAGGTACATAGTGACCTTTATTTCGAGAACAATCTCTATTGAGATTCATTCAGGGATTAAGTGTCTGATGGACATCTCGTATTCAAAAGGGTTATTATAATAAAGACCTATTCAATTTGCAACCAGTGGACTTAAATTACCATGGACGTAGTTTCATGTTTTTTTTTAATCAAAAGAGTTTGTGCTCTAAATACCGGTCATTTCCTTTATCAACATATTTGGACACCGGTCCTACATTGTTAGCAACCCAGACTCCGTTAACTTGAGACCACTGTTCAAGGTTACTGGAGCAGATGTGCCTTTGAAATAACCCCACTGTTGTAACATGTCGAATATGATTTATGTGTATAGAAATAGTCTTGTTTTTTTTTTAATAAGTAGGTCGTAAGATTTTTTTTATCTTTTTTTTATGTTGTTATTTTTGCTGACTAACAACAAAAAAAAAATCTTTCTTTATTAGAAATCGTGGTCTTTTTATTCTAAATAATACGTGAAAGTACATTATATATTATCCTGTTTGTAATTTCTTTAAGTACCTAGTGGAATAAGAGCAATATGTACAGTCAAAATAGAAAAACTTAAAAAAAAAGGAAAAACGGACTTCAAAAAACTAAAAAGTATAAAATAATTTACTTAAAATTTTTTACAGCTTCTGAAGTCGGGGCCTATAATTCTTCAATGCACCTAGCTTGGCAGTGGCCCCGACTTCAGAAGCTGTTAAGTTTTTTAACAAAATTATTTTATACTTTTTAGTTTTTTGAAGTCGATTTTTACTTCTTTTTTAAAGTTAATTTTTATTCATTAGGACAATAAACTCAGACATATATGCAAGCACTTTTTCGGTATTTTCTTTACTTCACCATACATTAACATCTCTCCATAGTATAAAATAAAGTCGCTTTCTGCGACTATCTGCCTGTATATCCGTTAATTCCTCCTAAACCACGCAACGGCTTTTGATGCGGTTTTCACTATCATTTTGAGATTTTTTTCCGGAAGGTGTATATGTATAAAAGGATAGTAGAATTCCGTGCGAAGCCCGGGACGGGTCGCTACTATTGGTAGGTAAAAAAGAGAAATATAAATCATTCCGTTAGTTACCTCTGGATAGTTCAGATGTACAATGAACATGCGTCCCTCGAAATTGATCTTATGTACTTCAGACCACTTGAAGTGGTGTGTCTTCCGACTGCCCTGGAACGTGAGGATACCGCTGTGGTTGATGCCGAGGTAAAGTTGGTTGCCTCTGTGGTCCTGGATCACGAGAAATGGAGCTGTTAGTGTGGGGATAACTTTAAATTTCAAAGCTTTGTTTATAAGGTATCGGAAAGTGTTTATTTTTAAAACGCTTTTATTAGCTTCACCTGTAACTATGTAAAAAAACCTTGGAAATTAAATTTGACCCACTTCCCGGTTTCCAATTGAGCTGAAATTTTGCATACACGTTTAGTTTGGATGACAAAAGCGTTTTCGTTAGTTATTTTTTTAAACTTTAATATTATTATTAATAAACTAATTCATATTTTCAAGAACTTATTCATACATTACCCGTACTGAGTAATCAAATTGTACGAAATGATGCTGAAGATTTAATTAATGTAAGGAAGATAAAATTGTATTATGTTAAACAAAAAAAATTGTCTTTTCCTTTAGTTTGCCGTTTGATATTACTTCACAGAATTAGATACTTATAGCGACACTATTGGCTGGTGCAATAATACAGAGCGTATTATTTTTTAAATCAACAAAACGAATTAAAAAAAATCTATTGATGCAATTTTAGTTTTTATCAAAATCGGCCCCGCCCTGTACTCAGTGTACTCCATTGAGTATCTTTCACAATTTTTTACAGTTCCGAATTTGGCCATCCACGCTCACTTAGATAATTCATGCTGTATATTTTATCCCGATTTGTAAGTCCAACTACAATATAAAAGAAGGTCAATACATATACCCAAACCTTGACAGGATGCGGGTCGACGCCATAGGTGTCGAGTTGGCAGGCGATCTTCACGAAAGTCCGCTCTGCTTCCTGAGTGGACATGCCCTTCACGCCCCCACTGCCACCCGGAGTACCCTCCACAGGCTCCCTGTGCAGTTCCTGGATACAACAATAAATTAATAACAAATTGACAAGGGCGGGGTTCCTAGAAACGTTCCTAAAAAACGTTAAATTCCACGCGGACGAAGTCGCGGGCACAGCTAATAAGTAAGAAACCGGTATAATTTTACCGATTAATAAATTACCTACTCGGCAAGATAGACAGACAATGATCTTATAATCCTAGAGCCTAAGTTTGATGTTCGAAAAATTACGTTGTCATGACATTTCTGGAATAAAGCCTAAAACCAACTATTACTGCAACATGTATTGAGTATAGTACTCGCAAATCTTTATGAGCCCTGAACTGAGCTCTGAACTCTCTCTCTCTCTCTCGCTCGAGCACCTATAATAAGCGTACTATTATAGATGCTAGAGGGAGAGAGTTCGAGGGCTCATAAAGATTTGCGCGTACTATAGATGGATGAAGGTCATTGTTACCTGTATCCTGGCTTCGATGGTGTCCGTTTGTCTGAGCAGCAGCCTCATCTCGGTCACGTAGTTGCCCACGTGGATATTCGGGTCGTAGTCGCCAAGCTCGACTGAACATATAAAAGAGTTGCAATAATTATGTGCAGAATCATAGTGACATAATACTACCTTGTCTTGTCTTGTCTAACAAACGTGTAACGTTACGTATCGTAACTATCGGAATGCATCGAGTGATAATTAGCCAATACATAAACGATGAAGCAATCAATTAATACTTTATACCCAGGATTTTTTAGCTAATTGATCATCAGTTTCAATTAGAGCCCTCTTAACTTCATGTATGCTATTCAAAATATAAACTATAGGCACATACAAACTGAAATCACTAACAACCTATTGAAACAAGTTAAACGCGGTTGCGAAGTGCGTAGAGAGAGGTCTTGGGTACGATTATCATTAGTCATTTAAGGCCTAGAGTTAAACCAGACGTTACTTGATATACATGACAATTGTAAATTATACTAGAGGTTTATTCGATGTAACGTTACGTGGACATAGTGAAACAGGCCCTTAGAATGAGGTTTTGGCCGGGAATTCATTTTTAAGCTGCCATTACCAATGCCAAATAACGTTCGCTCAGTGAAAACTTTGTAATTGTAAAACACAAAATTTTACAGGAGGAAGGAATAAATTAATGAATCGATCTAAAGAACCAATAAAACATGTTTGAAGAAATTTGGATTTACGAAGTTTTCAGTGTTGGGCGACGATATATAGGTTGTTTCTTTCAAATAAGAGTTACCTACTCTATATTTTGTGTGAGGTCAAAAGAAGCCATCTTGGAAGCACATTTTGGCTAAAAACTAGACATGTTTTATGCAAGTTCCCATAGCTATAGCTGTTATGTAAAAAACCACACTACTTCCTGTAGACTTATCAGCATAACCTTGAAATTATGACCATGTGTTTGAATGAATCACGATAGGACAAAATATATATAGATTATAGAAAAATATGCAATGTTAGCTAACCTATAAAAAAATTATAATTCTTATCAGTAGCAAAGTCAAATTCGTGTTCTTCTAGGACAATAATAATAATTCGGCCTATTACTGTCCCACAGCTGGGCACGGGCCTCTTCTCTGAATTAGAGGAGTTAGGGCCCTAGTCCACCACGCTGACTTGGTGCGGGTTGGAGGATTACACCCATTCCCCACCCACTTCACCGTTAACGCAAGTGATCAAATTCTGATCTGCACATATTTAGAAAAGTCAGAGGTGCAGGCCGGGATCGAACTCAGATCCTCCTGCATGGAAAGCAAGTGTTTAACCGTTTAGCCTATTACTGCTGCTAATTATATTATATTTTAACAGATAATTATTATGATGACATCAAAGCTATCATACTCAACAAATTTCAAACAAAAAACTTAACTAAAATCTTACTTTGTATGATAAGAGCCCCCAGCATAGCTGCCTCATTGGCTGTGCAGTACAGCCGCCCATGCAGGAGGTCTCTCTTCAGCTGCAAATATATCTGAAACCTAGTCACATCTTCCTTCAGCAGTAGAGGATTCGGAGGGTAGAACTTTACTCGGAAACTGAAGAGTATCGGTGATGCATCTGAAAGTAGGATCAATGTTATAACGAAGCTGAGCTGTGTACGGTTTAGAACAGATTTTAATAGCAGTATAAAGTTATCTAGCTTCTATCTATCTAATTGAAATTGGAATAGTTTTTGTAGGGACTCATCACATAATATTTTAATCCCTCATTTGAATAAACAATGACTTTCATAATTCTCAAGGTCCACCGCATCCGCTTGGAATTAGAAAAATTGAGGTTTATCCAACTATTCAAAAATCCGCTCTTAATATTGTTAATTTTTAAATTTTAAATTTAAATTTGTAAATTTTCCCAACAATAAGAAGAATCATTATGCAAACAAAGAAAATTAAGGATTAAGATTGATTTTGATTAAAACAAAAATATTTTTTTCAAAATGAAAATCAAATCAAATCTTTATTGCTGAACACAGGTACAAAACAGGTGGTAGTTTTATTTTTGCTGTTTTTAGAAATATCAGTTCACAAAGCTTAACTACGGAGCTACCAATTAGTCATTGGTTGTATACTGAGTAGGAGTTAAATTAAACCAATCAATGGAATTGGACAATTAGCTAATTTAAGAATGATAGACTAAACTTATCAAAGCCCACATGGGGTAGACTTATGCTACAAATACACTGTTGTGTAATGTCACACCACAAGCCCCACCATCGCTCTGGCACAATCCAAGACAAGAATGTCATGAGATGACAGACAGTGCCCAGAGAACCCAACACATTATGTATGAATCCCATCCCAGAGTAATTTGAGTCAGCCTATATCTTACCTTTGACTTGCTTCAGTATTAACTTTGCCATGTGAAGCCAATGCTGAAAATATAATATAAATGTTAAAAACAATCAAGAACCATTGATAGGCATGCAAAGGAATAGATTTACAAAAGACAAATGCTTCTTCATTCAAATTCCTTATGCCGTAGTGGAAATATTAGCCAGTTAGTTACGGTAGAATTGCACAACTGGCTGATTGCCGTGTGCACCAGACAATCTTAGGTTTCACCACTTATGGAGGCTTCCTAGAATGTGCTTAAAGCAAAAGTCTTCAACTAAGATCAAACAAGTCTATGTAAACATTAATATCAAAAGCAATAGCTGGGCTAGGCTGCAGTTTGAGGAACAATTACTCCAGGTACAGTACAAGGTGCATGAAAATTGTTGAAAACTAGACATGACATTCATGATGCAGAGGTATTATTCAACTGACTGGCGCCAAACAAGCTATTTCCTCCATCCTAATACAGACCACCTCTAGCCATAAACTATGACAAAAGCCTATAAAATCTTTAAAAATTAATGACAAGTCTTCATAGATTTTGTTTACCTAATCTCCAGTCATTAAGACGTTTCTTATAGTAAAGGTGTGTATTACGAATATTGTTTTATTTCCTCACCCGCTGGCCACCGGCGTCCACATACCGAAGCCCGAAATAATCTGTCTCCGTGAGATTCAACTGTTGACATACATGCTCCAACAAAAACTTGCCCTTATAACTTGGCTGAAAACAAACGCCATACGTAAAAAATTCATACAAATTAAAAACATCAATTATTAATCGAAGTACTCACGTGAAATTCACATTCTAATATTTCTGTATCCTCTAAAAGTCTCACTGTACATTTATAAACAATATCTCCACGACTTTTGAACATGCTGCCTAGTATTTATTTCCCAAATATCACGTTATTATATGACCCTACACATTAAACATTTTATTTATTCAACACATTGCTAACTCAATTTCGATTCCATTTATGAATTCATTCAAATTTTCATTTGTTTCGTATTTCGATTTCGATTCGGGTTTGGTATCCGAATGGGGTGCGGACAGTGCGGTGCGGGGGTGAGAAAATTTGACATTTCTTTATTTCCTACGTTTAAAAATCGTGGAGTAGGTACCTATTATAAAAATTGAATACGATGTACTGTGCCAATGTGGACTGTGCGCAATGATATTTTATTGCATACTTGACCTTACAAAATATAAAACTGGAGTATATAATTATTAATAAAACATATTATAAATAAATAGTACAAATGAAATATTTTCTGATATTAATACTAGACGGCAAATTGTTTTTTTAAAATCTGGGATCAGGACGTAGGTATACCTAAATAAATTAACCACTTTATTTTTGACTGTATTGGACACAATATCAAATAAATCATCGTTAGAAAACGAGGTCCTTGACTGAAAGCTACAAGTCACATTTCTGAACGAACTTGCAAATTAGAACGTCATATCCGTGCAGTATTTAAAGTTGCCAGTGTTATAAGGATTTCCCTGCAACCGTAGAATTTTAATTAGCGTTTTTTAAAAAATGATGTATTTTATTTGAGAAACACAAAAAAGAACAGAAAAATAGGAACTAAAATTCTTCTTCGCCTACAACTCTACCAACATCAACGGTTATCAACCATTGGGAAATGAAACCATCATTGTCAACGCATACAAACCCGCTTACTAAACCCGACTCTAAATTAAAAAGAAGGGGCACTACATAATAAACAGTTTAGGCATTTTTAATAATACGTAATTAATCATTTTTATTGGATCAATATCGGTGAATTTACGGCCATTTTCACGGCATGTTTAATGGATATTAAAAAATGTTAAGCAAGAAACTTTACATTCGAAAAATTCTTACACTTGCTTTAGGACACATATTAATTTATACGATAGTATTGTGTCGTATCAAAACGAAAATATTACATGACAAAATTAGTCTTCTATAGAAATATTTCAAATTATGGGATGTTATAAATTGAGTACGGCCACACCAATCGCCGGAAGTGACTCTTCTCATTCCAGCCAGCTGAAAGAAGAACCACCATTTCTCGTCCATTCTGTTGGAGTCTATCTCGGATATTACACGTGGATTGTAATCCGTGGTGAGTGTCAGAAGAAATTGTTTAGTGCAGTGTTAAAAAGTGATATAAGTTTACCGTAAGCATAAACGATTGTGTTTTCTGATTGTATTGTCAATTTTCTCAATTATGTCGATCGACATTGTGGTGTAATTCTAAACCTTTGTAATACACGTTTTACATTACTCGTTACGTTAACTTGTGATGGAATTAAACTATTACTTTTGTTTTTAGTTCATTGTTCTAATAAGTATTTGAATTTCGAATAGGTACTACACAGTTGCGTTTGCTTACGCGTCACACTTGTTCACTGACCGGCTCACCACCACGTGGTTGATGTTCACTTGTTTTCCCTATTCCTTATTTATTGTACGTTTGTCTGCTCAAATATTGTTAACAATAGAGCATATGGAATGTATTTATTGGCAATTGATCATCATTTTTCATACATTCGCCGTAATGGCTGACATCCATTGTGAAATGTCAAGATAGGGCGAGGCGGCCATGCGGCCGCCATATTGCCGGCCGCGCGATACATGAGGTTGCGACCTTGCAGATGCCGGCTCGCATCTCACTACCATATTGCAAATTTTTCAACAATAACAACATTTCAACTAGATTTTTGTATTGTTCTAGACTAACCAAAAATGGGAAAGGAAAAGGTTCACATCAACATTGTCGTCATCGGACACGTCGACTCCGGCAAGTCCACGACCACCGGTCACTTGATCTACAAATGCGGTGGTATCGACAAACGTACCATCGAGAAGTTCGAGAAGGAGGCCCAGGAAATGGGCAAGGGTTCCTTCAAATACGCCTGGGTGTTGGACAAACTGAAGGCTGAGCGTGAACGTGGTATCACCATCGACATCGCCCTGTGGAAGTTCGAGACCGCCAGATACTATGTCACCATCATCGACGCTCCCGGCCACAGAGATTTCATCAAGAACATGATCACTGGAACCTCCCAGGCCGATTGCGCCGTGCTCATCGTCGCTGCTGGTACCGGTGAGTTCGAGGCTGGTATCTCCAAGAACGGACAGACCCGAGAGCATGCTCTGCTCGCCTTCACACTCGGTGTCAAGCAGCTGATTGTGGGTGTCAACAAGATGGACTCCACTGAGCCACCATACAGTGAACCCCGTTTCGAGGAAATCAAGAAGGAAGTCTCCTCTTACATCAAGAAGATCGGTTACAACCCACTTGCTGTTGCTTTCGTACCCATTTCTGGCTGGCACGGAGACAACATGTTGGAGCCCTCTACCAAAATGCCCTGGTTCAAGGGATGGAATGTTGAGCGCAAGGAGGGTAAGGCTGAAGGCAAATGCCTCATTGAGGCTCTCGACGCCATCCTGCCCCCTGCTCGCCCCACAGACAAGGCCCTGCGTCTTCCCCTCCAGGACGTATACAAAATCGGCGGTATTGGAACGGTGCCCGTAGGCAGAGTAGAAACTGGTATCCTCAAGCCTGGTACCATTGTCGTCTTCGCCCCTGCCAACATCACCACTGAAGTCAAGTCCGTGGAGATGCACCACGAGGCTCTCCAGGAGGCCGTACCCGGAGACAACGTTGGTTTCAACGTAAAGAACGTTTCAGTCAAGGAGTTGCGTCGTGGATACGTCGCTGGCGACTCCAAGAACAACCCACCCAAGGGCGCCGCCGATTTCACAGCACAGGTCATCGTACTCAACCACCCTGGTCAAATCTCAAACGGATACACACCAGTGTTGGATTGCCACACAGCTCACATTGCCTGTAAATTCGCCGAAATCAAAGAGAAAGTTGACCGTCGTACTGGAAAATCCACTGAAGATAACCCTAAATCTATCAAATCTGGTGATGCCGCCATTGTCAACTTGGTTCCCTCCAAGCCTCTGTGTGTTGAGTCCTTCCAGGAATTCCCCCCTCTCGGTCGTTTCGCCGTGCGTGACATGAGGCAGACGGTTGCTGTGGGTGTCATCAAGGGTGTAAACTTCAAGGAAATTGGTGGTGGCAAGGTTACCAAAGCCGCCGAAAAGGCCACCAAGGGCAAGAAGTAGCTAGCGCTGTTAACAGCACAATTTTTCATTAAACTGCGATACTTCATTCACCGCAAGGTGTTCCGAAGGAAAGAAGGGCTACAAACTCATTCCTTTTCTATATTTTTTACAAGGCTTATACTGTAACATTATTTTATAATTTATATAAGGTTATATCTGAACTATTTTGTTATAACTGCAAACTAATGTGTAAATTCGTAGAATAAAGGTAGCCTCCAGTAAAAATTATTTTGGAATTTTCATTTTACCCCATATATCTAAAAATGTACACACGAAATAACGTTAGGCACACACCCTACACACAACTTATTTCATAGGTACATTGTCACCTGCCAATATGAAAGTTAGGTTATAAATCTGCACGTCGCGTTGTTGTTAGATTCGCGGTGCCAACGTTATAACCTGTTAATTACATAGGTACACAATCATTGCATTATACAATATACTAAGTTGAAAATAGTCTTGTCTTGGCACAAGATGTAGAGTGCCACTCGCATAAATGTTCCAAAACCTAGAGGTGAATGAACTCTGAACTATTTCGGAAAGCAGGAAATAGGTGGACAACATGGCAGCTAATTTGAAAATCTAAAAACTAAATTTCATAATTGTTATAAATACACAGGCACGCATTAAAATTTATACTTATTATGTTATAACTAAAGAAAACGTGATTTTCTCCTGGGACTTCATCAATAGAGGTGGCATACCGACGGAGAAGAGAAAGAAAAAAAGTTCTTTCTCCTCCGTGGGCATACCTACCTATTTCCACAATACATAAGTATTAATCCGCTCAAAACACAGTTAATGTAATACCTAGTCTACGTAACAGAATAGAAAGTAAAAAAAATATACTAGGTAGGTAGCTATACTAAATTTAGTTCTTATTTCCATACTGTAGGTCTTCAATGGTAATAAATTATTATTAAAAAGCTCTAACCACGTTCGTCACATGGATCACCAATCCGAAATATTGAATCTAAAGAAGCATCGTATACCTACCTACATAGAAGTTTTAATACTATAGTGGGATTCAATTAAATTGGCGGCTGACCTTCCCTTAGAAATAGGGAGATATCATCCAGCCGATTCCGCAAACCCAAAGTTGAAATCGATTGTAATTATTGTCGACTTTACTACCTGCGCGGAACTGCGCGCTCTCGCAGCTATTTCAGAGCTGACAGCCGCTAGGCAACGCTAGGAAGATTGCATCGAACTAAGTATATCTACCTACCTAGGTTTCTATCGTGGTTTATAATAACGTAGTAACGATATTTAAATCCGTGCCTAGGAATACTGAGTACTCCGAATTTCCGACCTAGTACGTACCGGTACTAGGTATCTTTGATTGCTACAAAATGTCTCATTGATTTTGATATGTTGAAAAACATACGCGTCGAATTGAGAACCTCCTCCTTTTTTGAAGTCGGTTAAAAAAGCCTGTAATTCGGGTTTCTAACCATGTCTTTTATTTTCGCTGTCGGTTATTTATCTATCCATCCATCGCGTTATTTACCTATCCATCCATCGGGCTATTTACATATCCAAATATCCATCCATACGAATTGAACTGATTTAAAAGATAGCATACTTAGATAACTAGGTATTTTATCGATAAGCCGACTTGTGTTTATGTATGAATACATATACCTACGTTAGTTTTAGTTTTTGAGTTTTATGACCTAATACCTATTTTAAACGTTATACTTTTTGTACAGTCAATTTTATTCATCGTGATTGTAAATTTGTAATTCACTCACTATATTATTATTTAGTTTCGTGAATTTCAACAGAATTTTCAGAAATTTCAACAACTCGAACTGTACATTTTTTGCTAACTCTTACTTTTTGACAACGATACCAAAAATTTAAGTTGAATAAACTAGGATCGCAAGAACAGCTCATCCTGAGATATTCTAAGATAAGTTCTTACTAGTCCTCTTTCTAATGATATTATACTTATTAGATTGCGTTCTTTCAGACACGGTGAAGAGTTTAAAGGAAATATAAAAAATAGGTACTCCTTCCTATAATTTCGTAGGATATAAAGTGCCTATTCGAAGTATTCGAACCACATTCAACCGAGTTGAATCACCTCCATATATACTACGTCACAGACGTGTCTCTCAGCATGCGTCACATTTGCGAGAAATCGAGAATTAGTAGGTGACTATTTAGGTTCTAGAAAATCATTAATGAATCCTACTTTTTCCTCATATTTCACATAAATGATCATTGAATTTTGTGTGATATCTTGGGTTCATTATATTTCAAAGTTCTCGCAATATAATGTAATAATAAGGTACGTCATAAACACGTGTCCGGTGTCACAGTGTAGTCTTGCTGTGTGATCTCACGTGGCACAACGTTGCCTGAAACGTGCCTGTTAATAAAGTTAAGGCAATATCCGAATCCGTCGAAATGTTGCTGTTTCTTTTTGCTCGGGCACAACAACCACAGCTATAAAAACCATTGACAAACAAATTGTATTTTACGTAAATCTCTACTTTATACCCACGATAAATTAATATTATACAATAAAACATAGCTTTTGAATTTAGCTTTACAAAGAATTTATTATTTAGAGTTATTAATTTATTGTTGTGCAATCGCCGCTGTATGTAAATTTAGTTTCTTTATCTTTAACTTACACTTTATTGCATAACATTATAAATGGGTAAAACTTTAAATATTTTACATACTGATGTAATTGAAATATGTAGTCTTATTTGAAGTAGCTGTATAATATTACAACTACTCTTCACACGTAAGAGGGGGTTGGTAACTTGGTATGGTAATATTAGGTGGGGTAATTATTGTCCAATATTTATTATAATTATACCATCAGTGCATCTAATCCGATTGTTCTGCTTTTTGCTAAGTTGTATTCTATGTAAATAACTAAAAGAATAACTAACCGCTGTGTACAGGTACCGACACAGGTTTGCTGAGAAACTTATGTCTTGTGTTTGCATTACAGGCAGATTGTTAATTGTAGGTAATTTTTTTAATTCTTTTTTATTTGTTATCTCTTTGAACAATATTGTTGTATTTGTTACCTATTATAATAGGTACATATGAATGGGATGTAGTAATTGTAGACCACGTGTAACTTTTATATGGTACCTAAGTATGTACTACCTGCCTAAGAAAGTTTTTGTCTCTAGTGTACAACTAGAAACTAATATACTCAATACTTCTGATAAACTGGATAAGTACTCAAGTCAAGTAATAATGGGGCATTATAGCCACTGCACATTTTTGAGTGTGCCCAGCGCGTGATTACAAATGCCCGTTGATTTCGGCCAGATGCTAGTCCGAATCGCTCTGGCTGTTGAAGGTGGCAAGTAAAGTTTAAACTAAAATTGATCATCTACTTTTGGGCAGTAAGTATCCGGCGCGTAAGCTACTTTTTGCAGCACAATCGCGCGTTTTCGCGTTCATTGGCTGCCTTTTGCTTACAAAAAGTGAATAACGAACGCGAAAGCCCGGAAAGTAACGAGTGTGGTGTATATAGCCCTAAGTACTGACACAGCTTACTGCCCAAATGGAGGTGGTCAATTTTAATTGGTTCCTTCTTCTAAAATAGGCATAAAACTGGTAACCTAGATACAGCTAGTTCATGGTTCAAAGCCATAGTTTGATGACAAAGTATTTCGCGGAAAATTTCAGGGAACCTACACGTTGGTAGGTAAGCTAATCGGTTAGCCAAAAATAATATTTGTTTTACTTTGTAAGATAAGATATCGAATGTAATTCAAGGTATTATCCCTTTCAAAACTGCTAATAGAAAGAGGGGTAGGGCTACTCATTAGCAGGTACCCACAATAACCCACCCATAAAGTGAGGGGCAATGTTTTTTTTTCTTTTTTTTTTATGTGATTTATAGGTACAGTTTTGAGGAATTAAAACACAGTCTACTGCTAAACTGTTACTGAAGGTGGAACATGATAGGCACATTACAAGTTTTGAAATCCTAAGCTAGACCATAGTAGAAACAGAAGCTGTTTTTACTGATAGAGTCTCCACGACGAATTGAAAATCTTGGTGACATCTCTCAAATTTTCTCAGCAATTATGTAGGTAAAAATCATCAAGGAATATTTTTAACCCCCGACAAAAAAGAGGGGTGTTATAAGTTTGTAGTGTGTATCTGTGTGTCTGTTTGTGCCATCGTAGCTCCAATACTGATGGACCGATTTCAATGCAGTTGTTTATTGATCTTAGCTATTTTTCTGTGCAGCCGTTCAAAAGTTACTGCTCTTTTTCTAGTTGGAGTCGGGTGTTTTTGACGGTTATTGTACTTTGACATCATTTTGGTAATTGCTTTACATGATAGTATAAAAGAAAAAATATCAAAAACAGAGATTTTCATTACACAGGGAAACGAGACCGATATGTGGACATTAGCCTCAAAATTTTCTGTACAGATCAGTCTAAACAGGTACATAGTTTTGACGCATATGGAACCACGTCGGCATGCGGCACAAGTTAGTTCCCGCGCGTTTTATAATGCAATAAATATTAAATATCTATTAGTCGATTTGAAATAAATGATTTACAATTGCGTCACCTTAAACCCTAGACTACGGCTAGGTTTCAAGGTCGGGCTTGTTTGAACTCTAGGTGAAGTCAATGCCCTTCTCACGTGGAATCAATACCGTCATCGACTGTGAACGCACGATATTAGGTAGATGACCTTCGAGGCTTAGGCGTAACGGTTATGTAAACTGTAAGCTAGAACCAGCTACGAGAAAAATTGATCGAAGGTTTGCCTTATGAACATTCATGAGCAGTTTATCTTGAACAAGATTTACGAGAATTCATCTGTGTAGGTTAAAAAATCCTGAACTTAATTTTTCATGTGTTTTACCGTCCGTGTGGATTCCATGGAATTAGGACTTCACATTTTTTTAGAATTCTCCTGTATCGAGGGTGCAGTTTAGAAACATACATGTCACATTCACACACACCCAGACCCGAAACAACTATCTATAGATCATACAAATAATTGCTCTGAGCGGGGATCGAACCCGCGGCACATAGCGTAGAAAGCTAATCGCTTAGCCACTGCGCTCACCGTGTCGTGTCGTGTCGTTGTGGCAAGGCAATCCCGCCTCTTGGACTAGATATAGGTAGATAGAATTGATGGATTTGGATTAGTAGGTACCGACGCGACGGCCGACGGGGGAGTTTATGAGGATTACAAGCTTAAAGTACCTACCTACTTACCTAAATAATAGTTAACGTATCATATACATATAACATATACATAGTTACTATATTCGGTTTGGACTAACGAACGGCGTTTGTCATGGTCCATCTTACACCTAACTCCTGTCATGGTTGACGATTGTGTTTGGATGCAACGTGGACGGTTTCTCTGTCTACGGGATGCAATGACATGCATGCTTGATTACCTTTTTTTTACTATCTGTTGTCTCACATATAAGGAGATATTATTTTTGTGTGTACTAGGTACCTACCTACTTAAACAGTGATGAGCCTCTTGTATATGTAGAATGGATATTGAAATGTGTGTATGACCACTGACCAAGAGCAATATCAACCATAAACTTATTATACTAGTAGTAATAATAAGTTTATGATATCAATGATGAAGTAATAATAACTTTTATCTACTAGCCAAAACTAAATTTTAGAGGAAATGAAAAAAACATTTCATTCTTTAGAACATAATGTATTAAAAAAGGATACTTTGTTATTTTACTCGCATATAAATAGGAAATAAAGTTATCTGTTCTTGCCAGCATAATCATATGGGTAACCATATGATTATGTAAAGTTTATTATTCATATTATAAGTATTGATGTTATAAGCATAAAATGACCAAAACGTCAGGAGTTTTTGTTACTTCATCGTCGATATGCAGATTGCAGAGGCATTTATGTTTGTTTTGGGCCAGCGGTTTAATATGTAAATAAAACAATAATTATTGAACTCGTACTTGACAGGTTTAGTTTAATATTGTTTTTGGCTTAGGTATACATAATTGCAAATATATGTTTACATGAGTTTGTTTAACATTTCTATTTTAAATTCTACTATTTACAAACAAGCGTAATTAATATGAGATATTGTTAGTGCCATCTTCCCCCGATTCCTCTTGTTCTATTATCGCGTTGGCCCATGACTCAGCCTGCCTGTACCTCTGGCGCTTCACGAAGGGAGCATACCACATTCTATGAACAACTACTACTGCGGAGGTTATGGATATAGCCATCAACATCTTCATGAGGGGGCTGGAAGTGCCTACCCATCTTTTGAGTTGCTCCATTATTTAGTTTCACTTGTTACTTCTTTCGCAACCCTGTTCCTTTTATAAAATTCGTCGAATAACGGCCTCCAGATATATATTCCACTGAATACACCTAATACCGTTACTAAAACAATCTGCCCTTTTGTTATCCCTTTGGGTCTATAAATGCGCATTATATTCTAACGCCAGTAATAAATCTGGCTAAATAAATACAAACGAAAATACTTCACTTTTATTGTTATTTCTTGAAAAAATATTTTCAGGTTATGTTTGTTATGTCACATGACGTTCCAAGTCTCCTTGTTCTGTAAAAACATATATTTTTTGCATTAGAACTAGAGGTCGACTATGGTTATAATATTTTTGAAGTGGAAGTATTTAATTCAAATTCAAGTATGTATATCAATATAATTATATTCAGAATTTCAGATAAAGTACGTTAAAGTCTGATAAGACTGGGGGAAGAACCCAACGTAGTTGGGAAAAGTCTAGACTGATAATGATGAACTAGATTTTTTTATTTTCTATGGTAGGTTAGGCTATAAGGGAAAGTTACTAGCAAAGGTTACTAGTGAACTAAGTAGATATAAAAGGCGTGTGTCCAACACAAGACCATACTTTCCCATATTCTATTTTAATTTCTATTCAATCAAACTCGAAGATTTATTCAATATCTACGTAAAATTCTTTAAAGTCTAGTCGATAAAATAAATTCTCGACTAGAACGACTAAGATACCATTAGCCCAATTTGTAGATGCGGCATAACCATAACATTTCGGTTCAGGAATGAGGAATGTCACTAACTGTCACTTTGACAAATAATTTTCAGAGATCTGTCAGTGTCAAGCCAGCCGCAAGCAATTTGATTACAAAAATACAAACAAACATCGGAGGAATACCTATCCAAGAAATACAGAAAGACCATAATTAAGAGAATGGCAAACACTAAAAGAACGGTACCTAACATACTAGTAACAGGTAAATTGAACCGCTTTATTTAACTTTGTTGACATTTTTAAATAACCCACGTGGGGAAATGATGAATTCGAACTAACAAGCAAATTTATTTATTTTTCTACGTCTAGGTACGCCAGGTGTTGGCAAATCTACCATTTCTCGATTGCTGGCCGACAGGACTAAATTTACTTGGCGAGAAGTGTCAAAGTTAGCAGAGGAGTATAGTTGTTTAGATGAATATGACCCAGAGTATCAGTGCCCTTTCTTAAACGAAGACAAGGTAATTCAGTCATATGTGTGCTGATAAACAGCAGCAAAAACAAACCATGCAAAAGCTCAAAGTATTCCCAACATTTGATAGTTTGTTGTTTATTTATCTTTTTTCCCGCCACTCAGTATTAGTGTCCTGTCTTTTATGCCGTCATTTATTTTAATTTATTTGTTTAATGTTTTTCATACGAATATGTACAAAGGTGGTCTTATTGCCAGAGGCATTCTCTGCCAGACAACCTTAGGAAAGAAAGAAAGAAATAAAGTATATTGGCCAATACATGCCAGCAGGCATGCATGCAGGGTGATGCAGAGACATAAAAACATGGTAGATGCACTAGTCATTATTATTATTATTAGGTGAGATTAATATACTTATGTAGAACCAAAGTAATTCATCATCATTCCCTAGTCTATCCCAATAACATTTAACTCATTCCTTAAAGTCTGGCGACTATACTGCCAGATCCCATTACCAGAATCATGGAACAGTAAAAAATGACCAGAATTCATGTTAATTTTGACAAATGGCTAACCTGGAACTATAGTGGTCTATGTGACATTTTAGTTTTGTATTTTAGACCACTTTAGTTCCAGGCTAGTCTTAGTTTTGAGAATTGTCTCATAATCCAGGTTATTTCAGGTAATCACTGCCCATATGTTATGCTGGCGCCTCACATCGCTATTCGGTATTCGGGGTTTTATTCGCTGTTTATTCGGCTATATTCGTGTAGAAGTCCGAATAACTCGAACACACCGTCCACACATCGTCACGAACAGCGAATATGCCGAACATTCACGAATATTTTTGCTATATTCTTGAACGCAAAGATGGACGTGTTGACGGCAGCAGCGGCTTATTATTGTCAACAAACTACACACCATAGAAGTATCCTACTCCTAAGTACTAAACTTAATATATTATCTATGTTAAACACGTCCGTCGCTGTCGCGCACCACGCTCTACTGAGCAAGCCATGTGTGGACGGTATACGAACATATTCGGTATATTCGCAATCCTTTGATATGTGACCAAAAACCGACAACCCGGCGTATTTGCGTATTCGTCTTATTCGTACAAATATAGGCGAATATAGTGACTACACATCGTCGTATTTGGGCGAAGAAGACGAATACGCGAACACGAATAGCGATGTGAGGCGCCAGCATTATAAATAGAAAAAAGATATAATAAATATTTTGAAAACTACTTTTTTCAGTTACTAGACATCATGGAAGGGATGATGGCTAAAGGAGGCAACATTGTGGACTACCACGGCTGCGACTTCTTCCCAGAGAGGTGGTTTGATGGAGTATTTGTTATCAGGACCAATAATACCACACTGTTTGATAGGCTAACAGTTAGGTATGTATTAAAAAAAAATTGTTTGTGTGATTTCTCACCTGCATGCATTTGCCCAACTGGTTTGATATTTCTTCGGGGAACTGCAGCTCTTGGATTGGCTAATGATATTTATTGGCACATCCTAGTAATTTTTTTTTAAAATTTGCAATTGTCTCTAACTACCTAAAACCAGTACTATAGTTGATTGATAGCCTTAAAATATTGGTGTCAATTTAGCGTCTTGACCATTCAATATAAAATTTTGTAAATATTTCCAGAGGGTACACAGGGAAGAAACTGGAAGATAATGTGCAATGTGAAATATTTGAAACATTACTGGAGGAGGCTCAGTCTTCATATAAGCCTGAGATAGTGACAGAGCTGCAGAACAATTCTGAGGAAGATTTGCAAAAGAATGTCAATGCTATTGTGGAGTGGATGGAACGATGGAGAGAAGAAAATATATAGTTAATTTTATGATTTTGTTTCTTTTTAACCCCCAACAAAAAAGAGGGGTTATAAGTTTGTAGTCTGTATGTCTGTGGCATCGTAGCTCCAAAACGGATGGACCGATTTCAATTCACTTTTTTGAAATCTAGTTTAATCGGGAATCATCTTGGCTATGTGTCATGAAAATCCGTTCAGCCTTTCAAAAGATACAGCTCTTTCTAGTTTGAGTTGGGGGATTTTTATAATATATTCAGATAGCATGACATAATATGTATAGTAGCTCCATGCGGGAACCCACAACTCGTGGCATACACTGTTAAACATTTAGCCACTGTACCAATCGAGTCGACTATACTGTTTTTTCTTATATAATATTGTTTAGTTTTAGCTAGCTAATACAAGTAAGAAAAAACATGAATATCTAGCTTCCTATGCAACGAGTTGCGGTTCCTGCACGGTTCTACTACTGTAGGCTAATTCACGTAACTAAAGAAGTGCAGTTGCCGCGCAGTTGCAATAAAATATTGATCATAACAACACATTTGGTAATCTTCTTCTTCTTCTTTCGTTATGGCAATTGAGCCAATGTCGACTATTCTGCCATTTGATATCCTCTGAGCTTCAGTGAGATACGCTCACGTCAAGTTCGAGAGTCACTGCAATACGATCGGCTAAAATCGGTCTTAAAATTACGTGAATTAGCGCTCTGGTACCTATGACCTTTGTGCAAGTGAGATTAATGTCTTTAAATGATACAGGAGAAAGACCCTAGCGTATGGGTAGATAATAATATGACCATGCACTATCTTCAGCTTGGAAATAAGTGTAACTGAATTCTGGAATGGTGATAATGGTTATTTTTACCCATGAAGTATGTGATGATTTAACCCCTTACTAATAAAAACTTGTAATTTATGTAATTTTATAATTTTACCTGTCCTTGTCATTTATTTGCCAGTGCATTAGCTCACCAACAACTTATCAGACTCTTAGGACACAAATTAGCCGTTTGACGGCAACTTTTATATGGTTATATGCTATATTATTATACCATGGGTAAACGGTTGTTTTTATTTTAAACATCTATTATGTTGTCGGTGAACATATTGACCCTTAGAGCTAGATAAACAATTTTTAATCATCGTTTATTAAAGGGAGTTAGGATTTAAGGAATCAATAAAATTAAAACATTTATAAATACAACCTAATTTATTTGTTATTCCACCGACACTATATAAAGAAATGCATTCAAAATTACTGTATTTAGATCAATCTAAAATAAATTTATAAAACCAACACGTCAACGAGGTTGTGAACGTCAACTGAACGGATTAAGAACGGCATGTTGACATGCCAGTGGTTTTATAACATGATCGCTCACACTCGCACGCTCGCTCACACACAGATCTTTCATGGAAAGTTTTACATCACAACATGTTTAGAGCTCCTCCTTCTTGGGTTTGCCCTTTCTGTCCCAGCCCTTGAACTCGCTGGAAGCCTGTTCCGCGGCGTACTTGATGAAGTCTTCGAGAGCGCGACCACCCTGGAAAATATTTCAATTTATTAAATGAATACAGAGAATCAAATTTGAAATTATGGTTTTTGATTACGGCAATATGTTAATGATATAAATAGACCTGGGAGTCTAAAATGGCCACTTTATGTATAACATTTTATAGCCTTTGTGTGCACTTTTATATTTTTCTTTTTCGAGCTCTCTGTAGTGAATTGATTAGCTACTAAGCAAGAGTTGTAACGGGTCCGATTGCCTAGTCTGCGCAAGCGTTTCGTTTTTAACCCCCGACAAAAAAGTTGGGTGTTATAAATTTGTAGTGTGTATCTGTGACATTGTAGCTCCAAAACGGATAGACCGATTTCAATGCAGTTTTTTTAAATTGAAAGCTAGTTTAATCGGGTATCATCTTAGCTATGTTTCATCAAAATCAGTTGTCGTTCAAAAGTTACAGATCTTGTTCTAGTTGGAGTTGGGGGTGTTTGACGGTTAGGTTATTATGTATAAGTAAGTTAGGTTATTATGTAACTAAGTAACTAAGAACTCACATTGTATCTGACGGGCTTCTGGGTGTTGTCGCTAGGCTTCCAGTAGATGGTGGGGAAGCCGGACACGTCATACTGGGACTTGGGCCAGTCGTTGGTGGTCGCGTCGATCTTCACGATGTCGATCTCCTCGTCCTTGAGCTGTTACGATAAATAAATTGATTTAATCAAATGTTTTCGCAGTTTGCTTCTATGAAGATGTTTTTGTAGTATGAGTGTAGATCTGAAATGTATGGTAGAAATAATTTTCCTGCTGAGTCAAATGTGCGTCCCATAGTCAGGGTAGAATTTAATTATAAAACAAGAATTTTATGTTATCAGCGCCAATATCTGTTGTATATTCCATTCATAATAGAAATAATTTTGACTGAGCGCCGACAAAATTAATTGATAACAATAACGAGTAGATAGATACAAAGATTTCATTTATCAAGATAAAATCAAACATTGCAACACACATATTTATTATTTTCATATTCGTTTCGTTTATTACATATTTCGAAAACGTCGCATATTTAAATAAGGTCTTTCGTTCAGTTAATTGAGCGGGCGTCGTCGGGCGTTCGCGCCGGTCACCCCGTAAAATAGTAGGGTGAAAGTCGCACTCCTGTCAACTGACCAATCGCAGATATTTTGTCGATTGGTCACTCGCTTATCGCAGTTGTGGGTCGCCCAATGCCGTTCAATTATTCCCAATGAGCGAGCGACATTCACACGGGTGACTTTCACACGGAAAAATGAATTACTGATCATATCCAATATTATGATAATTGTTTACCTTGTCACCAAGTTCCTCCCAGATTGGCGCGAGTTTCTGGCAATGTCCGCACCAGGGCGCGTAGAACTCGATCAGGGCGTCCCTTCCACTGTCAGTCACCAGTTCCTTGAAGTTCTTGCCCACGGCAACCTTGACTGGGCCGGTGTTATCCTCGGGAATAGCTTCGGACTTAACGAAGGGCTCCAGTTTGCCGTCGAGCAGGTCCTTTGTGAAGAATAACAGGTTTTCGATGCTGTAAATAACAAAGATAAATTTAATTTGTGTAGATAGTACTAAACTTTATTTTCTTCTATTTATAATCTGTTCATAATATAACAGAAAAGACACAGGAATAGAGTTAGCTAAGACAACAACTGAAATATGAAATCTAATTCTATGAAAGAACACTCATCATTTTACTGCCCTTGTCCCATTTTATTTGGGGTCGGCACAATTTCTTCCATTCAGCTCTATTAGACGTCATCTCAGAGTTTACGCGTTCTTATAAGCCATGTCAAATTTCACACAATCTATCCATCTTTTCTTGGGTCTGCCCCTTCTCTTACATCTATCCACATACATTAAAACTCTTCTTGTTACATGTTTTTCATCCCTCCTCATCACATGCCTATACCACGGACAAACATTTACTTTTCAACTTTTCTGTCTTCGGTGCCACTTTCATACTTCCTCTGATATACTCATATAAAAGAACACTATACTATTCATCTGTCAAGTTGTGCGCTCTAAGGTCAATAAAAATTTACTTAAGCGAGAAAAGTTGAATGGACCATCAGCGAACCAGTTCTAAAGATAATAGACTTTTCATCCCACCATCTCGGAAAGAGTATTTTTAATCTTCAATATCTGAGTGGAAAAGCCGTTTTTATTCTCTAGAGGATAAAGTAAATTTTCATCCCACCATCTCGGAAAGAGTATTTTTAATCTTCAATATCTGAGTGGAAAAGCCGTTTTTATTCTCTAGAGGATAAAGTAAATTGAATTTAGAACATCGTGTGCACTAAGTTTGTGAATTAAACGTTTTTTTTTTGCATTTAGTCATTTCCTCGCTGAGGTGGAATGAAAAGTTACGTGTTGCACTCGAGTGCAAAGATTTTTCACCTCGTGCTCTTTTGATTTCCTCGCTAACGCTCAGGATTCTAATTTTGAATCACTCGCTGCGCTCGTGATTCAATTTTAGAATCCTTCGCTTGCTCGGTCATCAAAATTGAACACGCGGTTAAAAAGCAACTTTGCACTCTTGTATAACAAATAACTATTATACCACAGGAATTAAATTAATTTCCTGTCATTGCATTGTATTTAAATAACATCGAAAGGCTATAAAGACGTTAGGTAGAACGATCGCCTGCTTATCATTTGCAAGGTAATGCTTTGCTAAGTAAGCGGGCCGTGAAACAATCGTACGAAACAACGCCACCACGATAACATGACCATAAAATATTCAGTTCCATAAACATGGTATTACTCCATGTTGCGAATGTTTACGCGGAATGAGTTTTATAATACAACACCGTGTTATTTTTGAGAATTGGCATTCGTCCAGGTTGAGTTAATTAATTAATCCTTGGTTAAGTGTTTGCAAACAAAGTTTTATAAATACGATGCTGCATTCTTAAGCGTATGTTAGTATTACTTTTTTAGATTGGTCTAAACCGGGAGATCACGGTTTTAACGTAAGATTTAGATAAGAAAACCTTGTTTTCTTTGCTATCTTTTACAGCAATGTCTATAAACATATCATTCCAATTTACACTATGGCCTGGGTTCGATAACACGTAATTATTTCTCCCTTACAACTTGCACTACGGGACACAGTCATAGTAGTTACTAACAAAACTACCAGTTAATAAAATCGATGACTCAGATTCTTGTATAACCCGAAAAGCGAAGGAGAGTTGACACAATAGAACATGTATTGTTAGCGTGCGCCGGCGACCATTCGCAGCTTAGATGAAAAGAAGTGTTTTATACAACTTTTATCTGAAGGTCTGCCTAGGTGTAAGAAGTTGTAGGGACACTACTAACGCAAAACTTCTATATACTCAGACGCACATCGTATTAGCTCGGGGTGTACGTGAATCGTCTTACCACAATCATATAGTCAGGTCGAACATATTTTATTTATACTCTAGCTTTCTCCGGCTGTATGGAATGCTTCTTTTTAAATTTGAAACCTAGTCGATCGCGCACACTATATCTCACCAAAGTTTAATCGTAATCGGATGAAAGGTATATGAACGCATAGAAGACGAACAAATAAACAAAAATACATTTCATAAATTAGATAATAGTATTTCATTGTCTGGTTCTGGTACGTGTATCAGAAATGCGGGGTCATATTTAAGGGTGTGGATCAGACCATCAAACTGAACAACTTTCTCTATATGACCAATATATTAATAATCGCGAAAAAATTCTCAGTTGTCCCATACGTTTGGGTCAAGTAGGTATTAAAGTTTTGTATGGGACAGCTGATATTTTTTCGCGATTACGATGTTGGTACCATAGAGAAAGTATTTCAGTTTGATGGTCTGTTCCAAACCCTTAAATATGACCACGCATTTCTGATAATCATTTATAAAATACATCAAATCGTTTACCACGTGTAGATTATCAAAGAAAGTTAAATTTAACATGATTTTCATTATTTTTAAATAACGTTTATCGTTAAAAAGACGTGCGAAAATTGTTTACTAATTAAGACAAGTAAGAAAAAGCTAGATATTATGGAGTGAGAAGTCAAGAATCTAGTGTGCACGGTTGCCTACCTGAACTCGGTGGTCATGACGAACTTGTTGCCGTCGGCGTCTCGGCCGGCGACGACGGGCTTGTCGCCCTTGGCGTAGTCAATGCCGTACTCGTTAAGCTCGTGCGTGAAGTCGTCCTTGTCGCTCACTGCGAAAGTAACCTCGGACATCTCCTTGGCAACCTGTGTATACGAATTAAGAGATAAGACTTTTACTTTTAAAAATCTCGCTGTTTTCTCAATATAGGTAGAAAATACAGAATACGAACCGCTGAATGCTGAAACACAATTCAATTTTAAGACGCTTTTAAAAGTCATTCTGTCGCTACTGTTCACTATAAAATGACAGTAACAGCACGAGAGTTAAGAACAACTTAAACTTGAGATGTGTTTGAGTATACGGGTGTAAGTCTGAAGATCTATATAGTTTACTTAAAAATAAGCCATACTTGGAATTAGGTACTTTGTTTATTGACTTCTTCGGTCTTAGCGTATGCTCAACTCGATTTCAATATGTTGTGACTATATGAAAGTTATACTTTTAAAAAATCTTTAAACTTTTTTATATCTTTTCTAAAAATTGTTCATGGAGAAATTGATTTTCCACCATGTATGATACGAAACAACATACTGTAGTAAATTACTGCTAGCTTGTTTTACGAAATGCTTAATTTTTAGTTGCGTCGTATATTTTCTGTTATTTTAACACACTATAAGCTAAATAGCTATGGTTCATGGAAGTAGGTTTGAGTAATGAGTAAAGCATGGATAATAGAGCGTGAAATTGCTAGTTAAGATAAATAAGTAAAGGAGGTTAATACATAATTCGTTCCTCACATTTTTTTTAATAACTGTTGTATTTATGTGATGCAAAAAGGATTTAGTCTAGTAGTCAAAGTTGTTCATAATGTAATGACGAGTACAATAACCCTTTAAGGGGGTCGGCGCCTTGATTACGTAAGAAAATCTGACAGCCACAGCGACCAACAAACTTTGCATCCCTTTCTCGCTTATAGACGTTTTCATAAGAGGATAGGGAATAGGACGTTTTTGTGTAACTGTCATATTTAAGCCCCGACAAAAAAAGGGGTGTTATAAGTTTGTAGTGTGCATCTGTGTGTGGCATTCGATTTTTAATCGAAAGCTTGTTTAATCGTGTATCATCTTAGCTATGTTTCATAAAAATCTGTTCAGCCGTTCAAAAGTTACAGCTCTTTTTCTAGTTGGAGTCGGGGTTTTTGACGGTTACGGACTAGAAAGGTAAATTTATAGGTATATTGACTTGCCTTGAGCACGCGGTTCCTCCAGTAGTTGGTTCCCTTGGGGTTCTTGACGTAGTCCACATCGTAGAAGGCGACCACCATAGGGTCGGTGAAGTCGCGTACGTTGTCCTTCTGGCGGATGCCGACCAGACCGTGGCTGCCAAATTATAATTCTGTTAGTTACGACATGACAGTAAAATTGGCGCAGTAGCTAAGCGATTGGATGCTCTTCGGATCGCGGTTCCGATTGCCACACAGAACAAAATATTTGTCTTATAAAATGTCCAGTCAGTACATTTTGCTAGCGTTTCTATTCTGTAGTGATTGTAGAATGTACACTTATATACGAGTACCTACTGGATACTAACTTGTTTTATCGTTTACTGATTTTAAGACAGAAAAACACAGATTTATAAAAATCTTTAAATGCAGTCTTCATTAGACGAACGACGATGAACTAGACACATGCAACGAAGACTGGTCATCATTGGCACATGGTCGAACAGCATGGAAATCAAGGAGGAGGGAAAGGCCCAGCAGTGGGATAATACAGGCACGCAGTAGTAGTATAGCGGTCTTTATAAGCTTGAAAACCTTGAGATAGATTTCAAGGAACAAATCTCCCTATTTCTAATAGTGTAGCTGCCATAGAAATTTTTGTTTAATAACTAAAACTTTATAAAACAAAAGTCTGAACTACATTTGTCTGATTAGGCTACCTAATACTTAGATTAATATTCCACAAGGTAAAATATTATGCCTACAGCTATGAATTAATTAATTTAAATAATTGATGTCAGAAGTCACGCGAATCCAAGCGAAACATTATTAAATTCAAACAAAATTGTTCCATAGTTTGTAACACATTATATCAAATTGTATTACATGGGTTTAAGGGGATTAAGATGGAGGTGGGCGGGCCACATAAGCCGCCGAACCGATGGCAGGTGGGGCAGCAAGCTTCTAGAGTGGAGACCCAGGACCTGGCGAAGAAGCGTCGGTCGTCAGTCGGCTAGATGGGCTGACGACATCGTAAAAATAGCCGGAAAAACTAGATGAGGGAGGCTAAACACTGGGAAGAATGGCGTGCAAAGGAGGAGGCCGTCACCCAGTATTGGGTAAAGAATGGCTCACGAAGAAGAAGGGGATTAGATGGCCTAAATACAATAATTATGTTTAAAGAGTTTGTTGATGAGTTTTTGAGTGTATTAGACATAAAAAATATAAATGTTATACTTGAGGACATCACGGAACAATTGTATTGGTTTTTTTTAAATAAATTAGCCCAATCTTTTTAAAAGAAATAATATCTTAAGGCCATTTATAACCTAAATGGCAATTTCTCTCTACACCAAAAAAACTGTAATGTCTTCCTTAACAATTTGTATAGATATTTTTCATAATTTTTCAAATACATTTGAAAATAACGAATAAAGACCCTCAGTTTGGTAGATTTTACGCTCGCAGCCCTTTATCGTCTCATTTGGTTACGTGAGGAAATATATTACCTATGCTGCTATCTTTTTCTGGCATTTTAGATCAGTTGAGTGGGACAACATTAAAAAATATACATATCGACGATTGAAAGGCTATTTGATCTAAGCGACATTTTTTTTTGTTATTTTTTTTATTATTGTTTTTCGAAAAACAATTTAAAAAAAAATGTCGCTTACAATAAATAGCCTTTCAACCGTCGATATAAATATGTTATAATTATACTTACAAGTTGTTCTTGATGAAGGCATTGAGCGAGTACGTCTCGATATCACCCTTGTACACGACGGACGAGTCTTCAAACTTATTCTGCAGGCGTTTGGGACGGAACAATACCACGTCATTCCTGTTGACAAAACGTTACTTTAATGTACAGTACATAGAGCAAACAAGTCCTTCGCTGCAAGAGTAAAATAATCTGTAGGTTGTTCTAGTATTAAAACATGAATTTTTTGTGTCCATATTAATATAGTATAAATTCGCTCTATAAATAGTTTTTTTGAGTAACATTACTCAAGTAGCTGTCAAAATTTTCGCCTGAACTTCATACATTTGGAAAAACTAGGATGCCTTTATTAAAATAATATCAGTCAAACTCAATACATGGTAAATATCTCGTTTTTAGTGCTATTAATAGAGTTAGTGACCTTGACTGATTAAAAAATAAATATCAATTAATTCAAATTATTAACAAGAGTTGTCTAAATTGTACTTATCATCAATCTTAAGAGAATTATAATTTAATATAAATAGAATTATAGTTTAGAACAGGATAAGGAATTTTAGTTCATAAGGTGATATAATTTAAATTTTTTGTTCTACTTTGAGAATTTAAATTTAAAGTTTAATTTAATTTGATAAGTTTGTTAGATTCTTTAAATATGCATGCTGTGATTTTCTGTAACTGAGGAAACTTATCATTGTAAGCTTTTGATATATTGTGTATTTCTTGTTGGAGATCCTAATAAAAATGTTTTTTTTTTTTCCAAAGTAAGTAAAGCTAACTTGTGAAATCCCACGAGAGTATTAATGTGTGATTTTCAGTGTTCAATGACTCCATGACGACACGTTTACCGTTACATTTGCACTATCAAGAAAGCCTAAAAAGGTATTACTCACGGAATAGATAACAACTATGATATTCATGAGCCTGGTAATGTTAAGGTGCATTTTTGACGTAATAACAGTTCATTACGGACTTTAATGGACTACTTTATACTTGTATAATAATGGACTATTATTGTACAGTCTGCATCGCCACGTAACTGTCATTACAGCTGGGTTGCAGACTTTGAGCAAACAGTTATAAACGAATGCATGCATATTTGACATCTGTACCACCTTACACGGCTGACGTGTACGAAAAGGTCATACAGCTTATTAACGAATCCAAATTAACGTGAAACGTGGCTAATCGTATACATATCGTATCGTCACACTTGTTGCGTCTGAAGGCAAATAGTTTTTTAAACAGAATTACAATATTTAATACCACCTGTTTATGCAACGTGTAATTTTACTAACGCAAACTAGCACACACCTTTAATAGAATAATAATGCAATAAACAAAACTTTTTTAAAAATTAACTATTATTTTTAAGAAAATAGTTTTGAGCTTAGAATTATTTACTGCACTTAAAATTGAATCTTATTGTCTTGAAATAATCAATCATTGGCAAAATCGAGCGTCGGTTGGAGGATTTAAAAAAATAATTAAAGTAAATGTTTAATAATCAATACTAGCGGCCCATCCCAGCTTCGTACGGGTGGACATTTTTACACCTTGGATTACATTTTGGAGAGACCCTTAATATTTTTTTTAAATAAAATTTGCCTATATTTCTCAGTGATAATATAGCATTCTACTGGTGAAAGAATTTTTAAAATCGGTCCAATAGTTTTTGTGTTTATTCATTACAAATAAAAATATAAGTCTTTTCTTTTAATAATAGTAGTGTAGATAGATGAAGACATACTATAAACCGGATATTGAATACGACGGGTAATAATGTTAATTATGTTTCGAATATAAACCTGTCTTGTAGAAGCCAATCACACACAAGGTTTATTCCAATTAATACCGTTAAAACGAACCACGAATATTTTTGAAACTTCTTATAAAAGTTGCAATAGGAAAAATTTAATAAGTATTTATTAGCTAATGAGTTTTTAATTCTGAAAGTGACCGAATGTATATAAGGTTATACCTTTCTAGTCCCGATACCTTTAAGTCTACATCAGAAGCCCAATTCTCGTAATAAATTTATAATATGACTGAAAGTTGACCGAACTGAGATTATATTATGAATTGACAAAAAGTCATGTATTCTACTCCTCTTAAAGTTCAGTCCGATTCCAGTATGATTTGGATTCAATCTTCTTACAAACTCATTTCAATCTCATTTTTGACGTTTGTGTATAGACGAGAGTGTCAATTTTATTATCTGTGTCAGTTCAAAATGTTAGCAGAATACCGATTTGCCTTTTATTCAACTTTCGATCTCATTACAATATAATGTCACGTTTGACGTTGTTTGTTATGGTACGAGAATACCATTTGTGACATTTATGACATTGGTAGTAGATCGGAATGAGATCCGAACTATATTTTGAACATTTTTAATTACGAGAATTGGGCCTCAGGGGTTATTGTATTTTACTAAGAGAGCAAACCTGAAATCCGCTTTCCCATATAAATAATTCAATATTCATTAACTAAATGTATGGAACAGCCGGCTTTTTTTCGCGATTTTATCTTTGGTTACGTAGTAAAAAAAAATCATAAAGAAGAGTATACCCCTTAAAGGGAGCAGGACTAGAAGGGTTGGACCTGGCATACGGTGTTAAGTTTTATGAGCTTGACAACCCCTTAAAAGGGTTTACACGATTAAGGAAACACCTGTATGAAGTAATAACTAAATTATATAAGAAAGTGTGTTCAAACAATCGTCTTATAAAGGCACACGAAGCTGAGACTATTAACAACTAGCTATTTCCATAAACAATGGCGTCCGTCCGCTTTACGTTTACCGCGAAATCAGTCATTATTCGTATTCAGTCACACTCGCCTCAAGCAATCTATATTTTTTAATTCGTGATTGATCAGCGGGTCTACCGCGTAACTAAAATGGTAATGAACATCGACTCTGGTAATAAACTTTAATAAGATCGTCAGAGATTGAACTTTGAGCTGCCTTGTAAAAAAAATACTGATCATATTGATAGTAGTCCCAACAGCATGATCGGTAAAAAATATATAAGGTAGTTCGAAGCTTAGTCTCTCACGATCGTATTGTAGTTTATTACCAGAGTCGATGTTCATTACCATTTTAGTTACGTGGTAGACCCCCAGGATATGAAGAAGTGGATGTATTGATAAAAGGTCCTACTTTTCTAATCCTGATCCCTTTAAGGGATGGAGGAAAGCTGTTCCACACATTTAGTCGAGTAATATTGAATTATTTGTATGGAACAGCAGATTTCCTGTCTGGTCCCTTAGTAAAAGTTGTTCATAATGATGTACCATAACCCCTTAAAGGGATCGGGACTACAAAGTTAGAACCTTGTATGTAGTTGTACTCTATTCTGTACTTATTATCACATACAAAGGTTTCATCTACGGGGCACAATTCCAAACCCCAGGGTGCTACTAAGAATTTTTATAGAGAAAATCCCAATTACACTTTGCCCGACCCGGGGATCCGAAACAAGCTCAGAGGGCTAATTCACGTAATTTTAAGACGCGCCGATCGTATTGCAGTGACTCACGAACTTGACGCGAGCGTATCTCACTGAAACTCAGAGGATACCAAATGGCAGAATAGTCGACATCGGCTCAATTGCCATAACGAAAGAAGAAGAAGAAGATTACCAATGTGTTGTTTTGATCAATATTGTATTGCAACTGCGCGGCAACTGCACTTCTTTAGTTACGTGAATTAGTTACGCACTGGCGATCACTAGACCAACCGATCAGTCAATTCTACTTCATTTGATAATCAGCCTATATTATGATTGTGTGACTTCACGATCGTATCAATCCGTAACGTGTCGTGTTACGGATGTGGATCATTTACAGTTTCACAGTTGATGCAATTTTCCGCAGTTTCATACGCATTAATACAATTAACTTAGAAGGATGTGTTTATTTCCGATTGGGAAACTTCTTTTCTTTCTTTTCATTACAAAAGTCGCTTTCCGGCGGATTTTGTGATTTTTAGCGCACAGTAAGTGGTATTTGTCTGGATTCATAGTTTATCTTTATCAAAATGTATTATGATTTTAAATATGACCCTATATCAAAAGGACCGTTTTTCTTTTGCCTTTAGGGGGTAATCTTCCTTTACAGATTATGTAATTCTATAAAGACGATCCTGTATCATAGAATAAATTATAGTATCTTAATATTTTGAACCTAAACAGTGTTAGGCGGCGTCCTCATAGAACGCGATTACGCGACCATCGCAAGTTCGCGCGAATTTTGCCCGCGATCAAACGTACACGGTGTCGAATATGTACCTAATTAATTGACATTCGCGCGATGTAACATATTGTAATGTACGAACAAAGTTCCCACGAACTTTGTGTTTCAGTTGACATTCGCGCAATGTAACATGTAATGTACGAACAATTCGGGCGAACTTGCAATGGTTGCGTTATCGCGTTCTATTAGGACGATGCCTTACAGTTTGGTTCTATTACCATCAAGTTATAATATAAAGCATTACATTTAATAATGGAATAGTTTATTGAGGAAGTTCATGTCCATGAACTGGAATGAATTGTGATCAACAAGGGATTCAATTTATATATCCTGTATTCAAATGGTCCTTGATTTATGTTAGAAACTAACATTTATGCCATAAAAAAATCAATATGGCCTTTGAAAGACATTTCATTGCTGATAAAAAATTATATTGTTGTTGTTATCAATGTTGAAAATGTCATATAAATTCTATAAAACACAGTAAAAGGTTGAAAAATAACTTCGTACGAACAACTGTGTACATATTATATATAAGTTATGTATACTATTAAATAAGACCAGTTGTTTAAATACTGTAGTAACCAAGATAATGATGAATGTTAATTACTTATATACAAATACCTACCAATTTGAATTGTATTGAGAGCCACTTTTCATTACTGACACAAGATTAACGTTATAGATAATACATTTCTATACTCGTCAAAACAAAATAAGGGCCACTTGCAAATTTCGACATTATGGATGATTTAATGATCATTAACTATATCCATGTGGTAAATTGTACAGCGTTGTGTTATTTTAAGTGTTTGCGAACACTTTTACAGCATTCCGCTTGAAAAACCGTTAAAATGGGTAGATTTTATCAACTTTTTTGAAACCAATTAATTTTACCCTGTTTTTAACGTGAATTTTAAGCTCATTTAACATTAGAATTGTACTGAAAACAGTTTAGTGTGTCGAGTCAGTGCGTACATCGACATTTTAAGAACGTAATTCCACAGGTTCGACTTCAAATAGACTTGACTACAACGACCAGGACCATAACACTCATCCAAGAAGGCTATTCGTAGCGATCTGTAGTTTTACAGCCGAGATTTTCGCAGCGAGCGATTCAAAATGCCTGGAATTGCTTTTATGAGATCCAAAATTTTGTCAGAAGTCAGGAATTAGGTAGAGCCAGAGGAATCACCGCTCAGGAAGACCGCTACATAGACTTACATGCACGCAGAGAGAGCACCATCACTTCCCGCTCTGTGCAAACCCGCTTGTGCCTGGCCACAGGCACGTGACTAAGTGACCAAACAATCAGAAATCAGTTTTATGAAGACCAGCAATTGTCCAGGAGTCAAGTGGTGCGAATTCAATAGACCAGTATTCATCATGTAAATCAATCAACATCCGCAAGGCAACAATTGGACTATAGCGTAAGTGACTGAAGCACATTGCTTTTTACAGATGAGAGCAAAGTAAAAGTTTTTAGTGTTGACCGTTGCATAAGGGTGTGGAGATGAAAAGGGAGCAACTTGCAGATGCCTGCATCCACAACAATGATCGATTTGGGGGGCCCAATGTTATGGTGTGGGGAGGCATAAGCCAAACTGGAAGAACTGAGCTCATAATTCAGAACCAGGGTACAGTAACAACTTAACGATACATCCAGGAGGTCATAAGACTCTATGTGGTGCCATTTGCATAGCAAGTGGGTGCAGGTTTCAAGCTGTTGCACGGCAATGCATGCGCTTATACTGTTAGAGCCACCAGAGAGACACTAGAAGAGGCTTGTATACAAGTGTTGCCGAGGCCAGCGAACAGTTCGGGCTTGAACACAATTGAACACATGTGGGATCTGTTGAAAAGAAGAGTATGAGACACAAATTGATCAGTGGACAATGAAAGACAGCCCTTAAACGTCCTAAAATCGAGCAAGGAACAAATCTCTCAAGAAACAATGCGGCATCTGATAGAAAATGCCCTCTAGGCTTCAAGAATATGCTCAGATAAGAGGAGGTTACACCAGATATTGATTCAAAAAGGAAGAAGAATAAACGCCGTGGAATTTCATTTTTAATTGCATTTTTAGTCCAAGTGTACTTTTTGCTGAAGTTGCACTTTTTCTTGAAAATGTTGTAAAATTTGTTTTTCTTTTCTGTGGATTGTGTAAAATTTAAACCCATTTCATTAAAAACAAATCATTACAATGAATTTTACAACTTAGAAACCTAGGAACCTCATAATTGGCCCAGAAGATCAAAAATATAAGGTGGCCCTTATTTTGTTTTGACGAGTATATATATACACGACCTGTAGATTGTGTACACGTAAATGCATAATTATGTTGTAAAGTTTTAAATAACTAAAGATTTTATAATTTACATGAAAATAAAATTGTGGTAATTTTTTTATTCATATTTTAGTGGCAATACTATAATGTTATGCCAAGGTAGTCACGAAAATGCAGTATAATTGCTGGTAGTAACAACATTTCATGCTAGATATCAGTAGATATTACGAATAACATGGTAACAATGCTATACATACCATAGATAAAATTATATTGTATAGTACAATACATACCATAGATAAAAGTGCTCTTTTTAAATAGCTGCACACAAAACATGTTTTTACTATGACATTCATTTATTATATTTGTCCTACTCTTACATCCAAATTCAGATAATAATATGAGCAAAATCCGTTAATACGTCAGTTATTTAATTGCTTCGAATTGCAGTCAGAGTAATTAAGGGCCATTCACTGACAAAATAACTGATGATGATAAAAACATCCATTTATTGGTATAAATTTAAGTTCTTTAGCTGCCATTTTTGTAATAAATGCATGATTGGCTGCAGCATCTCTTCTGAACTCTGATCTCTGCGAGATATTTGTATTTTGGTTTTTTTCTTATTTTTAATATGTGTAAAATTACTGTAGCTTTCATTGCATTTAATATTATATTTCTACTCATCTAGTAACGTACCTTACTATCATGCTGTGCGATTACGCTAGGGTTTCAATCTGTACTAAACCTACATAGAATTACATTCATACTAATCAATTGTTACCTGTTGTAATTGCCTAATAAATAAATAAATAAACATCCATTATTTTGTCACTAAAATTGCCCTTAGGCTGAGCTTGCAAAAAAAATGCTGGAGCCATAAATACCTGTTTAAATAAAATTGAATAAGTTTACTTACTTGTATCCAGCCTTTTGAAGGACATCGCTAGCAGAAGCATGGCCGAAGATGACCTCTTCACGCATCTTGTCGGCTGTCTTCACGAAGTCACCCTTGAGGTCTGACTCCTTCTCAAAGAAGCCAATGACCACCACTTCATCCTTGTTCAGGAATGCTTCATAATCAGCAACAGTCTTGAGTTCCTTGGAGCTGGGGCCGACTTGAGCACGCATGTACTTGACGATGCCATCTGTGGGGGGGGAGGGGGGAGATTAGTCAGTTGCCGGTCAGTACCGGAAGAAATGGTAGTTTCCAGGCAGATGATGACAGCATCTGCCTGGAAACTACCATTTCTTCCATCAAATAATTGCCTGCCAAATAATTGGTTTAATTCAAGATACTGGTTTTATGTACTAATTGGTTTGTAAGTTTTCAATACCAGTTGATGTGGGTATACTGAAATTTGAGAAAGAAAAGAGGTGCTTGGTGCTCTCATGGCCAGGTAATAAAACAATCCAATGGTATGGTAAAAAGATATGCTAATACTATATTTTTTTTATAAGATTGCTTTAATATGTCAATGTAATTTTAAATTAATGTTCTAACTAGTTACTTATCAGTTTTATTTTCATTAAATGGTTTTCATTATCAAGTTATTTCAGTTTTTCGTTTCAGTAAATTATTAATGAGTTTAATGTAGGGTGACCTGTTCAACAGTTAACCACATAAAATTCAAACCACCATATCTCATAATTGTTCATTAAAAACATGTTTTGTTCTACTCTAGTCAAAAGGCAGGTTCATTAGCTACATATTGGCATTGAAGGACTGTTCATTTTCCAAAGGAATTTAGAGAAAAAAATGTTTTAAAACAAAATGAGAATTGGTTAACTGTGTCCACACTATAGTACACTATTAACCGGGGGGGTAATCAACAGTTAACCATGGGGTACACAATTAATCACTAAATATGATAAATTAATTATTTTGAAATAATAACATTATATGTTATTAAATTGACCTTTTATTTGTTATTAAAGGTTATTTTGTCTAAATTAACACAAAATATATGTTTTTCTGATAATAATTACGAAAAAATTTACATGTTTATAACATTATCAATCAGACTTCTTGATTTGAGACATAATTATAATAAATAATGCTTTTAAATCCAAGCAAGGCTTTAAAAACATTATTTTTTATAATTATGTAATTAAATTAACATTTTCATGTTAACAGAACATACAACCAGGGAGATCCATTAAGTTTAATTATAACCTATACAGTCAACCATGGTTAACTGTGTACCAACTGCATTTGGTTAATTGTAGGCCACCCGGCTCCCAAAGCCGTTGAGCTAACCTCACTTTTAAATAAGCGTCATTACACACGTAATATCTATACCAAATAAAGCATGTTTAGTCAGTCTACCCAGCCGACAAATAATGATTATTGTAAAATCAAACCAAATGAAGTTAAGAGAAAAACTACTCACGCTATTTTTTTAACTTTTTTCATTAAAAACACAAAATTTGATGTCACACAACTGACGCCCGCACTAGTTCGCTGCAAATTGGGGAGGGGGGAGCGGGGCCGTTTTGACGTCTAAATTGCGCGGTTGCACGAAATAGTAACGTCACGTTTGCGAAATATGGCCATGGTTAATTGTGTACAAGTGGTTAACTGTTGGACAAGTCACCCTAACTAGCCTAAATCAATCAGTCTGAAGCATTCTATAAAAAAAAATACCATACAGTTAACCTTAACTTTGAATAACTTGTATAACTGTACATTTCCAATTATGTACTCTGAAATTCTCTACTCAGCTCCAGATGAAAAATGAGTATCAGGTTTTGATTGTGACTTATTTAGATCCACAACAGACATGTTACGAGTTTCAATTTCAGTTATCCTTAATCAGTGAGACTTATCAATATTACAGGAAATTAAAATAGCTGCCTTTATCAGTGCCAACATAACACAATATATTAGATTTTTTCGGTTTATTTTATTATACAATTGTGTTTTTCCTGTATAGTCTTATAGTGACTATTATATTTCAACCTTTTTGTATAACAGTGCGTTGGAATTTTAATTTCAGCTGTGTAATGGATATCATTCTACACATAAATAAATAAATCCTGTCCATTTCAGTCCCACTGCTGGGCATGGGCTTTTCTCAGATTAAGAAGGGTTAGGCCGTCCATACTGGCCTAGTACGGCTTGGCGGACTACACACATCATCAAGAACTATAAGAGGCCCTCTCAGATGAATAACTTAATTAATGAATAAGAATAAAAGTCTGCAAATAAAAAATATTATCATACAATAGATTATCAGTAGAAAATCTATTGTATGATAATATTTTTCAGGTAAAATAATAGTGCAATGAATTAAATCAGTAATGAAGTTGTAGTTAACTTCATTATAGGTTTTAATTAATTGACAGTAAAGAAATACTTGTTGGGTAGGACCATAGTCTACTGTAGTCTTTAGGTAGGACTTTTTTACAACCCAGCCACATGAGGCCTTACAACAGTAACTAATGTCTGTATTTTGTCACAGTATTGTTCAAGGCCTTGTGTGACCGTTTGTGAGTGGAATGGCTATGAAAGGAGTACATAGTTGTTGGCTATAATCAACTAGGAGCATCTAGAGTTTAGTTGAACTTTCACCAAGCAAATATCTCTGACACAACTTTTATAGAACTACCTTCAGAAAAAAAGATTTCCCTATTAGTAAAATGGCAGTTATAGAACTTACTTGCTTCCCTGGGGCCATTGTAATCCTGAGAAACCTCTCCCTTTCTGAAGATCTTCAGTGTGGGGTATCCTGACACCGAGAACTGCTCGCATGTGCTCTTGCCGCCCTCGGTACAGTCCACTTTCGCCACCGCGACAGGAGGGTCATCGCTCTTCAGCACGCCGGCCGCCACCGCGTACTCCGGCTTCAATCTCTTACAATGACCGCACCTAACATACAATTACACACGCAAATCAAACAACCAGCTCATTATACGCCATTCACAAGTTTATAGTTACGATACAACGTTAATTACTCACCATGGTGCGTAAAACATGACTAGAGCGGTATCATGTTGGGCTAAGACCGAGGAAAAGTCGGAATCTGTAAGGTCCAATACATCTTCTTCGGCGGCTCTACATAAATAAATTACACCTAATAATAACACTATTTTTAGTGATCCCAACATTTTTAAATTTATATCGCCACTTGTAAAACCGTGCGCGATTCTTCGCCGTCCAAGTAGAGCTGAGAATAGTATGCACTCGGAGAGAGAGGACAAGGACCGGAAAAATACACGTATGATGCCGTTGATGACACTTGCCGGCACAGCGTTGGCCGTTTCCGATTGGTCGGTTTTTGATGCGTTCTGAAATACATGTTTTTATAAGACTGGAAAAATTACATAAAATCTTACAGTGAGAAAAATAGGAAAATGCTAAAATTCACAATGAAATTATTAAAAGTATTATCTTACCCATTATTACAAATTTGTTTATTTTTAAAACTAGTAAAATATTTTATAAAGCCAATTTCTACTATGTGGGGATGCCAGCTTCGTAAGATTTCTTCTATAAAATTAATATTATAGACTCAGTATGATTTCCCACTATGGCACATCTTGGCACATACATTACGCTCCACTCCAATAAGCTCCAATCATACTCCAATACATACAACGTTTTCCAATCATTCAGGAAAGATCTTTACTAATATAAAATTGAATCGGTCGGTATCATCATAATAAGCAAGTAATAAGCGTATCAATCTCATGGAAATATTCAAAATTGAACAGCTACTTATAAGGCCAGTATCAGAATCCTGAAAATCTGTAATCTCATTTACCAGACCACAAAACGAAATATAGAGAATTAAAATGGTAAAGAGACGGTATTGTCCCTGACTTTTCCGTGCACAAAACCGGTTTCTCCACACTTTGTTTTCTTGATGGAAGACAAAACGAAGAATCGAAAACGGTAAAGATATGGTTTTGTCCCAGTTTTTTTCTCTCCCCGTTTTTACAGACACAAAAGGTGCAGAAAACGGGTTTTTGCACGTAAATGTCGGGGACAACACCATCTCTTAACCGTTTTCATTCTCGATTTTTCGTTTTGTCTTCTGTTAAAGAAAACGGGATTGTTCACCCATCGTTGACTGTTCCAAATTTCTCGGTCCAATTTCCAAATTGCTGGATCGAGAAATTTGGTTTATCTAGAAGTGATTCCCAAAATAGGTACTTGAGAATCAATTAGTATTACATTTCATAAAATTGTCCGTTAGTAGATGCTATAGAAGTAATTACGTAAATAAACAGTAGTAATATTTTCATTAGAAGCACAATCTTTGAATATTTAAAGTTAGTGGCCATTATGATTTCAAAACTATCACGATTTGTTTCGCATAAAGTAATTTCATGGTAGTTTTTAATAATGAGTAGTATCCCTATCTTCTAAGAGTGGTAACACCAACACTATCGCTTTTTGTCAGTTGGCTTCGCTGTCAAACGGAAAATGGCAGCGACGAGTGTTGTCGTTCTCGACAGAGGCAACAATACAACTTGTACCGTAAATCTTTTCGGTAAGTAATATTTTCAATTATTTTCTGAGTTAACTATAATATGTTATTATCTAATTTTCATGTTTCCCCAAATTATCAACGTATTTTAAAGTAGCGGCCACCTAACCTTAACTTCTTTATTTATTTTTGAAATTGGACGCGCGTAACTTGAAAAAATAATGTTATTTATTTCTAATTTATTCATCAAGTTTAATATTATATTAAAGTTTGGGTTCAAGAAAACGCGAAATGATTGTGTAGAGTACGTAGTGTAGTGAAGTTATTGGTGCTTAGTTGATAGGTAACAAGTTTTTTTACATTGAATAGAATAAGTTGTCTGCGGCGGCTCTGACCTTGGTTATTGAATTGTAGGAAGTAAACTGTAGATACTTGCTTTTAAATTGTAGGTTGGTATTTGATGTACTCACAAAAAATAATCATAAGTCATACCTAGCAATAATTTGGCTAATACGTTAGGAAATAAGGATGATCATCTTTGTGTGATTAGCTATAAAATTACGTTTTGTTATTCGTGTAGTTTAATAGCTGCATTAAACCTGCATAGATTATAACATTTTTATTTTAATCAATTATCAAATTATTATAGAAAAACAGAGATTTAAAGTTAGGGCAATAAATAAAATGTCAAGTATTTTTATAAACTTTACTTTTATAGTTATTTTATTATTTTTATTTTGTTTTAGGTGCAACGGTAGTATCATGGAGAGTGAACAATCAAGAACAGTTATTTGTAAGGTAAGATTTCCCAATTATTATTTCAATGACAATTATTTTTCTATCATATTAAAATCACTACTCATGTTAAAATGTCCTACCAAAATAAAAGTAGTTTTTGAACCAAAATCTCATTTGAATATTGTTAACAGGACATCAAACTGATATGTAACTGAAAATATGCAACATTTGTTAAATAATAAAAAACAATAGTTTAAAAAAAACTTTAGAACACTCTTTAGTCATCCAAACTGAATGTGTATGCAAGATTTCAGCTCAATCGGAAACCGGGAAGCGGGTCAAATTTAACTTCCAAGATTTTCTTACATAGTAAGTTGGTTAGTTACAGGTGAAGCTAATAAAAGCGTGTTAATAAATAACAATTACTAGTGTTTGCAGCATCATAAAATTAGGTTCTGTCAACAAACTCCTTATTTTTAAACCATATAAGTCTTTGAGTGCTATGTTAGTCACAGTGTCCGACATACAATCGATTTTCTATTGTGTCTGCGGTCTGGCAGTGAATGTTCTAACATAATTTAAATACACATTAAATAAAATTAATATAGTATAAGAACTGTACACTGACAATCGATAATTATTCAAAATAATATAAAATAATAATAATCTATCAGACATTTCAAACAGTGTAAGTTATAATTACCATAGACTGATTAATTCATCTTTGACACTATGTAATTACGCATTGTGCCTGTAATTTAATTTACATTAATTACATATGCCATTTGTATTTGCATTCATTAATATGCTTAGGGATGCTGGCAAAGTAGTCATATTTCACTATGTAACTGCTTCCTGATTAGGTCCTGATAATTCATCTTTTAATTTGGGATATGTAGATGAAATTTTGTTACATTCCCTGCAGGGATGAATTTTTTTTTAACTAAAAACTATAAGCTAAAGAGATCATTAAACAATTTTAAATATTTTAATACTAAAAAATGTCTATTAAATAGGAAAGACAGTAACACTAACCCCCTTATTACAAAAGATGGTTTAAAGCAAGTTTAGTAAAACCCAGGTTTGAAGTATATCTGTCACTTTCTAACATCATATAGCAAAAAGAGACGATCTTAAAACCTGGGTTTTACTAGACTTGTGTTAAATCATTTTTTGTGATAAGACAGAATTGCAAGCGGCCAGTCATTAGAGAGAAGAAAGTTTATATAGGCGGTATTAATAAAAAAATTCGCGAAATGTCAGGTGCATGGACCACCACCACATGGATGCATGGATGGTGCGTGCATGGTGCATGGTGGTGTAGGATCCACCTACACCACCATGCACCATGCACGCACTTACTAAGTGTATGTTTTAGAAAAGAAGCAGGTTTTATCGTTTTTGAATGCAACTTACAGTTAAGAAATAGGTTAGCAATAAATTGTTTATTATAAATTTTTAGGCCTATAGTCGTTTCCACACTGCACTATAATTGTTGGAAGTCTGAATTAGTAACTTTGACATCTTTAATAATATATGGCCAATACCGCCAATATAATTTAGGGCCAATACCGATGATCTTCGTATTTTTGTTGTCAATGGAGAAACTACCACTACTTGAGTCAGCAGTATTCGCGCCCGATACGCAATACTAAAAGCCAGTAAAGGTGTCAAATGCCGTTTGTTGTTCGATAAGAGCCGAGCATAATATGTAAAGGGTTCTGTAAAATACTGACAGGGATATTTCGGAGATGCTGACAGACAGCTTATCGATCTACCTAAGCGCCGATCAACAAAATTGAGGAAATCTGTCGGCAACATCATACTGATGAGTTAAAAAATTTAATATGGGTCCAAAAATAAACCCTTTAGGCACTCTCCACTCAGTGTAGCACAATATTCACTAATCTGTCTCTCGAACTTCTACCTATCGATTAATATTTCTCCTACTTACATCAATAATAAAGCGTTATCCCAAATTAAATACCATGGCATATTCATTTATGAGTTTATGATACATTAACATCACGATCAGAATTTTAATGATTAGGTATAACTTTATTTATATATGTACACACAAGGAAACATGGCTTTCGGTTTTGATGTTCGGCACACTATCTAAATTATAATCCCAGTACCTGTGATGCTGAGGGTCCGAGTCCGTACATTTGAACTTGTCCAAAGTTTACCGCAAGTCAATCTTTGTTAGAAAAACAAATGTATGATTTAAAATCCTTCCTGAATGCAATTTCTAAGCCTAGATTTTCGTCGGATATAAATACTTTTTTCGTTTGGATTCTGCCATAGATAGGCCGCCCTTCATAATTAATGTCATAACAGGCGAAATTCGGAACGCAATCTAAACGATAATCTCAGTACCTGTGAAGCTGAGGGTCGGTACATTTAAACTTGTCTAAAGTTTACCGCAAGTCAATCTTTGCTAGAATAGCAAATGTATGATTTAAAGCCCATCTTGAATGCTTCGATTTCTAAGCCCAGTGTTTCGTCGGATATAAATATTTTAGCCGTTTGGATTCTGGCATAGATAGGCTGTCTTTCCTAGCTAATATCTTAAATAACAGGCAAAGAAGGAATTATTTAAAGAGGATGAGAAGTATGATCCTTTTATGCGCCATCAACAAGCGATCAAGCCGAAAGCGTGATAAGTGTAGCAATATTACCTACCTCAGGAGGACCTTTCACTGTCTATTCTTTGACTGTCCAGTTTTAGCAGTGGATTTATAAAGAATATAATAGAACTTTATTAAGTCGGGATATGATAAAAATTTCCAATACTTCTCACCCTCGCGAAATAGAAGTAATATTTTCTATGAACAGACCTTATAAATAGCTTGGTAGCCTTTGCATAAGTAAAAATTAGTCTCTGCTTCATCGTGTATAGTATTAAAAGAAGCAAGAAGCAAAATAAGTACTTAAAGCCTATTTAGTATTTATCTGGCATAATCTGTATTTAAATCCTAGGTACATGAACAAAGAGCGACTTTCGGAACGACTAAGGTTAGATCTTAAACAATAGCTCGCCGTGAAGATGTCTGTTCAATGACGGCTAGAGAATGGACGGGATGAGGTCCGAATGTGTGAATGTCATTCAAGATTACGTCTATTTGGGGCAAAGTCCTAAGTGGTGCAGAAAAGCGGTAGTAGTGGCAAAGTGCTATCTAATTCTGCTTCTCACTGTAGTTCTCCAGGCCATGCAATTTTTGTGTAGTGGCATTCTGACGATATTCTAGATGACCTTTTATGCATAGTCTGGACTCAGTTTATCCTTCAAATATAACTAAGTATTACTTTTGTTTCGGTTCCGCAACCAAGTAAAGAAGAATTTCAATTATCAAATTAAACAAGGTATCATTACAGTGTTAAGTCAAGTCAGTGCTAATGATATTAGCGACAGTGACACACAATAGTTGAACCATCCCCGTTTGTTTTCGACCAAGAAACAATTGGGGAGAACATTAAAAACTCAATCCTTGTGTATCCGCATCGAAACGAGCGTCTTCCGCTAATGAGCCATGCTCGATTAGGGGGATTTCGGCACGACTATAGTGTACTGCAGGAAAATGTAACCAGAAATGCGAAATGCAAAGCATTAGGTTCGATGTGGTTGCTTTAAAATTTAGTGCTAATAAGACTTAATTCAGGTATTTCATTCATCAATTTGTGTAGAAAGAGCTGTCGATGTTATGTGCGATACATAGGGGATAAGAAACACAAATTTTATCAGCAGCTATTTGGAATAAATCACCCAGATTTCTTCCAAACACCTGTACTTAGTAGGTTTTAAGCTTGTTTTAAGTCACATAGGACCGTTTTACTATTTATTAGACAATATTTATGAAAAGGTATCACTATGTATGCAGATCACATTAACGCACGATTGACTATAACAACATTTTCTGTTTAATATTATATTTGTTCCCTGTCGACTGCTGTCATGTTATGCCGAAATTTGGCCATCGTACTGATAATTCAGCAGTAACTAATTACGTTTCATCTATTCCGAGATAGAAACAGATGTCTAACATTCTGACAACTTACAAGCACCTTGAATAAACTGATGTAAAAGAAACATGTTAAAAGAATAGAGTTGCACACCAAGGTTTCTTTTATTCAACATAATGACTATGAAATAGCTCATTGAAGTCTAAAAGCTCTCGGAACAGGCAACCACTGCAATCGGAAATTCATTAAATCGTAATAATATCGATGAAGACAATGTGAGTGTTCTTCCATATCCGTTAGTTAAGTGAATACAATGGGAGTGCTTGCTTATCTTTCCATATTAAAAATGTACATACATAAATTGATTATGGATATTGTTATCTGTATCCACAGCTTTGCTCAAGTAGTTAACGCTGTTATTATCATACTACTTAGTTCCTTCTGCTTTTTTACAACATTATTAAAGTCCCGTTTCTCGCTAAAAGGTACGTTTCTGAATCATTTCAAGATTCTACAATAACTTCCTGTGTTACCATTTACAATCGTGGGTACATCGTTATTAAGGCTACCTAATTCGCCTAAAGGAAATATTAAAATAGTAGACGGTGATTGAAAATACCTAAAATAATTATTAATGGATATTTGATGTCCTTGTCTTGTCACTACACATTCAAAAAGAAGTTAGACATCTTTTAGTATAATTTAGCAAAAGTATAAAATTATTGTATATACAATTTTTGTTGCAAAAAGAATACTACAGTCATTTTTAGATCAGTAGATACGGCAAATAATGCTAAATGACTTTTTAATAACTCAATGTTAGTATTATAATACACTGAAAAAAATGCAGACCAACTAAGATGCATTTTCTCTTAGTTGGCGTTAAAATGTTTGGAATCATTATTTATTTAGTTACTATACACAAGATAGCATAGTTGCCAGAATAAATCCATTTTGTTTATATCGACAATAATGCACATGTTTATTATAATCAACGGTTTTTGCTACATCAAACATGCTTTGTTTAATTTAACTTTTTCACTTGTATATAATAAATAATAATTTAAGTTCATGGTAACAAGCAACTTGTTAGCAATAAAATAATTTATATCATAGTTTTAACAACGAGCATAGTTGAATTAAACAAGTTATGTAGTCATATCTAATAACGCTTTGTAATATCAACAAACCTTCACCCGCCCGCCCCGCTTGCTCATACTAGTATTATATTACATCATGCCGACTGTCGCCGTTCGACACGCACGTACGCTCCTTTTACAACCGAATTTGTCAGAAAACGGAAAGCTTTTATATCTACAATTTTATGTACAATTGTTCAACTACAATTATATTGTTAGTGAGTGAATTAACACATGGACGACGTGGCAGAATTACTTCAAACATGGGAGCTCCCCGATCTGATCTCAAAATTTGCAGGTTAGTAATTTATATCATGCACTAACCTTTATGTATCAGCGTTGTCAGATTTTTTTTTTGCCAAGTCGGGATTTTTGATCTTTTTGAGTGAAAAAAGCGGGATTCTTTCGTCGATAGCGGGACATCGTAAAAAACATATATATATAATCAGAAGTATTTAAATATTTATCTTTTATTTGAGTTCAAATATACTACTTCACGTATACCTACTACATGTAGCTGTTTACCTATTTTAACGTCTATTCTATCTCATTAAAATTTAGGTTTGGAAAATGGATTGCTTATATTATAATATTTTTCTTTTATTTCAGCACCTAAAGAAGAAGATAAAAATCTAGCAGCATTTTTGTCCGACAACTGTTAAACAGAAGAAATAGCAAAAAAAAAAGTGTATAACGCAACCTACAGCGTTAGTATTCGGACTTGCGGTCGAACGTGTCCTTGAGCATGGCGCGGGGAGGCGCGGGCTCGCGTCCCTCACCCCGCTCGCCCGCCAACTACCGTGAAAAAACTCAAGCAGTCAACACTGGGCGTCACAAGTGTAATTAGTAATTAGCCAGTTCAAAATAATTATTTTTCTTTTATCTATGGATTGGTCTATCCTTTTTAGAATTAAATGACGTACGAACTATTGTTTTATTTTATTTCCAAAATCAATCTTATTTATTGCAGTCAAATCAAAGTGATTTGACTGCAATAAATAAGATTGATTTTTGATTGATTTTATTAGTCAATTCAAGTCAGTGTCTTTAGCATGTCAACAAAGTGTTGACATGCTAAAGACACTGACTTGAATTGACTAATACAGGTATTTATTATGACAACGACTCATGTCTACGTCAAATACGAGGTTAGTTGAATTAATCATTTTATCACAGTTATTTGTTGCAAGATCTTAGTTGAAACAACATATGAATTTCATTGATCTGACAAAGTTTCAGAAACATATCGTGCAAGATCTTAGTCGAATCAACAATATAAGTATGTTAATGTGACAACGTTTTATTCTTGGACTGGCCAAGATCTGAGTTAAAATAAATAACTACCGGTGATTAAAACAATACCTTAAGTAAGGTTCCGGCGGACGATACGGGCAACTACGATTCGAGGCGATCGCAAAAATTAACCTAAATATTGCTATCTCTGTTTGACAAAGAGACGCGCGCGCGCGTGGTAGTGTGCGGCACAGACTACTCGAGATACTACGTATGTGTGCGGCACGCTGGTCGAATATGTTTTCATTCATTCTTATCGGATCGCGCGACTGGGTGCGTAATAAACTTTACAAAAAAGATGTTCATTGATTATGTTATTTTTTTATTTACTTTATTGGTGAATAGCTGTACCCGCGTCTTCGTTCGCGTGGACCTAAATTATTCTTTCTTTAAATTAAGAGTAAAAGTAGCCTAAGTTACTCCTTACAACATCAGCTATCTGCTAGTGAAAGTCCCGTCAAAATCGATACCGAAGCGCCGTTTTGGAGATTAGCCGGAACAAACAGACAGACAGACAGACAATTTTTTTTAATTGTTTTATTTTTACTGTATACTTATAACTTTATAAATTTCGTGGAGTTGTTGTACTCATTATTATGTACCTACAACTTTTACTATGGGACGAAACGTGAAATCGTGAAAAAAATATCAGCTGTTCAATACAAATTATTCAATATTACTCGACTAAATGTATGGAACAGCTGATATTTTTTTCGCGATTTCATTTTTAGCGATTTGATTTTAAAACCAGGGCTTCGCTTCGAAGTGGGGCGTCCTGGTATGGCGGGAAATGCAAGCGCTCTCAAGTAGGTATTGGTCGGTTGCGCGCGACTTCTAATTTCAAATAGGTAGATCAAATAATATAGGTACCTACCTAATGTAGTAATAGTAATCTATATTTTTCATGTTTTATGCAATGTGTATTGTATGTGTTTTATTTATATATTTCCATAATACATAGTATAATAATAATTAAATTAAAATAATATGTATAATTAAATAATAATAATTAAAATCAAATGTCTAAAAAAAAGTATTTGCATGTCGGGCACTGCCAGAAGCAGAACTGGAAAACACGAGAATTGAAAATACTTCCATGGGAAATCGATCCATGTCATAATATAAATAAGGAGCATAATCGTACTTGCGAAAAAAAAAATACCTACTTTGATCTCTCGAGTATTTTTTTGCAAATACGATTGTGCTCCTTATTCATATGACAACACGGATCGATTTCCTATGCAAGTATTTTCAAGTCTCGAAGCAAAGGGCGCGTGGCTGGCGGGGTCGGCCGCCCGCCGTTTCGGAGATTACCTAACCGGAACAAACAGACAGACAGACAATATATATTTTAAATTATTTTTTGTTATTAGTACTGTAGGTAATATATTCTATAATATTATTACGCATTTCGTAAAAAGCTATCTATTAATTAATCAATTAATTAACGATAATGGGAAAATCTACACGTTTAGTCGGAAGGGGTACATAAAGCCGAAAGGCGGTTATTGTACTCATCATTATGGACAGCTTTTACTATGGGACCAACCCTCAAATGGCGAAAAAAGAAAACTGTTCCATGATATATTTCTTCATCATAGCGGCCCGTCCCTGCTTCGCACGGGTGGACATTTATTTATGTAGGTATATTAAATTTTGTGATAAAAAAGTACCTACCAAGGAGTAAAGCTATATGCTAAATTTTATTGAAATCGGATTCGATTGATGATGCGATGGTCGCATATGTATCATTCTTATCGACTCGCAGATAGGTACCTACCTAATAACATTAATAATAACATTACCTAATAACATTATCAGAAAAGATGTTCATTGATTGCGTTATAATTTTTTTAACTTTTTTGGTATATGTACAAGGCCTACTTATCTAAGTAGGCCAAAAAAGTCAAGTTATGATATAAGTACCTCCTACCTATCTTTATTACAAGAATAGTAAGTACTCACAGAGTTGTGATGATAAAATAAAACAAAAGGATTTCTAATAAACATTTAATATGTTAGGTACCTACATATTATAATCATTGATTAGTTACCTGTATTGACACGTTTCTTCTCTTCAATAACCTAACCGTCAAAAACCCCCAACTCCAACTAGAAAAAGAACTGCAACTTTTGAACGGCTGAACAAATTTTCATAAAACATAGCTAAGTTGATACCCGATTAAACTAGCTTTCGAATTGCGTTTGATTCGGCGAACATTACTTTATGCTGTTGAGGTGGCACTGGTGTATCATGCGAAATTCCAACATGGCATTGTGCTGAGCTAAAAAACATTTATGCATTTGAAACAAAAAAAAACTTTTCGTCTATAATTTAATATAACCTAAACTGTATCAAAAACAGAAAAAAAATCATTAGAAAACAAAAACAATTCTATTTAAATTTTTCCAAGTAGGTATATCCGACCATTAGGTAATGATTCGGTTACCCTACACAACACAGGGAAAGAATTACCTATATTTATGAATATAAATACGTACCTATTGTTTTTCACACCATACCTAACCTTATGCTGGCGCTTCGCATCGTGTATTCATATTCGCGTTATATGGCCAATGCAAAAGAAACCCTCTGTAAACTACACAAATGTGATTTTGCATTGGCCATATAACGCGAATATTCGCACAAATACACGACGTGAAGTGCTAGCATTAGGTTATCGGGCTCATTGAATGGAAACAACAATCACAATTTATTGCAGTACCTACCCGTGAATTAATAATAGGTAGGTAGGTACTAAGTACCCACTTATCGAAAAATAAAAACATCAAATAAGTAATAGGACATATTATAAGTACATACAAAGTTTTTTTTTTTTCATACATACAATATATAATACATAGGTATACGTAGTAATAGTACATGGGTAATATTTAAGTTTATTTATTATACATAGTTGTAAATAGTAATAGGTACCTAGATTCTAAGTTCAAGGTCGGAAATCTACAATTCGACAATCATACCAAATCATTTCAAATGGAGTATAGATAAGTACCATAAATACCTATGCGCCTATTATACGTAGGTACTCACCTTACTGGATAAATATTTTCCTTATTTTTTTGGAAATTCCTTTTCCTAAGAACTGATTGCCATAAACGTTTTTTATTTGATCGTCGCTTCTCTGTAAACAATTAGGTAGGTACTAGGTAGGTAGGTACGCAGATTATAAGAAAGTCCATTTAGGTAGGTAGGTACTTATGTAGGTAGGTAGGTACCAGTAAATAATAGGTAAACAAAACATTTACTTAGGTAGATATAAGTATAGGTACTTACTTACTTACATAAGCAGGTACCTACCTACTTATTGTATTACCTAACTTCTATAAAGCCTATCATTTCGAATCAGTAAAGAGTAACTCTTTACTCTTTAGACTCTTCGTCTTTACACTAGCCGAGAAATTAGGTACCTAGGTCAGTAGTTACCTACCTACTAAGGTAGGAACATAATTACTCGAAAGGAAAAATAATGTTTTGAAATCGTGCTTTCGAAATAACAGATATGACTTACATCATAGGATCAACATTACACCTACTCTATGTCATACACACTTAAATTTTAGCTAAATGTAGCGCCTATTTAAAATGGTACCTACTTACCTATATCGATTCACACAAACAATAAATGAATATTATCATGATTATAGTAAGTACCTAAGTAGCTAATTACCAAACTGTATAGGAAAACAATTAAATAATATCTAGGTAGAAGTAGGTACTTACTGTGAGATACATCCCAACGTTCGGAGTCCATTTCAGCAACTAAACCAAATCGTATTTATAGGTATAAATATAAAAATCCGTAAACAAAGCTAAAAATATTTATTTCCAAAACTAAAGTTAAAAACCCCTAAAATCCCCCAAAAAAAAAATACTCTGTAAAAATAATAAATAAATTGTAATAATATAAAATAATTGAAACATTTTCAAAACGTTTACAGCCAGCTGCGTCACTATCATTATTAACTTCACAGTAAAAGTTAACAGTAAAAAAATCCCTAAAAATACCCCTAAAAAAATCCCATCACACTTATTTACCCCCCAAATTTGGGGAGAAAACCCCTAAGTTGAGAACCCCGGCGGGCGGCGGGCGGCGCGCGGCGCCTGCACTGCATACAGCGAGCCTCACTCACACACCAACGCAAGTACAAACTACATGACGCATGTGTGAGTAGCGTTAGACTTAGAACGCGATAGCGCTAAGTTCGTTCAGAATATGTTCAAATTTTTGTTGTGATCCGTAATACTAAAAATTATGAATGAAAATTTAATGTTTTTTAAAATTATATTTGCTAATCCGTAATTTGACAATATAGGCTGTGTTTAAACAGAAACCATTTTATAAACATTGATCTTTTTAATACAAAACAAATAAGAAGAAAACATGTCGTTTACGCCGTAAAAACATGCAAAATGCAATTCGCTTTAATTTCGTTTTAGGTTAGAATTTCGAAAAAAAGAAGAGGTTGTAACCTAGATAAATGCTATCCGAATCTGAATAATATCATAGTATGATGGAAATATGCTCGAATTATACAGGATTTTGGTATTGCGTTTGTATGGGCAAATCATCCGGCGCCGGATTCTTGACAATTTAACAAAGTTCTCATAGCTTCAGTAGTCAAGATCTTGTTAGGCTCATATGGAGTCATGATGTGTGATCACATTAAACAAGATGTTTATTAAATCAAACAATTTTTTTTTTCAGTGTAACCGCTTCAACTATTTATCATTAGTCTACGCATAGGAAATTATGAGCTCCTGCCTTATTCTATCCAAATCTATAGAAGTATAGACCATTAATGTAAACCTAATTCATTACTGGCGGTACATTATTACCGTTGTATAAGTCACACCATGTCTTATGTTACCGCAATTAATTCCAAATCAATTTACTGACAACGTATTGTGCGGATGCAATTTGGCGTTGAGACAAAAACCCGTCTCCGGGCCGCGAATGGTTCTAACAAACGACCGACTGCCACTAATGATTCTATGTACCACGTATACTTTAATATATATATATAGGTAGCCAGTAGCCACACATTTGATGCCGGTATCATTACCCACAAATTGATTCGTTTTATTATTAATTTTCACATTTTCATAACTAATGGGATCATTATAGATAATTATGTTCAGTTTCTATCCATCTGGAGTATGGATTTGAATGATGACAGACGATTTCGAAGTGGCAAGATGATCTACGCTTATGATTTGTAGATATGAATTACTTTTTGATTACGGAATTTACTTGTATGAGTTGAGCCTGACTTTAAAACACAATGTTCAGTTTTGATATAGCGTTTGGGTTTTCCACTAAATTACCGCTTTCAATGTATAAAAGTGTCTGACGTGTCTGAGGTTCATCTAATCAGTCATTAATCAACCCATGTAAAAAGTTGTGAATGGATTACCGGATTTCTTCTTAGATTTTGTCTGGTCTTCTATAATTATCATTTGAACCTTTTTCCTGTATGGCGTCTGTTTTAATTTTAGGGTTTACTCTTTTTGTTCGTTTAAAAACCGATTTAATCTGCCAGTCGCGCGGTATTTTGTAAATTAAATAAGCGATGTCCAGAGGATCCCTGGTGGCCAACAAAAACTTGTCGGCACGCGCCTTCTGTTCTAATATCCAATATAGTTTGTACTCTTGGTGTTTTTGCGCCTCCGCTGAGCCGACGTGACGCAACCGCTTGACCCTTTTATGACTGCGGGATTTTTCGAGGGCTCCCGAGTTTTGGAACTGACGACCATGCCGTATGGACTCGACAGCTTTAAGTTGATAATTTTGGCCGATTTGAAAGAGTACCGCACTTATAGTTTCGGTCTACCATGACTTATGAATGTAAGCGGAAAATATTTCACGTTTAAAAAGAAAATATTACACTGCAAGTTTTTATTTATTGAACTAACAATTTACATTCAATCATTTCAAACATTCGAGATGTTCCCGAGCACCTCAAGCTTTATGCTAAAGTTGAAAGCATTTTGCATCTAGTGGGCCACGTTTTCGTAAGTTTTCTTATGACTGACGTAGATTAAAATGATTCTACGCTGTCATGATGACTACTAAGTCATCATGATAGCGTAGAATCATTTATCAGTTACTAAACTGCTTTGAGTATCTAGAGAATGTGATTTTGTAAAAGATAATGACGACGTATCACGATTACATTACGCGACAACTGCAGACATTCGCTTCTACGCCATTGGTATTTCCAATGTCTAGTAACATTAAAGTTGAACATGGCAACATAATTCAAAGTTAGCAGTGTCCAAACAGCATGTTGTACGCAAGAGTGTCACGACACGGTGCGGCACATCCCTGCGGGTGGCAGTGGCAGCGCGGTGGCTACGAGGCCCGCCCCTGCTCTCCGCGTCTTGTTTTTGTGGTCGCGTCTGCAGCCGCCCCGAGTCGCCGCCACTTTCTTCCCGCCCCCTCCCGCGGCCCCACTCCCCTGCACACCGCCGATGACAAATGGTCCCCGGACACCCCGCTCGCTCCCCGCTTCGCTAATGCCCAGATAATTTTATGCCGCTCCCGATGCACAGACAAAGCCGGGATGGGATGACCGCGAGATTACCCCATCGATCGTCGTCGACGCGCGTCAATGAGTGCAAGCTTTATTTTATGCTCGGCTTCACGGATCAACGATGGTTGAGACGGGTTTATCGCTCCATTAGGTGGAAATTGATGATGCTCGCAATTATTTTCTCCGGTTCCACGTTTCCAACGCAAAATACAATGGCGCTGCTAAGTTTTACTATAACGAGATCGAGTTGGAAATCTTTGGTTACGTTTTCTAATCGTCAGCACCGGTAGCGGCTGGCGACGCGACGTGCTTAACAACTGAATGGTCTTATATTTCAAAAAAACAAAATGAAACAAGACGTGGGTAAAGAATGTCAGCGTCACCCAATGGCCAGCGCCCGGCAACCTCTCTACCGCCGTCGTCACACGCCATTGACTCCGCTGAATAGTCAGGCCCGCTCCGCAACCGTCACATTATCTCCCGCCTTCGGCTCACTTGATAAATCTTGATTTGAACGCTCGTGGTGACGACTAAAACTAATTATACCTAAACCCGTCGGGATAGAGTCCTGTAACGAACCGAAACAGGAACGTCTCAGAGAATTCAGTATGTATTTTTCAACGTTGTTTCTCCGAAGTAAAGGTTCGCTATGTTGTCGAAGTAGAAGTCTGTCCACTGCACGTGCTTGCTCCGTTGCCGTCGACAGAGTACACATGTTGCGTTTTTTTGCGTCTCCAATGACACCAAAATGCCCAAGACAACGATTGTTTCTAGCGTTATTTAACAGCTGCGGTGAAATATTAGAGGATCGAACCGCTCTAGTCATTTCCACCGCGGCAGATTTAACCGACCGATATGTAATTTAGTAATCCAAGCAACACCCACCTACAATATTCATTGTCTGATTGCTTAGTCGGTGATTTAGTACAATTATCCTGCAGGTTTGCTAACTCGGACATGATTTATATCCCACTGTGACTGTATCTAGCTGGAGTTGTAATTAACGGTTACGAAGATGATTTATCAAAATTAATTCATCTTTACAATTTGACGTGAATTCTTAAAAGCAATAAACTTGACCTTTGGTTGGTTCGAAGCAACTTATGAGTAGGGATTTCCAAAGATTTATAATTATTATAAAGGAATAACAACGTCAAGAGAGCCGAAATGTTCTTGACTAGTACGGTAAATCCAAATCGCGTTTAGATCGTAGTATAAAAGAAATTATTTTGTGTGGCTGGTTGGGTGTATAATATCATTACTTATCTTATTATCGTCCTACGCTTACATTGCGTGGTGATCACAATTTTCGTCTGTTCATGATGGCTCTGTCTGATTTTATTTAAGCGTGTAATTATGTAAGTTGTGTAAGAATGTGCACGCTACATGGACAGCGTTCAAGCATTTGTTACAAATACAAAGAAATTCAACAACTCATTACTGCATCCAAAATCTTTATTTCAAATGTTAAGCCTTGAAGAGAAGAATATTTAACCTTAGATTTAACCCGCCAGATGTTTAACTAACTCATTTGAATAAAGTACTTGTAGATTAGTAACTTGCGCTTAATTGTCGACAAGTTGCTATGCGAATTGAAAGTTTAACTCAACTTTTGAAGTCTACTTCAAACAAAACTTGTGTCAAAAGAAACTGGAGCGAGTTTTATGAAGTGACGCTTTGTTACTTTGCCGTGGGAAACGGTTTAATTTCGTTTGTATGTATCTACTTGCCTCTGACTCGTTTCAGTTTTGCTCTTTGAGATGCAAATGATATCATTTGTTCGCAATTATAGTCAGTACCTCTTTAAGATCATGATAAAAGCTCCTTGACTGAGGAAGGGTTAGATTTTGTTATCGATCCTTGAAGTTTTATTTGTCCACGTTCTTATAAAATAACCAGCTTTATGGAGGGCTTTTCCGAATTCTGGTAAGCAACAAATATGAACCGCCTATTTTTTTGTACCCAAGCGTAGTTGTTCGTCATGGGTACCGGGCGTTAGTTGGTGTCTAAGTGAAGCGCATGACATCATCAGAATATGTCTCGTGCCGCCTTACATGGTCGCATCGCGTATGATCTATTGACTACACTTGTAACAGCTGATAATGATCGTGACGCGATATTTAGTTCGGGATCCGGCTAAATATGGTCACATTGATTCGACGCGTGCTGTCAAATATAGTTTTTTGTTTCTCCGTGTGTCAGCGCTGCACCTTGTACGTTTTTACACGTATTAAGATTAGGCGACGATAAGCACGCTAATTTGTGTTTCTTACTATGCATTGTAGCATTTATTTATCTGTAGTGAGCGCAAGATGCTGCTATGCGAGCAAATAATTTATGTTAGTGCATTCGCAACTTGTTACGTTTTTATTATTCGCGCCTTACATGTTATTGTATTCATTATCTATAATGATACCACCTTTAAAAGTCAAGTTTATCTGAATATTATTAACAGAATTGCAGTTTCTATTAGGGCCCTCGTTTGCTAGTATTGGACAAAACCATCAAAACGAAAGTTTAGTTTGAAGCAAGCCAAGAAAGTCCACATTATTAAAATAAAGCTATGTCTATGTATAAATAAAAAATTCCCAAATATCGATCATGTCAATGTTCTTATGCCTGATAAAAGTTTTGACGTAAAAATCTAACACCACGTGTAAGTAAGCTGTTAAGGATTAATATGATCGATACGATTCAAGCTGGCTGGAACTGGTGACTTGAACGAGATTATAACAATTATACCTATATATTTATTATTACGCAATAATTTCGACCTTTCCCAGTACAAACGGAGCCAGCATAACATAAACATGCAAGCGTTTATCAGTGCCACGGTCCACAATTAGCATAGCCACATTATCTCCACCGTAAGCACGTCTGTTTGTCTCCCAGATTCGGGTAATCGCCTTATCTAGCGGGGTGGTGTTTGTTAAATTGGTCCTGTTAAGTCGCCACCGCAGGCCTGGGGCGGAGTCCCCGTCTTATTAATCGGCTGTCCGGAACATCTGCTGACGCTATTTACAGCGCTGACCCCTGTCGGCAAAAGGAGTTTTGTTGCAAGACCACTTCTTGTATGTTACGTTTGTCTCTGTCCCGCTTTCAAACAACACGTTACATTAATTAACCGAAGCCCCTTAATCCTTAGAACCTTTTGTTGGTGCAAAAGAACCAATTTTATTCATACAATGTACGAGAGAAATTAACGCTGTCATTGACGCTGAACGTAGCAAAAATATCATTAATGTGTTATCTAATTATAGGGAAGAATCAAATGATGTGGCTCGTAATCTTGCTTAATCGGAAGTACAAAATTTATGACAATCGGTACTTCTAAATAGAAAGGTGTGTTTGTAATCTGCGTCTGAGTTGTTCCAGACTGCTCCATGTTACTTTTACCGTCATCATAATCAATTCTCAATTCTCAATTCTCAATTCTTTATTGCAATCCATAATGTACACAGTCATACAGGTGGTAAGTATAAAATAAAGAAACAATTATGGACCCTGTCGGGCACAGCAAAAGTTTAAATAAGTAGGAGAGAGGAGGAGCGCTTTAAAATTTTTTCATAATATGAAAAATTGAAAATGGTTTCTCTTGTGAAAATATAATATAATATAATTATATATTATCACTTATCATCTATATTATTTGTTTATTCTCTATTTTCTCTATTATTTATTTATTTATTATAATATGTGTAAGCCTATCTATTTATTTACTAATTTGTTATATTAAATTATATATTATTATTATTTATTTATTATTCGCTTAAATATTTTTTATTGCAATTAGTAGTTGTATGTAATATAATTAAATGTTTAAATCAATACTGATAATGCTCTTAATTATATTTAACCTATTTATTTTTGATATTTTGCATAACAGATAAACTAATATATTCTATTTATCATTGAATTTATCCATTAGATATTCGTCTATTGTGTAATAGCTTTTATCGATTAGGAATTGTTTTAATTTATTTAAAAATATATTAGTTTTGTTTGCTTGTTTTATGTTTGCCGGTAATTTATTATAAATTTTTATAGACATAGAATAAGGACTAGAAGAGTGCATTTTAAGGCGGGAGGGAGGCAAATTTAGTCTGGTTTTATGGCGTAAAGAATATTTTGTTTGTATGTCTTCTCGTGTGTTATAAGAATCTGGGTATTTGCGAACTAGTTTACATAATTCCAAGATATAAATACTAACCAAGGTAAGAACTTTGTGCTTCTGGAAGTAAGGCTTGCAACTATCTGTTTGTTCTATGTTGGCTAATATTCGTATCAGCTTTTTTTGTAGGGTGAATAGGGAGGGAGCATCTGTGCTATTTCCCCATAAGATGATGCCGTAGCTAAACCAAGCATGGGCATACGCATAATATGTGACTAGTGCGGTTTGTAGGTTGGTAGTCTTTTTAATTTCGCGGAGGGCATATGAAAATTTTGAAATTTTTGATTTAACTTTCTGTATGTGTGTTTTCCAGTTTATATGTGTGTCTATTGTCAAACCTAGGAGAGTGAAATCATTAACTACAGTCTGATTGTACCCACTGCTGAGTATAAGCTTCTTTTGGTTTATGCTAGTTTCCTCGGTCCTGTGCTAAATATCACCAACCCACTTGGAACCGTGCACCTAGAATCACGACGTTTTGAAAGTGGCCGGCAAAGGCCCAGTTGAAATAAAAAAACTTTGACTTTGACTTATCTCATCCATATTGAACCCTGCGATATTCTTAATGTTATCAACCCATCGCACTTTTAACATTTCAATTTCAGAGACTGCTCCTTCTTTACTTTATTGAGTGATTCTTAAGTAAACTTCTAAATCAAAGAGAGTATTAATGCAATGTGGGAACAAATGTACCATGAAAATCTTACCGTCAATGATTACGTAAAGTAACTAATGGTGGTTTTATGGAACATTTGACGTTAATTTTATTGGTTCTGTTCCGTTGGCCGTAATGATAGATAGTTAATTTTATAACTATCTATCATTACATTCATTACCGCCTTACTACAAATATTGGGTTTACTATTGACAGATTGCCTTTTATGATGTCGTTTAGTTCAAGTTCGAATCAGGGGGTCTACCGCGTAAATAAAATGGTAATGATCATCGACTCTGGTAATAAACTTTAATACGATTGGGAGAGGCCCGCATCTCTGACTTTTCAAATTCATGTGCTGATCAGAATCTGACCCGCACATGAATTTGAAAAGTCAGAGGTGATTATCACATGCGTTAATGGTGAAGGAACATATCGTGAGGAAACCTGCATGAGAGGACCTCATAAAGTTCTCGATAGTGTGTGTAGTCCGCCAACCCGCACCAGGCCAGCTTGGTGGACTAAGGCCTAACCCTTCTCATTCTGAGTGCCCAGCAGTGGGACAGTAATAGGCTGGAATTATTTATTTACTAGTTCTAGTTATTGTTACTTTTAGGGGAAATGTTAGAATGTCAAGAAGTTACGTGTACCCAAGGTTTTAAGATTTAGTTTTTTGACTTGGAAATCAGAGACTGCTACACCAAAGTATAATAGTCAATACTGGGTAAATAAAGTTCTGACAATCATCGTTATAATTTAGGTACCTATTGGCTAAGAGGCTGAGTTGTAACTGGAAGTAGTAGTCGAAACTAGTTAGGATTCCGCTTCACTGGTTGAGTTACAAAACAGCTTTGCTTGCCAGTGGTTTGAAAAATAAACTACACAATATAGTTGTCTCACTCAAACACACAACTTTATAACAATGAGAAATAGTTTTTCTAAATGTGACGACACCTTTTTCAACTCCAATTTTCGATTAACGAATATTTTTGTTAGATCTTTAGAACAAACATCTTTTGGTATTAGTATCTTATTTGTGGTAATAACAATGCTACAGTAGCAACAATCAGTAGATAAGTTGAACTTAGTTCCGTTTTCCAGCTATACGCACCAATCATAGAGTTGTTAATTTTAACCTAAGGTCATATACACGTAAACATAATTGATTATAATCTTGTATTAACAAATTACACGTTGCTGCTTCGTTTTAATGCAAAAACTCTATGTAATTAGATTTTATTCAAGTAACTGTAGATACTAATAGGGTACAAGGAAGTGACTCACGCTATCAATCAGTGTTTGCTTCGTCAATGAAAAATTAGCTAAATATAATGAGCTTTTAAACGTAATTAATGAATAATTCGTTGCCTGAACTAATAGGATATTGGTGAGCTTTATTTTTCCTGGTTAATTGGAATTTAACACGCCAGGCATAAGGAGAATCGAATATGCTGCGATATTTCAGTATAGCTACGGCTCTAAAGACCAAAGATAATATGTATACATCGACCTACCCAAAGGTCTAAATCATGGGAGAGACCCTAGCTCAGCTATGAGATGATGATACAGGCCGAACGGTAAATGGAATGATTGGTCTTGGCCTGAAGCGGACGTAGATAACGCAACGCGCCTGACGTGACGCACCGTTAAATTTTGTGCCTTTTCAAATCATGGTTTTCATAAAGACTTTATTTCCCCTCCCTTCTGATTCAATGAACAACGGACTGTTTTACCAGACTTTCCGTATATAATTCTGTTCTAAGGACTCGCGTTTATTTAAGCTTGTTAAATATAAAAATCGTTGTTGTCATTCTGATAATAATAAGGGCAGGAGAATGAATGAATAATTCTGATTCAAGATTTTTATAATTGTTATTCTTAGACCTGACTTCTGGATGTGTGTGTTACTTTGCTATACAATATAGGCTGTTTTATTATTGACTAAAACTTTTAATTCAAAACTTGTCCATTAGTCCGACGTGTAAGACAGTCCATTCCATTATGGTACATAGCATCTGATGTTTCCCTTCTTTAAGTTATTAAATTGCAATTTTCACCCATGCCATTGCTTAAAAATAGGAACTACGGTGTTTTGTTGTTACACAGTGCCGATTGAGTAAACACACATCGTACTTCTTCTTGTTAATTGCGCAATGTCTCAAAGTGTCTGGATCGAGTGCTAAAGACATCTAGAAAGGTAGACACGGGCAATCAGCCCGTGTCATCTAGATTGCTTGGTTTCGTTTCTAAGATCTTTCTCTTTGTCAGCAGGTGTCTCAGACAGCTTTTAATTAGCTCTTCCTCTATGACCATTCCTTTAAAAAAATCCAGAAGTTGAACTCAATAGTTGTCAATGGCACGTGTCAGTACGTCCGCGCAGCCTCAGGCACCCACGCGTGTTCCGGCAGCGTGCACTTTCATTCACCGACCCTGGTCTGCCACTGCGCAAGGTTATACCACCTTTATATTACCGTGTTGTAGGTACACGATGTACGTTGATGTTATGGCGAGTATTTTTGTTTTAGTCGTGTAATTAATTTGTTTAAAAAAAATGCTGAGATAGTGCATCTTTAAATGCGTTATAACATCGAATAATTACTCAGAGGCCCAATTCTCGTAATTAAAAATGTTCAAAATATAGTTCGGATCTCATTCCGATCTACTACCAATGTCATAAATGTCACAAATGGTATTCTCCTACCCTAACAAACAACGTCAAACGTGACATTATATTGTAATGAGATTGAAAGTTGAATAAAAGGCAAATCGGTATTCTGCAAGTATTCTGCTAACATTTTGAACTGACACAGATAATAAAATTGACACTCTCGTCTATACACAAACGTCAAAAATGAGATTGAAATGAGTTTGTAAGAAGATTGAATCCAAATCATACTGGAATCGGACTGAACTTTCAGAGGAGTAGAATACATGTCTTTTTGTCAATTCATAATATAATCTCAGTTCGGTCAACTTTCAGTCATATTGTAAATAAATTACGAGAATTGGGCTTCTGATAAAAGTTCATTGTTAAAATGAATATTGCATATTCTGGGATTCCTTGATATCCACGTTATCCTAAAGTTAGTGTGAGACTATTTGTCCAACGATTATTACTAAATTCTCCGCTAGGTTTGTCAAATTTGGAGTCCGCCAAGGGACATTGGGCGCTGCAAAGGAAACCATTTCAGAACAGAAGTGTATGATACACTCATTGAGTACACGAACTATAAAATGTCGGAATCTAGGAATAATGTGTGTCCGTCCTAGTCTAAAAAATACTAGTCTAGTGCAGTCTAGTTACATTGACTGCGGATATTTAAACAATCTAATCTACTGTAAAATAGATAACTCGCTGATATGTAGGTTAACATTTTACGTAAATACCTTATTTACCCTTGCCATACTTAACATAATGTTTATACTTCATTATCACCTTCACTAGCTAAGCAAAGTAACAATTAATGTGAAAGGCCAGCTTAAGCTACCTATCTTTTTCTATCGAGTCGGCGCGAGCTATGACATGAGAATCGCTCATGCCGTAGAGGAAAGATTAGCCAGTCGGCAATGGCGGTATCGAGGCTAAAGCTGACATTCAGAGACGACAGAAACGAGTCTAAGCGTGAACTTACGCTTCCATCTGTCAAAATTTGTTCGTAAGTTTGACATATGGAAGCGTAAGTTCACGCTTAGACGCGTTTCTGTCGTCTCTGAATGTTAGCCTTACTGTCCAGCCAGAGTGTGCCAGTCGATCTAAGTTTTCGTCATCCGTGGAGGCTCTTTCCTTGTACCCGTCTTTCCTTACCTATGAGGAGGCCCGAATTCCACAATGTACATTTGAAATGAAGAAGTTGGAGACAAGTTAAAACCACGATAGTAATAATTAATTGATGTATGGCATCAGCATAGCCTCGCTCGCTATCATCCATTAGTAGAACAGTGACTCTCTTGCATACGATGATAGAATTGATAGAGACAAAATCATTTATTCCTGGATTAGTGAGGAAGGTATCTATTCTATTCAATATGTCTAGGAAGTACTAGAAATATACGTATTTTGCAAGTCATTAAGTCTGGTGACGTAATCTGACCCGAGTTACTATTAATCCAAATGTCTAAGTTACAAGTGAGAATAAACGGCGATTTACTTTATATTACAAAATAAGAAGGCAGAAGGTCCACGCTGTAACGTCTTAAACGGGCGATGAGGAACTACTACATAAATAATCGCTACAATTTAAGAAATACTTAAATATACCTGTCCTTATCATTTGTATCCTAATAAATAGAGATAGCAATAGACTTAAGAGCAATTTTAGTTAAATAACGTTTAATCTTCATTTATTAGAAAAATAGACTAGTGTACAGTGGTAGAATTAGTAGTATAGTCTTACTATTCTATTAATCAATCAATCTGTCGCAGTCCACTTCAAAACTTGGCCTAAAGTTTCACCACCAATCCACAACATTTGGTCCTTCACCATATCCAGTCCACCTCCATAAATTCTCTGTGCATACTTAATGTCGTAGGCAGTAGAGTGAATAGCACATGTTGAATATTTCAACACTCAGTCAATACTTTCTTTTCCTTTTAATTATTATTTCAGACGTCACATTTTAAATTTTTCTGTCAGTGCCAAAATAACTAGCTTTGTGTGGTCACAAAAACATGGCTTTAATCTACTATTTACGTTCTGGCCCAAATGTGAAATAGGTTTAAATGGAACAGTCTGAAGCTTATACCAAGCATAATGCAATGCATATGCTTGGTATAAGCTTGACACGCATTTTATAGATTCTAATAAAGCGGTCCTTCGGTACGCATCTTCTAGTTGGAGTGGATGCGTTGGCGATGTAAATGTTACGATACTACACCTCGGGATCTGCAGTGCACATAAAACACAATCAATTGCACCGCCGAGCTCTAGTACCGAATATAACGCTGATTTATTTATTGTGTTGAAGTAACGGATTTGTAGTTAGTGTGTTTTGAGATCAGGAAGTTATGGTTTGATCTTAAGTTTTATAAGTTAGATACAATTTAGATCAATCTAATGTCCACTGATGGTAATTATGTTAGGCATTCTTCAGTATGAATGAATGTGAAAAGGTGAAAATATGTGGATGAGTTTCCATTAAAGTAGGTGCTTATATTACATATTTGGACGAAATGAGAGCAATGTTGATAATAATGGTATTTTCAGTCTAACTGAATCAATTATTTCAAACTTCTTGAACTATTTTAACATAAGACGCGAGTATTAAAGCAATATATTTCATAGATATTTAATTAAATGCTAATAATAAAATTGCCAATTTATTATTATCGTTTTCCAAGTTGCGATCATTTAAATATCTCACAATAATCAGCAAATACGACAATTATCTTAAATCGTGCTTAATATCCTGTAGCGGATTAAATACGTGTCATTACACAGTAGCGAGCTGATCCACTCGCAAAATGAAGTGCGCTTTAATGTCATATTGCTTTTAAGAGTTTTTTTATTTCAGTAGCCGGTTTATTTGCAGTAGATAATGATACACCAGCCGGCTAGCGGCTAGGCGGCTGCAGGATCGCTGCTCCTAAAAAGATCTAATTGCGTACTATAGTGTCGTATCGTTTATGCGACCTTTAATTTGTTGTTGCACGGGAGCCCCTGACTTTATCCACGGTTTTTTCTCCAAACCAGTTTACTGTCTTCTCTTAATATGTCAAAGTAACACGCTCCGAGTCATTAACTTGGTAGCGCTTCAGATAGGTTTAACTACGCTTTTTGTGATAGCCAAGCCACTTTTTTCACAAGCTCGCTACTTAAAATAATTAGAGGATTCATTAACTATGAGGAAGGGTGTCCATTCAAACATGTCTGCGACTAACTTTGCAACTACTTTCTTGCTTTTCTTATCAATATTTCTTCTACTAGTTGAGTGCTAAAATTGTTGATTTTTTCATTCCGGCTCGTAATACAAACGGAACCGGTTAATTTTACATATTTATTGAAGCTTGCATTGTTTTTAAAATTAAATACCTCAATAATTTCTCGTCTTTACCCTCTTGGCTGCGGCTGCAATTGTGATATGAATAGATGTGTGTTGAGGCAATATTAATGGAATTCCATTCATGGATATAACTGGTTGATGCAGCACATAAAAATGCTCGTCTAGTTAATTACAATGTTATCGTTCGCTGGTGCGGGGTGCGTGTGTCGCCCCCGGCGGTTGCGGTGGCAGGGTGCGCTCGCCCATCTCACGAGAACGCCACAACAATGTTGAGAAATGTGACGAGTTTATGTGATCAATAGATATATGAAAGTCGAGAACAATGAGTATGAGAGCTAGCCGCGAGAAACTGTCGCAGGTCATAGCGTTTTTGCACAATATTGTGATCACCGTGGCTGCATTATCGCCCCAATAACATGCTGATTAACATTTTTCTTGATCGCAATTTTTTTTAAAATTATAAATTGCACATTAATAACTCACAATTAGCTTTATTTGCTTCCATACAATAAATTTCCAATGCTGAATGTCTTTTAATAAGTTATTCAGCAATTATCCCAATTCGTGTTTTATGATTCGCTAAAACGTTCCTTTGTGAAAAAAACCATTAATGACAAAAGCGATTTCGTTCATTCGCTATTTTGTGTGCAAAAGGACCAAAAATATTTACTCCATGGTGCAGAGGGTGGATTTATGGGGGTCGTTACAAATACCAAGCCTTTAATTGGTTCAAAAATCACACGAATTTGGGAAATTTTATTGTAACGGTTATATAGAGAAAGCAATTGGCTCCGATGGTATATTTATTGTCGCTATTTATCTGGACGGGGAATGGCGGGTTGGAACGAGTTTGCGTGGTGGTAAAAACTCGGCTGTTGCCGAAGCGGGAATGTATCGGCTCCCGGCGACTCATGGAGGAATTTCATCCGGAATCTCTAATTAAAACTTTATCTAGTCCTTATAACTGTTTCGTGGAAAACGTACTATTGAATTGCCATTTCGAACTGAGCTAACTTGTTATAAAATATTTTAAATTAAAGGCGTCATCGGTATTCTGTTCGCTTCTCCGTTACATTTTATTCTATTTGATTGGATCCAGTTTAATCAACAGAGTCGCTTACCGTTGGGTATTATCAATGTCAAAATGCAATTATCGTTAAGACATTGTACGGTAATAAACGGTTCGTATCTTAGTGGGATGAGTGTTAACGGTGCACCGGTCTGTATCATTTATAAGGGTTAAAACTCTATATATGGTGGACAGTAAAAAGGTGGCTGACATTACATTGAAGACGTTTATTAATATTTGTGTGTCCATTAACATTTTCCATAGCAGTCAATTTGCAGATAACTAGAGTATTAAAAAGGTCTAGTACACAAATATATTTGGCATACATATTCATGGGATTAGCTGGAACTTGGCTTACTGTTTGTTCAACTGTAGATACTCCGTGTGAAACATGCACCCAGTTTATGATAACGTGGGAGTTATGATTTATGTATCCAATTTCTGGAATCGATTTTAGATTGATAGTTAATATCCGTTTTATCTAAGCTAATTTGTTTGAATTAGGTAATGCAAATATTATCGAATTTTCTTATAATAATAAAATTAAATATTATGAATCTGGACTTTTCTATTTAATAAAGATTTAATAGCTTCGACTTTTTATCTAATTTGCTAAAACTTTAACGTTATATCCATTATTTTTAATGATCTGTATTGTGATGGTTAATAACCAAAGAGCAGCCGCAACTTCAATATATTTGTTCTGATATGTCATGTTCAATATTTTAGCGAAAGCTTGTGGACTCAAAGTGCAAATTCCAGTCGCGTCGCGTTTCGATGACGAGCCGCGTCGCGTCGTGGTCATCATTCGCGACCACTCGTTTCACAAACTCCGAAATGCTAAAAATGGCATAAATAATTTATACGTGGCTTGCTCGAGCTCCGTTTTTGTCGCGGCCGACCTGTCCACTGATGCATTTATAATATAAGGGTGCTTTTTGCATCGTCCCCCGACGGCGCTGGAATGCAACCGCTAAAATTGATCATGTTTCAAACGTGAGCTGAAGGAGTAATGCTGGTAGTGCTCAGTGCGGTCAAGCTAAACTGTTGTGGTTCAGGCTAATGCATGTGAGTAATATGTACGTATTGTAACAGTCGATCCGACTCGTGAAACGTGCATACAGCATTAGTTATGCATACATTACCTACTATACATACCAATTTGGATCTAAAGCATGACTTAACATTGAATACATTAGTACGGCCGATTTAAAATATATGACTAGCCGAAATTGCTTGCCGTCTAATAAATATTATTATTTTAAAATCATGATCTTGTTCTTAGAATATAATCAAAGCTTTAGAATTGATGAAAGACAACCCTTCCAATGTTTCGAAACAATATTTCAATATAAATATTTTCTTTATCAATTATAAATTTGGGAATTTCCGTTGGGACCTTCCTAGTTATTTTTCTATAATTTGAACTTCGGAATATTCAATCACAATGATCCATTTGTCAATTTTTTTTCTAATCGTAGAATAGAAAATACTACCTACTCAATCTTTTTTGAAATATGAACTTTGTTCCGAATGTTTTTGGTTGCGGTTAATCGAAAATCAATCATTATATTTATAAATATATTGATATTGATTCATGTAGAGTCTTTACTTTTTTTTATGGCTTTAAATCGTATGGGATATATTCAAATAATATTTCGAATTGAATATTATGCAACTGTACTGCAGGTTCGTTCTTTTACAAAGTTCGAACATCTGCGCAATAGGAGACACATTGAACTTTACAACTGTCAAAGAAATTAAACGATCTAAGTCATATTTTGTCTTGTTGTTAATTGAATTAAACGCATATACCTATAATTATAGCCTTTATAATTATAGGTGCTGCAAACATGACATTACAATTCAGTAATTATTAATCTTTTTATCGATTGTTTCCTTTGCAAATTACGAATCGAATTAGTATTCCTGATATGATGACAACGTTTTTTTTTTCGCAGTAAACAAGCAGTATTCGATGGCAAGAGAGCGATAAGAGGAGGGATACCGTTTGTGTTCCGTAAGTAATAGAACTTATTAGTTTTAAGTCTTATAAAGCTTACTTTTTATGATACTTTACTTTGAGTTGTTTTTTATTTAGACGTGACAAGCGACTCTGAGGCTGACATTCAGAGACGACAGAAACGAGTCTAAGCGTGAACTTACGCTTCCATCTGTCAAACTTACGAACAAATTTTGACAGATGGAAGCGTAAAGCCTTAGTGCTCCACTTTGGCTACGTTTTAGGTGAGGGGAATAACGGGAACTAGTACGTTAGTTGCCCCCCTATTATAACTAATTATATTATTTATACGTATCCTTTACACCGTGTCTACATTTCTTCTTTTTAATCTCTCCTCTCGCAGGTCTGCTGGAATTTTTTTCTGTAGAAATAAACACTACCTTTGTACTTTATGCTCCTACTTCATATTTCTCATGAATTTTATGTGTGCATTAATTGTTAAATAAATAAAAAGTAAGAAATGAACATAGAAACGAATCTTGCACTTTCACAGCTCAATTTGGACAATGGGCGTTCGGTCCGCAGCACGGGTTCGCGCGGATAGCCCGCTGGCACGTGGAGAAGATGCCAGAGCGACTGCCCAGCGGGGACGTGGAGGCGGTCTTCAGCCTCATGGATGATGACTTCACCAGGTCCATGTGGCATTTCCAGTTAGTATGATTTCGTAAATTTATTCCGAACATTCAAAAATATTCGAATTACAAAGAGCATTCTCCTTTTTTTTTGCAAACAACAATTCTGTGATCACCTATCCGCTTGCCAAGTGTGATGATGGCATTATTCTTTGTCTTTGAGTAAGAAGGTGTTCAAAAGTGGTTTTTTACGACTTAAGTCATGAACGTAGGTATAAGGTTTAAGTAGCATCTAACTAACAGAGTGAAGAAGATTTTATTTGTCCGACATTTGGAAATATTGGGAAATACTTAATTACAATTCAACGATTGAAAGGCTATTTATTTTGAGCAAAGCGACATTTTTATTTTTTCTTAAACGTTTCTTTTATATGTATATATGTAATTATTTAATGTTTAGTTTGTCGAAAAAAAAAAAATCGATTAGAACAAAATATAGCCTTTCAACCGTCGAATTGTATCCCGGAATTTCTCCAATGTTTTCTGATCTCAAATATCTTCCACCATTTATCTTTTTAGGTTTAGACTGACATACAGGCTGATTCTTCGCGAGAAAGAGCTCCACTTCAACATCGGCGTATACAACCCGAGCAAGGAGCTAACGTTCAGCTGCCAAATGCTACTGCACACGTACTTCAAAGTGCCTGACGTGCGCCGCTGTCAGATCACCGGCATGCACGGCTGCATGTTCATCGACAAGGTAAGTTTTTTTCTAAAAAGTAACTTAGCTGCAACCAAATAAATGGTTGATTTGTGCGGTTTTGGTAGCATTGTCGGAGGTCTAAGTTATATTTTTAAAGTCAAAGTATTTTTATTTAAATTGACAACTAAACTGAAATCTTTGGCCAGCTATTTACATATTTCTTGGGTGACTGGATTTTTGATAATGTTTGCTTGTCATTCGAAATACTGAATAAGAAAATATTGCCAAGCACATTGTTCATCACTCAAAATTTATCAATGAAGGTATCAGAGGTCAATGTCATCAGACCCCAAGTTATTTGTACATGTATTAAATTATATGTATGATGTATTGCTATAGACACGAGAGGGCGCCGTGTACCAGGAGACCAGAGAAGTGGTGACGATCAACGAATGGACGGACAGAATCTATCAGAACACGATGCAAGAGCATATCATCACCAACGTGGTCAGCGGGCGCAAGATGAGGATACAGAAGTACAACTTCCCTGATACCGGTAAGATTATTTCTTCTTTATTCTTCGGAAAACGATCGGATGATGCCGCCATCGTTCGGCGAAACGTCGGCCAAGTTGAAGCAATTTAAATGAGTCTTTTTCCTGTTAGAATAATGTTGTTTCTAATCAGTTTAATCGGATTTTAAGCCGAAAAGTGTTCTGGACACTACTCTATGGATTGAGGTTTACGATTCGTAGCCGAGACTATATGGTACACTCGATATTTATATTTCTTCTAAGATTTTACGGCTAGATCTAGACTACAATGCTGGAGATGTGGTGAATACATAAGTTAGTATGGGAACCTTGTCGAAAGTTTACAGGATCATCATCATCATCATTCATAATAATCATTCTCTTGCAGGAGAATGATGATGGGATAATGATCCCATTTTATTTGGGGTCGGCGCAATGTTTTTTTCTTGTATTCATCTCTATCAGGCGTCATTTCCGGGTTCACTTCCTTCACATTCATGTCCACCACAGGATAAGAATTAATAATTAATAAATAGATACTAACTGAAGGCGCGTTGATGCTTTTTCTTATTTTTAACCAAACATCCTTTCTACAGTAATCTGGAACCCTTGGGCGGAGTACGCTAAAGAGATCCCGGACTTCGGCGACGACGAATTCCCGAACATGGTGTGTGTGGAGGCGGGGCGGGTGGCCGCGCCCATCGTGCTGCTGCCCGGCACCGCCTTCGAGGCTAGCCAGATACTGCAGGTAACTATCATCTAGCTACAGGTTACGGCTTTAGTATCTACACTATACAATCCAGTTGGTGAAGTCCAAGAATTTGTTGGAACATCATAATTAAAATTGTCGCCTCAATGACAGTGATTTTATTTTTTATTTTTAAACAACAAATTTTATGACGATGTGTTGGTCGTCAATGCAAGATTTATCTCGAAATAATAACATTAGAGTGTTCTGTGATCTATCAGAAGCATTTTATTGCGTCCATCTTGAGTTCATGAGACACGACAAGCTTATTGAATGTTATTAAATCTTCCTAACTGCCTGTTTAATTAAGTGTACCTCAGGGTTCAATTCTTGGTCCTTTTCTGTCCACTCATATTCAAAGTACAAATACTCAACCAAAACAGACATAACTTTGTAGATTACGTGCTTAGAAGGGCCTTACTTGATTTTAAGCATGAACTTTTATGTTCTAGGTGATGTAAGAGATCGTGCGTCCCTCACAAACAGCCGTCCACTGGAGCGAAGTCAATTGAGGTGTCCGCGTCATTCCATATAGCTGTCTACGTAGCTGGGGGCTCTACGCTGCTACTGCAGTGCGGTCCACACGCATTTATTACTCCTGTACACAATGGCCCATAGTTTCCTTAACTATATTGGTAGAATACAATAGACCGAGTCAGATCTTGCGTACGATTCTCGATTCCCATACCAAATAATGTTAAGAATCCAGCTTTCCTTTTTAACTACTAGAAATTACACCATGGGGTTCTTTAAAAAGGGAGTGAGTAGATTTTTATAAGGACGGCAACGCGCGATTTATGCCCCTGGTATTGCTTTCGATCAAGAAAAAACTGTATTGAAATGGGTCCATCCGTTTTGGAGCTACGATGCCACAGAAAGATGCACAGATAAACAGATACAAACTACGAAATTATAACAACTTTTTTGTCGGGGGTTAAAAAAGCCTTCGGCAAGTTGTCTGTCAAATTGTATGAAAATATCAGTTGCTTAGTCCATTTACAGTGCCACAAACTTATCTGACCCGGTCGTCGCGTCGCTGCCGTCGCTTTTACCAATGTCATCTTCCTACAAAAATTTCATTTTGAAGTCAATTTTGTTCTATAGCGACGTTAGTTCCAATTTTGGTCACCAGGTCAGATAAGTTTGTGGCACTATAAGACACCTTTATTGGGCCTAATATACATAATAGACCTAATAGTCGTTGGCGAACTGTCATTTTACGAAGGTACAGCATGAAGGTGCACAGATGTGACAGGTCTTTTATAAAAATGAGCAATTGACGTATTAATGTTCCCAACTTAGGCTGTTGTGTACAGGACCCTTTACATTATATAAGGTACTACCTTTCTAGTCCCGATTCCTTATTGTAGGGATTATTGTACTTATCATTATGACTAACAGAAATCGCTAAATTCAGCTGTTCCATATAAATAATTCAATATCACTTGACTAAACATTATGGAACAGTTGCGCGATTTATGTTTTCGTCCTTTGTATAAGTTGTTCATAATGATGAGTACAGTAACCTCAAGGGATCGGGATTTGAAAGGTAGGACCGTGTATACCGGTAACTTACAGTAATATTGTCTTAACGAGTGGTAATTTTGTACTTTCGGAAATAATGTAGCTTCAATATCCAATATCATTAGGTAATAAGTCTTTTTGGTTTCAAATGTCAATTTTATTGTGACTTAACGTACGTTTTAAACCTTACGTAATACAGCGGGTCTAACGCGTAACAAAATGGTAATGAACATCAACATTAATGTATATAAGCTTCCGCCAGCTTCGCCCGCGTCATATCTTTATAGCCTATGTTACTCACTGATAATATAGCATTCTGCTGGTGAAAGAATTTTTAAAATCAGTACTGTAGTTTTTGACTTTATCCATTACAAACAAACAATCAAATCTTTTCTCTTTTTAATATTAGTATAGGTATTAAAGAAAAAGAAAGTCCATCTTCATGATCGGTATTTTTTTTACAAGGTAGCTCGAAGTTTAGGCTCTCACGATCGTATTGAAGTTTATTACCAGAGTCGATGTTTATTACCATTTTGTTACCCCGTAGACCCACCCTGTTCATTTATGATTTCATGAAGATAACGCACATTAATTCATTTTGTTCAGTCAGATTGAATACAATATAAGCATTTATCAGTTACACACAATGTTTAGTTGCATTCGCATATTTACTCGTAATATACAAGAAGTTCTGCATGATAACTTTCTAATCAAAGAAGTTCCGCAAAGCCCCTAAATATTTTAACTATATCATTCCGTTTGTACAATAATAATGTACAAGTTTAATTATTTTTAGTTCACACAACAATCCTATAGTTTTACGTTACAAGCACAATTCTGATTAGGTACCTACATTTAATTAATTAAATATTTACTAACTTGTTTACGAATTTTAAGTGGAATTTCCAAAAACATGTTTTTAATTTAGTAAAATCCATTACCCATGACAACAAAGTTTAATTATTATAAAAGGCTTTTTTAGTGCATTTCAAACTAAAACTCTGTGAGAAATAAACTGACAATCGAAACAAAATAAAAAAGACATTAGATACATACGTTTTGACTATTTTTTATTTAGTGGAGGTTAAGTTTCTATTATGTATTTAATTGATGCTTATATAACTTGATTTTAATCTTGCCAAATGGTCTCTAAAATTGTTCTTTCCTTATAATCTATTCACCCGAAACCTATCAGTATCTAGGCTTTTCTTAAAATGCGAATTTATGTTCAATAATCGTGGTTTTGGTCCAGACGATAGCTTGTAGTTCTTAAAGAATACATTAATGGTTCGTGAATATATTTGTTATGTCTATGTGGATTGGACTAGCTTCCTTCTGTCTTCCGCTATTATCTATACGTCTTGTTGGAATTGTTCTGTTTGTTTTCTATTTAGCGTTAAGATACCTCATTTTGTAATAACACTCTTCAAAAGTATGCACAAAATAATGTTTGTTAGCCATTTTATTGTCCTGTGAGTTTCAACTTTAAGGTACACCTATAAAATTATTGTATTTTATATACTTGTTTGGTGCTGAAATAACTATTGCCTTTTTGTTTACAACTGACAAACATTTTGTTATAACAATACTTTTTATTAAGGAATTTTGGGTATCGACAATCGTAATAAAATCACTTGATCCTTATTTGGATTAAACTTTTCAATGGAAATATGTAACAAAGTATACGAAATAATTGTATACTATCTGATTTATGTATTAAACAAGTCAGCCGCATACATGAGAATCTGAATAGGAAAGTTCGAAGTATCATTGAGTTTTATCAGCCCGAGGCTAGATTCCTATAATCTGTGCCATTTGACATGAATATAGCGGTCATTACCCCGACTTTTATAAGTAATAAACTAATTACAAATACACATACCTATGTATAATTTTACATAAATAATAGGGGGCACAACACAATATCTTAATCAGACTATTGTTACTGCAACACAACCCCTACAATGGCCTTTATGTCTTGGTGACTGGTACCATGATATACTAGCGATAGTAGTAAGTACTATCTTTCGCTCGTTGCGGGGAACAATAGTGAGCGCATTATCGTTTCGTGACGTATACTTGGTAAGGAGGTGTGAATGTTCGCTAATTGTCATGTTAGAAGGCACAAACTAGCAATATAACAATAACAACGGTCAGACGGAATTTCGGATGTATGCGACTACTCTTAGCAATACTCAGGCCACGATAGTAACTTATTGCTGTAACAGTTAAGTACACATGTTAACTATTATAGTGTAATTCGGTAATACGTATCTACATCTTTGGTCATATCGTAGCTATCTTGTATCTTTAACGTATACGCGCTTTGACAAAATCAGTCTGCTTACAAGATTAATATTCTAATACTTCAAAAATATTTCCATTAGGTACTCCTGTTATATGTAGCCTCTGGTTTTATAGCATTGACTAATTAATAATATATCAAACTGGTAATTCTGTGCGACTGCGCATATTGTACAAAATTATGTGATTTTTAAGTACATTTATTTTGTACATTTGTTTTTTTTTCTTTAATTTGGAACGTTTTTGGAGGCTTTTAAAGTATACGAAGATTAACGTAAGAATATGTACTTAGATATAACGAGTTCCTTGTTTTTAAATACAAACAATTGGGTAGGTTTTTTGTACTAAAATAACATTGTGTTATTTCATATCGACATGATGTTGTAAAGGTAATTGTTATTATATATAATAATACAGGTGATTGGTTAAATGCTAGACATATTTAAGGGAGGTTTATGAAGAAATATTAACATCAAATCGCGAAAACAATAATCTACTATTCCATACATTTAGTCAAGTAATATTGAATTATTTGTATGGAACAACAGATTTTTTTTTCGCGAAATCAGGCTTGGTCTCATAGTAAAAGTTGTTCATAATGTTGAGTACCAATACCCTTCAATATGTCCAGCGTTTGACCAGTAACTCTGTATACATTCTGTAGTATCTTGATGCTCTCTCGATGTAGAGGTAGAATTAAGATTAAAACATTCGTTCTCTAAAGTATGTTCCATAGTTTTTAAGTCAATTTTGACTTTTTGATGTCCAATATTATACCAAGCGGGTCGTAGGACTCTCGTAATATTAATATTTGTAAACTAACTTGGTGGGTCGCTATCAATAGAGACTCGAAACAACGAAATATGCAACGAAGTGTACTTCCATAGGTGCAATAAAGTGAAGTAAAATGAAATATGAGTTTTATTTTTACATCTTTACAAAATTAAACTAACCTATTTTTGGATTAGTAACGTTTCAGGCATAAACTTATTATTACGTAGTTTCACGAGTGTTTTTCTGGTATAAGGCTCAGTATTGACTCGAATCACGTTTGCCTAACTTTGCTATATTGGCGCAATGTACTGCAAACGTAATAACCTAACCGTCAAAACTCCTGACTCCCAACTAGAATGAGAGATTTTTATGAAACAGCTAAGAATCATCCCGATTAAACTAGCTTTCAATAAAAAAACTGCATTGAAATCGGTTGAATCCAATTTGGAGTTACGATGCCACAGACAGATACACACTACAAACATAAGACCCCTCTTTTTCATCGGGGGCCAAATAAAATGTTTTCGAAGGCACGTGGAATTTGGAATCTGGCGGGCCGATACCCCAAGGAATCCCAAATTCCACTGCCTGGTCAGGAAACCGATACCTGATCTCAAGGTGATTTTGTAAGTGTACCAATATAAAAACTATATATTGTATAAAAGACACCAAAGTAACGCTTATACAAAGTACCATTAAAAACACCATACTAGTATTGTACCTCAGATCTCTTCTCAGGATAGAAATTCCTTTATATTTTGGATCAACATCATTCCAAAGAAAATATTAATTTTTAGGAAAAATAAAATGTAACAAATGGCTGTAACACTAATTATATTCCATAATACATATTATAAATAACTACTAATTAACTTTGTGTGGCTTCCGCACTAGCCGTTTTCTGGTCCCAAGCGCCAACTTCTGAGAGTATATCCTTTTTAGACTCAAAATACTCTTTGTACCACATTATATGGTCTCTCTTTTCTTTTACAGTGTAGAAGGCGTTCTTGGATAGGCCTACGCAGACCAGCTCCATGAAATGTCTGATCGGGCCCTTTTTGGGGCACCAGCCTTCGAGGTGGGCGTCGAGGAATATGTGCTCTGAGAAATGGACGGTTTGCTCTTCTTCTAAGCCTGAGAAAGAATAAACCGATTAATTAAGATAGTTATTTCGAGTCTGGGTGTGTGTGCAGGTGACATGTATGTTTGTAAACCTGTACTGTCGATACAGGAGCAATTCGAGAGAGGGGCAAAGATATTATATCGATTTTTTTTTTATTAACGTTCATTTTTTTCATAAGTGTCAGCTTCGCTATTAGTACAGGATGGGAGCTAGCGGCAGGGTTTTCTCTGATAACGTTTTATAAAAGCCAGACAGTCCCCGTTATAAATTGGGCCCCTATTTACGATTCGCTTGTCTTATTAGATAGTTGGGCCTTCCGTTCATCACATTAGTTCCGCGATAAAATAATATGCTTCACAGCCGATAAGCACGTTCAATACGATTGATTGATTGAATTCAGAAAATTCGGAGGTGTATCGAGGAAAGGGCAAGTAGGCGAAGCAAGTGTGCCTTGTTTTTAGCTTCACTTTGTTACAAACACATTTTTTTTATATGTGACTGCAATTTTTTTCGAATTTAATTTGGCCTTTTTTATTTGTGAATGTGTGCTTTAGCAACAACAGTTTTCCAAGAAAGATTAAAGATATCAACATCCCTTCCTCATGTGTTTTATAATCCGTGGTGATCGCCATACATCTCTTAACTGAATCTTACTAATCTGTAGACAAGTATCAGACTAGCAGATTAAAAATATGGCCCATGTTTAGAGCGGCAAACTCCTCATATCGTGAATGAAGGTTCTCTTGTCAAGGGTTAAAATATTCATTTATTATATCATCTTTGCACTTTCGTATTTCCGAAGATAGACTATATGAAGTAGTATTGTACCACATTTACCTTGTTCATTATTAATCGGGAATTTCCACACCTTCCCTTGTTCAGTCCATAGCACCATCTTCTGGAAGTAGTTGACAGGTGGCTGCGAGGTCGCTAGCGTCAACTCCCGCTGCTTCAGATTCTCCCACACGTCCAGTTTGGTGCCGTAGTTGGTGTCTTTGGTTTTGAATATGCCTAGAGGCTCGCCACTGAATACATTCACTGCAGTCGGTTGGGGCAGAGCAGCACTGTAAAATTAATTTTCGTATGTCAGTATTCAATAATTTAGATAAAAACATGAAAAAAATGAAATCACTGCTTCATTACGGTCACAAGCACGATAGCCAAATGGGAAATCCCTAGATCGATTCCCAGGTAAATCAATGAGTTAGAAGGTTCTGAATATATTATATCAAAATCTCAAGAAAGGTTTAGCAACAGGCTAGATAAACTCATAAATTACGTTCTGCTCTTCCGTTCGCCACCATCAGCACCATCGGCAGGCGGCCTGGATTTCCTCTGTGAGTATCTGGTCTGCTGTGTCTCTGCTTTGGCCTTGCTGACCATGCGCTTCACTTGCTGGCCTCTTGTCTCTTTCTGTGTCACTTCATCTGTATCTTTTGAATGTTCCACCTTCATGCCTACAAGAAGATCACTGGAATTAAAAAAGAAAGTTATTAACATTATGCTTATCACTGATGAGCACAATAAAATTAAGTAAGTTTGATGTTGCACCATATATCAACATGTTGGCACATCCTAACACCTCAGACTGCAGACTTACTTACTGAGCTGTTTGTGTATCATGAATGATTCAGTATTAATTTTAATATAAGTATTATGCCTAGTTTAAGTTACGATGCCATTATGGATAAAAGCCTTGAATAAAAATAAAGATTAAAAAAAAAAAACTTTTTTTTTGTTAGTATTGAGGTTTAGGTATGCTTATGTACACAATGGACAATCTTATCAAACATTGCAATCTGTGTCAGACTACCTTTGGATAGACATGAGAGAATAAAAAGTATTAAACATAATTATTAAGAAAACCGAGATCATCTATAATACATAGTGTCGCCATGGGAATATTCTTATTATTAATTGCAGCAGTTTTATCGGACCCATGTGTGAGAGGTAATTAAAAAGCCTACATAAAAAAATCTGTTTGATAAGCAAAGAGTTTCAGAATTTGATTAAATCTTGCGTTAATGGTGATGGAAAAAGTCATGGGGATAAGTGCACACCTGAGAGGGCTCCATAAGTTGGTGATGGTGTGTGTTGAGGCCAGCGTGGTGGACTAACAGTGGCATGCACAGAGATTTCTTACAGGGTATGCAAAAACAACTTAGTGTTGTATTATTAAGTTAAATAAATGATATTTGTGATTGACTTTTTTTTTTTTTACGTGGTAAAATCATCAAATGAGTCCTACCACCTCGGGCAGGGCGGGAGGGACTGTCAGACTTGTACTGACTAAATACCGTGGGGTATTCCTTCAATAGCCCTTTACGTTCCGGGGTCACGGTAACGAGATAAGTCCCGCGACCATTTGTGATTGACTTAAATTAATTGATGAACATTTGTATTACTTAATACAAAATATTTGAGGGTAGGCAGTCTTTTTGTCTTTATGGAGTCCACGCCACTGTGGACTAAAGCCTAAACCCTTCTCATTCCGATAAGAAGCTCGTGCCTCGCAGTGAGACAGTAATGGGATGGATTATAGCAAAGTGGACTAAGCTACAAACTCATACACAAAAATAAAAGAAATACAGAATCAATTCTTTCAGTTTCTCAGTTTTAAGTGCTATTCGCAGCTTTTTATCGTTACCTGAGGTTGGTTGAACTCTGGTTGATCTTGCCGAGGACCCTGGACAGCAGTTCAGCTTCAGTCTGTTTGACATCTCCACCAAGAGCCTGCGCCACATCACCTGCTGCTTTTGTTATATTCTCTTCTGTAATAAATATTGAAAAGTAAAGATTGAGTACAGTTGCCGGAAAATCATGAGCATGGTTTGTGCATGTACAGGTACACTTCCGGGCAAATCTTTGTACCCTATCAGCAAACATAACATTTAAATCAACTACTGCAAGTGAGTTTGTGCTCACAACTCATACCAGTAATTATACTATACAATAACTACCTACTAGTAATTTTATGTAATGGTGACACCCTCCATATTAAATTAATATGAAATTGTCCTTGGTGTGGGGTTACAGTTTATATGGAGAAGGAGTACAGAAAGCTAAAATTACAGTCGAATTTCTACCACTTGGAGATGTCTAGTATATTAAATTAGACAAGCACATACTTTTTGGACATTAAACAATAATTTCAGACAGTCCCTAAATAGGTAAGTACAGCTTCTAAGTACCTAGTACTTAAGCTGGGATCAAGAAGCACTGCAACAGACTGCAGAAATTGATGAATCCAATAAACAACACAAATCCAAACCTATTTTCTCTGTTGTAACTTCAACTCTGTCTGTCTTCCGTTTTCTATATATATGAGGTGCAGTGGCGAACTTGTCTTTATAATCACTCTCCTTAAATTTGGGCTCAGCCATCATCAACTTTAGTAGTTCCTGGATCTTCTCTGTGGAAGAATCTGCAGCTTTCTGAGGTTCTTTAGCTTTTAGTTCAGATTCAGGTGCTTTTCCATCGCTGTCTGATGGCTTATCTGCCAAACACCTGACTATAAGTCGAAAGTCTCGTCTGAATCGAAGCCTGGAAAAAAGTTGTAATAATAAACAAACTGTTTGGGTGGAATACTATATATCAACTATGATTTGAGTAGTTTAATTTATACGTAATGACATAATACAGTACCTAGTCAGCATTTTTAAATTACACGAGTATAAAAATAAATAAAATTAGTGGATACAAGTGTAATCTTTTAGGTTATAATAACGTTCCAATGCATCAAAATTGACAACAAGAAATGTCAGTTTCTAAGTGACAGTAATTTTTTACGTTAAACGGAACGTTAATCAAAATTTTGTCCAAACTTTGAACAAAAAAATAAAACTTTCGATCAAAGAGAGAGGCTTCTTACGTCATTGGATCAAAGCCATAAACATAAGTTTATGATCAAAGCCGAAAGCAACGATTCGGATTTTTTTTATTTTAATGCCTTAATGCCATGATCGTCAATCACTCTTCTCAAAAGTTTTGGTGATCACAGTCTATTTAATTAGTAAATTATCATTACAATGCTACTTGCTTCTTTTTCAACAGGCAACATTCCTCCACGAGCACGTAGGAGTTGACCTTTCTTGCTTTCTTCGTAGTGCGGTCTATAAGGATGCCTACAGCCTAGGTATGTACAGCCCAATACCAAAGGTACCACTGGTACCAGGCAGCAGCATCACTAATGGGAGGGCCGAGGGGCTGTTTTCACGGTCAACAAATCGTTTAATCTGCGCGGTAAACTGATGAATGCCCTTATTTATTTCTAGGTTTATAGAATAAGCCTGTGCATAGACGACTGCGTAAACGTATTATTGCGGAGTATGTGTCGGACCCACGGACCGATTTAAAGCGGTCGTCTTTACTAGACCTAAGGGCCATTTACACCGACAAATAACAGATGTTTAAAATTAAATCGGCCGTATACCCATATAAAAAATTATGTGTAAACGGCTGATTTTGCTCTAATCGATTGTTAGGTTGTCGGTGAACTTGCCTTAGGCTGTGGAAGGAGGGAGGCGAGGGGAGGATGCGTATTCCGCTTTGATTCCCGATTCTGTATGCGGACGTTTAAATTCAGAAAACTGATGTGTGGGTTGGGAGTTTTGTGTATGAAATTAAAAAGATACATTTTGTAAGGCACATTTATTGTGGACGGGAGTCACCTCCAAAAATACTATTATAAACATACAAAAATACACAAACGTATTTCAATAATTTTAAGTAGACAATTAACATAACTGTACATATTTTTAAGTCGTAAGAAATCATACAAATAATTTGATAAAAGGACTTACAATTAAATAACTACAGTGTAACTTGAAACGTGTATTTTATTAATTACTTAAACACACAATAAACTGTTTTATGAAACGCAAAACGAAACCTAGTTTTATATTTTTACGTTTCTTCCATTGTCTGATTCATTTATGAATCATAAGGGCCCGAGCCGACGGTCGATTGTGTCAACAACGCATCTGTATGTCGCTGTAGACAGTCACGTTCTAAAGTAATTAACGCTAATAAAAAAGTTGAGATTGACATAAACTATCGAAGAGCCGATGTGTGAATCTCATATTTTTTATTCGCAGTAATTATTTATCATTACGTATTTAGAAAAATACATAGGCAGTTTAGCCAGGGACGTTAAATTCGTGGTACAATGGAAGCCCTTACTAAACTGTCATTCTAAATTTAATTCGACCAAAATCGATCGGGTTCCAGAGCCCTTACTAAATAAGTCTTAACATAAATACGACAAGTTTCCATTTGCTAAATTACACTGGAAGTGTAATTGCCTACGTGTTTGTCTCAAACACATTGTATGCAATTGTAAGCCGTTAAGCCGAGTCCACACGAGCGAGCATCATTTCGCACTCTGGACATTAGTACTGAGACTGACTACTACGAATGTGTTCACCGAGCTACTTACAATGATCATTAAGAAAAAAAGAAAGAAAATTGCGTTTATTGGCACAATTAAAATTAAAACACTTGACATTTAATAGAAAAAAAGAAGTATATTTATGCCAAAAGGGCCTCAGCTCAGCATAATGTTAGATGGCAACACCAGGTGCCACCACCTGACGCTGATTTTCAGCTGCAACTCACGGGTGCCATACGCTCGAATGTGCCTAAAACAACTAACTACGTAAACAAAATATGTAAATAAATGCAAAATAATTGTCACTACTTTTTATGGAAGTTTTGCCCACTCGTGTAGACTCTGCTTAACGCTACACAAAATAAAGCATTTTTTAGCATTACTCTATTTTAATGTTATCTTTTTGTCACATTCACATACAAAAGTTTACTTAAAATATTATTACTGGGTTTTTAAGGCTCAATAAATAGTAGTTACTGACTGTAAATGTACTAAACATACCTACTTATTGCGAAATATTACAGTACTACAGTATTACAGCACCTACTGAAATAAGTAATGGACTTGATAAATGCCATATACAAGTTCTTGTGGTATTTATACACTATATTAGTTTATGACAATCGGCAGCAACATCAACCTGTGCTAAATAACCACAGATCACCAATCTACTTGTAATGACTGAATTACGACCATGTTCACCGAAACCATAACAGATGTTTAAAATAAATCAGCCGATTACCAATACAAAAATTAATGTTTAAACGGCAGATTTTACCTTAACCGTCTCTTATGTTGTTGGTGACCTTGGACCTTAATGCAATTTTTATGGCAACATTCTCAAACGGTCACTCATTGCAAATGTTTTTAACCGATTTAAAAAAATGAGGAGGTTCTCAATTCGAATTTTTTTGCAATTGCAGACAGATTTTGTATGAAAGGTGGTCCCATTTAAATTTGCTGAAGATCTGATGAATATATATGTAAAATTTACAGATAGTTGCTTCGGGTCTGGGTGTGTGTGCATGTGAGATGTATGTTTGTAAACTGTACCCTCGATACCGGAGAAATAATGAGGGGCAACGTTTTGTTTAAAAAAAAGGAAAGAATCGATACCTATTTCAAAGTAATTTAATTATCTATCGGCATTCTATCATAGTCCACAACTTTGTTAAGAATACTACAAGGTAAACAGTGAATATCAATAATATTATACCAAATAATGGTAACTTATAGATATACTAATCTAACACTCGGTATAGTAATAGCTCAGTAATATTGCATAAAAACAAAACTACGAATGGTAAGACTACAATCTACATGTACCTATGATAATGCATAAAAAAACGAGTCAATGCATTAATGCTCTTGAGCAATTTCGTAACACTACAATAATTATTATTTATCTTAACATTAATATGTACAATATCCTAAACTGACTGTAATTATAACCGAAAAATAAACATCTTGTAATTTTTAACACGAAAATTTGGTTTAAAATGTGGGATTAATTCTTACCAATTAAGAGATCAAAAAAACTGGTAATTGACGTCGATATTAACGTTCGTAATATCGCAACCTGTATAATGGAACTATAGAAATTCGAATAATAAATTTCTATATCAATATTATGAATTAAATTGAATGCACATGAAATGTGATGTGTTTATGGCACTCGCGATCACCTAAATATTAAACATACGTAATTTTACAGTGAGCTGTAACGTAAACAAACCGCCCACTTGTTACCTAGTGTAACAAGATAATCGTTTCTATCACATATCTAGCACCATCTCTCACTGGCAGTGTTATCTTATCACCAGCCTTACGAACTGCGCGAACGTTATGCAAACTGTGACGAACCAGACAGTTACCCGTCTAAGGGTCGGTACATATCTGACGGAAAATGTGTTGGGCATATCATCATTGGTTGAGACTGTTGAGAGACGCACTCATAGATAATATACTAATAGACGCACTAACGCATCATCGGTTGAATGTTTTATCATATAATTGTCTGTTCTCGCGTTCCACGACCGATAAAACGCGACGCATTTTCTGGCAGAATGTACCGACCCTAAAGGAGATGAAACGAATATCAGAAATACTATAGATACCTATTGGTGGCCATTCTGTTGCGTACTTTGAGAGGACTCAACTAAACTAAGAACGTTCTGTTTCAATCATAAAGTTATTATTAGTGGTAATAATAACTTTATGGTTTCAATAGAAAAAGAAACAGATGCGTTTAATCTAGTTTATTACTGTCAAAATGCGCATCAGAATTGACACCATTATCGTTTTCAAACCAGTCTCCTATTAAACGAAGGTAAAGCGAAGAAAGCATGATAACACGAGCTAGTTTGTGTTCTGTTAATACAAAATGGGAGTCCAAAAACCTATTGATAAATACTATCAAACATCAAACAGTCTCTGTAGTTACCAAGCTAGTTAATTAATTAAATCTAGCATAGTTGTTTTAGAATCAATAAACAACGATAAACATACTCACATGACGATACCGTTCAAATAACGATTAGTCTTTACATTTGTGCTTGGCATCGACTCCAGTAACTGTTTATTGATATAACAGCCGTTTAGACTTGACACAATTAGGGCCAATTTCACCAACAAAATAACAGATGTTTAAAATGAAATCGGTCGATTAGTCATACTTAAATTTATGTTTAAACGGTAGATTTTGCACTAATCGTCCGTTATGTGGTCGGTGAACTTGGGCCTCACTGTTGTTAAATCCTCGACATAGAGATTTGAGGAATTTCCCTCTCGACTAGCATTACTAACACTAATATTCACTTCGACCTTATTTTGAATAAAATACCCTCACCGCAGGTTTTTACTGTTTGCGTAACATTCGCGCCTGACTCACAGCTGAATGTACGGGGGCTTCACTCACACCATTATCCTTATCCTTAACTAATTCACAGCCTATATTAGGAACTAAGTTTCACGAAGCCAAAGTAGCTGTATCCGGGTCTCATCCATACCGTTCTGTTGGGCTCCCTTTGGGCGATGTTGAGGATGTCTCCTTTGTACAGCCTTGCGACCGTTTGAACGGAGCACGACATCTGAGACTTGCTTAGTGGTCGGTTGCTTGAGTCGTCTCCTGAGGCGCAGGTAGATAGTAAACGAGGCTCCTTGTCTCCTCCACTTGCCCATATGAAGTAGCAGTTCGGTGCCTTTGTTAGGTACGCGATCTGTGAAAAAGAGTAAAATCTAGTAAGGTTATTTTACAGATTGTTGATCGTCGCATTGACCGGTTTTGGTAAAGGCAGTATTAATAAAAGGTAGGTAGGTAAAGGTTTATAATCATCTCATTAGCAATTTTTTGCAGTGTACAAAGGCATATCCACCAGATAAAATCCTACAATGGCGTCGTGCGTGGGTTTCGTCACCTTCGGCTTTTATCTCGATGTTTTATACAGTCGGGACTTGAAAACCACACGGTATTCAAACTTTTGATAGATTTTAGCTTTTCAGCAGATTCAAACTTTTGATAGATACCTACATAATTTCAAATGGGAATATGAAACTCAAGAGGAAAAGCCGTAGCGAGAGTGCCATAATTATGCGGAGTTACGCAAACTTCATAAAAGAATAAAGAATTTTTATTTGCAAGGAACATGGTATTTTTACAGGTGTTAGTGGTTTTTAGCAGTAGGTACATCATGTCTCACCGAATGATCGGCATGCAATAACAGTTAATACCAGTTATATAATAACAGTTTTTTATTAGCTTAGAGTATACCATTTTGATTTTTTTTATGTGACTGCTCTCTTTTGGCTTTTGTGAGCTGTGAACGTGTGAAACTAGAATAGAATAGAATAGATCTTTATTTCATGTAAACCAGATACAGGCACTTATGAAATGTCGAGACTCTAGGTGCACGGTTCCAAATAGTAGATCCTATGGAGAAGAACCGGCAAGAAACTCCATGGAAACTCTTTTCAAATAAATAATAGATCTTGACAATCTTTATCAGTACAATGTTGTGGTAAGATCTGCGAGAATAATGCAATTCAATGCGAATATAAATAAAACTAGGATAATAATGAATTGCCTCTGAATAAGATTGCCATGGCAGTTACGAGCTGACCAGTTCCGACAGACGGCACCCGTTCACGAGCATGACGCATGTGTCAGCCTCGCCAAGCTCGACCACAATGAAGGGAACTCAACTCAACTAGTGAATGAGCGACTTAAATCTTGTAAAAAAAAAACAAGGCCCCTTCCTCTTGTCTTTTATAGTCCATGGGCAGTACTCATAGAGACGTAATTTAAAATCTTGTAAAAAAAAACAAGGCCTCTTCCTCTTGTCTTTTATAGTCCATGGGCAGTACTCATAGAGACGTAATTTAAATTCCGTTATTATATTAGCAACTTGAAATAAACTTATTTCATCGCACCATACTTTACTTACTAGATAACTATGTATGGTTGCATCAACCGCACATAGTTACGGATATAAAAATAATTAGTCACAAATAATATTCAATCCATCAATGCACTACTACAATATTATTATGTTTTCATTATGTAGAGGTTAAAAAAACCCCTTTTACTAGGTTAATTCTATTGTTTATTTGTCACTCTCCTATTAAATGAGTAATAAGTACAAATGATCAAAGGCAGTGCCGGATTTATTCGACATACCTAATGACCTAAGTTTTACATATCTATGGGGGACACAACCGCGGTATAACCTAAACGTCAAAAACCCCCGACTCAAACTAGAAAAAGAGCTCTACCTTTTGAACGGCAGAACAGATTTTCATGAAACATAGCTAAGATGATACCCGAGTAAACTAACTTTCAATAAAAAATTGTATTGAAATCGGTTCATCCGTTTTAGAGCTACGATCCCACAGACACGGACACAGATCCACAGATACACACTACAAACTTATAACACCGCTCTTTTTTGTTGGGGGTTAAAAATCAAAAAGGCCTTTGTTTAAAGGGCCAGCCAAGATTTCTTTATTTCTAGTAATGCGATGAGTAGGTACATACCTGTGCATATACTAGGTAAAGGCCGCCTTCGTGGACGGCGAAGTAGTTGCCAGTCAGCTCGATGCTCTTCTCACTGTTCTTGGACGAAACCTCCGTGTCACGCACCCAGGGACCCACGATGGCTGAGGAGAAAGACAAGGTGAAATAAATTAAATTGGAAATAAGGATTGTTTTATTGCAATATACCAACAATTTATTCTGTATACCGCATCAAGTTTTTGATGAAGTTATGGCCCTCTTATATACGGTGAATTGTGGCAAATAAAAATATACTTTATTTGCAGTAAATAGGGTTTATTTTACAGTGCGTCGAGTAGGGCGGCACGCAGTGGGTCCAGTGTCCGTATTTTTAAACCTAACCACTATATTATAAAAATCTGTTCTCAACATGACTTAAAAATATTAAAGCCTACGTTGTTACCTTTTCACGACTAAGGGCCATGTTTACCGACGAAATAACGAACGTTTAAAATGACATCAGCCGTTTATTAGTACAAAAATTAATTGTAAACGACCGATTTTGACTTAATCGTCTGTTCTCTTCTTGTCGGTGACAATGGCCCTAAACGTGTGAACCGATCTTGATGAAATTTGACAAGGAAATAGTGTGCATCATGAGGAAGGATCATAGATAAAGTAAGGAAGGATGCATTTTTTTTTTTAATTAGCTTCTGCCAATTTTGATGCCGCGTAGTAGCAGGTACAGCTAGTAAGCCACATTATGAAGCATATCTAGGCGTAAATCATAAAATGCTTGATTTTTAACGATATCTTGTCCAGAATAGCTCTGAATTTCCTGAAAACTTGAGACAGAACATGGCCAATGACGGTTTTTTGTTGTTACTCGATTTCTTTTGTTTATCAACGCGCTGTGTTATTATAATTTTTCGCCACATCGCGAATTCGGCGGTAAGTAACCAATCTGCCTGCACAGCCGTACCCTACTGACACCATTCTTGATCTTTATAATATGAGCTAAATGATAAGCAGCAGACATCGCGGGCTATCTTGTTTTTAATAATATTTGTAGTGTTTGAATATTATGCGCGTTATCAATATCAGTAATCCCTCTGACGGAAGTAAAATTAGTTTAAGTTAAAATGATTACATAAGCCCTATGGAGTTCACAGAAACAGCCTCCCAGCGTGACGATAAGTTCTATGTACAGTCACGATACGTTGTGGTGATACATTTGGCAAACAATGCTTTGAACGACTGCGGCCCGCTTAGTTAGTAACTCTGCGTTTCGACGAACGGGCGCAAATGAATGGTGGTCAACCGGAAAAATTGCCGATTGTACCTCCCAAGTACCTCCGTACAACCCGGACAGTTATAGTCTAAGTTTTTAATTTCAACTGGCAATTTACAGGCACTTTTAATACATGGTGATTCTAGGTTTACGTTTCTAAGTGGGTTGGTCCCAGGGGCGTATTTACCATTAGGCCAAGGGGGCCATGGCCCGGGGCGGCAGGCTGCGAAGGGCGGCAAAGCCGCCCCTCGCAGCTTACTCTGGGCGCCTTTTATTGTCAAGCTTACCCTACAATATTTCTTATTCTTTTTTATATTATAATTGACATTTAAATTAAAATCAAATGAACGCTTCGAACCTAACCAATTGTTTACAATACCGTCAATACCAAGTACAAGTACCTAAATATCATTTGCGTTCAAGAACTATTTATTATACATTTATTTTAGATAGGCACTGCGTAACTAAAATAATTCAGTAATTTTGTTTTGTAAATTTGTCTTATCTACGCCATCTATCGTGGACCGTGGTACCAATACTTTCGAGACGCGGGGCACACGAAAAGCGCAACGCACGCGCGAGGCGGCGCGGCGCGGGCGTCGCACAGTGGGCTGAAAATGAAGCTCCATAGACTTAGCGCCTCTTGAAAATCAAGTACCTACCTTATTTTGGAAAAAATATATACCAGCGTATTTCTTTACTGAATAGGAACATTTTATGTAATAGTACTTTTATTCATAAAGCCATTATTTTGTGAGTTATTTGCGATTTCTTAATTTTTTGTATGGAGCAGATTTTTTTTTTCCTAATTCTTAATCTTTCTTAAGAAATATCTTCCTGTTTCATAAGATCCGTCATATAAGCTATCTTATCACCAAAGCCTGATTCTCAGAAACTCTCGGAACATTGTCATATTCAACTTTGAAGATAGAAAAATATTTTATATACATGTTCTTCATTTATAATAGATACTAATTGCAACGATAAGTCCTTTCTTCCACAGTTCCTAACCAGGTGAAGAAGTAAGCGCGTTCTTAAACGTAAACACAAAGTTTTATCATAAGCTGCAGAATGCTTATTAAAAGTTAATGATCATTTTGATGACGAGGACAATACAGAGAAAGAAACCTTCGCTTTTATGGATATGGATCTAGTCCACGGTTCAGAAAATGACTCTGGCTAAACACTACACTTAACATCGCTTTAGCTGATTTAATTTCAATATTTGGTGTAATGTTCTAATTGGATTAGCCTTCCTGGAATACCAATATAAAAAAAACGTGCTGACTTCTTCACCTCGTTAGGTACTGTGGAAGAAAAGACTTAAAATTTCAATTAGTATCTATTTTAAATGAAGAACTTAAGAACATGCATATAAAATATTTTTTATCTTTAAAGTTGAATATGACAATATTCCGAGAGTTTCCGAGAATTAGGCTTTGATGATAATATAGCTTATATGACGAATCTTATGAAACAGGAAGCAATTTCATAAGAAAGTGAATTAGGAATAAAAAGAAAAGTAACTTCTGCTTCGTACCAAAAATAAAGAAATCGCAAATAACTCACAAAATAGTGGCTTTATCACTTTATGACAAAAACTATTACCACATAAAATGTCCGTTTTCACTAAAGGAATACGTTGGTATATACATATTTAAAAAAAAAATACTATCGTATTTTCAAGGCGTCTATGGAGCTTCATTTTCAGCCCACTGTGCGGCGGGGGTGTCGAAAGTTATGTTTCGTTTCAAATTAACGAATAACGCATCAAATTAACGAAGGTATGTTTTAATTTGTGAAAACTTATCTAACGCCTAAGGCATAAACAGCTTAGCTGTTCTGAATATAGAAGCTGAGTTAACAAACGCCATAAACAGCGTCATTGACGATTTTGTCAAACAATTTGCGCGTAAAAGTAATGAAAATATTTACCTAGTGAATAAATGGTTCATTTTAGGAAAAAAAAAACATTAATTATTTCACACCACACCTATTGCAGGTTTTTTTTTCTTAAATGAAATACTTTATCGTCACTTAATGGGGCGGCAACGCTAACTGGCCCGGGGCGCCAAATCCTTAAATACGCCTCTGGTTGGTCCTATAGATAAGATACTGGCAAGAAACTCCATGGATACTCTTTTAAAATAATACATTTACAAACTATTTACAATAATATCAGGGGCCGCGGGTGCGGGGCGGCCAAACTTTAGTACAAGCACTTCCACAATTTGATAAAAACAAGAAATAGAACAAACATAATATACAGTGGACAGTAAGTCCCGGCTCGAACCCTAGCTATTGGACTATTACCTAAAGGAACCATAAAAAATATCTAATATTTTATAAAGAATATTTCTCTAAAGAAAGCCTACTGTGATAAAAGCTACATAAATATTTAATACATTCCGCCTCCTATTATACTTTAAGGCGAGCTGTACTGGATTTTACAACATTTGAATATTACAAAATATATTAATTACTTCAGAATCCTGACACGTATTCCAAAGGGAGCTGCGAGCTTTATAATGATAAGGAAGTATGGACATACGGTACATTTTATTGTATATACCTGAATGGTGGGCTTCACATTGAATGGAACTTGCAACTCGGATAATGACCATATACGAACCTCCAAACATACCTTTGCCTTTTATTGCATTTTTAAAACTGAATGTCAAATATTTTTTAATAAAATTTAAAAATATAAAAATTGTATCAGTTTTGTGCTTCATCTGAGGTTGCATGTAAACAACATACTGTTTTATAATGATTGACTAAAAATGTTTGATAGGATTTCTTTTCATTATGCCAATACACAAAGAGCTATCTTTAATTAAGTAAATAAAATATTACATACATGAGAGTTTAAATAGCTTTAATTCAAATGTAGGTACATATGTATGTTTGTACTTCAAACTCAATTATTTACTTGTCCTACCGAAATAAGCGATTTAATTAATCTGCCTCCCAATTGAATACACCCACATCGAACAATCAACCTCATTTTGTGAAAACCACATTACGCCAGTAGACGACCATAAATGGTCAAAATTGAGTATTTCAGGATTTGTTTTACCCGTTTTTAACCAATTGTGTGGGCACTCTACGACCTTTATGGCAGTTAGGAACTTTCCTACTTTCCTATACAATCAAAATATAATAATTATTATCATAGACATAATAAACTGGAGTACCTACTTATTATTTATATGATTATTATAGATGGCATAAACAAAGGACTTACTAAAGACCGCTACACAACAAACATTGAAATTGCTGTATTTTGAAAAGCTTAACTATTGTGGATGGACTAAACTCATATTTCTATTAAAATTGATGACATAATTAACACTCATAATAGTGTATAATTTGCAATAATAACAAATATAAATGAATCACTAATATGTAATATATAAATAGTTTGTTTAGATGCGATAAACGTACCATAAATTATATGAGTAATTTACGTAAATCAACTGCTCTTGACCAACTTGGGATCATGGAGCGTTCGCAGGATATCGGGCAGTTTGTTGCGCCCGCATCGCTTATGAAGCTGTGCTGCCTTGTGTAGACGTAAAAATACCTTAGATTACTAGTCTTTTTTTAATGAACGCTTTTCGTATCGTGAAAGGCGATATGACAGTATGAAATAATTGGACTGAATAGAGAGAAATGAAGATAAGAATAACGATCCATGTCAAATTGTGGTTACGCTGAGGTAGGTTAGAATACTGGAAATTGTTCAAGCCATAGTCACAAAATAACGATAACAGGCGCGCGCACACAGACGCGTACGTACGGCAATCTCGAGACTCAAACCAAGTCAAACGAACGTGCGTTTGACTAGAGTCGGCCTTCTGTACCGATTACAGTCGAGCTTCTTCTGCGAAAGGATAATGAGCAAGTAATAGCTGGACGGAACGGACCCCAAATAGCTAAAATAGGTTTTACCTTCCATTAAGAAAGAGTTTTGACAGTTGCCTTCCACCGCAAAAGAGAAATGAAGAAAAAGTTCGTTGTTAACTAATTTTTATTCATTCAGTCCTCTCCGCTAGACTCTTTGTTGGTGGAAGCACTTCTATGAAGTTTACCGTTGCGAGTCAAACGGAGTCCGTACGGAGCCCGCCCCGCTGCCAGTGGAAGCCCCGGCTTATTTATATTGTGCCATAGTGGAAGAATTTGTCAGTCAGAAAAATATTGCATTGCACCGGAAATACTTAGCTATCGTCACTCTGGGAAGTTGTTTCTAAGCACCATACTATGAGCAAACCGAACAGTGTCTAGTGCCACCGAAGAATAATCTAACCTGCACTTCATTCCAAGGAGCAATCATGAAACAGTACCTATCGGGGTTATAAGAAGTATGGGATAAGCAGTGGTAGCCTAGCGGTTGAACGCTTGCCTTTCTTGCAGGAGGGTCTGAGTTCGAAATCGGTCCGTACCTTGTAACTTTTCAAAATCATGTGTGGATCACAGAATTTGATTATCACTAATGTTAACGGTGAAGGAAAACACCTGTATAGGAGGAGGCCTTCATAAACTTCTCGATGGTGGGTGTAGTCCGTCAACCCGCACCAAGTTAGAGAGTGGTGGATTAAAGCCTAGACCTTCTCATTCTAAGAAGAGAACCGTGACTATCAGTGGGATAGTAATGGGTTGAATTATTATAAGAAGTATGTCAGTTTCGTTACTAAAGGTCGAGGAGACTGACTTGGGCATCCGATCGTAACGTAACATTCGGAGCGAACGGCTCGGTTCACTGTACCGATTACCTGTAACGCTTACTATGTAGGTAACATGTTACATTACACTGTGAATGTTACAGGTCAGTCGCCGCCTTTACTGTACTCAATAGATAACAATTTCTAATTATTGAGTTATCTCGAAAGTGCACTTCAAAGATATCACTACGATAAAATACCTATGTAATTACTACACAAAACAAAATACAAGAAGAAGAGATTTTCTTTGGTATAAAAATGTATAAATATTTTTTTTAATCTGGCAACACTGGTTTTTTGCGGGAGTTACCTCGTGGTCTATAACTTCATTTTAAGTAAACGATGAGAGTAAAGCAACGGCTTATTTTGACCTTGCTTGCGTTGATATCAACATCCTGCTTATCAGGGGAATCCCCTTTATATTGACGCGTAGTCCAAATTACTATTTTGGTTTTTCAAGGGGTTATTTTAATAACAGAAATCTAATTATAGTTCTAAAGCACAATTATAGAAATAGTAATACGATTATGCTTTATCAGGATACTATACAGAATAATAATCTTATTTTTTTATGGATTATGATGGGGTCAATTTTTTCATAGACAAGGTGAAGCTTAGTGGAATTTATCATACTTGTAAAACCTGAATCAAATTACGTAATTGTCTGGAATTTAATTTAAAAAACTTGTAAAACCTGACTCAACGGTCCTATTGTCCTTGATAAATGTATTTCTTTTATGCAATATCATTTCTCACTCTGAATGCAAAATAACGACATTTTACACATTGGTATACAAACCAAAAAAAAAAGGAAATAATTATACAACGTGTATCAGAAATGCGTGGTCATATACAAGATATTTTTTTATGTTGTGCGCAAAATACAGAGTGATTCAGTGTTAATTCCCAAATGCAACCGCAGTTCTAAAATTCACTCCAAAACAAAATATCTTTTTTATTTTGTATGGCTTGTGCTTGTAAATTATACGTGTTCCCCATACTAAGTCGAATTTTCGTTTTATTTTAAAGTATAATCCCAAATTCCCAATACTGCGGTTGCATTTATGAACAGAGACTGAATCACTCTACAATTATGCGCACTAAGTTAATGTAAGTATATGGTGTAGATCAGACCATTAAACTGAACAAATTTCTCTATGGGACCAACATCGTAATCACGAAAAAATTATCAGCTAAATAATAATCCCACACGCAACCTTAGTGGACCCAAACATGGGACAGCTGATAATTTTTTCGCGAACCCAAAAGCATGGAGTTTGATCCTATTTTGAATATAAACCAATTACAGTCATTAAAATGTTGTAAACATGATCTAGAAACTAGGTAATACCCGTGTTTGTTGTTTATCAGAATTCCGTTAATTATAAAGTTTCAAAATTTACTTCCTCAAAGATTTGTAATTTTCGATCAAAATAGGTGGACTGAACTCCTTCCTAATGTTTTAAAACAATAAAAGCCTGTATAAAAAAGAACATTTTGTATATAAATACCTCATTATTTTAAAAACCGTCAAATTATGAATTTTAAAAAACGCGCCTCGATTTTACAAAATGAATGCTATTTCACATGTGCGTGCGCGGGCTGGCGACGTTCGACAGAGACGGCAACAGTACTCTGAAATAAATAACGCGGCCGCGCAGTCTGTAGAAATACCTCTCTTGACTAATCTACATTTTGTTGAATTTCGATAGCTGCAAAGGTCATTGAGATATTGAAAAAATCTACGCGCGTAATGGCCGTTAACGACCGGTATTTCAAATCTTAGTAAAAACCATAAATTAATAATAGTAATTTACAGCATAAATTGGTAGTCACAGCCACAATTAATGAATGCAGATGATACAAAAGGAATTATCTAACATTGTCTGGACGCTTAATTATTATGAGCAGATTAATTACGACTAGACATCCATATAAGTTGTATGGCAAGTCTCCTTACATAAAGTAACTGTGTCAAACTAGTAACTCATTCATAATTGGATTATCAACTTTATTAGCTGTTCATAAGGATGAAATCTGCTTGAGATTGTTGTGTACACAATGCAATATCTAGGCGTATCCTGTCTGTGTCACTTACACATAAATTATCATTTTAAACACATATTTGCAGCTGTATGATCTTCTACAGTAATATAAAAATCAAGTAAAAATCTTATTACTAAAGGTACTGTTTTTAAAACTTGGCTCCTGAGCTGCCAGTACTAATTATTGAATACAAAGTAATAGGTACCTACAGGTACCTATGTAAGAATGTATTTTGAATTTAGAAGACTCGAAGATATAATAATTTTAATTGAAAATGTCATAACTAAAATATTTTATACTGGCCATAAATACTATAATAATTAATACTTTGTTGTAAATGGAGGGATTCATTCAGTAAAGCATAATCATTATGCTTTGAATGAACAAACTACAACCACAAATTACTATGTTTGGTATGAATAGTTTCCTTTATATCATGTCGGTTGCCTACTGTTCATGCTTCATAGACTTTTGTTACCATTATCCTAAGCCATTATCAAACTTAGCACCTTAGAATAAGTTCTATTTTTAATTGAGATTGGTATACCTTTAAACAAAAATTTATCTATTTAGGTATAATAATAATAATGATTATGTTAGCACGAAGCGACTTCATATTTATACATCTTAGTCAATATCAGCTGCTGTTTTTGCATTTTATGAAGTTTTTTTGTTGTTCTATGATTAGTTATCCGTCTGCTTAATTATTATCAAAAGTTGGATGTATTTTACATACCTAACAATAAAATAATGAAGAATTTGAGAGTAATTTTAGTATAATAGGATACTCACGTTGTACCCCCAAGTTCATTTCTCGAATACCACCATTGAATTGAGCCACCACTAATTCTGTAAATAATTTGAAAAAATATTTTTATTTAATATAAAAATACACTACACTACACTACTTATCATATTATAAATTAAAATAAATATTTAATATTTCAGTATATTAACCTTTTTGTATCATAGTTAAGTCATAAACAGGAGCATTGTCTTTGCTTGCATTTTTTTTCTTTGAGTCTACCAGCAACATGTCTTCCCCGAGGTCTTCAACAAAGTATTTTTTGGCATTCTGTGTGTTCTCGTTGTCAAAGGACCTTGTCCTCGGCTCCCGCGCCTCGACTGCGCCCGGCGGCCTTCGGCCAACCAACGCACTTTGGACACCTCTGTCCTGGTTCAAGTTGTCAATAATGAAGTGGTCCTTTAACATGTCCAGCTGTCTCCTCATTGATATCATTTCGTTCCAGTAGTAGAATGCTATCGAACAACTTATAACCATACATATAACGCTCAACAAAAAATTCAACACGAACAAAAGCTTTATTTTCTTGGAAGACGCTATTGAGAACGTTGTATTTATATGCACGCCGAGGTCTGACGGTTTCTCTGCAAGGCAAATAAAATTACCACGTTATTTACAAGTCTGAGATGAATTGTAATCATTTATTTTTATTAACTCAAAAAGTTACCTGTATTGAAATGAATGACAGTCCCTTCGGATGAATTTACTTTAGTATTTTTACCAGTATTTAGAAAAATGTTAGCCGCTCCTGTTGCGTTTAAGGGGACACCTTCGCTCATGTGAATTTTCCTTTCACCGTCCATTATAAATACTACGGTTACTTTGTTTTACGATGCTACTACTATTCGTCGGCCGTAAGCGTAGCGTACGCGTCGCCGGAGATACCTAAACAAAGGATGTAAAGCTCAATTAAGTTCGCACTGACCGCACATGATAACCGCGAGTTGATAAAAAAACAACACATTTTACATACCTACCAATGTGTAGCCGTTGACACTGTTTATATTATTTATTCTAATATAATTATAATTCCTCACTAAAGTTTTCACTTAAACTAAAATCTTTCAATATAAAGTAAAAACCAGTTCATTGGCTTCCAAAACAAAAAGTAAACACAACAAACAAAAGTTTTCGCTCCTTCACTTCGTTCGTTTCGAAACAACTTCCTTCGGCAAAGGCACGCACGTCGCTGGCCGACCGGTACCGACTGCGCGCCAAATTCGAACTAAGCGTGCGAACCGCGATGCGATGCTAGCGAGTGAATGCGGAATGACCGCGATTAGCGTGCTGCTATGCTATGCTGGATATATTCAACAGTGGTGGACGCTGCCGCTGGGTAACTTTTACAAATGTTACAGGCGAGCATGGTTATATAGGTTTTATTCGTAAACACGCTGAAATTGAACCAATTCAGCGAATAGTTGGAAGTTGACAAATAAAACATTATTTACTAGGTACCAACTTGGTAAAGTTGGCTTCATTGGTCACCAAAATAATAATTATCGAATACCGGAACCTAAAACGCGAACATGTTGAAGTGATATTTATTTATTTTTTATTTACTATGGAGGGGAAACTCCCCAATTGTAAGAACAGTCTATCATTGATAACGTTTATCGTAATATGAGGGCATTGATATCAGGGTGCATACAGAATACTTTAAAAAAAAATGCTTATCTTATTCTTACTTTAATTAATATTAAGTACTTAATGAATAAATATTATAAATATGAAAGTTTGTCAAAATGTTTGGACGTTTGTTGTTGCTTGTTGCCTTGTTGCCCGCGATATTCCAAAAGCTCGTCCGGGAAATACTTACTAAGAATAGAATAGAAAAACTTTAATTCGAGAACTAAAGCTATAGGGTTAATAACAGTTTTCTTATACCTAAGTGCTATGCTTAAGTGTTAGTAAAAATAATAATCTAAAACTAACTACACCCTATTCAAGGAAAGAAAAAACATAAGATAAACAATCTTACCATGTCCTTTTGTGGTCAAATACAAAATTAGGCAATGAAAAATTCGAAGCTTACTTCAATAAGAAGTGTTTCAAGTAGATTATCATCACGCAATTTCTTTTTGTTAAAAATTATGTTTTGAAATATTTTACAGAATATCTTTTTATGAGTAATCAATGTTGTTCACATTTTTGTTTTTCATTCCTTGAACATATGCGTACAATGTACATATACGTGCGCGCAATATGCTATTTTCTCTTATATAGATGTCATGTCAAATAACTACCTAATTCCATAGCTGAAAATACGAGTATTACATAGGTAACCAAATTAAAACACCAAAGTAGGTCTATAACCCAAACACTTGAAAGCTCAAGGTTTTACAAATACCTTTTGAGCTGCAAACCTTTACCTGAATGGTTGACCTATTGTTATTAGGTAATCTGTTTCTTGAAATCCTTATCTCGCCAGGTAATATTAAAAGGTAGCCCTAAAACATGCTTGCCTCTCAAAACAATTGAGTCGTTTGGGAAGTCGGGTACACATGCACATACTTTGCAGATTGAGAAACATTGTCCCGGTGGTATGCGCGACCAGCTGCTCGCGTCCCAGACTTAGTTATCTCGTCTGTGACGGATATAGTCTGCAACAGGGATGTGTCCGTCCCGGCTTATCTTTTGATGGTGTGAACTTTCTGTTTTGACGAAAGCTTTTTATTTTGTTGTATTTTACGTATACCGAGTGTGTCTGTTGGTAATTCTGTACTATTATTATGGAGTTATAACAATATAACCTTTCGGTTTCACCTTGTAACCACCGCAAAATGGGCAGTTGGGTACCTGCATCCTTGTACGATGGTCTGTGACGTGGTTATGGCAATATCTCCGTTCACTTCGACTGTTGACGAGGAGGTTGAGGGACATGCTACAATGATAAGTAACAGTTTAACTAATTACTGTTCGGGCTACCAACGGCTGCGAGAAATCTCCACGATGGCCATGCAAGTCCCCTATAAATTAGGGTACAGGTATGGAAAAATTATGGTTAAGAATACGGTTAGGACCGCTATCTGGGTAACCAAGATAAATAAACATGTTGCTTACCTCTAAATTTAGGTAACCATTTTAATACCGGTAACCTAAAAATATACTCGTATATACACAGTGCCTGTGTCTGTAGAACATACAGACACTGCCCGCCCTTTGTCTTTATGCCCGACGGCACGTGTAAGATAGACGTAATTTTCATTTTGGTAACTAACCGGTTTCGGTCCCTGGTTTTAGGTACCTATGTCTGTAAACTGCACCCACGATACAGGAGAAAGCATAGGGTAGGGTACCGTTTTAAAAATAATAATTGCATGTGTGATTTTACGATGAATTTCTATATGAAAAGTGAACACTGGTAACCGAGAGAGTGCTTCTCAAGAAGTTGTGGTGCTGGAAACGCACTACGGTGTTTAGTCAAGAGGATGGTGTCTGTGCTACAATCACAAATCCATCTGACCAGCGCAGCGTGGTGATTATTTATTATTTATCTTCTTTATTCCGACCTAAGCTATCTAAATTGATTCATTTTCGGTACCTGTTTCGAAGCTTATCATCTTTCACACAAAGGTTGACTGGCAGAGAATGCCTAATGGTATATGGTAAATAAGTCCGCCTCACAGAACACAGAAAACCTGTGTTCTGTGATTGTAACAATAATATTGCAGTTGCAGCCCACTACATTATTCGCATGTTAACAAAACATACCTACTTATTTATGGTAATGAGTGCCACTAACAAGCATTTAACACAAAACGCGCATTGTTTTTATTTAAATAAATAAATAAACAATGAACAAATAACATGAGATGATTCGGTAAGTACATCGAATACGAAGAGAGGCAAAGGCAAGGCATAGCGGGACTCTCCGCTCTGAACAGGAGCTGCTCGACTGGGAAAGTACCTTCACCTTGCATAATATCATAGCTAAATAACAGTGCTATTTTGTAGTGGTGAGCATGGTCGCCAGTGCTGCATGCATGGATGGGTGGATGGAGTGGTGTGGATGGTGGCAGTGCTGGTACTGCCAACACGACGCTAGTAAGTACTGTAGCGACGGCAACGCGCGAGTGGTGCAAGTGTAGGTTACGGTAACCGCTTACCCACAGGCAAGGCCGTAGCCAGGAATTTCGATGCGAGGGGGGGGGGGGGGGGGGGAGTTAAGGGAGTTAAGTTAGTCAAAACTGACGGGACTTATCATACATTCAATAACGAGTGTACATTTTAAAAGTAATTCCACTGTCTGAGGTTTTGGGGGGTTTTGGACTCCCCCCGCCCCGGGCTACGGCTTTGCCAGCAGGATAGTACCTAAGTTTGTTTGCCACCTCAGTGGTATAAATAGAAAAATAAATAATAATTCCTTTGTTCTTTTAAAAAAAGGAATAAAGTAATGATAGAACAGACAGATAATAAAAAAGGACTAACATTAATTAATTTATTGGTGTCGATTCTGTTGTGCACTTTGGCAGGACTAAACTAAAGTTAGGGCGTTTGTCTCTTTCTGTTTCAATAGAATACTGTCAAAATGCGTGACAGAACGACGGTTATTGTGTTATCAATACATAGATAAGATTTTAATTACCTATTGTATTATTATAATAATAATAATTATTGTTATGGGAATATTCTGACGACCTTCTATGTATGTAGGGATCTCCTAGTCCCATGATGGTCAGTTGTTTACAGAAATATTTCATTCCTTCCGTCTAGATCCAACCCTGTAGCCCCGTTCTATTATTGTACGAGCCAAACTCTGTCTACACCACCACATAAGATTTTGCAAAGTTATGTACATACCGGCCATGTTTTTACAGCTACGTCGAGAATAGACTCGGATTTCACTGGATTTACTAGATGGAGGGTTCACACGGAGGTCAAATGTAAAGAATGTCCGCAGGTAATAGTAATGCCGGGTTCGAACTCAGACTCTCCTGCATGGAAGGCAGGTTAGGCACGCGTTCAACTGCTAGGCTATCACTGCTTTGACAATAAATTATACATTATTTCTGTTACATAGAGTCATAATTATTATTATCTATGTTTAGATTTCAGCTATAATCTATAGTTGGAATCTCTTTTTTAAACTTTTCCCCTCACTAGCCTTTCTCCTGTATCGAGGGTACCGTTTACAAACATACCCGAAACAACTATCTGAAGATCATACAAATTTTTCACTTTGGTCTTTGATCAATCTCCTAAGCTGTGCGCTAGCTTCTGTAGGAGATATTTGGATGCTTTGGTTGTTATGGTTAGCAACAAACATTCAAACTCTTTTGACTGATTAGTTCTTTTTAGGAAATCAGTGTTAAAATCTCCTGCTGTGATTTTAATTTGGGCAATCTTGCACCTCGATTCTGTTGGAGTGTGCTTCACTTGAAGCTTTCGACTACTAATCTACATATAGTCCGCGCGCGAGCTCCGAGGAATCGAGGGCTGAGGAGGCAGGCACTTTGCGCTGCGCCCGACCGTCGCTCATACCCCGCACTTTCTGAGTACCAGTGGTACCTCGAGATACTGGTACTGGGAGAGTGCGGGGTATGAGCGACGGTCGGGCGATTCCTCGGAACTCGTGTGCGGACTGTACAGACCATCCAGCTAGAGGTCCAACAAGATGTCAACCAGAGAATACATCTCGGATAGACAGCGTTCGGCAAACTATGGAGGATCTTTGCGTCCAATATATCGGCTGCCAGTAATGATATACAATGAGGTACTGGGACGTGGTCCCTTAAAATATAATTGACCTCTTAGAAGCTCAAAGTCAGTCAACGAATATGAGAATAAGCTATGCTGGGACTTTTTTTACGAGACAAACTAAGACATCAGAAAAAAGAAAAATAATGTTCCTTAATGAACCTCGGTTACCGACCTAAGTCCAAGTAAAGTAAGTAAGTAAGTAGGTAAGTAAGGAGAGATTAGAAGTCATTGAGAAAACGGATTGTGGAAATAAGTTTCTGAAATGGCGATCACGAATCGGAAAACGGAGTGTAGGACTGTCCACCAGAACATGGACTGACGACTTGGTGAAGGTTATCGGGAACCTTTGGGCGCAAGCGGCTCAAAACCGTTCTTTAAGTGTGTGCGGGAGGCCTTTTTCATTCAGGATAGAAGTAGCATGAATTTGGGCCTTTACATCTAAAAAGGGGACCAACTAAATTAATAAAGAACATTTATCATTCGTAAATTAAGTGATCGTGAAAGAAAATGCTTACTTAGTTGTGACAAACGGTTGTCTTGATCTCATTACTTTTGTAATTACTTAGAATAATTACTGAGTGTGTGTTTGGTGAAGAAATTGGAGCTTGCATGAGTCATGTTCACGAGGAACTGCCTGTCTTGACTCACGCACAAATGTGTATACAGTCATTATTCCAATAAAGAAATTGTACCTTTGTTAGTAAACTTTTTTGTTTCCGGTAATCTCATCAACAAAAAGAAATCTCAGAAATGTGATAGCTGTTGCAGATAGTGGGTTTGAGTGGACCCTGTTTGGCCGTACATTGTATGTGTTTTGTGGTCATGTATAAATTCTGTAGAAAAGTTAAAAATCAACTTCATAAACACACTGAATAATTTAGACTTTCTTTCTTCTAATTTTACTGCATAATATAGATTTAATGAACACTAAATTATTGTATAATATTGCCCAGGACTCGAGTCGATATTGACGTCACATATTAAATTATGGTTTCTACGCGCACGCAAATTACCACGCACGTAATTATTATAATTATTTTACGTCATTCTCTATACTCTAGTTCAGGTTCCCTTTAAAACTAGTTCATAAAACCACAAAATAACTAATACCTAGTACCTACTTCAGTATACGGGAAAAATTGAGAAAGTATGTAAAGTAGCTGATCGTTGTACAAAGTTTTTAGTGGGTTTTTATAAATGAAAACTTAAAAACGAACATTTTTACTTTTTGTAATTAATTAGGTAGGTACCTACCTATTATTTATTATTGAATAACGTAACTGTCTCGACTAGTGTATCTATTGGTTTGATAAAAATATCAATTATGTTTGATTAATTTTAATATCAAAATACTATCAGTTCATTTATTAAAGCTATTAAATACGAAATAGAAATCAGCAACCGCAGCAATTAAAAAAATCACGTGACACTAAAACATTGATTTTAAAATTAGAAGTTACCGACGCATTTTTAACCGCCGATAAAAAGAGGGGTGTTATAAGTTTGTAGTGTGTGTCTATGTATCTGTGTGTCTATGGATCTGTGTATCTATGTATCTGTATATCTGTCTGTGGCATCGTAGCTCCAAAACGGATAGACCGATTTCAATGCAATTTTTTTAAATCTAAATCTAATTTATCGGGTATCATCTTAACTATGTTTCATGAATAATACCTATATCTGTTCAATACCGTTCAAAAGTTAGATCACTTTTTCTAGTTGGAGTCGGGGGTTTTTGACGGTGAGGTTATTTAATGTGACATCATACAAAATCACTTTCAGTAATAGGTATTTAATAACAGCAGATTTAACTTTCGCTATGTACGAATCATGTTTCGAGAATTCGGCAGCATGTTTTCTGGCTGTCACAGTTCCGATATCCGAGGTGCGCGTGCGCTATTGCCCTACATTCCTGTTACGGTGATGTTGACACATTCCCACGGAGATAGGCAACACTTACCTACTTATTATCAATTACTGATTGGTTCGGTTTATAATTATTCAGCTCATTACTGTCTCACGACAGTCACAGCTGGGTACGGACTTCTTCTCATGAGATGGGTTTAGGCCTTAATGCACCATGGCGCTGGTCTAGATCAGCGGCGGACTACAAACACCACCGAGAACTTTTTGGGCCTCAGGTGGGAAATATGTTACCTCGCGATGTTTTTAACCGCCTTCAAAAAAGGAGGAGGTTATGAAAGCGACTCGTTTTTTTTAAGTGTGGGAAGACCGATTTCTCGAGAACATCTTAGCCAATTTGGATAGGTAGATACTCAGATCAATAAAGAAGTTTATTGGTCTGAGGGTAGATACTATCAAGGTAGATAAACTATTGGTTAAGATCTGATCATAGCGTACGAGATGTAGGAAAGGAACTCCTCAATGGACAGAAAAACATTCGCAACAAGCATTTAACGTCGTATTCTATCGTCTTGGGCTTGTGTAATTGTTTTTCCACAAAAAATGGACAGATTCTTTGAAAAATCTAAAAAGAATAATATGTATTTTTTTTTAATAAAAAACTTAACAGCTTCTGAAGCGGAGTCTTTAAATTCTTCAATGAATAGCTTGATAAAAAATATTTAATCGTTTTATTTTTTGAAGTCAGTTTTTACTTTTTCTTTGACTGTTAATGCAAGTGCTAAATAACTTCTGCCATGCCATTGAAGAAAGCGTTGTGGGCCGAGAGGCTGGCACTTCAGACTCATTGCATAGAAGGCAAGCAATCAACCGCTTGGCTATCACTGCGAGTCTAAATACCGTTTGATCCGAAAATGTTTGACATTATCGGTAAAGACTTGCATCTGTTCTGTTTAATTTCAGAACTATCTTCCTTTTAATGTGCTTGCAATTTTTATAGCATCGATATAGATTTCTAGATTGGCGAGATTAGATAGGCTTTTATTGATTACAATATTATGTGTGGGCGCCCCAATTGTGTACTCGTTTGTTTTCTTTTCTATTGACCTAAATTGTGTTCTAAGAACGAACGGTATAAATAAAATATACGTATTTATTTGCGTTTCCAATTATTATTGATCGTCGTTGAAAGATCACATTAATAAAGCTTTTGATTTGATTTTAAAAGAAATATAGTCGAGTTGGCTGCCCATTGCAATTTTGTAGTGTATCTCTGTCAATCTAAATACATATTTTGAGAAAAATAGCTAGGACACAGATTTTTTAAAAATAGAATCGACTATTTAAAAAAATGTCTATCGAATAAAAACGTCCCATAAACACACGGGGCCTATGTGACATCCGCTGCTTAACGCCAAAAGGAAACGCACTTCAGCACATTCCTTCAGCTATTCATACGATATACTAACAAACAATGCTACTCATTATGAAATAGCGGTTCCTACAAATTTGCATGGTGGCTAGTGAGTCAGATAACGAGAAAAAAGTGAATGAACTAAAGTGATGACTAGGTTATCCGTTAAGTAAACGTTATCTCGGTCATGTAGGCAGATTGTAATAAAGATCGTATCAATAGATAATTGGCTTATGTGTGGCGAATGTTTGATGTACTTCCAAAGGCTACTACTACATGCTTACTGAGCTCTCCACAGACTGTCCTTGGATAGGTGACCTTTCTTTACTTATCTAGACTACGCTAAGCAGTGGATCCGTACTATCTATGACGGCCAGACGGCTGTAAGTATAACGGACTTTCAGCAGCCAAAAATATCGCATCTGTAGTGCTATTCTCCAACGCAACCTTCAGCTCGACGCTGCGGCAACAGCGAATTACATTTTCGTATTCATTTGCTCACGCAATACTGGCGCCACGAGAATTTACGGATTTTGGTGGAACTACTCAAGGATGGATAGTTTGACAGTTCTTAGAAAGACGGTATTCGCTAACAAAAACAGCCTGTCCTCTGTCCTTTGTCGACTGCCTCGCCGACAGCCTCGACTTTACTTTTCAAAATCAGAGTAAAGAATTAGGTGTCGGAAAACAGATGGCAGTCGCTCCTTCATCTGCTTGTTGTCGATATAAAGTGTAGCCAATAAACAGGAGCTGTGAAGTAACATTATGTCATCTCATTTAGATAGTTACCCACGACGATTAAAAATTATCTATTAAGTGTAGTGAAACTGTAATGACACAATAATCTCTACGTACTTGACCCACATACCATCCTGCCTGTGATGCAATGCAACATGCATCGGTAAAAGTGTTCTACGTCCACACTCTACTCGTAATACTTGAATTGTAAAATATCCACTGCCAGAAAAAATTACGTCGAGGTTATTACCTATTTGACGGACACAATAATGTCACCTCAATGCACAAACTATATAGGGATGCTACTTAATGAGGCTTCTGCTGATAACCAGCGCTGCAGTGTTGCCAACGAAGTGCAGCAGCACGGAAACCTTTTTGACACAGCTGCGAGGTTCTTGGCTGCGACATACAAGCCTTATTTATGATATTTTTTTTAAACTTTTACTTTTATTGTTTAGTGTAATGTGTCAAAGTTATTTTCTCTTTCTCTCCACTCGCAGGACTAATAAAATGACTTTATTCAAAGAAATTCAGGTTCTGACGTGCCTTTTACATCTGCTAACTGTAAAAAGTAAAGAAACTCAAACAATTTATTTTCCAAAATAATTGTAATGCCGAATGTCAAGCGGTTACCGTAGCCTATGGATGCTTGCAAGACCAGAGGCAGCAATCGCGCGTTGGCGACCCTGTAAAAATCTCGTCACTCCCTTTTTGATGAACCCTAGGCTGTAGTCTCTTGGGAAAACCTCGGCGAAGAGCTGATTCCACAACTTGAGCGTGTGGGGGAGAAAACTCATCTGAAACCGACCAATGTGGCTCTAGGGTATGCGGATGAACTCCCCGTCGATGTTAAGAACTGCGATCTTGAAAAGTAGCCGACTGTTCGTAGCTTCATGAATATGTATGTAGCATAATAATATTCACATTACCTACGTTATTTCCCCTCACATAATAAATAGTCGAACGTCCTTCTCTTCCGTCACACACACAACATTGTGTATGTATGTTATGTAGCGTTAGAAGTGTCGTAATGCTGCGGAAAAGCGAGTGTAAGTGACAGGCTCTAAATATTATTTTTGTGCCTACAGGAAAAATATAAACCACAATTTTTAACGAAAAAGATCGAATGACATGTACAACTGTACAATAGCTTTTTAACAAATGCGTACATAGGTACTCGTATAACCAAGGTTTTTGTGGTTGGAAAAACACTTCAATCAATGATTAATTATTTTAGAGTTACGTAAGAAGAAAACAGGAAAATTAAAGTACTTGAATATTAAGTCAATAACATAGGTACCCATAAACGTGAATAATTTCATGAATGATCTATGGTGAAATCTATGAGTAAGAAACTAACGGTAAATTAATATCGGAAGTTCATTTACCTACACCGTGCGGATTCTTTCTGTGGTCCTTATGCAAGTAGGTCAGTCCGTTAGGCTCACAGTCCTCATCTCCTTTGCCTCGGTGAAAGCTGTTCGAGGACAAAAGGTAAAATGGCGAACTAGTTCAAAAAATTCTCAGAATTGAGGTCAGCAGACTTGTCAATTGAAAATGAGGTTTGTTTTGCCGCCATAAAATAACGGTCTTTAGATTTTTTTAACATATATTATTATTATACATTTATACAGACGCATTGTTGAAGGCGTGTCTTTAACCTCCGCCAAAAAAGAGGAGTGTTATAAGTTTGTAGTGTTTATCTGTGGATCTGTGTATTTGTCTGTGGCATCGTAGCTCCAAAAAAATTGGACCGATTTCAATGCAGCTTTTTTAAATTGAAATCTAGTTTACTCGGGTATCATCTTAGCTATGTTTCATAAAAATCTGTTCAGCCGTTCAAAAGTTACGGCTCTTTTTCTAGTTGGAGTCGGGGGTTTTTGACGGTGAGGTTATGTTAGCAAGAAATGTTCTTGAAATGTTGGGTTACTTAGGCTTTTTTTTTTTTTTTTTTTTTTTTTTTTTTTTATCGTGGTAAAATCATCAAATGAGTCCTCCCACCCCGGGCAGGGCGGGAGGGACTGTCAGACTTGTACTGACTAAAATCCACGGTGTTCCTTCAATAGCCCTTTACGTTCCGGGGTCACGGTAATGAGATAAGCCCCGCGACCCCGGCAGGTGTCCGACCATGGACCATGCCCGGGTCGACGGCGCGTTGTGTTCCACGCGCGCCTCAAAGAACGTCAGCAAGATGACGGGGCCCCCCCTGTAGAGGGTTACTTAGGCTAGCCTAACATTTCAAGAAATATCTTTGTAATAGTGCTTTTATTTTCATCCATTTCCTTGCTTAACATTTGAAAATAATTATTACATTTGTGAGCCTAGTTTTTGGCATATTTTCTATTTATTTCGACCTATCTCAATGTATCAATAATGTGACTATACTGAAACGTTGCATTTTATCATGAGTGACCTTTCTATTAGTTGTCTAAGACGTAGTATTGGTACATTTATGAAAATATTTACTTAGAAATGCTGATGCAGTCAGTTACAAGTAGGTATGGATGCTGACTATTGTAATCAAAGAAAACATTTCTTATTATTGTTGTATTATTACGTAGAATAACATTATTGAGAAAATTTGGTACATTTCCGCGCCCAAAACGTACACTAAAGTTTTATCGATTTCATGCATCAGCCATTTTGTCGTGTTTATCGATATTATTGGAAATATTGATTGATCTATGAAATAAGAACCGATGATATCGAGACTTTGTTTACTATGATGGACTGTATTGGCCACCTTGTGGCGTAATATGAGCGTGATTTTTTTAAGATATCGAGGACATTACATAAATTGTTTGCGCAAGTAAGCTAATTGATTTCTCGTACGTGCTATGCAGCATTTACGTTTTGCTTTGTTTATTTTAGAATAGGTTTGTAGGTATTATTTTTGATCTACTGTGGAGGAGGTGTTATAGGCAGGGAGTGCGGTGTGTAACCCAGGCTAGGCACTAAGGCAGTTTCTTCCTCGGCGCCTTCGTCTCTAAATAGGAGCAGGGGGTTAACCCCCTGACATTCATTACCATTTTAGTTGATGTGTAATGATCATCGACTCTGGTAATAAACGTCAATACGATCGTGAGAGATTAAACTTCGAGTAATCTTGAAAAAAAATTACCTATCATGAAATTGGGACTCCTATCTTCTTGGGACAAAATTATTCCTTTATCGTTTCTCCTTCGATTTTTCGTTTTATTTTCTGTCACGGAGATAAAGGTTGGAGAAAACACGTTTGCCAACCCTTTGTCTCTTTGACAGAAAACAAAGCAAAATATCTCTGCTTAGCATGGCAATGAGGGACATAAATATTTAATCTCTTCATAGCAGATAACGGTGGACTAAAGGTGGAGCTTGCACGACATGAATACACGGGAAAGAGATGGATTTGACCCTGAGTTTTCTCTCCCCCCTCTTTGTCGTGTTAGCCTACCTGTGGGGGGAGGGGAGAGAAAATCGGTGATAATACCATCTCTTGACTGTTTTCTCTCTCGATTTTTATCAACAAAAGGTGGAAAAAACGGGTTTGTCTCCCCACTATGCTAGCCCTGCAGGTGTCCGACATGCACGTGGATGAAAATCTAATGAACCACCATTAAATTCATAACAGGCGTTTGTGTCGCTGTAATACTGAAACCTGGTACTTGTTTGTCGTAAAAAGCTTGTTAATGACCGTTATTCGAAGCGGTTGTGTACAATGCGATTACGCACTTATTGACTTTTTCAGAAACGGTACCTAAGGCAATGTTTTCAACCACGTGCACTTTGTTATTATCATTAGGTACCAATGCCTAGTAATCCGTAACTCGACCTGAACGGCGTTGCAGCATGAGTCACGTACGCAAGGAAAGGTAGCGTAGTATGAAAGATCGATTTAAAAATAAATAAGGGTGGAAGCGCTGAAAGTCCTGACCTCCGACCTGTCCGACCTACCTACCAACCAAACCAACCAACTGAAAATCAGCGTTGGGCTCTCCGCGCCCAGCAAATGCTGAGCTGACTACCCTTTCGGCATGGCATGCTTGACAGCATAAATATTTTATTTCTTATTTGTCAACTTTTGATGTGAGTTTTTTTTTTTTTTTTTTTTTAATCTTCTCTCTCTTATATTGTCAATATGTCTATGCTGAATAAATGTTCTTTTCTTCCTTTCTTTCTTTCTTTTCTACGCAGTTTTCTACAAAGTTGTAGCAAATCAAGCAAGTTTTTATATATTTAGATAGGTATTTATTCGTACGGTATATGTAGTTCATTGTATTTGGTATCTATGTAGTTTATTTCATAGGTATGTAGTTATTGGTTTAGTTTAGTATACCATAAGTTTAAGTGGTCTAAAGAAGTTATTTTTGTAATATTTACACACTGTGTCTACGTGTCTATCATCCATATTTCCAATCGCGGGACTACTGGAAGAAATTTCTTTAGAAATAAGTAGTTCCATTGTGCTCATATGTCTGTAACATTTTTATTACCATGTTTCCTTGTGTGTGGGTGTGTACATAAATAAATAAAATAAATAAATAAATAAAATCTGTAACCTAATCGTATCTATGTGCTAGTGCACAATTTATTATTTCAGCTTTTCACTACAAGTCTGAAATTCATATAATTACCTACCTATGTCCTGAAAGCAGCTTTCATTCGGTTATTTAGGATTCTGTAAACATGTGAAAAGCTATTGGGCTGAAGAGCCAAACATGCAGAGTGAGTCGTTTTTTTGCTCGCGATTCTTTGTTCTGTGATCTCTATTATAATAAATTAAAGCGATAGGAATGCTCGAATGGGATAGTTACAGGATTAGAACCCTACCGCCTATACTAGACTATTTACTCTACCATACATTGGTAGAGTAAGAACTTAAAAGAGCTTTATTGACGGCGGTTACGCATTAACTTGACCGTGATTTTTCGAAAATATGTATGTACTGCAAGAACTGTTTGACCTGGATTACCCTCACCCGCCTCATGGGACGGGAGCATCCAGTGGCATAAATCTTTTAAAACTCATAATCAGGGCAGCTTGTGGCGAACCGTTGGTAAGCGGTGATATCGCGAACTTCAATGCTCCAGAGAGTCAGTTAGACCCTCGTCTCTTTTACTGACCCCATAGCTGTGCCTGCAGGGTTATCATTGCAGCTCTAGCTAGGCGGATATGGAAGAGGGCCGCCAGAGCTAAGTATGTTCGGGGATAGAAGTGTCTATATAATGGCGAAGTGACGAATCTTGGAGAAGATGGTGAACGCGAAATTGGTGGTTCTACCGCATAACTAAAATGGTAATGACAATCGACTCTGGTAATAAACTTGAATACGATTGTGAGAGAGTAAACTTCGAGCCCATTTTCATGATCGGTATTTTTTTTTACAAGGTGTAAAAAGAATACCGATCATGAAAATGGGCGTCGCCGCGTCGTCCCAACATGATCGGTAAAAAATTTATAACGTAGCTCGAAGTTTAATCTCTCACGGTGATATTGAAGTTTATTACCAGAGTCGATGTTCATTACCATTTTAATTACGCGGTAGACACCCCGGACCGCACCACTCACAACGTTGTTGCTCTTTGTCGCACGTGTGGGGTTATTTGCTGTGAGGTAGTATTAGGCGTTGCGATTTACTGAAACTTGGAGTTCTATGTCCTATTACTTAATGGAGTTATTGGTTCAATGTTCACGAGATACTCAGTATAATTATATCCGACGTCAAGTCATTTCTCTGCATCGCATCGCATGTTCATATCGGCAAAAAAGTACGGATTATACAACGTGTATCCCAAATGTGTGTTCATATTTAAGGTTGTGGATCAGACCATCAAACTGAACAACTTTTCCTATATGACCAAGATCGTAATCGCGAAAAAATAATCAGCTTTTCCATACGTTTGGGTCAAGTTATGTATGCGACAGCTGATTATTTTTTCGCGATTACGATGTTGGTCCCAAAGAGAAAGTTGTTCAGTTTGATGGTCTGATTTTCACCCTTAAATATGACCACTCATTTGATACACGTATTGTTTCTGGTGTACTATGGCCATTTCTATGGGCCGTTGTACATAAGTCCTAGACAAAACTATCTCATACTCTTAATACTTTGAATTAGTCAGTACGTTACATCGTTGTGAAACCCTATGCGGTTGTTGATGGTACGAGAAAGTTCTGACGCTGACTCCCTGCTGTCTGTAAGCACAGGCCATTAATAGGCGCTCCCAATCTTTTCTCAACGTGCCATTTAAAACTCTATTGTAAGGGAATAACATTCTAATATAGTGTTTGCACGGAACAGTTAACTTTGTTGAGTGTCATGGATCTTTCTAAAGAAGCGATTATTTTCAAAACAATCGTTTAACGTAAACGATTAACTGATCCGGGAATCAATGTGGGTTTCTGGTTAATGGTAAACAATGCGGTGCCGTGCTGTCTGGAGGAAAACTACGAGAAATTCTGCCGTTATGGCGCTGGAGTTTACACATACTTCCTGCTTACATGTACAGTCGAACTAGCGGATTCATGACCCACTCGGCCGATAATTCGTTTGAAATTGTCAAAACCGTAAAGATCAATTTTCCAAAATGCACTTTTTCATAAAGTTGGCACTCAGATAAAGAACCCCTTTTGAATTTAGAATTAACTGTCGTTCCGTATGGTTTGCCTCGGTTTGCCTAGAGTAAGAAACAAGTAAATAATATTATTTTATGATATTTTTTCAAAACCTATACTAACTCTTTTGATTATATAGGAATATTTGTCAAATTAAAAGAAAAATGCCAAATAATCTAACGTCAAACGTCAGGTATGAATCGATTAATTATTACAAGCGAAATTCTAAATCTATGGAGAGAATAAAACCATTGAATAAAACTGATTAAAACAAAAATATCGCGAGAGCTAAATATATTTCGGAATACAGCAACAGGCAGCAGCAGGGCAGCCTCTTAGACAGAAGAGTATATAATCATGGCATTCGTCGAATCACGAACCAACAGAAAATGGAGATGCAACGCCATTACGAAGAACATCCCTTTACCAATATTTTGCGGTACGACGTTTGTCTACAAACAATAAGGAATTACTTACACAGCACTGGACTGCAATAAAGATATTATGCTAAGAAAGTAACCGTTACGGATACGATAAGACATGATATACGGAGGATCACGTAGTAACTAATCAATTGTCTGGGCGAATTTCAGCCATCGATGATTGCAGCTAACAATATGTGGGCTGGGATGAGTGCCGGAAGTGTAGCCGAGCTCGTCCAGATTTCTTTAAATGCAAATGCAATCTATGTTGACTTATTAGAAGAAACTATGTTACCGATGGATGGTGCGAACAGTTTAGCCGCGAGAAGAAAGTTTCAAACTTTTTCTACGTTCACGATAACTGCCCAGTGCATACACCAGAGCTGTCACTAATTGGTTTCGCCAGCATTCACAAGTAACTCATTCCAAGGCCGTCTAGATCTCCGGATCTCAATCCGATTGTTTGTGGGGTTTGATTGTCCAAATGTGGGTTATTAGAAACGAGAGGACAAGACAAGCAATTGAGCAACATTGTGACAAAATTAGGGATCACATGAAAGGAACAGACATTTGCAGTCGCCACGGTGCTTACACTCGGTTTTATGCAAAAATTTTAAGTGAACCGCGTGAACTGTTATTAATTTATTTTATTTTAAATATTTTACTAAAGCATTTACCGAAATACCTACTGTCTTTTACTGTGTATTTCCCCGATCTCTTATATTTACTATGTTTTATGCAGTAGGTAAGGTCATTCAATAATAAAGAAGTGCATATTAGTGCGTAATTTAAAATAACCAACAAATCGTCACATCAATCGACGTCCTTGATCGATGCCACAGAGCAAGAGGTTCGGTTGCCATTCGGGTGGATGTGGTAACACTCTCGCTATTATTATGCTTATGATTATGGCGTCGATTCTAATGCTATATCTGGCTATAACAGTCCACCACGGGGTAGTGAAATTCGATGTTTATTGTCTACCATTACCAATGACTAAAGATTCTTTAGCCATTGACCATTACGCATCATGTTAGTATTTAAAATTTATTGTAGGTAATATCTCAAAGTAGTGCCAAACGAGAAAGAGCCTCAGATGAAGAACAGCAGCTTACGCGTAGACAGGGTAACCAAGGAGACAGCTATTGGTAAACTAACTGTCACTGTCAGTGTTAGGTAACATTCAGTAACATTATTGTTATCAAGTTGTTGCCAGGGAATTATGTTTAAGCGAAATTCGACCTAATTGTATTTAAACGTACGTAAAAATTAAGCCTTAGGTGGGTCATGATTCCGATTGTTTGACTGTACATATCAAACTGATACTACCTGTCAAGCAGATATTCCGAGAAATATATTTTCTAATCAACATTAAAGCCATCATGGGCGTACTCGAGGGGGAGCAGCGGAAGGAAGACCTTTCCTGCCTCTCAAAAATTTTGCTGGTGAATTATGTGTCTATAACTCCCGTTGAAATTTTTGATTTTCGCCCCCCCCCCCCCCCCCCCGGCTAAAAGCTGGGTAAGCCCATCAAAAGCATGACAGTTTTCTGAAAACATTGGGTAACCTTGCCATTTGTAACAGATTAGGAGAAAATAATATTTTTGATATTAGATTATTATTTTTAGATATTTTTCTTGTTTCTTTTTTATTAGTTTTAAACACCAGCCAGTTAGTGGCCAGTAACACGAATAATTTTTATACCTTCGTAATAATTGTTTTCACCGTATAAAATTTTCTTTTTCATGTGCGTGAGTTTCGAAGAATTGAAACAACGGATTTGTGGACATTGTAATAGTGAAAACAAAAACCTTATGAGCGTGGCATGTGACATCGCGCCATATGTTACCCGACGCTTACGATGATATCATGTGTTGTGCTTAGCTACTCATGAATGGTTTAGTATAATATTAAATAGTTCAAGGTTGTTGCAATTTAGACCAAGGCTGTGAACTAAAATATATCGCCATTTTTGCGTCGTCTATATTTGTCTTTGGCGCCTATTTTGGAGCCTTTTGTTAATTGCGGGGACAGTCTTCTTTACTGTTTCATGATTTATGAATACGTATGTAGACCAAGAATTCGCATCATTTAAGGAAGGAATTGTATTTATCATGAACAACTTTTACTATGGGAACAACCTGAAATCGCAAAAAAAGCTGTTTTATTTTCGCGATTTCATTACCGTCCTTCATAGTTTCTCTCGTTCAACCAGTCATCCTGTATATCCTAATTATTAAGATGGTTTTAGTGGTTTTATTGTTATTGGCGATTTCTGGTTTCGTGGGTAAAAATTACATAGGTACACCCCGTCTGCGCTCTCTGGAAGTCGACAGCCTTTTGCAGGTTCATTTCAAAAGGGTGGTGACCTCCTATCGCAGATAGTAGGTACGTACCTACACCAAATGGCAAAAAAAACCGTTTCACCATGTGTCCATCATATTTCATTGATCAATACCATCGATACTGTCAATGTCGATCAGTAGGTAATGTTGAGTAATATTGTCAATGTATGTACGTAAATGAATTGATTCTTTTTTTCGATCGCTTGTAAAAAAAAGAAAGAAAGAAAGCAAAATAATTTATTCCACATAGGACAACACAACAGTCACAAGATATTAATAACACAAAAGTAAAATTTCCATTGGTAAACATTGGTTTGTACTGATATAATAAATAGTTTTGTGCCCTTTCGATTTATGGTGTAATTAATTTGAAGGTACGAGTATCATAAATGAAAGGATTACATAGGTAGCAGTACTTAGGTACGTCGATATTGTATTTCTCAAGTTTCTATTGATTGCCAATTCACCACATTCCCTTAGCTATTCCAATCATTAACAATAATATGGCACTGTCATTTCTATACACGGTACATAATTATAATCCATCTTGGGCAATATTAAGTAGGTAATGCAAAATTATGTAATTATTTTTTTATGTTATAATGTCTATGGTGATTCTTTTTCTTACTACCAAAGGAATATTATGCCACTCTCTTATAGTTCCGTGGAATTTATAGGCCACCCTCGCCACCCATTGGTGTTGTAAACCGTCACTGGCGTTGGTAGGGGATGCGGTGAGGGCGGTCCGACCCGGGTGTCACCATCTCAAGGGTCTCACCCGCGCCTCGGTACATTTTACACTTTGTCCATACGAAGAAGTATGCAATGAAAACATGTTGTCGATACGGATGGTGCAGTGGCTAAGCGATTAATTTTCTATGCTACGTGCTGCGGGTTCGATCCCCGCACGGAGTAATTATTTGTATCTATGATAGTTGATCCGGGTCTGGGTGTGTGCATGTGACGTGTATGTTTGTAAACTGTGCCCTCGATACAGGAGAAATCCTAGTGAGGGGTAAAGTTTATTTTAAAAAAAACTGTTGTAAGATATCAAAAATTATACCAAAATTAAATAAAATCCTATAAGGGGTGACACCCTGTCTATTCGCATTGGGAATCACCCACTCTAAATACGTCACTGCTAAGGGTTCTTGTCAAATGGAATGTAACATTTATGAGGGCAACGTTTCCTTAGATCTAGACTAGTCACCCAAAGGGCACCGCTGTAAGTACTTATATAGGATTAGGAGAGGTATTCTATTGATCAACCGCAATACTCCGAAGACAGTAAAAAATATATTAGGTCTAGAAAATGTAAAGAAATGGCATCGGATCCGTCAGTCCATCCTACATTCCTACCTGTATTTTTTCGTGTTACATTTTTCTCATCATCATAACAGTAAAAAAAATCCCAATGATATAACAATCGCTCGGACTTGGTAGATATATTGGTGATAGCAGTATAATAACTATAGTTATTTGCACAAATGAACCAAATCACAGAAGGACACCGGTGATCCAGATACTAGGTTTTCTATTGTGTCTATGTATCGTCACTCGAAGGGATTATCGTTTATCACGACACCCAAGGGTGCAAAAGGGCGGCCGGCCGCTTTTTGCCGCGAACCAGACGAGCAATCTATTCGTTCCGCTATTAAATTCTGCCATCACCAAGGAACGTATGTCTTATGGAATGTACCATAATGTTCTCATTAGCATTACATAAGTTTATTTTTGAACTGCGGAGTGCGCCATCAGCATTTTAAAGAACTGAGCAAGTTCAATAAGCTATAATTTTTTTTGCTTTTGCTATTAATTTTATATAAGGCGCCTCGGTTTAAGAGCTTCGAATCTAGTCGATCGTAGATAATAAAATTATGGTCTGGTTTAAATCATGTATGAATGACCTTTATGTTTTTTAAGATTGGGTAGAACGTGATTAAGTATTAAATAATATATTTAATCTCAGATTTGATATTACGCCTTCGATTGCTCAAGAAAAATAAGTAGGCGGTGCGCAAGCAGAAGAATATTATTACAGTATCATTTATTCATAAGGCATAACTGCTTGGAATTCATTTTATCCAGCGAAGCATATTTACACGCCTTTTATTTCTGAGGAATTAGGTAGTCAGGCAGTTTGCTATTAATTACTATTACAGGCTACTAACTACATCCTACGGACTACGGGCTAAAGCACAGCCAAAATTATGGTTTCCATGTAACCCCGCCATACAGTATACCTCTACATAATATTTTTAGATGTGATCCTAACATATCTTAAGATGATGTCCTCATTGACGTATTCCTTCGATGGCGAACCCTGTCATGGCGAATATGGCGACAGCAAATTTTGAATCGTCCTATTGCAACTTGCAAGCCGTACAGTGCAACCTATGCAACCTGCCAGTGGAGACGTATGTGTAGGTGTTGGAAGGGTTTGGGCAGATTTTGTATCGGATGCGTATTGTTATGTGTAAGTAATACCTACAATCAGTAAGTAATTCAATCAGTTTAAACCAAGAGGAACCCCTTAACATTTCTAATATAATCAACACGTTGGAACTTATGGCGCTGACGGAAGTTTCTGCTATAACGATAACCGTAGGCGCATTCATTTCATAAACCTTTGATCTTGATGTATAAGTTTACATACACAAGTACCTACTGTAGATTAAAATCCTGTAGGTACATAGCTTTTGAAGTTCCTATGTTAGTAGAACATGCACAGGGAAGTACCTACAAAATAAGTGGTAGGTAATATCGCACACCTAGATCAAAAATAAGACAACTCAAAAATCCTAAAATGCTATTTTGTTTCTTATCAGTAACATTATGGAGTATTTTTTTTTGTTGTCTACTGACAAATTACTTTTGTTTAAGTTGTCTTAGTGTTGATCTAGGTGTACCATATACCTAGACTTTATTTCTGAAATTAGCTTCAAATTATAAAAAAGCTTGCCTCAGTCCACTGCTAGGAATATGTCCTATCCAATATTCGCTACCATTTCGCAACAATTTTCAAATATTTTTGAAGACCAACATAATAATGAAATCGGGGAAAAAAGCAGCTGCTCCATACATTTATATTCCATACATTTATATTTTTCTTGCCGGTTCTTCTCCATAGGGTCTACTATTTGGAACCGTGCACCTAGAGTCTCGACATTTCATAAGTGCCTGTATCTGTACATGACATAAAGATCTATTCTATTCTATTCTATTTAGTCGAGTAATGTTGAGTTATTTGTATAGAACAGCTGATTTTGTTTTAGCGATTTCAGTGTTGGTTCCATGGTAAACCCCTTCTACTGCGAAAGGGTAATTGGCAAGTAATAGCTGAACGGAACGGACCCGAACTAGCTAAAATAGGTTTTACCTTCCATTAAGAAAGAGTCCTTCCACTGCAAAAGAGAAATGAAGAACGAGTTCGTTATTAACTAATTTTACTCGTTCAGTCCTCTTCGCCAGACTCTTTATTGGTGGAAGAACTTCTATGAAGTTTACCGTTGCGAGTTAAACGGAGTCCGTATGGAGCCCGCTCTACTGCCAGTGGAAGCCCGGCTGTCAAGTTGTTCTTAATGATGAGTAGACCTCGGCTAATAATGTAGGACCTGATATTAAATTACATAAGCGTTCCTCATTTCCTTGTTTAACGGGAGTCGAAAGCAAGTTGCTCTGATTACCTTAACGACATGCTGTAGTACAAAACGCGCTCTAATCCTAGGTATAGTGTTTAGATCAGAATGCTAAATAGCTGGTCTAGAATACCTAGTCCACAAATAGAGATTAGTTGCGTTCTTTTTGTTTGTATTACATAGATCTATTTGCAGTCTGGAATCTAGACTGTATGCAGCCACCTATTTTAAACTACTTGCTTGTGTGAATGTAACCACAGATGTAACTATTTACAGTAGATAAGTATATAAATAGATACATTTATTAAAATGTTTTCAGTAGTTGTGTTGTTACAGTTTGAAAGTAAATAATTTTATTGGGTCCAATTATTTTAGGGTATATAAATAACATAACAATCGATTAGAGCAAAATCAGCCGTTTTTGTATGGGTAATCGGCCGATTTCATTTTAAACATCTGTTGTGTTGTCGGTGAAAATGGTCCTTAGTAGGGTTAAATAAAAAAAATACCTTTCACTGTTTTTAAAGGATTTAATCAATCTCAATAAATTAACAATGGCGAGCACATGGTAAAGATTATCTATAAAATATATACCATTGTAATCTAGAAAATATGAAGATCAAAATGACGTGTTTCGGCCGTATACGTAGGAATGCGTGGGTGGCCTTTTCTCCATACAATCAAAAATTGTGCGCGTTTGGAGTAAAATAGCTAGATATATACTTTGTATTTCTGAATTTGTGATTTCAATATATTGGATTTCCAGGTCGAGATAAAAGTATATTGTATGGCCTGCAAGTTGTTGATCTGGGTATGGGTAATGTGTAGGTAGGTGAGATTTATCATCATCGCTAAAAAAATCCTGTGCGTGCGCCCATATCCGTCATGCTGACGGTTATGTTTGTTAAAGAAGTGTTCTTGAAGGTTCAGTCAGACCATATAAACCATATTTTCAGGTTTCCTATTGATTTCAACTCTCTAGCATAGATTAATTATCAAATACACCTTACGATATCTTATTCACCTGTTGTCTATTGTAATTTTGTAACTTGTACAGTACACGCTTAATATAAATGCTGGCTAGGTATATAAAAAATTGTGCAATCCATGTCGAGAAAAAAAAAAAGAAAAAGAGAAAAAAAAATTTGGTAAAAATAAAAATACAGCATAGAAATCAGGCATCACGTAATCACGTTACAAAATAACCGTTAGGTACACGTTTCTGTTTGATACGTCATAATGCTTTTTGTGAACACACGTGAATAGAATTCGCAGCAACATCGTGGAGTTTAAAAAAATAAAAACAATGTTGCCAACTGTTTGTAGCCGTTCCGTTTTAGTGGGGCTTAGTTCCTCAAAGTGTAAATAAATGGAATTGTAAATATTTATAGGCATTTGCCTAGGTATCTACTTTACTTTATTTTGCAAGTGCGATGCAGTAAGTTATTGTTTAACGTCCTAAACGTGCTTTTGTTAACGTTATACAGTTTGGAAAGAGAAACTGTTTACTTTATAGATGAGTATTGGCCGATACGGCAAATTCATTTTCTTGCTGGAATACTAGAGTATTTTCCTGGTTATGTGAGCGAAATTTACTTTATGGAATAAACGAACAAAGTTGCCATAAGATAAACACAAATTATTGCCTCCTTTCTGTGATGCAATTTGGAGACTGATTTCATTTTGGAATTCGACATTGAACACTAAAACTTTCTCCGTCATATAGTGCGATTGCTGGCACCCCATATGCTGGTGATGCCAAGATTCCCATAGTCATTGGTAGATAATATCAATTATATGAGGATAGTATGCGGGCGCGTCTCTGTTACACAATTGATATAAGACGCGGTCCACACTGTGTATGCGCATCCGTGCTAGAAATGAAATGGACCGATCTCTGCGCGGAATGCTTGCGTCATCCAAATTGTTATTGATTATAGTTAATTTATGTAGTTATGTATACCTATTAGCTATTTTGGCTAAAGGGGTGTGTCGAGTTGACAGCGATGCATACTTGGCATTCCGTACCTTGGCATTAGGAGGCATTAGGAGGTGCTTACAGCAATTCTTTTGGATTTTGGATTTGTTGTGTGTGTGTCTACGTCGATGCATCGGTAATATAAAAACGAAGTACTTCAGAAGGTATTTCAGTACCTAACTGCAAACCGCTTCAGCATTGAAAAATTATTAAAATAGGTATGACGCTGTCATTACTGGTCATTACATTCAGGTAGATAAATCAAGTGAGTCAATTTGAGGAAAAATCACTTGAGTAAGAATCTGTATTGTAATGTAGACAGGGTGAAATTGAACGAGGGACATATTGGAGAAAGATACAAGTTTAAATAAGGGACCAATATTTAAATCGCAAAAAAATACCTTGTTTTTCCATACAAATAATTCAAATCGACTAAATGTGTGGAAAGTGGAAACGCAGTTTTCTTTTTGCAATTTCGGTCTTGGTCCCGTAATTAAAAGTTGTTCAATGTTCATAATGATGAGTAGGTACAATAACCTCCTTCAATATGACCTTTGTTCAACTAGTCACCCTGTATACATTACAGTGTGAAACTGAGCAAATATAGGTTCTGATAGATTTTTCCTCGAATTGACTCACTTGATTTAACTAAATGTTCATTACCAAAATATCAATTTGTATTCTCCGAAGAGGCACGGTTATGCAGAACTGTACATTTGCACTTCATTTTGCCGATGCCGTTCTCCATATTATGGTTGCGAGCCTAATTTGCCATCCACCAGTCACACTTCCAAACTAGGCATGTGTCATTTACGGTTTTTCGGTTAATGTAATTTAACTTAGATAATCATCAATTGGCAACAGGTTAAAAAAGCTTTTAGGCTTTTAAAGTTCAATCATTAGCGTTTAGCATCAGTTAATAATATGTTTCGTTTTCGATCAATAACAATTAGGTATCTACTACAATAAACGCAGAAATGAATAAAATAATATTAAAATAATGCGTTGACGTAAATTAACAGCTTATGTTTTTAATCAGTTTTTTCGGAAATGAGTAATGAGTATTGAACTAATGCGTTGAGTGCGTTTTACTAATATTTTCAATCTGTTTTTTCATTGATGAATAACAGTTAACTCGTTGACGAATGAGAAGTCTTTAAAAAAATCAGTTTATTGATTCAATGACCACCTCTATTCTAAACTCCGGACTACTACACAATCACAACCAAGGAATTACTAATCTACTGGTAAAAGCGACTGGTGGTACTAGTGACTCGAATTTTTGCTTGCTTGGCCCCACAGAACTGCTTGGCCCTACAGCACCCACCAAACATTAAATACCTTCAAGTAGACTGCAGTAGAAAAACTACCACATAATACCACAATCCGCATACCGCACCAGAAAACGTACTGCAACGATATTTGTGTATTATTATTATCTAGTTGTTTTTGTACACTTTCCACTCTAATCATATTGGTGGCAGAAGCGCTACCTCGATGTAGTGCTTCTGCCACCAATATATTAAAGTGGAAACTTTACAAAAACATTGGTTTGATAATAAATTGACCTTTGTCCGTTAATTCCTTGAACCATGCCGAGTTTTCCGCTAAGTATTCTACTTTAGAATTGACCTTATTTTATGAATTATTTTGCGGGATTTAATAATTTTTAACCGATTTCTAAAAAGGAGGAGGTTCTATATTCGACGCGTAGGTGTGTTTGTTTTTCTTTCTGTACGTTCACCGATATCGGCTTAACTGATTTGGATGATTTAAACATATTCTATTATGGTAGATCCCGAGGGGGTCCCATTTTTTTTTCTAATACCTGTTTACCAGTATTACAGAAAATCTAAAAGAAAAACAACATGTTAACTAGATTGTCATTTTATGTTTGTTACAGAATATCTACGCCAGTTTTGAATCGACTTCTGAAGTCGGTATTTACTTTTTTTTCAAAAGTTTTGTTTCCGGTGCTATGAGCTGTAAATCCAATACTGAGGTAAATACAGCTGTTACCACGTTCGTCGATAGAAAATTAACTTATGCATGGAGTAATATAAATTAGCTTATTGTTTCTCAGAACCAGTGTGAATCAAAGACTTTTCTACCCCATTTTTTTTAGAGTTTCATGAGTAGGAGGGAGCTCTCCCGACACCTCCCTCTTGGCCTATTACGTTGTTATTTTCTGCTGATTAGGACCCACTGATCGATAGTTTTACCCCACATGCTGATAGATATGAACAGCCTGTTTTCTTCTCTACGAATGGGGTAGTACGTCCTCGGCAAGGTACCAAGATCTTGTTCTAGCTTCTTCTAGATTCGACCTTACGTCACTGAGAAAGTTCTGACGGCAGGCAAATGGTGGGATTTCATCTCATCGGATTCATTGGATTTCACTGGGGTCTTTTGCGAATGCGGTTGGTTTTCCCGAATACCCCAGGCATGATGGGGAACAATCTCATCGTTGCCGAGGATAGACTGCAGATACCAACTATTGCATAGCATCGCAGTAGCGTATTTAGACAACAGTAAACTCATCAGTATTTGTTCCCAACAGTTATTGAACCTCTGTAAAAACTAAGGTAAATATTGCGCAATAACAAAATCATTTTATCAAAATTGAATGAACATACGATCAGTGCTGTGTGAAGACAGAAACGTGAATCATAATAATTGGCACGATATTTTTTTTTATAAAGATGATACTAAATTGTTATTTAAAACGTGTACCTTGCTAAAAATCCACCATGAAACCATGTAAAAAATATATCAAATGATGGGTTTTATAATTTTTAGTTCATGTTGAGAACAGATTTTTATACAGGCCTTAGATTTTTTTTTATGAAATAAAAATTGATAACATCGAGCAGAACAAGCGCTCGCGCCCACAGCGCGGCGCACACTACAAGAGAAACCCTATCTATTCATTGCGAATAAAGTATATTTGTATAATTATCACAATTCATCGCATTATAAGGGGGCCATAAGTCACTACATTGACTTTACTCGTATACGTATTTCGCAGTGTATAACACCCCTAAAGGATTGTTTACGATTTTTTACTGTCGCGGTCGTTTCGTCAGTCATACATAGATAGCAGTGAATGAGTAACGTTTGGTATTTTCTTTCAATATGGTTGAGTACGTTCATTAAGTTGTTTGCTGATGACTTTATCAGCTCCTAACCGCACTGTGACGTCGCCATCTATTCATTAAACATTATGGTTATAAATAAGTAGCTGCACTAATAAATAAATATGTTATAATTATCTTTAATTTACTAGAATTTTGTGTGCGTCAGCAAGTCTCCCTCGTCCGTATGATTTGTCTAGAATTTAAATGAAAGAAGCCCTGTACCACGGTTATATTAATATTACCGTGCCTGTACGGTCTTCATAATGCGTGTATTAAAGTTATTCCCACATATTACTCCTTAGAAACGGTACCAATCACAAATAGGTATTAATTATTCTTACTTACTATTCAACTACAAGAATTTCTTCTTAAAAAAGATGTGGAATTAAGTTTTACAAATATTTAATCCTTGTTTATTATTAGATATTTAGTATAAATTTCATTTTCAAGTATCAAGACTCATAGTTAAAATTACAGCTATAGAGCTGCCATAAACTTAGATGATGTTGTTTGATCTGACTTTATTTACAAACGTCACAATTTCCAAATGATAAGGATTAGGTAATCAAGGAGAGTTGCATTTGCGCTTGCAGTGTAAGTATCATTCAAAGATAGTTTATTTCTGTAAAAAATTCGATGGTATGATCTAATCGCCAGTCTTTTAGCTTTGTTTGCCGGCCCCAGAAACGGGTTACCACATTTCCATAATGTTGTTAAAATGTTATCTTTCTCGGCGGTCAATGAAGGTTACATACCTATAATTTATAATGCATGCGTCGTATTCAGTGATATGCGGGATCATCCCGGTCGCGGGGAGCTGGCGGAGACACCACGAAATAAGAAGGACAAGAAGTCATAAAAAGTGGGAACATAAACATAAAGAGCTGATCACATAGGCGTATTTTGACGCAGTTGCATTCTCTCAACTCATTTGGGAACTCATCAAAACACTGCCATAACGGGTGGTGAAATTTCATACAAAATGCCAAATTGGAATTTATTTGCTCGTGTTAGAAAATGCACGCTTTTTTGTTTGGATTGGCATCTTCTTATTTGTTACTGATGATTGCATGAAGTTGACCTTTTGTGCGCATTTTTTTTGTGGTGTTGGTCCGAGAGATTCGCGCGCGCCGGTCGTCGTGTTTCTGTGTCCGCGTCCGCGACTGCGCGTCCAGTCGGCCGCCGCGAGCGCATATCTAACTTGGCTGTCGCCCCGCACTCGCTCCTGATCCGTCTCGCTGTGCACGCGCGTTTCCCTCTCCCGAACTGTTCGGCACGTGCACCGAGTTACTCTATCTCTTTCACGGGCAGCCCTCGACCCGGCCTTCCACGAACCCCGATAATGGGCCGATAAACGATAATTGCTCGCGTAGTTTGCCACTTAGGAATCGAGTGACGGGTGACGGTTCGCGAGTGCAGTGTCAGGGCTGTGATGGCTGAGAATCACGCACTTATACCCGAAGCGACCTCGATGTATACGCAGACGAACATGAAGGAGCCTCAGGACTTATCGAAGAATTTGATGAGCGGTGATTTTGAGAGACAGTTTAGGGGCGCCATGGTTGAGAAGACTGACCGACGATGGCAAACGTGGTTGATCACGCTGTCCGTAGTGGTGGGCGCGTTGTTGGCGTGGCTCCTGGTGTTCACGATAGTGCGCGAGGTGCAGGTCCGGCAGCTGCGCCACGAGGTGGACGAGCTGACCGCTAACATGATCGCTATGTCCGCCAACGTCAAGTCTCTCAGCCAGAAGATTGAGAAGAACAAACTGTTCAACGAGTTCAAGGACTTGCAGGACACGGTGAGTTGATATCACTATACGTACATTACGCTTGTTTACTCGTAGATTAAGCTTGATTACAAAACCCAGTGTCAACATTACAGCGACTTTGAACTAGAATAACGCGAAGGTGTGAAACACAATAAACACAAAAACAAACGTAGTTATATTAAAATAGTAAATGTATGCAGTTTTATTTCGTCTAGTTATTATACGCATTACGGTTAAAACGGATGTTTATATAATTCTCTACAACAACACAGCGCTGTCAGGTAAAAATAATACAAAGGACCAAATCAATCCCATTTGGCCTTTGGGCAAACCCAAAATAGGACTGGTCCCGAAACCATTTACATTAGAAACTGGTAAACAACTACATTTTACCGAATAGATAGTCAGATTCCAGGTAAAGAGGACGTGTTGTGAATGTCTGATGTAATTAGCGTAGTATTATGATGTTTAAACAAGTCACCGTCGCCGCTCGGTACCTCTGAAGCTCGGTAGTTAGTGACCAAGGTCTGCAATATAAACACTCGACACTATTATAGTCAATTGACTGAGCAATGATACGATCGTTTGGCATCGTAGCAATGTAATAGACGACGTTCAACCGTTCTGTATTCTCAATACGCATGTCTGTTTCATGAATTGTTCCCAATGAGAGGTTTAGGAATAGTCTAAAGGTTAATTGGTTAGTTTTTAATGCAAAATTTATGGAAAAATGTATAGAGGATATTCGGAGGAGGTCGGCGTGGGTCTAGAGAGCACAAAACTGGTTTTGTTAACACTACAACCAGTTACGAATGTAAACAAAAACGTGCCGGGCGGCGCAGGCGCCGATCTTGCGCAACTCATAATATATATTCCATAATTTGTAACATAACATATAATTGGACTTCCATTAAATCTTTTCATTAACTTCTTCCTAGTTTTTGTAGTCTTCCATTTATGGAACTTGGTGATCAATGCTTCTAACATTTTTCTTAATGAACTGACTGATTTATTGAATCAAAATATATCAACTTTTAAGGAATTACCAGTGGCAGTAATGAATTTGACCAATGAAGAACAATAGATGGTAATATTGTAGTCATACTGCCCGAAGAGATAAAGCAAAGTTTAAACTATTACCATACAAAACAAGCAAATCATTCAGTTTCTACGACCATCTTTACTGTTTGTTCCAAAGATGCCTCGAGGTTCGTTTGGCTGCTTTTCAAAGTGCCACTAACCAGTTTAACTTATTGTTGTTAAAAGGGCTATTTATCGACTGTAGTTTCTTGGAGAAAACGAAAGTTAGAAGCAGATAATAAATATGAAATGCAGACAACAGAGACCAATTCTCATTTGGCATATTTATGTTACTATAAACCATGAAAGCTTGTAGGTTCTACTGCTGAACATGGACCCTTCCACATAGATTAGGACATCGAACTTTCTTTGGATAATAATACCATAATTCTCACGTTTGTTAGCTAGATTCATGAAGAAAGAAATAAAAACATTTTATTATCACACAAATGACGACACACTAAACATTAAAATAAATAATACCTCTATCTTTTCCCCTCGTATTATATCTATGTTACCATTAGCGACACCTTCATGAACTTAGGAGTTTGGCTTTTCATCCCATAGACCATAAGATCTATCTTTCAATTACTCCCAAAAACATAAATCCCACCTACCAAAATTCTCAATGTTAGTGATTGTTTAAGATTATAATAATTAAATAAAATTAACGCTAATAAGGGCGTCAATATAAATAGCAACAAAGCACTTCAAACCGTGAGAAGTTAAACAGAACATAAAAATGTACGTTTAATAGTCTGCTACCACTCGAACGATAAACATTAAGGTATTAAAATCATTATTAGATTGTAAGAGCTACTTGGCTTGTAAAATATTTATGATGAAACTTTAATTTGTTATTTATTAGGAAGTAACTGATCGATCATTTAAGTTGGACGCGCTTCGTCGCTGCTTCACTCAAGATAATATTCCTGAAATCTCACGATACCTACATATTGTTTATAGAATGTAAGCTATTTTATTCGCTATTTATGATTTATCGTTGAAATATTTTCATTTCTGCCTACTCCTACAGGCGAAAACAACTAAGCGACGTATACCTGTATGATACCTTATTCAAATATATAACATTGAAGAATACTATTTCTCACAAAGAAGTGATGATATCCCTGTATTGTCCATTGCAGGGCAAAGGCCTCCCTAATCTGTTTCCACTTCTCTCTATCTAAAACTACACTACTAGGTACAATGAAATGCATAGATTACGGAAAAGATAACATCGATGTAACTACTCAGTCCATCGCATTCATTTAAATCTAATCTAAATCTAAACTAATATTATAAAGCGAAAAGATTTTATTTTATGTATGTTTGTTTGTAATGGATAACTCCTGGAGCGTTTTCAAAAAAAATTCATCAGCAGAATGCTATATTATCACTAGTAACATAGGCTATAATTTATAAAGATGAAGCAGCTGGCGGAAGCTAGTAATAATTCGATAAAGGAAAGCAATCATCGCAGTCAAGCTGGTTGGTCGGAAAAGCGCTCAAGATTAAACCAGAAAGCTTAATCAAGGATGAATGCACTGGACATGCTTTTGCTAATGACCATTCGACCGGTTCCATTAAGCTTATTACTAAACGTTACATTAAAGAAGAAGGCTCTAAAAAACGAGTTACTGCTTCTGATATACACCCTAAAGACTTTTTTTTTATTGCATCTCCTAAGAAGCTCGTGGTTAGTATTGAATTAACAGTAATAGCTTAAGTCTAAGTCTGATCTAAGGGAACAAAGTGTTTCGCAGGGTTCCATCTACCATGCTTTTACTATAACATACAATAACTGGTATACCTACTTATTAAATTGATGACTCTTCTAAGAAATATCGAACTCCAATCATCGAAGAATTTTTAAAACAATGAAATGACGATTCAACATATATTTTAGATCATACCTACCACAAGCAATCTAGACAAAAGTACAACGATAGTAGAAAAGGTAATGGAACTCAGTTAAGACAGAAATATGGGATACAGCGCATAAGTTGTGGGAAATCTCATAAAACATTTAAGAGGATGGCCACTACGGAATAGTTAGAATCGCATTTTAGAAACGTTACTACTGTGTCATTTAAATTAGCTCCATGTGAATAACTGCTAAAGACATTCTATAAATTCTCGGTATGGGCTCGCTAGCATTCCTAGCTCAGATTCCGACAGAATTGTATATTTTGTAACTGAAAACGTTGGAGAGGACGTCAGAAGCCACACATAAAATTCACCGAATAAATATAGAAGCGTATAAGATGAAAGTTTACTAACACAGCTTGGATTGCCGCCAGTTTTTGACAGAGCGTATCATGGAGTCAGGTCGATCGTTGACGAAATACCAGCGTAATATAGAGCTACAAAGTAATAGTTTAAACTGGCATGCTGCGAGCGATTTATCGCTAGTTCCTCGAATTAGATTTTATTGGTTCGTATTTTGGATGGCAAAACAAATAATATTTACAATAATGTTTGAAGAATAAAACGAGATAGAAGCAAGGAGTTCCTTCCCTAATAGCTAATAGTGACCAATATAGTTATTGGCAAGTGTTCCAATGATGTAAAACATAAGTGTCTTTTTGCGTAAATAAATGTTTGTGACGTGGCCGCGTGGGGAGAAAGTCTCATGATTTTTGTATTTGTTTTGGTCAAATTTTAAAAAGCTCACAATATGAACTAGATATACAGAACGATACAAATAGTTTGTTTTCGTTTTATGATTAAAAAGGAAATGTAAATATGACTTTTTCTATGAAAAATATAATTAGGATCCATTTTAAAGACAAAAAATGTGATAGTAAACTGTTGCATCATCGCACTGCTGGGCAAAGGCCCCTCCCCATGATTTCCAGACTTTTCGGTCTAGAGCCAGTGTGAACCAATCATTATTAGAGATTTTATTTTTATTTGATTCTGTAAAATAATAATATATTTCCTAGTACTTTTGCGTTTCTTTTTGTTCTTGTATTTTTTTCTTCGACCTTTAGTTAGGTACACCCGTCGACAGTTGGCTGCAAAGATAACATTTTATACTTTTACCGTAGTTAGAACAAAAGCTAGTAAATAAATTATATTGCTAAGATAAAACACGAAGCTTGTAAAGAATACGTTGTAAAGAGTTGACCGACAGTTTGTTTATTTTTAAACTTTCCTTTACTTGGGTCTTGTCATAAATCATATTTGTATATACTATTAACTGATAAAATGTCCTGGGAAATAAAAATTCACATTTGCTTTTGATTTGAAGACATGATTTTCAAATAATTTGATCAAATATTTTAATTAATTAAAGATACTGTTCAAATGTTGCTGCTTTTTTAAGTATTTGGACAGCGTTTTTAATAAAAACAGACTTAATAAATACAGAGTAAAAGCTAACTTCAGTGAGTGGGAACATTTGCAAAACAAATTCTGTTTCTCATCGTAAAAACCGATATGTAAATAATCAAAATATCTTTTTTTGTTCCCGTTGTATGAACACTCGTAAAACTGACCAGATTCGAATTGCCGTGAATTTTATGTGAATGCTCACTGACACCTACACACTGACAACGAAATTAACGATTGTAAGTTATAATAATAACAAGAAAAACAATAATGTTTTTGTGATTATTATGACAAGGATACTGTTATGATGACTATAAAGACTGAATATTGGAGTTCTCATGCGTGTGAAGTGAATATTGTAAAATATGTCTTAAGCGTCACATAAATAATACAATATAATCACTTCAGTAATAAAATAACATTTTGTGTGTGTTTACTGACAAGGTTTAGGAAATAAATTGCAGTTAATACGGCAAATCTTGAGCGAACAAATAATAATATGAGGAGGATTTTACATACATTTCGACTAATTCGGAAAGTCATGCCAATTTTCTGTGCACAAACACAGGAACAATGGTTCCTGTGTCCTACTTTATATGTGGAGGTTCTCTTTCAACGTACTTATCATTATGAACAACTTTTACTAGGGGACCAACACTGAAAAATCGAAAACATATCTGTTGTTCCATACATGTAGGGCCATTTTCACCGACAATTTATCAGATGTTTAAAATTAAATCTTCCGATTACCCATACAAAAATTCATGTTTAAACGGCTGATTTTCCTCTAATCGTCTGTTATGTTGTTGGTGAACTGGGCCCTTAGTCGAGTAATATTGAATTATTTGTATGGAACAGCAGATTTCTTTTTCTACAGGATATTTTTTTTATGTATTGCGCATATTTTGTAGAGTGATTCAGTCTCTGTTCCTAAAAGCAACCGCAGTATTGGGATACACTTTAAAACACAGCTATATAATAAGTTACCAAAATATATAAAAGACTCTGTATCTGTCAATGTTTTTAAAAAAAGATTGAACGTGTACCTTATTGATACCTGTTAGTTTTAAATTACTATGGTGGATCGAACTGTTCTTTATAATTAAAAAATTGATTTTAATTATATTTAGTTAAGTTTCTCATATAAGTGAACAATGTTGTTCTTCTGAGAAATAAATGAATCTTTAAACCGAAAACAAAACGAAAATTCGAAATAATATACTAGCGCAAGCCATACAAAATCAAATTTTTATTTTGTTTTGGAGTGTATTTAATACTGCGGTTGCATTTGGGAACAGAAACTGTATAACTCTGGAAATTTTGAAAATTATTTATTCAATTATTATTAAATTATTATTTCTGAAAATATCCTGTATTGTTGAGGAACTAGTGCATTCAAGAATAAAACAATTTTTCTTGTCGCAATTTAGACTGGTCTATTTTCTATTGGCTTGTTCAATTATCTGATCTGAACACGCTCGCGAACACTCATCCGTCTTCATCATTCACAGTTTTGTCCACCTGTTGCAGACCAGAAGCCTCTCCCCTTGTTCCCATTCTATCCTGTAGATATTGTGCCAATTTTGTCTAGGTCTTACCGATACTGATCTGACTCGTCTTCTGATCCAATTGATGCATTGGATATCTTAGACATGGTCATAAAAGCTGTAGTATTTGCTATCTGAGATTCGTTCGGGTACTTGGATCAGACAGTTGAATCAGACTATCGGCCGAGAAAATTAATGTATTCCTGGTCTTACGTGGAGTGACAGCTATCTAATCCTGGCCTCTGGTGACCCTAATCAACTGTCAAAGTTATATTCTGGTATAAACATGTGAGGTTGTTCTATTTCAATACCGTTTACGATTTTGGCATACATAACTGGTCTATTTTGCGTGGTAAAACACGTGTCTGTCCGATTTTCGGTCCCGAATCTCATCAATGCAGTTTTATCTGACTTCCACTACCTGTCAAATTGAGCTTCTTCAAAATTAAAGTAAGAGATAATTATAATACGTTTTGCTTGAGCTTGCATTTTGTGATTTTTCCCAAATTCTCTTTAAAAACACTTCTTCGACATCTAACACTATCTTCTTATCGTTCATGATTCATCTATACTACCTAGGCCATAAACTTTAGTAAAGCGGTTATTTTCTCAATGGTCTAGTATTATATCCAGTTCATAAGTACTTCTTCGAATTCCCAGCCAGTAGCTGCATAAAAATGATCGCCCAAATTATGGTATTGTTCGAAAACCTGATCGGAAAACCGGTCAGAGCAGACTGGGACGACCGAATTCGGAGAAACTGTCTGGTCAGGAGAATTGAGCTATTAGCTGTTTACCTAGTTAAGTATATCATTCACGAGTTCACGACGCAGTTTGAAGCTGAATAGGTAGATTAAAAATCTGTTTTGAATTTATGTAGAATCTTTATAATTTAATTTGACTATTATTATACACATATAATTATTACTTACACAGCCTAGTTATTATAAAACTGAGCACCTAGACGTCAAAGTACTCCTACATCGCTGTCAATTGGTATCGTGCCCAGAAGACTGGCAGCATTACCAGGTTGAATGGCAATGCTTATTATTTTTATGTAGAATCTTTGTTTTTAATCTATCTTACCTATAGATACATAGTACGTATCATGCAAATTAAATTTGTAATCGGTAGGTATTTTCTCTTCATTCTAAATCCATTTTCCTCTGTTGTTGTTGAAAATAGAAGCTTTCCTTCATGTCTGAAACAAAATTACCCTTTGAACACCAATTCTGAGAAATCTATTATGTTTTCAATTTAATCGGACCATAATCGAGCGGAGAGGTTGAACAGTTATATAAGCATGATTTCTAAGTCTATTGTTCTAGACTAAGGATAATAATTTTCCATACCAACATAAGGAAAATAAAGCGTTCTTGTTATCTACATAAAAGTTAATGAAATAATGACGACACGCGAGTCACCACTGACGAAGCTTGATTGCTATTCCAGTGGACATTACGTCCAGCTGAATCATGGACGAGGCTAACAGGGATTAACAATTAAAGTGGACGGTGACCTACGCCCACGTGGGTTTGTTACAACGTTTACCTAACGACAATAATTATAAACATTATACAGGATATTTTTTTATGTAAAGCGCAAAATTTTGTGTGTGATTCTGTGTCCGTTCCCACATACAACCGCAGTACTAAAATTCACTCCAAAACAAAATAAAAATTTGATTTTGGCTTGCGCTAGTTAATTAGGTACCTATGCGTGTCCCCCCATACTAAGTCGAATTTTCGTTTTGTTTTAAAGTGTATCCCAATACTGCAGTTGCATTTAGGAACAGAGACTGAATCACTCTACAAATTATGCGTATACTACATAAAATATACTGTATAGGAACCAATGGTATATGTGGTATTTTATGCCCAAGATATAAAGAAAAAGATGAAGGTAGTCTTCTAAAAAGGCTAGCTGAAAATAGCTGTACTGGGTAGGTAGAATAGGATTTGCAGATTCTGACGATAAGTAAGTAGCGTTTGCGATAAATCTGTATAGGATATAGGAAAATTTGTGAGACTAATATTGAAATTTATACATATTTGAAACTGATAATTTGATACAAAAATCCTTAATTATACATTAACAAAAAAAAACACTGATCCTGAATATGGTAGTCCGAAGTTCATGATCGGTAATTGTTTTACAAGGTAGCTCAAAGTTTAGTCTTTCACAATCCTATAGAAGTTTATTACCAGAGTCGATGTTCATTACCATTTTAGTTACGAGGTAGACCCCTTGTTCTGCTTCTTTCCATCCACTATCAGATGAAGAACCCGCTTACGCTCTTTATCTAAGCATTCACTAGTTCTTTATTTTGGTATTCCGTATTCTCCTGAATATGAACAACGGCTATAATTATGACATTTGATCTCCAAAGAAGTTTCATAATTAAATATATACCATAAAGAACATAATATATCAATTTCGTTTTATTTCATTTTTCTAGAACTAATGGGCTGAGAGACTGAGCGATGATATCATTAATTAACATTTTCTTCAGGAGCATAATATTTCCATCAAGCCCATGATTATTCTTAATAGAAGAAACTATTATTATATCTACGTACACAGTGATAATGTGTAGGTATTATGCTGTACTCATTGATATCAACAATAAAGATATTGAATGAGTTAAAATGAATGAATTTGACCTTTGTTAATTGATAGACACCGCTATCGACGCGTCAGTCGTAAAATATATTTGGAGAATATTATTTTTATAGTTCTTTGGTGTCTGCCTAAACATGCAAGTATTTAAATTGAGACAAATTCAAAGTTGATGGATATAATTTCATTCATGCGCATTAATTATGGTCCAGAAACTGTACAGCTGTGTGTAAAGACAAATAACACGTTTTTTAATGGTATTACGGGTATAATTTCTTTGTTACATCTTCAACTGCTTACTGTACTTGCATTTTCCCAACACGTACGTAAGCTAAGTAACGTAATTATTACTAATTATAATGGTTGTACGAATACCATACGGCAATGTCGTATAGTTATGCGCATAAAGCCCGTCACACACGTAGCTATAATATATATATATATATATTAGACATACCACCTCAGACGCAGCTATAATATATATTTCTATTACGTCATCAAAATATGTTATAGTATAGCTACCACGTATGGGGGCTTGCTATAATGTAATATATAGCTCAGTATATTAATATATATTATAGCTACGTGTGTGGTGGGCTTTAGTGTCAGATGTAACAATTCTGGTACACGAATATTCAAATTCTTTATTTACAATACATAGGATTACCTATATAGAAAGAAAAAAAAAATGTTCAATCCCATTTATCTATCATCAATAGCATATAAATCTAACATAAAGCTAGGAATTCATTAGTTTTACACATTCTTTAACATAATAATAATAAAATGCCTGTCCCAAATTCTTTTTGACAATAAATCAAACGCCCAAATATACCCGGATACATAACATTTTATTTACATACGTTATCAATTTACCATAGAGAAACATGATACCTATTTCGGCAAATCAGTAGCTCAACTCTGACCCTCTGACCTATTAATTATTTTAATAGCATTCATAAAAGCAATAGACACTGCGGTGAGCGGTCCCAATTCGTTTCTATTGCACTTCTTACTAAAAATAGCATATTGAGACCACGGAGCGTTTGTCATAATTTGCTGAATACAGTTCACTAATCAGTGGGAATTAAACCAGTTAGGAATAGTTCCTGGGAAGTGGTGACGGCTCATTGATGCTTATAGCGGCGATGTTGATGTTTGCTTTTAATTGTTGCTAGTATAAAGCTGGCTATGATATTTGCTTGCCTTGTAGGTTATAGTAACAAAGGACCATCCATATTAAAAAAAGAATTGCCTAGCCGGGCTAACATGAGCGCCGCGACATAATTTTGTCGTTGCATTATCTCGTGCGGAAACGGGTTTTTAGAGGCATCATCTCGTCTTGTCTTGACGACAAAAATTGTCGCGGGGCACAAGTTACCCTAGCTGAGGAGCTATTCTGTAAGAATATCTCGCATCTCGATTAGAATCTCAGTTGTTGTCAGTCATATTGGACGAATTGTACGGCGATAAACGTGTAACTTAATAAAATGAGCTGTGAACATGAATAGAGAAAGAAAGAAAGAAAGAAAAATATTTTATTTCTGCAGCAAAAACGACACAATACAAAATAGAGCATGTTCACAGCTCCGTTATTAAGTTATTGTTGGTCAATCCAGTTTATGCTGACCTTCCAATGTGTGACGATGTCATCTATTTTCACCCCATTTACCATTTATTCTTATTTCTTTTACTAAGTTATTCTATATTATTTTAATAATATTATACCTGTTGAAAAGGTGTAGTACCTAATGTAACGACAAAAGAAGAAAATAAAGTGCAACTGTTCTCCTGCGAGTTTTCTGTTTATTCCTGTTCACTCCTATCGTTCCTGTTCCAATTCTTACGTTGCCCCGTGAGTCCTCCCTCCTAACGACTGAGTGAAGCCGAGGCACATAGAGGGAGGATTCCGGGACAAATGTACGAAAAGCCTATACAGTGCGAGGTCAGTTCATACTGGAGATGTCTGGGCAGTTCAATTACTGCTCTGCTATAAGAGTTCGTAGTACTTCGTAGTAAGGCCCTGGTATACTTAATAAATCATCCCTTAATTTCTACCATTTTCTTGAATGATAGTTATTTGAAATGTTTGGTATAAATGTCTCTTTTCAATTATGCGAAACTGTCATTTCTCTATTTTGAATAGCTAACAGCTCCGTAAATATTTATATGTCTGTTTTTTTTATTTTAATATTTATTCGCTCGTAATCCACGAGCGAATATTGAGGTCTCGAATAAATTTATTTATAGGTAAGTTATTGATGATAACCTCACCGGTATAGGTATCGATCTATCTCTTCTATAATCTAAGGTATCGATAGATTTCTCGCCGAGAAGTGTCAATGAATTTCAATCCGATGTAATCCGATGAAAGTATCGATACCGGAATATTATTTACAATCTGAGAAATATTTAATCGATTTCGAAGAAATAAAGCAGTAGAGACAAATTCTAAATAGAATATAATATGTACCTATAAGTAGTTGCTGCTTTTGGATTTCTATACTGTGAAATTTTTGGTGAAGAAAATAAATGTTACAGTTAAAATTCATAACCGGTTAAAACTAATTTAGATTAAAAAAGAATTAAAAAAAAATCTTATTCTTATTATTTTTTATTCCTTTTTAATTTTGTTTAAAAAAGAATATAAGCTAAAAGTTGGTATTTCTAAATAACTATGATGTCTACACTAGTCTACAGTTTTTATGAGATTATATTTTTGTTTGAATCAGGCAATATCGTCAAACAAAATAAGAGATGAAAATTCCATTTCAAATAAATACACAAATACGATAATACAGTTTGAATTGAAAATAAAAAAAGAATGATAGATATCGACGACCAGTCTATTTTGAATGTCGTTTCTATCACAGGAGGCACCCACTTGCACCCACGCTAACAAAGTATAATGGACTTATCTGACTATCAAATACTGGGAAATACAGAAAAGAACCGGGATTATTCACAGTATTATTAAGCCGTGTACAGACATCGCGAGGCATGCACGGCGAATTGTTTTCCACGCCCTACGCTGAAGTATGTGACATATAGAAAAATGCATTCATCCAAACGGCATATACTCAGGGTGAGCCCGCAAACAACTACGCATGATGCTAGCATCGCACATGAACAATCAGTAGCAAAATGTCACCAACAAGGCGAGTCAAAAATTGCAGCTGCGAACACAAAAACAGCCATCTACACAAAACGCACGGCTCGCATTGAGTGAGGCAGCGAATCGGCTCGCAAACGTGCGATTGCGACGATTGTTCCCAGGGTGCACCCTGCCCCGTCCACACAGACTAAGGCATGCGTGGTAAACCATTCGCGACGCGTGCCTCGAGTTGTCTGTAAGCGGCTTTAGTTACCTAAGTAAATGGCTTTGCTAGCAGATTTTTATGTAGATAAGGGTTTCTGATATTTCGGAGAAATTAAACGACAGAATAATTTGGCTTTTCTCAGATTTCGAGCAGTTCTTTTGATCATCTATAAGAAAACTCGTGATTAGCAAAGGATTATCCATTGTTTATGGGCTTAGACGATGGGCAGTTTAAACGAAGTATTACATTTTAAAACAGGATTTAATATGAGCGTGACAAAAAACGTTAACTACGAAGAATCAGTGGCTTACAATCAGTGGCGTGCATTTCATAACGACAAAAAGACATTCCCAAGTAGCACATTAGTGAATTTTGCAACTTATCTTATAGCTTTAAGTTGTAAATGAGTGGTATAACAGTATTTGATAAAACTTATAGCTTCAAACACTACTCATATTTGTATATGAGGACCTCCTATCACTCTTAGTTGCATAAGAGTATATTTTGTTTATACTTTATATCTTATTGTTGCATAGAGTCGATTTTGTTACTTAAAGTTGAAAACGGGTTTTAATTGTTATCAATTTAGAAGCAACAGTGGTATATGAGGCCTTTAAATCACTTGCAAGCAACTGTTCCATTTAAGCTGTAACATACTCTTATTTGGCACTTCTATTTCCAAACCAGTAGTATAACAGAGTAGTATATCACCTGTAGTGGCTAAAGGGATCATTTTGCAACCTTTTTGGAACCTAACGTGATTGCATCTTTCAGGCCTATTGTACTCTAATATGCCACTCCAACGCGTAGATAAATTTCGATAGTGGGTTCTTGAAAACCAACAGCAGCTATTTCCACTTATTTAAATCCACTAACGATGTAACAGTTCCCAAAATACATAATTGTGATTACTTAAGTCAGATCGTCCTGCGCGTCACTCTGTTGATAGCATTTTTTATTTCTGTTGTTGTAAAGTTCATGGTTTAAACTACTTCATCAAAAATGAATTCCGTGAAATGGAAAAAAATTAAGCGATGTGGTAGTTATCATCGGCAGGTTGTACGTACTTTAAGAAATATAATGGACGTGGACATAAAAGGTTCAAACCATGAAGTTGTTAATCAGCAATCCCACACAGTTTGATTATTTTACTATTAACAATAATTTTAAGATTACAAATAAAACAATAATAAATGTATAAAAATGAGTTTTATTTTTAAACATCTGACTTACAACTACATTGGTAATCACAAAAACTTGCAGTCACATAATTTTTTACCTTCTTCGATTATGATTTTTGGACTTCTTGACGACCCCTAATTCACGGGTACTGGGAGATCCACAATAGAGCTAATTATTACTGCTGGTAGTAGCATCCACTGGTCAGCCACTAGCAACATACAAATAAGTGATTTTCAGACCTTACAGTTCCAAATAGGGAACAAATAAATGAAAATAAAAACTATGAGATGCCATAAACATCGCCATGTTTAGAAAATGGTTGTCCTTGAGAATATTTTGTTTTGAAAGTGTTTTATCACACTAACGCATAATCACTAAGTTTTGTTAATTGTAACTGATGTACTTTGACATTATACTTACGTCTAAAACCATTACGTTAGGTTTTTAACAGTTTTATTTTTTTATACTTTTATTTCGCCAATTGATTTAGCACACTTTATTTAATTGTTCTTGATCAAATCGAAAGCGCTTCGAAATTTACAAAGAAACCATACTATACTTTCACAGTAACAAAACATTCGCAAGGATTTTGTGCTGTAAATTAATGCCTGCATTATATCAGTACACGTCAAGTTTTAATACTCACCAAATAGATGTAATCCAAATGAAATGGCTGTTCACAGTACAAATTCAAAAACACTTCTCGACTTATCGCCCCTAAAAAGAACTTTGCGTTTCATTTTTCACTCAATGAATGAATTGAAACGTCATATCATTCAATCAACCATTTACTGCGCACAACTTACACCCATAGTTCTAATTGCCACTTAAGGTGATCGCGAGAACTCTTATGGATTTCATTTGGAACCAAAATTAAGCTGCAATTTTTCTCCCCGTGGTTCTATAATGTTTGCATAAGGGTTCTCTCCACCTTTATAGAACTTATTCATGCCTATATATTTCACCCAAGTTTACAACAAGATATGATATGGAGCAATTTTACCACCCAGTTGTGTTACTTGGGTTGCCTATCCTTTTTAATTAAGTACCTATTATCTATATATTAATACGTGAAGAGAAAACTTTGTACCCCTTTTTAAGCATATTGCGCGCACGGAGGAGTGTGAGTGTGAGAAAGAGTAGAGAAAGCTAAAATTACGGTCGATTTCGACCATTGGGCGACCACTAGTATAATACAAATTACAAACGTTAATGTGAAAATACAACACTTTGTTTTTGCCTACCCTGCAAGAAATGTCTATACGAGTACATGCCACTGCTTACAATAGAGTTCTAAACAAAGCATGTGTTTAAATTTTATTGCTCACGGCTAAAGTTCGATTACTATCATTGAATAGTGTATGAAACAGCAGAAAATTACGCATAAATACTACGTATTACTCGACTATTTATCAATATAGCATGCCAAAACAAAAATGAAAATGACTCAACGGGGTGAAAGTCCACATGAGTTTGTCATCAAACGTGAAAAAGTGGCAGGAAAGACAAAAGAAGTTCGTCATAAACAAGTATTGTTCTCTAATAACACAGGATCGTGTTACACTCTATTAGATGGCGTCCCAGTAACATTTATATCTCCTTTGTTGAAAATACGCTGGTGAGCCGTGAGTTTACTTGTGTTTTATGCCCGACTTACATTAGAGTCCTTGCGTAGTTAGGCCCGATCTGCTACTACGTGTAATTATAGGTCAATCACTTTAAGCGCGGCCCTCCCGCTGGTTAGCGGGACGCGGGGTGGCGGGTTTCAATTTACGCACCCTATTGCAAGTGTAATAAATATCTTCTAGTGATAAATAATAGTTATTTGTTATACAAGAGTGCAAAGTTGCTTTTTAACCGCGTGTTCAATTTTGATGACCGAGCAAGCGAAGGATTCTAAAATTGAATCACGAGCGCAGCGAGTGATTCAAAATTAGAATCCTGAGCGTTAGCGAGGGAATCAAAAGAGCACGAGGTGAAAAATCTTTGCACTCGAGTGCAACACGTAACTTTTCATTCCGCCTCAGCGAGGAAATGACTAAATGCAAAAAAAAAAAGTTTAATTCACAAACTTAGTGCACACGATGTTCTAAATTCAATTTACTTTATCCTCTAGAGAATAAAAACGGCTTTTCCACTCAGATATTGAAGATTAAAAATACTCTTTCCGAGATGGTGGGATGAAAAATACTTTAATTCTATTGTTGTCTTGATTAAGCTTACGGCGGTCGAGCTTTAGGCAGAAGCCATGCCCGGTACCAGGATGTTCAGATTCTTACAATCGTATGAACTTCACTAAAAGTGTTTTTGTTCATTCCCACCAGAGTTACGCGGTAGACCCGCGGGCCCGACCTAATAGCCTAGTGCAATAACCCTAGTATCGTAAGTGCAGTTTTGCCAGCTCCTAAAACTGAAACCAAGAGATATTCAAAAGAGATTGAAAAATTAAATACTAAAACCAAAGCAGCATTTCTTTCGCGATTTTATAAAGGACCTCCGCTAATAACATAGGACCTTATATGTATATATTTATTCCATGTAATTATATTCCATAATGTATTCCACGTGTATCTTATTCTTTTAGTCTGAGGCTTATAACATTGGTCCCTATTTTTTATGATATATTCCCTATTTTGTTATGTTATTATACCTAGTAGTCGTCTTTGAAGACGGTTTTTTAAATATGAGGACGGTATTAATTATTATGTAATGTAATTGTTCCCGTTACATAATAATTGATGGGAGAATTTATTAATGCTCATGTCATAGGAGCTATCTGATCATATACCTGTTATTTTAATTAATTAAAATAAATCGACTAAATACGATAGTTTTCAGTACTTATTGCCTCGGTCGAACAGGCTCATTAAAACATATTTTTATGTAGGTACAAATAAAATTATTACAAACACTTTAGCCTAGTTCATCCGGAAAATGCTCGTGGGACCATAATATTGAGTAGGTACCTAGGTACATTCGAGTTTACAATTTTATTAAACTTTCAAAACTAATTTCCGATATCAACACGCGCTGCGTCCGTGTATGGAATACCAAACAGGTAGGTATTGGTTTCCTGCGAATGCAGCGAGCTATTTCAGTCACATATCTGGGTTAACGTAATTTTGCATGTTTCATGCGCGCAAATTGCGTCATTCTCATCTTAGGGCTACCACCCTTTTTATATTAATATTATACAATATGTATCAGAAATACGTGGTTATATGTAAGGGTGTGGGATCAGTCCATCAAACTGAACCACCTTTCTTCATGGGACCAGCAACGTAATAACTCCGGCATTTTCATTCACCGATTCTTTTTTTTTGAAGTGAAACTTCTATAAAGACGGGTATTAGGATTTTTCTGTCACGAAAAAGCGTTACGGCCGCGTGGAGGGGGTAGAAAATATATTGTCCGTTGAAGTTTCACTTCTACTTTGTGTCCCAAGTCCCAACACACAATTTTTTTTTTCAATTATGGTTTTCTTTATCTGCCTACTTTAGGGGAAAATTTAATATTTGTCCATTTTTAATAGTAGTTCACTACTACTCTATTGAATTGACTCTCAATCTGATTGTCCGTCTAGATATTTTTGTTTTTTGATGAGCAATCTCATTTTTTTTAGTTATGGTGTGTAAATACCATGTGACTGGTTAAACGAGGAACATATTCAAGGACATAATAATTCATGGTCACATGTAACTAATAACTATAAAACTAATACACCAAGTCTAAACCACAATGAAAAACTTAATGAAAATATTTGCAAAGTGTAGCAATACGCTTGCCCACGCGACTGCACACGGCGAATGAACTTTGATAAGGCAGGGAGGTATTATGAAGGAAAAAGGTTCCCTTCATACTTCAAACCTAGTTTAGGACAGGCATATCCAAAAATACCTATGATATATTTTATTAGACAATTCCTTCAATATGACCCTCGTTCAAACAGTCACCTTGTATAGCTTCATAAAAACGATTTCTTTAAAACAGGTACCTATTTTAGGTCACATGATCACTTCCCTGTGAATGACATTGTATTATATATTTTTAGTTTTTTTAAATTTCATATATTTTTGTGAGTACGAAAATACTCCTTATTGGGTTTAAAAAAGGTGCCAACCCACTGCCAAGTGCCAACCCTATCTATCTTAGGTTAGAGCACCTGCACTTTGGTATTATGCATTAGCATCTCTAAATAACCGTGTTTAAAAGGTATAATGCCGTTTCCCAAAATTTTCTGTTTAGAACTAAAGTTCTTTATGGCTACTACATATAATATGATACGATTAGCAACTGTACTGGGTGCGTAACACTTTCCCAAAGGTAACAAAGGAGTTGTTTTAAGTTCATACGTAAACATCGCATGTGTGTCGATGGCCTAATACAATATTCACTGCAAATGTGGGCGGTCGCTTTCTTCATAAAATGTTCGAATTTTAAATAAATAATTTGTGGTAAAGATGTTGCATAATAAAAAATGTTTGTGGCCATAATCTGGAATAAACGAAATCATAAATTATGGTATACTAATTACTAACAATAAGATGTGTTAGAATAACAGCAAAATTACATTTAAAATCATGTTTGTGACCTAAATACGCTTGGGTATTATTAATCAATTTTCCTCGAATAATATAAATCATACAGCTGCAATGCTTTAATCTCGTATTTATGGACTTTTCAGAAGCCTTAGTGTACCTAAGTATATTTTAACAATCTCGGTTTGTTCTGGTTCTGCGTGCCGATTGGACCGCTTCAGTTCGAGCTCTTCACCAATCGGAGTGCCTAACGCAGTCGCAGCGTAAAAACGAGATTGGTAAGGGCCCATCCACACTCGATATTTTCAGCAGTAGAATCACGCGTTTTCGCGTTCGTTATTCAACTTTTTGTAAGCAAAAGGCAGCCGACGAACGCGAAAACACGCGATTCTGCAAGTGTGAACGAACGCTATAAAAAACTTACACAAAGGCCTCTGAAATCAATTTAACATGAACTTATTGGCATTATTTGGCTTTCTGTGGTTCACGGGTACCAAATAAAAAGATGAATACGTATCACTCGTAGTTATCAATTTACGTTTATAGTAAAGTGCCGCAAGAAAATCATCCTTCAATTTGCAAAGAATAATAGCACCATTTTCTTTTTACTATCGTAACATTTTATACCTAACGTAATTCTTACGTAACACTGAAAAATGGCGTCTACGAGAACACATAAAATGAAAAGCGAAGTGATGAGTGTTCAGCAATCCAATTAGGACGAACAATTTCATCTGTGAACTCATAACATTGAAATTAAAGCGACGCGAAAGTTCCCACAATATATTCGTCCCGCTTTTGGCGAAATAATAATTAGAAGTAGGTATCTACACGTGTGTATATGTCGCAGGGATTTTGTCAAAACAGTGATATTATAATATCACTAGTGAAATTATAATTGCACGAAACTTTTTCAACCGCCTCCATTTGACCGTCTCATTGCATATACAGAGAAATTGTCAAAATAATTTCACCTTGCCTTGCAATATCACTGCGTGGGTCCAGTGGAATTATAATGTCACTGAAATGAGCCCGTGAAATTGTGATAAATGAAAGCAATTGATGAGTTGACAAAGTTTCGTATAATATCACTGGTTTAACAATATTCCTGCGACATATACACTGTGTATAGGTGAGTACAATTATGAATACCTACATGTTGTAGCGACATTCAAAGCTAATTTTTTTTTACATCGTTCCTGCAAACACATAATATCTAATATTAATTCTTGGGCTGTGTTCATACTGTTCATAGACCTCCTTTGGGTTTTACCGCGCTGTTGTTTCCTGCTGTTCGGGACCCACTGTGTGATTATTTTAGCCCATAGCTCCTCCGATATGCGACAGATGTGGCCAGCCCAATTCCATTTCAATTTGGCAGCTGATTGGCGAGCGTCTGTTTCGTATTAGTATTTTTTAATTTTAATCTTTCCGGCTCCACTCCTGGCGCAAATTAATTTTCTTCAGGTATTTTTAACACGCTTTTATTAGCTTCACTTGTAACTAACTATCTAAGAAAATTTTGGAAGTTAAATTTGACCCATTTCCCGGTTTCCGATTGAGCAGAAATTTTACGTACACGTTCAGTTTGGATGACTAAAGCGTGTTCTATAGTTTTTTCTAAACTATAATTTTTTTTCGTTTAAATATACTATAGTCGAAAACTTAAACACACATAATTATATTATAATAAATATGTGTAACTAATGTTTTCCCTGGATGATTCAGTGTTTATCACGTTGCTCATTTTGTGGTCAAAACATATTATTTTGAATTAATTAAAGGAATTAATACGTATGGACAATATTTATGGCTATTTCTATTGTTCTTAAACATTCTGACTCATTTCCGATTGTTCATTAATAAAATATATTAATTGTACTTTTGTACCATATATGGCAAACAGGAAGGTTGGTAAACTGAAACGAAGCTTGAATAATTTGATTTATGGACGCATGGAAGTTTCCAAAAAAGATAATTATGTATTTGTAATTCATTTTACGTACATACGGGTATAAGCCGATTATTTTGCTATTAGAACTATCAGTTGGTACTTAGCATGTACTTACACTAGTTTTTCTTATAATTGTAATGTTTATGGAGATTAATATTAACGAGAATTAATAAATTTCAGTCTCAAATGCGAGGGAAATTGAATTAAACTACAAACAATTTCATAGAAACTTTCATTTTGAAGATCATTTTGAAACTAATAATAATCCGTCATAATAATTGTGATCCTAATAGCAAAAAAATCTGACTAGGTATGTATAAAATCACGCCAATTAAGATAAATTACACAAAATGATCTATTAAACAAATTATTTCAATGAAATCATCTAACATTTTATGATAGCCAAATATAGATATTATAAGCTCTACAGTTCAGAAAGTATTATCAAGTTGATTATCTGCTTTATCAATTTCGCACAACTTTGAGCCATTTAAAAGACATAAATAGCAAGGTATTTATAGCATTTTATTAATAAAAATAAAAATTGTAACATCCAGAGTAAAATCAACTGAAAAAGTATCCATTGTATCTCCAAATAGTCGTAACCGTGTAGGTGTAACACAATTTTCTGTCATTTGTGCCATTTTTATCACGGCTGAAAATATAAGTCACAAATTAGGGTTACCATTTAAAAAAGAAAGTCCGGACATTTTAGTCATAAAACTAAATAATAAATAATTTTTCTTTTAGAAGTTGACTGTTTTAAGTTGAGATGAGACTGATTAACTTATTATAGTTAAATAAATATTGAAGACTGATTTAATATTTACATGTTTTATTAATGCTAAAATTAAACAATATTTTTTTGCGTCTAAGTAAAAATCCGGACTGTATTAAAAGCCAGAAAATCTCCGGACAGAAGCCCAAATGTCCGGACTAGGGATTGCAAATATTCGATGTTTTTCGGTATTCGAATATTCGAATGATTTTTCAGTCATATTCGAACTATTCGAATAATATTCGAATATTTCAGAAAAATTAAATATTTATATAATTTGTCACATTTTTATAGCCTTACAAACTGGTATCATATTTTAATGTAAGTTCGCCTAACATCCCCAATCATTACTAATATTTTGAACATCAAACTTGTAATCAAATGAAATAATTTTAACAAATTCTTAATAGAAATGTTCGTCCAGTGAAGTTTTCTCTTCACGTATTAATATATAAATAGTTAGAAGTAATATGAACTTCGACCATAACCAGAAAATCAAAATTTCACAAATAAAATCAAATAATTCTATTTTTTTCAAATTGTCCTCCAAAACTCATAATGGACGTAATCAAAACAATGCCACCAGTATCATTCAATTACCTTCCATTGAAAGTTGTTGAAACCAAATAATACAACTAATTAATCATAATGTTCATGAAATAAAAATTCTAAATTCTTAAAAAATGATAGGAAACCTACTTGGTAGGAAAAACAATTAGAATCTCACTAGCAAAGTCAAACAATATGTTAATAAACTGTCTACAACATACAAAGTAAAAGTAGCAAATAGGTATTATAAAGATATTGTATTATCAATTTCTTAAGGATAACTAGAAACGCGATCAAAATTACAATAAGAATGCACTGATAACTAACACCTAAGGAGATATTTAAATTGCAAGTGCACGCAATCACTTAAATTGAAAGTTATGAGATCCAAGTGATCCAACGCGGTAAGTACCAATTATAATTAAGGATGTATACTATCGCCAAAGTTATTTAACCTATATGGGGAACATATTATGCGAAAAGCAAATAGAATAGAAAATAAATTAGTATAGGCAGTGAAAGACTCACGAACCTAAGGTACGCGGATAATACCACTATAATTGTGTCTAGTGTAGAAGAGATGGCGAACCTGCTAAAGCATATACGGGAACACTTCCACGTTCTAATCTACTTGATGGGTACGAGAAAGTCAGCGAGTTCGTGTATCTTGGGTCACTAGTGAGGGCAGCTGCCATAGATCCGGTATGGCTAAGAGTGCAATTGCAAAACTCGACAAAATTTGGAAGAAACGTGGTATTCACCTTATGAGCAAAGTGCGATTGATGCGTCCTCTGGTCTTCTCAATATATTTATATGGTGCGGAAACGTGGTGCATAGAAAGTCGTGATAGCAGTAAGATCGATGCTTTTGAGATGTGGTGTTGGCGCAGATTGCTTCATATACCCTGGACTGCTATGAGAACTAATGAATCCATTCTGTAGGAGCTCAACATCGTCAAGCTACTTTCCACAGTTTGCCGGGAGCGTGCCCTCGGTTTTTTCGGACATATCATGCGGTCTTCTAAGCATTGTCTGGAAAAACCTTATAATAGTGGGCCGGCTGGAAGGGAAACCCACTCAAGGCAGAGCGCCGGTAAGATGGTCGGATGCAATAAGGAGGGCTGGGTGTAGGCAGCATGCACAAAGCGGTCTACACAACGAAAGACCGCATGGTTTGGAGGCGCGTTGTATGTGGTCGCGATTCTCATCAGTGAGGGAACGATGAAGAAGAGGGGGACCTGTGTCATATAGAGCCATCCGCATTTTTATTGATGTTTCTAGATCATGATGTTCGCAAGTGACCATTGATTGGTCTAATGGCCGTCAATCTGAGCAGTGCCGATCTATTCGAAGATTTGACGACCACGCGTTAGACGTCGCGTTAATAATCAACAAATAATGCTGTAACCTTAATTGTTGTGGTAATATTCGAATGTTCGAATATTTTATAATTTACTATTCGAATATGAATTTCAAATAGATATTCGAATAATTCGAATATTCGAATATCGAATTGCAATCCCTAGTCCGGACATGTCTGGAAAAATCCGGGCGGATGGTAACTCTAATCCCACTTCTTTTCGCCCCGCTTTATAAAGGCTGTTATAATATTATATACGACCTACCTGCACGCCACGTTTAACTGGATGGAAATACGAACCATGTGGGAGATTTGGCCTTGAGACGGATCGAATACGGTAGGTAACTATAAAACAAAAGTGACACGATAATATCGTGTGCGTCTCCTGCATCCGTTCAGGCCAAACTGACGACGTTCTTTTTCAAGGCTCAAGATCATTACTTTTTAAATGTTCTTGTTAAGGTGAACTGAAGCCTCGACAAAAATATGAACTAAAAAAAAAATCTTATTATAAGAGGCGGCGAACCATTATCTTACCACCAATCACCTCCTACGCAAGGTGAATTCGTAATTTAGACGAGGAAATAACGAGTAAACCTTTGTATATAATAGAATAACTTTTACTATGGGACCAACCATGATATCGCGAAACAAAATCATCTGTTCCATACAAATAATTCAATATTACTCGACGATTCGACCCTTAGGGCTGATTTTTCAATCCTCAGATATAGAATCAGATAGCTTTTATTCCACAGATAGTATGAATCAGATTTTTTCAACAGTCAGATAGCCGTTATCTGACGAATAAAGCCTGAAACTGAAGAATAAACTTAACTGTCTCTTCATGTCTCAGGTAGTACTTTATTCTAGAGAATAAGTTTTGACGTTTAATTTGTTAGGTGGGGTTATAAATATTGTGCTCTACCTCTGCGTGTTTTGATGCTCTTTTATCGTTGAAAACATGGATGTTTTTAATTCAATTGATGATTTAGCTATTGAAGTTGAAAATATGATCTTGAATTACTTGTATCCACATAGAAAAGACAGAGTAAGAGAAAGATTAGACAATATTGGACAGCAGATATGTTTTCTCGATTACAGGGTTGATCTCATAGTAAAAGTTGTTTATAATGATGAGTAAAAAACTCCTTAAAGCGATCGGGACCAGAAAGGTATGAATACAGTACAGAAAATAAAGCGGATTCAATAAAGCTCATTTTCACATACCATTTTCGTTATAAAGAGACGTTTCTCTATAACAAAAACTTGTGGGAAGGGGGCTTCATACTCCATATACCTACTTAATAATAATATATTCCCTATACCTACAACCTTGCACATAGTACAACCACAATTTTGATCCACATTCATTTTACGTTACAATCCATGTAACAGACTGCTCCAGTTGCGGTTAGGCCCGATTTCAAAGCTGCTCTGTATGTAGTCAGTCGACTATGAAACGCGTTTAAGCCTGTTAAGCCATCTACGACGCAGCAAATGCTTTACTGAAATGTGAGCTTTGACTGGTAATAGTGGCTGTGTGTTTGTTTATGTACAATAGAATAGAAATACTCTTTATTGTACTCCTGATAAAAAAGGAGCAATAAATATAATAATTACAATTGATCATTTTAAGATTGTGCAATGGGTGTTCTTATCGCAATCGGCGATTTCTTAGACAGCTTTTGGATGGACAGTACAGCATGTAAAAAATGACGTAGTACGGGTTTTTTTGTGATCCTATAGTTAACTTTTAAGCTGGAACTACATTACGCACACGTGGGCCACGTACGGCATCTGGGCGCATCGGAGCTCATATATTTTATACATTAGATCCAGACCACGCGACGCAACGCTAGCGATCCGTGATATTCGTCGGGTGGTGAAGGGGGTAACCCACGCGTCTGGCGCAGTTATAAAAATACTATAAACAGTGTAACAATTACTTAAAGGTACTTTGTAAACTGTAGAAGCCTCTTCTGTCTTCACGTCCGTAAACATGACATTGTTTCCGGAACTCGTACGCTACGCTGCTATACTACGTTCCAGGATACTATTGCACTATGTTGGTATCGGTACGTGGTATTTCTCCGGTTAAACCAACCTATTTACCAGCTAAACTCTGCCACGCAATGTAATGTGTAGGTAGGTAAAGTATCGTACAACAACATCGCATAATTATAATACCTGTGTTACGCACCGATCGTTTTCCTTCCTTCCTGTTGGTTTGGTGTGCTAAGTACAGTAGTTTGGGTTTTTGGATTACACGGACCAACCAAATTGAAACAATTCCATTGAAAAGCATCGAATATTGCACATTGAAATATGAAATTGAAAGCGTTCGGTGAATTGAAGCTTTCAATGAGATTACGCAATCGCATTGAAATATATTTAGATATCTCAATGTGTCTTATAGCCATGGAAGCAATCAAATTGAAAGCAATATTGAACCGAAATTGAACCATGTAATACCAGCTTTACACAAATCTTATTGCATTATTGACATCATCGTTAATTGACATAATCTGTCTGTGTTCCAATATACGGACCATCCGACAGATTATCCCCTTCATTTTACTGGCGTTTCTAATCTTGTCTACAAGGAAGGTCTTTCTCCAATTATACTTTAGCTAGATTTTCACATTCGCCAATATTGCCAGCTGTGAGAAAATAACAGCGATAACACTTTGTTTATCAAACAACTGCTGCTTGAGTTTACACACGGATAAGCTCTGATAAAATACACTTGCCGGAAAATTGTTACCTATCTTATATGAGCCCATGTTTACAAAGATCCCGGCTCAAGTGTTTGACTTCACTTCTAAAGTACTTTTAGGTGTTTCCGAGCCTTGAAAGCGATCGATTTTGGTAATCCTACCAAATTCATCTTCCTCTTCTTTATATTTAAAACCCTTGCTCTTCTCGGTCTAGCTGATGTAGCTCTCTCCATTTCTCCGTCTCTTGTGCAGTCTCCTTAACTTCCTTAGCAACCTTTTCTTTTATTTGGCATGAGCCAAATAAAACTACTTAGGAACTTATGCGTGGTCTTCATCTACCTCTCCTTCTTATATCTTTCCTTCAATTATGTTTTTAACGATGGCCCATCATCTTTGCTCTTATATTTTGAATAGTTAGTTAGTATCCTCTTCTCATTGACTCTTTTCAATACCTCTCCATTAGTAACTTTTTGTGATGCTAATTCGAATCGAGGTTTTGTGTTAGAGCCCTTATTCTTTCCACCCTTCTCCGAACCACATCCCTAATGCTTCCAAAAGCTCTCAATCTTTCTTATCTGCGAAATTCACTACTCTTAATAAATTCTACATATCGGTGTGGATGATAATTTAATGGGGCAGAAAAACGGTATTGTCCCAATGTATTAATGATTATTCAGGTCAAATTAGGTGAACTACATAGATGCCTTTGGCTACTTATACCTATAGTGGCAAAAGGCCGTGTGGGATGGTAATAACGATCTTGATCTTGAATTTTATTTTTCTTTCCAATTTTCGTTTATTTTACGTTGCACCCACCATGTTTGTCTCTGCATCACCCTAAGGTAGACTGGCAGAAAATGCCTATGGCATTAAGTCCGCCTTTGTGCAGTGTTTTTTTTTTTACCTGTGCATAAAGCATTAAATAAATAAATAAATAAATAACGACTAAAAGAAATAAAGAGTAAACATTTTGAATTTCGTACAGTTTTCAGACTCCCCGGAGTAATAGTAAAAAGTAAACGAGTTTATAAATATAAAAATTCACTTCTCGAATATTTCTCCCTATGGAATACCGATGCCAATATATTTCATCTAAAATTTTGTATAAAAATACAAAAAATATTTATACGTGGTATTATAGTAAGGCTAAATAAATAAAAACAATATGCTAGGTATTGAAATGTGGATGGATGGTTGATTTTGACTATAAAAATGATGTATTCGTAACGGTAACTGGCAATCTTATTCAGAGACAAATCATTATTATCCTATTCTTATTTTTTATTCACATTAAATTACATTATTATCGCAGCCCCAACATTGTGCTAATCAAGATTATAATTTACTATTTTAAAAATAGTTTCCATGGAGTTTCTCGTCAGACCTTCTCCATAGGACCACTATTTGGAAACGCGCACCTAGAACCTCGACATTTCATAAGTGCCTGAATCTGGTTTAAATGAAATAAAGATATATTCTATTTCAATTGTTATATTCAATACAATTTCAACAACAACAACATTCAACAAATACAACGCTATTAGTATGGGTTGGCAACGCCGAGTGATGCCCGTGATGTTGCAAGCGCCCATAGGTTACGGGTTACGGTAATCGCTTACCATCGGCCAGATCGTAGGCTAGTTTGTCACCTGGTATAAAAAATAGGGTTGTCGTAGACTCAAAGCCGATTCCATCATGTTTAAGGAAGACTATTAGAATATACTAAGGTACTGTTACTCTGAGCATAACCATCTTTATTAGGTTTTCATGCGGCTTCACTCAAACCCTTCGGCAGAACAATGTTTGTTGCAAGTTTTCGATATAACGCCATGTTTACTCGAGCTAGGAATTACGGTACTAGTTTAACCGTTCGTGTACAATGAGGTTTACATTTTCTTCTATTGCTGTACTATGTAGTTGAAAACATCGAGTTGTAAACTTTAAATATTTACCTACACATACAAAGTTTCTTACATAATATATTTGTTGTTTGTTGCTGAAATATGTTATGTATGTGTGTTAGTTTACAATGTTTATATATTTTATAAGTATACGGTATAAACGTAGGTATTATTTTGGCGCATTTGTAGGCGTACACTTGGGATCTTTCAGAGCATGGGCATGGTACCTATATAAAGTAGATATTTATTTTTGTATTGTTTTCCTTGCCCAGTGTGCGATGGAACCATAGATTTAGGAAGGAAAGCGAAAATATTCTATGTTTATGGATGGAACAGTTAGAACGTCTAGATATAGTCTCGCACGTAACCATCAATATGATTGTGCATTAGCCCGTTTCTACGATAGACGTCAACGTACCAGAAAAAACCCAAATTCATATATTTCTAATAATTGTAGAATGTAGACGGGGCATATACCTACCACGTAACGGGATAAAATATACTTATTCCATATTTAAAGGCGTACGTAGGTACAAGAGTGGAAAGATCATCGTCAGCTGTGCTCGACGGGCGAATTGTGTACATTGTCGGAAATACTCGGATATTTCTCACACGTTTTGTATTCTTGCTATTTCGTACCGTACGTAAGGACCACCTCCGAACAGTAATTTTATTAAATTAGTTAGTAATAATTTTGTAAGGTTCTACTTTGATTAAAAGTTAGGTCTTTCCAATCACGACAGGATCTAAGATTCTAAGAACAATACGTCGTTATGTCGCGTCATAATAAATAAAGGTACTTACTGGTTTCAGTGCCTTATTTAAGCAAGATTGCTGGCAATTAATATACCTCCATCATCTTTTCTCTTGTGTGTTGTAAAAAACCGCTAATTATTCATGGATTCAGGTGGATGACAGCATCCACCTGTTCTACTTGAACCTGGTTTACTTATTACTGAGCAATCATTGGCCTTTAGAAAAAGAAAAAAGAAAATAATACCTAGATTAAATAAAGCTGGACTTGTTAAGACGCCGTTGAGCCCAAGATCCTAACAAAGCCATCAATCGGGAAACGTTAGAAGTTAATACCATTTCTCAGTCAAATTGAAGTTTATTATTATAGAAAATGACGTGCAAAACATGCGTTGGATTTCAAATTGAGGTTCAAATCTTCCAAAATTTGTTTACAGTAAGTCTTCCTAAATCCAACGACTTACGTCTGAATTAAACGTCAATAATTTAGGATGGTATCGTGTTCCTGACGCGCGCAGCTGATAGCGCACGTCAATACATCATATAAACAGATGTACTATTTACTTACCGAACATCTAAATTCATTATTTATTATTGTTATTTTTAATACCAAGTAGATAAATCTAGATAACCGCCGTTTTAAGTGCCTAGTAAAGGCGGCCTTATATTTACAATGGATGCGACCGGTATTAGGTCTCTGGAACGCCACCCAAATATATTTTTTAGGAAAAATTTCACCAAAATTTCTATTTGGAATAGTTCTCAATAAATTTCCGTTAAGTACTAATGAACTTTTGGTGTACGAGTAAAGTTGAGACTCGGGACATTCCTGTCAAAACTTCGAAGGCCACAGGTGGCACACCGCACAGTTTTGTGGCCTATGGGATACAAGGCAGTATAACCTTAGACCTCAAAGATTCGTAGCAAATAAACAGTATAATATTCTAGTTTCAAATTAAAACACCGACCGAACCGCATCGACGAAAGCAATGCGATCAAAACAAAATTAACACGATGGGAAGTAGCGGAATAATCGCTGGCACAGTTCCATTTCCTACGGGGAATCTTTATTAGAGAACATTACAGCACCAAACGGTTCCCGTGACGTTTATTACACACGGGCGCAAAATAATTTGCATACCTCCTCCACGACGAATTTAATTAACCACTGTTAAAGTTGTCACGAAAGTTATCAGATTAAGCTTTTCATCTGACGTGTAAATTAAAATATCCGACATATTATCCTTATAATATCTTTCATATCACCGTTTTCAGCTGATTGTTAGGATCCGCGTAGCAGGATGTAATTCTGTGCTTAGAGCAAGTCACAAAAAGTTTCAGTATCAGAGCAATGATGAAAGTTTTAATGAAACATTTGTGTACGAAAAACTAGTTTTGCAACCTATCAACTCAGCGTTTTTAAGGCCTCTGCTTGACGTGGGCCTCTCTTAAGTTGCGTCCATAGAGGATGGTTGCATCACAGTACCCGCTCCTCCAAACAAAGAATCACTTTAGAAACTCGCCAAAAAGCAGTGACCGACTTTTCTCTAAACTATGCAAGCAATGTAGAAATTACAAAATTTTACGATCAAGTCGTTTGCCAACCAATACCTAAATTGTACATAATACATCTAAAATTAAATTATTGTAAATTATTTAGCCAGATATGCGACTATTTTCTTTTTAAGTTTACAATTCATGCATTACGTACATAAATAGCTTCATATGCGTGCTAACGATTCTGTTGCATGCGTCATTGCTTAGAATATTCAGTGCAGGAATAGTTTTCGGACATTAGGACCAAAAATGCTCAGTATCGAAAATAATCTGATAGAAATTTTGATTTGTGAACTCCCCAGTATTATCAGATATTTGCCATTTGTCAGATTATTATTATAGAGCAGTAATTTGGTTTAATCGAAGTCCAATTATATCGGAGCCGGGTTTCTAATTAACGTAATTAGATATCATTGAAGAAATAATATACATAACGATGTAGAAAATATTCTTCATTAGGGATATTTTTTGCTGACATTACAAGTAATCGTCGACATTATATTAATAATTATTATTATCAACATAACCTAAAGCTAAAATAATGGGAGAAACTGAAAGAATAGTCCATAGATTGAACTTTACGCAAGTAGTTCAGGAGTTCCTTGAGGTATAAGTACAATCGAAGACAAGATTACAAGAAGAATTTCAGGAAGGTGCGTGGGCGCGCTTCGCATATGTCAGCCTTGAAACCTCAAATAATACATGAAACAATGTCCTTTCCAGTACTATTTTAAATGCTTAACGTTATGTAAATCAATATTTTTAAAATTTTCAATAAAGCAAGCAGGAATTGAAACCGATTGAGGTCGCCTGTTAATAATTGTCTTGTAATTGTCTTTCATTAACTAAACGGCTTTCAAAAGTCTATTTTGAATAAAATATTATTATTTAAAGTGTAGTACTCTTTTTAGGGTTAAGAAGAATTTTACGTATTTCCTTCAAAATCCTTATCTAATCTTTAAAGTTGAATTTCATGTTAAAACTTACGTATTATAATTGGAAACCTTTTTTTCAGGTTAGCATTTTTAACATATTGTATGTTTTCAGTTCTTATGTTGGTGAAAAAACAATGTTTATTACATTGTTTTTCTGCTCCGTCAGAATACGCAAGCTATCTGTGTTGACATTTTTTATTTCAGTGTTGTATTGCTAAAATGATACGAAGTTCAATGATCCAGTGAAGCCATGTGTTTTTTGTTGTCTATACTAGTTGGTCATAACAATACCTTTCTTTTTACTCCAAACATTATCTCCATTTATAACGTGTTACATTTCACAAAAACATTATGAACTATTTCACCTTAGAAATACGTTGACTGCGTAGTAACGCTCAGGCGTTAAGGATTTAGGATTTTTGCAAGTCAAGTTTGTTAATCCTAGACGGATAATATCCTTTTTTGGTCCTTTGGTACTAATGTAACAAAGAACCACTTGTCACGATTGGTATAAATATGGGGGATGGGGTAAAAAGTACTGTGTAATGTCAAGTTTTCAGCCCATGGCCTATCTTAACTTTTCCCTTAGTCGTCATTTTCAACAAGTGCAGGTGCTTCATAAAATAAGCTATTGAATTCTTTTTGGAAATTCTATTACCTACGTGAATCGAATGGTAGAATTTTGGTCTGAAAAAAACATGGACGGTAATTTAGTAAATTGGATCGGGGACGCTTCGCATGAATCGCTCCAAACGCGGAAATAGTCGTAAAACGTTTGTGGACCACCCAGTCCGGGGTTTTATTGTTTATAGCGGAAATATAAATTTGCAACACCAAGCATTCTTTTTCTATTTGGTTTTCAGAATGTTTGATAAAACTGTGTCGATATTTCGGAGTGAAATGTTTTTAAAACGAGCTTCTTAACATTTGGTTTCACTTCAACATAATTACCGATGTTGATAACGATAACGAGCTGACAGTTAGGTATGTCACCTAAAATGCAAGTTGTTAACTTAAGGGTAACGTAACACGCGGTTAAAAGTATGCTCCTTTTATTACATAAACATTTGAACTTCTCTCCAAAACATCAACCAAACTGTCGCCAAACTTCTCTGGATCTAGAATAGTTAAGCAGAAGTTTTCTAGGTTACATTCCGCAGCCGTTCTACAATGGGCCATCAGGGATACTAGAAAAATGGAAAGCATTCCACTTCTCCACTCAATTCTCGTCAATTTAGACGCAGTGACGCGGTGGCCGCGTAAAACGGTTTAAATTATCTTCATGAGCAAATAGGTCACACTTGATGTAAGAAAGCAAATTTCGGAAAATGTATGCGATTCGGTCAAAGACCTCGGACCGTATGCCCCGAAAAAACAATGTTTTGGGGCAAAATGTGTATTTTATCTGTTGATGTCTTGACAGACATAAAATGCGAGGTAAACATTGATCCTGTATGATATTTCGGTATTATCGAGTTATAAACAATGTGCTTAAAATTCTGGCGTCATACAAGAATGGAATCCATTGAATACACCTTTCGCATAAATTTTGTTTTTATCTTATCTTCAAGCTCAATGTCGTGTGGTCCTCGGCTATAAATATGCTCACCACTGTCCGTTGACTTTACATGTTCAATAAAGTAGCACCCACCTTTTTTCTGATGATATCATACTGCCCAAATTCGGATTGCCTAGAGATAGCAAAGTGCAGGCGACATTCGTTTTCGTAAAAATCAGAAACGTTCTGAAGAAACTGATTCCGCAAGGAATCCGGAACCTAGCAATAGCATGGAAAAACACTTGTAGAAAGAGAAATCATTCTTTTAATGACTACAGTCCTTATTTACGGGCGGTTACATTGGCTACTAGGCAGCAAAGTGAGTTAAAAAGTAATCTTCTTGAAAAGCAATGTTGTTGTGCTTGCCGTCTGTGAGGAAACTGTTGTCTAATATTTTCTCATTTTACTCGACCACGGCAAGGCCTTAATTAAGAGTTATGAGTTTAGCTGTGTTCGTAAGAATGTCTGTATTTTTTTTTTCTTCTTATGTCCAAATTAATTGGTTGATTTGATCATCGATGTCTATGGGTAGATACGCTTAGAGCGAACTCTAAGGCTTACATTCAGAGACGACAGAAACGAGTCTAAGCGTGAACTTACGCTTCCATATGTCAATTTTACGAACAAATTTTGACAGATGGAAGCGTAAGTTCCCGCTTAGACTCATTACTGTCGTCTCTGAATGTCAGCCTAAAAGTACCTAAGAATTGTGATTAAATACTACATTATCAAAAATTATGACAGCTAGGTACTGTGTTGTTGTTCTGTTAGAATTTTGAACAATTAATTTCTTTACACCAATACAAAATTATGTCTTTTACTTTCGATTTTGGTATCTATACGACAGAACGTTTCTATGAAATCGATGATCTATTAACATCGATGATTTTGACATTAAGATAGTTATTAGATCGAAGGGACGAGCGTGTCTTCGGACATTACTCAAATTATAGTCCTCGAGATCTAAAAAGCCACTTTTGACATATATCATTTGAGTTAATTTGGGATGTGAAGCGTATAAATCGGTAACGAAAAATATATAGATTTTTATAATAAATCGATTTAGAATTCTAAGAGTATATAATTGTTTTAAACTATGCATAAAACATCGAGAAATTCATCTGATAAGCAATTTATTGATGTAGTAGGCACCGAATTTAATATGAAATCTCATTTCTGTAGGTATCTTCATAGAATAATAAAACATATTCATAATTTCATGCCAAAATTATTTATCCACTTGTACCGGTAATAATGGTCCACCAGTTACTGATTCACGTTCGAAGTACTCACATAGTTTCCAAACCAAGTTGCGCGATTTACTACTCACAGTACGAAATCAGACACACATAGACAATTTGAAAAAAAAATTGTAACGGACGGCCGAAATCACAGTATTATTAGAATCCAAGTATAGCAAGCCAAGTCAACTTAAAAGTGGGAACAGTCCAAAATCAAAGCTAGATCACAAAAACAGAGGTATCCGCATAGACATAGGATGGGTATCCGAGAAATAGAGAGAACGAACAATTAGTCGGAAAAATCGCGAAAAACTGCACAGATGTCACTGTCATTACTGCCGGTGTCAAGCAAATTGGGATCATAGAGAAATTAAATTAATCATAATATAATGTACGTGTCATACAGCCTTTAAAGAGTTTTTAATAGCTACGTAATTTTATACTGATATTTCAAACGATTCTAGTGATCACATCCCTTTATTTAAAAAATAATTGATTGAGAACGTAACCATTTTTATGATATTTCGGCAGTACATAAATATGCATTTTAAAAATATTTCGATGCTAAAACAATACATAAAAAATTATATACCATGCTAATTTATACGTATCTCAAAAATTTATAATAATTTCATAATTATTATCAAGTGTATATTCAAAATGGTTTTTATTCACAGCCTATTAGTAACATTGTCAGGTTACATTCTATCGTTCTTTAAATCTGTCAAAAGGGACTTCCTAGATCTCGAGGAGTATAGTAGTAGGGTTTGATTGGTAAATAAATGCAATTAAAAACAAAACGCAGAAATAAATATTCATGAATAACAAGGTATTGTTCGTTGAAGAATAAATTAATTAAAACAGGCCAATCGCAAACAATGCTGCAGCTGACCTATATTTAAAATTATTCAGTCGGTCATTTAAAAATGATATTCAATCGTGTAGAAAGTTCCATGGAAGATCTGGAATTGCTGCGAATAAATTTTAACGAGAGAAAAAATTATGATGAATAATTAAAACTACAGTCTATATTATAATTAAAGCCTTTTTGTACGAAAATACAGGTTAAATATTAATTATTTATCATGTAACATGTAACGAAAACAGCGTAGTAATTATTTCGGCTACACATTAACTTACTGTAATATACAGGCGTTGTAATTCTACCTGATAATGTTTTATAGATCAATTGAATACGTACGGGCCATGAATAGGATCAATTTGTGAATACACGTGTCGCGCTGTGTGTCAACATTACCTATATGTAGCTGATATCCTCATTTCCCTGCGAAATAAATACATATTTTGTATTAAAACTCCCATACTCATAAAATTATGTCTGTTTGTTTTTATAAATACTTTCATACAAAATATTTATATCAGCGTCGGTCAGGCAGAAATGATAAATAACAGAAATTATAATTGTCAAACTCTCTATTAAAAAAAACATACCTACGCGTCGAATTGAGAACCTCCTCCTTTTTTTTGAAGTCGGTTAAAAATAGTACCAATGACCGAGGTAGAGAAATCAATCGGAAAATACGCTTAGAAAGTAGTACCTGTTCACAACGGAAAGGTGGAAAGAAAAGGCATAATAGACTTCCAGAATATACGTAGGCATAGTATCTCCAGAAATCCATTAGTGAAATCGGCAAAGTACCTAAAGGACGTACTCATGGTCAAGTAATATGTACACTGACGTTGCAAAAATTTAAAGCGGTTACGAGTGTTACGACTCAGAGCAATTTTTTCGGTTTGAAACGCCTTTCAATATCTTGTAATGTAAACCTTTAGTAATATAAACTTTAGCCCGAAGAAATTCTGTGCTAGACCTGATCATTATCTGTACGTTATGTTAATACGTGAATAGAAAACTTTGTACCCCTTTATAAACATATTGCGCGCACATAGGAGTGTGAGATTTGGCATAGTTAAAGTTTAAGTGGAGAAGGAGTGCAAAACCTAAAATATATTTATAATACTGCGGTCGAATTGCGACCACTAGGCGACCTGTAGTAATTATAATCAGCCCTTGAACTTATGCAATCTCGCTTGTGCAGGTTCCTCACGATATTTTCCTTCACCGTTATCGCTAGGGATAATCAAATTCCGAGCTGCGTATAAATTTGAAAAGACAGAGCCAGTTGCTGCGATGCGGGCCAGGATCGATCTAAGACCCTCCTTCATGAAGGCAAGCCTTCAACCAATATTATTATCAAACAATTAAAGACAAGCATAACCGAGAGAATAACAAATAGGTACTTGCATAATATTACAACTTAATAAACATTGGTACCACGTGCTCTTCGATGGCTGCTCGCGGCTGTCAGGACCAATTTAGACGCAAATTGATTGCACACATAAATTCATACTCCTTTTATTCACTTTGCCTTGCTTTGTGTTAAAAATAAGCGCGTAATTATACAGATCGATACTGTTTGGCGGTATAATTGCTCTGACTCTTATGTCAGGATTTAATTCGTACTTTGGCAGTTAAATCTTCAGGCTTTTATTTTTGTGCGCCTTCGAACCACCAAATTGCCCGTTTACTTTAGTCGGTACTTATAATTTAAGAGAAGATAAAAATGATGCTTACACGGTAATTTAATTTACCTAAATCCATGACAATTAATTATTGCACATAAAAATAATGTACAAGTTGTCATTTTATTTAGGACTATTTTGATAAACCCATTTATCTAGCTCAATAACAAAACCTAACAAAATGGAAGAAGTACTTCGTTATTATTCAACGAGTAAATCTTCTGAATTTCTGATATATTTTGGGATTCCTCTAAATAAGTTCGTCATTTCGACCAAACGAGACACGCGGATTTATTACTGAGTAATTTATAAACACCTCTAGGGTGCGTTTCCACTGAAGCGGAGCGGAAAGGAGAAAAACTAACCAATAGAATACGAGTATTATCACGTCACTTAGATGAGCGGAGAAAACACTGGAATCTTATTGGTTATTTTGACGACACGTTTGGCGCAGTGGCTAAGTTGTTAAGATTTCTACGCTACGTGCCGCGGGTTCCATCCCCGCACGGAACAAATATTTGTATGATGTACAGATAGTTGTTCTGGGTCTGTGTGTGTGCATGTGACATGTATGTTTGTAAGCTGTAACCTCGATACAGAAGAAATGAAAGTGACGGGCAACGAAAAAAAATAATATTGTTACATCTCCGCTCCGCTCGGCTTCAGTGGAAACGCAGCCTTCATTCACAGTGAATTAAAGTGAGTATCAAAATCTAAAAATGACTTCAGAGATGAAAATGAATCTGCGTCTTAAAAATTACAGGCGAAGAAATTGTGATGACATCGTCGAGTTTAGACGTTTAAAATAGCGCGTTTGTAAATAAGAGATGCAGGTGATCATTTTGTGTCAAATAAAAATTATTCAGGTCCATTAACTTACGGTTTACGGTTTAAGAAATTTATTTCGCTCAAAAAGAATACAATAATTCACTTCTATGAGGAAAAACACAATAATTAAGATAAGCGACGAATTCGCTTGTTAGAAAACTAAATAAAAACTTACTATTTATAATTTATACATTATTCAGATGGCGCTTTAATAACCTTTTAAAAGTTGGAAGTGACTTCGATTCCTTAATAACTTTAGGTATAGAGTTATACAGTTTAGCCCCCTCATATACGACAGTCCTTTTACCGTAGCTCTAACACACAGTCAGACAAACAACAGACAACAGTGTAACAGACAGTCGTTTTCCTCGGAGCTCTTAAAATTATATGGTAAGCCTGCCTCGTCATGCGCTTTTGAATTTGCATTCTTTTTGTAAATGTAATTTGTGTATGTATGTCTCTATTAATTATTTTTTAACTTTCCAGTACAATCGCATTCTCCAAGTTTACTTAGCTTCTACAAATTAAAGACATCTAGCAAGCTTCTGTAAATTCACCTGCGCCGGCTCTGGCAGACTAGTACAACTCTGACCTTTAAAAAAGATCTAACCTTTTTTCCTTGCCCGTCAATTACACTCACGTTAAAGAGACATAAAATACTAATGAGGCTTGTAAATTACCAAAACACAACCTAATGGGTGTGTTTCTAACAAAACATGAGCCAGCCCAGAAATGTCACGTAGAGCAGATATTGAAGAAAATTTCCCCGAAGTCTATTATAGATCTACTATTGTGGGACATATATATGTATACCTTCCTGCATACAGTTCCGAAGAGGCGCCACAATTGCCGGTCGTTCACCTCTGTCATCCACGTTTCCGCGTTCATTTACATCATTGATTCGCGAACAATATTATTTGTTTATTACAGCTTGAACGTAAACAGTAGCTTTATTAACTTCACCCATAGATATCCGACTTCACCTAATACGTTTTGACATAGTTGGAAAACTTTGGTCTATCCAGTTCCAAGGAAATAGTTTTATCAAAAATCGCTGTTTTAATTAGCTTCATGGAACTGTAATTATTCATTTGATCAAATGAGCTTTTTAAAAAATATTTAACGTATATATTGTTTTAGCGTTTTCTTGTTAAAATATCTATTCGTCGGGTTTTGAATGTCTTAAATTAATAATTTTTGATGCTTTATAAATTTATTATTATTAGGGAATTAATTTCGTGTTGGTTCTTAATGAGTAATTTCTTTATTATTATTTAAATATTATCATTGACACTGGCTGACTGGGGGAGTCATTTTGAAGGAACATTTCGCATCGTGAGTCGAATTTCAATCTTATATTCGATTGATATTTGACAAATTGACATATACAATAATATACATGTAACTTAATAACAAAAGCTTTGAACATGACTAGAGCGTTCACAGCTACGTTATTATGTTATCATATTTCAATTCGTCAAATATTAATCCGACAGTAAAAGTGAGGTTAGAATCGAGATGCGAGTTGTTCTTCCACAATAGCATAGATTTATTAAAAGTAGTATATTATGTCTATGCACAATAGCTATGCGGTTCCTAGAAAGGTTACGTGGCCAACACATGCTGCATTATAAAATCTATATCGAGAGTGGATTCATCACATGTTAACCTCTTGTCACGGATGGACGACTCTTCGATCAATATGTCGTTCCCACTCGTAGTCGCAAGACATTAATAAATTGATACGTCAGATACATCTTGAGACACATTTTTTATGCACTATATTTATAATTTCTCTGTTGGTCTTGTCTATAAGAATAATCAACACTTTGCAGCGTAATTAGAGTCGACTATTCTTAAGTGCCTGTAAACTGAGATACTTGTATAAAAATATGTATATTTTATCTTTTTTATCTGTGATTTTATAAGCTTAAGAAAACCTGCCTCATTTTTTTTTTTTGAAGAGCTTGCTCTGTTCCTCAAAAAAACAAATGATCTTGCCTTGTCTAAATACTGTTCGCCCAGATTTTTCATGAAGTCTTGCGGTACGCGCGAACGCCTAAGTCTAGTTTCCGCGTACCCTAGGGATCCTATAGGTTTTGTATTAGCGTAAGCGGGTTCTTTATCTAAGGGTTTTGCAGTAAGATCACTGGGGTTATCAGTGACCTGCGCTCTTCCTATGACGTCGACCCATTGCGCTGCTGTACGTCCCACGTGACTTTTTAGTCAGGATCCAATACACTAGTGTACGCAATGATAGGTTTACTCAGCAGTGGGTAGAATGAGGCTGGTAGATGATGATGATTTATTTATTTATTTAATTTATTTATGTACACACAAGAAAACATGGTAATAAAAATGTTACAGACATATGAGCACAATGGAACTACTTATTTCTAAAGAAATTTCTTCCAGTAGTCCCGCGATTGGAAATATGGATGATAGACACGTAGACACAGTGTGTAAAAATTACAAAAATAACTTCTTTAGACCATTTAAACTGGTATACTAAACTAAACCAATAACTACATACCTATGAAATAAACTACATGATCTTGGATTCTGTAAGAACATTTCGTATCTCCATTCGAATCTTACTCGTATTGTTGGTTGATATTTGACCTACTTTGTATAACAGTTCCATGTCAAAGCTAAATCAAGTCAAACATAACGTCTAGAATCTAGATGTAAAAATATTCCCACATCATTATCTCAATACATAATTATGTACCTACCACAAATGTTTGTACTTTGCCCTTGTTGTTCATGAAAGTACAGTAATATAGTATAGTATAATAATATACATTATAGTACATTTTGTTTGGCGTGTGTCGCTAATGTGCCGCCTAAATGGAGCGTGTTAATACGCTATGAAATGACTTGTGATTTAACCCTACCGAAGCCACGATAGCCCTTACCATATGCTGAGGAAAAAAATTTGTTTATGAACTGATTGTTTAATAATTATCTACAAATATATTTTGGAAGTTATGTAAGCTTAGAAAGCACGTTCCTTTGTCTTGTCTTAAAGACATCCTTAAATACAGGATATTTTTTTAAGGAGTGCGATAATTTGTAGTGATTCAGTCTCTGTCCCTAAATGCAACCGCAGTATTGGGATACACTATATAACAATACGAAAAAAATTCTCAGTATCGGGGACTCGCATTATTTACTAGCGCAAGCCATAAAAAATCTAATTTTTATTTTGTTGTGAATTTAGTACTGCTGTTGCATTTGGGAAAGGACATTGAATCACTGTGCAAAGCACACTACATAAAAAAATATCCTGTAGATTGGGTAGGAAGTCAAAAACTTGAGAACTAGGTGAATGAGGAATAGGTACAATTATAATATTTAAAACATAATATTCCGGATTCCTTCAAGACTTTCGCGGATATAAAACGGCATTGGCAGTTGATCCGCGTGATATGATGGGCATCATAATACCTAAACATGCTGTTCATGCGAACCTCGTAAAATTTAAAGTTACAACTTCTAAATTATTTCTCTACTCTAATTATCTTGACTGTTTGATGAATGGTAGACGAAGACATATTGGGCCGACTACAAATAAAATGGGAAAAAACACAGGAGAATTATTATGATAATTTACAAATAGTAGGGGACCAAACTTGTAAGGAATCATTCCAGTCCATATATCGATAATTGGAAACCACTGTGTTTACAAGTTTCCTATGTCGAAAACCGACGGCTGCAATGTACCCTCTTATTAATTTAATGTAATGAACTAACATTGCTTTAAATCTGTCCATCCCAAGGTTGTCTGGTAGAAATCGCCAAGTGCGATAAGACCGCCCTTTGTACGTCTCTTTTTCTATTTATTGTGTTTTTTCTTCTTTTTCTGGTGTGCAAATAAAGTGTATTGTATTGTATTATTTATTTGAACAAGAACCTAATTAGTTAGGTACCTGTAATATAAAAACTTTTAACGAAATGTGTAAATAATACAAAGCGTTATTGTTTATCTCTAAAAATAAGGTATTATAATATTATGTGGATATCAGGACTATAGTCTCTAATAGTAGATTTTACCTACTCGTACGTAATATAGTTATGGTTATTTTAATATTGGATAGTCAACAGCGAGATCTGCGTTTTGGTCCTTCGAGTCGGGGCCTTTCTTCATAAGGACCTATCGTATAGTATTTCTATCGCCTACAAATATTCAAAACGTCATAAAATATTATCATAATAAAGGATTGTATTAATTGTATCGACGAAAGCTCGTAGCTTGTTCATACCTACATTATTATATCTGATAAAGTAACATGCGCATAAAATCTCCAGGCTGGTCGGGCCTGCGATCAAACACCGTGATAGCCGTTTTATTTTTGTAGCGAAGCGTTTAATGCGACGCTGAGCTTTCAATTAACACACTTTCTCCCTTTCTCTCTTATGGAGGCTGATCAAGCTTAAGCGAGATAGATATATCGTTCAAAGGTTGCTGATGAAGACATACGATACTGTACTGCTCACGTTTCGCGATTCAAAGGATTAGTTAATTAAATCGTCCGTGTAGAATTTTCAATCAATGCTATATGACGCACATGTTTTTATTGTTTAACATGTTTGACGCTTACACACTTTATGTTTTATGGAATTGCTTCTGTTTTGAAACCCAAGTGACTTAAAGGTTCAGGTTTCATTAGGTAATCATGTGACAATTACCCGTTGAGTTAGAAGTTATTTTGTATATTTAAATGGTTTCTCGGGTAGCTTCCACAAACATGACGAAATTAGGTAGTTTACTATTTCCCTCGTTAATTCTTAAAATAGCCAAGATATTGCATAGAACTGAAGTCAATATTATATTATAATCGTCCTTCATATCATTATGTAAACCAAGCAAAATATTCGTTATTGTATTGACATTATTTTGTTGTCTCTAAACAATTTTTAAAATAAGTTTGATATATTTCTTCATTTTCTTCTAAGAAAAAGTACTTCATAATATTTATGTTCAAGATACTATGTATCTAGTTATCTACCCTAAAAGAATATTTTAAGGGCCGACGCGCGGCGCCGTATAAAGATCGTACATTCATTTATTATGATTGATAGCCCATGACATCACAAAATAAAGAGGTGCAGAAGTTCCATGCAATGCGAAATAACAAGCACTGACGTCAAATAGGCACACACGCATAAACAATAAACCGAAAAACACCGACATTTAGCAAGATTTTAATGGACTGACAGTTCCGATATTGGTCGGAAAAGGCTTCAATAGTCACTATCTATTCTAAGCATCCGCATACTTTTGCTTGTGTATGCTTTCGCATATTTCGAATGCGAAAGTATTGCTAAAGTGCTAGCAATTAAGTCCGCAAGTCTCCACATCTACGTTACCTCCGGTTTCTGAAACTGATAAAATCTGTAGACCAATGTCAACGACCAATTCTACGACCAACCATATCAATTGACATGAGATTTGACAGTTGGTTAGATTAGCCTTTGAAAAACGGGTGGTAGCTTTTATCGTGTATAGTACGTGCAAATCTTTATGAGCCCTCTGAACTCTCTCCCTCTAGCACTATAATAGTACGCTTATTATAGGTGCTCCCTCTGAACAATCTCTCCCTCTGGAGAGAGAGAGATTGTTCAGAGCTCAAGTTCAGGGCTCATAAAGATTTGCGAGTACCATATTATACGTAAAACCTTTTCCAACAGACTTCAGCAAGATAGACAAAGCTTCGTGCATGATATTATTTTGGTCCTTCTGTACATGCATATCTGTTTATGACATGCGTCAGATAAAACATCAATTACATAGAGCATTGTAGAAACATGTGGCTGATGTGGCTCACTTGAGATGACAAATTGCTTTAATAACCAATAAGAGATTGTTTTGCATAATTGAATACTCGTACATCAAAGTGATTTAGAAATGTTCGTACACTACTGTATGTTTGGTGGGATATTTCAAAATGATTCTACACAAACAAACATTCGAACCCAATCAATATGGAACGACCTGTGATTGAAGCTTAAACAAAAGATGCCTTATTCTAGAACATGACTAAAAAAATTCGCTCAGTGTCATTACTCATTTCAGTACTGAAAACTTACTTAAAATTTGATACAGACTTACTGTGCTGGACTAGTCGTTAAACGCAGGAAAGAAACATTAAAGGTTGACACATTTAATTTAAGTTAATATTGTTCTGGATTCAGAAGCAGATACAAAATTACTCCGAATTTCTTTGGTCCCTACTGCGTTTAAATAAACTGTCCATTTATTTGTTGAGTGTTGCGGGGAAAGTGTAAGAAAATAGTACGTAAGCTACAACTCCTCCACGTACGTCGTAACACTCGTAACGGCTAATGGAGAGAAATGGCTACTTTTATTGTTGTACCACACGAGTGGAGTCCGGCTACGATCGTTGCCTCTAAATTTTGATTAAAATTGATATAGGGATTTAGTTTGTTTTGTTATAGTATCAGAATATTTGGGTCAATGCGTTGCGTAAACAAGTCTCTTTTATACTATGTTGTTCAAAAAATTGTTTGAAATGAAAAAGGTCGCATGAGTTTTGATTGTCGCTAGACTAAATAGATATTTGATTCTCATCGAGAGACAACGATTACAAAGTATAGAGCACACAAATTATCCATTTCATCAAGCCGTCTCCCACGGGGAAAGGCAAAAATTACTTACTCGTACGTAACGCCATGCGCTACGTGCTACAATCTTTAGTACTTATTATTATTATTATTAATAGCCCGTAGTATCCCACTGCAGGGCAAAGGCCTCCCTTCCCTCCTTCCACTTTTCCCGGTCTATAGCAATTTGGGGCCAATCCTTTAGACGGACGTCCAGCTCATCACGCCATCTCCTTCTGGGCCTGCCGCGTTGCCGTTTCCTGCTATTTGGGACCCACTGTGTGGTTGTTTTTGCCCAAAGCTCCTCCGGCATGCGGCAGATGTGACCTGCCCAGTTCCATTTTAATTTGGCAGCTGTGTGGCCTGCATCAGCAATTTGTGTTTTGGAAATTAGTATCGAGTTCCTTATGCGGTCTGTAAGCTTGACCCCTAGGATACTACGTTCCATTGCTCTTTGGCAGACCCCGAGTGCGGACTTTTGACGTAAAGTTAACGACCACGTCTGCGCGCCATAGCTAGTATCTTTAGTACTAAAATATATTTTACTTTACGGCATTTATGCCATTTTATACATATATGGAAGCTGGAACATTACTCTTGACCTATGTATTGTATTTGGAGCCGCTGGATTTATATAGTTATTTTTATTTCCAGATATACGCAGACGAAGATATCAGCGGGCTAGTGGACGGCAAAGAAGTGGTGAAGGATCGTTCATACGACTCGTTGGAGAAGTTACACGGACTCACCGTGTTGGAAGATGATAACCTGGGAGATGACGAGGACCTGCTGGATACTGGTGATGATGCAGAGAGCGGGGACTGGTACCCCGACTACGATAAGAGGGCTGAACATGTAAGTACAGTCTTATTTAATGTAGTTAGGTTTAATACGGTCAATCTTCATCTTGCCAATGTCGTACTTCAAAAGACTTTCACAATATCACTATTGTGACCAAAAAAGGTGTAGTCTTTTGGACGGTGAGAAAATCATGCTTAATACAAGAAGAAGTCAAGAATACTGACAAATATACAATGAAGGGTAAGATTGTACTTAAAATTTTTGGATGTCTAAAATGTTCTACGCTTATATGGGACCTAAGGACCAATTTTTGTAAGTGTCGCGGATTCCAGCCACGAGCCGCAATCCGCAAAGCCATAATGCTGAAAAGTATTTTAATTTTCGCTTAGAAATATGTATTTGAAATACTTGCTTAAGAATGAGAGATCTTTTTTTTTTTTTTTAGCGTGGTAAAATCATCAAATGAGTCCTCCCACCCCGGGCAGGGCGGGAGGGACTGTCAGACTTGTACTGACTAAAATCCACGGTGTTCCTTCGATAGCCCTTTACGTTCCGGGGTCACGGTAATGAGATAAGTCCCGCGACCAAGAATGAGAGATCATAAGGTATAAAGTGAAATAAATGTGTGGCGCCAGTTCTATTAAAAATAACTGGAATTTATTTTACACACTTGACATGAATACATATTCCCGATGTAATTATTTAATCCCGTATTTTAACGTCCACCGACCGGAAGTTATGAAGTCAATAAACATCCTACATTTAGGTATAATAAAAAAATATATTTTATTATTTACATTCTACATTATACAGTGAGGTAGGGGTTAAGGTCAGACTAGTATGCGTACACGCTTCAGTTGACATTGTCTCGATAGAGCGGGTAGCGGGTATTATGTGACACCTGACTGCTTCCATGCCTTTATGTAACTATACCTTTAACACACGGATAACGAATGAATTTCACTATAAAACAATAGTTTTCACGGAAGGTTTGTCACGTTATATCCGGCTGTATATTCCCAACTTTTATCATATTAGTAAAATCGGGCTCTCGCAGGTAACAGAAACTTCTGTCACCGTAATATTAGGGTAATTCAATCCATCTTTGTTTTGTAAAAAGTTCGGAGTCTGGCATCCGGCATTTTAATGTAATTGAATATTTCCTCACTGAAAATCAACACCGAATAGACGATAATTTATAAAATTTTTTGGTCCTTTTCCCCGAAAGCAGTATTTTGTGAAACTCGCAACCCTTTTGGAATGACATCAGAGTGCTTTTAAATCGCGCGAACGGAATTGTTTTATCTGACAATGTTCAAGTGAGGTGTTTATGTAACAGACGTATTAAAATTTACGATGTGCCGGTGTGGATTTGAAAGCCTATCAACATTATAATATTACGATCCACAGGTTCATGGACCTACTCCCTCATAATGACATGACATCTAAAGGCTCATGTGTCTTACCGCCTTCTTAATGGTAAGAAGAAATCTCTGATCGCCTGACATGGCAATAAAATCAAAAGGTTCTACCTACGGTATTGCGATAAGTAAACTTAATGTCAGTATCATATATTTTGTCCATAACGATCAGTACCCACATGCGCCTGCACATTGTTATCATACATTTTTGGTTTGACAGTAACTACGGTCCAGACTGGTTGAGAAAAACTCGATGTTCATCTTAACTTAGGGACCTGCCGTTCTAAACGATGTTACTTTCTGTAATGCAGAGAAAAATAAGTGTTATGACTACCAGGGACTTCTTTGGATCACAATGCCTTGACAATAGCGTATCTTTATCCCATAATTATGTTTAATGTGGAAAAGGTAAATATAGTATTAGCAGAGCTCCTATAAGACAAATACTTAAAGAAACTATGAGAGATCATAGGAAAAACGCATCTTATTTGCTTATGTATAGTGTCTATTTGACCTTTTTCTCTTAAAATGCGCACATACGGTACACATCAGAGTGACACAGGTAGATTGAATTTCTTTGGCAGGTCAATCAACCGTGTCGCCCTCCGAAGCTCTTTAGATTGAAAACACTCGAGAGAACGATCTTGCAATCTCTTTAACAAGTAGTCTGGAATGTTCCCAATTAAACTGATTGGAAGATATCGTAGATTCTTCAGCATCGTCTGAAAGATAAGGAATTTTGGTGCGTACCTAAAGATAGAGGACAATAAGAGTTAAGACGTCGAAGGACCAAACCCTGTAGGTAGTAATAAAACAAACTCTACAATAAAATTTAGTGATTCTTGTCGATAGATCTTAATTTATTTCAAGTAAACCAGATACAGGCAGTTATCAAATGTCGAGACTCTAGGTGCGCGGTTCCAAATAGTAGGTCCTATGGAGAAGAATCGGCTAGAAACTCCATGGAACCTCTTTTAAAATAATGGATTACAATCTTGATTAGTACAATGTTGTGGAAAGTTGCGAGAATAATGTAATTTAATGTGAATAAAAAATAATAATAGGATAATAATGATAGTCGAGTAATATTATGTCAATTAATTAATAAAATTGTTTTGAACAGCAGATTTTTATTTGCGATTTTATGCTTGGTCCCATAGTAAAAGTTGTTCATAGTGATGATTACAATAACCCTTGGACTAGAAAGGCAGGACCTTGTATTTGATCTCCTGATATTGCCAACATTATTTTGTTATACGAACTAGCGATATTATAAAAAGACATTACATGTCTTACCATTTCTCAGTACCTAATTATACACAATTATTGTTTGATATCTACCCTCGCTGTACTGTTAATTACAATGACCTACTACAATATATCTCACTTTGTTGTTTTCCTTTATTTATGGTTGATGATAAGATTTAATATACTATGATGATATTGATGCATTGTAAAACCCTGGTAAAACCCGAATGAGTTTATGTTTGCATCTTTAGAATGTTTTGGATAAATGTCATGTACCTCTGTCTGTACATACAAATAAATAATTATAATTTCGGTACAGATTTCCAGAAATCTAGACACCCGACTTTTTTTATTGAAATTCTTTCTTTTCTTTTTTTTAAAAACGTTGCCCCTCACTATGATTTCACCTGTATCGAGGGTACAGCTTACAAACATACATGTCACATGCACACCCAGACCCGAAACAACTATCTGTAGATCATACAAATAATTGTTCCGTGCGGGGATCGAACCCGCGGCACGTAGCGCAGAAAGCTAATCGCTTAGCCACTGCGCCAACCGTGTCGTCCAAACAACAACAACAATTCTGATTAGATAGTGACATAGACGTAGACGTATTACTGTTAACACCCATTTTAACCCTCTCATCCTAAAGGGATAAGGACTAAAAGATTATTTCAAGGGATATTCAAAAGGTTAAATATTTCAAATAATCTCCTAGTCGAGTTTAAGCTCCATCGCTTTGTTTGTTGTCAGCAAATTAATATGAAAATCGATACGAATTACATTGTCTGTAAGGTTTGAAGCTTGATATGGAGATGGCCGCAAATGGGCCGCAAATACGTCAAGGGATTTGGAATTTACCTCCAATATTCTTACTAGAGAATTATATTAGAGTATTTAGTAAGTATACAGGAAAAAAATTATGTAGTGCGCAAAATTTGCAGAGTGATTCAGTGTCCTTTCCCAAATGCTACCGCAGTAGGTACTAAAATTCATTCCAAAACAAAATAAAAATTAGATTGTGTATGGAAAAATTAGATTGTGTTTAGATTGCGCTAGTAAATTATGCGTATCCCATACTAAGTCTAATTTTCTTTTTGTTTTAAAGTGTATCCCAATACTGCGGTTGCATTTAGGAACAGAGACTGAATCACTCTACAAATTATGTGCACTACATAAAAAAAAATCCTATTTAAGTAGTATATTGGGGTAAATCTAATAAAATTTTCTTTTTAACCCCGGGGGTTTTCAACTCATAACAACTATTTATTTTTAGCAACTTAACATAGGGAATCTTTTTCTACACAATATGTTACGAATTTTAGGACTTACGTAAAGCGTCTTTGCAAAGCTTCTGACCCCTGCAACACCTCGAGGATAATCCTGGTATCCGATGTTGCTACCCTTCTCAAATGTCTTAATCGCCTCTAAAGACACCCAGGGGAGCAATTGACTTGATACTACATATGAAGAAGAAGTCTTGTTTGCGAGTCTTAAAAGTATTTAATCTTAAACAGTTAGACAGTATCGTATTGTTTAATTTATAGTGGTACTTATTATGATCTTTGCTATTCTTTTTTTTTGTAATATAGTGTAAATTCAGGTCGAATTTTAGCCATATATTATTGTAAACTTGATATATGAAAAGAGTATCCATGGAGTTTTTTGCCGGTATCTTCTCCAGGACCAACCTACTTGGAACCGTGCACCTAGAATCTCGACGTTTTGAAAGTCCCTGCAAAGGTCCAGTTGAAATAAAAATCTTTGACTTTGAGACGCTGAAAAGCTCACAGGGTAAGATAACGTTCATAGAAACAAGATCTTTTTTTCTTTCTCTCATTAAAAATATCGGCCAATTTTTTTATTAACCATTCGCTGGTAATCGGATATCTATGCTGGTAATAAACAGACAAAGCTTTTGGAAGACGTGGTGATAAGATATTTTTTTCATTTAGGTATTGGTTTGGTTTTTCATATATTTTATAATTTATTAATAGAAGTTTACGAAGAGGAAAACATGGTATGAGTAGACTAATAGACTACTTGTAATCTTAATTGTGAAATAAACTTGACGGAACAATTGGTGCAGCGACTAGGCGGTTAGCTTTCTGCGCTAGGATCTACTATTTGAAACCATGCACCTAGAGCTTTGTCTAGAGTCTCGTCATTTTATAAGTGCCTGTATCTGGTTTACATGAAATAAAGATTAATATAATATAACGTGTCACTGTGTCGATTCCTGCAAGGAACAAATATTTGTATGACCTACAGAGAGTAGTTTCATGTGAGATGTATGTTTCTAAATTGTACCGATACGATACAAGATAAATCGTAGCAAAGGACGTTTTAAAAAAAGCCTAGCATTTGTGATTTGGGCGGCCTCGCCACTAAAAGAACAAGCTCAGCTCTCAGACTGTTGATCTCATTTCGAGTAGGGGTCAGTAATTCATCCTTATGCCTACGTCTGCCGGCATTTAAAAGTGGCACAAGTGTTTCGAGTGATACTTTTCTGTTCATCGCCCCGTCTCCTCGTCGCCTCGACACGTCTCTTTCGACAATAGCTTATTTTGATTGGTCGGTGAAGAAAGCTTCGTATTTTATTGATACATTTTTGCCTTGTTACGATCTTTAAATGGTCATCTTTGTTGCATGTTCAAAAAATAAAGTAAAAATATCGTTTTCGTGACACCTTCACACGTATCAGGTTTATCTGCTCAGATTTTTCCCATCCATATTAAAGTGGGCCCCCATTCTAACTACATGCGACAATAACAGTATTTTACTCGAAGTGACTGTCATCAGACCTTCACAATCTAATCTGGGAGATACGTGCGACCCTAAGATTAGACCGTTTGTCAAACTTTTCGACCTGCTGACTGCGTAATGAAAGTCATGTATCCTTAGGACAAACGGGACCAATTACTTAACGTGTGCTCCGAGGTACAAAGGGGTCTTGATGTGTACGCGGTCAACTTGGATGGGTGACCGTTGTTACGGTCACCCGTCCAAGTTGCCCGCGTAGATTAACTGATTAATATTAAAATTTGATGTTGGAATATGTAGATTAGATGTTGTGGACGCGCGGTAGTAATAGCCTCCAGTCTACCCAAATATTGGAAGTTTGGACGTTGAACTCTCATCCGAATCCAATATAATGTTTTAAAATTGTTTGTTCGCAAACATTTCTCAAAACCATCCCAGCTCGTATTTATTGTGTTTGCGTTTCAAATCAAACACGGTCTGTTTGTATTTTTACCGGACCGCTATCATCGCGAGCACTTATCTGCCGCTGTTCCATTCACTGACTCATTGCACAACACAGGACAATACAGAAGTTGAACTCAAACTCAAAACTTTTTTATTCGTATCACTACATAGTATAAAACAAAGTCGCTTCCCGCTGTCTCTATACTTAGATCTTTAAAACTACGTAACGGATTTTGATGCGGTTTTTTTTAATAGATAGAGTGATTCAAGAGGAAGGTTTATGTGTATAATATTTTCGTATTTAATGTAAAGATAATAGAGAAATTTCACCCGGGCGTAGTCGGGAACGCGCGGACGGGTCGCTAGTCTATACTTATCTATACTTATAATAAAATCGTAACGAAGCGAAAAATGTACATTAAAGATATATTGAAAAAAAAAAAGGCACGTGCTCTATATTCGACACTGATGCCAAAAATATAGTTTTTAGAATTTTTGTCTGTTTGTCTGTTTGTCTGTTTGTCTGTATCTCTGTCCGAGCTTCACGGCCAAACCGCCGAACAGATCGTCATGAAATTTAAAAGTAAAATCCGTTAATGGCCTGGTCAACATATAGGGTACAAATTATTACGCTATTGTCAATGGGGGGTGAGCAATAAACCAATATGTCTGTGTACAATTATTAGTCGCTACCTATATGACGAATCCATTTGAAATATTGTATTTAATTGTAGATTGTAGTAAATAGATCCGATTAACATTTTATATACAATAGAAATCATTTCGCATTTTTTTAAACGTACTTTTTCATTTATTCTTTAGCCTTATGTATTTTAATTCGTCTGTTTATATCTAGATAGCATTAGTAGTAATTTATAGGCGAGTTTTTAATTTCCAATATTTTTAAAAGCGATTTTTTTATTGATACGGCATCCAAACTCCTGTAGGCCGAGTTCTATATAATAATTTAATTTGTAACGTTCAAATATTTTCTATACTTATACTTATAATAAAATCGTAACGAGGCGTAAACTGTACATTGAATATTTTTCCAAAAAAATGATTGCTGCGTGTAGGTACTAGGAATGATACTGAAGCCAAATCAAATGTTTTTAGAATTTTTGTTTGTTTGTCTGTATGTCCGTTTGTCTGTTTATATGTCCGAGCTTCACGCCTATACTACTGGACAGATTTAGTTGAAATTTTGCAGTAATATCTGTCAAAGGGCTGGTCAACATATAGGCTATAAATTATCACGCTATTATCTAAGGGGGGTGAGCTAAAGTGCATTATGCCTGTGTACTATTATGAGCAACCACTTCATTATTAATAGCCGAATCTTAATGAAATATTGTCTTATTATAATTCATAGGTCCGGTCAAAATATATGTAATATAAATCATCACCCTATTCGTCTAGGGGGCTAAGCAAAATTAATCTTCGTTTTAGTTTCACAGTTCCTGTGTTCATTTTAACTCCTCACTTGATCCCGTTCTTAAATTAGTAATTTGATATATTTAGTAATGCCCAGTATTTTTTTTTTACTGATGAACGTTCTTTCTTTGGCATCTTACTTTAAGGTACGTATTTCACTGACTGCTATGTTCCAAAAGGTGAAGCGTGATGAAAGCATACGACATAATACCTTACCCACGAGATAATTACTTTTTTAAATGCGCTACCAGATATTTCGACGTAACTTTGATTTCATTATTATTTTATTACATTTTTCTGAAACTAGATGGCGTTAATAGACTTTTTACCCAAGACCGAGTTTTTGTATTTCCAGTAAATATTGAGATAAGATCATTATTAAGACTTTATTAGGATTGGGTAGAATTTTTTTTTATCCATAGAAGTTATCGGGAACCTGTAGGATGGGCTTTTCGGAATCTAATAGGTAATTATGAATTTCAAAGCCTTATTGGCAGTACTATAATGACGTGTGCTTGCTGTTTACTGCTACCATTGCAAATTGATAAGGGCTAACATCGTTTGCATTCTGGAGAACAGCAAATTAGGTTCATAGAACATTCTTTTTACAACATAGCCTTTTGCCTGATACACGGCAGCTGAAAATTCATTGACTTAAGGATGACTAGAATGATCTGTCGGCTACCAATTTCTCACTGAAAATAATAAAATAATTATTACCTTATGTTTCTTTAAATTTGTCTTCAATCTGCCTAGATAGCGTTGGGTTCGAAATATTTGTTCTTTTAATTGGGTTTATGTGTTTACGAAAACGTCAAGTTTATAATTTGGATGTTTTCTCCAAGTATTTTAAATAGCTACTATTGTTAGATTCAAGACGATAAAATCATTACGAGGGGCAGTAACGGTTACTGAATTTTCACCGACTACGTCGTTGTTAGTCGTTAGTAGAGTGTAGGCAAAATAAAGGTATCGCTAGATCACCTGCTTTGTATTTATGGGATGAAAATCTGAGAGCCAACAAAAAAAAAAGAAGTTACCCCACCTCGGGAAAACAGCGAAAAATATTTCAATGAAACTTTACGGTAATTGTATAGATAATAGTCTAACTTAACAACTTTTATTTGCAACAGTAATTGACTAGATCCTTAGATACAGCTTGATCGTTCTATTGTAAGCAGTCCCGTACAAAGCAGAGGTCACGATTGATTAGTTATACAAAATAATGTTGTATTGGACCTACTTTGATGCGACTTTCACTGTAGTAGTAATAGTAATTTATTAAGGATCGAGGACTTATAGTAAACATATTTCATCGCACTATCACTCATAGGAGTCGAGCAATGTAACATATTTTGTGTATAATGTATGATGGTTATGAAATGTAAGAATTTAACAATTTCGATAGGACTTTCACAGTAGCGCTACTAAGGGGTCGACTTTTTAACATAAATATGTATCATCACGCTACGCTACGCTCACAGGAACTGAACAGTGTAACATTTTTTTTTGTACACACGGCTACTACCAAGCTATACATTTCCAGTAAAAGCTGACCACGTATTGTATAGGCTTCCCTTACAATAAGAGGTCAGCTTATTATACTGAAAATTTATAGGTCAATATGTATCCGTGGGTACTAAGGTCGATAGTTAAGAAATTTGTGATTTAAACGTGTTTATTTAACATTTTCGGTAAAAAACCATCACGGAAAATTACTATACATATAAAGGAAACTAGGTATTTTTTCAACATTAGAAATGTTTATTTCGATACCCATCGTAACTAGCTAAGTCGAACGGTAAATAGTAGAATAGAAGCCGACAAATATCAGGTTCAAATCCGGTCCCCGCGTTGTAACTGTTTTTATTTAATACTAATTGATACAATTTTATATTATTAGAAACATGTATTTTCAAAACATAATTCGAGCACCCCTACACCACGCGAACGAAGTCGCGGGCACAGCTAGTAAACTATAAAAAGGCACTAACAAATCGTTGAACTGGTTCAGTTCATTGAGAAAAACCAAAGAACCAAAAAAACTCCATGGTGCATCTCTTATAATATCGTTCCCGTGATACAATTCATGAAGTTGAAGGCCTGGAATAGCCTTTGGAGGAAAGTGCCCGTACCATGGCAGATTTAAACTCCCAAAACGCACGATTCTCAACGAGCGTTTTAGGAGTCCCTTTCTCCACGAAGGCAAAGTAAAATACGAGATAGGAAACAGTGTCAGCATCCTCCCGATACTAATCTTGTACTATGATCACCAATATAATGATATTGAAATGTTTGGTAGAGAATGCGGTCCTTGTACATTGGACATGAAGCATCTACAATATATATAATATTATATACGTGAAGAGAAAACTTTGTACTCCTTTTTAACGGAGTGTGAGATTTGACATAGTTAAAGTTTATATGGAGAAGGAGCAGATATCAATTTTTTTATTAATATTTGGTCGAATTTATTTTCTTCTTTTTCTTTTTTAAAAAAACGTTGCCCTTCACTAGGATTTCTCCTGTATCGAGGGTACAGTTTACAAACATATATGTCACATTCACATACAACCAGACCCGAAACAACTATCTGTATATCATGCAAATATTTGTTCCGTGCGGGGATCGAACACGCGGCACGTAGCGCAGAAAGCTAATCGCTTAGCCACTGCGCCAACCGTGTCGTCCCAGTGGCGACCATTAGTGATTATTTCGACCATTGGGCGACCACTAGTTTTAAATAAATAATGTCTGGATTCTGGCCTCAACATAGCTGAGAAAATGCTAGGCAGAAATGAGCAGGCAGCAGCAGTAGACTTAAACAGGCTGATGATGGGCCTAATGAAGTCTAAGTATTTCTGTCTCGACAGGAGTCCTCACTCCTCACCCGTCAGGTCTTTGCGCTGCAAGCTTGGAAGCCGAAGTTCCTAAGCTTGTTACCGTTCACTTTCTGGATTCAAGAATGGTCCTTCTGTTCGGAATTTCTCTTAAGATTTCCTCTTAAGGTTTTATAATGTTTCTTTTTCTTATTTCTTAACAAGGACATTTCGTGAAGCTTTGTTTTAGTAGAACAATAAATTCTGGTTATTGTAACGATGTTTTGAGCGTTGCGAAATCAAATTGCTTTCTTTAATCTTGGTAATTGTAGATATTGTATTTAAATACAAGTTATATTTTTTCATGTTGTATAGCTTTGTGATATTTAATAATAGGTTCAGATACGGCTTCCGTTTATCAATACGTTTACGTAAACAGTTTGCTTAACGGGTTTTTGACAATATGGCAATTGTTAAGGCTTCGGTCTGCACGTCGATAGGTTATGCATTCGATCTCCACTCCTTGTACTGTCGACGTGGATCCACACCTACAACAAAGGTTTTAGATTAAATTAATCGTTATATTAAAAAAAAAAAAAAAAAAAAAAAAAATTAGTTAGCGGTCAACGGGAATACTACTAAAGGCCATTATCACCGACATTATAACAGATGTTTTAAAAAAAAAAAAACGGCCGATTACCCAAACAAAAATTCATGTTTAAATGGCTGATTTTGCTCTAATCGTCTGTTATATTGTCGGTGAACTTGGGCTTTAGTAACCTAAACCCCAATTAATAGAAACAAACCTTTAAAACAAAATCCTGCAATTATACAAGGTTTTAAATTTTTGCATGCCAGCTACTGGCGGAACATGTAATGCCACATATCATCACCATGTAACACCTTTTTTTTTTAACCATGATTCAAGCAAAATAAATTTCATTTTACTTTTATAGTTTTTACTATGGCATCAAAATTGAAATCGCAAAAAAAAAACATGCAATATTACTCGACTAAATGTATGGAATAGCTGTAATTTTTTCGCGATTTCACGGTTTGTCTCATACTAAAAGTTATACATAATGATGACCTCAAAAACCCCTGAAAGGGATCGGGACTGGAAAGTTAGGACCTTATAATATTCAATGTCTAAAAGACAAGCCCAATGTCATGTTTCCCCTACCATCTGATCTTTCTTGACGATAATCAGCTGCGTGTATCATAAACGGTCATATTGCCAACACCGCAGTCTTTCACGACCTCTGACTTTCTGCTTAAATTTCTTGACCCAACCTAACCACGACAATATTCCCCCTGAAAGGCGAGTTTCAAAAATGTACCTCCTTTGTTTTCTCCAGATCGGCACAACGAACATGGTGCACCTGCGTCCTGAGGACTTCGTGGACAGCGACGTGACATTCAAGACAGGTGCAGACAAGTCGTCCGTGCTGTCCAACATCAGGGAGATCAAGCGACGACTCAACGAGAATCCAGAGGACCCAGACTTACCTGGTGAGAAAATAAAAAATAATAATCAAGCCTATATTTCCAATCGGCCATTTCTAAAAATGACTGCTATTGAGTGCGTGACAAAGTCCTCCCTTTAGAGTGTGGCCAACGAAAGTATTTCCAGAAAAACGGCGGCAGTTAAAAATGTGAAATTCATCTAAGGAGGAGGGATTTATGTATTTTATTTTTGGCTGACCTAGAAGTTATGAAAAGAACACTAATATCACCACGTTCTATACGTTAGGAGATCTAAAAACAAAACTTAGAAGTCTTTCAGCCATTGCAGCGCCCAAAATCGTGCTAACCTCTATATTTCTATATGTCTGACGGAGACAAATATACACACTTGCTTCCTTAGATCGAAAGAAAGATATGTAATAAAAAACATTTGAAGATAATTAGATAATTAACTGCCTAATTATTTAAAATAAAAATAAAAACTAAGCGCTTAAGCGTCAAAGTACTCCTCCTCATCGCTGGCAATTGGCAGCATGCCCAGAAGACTGGCAGCATTGCCACGTTGAATGGTATAATGGGCAGTTTGTATCTCACCCGCACTGCAGTAAACATCGTTTACATGTTCTAATAGGTATCAAACGCATTGACTGAAAGTTCTTTAAAAATGACACGCTGCAAACGTGTTAATAGAATTAAGCAACATTAAAAATGTGAGACAGCTTTCAAAGTTATTAGGAAATTTTTAGAATTTTCTCATAAATAGAGAATTATACATTATAGTCGCTATGGCAGTTAAGCGGTTTATATTACATTTATAACATAGCACAGTTCCATCTCAACAATTTCAATGAATAGAATATTCACTTTGAACTATATTTACTGAGAACTTATTTAAAATCATAATTATTATTATATAATATTACCGCCCGTTTATGATTCTTGAAAGGTTTATCTACCTATAAAGTAAAGCAACTAAATTAAGTACGTGCCAACCCAACTTGAAGAAGTACTTAGTCTTTCTTAATTATTATTAACTCATCCAATTGGTCCTAAGTTCCCTGCTCCAGTTCGATTGACTGTATGCCACTTCAGTTGGTATCTTAAATCTTTTCGGACTTAAACGATCGCTTCGGAGTTCTTAGGAAGCCGTTAAACAATTCTAAAGTTTGTCTTTTCCTTGCCGCTTTTAAGATTCTTTAAGAATTTTGAAAGACTCACAGATTTTCAAGAAATGGCGAATCTAAAGATGTAAATGTAGTAAGGCCGTAGACCATAAGACTTTGATGACTTCTGCCATAAGATTAACCTTAGTTGGGTTTATTTCTAAAATTAATTGACTCGTTATTCACGGAAAACCAGTGAAGGGTCTGGGTATCGGAATGGTGCCGATAGGCCTATAATATGAATTGTTAAGGTAATAGCAAGTGTACACGTTTACGTTCTGCTTCCTTGTGTTTCAAAAATAGCGCAGTGTGCATATGTGCAAGCTATAAGGCTGTGGAAGAACGAGGTATGGTGTTTCTCCATTAAAAAGGGAGGATCCTCCGACCAGGCCAGGTGATATTGCTTGGCGGGCCGAAGCCCGAAGGTTAGAGCCGGGCGTGGACTTACGGGCCCGACGGTTTTGTCGGACAGTTGTATCTATTGGTCGAATTCCTATGTATACGCTCATTGAAGACCATTGTAGTTAGCTTGATATGTTGCTACGTAGTTCCTTTTTGTGGCGCTAGGTGTAGCTACAACTTGGCTTCGGGTTTATGGAATTATCTGTGCCCGCGAAACCGTTCGTTTGGGAGCAGGAAGATGTGTTATAATATAAGCATCGATGATTATACAGCAAAGTCCGTAGTCCTCAGCATATGACAGTAATAATGTTTGAATAATGGCCTGCAAAATATTAGTTTATCGTTGATATAGGCACCTCTTCCATACTCTTGGGCCAAGAAAAATATAACTAAGGAAACCATGGTAGTAATCACAGATATAGATTTAATCTATCTCTGTGCTGGTAATAGTTCACGTCATTTTCCAACCGCAACTGTAAAATTCAGAAAATTAAAAATTCTACCACTTCCTCTTGCAATTTTGCCAGGTTATTTTTATAGGAATAAAAAAGTTGTGTTTATAAACCAACCACCTCCAATTCCTGTTGGATGCAGTATTTATTCTATTTTCATTTGTTTTAGTAGATATGAATTTAAATTTTAAAATATATTATTCGTAAAACATATGTATTACGTTAGACATTTGCATATTAGTTTGAAACCACTTACCTTGACGAGAAGGAAACGGTGCCCAAAGGAATACTATGCAATGCAGTAAATGTTTATAGTTCAGTCCTAGAAACGAATGTCAATCCAAATGCAATCCACAAGTGGGTTGAAAGTATTATTTACTTAAGCTTCTCTGCAACAAACAACATAGCAAGCTTACAAGTTACAGGTAAAGCAAGATAGATAAAGATATATTATCATTTATTGAAAGAGCTTGACGCACTTTAAAAAAAAAAGAAATTTGTTCATTCTTTTGGTCCAAAAAAGAGAACCATCTGAACGGAAATTAAATTCCCACTATCCCATTTGGTCATTGGATCAGGAGCCACAGGGCTCCCGACCCAAGAATCCTTCTTGTATCATATCATATTTGCAGTTTTAAAGAAATTAGGTACCTACCTGCCAACACAATTCAATTTTGGTCTTTCTTCCTCACATTCAATATTTTCTTCCAGCAACTAATCACATTCAATGATCATTGTTGTTCCTACAGATCTACAACCGGCGCCAACAGCTCGTCCAACATCTCCAACAGATGAAGTACTACCTCGGGATAAGCGTAGTTTATTTCCTGATTCCCCTTCATCCGACTCCGTCGATGACTTCGCGGCGCCCAGAGCTATGGCCAAGACTGATGACAGGTGACTATTGACTACTCTATAGAATATAACTTTATTTTATGTAACCCAGTTTTAAGTACTTATGGAATGTCGAGACTCTAGCGTGCATGGTTCCAAATAGTAGGCCCTATGGAGAAAACCGACAAGGTACTCCATGGAAATTGTTTCAAAATAGTAGGTAATTACACTCTTGATTAAAACAATATTTGATTGAATTGAGTTATAGAAGATATTTTAACTTTGACCAATACACTCTTCTAACTCATTTGCAATTCTATTTGCGCATCTTAATCGTCAAAAGTACTTGAAGATCTAGTTCTAAACGTTGTGCTGACCGCAAATTCCAGCATAGATAGCTAAAACAAGTGTATAAGTGCGCAGGCGTCGTCGGTCGGCGCGAAGCAATCAGGAATGCGACCGCAAACTTCTCCGGTTTCATCATGAGAAATATTCATGGATTATGTTGATTGCTATTTCTATTACGGCATTTTTTCTGCCAGAAAAGCTAAGTTGAATTATCTAGCTGAAACGGTCAACGAGACTGTTGTTTCAATATTTAGAAGAATTTATTCATGAATGATGAAGAATTTATTCATGTAGACAAGTTAAAAAAAGATTTTTTTTGACTATAAAAAGTTTATTGTTAAATTGTATCTTTTTTTTTTAATGTGTAAGGATAATATTGAAATAAGACACTGTAGGTACTACGCCTCACGAGTAAAATATATGGCATATAATTATGATCATGTAATTGGTTGTAAACTTGTAACACAACCGTTGTAATTAAATAATTAACCTTGGTGTAGGTACTTTGTACATACGATGCTATCCGTACAAAAGGACCAACAAAATTGTTAAGATCCATCGGGCGGGCACTCGATTATTTGGCCACCAGACTTATTTTTATCAAGCCATATAGTTCATCCCGCAACCGATCCAGCTAAACAAGGTGTCAGTTATCATAGTAACCTAATTACAGTCAAGAGCACTTCGTTCCCGGCACATCACAAATATTTACCACTTCACTAACAGCCCTCGAGTTTGCTTGAAGTGACGCAATATTGATATACAAGGCCGTAGCCTGAAAGATATGTCCTATATAAAACGGAAGTCATCAATAATATATAAACGCCTATTTATCTCATTTAGGGACGATGTTCTGCAAGTATCTATACGTATAACATAACAGCCAATGGCTTCCTTTATTGGCTGTTGTAAGCAATTGTAGAAAATCATCCGTAAAACGAAAAGCAGTTGCGTACTCGTTATATTTATCACTCCAACAAAACAATAAAGACTATTATTTTCTATTCTATTCTATAATTCTACAGGATAATATACAGATCTGTCTATTCTATACAGATCAGTCACTTCTCAAGTTAACAAGGTTTTACAAGAATTAATTTTCTATTTTACATGAATATAACAGGAATGAATTTAACATTTAAAATTAATATGTTTTTTTTTATAATCATTATGCATTAACATTAAAACATCATAATATATTTAATCATAGCAATAACAAACAACCCTAGATCAATAACATCATAATCTCAACTGATAGATCATACATTAAACCTCAATTGCGATAAGACCGCCCATTGTACAATCTTAAAATGTTTTTTTTTTTCTTTTTTTTTTATTGTAATTATTGTTTATTGATCCTTTTTTATCAGGTGTACAAAGAGTATTTCTATCCTATTCTATCAAAAATCTTATCCTATATATATACCTAGTAAGTCCACTTGCAAGCGATAGGTCCGTATCAGCAAATACACAAAGTAGCCCGCACTCGAAGCGATCCAACAGCAAACACTTCAGGTAAATTTGTTAGAACACAATATCGACGCCACGTGCCGACTTGCAAGTTTATGCCATTTGCAGGGTTCCGTCTCAAAGGGAATGTGGAAGCCATACGTCTTTTAAATGAAGTTATTGGCGTAGGAGAAATGCGTTGGCGTTGCAAAAGTCTTTAATCAAAAATCTAAATGCATTGCTAGAATCATTATGGCAAACTTCTTCTACCCATTTTTGTGTAGATATAGATATTATATCGGTCTTCTCCTTGTTTTGCTATGCTTATGTTTATGCTTTAGAGTTTTGTGCAATTCTAGCCAAATCGCATAAATAAGTCTTCCCGTGTCATCATGCACATAATTTGTCCACCCGGCTGTTAATCTGTTCATTATTTATGTAAGGATTGATACTAAACAACACCTGGCGAATTTAAACACGACGAAAATGCGTGGTGTGTCTGGATATAGTACGCAACGTACACATCTGAGCAAGCTATAAAATTGCCCCCATTGCTGACATGGTCAAAGATCAACGCCTATGATGATATGGACTCCGCCGCCCAGAAGACCACATGGTGCCAGTATCCCGCCGACGGCGATGCAACACCGCGGAAAATCCCCCGCTACCTGGCTGATGACAGTCCAGAAGAAGGTCCTTCAGGTGAAAGAGAGTGAAATATACGCCAAAACCGCTCTGGAATCTGGATAAAGATATGAAGAAGACATGACAAGGAGAGCCGACCCCAGATAATAGGACAAGGCTAAGCAAAGAAGATTATGTCAGGATCGTATTCGCGTAGATCGTGATCATAACAACGGTTTCGTCAGAATACCAGAGCTGTGACATTTTCTAAATGTGCTAATAATAATTTCATGCTGAGATGGGGGCTATTTTTGTTTTCTTACAGGTTGTGTTTTTTTTTGTATTTTTCTTGTTTTTTTTTCTGTGTAAGTTCAAAATAAAACTGTTTTTATTCTGTAACTGTTCTTTTTTTTTTGTACGTGACGTTTTGTTGTTTCTATAGTCTAGATAAATATGATGTGAATTATGGTACCTAGAAAACATGTTTTGTATGTTTCGACATGTCCAAAAAGTATTAATTAGTAACTTTCAGAAGTCCGCAAAGTTCTTAGTGTTGATATGTTTGCTAATATTATATACCTAATAAATAAGTGAACAGAAGAAATAAATATTAGTCTGCGCAGAAGCGTCACAGTTAATTTTGTAATCACATTCTTAGAATTCATTCATTGTGCCCTGAATTTAGGAAAAACATGTCAGATATAAAAATTTACATACGTACAATATTCAGGAGGATAGACTTGTGTGTCACACACTTACATTTTTGTAAGAACTGACACAAACAAACATTATTTTCCATGACACGGAGCGTTGATCGAGAGGGTTCATACCTAGTGTTGTGACAATTTCGCGGGATTACATCTAACAGAAAGGTGGGACCTTTTCTGTTAGATATAAGCATACAATTTCACAATTTTATCAGCTCAATTCGGCCGTGAGTGCTAGTGACATATCTCGAAAGAAGTTCCGAATTTGGCACAAGTCAATGCCCTCTTTAGCGTTCTCCTTGAGCTGAATAATTATATTATCATTCTGCTTTTGCTGAGCTTAAGACCGTGGGTATAATTGTACCTACCTGACAGAATATATCTCACTAATTATCTACATTTAAAGGGACGGTTATAATCAAAGGGTTTAGTTCAAACCACAGAGCAGTAGCAGGGATAATAATTTCATCTCAAAGATATTGTATAAAGCCTTTGGCATTTTATAAATAACTGTACTGTGCCCGCGACTTCATCCGCGTGGAATTTAACAAAATTTTTTTTTTTTGCGCGAATACGTAATCCTTTTTTAATTTTTTCTAAAATAAATGTAACTCCTTAGAACATCAGCTATCTGCCAGTGAAAGTCCCGTCAAAATCAGTTATACAGAAGAAAAATAAAATAGATTTTTTGCCATAAATACCTACCTACTTTCATAATATGCATTTAGTAAAAAGCCGTTATTTTGACATTACAAACAGACATTTAAAATTTTATTTATTTGTATTTATATAGATATAGATGTATATAGATATAGGAACGTGTTATGCTTTTGCACGTTTGTAAATCCAGAGAACTCCAGTTTATACAAAGTTAAAGTAATTAAAACTTAAATTCCTTTGCAAGGTTTTTAGTTGTTAAGGGATTTTAATTAAAGAGTCGTTGGTGAGGTAAGTTGGCGAAACTCACGCTTGGTCGCTAAACGAGGCCGCGTTAAGTTGATGTTAACAGGTGGAGCCGCGGCAAAAGTTATAGTTCGCAGTTAGTAGTTATGAAGGGACCAAGTTATGAGGAATAGTCGAGAAGGGACAATAGCTATGAACTTTAGAAGTAATATGAACACTGAACAGCCATGAATATTTATGTCTTTTGTGAAGATGAAGGCTGCAAAATGGCTCAACGTAGTTGAACTTGAATGTAATGGTCCTTATTAGTATTAAACTAGACTGAACGAATTGTCTTTTTTTTTCTATTGAAACAGGAAGAAACAAATGCCTATAATTTAGTTTAGTCCTGTCTTTAGTCCAGTCCTGTTTTGTAACTTAAATTATTGTACTGTCACAAATCCTATTTTTATCTTGAGCCACTAACGCAGGTTCTTCATCGAAAGTAAAAGCTAAAGTTAAATTTAACTACTGATTTTCTTCTATATCATCAAAAAAAACATCTGAATCTGATTTGACAGATTTTAATTTCGACAACACGTATTTTCCAGTAAAGATAAACTTTAGCTGTTACTTCGAGTGTTTTTAAAGGACTACAGCTACAAATAAATATAAAGTATGACTTCAGCGCCTCAACATTTGCCAATGCTAACTCATCATCTGCCTGGCCTTTATCCCAACTACGGTGGGGTCAGCCCCCAGTCTAACCAGATGCGGCTGAATATCAATATATTACACGGCACGATTACCATCTCACCTCCGCTACCCAATTAGGTACTGGGAGACACTGATACCCAAAGGTTAGACCGGTTGTCAGACTTGACTCCAGTAACGACTGTCATAGACCCATAGGTGAATACCTATGTCATACGAATGTATGACAACCGGGACCAACTGCTTAACGTGCTACCCGAGACACGGAGGGGTCTCAATGTTCGAAGAAACGGTCACCCATCCAGGGACTGACCGCGGCAACCGCAGCTTAACCTCACTGATTGAGTGATCTGCGTGGTAGCTATGATAGCTCAATTTACTCAAGTTGCTAATGCTAACTATGTTCTTTTAAATCCTAAATATTTATTACAATCATCGTATTTACTCTCCAGTTATGTGCGTCCTTCTGCGCTAACGAAATATTCCAACATGGATGGTGTGTGTTTCGAGTAATTTTTTTCCAAAAATAGATGAAACTTCTGTACATTTAATTCTATAGATATGGGTCTCCAAAAGATGAAAATTCTTTTCCAGATACGATATTTATAACCAATAAGCTATTGCCGCATTTGTAGATAAAATGCCTACGTCGTCGCCGCGTCGGATGCGGGGAAATGAAATATTCTCGCAAAATTAATACGCTTTGGATTCTTGAGATCTATCTGCTTCAGCGCAAACCTGAGTACCTAATATTACATTACTATAAATATTTTCGTCGGAATATTGAATCCTTTTTGCAACCTTTGATGAAATATTGTAGAAAATATTACATTCCAGGCAACTGTCATTCAGAATAAAAGGTTTTCCACTAGAAAAATGTTTGTTGGCACGATTTTACAGCTTTTGTCTGGATTTATTTCATAAAAATCTGTTATTTTTCTAAGTAGGTTTATCCATAAAATAATATCTAACTTTATCCAGGGTGGTCCGTGTAAGAGTCATTATTAGATCCTTAAAGAAAACAAGATCTAAATCCGTATGTGGCCCGGATTTACAATTGTACTATAAATTACAATAGTGAGAGGTGAAAACTCGTTAACTTCTAAAAACAATTAAGATTTGCAATGTTTAGAAAGCGTTAAAAGCGCTTGGATTTTGAAGAATCTATGATGATATATTTTAGGTACAGTAAATTTATCATCACGTCACACCATAAACTTAGAATATTTTCGTTAAATCTATGCGTCACACAATATTAAAGTAAACTTTAAGGACGTTATAGTACGAAATTTCGATGTAAGGCTAAAACAATACTGCTGGAAGAGATGGTGGTAGGCCGTGTTCTTAAAATATTTGACAACATTATTATATTATGCAACTACTTACTATACTACTATATATACTTATTACTTCTTGGTTGTGTCGTTCTATATACAACTGTATCATGTCGTCCAGTTTCAACACAGATATTGCAATCTCGCAGAAGTTGCACAACTCACCTAACTACTGATATTGTTTCAGACGCAAGACGAAGAAGTTCTCTGCCAACTTAGAGTACCCCTCAGCCAAGATGGCGATGCACGCCGTCACCAGAACTGTCAGGAACAGTGATTATGAGGTATAATGTCTTTTGCTACTATACATTATCCCTCCTACTTTGAGGGAAGCGAAAATATTCTAATTTTATGCTCCTACTAATAAACGCTTTATACTTTGGCTTTATACGTCAAAAATGTATGGTTAAAACTTAAAATACATAAGTATATAGGTAATTATGGCGTTTACTAACAAACGCTTTAAGGCGATATTTATTTATGCGAAATCTATATCTGTGGAATCACTTTTTACACGTTCTGTTGAGTGTAATAGATGTATAGTGCCACAAACTTAAAATTTTGAACTAATGTCGCTACGGAACAAACATTCATGGAGATAGTATATATAGCGATATATAGGTACTATTTCTATGCAAACCAAACATTACATCAAAATGTCATTTTTGTAGGGAGATGACATTGGTAAAAGCGACAGCAGCGACGCCATGACCGACAGCCTCAGCTGACAGTTTGCGACAGGCGTAAATTGCACAATTGCTGCTGTCAAACATCATTGTTTGTATTGTACGTAGTAATACCAAAATGATGTTTGACAGCAACAATTGTACAATTTACGCCTGTCGCAAACTGTCAGCTGCGTCCGTAATCAGGCTGCGGGTCAGATAAGTTTGTGGCACTAGGTATAGGTACTTTTTTTCGAAACCGAATCAGAATGTCATCCGTAAGCCGGGAACATTATTAGCTTTATCATTCCTTTATTGGTGTGAGAATATAATGGAGACCATAGAATTAAAAAGTACTTGTAGTATATTAAGTCTATGATGGAGTCTACCACATAGGTTCTTTAGAACAAGAGATAGCAGCTTTAGCTTCTACGAATACCTAGTCATATAATAATAATAATATAATCACCTGGGTTATTACCGTACTTTATCATTTTCAGGACGGAGCGAGGAGGCCATTCGTAGCGGCTCATTTTCACGGCAACACGTCACATTTGAGCCCTGAAGTTCACGAACATTACAAAGGTAATTTATTTTCTTAATTTCAGGATAAAGATAAAAACATAAGGTAACTCCAAGATGTTTTAATGCCGAAGTATCAACTGTTAGATACCTTATATAATTATGTAGATATCTACTTTTCCTAAAAGTATATAATTATATAAGGTATCAAACCTTGCAAACAAAGCTTTCTTTCCCGTTGCAAAAAAAAGGAATGACAAAACATGAAAATGTTAAATGTGTGTTTATAAAAATATAACTTCGAATTAAATTCCAACAAGGTCTAAAAAATATACAGTCCATTCATTACTATGAAAAAACATTTCTACATTATTGCCACGTTACAAATAAATTATCCGCTTATTATGAAGCCGAGTGCTAAATATGAACGTCTTTAAATTTAATGAGCTCTCAAATAATATATTTATTCATGAAATATAAACACATCATCGCAGAATATCCCGTATTTCATAAAGACAGGAATGATAAATTATCAGAATTTTAATACTCACTACGCACATGACCCAGACACATTCAAGAGACTATGGCTTTTCATAACGTTTTATAGGTATAGAAATTGCTTTCAAGTCTAGAATATTAAAAGGTTTTATAAAGAGACTTACACGAGGGATAATAGAAAACCGATGTTGGACCAAGTACGTCAAAAATTGGTCTTTGGAGTCTAGATTGAAAAGTAAATTTCTATACCTAAATTGAAACCGCTTCAAAAACAGTTTATCGACACAAATTAATCTATATATTTTAGCTTCGTAAAGCTTCTTCTCTGCGAAGAAATATATAGATACTATAGGTACTTTAACTTTAAAAATTATATAAAGCGTGGTTTAGATACGGAATGCGGCTTTATTTATAAATAAACTTGTTTATGTCGGTGGGCTTTACCTTTTTTGCTTTTCCACAAGGAAGTTAGGGTGAGATTTCAAAAAAATATAAACAGATAATTAGCCTCCAATTTTCCTAATGACAAGTAAAGTCACGGATGCGAATGGGTAATCACCAATCTACTTGCCGGTGTGACAAGACTACGAGGTATTTTGGAAGACAATTGGTATGTGACAGGCGTATATAAGTTATCAGTAACTAATTGTCAATTGTTTTTTATATTTTTGCAGGTAATGGTCTAGTCCGCGTGTCCCACGGAGCAGCCCACGACGTGTGGTACCCAGCGCCGTGGACGGCCGCGTCCCCTCACCCGCGCCCTACCCTCACTCGCAACGGACACGTACACGTGCACCATACTGGGGTCTATCTGGTCTATGTGCAGGTAATTCCACAATATTGTGTGATAGTTTATGATACTGTGGACCATGACGACCCAATTCGATACAAAGCTTGTTCTACGTGGATTATTACTTTGCCTTCCTGAAGTTAGGCGTACCGTACCGATCGTCACCGGTTCCATAAGCGCTCAGCCTCTGCGTCTTCTGAGTACCATTTAAACCTAAAACGCGACTACTGTGCAGCCACTTGCTGCGTACTTCAGAGAGGCAAAGTATATACTTAGCCCTTACAGTAATAAAGAATTTATTATAAAAAAAATATATATATATATATACGCGTACTGTATATTGCGTCGTCCTTACGTTTGAAAGTATTTTACGAGTTTTAAATGAGACACAAGCGGTAAAGCCATATAACCGTTTGAAGCGTTTTGTACCTCAGTTTTTTCATAATAATATTTCCTAAAAAAAATAAACGCTACACAAAAAGTATCGTTCTTCTGGACCTGGAACATTGTTCTTGACATATGGACTCTTATGATACCTATTTATTTTTTCTTCAACAGATTTACTACCTGGACAGCCACGACATCATTTCCTGGGTGCTTCACCGCACGAACGCCGAAATTGAGGGTCGGGAGACGCTGCTTCAGTGTGCACAGTCTACGCACTCAACAGAACACATCGACAAGCCGAACTCTTGCTTCTCTGCTGCCGCGCTATTCCTCAAGGCTGGTGACAGGCTAGCTGTGAGGAATACAGGAGGAGATAGGCACTCCCTGATGCAGCCAGAAAAGAGCTTCATCGGCCTCGTCAAACTGGCTGATGCTGAGGATCCAGTCCAAGAGCTGTAGATTCCCTTCCTCCATGTTCCGTTAGTCTTTAGTAACTTTGTCTGAAAGTACTTGAAAGTTAATGGAAAAATGGTGGAATTATCTGGTGCCTTATTTATGGTCTCATCATTGTGTCATACTACGAATTGGAGTGGTTTATTGCCTTATCTAATGTACCTTATTGTGTGCCTTGTCTATGGTCTTTTCATATGAGACTACAGGAAAGTAAGGACGTTTTAATGGAAATGTCATTACCTACCTTCCCTTCTCCTCAAAACAGGTAGAGAATTCGCTTGTTAGTTATTCTTGTTTGTTAGATGTTGCTAAGGAACATGGATCATATTCTCCTAACTTGAAGTTAGTGATAGCTTTTGTCTGAATATATTTGTGCTTTACAAATGTATTGGAAAGTGATAATATTGTTGTTATAGTCAAGAAAGTGCCATTGTTATGGGTTAACGAAGTGGTTATTATAGGAACAAATTAATTAGTATCTATATTTAGTATTGGCATTATGTTTGTAATCGCTGGAACACATTGTTTATGGAAACAACCTCGCCGAATTAACCGTTTGAATTTTTTGAGCTGGCTACATTTTGTATTTGTGTTGCCATTAGCTTTGGAAAAAAACGGCAATGCAAACTTTTTGGAAAATATATTGTTCTACATTTGAAAATATACTTTCATCGTGTTTTTTTTATTGTTTTTAAATAAATGTTTACGTGTATTTTAGTAATATATCGAGGAATCAATCGAAAGATCTGTTATACCATTGATATTATAAGTACCTACTAACGTTAAAACTTAAAATAATTTATTTGTACGTACATAGGTATTCTTATTTAATTTAGATGTTAAAATGCAACAATGCATTTTTTGATATTCATGTTTTGTAAGTGCAAAAAATAAATTGTATGAAAAATTATTTTACTTTTATTATAATGAGATGATTTTCAAATCCCCCTGTTTTCGCTTTTGATTAATATTTTTGCTGGTTTAAGAACATTTAATAATAATAAATAATAATAAATTCTTTATTTGCCTGAAATATGGTATTTTAACAGATCTTATAATAATTATATAATTATGTAGTTTTTCATATTTCGCCTACCAGCAAATTTAATATTAATTCTGGGATCACTAAACCATTGAACTATCTTAGCTTACATAATTATAAACACATTCACTGATCTCTAAAGAATAACTGGGAGATAGTGGTATCGATTCTGTTGCGAACTTTCACAGTACTAATTTTTTCAGAAAATTATTTTATTCCTTTAGTTATTTAAAGTCGGTTTTTAATTTTTTTAAAGTTTATTTTATTCTTCTATTTTGAGTGGCATAAACAATACATAAACATGCGATCCACAGACTACTTAGAGATACTACATGCGATCACAGCAATCGCGAGTGATTTGCTGTTATCCATTAAATAGTTTCATAGTCTATCTTAGAAGATCTCCATCAGTTCTTCTCCAAACCGGTCTGAAATTGACAGAGAAATGGGTGAACATTAAAAAAACAATCAGTAGAACATAGAACCCCCTTCGTTTTTGAAGTCGTTTAAAAATAAACAATGTACAAAGGGCGGTCTTATCGCTAAAAGCGATGTTTTCCAGACAACCTTTGAATGGACATGACTCGGAAGAATTAGATAAAGAGGCAGTTTGCGCTATACCATATGCAAGTATCTATATATTATATTATTTATATACAGATTTAAACTAATATTATAAAGAGAAAAGACAAAAAAAATTGTACATACCTATTTTTGTTTGTTTGTTTGTTTGTACCTACCTAATGGAAAAACTAAAAAACTACACGACCGATCTCTCAATTACATGACCGAGACACGACACCTGCAGAATGCGATATTAACACTGAGTAACATAGGCTATAATTTATAAAGATATCACGCGGGCGAAGCCGCTGGCGAAAGCTAGTAAATAATAACCATAAAAATATTACACATCCGCAACATTGTCAACATTCTCAACATTCAATATTCTTTCAACATTTTCTTCATAAAAGTTGACCGCCCAACGCGTGGAGAGGGCGGACGGTATGCAGATCATATTCGTTCAGTCGCTCCTCCAATTTATTACTATTATGAAACCGGATATTTTATTGAGATGCGTAGGAAAAAGGGTCTTGGTTATCAAAGGAAATCACTGAAAATCAGCAAGCTTAGGGTACAATCGGCAATTTTTCCGGTCAATCTTATGCGCTCGGCGTCCAAATGTAGAGTTACTAACTCTAAGTGGAACACAGTCGTTCAAAGGATTTTGTTTTCGAAATGTATCTCCACAACGTATCATAACTGTACGTTAACGGTTATTTATCCAATTTACTGACGACAAAGTTTCAAAAGAAATTATAAGTTTCGTGCCGTGAAATTCTTCTATATAGGTACAGGTTGGCGAAAACGGTACATGACATTTAATTAAACCACGTAACTGGTATCAAGTCCTGAAGCTGTAGGTACCTACACAAAAAAACTACGATTTTCACCTATGTTATTTTTGCATAATATTTTACTCTACTCTAAGGCTGACATTCAGAGACGACAGAAACGAGTCTAAGCGTGAATTTACGCTTCCATCTGTCAAAATTTGTTCGTAAGTTTGACAGATGGAAGCGTAAGTTCACGCTTAGACTCGTTTGTGTCGTCTCTGAATATCAGCCTAGTTATCTAGGTGAAAGGAGTCATCAAACGACATCGAAGTAGAAACTTATGTCATTTTTAGAATTTTTTTACGTTTAAATAAAGATCATTTTGGTTAGAACACGTTAGAGAATTTTCAAACATCGTGCATCGCCTAGAGATAGTGATTAGTGTAAAATTAAGAACATTTTAATTAGTTTTTGTGGCTGAACTACTACTGATTTTATTATTTTTTTGTGTACGGTCCCAAAACCTGATTCTCAAATACGTGGTTTTATTGAATGTGGTACCATCATCCCCACTCTGTATAATACTGGTGGATGCAGTACATAAGTGTGCTTGATACCAATAACGTTATAACACCTACTTATACGCAGTAATTTATAAATTCTGTGTAGGTACTTTTTAACATTTTCTTTTCATTCCATCCACACGCGGACGACGAACCTCTTTTTAACCGACTTCAAAAAAAAGGAGGAGGTTCTCAATTCGACGAGTATGTTTTTTTTTCTATAATTTCTTTTTTGCGGAGTTATGTTGAGTATTCTTCAGTTACACGATCGACAATCAGGCGTTCTAGATACTCAAAGGACGTAGATGGCTAATGGCACGCTGACAATCAATAGCAAAATGTATTATGAGGCTAGAAAATTATATAATATATTGTTAGACCATTTCATTATCCTCGGGTCTTTGATAACTGACATGGGAAACCTAGCAGTTGGTTCACTTAGTTCGTCATAATAAGTACTTAGGTATACCTATTTAAATAAATAATCTATTGATGATTATGTCTTTGCCACTGCTATAGACTGAGTAAATTCTAAGGCACAATGCTATTGACGTCTGTTTTATTTTATATTTTTTACTGTTTAAAGGTTTAAGTTAATTTTTATTTTATTTATCTCTCGTGTGTTGTCACTGTCCGTGCTGAATAAATGTATTTTCTTTCTTTCTATTTACTTCAAACCAAAGATTTCTTTTAAATTATTTAGCGTTTATCTATCAACTTCGTTGAAACGATTGGCGCTTTCTCCTCTAGGTATCTCGGGTTCGATTCCCGCACGGAACAAATACAGGGTGTAAGTAACATAATAACAAAATCTGATACCATGGATTCAGTACATGACAAACTTGTATCGATCTATTCAAAAATTTTACGAGTTTGTTCGTAGTATAATTAGTTTTTTTATAAAAACTGCAAACAAAATCGTCAATTTTTTTAATAGACCGACAGCGACGCTATCTTTTAAAACTGATGGTTCCAGAATCTTGTATCCATGGTAATCCAAGTATCCATGGTAATCCATGGTATCAGATTTCATGACGATGTCACTAACACCCCTTATTTGTATGGCCCACAGATTGCATCGTGTTTGGGTGTGTGACTTATGTCTGTAAACAGCATATCTATTCTGTAAGAACATCTCGTATCTCGATCCGAATCTCGCTCATATTGTCGGTCGATATTGACGAACTGGCAAACGAGAACTTAATAATGGAGCTGTGAACATGCTCTAGTCATGTTCACAGCTCCTGTTATTACAAATAAATAATATCTTATCTTATCTTATTTATTTATTTATTCATTAATAGTAAACTTACAGCATACACCAAAACGCTTACTATCTTAATTTAAAACTTAAGTATAAATAACAAATAATAATAATAATATAATAATATCTTAAGTTACACGCTTATTATCGTATGTAAATTCATCAAATATCAACTACGAATCGAGATACAAAGATATATTTACAGAAGAGCTCCTGTAAATCCATTATACAGGAGAAATGACACCGTGGTGCAATGTATACTTCTAAAACCCCCGACTCTAACTAGAAAAAGAGCTGTAACTTTTGAACGACTGAATACCTTTTCATGAAATATAGCTATGATGATACCCGATGAAACCAGCCTTCAATTAGAAAAAACTGCATTGAAATTGGTCCATCCGTTTTGGAGCTACGATGCCACAGACAGACACACACTACAAACTTATAACACCCCTCTTTTTGGTCGGGGGTTGACAAAAAAGAAACTTCCAGAGTAACTAGTCTTAAAACATTAGACAGTAAAGTGGTGTCCCTGTAATGTCAATCAGCTGATGGCAGCAGGGTCGTCGACGCAGACAATTTCATTAGAAGGAGACGCGCCCGCATTCCTGGGAGAGGAATTTCATGTACAACCACACACAACGCTATTACGATAGGAGCTGTGAATAAAATAGCCATTACTGTCTTAGCTGTTTCCTAAGGAGTAAGTGTGTTACTAGGGCTGAGAGCTATAGGTCCAATACATTTCTAGAGTCTAACGTTACAAAAGTATAGTTATCGCGAAACTTTATGAGCTCTCGGAAGTTGAACGCGAGTTGCTGCGCAGTACGCTTATTTATAGGTGCTAGGGGAGACTGGGAGAGAGTTTAGAGCTCATAAAGATTTGCGCGTACCTAATATTTGGTTTATTTGAAATAAAAACTTTTCCATTCTATTCTACTCTATTTAAATAACGCTTATTACGATTTCATTATCTACGACTAAGTTTCTTAACCAAACACTGAAATATTTCTGTAAGACCAACACAGTTCGCTAACAGTCGTATTTCTCTTTCATATCCATTTCAATACGGCTTTTGTGATGTTTTGGTCACTTGGTGTTATTCGGACGTTGCTTCAGGCTGTATTTCGACATCGTCACATTCTTATTATATTACTATTCTCGGTACGAGCAAATTGTTATTTGGTTTCACTCAACATGAATTTATATTTATCTGGTATCTTTTGTTTTGCTTTCAAAATATTCAATCTATACTTATAATAAAATCGTAACGAAGCGAAAAATGTACATTAAAGATATATTGAAAAAAAAAAAGGCACGTGCTCTATATTCGACACTGATGCCAAAAATATAGTTTTTAGAATTTTTGTCTGTTTGTCTGTTTGTCTGTTTGTCTGTTTGTCTGTATCTCTGTCCGAGCTTCACGGCCAAACCGCCGAACAGATCGTCATGAAATTTAAAAGTAAAATCCGTTAATGGCCTGGTCAACATATAGGGTACAAATTATTACGCTATTGTCAATGGGGGGTGAGCAATAAACCAATATGTCTGTGTACAATTATTAGTCGCTACCTATATGACGAATCCATTTGAAATATTGTATTTAATTGTAGATTGTAGTAAATAGATCCGATTAACATTTTATATACAATAGAAATCATTTCGCATTTTTTTAAACGTACTTTTTCATTTATTCTTTAGCCTTATGTATTTTAATTCGTCTGTTTATATCTAGATAGCATTAGTAGTAATTTATAGGCGAGTTTTTAATTTCCAATATTTTTAAAAGCGATTTTTTTATTGATACGGCATCCAAACTCCTGTAGGCCGAGTTCTATATAATAATTTAATTTGTAACGTTCAAATATTTTCTATACTTATACTTTTAATAAAATCGTAACGAGGCGTAAACTGTACATTGAATATTTTTCCAAAAAAATGATTGCTGCGTGTAGGTACTAGGAATGATACTGAAGCCAAATCAAATGTTTTTAGAATTTTTGTTTGTTTGTCTGTATGTCCGTTTGTCTGTTTATATGTCCGAGCTTCACGCCTATACTACTGGACAGATTTAGTTGAAATTTTGCAGTAATATCTGTCAAAGGGCTGGTCAACATATAGGCTATAAATTATCACGCTATTATCTAAGGGGGGTGAGCTAAAGTGCATTATGCCTGTGTACTATTATGAGCAACCACTTCATTATTAATAGCCGAATCTTAATGAAATATTGTCTTATTATAATTCATAGGTCCGGTCAAAATATATGTAATATAAATCATCACCCTATTCGTCTAGGGGGCTAAGCAAAATTAATCTTCGTTTTAGTTTCACAGTTCCTGTGTTCATTTTAACTCCTCACTTGATCCCGTTCTTAAATTAGTAATTTGATATATTTAGTAATGCCCAGTATTTTTTTTTTACTGATGAACGTTCTTTCTTTGGCATCTTACTTTAAGGTACGTATTTCACTGACTGCTATGTTCCAAAAGGTGAAGCGTGATGAAAGCATACGACATAATACCTTACCCACGAGATAATTACTTTTTTAAATGCGCTACCAGATATTTCGACGTAACTTTGATTTCATTATTATTTTATTACATTTTTCTGAAACTAGATGGCGTTAATAGACTTTTTACCCAAGACCGAGTTTTTGTATTTCCAGTAAATATTGAGATAAGATCATTATTAAGACTTTATTAGGATTGGGTAGAATTTTTTTTTATCCATAGAAGTTATCGGGAACCTGTAGGATGGGCTTTTCGGAATCTAATAGGTAATTATGAATTTCAAAGCCTTATTGGCAGTACTATAATGACGTGTGCTTGCTGTTTACTGCTACCATTGCAAATTGATAAGGGCTAACATCGTTTGCATTCTGGAGAACAGCAAATTAGGTTCATAGAACATTCTTTTTACAACATAGCCTTTTGCCTGATACACGGCAGCTGAAAATTCATTGACTTAAGGATGACTAGAATGATCTGTCGGCTACCAATTTCTCACTGAAAATAATAAAATAATTATTACCTTATGTTTCTTTAAATTTGTCTTCAATCTGCCTAGATAGCGTTGGGTTCGAAATATTTGTTCTTTTAATTGGGTTTATGTGTTTACGAAAACGTCAAGTTTATAATTTGGATGTTTTCTCCAAGTATTTTAAATAGCTACTATTGTTAGATTCAAGACGATAAAATCATTACGAGGGGCAGTAACGGTTACTGAATTTTCACCGACTACGTCGTTGTTAGTCGTTAGTAGAGTGTAGGCAAAATAAAGGTATCGCTAGATCACCTGCTTTGTATTTATGGGATGAAAATCTGAGAGCCAACAAAAAAAAAAGAAGTTACCCCACCTCGGGAAAACAGCGAAAAATATTTCAATGAAACTTTACGGTAATTGTATAGATAATAGTCTAACTTAACAACTTTTATTTGCAACAGTAATTGACTAGATCCTTAGATACAGCTTGATCGTTCTATTGTAAGCAGTCCCGTACAAAGCAGAGGTCACGATTGATTAGTTATACAAAATAATGTTGTATTGGACCTACTTTGATGCGACTTTCACTGTAGTAGTAATAGTAATTTATTAAGGATCGAGGACTTATAGTAAACATATTTCATCGCACTATCACTCATAGGAGTCGAGCAATGTAACATATTTTGTGTATAATGTATGATGGTTATGAAATGTAAGAATTTAACAATTTCGATAGGACTTTCACAGTAGCGCTACTAAGGGGTCGACTTTTTAACATAAATATGTATCATCACGCTACGCTACGCTCACAGGAACTGAACAGTGTAACATTTTTTTTTGTACACACGGCTACTACCAAGCTATACATTTCCAGTAAAAGCTGACCACGTATTGTATAGGCTTCCCTTACAATAAGAGGTCAGCTTATTATACTGAAAATTTATAGGTCAATATGTATCCGTGGGTACTAAGGTCGATAGTTAAGAAATTTGTGATTTAAACGTGTTTATTTAACATTTTCGGTAAAAAACCATCACGGAAAATTACTATACATATAAAGGAAACTAGGTATTTTTTCAACATTAGAAATGTTTATTTCGATACCCATCGTAACTAGCTAAGTCGAACGGTAAATAGTAGAATAGAAGCCGACAAATATCAGGTTCAAATCCGGTCCCCGCGTTGTAACTGTTTTTATTTAATACTAATTGATACAATTTTATATTATTAGAAACATGTATTTTCAAAACATAATTCGAGCACCCCTACACCACGCGAACGAAGTCGCGGGCACAGCTAGTTTACAAATAACTTTTTAATTAGCAAGATGTAACAATAATTTCCTTGGCTTTAACCAAAAGTTGCTAATATCTTTGTTTATAATGTTTCATGGTTCGAATTTCGTTGTTTTAATAATTTTGTTGAGGTCTGTACATTGTAGAATATATTAACAATTCTTGTATTAATTCCCAGGTCTAGTATATGTCATTATTATACCAGAAGGCAGGAAGTAAATGCGTACGGTAAAGTATTAAAATATAATCTAAAACATGACATGAACATGTCATTACTAATATTTAAGAGGAAGATAAAGGAAGGAGAATCTTATTCATCCTGTAGTGTGATGACTATGTTTTGTCTCATGTATTCGTCTTTAAATTAATAGTTAACTTAAATATTGTGCTGTTTGTATTTCAGGTGCCTCAACCACTTTACTAAAGGGTAATTAATCGGCAACTATTTCTCCTCCCAATCTCCACTCAACGTAGCATCTGTTTTATTCAACCTTGGCGTTGGCAGAATTATCGTCAAAACGATGGCGCCATAAACCTTAAATTTGATTCGAATTGAAAGGGGCATTACTTGTCGCTTTAATTTTAATACATCTACTCTGTTTTTGCAATGCTTTCTCTCTCTCTCTGATATACAGGGTTATTAATAGGTAATTAAGTAATTGAAGACGCGCCCAGTTCGGAAGATAATTACTGAATTGACGGTATAAGAATTCGTATTTTTTTTTGTTTATATACTTCTACGATTTTTATTTTTATTTGTTGGTCTATGTTGTTCGATATTCATTCAACAGAATATTCAATATAGAGGGTTGCTATATTGAAAACCGTGACCTCCACCTATATAGGACTTTGCCAACCTCATCTATTCAGAGAATATTCACCATCCACCATTTTCAGTCCACTTGTGACAAGTGTCCGTCCCCCGCATGTTCCGATGGAAATCAGAGGCGGCTCCAACCCTGTATAATGTGATTACATCAGCGTATACCTAAGGGTTTACTTATACGAATGATTTGCGTAAATAATACAGTAAGATAATAAATAAATAAATCCAGCCCATTACTGTCCCACTGCAGGGCACGGGCCTCTTTTCAGAATGAGAAAGGTTAGGCCTTACTCCACCACGCTGGCCCAGCCCAGTGCGGGTTGGCGGACTACACACACCATCGATGTCATCGAGGACCGGTAAGATGACGTAAGTTTTTTTAAAATTCTTTAATGAAATTTAGGGGCTAGCAATTATGCCCGCCTCGTCGTAACGTAACCTAAAAAAACATCAAAAATAAAAAACATAAATCCTCTTTAAGCTACACAGATAGCGTCTTCATTCACAGATTATTTGAAATACATTTAAATTTTGCTTACGTTAACGTTACGATACTATACGTCGTGCTACGCTTCCTCGAAGTGTATTCGGTACATGTCTTATCACTGCAAACATATTTCAAACGGGAGGCGCTTAGATTAATCACTGAAAACATGCCACATGCGACACTCTCACATCCAAGGCTTAGAGCAAGGGTAACGTTCATATATATCTGTCGCAACCGACACATGACGCAAATAGTAACTAATGAGAGAAGTGGTTGGTAATGTTTTAGTTATCACTTTCTTAATTGCAAGCTAAGTTGAACTAAAGTGTAAAACTAGAGTCGTGAAAATGAAACCATGTAGCTTGACAAAAGTTGACATATCTGTGGAGTAAAAAACTAATAAAACATGTTGCTGCTGCGTGCTAAACAAGCTTTTCCACGCGAACGGAGTTGCAAGCACACTTAGGCCCAAGTTCACCGACTACATAACATACGATTACGGTAAAATCAGTCGTTAAAACATGAATTCTTGTATGGGTAATCGGCCGATTTCATTTTATACATCTGTTATATTGTCAGTGACCATGGCCCTTAGTATCATATTACTTGACCACTAAATAGACTTTATAATTATGTCGATTATATTAATCAAATAACTCGGCAAGTTGTCAAATTATTATACTAATAAAGATTAGATCATTAAACCCTGTTCACACTTAGCGCTAACGCTGACGCTCCCTAATGGTTATTGTAACGTCAGCTCAGCGGTGACGTGTCAATACAAATCATCCAAATCACATACGAATCATCTACGTCAGCGTTAACGCCAACACCTATTTGAACAGGCCCTTTGGCTGACATTAATTTATAAGAAAGAAAAAAAAGAAAAAAGAAAGAAAATTTGTTTATTTAAGGAAAACAACAAATTACACTTAATTCTGTACTACAACACACACACAACACAACACACACACACACAACATGCACGTATATGTAACACAAGATGCTACAGAACTTTTAACTATAAAATGTTTAGTATCACTATGAGGACCGTTAGAAACAATATAGTTTGTACTCCAGTTTTAAGTACAGTGGATAATGCGACGGTAATACGACGAAGGCATGACCAGGCCCGAGGCCGTCATGTCTTCGCCTGCGTCGTATCGCCTATTAAAGGCAGCTCTAAAGCTTTAAATGAACTAGTAAATGACAGTTATTGGATACAATTTCCCTCGGTCCGCGAATGAAAGTGAACGAGTTTAATTAAGACATAGATCCGCAGACTGAAGTTTTACAATCCAAGTAAATTTTATAAGTTGGTCTTCTAAATTGGTCCTAAAAGTAGCGGCCATCAGGCGGCAAGGAATGCGAGTTAAAAAGTTTAGGACATGGTACACCAATTGGTTACTATTTTTATTAGATTAAGATCAAAGTCAGTCCAAAACACATCACAATTAATAATTATTATTATTGCTAAAATATGCGTTGAGGACCACAGAATTTAACTCAAGGTTTCTCTAACTTACAAACCCAAATGATGTTTCACAATTTATTCCTAACCTTTTTACCTGACTAGACTAGGTAGGTCATAATTCTTATCCGTAATCCCTTAAGAAACCTAACCCCAGTAAGCAAAATTATCGTATACCGTCTAACCAAAACTCTAGGACCAATGCTAAATAAAATCTGGTCCTTAGGGAACGAAAAATGTACCCTAATTTCAAAGCCGAGTATGGTAAGCATTCCTTAATCCGAAATGTGGTTACGTAAAGTAGTAATTAAGCCCAGGAATACCGACCACTTTATTAATTATGTTGCCGAATTAACTTGTAGGGAATTAAATTAATTTACTGAAGAGCAATTTAATCTAGATACTACAGTTATTGCTAGAATACATTTAGTCAGGGACAGGAGCGAAGAAAACTTTAGGGGTGATAATAAAATACTAACAATAAAACTTTGGTTCGTCGTTACTTCTTCGGTAAAAGCCTTGTACTTCTGGATAAAGACAAAGTTTTAAGTAGTTACACGTCTACAAGTTTTGGGTGAAATATACATAATGATACCACTGATTATAAACATATTTTGTGCGAATAAAAAAATTAACACCTTCCCATATAGGTCGGCAACACATCTCTAATCGTTATACGGGTTGATTAATTCGTTATAGTTTGTATAATGTAGAGAACATAGTAATGTGTACTACAGGATTTTTCTACTGTAAATACCATTCTCAATTTGATAATTATTATGAACATGGTAATGTAATATGATGATGATGAGAGAAATAAATCTTTAGTATTATTATATTAAAAGATAATACTTACCATCAGGTGACCCGCAAGCTTGTTTGCCTTTTCCAACATAAAAATAACAGAAATATATACAAGTTTTTGTAACTTGTATATAGATTAATCACTTTGTGTCTTAAATCACAGCTGCGAAAATATATTGGAGAATAAATCAACCATAATTATTTAATTGTTTCATTACGCTCGCCCGTCAGGCGCAATACCACAAATCCTCAATGATTATTAAAAGCTCCATTCTGTCAGACGTCCAACTCGTTTTACAAATTGAATAGCTTTCACGTTTATGATAAAAACGTTATTAATAATTCCCCAGAACGACCAAAAGATTAAAATTTACCTAGATAGTTATACTTATTATGGTTTTTGGTCCTTCGCTCCGGATTGTGCAAAAAGCTTTGTTTTTATTTCTAGAAAAATGATGATCATTATCAACAGCCTATCGCATATACAGGGTTCTACCTTTCTAGTTCAGATCCCTTTAAGGGGTAAATGTACTCGAGAAATCGCAAATAAAATCTGCTGTCCTATACAAATAATTCAATATTACTAGTTTGAGTTTGAGTCTAAATGTATGGAAAAGCAGATTTTTATTTCTCGCGATTTCATGGTTTATTCCATAATAAGTTGCTCATAATGATGAGTACAATAATCCCTTAAAGAGATCGAGACTAGAAAGGTAGGACCTTGTATTCGCTGGACATCGGCTTATCCGAAAATGGAATGGAGTAATGTCCAATGCCAGTCGTTTTGCACCGGTTGGAACCTGTTGCCTTGGATGAGTCCTTGACATGTTTTCCCGCCATTTGTTGGTCGTCAGAACATCTTCATTAAACAGCGGAGTGCACCACATGCAGGTGAGGTTGATATTTGGGAAAGGATTTTGTACACTTCCACTTACAGCCTAAATTTTTGGACCTACATAAAGCCTCAGCTGGACGTTAGCGTGACATTTTAGGCTCAAACAGGTATTAAATTAATTGTGATTGAATGAAACAGCGTCTTCTGGAAACCTTACACTAAATGGTTCGCCAAAAGAATGGAAGCCTTATCGCCTATTGTTAGACCCTGTTCATAAGTTCATAAAGCGTGCTGGCATTTTGGTTTTGGCAGAGGAAGGACGGCACTATCTGTGTTCTTTATGAAGTGTAATGGACCGGAAGATGCTTTATGACAGCGAGCGTGATTTGTTTTCTTTTTCGGGTATATTTATTAGATGTTTCAAAGTAGGTGTAAAATTATTTTTTTATAGTTAAGAGGTATTTAACAAAACAAACTAGATAATTAAAAACTTTGACAAATTCAAATTCATTCATTTCAGATTCATTTTGTTTTTATCCACAAATTATAAAAAGAAACACGACCGAAAGGTTTAAGAATTTTTCGAATTGGGCTATTCCGCATATATCGGGAAATGTGCGGCGCCGGGGCGCTAAGTTGCGAGTGCTGTGACTAACAAACTGTATCATTCAAACTGATGGGTATAACAAACGCCACAATAAAACAAAGAGGATTAACCGCCGATGTATAGTTTGCTCATAAAAAGCGAAAAACCGTAGTTGTGCTCGCGCCCTACGCCCGCCCGCCCCCGTTATCGATCGGGCGCGTTATATAACCCTTCCCCGCGCGCCCCTGCCGCGCCCGGACCAGTACAAGATACCTTTCGCAGGCTATATCATTCATAAGTCAGGTTCCGCAGCCGGCGGTCCGCGAGCGGTCCTTCCCGAAGCCTTAATACTCCTCACTGCGCATCTAGTACCGCGCAAGTTGCCCAACACTGTATCTTAGTTGTTTTCCAAGCTTCCAAGTGTACGAACGCTTTGCACAACTTTCTGCAGTGTTTTGTTGTATACAATCGCGATAAATGTTCTAAGGTAAGTGATCTAGCAAATAATCAGCACATTTCTCGATTTTTGAGCCATTTTCCTGAAATTCTCTGTAAATTAGCGCATTATAATAATGGTTTTGTTGGCCCGCGATGGGTCACTTTGTTTGCTCGACGTTTTATGAGGCAATAAAAAAGGTAATTAATCAGGTCAGGTCAGAACGCGGCACGATAATTGTTTGTTAAATCAGCTGTTGCCTTATTTAAGCTTCAATTGATATATATCATGAAAACCAGCCATTATTGTGATATCCTTATTGTTGCCATTAACCCTAATGAATTTATAATGCGGCCTATGTTGGACAAGGTCAATATTTTTGTTATCAGTTATTACCTACAGGCTCAATTCTACTAATCATCGTGGTTAATTTATTTCTATTTGAAGCAATGCAAACAGTTTTCCAGATAATGCCGCGATATGTTTGACATTACCCGATTTTTCCAGTATTTTGCAGCGCCATTTGTCGCCGGAGATCTTAATAAAATAACAAGGAATCGGATGTTTTGGCATTGATGATACACGGATCAGTAGGTAATTTACGATTATCGTTAACAACATTCCTAAGTAAACCTTAAATTAGCTTTATACAATATATCATGTACCTTTTCTCAACTTTGTTGGGGTCAACTTCCAGTGAGTGAGTACTTAATGTAATATAAGGTGCTATAAAAATATCTGCCACGGCTGCAATGGGAGACAGTATTGTGTTTATAGATTACAATAGTAAAGATAAATTATTGATTATTTGTCTTTTTTTTTTCATACAATAAATAGTACGTATAAATTTGAATTGATTTAATAGTATAAAACCATCCCGTAGGCTTAATAAGCTGTTGCCGCACCGCACCGAATTCAATTCAAAAATTTGTGAACCACGTTATGCAGAGTAGAGTCAATGTTAATTTAACTACTTTATTTTCTCAAATTGAATTAACTGTTCCGGGGTACGAAAGTTCTTCACTATTGTAATGTATAAACACAATACTACCTCCCATTAAAGCCGTGGCAGATATTTTTATAGCACCTTATATATTTGCATATATATTAAATAGCGAAGCAAGTAGGATATTTCATAATTGAATACAAAAGTTTACAGAAGGATAATAATTCTTTACAACCGTCTTATAGCTAAAAGGTAAATGAAAAACACAAAAATATTGTTAATATTTGCATTTTAACAAGCTTCAAGTTGTTCAACTACTTATTTGACATTTTAAATGCCCCTTAATTATATTTTTCATTTGCATCGAAGACATACCAGTAATGTGGACAGAAAAATAGAAAAAGTAAAAAAATAAAATAAGTTCCTATAGTATAGCAGGGAGTGACTAAATCATTTCTGTTTCACAATTTATTGGTCTTTTTATCCGCAAAGATGAAATGCATTTTGTCGTGGCTTACTATCATATTACTTATCCCATAACGTTATGGAAATTAGCATATTGATATTAATTTTATTATATCTGATAAATTTAACCTCATTTGAATGGCATCAAAGGAAACTGATGTTGACAAGTTTTTATGCCAAGGGCTACATTTCGGAAGGCCGGTGCGGCAGACAAAATTTCATTTTCACCTTTTGGCCTACCATTTTCCGTTTCGTTTTTGTATTTCCTTTATTTACAGGATATAGGTTGGGGTTCTTTAGTCATAGGTAACTGAATCTGGATCTGGATCATTTGGTTTCGGCATAGTTTTGTATAGGGCTATTCTGGACACTGCCACACATACGGTACAGTATATAGATATCAAATATAATGCATCCATTTGGTAATATTGTTTATCCGCCTTTTATGAGGCTCGGAAGGTAGGCTGTCTTTCAGAGCTAGTACCTACTTAATGAAAAACTTAATATAAAGAACGCTGTAAACTAATTATTGTCGCTAATATTTGATGTGCTCGTTGTAAAGGAATATAAACACCTTTCTGGGTAAGATGTAATTAAATTAATTAGGTTCTTAATTGAGTTTCAAGAGTTCAGTATTTTGTACACGACTTTGATCAAAGTTTTCAAATTCTATCTTTCAATCGGTTTGTTTATCGTACCAGGTTAATGAAGATATCACATCAAAGATTTATGTTTTTGTTCTGGGATTACATTTTTGCTTTCCCTGAAGGTCAAACGGATTTCATGCAATAACATACATTATTGCTTATAATCCGGCTGATGATAAGACAGTACTTAGAAATAATAGAGTGCATTTCAGCGAATATATAGATATATATGAGTTGGTAGATAGGACAGTTCTTAGTATAAATCTTCAGATGTAAACAATATGATGATAAAACAGACGGTTAGTTTAGTTTTGTTATTAGCTATAGGCACCTGACTGCTGTGGAAGGTATATTTCGATTTATTATTTCAGCGTAATCTCAGATTTTTCTGCCGGATCACAATCATACTGAAAGCTAACCCTTCCTGAGCCTGGGGCACAGAGAATAGGTACCTATATCTATCGGTAGGTACGTATAGGTATTCATTAATCAATATCCTTAAAACATACCGTCCTTTTTAGGAGTTTCATCTGTGGACTCTTCCATCTCGCTACACAGCACAGCATTTAATAGTAAATCGATCAAAGTCAGGCTGGATAGGTGACTGTTCGTATCACCTCAATCACCTCTACCTTAAAGAGCACTTTAAGGCGTCAGGCTGGTGATTGACGCCCTGGGCCCACAATGTTGACCTTCCGTTACATATTATCATGACGGGCCGAGTTGTAGAAGTCTCTAGGCCATTATTATATGAACTTAGGGACTTTTGGAACAGGATTATTTATATTAGGGTTGCTCAGTTCGGAAGGAATAAAGCCAGAACGATGATGATGATTGAAATCTAAAATTATGATTTTGTATTTATCTAAATGTATGATAATTCTCTTCTAAATAATATAGACATAATAATTATGACAACATAGCATCACGCCTGCATTCTCTTAACTTTAGAGTCTAAATTCCTAACCTATTAGAGTCTAAAGGGTTAGGCAAAGGTTTACTGTTGTACAGTATACACCCACTTTTACTGATGCCGCTGTAATTAAGTTTCATGTTATAAACGAGACTATTTATTAATTTATTATAACAAAGACATTTAGCACAAAAAAGGAACAATACGACCTTTATAGGAGCAAACGAAGTCATTAAAAAGGGTAAATAGGATACGTAATCCCGATTGTGTGTGTGTGTGTCCATTCGACTGGAAAATTCGTAACAGAGAGTTAATATAAATAAAGTAAAACTCATTTCAAACTTTGGAAAACGGGCTATTGTTTTACCAACTCTAAATAATCCTTATATAAATGTGATGACTTTAATACGCAACCTGTCACGGATAAACAGAATAAGGTGAGCTTACGATCATAGAATCATATTACAGCAACACGCTGGTATTCCCCAAAGGATTAGGTTAGGTAGAGGTATATTGGCGTAAAGTTGTATCCCTTCAATGCCGTTATTAAGTCCTACGTATTAAGATACCTGCCTATTGTCACCGCCGATAGTTTAACAGAAAACCCAATCACTCTCTTCGTCCAACCTGGAATTCAAACCCAGGGGCTCACGCTCAGTGGACGCATTTAGGACCATTTGACCAATGTGGTAGTTAAGGATCACTGTCTATATTGTTTATTTATGTTTTCGCCTGAAAATGCAAATATTACTTAACTAAAAAGTTTACAGCGACTTTTGTGAAAAGTTTTCAAAGTTGCATTAAAATCAAAATCACGAAAATTTTCGATTAGCGATGGTACAAAAATTAAGCCACTTGAAAATAACTGATATCAACAACCTAAAAGGATAAGGACTCGTTATGTTATCCGGGTTACCGATCCGGGTGCTACAAACAACCCGAAAATTCATAACTGAAAGTAAAAAGATTTCGTTACTTTTTGCCATGTAATCGTTATAAACGATCTGTTCCATGAGCAACCTAATAGGCAAAAGATTGAATCAGGTATTTGAACTGCATTAACCTATATCAAGATTACATAGGTGAACTACTTATTTTATTTTTTTTTAATTGTACCTACTTTTAAAAATAGAATCTTTTCATGAAATATCAATTGAAGAAATCAGAAGTCATAACCATTTCCCGACCTAAGTGAAACTTGCTATTACAATGCTGTTGCGGCCGTGGCACCGAGCACCAACCAATTGCAAAGTTTTAAGCTTTCCGGATTTCAATTTACCCACAGTGAAACAACGGTTTCACTGTGGGTAAATTGAAATCCCAGAAAAACAGACTTTCGCATTTATAATTTAATTATGGAATATGGATAAGAAGTCCTCCTCTTTTTTACATAAAAAAATTTGGTCTTTTGAGACAATATTTTGAATGGTGCTAATAAATTTGGTCCTTCGCGAATTAAACATGGAAAAGGAGGTTTTATGTTCCCTCCGTAAAGTAAACAAAATCGGTACGTAAACTTTGAGTAGGAACAAGTCAATTCATGAGTTTTGTTATTCGGATAGGTATCTTGAAGTGAGAAACTTGCTGATCGGATAACCAAATGATTGCTTTATATTATAGAATAACAATCGACAACTGACCTGTTGATCAAATAAAGCATCTATATAAGTTATATTCATTATATTTTCCGACGTAGAAAGTTGTCACTCAAAGACATCCGTAGTCAAACTCAAAATTCCAGTTAGGAAAATATGGTAAAATAGTAGAAAGTCATGATACTTTATAGCTCTATTGAGGCACCAATGTAATGGACGTCGACGAGCTGTTATGATAGCCTGCTATGTTACACCATTCAAAACACATACGATATTAGACCTTATAAAACCCACCTACCCCTAAACCCTAACCCCCCCCCCCCCCCTAAACCTTTTAGTTTTTGTCTTCATTTGTTACTTCTACTTTTACTTTTTATGTGTATCGTAATTTGTGTAAGAAATAAATCGTTTTTCTTTCTTTCTTTTCTTGTCTTTTCATAACATGCTTTAAAAGTCTCACACGAGCCAACTACATACAGAATATATTTTTTATGTAGTAAGTAGGTACAGATAATTTGCAAAATGATTAAAATTAAATAAAAAAGAAATTTTGAAAGTAAATTTTAATACTGCGGTTGCATTTAGGAACAGACTTTGAATCAGTTCGCAAATTATCTGTACTACATGAAAAATTATCCTGTATGATTCTTGACGAAGGAAGAAAAATATAACCGTTACCTTAACCGGTAGAACTGCCTCAAATATGCCACAGCCTTTTTCCTTAAATAAATTTCTGGGAAAATGAAAGAAAAACTCTAAAAGACACGACGTAAAATAACAAAGAGAAACATTCGCTGTTCATGAAAACGTTTGATATTTAAATACAGACACGGAGCCTAACAGAATAAGGAAAAAGAGGGAAATGGTAAACATTTCCTTTTAGTTCGTTACTTACTGAGTTTTTCGGTACCTATCTATTTAATTTGATAAGGACACAAGCCGCTGCAGAATTTGGCTGACAGTTCGGCGTACAAGGTCCTAACTTTCTAGTCGATCAATTTAAGCGGTTATTGTGTGATTATGAACAACTTTTACTATGAGAAGAAACCTGAATTCGCGAAAATTAAATCAGCTGTTCAATACATTTAGGCCCAAGTTCACCACCAATGTAACAGACGATTAAGACAAAATCAGCCGTTTAACACGAACTTTTGTACAGGTAAACAGTCGTTTTCATTTTAATTATTACGAGGAGGGAAAAAAGAAGACAATAGAGAAAAATCCGTTCCCAGAAATCTTGAAAGATGCCAGGAAAATTCCCTTTTTTCTTTCATTTTGTAGTCTGTGTTCAAAAATATTTAACTGGATAACTCGGAGATGGAATGTTCTCTTACAGGAATTTTCTTGTCACAATAATTGGCTGTCTGTTATTTCGGTCGGGACTAGAAAGGTCACAATAAGGTCAAAATAATATAAGCCTATCTTATATTATTTTGACCTTATTGTGACCTTTCTAGTCCCGACCTCTTAAGGGGTTATTGTACTCATCATTATGAGCAATATTTACTATGGGACCAACCATTAAATCGCGAAAAAAAATACAACTGATCCATACAAATTATTCAACTTACTTGACAAAATGTGTGTAACAGATGATTCCTTTCGCGATTTCTGATTTAGTCTCATTATATAGATAAAAGTTGTACGTAGATAGTGATAGACTCGAATGGTAGCACCTTATATAGGTACCTATTTTTAACCCCCGACAAAAAAGAGGGGTGTTATAAGTTTGTAGTGTGACTTGGTCGAAATAGTTGAAACTGAGATATGTTTAGGTACCAATTGGGTACTAAATCCTCACATACATCGATCGCAGACATTCAGCGTGGAACTGCCTAATCTACTAGTCTACCCGCAATCAATCAATATTATAGTCTATCCGCAACTTTTTTTCCTTATATTTTGGAACACGAGGAGGTACCAAATTTTTTAACGAAGGTACCAAATAGTACTAAATTATAGGCTTATCTGCGACAACGAATTCTGGTGTCTACCTGCCATCCTGACACTCACTGTATATCTGTGTATCCGTATCAGTTTTTTTAATTGAAAGCTAGTTAAATCGGCGGGTCTACCGCGTAACTAAAATTGTATTGAACATCGACATCGGTATTAAACTTCAATACGATCGTGAGAGCCTAAACTTTGAGCTAACTTGTAAAAAAATTACCTATCATATAGTTGGGACTCCTATCTTCATGATCGGTAAAAAAATACAAGTTAGCTCAAAGTTTAGGCTCTCACGATCGTATTGAAGTTTAATACCGATGTCGATGTTCATTACAATTTAAGTTACGCGGTAGACCCGCGGGTATCATCTTTGCTATATTTCATGAAAATCTGTTCCGCTGTTCAAAAGTTACAGCTCTTTTTCTAGTTGGAGTCGGGGCTTTTGACGGTTAGGTTATGAGAACATTATTGTATGTAAGTAGTAACGTATGTAAGTTGTAGTAAGGTATGTATATGCTGAGAACATTATTGTATGTATTAACGCTATGTATGTTGTCGTAGCAACGTGATTGATGTTACATGAGACGTAACTCACATCGCTATAATGAACGTGTCGGTTTACAAGCGATTATTCTCCATTATTTTGCTGTTTTCCGACGTAGGTACTTCGGTTAGGCTTTGACGGCAAAGCGATTTGTTTTCTGTGCTGCGTTTTGCCGGTTCGATCCCTGCATGGCCTCTAGATGTTCCTAGTCTAGGTGTATGTACAAGTGAGATGTATGTTTGTAAACTGTGTACCCTCGATACAGGAGAAAACTTAGTGAACCCGCCAAGTACATTTTTTTAAAGTAAGAAAATAATTTAGCCTATTAAATTTTCCACTCCTTTTCCGATCTACTATCTCTGGCTTCGCTATTACAGTCCACCACATAATACTAAAATTACTAAATAAAACAAACAGAGTCGCCATTGCAATACTACCCGAGTTTCTTCAGTGTAAACTGAGAAACAAATTAAAATTAATGTACAAATCCATCCATAAATCTAGGGGATTTGATAATTTTTTTAACAAACCTTTAAAAAAATTGTCTTGTTCGACCTAGACCATTTTATTCAATGAAACATAAACCAAATCATCTTTGAATAAAATATAGGTAATCTATATATTAATACGTGAAAAGAAAACTTTTACCCCTTTATAAGAATATTGTGCGCACGGAGGAGTACGAAATTTGGCATAGTTCAAGTTTATATCGAGAAGAAGTGCAGAAAGCTAAAATTTTGGTTGAATTTCGACCGCTGGACGATTACTAGTAGTATAAGTTTTTAAACTGTCATGGTCACTAACATTTGTATTAGAGTTCGAAACGAGGTATTTACCATGTTTATATCTTGTGTTGAGCTCCCGATATTTCGGCACTGTTGCAAGCGCCATGGTCACGGATAAACTAAAAGTATTTGCGGGTGGATGTTTATTGGCAGACAAAACGGTCTACCCTCCTTCTGTTACGTTTTGTGCGCTCGGATCCGGTACCACTAGTAGGTGTAGTAGGTACACTAGTAGGTACATAATATATAATGTCTCGTTAAAATAACTGTTACAGATATAAAAAATGAAATTAATGCAAATAAATTATTCTCTTATAAAATGGTTACCTACTCATGAAACAACATTAGGTATTATGAAAATAAATCACAAATAAAAGAAAGATGAAATGTTTTTGCTTATCATTAACCTTTTTATATTCTAAAAGCCACGACGACATCCTAACATCTTCATAAGTTCTGAGAAAACTTTTGTTTTTCTATTTCCAATACATTATACATCGAATCGACGAGATCCCTGCGGTCTTCTCTGAAGTCTGAATAAAAGATTTGATTCAATAGCCAGTCTTTGATACAAAGTATAACGAAATTATGTGGAAATGTTGTTTTATTAAAATTTCCATATCGACATAGAAACGAAAGAAAAGAAAAACTTTGTCCGCTATCTTATTTCTATTCCTCGAAGAAGGACTAGATATGATAGGTAGGTACCTACTTGTCATGCAATAAACTCGGGGATACATTCAGGCGTGTGTGTGTATGTCAGGTGTATTCTCTTGTCTTCTCTACATAGTATAAAATAAAGTCCCTTTCCGCGTCTGTCTGCCTTTATATCCGCTAACTCCTCCTAAACCACGCAATTTTCACCATCACTTAACAGTTTGTTATGTCGTCGGTGGACATGGCCCTAAGCTGGCCGCAGTCGTTCAAAGCATTTTGTTTGGGAAATATATCACCACAACGTGACTGTACATTGTACAATGTACATTAGGCACCCTTAGAGAATTAATTCAAACAAAAATGAGCGTAGTGCTGTAAAAGGTTGATTATTATACCGTGTATATTTAATCAATAATAAAAAAAACTGCTGTTCTATACATTCACTAACAACATAACAGACGATTACGGCATAATCTGCCGTTTAAACATGAATTTTAAATATATGGGTAATCGGCCGATTTCATTTTATACATCTGAAATAAATAAATAATAATCTGTTAATTTGTCGGTGAAAATGGCCGTAAATAGCGGATTATATTGGAATAGCAGTGATCACTAATGTATCAAGAGTTAATTACTTATAATAAAACTAGCGACCCGTCCCCGGTTTCGAACGGATGCAGTTTCTTTACTATCCTTACATTTAATATGAAAGTATTATACATAATTATAAACCTTCCCCTTGAATCACTCTATCTATTAAAAAAAACCCCATGAAAATCCGTTGCGTAGTTTTAAAGATCTAAGCATACATAGGGACAGACAGACAGCGGGAAGCGACTTTGTTTTATACTACATATGTAGTGATGATGATGAAGAACTGTACGACCTTCCTAAGTAAGTCTTTGAGAAGCCTTAGGTAAGTACTAATTTCAATGCCTACTATAAGATAAAGATCTAAAGATAAGGAATAAAGATAAGATAGATAAGGATAAAGATCTATATGTTGAGCTAGCTGTTACAATTTTTTGAACTTGTTTTTTCCGATACTCTCATGGTTATATCTCATTTCTTCACTAAAAGGTTTTTATATCACTTCAAGATTATAATATCACCACAATTTACGTAGTGACTGCTCCAACTATAACTGCTTCTTCGTTAAGTGATCACGTAATGTAAAGGACCGACAATACAGCACGTAATCCATAAAATATTCATGGCACTTCATTTCATATCACGACGCTTAGGGCTTCGGTACGCTGGCCTTTTAATAAAAAAATATTCATGGCACTTCATTTCATATCACGACGCTTAGGGCTTCGGTACGCTGGCCTTTTAATATGCATTCCCAACGTTCCTCATCCGACCTCGAATGTGGACGTCATCTGAATTTCATTTTCATTAAATCTCTTCTTTGTCGGTTTCTTCATTACTGAAGGTCGTATCAATCTTGAAACGCTTTCGTGACGTCAGCCACTAGGTTCTTCCATTTCACTCGGTCTTCCGCTTAATAATATTAATTATTAGTTAGATTTTAAGATAGATCTGGATCTGGAAGCCGACCTCAATATAGGAACAGGCTAGGCTGAAGACGAACAAATAAGAGATGCTCAAAAAATATATTCTAGACCCTAATAATTTCCTAAAAAAGTATTGTACGATTTATTTATTTATATTAAACAGAACGGCCGGAGCCAATAACACAAAAAAAAAAACAAAAAAAAAAAATGAAAATATAACACAAAAAACATAAAACACAATACTTACGATATGTTTGTTACAAAAACCTTTTCATCATAGGTATTATTTCATCTAGGGATACGTATAATATCGACAGTAATAAAATAAGAGAGACGTTTTATATGGGTCTTGTAATGGGAACTTTATAGCTTTTACAGACAAGTGTCATTATGGTTATGTATCAGCCCCGATTCAAAGGACCAATCTTGTCTTTAGGTACAATCTTCTGCAGAAGTCGTGTTTAGTGTATCTGCTGCTATCTACAATAGATAGAAGTCTGTTATCCTAACCTAAATTAAGGTAACTGTCTTGATTGTTCGTCATTACTTAATAATAATATTTTGAAATTGTTTCCATAGCTACCATTACTTTCAGACAAAGGATATTCTATAATCAGCAGATTATAGATATCTGTAAGTGGTATCCATGCCTGGCATCGTTCTTCTAAAAACGCCCATCTCTACTTTGTAAAGCTAATCCTGCTGATTAAAGGATATCCTTTGTCTGAAAGTAATGGTATCTATGAGAACAATTTAAGATTATTAATACATCTCGCAGCTATAAAAATATAAGTATGGCTATAAAATAGTCCTACTCTATTATGGCGCTGGAACTAAATGAGTGGTCGGGGCAGCTCGTCTTTCTCCGCCCTTCATCAGACTTAAGGTGAACGTACCTACACGCGTTGCATTTCCGATTTCACCCGAATTTTCAAATGTCGTTAGATTAGGCGCGTACGGCGCTAGCGGCTCGATCCTGATGACGTCATCCACATTCTGCCGTAAAAAAATTGCGATTTGGACAATGTTAATTTTTCAGCGTGTACGACGCGTTCGATGCGGATAGGTGCACGAGACCATCAGCAAATTCGATTCCTGCAGCGCGCATAGGTGCGCTTTCACCTTTAATTGGCATCACGCTTACGCTCACGGATACCGACGTGTCCAGCCCAGGATATTGCGCACGTTTCACATTTATTGAATTGCGTCACATTCCACGGGTGTAGGAACAGGAATGTAGGATGTTCCATTCATATAGCTGACTTGACATTTGACTGTTTGGATCCTAGATTGATTGGGTTTTGTTAGAAAATTTCTCTCAATGCTCGATCTGTTTCTATTATGCCACGTTTTGATACTCGCCGAGCACAGACGAATTGGCAACTCGAAGTCGGTTTTTTTCGGTATCTATTCCTGGCAGGTGTTTAGGTATATTATAATACACACAAATTCTTAATCCTTTGATCCGCGCCTTAAAATGACGTCGAATTGCCTAATCGTCTGTGCTCGACGAGTATCAAAACGTGGGATAACATTCAAATATTGATATCAAGTTCAGCAAATTATGATCTTTTCAGGCCTGACAGTTATTAAACAACGAAATAACATTTTATAAAAAAAAATAGTAGGTACAAATAACAGATTAAATTTTTAACCCCGATGTCCTTGGGCTGTTTTGACCCTAATCCGAAATGAAACAACAGAATTTACAGGAGACAAAGCTGTTTGTGACGGCAATGAAATACGGCGAACTGTTTTTAATTAAATAATTTTATTGCTCGCGATTACTTCAAAGTAAAACCTTCAATAATAATTGCTTCTTTTAGTAAAAGACTTTTCTCATTTAGCTTCATATTGTAATGGCCGGAGCATTTGAACGGAAGGAAAGGTCGCAATAATCAAGAATTATTAATATGTATTATAGTCAGTTACGTTCAGAAATTAAGGATGTGGTTTAGAGAAAGAATATAAATTACGAAAATACAGTAGGTACACTAAGTAATATAATAAATATTTTTCGTAAGAAAATGCCGTTTACAAAATTAAAATAATATCAGCTGCGATTTAAGATTTAAGATTTTTATTTTGCAATTTTTCGTTTTCTTGTTTGTTTCTTAAAATCGTTTATAAGTGCTGTGTCTAATAAATAGTTGTTTCTTTTCTTATTAAAGCTATGTGGATCAATGACATTTTACAAATAGACGCGTTGCCCGCGCTCTATATTAGCAAGATAAATACAAGGTAATTGCCCTGCACCGACTGAGAGAATGAGCATGCGGCAGCTAATGCCACGTAACTAAACGTCTATATTCAGGTGGCTTTCATTTTCTTTCCCTTTCTTCGCGCACTGTGTAGCTATAGTAACGTTTACGCCATTTTGTAGTGCATTAATTTTGGTGTATGGCCCGTCTATTTGTAAAATATCATTGATGTGGATACTATTATACTCATTTAATATACGGACATACTTACATACTATATTTTCAACGTCATGAATAAGAATTCATGTCGTATCGCCGCCGTATCGTGACAATAACTGCTTCGCATTAACAGTGCATAGTATTCGTCGCCAAGCGAATCTGACGAAGAGCCAACGTGCTCTCCACTCACTGAGAACGACAGGCACACAGAGTCGAACGAAACAGTCCGCTTCTTCTTCGTATCGGTGGTTCATCGCAAAATTTCACCAGCATAAAACTTTACCACCTCAATGGCGTTATCAGAGGCATAGCAGAGATTGCTCAGGATGCAGGTGCTGGGGAACAATGATGTGACATCGTTTAAGGAACAATGCCGTCATCGTTTCGCTCATATAGCCCCACTACTGTTTAAAGAACTAACTGTGGCAAGCTAGGGTTAGCCCCGCGGCAGCAATTTAACCACGAGGCCCTCCTGAAATCGCTCATCGTTTATGTTCGTTTACTTATTTTCCAGAAGCCCCGCTGACGCGATGGGCCTGACATGGCTACTGTTAGCGGTGTGCGCGCTAACATGCGCGAGCGCCGACCGCGGCGGCTCGTCGCTGCGTGGTGCGCTTGAAGCGCTGCAACGTCGGCAGCGCGGCCGCATGCATGGACCAATCATCCCGCAACCTGACTACGACGCGCTCTATGAGTTCGTACCACCGCAAGGCTATCCAGGTACATATTATTATTCAATAAATACAAGTGCTATTAACAAAGACTCTCATGACCGACATGTGATAGAAGGTGTGCCATTTCACTTGCCATTCCAAATATTCCTTGCCGGTTAAGCAGTTTTTCCTGCGGAAGGCAACGTACTTGTCCTGCATGTTTGGGAGAGGTGTGTCCAACAGTAGACTGACATAAATATACGAGTTTATAGTAAGAAACATTTTCTTATCTAACATGCAACGTTTAATTATTTCAGAACCTGATTACGCCGTTGATGTCGAAGACATTGAAGACGAACCAAATCCTAAGTACATTGTAAAATTGCTAGATGACAACGAAAGACCACCCGAAGCTTACGAATACAAACTAATTAAAAAAAAGAATACCGCGAACTCAGCTGCTAAGAAGGAATCCGCTTTCCGCGAGAGGAGCCACCACTCAGACAATGACAGGCTACGTGAATTATTCATGGATAAAAATGAAGGTGAAGAGAAGAAGGAACTTGAAGACGGACCTGATAATGATGCTGAGTACGCGCTACTCTTAGGACAGCTTTGGTCGAAATATAAATACAACAAAGAACACGCTAACAATGTCGAGAGTGCCCCTCAAGGTGTAGTTAAACTTTACAAAGAGAAGATTGTTAAGAAAAGATACCCAGATAATTGGGGTCCTATTGCTTTTAAAAGGAAACGAAGTTCTGACTCCGATTCAGATCGACCAATATTGTTTGATTACGATGGAAGGAAGAACGCTGCAGGAACTGTAGATCCTAATTACAATGCATATGATGTTTCCGATGATGATAAAGACGATCTACGTGAAGAATATGCCATTGCTTTTCAACCACTAGATGACGATAGCTTGTCTGATTTAGCGGATGAGGATCAGTACGCATATGATGCAGTAGAAAAACGTTTTCCTGTTACCAAACGTAGCAGTGGATCATATAACTTAAATACACAGAAGAAAAGATTTGTCCAAAATCAAAATAAACGTGAAACAGGAAAATCGTTCCGGAGCAGTGCGGGCACTGATCCGAAGATAATAAAAGATCTATCAAGAATATTCGGCGATTCTGAGATTGAAATAATAAAGGCGCCAGTAAAACGAAACACAGATCACGAAGAGCAAGAACACGAGCACGAAGTAAAACCGCCTATGCTTACAACAATTCACAATCACACCAATGAGCACAACAATTCAACTGTACATGACGAGGATAGCCACGAACATCAAGGTCACAACATACATCATCCTGGCGTTTCTGGAAAGGAAGTAGAACATGAACATGAGCATGACCATGACCATTTACACGATCATGACCACGCACATAACCCTGCCCATGACCATGACCATGCCCATGCGCATGATCATAACCACATGGAAAAAGGCAAACCAATTATCATCAAAAAGAAATCTATTGATTGGTCAGATTACTTTGGAATTGACAAACGCAGTAAGAAACCGGTGGCGTTCGTTAACGACTTAACTCAAGATAGACTCAGGAAACAATACTTCGATACTTTTAACAAGGAAGTCATTTACCCTTTAAATTCATATCGACAACATAGCAATGTAAAGAGGAACTACGTCGAAACGAAACCTAATGAAGAAACTGAAATTCAAATAGATAGAGCCCATCTTGCAGTCCAGAATGAAGACAAAAGAAGTACAGCCTCTGACAATGATTCGAAACTGGACAATATTGACAAAAAATTAAGAAGCATGGAGGGACTGATTGTTGACGAGGCATTGCATTATTCGAACGTAGGAGACGAGCTTGATTCCAAAGAGGAACAGGAAATGAAAGAAAAGTTACTGTCACGACTAGCAGCCGCGTACAGTCTGGAAAAAATGAGGAAGGCGCTGAAAGAGTTCAAACAAAGTCTGCAAATACAAAAGATTAAATCAAGTGCTGCACCATCCTCGCTCCCAACTGATGACACTAAGGCAAAACGCGTAGCTGTGAAGAAGGAGAAAGTGGAAATTTTAAGCAATGACATTCCTGGATTTGAAAAAGGAGACGAAAGGAACAACGACTTTGAAGACGAGCAAGGTGCTGGACACTACCTAAATGGAAAAATTGAGGAGCAATTCTCTGAGGGATACATGGGCGGCAGCGGCAGACACCGTATCCCCGTAATGGCAACAGGTAATTTAATATTTCATAGCACTTGTATTCGTTGGTAAATTAATACAATAATAATATTGTAATACGCATTGTTGTATTTTGTAGTGGGTTCGTCCGGTGCGTGTCCAGTTCTCGCGAAGATTGTGCAGCGTTGCCGAGGAGTAGACTTGCTGGCTGGCGACCGTGGACAGCTGTTCCTCCCGCTTTGTAGCCTGCATCAGATCTGCTATCTCTGCGTAAGATTTGATTCTTTTTAAACTTATACAACCCCGTTGAAAACTTTCGTGGTTTTTGAAATCTACTTTTTCCTACAGGGAGAGGCTCCACCAACGACCTGCGATTTGGTATTCCTTTCTGAAGCGGACACGACTTGCGAAGGAGATATGAGTTGCCAACGTGCTGCTCGCGCCGCCCTCATGGCGCTGCGGGAGCTTCACGACAACCTCGCTGACGAGCTCGACGGTGAATGCGAGGCGAGCCCCTGCCTGCCCGCCACCCTCAAGCTGAACCTCGGTTGGCAGCGAGCCTTCCAGCGATAGACTACCAACACCGAAGCGACCATAACTGAAGGCGAGAATCATTACAGCCACACGTCACATTTAATGGACTAAGGCTTCTTCTACATGTCTCTCTGCGAGCTGTATCGTGATCCGATCGTATAAATCTACTTTTTTTTAACTCGTCACCTAAAGGTACACCATTTCACCATTAGTATTATCTAGATAAACTTTGTTATTGTATTCGTACGAGTCTAACCAGCCATAGACCCGTAGGGATATAGATTTAAGGTTCACACAAATTAAGATCTCAATAGGTACGTCAGCTAGCGTGTTATTTATGCGATAATTCTACGCTTTCATTGTTAAATGTAATTTGAATATTATTATTATATTATATTGAACGTTGTATGGACTTTTGCTAGATATGTTTTCGCGATTGTATTTCAAGTGTAGATCCATCTATATATTGTGGAACTCGGGGCAGGATAAGATGTGTTTTTCGGATAATCGAAGTGTTTATGAATGTATTGAGATGGTAACTTTATCGTTGTTAAGTATTTACTTACTTATATTTGTATTTAAGTGTGTCCACGTAAGTATTGAAACTAATCAAAATACTAAATGTATAATAAATGTAATTCCAAAGTATGAGACTATTATAAATGGGAGTATATTCCTAATGTATTGAGAAATAATATCATATGGGTACATTTTACATAGATGTGTACCTATTTATTTATATCTGTATTTTCTATTTGTTTTAATACTTAGGTACCTATAAAGAACTGGAAAAAGATAGTCATAAACAGTATTGCTTTGTCAGCTTGCCCCACAGTCAAACCACCAAGTCTGAGATTGAGAGCGCAACTTGTATTAGTTTAGCGCGGCACTTTAGACTATACTAGGACAATAAAAAGTTTCGTTCACACGAGGGACGCCGGCCGCGATCGACGTCACCAAGTGTGTTTAGAAGAGTGGATATTCCACTCGACCCTCTAAGTCTTCCGATCAAAGTTTGGCTTCAAATGTGTCCTTTGTACCACGAATGACGAACCCGACCGCGTTGTTTACAACTCCCTATGCGAAATTTACAATGTTTTATCTCGACATTTACAATAACTGTTACTTAGTCGGAGTGATGAGAATTAGATAGAATATATGAATGTAATTTATTAAAAAATACTGTACGGTAATGTACCGGTCATTTTAACGACTTGAATGTTATCACTTTATTCAAGTAATTATCTACTAACACCCGAATATAAATGGTTTTCAATAAAAATTGTTTCAATCATATCTCAATTTTTCGATACCCTATAAATTAATAACTTCGATGAATTAAAATTCCAAAGTAAACATAAGATCTTGATAAGGAATTTAATACAAACATATAAATACAATTGTGGAAAACAATCATAGGAATAAAATACACAACTGCAGCTGTTTCTAAGGAAAATAAACAGCATTACATACAAAGACATGTTCCAACACAATCATGATTACAATGATGTAATTAGTGTGGCAAGCTAAGTACAACACATCGATGCCTACTCGTCGATAATAATGCTGATATATCTTTTATAGATAACTTGATAACAACGCGTAAAAAATGTCGATAACACAGTTTGTCGACGCATTGACAACAAATAACATCTATCTGTGAAAGTGAAAAGAATTGTGACAAATTGTTCGAAGTCGCGGCTATAGCGAAGATGGGTGATGTTTTAAATGTTAAAGAAGTTAAAGGAATAGATAATCCTGGAGCTACTGAAGGTAATAGTACATTATGGTACAAGTGTGTAATGTTGGTGATTACCGCTGAGGCGCCATTGAGACCCGAGCCGTTAGGTGAGGGTCTTAAGAGAGCCGAAGACGGTAATCATCAATACACGCGTGTATCATACGACGTTTTTCAACACACTTGTGAAGAAAATAATACTAAAAAGTCATTTTATTTAGTGAGTAAAAAGTTTATTTAGAGAAACAATTAGTAAATGTGCAGTTGGTAAAATTATAATTAACTGTGAACACGATCTTTTTTGTTTCGAAACTTTTTTTAAAACAAAGCAACTCAACCAATTAAAAAAAAAAACCTATAACTCACTTGTGAATAATAGTAAAGAAAAAGATGTATTATCTCTATGAGAAAAAGTCACAGTTTGATTACAGGTGTCATTATGTGCCTAATTGCGGTGAATCATTTTTGTTTCGAAACTTTTTTAATAACAAAGCAACTCAACCAATTTTAAAAAAAACTATAACTCACTTGTGAATAATAGTAAAGAAAAAGTCACAGTTTGATTACAGGTGACATTATGTGCCTAATTGCGGTGAAATTAGAGCCATTTTATGAGCAAGTGTGTTGAAAATATATTAGTGATGTTAACAATGAAATAGATAAGGGTCGAAGTCTGTCACAGATTATTAATTATGTTTATAAATCGAATGCCCATGTGTAAAACATGCGAAAGGAAAATTAAGTGTAATAAATTAATAACATAGTAACTTGATACGACATTGATAATAAATCTAATAACATCAAATAAAAAATCTAATATCATTCAGTACGTATCTATAAATCTAATAGCATCAAGAGCAATTAAAAACAATTAAGGTATTTAGTTCGATTCGACGTATTATTTGGAACCGCGCACCTAGAGTCTCGACATTTCATAAGTGCCTGTATCTGGTTTACATGAAAAAGATCTATTCTATTCTAATGTTTCCGGCTATTCTGGAATATTTCTTTTGTAACTACTTTGACGATTAATTCGCTTATTACTTGAATGGGTTCCATATACCAGTAAACTAAGGTGGAATGACAGTAGCTACTCTTCTGCCTACCTCTTTATAGGGCAGCACAGGCGTGACAGTTTATAGGTACTCGAATATTAGAGGTTCTTCGTTTTATTTTATTCTATTTTCGCAGACGAAGGAACACATGTCATTTCTAGACCAGATTTGGTCATAAGTGTCCAGCCTACACATGGTAAGTAAGAAAAAATATTTTGAATTATAAATATCAATGCAAGAACAAGCAATAAAAAGGAAAGATAGACTAAAAATTCTACTATTTTGACACAAAAATGAGACACCAAATGAAATATACGAACTGGCCTGAACAGAACACAGACCACCCTATGAATAAGCCGCCCAAATTTTCTATCATATTTTCTATCATCATACTGCCAAGACCTAGTATCTATTTCTTAGGTGTCACGACACGATCAAATAAAAATTAATCGTTTAATAACCGCTCAGCTGTTGTGTGAACAAAGAAAAACACGACGCGTCTGAAAGGATTACACGTATCATAATTAATAATCCATGATTTTTTATAAACAATTGAGTATTTAGTTTTTAAAAGCAAATAAGTATTTGTATATAATATAGCAAAACTGAATACGATAACAATAATATTTTAAACGACAAAATTCGAAGTTCTAAAGATTTTTACCATAGGTTTGGGATAATAATTATATTCTATAGGAACAATTCGCGCCCAGCTGCCAGTGTCAACGCTGGATTGGCGCTCCAATACACAAGGGCAGTTCATACCAATCCATGGACTGGACTTCCTCATCGGAGTCTCCAGTCTTCTGATCCAGCAAACCGTAGAACTGACTGATCGTAAGTATATTTAATTAACAAACATCAAGGAGCCTTCCTTGATGTATGTTCTCTTCAACATCCAACCCAACTAGATGAAGCTAGCCAGCTATTACCTTAGGCAATATATTCAATGAAACGAAACTAAATAAATATACCAAGTGTAATCTGCTTACACTTCTAGATCTGATAGGCAGTGGAGAATTTTTACCTTTTGTTTCGATAGAGAATCAAAGTGGTCGATGATATTGCTGCAGCATGGCTGCAGCTATTGACAATCTTACACAAATAATAATTGATACTTAGTTTCATCATCTGCCTAGCCTTTTTCCAACTACGTTGAGGTCGGCTCGATAACTTAATTTCCAATTATCTCTGAATATAATTATCACTAAGTATTCAAAACAAATCACTCATGTTTACGTCAAACTATAGTTTATTTCGAATGCGTCAATTTTATCTGTGCAATTCATGGCGCAATCCAAAGCAATAAAAAGCTGTAGGTATTGTAAGCGACTATCACAACGTTTTACGAGATTCCCGTCATTATTGTCGCGACATACTACTTTATGAGGCACAGCGGAATATCGGTCCCTTGAAAACAAAAGGATCAGAGTCGATAAACGTTTAGATAGTAGGTAATCTCCATGAACAACATACGTATTATTAAACATTTTAAAACACTAAACAACCGCATGATTGAAAACAGTCTGGCCGTTTAAAATGTATTCAATGTACGTACAGTACGACAGCTAAAAAGTCACATCGGCTAACTTCGTGAAATCGATCACTTCCGAACTAAGTGCGACGTCAAGACCACGAATGTTTATAAGTACTTCAGTAAAACATAATGTTTACGTTGATGCAGTAAGTTGTAAAATTATCTAAGCGAGGGACTGCCATTGGTTATTCGATCATTGACAAGATATCAGTGATCACTTTGGATGTTTCTAAATATTGGGTCACTTTGACTGCCCCTAACTATATGATGCTGATTGTACATCGATATAACTTCTTAATTGTGTCGTAATATACATGCGTCCGTACAGAATAAAATTACAGTTGCTTTTACAGGAATGAACCAGGTAATAAAGAATCGCTCAGAGGCACAAAAAATCATTCAAATTTTACTTCCAGTGACCTCCAACATCGAGTCAGAGAATCGATATATAGTGCGAGTCCCGAATGGCGAAGCCCTTTACATTGCGAGTGAAACGTCCAGTTCGACACAAAGGTGCCTGTGCGGGGCTGGACGAGCGTTCACCATGCACCTGCACGACAACACCAGGCAAGAGGCCATGGTGCTGAGGAGGAGGCTTGCTGCTGCTTCCTGCTGCTTTCCTTGCAGATTACAGGTACTGTCCTAATTCAAGACTAAGTCTACACCTCACCTCATCTGCAGTGCATTTCTCTGGATAGTGGCCTAAATACCATAAGCTGGTAATAGCCTTAGTCCAGCTTGCCCAGCGTAGCAGCGCATCTAAGCAAAATCGAGCGTTTTCGCGTTCGTTATTCACGCGCGCTACTCTGCTGCTAAAACTATCGAGTGTGAACGAAGGCTATGCGTATTACCTTCCCTTTCTGGAGAGCTTCATGATCGAAGATTACTGCATCGATTAAAATGTTGGCAAACACATCCAAAAATCTTAGGGACGATGAATGAGCATATAAAGTTGCCATAAGTGCCCATTTAAAGTTACTTACAATATATTAAATTTATATCTGTCTCCATGAAGGATTAGCCTGGTGATCTGTAATACAGGTTCTACCTACATCAGACACCAGTCTCTATTTTATGTGTATTTCTATTAATGTATGTTTCTGTGATGATGAGAAATAAAGATATATTCTATTCTATTCTATAGTTCCAAATATTGTTATATTTTCTTTTTAGGAGATGAAAGTGATAACTCCACCCGGAGACTACGTGGGTCGCATTCAGCAGCAGTGCACATGGATGGTGCCCTTCTACCTGGTGCGGGACGCCAATGAACAGGCGCTGTTCGTCATAGAGGGACCTGCTGCGCTGAAGAGGAGTGCACTCCTGCTCTCAGAATTTAAGGTTAGTTATGGTAACAAGCATGGGATGAAACAAAGGCACATTTTGTTACCAGTTAACATCTTGTCTAGGCAACCGATGAAATAGCGTGTTGTCCCCGAGCGATAGCTGTCGTAATTTTGTATCGATCGTCATGATTTTAATCATAGCCGACGTACATCGATGCAAGATTGAGAGAGATTGGGATAGAAGAATTAAAACAAGTTTTGTAAAACAGCTCTGTACCTGAAATTATATATAATTCTCCTTATACTATGTAATCTAACCTTCGTTTATTTTAATTTGTTTTTTAAATTTAGTTATATTAAATATTTATATTATATTTAGCCTAGTCGAAATTTTTTGGATGCTGTGGCCTCCTATATTTGAAGGAGTACAGAGATATAATACTATTACTAGTCATAATGTTTTGTGATTTTATGTCCTTTGTTGGGGTTCTATAATAAATAAATAAAATCAATAATGATAAATGATTTCTGAAAACACTGGGGTCATATTTTTTTGATACCCACAAATGTAATGCATAAGTATTCCGAAGCTGGAACTTTCTCCAGGGAATAACATTTGGCGAGCCTGTTAAAATGGAACCAATTTTTTTTTTTAAGTTTATTTATTTATTTAATGCTTTATGCACAAGTAAAATAAAACACTGCACAAAATGCTTTATTTATTTATTTAACAATTAATGCACACATAAAATACATGAGAAATATGAATTATTAAAGCGCTCCTCCTCTCTCCTACTTATTTAAACTTTTGCTGTGCCCGACAGGGTCCATAATTGTTTCTTTATTTTATACTTACCACCTGTATGACTGTGTACATTATGGATTGCAATAAAGAATTGAGAATTGAATTGAATTGAAGTAGGAGCATAAAGTACAAAGGTACTGCTTATTTCTAAAGAAATCTCTTCCAGCAGACCTGCGAGAAGAGAGATGAAAAATAAGAAATGTAGACACAGAGTGCCTAATGCTTTAGTTTGAGTTCCTTTCCTCGATTCAGTGAATTCCATTTACTTATCTTTCTTCTTCAAGATAATGACAGGGGACTCTCTCCGCGAAGTGGGGAGGATTGCGCACGGCTGGGATAGAGACCTTAACAGCTTCGCCACCACCCTTCAGATCCCTGCCACTACTGTGCAGCCGAAACACAAAGCTCTGCTCTTGGCTGCTGCGTTTCTTCTGGTAAGATTATGATACTATCCTCCTTTAAATTACCAATGACAAGGTGACTCTCTATACTCGTACGAGGTAGGCAGGTTAGCGCACGGTTGGGATAGAGATCTCGATACCACTCTTCAGGGATGCCATTGATTATGCCACTAATGTACAGCCGAAACAAAACAAAGCAACAATTAAAATAAAATAAAAACCAGGCCCTTTCTGTCGCACTACTGGGCACCGGCCTCTTCTCAGAATGAGAAGGGTTAGGCCTTAGTCCACCACGCTGGCCTTGCGGGTTGGCGGACACACCATTGAAATCTTTATGAGGCCCTCTTAGATGTGCAGATGGTAATCGAATTCTAATCCGCACAAGAATCCGAAAAGTCAGTGGTACGGGCCGGGTTCGAACTCAGACCCTCCTGCATGGAAGACGAGCGTTCAACCGCTGGGGCTATCTGCCATTGTTTAATAGTTTTATTTATTATTTTGATTTTATCGGGCGACATTATAGCTTGCAAATAAAGGCCGATATATAAAAAAAAATTAAAATGAACACACCTTATAATTGTATTGTTTCAGGAATACACCTACTTTGAGAGATCGAAAACAAATCGTTGTACGTGTAATTGTTTTTAAACAGAAATTAAAATCAGTATTTTATATGTATAAATGTAAATTAAGAGAAAAAAATATTCTTAAAGTACCTACTCGTATTTCTATGCCGCAGAGCAATAAGATAAAGTTTTTAATAAACGATAAAAACTTTCCAAGTTGTTTTAATTCGTAATTTTTTAAATAGGGCTTAAAATAACAAGACTGATTTCCTCTGTGATGTTTTCCGTGAGCTAGCAGTGACGTAACATCATGTACCCCTGAGATATCATAAATACAATACCTATACCTATCATTATGAGAGAGAGAGATAAATACAGGATATTTTTTTATGTAGTGAGCATAAGTCGAGTGATTCAGTCTCTGTTCCTAAAAGCCACCGCCGTATTGGGAATAAAATTGGGATACACTATAAAACAAAACGAAAATTCGACTTAGTATGGGAGACATGCTTAATTCACTAGGACTAGCGCAAGCCATACAAAATAGAATTTTTATTTTGCTTTGGAGTGAATTTTTGTACTGCGGTTTTATTTGGGACACTGAATAACTCTGCAAAGTGCATTACATAAAAAAATATCCTGTATAATATACCAGATCTACCATTATGCACTTAAACAAAATCCACAGTCACGATACGTTGCGGTGATACATTTCGCATACAAAATGCTTTGAACGACTGCGGCCTGCTTAGAGTTAGTAACTCCGCGTTTGGACGCCGGGCCCAAACGATTTTAGCCCACATTTTAGCCTTACGGATGGTCGACCGGGAATATTTTTGGATTGTACTTACTCGTATAATGAGCTTGTCACAATAATTACCTCCTTTCATGATTCCTTAATTAATTAATCTGTTGACCTCGCAATTTTGTCACAAACAACGATTGTCAAACATTGCGTCAAACATGATTGTTATTGTTGTCACAATATTTTGAATAATTGTACCAAACTTATTGTTTTTAATCCTTTTTTCCAATTTTTATCTGATATCCAGGACCTAGTGTGTTCCGATTCATTCCAAAATGCCTTGCCAGCCACCGCAGACGTATGCAGATAAAATATGGTATTACGAAGAATATTACCATGGTGAGAGAGACGAGGAAAACAGAAAGAATGGGGCTGGACTACACCACTGGACAGGCGCTGAGGTCATACATACTATTCAATACACCTTATTCGTCATCACTGTTATTAAATCTCCAATGGATTAGGCAAAAGAGTGCTATAGTACACACACAGTTCGCAGTTGATCCTTTATGTGTCTGTCCACACCATGCGTCGCGGAGGCGATGCGTGACCTGAACGGTGCCGCTGCGGCGGCGTCCTACATACAAATATCAATGGTATGCCACACGGAGCACTGCGGCGCTGCGCCGAACGCACACTGGACTTGCAACCAGCGAGACGAGGCGGGGACGGTACACGTTGTGACGCCGCACCGGAGCGGCACCGCTCAGTTGTTTGTGCAATAGAAGAACTCTTCTGTCGGCTCCGCCGCGCCATCGTATCGTGTGGACAGACCCTTCGGTCGTGTCTACGAGGGTATTGCTGAGTCCCTAGTGTAAATTTCTTTTCACTATTTAGATTTTAGGCATCAACCGCTTTCTGAGCTTCGATTGGTGAAGCTTGGAGCGTAATCGGCACGCAGATTGCGGTCGATGCGTAACATCGCCGTTGTTAAAAGACATTTCATGAGGGCCTCTGGTTTCCAACTATCAAAACGTCGCTTAGAATGGCTTTTACTGTTGATGATCCGATACCTTTTTTTTGGTTAGCGTGGTAAGAATCCTCTTGGGCTATTCACCGCCTGGGGGGGGGGGGTCGGAGGGGTGTGCCGGACTCCTACCGGCTAAACTCACCACGGTGGTCCGTTTCGGCACCAACAGGCGGGCTTCGGGTACTCGTAGAAGACCGCGCCGATGCCCACCTTGGTGCCACGTCTGTTAGGGCACTTTTCGGGGAGGGAGACTGTAAAGAGGTCCCCTCGGTACTCTCGCTGTGTGGTGCACGGTGCGCATGACCAACCAATGTGCGCCGTCTTCGATTCCGATACCTACCATACAGTTACTGATGAGGTGTGAATCGTTCTTTGTTGCTTCCAGTCTCTAGAATGGTACAAAGGCAGTATGCTACGCGACACGATGCACGGTTACGGCGACTACCGCTCTCGATACATAGGGGGCTACCATGCCGCCGTTACTTATGAAGGACCGTTCTACAACAACCGCATGCACGGCTACGGTTCTATGTCGTATCCCGATGGATGCGTATACAATGTTAGTATTTGTTTTGGTTTTTAACACGCTTCACCTGTAACTAAATAATTAAGTTAAAAAAAACTTGGAAGTTAAATTTGACTGACTTCCTGGTTTCCGATTGAGCTGAAATTTTGCTTACACGTTTAGTGTGGATGACAATGCGTGTCTACGATGCGTGGTTAGCTAAGTAACGTCATTCTAAATTTAATATGGCGGACTTCCAAAGACTAGTGGTCGCCCTGTGGTCGGAATTTCGACCGTAATTTTAGCATTCTACACTTCTTCTCCATATAAACTTGAACTATTCAAAATCTCATAATCCTCCGAGCGCACAATATTCTTAATAAGGGGTACAAAGTTTTCTCTTCACGTATTAATATTATATAGATTCTCTCTCTCTCTCTCTCTACCTATGTCTCTCCTCGTGTTTCTCAGGGTCTTTTCTGTACTAATATCCGTTGGGGTCCTGGCGTAGAGCACCACGCGTGTCTCCAGGAGGACGTGGGCCTCTGGTCCGGGACCCAACTTGTGAGACTGGCGTGGCGCCCAGCGGCTCCCAGCGTAGCCATCGATCTGGTCTCGGTACCCATGGGACTTAAAGTAGTAGCTCCACATCGGACCCTGTTGGCTACTAATACTAAGATTGTTAGTTGATATTTTATAGACATTATGATCTAATAGTTTTTAATCCCCGATGAAAAAGATGTAATTGTCATAAGTTATAAGTTTGTAGTGTGTATCTATCTATCTGTGGCATCGGAGCTCCAAAACGGATGGACCGTTATCAATGTAGTTTTTTTAATTGAAAGCTAATTTAATCGGGATAGTATCGGTCTATCCGTTTTGGAGCTACGATGCCACAGTCAGGCACACCCCTACACAAATCCACAGATACACAGATACACACTACAAACTTATAACACTCCTCTTTTTTGTCGGGGGTTAAAAAAGTTAAAACAACTGTCCGCTCAACATATTGCACATGATATAGTAACTTAGTTCATAATTGGGTCTTATGCGGTTTGTACCAATTATTTTATCCACAGGTCGGTGAAGTAAACTCTGCGCTAGAGCTGCTGAAACAATATGGCTCTGAACCATTAGCAGCTACAGACAAATGGACCAAACTATACCCAAAAAGCTGTACAGACACCAACAGCCAAATTTGCCACGTCGAAATCTTCGATCGAGCTTACTATAGGAAGCAAATTAATACACTCACTGAAGTTATCACTGTACCAGAGGTTATGGTAATTACTTGAGTATAAAATCTACTTTTAGGGGAGAGAGGTAAATGAGAATACATTTTCACGTCCAGAGGGCGGCAGAGCGTGAGGCAATGGATGACTAACTTGAAACTCTCTTGCGACTCATTGAACGCGCGCCAATCGTGCTCCTAATAGAATCCCGGTCTATATTCCCAGAATGTTCCTTGCTTCACCCCTTCGTGTCCTATGACTAACATTTATTTCATTATTGCATAATCATTACATTATTTCCAATTTACGTAATATTTCACAATGATTTAATACTATGTATTTCATTATACATAGAAAACGTAGAAGCAAATATATTTTCACTAAACATGTTGTCCCAGTGCAGGGCAAAGGCTTCCCTCTCCTTTTCCCATTCACTTCTGGTTTTTGCTAGTAGGTACTTACCAGTTTTTTCGGTAGGAGTCATGCTCGCCCCGCCATCTTCGCCTCGATCTGCCGCGATGCCGTTTAATATTTACTGGGACCCACTTCATTGTTCTTTTAACCCAAAGCTCGTCAGACATGCGACAGACGTGTCTAGCTCTATCCAACTTGAGCTTAGCAGCTTCTTGGGTTATATCTGTGATCTTAGTTTTGGAGCGCAGTATTGTGTTCCTTACAAGGTGCGGAGCAATGTTTTTTTGTAAAAAGGACGAAAGTGGAATATCATTTGACGAACTCCATTTTGCAGTATTAGCTACGATGAGTTGCTATTAAATTCCATCTAATTGCTACAACTCTTTATTTAATTGCTAGCCAAACGATATAATTATATCCGATCGCCAAAGAATTATAGAAGTTTCAACCATATGTAAGGGAAGTCTTGTCAATTCTGATTCCTTGGCGATTGGAGATGACATTATTAATATTCTGGGAAAATGGTTGAAACAGAAGTGGGGGTAAAATTAAGATAATAACGTCTTATCTAGGAAACCAGTCAAGGCAGCAAAGACAGCGTCACAGATAGAAAGACCTATTACGCTTGGAACAACAACGACATGATCGTCAATATGATGAAGCATTGCTACAAACATGATGATCAGAGGCACAAGGCTAAAATAGACCTAGCAAACATACTATCTGGCTCCAGAAGCGCTTTCAAAACTCCAGGCAAGCATGAGTTAGAATGCAGGTTTGTACTTCCATCGCGTACAGAAATGCAGATTCTTTTTTTCATAGATAATAATGAAATAGGTAAACGATTGCTGACGTCTGCATTAGACTGCACTGAAAAACGTAATGGCTAGAAAAAAGCAAGTAATTGCTATTTACAACAGAGTACTTGGTTCGGATGGAGACTGCAAATTTATAATAACATAATATCTACACTGAAATAACGTAACGGCTAGAAATAAACAAGTTATAATTGCTATCTACAACCGAACAACTTGGTTCGGATAGAACCTGCAAAGTCTATCGATGACGTTGGTCGTCGTCGGTTGGGTGAGTGTGGTAACAGCCTTACTGCTAAATACTCTACTATTTCATTCCAGCAGTATTTAGTTAGACCCTACTCCCGGCATTTCCCAGGTTCATTGAATGTATCATAAAAAATTATAAATTAAAATCACCGGAATCATTTTCGAAATAGATCTGGGGCTTACTACGAATTCTTATAGCAGGGCATAAATTCAACTGCCCAGACATTTCCAGTATGAGCTGACCTCGCACTGTATAGACTTTTCGTACAATGAAAGGTCAGCTTATACTGAAAATTTCTGGACAGTTCAATTTCTACCCTGCACAATACCTAAAAAGATCTTCTTTCTTCCTGTTACTACTGTACTGTACTGTGTACACATTATTATACTAATTAATATGGATGAGTGAGGATGACACCATATTTTCAGGACATTATTGATGGCCAGTTATTTGGGACACATCTCAAACGTTGTTCTGCTTATAAACGAATCCGATATTCATCCCAACATAACGGACATGCAAGGGAACTCGGCTTTAATGTACGCAGCAGTAAGTAGAAGCCTATACTAACTTAACTACGTGTAAATAAAAATGTTCAAAATATAGGTCCGATCTAGTATGAATGCCATAAAAATGTCACAAATGGTATTCTTCTACACTAACAAACAACGTCAAACGTGAAAGATTGGATTCAAATCATAATGAAATCGGACTGAACTTTCAGAGGAGTGGAATACCGTTTTTTGTCAATTCATAATATAGGTATTTCAGTTCAGTCAACTTTCAGTCATAGTGTAAATTAACTACGAGAATTGGGCTTCTGATAGTGTTTTCAATAACAGCTGTTCACGCCTTCAATATAAACCTATTTAAAGGTCTTGACTTGGGATTATAAATTTTATCTAATTTTTTTTTTCGGTGCTTCACTCGCTCTAGGTGACTATGCCAGCCCCATTTGGGAATCTTAGGATATAATATAGTATATTTTTATTTAAAAATTATTATAAGTATAGATTAGTTTTAACTGGAATTGATAATTATAAACCTATCACTGTTTCCACAGTGTGGAGATCAACCGCAAATAATATCATTCCTGGTACAAGCCGGAGCTGATGTAGACGCTTATAATGACGCCTGTTGCACCCCACTGGGGGTAACCTTGTTGAGGTTCGCTTTAGTGCGTTTGGATATAGCTCCAAGTGGAATGTTCCAGGCCCTGTTACCACCGCCAGTGGTGCCAGCACCACGTGAGTAGTTGTTTACTTATTGAAAGAAACTGACATTTCAAATAATGATAGGTACAGTCACGATACGTTGCGGTGAGAGACTACGCAAACAAAATGCTTTGAACGACTGCGGCCCGCTTCGAGTTAGTAACTCTACGTTTGGACGCCGTGCGCAAACGATTTTAGCCTTTATGGATGGTTAACCAGAAAAATTGCTGATTGCACACTATGCCTATGGCATTAAGTCCACCTTTGTGCAATGTTTTTTTTTACCTGTGCATAAAGCATTCAATAAATAAATAAATACACTAAAGATAATTTTCATCTACTAATAACGTCAATTATTATTTTTTTTGTCTTTGTTTCCATTACTAATAGGCATGGTACGTGTTTTTGTATCAATGCCAGGAATACCAGTACGTTTTTTTAATTAAATGGGTTTACAAGAAAAGTCTTCATATTCTAGCTCCAATAGAAGAAAGGGTAGTTGAATGGCATATCAAGCGTGATTTAACGGCATCTACTACCAATGTTCTGCAGAAGACTCCCAGCAAAACATTAAAACACACGCCACCTAAAAAGATTACTTCTTTAAAAGATCTGATGAGTAACAACAGCAAAAAGAAATCTGAATCTACAACAAAACCTGAAGATAATAAAATAACTGAATCTGATGAAATGGTTCCTGAGGAAAAGAAAGTCTATAACAACATGAACAACGAATATTTATTGAAAGTCAGTGAAGCCTTCGCAGTGCCGAGTGAAGTAAATCCTATACCATACATTTTTGAAGTGCACGATATGAGTAAAGATGTTGACTTTACCGATGACGACAATAAGAAATTGGTAGAAAAAAATCCAAAGAAAAATATGTCAAAAGTTATAAAAGACACAACAAGGCCTAGCAGGGATATGATATGGCAGGGTGCCGATAAGGAAGATGATGAATTAGATAGTAAAGAACAATTGAAACGGGATACGTGAGTTCATACTTTTGATCATATTTATTACAAGCAGAGAAATATATTTAAGTTGTGTAGGCTAAACATTATAGCACAGCGGCTAGGATAACCGGAAGCACTGCCTCCTTTATGGCTATATAGAATGTCAAGGATGATAAATGAAAAAGAAAGTTCAGCTCGTGAGGTCAAAGTTAGATCGTAAGGTAAAAATCTCAGTTCCAACCTGAAGGCAGAACTAGCTGATTTAGGTACACACCCAAGATCGAAGTATCTAATCAAGGTGACGATATTTACGTACGTTTCAGGATGGACCGGATAATGTTGACAATCCTCCAGTTATTGTCTGAAGGGGCAGACCCACGTAAAGTCCGCTGTCCTCAACCACCGATATTCATAGCTACCATGGCCCGCTCAGCAGATCTAGTACGCCACTTAATAAGCTTTGGTGCCGATGTGAATGAAGTTTACCCGGAAGTAACTAAATATTCTTATCTTAGTTCATTGGTTGCATACATTACAGGATAAGTTACTTTCCAAATCCGAGCGTTTTACTTAGTAACGAAGTTACATTATACCGTGTAATCCTTTACTAATTAAGGATACCTGGTACTGATACTGTTAGCCTGTATCATCCCATTAGTTATTAGTTTGCGGTACATCGTTTACATTATATTACGGCATTTCTATGTATAGATATACCTATTTATTACTATAAAAATTGTGTTCTATTCAACGCATGACTGGCTTGGACAGAATATCAGCAGTTGTGCATGCCTCGCGCTGCCAGCTATTATGCTGAGTCCAAGACCTTTTTGTCTTTTACCTTCTTATATGATGTATCTCTTTGCTACCTATGTAATTTGAAAGACAAATAAAAATCTTCTATTCTATTCTATTCTATTCATTACTGGGCGAACCCCTCGCCTCTTGATTTCCATGTTGTTCGATCATGTGCCAATGATAGATGATGATACCTGTCTTAGTAAAATTTTAACTTCTTATGGAATGGCTGTGAAGTCTAATACAGATATCATTACCACAGGTATTCAGTTCCGAGGTACGCAGAGGTTTCAATGACAAACATTGAGAACAATGTATCCAATTTTCTCAATGAAGACGAATCGACTCAATGACCTAGCTGACGCTGACTGACGCACACAAAATTACTTTCAAAATACATAATATACTTTTTTACTCAATGACTTTTTCAGGCTTTAGGTTACTCAGCTTTAGACGCGGCAGTAGGTGGACCACTGACAGTTGACAATTTGGATGTAATTCGTTCATTACTTGAGAGCGGTGCAAACGCAGACCACAGATTGCCGGTTGAGGAACCACAGGTTGCCAATGTTGTTGGAGCTCCAGAGGTACGTGTGGATGATGGGCCGACGTTATTGCACGCGGTGTTAGGAAGAAAGATAGACTCTGAACCTGATGAAGAAGTAAGTCATTTCTTTTTTAAACGATACAATTTTTTGTTTGTTTATATGGATTTGTGTGTCCATAAAAATAATGGTCGTTTCAAATCATACACCTGATTAAAAACAAAAATAGCAGGCACTTAGATACACATTGGGACATTTTATGATCTCAATAAAATTAAGTATAGGTAATATATATGCTTCTTATAGTTATGTAAGTCAATCTCAAATCATTTTGTGTAGAAAATTAATAGAACACAGTAAGATACGCTTATGGTGACAAAACAAGTACCTATAGATTATTTTCAGCTTCGTCGCCAAATGTTGGAGTTGCTTCTCGAGTATGGCTGCAATCCAATAACCCGGACCAAAGGCCGCTCTGCGGTGGACGTGGCCATGTCAAAGAATATGGATTTATTTGACATATTTATAAAAAGCCCTAAAACTGACCTCAACGCAGTCATCAATAACTCAAATCAAACCATACTGGCAAAAATGTTCTATTTGCCCTACTGCAAAACTGTTTCGCTCACAGAAAGACTGCAAACGGTAGGTTTTATACCTGTGTTCTTATTAATAATCGCTGTTCATTTAGCTTACATGATGTTTATGAAAACAGTCATCGAACATCCATTTTTTACAGCTGACAAATCTGTTATTATTTGGTGCAGACCCTCTTATTAAATGTCAATATGGAAAGGATGAGTTTGCGAATCTCTTCGTTTATGCAAAGAAGGTTATATCTGAAATGGAATCTACTCGCAAACTTCCAAGCCCGACAGGTGACCACCCGAAGTTTATAAAGGCCAATTTTTTTAAAGCTGGTTAAACCATTGATAAGTTATTCCTCTGGGAATAGAGCTAGGAACTTATTAGATTAACAAGCTAATAATAAAGGGAGAAAGAAAAAGAGTTTATAAGCATAACAAAAAATAAAAGAAAGAAGAAAAATAGAACAATGAATCAATTAATCAAATAGTTGCGCTTATTGAATTAAATAAAAACAAGTGAAGAGACAGATGATGATGATATGCCCCGGCCGTTGAAAGCTGGCCTTTCAATCACAGACTTCCAGGAGTAAGTCTGTTACTACTGGAAGTCTGTGATCTTGATATCTTCAAAAGGTTCTCCTGATAACGCCGTTTGCCGTTTTGATATCAGCATCTCATCTTATACCGGCTGAGCAAGGCTGTAGCCAAGGGGAAGGGGCCGGGGGGTACAAACGCCCCCCGAAACCTTAGACAAAGAAACTACTTTTAAAATGCATACATTCGTTATTAAATTATTGACAAGTTCTGTCGAATAGCATTAAATTAAATTTAACAGTTTTAAAAAAGTGTTATACTCCGTTTACTATAGCATTAGAAAAAAGAGGCTCGTAGAAGCAGTAGTGCAAAACCTTTTATTTCAAAGTTAAGTTAAAACTTTGTTGGATAAATCTGAGACTACTAAATACTGAGATAAACGAAATAAAAATCATTTTATTTTAAATAATGCATAATTTATAATAACATCTTCATCACACATTACAAACTTACAACAAAAGGAATGAATGAAACAATAACAAAATCACAGAATATTTACGTCAATTTCACAGACGACATAAACCGGTAAAATTAGAAAAACCCGGCTGTCACAGCTTATGAAGGGACTAGGTGACATTTTAGATTTGGTAGAATTATAGTGAAGCGAAAAACGTTCTCGATATTGTTCACTCCTGCTTCTTTTAGGTTTTTAGCATTGACACTTTAATTTTAAGTTGGAATGAAATAATATATCTAAATAAAAGCCACTTAATTTCATAAGATAAATAGTTCAAAAGATTACAATGAAGTGTGACAGCTGGTATATAAATAGATATTAATTCATTTGGCGTTAATCGTAACTGTAACAAATTTAATGTACTTTTGTTACAAAGTGTACATTAAAAAGAACCTTTTTTAACTTCTGTCTAATGCTATTGTAAACGGAGTATAGTTAATAAAACTGTTTTTTAAAAGTAGTTCATAATTGCCTTTCTTGTTCAACCCCCTGAACTAAATTCCTGGCTGCAGCCTTAGGCTCTGAGCCCGGATGGAGAGCGACAACACGGTCCATCTTCCATTTTAAAGGCAGATTATCAGGAGAGCCTTTTTGAAAGTTTTGTCGTTACTACTGAAAGGCCAGCTTTCAACGGTCGGGGGCAGCAGTAGGGTCTTTTTTTTAATACAGGGGCAAACGAGCTTGCTGTTCACCTGATGGTATGTGATCTCGTACGGAATAAAATTATTTTTGTTTGTTTCTTCTTTCTTTCATACCAAAAGACAAAATGGCAATTACACAATGGTCGTTGAAAAATCGGACCTGAAACTGAAATGAGATTTTCTTTAAAAATTATAGTATTTTATCATATTATATAATAAATACTTTCTTTGAAAAATTCAATTTACTAACACGAGTCTCTTTTCTATTCACACTAAATCCAAAAGGAAGTAATCCAAACAAATCCAAAAACGATCCAAAAGGAAAGAAATCAGATAAATCCAAGAAAGACGACACTAAATCTGTGAAGTCATTAGGACCTGCAAAACCTCAGGGGAAGGGGAACGCTGATGAAATTAGCGATTATAAACAAGCATTGGATCTGGTGGTGGAATGCGCAAGGTTATTGTATATCAGATGGCTGCAAGCTAAGTTGATGAAGGAGCTGATTGAAATTGTTGACAAGTATGTATATCGTAGTATTACTTACTATAGCTGGAAATGTTTCTTAGACATGATTGTATTCTAGCGTTTGCTCTAAATTTTATAGCAATCGAAAGGAATATGTATAATATAATGTATATCATAATAAGAAGTACCGAAGTTTATTTTTAATCTTATGTCTTTACTTTACCCACTACTTTGAGTCGACATAACGACTCCATTGTTTCTTGCTTTTTAACCCCCGACAAAAGGGGGTGTTATAAGTTTGGAGTGTGTATCTGTGAATCTATGTATATGTTTGTGGCATTGTAGCTCCAAAACGAATGGACCGATTTCAATGCTGTTTTTTAATTGAAAATTTGTTTAATCGGGAATCATCTAATTCAGGAAGTTCTGTTCAGCCGTTCAAAAGTTACAGCTCTTTTTCTAGTTGGAGACGGGGGTTTTTGACGGTTAGGTTATTATTGAGGCGTAATGGCCGCACCCTTATCTAAAATGTACAAAAGTACCACATGTGACAAATTCTCGCTTTTATAATGTTATTTATGTTATCAATCAATATTTAGATAATTCCGCAACCCATCCAGTTAAAAATCCTTAATCACATCGATCAGACTTTATCTTACCCAAAAAACTGAATCTAAATTTCGGTCTTTAGGTACAAACATCGCCAATGGAACATGATACTGCAAGAACATAGGAATAAGAAATGCACAGGTCTTTGGCTGACTGCAGTCCGTTGTCTTGAAATTTGGGATGCATTAAAAACAACAAAGAAAAGCATATACAACGATAACAGAATCTTGAGACATGTGCTTTGTATAATTCATTTCTATTATAAGAGGACGCGGAAGATCTTACGGTGTCCTTCAATGTCGGCGCAAGAGAAGGCATTGATAGAACGTGAAGTAGCTAGCTTCACTCACGAACACAAATTGGCGACCATGTCAACTAAAGACATGGTACCAATGATACGCCCGTACGTCACACCTGAACTGACTGTTAGCCAGGTACGTTTAATTTAATTAATTTGCCGTAGTTTACCCATAATATTTAGTAGTTTACTGTGAGGTCGTCGGTCGACTGGGCTGGTCGCGGATCCAGCCCTCAAAAAAGGTTGTGGTCACGGCCACCCGAAAAATGGCCATACATACATTGCATTCCTACAAAGGAGACATTTACAAAATTTATAACGCCCCGGCAAAGGTCTTGTACAGTGTATAGATCCACGCGGACGAAGCTGCGGGAACACTAGTAAATTAATAAACCTGTAAAATTTTAGTCCGTTTGCTCACGAAAATTACAAAAGTAAATGTGTGTTTGTTTGCACATCACAATCCATCATCATCATCTAGACTCCAAACTACTGAACCGATTTTGATTAAACTATCAGATTTTGGATTTAATTAAAGTATACATTTTACTTTAATATGGCATATCAGCCTATCGATTAACGATTAGGGTTGGGGGCATGCCCACCGTGCCCACAAGGTTGGATCCGCGCCTGCGACTGGGGGATCTCCACTCAAAGACTCGTCTGCTCCAGCCATCATTAACTAAATGACAGATTATTTGATTCTGATTTCAATCAAAATGTCTTTGGTTTCAGGAGGAAAAGTTCAATGTGTGCTTTGATTGTGCCCTGCCACTTGCAGATGAAAAAATTCCGTGTGGTTCATGCAAACTGATCGCTTTCTGCTCGTTCAACTGTATGAAAACAAACATTGACAGAATTAATTGTCATCCATGCAGTAGCTATCTGAAACAAAAATACTTCCCAACTCCTGAAGAGACTGAAACAGATGTTCAAACTTAATCAGAATTGACTTGAACGTAGAACGGATCCACAAGAAAATTATTTTATTTCTGAATATTTTTTGTTTTAGTATTTATTTTTTACTATAGGCTGTACCGGTGTGAAGTTGGCAGCCAAAATGTAGCAGCCAATAATCCGACCAAATTAAGTAGGTTCTTTTTTTCGTGCTGTTTTAAAACGTATTTATGGCAGAAAAATGGTTAAAAATTATAGGAAAAGCCTGAACAACTTAATAGGTATAAAATGAAGACAGCAGGACATCCAAAAATTAAAAAAAACCACTTTCTGAATTAAAAACGGCTGTTGCTTTTATCTTTTTTATTTAACCATGTAAACCCCTAAATTGTGGAAATTTTATTCATAAATTACAAAGAACGATACCCAAACTATCAGAGAAATATAATAAGAATGTGGCTAAACAACTAACTAACCCTCTAAAACTCGACTGAATACAACATTCGATTTTATTCCCATTATCTGGATATAAAAAAACTGCTGCTACCCTGTAAACCCCTGAAATATCAAAAATTTATATATACATTGCAAAGATAGACATCTAAGCTATTAGAAAAAAATAGAAAGAATGTGGCTAAGATACGATTTGTCCTCTAATTATCCTTTGAAAAAGCATTGATTTTTTAATCCCATGATTTGGATTTAAAATGGCTGCTGCTACATTTCACCATGTAAACTCCTCAAATAAGGAATTTTTATTCATAAATTACAAAGAACCATACCCAACCTATCAGAGAAATACAGTGGGAATGTGGCTAAACAACTAAATAACCCTCTAATAGTCGACTGAATACAACATCAGATTTTATTCCAATTTTCTGGATTTAAAACAGCTGCTGACCCCGTAAACCCCTGAAATATTAAAATTTTATTAATTAATTGCAAAGAAAGGAACCCCCGCTATCAGAAAAATATACTAAGAATGTGGCTAAATTACTATAGAACCCTCTTAGAGATGACTAATTACAACATAAGATTTCTTCTCATTTTCTGAATTTAAAATGGCTGCTGCTTCATTTCACCATGTAAACCCCTAAAATATGGAAATTTTATTAGTAAATTATAAAGAACGATATCTACCCTATCAAATAAATGCAGTGAGAATGTGGCTAAACAACTAACTAACCCTCTAAAAGTCTACTGAATGCAACATTAGATTTTACTCTCATTTTCTGAATTTAAAATGGCTGCTGCTTCATTTCACCATGTAATCCCCTAAAATATGAAAATTTTATTCATAAATTACAAAGAACGATACCCAACCTATCAGAGAAATACAGTGGGAATGTGGCTAAACAACTAAATAACCCTCTAAAAGTCGACTGAATACAACATCAGATTTTATTCCAATTTTCTGGATTTAAAACAGCTGCTGACCCCGTAAACCCCTGAAATATTAAAATTTTATTAATTAATTGCAAAGAAAGGAACCCCCGCTATCAGAAAAATATACTAAGAATGTGGCTAAATTACTATAGAACCCTCTTAGAGATGACTAATTACAACATAAGATTTCTTCTCATTTTCTGAATTTAAAATGGCTGCTGCTTCATTTCACCATGTACACCCCTAAAATATGGAAATTTTATTAGTAAATTATAAAGAACGATATCCACCCTATCAAATAAATATAGTGGGAATGTGGCTAAACAACTAACTAACCCTTTAAAAGTCTACTGAATGCAACATTAGATTTTACTGTATTTTCTGGATTTAAAATGGCTGCTGCTTCATTTCACCATGTAAACCCCTAAAATATGAAAATTTTATTAGTAAATTACAAAGAATGATATCCACCCTATCAAATTAATACAGTGGGAATGTGGCTAAACAACTAACTAACCCTTTAAAAGTCTACTGAATGCAACATTAGATTTTACTCTCATTTTCTGAATTTAAAATGGCTGCTGCTTCATTTCACCATGTAAACCCCTAAAATATGAAAATTTTATTAGTAAATTACAAAGAACGATATCCAACCTATCAAATAAATACAGTGGGAATGTGGCTAAACAATTAACTAACCCTCTAATAGTCGACTGAATGCAACATTAGATTTTATTCCAATTTACTGGATTTAAAACAGCTGCTGACCCCGTAAACCCCTGAAATATTATTTTTTTATTATCTAATTGCAAAGAAAGGAACCCCCGCTAACAGAAAAATATACTAAGAATGTGGCTAAATTACTATAGAACCCTCTTAGAGATGACTAATTACAACATAAGATTTCTTCTCATTTTCTGAATTTAAAATGGCTGGTGCTTCATTTCACCATGTAAACCCCTAAAATATAGAAATTTTATTAGTAAATTATAAAGAACGATATCCACCCTATCAAATAAATATAGTGGGAATGTGGCTAAACAACTAACTAACCCTTTAAAAGTCTACTGAATGCAACATTAGATTTTACTCTCATTTTCTGAATTTAAAATGGCTGCTGCTTCATTTCACCATGTAATCCCCTAAAATATGAAAATTTTATCAGTAAATTACAATGAACGATATCCACCCTATCCAATAAATACAGTGGGAATGTGGCTAAACAATTAACTAACCCTCTAATAGTCGACTGAATGCAACATTAGATTTTATTCCAATTTTCTGGATTTAAAACAGCTGCTGACCCCGTAAACCCCTGAAATATAAATTTTTTATTAATTGACTGCAAAGAAAGGAACCCCCGCTATCAGAAAAATATACTAAGAATGTGGCTTAATTACTATAGAACCCTCTTAGAGATGACTAATTACAACATAAGATTTCTTCTCATTTTCTGAATTTAAAATGGCTGCTGCTTCATTTCACCATGTAAACCCCTAAAATATAGAAATTTTATTAGTAAATTATAAAGAACGATATCCACCCTATCAAATAAATATAGTGGGAATGTGAATAAACAACTAACTAACCCTTTAAAAGTCTACTGAATGCAACATTAGATTTTACTCTCATTTTCTGAATTTAAAATGGCTGCTGCTTCATTTCACCATGTAAACCCCTAAAATATGGAAATTTTATAAGTAAATTATAAAGAACGATATCCACCCTATCAAATAAATACAGTGGGAATGTGGCTAAACAATTGACTAACCCTCTAATAGTCGACTGAATGCAACATTAGATTTTATTCCAATTTTCTGGATTTAAAACAGCTGCTGACCCCGTAAACCCCTGAAATATTAAAATTTTGTTAATTAATTGCAAAGAAAGGAACCCTCGCTATCAGAAAAATATACTAAGAATGTGGCTAAATTACTATAGAACCCTCTTAGAGATGACTAATTACAACATAAGATTTCTTCTCATTTTCTGAATTTAAAATGGCTGCTGCTTCATTTCACCATGTACACCCCTAAAATATGGAAATTTTATTAGTAAATTATAAAGAACGATATCCACCCTATCAAATAAATATAGTGGGAATGTGGCTAAACAACTAACTAACCCTTTAAAAGTCTACTGAATGCAACATTAGATTTTACTGTATTTTCTGGATTTAAAATGGCTGCTGCTTCATTTCACCATGTAAACCCCTAAAATATGAAAATTTTATTAGTAAATTACAAAGAATGATATCCACCCTATCAAATTAATACAGTGGGAATGTGGCTAAACAACTAACTAACCCTTTAAAAGTCTACTGAATGCAACATTAGATTTTACTCTCATTTTCTGAATTTAAAATGGCTGCTGCTTCATTTCACCATGTAAACCCCTAAAATATGAAAATTTTATTAGTAAATTACAAAGAACGATATCCACCCTATCAAATAAATACAGTGGGAATGTGGCTAAACAATTAACTAACCCTCTAATAGTCGACTGAATGCAACATTAGATTTTATTCCAATTTACTGGATTTAAAACAGCTGCTGACCCCGTAAACCCCTGAAATATTATTTTTTTATTATCTAATTGCAAAGAAAGGAACCCCCGCTAACAGAAAAATATACTAAGAATGTGGCTAAATTACTATAGAACCCTCTTAGAGATGACTAATTACAACATAAGATTTCTTCTCATTTTCTGAATTTAAAATGGCTGGTGCTTCATTTCACCATGTAAACCCCTAAAATATAGAAATTTTATTAGTAAATTATAAAGAACGATATCCACCCTATCAAATAAATATAGTGGGAATGTGGCTAAACAACTAACTAACCCTTTAAAAGTCTACTGAATGCAACATTAGATTTTACTCTCATTTTCTGAATTTAAAATGGCTGCTGCTTCATTTCACCATGTAATCCCCTAAAATATGAAAATTTTATCAGTAAATTACAATGAACGATATCCACCCTATCCAATAAATACAGTGGGAATGTGGCTAAACAATTAACTAACCCTCTAATAGTCGACTGAATGCAACATTAGATTTTATTCCAATTTTCTGGATTTAAAACAGCTGCTGACCCCGTAAACCCCTGAAATATAAATTTTTTATTAATTGACTGCAAAGAAAGGAACCCCCGCTATCAGAAAAATATACTAAGAATGTGGCTTAATTACTATAGAACCCTCTTAGAGATGACTAATTACAACATAAGATTTCTTCTCATTTTCTGAATTTAAAATGGCTGCTGCTTCATTTCACCATGTAAACCCCTAAAATATAGAAATTTTATTAGTAAATTATAAAGAACGATATCCACCCTATCAAATAAATATAGTGGGAATGTGAATAAACAACTAACTAACCCTTTAAAAGTCTACTGAATGCAACATTAGATTTTACTCTCATTTTCTGAATTTAAAATGGCTGCTGCTTCATTTCACCATGTAAACCCCTAAAATATGGAAATTTTATAAGTAAATTATAAAGAACGATATCCACCCTATCAAATAAATACAGTGGGAATGTGGCTAAACAATTGACTAACCCTCTAATAGTCGACTGAATGCAACATTAGATTTTATTCCAATTTTCTGGATTTAAAACAGCTGCTGACCCCGTAAACCCCTGAAATATTAAAATTTTATTAATTAATTGCAAAGAAAGGAACCCCCGCTATCAGAAAAATATACTAAGAATGTGGCTAAATTACTATAGAACCCTCTTAGAGATGACTAATTACAACATAAGATTTCTTCTCATTTTCTAAATTTAAAATGGCTGCTGCTTCATTTCACCCTGTAAACCCCTAAAATATGAAAATTTTATTCATAAATTACAAAGAACGATACCCAACCTATCAGAGAAATACAGTGGGAATGTGGCTAAACAACTAAATAACCCTCTAAAAGTCGACTGAATACAACATCAGATTTTATTCCAATTTTCTGGATTTAAAACAGCTGCTGACCCCGTAAACCCCTGAAATATTAAAATTTTATTAATTAATTGCAAAGAAAGGAACCCCCGCTATCAGAAAAATATACTAAGAATGTGGCTAAATTACTATAGAACCCTCTTAGAGATGACTAATTACAACATAAGATTTCTTCTCATTTTCTGAATTTAAAATGGCTGCTGCTTCATTTCACCATGTACACCCCTAAAATATGGAAATTTTATTAGTAAATTATAAAGAACGATATCCACCCTATCAAATAAATATAGTGGGAATGTGGCTAAACAACTAACTAACCCTTTAAAAGTCTACTGAATGCAACATTAGATTTTACTGTATTTTCTGGATTTAAAATGGCTGCTGCTTCATTTCACCATGTAAACCCCTAAAATATGAAAATTTTATTAGTAAATTACAAAGAATGATATCCACCCTATCAAATTAATACAGTGGGAATGTGGCTAAACAACTAACTAACCCTTTAAAAGTCTACTGAATGCAACATTAGATTTTACTCTCATTTTCTGAATTTAAAATGGCTGCTGCTTCATTTCACCATGTAAACCCCTAAAATATGAAAATTTTATTAGTAAATTACAAAGAACGATATCCACCCTATCAAATAAATACAGTGGGAATGTGGCTAAACAATTAACTAACCCTCTAATAGTCGACTGAATGCAACATTAGATTTTATTCCAATTTACTGGATTTAAAACAGCTGCTGACCCCGTAAACCCCTGAAATATTAATTTTTTATTATCTAATTGCAAAGAAAGGAACCCCCGCTAACAGAAAAATATACTAAGAATGTGGCTAAATTACTATAGAACCCTCTTAGAGATGACTAATTACAACATAAGATTTCTTCTCATTTTCTGAATTTAAAATGGCTGCTGCTTCATTTCACCATGTAAACCCCTAAAATATAGAAATTTTATTAGTAAATTATAAAGAACGATATCCACCCTATCAAATAAATATAGTGGGAATGTGGCTAAACAACTAACTAACCCTTTAAAAGTCTACTGAATGCAACATTAGATTTTACTCTCATTTTCTGAATTTAAAATGGCTGCTGCTTCATTTCACCATGTAATCCCCTAAAATATGAAAATTTTATCAGTAAATTACAATGAACGATATCCACCCTATCCAATAAATACAGTGGGAATGTGGCTAAACAATTAACTAACCCTCTAATAGTCGACTGAATGCAACATTAGATTTTATTCAAATGTTCTAGATTTAAAACAGCTGCTGACCCCGTAAACCCCTGAAATATTATTTTTTTATTAATTAATTGCAAAGAAAGGAACCCCCGCTATCAGAAAAATATACTAAGAATGTGGCTTAATTACTATAGAACCCTCTTAGAGATGACTAATTACAACATAAGATTTCTTCTCATTTTCTGAATTTAAAATGGCTGCTGCTTCATTTCACCATGTAAACCCCTAAAATATGAAAATTTTATTAGTAAATTCCAAAGAACGATATCCACCCTATCAAATAAATACAGTGGGAATGTGGCTAAACAATTAACTAACCCTCTAATAGTCGACTGAATGCAACATTAGATTTTATTCCAATTTTCTGGATTTAAAACAGCTGCTGACCCCGTAAACCCCTGAAATATTAATTTTTTATTAATTGACTGCAAAGAAAGGAACCCCCGCTATCAGAAAAATATACTAAGAATGTGGCTTAATTACTATAGAACCCTCTTAGAGATGACTAATTACAACATAAGATTTCTTCTCATTTTCTGAATTTAAAATGGCTGCTGCTTCATTTCACCATGTAAACCCCTAAAATATAGAAATTTTATTAGTAAATTATAAAGAACGATATCCACCCTATCAAATAAATATAGTGGGAATGTGGCTAAACAACTAACTAACCCTTTAAAAGTCTACTGAATGCAACATTAGATTTTACTCTCATTTTCTGAATTTAAAATGGCTGCTGCTTCATTTCACCATGTAAACCCCTAAAATATGGAAATTTTATAAGTAAATTATAAAGAACGATATCCACCCTATCAAATAAATACAGTGGGAATGTGGCTAAACAATTGACTAACCCTCTAATAGTCGACTGAATGCAACATTAGATTTTATTCCAATGTTCTGGATTTAAAACAGCTGCTGACCCCGTGAACCCCTGAAATATTAAAATTTTATTAATTAATTGCAAAGAAAGGCACCCCCGCTATCAGAAAAATATACTGATAATGTGGCTAAATTACTATAGAACCCTCTTATAGATGACTAATTACATCATAAGATTTCTTCTCATTTTCTGAATTTAAAATGGCTGCTGCTTCATTTCACCATGTAAACCCCTAAAAGATGGAATTTTTATTAGTAAGTTATAAAGAACGATATCCACCCTATCAAATAAATGCAGTGAGAATGTGGCTAAACAACTAACTAACCCTCTAAAAGTCTACTGAATGCAACATTAGATTTTACTCTCATTTTCTGAATTTAAAATGACTGCTGCTTCATTTCACCATGTAATCCCCTAAAATATGAAAATTTTATTAGTAAATCACAATGAAAGATATCCACCCTATCAAATAAATACAGTGGGAATGTGGCTAAACAATTAACTAACCCTCTAATAGTCGACTGAATGCAACATTAGATTTTATTCCAATTTTCTGGACTTAAAACAGCTGCTGACCCCGTAAACCCCTGAAATATTAAAATTTTATTAATTAACTAGCGGCCCGTCCCGACTTCGTTCGGGTACAAATTAGCCGGTAGATACTTTTTAATTTTCATCAATTCCTGACTTCTTACAAATCGTTCGGCTTCAAAAAATACGGACTCTCATATAACTATTTTATCCGCTTTGAGGTTGAATTTCGAAAAACACGAAACTGATTTTGTTTTTAATTTTAACCAAAAGCTTAAATACAATCACGTTTCTAACTTCAAAAACATTTTTCACTCCTTTATCGCCCCTTTGTGGGATGAATTACCAAAAACACAGAAACACGTGTTTCTTTATTTCTAACCAAAAGCCTAAATCTCAATTTTCACGTCTCTCACTTCAAATCAATTTTCACCCCTATTTCGCCCCGTTAGGGGATGAATTTTCAAAAACGTGGTGACACGTGTTTCTTTATTTTTAACCAAAAGCATAAATCTCAATTTTCACGTTTCTCACTTCAAAAACAATTTTCACCCCTATTTCGCCCCTTTAGGGGATGAATTTCCAAAAACGCGGTATCACGTATTTCTTTATTTCTAACCAAAAGCCTAAATCTCAATTTTCACGTTTCTTACTTAAAAAACAATTTTCACCCCTATTTCGCCCCTTTAGGGGATGAATTTCCAAAAACGTGGTGACACGTGTTTCTTTATTTTTAACCAAAAGCATAAATCTCAATTTTCACGTTTCTCACTTCAAAAACAATTTTCACCCCTATTTCGCCCCTTTAGGGGATGAATTTCCAAAAACGCGGTATCACGTATTTCTTTATTTCTAACCAAAAGACTAAATCTCAATTGTCACGTTTCTTACTTAAAAAACAATTTTCACCCCTATTTCGCCCCTTTAGGGGATGAATTTCCAAAAACGTGGTGACACGTGTTTCTTTATTTTTAACCAAAAGCATAAATCTCAATTTTCACGTTTCTCACTTCAAAAACAATTTTCACCCCTATTTCGCCCCTTTAGGGGATGAATTTCCAAAAACGCGGTATCACGTATTTCTTTATTTCTAACCAAAAGCCTAAATCTCAATTTTCACGTTTCTTACTTAAAAAACAATTTTCACCCCTATTTCGCCCCTTTAGGGGATGAATTTCCAAAAACGCGGTAACACATGTTTCTTTATTTGTAACCAAAAGCCTAAATCTCAATTTTCACGTTTCTCACTTCAAAAACCATCCCAATATTCACGTTTTACACTTCAAAAACAATTTTCACCCCATTTTGCCCCTTTAGGGGATGAATTTCCAAAAACGCAGAATCACGTGTTTCTTTGTTTGTAACCAAAAGCCTAAATCCCAATTTTCATCTTTCTCACTTCAAAAATTAAGGGACTCCCATACAAACTTTCACCCCCTTTTTCCCCCCTTTAGGGGCTGAATTTTCAAAAATCCCTTCTTATTGCTTGCCTACAATACAAAAGGGACCTACTCTCCAAATTTCGTGACTCTAGCTTCAGTAGTTTCGGCTGTGCGTTGATGATAAGTCAGTCAGTCAGTCAGTCAGTCAGTCAGTCAGTCAGTCAGTCAGTCAGTCAATCAGGATTTCTCTCTTTATAATATTACTATGATTGCAAAGAAAGGCACCCCCGCTATCAGAAAAATATACTGATAATGTTGCTAAATTACTATAGAACCCTCTTATAGATGACTAATTACAACATAAGATTTCTTCTCATTTTCTGAATTTAAAATGGCTGCTGCTTCATTTCACCATGTAAACCCCTAAAATATGGAAATTTTATTAGTAAATTATAAAGAACGATATCTACCCTATCAAATAAATACAGTGGGAATGTGGCTAAACAACTAACTAACCCATTAAAAGTCGACTGAATGCAACATTAGATTTTATTCCAATTTTCTGGATTTAAAACAGCTGCTGACCCCGTAAACCCCTGAAATATTAAATTTTTATTAATTAATTGCAAAGAAAGGAACCCTCGCTATCAGAAAAATATACTAAGAATGTGGCTAAATTACTATAGAACCCTCTTAGAGATGACTAATTACAACATAAGATTTCTTCTCATTTTCTGAATTTAAAATGGCTGCTGCTTCATTTCACCATGTAAACCCCTAAAATATGGAAATTTTATTAGTAAATTATAAAGAACGATATCCACCCTATCCAATAAATATAGTGGGAATGTGGCTAAACAACTAACTAACCCTCTAATAGTCGACTGAATGCAACATTAGATTTTATTCCAATTTTCTGGATTTAAAATGGCTGCTGCTTCATTTCACCATGTAAACCCCTAATATATGAAAATTTTATTAGTAAATTACAAAGAACGATATCCACTCTATCAAATAAATACAGTGGGAATATGGCTAAACAATTAACTAACCCTCTATTAGTCGACTGAATGCAACATAGAATTTTATTCCAATTTTCTGGATTTAAAAAAGCTGCTGACCCCGTAGACCCCTGAAATATTTAAACTTTATTAATTAATTGCAAAGAAGGGAACTCCCGCTATCAGAAAAATAAACTAAGAATGTGGCTAAATTACTATAGAACCCTCTTAGAGATGACTAATTACAACATAAGATTTCTTCTCATTTTCTGAATTTAAAATGGCTACTGCTTCATTTCACCATGTAAACCCCTAAAATATGGAAATTTTATTAGTAAATCACAATGAACGATATCCACCCTATCAAATAAATACAGTGGGAATGTGGCTAAACAATTAACTAACCCTCTAATAGTCGACTGAATGCAATATTAGTAGACTATTAGAGGGTTAGTTAATTGTTTAGCCACATTCCCACTGTATTTATTTGATTGGGTGGATATGGTTCTTTGTACTAAAGTCTGTAATAAAATAAATAAATTCGTGTACGTGCTATACGAACTCTCTAAAACATCAGCGCTGAAAACAGTACTATCTGCATATTATGGATACGTTGATTCTGTGATAAGATATGGTGTTATAATATGGGGTAACTCAACAGATAGTCAGAGAGTATTTATCTCACAGAAAAAATGTATTCGCGCCATAGCGGGATTACGCCCGTGGGAATCTTGCAAACCCTTTTTCAAAAAGTTCCAGATATTAACCCTGCCAAGTCTGTATATCCTAGAATGTGCTAAATTCGTTAAAATGCATCCAGAGCTATTTACAAAAGCTTATGAAACGTTTCCGAGAAGTAATAGGAATAGGAACCGAATTGTCGTGCCCATACTTCCTAGGACAGCTTTGTATAGTAAGAGTAGCCATACTATGTGTGGTCGTATATATAATGCTATACCTGACAATATTAAAGCCTTACCAGCTAATAAATTTATAAGGTGTCTTAAAGTATGGTTGGGAGAAAAAAACTTCTACACGGTAGCCGATGTCTTCAATAAGAAGTTTCAGTAATTTAATAATGTTTTTTAATATAATAATAAATCTGTAACCTTAATTCTACAATAAACTGTACATAAATGTTTGCATGTCACAATAATTTTGACTAAATGTTATGGATCTATGAAAATTTATGTTAAGACCGAAATTGTCGGGCACGCCGCAATCGCGGCGGTAAGACCCCTCTTTGAGGAGTGGCTGGATCGGCGGCACGGCGTCCTGACCTACCGCGTGACGCAGGTCCTCACCGGACACGGAAGTTTCGGGAGGTACCTGTGTCTGATGAGGAAGGCAGAAACGCCTGGGTGTCACCACTGCGAGGATCGCCCTGAGGACACAGTAGAGCATACGGTGCAAGACTGCCCCGCTTGGGCAGAGCACCGACGTGTCCTCAGGGCGGCGATAGGCGGAGACCTCTCGCGCCCGGCATTGGTCGAGGCCATGCTGCGGGGCGAGACGGAGTGGGAAGCGGTCGCCTCCTTCTGCGAAGCAGTCATGCTATCGAAGGAGGAGGCGGGCCGCTTGAGGGAGAGGATGGCGTCCTCCCTCCAGCCCAGCCGCAGTGGTGGTCGCCCACGGCGTCGGGCGCCGGCCGACGATCTCCGGCCACCGTAGGCGCGGGCATGCGGACAGCGAGTAAAGGGCAACTCGCTGTCCGACCATGGACCATGCCCGGGTCGACGGCGCGTTGTGTTCCACGCGCGCCTCAAAGAACGTCAGCAAGATGACGGGGCCCCCCCTGTAGAGGGCCGATGCCTGCCGGGGTCGCGGGGCTTATCTCATTACCGTGACCCCGGAACGTAAAGGGCTATTGAAGGAACACCGTGGATTTTAGTCAGTACAAGTCTGACAGTCCCTCCCGCCCTGCCCGGGGTGGGAGGACTCATTTGATGATTTTACCACGATAAAAAAAAAAAAAAAAAAAAAAAAAAAAAAAAAAAGACCGAAATTGTACCAACATTTATAGCAAATAAATTGATTTGATTTGATTTGATTTGATTTGATTTGATTTGATTTGATTTGTAATTTACTAATAAAATTTTCATATTTCGGGGGTTTACATGGTGAAATGAAGCAGCAGCCATTTTAAATTCAGAAAATGAGAAGAAATCTTATGTTGTAATTAGTCATCTCTAAGAGGGTTCTATAGTAATTTAGCCACATTCTTAGTATATTTTTCTGATAGCGGGGGTTCCTTTCTTTGCAATGAATTAATAAAATTTTAATATTTCAGGGGTTTACGGGGTCAGCAGCTGTTTTAAATCCAGAAAATTGGAATAAAATCTGATGTTGCATTCAGTCGACTTTTAGAGGGTTACTTAGTTGTTTAGCCACATTCCCACTGTATTTATTTGATAGGGTGGATATCGTTCTTTGGAATTTACTAATAAAATTTTCATATTTTAGGGGTTTGCATGGTGAAATGAAGCAGCAGCCATTTTAAATTCAGAAAATGAGAGTAAAATCTAATGTTGCATTCAGTAGACTTTTAAGGGGTTATTTAGCCACATTCCCACTATATTTATTTGATAGGGTGGATATCGTTCTTTACAATTTACTAATAAAATTTTCATATTTTAGGGGTTTACATGGTGAAATGAAGCAGCAGCCATTTTAAATCCAGAAAATTGGAATAAAATCTAATGTTGCATTCAGTCGACTATTAGAGGGTTAGTTAATTGTTTAGCCACATTCCCACTGTATTTATTTGATAGGGTGGATATCGTTCTTTGGAATTTACTAATAAAATTTTCATATTTTAGGGGTTTGCATGGTGAAATGAAGCAGCAGCCATTTTAAATTCAGAAAATGAGAGTAAAATCTAATGTTGCATTCAGTAGACTTTTAAGGGGTTAGTTAGTTATTTAGCCACATTCCCACTATATTTATTTGATAGGGTGGATATCGTTCTTTACAATTTACTAATAAAATTTTCATATTTTAGGGGTTTACATGGTGAAATGAAGCAGCAGCCATTTTAAATTCAGAAAATACAGTAAAATCTAATGTTGCATTCAGTAGACTTTTAAAGGGTTAGTTAGTTGTTTAGCCACATTCCCACTGTATTTATTTGATAGGGTGGATATCGTTCTTTGGAATTTACTAATAAAATTTTCATATTTTAGGGGTTTGCATGGTGAAATGAAGCAGCAGCCATTTTAAATTCAGAAAATGAGAGTAAAATCTAATGTTGCATTCAGTAGACTTTTAAGGGGTTAGTTAGTTATTTAGCCACATTCCCACTATATTTATTTGATAGGGTGGATATCGTTCTTTACAATTTACTAATAAAATTTTCATATTTTAGGGGTTTACATGGTGAAATGAAGCAGCAGCCATTTTAAATTCAGAAAATACAGTAAAATCTAATGTTGCATTCAGTAGACTTTTAAAGGGTTAGTTAGTTGTTTAGCCACATTCCCACTGTATTTATTTGATAGGGTAGATATCGTTCTTTACAATTTACTAATAAAATTTTCATATTTTAGGGGTTTACATGGTGAAATGAAGCAGCAGCCATTTTAAATTCAGAAAATACAGTAACATCTAATGTTGCATTCAGTAGACTTTTAAAGGGTTAGTTAGTTGTTTAGCCACATTCCCACTATATTTATTTGATAGGGTGGATATCGTTCTTTATAATTTACTAATAAAATTTTCATATTTTAGGGGTTTACATGGTGAAATGAAGCTGCAGCCATTTTAAATTCAGAAAATACAGTAAAATCTAATGTTGCATTCAGTAGACTTGTAAGGGGTTAGTTAGTTATTTAGCCACATTCCCACTATATTTATTTGATAGGGTGGATATCGTTCTTTACAATTTACTAATAAAATTTCTATATTTTAGGGGTTTGCATGGTGAAATGAAGCAGCAGCCATTTTAAATTCCGAAAATGAGAAGAAATCTTATGTTGTAATTAGTCATCTCTAAGAGGGGTCTATAGTAATTTAGCCACATTCTTAGTTTATTTTTCTGATAGCGGGAGTTCCCTTCTTTGCAATTAATTAATAAAGTTTAAATATTTCAGGGGTCTACGGGGTCAGCAGCTGTTTTAAATCCAGAAAATTGGAATAAAATCTAATGTTGCATTCAGTCGACTATTAGAGGGTTAGTTAATTGTTTAGCCACATTCCCACTGTATTTATTTGATAGGGTGGATATCGTTCTTTAGAATTTACTAATAAAATTTTCATATTTTAGGGGTTTACATGGTGAAATGAAGCAGCAGCCATTTTAAATTCAGAAAATACATTAAAATCTAATGTTGCATTCAGTAGACTTTTAAAGGGTTAGTTAGTTGTTTAGCCACATTCCCACTGTATTTATTTGATAGGGTGGATATCGTTCTTTGTAATTTACTAATAAAATTTTCATATTTTAGGGGTTTACATGGTGAAATGAAGCAGCAGCCATTTTAAATTCAGAAAATACATTAAAATCTAATGTTGCATTCAGTAGACTTTTAAAGGGTTAGTTAGTTGTTTAGCCACATTCCCACTATATTTATTTGATAGGGTAGATATCGTTCTTTGTAATTTACTAATAAAATTTTCATATTTTAGGGGTTTACATGGTGAAATGAAGCAGCAGCCATTTTAAATTCAGAAAATACAGTAAAATCTAATGTTGCATTCAGTAGACTTTTAAAGGGTTAGTTAGTTGTTTAGCCACATTCCCACTGTATTAATTTGATAGGGTAGATATCGTTCTTTACAATTTACTAATAAAATTTTCATATTTTAGGGGTTTACATGGTGAAATGAAGCAGCAGCCATTTTAAATTCAGAAAATACAGTAACATCTAATGTTGCATTCAGTAGACTTTTAAAGGGTTAGTTAGTTGTTTAGCCACATTCCCACTATATTTATTTGATAGGGTGGATATCGTTCTTTATAATTTACTAATAAAATTTTCATATTTTAGGGGTTTACATGGTGAAATGAAGCTGCAGCCATTTTAAATTCAGAAAATACAGTAAAATCTAATGTTGCATTCAGTAGACTTGTAAGGGGTTAGTTAGTTATTTAGCCACATTCCCACTATATTTATTTGATAGGGTGGATATCGTTCTTTACAATTTACTAATAAAATTTCTATATTTTAGGGGTTTGCATGGTGAAATGAAGCAGCAGCCATTTTAAATTCCGAAAATGAGAAGAAATCTTATGTTGTAATTAGTCATCTCTAAGAGGGGTCTATAGTAATTTAGCCACATTCTTAGTTTATTTTTCTGATAGCGGGAGTTCCCTTCTTTGCAATTAATTAATAAAGTTTAAATATTTCAGGGGTCTACGGGGTCAGCAGCTGTTTTAAATCCAGAAAATTGGAATAAAATCTAATGTTGCATTCAGTCGACTATTAGAGGGTTAGTTAATTGTTTAGCCACATTCCCACTGTATTTATTTGATAGGGTGGATATCGTTCTTTAGAATTTACTAATAAAATTTTCATATTTTAGGGGTTTACATGGTGAAATGAAGCAGCAGCCATTTTAAATTCAGAAAATGAGAAGAAATCTTATGTTGTAATTAGTCATCTCTAAGAGGGTTCTATAGTAATTTAGCCACATTCTTAGTATATTTTTCTGATAGCGGGGGTGCCTTTCTTTGCAGTCAATTAATAAAAATTTAATATTTCAGGGGTTTACGGGGTCAGCAGCTGTTTTAAATCCAGAAAATTGGAATAAAATCTAATGTTGCATTCAGTCGACTATTAGAGGGTTAGTTAATTGTTTAGCCACATTCCCACTGTATTTATTTGATAGGGTGGATATCGTTCTTTAGAATTTACTAATAAAATTTTCATATTTTAGGGGTTTACATGGTGAAATGAAGCAGCAGCCATTTTAAATTCAGAAAATGAGAAGAAATCTTATGTTGTAATTAGTCATCTCTAAGAGGGTTCTATAGTAATTAAGCCACATTCTTAGTATATTTTTCTGTTAGCGGGGGTTCCTTTCTTTGCAATTAGATAATAAAAATTTAATACTTCAGGGGTTTACGGGGTCAGCAGCTGTTTTAAATCCAGAAAATTGGAATAAAATCTAATGTTGCATTCAGTCGACTATTAGAGGGTTAGTTAATTGGTAAGCCACATTTCCACTGTATTTATTTGATAAGGTGGATATCGTTCTTTATAATTTACTTATGAAATTTCCATATTTTAGGAGTTTACATGGTGAAATGAAGCAGCAGCCATTTTAAATTCAGAAAATGAGTGTAAAATCTAATGTTGCATTCAGTAGACTTTTAGAGGGTTAGTTAGTTGTTTAGCCACATTCCCACTATATTTATTTGATAGGGTAGATATCGTTCTTTGTAATTTACTAATAAAATTTTCATATTTTAGGGGTTTACATGGTGAAATGAAGCAGCAGCTATTTTAAATTCAGAAAATACATTAAAATCTAATGTTGCATTCAGTAGACTTTTAAAGGGTTAGTTAGTTGTTTAGCCACATTCCCACTATATTTATTTGATAGGGTAGATATCGTTCTTTGTAATTTACTAATAAAATTTTCATATTTTAGGGGTTTACATGGTGAAATGAAGCAGCAGCCATTTTAAATTCAGAAAATACAGTAAAATCTAATGTTGCATTCAGCAGACTTTTAAAGGGTTAGTTGTTTAGCCACATTCCCACTGTATTTATTTGATAGGGTGGATATCGTTCTTTATAATTTACTAATAAAATTTCTATATTTTAGGGGTTTGCATGGTGAAATGAAGCAGCAGCCATTTTAAATTCCGAAAATGAGAAGAAATCTTATGTTGTAATTAGTCATCTCTAAGAGGGGTCTATAGTAATTTAGCCACATTCTTAGTTTATTTTTCTGATAGCGGGAGTTCCCTTCTTTGCAATTAATTAATAAAGTTTAAATATTTCAGGGGTCTACGGGGTCAGCAGCTGTTTTAAATCCAGAAAATTGGAATAAAATCTAATGTTGCATTCAGTCGACTATTAGAGGGTTAGTTAATTGGTTAGCCACATTTCCACTGTATTTATTTGATAAGGTGGATATCGTTCTTTATAATTTACTTATGAAATTTCCATATTTTAGGAGTTTACATGGTGAAATGAAGCAGCAGCCATTTTAAATTCAGAAAATGAGTGTAAAATCTAATGTTGCATTCAGTAGACTTTTAGAGGGTTAGTTAGTTGTTTAGCCACATTCTCACTGCATTTATTTGATAGGGTAGATATCGTTCTTTATAATTTACTAATAAAATTTCCATATTTTAGGGGTTTACATGGTGAAATGAAGCAGTAGCCATTTTAAATTCAGAAAATGAGAAGAAATCTTATGTTGTAATTAGTCATCTCTAAGAGGGTTCTATAGTAATTTAGCCACATTCTTAGTATATTTTTCTGATAGCGAGGGTTCCTTTCTTTGCAATTAATTAATAAAATTTTAATATTTCAGGGGTTTACGGGGTCAGCAGCTGTTTTAAATCCAGAAAATTGGAATAAAATCTAATGTTGCATTCAGTCGACTATTAGAGGGTTAGTTAAATGTTTAGCCACATTCCCGCTGTATTTATTTGATAGGGTGGATATCGTTCTTTGTAATTTACTAATAAAATTTTCATATTTTAGGGGTTTACATGGTGAAATGAAGCAGCAGCCATTTTAAATTCAGAAAATACATTAAAATCTAATGTTGCATTCAGTAGACTTTTAAAGGGTTAGTTAGTTGTTTAGCCACATTCCCACTGTATTTATTTGATAGGGTGGATATCGTTCTTTGTAATTTACTAATAAAATTTTCATATTTTAGGGGTTTACATGGTGAAATGAAGCAGCAGCCATTTTAAATTCAGAAAATACAGTAAAATCTAATGTTGCATTCAGTAGACTTTTAAAGGGTTAGTTAGTTGTTTAGCCACATTCCCACTGTATTAATTTGATAGGGTGGATATCATTCTTTGTAATTTACTAATAAAATTTTCATATTTTAGGGGTTTACATGGTGAAATGAAGCAGCAGCCATTTTAAATCCAGAAAATACAGTAAAATCTAATGTTGCATTCAGTAGACTTTTAAAGGGTTAGTTAGTTGTTTAGCCACATTCCCACTATATTTATTTGATAGGGTGGATATCGTTCTTTATAATTTACTAATAAAATTTCTATATTTTAGGGGTTTACATGGTGAAATGAAGCAGCAGCCATTTTAAATTCAGAAAATGAGAAGAAATCTTATGTTGTAATTAGTCATCTCTAAGAGGGTTCTATAGTAATTTAGCCACATTCTTAGTATATTTTTCTGTTAGCGGGGGTTCCTTTCTTTGCAATTAGATAATAAAAATTTAATATTTCAGGGGTTTACGGGGTCAGCAGCTGTTTTAAATCCAGAAAATTGGAATAAAATCTAATGTTGCATTCAGTCGACTATTAGAGGGTTAGTTAATTGTTTAGCCACATTCCCACTGTATTTATTTGATAGGGTGGATATCGTTCATTGTGATTTACTAATAAAATTTTCATATTTTAGGGGATTACATGGTGAAATGAAGCAGCAGCCATTTTAAATTCAGAAAATGAGAGTAAAATCTAATGTTGCATTCAGTAGACTTTTAGAGGGTTAGTTAGTTGTTTAGCCACATTCTCACTGCATTTATTTGATAGGGTAGATATCGTTCTTTATAATTTACTAATAAAATTTCCATATTTTAGGGGTGTACATGGTGAAATGAAGCAGCAGCCATTTTAAATTCAGAAAATGAGAAGAAATCTTATGTTGTAATTAGTCATCTCTAAGAGGGTTCTATAGTAATTTAGCCACATTCTTAGTATATTTTTCTGATAGCGGGGGTTCCTTTCTTTGCAATTAATTAATAAAATTTTAATATTTCAGGGGTTTACGGGGTCAGCAGCTGTTTTAAATCCAGAAAATTGGAATAAAATCTGATGTTGTATTCAGTCGACTTTTAGAGGGTTATTTAGTTGTTTAGCCACATTCCCACTGTATTTCTCTGATAGGTTGGGTATCGTTCTTTGTAATTTATGAATAAAATTTTCATATTTTAGGGGATTACATGGTGAAATGAAGCAGCAGCCATTTTAAATTCAGAAAATGAGAGTAAAATCTAATGTTGCATTCAGTAGACTTTTAGAGGGTTAGTTAGTTGTTTAGCCACATTCTCACTGCATTTATTTGATAGGGTAGATATCGTTCTTTATAATTTACTAATAAAATTTCCATATTTTAGGGGTTTACATGGTGAAATGAAGCAGCAGCCATTTTAAATTCAGAAAATGAGAAGAAATCTTATGTTGTAATTAGTCATCTCTAAGAGGGTTCTATAGTAATTTAGCCACATTCTTAGTATATTTTTCTGATAGCGGGGGTTCCTTTCTTTGCAATTAATTAATAAAATTTTAATATTTCAGGGGTTTACGGGGTCAGCAGCTGTTTTAAATCCAGAAAATTGGAATAAAATCTGATGTTGCATTCAGTCGACTATTAGAGGGTTATTTAGTTGTTTAGCCACATTCCCACTGTATTTCTCTGATAGGTTGGGTATGGTTCTTTGTAATTTATGAATAAAAATTCCTTATTTGAGGAGTTTACATGGTGAAATGTAGCAGCAGCCATTTTAAATCCAAATCATGGGATTAAAAAATCAATGCTTTTTCAAAGGATAATTAGAGGACAAATCGTATCTTAGCCACATTCTTTCTATTTTTTTCTAATAGCTTAGATGTCTATCTTTGCAATGTATATATAAATTTTTGATATTTCAGGGGTTTACAGGGTAGCAGCAGTTTTTTTATATCCAGATAATGGGAATAAAATCGAATGTTGTATTCAGTCGAGTTTTAGAGGGTTAGTTAGTTGTTTAGCCACATTCTTATTATATTTCTCTGATAGTTTGGGTATCGTTCTTTGTAATTTATGAATAAAATTTCCACAATTTAGGGGTTTACATGGTTAAATAAAAAAGATAAAAGCAACAGCCGTTTTTAATTCAGAAAGTGGTTTTTTTAATTTTTGGATGTCCTGCTGTCTTCATTTTATACCTATTAAGTTGTTCAGGCTTTTCCTATAATTTTTAACCATTTTTCTGCCATAAATACGTTTTAAAACAGCACGAAAAAAAGAACCTACTTAATTTGGTCGGATTATTGGCTGCTACATTTTGGCTGCCAACTTCACACCGGTATAGGCTGTTGGTGATGAAATATTTATGATGGGCCTGATACCGTATTATAACAGGAAAATGAGGTAAATCATCCACTAATATCGCCAATGTTGGAAATCTAATATATTTGCGCGAATAATCTAATCAAAATATTTTATTTTTGAAAAACCAACCGGATTTTACCGAAGGTAAAACCAACGTTACAAACTTGGTGAAAAATTAAAAATATTTTTAAATGACACTATGTTTTACTTTGAAAGGCGTACAAATATTTGGTAGGTATCATAGACTTATAACTATAAGACTAGCAACGGTATTGTTAGAGTAAGATGTGTAGATACGCTATGGTACGAGTGCGAAAATGATACAGATACTTTTTTCTGTCCTTATCGGCGTATTCAGTTTTTTGCTGGCGGAGATTGATAACTGTCAAAATGTCTGCCAAACAAAAGATCATATTGAATAGTTCATGTTTTCGTGTGGTTTTATAAGTTAAACAGTGCCGTATTTTGTGAGAACTCGTTAGAGAAAAAAGACAAAAGTGTGTTGATAATGGGTGGTTGTAGCATTTTAGGCTGTGATAGGCATAGTGAAAGAAAAGAAGATGGAATACAATTACAACTCGTAAGTAAACATTTACGTATTTTTTCACCCTTTGATTATGCTGAGAATTTCCATTCTTATACATTTATTGCCCCCTTTGGTTAGTACATGGCCTACAAGGTTGTTCTATACCAATTTCGTCATAAAATATCATAACAAACCCAACCAAACCTAACGACAGAAGAAAATAGTGTTGCCAGATAATTAAAAAAAATTCCCACTAAGTAATGATACAGTACATTCTACAGGTTTCCATCTGACCCTAGTTTACGAAGAAGGTAGATTGATGCTACCGGACGTCAGAATCGGCTGCTACCAAGAAAAAATATATTTATCTGAAGCCATTCGCTGTACCAACCAAATACGTGGATTATATATATACATATCAGAATTGCTAAAGAATGATTTGGAGGCGGAACAGTCGACAAATTCTAAATCAAACAAAAAAACATACACCCAAAATTTAAAATATTCCACCGCCACGCCCGCCGCGCCGGTGAAGAAACAAAAGTTGGTTAGTAAGTTAGTAAATTTAGTTTTAGTTTTTTTGCATAATAATTTATGATGTCATCTGTTATATCATCTTAGTATGTCGCCTCATAAATTGTTGCAGGTCGAGATTCCAATCAGCTAATGTACGACAATATACAACATGTCCCAAAATTCAACGATAAGCGGGCACCAGAGGGTTGACATGCTCATGACTACGCGAGAAAAAAAAGAAAAGAAAAAAAAACTTAACTTTAAAGAAATTACATAAAAAAAATTAAATCCTTCAAAAATTTACACCCGATATTTTTAATTACCATGACCACAATGTTTTAAATATTTCTGAATTTCTTTTTATACCGAAAACCTAAGTAGCACTGCTACCCACCACAACCCTTAAAAAATCCAGAATGCCTGTAGATTTGACACAAAAATCAATCAAAATTATTTTATACCCTAAAATTTTGATAGATTTTTACTTTCTGCACATTTTAGAGGGCCTCATAAGTTTCTCGATGCTGTGTGTAGTCCGCCAACCCGCACCAGGCCAGCGTGGTGGACTAACGCCTAACCCCTCTCATTCTGAGAAGAGGCCCGTGCCCAGCAGTGGGACAGTAATGGGCTGGATTTATTTATTTTTAGTAAAACATAGATTCAGCAACAACAAAGCAAAATAATAATTATTTTGCTTTGTTGTTGCTGGAAAAACAAAAACAAATTTCTCATCTTATTTAAAGGTCATTGAATAACTGAATATAAATTACTGTTGTAAAATTGATCTCATTTGATAGAATTTTTAATTAATAATAATAACAGTTTTTTTTTAATATACGCTTTTAATTTAAATCTAACATGTTTCATTATTGTGAATTCCAAGTTTTTAGTGGATAGAGAAGAACTTCTATTTTCGCATGTTTATTTCGAAACCAGTTCTAAACGAAATTAAATATCAAATATATAGGAGATGGCGTATATTAAATTAATAACTCAATTTCGTGAAAATATCATTTAGTATCGGTTTCAAAATAAAGATGCGAATATGGCTGAATTTACCGTAATGTAGTGGAAATAGTATTTTGATGGCAACACACATTGTTAAAGCGAGACACATTGACGTAGCCACGTAAGTTATCCGTCTAGTTGTCCTATGTCTATGGTAGGTATGCATGTATATTATAGCATTTTAATCACTCAAGCAGTTATGGCCTACGTCTAAAATTGGAATATTTTTTATTGGTATAAATCGGAATCTGGAAAAGTTCTGTTCATTCCAATGACGTAAGAAGCCTCTCTTACGAGAAGGACCTGGCATGACTACAAAACAACGTGATTACTATGTAGTCTGTGGTGTAAAACAAAAGCTATCGAGACATCTAAATGGCGGCTTAGTGTAGTGATGCACCCGTATGCCATTCGATATGTTTGTCGATATGCTGTCAGAAATGTTGATATAGGTCGCTCTCAAAGGACAATCTAAGGCAACGTCCAACCAAATAATATCTTACCCCAACAGGCAGTGGGACAATATAAAGGCTTAAAATAATAATTATCCCAACATAGGTTCCAATTTAGAAAGCTCTCGTAACGTTTTTTTATAGCTTTAACTTAGTAACAGAGGATATTACAGGTACGTATAGAGATAGGCAAACATCTAATAAGGTGACCTTTAGTCTCTTTTGTCCTTCTCTCTCACGACAGTTTATACGTGCGCGAACGGGCGCGAACTTTCCCACACCACGCCGCTTTTTGCTCAAGGTATTTGCCGGTTAACGTTCGGCGTCGCAGGGGACAGTGAAGTTTATCAGCATTAGTGTATAATCTATGGTGAAGTTATTCCGTACTATTCGGGAACAACTTTGCAATCGAATATTTATTTTTTTGTTGTTGTTAGAACTGTTTATATAATATAGGTAGTAGGTACTAAGTAATATTCAAGGAAAAGGAAAGGGATAGGGGTAGGACAGGATGTAAAAGTAGATACTTCCGAAGGCTATACAACAATTTCTTCCTTGCGGAAATTGAACCCATACGAGACTAATATTAGGCATCACGTAACAAGCCAAATGAAACAAGCTAATAATATTAATCCTTTTTTTATTAATTTATAAACCATACAATTTTACATTTTTAAATATTATTCATTATGGGATAAAGTAGTGTCTTACGGCACGGGCGCTATGTTATGCGCATTCAGAATTCTAGTCTAAACCCTCTCTCTGAGCTCCGGATTCATGCTCGCCCAAGACGTGAACACCTTTATCCCCGAGGGGAATACTTTACTATTCACACCTGCGAGACAATAAAAACAATAATATTAGAAACGAAGTATTAATATCTCTTTTATTCATTATTAAAACAATAAGAAAATAAAATAATATTAAAATTAAAATAATAAAAAAGTAGAGTATCGACAATAAAAAATGCATGAGCGGACAACACTACCTCCATATCAACAACAAATAATTTTCACGAAATATACTGAAAAACGTGATGAAATCATAGGCAAAATGTTAAATTCATGTAGCTATATTGCCAAGCTTTCTCAATTATGCATAAACTTATTAGAATTGTGTCTATTGGGACATATTTTCATAATAATAAAGTACGTACCGGTGCAATGTTATGTTTGGTCGATTTCCGCTTCTTTTAATGCCGCACCCAATAATACCACAGTTCGGCATATTGTTTATAAAGTCAGTTCTTGTTTTGATTTAATAAACACACAATATCACTATAGATTAAGGAAATATTATTAAATTACGTACAAAAATAAAGCGCGTTGACAGCTGATGTACCTGACATAGCGACTGACAGGTGAGAAATCATAATGGCGGACCGCCAGCTTCTTTTCCGTCCGTTTCCTATAGATAATGTTAAACATGGTTAAACATGACAAGTCCTTTGGTTTCCTAACGTCACTGGTTCATTCTGAAATCTGAATAAACATAATCTAAGCCACGGTACGATCTTGGTACGATCATACGTAGTATCTCTAAGTAGTCTGTGGTACGATCCAATCCAGCTTTACAGCTTACAGATGTACGAAATGCACGGAGGAAAGTCCGTGACGAAATGTTATTTTTTGCGTGGCAGGTGTAGAAGCATAGATTTATAGAGAGCGTAAGCGACATTGTAAATCTATGTGTCGAACGGAAGAATATCTCTGTTCCTTCTTTCCGTTCTTTCCTCACTTCTTTCATGCTTCCTTCTCCTCCGTGTCCGTGACGAAATGTTATTTTTTGCGTGGCAGGTGTAGAAGCATAGATTTATAGAGAGCGTAAGCGACATTGTAAATCTATGTGTCGAACGGAAGAATATCTCTGTTCCTTCTTTCCGTTCTTTCCTCACTTCTTTCAAGCTTCCTTCCTACAGACATTTTCAATGCGCGAAATTAACACTGACAGCACAGTCAAGTCACCCGTGAACCCGAAAAACATTATTATTTATTATCTGTGTGCTTGCTTTGTATGTTATGGCGGGTTTGCGGTTTTTCTTCCGCAAGTAAGGATTTTTCTTTTAGTAGATGAGGTTTATCTATCTAACATCACTTACCAAAGCACTAAGAATGGCATCTGCTCCGAAAAAGCAGAAGTTATCAACAGCATCGGTATCGGAAAGTAAGGGAAGCAGTCAAAATGTCGAAGAGTTCATGAAGAAGTTACAAGCTAAACGCGAAGACACTGCAGAGTCAATTACAAAGTATAAGTTCAACAAAAAGCGAGTTAGAATCGTGTCTCAGGAGCAGATGGTGGCTGACGATTGCGACGGGGTGGTGTACTGGATGTCTCGGGACAGTAGGGTGCAGGACAACTGGGCATTTTTGTTCGCACAGAAACTTGCGCTCAAGAACGAAGTCCCGCTTCATGTGTGTTTTTGTTTGATAGCCAAGTATTTAGACGCTTCTGTCAGACAATTTGATTTTCTAATTAAAGGTAAATAACTACTTCAATTTGGGATACTGAAACGAATTTTTGTTACACCACAGAATGCCTTTTTCCTGAATACTGTAATGTGTGTGGTTTGTGCTTTTTAGGTTTAGAGAAAGTAGCAGCAGACTGCAAGAAGCTCAACATATCATTCCACTTGTTAGAAGGGAGCGGAGCGGAAGTGTTGCCTCAATGGGTTGTGAAACATAACATAGGGGCAGTGGTCTGTGACTTCAATCCGTTACGAGTACCTCTCGGTTGGTTAGAAGGAGTGAAGAAGAAACTTAAGAAGAATGTACCACTCATTCAGGTAACACTGTTGATAGGATACATTTTGTAACTAATCTTATAGGAAACGTTATTTGCAGTGCTCAAAATTATTCTTGATGAATCTATGAATGTTGAGGATAAGTACTAATTCACTGCTAGACATTATGGCCTATCACCATGTTATAAAAGAGATCTTTGTCCGCACCTGTGTATAGTTAACATTTTGATTCTCATTGATGGTTAGTCAACAGAACAATTTGTTTCATAAAACAGTTGTGTATTTTACGCTGAAATTCAATTTCCAGGTAGACGCTCACAACATTGTGCCATGCTGGGTGGCTTCAGAAAAACAGGAGTACTCCGCTAGAACAATAAGGAACAAAATTAACTCAAAGCTAGATGAATACCTGACGGAGTTCCCTCCTGTCATCAAACACCCATACACTGCCAAGTTTCAGCCAGAGGTGAGAATATTAATATTAATTTATTTTATTTTTACACAGAGAATTTTGAGTTGTTTTGGATAGGTTGACCTATGAGTACATTGTATAACAGTTAACCATTTATGTACTCATGATAATGAACAACTTTGCAAAAGAAAAACCTTTTCCATGTGATTTTTTTTTCCCATTCATATTTAGTATTAGGTTGATGTTGAATGTCAAGTCAAAAAAAAATCACAGTAAAATAATTTTTCTTTTACAGAGTTGTTCATGAGTAAGTACAATAATTTGTTAATTTATCCGAAATGTCTTAAAATTCACTGTGTATACATAAAATCGTTCAGGATAAAAGACAACATTAAAATAATTTTGAAAGGAACAGATAAGCTTTAAGTACTTAAGTACGTAAATTACTTCTTCCAACCTCTCTATCAGATATATACCCGAAACCCTCACGTATACACCACCTGTCAACTCCTTTGCTATGCTTCCAACCGACGAGTGTGAGATCCTCCAATTGATCAAAGGACTAAAGGATAACTGTGCAGTTGGTTCCGATCAGATCTCAGGAAAGATAGTGAAGAGATATATTCTTGTTTTATTGCCTGTGGTTACACACATTTGTAACTTGGCCATTTCGACTGGTGAATTTCCACAGGCTTTCAAATCTGCACTCATCAAACCCATACATAAGGGTGGCGGTAGGGACTGTGTCGCTAATTATAGACCTATCTCCATATTGCCAACGCTCTCAAAAATCTTAGAGCGCCTAATGAATTCCCGTTTGATTAAATTTCTTGAAGCTAATAACCTTCTTTCACCAGCTCAATTTGGTTTTCGTCCAGGTAAGTCTACCAATGACGCTGTACATGAATTAGTTAACTCTATAATTACCACCCTCGATGGAAGAAAGAAATGTTTAACGGTATTCCTTGATTTGGCAAAGGCTTTCGACACAGTCTCTATCCCACATCTTCTGCTCAAAATGGAAAGATTAGGGATACGTGGTCTTCCTCTAAAATTATTCCAAGATTACCTTACCAACAGGAAGCAAAGAACTAGAATCGATCATCGTATAAGTGATGAACTTTCTGTTGACTTTGGTGTGCCTCAGGGAAGTATACTGGGGCCGACCCTATTCTTGATCTACATAAACGACCTCTGCCAACTCCAGTTTGTCAATGGCAAGGTTGTCACTTTCGCCGATGACACTGCTCTCTTCTTTTGTGGTGATAACTGGGATGACGTCTTTGGGATGGCTCAGGTTGGATTCAATAGGGTAGGTGCTTGGTTGCGAAGTAACTTGTTGACTGTCAATGTATCGAAAACTAAATATGTAGCTTTCTCACTTAGACCAAACATGTTACCTCCACCTTCTCTTACCATCATAGCCCACTCGTGTGGGCCAGGGATTCTTTCCTGCCCTTGTCCTTCCCTTCAGAGGGCCGACAGCATAAGATATCTCGGGGTCATTGTGGATCAATGTCTAACCTTCAAACCACATGTGGATGTCTTGGTGACTAGGTTACGTAAGCTTATTTATATCTTTAAGACTCTCAGGCACGTAGCTGACTACCGAGTCATCAGGATGGTCTACAGTGGTTTGTGTCAATCACTCGTGGACTATTGCATTACATCTTGGGGTGGCGCGGCCAAAACTCATTTACTTGAGGCAGAAAGAGCTCAACGTGCCATACTCAAGGTTGCAGCTGGTTTTCCCTTTCGCTTTCCAACAGTCGAACTGTACAAGAAGTGGGATGTGCTTACTGTCAGGCAATCGTTCGTACTACACACGGTTCTCAAAAAACATTTACAGATAGTATACGACCCGAAACTATTGCAAGGGAAGCGTCGTAAGGGTGCAGTATGCCGATCCTTACCATTCCGCACAAGTCGGTCCCACCACTTTTTCTGCTTCCTCGGTGATTACCTTTATAATAAGGTAAACAGCACGCTCAACATCTATCCGCTTCTCAAACCAAATTGCAAACTAAAGGTATCTAAATACCTAAAAACACTGAGCTACGATGACACAGAAGCATTACTACATATGCTGATATAATTTGTTAATTTTAAACGGGCTAGTCTGATTTAACGTCTCTTGGGGTCCTGGTCTTCTCATCTCATCTTTTCCGCTAAGTACTAACATATGCCTATGTCTCTGAACTACCGTTTAATTATGCACTCACTTCTAACTTTACCACCCTCACACCACACCTACCACAACACACATCACCCAAATTCAATAACTCATTATTCAACGTCTGCTTCTTTTTTCTTTTTATGCCTTTTATTGTTTTTCATAACAGCTTGTTTAAATAATTTGTTTGTTTCTATTTGCATGTATTTCGGTGAATAACGACTGATTTAAGGCCTAGTTTGTATGCAACTGCCTCGTGGGGCCTGGTGACCTGTAATACAGGTTTGTTTTACAAACCTACAACGGGCACCAGCTCTCACAATGCAGATAACTATATTCAAGCCCCTACTGTATTTATCGTGTCTACTACATTGTGAGAGAAATAAATAAATATCTTATCTTAGTACAATCTGTGAATTTCTGGTCAACCATCCTTAAGACCAAAATCGTTTGCACTTTGTCTAAACTCAGAGTTACTATTAAGCGGGCCGCAGTTGTTCAAAGCATTTTGTTGGTGAAATTTATCACTGCAAAGTATGATGACTACTTACCCTTTATAGCATCCATAACTACTACTGTTAGCCTCATAAAGTTATTACTATTACCACTAGTAATAATAACTTTATGGTTAGCCTGCACCATCCCACTGCTGAGCAAAGGCCTCCCCCATGATTTCCAGGCTTTTCGGTCTTGAGGCAGTGTGAACCATTCGTTATTAGTTTTATCAAGTTCGTCCCCGCCATATCTTTCGTGATCTGCCGCGTCGCCTTCTCGCCATATCAGCTGACATAATTTCCAGAAGAATTTTACTTACTAAGATAGGTTAGTTACCTTAACATATTTGGAGGCCAAGTGAATAAATGATTATAAAATGATGCAGGTGTACAGCAAGTTGTATTAAGTACTATTAGTTGTATTGTTGTATTAAGTATTATCTATGGTGTGGTTACTTAATCTGTTCTATAAAATTCCAGCCTATAGACTGGGATGAAGCAATAGTATCCAGAGAGGCAGACAAAACTGTAGGCCCAGTAGCATGGGCCCGTCCTGGCTATGATGAAGCCCTCAAAATGCTGAATAGCTTCCTTGATCAGAGGCTCAAGGTGTTCGCGACTAAGAGGAATGATCCTACAAAAGATGCGCTCAGTAATTTATCACCATGGTATCATTTTGGTAAGAAATTATAACTTGCCTTACTAGCAAAACAAATGAAAAATTCTTGTGAATTGAATTTGCTGTCCACCTTATACTAGAAACAGAACTAGCATCTTATAATTTGGATTTCTTGCTAATATTTGTTTTCTATTTGGAGCTCTAATAGTAAATAGACATTCTAAAATTTATTGACTCTGAAGTTAAAACTGAAATTGTATATTATTACGTATATAATTGCTTGTTTACTGAAAAAATAAAAATTACAACATTATTTACAATATAGGTATAGTATATATATTTACAATAATATATACTAATACAATCCTACCTGAACTAAGAATTAGGATAAACCTGTACCTCAGATATCTAAAGTGCATAACGGAAAAAGAAAGAAAAATTATAACTGGGATAAAACTATCTCTTTCGCGTTTCCTCTCTCCTTTCAGCTAGCATAATGACAGGCAAGGAGGAATTTTTCGTTTTGTCTTCTGTCAAAAGGACAAAGGGTAGAGAAAACTGGTTAGTCCACCTGCATGCTAGCCCCTGCAAGAGCAGTTTGTTATATAAATATTTCTTAAAATTCCAATTAAATTATTTCAGGACAAATTTCAGTCCAGAGAGTGGCACTTTGTGTACAAGAGTACAAATCAAAGTATACAGAGTCCGTAAATGCTTATTTAGAGGAGGCGATCGTTCGTCGGGAGCTGGCAGATAACTTCTGTTTCTACTGTGAACATTACGACAGCATCAAAGGCGCCAGCCAGTGGGCACAGAAGACGTTGGACAGTCACAGGTAAGTTAATATGAACAGAAATAGACACAAATTACTTATATTGTTTATAATAAACTATATTGGACTTAATATTTACCTTGTATGCTTGCTGTTCATAATCATATCAATTCCAATTCCGAAAAGAGATGACAACAGATTTTAAAGTATCTTTAGTTATTAGATGTTTATAACACCATTATGAACAAGGGGGCATAAGTGTTTTGATCACAGCAAGCTTCATTAGAAATCTTGCTAACTGGCTAATCTATGCAAAACTATATCCTTATCATCAATTAAACTTGTTTGGGTCACAGCAATCCTTTTTCAATTGCTTGTTAACCTAAACGATGGGTGGATGACATTCGGCGACACGCAGGTCCGGATTGGATGGCAAGGGCTCTAGACCGCCAAGGAGTGGAGGAATATGGAGACAGCCTACACCCAAAAATGGGTACAACATGGGCCGCAATGATGATGGGTCACAGCAATGGACGCTTGGACTATCAGCCCCAGTTAAAATCCTTGCTGACTTAATAGTCTATCCACCTTGGTATGAGGAATTTGCATGTGAGAGCTCATGCCAGAATAAAAGAAAAAACAATAATGAAACACTTTTTCTTTATTACAATACCTTCACTTACAGGACAGATAAAAGAACGCACATCTATACACGAGAACAACTAGCAAAATCAGAGACGCACGATGATCTGTGGAACTCGGCACAGATCCAACTGGTGAAGGAAGGCAAGATGCACGGCTTCCTGCGCATGTACTGGGCCAAGAAGATCCTGGAGTGGACGCCCACGCCTGAAGACGCGCTTCAGTATGCGATATACTTGAATGATCACTACAGTATTGACGGGCGGGACCCTAGTGGATATGTTGGTAAGTCGCTTTCTTCGTCTAACCCAGATGGGATAATAATAAATCTTCATTGTAATGATTTAAATAGTACTATTCAAAGGATTGGCCCCTTCATTGGAGCAGACAACAAAAATTTGAAAGAGGGGGAGGCCTTTGCTTTGCCGTAGGCACTTGCAGTGGGACAATGTAGGCTAATATAAATAACTAGTGGTCGCCCTGTGGTCGAAAGTCGACCGTAATTTTAGCTGTCTGCACTTCTTCACCATATAAACATAAAACTGTGCTAAATGTCATACTCCTCCGTCCTCGCAATATGCTTAAACAGGGGTACAAAGTTTTCTCTTCACGTATTAATGTATAGATTATAATGATCAAAATAGTGCTGTGTGGAGCACCTGCCTTCGTTACTTGTCAAGTTTTTCACATCTGTATTAGAATGTAGTTTAACGTATGGTTACATTATATTGCTACACATTTTTAGTATAAGCCAACCTCTCATTGTACGGAAAGCCTATATAATGCGATGTTAGCTTATCCTGAAAGTATATAGCTTGATATGCAGCCATGTAAGGGCTGACTTAGATCCTGGCTCCATTAGATTTGCAGTATCTGTACTAGAATTTCACCAATATAAATTATTATTGTGCTTACATAACAGTTGGTAAACATGCACTGCTCAACATGGGATCTTCTAATGAACACCATAATAATTATGGTGTTCATTAGAAGATCCCATTACCATGACCATTCATTATTAATGGTCATAAGGAATATTTTTATATAGGTACTTTAACCCTTAAATCGACAACGGGACTCCCAGTATACGTTACTTTTTATAAAATTCAGCGTGTTATATAATTAAGTGAAAGTATTTTTTGCAATTTAGAAATAAACTTTATTTATTTGAGATTGGTATAATAAATAATTTGAGCTCGCTACCATAGAGATAATACATAGTCTTGTACTATTTCTATGCTCGCTACACATAGAGTCTATGTCGCTACACGAAAATCTATCCGTCAAAGTCACAATTCCGTCATGATTCCGTCAAGGTGACAACTATTGCACCGACACTGATAAGATTTAAATTTATTTCTTTCAAATTTTGCACTAACCATCTGTTTATTTCGCTGTAGATTGAAAGAGTAAATGCTACTTATTAGATTGCAATATCATATTTTGATCATCAACTCAGAATAATAATAATAAAGTGTGAGAAATGTGTATGTGCCTCGTGGTTCCCCTTGCCAAGTGTATAGCAAGTTACCGTATATAAGTAACGGGTACCACGAGGTACGTTGCCAGTTCATTCAAACTTGTTTTTATAAATTTTTCTTGTATTTTTTTATGTAGCTTGCATATGCATTTTTTATACTGACATATAGCTTATTTTTAATTATTTTTGCTTAAGTGCTTGACTCTAACAAGCTTGCAATTTTTTTTGAACTTGGTACCCATACAAAATGCTAGTTCCGAAGATGAGTGTTATTTCTGATAGTGAATGAGCACAATTTTAGGACCACTTTTTTTATTATAAGCTCAGATCAATCTTCACTGGATTCTTCATATGAAAATCTTTATATTTTGGGAAATGACGGAGACCACATTTGTTGAAATCTATAAAACCGTGCCACTGACACCGACATTCAAAACTGCTGTTTTTTTCTTTTTTCATAAAATTTTATGTTATTTTGTGTTTTGTGGTACTTGAGGAACGTTACCGAAATAGTTTCCGCCTATTCCATATCGAATTAATGTTTTTTTAGTTCATATTACATTATTTTTTACTATAAACTGTTTCTTTGACTACTCGGCAACGTACACTACGGTACCCGTTATAGAATCTCAGCGTAATCGACGTCGTACCCTGTGGGACCCGTAAATTTTCTCGAAAACGGAAAATCCTACAATTTTTTAAATATTTTTCTTAATATTCAGAGGTCATTATAATGCAGGAAAATGCACAAAACAAAAGATTTAACTATATTTTTAGTCTTGCCTGTTTAAGGGTTAAAAAAAAAACTGCCTTCCTCTTTTTGCTTGTCTATAATTTTGATCACCTTTATTGCAGGCTGCATGTGGTCAATTTGCGGTATACATGACCAAGGCTGGGCTGAACGACTCGTGTTCGGCAAGATACGGTTCATGAACTACGATGGATGCAAGCGAAAGTTCGATATCAAAGCCTTTATAGCTAGATATGGCGGGAAAGTACACAAGTACGTACCCAAGAAGTAAGAAATTATATTTGTGGAAATATTACATACATAATGAGGGATTCAAGATTCAGAATTTTTACAATAAGAGTGTTTTATGTGAATCTCGCAAAACAATTAACATAGTGAAGGATTTAAGATTTTAATATTACGAATATTATATTTACGATGCGAATATTTTATGGGAGTATCGCAAAATAATTATAAAGGATTCAAGATTCCGAGTATTATTAACTAAGTTAATTTGTTTTTAGTATATTTTTGCCTTTGAAAGAGTTGTTAATTAATGATAAGTTAATAATAAATGTTACTTACTAAAATCCATCACTTTAAGGATAATTTATATTATTGGCAATCCTAAATCGCAAGACAAAGTACTTATTTATGTAGTTAATTAAAAAGTACAAATTAGTTATTACGTAAACAGGGAAATGCGTATACAATAATTTTGAATGTTATTTATTGTTTGTGATCATCATCATCATAAGAATATAAGCTATATTAGCTTTATATAAATCCGGTACAATCTCAAAGAAATATTCTCGATATTTTTTATCTGTAAGTTATCACTTATTTATATAAATTTAATTTTACAGCTTATTTTGTTTAAAGATGTTAAATTTTAAATAATAATGGTCAATAGAACCTTTGTGCTACCTCATTTATGTTAAGTTTTACGATTAAGTATAAGCTAAACACACTTTTGGAAACAATATATTAAAATAAAACATCTATTGCTTATAAATATTTTTATTTAAGAATGTGAGTTCTTGTAGTTACACTTTTCTCATATATTTCGATAATAATCTTCATAAAATTAGAAATAGAAAAATAATATCAAAGAGCTATTTTCTTCATTGGAACTTTTCGGTGAGTCAGGTTATATTTCATTTGATTAGAAGAATTTCATCACGTTTGGGCAACTAGTCAAAAGCTGAATGCTTGTGGGTTACCAAGCTAAGTGGATAGCATTCACATAAACATTGTATTTCTCACAATATCTTATAAAAGCAATATTTATGGTAATTTCATGTCAAATTAATTGTCTTAAGAAACACAAAAGCATAACGATTCTATTATGTCTCAAATTATTATTATTATATAGGTAATATAAGTCTCTACAAAGGAAAATAATAGGAAAACATGATTTCACCACACAACGACATAATTATAAACAGAAAGAAATCTAAGTGACGTTGACTGTTTCGTATTTATTATGGATATTGAAATTTATTATGATTCAATATAGGTATATGAATACCTGAGTAAACTGTTTCGACTATGAACACAAATCGTGGCTCGCTTCTATTTAACATATTCCACTATACACATTACAGCACGAGGGTTTATTACACCTTTACTTTCAACATACAAACATTAGCTTACAATAAGGCTCTCAATTAAATTTCATAGAAAACCCGAGATAAACATGTCGAAGACGGGTAATAAAGGACCGAAACCATAACCAAATTCTCAGCCGTGTCAGGTTAACTCAAAAGGAATGTGCTAATTCCAAGCTTTTGCAGGTTAAGGCAGAATTCGGTTACAATCTCTAACGAAACGAGAAATAAAGAAAATAGTCGTCAAAAAGAGGCGACACTAGGATAAAAAAGGAATTGATTGTTGTCTATGCTCCCCTGTGTCAGTGTGTGTGTGAAAGCAGAGCTACATTCGCTGTTCCGGGCGCAGACGGTTCCTCCGGACGCGCTATTGCACGCAGCAGTTGGGCCCCTTGTGGCCGTTCTTCTTCAGGCGCGACTTCGGCCTATACTTCTCCAAGTACGACAGCTGCTTCGCGTTGATGGCACCGCGGCGTTGACTGGAATACGTAACGACACAACAATATACATAAACGTAACAAGAAGTTTTATTTATTTAATTTATACAACACACTTATTCATGAAATAAATATAGTTCTCGCAAATCTTTATGGCTGACATTCAGAGACGACAGAAACGAGTCTAAGCGTGAACTTACGCTTCCATCTGTCAAAATTTGTTCGTAAGTTTGACAGATGGAAGCGTAAGTTCACGCTTAGACTCGTTTCTGTCGTCTCTGAATGTCAGCCTATGAGCCCTGAACTGAGCTCTGAACTCACTATCTCTCTCCCTCTAGCACCTATAATAAGCGTACTATTATATATGCTAGAGGGAGAGATCCAGTGAATTCGAGGGCTCATAAAGATTTGCGCGTAATATACTCATTATGCTTGCAGTTCTTATTTCTACACCTAGGTCTAAACATGTGCATAACAATACACTTATGCGTAACTCATCCAATTACTAATTAATTGACATGTACGTCACGTTGTTTGCATCCTGTAGCCATATATGACAACGTGCAAGAACGTCTATCATTGGACAGAGAACATTATTCGACTTCGGAGAAAATTCGCGCACTCATAATAAATAGGTCCGACCATAGACTACTTATTATTTCTATGGGTACGACTGATGTCATATCGCGTTGGTATCAGACATCACAACACTAATTAACCCCGAAGTTCGCATTCGCTCATAAAAGTAGCATTAAATATTTTAACAAAAGCCTTTCTTAAAAAAATATATACTCAAAGTCACCATTGGCAAGCAAGTTATGACCTGAGAGCCAGCCACTCTATTACGAGTCTAAAGAATCAAGGCTTGGCAAGTTGCATGATAATCCCACCATATGTCAGTTGACAGCTCCATCAATCAAATGGCATGCATACTTGAATGCTTCCCTGTTAACATTGGGCTTGTGCAATGTCCAATTTTCATGGACGTTTCAAATCGAATTAACATTCAGTTTGCGTTTCACAATAGTTATGAAGTGCTACAACCAATGACATTTTACAAATAGACGGGCCATACTACACCAACATTAATGCACTACAAAATGGCGTAAACTTTACTATAGCTACATAGCAGTAGGTACATATAATTATACAGTGCGCGAAGAAAGGGAACGAAAATGAAAGCCACCATTCGCTATGTCGGTTGTTAGAAAAAGATGTATATAGACGTTTAGTTACGTGGTATTAGCTGCTGCATGCTCATTCTCTCAGTCGGTGCAGGGCATTTATCTTGCCAACATAGAGCGCGGGCAACACGTCTATTTGTAAAATATCATTGGCTACAATCATTTAATTTGAAAATACTAGTAGGTAGCAGCACTACACATTTACCTTCCAAGTAACTTGGATTTAGTGAAACAGTTTCTAAGGAGGAAAAAGAAACAATACTCACTCGCGAATAGTTTCGACGGCTTCCTCGTACTTCATGCCGAGCTCGATGAGCGCGATGGCTACCATGACAGGCGCGCGGCCCAGCCCTGCCACGCAGTGCACCGCTACCGCCGCCTCAGGCTTGTTCTGCGCTCTGCAGATGATAAAATTATTCGTTTAGATAAATTACTAATATCATGACGTGGAGTATTAACCTCGAGGAACGCCAGTAAACTTTTAACAACGTGGAGTAACTTAGACAGCTGTAAACAGAGAATGATCGATTTTAGTCGGTCAAACTGAGTCCAGAGTACTAGTCAGTAAGGTGACATATCGATCGTATGCTGCAAATACCTCCTAAGTATCTTGAGGATAATTTTATAGGGGAGTAAAAAAACGGAATATTTTTAATACGTGCTAACAGATGACGCAAAAAAACAATATTTGGATAAAAATGTTGGTTAGAAGGTATTGTCGGTATACGGTCGATATTCGTATTGCACAGTACACGAATACGTCAATTTTGTATCGTATTCCATACGTTTCTCCATAAATGGCTAAGATTTGCATCCGATGGTCAGACAAGGCCTGAAGGTAAACCGGAACGTACATGGCGACCTTACAAATAACAACTATAGATTTCATTGGAGGCAAAAAAGTTATAAATTATAACATATCATCAGGCAACGCTAATCATGGATAAATCAGCAAAAAACCCCAGTTTAAAAGTAACAATAACATGGGAACAATTAATTAGGTATCTGTTAGCCATAACGAACAGGCGAATCCAAAATATATTGTTATCGTATATCAGTAGTTCTTCAGCAATAATCAGTGCGTCACACCGCATTATTGCGTAACGATAACTTGGAATATGCGTCATTGCAGTAAGTAAATAATAAATAGGCTACTATTTACTTCGATCGTTTGAACTAATTTATTATGTTGTGTAAACTGCGGAAGGAATTCGAGGGTTGGACACCTTCGGTTCCAGTGTTATGCAGCGAGAGACTGTGTAGATCATTCGTTCGACTTTGAAATGAACCAACCAAAAGCATGATTCATATCATGCATAATGTTCAAATAATCAAACGTCCACTGCTGAACATGGACCTTCTTATTACTACCCTACAAGACAATGAACAGAATCACTACAAAAAATAAAGGGCTTGAAATACTAACTTTTCGCGCAAAATTTCAAACCAGTCATCGACGACGTTGGCGGGCGGGAAGGTGCCGTCATCATAAGCCAGGTCGCGCACCTCTATGCTCTCGGCCTTCAGCGGCGCCGTGTCATAGCTGGGCTCGCACACGCGCACCACCGTGCACACGTTGTGCTTCCTCAGCTCCTGTGACAACAATATACATCATTAACACCGTGCCTGTTTAATCTAGACGCGGATAAAAAGCGTGGAGTGGTTTTGGAACAGCTCGACAACGATAACTTGTCACACCGTGCCTCCCGCTTTCACATACGTCAACCCTCTCTTGTCCCCAAAATTGATAGTGAGCACTCATACACACATACTCATAGCGTCGCGTATGTTGCTGTCAGTACGCGAGCGGGCATGCAGGGAAGTGGGAGCAGGCGTTCGGCTATTCCTTACTGGGACTTACACAGTCTGATTGGGAGACAATATAACTTTAATAAAAACACGATTGTCCTTCCCAAGTGGGAATATGGTTTCCGGTCTGACCAGATGCAGCTGGATATCATTACTGAATACGGACATCGGCAACAACTTGTGAGACTGGTATTCCTCCTACTCCAATATGACCTGTTTCCTTACGACGCAACACCTGATGCAAGGATATGAACTTTGTGTAACAACTACTTGACAAAATATCACTGTCTGTGGTCAAAGACATTCCCACATTTCTTATTATTTTAGTCCAGAAAGTGACCATAAATTCGAACGTAAGTATGACATTTATTATGGTCTTCGACCGCACTGACCGCGCCTAAATTAGTCAAAGTTAATGATGAGTTAATTAATTGAATAGTTACTTGTTCATTTGTGCGTGAGAAAATCTACAGAACGATTAGTATTATCACTTAGCCGCAGATAACTTTTAAACTAAAAGATTGTGTAAAAGAAGAATAAAACAAAGAGAGTTCATTCTATTCAAATTTTAAAACATCAAAAGTCCACCAAATGTTACTTTTCTATAGAAAAAATTGTTAAAGTTTGTGAATTCGAAAGCAAGATTCACGGAAAGTTTTGCATAAGAAAACCTTTATTTTTCTTTGAAATCTTGTATCAAAATTCGGTTGGCAAAGTAAGATCTAGACTTTACAAAATCATTAAAAAAAATAAGGCTTCATGGAATAGAGAACTTCACAAGATCCATCAAAACGAATAATATACTATGTAGATTTTAAACTACTGCCCTATAGGTTAGTTTACAGCCAAATCTGTCATTTTATTCTAATATATCTGAGGACTGCAAACAATTGCATCAGCAATTACAATTGAAGAAAAACAATGCAAGGACATAGCATTTTCTATTGTGAGTAGCTCAATACAAGACGCGATCAAAGTACTCACTGTCTAACGAGTTATAAAAAAGGATAATTACCTGAAGATAGGACTGAATGGTGACGTCGGACGGGCGATCGGTGATCAGGAACCGCATGTTCTTGTACTCGATTAGCGAGGGCGCCGGCCTGATGTCCTTCTGCTTCATGGTGATCGAGCTCGCTTCTCTCCGGTCACTAACAAGTACGCACCCAGCTGGTACTCACGGCACACGCGTCACAGACTGATGGCTCGGTCCGTCACAGTCTAACAGCTGTCACTCTATTTCCACACAACACACGACAGTTTCGTTACTTTTGTTTAGAAAGGGTCCAATTATATAATGTGAACCACCCGCATGGATGTCGCTTTCAACCACTTGATCGCATTCGGAGACGAACAAAGAAAAGTTCAGAATGTGGAATGGAACCAAAAGAAATTACGCGAATAACATAAGTTTGTTTTGATATCGCACGAACTCCGGCAACTGAATGATATGCTCCAATTAACTGTGGATTCCGAATTTAAGGTAACTGAAACAAAAATAAAAGTTTTGTTAATTTCACCGATCCAGCCGACACCGCAGTGTGATTTACGACGAATATCATTTTTAAAGCGTATTTGCGTCAAAGCCAGAGCAACGACTGAAGTGGAATAAAAATGGCTTCTAAAAATAGTGTTCGGGATAAAGCAGTTTCGGTCATGTGGACGTGCGATGTTCTGAACGCCTATGTCTGTCCATCGACATCGGTATTTGCGAGCTGATCCAGAGCCAACATCGCGTCAAATTGTGGACGTGCCTCACCGCTCTGCACTCTTATACACAGCAGAGCAGTATGATAACACAATATGTAAACACTACGCCATCAGAACAACATTGCTGTTGTATGTATTTCGATAAATACATGTTCAACAAGTGCACTATTAAAGTGATGTGACGCGTTAAGTAAACGGATTCCGTTACAGTTATCGTCGGTATCGCGTTGTCTTGGTCAGGAGCAGATAACAACTGATAGTTCGGTCGTGGGGCGGCCCACTTCAGTTTGCTCTACCCTGGTTTCAATATGGCAGTGGAACTGTGGTATGGAGAAAGTTTGGTAAGTGTGGTTACCTGTGGGTAGGTGTACGTGGTACAGAGCTTGGGGTGCGTAGTGTCGCGCGCTCCCGGCAGCATGGGTTCAGCGGGCACTCTCCGCTCCCTCGTCGCACGAAACGCCCTGCAGTTTATTTGTGTTGGGCCTGGCAGTACTCCGCGCTGTCCAAGCGGAACTCCATCAATGTCGCCACAGAAGGGATCTCCAGCTGCGACAAATAAATTACACCAATCAACTAAACGCCGCGGTGTCTCAGTAATCACTTGACACTTAAGTGCTAATGTTTACACTATGAACACAACGATTATAATTCTTGGAATTCCCATATTTATAGCTCCAATCGGCAACGTAGAACCAAGATTAATGTCCCAGTTAACTATTATTACACTATATCAAAGGAGAGGGAGCATGCAAGATATATTTGTTAAATATTTGTGTTGGATATCCACGATACCTATCAATCCTTCACTGCCATCGACCCTCGTGATAGACGAATGACGTTACACTTAAATGAATAAAGATTATTCACGTATAGCCGTGGAACACGAACATCTAACTTTATCGCAGCTCAAACACTTATTAACACATTCCTGAACAACTGAAGATCACGAAATTTATATAATAAATGCGGTATTACAGAGAAGAGTGCAGTTAGCACAGTATAAATGATATCGTTTGCCCTCCAAATATCTGGCATATTGCGCGTGACTCGTTGGGGCTCACTAAACACTTCAATGTGAAAACAATTCTGTCACAATTAGCACAAAACAATAAAGACAACGAATTACAGGAGCAGCGCGGGCGCGACTCCGAAACATCGGCGCATGAGTTGTTGGCAGCCACTATACCGGCGTGGGATTTACATATACCTATTATAGGTTCACGTCATATGTTTACATTTCAATTTCCAATCGTGTTTAATGTAGGTACCTATCTTGATGCAAAACACTGGCAGCAATCAAATTTACTCTTCTCTTCGCTCAATACCTAGCAGCTCGAAAATTACGCAAATATTTTGAAGTGTTTTAGTTTATTTACTTCAGATTGTATCAAGGAGACGGCACAGACTTGGGTATAGGCCAAAAGGAACAGTGGTTCGCGGACGCGACCAAACGTAGGTATCTATCTCAATTGGGTAATTTACCTAATTTTTCTTGAGCGCAAGCAAATGGAATCGCGATTCCACACCGCGATCTTTTAATCCTCATAATTTATTTAAATCAATTTTACATGAACAACATTACAGTAAGTATCTACTAATAATAGAGATAGGATTCATTTTGCGTGGTTTTATTAGAAGCAACAAAGTCATTACGCTGCATGAGATAATTGCCTATTCAATCTATTTATTCTAGATGGAACGGTCAACCGAACATAAAAATACGAGTGACGATGTCACCGAAATAGCTTGTTATCTTACACATACACACTACCTCATTTATGAAACAGCGGAGACATTTTCGCCGTTTTCCTCCAGTCTTTACTATTTAGATACCTACTATGTAAAAACATGTAAAGATAATCAAAGATGACAAAGAATGTGAATGTTAATTTTGTTTTACACTCCAAATAGCAGTTTAAATATTACACGTAAAGACAAGTAGCTGTTATAAATATTATGGAAGTAGAAAAAAATCAGGAATGAAATATCTCCTGAAAGAAAACAAAGCTGAAAGTACACTCAGCACAAGCACAGAAGGGTGGAAGATTGTCCGAACTCGACGCGACGGTCAATAAACCCGAGCCAGACTGCACACATGTGCAACAATCAGACGGTTCAGACTAACATCTGTAACGTCTGAACCCGGGAGAACGTCTAGTCGAGATCGCGTACCGATAAAGGTGGTACTTGAAGATCTTGTACATAAACTAAACTGGGAGAGCAACAATTTGTTAGTAAAAGACAGCGGAGCTGAAACATCTGTTCAAAGATATTTGCTTATTTATGCGTATACCGTTGGGAACGCCAAAACTTTAGGAAGAAAAGATTAAATCAAAATCACTCTTACATTTTATTACAAAAATACAGCATACTTTTTGCACACTAATCGTAAAACTATTGAACCGACTTTGATTACTTCTCATGACTGAAAACTCATTATTTGCAAACTTCAAGCAATAAATCTCACGCTATGCGTCAAATTCAATTGCCATTCAAACCATTATTGCACACATTACAATAAGAAAGATGTATTTTATTGTTCACTGCGAATAAATTCGATGCGAACAGTATTTTTGTCACAATGCTCTATTCATCAGTGCAAGGGCACGAGGATGCGGATGTTATTGATCTATCAATAGCACTGGCAGTCTAGCTATGGAATTCTATGGACGAACACTAGCAAAACATAACTTGAATTTATAGAGCCGACACGTGGCAAACATTTGCGATGTTGAACTTGTAACATAGTACATGAGCAACCGCAAACAATTATTGGAAACAATGTACCTCATTGTGTTGGCCAAAGTCACGCACAAGAATGATTAACAATTGTTAAGTTTCACGTTGAGCTGTATAATAATATTGATAAGTGGTGTCAGTCCGTTATACGTGTGAAGGGACTTTGTTGATGAAACCAGTGAGTTTTCAATTTACAACTGCTGTATGTTTATTATTTATAAATTATTGAACTAAAGTTCCACACGGTGACTCTGAGTGTACTTTCCAAAGTCTTATTTTTTCAAAATATGAGCATCGTAATAAATGCGGAAACAGGGCGAGGTCGTCGGACGACAATATCTATGCAACTGGTTGCAAATTTAGCTTCATTGCCGGTAATTGTAGGAAGCGGTCGTAACCAACCTTGATGCCATTTGCCTCAAGTCAAATTAAAACGCAATTTCTTCCACAACTACGTTTTTACGATTGAAGAGTTTACCGTTTCCCTTTGTGAGAGTTTCAAGAATTCCAATTTCCTTTCAAACAACATGTTTTGGCATTACAAACTTTAATAGGTACTATGAGGCTTAATTTCGGGATTAAAAAGCAAAACGTAACAATTGTATAAGTACAAATGTTAACTTATTTGAGGACAACTGTATGTATAAATTAAATTGTTCTATCCTATGCAAAAAATAGAACATCGCACCTCTTTCCGAGGGAGTCATAACTCATAATAGACGATGGTTATTTATCACAGAACAGCAACATAATTATACTCTGCCAAAACTATACTGCAAGAGCCTAATTTATTGTTAAGAAAGACAAAAGAGATGTCACTCCTCGTTAATACAGGTTCTCGCCCCTTCATAGATAAAAGCACCGTCACGTCTCGTCGTGTGCTTGCTAATGAGCACATGACCAACTCTTATCAAGAAAAGCAGGTTCTTCGTAATCCTGGTAAACCGTAAGATGCACTACAGTTACACACTGTTCTGGCAAAACTTGGGTAAGCAGCAGTAGACTGCGATAGACTGATTTACATGGCGTATACTATAATAGCTGTTGGTATTACATCAGAGTACTCATCCATATAATGATAATGTAAAACACATCAATCTGATACACATATGAAGCTGTCTCGCGGGATTATTATGAACCAATGTGAACAATAGCGATAGCTTATGATTTAGTCACGAAGCGACTCCGCTTTCGAAGGCCACAGGAGATAAACAAAATACCTATGACGTGCTATCAATAAGCGAACGTTCATGTATTATCGTAGGTATAACAACTACAAATATGTGACATTTTGTCCTCAAACAAACTTCGTTACATAAAATAACGTAGGTACGTGTCCATTGTTAAACAGGCATCTACTATATAAACCACTATAATAAACCATTTGGAATAACAATTGACACTAATGTCTCATTAAATCCAAACCGACAGTTTTGGGCAAATTCTGGTCCGCCAAACTATCAAGTTCTATCACTGAAATCACTCGCCAGTTGAGAAGAGCACACACACCTCTAACATAAACAATAGTGCTCCCAAGCGGTGTGTTATTTACTTGCAATTTGAAATGGATTTGACTTTGAATTGTTCCAACGCACCTCGTTTGCCGTCTATTAGAGTGCTGCTCATATATACATGACATCATCCATGATTCCAAATGGTTACCCAGGGTAACAATTAGAAAAATATAACTATAAATAATTTGGTTTAACGTAGACCTATCTCTCATTCGTTCATCCATTCCCTGTGAAGCGTTTGGCAGGAAAGTTTGCTTGGAAAAGACGAATTTGAAGAAGATATATTTATTCATGTGCGTTAGATGATTCGTACTTGATTTACTGTTTTTATTTTATACCCAGACCAACGTAGTGCGACTTTAAATAAAAATAAAGCGTAAAAACATTTCACAATAAAAAGCAACTTGCGTCAACACTACCATCAGTTAGTTCTGAATTGTTTACTACTTGAGCTAGGTTATGTATGAATCACAAATGAAAATGAAAACATCACGCAAATATTTACAAAAATAATATCATCTTGAGAATGTTATCAGTATTTATCTCGAACGGTAGAGTAATTTATGTTTAATCATCTGAATGAAGTCATATCCGCCCGCAGTCATATTTATCGTGATATAGAAACAAGCGACTTATTGAAGATAAAATAATTAGATGCTTACGGTTCAATAACATCTCCATTTGATGAAAGCTTTGCTTTAAGTCTACATAATATAGTAATTTTTACAGTAATTTCCTCTAATACGACCCACTTAAATATAGTTCCATCGAGTCCTTGTGTTATGGTATGTACCTCTACATATTCCGTAAAAGTTCCATTCTTCAATTTGTTTCGCATTGGTTTACGGATATTTTTTTCTCGTACGGGTAGGTTCGATTCCTTTACGATCACGTTTACCCGTGACCTCCAAGACTGGAGCTCGAAAGAAAAGAAAAAGGTTATACCTACTTCAAATCGAGTTGAAATGCGTGGTCATATTTAAGGGTGTGGTTGAGACCATCAAACTAAATAACTTTCTATATGGGACCAACATCGTAATCGTGATAAATTTTTCAGCTGTTCCATGTTTGGTTCGAACAAAGCTTCAATACCTACTCGACCCAAACATATGGAACATCTTATTATTTTTTTGCGATTACGATGTTGGTCTCACCAAGAAAATTGTTCAGTTTGATGGTCTATCCCTTAAAATAAATATGACTATGTATTGCTGATACAAATTGTATACAAGAGGAAAGTTTTATTTGAAGGAATCATGTTCTAGAAAGAAACACTCACTCGACGCTATAAAATATTCTATATCCTTGCTCATAAAAACTTGACATGAAACCTAAATAAATAAATAGATAAAACTGACCAGTCATAGCCATTTCCTTTGTAATAAAGCGTGATAGGAAATAAGCCATTGAAGTTCTTGTGATGAGTAAGGTAAGAGAAGATGTCAATGACGTCGAAAATAAATTAATTGTCCACAAAGCAGTTACTAAGATCATTCAATAAAAACATTTTAACCTAAATACCACACACATCTCAAGAAGAGGTGATCATAATATTACCGTTTATATCACTACTGAATATTCATATTATGATAGGTACTCAACACTTTAATCAGTATACAGGGAGCAGAGCCATGAATACATTAACAATTAATAGCCACTATAAATTCAGATCGATCACTGCTAGATAATTGAAACTTGAACAATACAAAAATGTCCCTAAAGACGAGCATTTAGATGACTCAAATATTTTTAAAGATGTTGGAATGTCAATCGTTGTTAATGTACCGCAAGTAAAGAATAATGAGTGACCAATAAGATATGAACTGAATGTCAACAAACATCAAAGTAAACAGATATAAAATGTAACCAAACGGCACTATTAGCGAAATGGCCTATAAAAACAACCACTTCCAACAAACAAAGGATATCTTGTACTTGTAGGTATTTATTATATTGACCGTGAAACCGTGACATTGATAGCCCACGTAAATATGGTCAAAGAAATCCGATATAATGAGGCGACATATAAAATAATCATGGAAACTGGATATGTATTAACAATATAACAGCATATAAACAGCATATGAATAACGCGATAGAAGTTATACTAGATAGAGAATCTGTTAATAATTCCTATTAAAGGCATAGAGCCGCTGAGCATGTACCACTTTAATGGTATTAATGCAACACAGATACAAAAGTCATTAAACAAACGCATATTTCTACAACACTCCCAGCTCCTATTTCGGCATTATTACAAAGGATAGATTGTATCGCTGTAATTGATTGATTTCTGACTATAAACTTTAACTTTGTTGATTCACTAGTTTTAATTGATCAAATTCACAGTGATTTCAATTATTACTTTTATATAAAATTTACGGGAACCACAAATAAAATTCGATGAAGGCAAAGTGCTTTTAGATGACAAGTGAAACAAACAAGAGGCTAAAATTGCATTCGTTAAAAAATTCAAGCTTGTTTAACTGTGCCAGTGAGTGACGTGAGCCCGGCAACGTCAGCAGCTTAGTAAAATACTAACGCACTGTCTACGTGCTTGTGATCATAGCGAAGAACTTAGTCATTGATAACAAACAGAATTTATGAGTAGAGTTGAAGTTTTTTTCGCTACGCCTATGTGCGAGGCGTGACCACGTTCTAAGCTGTACACCTGTTGATTCAAGAGTCATTACTATTTGTAAAGCCAAACCTAAAAAATTGTTGCATACTCTATTATTATATCGCATCACTGCAAATGATAATATTTTTGTAGAATATCAATAAATTACCGTCATATATTTAACCATATCCAACTCAGGACCGAATTGCGTACATGTTCCCCGGTCTTACTTTGGTCACGCTCGCACGACTCTTGAGGATTCGTGCAAAACGTGTCAGTAATGCGGGACACCGACGTTAATGATGACACAAAAACTTCACTTACATGAATCCGGCGCGGCACAGTGGATGAGAAAACAGTTATTGTAACACAAAAATAAAGTTAATAAACCGATGAGGAAATTAACGGAAACTATCGTGCACACGCAACTGAGGCTGTCGTTGTAGACAGATTAGAAGGTTAGGCGTTTACATCGCAACGGTTCGACACTGTCGGTGCCGCGGTCGTGCAGAGACTGGCGCGCCGCCCCAGGGCGACGTCACGCCGGCGCCGCGCCGGTGGAGCTGCCGGCGGGGGCGTTGGCGTCACTAGCTAGACATACTTCGCGCCGCATGCCGCACACACATGTCTACCCACAAGTTTTCAAACTTTTCACAAATTATGATCCATCATATGAATGAAACAATGACTGTTTGATAGATCTCATTTTCGAACGGTCAAGACTATGAATCGAGTTTCAAATACTGATTAGAAGACGAAGGTGTTAGTGTTAAACCATGAGTCAAATAAACCATATGCGCCAATTCAAAATAAACAACCCGATTTAATTTAAGTGATTTAGCTTGACTATTGTCTTGGTCATAAACTATACAAAATACTAATACTACATTTATACAAAATAGGTACTACATTCTAAATTAGGAAGATAAAGTAATGAATCATAAACGGCAATAAATCTGAAACAAATGCATTTTAAACGACGCCGACGTATCTTTAACCAAAATGATTCGATTAGCCACCGACGCCACGCCACTGTTCGGTCTCATTCTAATAATAGCGGGAAAAAACGAGAAAGAATTCGAATTAAGAAACTCCCACGCGTTACCACTTCTATTCTTCACAATGACATACAATCAAAATTGATTTAAGAGAGTCCCTGAATTAGAAAAGCTAATTTTAAGGATACCTTTGAATTTCTAAAAGACAAGATTTTCTGGAACCGGTCCGCAATTCTGTCGTAATGTAAAATGTTATAAGGCCTTTTCATCATGTCCTCAAGAAATATATCTTTGAGCGTATGGCGCACCCTGGAAATTAAGTTTATCACTAAGGCGACCTCGCTGACTATATGCAGGACACGAGGAGTCTTTCAAGTGACATTTAAGCGGAGGACTTAGAATCATCATTTTGGGCGTTAAATTGTAGGCAATAAATATCCTTACACATTTAGATGAGAAAAAAAACAGGCTTTGCGATACAGCTGCCGTTATTATAGAAGCCTACCTACTAGAACCCGCCTCGGTTAAATTTAGCTCCACCCACGGCCAGAGGAAATTTTCTAGTCTATTGAGAATTATGGAATAGACTGAGCGAAATAAGTGTTCATCGTTTGTAGTTTGCTTTATTTTATATAGAATAAGTAGAATGTTATCATAATCCAAAAACGATGATGCTTTATTACAATTTATAATCCATAAATGTTTATTGACAGCGGTGGGCTGTTACGTTTTTTTTATAAGTTCAATAACCGCAGTATGTTGACGATGCTACCTATCGGTACGGTACTACGGACTAGAAATATTTGAGATAAATTATTTAAGGATAAAAATACAAAAAATTAAGTAAAAGACAGTTTTTTTTTCTTATGATGCTTCCCATCCCATTTTTTCTCTATATTTATTATTCTCCAACAGGGTTTTCACCGTCTATGTTTAGCCAATTGGTTTCTTTTAGCGAAGTAGTCTGTTCTTGTTATGATTCAAACTTACTTAACTAATTCATGAGCTGGTATTTGTAGGTCGTCTAGAGGAAAGGAAAATTTTCGTCAGACTATGAAATCAACAAGCGATTTCTTGAACATTTGAATATTATTGTATTTTTTAACTCGAACTAGGATTGCTATAGGTCAGTTTTCTCTGAATTCTTTCATGTTTGGGTAGCGTCTAGGTGGAGATTTACCCAAAGCTCCATCTACCTTGGCTCTACCATTACCCCATCACCAATTACGGCATCTGCGATGAATGCTATGATGAAATAAAAAGACATTTCTTCGTGACTAGAGTAACCAAAGGATTTGCTCGTTTTATCTTCGAATAAAAAGTTTAGAAGTGAAATTATGTGTGCGAATCAACATACTCTAAATTCGCCGATGTTGCTGTTCGAAAATGCATTTAGCAAAATTTCTGTAATTGCATGGCATTAAGGGCACAAAGCCTCGATCGTCATTCATTGCACAAATCCTTCGACCTCTTTTAACCAGCTTCCAATAAACAGGAAGTCAATAAATAGAAATTCGATTTGAACGTCGAAGTAGGGCTCGCTCCAACGTGTCCCTGTACCACCCACGTGACGGCAGCACGTGGAACCAGCTCCAACGTGTTCTTGCATAAACAAACTGGAGCTGTTGTTGGTTGGACTAACAAACTCCCACGTAAAACGTGCCCGATACTAACTAAAGTTCAATCAAACTTATACCGATAGTAAATCAGTATTCCATCATTTAAATGTCATCAAGAACGTCATAAGCTACAGCATCCTTGTAGATTAAAATCAGTACATACTTACGCGGTAATGTTTATATCGCACTTTATCGCAGTAATTATGAATTTGATTAATGGTTATCAGATAAAGTTTAAGGTTGTATTTTACGACGATTTCTTACTTTTGAGGGGGTGAAGTATCAGCCTAAGCCCCACCCACTAGGGGAGCTCCGTTCTCGCAATTACGCAATTGACGTATCAGACTGTGTGACACACGTGTCACAGAATAGCAATATTAATTAGCAACATGCAGTATGACACCAGCAAATACTTGAAAAATATAAATCCATAATATCGTATACCCAGTGTCCTATATTACGCTAGAAAATCTGTTCCTCCGTTTTGTATTTGTAGATTTTATACCTATTTAACTATCTACTTATAAACTATCAGTCATACCTATTGTGATTTGTGTATGAGTTTATGCAAGTGCACATAATTGTCTCGACCAACATTGGGCATTTTCACACTAAGCCAATAATGCCGTAACGAAACCGATATATCGGCATGACAAACCTGATGACACTGCCAATGTGTGTGTATTGTTAGAAGAATAAGCCAACTCAAATCCATGCCTTGAGATAATAACCTACTCTCACCCACACCTGTAGGAGTCGTCCGTTTCCGTAGTCATACCTACTTAAGTATGTTCACAGGGTTGCTTTTTTACCAAAAAAGAAATTGCATATTCATAGATCAAAACCATATTCCTAGTTCAGATTCCTCGCTATGTATGCAGATGAAGAGCTTCAAAATTGAAAGAAAGAAAGAAAAAACATTTAAATCGGACTCGCACACGAAATTACATAAACACACAAAAATTCAAATAATGATAACAATAACCTAACCGTCTAAAACCCTCGACTCTAACTAGAAAAAGAGGTGTAACTTTTGAACAGCTGAACAGATTTTAAGAACCATCCCGATTAAACTAGCTTTCAATTAAAAAAACTGCATTGAAATCGGTCCATCCGCTTTGAAGCTTCGATGCCACAGACAGACACACAGATTCACAGACACATAGATACACAGATACACATTATAAACTTATATCACCCCTCTATTTTGTCGGGGGTTAAAAAAGTCCTGCAAGAGGCCAAAGAAAGTCCCTATCTCAGCATATCCTGACAGTTAATCCTGACAGATAAAATAAATACCGCAGCGCTGGTTTTCGGATAGGACCGTGGTGATACCACGGACAACCACAATAACTAAAAATAAATATAATTTTTAAAAACGATTTCTTTCCTTCTTTACATACTATCTATCTATCTCTCTCTAACTTCTAAATTTTATTAACTACGGACATGTATCATTCAAATTCGAAGAATTTACAGCAAAAAACCACATAGTAAAAGTTATGAAATTTGGTTCTTGTTCAGAAATAGTACGCATTTCTTTTTTTTTGTGGCAAGTTTTCCTAGATTATTATACCATTTTGGAATCTTGGATAGTTGCGTCAATTTTTAAAAAAACTTGCCATGGTTGTGTCTCTACTTTTTTTTTACACCACGATGAGTGAAAGTGGACCAAAAGTAAAAATCTTTCAAAATTTTAGGGTGAAAAATAATTTTGATTGATTTTTGTGTCAAATCTACAGGCATTCTGGGATTTTTAACGATTGTGGTGGATAGCAGAGCAACTTAGGTTGCCGGTACAAAAAGAAATTCAGAAATATCTGAAACATTGTGGTTAGGGATTTCGGTCTCGAGGGTATTTCTGGTCCCGGGACCAGTATCGGAGTTTTAAAGCCAGTCCCGGGAGTCTCGGGAAATTCGAGACCAAATTAAAAATTATTGAGATAAACAAAAATACTGCCAAAATTGAGAAAAATGGTTCAGACAATTAAAAAAAATGTAAAAAATTATTCCTAACAACGTTTTAAAAATCTTTTGGATCTTCCACGGCGTTAGCGATGGCTCTACATCGGCATGGCATACTAAGTATGAGGTTATCAATTGTCACCTGTGAAATAAGGCTCCATACTCTGGAAAGAAGTGAAAAAGTTGTTGTTCCGTGTTAAAATTTCAGGGAAGATCACTGAAAGGTCTTCTCCCGAGCAAATCCCACGCATGCTCAGTGGGATTGAGATCGGCGGACTGAGCAGGCAACTCAATACAATACCGTGAATGTGATATTGTACTCGATGAACACATTTATCACAAGCCTTGCGGTGTGTACACGTGCATTATCGTAGGGGAGGATGGGGGGAGGGATGACCATAGGGTGCACAACCTGGTCACGGAATTGCTCCTATTTATATTGCCTCGTATCCAAACGTGAGCTGTTCTTCTACCCAGGCGAATTCCAGCCTACACCATAATCGTTTGGCATTGAAGATGAACTTCCTGAGGATTCTGGAGTCGAGTCTTGCGACCAGGAATTCGCAAACCCGCACACTCATTGAAACGGGATGAACTCCGAAGCGAGATTCATCGGAAAACAGAATACCTGCCCACTAATTGTCGGTCCATCGCAAATATGCGTTACCCCACAATAAGCGATGCCCTCGATTTCCACGGCACAGAGCAGGAACTCTTAGCGGTCTGAAAGCGTGAAGATTGACTTCACGTAATCTTCTCCTGGCAGTTTGGTTACTGACAACCACTTAGTGCTGGAGTCTTCCTACTAACTGACGAACTGTAATCTGGGGCTGCCTTTTTGCAGCATTCTGCAGAAATCGGTCTTGTCTCTGGGAAGTGCCCCTGTATCTTCCTCGGTAACACTTGGCTATATCTCCTGTAGCCCTATAGCGTGCTCATAATCGGCAAATTACTCCTTGGTTTCGTGTTAAGAGCGTCTGCAATTTCGTATTGACTGCGCCCAGCTTCCAACATACCCATAGCCCTGAGCATCTCTACCCGCATTTAATGACGAGCTGATATCATTCTCAGAGTCACAAAAATGACTAGAAAGCAGCAATAATAATTGTGCTTCACAAGAAAAAAGAAACGAAAACTGACAATAATCTCCCAATTTTTTACGTTTGAAAACTCGACTTTGCGAGCAAGTTAAGTTATCCCTCCATATTTCAAAAATCTTTTGCTTCTTTTGTTAGAATTTTTTAAATTTCGAATTATTATTTAATGCACTTTCAACCTACATTTATGAATTTTAGTGGCCAGTACTTTTTCTAAAGGGTTTTCACCATAGAGATAATACATAGTACCTCTATTTCTATGGTTTTCACAAATAACTAGTTGATATAATTTGCTTGTTAGACAAGATGTTTGAGTAGTGTATGAATTAAAAACCCTTACTTCGAATAAACACTTTAATTTCGGCTCCGTGCATTTGACGTTCATTAGTCGACAGTTAGGACTATTGTGAACGCAGAGTTTGGTTCCACCCAATTAGCTGACCGAGTAAACCTGTGAGCGGGCAACCAAACAGCGCGGCGACGAGCCGCCCGCGCCGTCCGCAGTACGAGCTAATTGAGAATATAATAATTATTCTAGATAAGCAAATCGATAATTATTTTGTTTAGTGTATTAACTGTATTACCTGTTAAGTAGTTCATTATTTTTCTTAATTATTTGATTATTACGAACGTTTTATAATGATGATAACTAGTCTCGAAATTCCCGGGAGTAGTAAGTTTTGGTCTCGGTCTCGGTCTCGATGAAAATAGTTACGAGACTCCCGGGACTTCGAGACTCGAGACTCCCGGGACGAACACCCTAATTGTGGTCATGGTAATTAAAAATATCTTAAGGGGTGTAAATTTATGAAGGATTTCAAATTTTTTATGTAACTTCTTAAAAATTGAGATTATTTTTAATTTTTTTTTGTTCTCGAGTTGTCATGAGCTGGTCAACCCTCTGGTGCCCGCTTATCGTTGAATTTTGGGAGATGGTGTATATAAAACTTCATACTCTTTGTTCTCAACACTACAAATTGTCGTACTGATTTTTCTATACTACATCCTATAAAATGAATTCTTGACGGAGATGTCAAGAAATTATTTTAGCATATTGATTTTTATAAACGAAATACTTAGATTTTCTGAATAAAAGGCAAGTTACTTATACTTCCTGTTGCTTTTTAATATTTTTTTTAATGATTTTACTGTCATTCTTTCTTTTGGTTTTGAATAAAGTGTAAGCGCAGGAAAGTCAAAAAAAATTGCACAGGTCCGACCTCGATGCGCGCCGAAACGCGACTGATTGATGGCAGAGATGACAGAAATCACGAATTTTGTGGTTTTTATCAAATTGTGATCAATACACGTAATACAAAAAATATATTATAAAAAATAAAATGTATTATAAAAAAATAACAACCGATTTTGGTTGGTATATTTGCGACCAATATTGTGATGTAAAAATTATTTGAAATAATATCATGTTTTAGAAATAATCTTGTAAACATTTTTTTAAAAGGGGTAACTTTGCGATTTTTTTTTATCGAGCCAACTTCATCCAATCATGTATCGGACAACCGTGCAGAGATTGTCACATCTTCAAGTTTGATATATATTTTTTTCAGGACAAAGAAATAAGAATTTCTATCCAAAAAATTGTAAATACAAATCGGTTTTTGCGGCATTCCTGTAAAATACCCCCTTAAAGCGCACTAATCTTAATGAAGCGCGACTCTGTTTGCTGCAGTGATATCAGTAACAATAGGCACGTAACTGAAATATATCACCGGAAAACCCATTTATTTTAATGGATTGCACCTTTACATTGCATGCCACTTTTCCAAAGGACATGACCAAACTATCTGGTAATTGTTCCTTTCGCAGATTACATGTACAATTGGGACGTTTGCGGGCACTTAGGCGCCAAAGTGAACAAATTTAAACCTCCGAAGGCCATTCGAGTCGGCATAGCAACGAGCAGAGTAAGATAATTTTGACATGCACTGACTATTCTGTAATAAATATTGATTTCTAGAATCACCGCCGACTAAGATAAAAGAAATAGTACCTACAAGATAAAGAACGTCATATAGAATTATTTATGTCGTCCAAAAATGTTCCATCATAATATTATGAAAACGAACAAGATTGTGAATTTGGCCAGCGGCCCACCACGTATACGGAAAACTTCGTTCTATTAATCTATTTTGGAACTTTCAATCTGCTACCCAAAATATTAATGCGAATAATAAAACAAAAAGGAGTGTATATTCCCAAGAAATATAGGTAGGTACTCCCTACAAAAATATTTATTCCGGTAGTGGAAAGTAAACGCTCCATACACCTTCATGCAGCATGGAGGGGAATACTCGGTGCAAATCAACTTTCACAACACTGATACTTACCTACCCAGGCAATGAACCAATTGCAACGCTTTACTGCATCGTCGTAGGTGCCTTCAGTTTATTCACGCAAATGAACCCGGTCGAGGCAAACGCTTCATCGATGCCCGACCTCATTATCTTCATATGAACAATTCAGACTTTCTCTTTACACCAACTTTTTCATTTCACCGGAACACAAGGTAAGGATGAAGGATAGAAAATAGGATTCTGTTTGACAAACAGGAGGAAAGGTTTACAGCTCGGTGTTTACTTGAGAATTAACGCAAATTTCGCAGAATAGCTGGGCAATAACTTGGTACCGGTTACGGCGAAACACGGAATTGACGTGACTGACATTTAGCAAGTCGGGTACTAAACGTCCGAAGGCCACGCACCACATCGACCGTCCTGTGCAACGCTCATGAAATGTACAGCACTAACCGTGCAATATAAATATTTATGCTTTTCTTAACTATTAATACGTTTATGGTTACATTGTGTTCCAACTGAAATATTGAGATCATCAAGTTTATAAATAGAGTATATGGCATCTAGTCACGACAGTTGTATTGCCAAAATCAATAAGCCGAAAGACGTCGATGCCGAAATAGCGTTGATCGGATTTTCACGCAGTTTTCCTCATTACCAGTAAAATGTAAACATATTCTAAACAAAACTGAATCAAGATTTCTATAATTAATAATGTAAGTGTCGGCGTTCATAAGATACTAGAAAGAAAAACAGTAATGGGAGCATCCGGAAGACAGCTATCAATGACACGTCCAACTGTTATAGGCGATCCACCACCCTATTCGATTGAACCTAATGCAATGTCGTATCGAGATGGCCGTTGCAATGCTCCCCTTAGGTGTATTGCAACGGAAAACGGGTCGCGACCCACTTCGTTGGGATCAATACTCGGTCATCGACTCCGCCCGCGCCTCTTGCCCGCTCATGTCTGTTGCAGACAGACACGGATTAGATCTTACAATGCACCCACTAACTTCGGAAGTCTAACCATTGACTACGACTAGTGCTCTTTGTAATATGTGGGTGACTCTATTCAGGAATGACAGACAACTTTCTCGCGGTATTACTGTTCACATTTTCATTATTCGTGGCGAATTCATTACGGTACAGAATCATACGTCTCCAGATATTTTTAACGCAGAAATGAATAAACATTGCGAAATGCTTGTGGACAGGTCGGGCCATAAATCCATGACGTTTTAGAAGTTATCACGTGCAGATGTTCGTTTGAAGCACGATATGTTATCAACGTGTGGCTGGTGATAACGAGGGTTCACCCGTGACGATGAACTTTGGATCGAACGTCGTAAATTATAACTCTCACCACACGATGTAAATATAAACCCGTCAGATCAGAACCTTGCTTGCTTACTTTTATAACAAGCTAAATATACATTCCTGGAGTACTCCTTGACCCAAAACAATGGGCTTTGATAGTCCAAGAACCCAATCAGTTGCATATTGGAATGCCCAAATCGGTCTGTTCTCCCCAGACTTCCCAGTCCACTGTCGAAAGCTTTGCTATAGACCATTAAGGTTGCCCCTGAGATGTTGCCAGTCCAAGTCATTACGGGAGTTGCGATTACGATGGATGATGTGCAGGATGATGCAAATTAGTGCAATCGTTTTCAGATTTCTTTGTGGACCTTTTTTGTGTAAGAGCAATATTTACCCCCGGTTCCTGAAAGGCTGGTCAAATCTCTGATCATGATAAATCTCATGTTAGCTGTTGTGATAGGTTAACCGACATCAACAATCAATTCAACAACCAATCATATTGACACAGGATTTGAAATGTGAATAGCATCTACACCCAGCTTGTCTGTTGCTCTTGACACTTCTGCAGTAATTTGGACCGGAACTTATGTTTTTACCTTTGCGGCATTGTTTTGATATCTTTAACTATTGCAGTATTATCTGCTGTGCTTCCTGCGTGACCAAATAGCACTCCTAGAAAGTCTTTCTACAGTTTCTGCAATGTATTGGTTTTCATGTCTTCAGTGATTCATGAATACGAGTTCAGTTCTACTTCAGTCCATACAAGATTTCTCCGAGAGGCTTTTTCATTTGATCACTCGTACCGATTTTTACTCTTACAAATAACACCATTTTGTATGGATATTGATAGGTCAATGACTTTACTAAAAACATTAGTAAGTTGTTAGTGTAGTTTATTACGTCGGACAAAAGGGTTGGGATTGGGAATTGAGATTGGGACTACAGTACCTACTACTAATGGACTAATAAATAGTTAAGTACGTAAATTTAGTTAGTACGAAATAATAATACCAATTATTTCAAGTATTTCTAAAAATAATGATTAAAACTTATCGCGCGATGAGATAATTTTGGTATTTTTAATATAGTGGAAACCTGGCGGGCGGTGATAAAGAACGACAGCCAAAAATCAGCTATAGCTCAACACCTGTTGGAATCGGGACCGAACCACTGGATTGAGTTAGGTAACCCTCAGGTAATCTCGACAGAACGCCACTATATACCTAGACTGGTGAGAGAAGCGATTGAGATTACCAAGTACAAAAATTTCAATCGCGAGGACGGGTTTCAACTGTCGGGGGCCTGGAACCCAGTGGTTCAACTGTGTAAGAAAAGAAAAAGTGCCGTGAGAAGTGCGCGAGCGGACACAGTGAGTTTCGTTTGTCGAGAACAGAATCGAGTTGTGAGTGACTTAAGTGATAGTGGTACCGGACCCGAGCGCACAAAACGTAACAGAAGGAGGGTAGACCGTTTTGTCTGCCAATAAACATCCACCCGCAAATACTTTTAGTTTATCCGTGACCATGGCGCTTGCAACAGTGCCGAAATATCGGGAGCTCAACACAAGATATAAACATGGTAAATACCCCGTTTCGAACTCTAATACATAGTGGAAACCTATTATTTAAAAGACATAATTAAGTATTAAAATACCTCGATACTTTATTGTGCGATAATTATTAACTTGATTGTTATCGGTAGGTACAGTTGTATTTTTAGGTCTCGATAACCATGACAAAAGGAATATCATACGTAGAGTGCCTCTATAATGTTCAGACATTCAACTCGATCTTGACATTACAAATAGGGGCTGAATACCGGACGATGAGGGACGGGGCGTGACGTAACAATTGTGACGTACTGCGCATGACGTCACGCGCAATGGCCGCCGTACTATATTTAGATCGTTTTCCCCGAATCTTTAATCTAATCTTAGCCTTAAAAATATACTGCACACTTACTTACGATAAAAAAAATATTTGTTTTTTCTTATATTCACTTTTTACGTGGTTTGCTGTAAGAAAACTCAATTTTGAGTTAAGCTCGCCTATGTACATTATTTTCCTTTTATAAATTTTATTTGTGTTTATGTGTACAATAAAGAATAAGAATTAATAGTCGACAAAGTTGCATATTTGTTTACCTTCAAAGTCCGTTTTGTCACGAAACCTTATTAAAAAAAAGTTCACAAAGCGAAAACAAACCATAAACTTGTTATAAACTCAGGAAACGGTTTTTTGCGGACAAATTTTGTCTTGCGAGGATATTATAAATTATCTTTGACATGAAGATGCTTTCAAAAATGTATAAATAACCATCGTTGGAGCATCATATGCAATAGCATCCAAGTTTTATTTCGCAATAAACAGAAACAGACTAGAAGCTAATTCTATTTTTAACCAGGCTACATGAGGAGAGTCGTCCTGACCGTGGTGGCATCGACGCGACCTGGCTCAGTGACCCGGATCCGCCCGCGCGGACTTCGCCGCGTCTCTGACCCGCTTTACCTGTACTTAGACGATCATGAATAGACCTATGTCTATGCAATGGGCAATGCAGCTTTAATTACATTTGCCGACATTAAAAATGCGATCAAGGTTGCTCAAAGATATGCGAACGACAAAAACATTTGGCAAACGGCCCCGGAGGACGGAAGGGCGTTCTGGAATGGGAAGACTTTCATAAATTTCTTAACGATGAATAACTAAGTCAGAAATATTTCTGGGCAATATGAAATATAGTGAATTCACATTTTGTTATTTATGCGTCTCTTTCAAAATTTAGTAGACGAGGACAGAGAAACAGTGAATTAGATTATGAGACGCAACTCTAAAGATGTTACAAAGTTACGCAAGGAACCTTCAGAACTTTCAGAGAGTGTATTATTTGAAAAAGTATTGAAAAGACAAAAACGGCTTATGGTTATGTTGTCTCGACAAGTACTTATTTGTTCCTGACCTAGAAATATCATCCGTATTCCCAACGCTAATTAAATTAAAACAGGTTACGGTTAAAAACCCATCAATCATGCACACAACTTGCGTGTCGTATCAAGAGGACGACCCATCGAGGCTGGGTGCGTCGCCCTGCGGTTCGAAAGCCCCGACTATGCAAGGAGCTCGGAGCAACGACCTTAGCCCTTGCTGAATAACAGCCCGAGTTTTTCTATATAACTATCGCTTGTCAAGCGGCCCTCGTCTCCCTCGAGACGGGTGGCGCTTAATGGCCACGCCATTTACCAACTTTTAGTCGAGTCTGAGTAGCGTTTTCCGGAAAATCCATGAATGTTTGCGGTACCCTCATGATATAAATACAGTTTAAACTATAATAACAACGGAATTATTTCAATTGTGGGAAAAAGATGTCATTTATATCACGTCTAAACACAGAGGCATCAACATACTAATTTGTTTGATTAGTAGTTAACGCTGAGCGACTGATATGAATAAACGTAACGGTAATCAGTCATTAACTAATCATACCATTTGCCAGTAAATATACTAATATATAAGGATAATCTTAGAGAAACCGGCCTGATCGTTAGTTTCCAAGAAACCAGAATGTGCGTTTATACGGTTTATACAAACGAAGCTAATTTATCGTTGATACGTTTGTTTGAACTGGGGAAACAACATGTAGGTACTTATTGAAGAATGTGAGTGAGTACTAAAACATCATCTACTAAAAGAATACTTTAAACAATCGTATATTTCGCCGTATTAACAAATTGTGACGCCATCAAAACTATCATTGTTAGACAAAAGTGGCGCTGGAAAAAATGGCGCGGCCTCAATTCGTGAGTAGTCGGGCGGGATCGTGCGTGGTCGGGGTAACGGACCAGCGCTCGCGCAGGGTCAACACACGCTAGCCAAGGTCGGGTCGACGCCCTATCCAGGGAATCCTGATATTTTATGACGATGCATGTAACTCGATCAAATTACAGTTCTTATCATTGGTGCTTAATAAATATAGAGCAGAGTTTATTGATAACTGTGTGAGGTCTTCCATGGGATCACGTTGCGAGTTAGCATCATAAACCACATAACGGATCAGTGTAAAATGACCATCTAAGTAACTTTGTTTAAACTTTACGTAGCGTGTTAGATTAGTAAGACCTTACACGTGCATGAAATGCTGTGTTATAAAACAATGAGTCTACTGCAGCTCATGTTTCACAACTTATCGATAAACCGCATTATGCAATAGTGACGTAATTACCTCCTAAGGTTGCAGTTCGGGTTTGCACTACCGTGTAGGAAATATAGCGTGGACTAAGTCTTAGATTTACGTAGGCAAACTTGTGACGTCAATGCTCCTCGGTATTTCAACGAAAAGTGCGCGGTAGGTACTTTTAATCTAGAAAGATCTCGGCAAGATAATTAATTTAATAAGTACTGACAAGAACGCGATTCCAATTGGTGAATTCTGTTATTAGAATGAAGGAATTAAGTTGTACTTACTTGAGTAATAAATATACACACATGTACATAAATTTTAAAAAAACTGGATCTACATGTTCATTCAGAAATAATCGTCAGTTAGAATATGCTAGAAGGTTGGGCAGCATTTTACATTGCCTTACAATAAAATAAAAAAATTATTAAAATACATTTTAAAGAGTGTCAGATAAAAATTCCTAACTGCAGGAAGAGAACTCTTGTTTTTAAACATGTTTCTTTAATAAGTAACAATTTTAAATCTTGTTGTAAGTTTGGTTTGTTCTTCAGCAGTAATATACTCTAATTAGTCTTAGATATTGATTATGACATGGAAGACCATGCTTTTGGTAGTAAGTATTTATTGAACTGGCAGGCAATAAAAAATAAACAGTAAAATAAATAAGTGTAAAATAAAATCAAACAGAAGCACAGGATGCAATTAGATTTTAGGGAAGGATCCGAGGTTGGAAGAATGAAAAGGTATGACATGGTACCCAATAAAATTGACATTCTGGCCAAGCCAAAGACCAAAATCCAGCACAATAATATACTTCCTTCACATAAGTAATATGTAGGTACCAGTAATATAAATCAATGATTCCAAAAGTGCATACAAAACATTTGTGGGTGCAGCCAAAATCAACTTAGCATGGACAAAGTGAATCCAAAGACAATGGAAGTTATTAATGGAAACAATCCAACAGTCACCACTTAGTTTATAAATTAATGCTGTAACAATCAAATGCTTTATAAACATTTTTGTAAGAATTATATAATTGATATAATAAAATGGAAAATTGGGCACCAAGTGTTTGTTTTAAGAATTTATATTGTTGTCAAAGTATGATCAGATTTGTATGCATATAGGTCAGTGTTATTTAAACATTACACGAAAATTAGGGTATATTTTGCAAATTTCCTATGAGTTTATAACAAATTGAGTTCATTGTAGTCATGATTAATTAAAATTTCCACAGATTACAACTAATTAACCCCAAATTTCAACAACTGGCACATTTTAATTAACTGCTAAATATAAACTGCTGCAGATGATTCACAAATACTGCCAATGTTTTGTTGTGGCTTGAAAGCTTAGATGGCCATTACTACCTACAACTTTCCAATTTCCAACATAGCTAGGAACCGAAGTAGGTACCTATAACAAGTAGTTAAATTATGTTGCAAATGTTCAGTTCAGCTACATCATAACTTTTTATATCGACAATCTTGCGTGACTCACTCGACAATACGCCGTCGATGTATCGACCGGCAATTTGGTCGGCAGAATTAGGATTCGAACAATGAAGACCATATGAAGACAAGAATAGGTGGTAGGTACTATTATCTCCACCAATGGGTGCCACCCCGACGCCATAAATAGGTACATATTAATCACCGTATCAAAACTAAATAACGCGCGATACGTGGATAATGATACAGAAGTAAGTAACAACAGGATAATGCAAATTGTATTATAATTTAAAATAGTTTCGTGACGCCTGCTGACGTCCGTCGTTCCGCGAGGGTACGACCTTTGTTATGATTTTATCACAAATTGATGACTGTAAAACATACGTAGCGTATTTACAGTATTACTCACCTTCACAGCCATACACATTGAATAGAAATTGAACGGTTGCAGCCGTGAGCAGCCAAGGAAATTCACTACACACGCGGGAAACGTGTGCACCGCACAAATAACTTGCTAAGACTGAAGTCTTGTGTTGCCAGTAGCAGTACCAATAACTTACCATTCCCTAATTAAGTTGCAATATGCAAATCTAAATTCTACCATAATATATATTCTACGTTTACCATTTCCAATTCTTTTATGTATTCTAGAAAGTCGGTCTGCAGCTTCATATGATTTTACTCAAAACATTTGTTCTTGGTTCAAGCCTCATGCTAATACAGTCTGTCAAAAAAGAGTAGAAAACGATTGAGGGCGCCTCCCTCGCCTCGCATCGCCTCGATCAACGCCTCGCATAGATCTAAGTGTTGCCAGCCGTACTTTATAATAAAGTATTGTACGTTATTTCGGACAATCTACCTACTTTATACTTTATGAGAGCAATAAAGTAGGTACGTGAAAATACTTTAAAATAACTATTTTGAATTTTCATGGTTTTATTTTACTGTTTACATATTAAATTAAAGAAACAAAAATGTTAAGTGATTTCTAGCGCGTGATCTGTAAAATAAAATAAATAAAATAAAATAAATTTATTTTGAATCTGTACAATTCAAAATATCAAGTCAAATAAATTATACTTGATTTTCACATGTTGTAATTTATCTTTGTACCTTAGAAATATAATTTATTTGTTCAAAAAAATATATTGTGGCAACGCTAATCTCTATATTGACGCAACGCGCCGCGTCTCTTTTATTATTAGTTTTAGTACGTACGGTGAAAATTTTCTTCTAAAACTTTTGCTGCACATTACGTCGTACAGATGTTTTATTTCACGAAAGCGGGTGACCCATACTTGTGTGTGTAAGTGTACATGCACACTGTCTTTGTGTGCGTAAGCTCGGGAGCACCCAGTCGCGGCCGAGTCGCCGGCCGAGTCAGTAGTGCTTCTTGGTTCGCGTTAAAATTATTTATCGGATACCGTCAGCATATAAGGTACGAAGAAACGGAGAAAAGTTGTTCGCAGTGAGGTAAGGCAAATTAATGTTCAGGTTTGGTGTGTATTTATGTTGTGTGTAAGTAAGTAAAAGACAATGAATTAATGTATTATTTAGTTTAATAAGAACATGTTAAACGAGATTTTAATAATGTATTGTTTATTTTAAGCTCGTCAAATGATTGCAAATATTTATAATTTTCTTAAAGAAGAATATTTATTCACGGAACTGCATCGAGAACCAAATTGTGATTTATCACATTTGCGTAATATTACAAAACGCACTGCAGCAGCGACGGGAGTAAGTGAAAGAACAGTGCAAAAAATATTACAAGAAGGAAGAGATGTCGCAAGTACATCTTCGAATTTTATGCCACCCATGAGAAACCGAAGAAAGAAGAAACTGATTCTGAAGAAGTGTCTAGTTACGATTCTACTTGAAATACTAATTTAAATAAAATATAAATTGTATTAAAAATATTGCTAAAATTAAATGTTTCTTGAATATAAGTTTCTATTTTATTGTACCATATCTTATCTATACATCATAGCAAAAATGTAATAACTTTATTATTTTGTTCATTAGCGATGAGCTTGCTAACGCTACCTGTAGTTACGCACACAAGAGCGTGTGTCTATACGCATTACAACTACAAGTATGGCTCACCCGCTTTCGTGAGATAAAACAACTGTACCTACATTGAATACATGAAAATGTTTTTTATACTTCCCACTAAAGGTATTTTTTTTTCACGTAGTGAGTACCCATCATAGGGCTGTCCTCCACAGGGGGAGGGGGGTTGCTGGACTCCTACCGGCTAAACTCACTACGGTGGTCCCCACTTCAGCACCTACATGTGGGCTTAAAAGACCGCGCCGAAGAACACCTCGGCAAAGAATACTAACACCTCGGTGCCACGCCTGTTAGGGCCCTTCTCGGTGGATCAATCTCACAGGATGGTTTTTTTTGTAGGGTTGCGCAGAGTTTCTATTTAATATTCTATTGCAGAGTTAAAAGGAACAAATTATATTACATTGACTCTTTCTTGAAAATCTATACTCTAGGTACAATTTACGAATTTCATGAATAATAATAATTATGTAACGTAGCGCACGGCTAATTATCAAGCTATGCACATTCATTACTCGACAGTCAATTGATAGTTAATAAATTAAATTTTTAATAGTGATAGGTAGTAATAGTGGTAGGACCTATTATGTTTTGTTAGGTTTTGATCGATAAGTTATTAAATTCAATAAAAATTAAAAACATACATATAAGTAAGGTACGGTACAATATTATGTTCATTATTTTTCACCTCTGTAGATAAGTAGGTACCTCTTTTACCAAAAACTAGCATTCCTCTAACTGTCAAGTTACTGCATCGAAATTATAAGTCCCCAAAATTCTTCTTCTGCGAGTCCAACTTTATAGAAACCGCTTACGTTACCTATCCCTGCGGTCCAAATTGCGATGAAAGCTTAGATTAAGTCATAATCTAAGGTACGGATGAAAGTGATAATATCGCGAATCCGACCAAATTGAATAGTCACAAAATATAAGGGCTATTGAGTAATAATAATACTTGTGACTTTGGTCGGATTCGCCAGGGTAATATCTAAGTTATACCTCTGTGATCCGAGTCCAACCATCATTACTATCAAGCTTGTTGAAAAAATATCGATGTATCGATATTTTTAAGTTATAATTAATGTTCAGATATAAATCGATTTATCGATATAAAATTCCAACTGTCGAAATGGTATTTGTTTATTTATTATTTATTTATTGGATCACCAACAGAGGATACACAATTACATTTAAGAAACAACCTAAAGGACAATACAAAGTGTGCTCCTCCAATTACAGGAGACCACATCTTTCACTTATAATCTAGGTAAGCTAAAAATTGATAAACACACAAAAATAACATAATATTAACAATAGAGTAGGTATAATAAAATTAAAAATTAATTGTAATAGAGACACGATAGTGTTGGACGACACGGTTGGCGCAGTGGCTAAGCAATTAGCTTTCTGCGCTGCGTGCCGCGGGTTCGATCCCCGCACGGAACAAATATTTGTATTATCTACAGATAGTTGTTTCGGGTCTGGTTGTGTGTGCATGTAACATGTATGTTTGTAAACTGTACCCTCGATACAGGAGAAATCCTAGTGAGGGGCAATGTTTTTAAAAAAAATAAAAAGAAATAAATAAAAGAAAGATAAAAATTAAAATAAAATTACTATTGAAATTAGGATGATTAATAATAAGTATTGGAAATTGAAAATTATAGATTAGACAATATGAGTGTCAGTTCCTTATTGTATTTATTTATTGTACAGGCAATATCCAGATTGTTGCGTTTAGATAATTCGTTGTATTGTCTACGTCATATCCTTGGCAGAACGGCGAAGTGTCCGAGGTTTGTTCTAGATCGCGGCACATTAAAAAGGTTAAAACTACATTTCCTCGGCAAGCGAGATGGTGCATTTATTTGCAACTTACTAAGGAGTTCACCGCAATCGACGAACCCGTTGAACAGTTTATGCAGAAATGGTATGAAAATTTATATTTTTTTAACAACTCTACTATGTTCCTTTTGTCTTCGAGAGGAAGCAACAAAAAAACCTTACTTGATTTACTAGAAATTATGTCTGTTATTGGGTAGAACCTAGTAATTTCAAATATAGATATTTCTAAAAAAATATCGATACAATCGATTTTTTTTTGCACTTCCGACATCCCTTATATGTAATGTTTTCTACTATTGCCAGTTTATAAATAACTACCAAGACGTAGTAGTTAGTAGTGGATTAAATTAATTGCAAGAGTTGGAGATAAGCGGGAATTTAAAAAGCAATTATGTAAATTCGTTTGCATCTTATAGCGTAACCGTTTTCTTGATCTGAGGTCTGCATTACATAAATGGACAGCAAAATAAAACATAACTATTTCCAAATTAACTTTATTCATATTGATGTGGGCAAAAGTAAGATACAGTTAGTAGTGGCTACATGAACATGTTGTCGTTGAAACCGGGGGGCGGCAGGTGGTCCGCGTCGGGCGGCCCCGGTCTGCGTCCCGGCATGGCACCTCCGGGCGGCCCGAACGGGTCGAAGCGAGCTCCCGGAGGCACGGCGCCTCTGACGTGTGCAACAAATAATATGTCAAATTAGACAAGTTCATGCAATGTTCGACGACACGGTTGGCGCAGTGGCTAAGCGATTAGCTTTCTGCGCTACGTGCCGCGGGTTCGATCCCCGCACGGAACAAATATTTGTATGATCTACAGATAGTTGTTTCGGGTCTGGTTGTGTGTGCATGTGACATGTATGTTTGTAAACTGTACCCTCGACACAGGAGAAATCCTAAGGAGGGACAATGTTAAAAAAAAAAAAAGACATTTTACAAATAGACGGGCCATACACCAACATTAATGCACTACAAAATGGCGTAAACTTTACTACAGCTACATAGCAGTACATAATATGTAATTATATTATTACATATTATGTACTGCTATGTAGCTATAGTAATATTATAATTATACAGTGTGCGAAGAAAGGGAAAGAAAATGAAAGCCACCATACGCCATGTCGGTCGTTAGAAAAAGATGAATATAGACGTTTAGTTATGTGGCATTAGCTGCTGCATGCTCAGTCTCTCAGTCGGTGCAGGGCATTTACCTTGCATTTATCTTGCCAATATAGAGCGCGGGCAACGCGTCTATTTGTAAAATGTCATTGAGTTCATGCATAAAAAAAAATCTATAGCTTTGTCCTAGCTGGGGAGCACGGCGCGTACCTAACCATCAGTCGCCGTAAATGCGTGTGCAAACTGCTTTTCGCTTTGCTTTGCGGCTCTTGTAAAGACAAAATGCATCGCTTTGAATCATAATGAAAATGCTAGGCTCTTGTAAATCTAATATCATTAGGTAATTGGCAGAATTCAATGATGACGTGATGTATCCACACGATGAAGAGCAACTGGTAAAACAAACCTTGGTAATCCTCCAGGTATACCGAGGCCAGGATTCTCCAAGTCCCTGCGAGGCTCGAACGGATTGAACAGCATGCCGCCGCCGCCGGGCGCGAATGGGTCCAGGTCGGAGCTACCGATGTTACGGGGTGGTGGCATTCCCCTGAAAAACATACCGGATATTCACCAGTTTTGTTTGATTATTACTGGCTTTTATTATGGGATCATAAAAAAATACAGTGGCGTATATGAGCCTTTCATAAGGCACAGGTCCATGTTGCCAATGTCTTTTTCTTTTCAAGAAAACAAGGACTTCAAATAATCGAATACAAGACCTTATGATTTTTCGGCCGATACACTTGAAACTTGTTGACTATTGGACGGGTGTGCATGATACACGGTTTTATAAATAAGTTTTTATTAAACCCACCATCCTTTCTCTACAAAGTTAGTCGGAGAGCATAACTTAAAGCCGAAAGGCGGTTATTGTACTAATCATTATGAACAACTTTAACTATAGGAACCAACCAGAAATCGTGAAAAAAAATCTGCCATTCCATACAAATAGATTAATATTACTTGAGTAAATGTATAGAACAACTGATTATGTTTCCGTGATTTCATTGTTTTTCCTTTAGGCGCGGCGCAGACGACGGACTTTTTGTACGGCAGACTACCGTGGACAATAAATTTTACGACTAAAAATTGCCGCTGACAAGAATATTCGGGATGGACTCAACGTAGACGACAGTTATTTTGTTTGTAGTTGTCGTTAAAACTCTGTCCTCACTGGCAACAACTACCAACCACAATCATTCTAGTCCGCGGTAGTTTGCCGGACAAAAAGTCCGTCGTTTTCGCCGCGCCTTAGTAACATATGTTTATAATCCCTCTTTCGGCTTTGTATAGGCACCCTTTCCGAGTAAATGTGTATAAAAAACCTAGCTAACTAATATTTAAAACTGCATTAACCCAAAGTTATTAAGGTCAGTTACATTAAAAATGGGTACTGCATAGACTTGGGGACTTAATAACGAAGCTGTGAATGTGCTTGTTATTATGTTACACGTTTACTATTAATCGTATATCAATTCGTCAAATATCAACCAATAATAAGAGTGAGATTCTTCCTTTCTTTCTTTCTTTTATTTTTTTAAAAAACGTTTCCCCTCACTAGGATTTCTCCTGATAGGAATCGATATGCGAGATGTTCTTACAGAATAGCTATGCTGGACGGTCCGGGTTGTCGACGAAGTTCGAAAAACTGGTTTGCTGAAGTGAAATATTTACACGAAATATTTTTGTAATTTCCTACTGAAGTACGATAAACGTTATTATACTTTATGAAAATGTAGGACAAATGCTAGCGAAGTGAGCTCGGGAGTTCAGAGCACCACGATCTAGGTTTTTTGTGACCACATCCTTCAACATTCGGAGCTCAACGTTTTTTTTTTATTCTTCTGTTTTGACAATCTTTTTATGATTATTTCTTCCATGTGCATTGTGCTGTCCAATATCTAGTCCGATTAAATGTATTTTTCTTTCACCTTTAACTAAGTAAATCCACGATATTGTTATAATCCTAAGCTATAACAAATCGAGTATTTTAGTTATCATACTAGATTTGATTCAAAACTTAGCAAAAATACTATTTTGAATGCTTTCTGCCGAATCTAAGCGAAGTTCCCGGGATGTTCGCTGAATTCCGTTCTGTCATGATGCTGTGACATAAACATTTCCTATCCCTATCAAAGATATTGATATATAAGGTCTTATTTTAATAATGCAAAATATTTTAGGAGGTAAATCTATAGGATATACAGACTCAATATAGCAAAAAAAATATTATAATAAAATCAACATATTTTTTAGTTTTCAGAATTACTAATATTACTTAATTGATTTTTCCGTTTATAAAACCTTTATTCCTCTATGATTATGAATGGAACTAAGGTCATGAACTCGACCATAATTATCATGATCTGGTGGGCCCGGCTACTCTGCCACACACACGCAACGCGTCGCCGCGCCGCCTGGTCTTTATGACTACATAATTTATGAATCTACTGCAGCTATAATAATATGCTATTTGAAATTAATTCTATACCATTCACCGTAGCTTTTAAATATTTTGCATTATTAAAATAAGATCTTATATAGTTCAAGTATTTACTTTTTCTTCTTCTTAATAGCTTGTTTTCCCGGCCTATTGGTAGGGTCGGCTTTGCGTAAAGGGACTGGCTGAGCACTCATACTGAGGCGCTCGACACGCTTCTTTACTACGTCTGGGAAATGGCGAGTTTCTAGTTTTATGCCATCCAGCCTCAACCACCCTTAGGAGATTGGTAACAATATTTACTAAAATTAAGAATAATTATTATTATAACATAATTTTAGATTAGGATTTAAAAAAAAGGTAGCCAATGTTAACGGGCTTTACTTAAAGGTACCATAGGTCTGGGGTGTCGGGGTTCACTCCAGGCAGTGGTCGGGGCGGAACCCTCAGCGGATCCTCTTGTGGCCTCCTTGTAGTAGATTCAGCTGCAAACAATTTTTTTTTCATGATTAGGAGTAATGTTCTGATGAAGTTTAGTGGCTGAAAGTATGGTCAAGATTGATATTAGCTGGATTATTTAAGGTTAAGGCTGTTTTACTCTTGAGCGACAACAGCAGCGTCTCAGAAGCGCGATTGTTATAGTTTTCAAAGGGTAACCAAATTATCAGGGGTACACTTAGTTGAGTAATATTGAATTATTTGTATGAAACAGAAGATTTTGTTTTGCGATTTCACGGTTGGTCCCATAGTAAAAGTTGTCCATAATGATGAGTAGGTACAATAACCCCTGAAAATTTGGCTACCCTTTGTAGACTAACCCTATATTCCTAGCAGTGCACGGTAGTGCCCTGGACGCATCAAGGTACCGCTAAAATTGTATGGAATATAAATGGTTGCGTCGAGCGAAAGCCTCCTGAAACATTGCATTCCAGGCTTTGACCTACTACTACAGTACCTAGTTGATGTTGTAGAATTAGGTCTATATTTCCAGGTATAATTCCGACACTGCAATAATTTGGTGTCGTTGCATCACTCATACAGTTGTTTCAAATGATTCATATAAAGAAAAAACCCTAAAATGTTTTGGTAATTTAGCTTGGAAACGCCGCCCAGTGCCATCTAGCATAGTACTACCTGAAGTGTAAAAGAGTTGTTATAATGTTTTCTACCTTTTTTTGAGTAAATATAATATAAGTATTTACTTTTCTAAGGTAAAATAATACAACGTGTAAAAATAAAGTACTATTATTGGACTTCCAGTTTATTTTTCCATTTATGTATTATTTGTTGGTTTTAACAACATCTAAATACTTGGTATTGGTGAACACCTTAACAGCATCTTTACATTCTTAAATAATTCTTTATAATAATTTACACGCAAAAAAACCTTGAAAGTCAAAATAGGTAAAATAAAGTATTTTTACGTTCTTTATTGTTCTCATAAAGTATAAAGTACGTTTGCCCGAAATAACGTACAATACTTTATTATAAATTATAGTTGGCAACATAAATATTATTGTTATCAACGTATTTTTTTAATTAATATATTGATTTGCTCATAGTCTGAATGCCCAACCTGTATCGACCTTTAGCGATAATAAAATCAAACATAATAATTTTGTATCTTTTCACTTATCTACAGTCAAACTTGGGGTAATTGCTACCCCAATTGCTACTAAGCCTAAGAAATTACTTGGAGATAATAACATGTTGTGTTTAAAGTCACAACTCTGTATCAACTATGATAGATGCCTGGCTATTAAATACAAACAAATGAATAACCTGTTTCCCTTAGCTGACTCATAAAACTTAAATAATAAACAAGAAGCAACTGATATACTCATATCATGCAATACATAGATAGTTGCAGAAAGACCACTTTTATGCAAGCCAGAATAATTTATTTATTACAGGATTACGCATTACATAAGACCACAGCTATCCTCTGAAGATCACTATGAATATGAATTAATATTATCTTGCTTCTTAATTTTTCAGTAGGTAAGCTAGTTTTTGAACTTAGTTTTTTTTAACAATGTTACAATCTTTGAGATATATAATATTTTTAAACCGATATGCCAATGATAGTAGCAGACCAAACTGTAATCTGAACTGAAGTCACAATATGCAAGTTACTAAAGCTATATTTTTGTTTTGTGTACCTCAAGTTGTTAAATAGCTAGTTATGAAGTTAACCTTCTGTTCGTCATCCTTGAATTTCTGATGATAACCTTGTGTTATTTTCCATTGAGAAGTTAACCTACAGATTTAATCGGTCAACCTTGTAAGACCTTAGTCATTAGGTACTAGACACAATATATTGTTAACTCAGAAATCAGTATGTTTACTTTATGCTACAATCAGGTATTCTATAAAAATGAAACAAGAATAACGTTTACACACTATCTGAATGATGGTGTGAATTGGCACTAACTATGTACTGTTACTTATTTAGGAACTAAGTACTTTATCATTTCAATATAAACTGTAGGTATATTATTTTTTACCATAACAATAAACATGAAACTTGAGGGTAAAAGTTGGTAAAAGCATAGATTTATTCCAATTGTATTATGTGTTTTACTTAATTTTATTTTGTAATCCAGAGATATCCTCTATGAAGCGCCTCTTATCTACTGAATACAGACTGCAGTGGCATGCACAGACATTTCTTATAGAGTAGGCAAAATTAATTTAGTGTTGTATTGTCAAGTTAAATTATGTCTGTGATTGACCACCTCGCCCTACAACTTAAATTAACTGATATTACAGACATAAATGTTTGTATTACTTAATACTAAATTTATTATGGTAGGCAGTGTCTTTTTGTCTTTATGGAGTCCACACCACTGACAGACTGTGGGTTTTCTATGCCTAGAACTCTACTATGGTATATAGTTAGGGATTGTTCCCTGTAATGGCTGTAATTGTAGGACTATTAAAGAATATGAATGAATGCTTAAATAATTCGAATACTTACTCCTCGAAGTCTGAGTCTCAGTAGTCGCAGTGGGCCTCTCAGTCACTATGTCAATAAGGTCCCTCTTCACATTATAAATTAACTCCTTGTGATTTGGCATCATTTTATCAATAGGACCACTTGTTTCCTGCACTGTATCATCTATTTTAACTGCTATGTTGGACACTGCCAAGTCTTCTGATCTCTGAAAGAAAATTCATGTTGAAATATTATTGGTTAAGTCATAGTGACCAATGAATAAATTCAAGCCATGGTTGTTATTGTTTAGAATAATGTTAATCTGGAAATATCATTCAATTCAGTTTTTCAAGACATGTTTATGTGTTTATGACAGTTTCAGACATTTAACAGAACACAGATAACAATTAGTATGGTTTGTCACACAAGCAACAAAGGAGGTTAGAAACTTTTTCAAGAAGTTTACTTTTCCTCAAGAACATAACTTCAATGTTTAGGGGCTGTGCTGTGGTGTGGTGAGTCAAGCACACTCCTTATCGATTTCGGGTTCACAATGGTTCACTGAATTTTGTAAAGGGATTTATTACTGGCTGGCCTTAATTGGAATAATAGTTACCATGAGATTAATAATGAGGTTGCCATCAGTGTTCAGTCCATGTAGTATGAATAGTTTGTTTTCAAGTACATATCTAAGGGCATAGTTGTCCTTGTCATTCCAGCCAGTTGGCAACAACTCACTTTTTTCCTCATCACCAGATAAAGTCCTCTGAAATTGAACAGTAAATGTTTGCAATTAATGTAATCTTGATGCTAACAGAATGATGTAAAGTGGGGTAGCTTATGCCCTGTGCACCCACTGCCAGACAGAACTAGAAGTGATTATGATGAAAACCCTAGAAAGATGCCTATAATTGCTAAAGAGGCAGTTGTTAGACTTTGAGTGCCACGCAGCAGACACAAGAGAAAATTGATTATTTATCAGCCACATGTTGAGTGACATAGCATTTAACTAGTTGAGTAGTGTCAAGTATGTTCTAACTATCTTGGAGCTTATTTCTAAAAGTGGTTTAGGTTAAAATAATGCAACCATGTGCTAAGAAAATCAAAAAATTTAGAATAGTTAAGTACTTGGATGAATGCAATATGATGCAAACTTTTAAAGTCAAATTTTGTTGTAAGAACATTTCGACCACAAACAAGAATCCAACCTGCAACATTTCAGTTATCTGAACTACACTGGTGTTTTGAACCAGAAGGTTGTATTTTCGGTTCATGCTCGCGGCCGGATTTTGTTTTCCATAATATTTTTATGTATTGTTGTTGTTGTTTATATTGCCGTAAGTTTCCTTTCCGGCCTTCATCGTTGGTGAGAAGTAATAATTGCCATGATTTCACAACCAATACAATCAAGAGCTATGATAGGAGTGCAGAACAAACTGTCTTACCTCATCTCCTATGCCAATACTCCTAAAACCCCTCTTAGATAGGTTCCAATGGATGAATGCAATGATAACATCAGATTTCCGCTTGATATCTTTCTCTACTGTTTTAAAAGTTAGGTCCCAACCAAAGAGCGCATCAGCCGCCATTTCGCTATACCCCTGTTGAATTTTACTCTTGGACAGATATCTCGCGTACTTCTGAGCAAACTTTTACAATGTCTTGTTGTTCGTGAAACTTCTTGTTTTATTGAAAATTCTTGAGAAATGGAAAAAGACTCGTCATGTTTTGCTTCGGCTGTCAAGTGTCAACTGTCAAATTGACAATGTAGCCGGCTGGATGTCATAACAAGCAACGTTTCTTTACGCATTTACTTTATTTACGTGCAATTACGATAAAAGCGCTCGCTATCAATTTAAATTGTTTTATTTTGATACAAAATTAATTAAAAATGTTGTTGAACATGCAGAAGTTTTTATATTTTTTGTTTTCAAATAATCCCTTTCATTGGACACAATATTTTAATATGGTAATCTCATTTAAACTGTATACACTAGTGTTGTCCATAGTAGTAAATCGTATTTAAAATCGATTTCAATCTTTACAGGAGTAGGTAGTAGTAGAAATTCGTTTTACGAGCTTGACTGGGGTGGCTGTACAGTCCTACCTATATCTTTCATTTACATTTTTTTATTATATTACATTTGATTAGTTGTGGTCCGACTTCCGGGTGAAGTAAAGGAACAGCTTGTGAAATTCGCTGAATGCAAGGCATTCCAACTTTAGCATTAGGTCGGGGACGTTTCATTAGGGTGTGTTCAGTTATTACGGCGGCGGGAGCCGACGCTCGACAACGCATTATCGCCCAAGTGATCACACTAAACCGATCAGTTATTTGAGCGAGCGTCTCGTCGGGCAATCGCTTCGGTCACTCCGTAAAATAGTAGGGTGAAATTCGCACTAAGTCGCACTGCTGTCAACTACTATTATATACTCTTTGCTGTCAACCGACTAATGGCTGTAGTCATAGGATCCAACAGATATTTTGAGGTCGTTCGATTGGTCACTCGCGTAACGCAGCTGTGGATCGCCCGAAGCCGTTCAATTATTCCTGATCATTTCCCGATGTTTCCCGATGAGCGAGCGAAATTCGCACGAGTGACTTTCACACCGAAAAATTAATTACTGAATGTAGCACATGATCACTAGAAGATTGCGGATGTTAGTTTTCACTAACCTCATGAATTTACGCGAATACTTGCACTGATGGAAATTTTAAAGATTTTATGATCGGTTGACGAGTTCTCACATATTATTTTGTTTAAATTTTAAACTTGTATAATTATATTAATTTATCGCGACGTTAATCATATTATCACACTAATAGTTAAAAATATTGCAACTAATAATTTTAATACTTATACGTGAATTATCAACTTTTAAATATGATTAATTAAAAGTTTACTTACCGCAGTCCACCGCTAGACGTCATATAAATTCTACAGATAAAATAATTATGAAGTATTTTTTTAGTTATTTCTTTCAGCATTATCACATAATTTATTTTAATAAAATCGATTGTATGATCAATCGATAATCGTCTGCATTATCACTTCATAACGTTTTCATGATTAATCGATAACAGTTTGAATTCTTCAAGACGGCACGTTGCGTCAAGCACTACGGAATATAACGTAAAAACAACATGGCGGACAGTGTCAATCCGGGAACGTCGTGATCGTAACGTGAAATAATGAATTTTGTTGTTTTAGAATATGGGTGAATATGTGCAATAATTCGTTAAACATTTGTGTGCAAAGTGTTGTGTTTTAATTGTATTTGTGTAATTTGAGAGTGAAAATGGCCACGGATAAGATTAAAGTAGCCGTTCGGGTTCGTCCTTTTAACAGGCGAGGTAAGCTGGTCTAATTTTTTGCTAATAAATAAAGAAATCGCTATCACTCAGGTGACTACGTTGCTTCAGTTTATCTGTGTACTTTGCGCATGAAATATATAAGATAAAATAAATGATCGTAGTACGCATTTTTTTACAATGAAATTGATTACTATTCTGTGAAGGCTAATATTCTGCAATTGTGTTTATGAAATTGTTATAAATTACACACCTACTTACTGTGTTTATTGTAAATTTTGTAGTTTTATCTAATTAGCTTGCATGTTTTAGTTAGAAATACGTCTGTGTAGATAATTAAATTGAGAAATCTAATTTTCAGATGCAATTACTGTTTACTTACAGCTGCAAGGAACCTTTGTTCCTAAATATTATATAGAAGAATTTCACTTGATTATACAATACAATACAATACACTTTATTGCACACCAGTAATAGAAGAAAAGATACAGTAATTAGAACTAGAAATATATAATAGATTATATGTGATTCAATTAATTTAGTTTATCAATCGTTGTGTTTGTAGATAACTTGGTCTTTCAATAACACAAGAAATATAATAATAATGAAGTCCCATAATGTACTATAAAACCTGAAGATATTTGATACTGAAGCAGATATAAAATCATGGAAACTTTGGAGTACTTGTTTGTACCTTATAAATGAACCTTATTTAGCATGATAAATGAAGTCCATCACTATCCTTGCTATAATACTGCTTCCTACTGATATTATAAACATGAAAGATTGTATGTTTATGAATATCTGAATTTGGATGTTTGTTACTCAACCAGGCCATAATGTCCGAACAGATTTCAATAAAATTTGGCATACTACCTAAATACAACCTGAGGTAGGCCAGATACTTTTTATCCCAGAAAATACCTCAGTTTTCCAGGTAGTCCAGGCAGACAGAGTTGCGGGCACAGCTAGTGTATAATAAACATTATTAGACATTCTAGGAGACATGATTACATATTTTGCTACCTATCTTCAGTAAATATCTTCAGACAATTTCTAGTTATCAGGCCCTGACTATAATACCTTTGATATATCTTAGATACTCTGCTCATACTGCATCAACTTAAAACAAATCAGTTTATTAATTTATTATAAATTACCTATTTAATTAGCTAACCATATTCTCTGAAATATTACTTATCAACAAGTTACTCATATATTTCTAAATAAGTATAACCTTGTCAGTTTATTAATGACTCACTCTTACATTTTTGTAGTTGCTTCATTTTAGTATTAGCATGCTAATTAAACAAAAAGAATTCTTTGTTGAGGTATCATTTGCAGTTTCATCATCTTCATCATGCTAATTCACTTCAAGTTTTCTGGTTTCACTGAAGATATAAGAAAAAAGGATTTTTGGCTTTTGTTACTCCATTCTATAATTTTTGTCTCCACTTAAATTAGCTTATATACCTTCAGTTTATAGTATCCATGAATGAGATGATGAAGAGAAATGTTTCAGTCCTCTCTTTTAAAATTACCTACAGAGGTGAAGCAAAATTGGTTTCAGTGTCTAGAATTGTAGCTGTTAAAGAAAATGCAAGTATGCTACAGTATTTTAGAGTGTGCATATACAACTGTGTATTACATAAAATATGATCTATTTTGTGTGTATTGTCATTTCATTGCTAGGTAATTACAAACATGTTACATTTAAAATACATCTCATTGAATATAATAACTCAACCTTGTTCTAAAATAGGCAGTATTATTTCAACAATAATTATAAACTAGTTTATTTTGCAGAACTGCAAGTGTCACTAGTCTTCTTGTATCAATTTATGTGAACATGCAGACACAATCTAGTCAAGGATTTTTAAAGATTAAATTAAAAATAAATAAATAAATTTGTTTATATTTTAACTATCTATATCATTGAAGCTATGAAATGCTGGCTCTCTCACAGTTTATGCGCATTTCGCATTCCTGTGGCTGTCGCCGACCCTCTGGTACTCATTTATGTGGTGTCCAGCAGTGCTGCTTGGAGACACATATGTTTTATTCATTGTATAATAAGGCAATAATAAATCTGCAGTCAAAATTTGTTAGGAAATCCGTCATGTCGTCAGAAATGTCTGACTGACCATAAAGATAATAATTAATATTATTAACTGTTGCCTGTGATTTCACTCACGCCCTAGGGGGATTACACATGTACCTGGATACAAAGTGTAGGATTCTTTTTAACACGCTTTTATCAGCTTCACCTGTGGCTGTAACCATAGATTTAGCGAAAATATTCTAAGTCTATGGCTGTAACTAACTATGTAAGAAAATCTTGGAAGTTAAATTTGACCTACTTCCCGGTTTCTGATTGAGCTGAAATTTTGCATACATGTTCAGTTTGGATGACTAAAGCGTGTTCTATAGTTTTTTTAAACTACAATATTTTTTATGTTGATATTAATTAATCCAGGATATGGTCAAATTTAATCCAAAACTGTGTGATTAAGGTACAAACGTTTAAACACCCAAAAATCTTCACAATGATGAAATATGATGTGTAGGAATGTAAAAATTTATGGGACTGCTTTCTGTTAAGGTTATATGTAGAATTTCTGTTCAAATAAGAACATCGCAGTATACTGCCTGCCAGACATGACTCTCCCTCATATGTTCATTGTTTTATCAGTCCAAATATAAGTACCTACTTCCGATTGTGATAATATAAGATCCATACAAATAATTCAATATTACTCGACTAAAATGTATGGTTTTTTTTTTCGCGATTTCTCTTTTGGTCACATAGTAAGAGTTGTTTATAAACATGAGTACAATAACCCCACCCCGTAAAGGGATCGGGACTAGAAAGTTTGGACTTTGATATTCCAGTAACTATCTCAATAGTAATATCTATCTCCATAATCGAATACGACTCGGATTAATAAAAGAATATTCATCACATTTCTCGATGAAGTTATATTTGTCACAAAGTCCGCTATCGGAAAAGAGATTTGTAAGAATGAAAGAAAATTTATTCGCCACTGTACACCTGCTTCGGTCCGTACAATGAAAATGGATGGAGTGGATCAGTATAACGACACTGTGAAACAACAGCTGGCCGACCTAGATATCATGAGCCCTATTGTGAATTCCATCGATATTATTTCATATTTATAATGCCTAACTTCTTCGACAGCCGTACATAGTGGAAAAGTATAAAGGCAATTCGCGTATTGAACTATAAACGATTCTCTGACTTTCCTATTTGATTAGTAGGTAATTGGGGGCTAACTTATAATCGTTAAAGGATTATTGTAACAAGTTTATGAATGTAATACGCTTTCGTAGCCTTTAAGGCTTCTTTGTTATTTGCCTTTCGGTTTCGGGTTTCAGTACAGAACCTACTTAAACTTAGACAGAGACCCATCTGATAACAACCTGCCCCTAAGCCTACACACTAACCCAAACGTGTTTTTAAAACGTTTATCCGATTCATTAGATATATCAACAGAGTTAAATTATTATCAATACTATTCAGTTAACCTTGACAAAGACGTATGAATGACTTTGTTAGTAAATAGTTGAGTAAGCCACGAGATCATTTTAGTACAAGAATGCACGCTCACTTGCATTCGTCATGGTAAATAAACTCTTGGAAATCCTCGTTGTGATTGCCGCTGCTCCACTTTTAACGAAACGTCTTTACGTAATTTGTCAAATCGATTCTAGACTCGACTGTACGTTGCGCTTGCGACACGCAGCGGATCGATGAGCAATATATATTTTTTCTTTTTGCCAGCAGGAATTCTGTCTTCTTTTAGTGTTTTGTACATTAATTCTGCATCACGACAGCCAGTGAAATATGTCTCAATCATATCGACATTACCAGTAATTGCAATCCGAGAAGTATCACTGTGAAAACGATTGTTTCACTTCCAATCATATCGACATTAATTAGAGAATCGAATAATACATACTAAAAAGTACAATATTTTGAGCTATTTAGAGCATGATCTCATGTATGATGTACCGTTTCATTCGCAATTCGAAACACAGTTAATGAAAATCGTATCCAAGTAACTCGTGTTAAAACTTGAGGAGAATATTCTGATTAGTTCGCAGTAAGTTTATCGTGAAGTGTGAACTCTTCAAACGCCAGTCTGTTTCTACGTCTAGCCGAGTTAATACCGTTTGCTTTACATAAGCTTACCGTACATAAAATGGTCTAGTGAAACCGGATTTGAAAGAGCATCGCCTCGGACGTACGGCCCGACCTCGACTTGACTCCCCGCTGGCGTACTTACTATTTAAATTAGTATATTATGTATCTTGTAGATTTTGTTCAAGTACATTTACTATGGAATAAATAACTAAAACTACTTTGCTTGCTTATGACTTAAACAGGCGTGTGTGTCCTGCACACTTAGCATGACCATTTCAATTTCTTTTCTTCCAAGAATAGACAAATCTCTTTTTATCCATCTCGAAATCTAGACTCGCGTATCTACGTACACAGAAGCAAAATATTCTTTCCAAAGCAACGGGGAAATAGTTAGTGATGTAGTTATTCTACTAAATCCTATCGAAGAGTAGAAATATTTCTACAATTTGTCCTTTTATATATAATTCTTCCGTCGATAAAATCCGTTTCTATGGTGGTCATGCTACTGCTGCAGCTAAGAGAAGGCTTTCTCGTGGGTATTATTAAAGTCAATTCCATGCTCCATAGACAGCATTATCTATTTGCAATTTCCACTACAAGACACGATACTGTGTAAATTTGATTACCGTTGGAGGTCGGCTTTATCTAGAGTCGATTATATCTTCCATAATGGAGATGTTCGTGCGTATTTGAAGGAAACGCGACTGAATGAAGCACGACCAATCAAGGCGATGGCGATGGCTGTGATAGTTATGGAGGACGATGATTAATTTGTATAATAAGCTAACCATCAATAACCCCGACTCCAACTTGAAAAAGAGCTGTGACTTTTGAACGGCTAAACAGATTTTCATGAAACTAAACTAAGATGATACCCGATTAAACTAGCTTTCAATTAAAAAACTGTATTGAAATCGTTCCATCTGGTTCGAAGCTACGATGCCATAGACAGATACACACTACAAACTTATAATACACCTCTTTTTTGTCGGGGGTTAAAAAAGGCTTCACTGCTTGCCGTGGCAGCATGACGAGAAATGCCTTAAAAAGGATTAAATGGCATGTAATGTCTGGTAATATATTCTGTATTTAAGGTCATGTCACGCAAGCTAGACACTATGCTGTGTCATTGAAAGGAATTATATAAAACCGTCAAAATTTAAGTATGAAATATAATAAATATGTATAATATCCATAAATGGCATCAGAAAACTTAATTTAATTCTTTTAAAAATATTCTTGCATTACGTAAAACTTGACTCATACATTACGTAAACTGTCAGAGAGTAGGTATCAATAAAAATAGAACGGGATATTTACAATTATTTTCATTATCCTCGTATTTTCCTGCAATACTCATTTCATGTCGTCTAAACAACTCGCAATCTTATCTCTAAACTACATACGAGTACGTAATACTAATCCAACAATACACAAATAACCATTGATTACTTGTACAGGCTGAATACTAAATATTTACTCCGTTATTAGTCCCAGAGTTTGCTACCATTACCCTTACACGAAATAATTAAGGTGATTAGCATTCCAGTCACCTTGTTGTTCCCGTTTTGTATATTACAGTCGCCGTTTCGATTAGTTCGATTACATTCAGTTATCTCGAGCAATTTGTGACCTCGTGTGCTCATAATGGCACGGATTACGATAATGAATGCGTTGTTTTGTTGCAGTGATAGCAGCACTTTTTTTTTTATTTGATTCAAAAGTTTCTTGTTCTTCTCTCGGTTCGATACAACCTTTAGATAGAAATCCTTAGATGCAAGAGTGACTATACCGTCGTCCTGTGTATCATGAGCAAAGTTTTACTACGTTTGAAAAAGAAAACCTGGTTCTATGTTTGCTTAATTTTTGAAATGAGTCACATGTGTTTTAGTTAGATTGTTATTAAATAGGATTGCGTGCATACATTGTTAGTTATTCAGCGCCTAAAATCAATTAACTACGTAGGCCCACCGCCCATTAGGTCAAAAGGTTATAGGACTTACTTACACTGTGACACGTCATTGTAGTACATTCGTGTACATTGTACAACTAGTTCGTCAACCTTTCTCATAAATTCGTCATCATATTTTTAGGTTATTAGGTTCGAAAATTAATCCTATTTTTTTTTCCAGAACTCGAACTGGGTACACAATGTGTGGTGGAAATGGAGAGCATGCAGACGGTACTGCAGTATCCGCAATCAGCACACGACAAAGAAAGGTACGGATTACAATAATTTACGGAATGCAATTAAAATCCTCATTTCCATATATCCAAGGGGAAGCCGAGCATAAAAAATCACGACATTCTCGTCCAATGTAGGGAGGGAATAATTTGCGTCTTTAAATCCGCTCTTTTAGAGCAGAAATAATATAATTAGGCCCCAAAATGTGAAGCCTTTTTGTAATAAAAGTAGAGGTAAAAGAAATTTTTAATGTAATTCTTACTGTTGCTTCTTCTGAAAGTCTATCTTATATATATTAAAGTCAAATACAAAAAATACGTAAATACGTAAAATTCCTGAAAGACAAAAGAAGATAGATTAGGTGTTAGACATGCCCTTGATCTTCACACGTTTTTGGTGCGTAAATCATTAATCAGACCACCCGGTTCATTAGTTCTATCTTAGCAGCTGTATTTTGCTAACAAATAATTGTTTCAAAAATGTGTGATTTAATAATATTGTAGATTCGTGCTCGTCGTAAGAAATATATTTCCGTATCGGCCTTACAAATCATCCTTGCCCTACATGGAAGGTGAACACTAGCTTAGCGGATAGATAGATTGAGATAGTAAGGTCTCTTCAAGTTATTTAAAATGTATTCTGTTATCGATAAATTGATCTACTTTATATTTATAATTAGGTTCGAAAGGCGAGTCCTTTTGTGGCTGTATTTTAATAGTAAGGATTTGTTTAAACTTTTTACAAGAGCTATTTACCATATCGGTTCATTTGGGTGTATGTAGAGTTCCGTAAATTATTACGCCAGAATTACTCTGCAATCCTAACAGAATTGCGTTGCCAAATTTGCGGTGGCATAAAGTACATATCTAGCGTCGGATCGAGATGCTCTGATTGGCGCGTACCGCTGCAGGTTCTTACGTAAGTGGCGCTTGCGCATAAAAAACGAGCAAATGTGAAAATTTACGGATTTCTAAGAACAAGGCAAATATCAAGTTATTTTCCTTTTTACGGAAGACATTTCTAATTGTCATGACATTAGAATGTCGCTGACAGGCGAATGTAGATGAAAAGATGATTAATATGATTCGCTGAATCTACTTAAGGACAGGCAAGTTTAGCAGTGTAATTAATTACATAAAATTTTGAGGCGAAAATAAAATGAAGTAAACAAAAGCGCTTGGTTGCTTATCGCGGATTTGTTGCCTCAATGTTAATTACTAGCGCAGCTAGTGCCTCGCTAACCTTGGAGTTTTGGCGTAAACTTAAAAATATATCTTTTATAATTATTTGATGGAATAAGAGAAATGGATGATAATAATTAGAAAATTGATAGTAACATGATTAGAATGTTCTGAGATTTGAAAGATACTGTCTTTTTTGAAAGCATTACTTTAGGTATTATAATCAGCACATTATTTTTGCTCTACTACAATTATCAAAGCCAAGTCAGCGTCATCTAAGAAACCTATTGATTGCTAAAACTAAACTAGGTCATGATTTATGGTACATATTACTCATATAAATAAAAATAATAATAAAAATGTGACTACACCTCGCATAAAGCATACTTGAAGATTTTAATCAAAACTTATGTTGGTTGAAGGAAATTGACTAATATAATTAGTGCTTTAAGGTGTTGATACACAGTATAATAAATGCTTATAAGGCTGCCTCACATATCCGGAGAGTTAGCGGAAATATACAGTAGTACTAAATATGAACTGACTCATGAATTTTGATTGTGTAATGAATAAATAACCGGGAAAGTCTTGACTCATTGATATGGTATGAAATTTCCTAAGACGATGAACACCATCTACGTACTCGTATCGTGAAAGTACTTGAAACTGAAGTAAGATATTGCAGAACAGGACAGTACCTATTTATTTAGGTTTTGTTGAAATAATGATTAGGTTATAATGTAAATAGTACATGAATAGTACATGATAAATGTTGGATTGGGCGAGAAAATAAAGATTTACTTGCGGATCAAAGATGATTTAATGTGAGGCTTCGTGTGTTCGGATTGGTTCGGAACAAAGGCAAGCGGCAGAGTGACGTCTAAAAGGTGACATTCAAAATTGACATTGGCATTTAGTTTATTTTTTCTAACAGTGTCCGTAGCAATCTAACACATAGGTACCTATTTGATAAATAAAAGACAGTGGGAGACCGCAAATGAGATGGAAAGATGACATCAGAATAACGAAGAGCAGTAACTGGATCGTAACTACCCAAAACAGGGAAATGGAGAGAGTTGAAGGAGGCCTACACCAAACATTTGGTCGACGAAAGCTAAAGAAAAAGGCAATCAGCCAGTTTAGCAGCAAGCGTTGAAACAGGCTCGTAGACTAGGTTACTTAATAAGAATAAAATATCTAAGCAAAACTGGCAAAACTTTGGTGCTTTAGTAAAATATACGGTTAGAAATAAATCCACACTGGGTTTTAAAATTTTAAATTTCAACTACCTAGTGCGTTATTTTAAATTCTCCTACGTTTACCGCCCCGAATGGTATTACAGTTTTGAAAGGTTAGGTTAGCATTTCACTACCACATGAACGTTGGATAGGAATCTATTAAACTTTAAAACTCTATTTTATTATAAAAGCCTGACGGTTTTGATGCAAAGGATAAAATTGGGTTTTGAGAATTTAAACGAAAAGTTCTGCATTAAATTCACGACATGGGTTCGCTTCTGTGTAAATTCAACATTTTCAGTCTCAGAACATTTGTATTCTGTTATTTCCAAGGTGAAATCTGTCAGCAGTTTTGATACCTTGAAACTACATTACAACTGGAATTTTCAGTTATGACGTGTATCACCCACTTCCCAGATGGTGCTCGTTGCCGTAATATTTGGGCGTTAGTCCGGAACACGGATCCCCTGTGACTTTCCACAATACAGCGTGTTCCATTTCAAACTCCGCAAGTCTAGCTGAGATAGTTTTGTGCTCAATTCTTTTGAAAGCCGTTTGCTTCTCCTTCGTATATTTTGCACGATTATTTTTGGCCTGGGCGTTTTCAATTCACCCTACGTGCGCGACGAGCCCCGTTTTACATGACATTTGAATTTAAATTAAATCGGCGTTTATTTACATATTGCGTGTTACGGTTTTATGCACTATAGTATTTGTAATCATTTCTATCTACGAGATCTACGGTAACAGTTAATACAGGTAACGGTTTTCTTTGATATTTATCTATATACCTACTCATCCTCTCTCCTTCTATGTTAATAAGACTATGTGTTTTATTTAATTCTGTGTCTCAAATGTCTGATGGAGCGGAATGAAACTAGCTTGCTCATTACCATGATTAAACCGTTAATATTAATATAATAAAATGTCTGTATAATGTATTTTTTTAAGAGCTGTATGCAAAAATATGTTACCTTTATATTTTTATATACGAATGTTGCTAAAGCTCAGGTGCTACTTAGTGAAGTTTTTTAACACACTGTTACTACGTAAACTCATGAATTTATATTCTCCATGTATTTTATCAACTAAATAAAACATGAAATGGGAGCTATAAAACGCAGTTCACCTGCATTATGCAAATCGTTGGCGAGTTTGCGGCAAAATTAGTTTCTTACGTCAGAAACTTCGAAAGTATACTATTAATGTGTTTTAGTGGTTTTAGGATGAATTAGTATACTGGTAGTTGCATAAAATAAATATTTAACATCATTTGATTTGATGTTGTAATTGGGTCTGGGTCTTCTCTCTATGCTTCGTTGACTCTTCGTAATTATGTATAATATTTTATAACACATTTGCTCGTAAAGGGTCTCTTATTTCACCAATTTCAATATCGTAATGTATCTCATTACGCACTTGTGCGGTAATGTAATGTAAAACGCACGGTTTAGGTTTAAAGAAACTTTATTCTCAATAAAAACATAATGTCACTTACTTGAGAACAATACTAAACATACTTAAAATTACAAAAGTTCGCCATCGTCAGTTACAGACTTGTTATTTTAGGTTTTAGATTACTCATCCAATGCATTCATTTCTCCAGTGATCGATTTGCGATTATATACTGACTAAGCTGAGTTTTGAATGCATTAAATGAGTTTACATTTCTTAAACGTGAAGGTATTTTATTATATAGTTGTGCTCCTTCAAATGTAAGCATTTTTTTGCCATAGTTCGTTCTGATTTTAGGTAAAACTAGTAGGCTAGCTCGTCTTGTGCTACGTTGACTAATGTGTTTGAACTGAGTAAGTATTATGTTTGTGTGAATACTTTTGTTAAGAGCTTTTCTGATGAAGATACATGTGTTATAAATATATAGTTGTTTGATATTCATTATTTTAGTTTCGCTATAAATTTTACTGGTTGATGTTAAATACGGATAGTTGAAAAGCATTTTCATCAGTTTATTTTGGATAACTTGGAGCTCTGACAGTTTTGTTTTTGAAGCACTGCCCCAAATTTCGATCAAATATAGTAAATGTGGCTTAACTAGGGAATTATAGATGGTGTACCGTAATCTTCGTGGAATGCATCGAACTATGTTATGCAGTGACCCGATAAGCGTCGAGAGCTTACTTTTTATGGATTCAATGTGACGGTTTATCAAGATGCTCCGTCTAAAACGAACGGTACTTTTTTAAATCTTAGCAAAGAGTTTTTATGGCAGAAAAGTGGTCAACATTTTATGAATAAAATTAACTTTGGGATCTCCCAAAGAATAAAGAAAGAAGTTTAAAGAATTAAACGTTTATTTTTTATATTTTATCTAAAATATAAAAAATAAACGTTTAATTCTTTAATTTAATTAATTTCGACAGTAAATTACAACCATTTTTCTGTAACAAAAACAAAAAAAAAAAATTACTTTATTAGTAATACTGGCTGTTTTTATGCCTTTGCCTTAAAAAAAAGGGCTGATGCGCGCGCATCGCTAATTTGTGAAAAAGTAAAAATTATTCCGCGCGCTTTTTCTTTTCGCTGTATTGTTTTTATTTACTCGCAAATATGTTGTAAAACGTCGTATGACATACGTGAGCTTTGATAATTACAGCCTCTGCTTTCTTGTAGCCCTCTCGGCCTCGCCTACGGCTCGGGCTAGCAATATCGCCTCGGCTGTCATTTTCAACTTACCGCACTTATATCATAATGTACTAATATGCACGCTATTTCTCGAGGAGCTCCAATGATGCTGCCGCGCAACCTCGGATCAAACTGTCACCACTCTCTTGTCGATAGCCTGAAAGCGTAGATTGTTGTTGTGTGTAGGTGCTTCGTTTGATAATTTTTTTTTTTGTGTCTTATCCTTTCTATGTGCGTATTGCGTAATTGTATTGATGTTTTATTTTATGATCGTCTGTGTTGGTTTTTGTGATGACTAATAAATCTATTTATTATTTAATGCTTTTTATACAAAATATATTTACAAAGGCCTAAGGCATTCTCTGCCAGACAACCTTAGGATAATGTAGAGACAAAAACGTGGTAGAAAAAACAATGTGATAAATGTATTTTCTTTCTTTCTTTCTTATATTGTGAACGCTGGTAGATACCAAGAAAACCATATTTTTGCTAAACAACCGCTTCATTTTAGATAGGACCGAATTATTATTCGGGTATACCCCGGATTCGGAGGTTCGTGATTGCGGCTTTTTTGTTTATTTGATAATTCTGCAATGAATTGTCCGTATTTATCTCACTCACACAACACAGATTACTTATCTACATTCTTATTTCTGAAGAACGTCGTGCGAGGCGAGGAGCCTCAGGTCATTGATCTATTTGCGAAGCTGTAGAGCGAACATATTTTTTTTACATCTATCAATTTTGTTACAGCATAAAAACTTTACCACCAATACTTTCTGTTGCGAAATATATTGTAATTTATTATGAAAGTGTTTGTTTTGTTCTCAAATTGTAAATTCAGGGTATTCATGGTCGTCGGACTACGTCCTCTAAACTCTTGAAATAAGTAATTTTTAGAACATAAATTACCTAAGTATTTTTTATCAAAAAGCAGTTAGATTTTTAATATGATTTGACCTGCTTGTTGATAGCATTGTGACCTTGGTTCAAAATAATAACATTTGAAATAAAATATCCAATCTTTCGTGGGTTTTTGTACTTTATTCCCAGCGAAGCACTGATGTGCTACATGCCGCATTTAAGGTGAACGCGCACCTACACGCGACGAACGCGCCGCAGCAGGAATCGAATTTTAGCATCTTTGTATGAAATTATATGCAACCTCGCGCACCTAACCGCGCCGTACGCGCCGCATTTCAGTAAAAAGCTTGAGGTATACGGATTGCACCCACAGTTGCGAATGACGTCATCAGATTTGGCGCGTATGGTGTGGCTCGATTCCCATGCCCGCCGAGCCCATGAGAAAATTAGATTCTTGCGGCCCGTATAGGTGCACGATCACCTTTAAACGTCATAAGTATTGTATAAGTGGCCGGTAGTTTACTTCCTTCCCAAACCAACTAGGCTTCCACAGCCTGTCTTGTATAATAGACAGTCATCGATTCAGTAATGAATAGTTAAAGCGGAGGTGCGTGTCGTACGATCAGACACGCGACTCGTCGTTTGTCGTATCGATTGACCCAAATGTACTTATGTCGTACCTTGCGTGTTCTTATTTGCGACCATGTCCAATATGCACTTATATTACTATTTATTTTAAGCTTCTTTAAGAACGTCCAACCCGGCATAATTCCCATACAAACGCCCGTAGGTGATTACGGCGCTATAACAAATTTTCCTCTAGATATTTTGAATACATAGGTATCGTGTGGTCTATATCTAGGTTTCTATGTAAGGCAAATAATAATTTTTTGGGAATCAAATTCAGTAAAGACATTTGAAAATCAGCTTTTTGGACAAATTTTATCTAAACTTTGAGCGTTCATAATGTACTCATAAATTGAAAAATTTGAGAAAACATTTGCATACAAACCTAACACATGTAATGGAGATTCTAAATAACAAACATTTTTTTCAAAAACTTGTTAGGCTTTTTCAAAAACACCTATTTCTTGGAACCTGTTTTGTGAAATCTTCGAGCGCCAATTTTCATTAAATGATCGCCTTCTTACTTGCTTTTAGCCAACGGGTGGTATGAAGTACGCGGGAGTAGAGTCGTGTGGGGTAGGTATGAGACGGCCGTTTCAAAAATTGCCTTGGATGAAACAACAAGATTTTCGATCATGCTCGCGTTGACGATAGGCGGACCGGGAAGGGCCGTCAAGTTTCCGAGGACTTCGTTCTGGAAAGAATAAAGATTTTGTATGTTGAAGTTGCGAAATTCTTCGAACGATTTTCCTGTTTACCTACTTAGATAGATAAATGATTTTATTGAGACACTACGTTATGAAAATTAATTTCATTACCATAATACACAGATCCTACGACACAGGGAATCCTAGTGTGGGGTCTAGGGATTAAAACTCTGTATTTATCTTTTTGGTGACAATAAATAAATTATTATTATTATAGGTAGGTACTCCAGAGGAAGTAACTATAACGATTTCATTCTGGTATTTTATAAATAATGACATTGAGAATTATTGCTTTCTTTATAAAAAACACAACTGACACTCACCACAATAACAACAGCATGTTTATACATAAGTACCTACCTACTTTGCGTTTATACGTGAAAAATCAGTATCCCGTGTTTTTATGAGTACTGTTATTCCAAACAAAAGGAAATTAGAAAAATCATTTAAAAGAAAGAAGATGTAACTTAAATACATACAACACAAGATGTACATACAAGATGTAAATTAATCAAAGGGAAACAAATGCCTTTTACCTAATCCATTAGCTTTCCAAGGTCCTGAACTGGTACAATTAGTTTTGCCCTTTGAGTATTCAAAGGTTTTGCCATAGCTTTGTTTGTTTGAAACCGTTCAAAATTAGTTAGTCGTGCCGTGACCTCAGACCAATAAAGTTATTGGTCTGAGGCCGTGACCCATTATTTTAGAACGCAACAATTTTTGTGATCGTTACTATACTCGTAACTGCAACATACAGTAACTTCAATCAATACGCGAACTAGCAACTTTCGAGAATTTCTTACACACTAAAAAAGTATCAATTGTAATGGTAATTTGATGACAGTTTTGCCCTCCGGGTCTACCGCGTAACTAAAATGGTAATGAACATAGACTGTGGTTATGTGTGGTTATTAACCTTCAAAACGATCCTGAGAGGGTAAACTTCAAGCTATCTTGTAAATTTTTACCAATCTTCATAATAGGAGACCCCTGATTTGCCCTATTGTAGGGGCTAAATTGAAAAAAAAAATGCCTGTTTGTTATGTCCTCTACAAAGGTAATAGACTAACAAAGGATGGGCTTAACTGCCTCTATTTTACACGTCCCTTATCTGTCCTTTTGCGTAGGCTTGGGTTGGTACAAAAATCGATGAAACGTGTTTGTAGATTCGTTCTTTCTATATAAAAACATTTTTACAGGTAAGTTTTAGTATTTCTGAATATCCAAACTTTGCAAATGGTTGTTTAGATTCGCCTCCCCTACCGCACAGCAATCATTTTCTCCACGAGCTCGGCTTAGACGCCATCACGCCATGCTGTTCGTGATTTCCCGAGGACCCCTAACAATCTCTTTGTGCACGACCTCATTTTGTGTTGAATGCTCGCTTTTAATAGAGCCACCAAGTCGCTGTCGGATAAACATCTCTACAGATGTTGCCTAAGTTCCCTTTGAGTATTTTTAAACACAGTTGTTTTACTTTTTTTTTGCTTGGAAACAGGAGTCAATCGTAAATATTTTTCAAGCTAACAATTTTATTTTCAATATACAGAATTTTAAAAGCTTGAAAATTAATTTTGTTTATGATACTCTACGCGTTCTAACTACGCGTTCAGGTAGTCTCTTACGTCTATAAAGAACTTTTTCGCAGGCACAATTTTTTTATTTAAATACGTTCGACAGTTACACGAGACATAATTTGATTTAAAAAAATAGTAGAACAGTCGACGTCGCCAAAATACTTGTAGACTTACAAAAGGGATTCTTTCAAATTCCTCTAGAGAGAAGCTACTAATTACATTACTTGAACTACAATTTATTGTCTTTTCTGTTCTAAGAAAACTTGTCCTCCACACGAAAAAGATCAGTGCCTTTTCCATTTAGGCGGAATTTCTTAGTTTACTTTGACTTTATTTGATTTGGGCTTTAAGAACTGCTACTTTTACCTCTCATTGCGGTATTTATGTCAGCTGGGTCTTTTTTGGTTTCTTCAGTCTCAATTTTTTCAGTCTACAGAGAAATGTTAGATATAATCAATAAATCCAGCCATTACTGTTCCACGGCTGGGCACGGGCCTCTTCTCGGAATGAGAAAAGTAAGGCCTTAGTTGGACCACACACACTATCGAGGCCGGCCCTCTCAGGTGTGCAAGATTCGCCGTTCGTTAACTCAAGTGATAAACAAATTGCGATCCGCACATAAATTCAAAAAGTCAGAGGTGCGGGCCGGATTCGAACTCAGACCCTCCTGCATGGAAGGCAAGAGTTCAACCCGCGTAATAGCCTAGATAATAATAATATTTTAACGTTTCGTGGTGTCTTGTACTCAAAGTTTATTAAACTGAAAGGTTGAATGAACCGTTCAAATTCACAACCCTTGTATATGTATAATTTCCTACTACTTACATCCATAGGGAATGCTCATGGAATCCAAATAGGTTCCCTTAATGAAGAAAATAAATTCAGTCCTTGCTAGAGGCGTCCAAAACATACTTTTGATTGTTGTCTTAAGAGGAACGCTTGGAATTAATTACTTTGAAGAAAGTAGAGTACGTGAGCGTAACTTGGCCGCGCATTAACGCCAAGTAACTTCGCGATAACGTCAAATTAACGTTTATACGAACTAATAGATTACTGACATACCCTTTGATAAATTATTATATTGTTTGTGTACCAATATTGTTAAAATTTAGTTCATTTTATGCATTCACGGTGTCGAGTTTTCAGTGTGGCATGTAGGTACCGTAAAATATATCAATATTTACAGAACCGTCCATCAGTTTAAACGTACCTATTTGCTGTTAACAGTTAACTGTACTTAATTCTTATTTGCTTTAAATACGAAATTGTAGAGTGCTATTATCAATCAATTCAGTATATCGCAGCGCAGAGCTAAATACAGGCCTCACAAAAAATGCTCGAAAAATATTTGGCAAATTAATAAAGCTTAGTCCACCAACCCGCACTAGGCCAGCGTGCAGCGTGGTGAATTAAGACCTAATTCTTCTCATTCCGAGAAGAGGCCCGTGTCCAGCAGTGGGACAGTAATGAGCTGGATTTATTTGTTATTAATAAAGCTTTAAATAAAAAACAAAATACTTACTCGGGGAATTAAGTATTGATTTATATAATTTCCACGAAAACAACTCGTATTTTCTTTTACCAAAGTCACCGAAATTATAGACAACTTGAATTATGGACATGGATTAGTCGTTCTCGCAGCTCCAAATAGTTAGATAATACTATCGATAACATACCTAACAACAGTTTAGCTTCGATACCTAAGGCTATAAATCGTCTTCTACAGCAAACCCATTAAATAGGATACCTATTTCAAACGATTAGGAGCTTGCGAAACGCCGAAATGGTTTTAGCAGATACTTCGACTGCAAATCTCGATTACCTACCGAACAATAAATCGCCACTGTAATCTCATTAATACTAGACCCTTGTTCATTTCCGTGGTAACGCGTTAGATCTCCGAAGATTCGAGGGCGAAGGCGAAAATCCTGCGTACTTCAGTTGAAACAAATATTACGTGATTTCCTTTGATGTCATTTAGGGTCTACAGATTGGGTCGTTAATGTTCTTCGTTCACCTTTGTAAAGTTAATAGGCAGGTAATTCTACATTTTGAGTGTCATTCTTTTGAGAACGTTCAACTTCCTTAGGTAAGAGTGCTTGTGTGAGTTTCATTTCCAAGAGCTTGTTGTTCTGAAATAATGGTGTCTTTTTGAATCCAACTAACGGATTTTTCTTTAATATAGATATCTTTTTTTGTACGACGTTTACTGTCCAATCCATTCTTAAATTCTAATTTAGTTATTACAATAGAACTGTCACATTTAAAAAAAAACCTTGTCCCAGAACCGGACTTTTTTTACTATAACCAATTATACAACCAAGCCTTCAAAAAGTTAAAAGATTTACGTAACAAGTCTATTCTTTCAGTCTTTTTTGCGTTTCGACTAAGTAATATCGCTTTCGCTTAATACGTCGCTCAGCGTATTTTGCAACAAGGCTGTTACAAGCTTTTATTGTTAAAATTGCCGTTAGCTTTGTATTCCGAGTCCTTTTCAGTAGGAAAATAGACCTAATTGCATTACTTGAGCCGAGGGGCTGAGTGGGTTGTGTCGGGGATTTACGGATATCGAATTGTAGTGATGTCGTGTTGGCTGGAAGCGTTCGCAAAAGAAAATAAAATGTATCGGTATTTCTTGATGGATTGGGGAGTGACTTACTGAGGCCTCGTGTGTGAGTGACTTGCGATTTTATGTGTAGGACGTGAGTGGTGTAATAGTAACTGATATAGAGATCGTAAATCCGAGCCGAATTATTTTGAAAGCTTTCGGAAGTTTGTTCTGGTGCCCCAATTTCGTACCTTCAAGAACTTAGTACAGTGTAAATAATTGCAAGGAATTTCATTCAATATTTTTTTCTGACTAGTCGGCACGAGCCTTCAGAATGGCATCGCTCAAGCCATAATGAAAAGATTAACATGTCAGCAATGGTGATTTAGATGCTGACTATCCAGCGTGCGCCAGGCTATCTCATATTTCCTTAGTCGTGGAGCCTCTTTTCTGGCAACAACAATATGGAAAAGTATTGAATGAAATAGGGGGTCTATTTCATTCAATACTTTTCCATGTTGTTTTGGATTAAAACAACAAAATCGCGCCTTCCTTCTGCGAAAACTGCGTGCTTGCGAAAATCGACCACACAGATTCATTTTCGTAAAATTTTAGACTTTTATGGTTGGTAACTATGATTTTAAATGTGTAGCTTGACAATGATATCAGCTGCAAATAGTCCCACGCTCGTTGTAGAATTAACCAGGGTACCAGACAGGTACTGGTGGGTGGTAACTGTGCATTATTTATGCACATTAATAAACGACAAGCCAATCAGTTGTTAAACATGGTTGGGCATTAATATATTGATATCGATTAAATCTGTATGGGGGGGCGAGGGTATATTTTATATAGGAACTACGGGATTCTTAAATGGCTGTTAAGCGTGTTGATTGTTCCCCTGTGGTGTGCCCAGAATATCGTCTGGTTTTTATAGCGGGGAAGATTTGGTCAACATTTCGGCGAGACAGTGTTCAAGTTACATTTGCTGATTGAAGGATTTTCACAGAATGTAACATTTGTTAGTAAATGTAACTAATTCAGATAAAGCTGAGCTTAAATTACTCAGGTTCGCGGTCACAGAATTATTTATAAGGAGCTCGGATAGGACCCCAATAATAATTATCTTGCGCGCTAACGTTTCGCGCTAACGTTAATTTTATTTTGGCGTTTAGTGTTTGCTAAGAGAATTGACAGAAGAGCTAGATAGGTAAGCATTTAACGGCATAGCTGAACAAGTAATTTAATATGCGCATAAATATATTTGATTATATATTCGGGATCTAAAATTATTCGTTGAACGAGTTCTGAACGTTGCAAATTTCGAATACGTCGATCTTGCAGAGTAAATATTTTCCCGTGCTATAAAATCATTATACCGTTGATCTTCATGTATGTTGTAAAAACTATCGTTAATTTTATAAAAGTCAATTGCCATGTTGAAGTGTAGGTAGTTAGATTAATATATATACAGAAAATTTAGAGGCTCAAATCGGTCTCGTTCCCCTGTAGAATGAATGAATGAATATCTGTTTTTAAGAGCAGTAGGTATTTTATATTTTTTTCTCTACTATAAAAGTTACAGTAAAGCAATTACAAAAATGATAAATGAAGTACATAAATATCAATTCCGAATGTTTTTTAATAGAAAATACTGAAATTCCTGACGCCAACATTTTCAAGGCATTAATCCCGGTGAGATTTTCAATTTTGGTAACCCTAGTAGCGGTCGGTTATTTCTCCTCATCAACGTGAGTGCTCAGCCTTAGACCCGTCCCTATACGTGGTTATGTGACCCCGCCATTACTCTTTATGACGATTGTGAAAATTTACGCCTAACCGACCAAGTGAAACAATATCCTTTTATATCGACTAAGCTACAAAATGATTGCGGCTGACAGATTGCTCATAATTTTCACATGACTTTATATACGCTTATGTTTGGTTTGATTTGATGTCTTGCCATTTGGATTTGGGAAATGTGTTGCGGAAAAGGTTTTGCGGGGAAAAGGGTAGGATTTAAATTCAATGTTTTTTATTAATTTATCATTTCAGAAGTATTAGATACTTATCCTTAAAATGAATAGAATAACAAACAATCAAAAACCTACCTTTCCAGAAATGTATGGTTAGTCGTTAGTTGTTTACGCCATTTATGAGTTATGTATAAAATTAGGTATAGTATTATTATAATAGTATTATTCAGAATATCCTAACATTTTCTTTGTCTAATATGATTAATGTTTTCAGTCAGTCTACGTTTATTTCCTCTTTAGAATAAATTGCCTAAAACCTAGGAAGTGCGTTCTGTGTGGAGCAAGGTTAATATTTGTGTATTGTATTTCAAACGGTAATAAATTGGTGCTCGGAATTAGCCTAAGTACATTGATTCTCATCATATTTGATCCGATATTAATGACTGAAGTGAATCGTTGTAATGATGTGAATTTCATAGGGCCTACGGCGTAGGCGTTTCTACAAAATGATTTATTTAGGCTGAAAAGGTATATGAAGAGAGGTATTCATATTACGATAGTACTTGATTTATACACAGTTGCGGTGGAAGGGTTTCAGGGAAGGTCGGAAACTTCGTACTACGTATTATTATGTGCGAATATAACTACTAATCGGATTCGTCTAACAGAGAACCGGGTCTCGGAGTCTCATAGAGACGAAAGTCCTTTTCATCATGTAAATATGTTTCATACAAAAACAGCCCTGCCTGGCTGAAACAATGGCAGGTTATCAGCGTGTTTCTTGCGTGACTGGCCCGTTACTTGCACCCAGACGAACCGTAGACGGCACGGCACGATGTGATTACTGACTACTGGTTGCTGTTAATAGCACAAGGTAGCTTACAGTAGCTCACTGTCAAGTTTTTTTGTTGTTTACTGAAGAAAATAAATCTCGGACTTGAACTTTAGCTTTTATGTGTTTGTGAGTCTGCATTGTAGTTTTATGGCTAAGGTTTTGATTAGCAATCAACTGGTCGTAAGTTAAGATTTTTTTTTTTAAAAGTGTTTACCTAAATATTTGTTAGGTACATATCTATCTCTGTGCAGTCTGTGCATAAATATATAGTTTAGAGGTTAAGATATGTAATGCGCAACACACAGCATGTAATAGAAATTGTGTTAATAAGAAAACAGAAGAACGTTTTGTATTGAATATGTTTTTTTAAACGTTTTCTACCAGGCGTTAGATTTTAATCACGATTTTTCCTTATTCGTAACATCAAATGACATAAAGATGTTCTGATACACCACGAGGTCAATTGGAGCAAGACCTTATTGCTATTCAATGTTAGAACAGTGTTGCAGATTGGAAGTCCATTACATATGAGCAACACTGTGACCCATTTCTGTTCAGTTCCTGATTAATGAGCGGTTGATTCGTGACATTTGATTGACTGAAATGACTGACGCAGGGACCAATTTTGAATATTGCATTATGCATTTGGAGAACATTTCAGCCGTATTCCTGAACTAATTAGACCGCGGAAGCGTGTATGGTCCTCCGACCTCCAGCAAATAATTAATAACCAATAATATTTCGATTTCCATTTAATTAAATTCCTCATGAATATTTTGCATGCTTCAATGAGATATTACGATATCAGATCAGATGTGAAATATAAATGAATGTTAATGCATTATTTGATTCTGTCAATTAATCATATTTTTCGCTTCTGTTGCTGGGTAAAGCGTACTTTGAACTCTCACAGCGACGTGTTCGAGTCTGAACACGGACGGAGGACAGGAAAGCCTTTTCAACTAGTGGGGCAGACCCACAACTTCTTTATTTTGCTTGTAACTTACCTGTAAATATGCTTTCTTCATACTGTTTAATATCTCGTTAGCTAGCAGTGTGTCCAAGGTTAACTACTTACTGTCGTACGGTTAGCTGCAGTGCATCCATACAATAGCTGCTCATTCATGTTGAAGCTGCCGTTAGACCGGTTACGATTGCACATCTATTAATAGACGAGCCACATCAATGGAGCACATGTAATTGCATTTCACTTGAATTCATTGCTGTAAAGTCATGTTTGTATCTGCGAACAGTTGTTTTGTTACAAATGAGAATGTGGATTTGCCAATAATTTTTAATTTGAATTGATTAAAATCCTTATTTAAATAACATTTAAGGGCTAAAGCGCTACTTTCTGCAGCAGAATTGCGCGTTTTCGCATTCGTTAATCACTTTTTGTAAGCAAAAGGCAGCCAAGGAACTCGAATTCGCGCGTTTCTGCTGCAAAAAGTACCTACTGTGCTATGGCCCTTAAATGTTATTTGAATAAAGATTTTAATTGGGTACGAAATTGTCATCTTAGTTGTTATGGCGACGGACGGTTGCTTTGTATGAAATTAATTTAATTAACAGAATGAAATAGATAATTAATTCGTTGCTAGCTATACAGAATAAGAACAATTGCTTTCACCGTTTTCAATTTTCACAAAGCAATTAGCTCGCTATCTAACAAAAGAGAAGTCTAGTCAAACAAAAAAATCTATTATTAGTGAGAAAGTTCTCGATCACTAGCTCTGCCCCCTTCTGTCGAGTCAGCACGAACACAATGTATGTATAGTATAAAGGTAATGTTATATAAGCAACGTATTGTAGATAATGATGATCATATCTATGTGCACCACTGTCTGCCCCATAACTTGTTTGTCACTTTATTCCATCCAATGGTTGCCTGGAAGAAATCGCTTTATGCGATAAGGCCGCCCATTGTACTTTAATATTGTAATCTCCGTACTTACAAAATTGTTATATTCAGGTGTACAATAAAGTATTTAATAAATAATAATAAATAAATAAATAATAATGTAGAAGCATACAAAAACTCAATGCGTTGAGTATAGAATGTAAAGAAACAGTACCTATCTCTTGGGGAAGCGTTGTGTTTCCCCTACTGCCAACACGATGCTGGTCGTAGGATCGGCAATGCGCGAGTTACGCCCCTGGTGTTGCAAGCGTCCATAGGTTATGGTAACCGTTTACTATCAGGCAGGCGAAATGCTTGTTTGCCATCTTAGGAGAAACATGTGTAGTGCATGATAGGGTTGATGCATTACCTATATTTTTTATTTATAAGTGGACGCCCAGTGGTCGAAATTCGACCATAATATTATGTATAGATTTTAGCTTTCTCTACACGTATTCATTATAATAGATAACAATCTGATCTTTAGAATACAGGTTATAGGAAATAGCTTTGGGATGTTGGATTATATTGGAAGGGAAATTACCCTAGTTCATAGTAAAACAGATTATATTACTATATAATAAATACTAGACCTGAGTTGGTCTGATAACACGTCACGTATTTACTTAGAATAACATTGTTATCTACTATGCTGAGTAATCAAAAATAGGCGCGACTGTACAATTTCCATGGAAATTATCTATAGAATATACATGAACTACCTTTTCTCTCATCATTAGTTATTCCTTTATTACTTAATGCGGTTTTGTAGTCCAATCCTATAATAATATAATCATCAGCTCATGTTATTATATCTTGTTTAAACAGACAACTTTTCTAAGATTTCTAAAATCAACCACGATGCGCTTTCGTATTTAGTAGTATTGTATTGTAAGCAAAAAATCGAAATGCTGAGTTAAATATCAGACAAATATCAACCTTGAATTAAAGATGAGTGTACGCTAGATAAATGCTGCATAGTCGATGTGTACATAGCCTTGTTGATACAACGGTGCACCACGTATCGACGTTTACTCAGTCAGCTTGACGATCGTTTGGGCCAGCGCAGCGTACAGACTCTTTGTTGCAGTTGCAACTTTGATCCTAATGAACTTGTTAACTTGTCAAGGGTTTATTGCAAGAAAATACCTTGAAAATATTTCCTCTTTACACGCCATTAGCACAACATCTAAAATGTTTGCGCTATAAGTTCGCAATGAGTGGTTTTCGTAGTATCTACACTTTTTCATCCTGTTTCCAGCCCGTTTTCACTTTTAAGTAATCATTTATGTTCATGATTACCTAAGTTTATAAATAGCTTGGAATATTTTTGTTTAAGTTTATAAAAAAGTAAGTTTTAATGCGTCTTCTTTGTTGTTTCAAAAAAGAAATAAGTACATTATATTATATTAAGTATAATATATTATGTAGAGTTAAATAATTTTAGTGGAAAGTATGTGTTTTTTTATAAAAATGCTTTGGGTATTTAATGGTCCATATATTTCGGAGCCAGAACACGGTCATTTTACATTACTGTAAGTGAAACTACGGACACATCAGTGATCCGTTTTATCACTTGGTGTTACTAGTTTATTTAATTGCCTAATGTTGTCAATACTTTGAAATTCGTTTTATCATCTTTGAAACTCAGGTGATGACAAAAGAAAATGAACAAAGGTTTTGATTAAATTAATCATGGCCGTGTTCTCATGGTATCTTCTCCAGGACCAACCCACTTGGAACCGTGCGCCTAGAATCACGACGTTTTGAAAGTGCCTGCAAAGGCCCAGTTGAAATAAAAATCTTTGACTTTGACTTTGACTTTGTTCACCGACGAAATAACAGACGTTTAGATTGAAATCAGCCGTTTACTAGAATAAAAATTCATTGTAAACTGCGAGTAAATGATTTGACTGCCGTTTTTTTCTTAATCGTCTCTTGTAGGTAAAAATGGCCCCGAACGATCTCAGAAACTCACAATTAAAACTTTTTACTTGAAACTCTTACATAAATAGAATTTATTTTATAATTCTTGGAGCTTATTAATTAATATTTCGCATTGCCCTTTTAAGATTAGTTTTTCCAATTAATTTTCATGTTATTATTTTGTTTTAGTAGACAAAACAAAAGTCGTTTAGTTGTGAGCGAATATATATTTTGATATTCCTTCAATTAACTTTTTTATTTACTTGTCGTTTTAGTTAATTAATACAATTAACATTTTTTCGATGGAAATTTCGTACAATTCGGATATTCGTTAGTAAGTTACTATCGATTCGTCGTATTAAAAGACGTAGATTCTCGGAATTTAATTCACACTAGACTAAATAAATTGGATTGAATTGTTAGTTCGTCCGACTATCTGTGTTATGCTGGCAGTGTACATCGTGTATTTGTACGAATATTCGCATTATATGGCCAATGCAAAATCACATTTGTGTAGTTTACAAAAGGTTTCTTTTGCATTGGCCATTTATGGCGAATATTCGTACGAATACACGATGTTAAGTGCCAGCATTATATGATCCCCTTAATTTTATTAAGGTTTTTGTAATATTAAAATTGGATTGCATTGTCACATGTTATAATACGCCACTAGTATTTTCAGAATACCGACGTTTGGTTTGTGCTTCTGATATTTTTCCTGATAAATAATTTGTAGTGTACTACAGACACTACAGTAAACATGACGTAAATTGTTTTTGTTTTGGAGTTTTCCTATTTCATATTCAAACTATAATGCGGCAAAACTTTATAATATCAGTATCTGGATAGAAACTCAATTCCTAGTTGCGGTTAAGTTCAAGGACATAGAGACTCATCGTGAATAACACGGACAGCTAATACAATTCCCATAAAATATATGTTGCTAAGAACAGTGTTATTTATAGGTTCTATTGTTCTTTATTAATAATCATTTGTTACAGTTACTTTGCAATGTTTATTATATTTATTGTTCATCCAATTTCTTCCTCAATCTTTATTGAGTTTTTTCCCTTACGTGACTTGTATCCAATTGGTTTATTAGAAGTATTAGAACACATGTCGAATGAGCCTATTGGAACGATGTTATTTTGCTATTTTGGTTAAATATTCTCAAAGTATCTTTAGTTCAGTTCATTGATCATAAGAGTAATGTTAGATTTTCTTCGAATCAATGCTTAAGCTATTCCAATTAAGGTTTAAGCATCATTCGAGCAAAATTTATCCTTCCAATCTTTACATTTGTGTTTTTTTTTTTTTATGATATCCTATTTAAAAACTGGATGTTAACTACACTAGTATTATCAGACGAGATACTTACGTACAGTCACGGCCACGCAATCTGTCTCTGTCGCACACACTAAGCTTTGCCACTACCAGCTACCAGTATCAATAAGTCAGGAGTCTGCCAAGGGAATAAATTACCATGGTTGGTTCCGTTCCCATAGGAGCTTAGGTGCATGCCTCGTGATTTAGTAGTGATGTGCACAAGATAAATGTGTTGTGGGATGTGATGAAAGTGTTGGGACACGCAGAAGCTCAAATGATACGGTATCATTAGGGTAGAACTAGTCGTTATTTATTCATAACGTAAAAGGGATGGACGTTAAACTTTGAGTTACGAGTTTTAAAGGGTAGAGCTGTTTTCATTTATTAGTTGAAAGGTATCATTATCACGGCGGTTCTTAGGTAGGTAGGTAGTACCTATGTAGGTAGATCGGCTTCCTAATTTGTTCGTTGGATGATTTAAAAAAGGACTAAAAACGTAGTAGTGATATTACACAGGAATAGAATACAATAGAATAGATCTTTATTTTATGTATCAGATACAGGCACTTATGAAGTGTCGAGACTAGGTACACGGTTCCAAATAGTAGGTCCTCTGGAGAAGACCCGGTAAGAAACTCCATGAAAACTCTTTTAAAATAATAGATTAAAATCTTGTTTAGTACAATGTTGTGGTCAGAACTCCGAGAATAATGTGATTTTATTTAATGTGTATTAAAAAAAAAAGAATAGGATAATAGCTGACCAGGCCCGACAGACGGCACCCGTTCACGAGCAAGTCGCATGCGTCAGAGAAATCACACTATGTCTCGTTCTTCAAAGTTTAAGAGATCAGCCAGCAGTGTCTTCCTGCAAGACCAGAAAATCACCACTACTATGTCATTTTCTTTAACGACGAGCGCGCGATTAATCTTTTTAAGCTTAGTCCGCTTTGGCAATATGCCAGGAAAAGACTTCGATAGAGGAAAAGCTGGGAATTATGTACACCAAAAAGTTTTGGTCATGTCGCTATCTGCATCTTTATTTATTTATTTATACTTTATGCACTAAGTACAGAGGCGGACTTAATGCCGTAGGCATTTTCTACCAGTCAACCTAAGGGTGATGCAGAGAAAAAAGTATGGTAGGTGCACGGACAAGATAATTATACTAAAAAAGTAAATTATGCATAGTTACTTATAACTATTTATACATAATTTTTTATATAATATACACTACGTATTATATATACACTATTATACATAAATAAATATATATATAATTATATATACATAAATATACTATAAGTAGTAAGAAAGCGGAGATGATTCTGCCAATTTGGTGCGAAGATGTTCACGCACTTTTTGCTTAAAGGAATAGCGACTAGTCGCCGTCCTAATTTCCTGAGGGAGCGCATTCCACTGTAAAATAGACTGGACGAAGAAAGAAGAGTGTACAAGGTCAGAGCGATGACAGGGACACTGTAGGAGACGATTGCTCGAAGAACGAAGACTTTTTTCGTGATTGGAACACACATACGAAAAGTGAGAAGTAAGATAAGTAGGGGGAGTGGAAGAGTCGAGAAGGGAGAACAGAGTAGTCAATGCTCTCATAACTCTGCGCTGGCGAATAGGGAACCATTTAACCATTTTTTTTTTCCATTTTTCTTTATCCCAAAAGCGGGAAAATCTCTATCATTGCAATAGTTCTCATCACGGAGATTACTCTGTCCAACGTATTCTTAATATTGTGTTGTATCGACATTACGTATAAGAATCCTTGAAGCAATTATACCCGCAGAACACAACATACATAAGAGCCATCAGCACTCGTTCCTTAATTGAATCCCCGACCTTTGTCCTTAAGTACTACCAATTAGATCGAAGATCATAGATTGGGTTCTGAATTATCTGAAATGAGATTAACTTCTGTATCGAAACAGTTGTCCTACCTGGGGTAAGTCAAATGTAGGTAATATTTTTTCTTTCTATTTTGTCGTTAGGTTTGTATTAATTCGTGTTTTTGTACTTTTATTGTACAGTAAGCAGTCAAGAACTAATGAAAATTGCAAAGTACTTCTGTTCTATTCGTAAACACTACTCTATTTAATTTATTTTTTCGTGGGGTTCACAGTCATCCTTATTTCCTAGAATTACTCCTATATCCATAGCTATATAGATAGTATGTTAAAAAGGTAAAGTCAATAAAGTGATCAATTACACAATCGAGTGAGTACCGACTTTACATTTAAATTAAAATGTCACAAACCCATGCTATCGTATTTCGAAACAGTCGCTAGGCGCTACCGCGTATAATTATTAAATATCTACGTAAATACACTGCACATAAATTATGGAAATGAAAATAAAAGTGGTACAACAAAAGGTCGTTGCATATAGGAAACACATGCGCACACAAAAACCATAAAACCGAGAGCCAATTTATGCATGCCAGCAATGTCGAGGTAAAATTAACAATGTTTTTCCACAGGGTAGAAAGCATGAGTCATCCATTAACATGTTCCTAAGGTTATGGATAAGTTTTTAACGTAACAGAAAATGCGATGAAATCCGATTTGTTTTGTCATCATTTTTTTCTGGGTGCTAATTAGCTTATTATTTTTTTGGTTACGGTACCTACACTGAATTTTATTCAAAATAAATTTCCATTTGAGGAGAGTTGTAAGCATGCGTGAAAAATACAATTTTAGAAAGTAGGGCAAGTTGTCCTTTATTACCGTTTAATGTTTGTGTCGTATTCTTAAATTTATTAAATGCTTCTCTAATGTACAGTTCACTCATCAAAACGTGAAGGGTTACGTGTGAAGAGAGATCTGGCACAATAAAGTAAACATGCCATTTGCATCAACCAAGGCTGCGTCTGCGGTAAGTTCCGCTCTGATAATGCCGGAGGCCCAGATGATAAATACAAATATTCGACTCTTCTACGCACAGCGCGCAAGATGCAAAACAAACTTGGTCAAAACGGGTTACAGTTATCCCCAAGAGCTGTCTGTTTCTGCCGCAATTTGGGTTGTTTGGCAACTTGTAATTTCACAAACCCGTTTCCTTATTACGCCAACCGGACCTCCTCGCCATTTAGGCTGTCCTTCAAAATTTGTTCTAAGGATAACAAAGGGGAAGTAAGAACGAACTAAGCAACCCTCCATGTTTAGTAGAACAATACAGAATTATCGTCCTCTGGGAAGGCTTCATTGTTCGCAGCCATTGTTCGATCCTACAGTTGATCCAGGATTACGGGGATTTGTGGCGGAATTGTGCCGAGACCGTCTTTAGTATATTTTTATTTTGGTCTTAAGATGGTATTAATTCATTATCTAGTCGAATCTATTTCTATTCTGTCAGTAACAAATACTGGCAATTGTCATGTCATTTTGATGAGCAAGGTGCAATACTTTTTAACCTGTCTTTAAAAATACTATGTCAAGTACGGGCCCCTGACGTGTCTACAGCGCGCACGTACTTTCATCGAAAATCGGGTACATTAGCCATATGAGAGCAAAACATCCATGCTCTCAAACTTAGAAGCATAATAGCCGTAGGCGAAGTTGGCTGGAGAGTATTATTATTAACAATTCAATAAATATTTTATCAGAATGTTATGAATAATAGCAATTCTATTAATACCAATACATAATGTAGGAAGCGCCATGAGCTCATAGCGTACGGTAATGATAAGCCGCGCATTGTCATTTCCTTATACTGTAACTGTGACACTGACAATTTATTTTTCTAATTTGTATAGCATAATTTCTGTTTATAATGATATGTTATCGTTGGTTGCTTAGCTGAAAATTAGCACCATATTAAGTCTTGAAACTAGAAATAGATTTAGACAGAATTATGATAAGCACATTTTCTTATTAGAACAGCCGATTTCTTACTCTAATACCACGCAAAGCCTCTTAGTACATACATAGGTGTACTAATATCTTACAAATCACAAAATTTAAGGCTTCAGTAATGTGGCAAGTGGCACAAATCGACACGTTCTAAACGACCTCAAAAATAAGTATTACATTTGTTTACACATTCTGCCTGCTCATTCACCGAGTAAATATATAAACTTGATGCTAAGAAGGAACACTGTATTATTCTATCACGCCACGTCATACGCAGAAACGAGTTGACGTCGTGTAGTGCCTTTACATATTCCATTTCCAACGTTATGTAATGATAATATTATAAACATAATACTTACTCATATTATAAAAAAAAAAATATACAACCTCACGTAACAGGTTTTCAAGTAAGGCTTCAATAAATGAATTTGAAAGCCTTGCCAATGGCAAAGAAAAAGAAAGAAAGAAAGAAAATTTGTTTATTGGCACATATAAATCATCAACTACATGATAAGAACTAGCATTTACAATAAAAACAGCAGGCAGGCAAAAAAAACCAGCAGCAAAAAAAAAAAAAAAAAGCCTAATAAACAGCAGGCAAAAGCCTAATATTTAAGGCTCGGTCAATTCAAAATGTTACTCATGTAGAAACATTTTCAGTAGCATTTCAGATAACAAATACATTAGCCGAGGAGTAAAATACTCGCCACCATGTTGGAAATAGATACAGATAAGAAACGCAATAATGCGATCACTAAACCACTATCAGTAAATGTGAAGATACTTCTCCCTGCGGGATACAGCTAAATTATTAATTCAATAGATTTCAACACAAAATCAACTGAATGGACGTTCGTTTTCCAGGTTTGAACAAATGTTTTACTGTACAGTGAGCAATTGAGCATAATGTTTGTTCCGGGTTATCAGACATGCAATTCGCTCGCAGACAACACAGCGATATTAAATTCAAATGTCTGCCATTTTCATTAAAAGCGAATAAAAGTGAAAAAGTAAACTTTTGGCAACATTTCGAATTTTCATTCCGCTATATTGCAGAGTGAACGTAGGGAAAATAATATCATGAACATTGGGGTCCATACAATTCGAGCGCGCCCGTAAACAGTTGTGATTGACGTTTTCAATACAGTTCCGTAGATTTGAATCCGGGGAAACTGGGCCAGGCAGTTGATCCCAGGCATCAAAATGCCCAACGCGTGTGTATCACAAAAGATTTTTACTTTCGTTTTGTATAAGACGCTCAGCTTTGTAAAATATTTCTGCAATTTCCTTCCTTGTTTCTTTTTCCGGGTTGTTAAGCTTGAGTTTAATAATATTTTTTATACCTACGTTTATCCTACTTCCATGAAAATTCATAATGGAATAGCTTTTTTCAGTATTGTTTGGTTCATGTTCTAGTATTTGGACACAACACATTAATCCTTTACCTTTTTAAGCATTTATCACAGTATTTACAATTTTCCACCTGTGATCCTTTCCTGACTCTATGTCTAGAATTGCATTTTATACATATTGCTATAAAGATCCAAATACTGATTAACAACATCTACACAGCGTGGGCGGTGGAACAAAACATTACGATAGGCCTAACTGCAAGTTGTTACGTCGGCGTAAACTACTAAACTTTATTGTTTTACCAAGTTCTTAAGCTAACTAACGAAATAACGGATCAGCATTAAACTTCCGCCTTGGTACCGTAACTGATCCTATTTTTAAGCAACTTACCTTGAAGGTTTCACGTTCTGAATCAAGAACTCATATTATCTATGTGTTCATCTGAAATCATTAAAGAAATGTAGTACGATAAATGCAGAGATTGATGGCATCTCACATTATATTATACAGTTGAAGAATTAATGGTGATGATAATTTACGAAATATTTACCCAATAAATAAAACAGCAATGTTCTAATTCAAGATCAATGTCGCTGACCGCAACGGTAAGGAGCAGAGACATAAATCTTTTGTCAAATAAACTTCCTCGATTTCATAAATTTTCCCGGAACAGATTTCGAACAAACATCTCGTTTCGTTCCTCACTCAAGTCCTATAGTAACGATGGTGATTATTTCCGAGCTACCGCGTCCAATCACAGGTGGCGTCACGCCGACGCGCCGGATTGCTCACTGTATCAATGACTAATAAATATTTAACACCCATTTAAACTGTGCACAGAGCTGCATACTTTGTATCACTTATCTTTAGTGCGAGATGCTTTGAAAATATTTCTTTTTTGCTACTTGTTCGTTCAGTTTGTATTACTATATTTAACATCTTGCGTGGTTAGTAAACCTCATAATTTTGCTATTTAAATAGTTAGGAAATGATTCGATTTATTTGATTAGTGATCTTGCACTGTACGTGGTTGTAAGAACAACCAATGCATCCCTAAACTCGCTTCACCTTCTAGCTAAAAAAAAATGTTATATATTTCCAGCACCTAATCATTAGTTGGTTTTGCTTTCCGCTCTGTTATTTGGGAATACAGTGTACTGTTTGCGGTCATGAATCCCAAGGCAGTATTATTTAGTAGCTTTGTGTAGGGTTTCTCTGTGTCGGACAGAATTCCGAAGAGAAACACTCATTGTGGTTAGAGTTTAGCATAACTGTGAGAACTGTAAACATAGAGAATACAATGCAGTGCAAAATTTAAACATTGTCAATGCCTCAGAACATATTTTTGCAACGTACTAAAAATATTAATAAGCAAACCTTGATTATTCTAAAAACGTTGTTATGTACATGCAAGGTCCACTTTAATTGTGTTTTATACAAAATTGAGTGTGAATGCAAACATATTTCGTGTTAAATATTAAGGTGGGTTAGCTCGTGAATCACGAGTCGCAGCCAGACTGTCTCCCGCCACGTGGGAGGCGTCGTGAAGCTTGCGCAAGTGTGCTCCACGTAGAATGGCGAAACTGCCTCCTTCAACACGTGACTTACTTTGAACTGTTTTTAAATAAGAGGCAAGGAACAACGAGGTATATATTGCTCCTGAAAAGTTTCAGTAATATTTCGGCTTACTGTATTCCGTCCTCCTACTCAGAATAGTGTTTATTAATAATTTTGCAACTGCTGTGACTGAAATAGTACAAGTATTAAGTAATCACAATGAATAATAATGTTTTATGCAGGAAAAAAGTTGACATCGTTACAATCTAAAATTAAACGCACCAATCCAATCCGATTCAAGGAGCTTTAAGTCGATTTACTCAGTTCTCGCTTCGCCCACACGTAAAGGATACGCGGATGACTTGAATGGACCTGATTTCGCCTCCGCAAATCGCGGTCCATATCATACTTGACAAGTTAACGATATTGACCGAGCGGGGACGCTAATTCCCTTTATATTGGATTTGCACGACCGCACGTGTTAAGAATATAGAGTTCAAGTTCACAGTTTATGTGACTCTCAATGTTGCAATGTCTACATACGAGTACATGGCCATTTCAGTACGGGATGAATTATCATCAGACATTTAAGAAATATGTAGGTACGAGATGTTAAATTTTTAAAGTTAAACAATGGATTGCGTTTGCTAAAACATGTGGTTTTGTAAAGAGAACATCTGTATATTTTTTAATTTCCGACATTTTATCACGTTTTTGTCGGTTTAAATCCTTATTTGTAAGCCGTTGTTTCATGCGAATAGTCCTTCATTACCTTCTAAATTGCTATTTGCTTTCCCTGTAGTTCGCTTAGCGTTTAAACATTGCAACCATTTCATTACCATACCGTATAAGAACGTTTTCTGCAGTATTTCTACGTTGCCGCATTTATAGAATGCTGCGCACAACTAGTCTGCCTACGCAAATGTGGCTGAGTCAACGATCCCCTACTTAGATATGACCGACCCACGATCACAGTGCGACACCCTGCGTTTCTATTTATGAGTGTAATTTCTTTTCATAATTTATATTTGAAGTACATTGTCGGTAAAGGATTTTGGTTATTCTTAAAATTTTCGAGTTGGCACGTTTCTAATTTAAACGCAATATTGATTGAACCAACTTTGATCTTAAGCACTTACATGTTTTCTTTACTTATTTCAACGTCTTATTTCATATTCTCCTCCCGCATTTTAAATTGTATACTGAACATGTATTGTAACCTCATAATATCACCATTCCATTGCGCTTATGGAAGTAAAGTAGCTGAATAGAGGCCACTTTCACAAGATGATATTGTGGGGGCGCTTAGGACGTTAGCATAATGTAATCTCTTTTTGTTGTCGACGACCTCGTTGTGAGTAAACACGGCAGAGCTCTGTGTGCTGTACTATAGAGTGACGCACGTGCTCGCCAATTTACACGCTACGTGCCTCAACAAAGACGACCCACCTTATTGTTCTCGCGGGAGCACTCCGGAGTTGACATCTGCAACTGAGATTTTCCTTTTCTCAAGGTTATGCCATTGTACTATCTCTTCGATATGATTCTAACTTGCGCAGCAACAACTGGCCCATTGTTTTACACAAAACAAGGTCGCGGACAAACGAGAACAGAGTAAGCTCTGTAAAGGGCTTCGCAATTGAGTTATACGAATACCTAATTCCCTCAAGGCCGAGGTCACGGACCCACCCACCGTGCGTCGAATTGATGCTGTTTGTGAGATTGAATCCTATATTGGAACTTTTCTATTTACCCAGTGTAGCGTGATGGTAACGGTCCTAATTTCAATTCCGTAGCAACGAGCTGGGGTATTGTAGCGAGTGTTCGTCTGAATAAGTTTCAAAGAGTTTCTGCTTAAATCGCAGACCCTCTGGAAAGGGGCGCATTTCGACGCGGCATCACGTACAGTTCCCCAAATGAAATTTCGAAGTGCTGAGAGAATAACGTTGCCTAGCGCGAGATCTCTAGGGACAGCTCAACTGCCTCGTGAATGGCTGGCTACTGCTATTTGCTTGCACATTCACCAAGGTTCATTTCCGCAAAGGCTTCTTATCCGGACGAGCGATATGAATTGGAAACATTTTTCCTTACGAAATATAAACGCTCACTCATCGATATTTTGCTAAATTCATAATTCTGTGAGCGTTCCTAAATATACTGCTTTGTGATAAAAGTTATCTATTTCGATCACTGAAAAATAAACAACATATTGCTAAAATAAGCTCTATCTGTGATTATCTATATAATAAAAGTCTATTGTATTATAAAGCATGATTTTAAGAATAAATTGAATAATATCTACTTAATAATTATCTCACCTAATATCCTTTGTATTACCTATCGGTCTACCCAGACCTTTACGTGAACACAAGGTCTATTTTGTGTTTAAATATTTATAGATTCAATAAAACGTATCTAATAGGATTCTTTGTTATATCCCGTAAGTTTTGAAATAGTTTTATCTTAATTGTTCAGAATTATTTATTTTTTTGTTATAAAAGGTAATGGTATGAATCATAATGGGATCCCTTAATTATTCAGAAATTCGTGGGACGTTTGAGGTAAAATACTCTGGTTGGCGGCAGGGTGTATTTTTAGAGCGGCCACAGATGGCGAAGGTCGTTCCTGTACAGAATGCTACTTATTTATTTAACGCCCCGCCTACACAACGCGTCTGCCTGTCTCTCCCGTTCGCAATGAGAAATAAAAAAATACCATAACTGGCGTAACTAGGGAGGGACACCGATATTTTTTTGTATATTTTTCAGCTGCGGTAAAGCGCTCTGGGTTCATTGTTCCGACACAAATGTGTATTGTGCTGGAATAGAACTTCGTCCAAAAACATTTTTCTATTCGATGTCGTGTTTAACTCGGGAGTTCGTTGTTGTTGTTTTATGACACAGAAATAAAATAAAAAAGGTATCTTTCAGGTTTTGATGGTAGTAACGACCATGAAAATTATGCGAGTTACAAGCCAGTTATTCACCGCTGAAATCAGGAATTTTATATTCATGATAACGCTCGCTTGGGGCTTGAACGTACTCGTAGCAACCGGAACGCTAATGCGTTTCAGGTAGGTGAGTTTGAGTTCTTTGAAATATTCAGAGGATCCACGTTTAGTGTTGAGTACCTACCTAAATTTAATTAAAACTTTGTTACGTGGGTCCACATTTTAGTAACAGCCTTATCAGAGTCAATAAATCAACATTTATCACGTCTGCGTCTATTTTACACACGCCGTAAACAGTTGAAAGACAAGGTTACATTCAAGAATTGTCAACAACAAAGATCAATAAAGGATGCTAGACGCATAAACAGCACCACAAACCACATCGTAAATAGTGAAAGACCGTGTCCACTAACAGAAGAGTTATGGTAAGGAAAGAAACATTCTTGTCAATACAATAACGTACTACATCGTAGCTGTCCAAGTTGTAAGCTATGTTATTGTAATTAACAATATTCGGGTGCGTGCAGGGTGGGGGCTCGCGTGTTTGGCTTTCATTAGGCCGGGCCCGCACCCAGCAAATATACTCTTGTCATAACGTTCGGTGTATTATCTATTATATCGGGGAATTCGGCCAGTTATTATGCTTTCTGTGTTATGATTATTTCGATCTTATTTGTGTGTTTGCCTTTTGCTACCTGTTTGTTTTTCAGACATGAGCAAGTCCTTTGAAAAACCAACGTAACAAGAACAGACATACGTAGTTAATGAGGTTATGGAGTGATGAATAGAAATTTAAAGTGGAACTGTGGGACCCACACTAAATAGTCTTAATTAATTAAGGACGCGAAGAGCCGTTGTACCTACGTAACCGGCCCAGAACCGTTTCTATTCCGTAATGAATACAAACATAAGGAAGGTCTATGGTCGGGAATGGACAAATTTCGGTAAACATGTACGGTAGTGAGTGCTTGATTAACAATTTAGAAACTACAGAGTGCATTATTGTTTAAATGATGCTGGATTCTAGCCTTATCGTTGCTTTTTCACTGTTTGTCAAAGACAGAATCAAATCGATTTCAACATTAAAATCCAAAAATAATCGTAGCAAATTCATTACCGTTGTTTATGCTTTTGTTTTTATCCGAATAGATTTCTGCTAAAAACTGTCGCTGGCGTCTCGCCAATTTTCCTTTTTTTCATTGGTTGTGCATGTTTACATTAGTTTTCAATTTTAAAATAAGATTTTGGATCTAGATGTCATGTAACATGACCTACACGCGCGGCGCTCTCGCAAAGATACTTAAATTTTTACCTATTCGTTTTTATACTTAATAAGTATAGGAAATTCAAAGTTTATGAAGATGAAATACACCGCATATAACTACACAGTATTAAACGCTTTAGTACCGCTATGATTACTAAGGTAGTCAGTCACAAAGACACAAACTATAGCTTTTAATAAAAGCGTTGAAATTAAACTCCAAAGGCTAAACGGACTCAATAACAGTTCACAATTTACCTTGCAATGTCACAAAGTGACGGTGTCGTGACGCTAAGTCAGCATTTTATAGACGGCACGCCCCACGACCCCTCTGTAGGGCGAAGCTTATGAAATTATACCTTTATTCCCACTAGTCATTTACTTGGGGAAGAAAATTTTTAGGGAATTTCCCCAACCACCTTTATTAAATTCACCACGTGACATTAATAACGGCTTTCTTTTGGAAGACTGATAAATAAGTGTTGCGTTATGTTATACCAATCCTGAAAAAATTGTTATGAGGGATTTTAATGTTATGCCAATCAATGTCCGACATATAATTTAGGCGTTTAACTTTTTTTGATTTCTTTCTCGACTTGAAAAAGAAAAGAGACATTGGAGATTTAATTTAAATCTAGCTATAACAACATTTTTAATATAATGTTACATCCAGCATATGTATGTTGCTTCCCTTTTTTGTGGAAAATCTATCTAGAAATCCTATGTCTATTAACCTGCTAGGAATTGAATGCCTACGCCTAGTACTACGCGAATGACCTCGACATGCCGTTTCAATAGAATAATTTCATTCATGCTATACAGAACAACAGCCTTCTTCTAATTTAGACAAATTAACATTATTTCATTAGATTTTTTTAACCTTTGTTGTTCTTTTTTTTCGTCTACTATTATTTATTCAAATTTTGCTATTTAGATTCAAATTGAAGTAATGTATTTGGCTATATATTTTTGATGTAGGTACTAAAATATTCTTGTATTAACATCTAAGCATGAAATATGTATTTACGCTATAAAAATAAATCCATTTACAAATATCTGCGCCTTCATAAATCGCTTACAATCCTGACCTTTGAATAAGCGAATAGTCTTTGATCCCACCTAAGACAGAAATGCCTTTAGCTCTTTGGTGTGGAAAATCTAGGCATTTATTTTATACATTTATTCAATTTATAAGAAATCTCTAAGAGGTTACTTGTGAATTGCGTTATTGCCATTTGAATCTGTAAAAACTACAAAATCTCATTTGCTAAGTGGGATTGTACCTCTTGTCGAAACAATATTAGTTAGAAGACTTTATTTAACGCGAACTTAACAAACAGTTTACATGTCTGTATCTGTCGATAACAGCGCTCCTGTCTCGATAAGATAACGTGATAAATTCTTTAACAGCCAAGTATCAACACGGTGACGTCTCCATGCTCGACGAGGTCGGTTGCTCGGTCAAATCGATACACGCGGACATTGCACGTCACGATTGTTTACGTCCCGTCTCTAGGCGACCGATTCGATTCGTAACGTATGCGCGGACAAGTGGTTATATCAAAGTATCAATAGGCGAAGATCTCTACACATAGCCATGATCTTTATTATAAAATAAAAATAGCTGTTTACTTAGATAAAGTGTATGTTAATGCGCCGTTTTTGTCTAAAATATCTGTTAATTTATCGGTAAATTTGACCCTAAATAGCAAATTAATCCCGTTTTCATGATTTTACGGCATCACTCCATTTGCAAAGTTCTTCGAAATGTATCGAAAATAATTTAAATTCTTACTATAAATGCTTATTATCTTTTAGAAGCCTTCAAAATGTCATTGTCAATGTCATTTTAATTTATTGTGAACACAGGTCTATTTTGAGAATATTACATTTACAACAGAATGATGTGTTATTATTGTTTTCAATTGTAATTCACTTCTACTGAACAGTCGACTGAACATATTGTCATTTCGATTATAGCTAGGTTGCTATTTATTATTAAGATAAATCCTAAACAAATGAGAACATAGAACAACAAAGTAGGTAAATCGTTTAGCGCAAAACCGTCGCTGATCGAATCTGATTATTTCGATCTCGGAACCTGACAATGTTTTGTTGGTTCTCGTAACATATCGTAGGAACTAAAATAAGTATGCTTTGAAATTATCCACGCTGAGGATTTCTTTGTGGGCGTAGCGCTTCCTCTATTCAGCTCGCATTGTGAATCGAGACGTTCAATGTTCTTTGTAAGCCGCTTTTGTTCTTTTATTGAATTCAATGAATTGTAAGTCACTGAACACAATACCAATTGAAATAGATTTAAAGTTTTTATGACGTATCACTAAAGTTTAGGGTTAAATGCTATGCGAGTGTCTAGACACTCACAGTTTCGTTGGTCATAAAACTGTTTGAAGTCCCACTGGATTGTTTATTTATAAAGTTCGTTTTATATTTTAGAGTTTTCTATTTTAAACTTTTTTACACTGATGGTTTTTTGTTAAAATAATCGAAAATAATGTGTCAAATTATTTGTTTCAGGTATAGCTTTCAAGCTTTGAGTATGGAGATCATATTCCGATGCAATCTATGGGTAAACGTATACACCTAACTCGATACTTTTAGTATTGGTGACTAGCGATTTACTCGCTTTTCGGAAACTCGATAAAATCGACTGAAAGTTATTCTCCGCACACATTCAGATGCTGGTCGCAGCGATTTATTGAGGCTTTAGCATGCTACTACCCCGATCGCTTTTCCCCTCGCTTAATCTCTCCGCCAGATGTAGCGAGTCGCCGAAACGAGATGCAACATCGATGCAATCGCAAAATCGCTAGTCGCCGAAGCTAAAAGTATCGAGTGGCCCTAAATGAAATAAACCTGTATGTAATTAATTTAATTTGCTTGCTGCAGAAAATATCAATTCAAAACTATATTTGTATCGAAATAGTTTTTTCTAATTGGATATGCATTGGAAACCGCATACCTAAGTATTCATAGTAAACATGAGGATAACATTCTAAATAATCCAAAACAAGCAGCATGAAAACCTTATTTTGCTTTTAAATCCACGACAATATTACTGTATGCGCAATGTACTCAATTTTGAATGAATTCAGAAAAGAGAATCATTCTCATTCATTTCTCTGCAACCAATGTACATGTAGGTAATGCATGTAGTTCAAGTGGATCGATAGTAGCAGTGTTGTAGACAAGTAAAGACACAAGTATCAAGACTGTTATTTATACACCTATCATATCCAAGCTTATAACTTGTGTTACATACAGAAGAATCAAGTAGAAGATCGGTTGAATCAGCTTATCGTGTCATCAAATTTTAAGGCGTAGCTAGGTGGTAGGTACATAACATTGACGGATCCTTGCACCATCATGACAACCTGTGTCGAAATCCCCAAAAATGACACATTTGTAAACAAAGACTGTACATTATTTGATTAGGTTGTTCCAAAAAAACATAAGGATGTGCAATTTCGCAGGGCACATATTACTTTAGGGACATTTTATACAATGCCCTCGACGGGAGCCGTGTAGAATTAGTATTCACTCCTCGTATACAACGAGGGGCGAGGTGTTAAGTTCGGATAAAAAAAACCTTCAGGGATGGTAGAACAGTAAGGCATTGTAATGTCATCTGTTGCATGTCTTGAATTAATTTTGCGCATGAATATTTAAGTCTTAGGTGTGTTGATCCAGAAAATTTCTGAACGCGTTTCTATAAAAAATTCTTTGACACCTTGTATCAAATCCCGTAGCGTAGCACATTATGTAAGACATTTTTCAAGATTTCGTCTGTGTAAGGACGTTGAGTTTTACGGGACATTGTCTTTTGCGGATTGTTACCTTTTGTGGAAAGATGCCGTTTGCCAAAGGTCGTCTTTCGGACAGTTTTCTTTGAAAGCGATACGACCTTTGTTTTTATACTGAATTTCATGTTCTTCATTATTTTTAATGTCTTACCCTTACCAAGATCATTTCATTTCATGAGTCTCCGAAAATCAGACAAATTACAAAGCAGAATTAATTAAACCGGTAATCTGATTTTGAAATGGACTTATGATAACGAATATTTTTCTCTAGATTCAATTGGAATATCGCAGTTCACTACTGGAAACATTTTGTTCTCACAGAAATAGAATTTAGCATACCTGCTTATTCATTAGGAGTAGCATATTTATCGTTGTTTTTGTTAATTTTTACTGTTTGTGACGTATTTTAGCACACCTATACTGGTATTACCGGCACACTATTCAAATAACGATAATAGACACTGCGTTAATTATGTTTGTAGTAATAACGCTTCTAAATGTCAAATTAAAATAATTGAGGCGTATTGCATGTTGTTACGTCGTAGCTAATTACTTACGTTGTGAAACATTGAGTATGTATTAGTGTTATATTTTACTTGTTAGTGGAAGTTTTGTTTATTTTGTCGTTTAGTGTATTATAAACTACCACATTGATCTAGGAGCTACAGAGAGACAATATCTAAGCTGCTCATCAGAAGTGAGCTTACATAACTTTTGCTACCTTTATTTTTATCTTTTATGTCTTACGATAATTTACGTTGATTCATAATTATTATGTCAATAAGTTTCATCTCATATAGCTCTTAGATTCGATCTGATATCAAATTTGAATTCCAATGCCAGATCACATAAACTTGATAAATAAATACACGTGTATGAATTTAAAAGTATTTATAGGTGTTGTTACGTAGTATTGTAAAGTGGCAAGTTTGTGCTAATTATTCGCTTCAATTTCAGTGGAAAGTTACTCAGCAAGGAATTTCCTCGTTCATTATCACGATATTTAAACATTACCTATTCTAAGTAATTAGGTAATCTGAAATTCTCCTTATCATTGATAAAGAATGGCTTTCAAATGAACATACTAGGAGAAAACAAGCATTTTTGTTAAAAAATAAACGCTATAAAATAAAGATGAATACAATTCAGTTGCATACTGCATTTAATAACTTTATCGTCTTTTTTAATATTGTTCAGCATGCGACTGTTATCGTGTTCTGTCTCGGTACTAGCGTACCCGACGATGATAAGCCTTTATTAATATGTTACAGAACTGTAGTAATGATCAATGATGATGTGGCATACACAGACATTTCTTACAGGCTAGGCAAGTTAGTGTTGTATTGTCAAGTTAAATTATTTTTGTGATTGGTCACTTTGTTCGAAAGGCGTCTACCAACGCGGCAACGTCACGATTTGGCTCACAATCGGTAGGGCCGATCTGAGGAGTTGTAAGTCGGGGCGACCCAACCGCCAACAAATGATCAGCCAACTTGCTTATTGACATGGCGATTGGTAGGGATCCTACCGATCGTGAATCTGACGACACACCGACCGAAAAATCCTTAAATTAACTATTTACAGACCTATTAAGTTTGTATTACATACATAATACGTAATTTCTTAGGGTAGGCAGTTTCTTTGTCTTTATGGAGTGCACGCCACCGGTAATGATGTTATTTGGGTAACTGAATAGAATTAAAGTGAGATGTTGATTGTTGACTGAATCGAGGACGCAGTTCAGGGTTAGTTCTTCAAGGTTTTTGAAGGATGTGCGAGTGAAATGAAAGGTTTAAGTCGATGTTAAGTATCTACTTTCTTAGTTTTAACGTGTTTTCTTATTTTCTATTATTTCATAACCAATGTTAAATTAAATGTATTTGATGTGATAGAGATATTTCTTTTGTTAATTGGGACAGCTGACTTGTAAAATCTCTCACATTGCCTTTTCCATAAAATGTTTGAGTTTATCGGTGCTTAGTTATTTTGATAATTAAAAATTTCTTTCTTATTTGTATAAAATATTAAACAACTTGCAATAGATTCATTCAGTAAATTAAGATACAAAAATTACGGGCAAAACACCCAATTACGGTGAAATGAAAATTTGAAATTCCCCAAAAGACCTACACTTAACATTCAAAAGCAGCTACTGGCAAAAACTAGTTAGCAATGAAATACCGAAACATCCAGAGATGGAGTATTTGAAACACTGAATTTTGTCGTATTTCCTTGTAACACCTGCCCAGCCTTTTGGTAAAAATTGACCGAATAGTATGCACCTGCAGTGTTACTAGCACTTTTTGGTTGGAAAAGATCTCAACCAAATACTGCTAGAAACACGGAAGCCGCAAAGATGTAAAGAAAAAAAAATTGTGATCGTAGTTTTTGCAAACAATTTGCTTGGTACTCGTACTTGTATTATCAAAAAGAATTGGGAACTCAAACATGTTTATCAGGCTGAAGCGATGAGATATGAAATCGTTTGAAACGTGGTACGTTTGCACACGAACAAAAGATGTATTTGATGTGAATTATAATGACTGTATTTCCCTGTACGAGGTAATTTGTGTAGGTACATGACTATATGTGATCTTGGTGATATCATCCTAGAAAATATAAAATTCTAAAAATACTTGATGACGATCCTAGTCATTTCTAAGTGCAAACATCTACAATAATTAAAAGCTATCAGTATTATGTCTGTATGTTACGAATTAAGATTTTAATATAGCCTACACGTTGCATATAACCAATCGCATCCTTAAAAATAAAATTAATGTTTAATTCGATTTCTTTTGTGGTTGACGGAGCATCGAGCACAGCTTCGTGGGATACTTCATTTCCTGCTGTCATGTTAGCTTATCCTAGATCCGCTTTAATGTGACTGGTAGTTCGTATTGGCTATACCTAGTTGAAGGATAAACCTAGTGGCAGCCATGTAGGTTTAAAAATGTATTTACCTATATGAATGACTAGCTGTTGCCCTCGGTTTCACTCGCATCCTAGGAGATTTACTTCATATACTCGGATAAAAAGTATCCTATGTGTTAATCCAGGGGGTGTTACGAACTCTTATAGCAGGGCAGAAATTGAACTGCCCAGACATTTCCAGTATGAGCTGACCTCGCACTGTATAGGCTTTTCGTACAATAAAAGGTCAGCTAATACTGGAAATTTCTGGGCAATTCAATTTCTGCCCTGCTGTAAGAGCTAGTATTAAGCCCCCAGGTCATGGCCCTTAAGACGTGATTGATTGTCAAACATCCAAATCCAGAAACTCAGAAACATCCAAACTTTCACATTTATATTAGGAGGATAACCATGGAAAATATGGCGTTGTCCATAACGAAATCATTACATCGTCCACATAATACATCGCATTTTTAAAAGAACTATCAAGTCAGTGTTATTTGTTTAAGTTTGTCCTGTGTTATGGAAATAGTAAACTTCATTTTTCCAAGGGAAACCTTCACAATGTCCTCATTCAAAGATACATTGTCATGTTACGAGTAACAAACAGAGCAAGGCTTCATAGAGATAACTATTTCTTGTCGCCATTTTACATTTACAGCGCTCTTGTATCGCTTTCCCGCCTTTATGTGATGCTGGTCGTTATGGAGACATTTACACGATATGGCACATTTAATAGAAAGTGTATGGGACATTAGGTAAGCTCAGGCGTGTGTCTAAGTACTCCATAGAATTCCTGTGTAAATCCTATGAGCCTGCCTGAATAAGAAATTCCGTCAACATGTTTTTATTTAAACAAATGGTATTTATAGCTTCCCAAAGTTCATTTTCTGAACTTCAACTCGGTGATCTAAATCTAAACACAGATCATATCGATCAGATTACGGTTTGGTATAACTTGTAACTTGTATTCGATAACTTTCTAAATAAGTTATAGTCTTAGTACTAGAGTTCAAAAGCGGGGTATTTACCATGTTCATATCTTGTTTTGAGTTCCCGATATTCTCTAATACTAATGTTAGTGACCATGGCAGTTTAAAAAGTTATAGTCTGTGATCTGGAATCCAAGCTTGTCTCGATAGACTCAGGTATTGTAAAGCTGCCCTTAAAAAATGTTATTTCCCAAACTTGAATGGAATATGGTAAAGTGTCTTTATACAACATTATTTAACTTATATTACTGTTGGGAGTTTTAAAACAACTTGCGAAAGTAATATCTTAAGTTTAAATCCTTTGTATAAACAGAAGTGGGGGCAATATTACATTTTCCGTGAAGAGTTACTTCGTCTTTATTGTTTGGATTCGCTCAGGGGTAAGAGCAATAAGTGCTGGTTATGAAAACATTTAAGAGAGGGTTGTAAAATGTAGTCTGACAACAATGAATCAAGTGCTACCTTTTCGTAAACTTCCTGTATCAATTTTCTTTCCATCTATCATAATTTCCTCCTTTACCTGAAAGACATAATCTCGTTCTGTCTCATTTCTAGAACCGGTATTGGATGTCACATGTTCTAAAAACAAGAGTACAATACCAACACAGATTAAAAAGCGAGCATCTACACTTATTTACATCAATTTTATATGTACAGTTATTCTTAAAATTCCTACTAGAAAACACATTACAGAAGTGTAGAGGTCTTAAATCTTTTTAATGTGACCCCATTTCCTGCAAGTGCGTCGCGTATTCCCAGCTAAACCCCACATACTCGCCCCTACTACTCGCCCATGTTTTTAAAGCATCTTAGAATTTTCATATCATTACCGGCGCTCCCTGCGTTCGCGACGAACCGGAAAATTTATGCAAATTCTCCATCGCGAGCTATTTATCCCCTTAATTTGAGTGGCGAGCTGCTAGCTACCCCTGTGATGAATGGCGGCATTATCTGATAGTAATTAGTGCCGTCTTGCTTGTTTGCAACGCTATAACGTCAGAACGTCGTTTATCATCGCAATTAACGTTATTTTTCACCGAAAGGGTTTGGGTCTTCTATATTGTGTTCTCTTCTAGGTTGTGTTTCTGGTTGTATGTTATGTTGAATGGCATTTTTTTTGGGAGAGTATGATGCGGATCCTCGGCCTTTGGGGAGAAAAGGTAACCGCGAATTAGATAGTGGAGCGTAGGACGGCCCCCCCATTACATGGACATATCCATCACGACGTCACGAACGTTAATTATTGTGGTCTATCCAATCCATATGTTCAGCAGTGAACGTCTACGCGCTGTTATAATGAAGCATTATTAAAGGTTTCATTACCATCCGGTTCCCTAAAATGTTAATATAATTTCGCTCATTTACGTAACCATTTACAACGTTCGTAACACTTTCTCAAATTCCCTTTACACTTGACAACGTTTAATAACAATATAATGAAAATTGAGCTAACCGCCAATGTGTCCGCAATGAAGCGGGTTTGATTGACATTCAGGCAATGCCACGCTTCCTTTTATTAATGACTAGCGGTCCGTCCCGGCTTCGCACGGGTGGACATTTATTTATATTAAACATTATTGGCAATTTTTTACACCTTGGGTTACATTATTGGAGTTTTAGTAGAAATCCCATTTAAAAAAAAAATATGTAGCTTATATTTATCAGTGATAAATTGATAATACAGCATACTACTGGTAAAATATTTTTTTAAATCGGTCCTATAGTTTATGAGTTTATTCATTACAAACAAAAATACAAATCTGTATTTTTTTTTTAAATAATGTATTTTTGTTTCAACACTTCATAATACACAATTCTTATGAAGCCACATTTCATAATTGACACTAATATTAATTAGTGTAGGTAAATTATGAAATGTCCTCTGTGTGGCGGACGTTTGATCGAAGTTGTCGTTTCCACTGCGAGATTTAAATTTACCTAATTTGAATTTCAAATGATATACCATAAATTATTGTGTTCTCCTTACTTAAATTGTTTGAGCTTCGCTTCATTATGTTAATTAGCATACGGTTGAAAAAAAAACATTTTCCTTAAGGCGTATTATTCCCTCAGCGAGAAGCTCATTAGCGCAATGGTGAAATCTGTCCTCATGACAATCACTTAGACTTTGAATTTGCTTTTAGATTAATAATTCATAATATTATATTTAATATAATGCTTAGATAGGCATTTCAATATCACTGTCTTTACAACTCGTTTGCATTAGATGGTAAAAAATATTTAATTCATAGCTTCTGGGTCATTTAAGCCGAAGCCAACTTAAGGGGTCGCATGTGTCAAAAGCCTGATTAAGTAAGGGCAAAGAGACCGCCTTGTGGTTGTGGTTTCTAGTGACATTTCACTTTGTGGCTAATGTTTGTAAACTGAAGTGCTTTTAACGTAGCTCATCCTATGTTAGGGTAGCATCTAACTCATTAATATGCACTTACTACGAATACAAACGTGTGTATACTAGTTTGGAATCATAGAAATAAATTATAAAGAGAGTCAACGAAATACTGATTTGGAAGTGTGTTATGCCTTTGTGATATGCTGACAGATTAATATTTTAATATACAATATCTGTGAAATAAAAAGATCCTATAGTGCATTGGGGGCGCAGATGCTGGGCGGTATGGTAAACAAGTATGAGAGGGAAACTCCCAAAAAGATTTTTAACCTTGACATAAAATATGGGTCAAGGTAAAGGGAACAGATCTAGGAAGAGGTCTAGTGGCTCTAGAATCAATTATACAAACAACGACATCCATACTGGCTTAAGTTCTGCAAAATTGTTCAGCATCATACACTTCACTTATATCTTGTGTATTGCTATGACGTACACATGATATGACATACGTAAACAAATCGGTTAAAGAACAAAGTTGTTATCCAATGAGCCGAGAGTTCAAGCAAATTGTTTTACAAGCAAAATGTTTTCGTGTCACGTTAAATTGAGCCGGTTATCAATGATGTCAGTTTTTGTTTATCATTTTATCGTGTAAATGTTGAGTCATTAGACATTTTTTGCCTAGAAAATTGGATACATAAGTGTTAATTTATATTGTTTGTATGTATTTATGTGTACGTAGGTTCGCATAGTTAATTATTTTTGCTCTTTTGGGATATGCTTATACGTATATTATATTTATGTAATGTGTACCAATTGGTGACAAAATATAATTTTATGAATGTCATACGTGATTAAATTCAATGTATTTGTGCGTGCGTAGATTCTCGTAGTATAATAAATTTTTCGTTTATGGGCTACGCTTTAAATGTTAAATTTTTTGTAGTGTTTGGTTGGTCACCTGGTTATAAAATAGAGATTTCTGAATGTCATGCATGATTGAAATTTAAATGCTTTCAGAATGGGTATAATTCAGCGTAATGGCTTTTGGTGAATGCAAATTCGCGCCATATTCATATGTCACCGTCACGTCGGCGGCGTTTCAACGCGATCATAGTTGGAACGCGCCGAGCCACCGGGGCGCCGCCCCGTGACGTCATCGCCTCGCCCGTCGCCCATTTGGCCCTTAATACAGGGTAAACACGACCCTCGTGTCATGTTTACCTTGCTCGTTCCTAGACGCGTGCCACTAATATTTGACGCCTACCGTTGGTTTGATAACCTGTTCTAACTTCTACGCGCTTGTTACCGCACTACTTGCCAGATCATTTACCGCGAACGGCGCAGCCATGATGTCACTATGGTGGATTGACGAATATAAAAATCCAGATTTGGATAGACGAAGTTGAGGAAGACTAGCTATAAGTCTGCTAGCCTTTGCGATGACTCGCCTACACTTCTCCTAATGTGATTTAAGGCCTGGTCATTAACTTGTAGGATCATAAAGTTAGATTTATGTAGGTGGCCTGTTATGGTAAGTTATTCCTATTGGGAATCTGAGTATGATTTTTTATTAGACCATTATATTTTTGGCTGTAGGCCGGTTCTGAACCCAAAACAATTTTTTGGGTCTTCCGGAACATAGATATTAGGTACGTATGTGTGATTTGTTGTAATAGCCATGGTATTGTGCATTCCAAAAGAGCAAAGTCTTGCACTTCTAAAATATAATAATACATAGTATTTTGAGTGAATTCCCAAACTTTACGATTAGTAGATAGTATTTGGCTTGGTGTATATTCATAGGACTTTTATAGGTAAATTTTAATAAATAGTTGCTTACACAATGTCTACATAATAAAAGATCACAAACTTTTCCAGTAAAAGGCTCGTCTCCGAGGAATATCTCTGCCTTTTCTGTCACGGCATCGGCATACAAACATTTGTATGCGGATCTTTTACTGAAAACTTATCCCATTACGAGTTTTGTAAGTTTTGTTCGAGTCATTATCATAATCATTGTTACAGTCTGCCTTTGCACTATCACGATCCTCGCCGATGAGTTTTTGAAGAATTTCGAAGAGATTCTTCAAAAACTATAACGCCTTTTAAACTGGTTTAACTTTGATATTGACAGCTGAATTATTGATAACGGACCGAATTGTAGACAACTTAAATTGGTTAAGTTACCAAATTTTAGTCCTTTGATTACTTTCAAAATCTCATTTTATCCTGAATCCATCTTCATCAACCTATCTTTGGACAGGTCAAGTAGTTTAAAAGAATAATAATGATTATTCCCACTGCTGGTCACGGGCCTATTCTCAGATTGAGAAGGGGGCCTTAGTCCACCACGTTGGCCCAGTGCGGGTTGGTAGAGTATACACAACATCGAGCACTTTATGGGCCCCTCTCATGTGTGCATGTTTCCTTCACCGTTAACGCAAATGATAATCACATTCTGAATATGAATTCGAAAAGTCTGGCAAGCGCTAAATATAAGTGAATAAGCACAAATAAACTAATATTGTACGAAATCTAGTATTTTGCAATTTTGTTTTTTTTTATTTTTATACTAATGTATAATGTGGCAAACAAGCCTACGGCCCGCCTGTTGATAAGCGGTAAGTAACCTATGGACGCTATTAACACCAGAGGCATCACTCGAGCGTTGTCGACCTTCCCCAAAAAACACATCATTGGCGACGTTGCTCACCCTTAGGAATACAACACTGCAAAAGAGCAATGTTATTTGGCCACGATATTCTTCTGCAAGGTGGAGGTACTTCCTCAGCCGGACAGCTCGAATTTTGAGCGGAAAGTCCCGCTATGCCCCACCTCTTTTATCTCCCGCTCTGGTATTTTGAGACAGAAGAAACAAGTGACAGCTAGCCATGAATACGTAACAAACAGATGGACACATTTATATGAACACGGAATCCCCAAAAGGATGCCAGCGGTTTTAAACGACACTTTTAACGTGACGTCATGGTTGGCGCTTACGCAAGCCACGGGTCATGATCATTAGAAAGTTGCCTTTTATACCTACTTTTTATGCTCTATTGTCTCTTACTTTGCGCAACTTAAACCTTTTTTAAAGCGATTTCTGTAAAAGGATGGCTAATAGTTTGCGGTCAGCTGATGATAATGTCTTATCTTTGTGGTTAAGGTTTCAAAATCTTTTATTGCAAAAATAACAGGTTTTCTAAGGCGATTACAGAATATTAAGATAATAATTGCAGTGCTCTAACACTATTTATACATTGTTAATTCTTATACATATCGGAAAATGCAAATGAATCCTCACAAATGCTTTACTAGCCTCTTAGAACAAAGAATTGTCTCTTATTCAGAGATATCTGTAGAACCCTTACCAACATAGTTGCATGATAGTACTTCCTATTCTGTGCAAGAGAAATCGGTATTGTTTGTGCTTCTGAACCCTTTCATGATTCGAGAAATAAGCGCGGATAGAACCTTAAAACTTTTTAATACTTTGCAGAGAGGTAAAACTGGAACTCTACAAAGATTTCTTAACAGAAAAAATGGATGAGATCCAAACAATTCATTGCAGGTATTCGGAGTCCCAAATGTACAAAAGTTTTTAAAAGCATTGTGAAGTAAAACAACTTTTACGGAAAATATCGCGTGTATTTCTTCTTTTATACATTCTTACATGACTTCAACATACTCTACAGGGTTCGTGGTAATGGTATAAGTTGATTTATTTTAACGCGGTCGTGGAAAAATTAATTATTTTAACTCATTAGCTGACCAGCGGTCACCTGTGGTCGAGAACAATCGAAATGGTGTATTGAGTGACAAACTGCAAATATTAGTATATTTGCAGTTTGTCACTCAATAAATTAATTGATTCAAATATGTAGAAATATCGGAAATAAACACAGGTACAACCACCAAACTAATTTTTTTAATATTTCTATCTCATATTATCCTTCTTTTCACAACTACAATGATAAAATTAACAAAATCTTCAGTATAAACAAATACGCGACTTGAGCCATTTTCACGAACAAAATAACAGATGTTAAAAATAAAATCACCCGTACCCCATACAAAAATTCATGTTGAAGCAGCAGATTCTGCTCAAATCGTCGTTATGTTGTCGGTGAACTATGGCCTTAGAATGTTATCGTATACCGTAAGTACATCCTTCACCTGTCTATGTACCACACTTACCTCTCATGTGCCAGACATGATAATCTTCAAGAAGAGCAATATCGCTCGTATTATCACTGTGTAACTTACCAGAATCGACAGCTTTAATACTGGAAGGGGAGGCCATATTACTCTTTTCCAATATTTTAGAACTTTTTATGCATAAAGCAGTATACAGCGTGCTCTTGAAATGTACGCAGTATTTTCACCCTCTTTGTGTACTGTATTTTTAATTTAATCTGTCTAGCCAGGGTTTGTTAGTTAAACACGTATTGATTGTATTAGTTGAAGCTGCGTAAATGTATTATTGAAAACAAAGTTGTATAATTTAATCAATCCGGGCAGTGAAAAAAAATTTGTCCGACTTTTTACAAGCTTTTATTTGTAGTTAACACAAAATGATGAATTCGATTACTTCGGAAAATCTCTCTACTCGTATCGAGTAAAAATAGGTTTTTAGTACGTACATTCAATTTTGCAAGTATAATTACAATAGGAAGTTGGGTTTAAGTCCTTTGATTGCCACAACAGTACCGCGAACTAAAACAGCTTGGTATTCTATATCAAGATAATCTGGCACAATTCTATTTTGTACATGTGGTTGGACCCTTTCCCAAAAGGCTATGTGAAAGGTACATCTAAACTGAAACCAATTTGTGGTGCCTATATTCTATAGAACTTTCCTGTTTTGTTTTTCCTTTTGTATTATAATGTCTGCTATTCCATTTCCTTACAACAATAAATCTTATTTTGAAGCTTTATGTGTCAACCTTTGTCACGATTTCAACCTATATTTTGAAGTCTACACAACAGACAATCTGTGTTTTGTGGTATAAACAGGTGATAGCTTGATATATATTTATATTTTGCTTAACCTCTCCGTTTTATGACAGTTTTGTAGTAGGGTCAGTTTTTACAATAACAGATTCACATTCTGTGAACAAATCTCTAACAGATTCACAACTTTGACAATACTGCCAAAGTATCGTAGTTAAAATTTTCATCCGTAGATTTACGTAGAGTGGTTTTGCATTTGCTCTTCTGACACGAATAGAGGATTTTGCTGTCATTCACCTAGCTAATAAACTTAAATGATTAGATATGGTAACACGACGGATATTTTATAGTCTTTTGTCTGAAAAATTTATCTCTATATCCAGCACAAATCTTTAGATATTTTATGGACCTCATTTTATTGCTTAACTGAATGTGCGTAATAAAAGTGATATGTAGGTTTCACAAACCGTCGAACTTGCGACACATATTTAGAGCCCACATTATAGATTCAAATGAATCTATAATGTTGATCACAGACTTAATGGGTTTCTGTTTAGTGCTGCCAAACTTCCGTTGAATCTAATCAGGGAGAATGGAGGGCCGTCGAAATAAAATTTTATGATGCTAAGAACATTTTTTTTTTTTTTTTTTTTTTTTTTTTTTAATTTTAGAAAAACATAAAATTAAGTTTAATGTTTCGTGCATTATATACTACGGAATTAGATTGTCAAGGTAATAACCAAATAGCTTTGTGTTTGATAACTGGGGCTTTATTGTATTCATGGAAAGGTAAAAAGACATTATAGAACAACATTTGAATAGTAAATAGTTATTTAAAATATACCTACTGCTAAGATTTTGCCTATGAAACTGGAAAATCGAATTTTAGAAAAAAATCGCTATAATAGTTGTAGCCGAGGATTCTTTTTAGGACATAATACTTTTTACATTTTTTTTTATTTGTCTAGTCTATAAAACTATGGAGTCAAATATTTCAACAGAATTCTAAGAAATGGAATATGTGGCATACACTAGTAACTTTCACTTTAATTTCTGCGTAAAACAACCCTGTATTCTCAGACTGGCACAAAGGCGTGAACATTGTTTTTCCTTTCGATGCAATCTGCGGGCTTTCCTAGGAATTGAAAGTGATAGTTTCTATAGAAACGAATCAATACATTATGCCCGTTTTATACATGGTTGTTTTCGTATTAACCACAATAATTTCTTCACTTTATTATCATTATATTTGCTTTAAAATAGTTTCTTTAGTAGAAATAAAAAGCTACTTGTTAAGAAGTGTCCTTCCCTTAAAATGAATCAAAAAATATTTGCAAAGACGGTATAAATATTTTTCCTTTCCTACTACTAAGGTTACGCTTCCAAGGAATATAATTGCCATACTTTGTAATATAGTGAAAGTTTTTTTTTAGTAAGAAAGCGAATGAGTACGTTCTACGTTGTAGTAAATAGCACCTACATATACCTATTTCTGTCTAAGAAAATGAGAAATTATTTGTTGGATCGCTTGAACGCTTGAACGCTTGCCTTCCATGCAGGGGGTCCGAGTTCGAAACCGACCCGCACAAAATTTTCAAATTTATGTGCGGATCGCAATTTGATTGTCACTTGCATTAACGATGAAGGAAAACATCGTGAGGAAACCTGCACACCTGAGAGGGCCTCATAAGATTCTCGATGGTGTGTGTACTCCGCCAACCCGCACCAGGCCAGCGTGGTGGAATAAGGCCTAACTCTTCTCATTCCGAGAAGAGGCCCGTGCCCAGCAGTGGGACAGTGATAGGCTGAATTTATTTAAGTTATGTTATTAGGGGGATGGAGAAATACAACAAATTCTTTGGGTCCTTATAACTTGATATCGGTTTCGCTACGTTGGCTCAAGAATCTCGCTGCTTTCTATTAACTCTGTACGAAAATAATCATTCATTCTACAGAATCATAAAGGAAATACATAGATACGGAAGCTACCGTAGTTAATAAAGTTACAAGTTCACAACCAAGTTTTATAGGCTTCACTGTCGATTAAGTAAAGTTATAGTTGGCCGTTAAACGAAGAACACCGATTTTAGCAGTCATAAATATCCTAATGAGCCCGCAGTTTGTAGTTTGTACTTATTTTCTCGGGTACTTATTTTATAGTTCTATGTACTTATTCCAGCTTAAACTTCTATATTAAAGAACTACTGGTTATTTTCCTCGTGTTTGTGGTAAAACCGAGAATGTTTTTTTATAATTTTAATTGTTACCGATGTTGGAGTTATTTGTAAAATACTTCTCCAGTTAGTTAGCAAAAAGTTTACACTTTATTGAGAAACTGCACTGTTGCTCTTGCCAAGGTAATTTATTGTTCCCCCTAAAGAAAGCAAATCGTTTACGTACCTGAAAGTTAACCTGAAGAGGCAAATTGCATCGTTTCTTGTCAAGTGATCTCTATAAACAAAATTGCTATCTAAATAAAAGGTGTTTCACGTGTAACCTTTCCAGGCAACATGAAACGTTTCATTACTTCAGAACACTACGTCTTCACGTAAATTGTTCTTGAATCCTTGCTAAGCTTAGCTCATTTCAACGGTTCAACAAAGTTGTCGTCATAAAACCCTTCAGAAAGTGCTTGTATTACAAAATTCATCTTAGTTCTTGACAGGGGCGTATCTTGCGATCCCGCCGCATCCATATTATGAGTAAGCATCTGGATTGTTGCCAAGGAGTGTTATTTAATAGCTAACATTGCAGAGCCTTCCGGCGTCCTGCCGCCGTGGACTTCCCGCTTCGACATACACTCGCTATTATTGCGTTCTTTGATATGCCGAGGTTTATTTGACTGGGAGCCAATACCCAAACGTACCAAGTTGTTTTAAAACCTCTCCGGAAATTGCGCTTAACACCAAACACGAAATACTGACGTAAACTTGAAATTGTTCCTACCCATATTCCGTGCGCCTCCAATTTTGTTTCGATTAAATTTCTTGTAGGTCTCAAGAGAGTTAAAGTTTTCAAGTACTCCTTGCTTCCTGAAGACCAAGCCTGTAATTACTTGGGTCCTTCTTGCTCTTGTTTTACAGTACTTGCTAGTTAGTGAGTAGGCAGACCAGTCTCGATGGCATACAAAGTTAAACGGGTCTATGTCTGCGGTGTACCTAGCTAAGTTTATATACGAGGTTATAAGCAAAATTGCTGTTAAATTTAATGGAATTGAATTACCATTTCGTGTGTGCTCTGCGGTTGTGAATAATAGCACTTTGGGGGATTGGCACAGACGCAAGGCAGGGCTTCGACCTTAGAACAAAATTAATAGTCTTTACGATGATAACAATTTTGATTATAGTACTTCGAATCGATGAAGTACTTCATAAATGTTGTCGTACAAAGTTATGAAGTTTTCTATTGATGCTCCAGCCTCTTGACACGCAAAATTTTCAGACAAAGTCAAATCAGATGAACCATTAGATTAGCTGAGATTTCCTAAAAAAGCCGATACATCGATTAAAACATGTGTTAATAATTTTCCTGAGATCGTTTTGGAGTTATTTGATATTCTTATCTCTTTTTCCGAACAAAAACCGACCTTCAAACAACTTTTACCTGGATACACAGTAAAAGTCGACAGGCATATTTTCTTACAGTGAAATTCAAGTCTCTTGAATACCGCAATTTCAGTACAGACGCAAATTGACAAGCACTACGTTTCCTCGTCTAACTTAGAAGTTGGAACGAGGTATTGTTGCCAAAACTGCAACTTCGTGTACTACAAGCTCAGCTTACAAGCGCGCACGTAGAATCTGATTTGAAAACAGTACAAAATACATTTTGTCCGTGACTCACTATATAATTGAATCCATGCTTTTTTGTTACGGCTGACTTGCCTTTTATTAAAGTTTCTTGTCGAAGTACAGTCTCTTCAAAAGTTTCAGAAGTTTTCTCGTTCAGTATTATCTTGTGAGAGTATGAAAAGTGTAATACAAGTTGTTGTCTAATGAAATTGGAACAAGCCGTGTTTGTATGTATAAGGAAAATTCCAGATGAGTGTCTTGTCTCTAATTAGCCTATTTGAGAATGTATTTTTATATTTAATATTTATGATCACTTTAATAATGTCAAGTTGGTTCTTCAAAACTTGTTCCTTTGAACCAAGTGATTCTATTTGTGAATTACTAAATGTCTTATTTGACGCAATATTTTTGTCTGTGTCTTGAAGACGAATTTTTAAGTACGAAAACACTTAAGTGATTTTCGCAAACGAAACTAGTTTCAAGTGTCGTCAAAGGACCATTACTGGTTGTTTGACGACTAAGTACATATTTAAGTTATCTGAAACTTTATTTATTTAATTAAGGTAATTATAATTATAGCTAGCGGTACTATCGACATCGAAATACATCGTATACCTATAGGCTACAATCGTGACATCTCACGATCAAGTATTTCACCTTCCCGTGCCAGTAAGGTACTTACTTGAACTAAGTTCAGACGGTTACGGAACGGTAACAGAATTTGGAATATATCTATGCGGATTGTAATCAAGGAGTTCACCTGCAATCGCGCTTCTCAAGTTCTCATTAAGACGTTCTAAATGCACGTTCGTCAAATGCGCGTTGAGCTTTCGCCATTAGAACTAAGCGTTATACATCGCCATATGACGCTATGTTGACGATAGAGATGTATGGAAGTGATTATCTTCTGCACATGCGGCTTCCCTGGTGACCCACTGCTTCCTGTCTTCACACACTAATTTTAACGCTTCCCTTGTACCTTTTTGGTAGGTACCTATTCTTAATTGGGTGACTGACTTGAGTGTTAAGTACGCACCTACTAGTATTGTATAATTATAATATTATAGTGGTACTTATGATCTTTGCTGTTCTTTTTTTATTTTTTTTATTGTAATATTGTGTAAATTGAGGTCGAATTTTAGCCGGGGCCGCTCCTGCGGCCCCACATTTGTTGTGTAGTACCTAAGCTTGATTTATGAAAAGAGTATCCATGGAGTTTCTTGCCGGTATCTTCTCCAGGACCAACCCACTTGGAACCGTGCGCCTAGAATCACGACGTTTTGAAAGTGACTGCAAAGGCCCAGTTGAAATAAAAATCTTTGACTTTGACTTTGACTTTGACATACTTGCAAGCAGTCATCGATTTCTATCTAAGTATGGATAACGGATAACGATGCTCGTTAGTTAGTTTAATCTCGGTACGATCTGCACAAATTAACTGAAATTATGCTACGTCCGAATTTGGAGAAAATTAGTTTTACTTCTAAGTTTATTTTCAACTAATCGAATATAACTAAACGTGTTATAGTTAGGAGTACTAATAGGCAGCACAAACCGTGTACACTTACACATTTACAGTACACAATACCTACATTTCATATTAAAAAAAAGTATTTAGCAAGATCGTTATCGTAACTCGGAAACTTGGACATTTCAGTCAGTCTTCGGAAAATGAAATGAGACTATCTGTAGTAGGTACGAATGGTGTCTTCTTAACTGGAGACCTTTGAATATCCTCAAAGCGAAGTCACATAAATCAATGTTTTTAATTAACATCCACGTTGACCACAAGTCACAGTGATACAGGCAGTAACAAGCATTTGCGCATAGTTATATCCGTTGGCATCTATTTATTACCTAGCCTTTCGCAATTTTCCCTTTCGCGTAGATTTCCCGTCTTGCATAATTTTAATACTGAGCTGAAATTGGCAAAGCATATCTTGGCGTTGATTACTAACCTGAACATGTTCGTAGGTGTGACGTGGTAGTCGCTTTGGCAAATTGAATTCTGTCACAACCTGCATGTAGTAGTAGATGTGTAACTGGAGTGACGTCAGCTAGGATGAATTTTGTTGTGCAGGTTAGAGGTGAAAAATGGTATAGCTTAACTAAATTCTATTTCTCTAGGGTGGTCCTTAATACTGCCGGTGGCAGAGGCCCATGTTCAGCTGTGGAAACAATGACGGCATGGTTGGTGCAGAGGCTAAGCACTTAGTTTTCTACGCTATGTGCCGCGGATTCGATCCCCGCATGGAGTAATTATTTTGTATGATCTACAGATAGCTGTTTCGGTTCTGGGTCTGTGTGCATGTGATTTGTATGTTTGTAAACTGTACCTTCGATACAGGAGAAACCCTAGAAGGGGTAAAGTTTAAAAAAAATCTATATGTGCCACATTGATACTTAAAAAAATCAATTGCTGGATCTGTCAACGGTGACGTCTGATGGCCTTATACATATTAAATAGCACTTCATCTCGCTCTTTACCGTTTAATTCGGCTGAAGTTCTAAACTTGATCAGAAACCCTGGAAGGTATCGGAACTCAACGTAAAATAAACTTTATATTTCGGTTCTTTAGAAACGTGGAATGGCTTTCAATGAGTTTCCACAAGAAACTGCGTCGAAAGGTCAATACACTGTTCAATTGTGCCCAACTTCCTTAAGAAAGTTCAGAAAACCCCTCCCAATCCCCTTATAAATCTAGTCAATGCGATATACTTTTTGTTGCCAACCGAACTTCGATCTACGCCCTTTAAGATGTGTAAGGAAGCTGAACTGACTTCATAGATGAGGTCATTGACGTTTGTAAACTTGCCAAAAACAGGAAAATTTATTGTAATTTACAACTATTTTGAGCGATGGAAGGTAACAGTAGTAACTTGTAATTTCCTAGTCCTGCGCAAAGACCTATGTAATGTGTTAAACGGGCCATTAACACGCAATGGCAAGGTGGGTGGGTGTGGTCCCTACAACCTTATGGTCACTGGCCGTGCAACCAGCCAACAAATCGAGAAAATAACAAATGGCTTGGAAATCCAAATACTTATTGCAAAACTGTCAACCCAGTTGTGTTCCATATTTTCGAGTCACAAATTCCTTTGTTTCTTATTAAATACAATCTGGTCCCGGCAGCGTTTTATAAGGTTTTTGTAATTATGTAAAGTTTTAATTTGTCCCTTTTACTACAAAAATCTATACGGCACGCAATCGGCTGAATCATGACCTTTTTCATTATTACATAGTATTTTAATATTTCTGTCAATTCTTTTAACAATTTTTGTGCATGGTCGTGTCCGTTAAAATCTCTACAATTTTTTCTAGCATTATCCGTGAAAACCTGTAATTGGTTTATCGTCTACGCTACATGTCTATTTACTTTTGTACAGCTCTTAGTATTCCTATTCCTATTTATAAATAAATTAAGAAACGCCAGGCGCCTAATTTAAACTAATAAAACAGCAACGAACGCATTAGCATATTAGTAAAGTTAAGTAACATTAGCAAATGCGCCAAAACAGTAAGGTCATTGAACTTCTTGAATCCATGATACAGACGCGACGAAACATTTCTAAGTTAAAACATTAAATCCGCAGAGCTAATGAGGCGTCCAGATACAAATCTAGTAGATAGCAGTCACACCCCCCCCCCCCCCCCCCGTCTATCGTGAAGAAACAACAATTAGGTCAATAAATCGAAGTAATAACATTATCTTTTGGCACGCTACCCGTATCCAATTCTATTGGAAAGTATTGAGAGAATTTATTCTCATTCTGTCCTTTTCTACTCGCGATAGTGGGAACGGTATAGGAAATATTGGATAGTTCGGAGAAATAAGTTTAGCTAGGAGCTTTAAGTTGGCTGACAATTTCTGCAGCTCGACTGTAAAGTATGGATATGAAGTGATTTAACTTTAGGAAAATATATGAGGAGGTATTGGCTCGTGTCATGCTGTGATCGGATTTTAATGCCTCTTTTCTATTTCTTCCATTAATGATTAGATTTCGTACGAGTTACTTACTTCTAGACTTAATTAGCTATTGGTATATTCTCCAAGGTCATCTTCTGACTGACATTAATTTTATTATAGTCCGCAATTGACATCGCAGTTATGTAATTAGGAATTAATAAAAATATTATTATTTTCGTAGTATGTAGTTATGTACCTAACTTAAAAGAATGAGGTTAGTGCTACCAGTATTTAAAATAACGTAAGTACTTTTTTCACGCTCCTGCATTAATCTGTATAATACGTGAAGACAAAACTTTGTACCCCTTTTTAAGCATATTGCGCGTACGAAGGAGTGTATTTGGCATACTTAAAGTTTATATGGAGAAGGTGTTCAGAAAACTAAAATTTAATGTCAGTAACAATAAAAAAACAAAACGAATACAAGCTGTAATTGTGTTTCTTGTGAATAAATAATACAATAATAATTTATTCACAATAAACATTGTAATACAGATGTCATTAATAAATAAAAATGTACTTAGTTATAAAATCGTGAAAGCGCTGTGTGCTATCTCCTCTTCACGTAAGTATTTCGGGTCACAAGTCACGATGCATGCTAGGAAAATTAAACTCAAACTGTAGGACACTCGTCCCATACTTGTTGCCACAACACAACCGCTCGAAAAGGGTTATTTTGTGTGAAAATTAGTTTGTATAGTCTTAGTTTTTATGAATATTTTATATGTGGGTTTCGAGTGCTTAATATTTTTGAATAACAATTATTATTGGCAACAAACAGTTTATGGAAATCCCAAACACGTTTCCGGTAACCCAAAATGATTGTATTCCTTATCAAAATCGTGCCTGGCTCAACAGTAATGACCGCAAAGATACTCGGGATACGTATTATAGAAGTTTGACCAGCGTAGGATTTAGTAAAGGTCTACGAGTGCAATTAATTAAAAGTTTATATCATTAGTAACTATAGTTTGATTAAAGCGGTATATTTACGTGACCATTGTACGTCCCGGCTTTTAGGCAATTGTTTCTTTATTTATATGTAGGTTAATACGTCGACTAAATTAGAATGATGGCTAGATTCGAACTGAAGATGCTATCTCCCTCCAGGGCCCATCCACACTCGATACTTTTAGCGGCAGAATCTCGCGTTTTCGCGTTCGTTATTCACATTTTGTAAGCAAAAGGCAGCCAACGATCGCATAAACGCGCGATTCCGCAGTTGAGCTGCAATTTTGAACGGAAAGTCCCGCTATGCTCTACTTACGTCCCTTGAAGATAATCTCTCTCGTGATTGAGATAGGAAAAACAAATATCTCATTTTAGTATATTATTTAACAGGTTCCTTTCTTTTTTCCAGAAAACAACCAAAGACATTTGCATTCGACCACTGTTTCTACTCCCTGGACCCATCCCTGCCTCACTTTGCATCTCAGAAGACAGTGTTCGAATGTCTCGGCAGGGATATACTCGACAATGCATTCGACGGGTACAACGCTTGTATCTTCGCATATGGACAAACAGGTCAGTAATTGTCTCATTTTGTTACGAAACACCTAAATAAAATGCCCTTTAGCACCTTAGGTTTGCCTCAAACGTGATCTCACTTCCGCTCAATGTCGCACGAGAGCTACGTTCATAGCTCTATGGCTATACAACGAGAGCATCTATTATTAGTAATGTACCGTCAAATAGGCATTGAAGATGAACACGTTCCGACCGACAGTGACCGCATTGTCACCGAGGCATTCATTACGAACGCCTCATCAAGCATGAGAGACAGGTCAATTCACTACGCAATTTGTGAAACAGTTTCGGGAGAGAGTGAATACATTTTTCTGAAAAATGAAAATGTGTACTAAAATGCCTTTTCGAATCTATACAATAAAAGTTTAGAATTATATAAAGCTAATGTAGTCATAAAAGCTAATATATTCAGGAAATAATCTCGCATTTCGACATTGCGTGATATTCCGTGTGTCGTAAACACATTTCTACCCAGACACTATTTCACCGCCGTAGGGTACGGAGCTTATGAGATTCCGGGAATCATGCCCAATGTTCCCGGAAATTGTGAAGCTGTTAAAAATATTGCGAGCCATATACATCAGACTCTAGAAAGCGTTACTAGTTTTATGGAAAATACTATTGATATACAGATAGACAGATATCTTGCTGTAGGTAAATATCAGCTTAATGAATTAGAATGTACTCGATAACTCTGTATTTAAACACAAAACATACCATACTTTCATAATAATAAACGAAACAACATATTCTTAAATGTTTTTTAATATAGTTTTGTAAAAATATTTAAAAATATAAATAATATGTATGAAAAATTAATAAAGGAAATAACGAAACAATAACAATGTCTAACTCAGCTGTTATTCTTAAATATTCCCTCCTGAGACAAATAAACAAGTAATACATTCTGAAACCGAATATTTAGTAAAATAAAACAGCATTCAGTCCAGAGACCTGTCTAGTTGATGTTAATTTATGTCTCAAGAGCAATGGCCTGGGAACGGCTAGTGTTTCGTCAGATAAACTGTGCCCTGAGGGTTTTAAAGTGCCATGCTGTAAGATACCGACAAAACAAGGGTTCCCTCCTATGTTGGATAGGTCATTTACAGGGCAGGGTTTGTATTTTGTGGGATTTTTTTATCAATTTAGGAACGATGCGTTTACACACAAGTAATCACAAGATTCCAATAGAAAAGCTGAATCAACTACACAAAGACAATTACGTACATTTCGCTCGTTAACTTTTCGTTTACGATTAAAATGACGTTGTTGCCTAGGCACCCAAATTCTACTTCGTTATTTGCCGCTCATTTTAATTTCTTTAAGGCTCGGACTAAGGTCTTAATTTCACAAAAAAAAAACTGTTTTAACTCCTCTAATATAGTAGGACCTTGTATATGCTTCCGTTTTCCGTTAGTCCGGAGAGGTTTTTTCTCCGTTAGCAAGGACTACAACCACAGAGCATGATGAGGTTTCTTCCAGCGGTCCGGAAAACGGAAGCATAAAGTCCGAGCTTTATATTTTATGTTCAGGTAGGTTTCACGGTTCTCATTATATTATCATTAAGATGGCTCGTAACCTTATCTTCATACGTTACGATCTGAGCCTTTTTTATCCATTTTTACTTTGTGCTCCTTTTTCTCTACCAAGTTTTTATTAAAAAGAATATTTTACTTAAAGGATTTAGAAACGATACTTTGAAGACTCTTTGTTGAATGAATATTTATTTTCAGCTTAGAAATTCGAAAACAGTGGCAGAATAAAACTAAAATCCTTTTAGCAATGTGTATGAGCTTATTTGTGTAATATTTAAGATTTAAGTACGTGCTTTTCATGTTTGTGATAGCAATTTTAGTTGAAGCTCTAGTTTGGAAAAATCCTTTGCAAAGTTTTGTAGTTATGTCTCGTAATTATGATCCGGCTGCAATTAACTCTGTGTCATAACAAAATGATAGCCAAATATTTACTGTTCATTCGTTGGGATCATGCCCGTGTTTACGACTGTCTACGGGTATTAACTTTTACGAGCGTCTAAGAGAGTCATCTTTAGGATAGCACATGTCCCATACCTGTAAAATCCAGTGTCTGATGTCTACGGCCTTGAAATTCCATTATTCTCTTAGTTTTATGATATACCTTTTATGCTGCATCATTTTCTCTTTCATTAGATATTCATAGCGCAAACCGCTGGGACTGCTTCATTGTTTCTATTGTTTGTATTTCGTTGTTGACCACTGTTTGTACTATGAACTAAACTAGCCATTCAACTCCACGGCTTTTCTTCGAGATTTATGCCTGTGCCTCGCCCACTTCGCCTCGTGTAATTTTAATCTTGTTTATCGCTCTCGGCCGACAAAAAATATATATTCCTTATGTAGTAGGGATTTTTTCAAAATTTGAGAAATAACGACCGTAATTCTTCTGCTGTGCTAGGATTTAGCTTGTTTTTTACTGAAAATGGTGCCTGTTGAATTATTTATGTGAAAAATTTAGTTTTTGTGCTCCGGTCCTAAAGCTTTTCGGCTTCTGCCATTACTACAAAGGTTTTACTCGTACCGGGATCAAGTTTATGTAGTGTGAAAGAATAATCCGAATTCTGTTGAAGTTATGGACAATTATTCGGAGCATAATTCATAGAGTTAGGAGTGGAATGAGAAAACTTTTTCTCTCGGAAAAGGTCACTAGGTTGTGATATTTATTGGATTCTTTCATGACACCGGATGCATTAGATGATAAATGCTTATTTATTTAATAAAGTGGGTCAATAGTTTGCAGTAAAAAGAACTTTAGCCATAACTACATAAGAATCTATAAGTTTGGGTTTAGTTATTAAGTACCAAGTCATCCATAGCTTTACTAGCATTCCAAGAACCGTTTACTGCTTGTGAATGGTGTATGAAAACTTACTATTTATATTCATGCAGCAACAAAACATCAATCAACATCTCAATTATGACGAGATAACAGGGGTGTTATTTAGTTTCTATTAAAATTTCACACAGAAGCTCTCAAAGGCTGAAACAACACATACAAAAACAGATTACACGAAAGTGCAATGAGCAAAAATGTCCGTACAATTCTGTGCGAGCTTCAGGATGATTCACTTACCGGATGGACGGTGTTCCGATTCTATTAAAAATTCCTACACGTGGACACAAATGGCTCACGAAGGGTGGTACGTGCGCCGGCGCCTGCCCGTCCGGAAAGGGATTTGTACACGCACCGCTCCGTGACGTCACGTGCGGGACAGTTACACCGATCTGAAATGTTGCCACTATTCAATTTAACATGGTGGTATTTTTTTCCGCTAGTTATGCTTTGTTAGTTTCTCTTATTGTTTCTTTTGGATTCTCTATTCAGTTCTCGTCCATTGCAGATATACTGCAGTTTTCGTAATAGACCGTTACTATCGCTATAATGATTGCATTGTTTTATTATTATTGCACAGGAGGATACGCTGATTCAGGCTGTTGACGGTCCCATAGATAAATTTTACAAGAAACAGCAAAAAAAGTGGTATATTTTTTGCCCCTCTTTTAATTTCGATGCTAACGAAGACGAAGTGACGTCACATTGTATAAAGCATGTTTTAAGTAAATTGTAAAAACCTGCAACTTCAGAGCACTCTTTAGAAGATGGTATACAGCATGTGTCATCGTTGACACAGAAAGTGTAATTACATCCAAATATTTTATGCCTACATACTTAACTCGCGTCGTGTGAAAGACTCATTAAACGTTATTTTTGCGCTCGTTATCCATAGCTACGTTGCTGCTTGTATAAAATTTGAGGTTTTGTATGTTTTGGAAAACTGTTGGAATCAATTACTGCTTTTGTTCCTGCGCGTTTCGTTTTCCTTGTAGATTTGTCGATCGATGTCTAATTGGATCAATTACTTAATTGTAATAGTTTTTGCTGCTACTGGCACTTTCTGTTATCGTTATCCTGTTAGCTTTATTCGTATCTTGTGAATAAATAATTAAGTAACAACGATAGCTCAATTTAGGTTTAAGTCGAATCGTTTGAATTTATCAGTTGCTTGACTAAACCAAATTGTTCGTTAACTTTGTATAACACACATTCTTAGCTACACTTGCAGACGCTTTAATTACAGACTCGCACTTAATTATTCGCCTCGTCGTGATGTGTGCTTGAGAAATTGTTCAAGTTTGCGACATTCAGAGAAATTTTAAGTTTTATTCCAGTTTCTATGTTTACAGTTTCGGTCTAGAAAATGATAGCATTTCCATTAGAATTTCAAAACTGTGAAACGAGAACAGCCCTCTGCTATATAATATAAAATGGCCACAGAATTTTATCGCTCTATGGTCAGTTTTATTTGGAATAAAAAATCCTCTCATGCGTTCCCGCATGGAATTTATGGAATCTATAATTTTGTGGTGTGTATAGCTACAATTTTACTGATTGCGGATAAGAAAACTATCAGCTCCTATATAAAAATACTTATTTTATCTTGTATTTTTTATTATATCACTAATTGGAGGCAGTAGTGTAGAAATCGCTTATTGTGATACAACCACCCATCGTAAATAGCTTTATTTATTATATTTTTCTTTTCCTGGAGTCGCAACAGTGTAAGAAATGTGATAATCATCACATAAATATATCCCTGTGTCTAATTTGTAATTATTGTACGTCAGTTTGACGCGCACGTTTTAAATGTCCAGTGCCCGAGTTATTCAAAGAATCATTCATTACCTGTAAAGGTGAAGCGAATACAGGCGACACGTTGCCAAAGAGCTTGCCGGTGGCGGTTTTAAATTATGCTCCGTTTTAAGTTTAATACTCAAAGGCTTTGAAATGTTACACATGTTTATTTGAATGTGCAAATATGGGCTGTGACGTAAGTCAGGTTCTCGTGGTTGTTAGTTGTATTTATGTTAGTTATTTACGCGACCTTTTGTAGCTTTCGTGTACCATAATTCCCACCTCGATTTTTGGTTTGATGTGGCTGGAGGCAACTCAAGACCTTATAAGGGAACTAATATAGGCTAACCATCGACAGGTGCAAAGTACAAAATGTTATCTACAAAATAGTGATTTTAAGTTTTTTACAATGGTGTTGATTCTTTGCCTAAGTACTTTGACAGGACTAAACTAAAAGAAGATAGGAGTTCCAACTTCATGATTGGTAATTTTTGTACTAGGTAGGTAGCTCGAAGTTTAGGCTCTCATGATCGTATTGAAGTTTATTACCAGAGTCGATTTTCATTACCATTTTAGTTACGCGGTAGAACCCCCGATAGCTTTTCGACACACAAACTTTCAAAGTACACTTTTGTTCACCTTCAAACAAAAAAGTAAAAGTAAATCGACTATAAAGAAAAAATCCTTTAAGCAATCTGAAAGATTTGGGATGGAAAATATTTTGATAGTAGGTACATAAAATAAAGTTAAGGCGTAGTTCGAACCCCTACCATCAATCACTTCTGTCACATTTGAACGATTATTGGAAAAAGACCATATCTCCGTCACATCAGCGTCCGAAATCCAATGGACCGCCGTCAGACTTATCGACAATCAATATTTGTCGCCCAGATTCTGCATAATGTATGGAAATTGTGACGTCAGCGAGCTACACAGGCTACACGATTGTTTATTTAGAGATAGAGTGCAAATAAACAGTTTTAAGGTTATTGTACGTTATGATCATGTAAAAATATTATGCTGATCTAAAACAAAGGTATTCCTAGTTCTAGGTACATAAACTTGTTTCATCAAATTCAAGTCAAATAACATCACACAAATAAAGGCTTGGTTGTGGAAAGACATGACAAGGTACTAAAAATACTATATTGCATAAAATTGGATAGTAATTCAAGAAAATTTACTGGTAACGAACTTTCACACGACCGTTTACATCAAAATCAGCTGTTGTGTACAACGGTACGATTGTAACGAGCCATAAACACCAGTAATTAATCAATAAAGCGATACAGTTACTAAAGGAAACACCATTAACTCTACAGCCTGTTATTCGTCGGTGGGTCCATAATACATTAACAGTAATTATACACCCATTATGAAAATAATAAAAATAGCAAACAACTTATACACAAACAGACAAAATTTAATCCACTATTGGGACATTGCGCAGGAGCCTGTATGGACTCCTAGAAATCTGTGTGCTCTGGCTGGATTCTGCGATCCCTTTGTCCCCTGTTTGTACTGCAGGGCACGGTGGGTGGACAAGCGCGTATTCTCTACCCTTTTGTCTCCTTGACAGAAGACAAAACGAAAAATAGACAGAGATAACGGTAAAGAAATGGTTTTGTCCCGTTTTGCTGTCTACCGTTTTTTGCCGTGCTAGCCCTTTTGGTGGCTCAGTAATTCCTCGGCGTTCATTAATTCTTTCGTCTCCACTCGGCGGAATAACGACTGAATCCCCCACAGCTATTTTTTTTTTTAAATAGATTCAACATACCGCATTATCGCTCTTACGCAACACTCGCACCTACATCGGAATATTAAAGTAAACAATTTATTAACGGTTGAACGTCAGAGAGGTAATTTCGGAGTAACAAAATGTGCAATTTACGTAATGTATCAAGTAAAATGGCGCAAAAATGTAAGCGAAGTGTTATATTAAAATTTTTGAGAACGAGTCGCGAGTTTGATGTTAGCCAAGCTGAAAGTAGAGACCGTTATTGGCTGGAGGGCTTCGTTTTACGGACTAACAATGTTTTACAAATACTTATATCGTTATTTTACGTGACATTACTTCATAAAATAACTGGTTTATGTGAGCATGTTGGTATTTTCATTTTCTCATTTGGTGTAGGAATGAGAAAGGGGTGGAGCTGAGCTGTGATTTTAAAATTTATATTATTACAATTTATACAATTTTATTATTAGAATTCTCTTTAACTACACTAATAAAAAAAAAGGCTACACTAAAATAAAAATATATAATGCATCATCATATTTATTTATTTATTATTCATATTTATACAGAAGTGGTACTTAAAGCAGACTTAATGCCTTGAGACATTCTCTATCAAATGTAAATTGATATTGATCACGGATAAAAAAGAAAGACTAGGTAATAATTTAACAAGCTGTAAAACTTGTTTTATATATCCTAGATTTTGTATGTTGATAATTATGTATTCAATTATGCAACAAGCTATTCGCAACACGTCATCCATATATATCAGATAGGTATCAAGATAAAATTCAAGGTTTGTCTTGATAGCATTTTTATTTTATCTTAATTTGTTTTGACGCAAACCAAATTTTTACAGCTATTATTATATTATCTATGTGTCATCGACTCTTTAAGATTCTGATGTAGAACAACATAAATGAATATGATACCTGTATCATAACTTCGTAACCTGTGTCACTTATTTGTGTCTCTTTCTTCTTTCACTTATGCTTTATTTGTTTTTCTTCTTTTTATACCACTAAGATGGCAAACAAGCATACGGTCCGCTTGATGGTAAGCGGTTACGGTAACCTATGGACGCTTGCAACACCAGGGGCATAACTCGCGCGTTGTCGACCCTACAACTAGTAGCTTAGTGTGACGCTTCCCCAACGAGCGCTGGCGACCTTGCTCACGGAACACAACACTGCAAAAGAGCAGTGATAATTGGCTACGATATTCTGCAAGGTGGTGGTATTTCCCCAGTCGGTCAGCTCCAATTTTAAGCGGAAAGTCCGCTATGCCCTACCTCTCATCTTCGATCTAACAAGTTTCTAATTGATACCACAAGGTGCATTTACAAACTAATGCATCGGGTTAAGGTTACGCGAGTAAAGATGGAATTATCAACATCACTTTTGTTGATTCCTACATCTCGTATTACTTGTGAGTGGCGGACTAAAATAACCATTTCTGTTATTTTCCCTAATCAGCGTCATATTTCCAAGTTGCGATGACTACAATTGTCCAATAATATTATCCCGAAATATTAACCTACTCAGCTTCAAAATATTACCAGAGCTGAGAGCTTTCAGGATATAAATTATGTTAGTCAAAGAATCTTGAATTATAAATCGTAGTCGATATTGAATCTGGAATCTTCAATAATGGTTCATAACTTAAATTTAAAAGCCGTACTTCATGTTTCTACTCGTTTGATTCTATTTCCCTAGAGACAAGATTTTTTTTCTGCAAAAGAAAGGGATTAAAATTTGTTCTTTGTGCGAGTTTTAAATGAAAAAATATGTCTTTGCTTTGAAATCGGGAATAAGTATAAATGAAATGGCTTTGAAATAGAAAGAGCTGTATTTATCTGATGCTTTTTATTTTAATAAGAGTAACAGAGTGTTTATTTAGATTTTATAGTTTTATCTTTCCACTCACACCCACTCCTAAGTCATTACCATATTTGGATTATCTTTATATTATACGAGTGGCGTCATTCCATTAACAAACAAATATATTATATCCCAAAGCTGGAGTCTAACCCTCGACAGTGCTGTACCTTTAACTGTGTTTCTTGGCTACACCATCTGTGCCATGTTTTTATTTCCATGACTTTTCCGCCATTATACAACACTGTGGTCCCATGTACACTCAAGTCGTAAGAAATAAACGATGCGAAGTTTTAAATATGAATAGGATTTACTTTGTGCTGGTGAAGAAAGAAAATCCTATCTTACATTTATGTCCACGCATAATTTTCAATTGTTCGGAGGAAGGAAGGAGCGGTTTCTTTAGCGACTCGTCTTAGCTTTAAACTCGATACGTTACAGTACAACTTAAGAACCGTAACCTCAATTAACTTTTGCATTAGAAAGAAGTTCACTGACGACATTTTGTGCTATGCTTAATACGAACAATCCGTAATGTTTATTATGAATAGCTCTACTAACTGTATCATGGTCATGGGATTTTCCATCATTCACAGCCTGAATCTACCCGCTGCTGAATATAGGCCTCTATTTATTTATCTGTTCTCCTATGCTCCTTCATCTCTTACGCTAATCATTTCAATCTTCACGTCACAAAGCCCTTTTATTTAACCCGAAAATTCTGATTTTTTTATGGATGATTTAATTTGAGCCAGTAAAGAAAATCAAGGATATACGAGTATGTAATTTCTAGCACATATACCTAAGTCAGTAGGTATTCAAATTCTTTCATCCATCTTAGTCGCTTCTACCAAATCTGTATGCATATTTTTGTCAATGTTGTACGTGTCATAAGAACATAAGCCACACGCATTGCCTATAAATAAACCAGACAGACTAAGCTCATTTATGACTAACCATTAGTTCTTATCCACCTGACCTTCTTCCGCCAACGGTACTCGAATGAACCAGTAACAGTACCTGGCCGTTTATTGCGGTTAAGTTTATTAATAAACAGTAATTAATCTGCGTTTAACTAATTATACCTACAGAGCTTCGCGGTTCGTGACCTGACAAGAAAATAAGCTGGAAATAAAAATATAAATGAGGTTTTATCTCTGAGCGCTGATTATGGGAGTTTATGTTTGTAGATCAATGAAATGTCTTCGGTATTGAAGGCTATTTCAAATGTTGTGTGGGATGAATAAGAACAAGTGGCAAGCTGAATGAAGCTCTTTAAGAAAAGTTGGATATTGCAGGCAATCCAATGAATATAAATCAAGCTAAGATACCATTACATTTCTAAAACAAAAAGCGTGACGCCTGGCAATATTTAATAAAAAATATTATAGTTTAAAAAAAAACTATAGAACACGCTTTAGTCATCCAAACTGAACGTGTATGCAAAATTTCAGCTCAATCGGAAACCGGGAAGTGGGTCAAATTTAACTTCCAAGATTTTCTTACATAGTTAGTTACAGGTTTCTTGTTTTGTTTTTTTTAAAAAACGTTGCCCCTCACTAGGATTTCTCCTGTATCGAGGGTACAGTTTACAAACATACATGTCACATACATACATAGGTGAAGCTAATAAAAGCGTGTTAAAAAAATCTTCTGTAATAAGCAATTCCTTATTTCCGTATTCAAATTATGACCGGAAATGGTATTTAATTGACATCCAAAACAAAGTCATTTTAAAACTAGAACGTCTCTAACGCATACATTAGCTGGCGTTACTAAAATACGTCGTTTGTTACCTCGAGTAGATTTATTGTTTACGTCACATAGTTTGTTTCAAGTTCGGCTTCTGAAACGTCTGCGCTGATAAATATGTTTTCGTTTTCACTGTACAGCGGATAATCTAATTATAGCAGAAGCAGTTGCTATTTCATTGGCTCTTCCATTATTCCAAGTATTACTTTGGGAACTATGAGGTAGTCAACATCAGAAGTAAGTGATGTTTATTTAAAAGTAATTAAATATTTTTTTGATAATAAATTTTGATGAGACTTTAACAAACTAGTATTACGAATAAGGATAAATTGAGTACAAAGAGTAGTCGATAATCGGTAGTCGGGTTCAGATGAAAATCAGCGCCAGGCATTGATGTCTGGCATTACCTGGTTTTATCACACTGGACCTGAACCTTTTTGGTGCAACACATTATACCATTATTGTTTTGTTGGTTTTGTTTTTTTTTCTGTTGTGTTGCGCTTAAGCTACCGAATAAATTATTTTTCTTTTTTAAAACGCTTTTATTAGCTTCACTTGTAACTAACTATGTAAAAAAACTTGGAAGTTAAATTTGACCCACTTCCCGGTTTCCGATTGAGCTGAAATTTTGCATACACGTTTAGTTTGGATGACAAAAGCATTTTCTTTAGTTTTTTTTAAACTATAGTTAATATGATTCTTTCTTGCTTATAATTGCTTAGTGAGAATATGATGTCATAAAAACATACCACTGGAGATATTCTTATTTTCATTTCCCGCGGCGCTCCCGAGTTATTTCAAAATGTATTTCTTATCTAGAATAACAGAAACGGAACGTTCCCTAGGGCCGAGAACCAACAGGAATATCGTGAATTGATGATACGTACCTATTTATTTTCAGAAAAATGAGAAACATATTATGCAATGGTTGTTCTTTATGTCAGATACATTCATTAGACAATGGCACCAGATATATTCTTCAATAAAACACCTAACTTAAAAGTAATCCAAGGTTCTACCGTACGATTTACGTAAACCCACACCGATCGTACCGTAATTCTCTAAGAAATACGGAAATAGCCGAAGAAAGAATAACATATAGCACTCGTCGCCCGCAAATTGATGACCTCTGCCGTTCCCACCACATCCTGACTAGGGTCGTTACACACGTACGAGGAAAGTATAGAAGGTTCACTGCTGAACGCATCATGGTCCACGTCAATAGAAATTAGGGTTGTACCTACATTAAAACAAGCAAGCCTTGAAAAACTGCAGTTGCTAACTGCACGCGCTTTATATCTATAATATTGATTATTTAATGAAGTGGAACTTCTCCACAATTTAACATATCTATGTTGTGGTCGTAAGCAATGCCCCCGGAGCGGCGAACATTCGCGCGATGCCAAATGTAGCTGAATCGTGTGAATAAGATTAATTGGGATAGCCCTACCAGACCGACCGTGAAATTTCGCGCTGACTGCTGGGTCAGATCTATAGATAGCAGTAAATTGGTGGAACTTTGTTCTGGATTTCTGATAGTTATTTCTGGATATATCGGAACTGATTTTTTTTGGAAGTAATAGATAGACATTTCCCTGTCACCTATCATGATAAAGTAAATCTTATGGTTCCGACATCGTAATAAATTACATGGGCATTTATCTTGATTGCTAGAAATTTCTATGCTTTTCCCAACAGGCTGCTTCAACGAATAGAGTCAAGAAGTCCGAAATTAAAAAGTTGTTGTTGGTTGTTTTTTTTTTATTATTATTTATTATTTTTTTATTTTAAATCTTTATAAATAAAAAAAATTCAACCAGATTTATTTTTTACTCAAAATGCACCGAGTTCGTAATTTGTGTTAACATACTTCATCTAAACTAATATCATAAAGAGAAAAGATTTGTTTGTTTGTAATGGATAAACTAAAAAACTACTGAACCAATTTTAAATGTTCTTTCACATGCCGAATGCTGAATATCACTGAGTAACATTGGCTATAATTTATAAAGATATCACGCGAGCGGAGCCGTTGGCAGAAGCTAGTTAACAATAATTTTAATAAAGCTTCCTGCATACGGAAACTCAGCAAGAAGTTCGTATCTCCCATCTTCACGTTTTGAGGGTAGGTGAACAAGCGTGCCACGTCTTCACCTTCATTTAATTGCGAACTCGTGTTCCCGTCTAATGAACTCCTTAATTTATTGTGTAATTAAACCAAATAAGTGTTGGAGGACGTAATAAACGTAGTAGGTAATTGATTGTATGGGAAAACTGATTTAAATGTTACAGTGTCTCCCGTCTACTTGATTGTTATTTAATATTAACCGTTCGATGTTCGTCGTTGTTTTGTTCAGAAGTTTTTTGCTGATTCGAAACTTGAGTTTTTTTTTGGAATAGGACCCCTTATACATGAATAAGTAGCGTCAGTGTATCACACTAATGTCTTTTATATTTGAAACAATACAGAAAAAAGAAAAAAAAACTTTGTACAGCATGTTGGTCTTTTCCCATAGTCCACCACACAGATAATCCGGATAATCCTACTGAGCAGTTGCCATAAAGACCAAGTTATGGAATGTTTGTCAAGGAATTATGTCAAAATTATATTATTAATTCAGTACCCATTTTAAATCGGCAGCTAGTTTTGTCCATTCTCTTATAATCACTTAGGTACTCTTCTTATCGATATCCAAGGGATACATGGTGGCATGAAACACGACGACTAACCACGTGTATAATAGTAGTGCCATGAATAAAGCCACCGACATGCATTAAACCAATTAAAAACCAAATAAAAATATGCAGTACACCTTTTGTGAGCGCTGAATCCTGAAAGCGCTGAATTGCGGCATTAAAACTGACGCGTCGACTGCGTAACCAGGTATAATGTAAAGCAAGCCTCGGCTCTTGAATGAAGGGAATGTTTAAAAATATAGGTACTAAATGAAAATGGTAGATCGATTCATGTCTGATGATATTTTTCAATAAAAAACAGTTATTATTAACTAAGCCCGGTTTAATGGCCGTGAATAGCTATAGGTTCATGATGTTCGTGTAGTGGGTATCGATGATAATTCAAATGGGGCCAAATATGTGCATTGGCAGAAAGTAGCCCGTACTTGTACCACAGCACACTCCTGCCTACCTTTACAGGAAATTCATCCGTGTTAGAATATGCAATAGAATATTTTATTTCAAATAATTAAACCAAATTTAAATATTAAGCACTTTAAACTGTAAGGCCACGGTAATAAACGGAACACTAACGCCCAGACGCGATTAAATGAAATCCTCAGACAGTGTTTTCTTGCTAATTTCCTGACGGGGGGGAAGCTGGGATGGAAGCAGTCGGGAAATTGATTTAAAATCGTTAATGCTGCAGTGCTGGGCGTTCAATCGGTGTTCGCGGCAGCGCAAGCGATGAGCGAGCGCGGTGACCCGGGAATGATTTGATTAATCCTACTATAATGAATATTGACATGATTTTGGAAGCCGTCACCCGTCCGGATTAAATTGCAGCTGACCTTCGTGATTGATGAGCTATTCATAGTGGTGAATATGAAAATGAAAGTGAATTCTATAGCGACAAGTACAAACGTGCGTTTTATTGAAACGATATACGAGTACCTATTCAGGAGAAACACGACTAATTGCGCTAGGCACCTGACATCTATCTGTTCATTGTTATCTTATCTCAATATGTTTGTGTATCTATGATAATGTTCTCTAGCGGGTGTTTGAAGAGTGCAAAAAGCAAGAAAGCGTAGTTTATTCGTTAGAATCTTTTGGGCTAATTTCTTAGAAAGAAAGATTAGCATAAAATCTAAAAACATTGATTTTAATGGTGTATGCATGGAATCTTGGATTCTGTTCTTACATTCACGCTTCCACAGTTATCCAGATGCTTGTTTATTAGTTCCTCCAAGTTCATAAATTGAACCTTCCGCTTTTCGGGTGTTTCGGAGTTAATGACATCGTTTTCCTTTTAAATTGCATTTCGTTACGGAGTCGAGCCGTGTTACGTAAAGCTTTGTTTGAATGTATTACCTTATTAAACATCTCTAATTTTGTTTGCGCCTCCTCATAATTGGATGGTTTATCTCTGAATAACGCTTTATTTTTGCTTCGTAGGTTTAAGTAATAAATTTTGATTTCGTTTCGCTTAAAATGGGCCTTTGCTTTTTATGGGTAGTAAGCATTTCGAATCGGAGCTAATAAGATTACTGAATGCTATTCAGCGTTTTGGTTTAAAAACCCTGTTTATGTTTAACTTTGAGATTGCTGCTTAGTTTGCATATTCTCAAATAAAGCCTTATTTATGCCTTAATTTATATCATATCTAAACTTGCCACAGACTAAACAGGTCTCGCCAAAGTGAGAGTAATCAAATCAAAATATTTTACTGTTGTCTAAGCCTAACATAAATAAATAGGTATTTTTGGGCCAAACCACTTTAATACCAATTGATCTCCAACAAGGACAGTATTGATTCTCAGCGTGTTTCAAGAAACGGAAACTGTCGAAACTGTTTAAAGGCTTTATAAAGTTTAAAATATCGTCATTGTTTTTGTTTTCAGTTATATAAAGGGTCGTAATTTATACCCATCAAATATCCTTGTACACGGGCTATATTGTGTTGCTCAAAGGCGCCTATCCTGCGTTGTGAAGCCTCGATTTAAACATTTTCGCGTGGGAATGGGCGGGCCAATTACGTACATGTCAAAATACCGCGGGGCGCCTTGCTAAACAACGTCGTTTGGTGCTGTCATTAATTAATATTCCGTTTTTGTTGTAACGTGTTGCTACGTTATTTTGATGGGCTGTGGAAGTTGTAATTTATGTTGTTCTGAGTTATGTAAGTAATTTTTGAAGAGATTTTATGTTGTTCCGAATTGCATTGATTGGTCAAGCCCTTTCAATTTTAGCATAAAATTACCTTCTAAATTAGTTTACATAATTACCAACTAAGTGATGATAGTTGCGTATTTTTCCAGTACCTATAAATGACTAATAAATCACTGATTAACTTTTTGTTCCGCTTGCATAACTGCCAAGAACTACGCAAATCAACTTTATTAGTAGTTTTATCACAGCAATCTGAGTGACGTATTCAGTGCGATACGGTAGGTTGCGCAAGTGCATTTTCATGTTCGCCTTCGTGACGTCACGGATTAGAAACAATTTGTACTTGGCAGCTTGTTACGTGAACTTTGTAGAGCAAATCCGCGTGAAACATTGGTTAATGAAGTAACTACGTATTATGTTGCTGTTTTGTTTTGTTATTGAATTTTTGCCTCATACACCTATACTTTTTTCAAGATTCATCTATTTTATAACTGACCTCGACCGCAGAATGTCAATTCCAATGTCAAAGTCAGATATTCATTCCATCTCAAAATTCCATAGCGATGCTATACGTTTGGCTGTTCCCGCGGGAGCACCCACCGAACGTTTGGGCTTTGGCGAATAACTCAATAACTCAATAACTCTAGGGCTGTCACTCAAATTTGACATACGGCCTTCAAGCATGCGGTCAAATCTCCATCTCAACGGGCCAAGCGCTTTTCTCAGAGTTAAGCCGTAATTTAACGGACAAGACCGCAGCTCTTCAAGTTGAGGCCACGATCCTCCCAATTTCGAGTCGTCTGTTCTGTCGCCCAAGGGAAAACTTTCCTCTCTTGATTTAATATATTACTGTTGGTAGTTTATATATTGGCGGGCGTAGCAAAGGTTCTGGGAGAAAGTGACAGCCCTACTGACGCCGCTGCGCTAGAATATTCGAGTATTCGTGGATATACAGTTTTTGTATGTTCGTTTGTGCCCGAAAACTGTTGGGCGCTCCATGAATTGGATATTTGGTGTTGGTAAAATCGTTTTCGACTTTGATATGGTTATAAATAATTACAATACCTGTATTATTTAACTGGATATTTTCTGACCTGACAGTGTTTGAGGCTTAATTTTAATTAATATTGTATTCAACAGTTCTATTGGTAAAAGATAAAACGTAGTGTCGACATAATTCTCCAAACTTCCTGTATTATACGAAAAATGCAGCAATATTAAAATAATGGTTCATTAAATGCTATAACACCTCGAAACTACTTTACATTTATTATTAACTGTCTGTTACTAGGACCGTTATAGAACTATTAAGGCCTAAAAGCACCGACAATATAACAGACGGTTAGCGGCTGCTTTCATTTTAAATCATCTGTTGTATTGTCGGTGAAATGATCCTCAAGCACTTTTAATTCCCAAACATTATTGTTCTGGTTATTAGAAATTAAAAGCATAAGAGCAGCTCAGAACCGATCCTCGTAAGAATTTGTCAAACAGTTGGAATCTTTGACTGCTATGATTTGTTTAGCTTTATTTGATTAGGCATTAAGATGTAAAGATTCAATGAAATCCTCAGCCCTTATTGTTACGCCGAATGTAACATTAATAACTGCGGTGACTATTCTACCCTAACTCGGATTTTATTCTCTGAGGAGCCATAACCTTGCGTTCCGCTTATAACGCAGCAATTAACGTTCTAACCGTCTCCATCCGTTCAACGGAACGCCTATCATCGTAGCGGAGAAATGGGCAAGTGGCATTTTCGGGAAAAATATTTTTCGGAGAAAAATTGTTAGAAAAGAAAATATTCCCAATTTAAAACTGAATGTTGTTTGTTTAAGTCTGCAAAGTTCAAACGCAGTTATTTTATCTGATGTTGAGCTAAAAGGGTATCTAACTTGATAGAACCTCTTAAACTAAATTAATTTATTGTTTGACCAAAATTGCTTTTGAAGAAAAGCGGTCTTTTATTATTATTCTTCGTGGATAAAATAGAAGGAGAGCAACAAAATTAAAATCTCTACAGCTTTTCCGATTTTTCTATACACCTTTAATATGCTACTACTTTGTTATCTACGCTGTGTGTGCGTTCTCGGCTGCATGAACAAAAGCCGGTGCCCCAGGCGTTCACCCAGATACGTCACGCACCCTTTGTGTTCCGCCCATCAGTTCACGCCTTGTAATCAATGCTAGCCGAGCTGTTTGCTCCGCTTCTTCACAGCTTTTGAGTCCTGTGATCGTTCACGTCACGTTATTTCAGTCTGCTCCAAGTAGCGGTCAAACTACATCAAGACGGCTGAAAGATAAAGAATAACTTACGTTTTTCTTAGGCAATGATCCTCAGCCTCAGGTAGCGCTTTGAAATCTAGATGTTTACTGTAAACCGAAGACCAGTTTTTTCTTGGTAACTGCAACTGGAAGCTCCAGAAATACTAGGCTTTTGGGTTTTTTAAACATAAATTGACTTTAAGATTGCACTACCAGACATTCAAAAACAAAGCTGTTAAAATAAATATTACCATAACAAAACCAGCAACATGATTGTCGTCATACCAATGCTTTTATTGTAGTTATTAGCATACTTGAACAACAGCGATCGTAAACTGTGTGCAACGTATTCGAAACCCTCATATTGTTACTGAATGTTATACAGACACAGAAGGGCTAAATGATAATACAGATACAGATGCAGCTGAACCACTAAGCGCTGACTAACAGATCGTTATTGGAAAATGTTCGAAAACCACAGCACAGCGGGACCATGTTATTGTACAATAACATGGTCCCGCTGTGCTGTGGTTTTCGAACATTTTCCAATAACGATCTGTTAGTCAGCGCTTAGTGGTTCAGCTGCATCTGTATCTGTATTATCATTTAGCCCTTCTGTGTCTCTTATTGTTTGTAATACGAGGGTCATTCAATAAATACTTAGCCTACAAAAAGTAAACGAAAATTTTGGAAAAGTGGGAATTTATTTTTCAACATAGTCTCCTTTTAGTTCGATACACTTAGCCCAGCGATGCTCCAACTTTTTTAATCCGTCCGAAAAATAGTTTTTGTCAAACTCTGCAAAATAGGCCTCCGTGGCGGCGATGACCTCCTCATTCGATCCATATCTATTCCCGGCGAGTGATTTTTTCAGATTAGGAAACAGAAAGAAGTCACAAGGGGCCAAATCTGGAGAATACGGTGGATGGGGCAGCAATTCGTAGCGTAATTCGACCAATTTGGCCATGGCAACGGCAGACGTGTGAACCGGTGCGTTGTCGTGGTGAAACAGCACTTTTTTCTTCGCCAGATGGGGTCGTTTTTTCTTTAATTCGGCGTCGAATCGGCCCAATAAATCGGCATAGTAAAGCCCTGTAATTGTTTTACCCTTCTCGAGGTAATCGATGTAGATCACACCTTGTGAATCCCAGAAAACGGTGGCCATAACTTTTCCGGCCAATTTTACAGTTTTCGCCTTCTTTGGAGCACGTTCCCCGGTCTGGATCCATTGTTTTGATTGCTCCTTGGTCTCTGGTGTGTACCAGTGGATCCAGGTTTCATCGACGGTCACAAAACGACGCAAAAACTCCGCTGGGTTCCGCTTAAACAGCGCCAAACACGTCTCCGATGTGGTCTCACGGTTGCGCTTGTTTTCTGGTGTGAGTAAACGCGGCACCCATCGCGCCGACAGCTTTCTCATGCCGAGTTCCTCGTGAAGAATATGATGCACTGTTCCTTCTGAAATGCCTACAGTCTCAGCTAGCTCCCGAACCTTCAATCGGCGATCTGCCAATACGAGATCATGGATTTTTTTAATGTTTTCCTCCGTAGCAGCTGTTTTCGGTGCACCTGGACGTGGTTCATCAAAAACCGACGTACGGCCACGTGCAAACTCGTTGAACCAATTCTTGACGGTGGCCATCGATGGAGAAGAGTCACCGTACACAGCATCCAAGCGCTCTTTGATTTCGATGCGCGTTTTCCCTTCCAAAAATAGGAATCGAATCACCGAACGATATTGCTCTTTTTCCATTTTTGTAAAACCGATCGACACGTTGGCTTCCATAAGTTGTCAAATTAAAACAAATGAAGGGATTGGAATGAAAATTTGAAAAAAGAATTTAAAAAGAATGTGCTACACTGTGGTAAAACTCTTTTGAAACTACAGCGCCCTCTGGCGATGAGGCTAGGTACTTATTGAATGCACCTCGTATGTCGGCGATGATACTATTGAATTTAAACAATTTGTAATTTCGATGTGGATTTGTCGATGTTTGAGCGGATAATTTGCTGTTTATCGATTTTGGATCAATAGGTCTCTAATGTAGCTCTATAGATTTTAATAGACCTTACATGTCACGAATACTAGACTGGTTTGAGTTTATTTTCCTCATTCATTTATCTTGTGTTTATGTAAAGAAAAGAAAGAAAAGAAAAATCATTTATTTGGACTAGACATCAGACAACACAGTGCACAAACATAAAAAAGTAAAAATAAAAAGCAAAAGGTAACAATAAAAACAACGTGCTGTCGGAATGCCAGTACCAAATGTACTTAATATTTGGCAGTCAGTTTATATAATACCTAACAAAACTAAACAGTATACATGGAATATAATCAACATGAATAGAAATAATAAAACTTCCTTATACATTCGAGGCACTGCAGTATAAAACATGGCGTCAATATACAAGAAAACAAATACTATTTGCACGAACTTGTATTACAACTGTTGTTACATTCGCAAGTAATGCCTACGCACGCAACTTGGCTGAACGCCATGCATAATGGGTGGAACTTCCCAATAATACTTCCTGAGACCTCAGTTATACGGGCCCCGACGGATTTTTGGACACATCGTCGCTTCAAATTGACTCACATTGGATATTCTCCAAGTTTTACAACCACGTGCATGCAAGACCGAATCGTGAACAAAATTATGGATTTAACGGTCCGTCCGCCATTCACGAATACGTAAAATACACGTAATGACGTAACTTTACCTTCCAGCTGAGAGGTATTATCATGCGTATAATAATTTTGTTACGTTATGCAAAATTTTAACATACAGTGCTGAATAAAAGTAGTTAAGGTCATGTTGATTTTCATAACACCCGTTATTCATATTTTTAGTACACTGATCTTACAACGAATTGTGGCCGGCTGATTTAGCGTTTACATTCCATCCAAGATGCACCGAGCTCATATTGATTTTTCTAGAAATATCTGTTACAATACGCATAATATCCTAGCCTGTGTGCATCTATGTACCGCCTGATTGCATTTGACTTTAAAAAAAGAAGGATCTAGGTCATAGATCGTGCTCTTCTCTGATGTTGAGTTGCGGTGTCTGAACGAGTCTCGAGGGGAGACTTACGGGTCTGTACTTACGTGGTATTGAGGTATACGTAATGTACGACTCCCTTGACACGAACCGGCGCTTAATAATACTGATATAATGTGCTTTTTGTTCTATCATGTGTTTACTGCGGCTTTTGCTGTGGATTGCCATCTTTACTTTACTCTAGGGATATTCCGGCTTACTACCAAACTGCTTGTCGGTTTTTCATTGCCCTTATAAATGTTCACTATTATATACTTTATTCGTAGTGTCTAGAAGAGTAACTTAAACATTGTTTTTGGCCTAGTTTCTTGCTTTATCTTTATCCATTCATTTCGGACTGTAATTTCCTTTTAAAATATGATCAAAATCACATTGTTATCAGTTACTCTGATTTGCAAATGATCGGCCATAAGCTCTAAATGTGTAGGTACTGTAATTAATCATACTATCCTCAATGCTGTCGACAAGTTAATTAACAGTGTATTAATACATTAACATAGATAAGGTTCAGACTGTCCTTGTTTTTATTACTATGTTGTGTTTATTAATCATAAGACTATGACTACGGTTTTTTATTACTCTGTTTAAATATACATCAGTCGGTTTGTCATTACGTTCAGGAAAATGTATAGTTTTCTCAATTTTATCATTGAAATCTTCACACAAACCTTTTACAAAAAAAATAACACAATTATCAAATTGATTACAATTATCTACTTAGTCTTAAGGTTTCTAAGTCGATAGGTTGCAGAACTTTTGTCTTTAACACCAACTCCATATTCAATAATTGTCTCTATTTTATTACCTTTATGTCCAAGCTCCTCTACGATTAAATGTTTCCTATTCATCTCTTCACATAAGTCGTAAAAGTCGGCAAATAGGATTATTGTTTTACAGTTTTACTAGTAGGTAGAGGAAGGCCACTCATAAGTTACATGAGCCAAATAAAAGATTAAGAAGACTGCACTGGACAGGGAAAAATGTAGGGAGAATGGAGAGAGAGCTGCATCAGCTATACCGACAAAAGTAAGGCTCTTGAAGAAGAGAAGTAGGTACATAGGGAATCATGTGTATTTCTTACTGTACTTATTTATTGTACTGACAAGTTAAAGCACAAATTATAAGTGAACATTGTATTACGATTTAATCACTTGAGGCGAGCTTAACTTCTCACACTGTCGCAAAGACAGATGTGTGAAACGTGCCTGTTACTATTTTCTGAGTGCGTGTTTTCACTGTTATTCGTTTAAGTCCGTCACGTGAGCAGCCATAAACGCCATTTTACGATAATCTGTGTGTTTATGGTACCCTCGTCAACGTCGTCTTTTGTCATCATATTGTAGAATTCGAGCTTCTGTTTCGTACTGAAACATGTGTTTTTTCCGTTTTTGGGTTAATCCTTAATGACCGCAATCTCAGTCAAAAAATAGATTTTGATATGAGACTTCAATCTACTTTTTTTATCCCTATTCCCTGGGCAGTATTTTATGTATGCACTACTCGAACTAGCTAGCTAGCTCAGCCTTTCGGCTGAGCTACTTCCATATTATACTAATAATTTATATACCTATATAAAATAGTTAAATATATAAAGTATAGGTATAACTCACAAACTTGTTGGCCTAGGTTGACGATTCATTTCGAGAATCAGCGTATCAATGTATATTCAAATGTTTGAAAGACTGATATAAGTAGTATAATAAAAATTCTGCCCTCATTGAATGATTTTTTTACATGAGTTTTGTGTTTAATTAACTTTATTAACATAATTATTGTAATGTGCGGGCTTAACATAAAGCTTGGTAGGCCACAAGTAAAAGCCCGGCAAGCGGCAATTTTTTTATGCCGCAAGTTGATAGTTGTAGAATTTAAGGATTGCTGTGAATTATACTATACCAAATTTTCAAGAACATTAATAATAAGCAATACATAAGAAATTAACAACAGTTCATTATAGCGAATCTATAATCTTACTTCATCAAGATTATAAAGAGCGTTATACCCGGTTATAGTTTGAACTATAATTTTATAAAGTAGTAGTCGTAAAGTAGTCGGCCAGTTGCAGTGGTCAAAATTAGAGTACATATTATATTTAAATTTTAGCTCTCTCCACACCTCCATGTAAACTTTAACTGTGCCAAATCTCACACTCCTCCGTGCGCGCATTACCTATGCTTAAAAAAGGGTATTTTTTTTTCTATATAGATGAAGAAATTGAATTTTCATAACTCTTGTTACAACTACTAATCCAATTTAAACATATAGCTAACTTTAACCCATGCTGTGATGTTAATTTTCAGACAAATGTTACCGGCCTGGGTCGCGACATGTTCGGCAGTTACCTACCCTTATAAACTTCAATTAATACACGTATTTACTTCATAGATGTATTTAGCAATGCAAATACGAGCGAAAAGTTTGCGCCGTGAATTTGTCTGTATTGGCACTGAAACTTGGCCCGGAGAGTTCCTTTCAAGCGCGCCTTATTGCTCAACCGTACACATAAAGGCAAACGCCCACTCTTGGCCAGTAGGTAGGCAGGTTCGTTACACCAATGTGAAAAATACAAAAAAATATCTTATTTAGTAACTAAAATATTGTTATTATTTATTTGTTTGTAACACTCGGGAATTAAAAACTTATATTAAAATGACATTCAATCAAATAAGTATGTGATGCAATCTTCATTTCCGCACGTTATGTCAATCTTATAAAAGTAGTGATGGCAAATGTCACAAAAAATCGAAATCAAATAAATCGAGAACGGAATGATCTTCTAAAAAACTTTTTTCTTTTGTTTCGCTTCCTATATTAAAACGTTTAATTTCTATAGAATAGGTAAAATAAATGTCTATTGATTGTCTTCCGAAATCTATGCAATGCTGGTTCAAGTTTATTAAAAATATCGATTCATAGCTCTATAACATCGGTTTTTGATAAATCGATGCCGAATCGCCATCACTATACTCCTCGAGATCTAAGAAGTCCCTTTTGACAGATTTAAAGAACGATAGAATGTAACTTGACAATGTTGCTATAGGCTGTGAATAAAAACAATTTTGAATATACACTTGATAATAATTATGAAATTATTATAAATTTTTGAGATACGTATAAATTAGCATGGTATGTAATTTCTTATGTATTGTTTTGGCATCGAAATATTTTTTAAATGCATGGTTATGTACTGCCGAAATATCATAAAAATGGTTACGTTCTCAATCAATTATTTTTTAAATGAAGGGATGTGATCACTAGAATCGTTAAAATCGTTTGAAATATCAATATAAAATTACGTAGGTATTAAAAACTCTTTAAAGGCTATATGACACGTACAATATATCATTATGATTAATTTAATTTCTCTATGATCCCAATTTGCTTGACACCGGCAGTAATGACAATGACATACCTACATCTGTGCAGTTTTTCGTGATTTTTCCTACTCTTTCTCTGATACCTCTGTTTTTGTGATCTGGCTTTGATTTTGGACTGTTCCCGCTTTTTACGTTGACTTGGCTTGCTATACTTGGATTCTAGTACTGTGATTTCGGCCATCCGTTACAATTTTTTTTTCAAATTGTCTATTCGATTTCGTACTGTGAATAGTAAATTGCGCAACTTGGTTTGGAAACTACGTGAGTACTTCGAACGTGAATCAATAACTGGTGGACCATTATTACCGATACAACAAGTGGATAAATAATTTTGGCATGAAATTATGAATATGTTCTATTATTCTATGAAGATACCTACAGAAATTAGATTTCATATGAAATTCGGTGCCTACTACATTAATAAATTCCTTATCAGATGAATTTCTCGATTTTTTATTCATAGTTTTAAACGATTATATACTCTTAGAATTTTAAATCGATTTATTAAAAAATCGATATTTTTGGTTACCGATTTATACGCTTCACATCCCAAATTAACTCAAATGATATATGTCAAAAGGGACTTCTTAGATCTCGAGGACTATACGTCAATGATAATTGAAATTGACAGTCTGTGTTGACAGTTAACATTTTGTTTGTTGCGGGTTGTTTGTTGTGCTTTGTGAGTTGTGATTTTTCCTACACGGTTTTGCTATTTTCTATCCGATGACTTTGATTAGTATTATAGCGATGACAACCTTGGCTTTACATTAGATTCCGTACCCGCTTACCACGACGACACTGGCTTGCCAGTCAACTCCATGTTTGTTTTATATCAACATTGAATTTTTTTCATACAATTTTAAAATTCTGTCCAAGTTCTATGTAAAAAATTGTGGTTGATTTTGAATCTATGATGTCAACCCTAATGCCTATGATTTGCTGTATTTATGGACGCCACTTGGCCAAAACCTCCTTAACGAATGGGCATATCCCTTTTCATCTGGAATTTATATTGTTCCTCAAAATATGTTCCCTAACTTTCATTGTATGACGAACGTAAGCAGTTTAGTAAAATATTTTCGTAGCCTAGTTGCTACGGCGTTGCTACGCCGTAGCAAAAGTTGCCATGTAATCTACCTACATGCATCGGTAGTAAACATGAAAAAAAAAGAAGCATTGCGGTGGTTCCTCGGACCTAGATGAAAATTGTACGGTTTTATGTCTTGTCGCATAAAATATGAGCTTAGAATTCTTGATCAACTTTATTTATGAGGTCGTCAAACTTATTCTTTGAGGTCTACGATCATCACACTAATTTTCTTAGTGTATTCAACTTCACCAATCTCTAAACTGTTTACGTCGTTTTGTATAAAATATAAGATCAGAACTCTTTACCATGGCTTATTTTTATTCATTCTAATGTAAAATTGCCTTTGGATGTTTACCACATTCAGGCTTATCTTGCTCTCTCGTTAAAACAACAAAAACCAAAATTTTCTTTAAAATATCAGCTATTTTATCGATCCTCAGTTCTAAAAAAAACGAACCTTAATCATACGTGAAACTGTTAATTATTCTAAAATCTAAAACGTCTGGAACACTCCCTCAGTAATTACTGTACGTGGGACGGAGCACTTATCTGGCTGCACCTACGTAACAAATAGGACAGGAATAAGAACAAAGAGGCTGAGGCAGGTGCCGCGTCCGGGTGACCTAAAACTGCAGGTGCCAGAGCCGTGTCGCGCTGTCGGGCCCAAACTACACACTGACAGCGGTGCTGGGGTTTTAAATAAAAAAAGGTATTAAAAAGTTGACTGTTCGAAATTTGAAAGTGTGACAACGTAGTTTTAGTTTCAAAGAGTCTATAAATTAAGTTGTGGAGCGGATATATGATCGGCTAAATTCAGTAAGCATGTTGGAAAATACTCTTATTTATCTAGTCTGAGGCTTCTCAATGCAGTACAGAGTGCAATTTTTGAAAATATCAAAGGTTTCGGTTTTACTTATGCGAAATACATGAGATATAAGATTACTGGAAATGTTAAATATTACATCCTTTCGTACCTTTGAACATTAGCTTCAATGGCTTTAGATTTGCTAAGGATTCAAGATCACTGACGGTTTTTTCAAACCTAACATGTTGTCACATAATAACTCTTCAATTATTGAAGAATTTATTTATATGGTACAAGATTGGATACGTCGGTCGTGCCCATTTCTCTCGCTTTGACGTGCGACCAGATGGAAAGATTCTACTTCACAGATGAAGGAGCACTTCTTAAAGACGTCTTTTAGGCATTTGCGAAATGTCCTCGGTAACATTTGGGTGGTTATCGATATTACCTAAGGTTCTCATCTCGAAACCATTAAGCTACGTATGAATTCATCCTTATCGCAAGTTCGGAGGAAATGAGTTTAAGATGGATGTGCACTGTGCAGTCTTTAAAGTAACAGCTTATGCGTGTTTGAACGAGTCTTACGAAGTGTGATTTTGTTTAATATTAAGTACCTACTTTTCGCTTGATACAAAATAGTTGGTAACATTTTATAATCGTTTTGAATTCTAGTTACGAAGATGCTAAATAAAATGGTAAAGTTAACCGCTTTACGTTTATGCCTTACAATATAAACAGTGACCAAGTTTAACTATTGGATGTTTACGCTCGTTAATTGTCGAGGTGCGGGGCTCAACTGTCGATCGATAGCTGATAAGCACACCCTCATGTAGGATTATTCCACATTCTCGAGCACCTTTAAGAGCAGGAACAGCGAGGAAGACGTCTCAAGCACTTTAAGTCGAGATGTAATTTCGTAAGTGGAAGGTTAAATGTAAATTCTGAACTAGGTAATTCGAACCTTCGAAATAAAATTGAATTCTATCGCTTCAAGAATTTTAAAATGGTTTTATTTTCTATTAGGCTTCTGGTAGTTAAATGTAAATAAGGATAGACACTCACGCTGCGATGATCTGTATAAAAACCATTGTCTAGTTATTTCACAATGCGTCAAACGATTTTCAAAAGCAGATGTTAACTAAAGTGATTGCTTTGACGACACCGTCCGTAGTGAGCCAATTGTGGTTGCATCAGCAACGTTGATTGATGTGGGAAGGGATAGTATTATAGATCGACAGACATGTGGTACTCACATGAGGAACGAACAGCATTTGTTCACATGTTTATTACAAAAGAATCGAACGAACCATGTGGTATATGATTTTTAGATCATACAATGTGAATGACTTTAGAAAAGAGTAATAGTCCGAGATAGTCCGAGTTGGAAATACGTAATTTTAAACGAAATAACAACGATTCGATCACACGTTTATTTCAAAATGAAAGTGCACTTGACAGTGTTTATTTCCAGATTTTTGTTTTATAGTTCTGTGTTGGTATATCAAAGATATTCCTTAATATAAAACCGAGGCCAATTTTATTAAAAAATTCAAGAGCTATAAAATGTTTTATCTTTTTTAACATAAAAGATATTTCTGAATTGAAGTATGGTTTGGCTGTCTGTACTCTTGATGAATGGCTCTTCCCAATGATGCTGACGCATTGCAACGAGGAGTTGGAAGATAGCCAGCATGTTGATCATCCCCTGCTTGCCTTCACTAAAGATTGAATGGTTGTTTCGTACATTCAACATGACTTCTACCCAATTTTGAGACTTCACTTTTGAGTTATATTAGGAACTGAATTATCTTTTAACCCCGACAACAAAGAGGGGTGTTATTAGTTTGTAGTGTGTATCTGTCTGTGGCATCGTAGCTCCAAAACGGATGGACCGATTTCAATGCAGTTTTTTTTAATTGAATGCTAGTTTTATCTGGTATCATCTTAGATAATATATGTCTCGTGAAAATCTGTTCAGCCGTTCAAAAGTTTCAGTCGGGGGTTTTTGAAGGTTAGGTTATATCCACGAGAGAATACCATCTAAATTATGTGGTCGTTGTGATAACTACGCTAAGTATTGATCTGCAGTTTCTATTTATACTGACGAGAGAAATCATTCCTTTTCATTTCTTCTTTCTTTTAAGACGAATATCTAAGATGGTTTCGTTCTACAGTTTTTAATTCCGGGAGTGGTTTTGATAGATGACTGTGTCGGGAATGATGCTGACGCGTCATATTCGGGTGTTGGAAGGTCGCCAGGGTTTGATCATCCCTCCCGCTGTATTACAGTCACGACTGCAGTTTTGTTTCGGGTAACACTGCAGCTTTCTTTTCAAGTTGCTTAATTGTAGTTGAAATATGGGAAAAGATCTTGTTTTTTTCGATAGGTACCTAATTTAATGTATGAATGAAAGAATGGTGAATTTCATAAAGCAAATAACAAATGGTCCACACTTGCTCTAGACCAAAAGGTCTGGAAATTATGGGGGAAAGCCTTTGCCCAGCTGTTTAAAGAATTATGTGAAAATGCTACGGTTACATAATTTTATTCGTAACATTGTTATTTTGTTTGGTTAGCTCCATCAATGTTTAATTAAACTTTTATTCGCACTTCAAACTTACTGAAGCTTTGAGTGGTGCCAACTCAATTAGCGTTTGTATGGCTTTGATTCAAATAACTAAATTGCTTTAATATTACCTGTATTTGTACACGTTAAGTAGTGATAGGTGATATCTACACATAGATGTATGTTTTGGATTCTAGGCCAAATAGAACACGTGCTAATTAAATTGAATATCTATCTATATATAGGCACCAACCAATTCAATTGGGACCGCCTACCAAATTGGCTACTGATGAATAATCCCAAATATCGATTTGGGGCAAAGTGATTAAAACAACGCTGCTTCTATTCGAGAGCTGTATTAATTTTAATTGATTTCTTACGGGAATAGAATTTAGACGTGCTAATATCGAGGAAAGACAGGACAACATTTAGTTGTATAGCAAAAACGTGAGAGCGAACCTTTATTAATATTAATGTATTGGGAAGAAGGAAGAACATAAGAAAAACATTATTTTCATCTTTATTCATCTAATAATATGAAAATGTTATTGTGTCTATAATAATATTGTCTATGTTAACTATTTCTACATTTGAAGCTTTACTATAACAATAATGGACCTTAATTCCCATGACACTGCCCGCATTCATCCGTGACTGGGATAATCTCAGTCTTATCAGGGTAGATTGTGGCATTTATCACTCTTTAGTATTTTTTGGGCGACTAATTTGCTAGCATTGTTTTCTTTTTAACCCCCGACAAAAAAGAGCGGTGTTATAAGTTTGTAGTGTGTATCTGTGGATCTGTGTATCTGTCTGTGACATCGTAGCTATAAAATGCAGGGACCGATTTCAATGCAGTTTTTTTAATTGAAAGCTGATTAATCAGGTATCATCTTAGCTAAGAAAGTTTCATGAAAATCTGTTCAGTCGTTCAAAGTTACAGCTCTTTTCCTAGTTGGAGTCGGGGGTTTTTGGCGGTCAGGTTATTGTATCATGACTTGCTCGCAGCCTTTCAATGCATCATGTTTCATAAATCAACGTCATGTTCATGCCATGTTCCTTTTCTCTTCCATACATTTTATACAGCATAATTATCCTGTATTTTGTCAGAGTTCGTATATGCCAATAAATTCCATCGGCCATAAATTTTTCAAACAAAATCGTTTCCGAAGCAACGAGTATGTGTTCTAATAAAAGTTGACATTCCCATAGCGAGCGGTCGGAAAGAGTTATGTCGGGCCAATGTTTCATGCGACCGTAATCCATGGTGTTACGTCCTTTTGTTGCGTTTGTGATTTATTTTTCTGAGCTCCCGGCGTGGGCGTTTCGGATTTGAGAATAGGAATGAAACATTGTGAGACCTCCATGAATTTTGTTTATTTGTGGTTGCGAGTTAATTACTCGTTGTCTAGGAGATATTTATTCATAGGATGCTGTGGCATACTTGGATAATGTAATGAAGGTATACTATTTTCTTTTAATTTAAATTCAACATTAAAAGTAAGCATCACCCTAAGGTTGTCTGGCAGAGAATGCCTTTGGCATTAAGACCGCGTTTGTACATATTTGTATGAAAAGCATTAAATAAATAAATAAATAAATAAAAAGTAAGGTATGATTAGTCGGATGTCAAAGCTGGTAAATCATGTTTTACGTGTATTATGTTAGGTCAGCAATTTAGAAATTCAATTTATAATCTGTGGAAAAGCTGGAGTAGCTTTGGGCAAAACCAATCACTAAGTGGGTCCAAAATAGCAGGAAACGGCAACGCAGCAGTCCCAGAAAGAGACGACGTGATGAGCTGGATTTCTATCTAAAGGATTGGCTCCAAATTGCCATAGACCGGGAAAAGTGGAAGGAGGGAAGGGACGCCTTTGCCCTGCAGTGGGATACTACAAGCTTGTAACAATAATAATAATCAGCTTAATTTATCTGAAATTAGTAGGCGCATCGACGATTCCTTACTACATACCTATCCTTCTAAACTACTTCTTGTAGTATCGCAAAAGGAAATCTAGACTCCCTACCAAACCAAATTAATAACTGCTCCACGTGACATTACGTCTAATACATCAAAATAAATATTAAATACCAAATCCTCCATCTTTCCTTTTGTTTACATGTATTATACTGTATAAGTGTATACGCCTTCTGAATATTCAATGTTCGTACTCGCTAGGCCGGCTTGTGATTTGTGTGAAGGCAATTTTCCGTCGACAGTAGAAAGGTGTCAGGCCTTTCCTATGTTTTTTATTTATTGCCTGGATCAAGACATTTCGTTTGATCAAAATATCACGTATCAACTTTGTCTGTATGTCTGTATTGGCTTTGTTCTTGTTCATTTCCAGGCTTCCTTCCGCTTAATTGATAAACGAACGCGTAGTTCATTTAATGGTGTTCAGGCTAAAGCGTTGTATACATAATGACGAATTTATTAAATTTAAATAATTATGGACATGTATTTATTGCTAATAACAAAAAAATAATATTGCAATGAAATTATTTAAATGAATGACATTTATATCTATTTTAATACAATCTTCTTTCTAATTTTAATTATTGTATCTTATACTTGCGACCCACACCGGCTTCGCACGGGTGAAATTCTGCAATATTGTACTAATATGGTTATACTCCGTCACATTATGTTAGAACTGAGCATAGTTATTATGTAGCAGATGCTGATGACGTCTGACGTACTATAGTATGCTGTTCTGTGGCTACTGTAATTCAGGATTCCCTTTGTAATGGCATCACGTTCAGTAATACACACCTGTAATATTGAACGTAGTATGTGCTCTGCAGGTCCGTTGAATTTAGACTATTGGGCTGATGTTAATCGGTTCTTGTGTCTGTCAGGACTGGTCAGCTTGTGATTGCCATGGCAATCTTATTCAAAGGCAAATCATTATTATCCTATTCTTGTTTTTGATTCACTTTAAATTATATTATCCTCGCAGCTCTTGCCACAACATTCTACTAATCGAGATTGTAATCTATTATTTTAAAAGAGTTTCTATGGAGTTTCTTGCCGGTTCTTGTCCATAGGACCTACTATTTGGAACCACGCACCTAGAATCTCGAATTTTCATAAGTGCATATATCTGGTTTAATACATGAAATTAAGATATATAAAAAAGTGTAAAACATAAACACAAGTCTACACTGTCGACATCGCACCAATAATTCCGAAAAGTATTGAAAGCAAAGCAATTTCGGCTCGATAGCGTCAGATAACGACTTTCGCGCACTCAATTCCGTCCATATCTGATATATCACGAGGAAATTAAACGTATATTTTATCTTAATAAGTAATTTCCGTTGACAGTCTGCTATACTCCCACGACCTGTTTTCATTTTCCCCTGAAATACACCATCTACCGTCTTTCAGCCGGTAAAGAGTACCGTGTCACTTTATCAACTTAGTAAGGAAGGACATGGATAGTTTGTGAACTTTTCTTTGTATCATATTACGAGTGACAGTGAGAAACTCGACGTATCAAGCTACGGGTGCAGAAAATGACAAAGGTTGTAGGCGTTAGTATCGTATTATTACAGTGTCAAAGACTATGAAATATAGTGTAGCATGATAGTGCGCGCGATACGGAGCGTCCTGTCACACGAAATATGCGAAAATGACGCGATACTTACTTTAGTTTTCAGTGAGACAAACAAGAATGTTTTTGACGTATCGTAACGTTAATGAAAGCAAATTTTGAATTAATAAAACATGTTTATTCCATGTTATTTTTTAATTTTTAACACGTATTTATTAGCTTCACCTGTAACTATGTAAGAAAATCTTGGAAGTTAAATTTGACCCACTTCCCGGTTTCCGGGTTTCCGATTGAGCTGAAATTTTGCATACACGTTCAGTTTGGATGAAACGATCATACGAAAGCGTGTTCTATAGTTTTTTAAAAACTATAATATTTTATTTAAAATACTTGCTTTTTTTATGAAACAAGTGTGTTGCAAAAAATTAAACAAAAAGGCGATAGATTTATTGTATTTTTGATTCAAAATTTGTTTACGTTAACGTTACGATGTCTTTACGAGTGTAATTTAATTGAATGAAATCGCCTGAAACCGATTTTTGATCTACGGAAAACATAAAATGATATCCATGGAATACAAGACTACTTCTATTGACATAATTTGATATCAAGGTCACGCCATGTGAAGTAGAACCTTGACCGAGGGCGATCAATGAAAGGGAAAATGAGCGGGAGACGAGAAGGACCGATGAGATCGGGTATGACAGCAATATTACATAAGGTTATTCGCCATGCCGTGTGAAAAAATATCACTCAAGTAACGCGCTAGCTGCTTATTTTTTTATAAGGAAAAATATATTTTATTTCATTTATTTACACGGCCGAATAACTCCCAAGCCAGAAAAAGGTTTGACAGTCAGGGCGGGATGACTTTTATGATTTGAGTTATTTTCTGACAAAGATTACAGATATCCGTACTAATATCTCTAAGTTTGGAAGAACCCTGTCGCCTAAGTTTCCTACTGATACGTCTTTATTTACCGTCAGTAAGATAAATGTGTTCATGGAAGTTGACTACAGTGTATCGCCGGGGAAAGTTATTTACTTGATATGACATTCGTTATATGTTAGGAAAGTCGATACAGAGTTGATATCTATACGAGAACTTTTAATCTTGTCCTGTAGAAAGTATTTCGCTTAGTTTACAACTATCTGACTGCAAAAGCGTTAAGCTAAGAAGAATATGAACATAACTTCATTACGTGGATCAGATAGGCCACTAGAGTCTAATTGGCTCAGATAAGGTTAAAGTTTGAGTAATTTATCCATAGTTTAATTTCAACTTGCTTTAATTAAATGTCTATTGGCCTACAACGTCCAAATAACTAAACTTTGTAATTTGCTACTTAGTATTGTTAAAATATAGTTGTAAACTAAGCACAATTTCAGATTCATGTTGTTCTGGATCCTAACTTCTATCTTCAGACAACTTGATTGTTCTCAAATTGTTCTGAATTTGTGATAATAAACAACATTTAAACGCAAATTATTTCTTGTTGAACTAGTCTCGGCGAACAATCGGTTATCTATTTGTTTGAATGATTTCTGAAACTAAACAATGGAGGAAAATTCAGGAAATGGTTCTAGTGGTACACCAATAAATAGGTTTATAGATGTTAGAATAGAAACATACATTCCTTAAAACATATTAGGGCCCATCCACACTTGATACTTTTAGCAACAGAATCGCGCTCTTTCGCGTACAGTAATTAATCGAAATTAAACCATAATAATATGGACCAATTAAATTTCCTCACATCTTTAGGAACACAAGCAATACTTTGATTTCTTGTTTACGTACATAAAATAATGTTTATTCATCTGGACATCTTTGATCGTTCAATGAAACATTGCAATTCAGTTCTTACTCCTCTCATGTTATGATTCATAATAGTTTGGCATGGAACATAAAAGTTCGGCGTAACATGCAGGTTTGTTTACATAGAGGCGCTTTCCCGTCTAGTGAGCGAAACATTCCGGAGTGATTGGAAGACTCCGATGAGATTCATTTGTATTTATTCACTTGGTTTATAATGAAAATGAATTATGTAAAACAATTTTCATGCAGATAATCTCTGTATAATATGCTGTTGATAATTTTATTTTACGTCGTTTAGGACTAAGGCTGACATTCAGAGACGACAGAAACGAGTCTAAGCGTGAACTTACGCTTCCATCTGTCAAAATTTGTTCGTAAGTTTGACAAATGGAAGCGTAAGTTCACGCTTAGACTCGTTTCTGTCGTCTCTGAATATCAGCCTCAGACCTGTAGGGTAAAACTTGGTTAATCAGTGATAGTTAAGTTATTAGGATTTAATATTTTAATTGAATGACCTAAAAAGATGACAATTTTCCAGGTGCAAGAATAGATAATTAGAAGCAGAAAAAAGATTGTGACTTTAGTAAAATAAATTTTATATTAATGTTTTCTACATTTGTAAAAGACATATAAATAATCAGGTAATTGTGTGATATTAGACATATTATGTGATATAACCTTGGGAAATATGTGATATAAGTCAGGTAAGTCTGTGATACCACTGAAAGTTAATTTAATATGGAAACAATAAAGAAAAATCCGTTTTAATTGACTAAGTATTTGTTTATTTTTGTATTAAATCAACATTACAAAAAATAAACAGTTATCAAGAACAAAATATAAGATATTCTTAATTAGGAAGGAACATAAACCATATACCTATGAATTCTAGTAGGTATGTAATTATAATTAATTGAAATACTTATTTAACAAGTCACTAATTGGCTCCAATCAATATTTATATAATTAATAAATTATTAATCTGACAGTTCACAATTAGAACATAGGAAGAATTGTGCATTTAATACTTTCTGACATTTAACATGGTACCAAGTTTTGCAAAACTGACACTCAATCCATTCAGCACCATTCTTGAATTTCAAATCAAAATCAACTTTGCAAGTACTTCTTCTTAGCAGTGTCCTACAATCAAAAAATTATATTAAAGGAACTGTTTATCAATTAAAAACAGTGAAAAAGTAATACGATTAAATATAAGTAGAGTAATGCTGTGATATAAAAAATCACTCCAAGTGTAAAAACACTTAATTTTTACATCACGGACTTAAGGTTTTTCGATACCAAAACTACGTTATGTAATACATATCAGAGTATAAAAATATTCTTAAAATACTTACCTTTCGGACATAATCCTTCTTTCTCGGCATTATTACTTCTTTAAATAAATAAAAAATATGAATTATCAGCAATCCAACAAAGCCCGCCTAGGAACAAGCATACCAATGGAAGTATTATTTTTAAAACGAAGAAATAACTGCCATACTTTTCGTTTTATCTTATGACAATTTTCTCTGTAAAAGAAAGTGACAGCAACATAACTTCAACGTCATCTTGAAAGACAAAGTGTCAGTTGTTGAGTCGGCTTGGTATCCGCGCGGCTACCACTTCAGGTTCACGATAATTGCAATTTGCTAAGTTTCAGTGCTTTATTGTGCGGAATATAATATAAATTCGATTTCCTAATTTAACATGGCTTGTGTAGCCCTTGGTTGCAAAGGCCGAATGGGCGTATTAAGTGAAAGCAACAATAGGACATCTTTCCATCGGTAAGTATTGATTTGATTATTTAAGTTTTTACTTGTAGTTTGTTGTCAATTTTGCTGTAGGGATAAAGTAAATACAATATTATAATGGTTCGATAAAGTCATTTAGAGATTATTACCATAATATTTTTATAATTCGCCTAAATCGTAGTAACCTATGAGAAAATGACATTTGATATACTATTTTGATGGCACCTAGTTACGTACACTGTTGTCGATAGTTCGATTTTATCGATGTATTGTCGGGTTATAAATTTGTTGTTAAAACATGGATTTACCCTTGTTTTAATCAAATAAATACAAATTGTTAATTTTTAAGAAGAAGCTCATGTTCAGCATTGGATGATAGGTATATTTGATTAGCAACAAAAATTCTTAATATTTTTTATATTATATTTTTGAACGCAACAATGGTATATTTCGACTAAATTATTATACTTTTTCAAACAACTTACCGAAATAACTCATTTATGTAATCGCAGGTCCCTCCAAATAATTTAAAAAAGATTCTGTTTAAGAGACTTTAATAGAATTTTCCTGTATCTTACAGTCAAACAATTAAATTATTAACCAAAATAAAAATTATTAACACACATATTGTTCATTTCTAGGTTTCCAAAAGATCCAGAGTTAAAGGAGAAATGGTTAAGAAACCTGAAAAGACATGAATGGGCACTACTCAAAGTCCTTGTAATGATAATTGGCCATATGATAAAGCATAGATCTAACCAACTTCTCTGTGCTAGCTGCCACTAAAATGCATGTTTTTTGCATAACATGTACACCATCATCATCATCTGTGTAACATGTTACCCTTCACCCTAATTATTGCTTTGAACTTTATCATAATTTGATATAAACATGTGGCTTGTCAACATATTTTCCTTTCATATCGTCGGTCGAATCACGAAAAGGCGTAACTGATTTTTCTCAACTTTACAGGAGAGCGAAATAAAGAAAACCTATATGAGTTTTATGGACACACCAGGACACACTATATTAATTTATATATTTAGGTAGGATGTTAAGGCTTACTTTGAAAGCGAATTTAATCCCTTAAATAATACTGTAAATAATTTCCCTGTACCTTTATTAGATTAAAATATTTTCGCCATTTTGTTGGTTACGCCTTTTCGTGATTCGACCGACGATATTTCCCGTGTACTCAGTGTTTTCTCTAATAAATTTCCGATGCAAAAGCTATATTCTTGTTTTATTTATAGATATTTCAATAAAGTAACAACAACCCTGTAAAATTATATAAATTGCCAGCATAAATCCAACTGAAATTCAACATTGTTGGACCACTTCATAGTAGAGCATTTTGCTAGCGTTTGTTATAACGAACACCATTTTCCGACTTTCCCATAAGAGTAAAATTTTTTAAAATATTTTTCCTATTTACAATAGATCAAATATAAATCATATTATAAATTACATAAAGATCGGAGCAATTCAGAGGTTTCAGCAATATCTGGGTTAAGATGTTGAACAAATTGCTCACTATTTTAAAATCATAATATAGTTAAGTAAATTCCCATCTCTAGTTTGGATATATACAATAACTATTGGAAATATATCACACTGGCCACATTTGTATTAAAATGTAACCGGAGGAAATATATTCATCTCTTTTTTTCTTATGTCATAATCTCTTAGAGCGAGAAGTCAAACCGGTGTTAAAATTTCGTCTAAAATATGCTACTTCCATTGGTATGCTTGTTCCTAGAAGCCCGCGAGTTAGTTTGACAGTTGACAGTCATAACGAAACGTCACTATTGCTAATTACGCCGGCGTCGTTCAGAAACTTAAAAAAGTTATCAAATTAAATATCATCTGCGCCATCTATCGAACATGAACAGTAAGCTTCAAACATACGAGTAACTCCGATATAAATTGTTTAAACACTATCACCGAATAACCCACTATCACTGACTAACCAAGTTTTACCCTACTCTACAGAGAATACATTTTATTTGGGCTTAAATGATGATGACGAGGAACTGATTAATAGTCTTGAGGCGCGGACCAACTAGTCAAAACTTCGGAGTTTTCTGGATTGTCGGAAATCGCAACTGTTATTTGTTGCCACAACTAGATTAGAATAGATGAGGAAATCGCGTGTTTTGTGAGACTGAACTAACATTTCCCCGATCTATTAAGATTAATCGCGTGACTGAGATCAACATTCATAATTAAGAAAGAAGAAGTAAAAATAATATATTTTCCTTTTTCTTAACTGATAATCTGAACAGGAAGGCATTGTCACGTTAACAATCTGCGTCTGTAAGCAGCAAAATGTTCGAAGACCCAAAAAGTTTGCATGTTATAGAGTAGAAGAATTCATAAATCTTTTCACATAGTGTTTCTTCTTTGAATATCAAGCTAGATGTACTGCAATATTGTCATCCCGAGAGAGATGTGGCCGCATTCTCAACGACTTTACCTCCCAGTACATAAACTCACAACCAGTCTCTCATGGGCTGTGCAAAAGCTACACATCGCACGTGCGAGCCTATGATTGCTATCGAGCGCAGTCTATCTTAATCTATTAAGTAGTATCTTGTTATAAAGTAGTATTTGAAGAAAATGTACGTTACCCACGGATCCTTACCGTTCATATTTGTCATGCGCGCCGTGTAGCAAATACAATGCATCTGACGTTTATGTTCCGTTCGTCCTTGAGATTTCATTCTAACAAGTTTGTTTCTTTTTGTCCAGGTTCAGGGAAATCATATACGATGATGGGCTCCCCGGGGGCTGATGAAGGTGGCATCATTCCTCGGCTTTGCGACGCTTTGTTCGAGAGGATAAAGGTTCAACAGTCACCACCGGCACTCACTTATAAGGTAACATAACATAATCTTTCAAATACTTACGGTCAAATACCTGAGCATTGGCTGAATTTGGAAGAAGTAACACTTCAACTTCTTCAGCTACTATAATCACTAATAGCATGATAATTGCGGAATGTTTTATTGGTGCAATAAAGTTTATGCTGCCGTCTATCCTCATGACATACTCGCGTAGTCGTCTTTTATTACACCAAGATATGGTCGAGAATAACACGGTCATAAGGTAGATAATTGCAGTGTTATGTTAATATACTCCGAATAATCGCAGCATGGTGTTACCAATAAGCGGCTAGAAGTTTGCTCCTGTCCATCTTTCTAATTATTATCCTTTACTCGCCCCGAGAAGCGATGGAGTGAAGTCTTAGCAGATTGAGACGTTCGGCAGTTAACTGATATTAGCCGATTATCGTCCCACGTCTCTTAAACGGATCATCTAACAGAAACGCGTTATTATGACGTTCACAGATGGAGTAGTAATCTGTCTCCATGTAGGCTTAACAGCGACTATTAAACGTAACGTAATTGTTATACGAAGCTCAAATGGATACTATAGAGTTGGTGCTGCTCGGATGTCTCGTGTTCAGATCTGATAATACTATTATTAGAGTAAAGTGAAGAAGCTTTGTTTTTTAAATAAACTTTGCCCCTCTAGGATTTCTCCTGTATCAAGGGTACAGTTTACAAACATATATCGTGAGAAATTTGCATGTGAATGCACACACATCCAGACCCAAAACAACTATCTGAAGATCATACAAATATTTGTTCCGTTTGGGGATCCAACCTGCGGCACGTAGCGTAGAAAGTTAATCGCTTAGCCACTGCGCCAACCGTGTCGTCGTTATAAGAAAACTGTTTCCAGAACTCCCCGAATTATTTCCCAAACGGGATATGTCTTTTTCTAATGAAAGCAAGACCCTTTTAGTAGACTGCTTCCAGTGAACGATCGTGGAGCCCATATTACCATAACAACCATGGTAATCTACATAAATAAGAAAATATTAATATCGTCGCACTTCTAAAGGTTGTCCTTCCGGATAATTCAAACTGTACCTAACCAGGATTATGGGAGATCCTTAAGACTGTCCTCTCTTCGGATCTACTAGCGGACAGACTACCAGATCTTTTATATATTTAGAACCTTCGTTGACAGATATTAAAATCAATTTAATCAATGTCACTTACATAAGTTATTCTCTCCCACTAGGTGGAGGTGTCATACATGGAGATATACAACGAACGAGTACACGACCTATTAGATCCTGAGACGACGCGGCGGTCGCTGCGCGTGCGCGAGCATGCCGTGCTCGGTCCTTATGTGGACGGGCTCTCGCAGCTTGCCGTATCGTCCTTTCAGGTATGATCAAGAATTATGTATTATAGATATGGTGGTTATAGAGAAAATCCAAACGTGATAAGTCTACCAAGGGTAGCAATGGTAAGTTGGTTCGACATTAAAACAGCTATAGAGAACTAATAGGAGTAAACTTGGGGTAAGCTAGGTAGGTATAGTGGGAACTAATAGAACGTGATAATGTGATTATTCTAATAAACGTTTTCTTTCTTTCTTTAGTAATTAGAAATCTAGAGATACACAAGTATAATACTGTTAATCAATTTTGTCAGTAGCAAATTAATTATTTGAGTACTTGATAGCCATTGCCTACGATCATAAGTACCTACTTAAATCTCAGAATTATTCATACCTATCCACACCGATGTACTTACTAAATTAAATACTAAAGACCCTCCTAAATTCATCATAAAACATCTAAGTTAACATCGCTTTAATATTAATCCCGTTTACTTCAGAGTCAGACAGTACAGCCATGATATTTTACGACCATCACTTAACACTTTCACGAAAGCGCAGCTTGTTAAAGGCTTAGAATTTCACTAAAGTACTGTATGAATCACAGTCTTCGGCTTAACAACACTCTGATGAACCCTTACAGAACGACCTTAAATATAAATCTGAAGTATCTAGATGTCGTTAAGGTCTCGCAGTATCATCTAACAGTGCCACTTTTCATTCTCAACGGTTAAGCAGAAAGTACTCCTCCGCACTCACCTGCCTAAGCTCCCTATTTATGAGCTATAGAATACGGTCCCTATCTCATAAGCGACGGAATATTATATCGGCAAAGTTTCTTTTCGCAGAATCCTTGACCTTGTTCTTTTTACAAAAGATTTGCTTTCGCCTCAGAGATATTTAGATTTTATCTATACCGTGAGAACTGTGTACGTTTCGAGTTTCAAAGAATCTAAAAGCATTTTCATTGAGTTTGGGAATTGTTTCGAATAACGCTTTCTTTCACCATATATTTACGTTTATTTCTCGACGCTTTTTAGAAAACGTAATGTTTTATAGCTCTAAAAATTCTTAAAAGGAATGTTTTTAAACAAGTGAGCGGTTGTTGAAATGTAAGACAGGAGTTTTAAGAATGCAGTAAAAAAATAATTGTGATCACTGATGTTCGCTCCAGTAAAGAAAATTCGATCCCGGTCCTATAAATACTGGAGTCTAGTAGTACTCGTAATAAAGCTAAAAGCCATTTTAGAGGATAGTTGCTGTTTCAACTAGAACAATACATTAACCAGGTAAAAGTGATCGTTAAGGACGACTTATGGGTGTTGCACGAAAGTGTTTCGGTTTAATGTTTCTGTAAACTGACTAAAAGCGATTCTTCAACATAATTTAAAAACATTAATCACACTAGTTTATAATAAAATCATATCCACTCTAAAATACAATGGGCTGATAAACAACAAATATTCAAAGGAGCTTGGTTACCATTGTCCACAAAAGCGCAACTAATGATAGACTCGGCTTTCATTGAAACCGTGACCCAACCCTGCGATGGCTATAGTGGTATTTTTATTGCTAAATTGTGTACGGAGCGAAAGGTCGGAGCTCGTTTCTGCCCTTAATTGCGATCCACTGTCGCTCATTATGCCCGCGCTCCCACTCCCAGATTAAATTTTCATTGCCCCATAAAATACTTTGAAAAGTTCACGACTCGTGAATGTTTCACGATCGCTCCGGGTAGCTAATATGTATTCAAAGAAAATCGTATTTTGTAAATGCTTTTTGATTAAACATCAATGAAGAATTAATAATCTTTTGTATGAAACGTATTTTTTATTTTTGTTTTCCAGTAGGTACTTATGCCATTGAGAAATATGGAGGGAATCCGCTTGAATAAGCTCGTAGCTTTGGGAAAATGTCAATGAAAATATTGAGAGGCAAAAAAAATTGGTCATTGGCAGCAAAAATCGAATATTCCGAGCAGTCTGGCCGTTTCGACAGGTTCATTATGATGGCTTAGAACCGCCAGAGGGGCTTTACTGGGTCGCTTTTATTCCTATCGACATTCGCCCCTCGCCGACAATTTCGCATCGACAACGCTCGGTTAACTTGATTATATCCTAAACACGAAAATAGGATTTGTTTGTAATAAAATTATTATTTGCTTACTCTTCCTGTATTACTGCACGTTAACATTAATAAATACTGTTTGAGTCGATTTGGGTGGTCGAGCGAGACACTGTTTTTTTAAGTGTATTTATTATATGATTGATCTATGGTCTTCGATGTGGGCTTTTAATTACATCATTTAACCTCAGTCTGCTAAACCACTTCGCTATTTCAACGTAACTGGTTCCCATGACACGATCAATTCATCTCTTCCGATCGCAGTTTTCTGATTCCGTCAAAACCGATGGAGCGCCACTTTGCATGGCTGCCCTAACAACTCTGCGAGTCAGTGTAATTTGAAGGATCGTAAATCTAAACTGCTTCCATCCAAGTCGGCTCCAATTTTATAGTCCAGTAAATTTTATTGATCATTTGTCAATCATACGCTTTGGCCTTATTGTGGGAGTTATTTGGCGTGTCATTAGATGAGTATGGATTTGCTGAATCAGCTAATGGGATGAGTTAATCAAAAGGATATTTGCTTTGGGGTTATAAAGTATCCATCTTTTATTCATTTATCTTATGTAAAAGCTTAATTCACCTAGAGATTCTAGAGTCTTATAATTTTACGAATTGTATAGAGATTTCTTATAGGAATTCAAAATCTGCAAGTAAATGATGTTTGAACTACAACCTTACGATTAGAATGAATGTACTTTTAGATCTTAAAAATTTCCGTATCATTCGAAGAAGATACAGCTTTCATTCGGGTTCTTCGACAATGCGGCTCTACAAGTTTTCCATAAATTAAAAATCTTCCTTCTGCTTTCTACCACTGCTTGAATTATTTGCTTAATTTGAGAAACTCTTGTTTAATTCGAAAAGTTTCTATTTCAAACGCAGTTAGTGTCTAACAGTGGTGGGTAACAGCCTAACTTTTGAGTTAAGCGAGCTTAATTAAATTTACTTGGATATGAAATATCTTATTATTTAAATCTAACAATGTCATCTATTTGAACACATTTAAGGATTCAGCCGTCGGTGTCGTACCAGGAATCCATTTTATGTAGAATTGTCGATCTTACCACAGCCGACGCGAGTCGACGTTGTGTGGGCTAAATGATATTTTTAATGAAAACGTTAAACGATAAGCGTGCTATAATCATTTCCATTTTCCTAGAAGTATGTCTTGGCAAGAATATTGATTTAACACCACAATTTTTTACAGACTCAGATTTCTTAATATTATTATTATTTATTCATTTCACAAACGTCTTATTGCTAACAATTATAGTCCATGCACAATTAAAATAATTTAATTAAACAAACTAATACCTACATTCAATCAAATTATAATAGGGTAACTATGATCAAATACGATTGGGTCGACTAGGTATCAATACCTACACAAAACAAAAACAATCTGCTGTTCCATACAAAACCTCAAGGTTTTGTATGGAACAGCAGATTGTTTTCGCGATTGCGATATTGGTCCTATAGAGAAAGTTGTTCAATTTGATGGTGATCTACATCCTTAAATATGAGCACGCATTTCTGATACACGTCGTATTTTGAAACCTGATCCTAGCTTTTATTTTCTTCAAGTTTGCGTAGAAACTGAGCTTTTGTCAATATTTTCTCCAACTTCGCGAAGCTTCTATAATAGCCTGTTTCCAATATCGCCCGTTTAATATTCCAATAGAGCTACGTCGTTATTCATTTAGGTTGCTTTTTAGTTTCTTTCAAAACAGAAGCTTATTCAATATTGATGCCATCGTATTTCAAATTCAATAGGACCAACCCGATTTCAATAGGATTTGCGTTTTGTTCATGTTCTTTTAAATAATTTTTTAGACTATTCTTGATCTTCTCAAATAGTATTTTAATTTACAGTTTTCAAATTTATTTTAGATCATTTGGTTATGTAATGTATGCTAGGTGTGCACTAAATGATTCAAGTTAAATAATATTTTCTTTTATTTGGATAGTAAACTTTCTTTTCAGAAAATATCAGAAAGAAAATATTGGAATTTGTTTTTTCGAATTCGTTTGTATCTGAGTCTTTATTACATCTATTGATGAAAATATAAAGTTGGATTTTATGTTAAGAGCAATGTTTATGATGTTTCTGAAAACTTTATAAATATTTATACTTGATAGAACCCAAACAGAAATGTAATTTACTCAGCAATTCTTAGAAAGTCGATAAAAACATTTAATATTATATTAGATGTAAATCTTTAGGGTATTTGATTAGTTTTCTAGAATTTCTAGAGAATGTTTCACGTAGGTATGGTCTTGATAAAAACCTAGAATAATAAATTATTATGATACAGTCTAAATCTATACATATACATATAACGTACTCGTATATCAGAAATGCATGGTCATATTTCAGAGTGTGGTTTATTTCAGACCATCAAACTGAACAACTTTCTTTATGGGACCGATATCCTAATCACGAAAAAATAATCGGCTGCATAGACTTAGAATATTTTCGGTTCCATTGGCTGTCCTATACGTTTGGGTCGAGTAGGTATTGAAGTTTTGTATGGGACAGGTGATTATTTTTTCGCGATTAGGATGTTGGTCCCATAGAGAAAAAAAATCAGTTTGATGGTCTGATCCACACCCTTAAATATGACCACGCATTTCTGATATAATGTTGTATACGTATACGTACATATCCATTGTAGACTTCAGTCCTTTTTAGCGACTATAAAAGGACCGTGCTATCATTGTTATCAGTCTATAACTGGCAGATCAATGGTTTATAGTACAATGTTATAAGTATATAATTAATATCTAGCTCCTAGCTTTTTACAAAACCATAAATATTAAATGAAAATGCGGTAGTCAATTTGTATTATTCATTCATGTTTAATTATTGCTTCATTGACGGAGTTAATGTATTGTAAAGGCGTTTGCTGGTTCTTTCTCAGAATTTTTTACTACCTAGAGGTGTTTATAAATGGTCCAACTTAGTTACTTAATATTCCGAGTATTCACAGGCCTTGTTATTGTTGGTTGTGTTTCGTTTTCATTTAACTCGGTACAGTTGAACGCCTACGCTCTCTGTGAATAATAACAACGCCTCTAAAATCAAGTTCAAACGCTTCTCAAAAGACCCTCTTGTTTGTCTAAACTATTTATTAAAAAATCGTTTGTTAGTTTCTAGTCTTACACCCAGTTTCTCAAAGGCTGTTAAAACTTAACCAGCCGTCAAATCTCACGTCAAGTGATATGATTGGTTGTTGAATTGATTGTTGATGTTGGTCAACCAATCAGAACAGCTAACATTAGATTTAACATGCTCTGAGATTTGACAATAATTTCAGAAACCCGATTAATTATATTGCATTTAATAAAAAATTGTCTGTAATTGTACCTGTTCATGCTCAAGAAGCTTTTATTTATGTCCACTGTTATGCTACATACCTTATTATTCAGTATTTAATTTAAAATGTTTAATAGTAATTTTTAAAACCTTTTTGTTGTGTTTGAAAATGTATTTTTTTGGAGATTAGAACACAATTCTGAATTTTTCTTCTGTATTCGCTACGGCTATCTTGGCTATTCGTATTCAATCATTTCTCCCTCTTGATTGGTATGTCGGCAGAGACGTAGCTATACATTTTAATATCATAAGCGCTTGCAGGTCAGACGCGTGATGGATTAGACTCAATGACTCGTGTCACCACTGACTATGCGTTTATACGATGCATGATTTATGAAAGTGCAAACAAGCAGTTTATGTAAAAAATAAAAGATCTTTTTAAACCTATACAAAATAGGTACATGAAGGAAAGTGTCGGTATTTATGTCGCTGGTCTGAGAAAATAATAGTTTTATCGTGATATGAGCCATCTATACTCCGTTTGAAATAAGATTAGACACGTTTAACAAACCCTTTTACAGTGTATTCAACCGATTTTGACTTCTATTCCGTACGCATAAGGATGGCATTAAAAGCAAAAACGTATTTACGATAACAAATGTTTACTGCAGCTGTAATTTGTCATGTCACCAACGTAATAGAAGTCAAAATCGGTTGAATAAAGTGTAAATGGAGTTATTTAAATTTCTAATGTTATTTCGAACGGAGTATAGGTACGCTTCTCCAATAGCCCAATGATGACTATGAGTATGAATCCATGTTCATCTAAAATCTAGTTCATCGCTACTTCAGAATGAATAGTAATTCTTAAAAAAAATTGTAAACCAGAACAAAAATATGAACGCAGCGGTTATATAAACGCTATCATAAAATGTAACTTTAAGACGGCTGCTAACGGAAGATAGGGCGGTTAATAAGCTTATAGCTGCGCTGTAGAACTTCAAATTGAATTTCTGTAAAAAAATATAACTAGAAATTCTGAAGTCGTAGTATCGTCAATATAAACAGAGTTCCACTGTAATTACGAAATTGTGACTTCGTTCTCTTTTATTATTTTACTCAACATCAACACCCTAACTTAGGTTTACTGAATTCTCTTCAGCTTGCCTTTACTGAAGCTGAAAACGACTACTAAAAGAACTGAAAGCCAGTATTTTCCCCGGAGGGGTTATCATTTATTTTTCATTACGAAATTAGACTGTGTTCCTGTCCCTTTTTATTATTTTCACATAAAGCCATCAAAATAAATTACGCAATTCATGAACTGCAATAGGGACGGTTATTAAATTCGTTTTCATAATCCTGATTAAGCCTACGAACGTTTTGCGTGGATACAAAATCAGTTTGGGATGATCGATGGCCTGATTGCATCACAACTCGATGTGTCCGATTATCCATTTAGCTTAAGGGGGTCCTTTACAGAAATGCCGCAAAAACCGATTTGTATTTACAATTTTTTGAATAGAAATTCTTATTTTTTTGCCCCGAAAAAAATATATATCAAACTTGAAAATGTAACACGGATTTTTCGGTCGTCCGATACATGATTGGACAAAGTTGGCTCGATAAAAAAAATTCGCAAAGTTACCCCTTTTAAAAATATTTTTACAAGATTATTTCTAAAATATTATATTATTTCAAATAATTTTTACATCACAATATTGGTCGCAAGTATACCAAGGCAAGTCGGTCGTTATTTTTTCATAATATTACGTATATTGGTCACAATTTGAGAAAAACCACAAAATTCGTGATTTCTGTCATCTCCGCCATCAATCAGTCGCGTTTCGGCGCGCATCGAGGTCGGACCTGTGCTAATTTTTTGAAGTTCCTGCGCTTACCCTTTATTAAAAACCAAAAGAAAGAATGACAGTATAATTATTAAAAAAAATATTAAAAAGAAATAGGAAGTATAAGTAACTTGCCTTTTATTCAGAAAATCTAAGTATTTCGTTTATAAAATCAATATGATAAAATAATTTCTTGACATCTCCGTCAAGAATTCATTTTATAGGATATAGTATAGAAAAATCAGTATGACAATTTGTAGTGTTGAGAAGAAAGAGTATGAAGTTTTATTTATATTCTATTTACTTATAGAACAATATTATCCAGTTTATATAAAAATAGCGATGGAACTCCGACAAATATTCCCGCTACTAATGAACGTATATTTATCAACTTTTGTAAACCTCGTAATTGACTTGTCTACCGAGAGAACCAGTTGAATTGGATTTTTTTCTATACATATATTATTATTAGTATTAACATATATTATTATTATAACATATATTATTAACATATATTATTTATTAGTCATACAATTTTTTTGTACAGACTAATGAAAAATACATAAATAAAATTTAATAAACTATAACCATTTGTTAGGTTTTTCCATGCACCGTTGGTCCGTCGATGGTCCATTACTAGTTGTAATTGTAGACTAATACATTAATTGTAGTAGGTAGCTGAATTCCGGATATTTTATTAAGATTAGATGATTGGACTTTAAGTATTGTTTGTTACGCAATGCAACGCTGCCATTACTGAGTTATATGTGTTACGAGTATGTTAATTGTTTGAGACTCAGTAAATGATTATAAGGCATTCTGAGTTGCTTTTATGAGAATATAAGCTATGCCATGTGTCAGGTGATAGACTAAGTTAGATACCCCTGTGTGTTGTGAGGAAAGATTACTGGATTTTTCATTAAATGGCCAAACTTTCATGGCCAATGTAGTAAAGCCCAAGAAACTATGTTATTTGATTTTGAGTCCATAGCCAATAAGAAAGTTCTTATTTATTTTAAATACAACAAATCGGGATGGTTCTTAAAATCTGTTCAGCCGTTCAAAATTTACACCTCTTTTTCTAGTTGGAGTCGGGGGTTTTTGACGGTTAGGTTATTGTTATCATTATTTGAATTTTTTGTGTGTTTATGTAATTTATTTATACTTTAGGGACTATGTACAAAGGCGGACTTAATGCCTTAGGCATTTCGTGTGCGAGTCTGAAATAAATATTTTTTCTTTCTTTCTTTCAATTTTGAAGCTCTTCACCTGCATACATAGCGAGGAATCTGAACTAGGAATATGGTTTTGAATACTATGAATATGCAATTTCTTTTTTGGTAAAAAAGCAATCCTGTGAACGAACTTAAGTAGGTATGACTATGACTTCGGAAACGGACGACGCCTACAGGTGTGGGTGAGGGTAGGTTATTGTCTCAAGGCATGGATTTGAGTTGGCTTATTCTTCTAACATTACACACACATTGGCAGTGTCATCAGCTTTGTCTTGCCGATATATCGGTTTCGTTACGGCATTATCGGCTTAATGTGAAAATGCCCAATGTTGGTCGAGACAATTATATGCACTTGCATAAACTCATACACAATAGGTATGACCAATAGTTTATAAGTAGATAGATAAATGGGCATAAAATCTACAAATACAAAACGGACTAACAGATGTTCTATCGTAATATAGGACACTGGGTATACGATATTATGGATTTATATTTTTCAAGTATTTGCTGGTGTCATACTGCATGTTGCTTATTAATATTGGTATTCTGTGACACGTGTGTCACACAGTCTGATACGTCAATTGCGCAATACAAACGATATGCGTGAACGGAGCTCCCCTAGTGGTGGCTTAGGCTGATACTTCACCCCCTCAAAAGTAAGAAATCGTCGTAAAATACAACCTTAATGAGGAAAAATTCTGTGTTACGTGATTTTTAGATCGCTATAGAATATAATAGAATGGACCTGTATTTCATGTAAACCAGATACAGGCACTTATGAAATGTCGAGACTCTAAGTGAATCTTGTTCAGCCGAAGTCAAGCTATGGCGAATCCATACCTAACCACACATTCTTCGATTAAGTTGATTGAAGCATTTATTATGTTGTTGAATATACCTACTCTACATTCCAACGAATTTATTCGTCAGGTTACATCTCTTAGGCTTAGGCTTAACGATGCTACAGATTTATCATGTTCAGTGACCAATAAACATCCAATCGAAATAGAGATCATTTCTTACTTATTTCTACGTAATTTAGTTTCTAATACAAAAACAAGATTGGTAGTCATCTTCAATACTTTCTTCTGTTATTATTACATTTATTTAGTCGCATTTGTCTCGAGCGGCTCTTGTATTTTTTCAATATTATCGTAATTCTTAGGAAATCAAATCTAATATTACCGGGGCTAATCTAATATCACTTATTTTCTGTGGAGCGTGTTTTTACGTACCTATTTCTACTGTTCATGCGTCATAGTCCAATCCCTCGAGGGCTAAACACGACACAATATTTTAGTCCTTTGTGACTACTAAATAAGTCTCAAAGTAAAACTATCATAGGTTAATGCTCTTGAAAGACTTGCCCTCGAACCTTACCGTAATTCCGCTCGAGGCGAGGGTTTCGTCACAAAACAGATGAGTCCAGTGGATCCGTTCCTATAAGATGCTTACAGATCCATAAAAGCAGCCTATAGGTAATTTAACGATTTTTGCCACATTCGACCGAATAAGTTTCGGCTTACAAAATAAAATCCTTGTTTGCCTCACGATTTATTCCTTTTAGCCTCGAAAACAAATTTGTTTCCTTTATTTATTATTTTATGACATGCGACAAATAAGGAAACTTTTGGAATGTAGGACGAATAGTGAGGCGAATGTGGCATAAATCAATTCAAGGCGACTGCACTGTCAGGTCAGGTGGATGGCTTATCGTCCAGTGCCAAGGTAGAAGTCTCAATATAAAAGAAATCCTACTGATTTAGTCACGTACAACAGCATTGGCGCATAGCGTGTGTAGCTATGTAAATTAATGTGTCTGTTTTACCTGGTTTTAGTCACTAAAGTAGAGTCATTTTAATAGGCAACATTTGACGTCTGTCAGTTTTATCTTCATAGTGAGGTGACCTGCTTAAAAACATCGATTAAAGTGAATGAATCGATACGGACTTGAAATTGATACGGACTTGAAAAATCATCAGGCGAATCCCTGTCCCATTATTATTTTATTCTTTCGTAAATTTAAGGAGCAAAATAAGACAAGTATATAATTTGACAAAAAAATTGCGTTATTTTTTGTATTTTTATAGTTAGTTAAAAGAATAATAAATATAATTATGTTTTATTATAATCACAACGTGGTTATTAATTTATGGTGATATTTCTTCACAAGTAATCATTGCATTCGATTCTACTTATCAGCTTTCGATTTTTAGAGTAACATCACTAGTGTTTAAAAAGAAAAAGGGTTAACTGACGCAACATTGTAACGACGTTCAGTTCTTCAGATCAGTAATTGTTTATTAAGTTTAGAATGGTTTATTAGTGAAAGCAAATCGTAAAATTACTCGTATCGGTCATTATTACAATAAATATGTAATCGTAATTGAAAGAAGTTAAGTAATTGTGCAGTTCTAACAAAACGAAAAAATATATTATTTTATGCCCGCCGTTACAAGGTTTTGTTGTTGAACTGTCAAATGTTACCTATTAAAATGACTCTACTGTAAGTAAGCTACCGGCTGCAGTGCGGCTTTAGGCTTAGGTTAAAACGAACCATTGCAGTTTCGATTCTTCTTTTGTCGTGTCGGCTCGAGTACATGCCGGAGTGGAAAGATTATCCAGTCAGCATGGTGTTAGCGAGGCTGCTCAGGATACGCCAGACGATCTCAGGTATTATAACTCGTAAAGGCTTTTTCTTGCACCCCGTATTGTATCAACTACCTGATATTTTTAGTTTATATGTGTGTGATTTTGGTTCGTGCATTTTAATGGCTATGTTCAGTAATTCATTTTTGGGTGTGAAAGTCACTCGTGCGAATGTCGCTCGCTCATCGGGAATTGAACGGCTTCGAGCAATCCACAGCTGCGTTACGAGAGAGACCAATCGAACGACCTCAAAATATCTGCTGGATCCTATGTCAACAGTCATTGGTCGGTTGACAGCGGTGCGACCGAGTGCTACTTTAACCCTACTATTTTACGGAGTGACCGGAGCGATCGTCCGACGACGCCCGCTCAATTAACTGAACGGTTTAGTGTGATCACCCGGACGATAATGCGTCCTCGAGCGTCGTCCGCCGTAATAACTGAACACACCCATAGAGTAGTCCTTCTGTGCGTGTCTATTTCGTGGTTACGTCAACGTCAGTGGTGACCTTGGACCTGTCAGTCGCGCTGTCAATCCAACCCTAATGGAACCACGGTTGTTTAATGCGATTCCCTTATTTGCGAATAAACAGGCATTAAACGAGTTCCTTATTGAATAGATTTTTGTTCTGTGGAAAGAAGAAAAAGTAGGTTTATTTTTATCCCCTTTATCTGTACAAAACTTCCCTTGATTTAAATACAGGATCGTTTCAGTTTAGTTAGCTCCTCTTCTACGTGAAGATTTGCTTTAGATTTTTCCATTGTAGATAAGTTTCTCCAGATTTAATACATAGATATTACATAAAGAGAAAAACAAAATGAAAAATGAAATAATTATTTTCTAGGAAGTAAAGGAAATTCGAAGAAAAGCAAAGGAAAACACTAGTGGTTATTATGTACGGAAATCACCACAATGGTGGCAGTTTATGACCAGAGCGAATGTATCCGCGACCGGATGTAAGAGTCGGTCAATGTTCAAACTATAAGGATTTATTTTATTGGTCTGCTTGTTTTGAAACTAAATGAGACCATTTCGGTCCATATCTATTTTATCACAGCGTCAGACATCGTTATGAAAACAGTAACTATGATTCAGTACCTTATTTTGGACCCGTAAGCGTTATAATATTGCGTCAGTCTTTTAAAAACTTTTTTTGGCGAATAAATGATTTGATTTGAAAAATGTTACGAAATGAGACGCATTTTTTTTTAAATTTGAGAATTCCAACGCATTTACCTAACACAGACCGCTCTAAAATGATGTGCTGATTGCATGTTATCAGTTTTCATTACGATGTCACTTACACCCAGACATCCAGTAAACTTAAGTATCGATAGAGTGAATAATAATAATTATATTCTTATGCTTTTCCGGAGAGTAAGCCGAACAATATTAGCGCAGATACGGTGTTTGATTTTATAATCTGTGTGTTTGTATTCTAGAACTTTACCAAACTCCATAGAATAGTTGCTATATATTAGACCGGTGCTAATGCATCTAAAACTACTTCCTCTCCAAGTTCCACTTAGACCCTTGGACAATAAGCTAATTGTAGTGCACTTAAACCTCGTTGAGATTTATTATTATTCTCTTCACTCGTTTCTATAACTTTTGTAAGTTGCTTCAAAGAGATGAGGCGTAAAATAACTCCAACGTCTCTTGAAATTGAAACCCGCTTTATATTGAAATAGTCCGTCTTCGTTCTAGCCAAGCGGTCGAGACTTCGAGTGTTTCACTTGAATATTGAAATATTAAGCCGTGTTCAGATTTATCTTGTGCACCCGTGCAAGGCGATGCGATGCGCTGACAATTTGTTATAGCAGTACAAGCTGGCGCGATCTGTGAGCCAATATGTTAATGCGGACGTGATGGAAGTACGAATACTTTAGTTTTTACTCTAGTTGAACGTTTTTTTCAGCTTAGTCGCGAAAATACGTGTGTTTACCACAGAAATGTACCTTCGTATAAAATCGGTAAAATGTCGGTTTGCCTCCATATAACAGAATCAATATTGACATAACCATATATTTAAGTCGATTGTCGGTTCAAAGCGTGGGTTCAAACCCATAATATGGTATCGTCATAATAATATTATTCTTATGGTATCGTTTAGGGCTATGTCTTGAAAAGTAAAACTGTGTGATAATAACTTTTGTCTAGGATATGGTACTAACAGTCAAGTAAAGGAAATAAATATTTATTTAATCGTAGAACAATTCCGCCGCATATATAATTTGGCTGATCTAAACTTGCAAGTCAGTTCGCGGAGTTATATGAACGCTGCCTTATAACCAGAATATTGCACGATGAATACCTAACAAAGCAAACTTGATATTGATTGAATGTGCACGTGGTACGGTTTTTGGTGAATAAAAAGGTCTAATTTCATTGGTATTCCATTTTTTTACAATAAAGGCAAATGAAAAGAGATGTAACAAACATTTCGCGCCAAATTCAATTTCGATACCGTACAATAATAGGGTTGGCAGGTTGGTTAGTTATACGCACAGAGGTAAAAAACATGTCACAGTAATAATTTTTTAGTATCGTTTGTATATGTTTAACTTTATAATGTTAATTCTTCTTCTGTTGCGTAGGCACAAGCTAACACATGGTGATCTCATGCCGTAGTGGAAATATTAGCCAGTCAGCGATGTTGGTATTGAGGCTGACTGCCTAGGGTGTGCCAGGGTATCTCAGAATTCGTCACTTGTGGGGACTATTTCCTTGATAGCCAACAATAACTTAGTGTTGTATTGTCAAATTCAATGATGTTTGTGATAGGCCACCTCACCCTAAGACTTAAATTAACTAATATTACAAACGTATTAACGTTTGTATTACTTAATGCTAAATTTATTAGGGTAGGCAGTGTCTTTTGGCTGTATGGAGTGTACGCCACTGCACATGGACAAGTGCATTCTTTCCATTCTGACTTACGATGCTCATACTTGGTCTTTGATGAACATTCAGAAGTTCAAACTCAAGGTTTGCCAGCATGTCATGGAGCATAGTATCTTGGGTGTAATTTAACACTCAGGACGGATAAAGTTCGAAATATAACGCTGCGCTCTAAAACGCAAATCACTGACGTACCTCGAAAACCCGCTAAACTAAAGTGGGATTCGGCTGGCCACGTATGCCGTCTGAACTGTGGGCCAAAGTAACCACGGAGTGAAGCCCTGACACAAAAAAACGGCGAATTAGACCCATTTACCAAAGACTGGTCATCATTGGCACATAATAAAACAGCATGGAAGTCAAGGGGAGAGGTATTTGTGTAGCAGTGGGATGCGATTGGCTAACAATTGGCTAACAGTAGTCGCTGTGTGACTTCAAACATTGGATTTAGCTTTCGTCCTTTCACATTATGTGTGTTAATTGTTTCATCCGGTCCATATTTAGACACCTCGGTAACCACATAGGGGTGATCTGGCAGCCCTGTTAACACAATTTGGGTACGAATGTCTTGGTATGTTTGTGTTAGGGTTTTATTTTTGGGCACGGCAAACAACCCTCGCCGGAAGGTGATTGGGTGTTTGCTCTTCATATGAATTTGTTTACCTAAAATTAACATACATTTTTACAACTTTCTAGATATTGATTCCGTTTATTGTTTTTTTTGCAGTCTTATGTATGGTAATTTTGTTGATGGGAAGGAATATTGGATCATGTCGGAATATAATTTGAGTTTATGTCTCATAAATACCAACTCATATAGTCATACACCCAGTTTCATAAAGGCTGATCCAATTTAACTAGCCGTCAAATCTAATCTATTGTTGATGTTGGTCAACCAATCACAACAGCTAACATGAGTTTTAACATGATCTGAGATAATATACCTCCATGTGTACTTAAATACTTTATTCGTCAAGAATGTATACTTTTTTCTTGTGATTTAAAGAGAATACACTACAAAGCTAGTTCTACATTTAAGATCTTTATGTACAACGATAACACCAGGGGTAGTTAATTTCCAGACAAACTTAATTAAGTTACCTCTTCACCCTTGTTTCTTTTAAACTGCGAAGTAAAGAGATATTTAAGTAGGAACATCCCTATATGAAATAAATACTTTTCAATGTCATTCCTGTAACCTTTGAAGTGGCTTACCTTTTCCCTATGTGAAAATTAATAAACTTTCTGCTAATACGTGTTGCGTTCAAACGTCGACTAAAGTGTTTAATCATGTGACAGCCTGGATTATCCTTGTTGCGTAGACGTATTACGAGCACTCTCACTAAAGGGCAGGGCTGCCAGGAGTAGGGTATATTTTGGAATAGTACAAATCCCAATCTCCCAAATTTATAAAATTCGTGGTGCATGGGATGGCGTCAGCATCAGACGGGTTTTGTCTACGGAACAATAGACAAAATGACAGATTGTAGAAATATTTCTACTCTTCGGTAGTATTTGGTAGAATAATTACATCACTATTTCCCCGTTGGATGGTATGGAAACAATATTTTGTCTTTGTTTACGTTGATACGCAAGTCTAGATGTCGAGATGGATGGAAACACAGTGGAAAGAGCTTTGTATATTCTTGAAAGAAAAGAAGCAGAAATGGTCATGCTACGGGAGCTGGTGTTTAAGTGTGTTTTACTTTTCTAACCTATTTGTAATTGTAAAATTAAACCTAATTTAGTTTCCTCGTACAAAAGAAACGCATAAAGTTAATTTCAAAATGATTGTGTTGCAGCCGTTGTAGGTACTTGTTTAATATTATATTCTCAAATTTACATTTTAAAAATTCCAACATATTTGGCATCTGTTTAAAATATTCACCGGAACTTTGTTTCCAGTCTGGCAACCCTGCCCTCGGAGTAACTTCGTTCAATTGAATGAATGAAATTTAATTTAAAGCTGAACTTGAAATTCCTAATATCAGCCAAGGCTTTCACAAAACAAGTTCAGGATGATATAAGCGTAGGCGAGTTTAAAATAAGTTCGCCCTTCAGATCGTTATAAATGAGCCAGTTTGGCCCATTTACAACTTGAATTCGTTGAAGGAAGGAAGTTAAATATTTGTACAGTTTTAATAAATACTGGTATTCTGTGACACTATAATCAGAGAAAGTGAATTATCACATACTTTGGTTAACTAAGCCATGTTCTCTTAAAATTCTTTCAAATCTGAATACAAACAAAGAAACAAAATTCAACTTTGGTAGAATTAAGGATTACGTCGGATGCTTATGATATCATTCATAGCGACATCGTTTCTCTGAATTTAGTATGTCAATATCTAGTTTAATCTAGGCAGATCTACGGATTTTAGGTCTCCATGCGAACATAACAAACCTTTGTGTGAAGCCTGTACCTATTTAATCACGTTAGGTATATCTACAGAGGATTACTCGTAAGTCGTACGTAAAGGCTGTTGCTTATGAATACGCTTTAGAACAACAGCAGTAGGTAAGAAGCCTGGCTTAGCAATACAGTCAGCTTTCAACGGGTTATGTTAAGATTAAACATGCATTACATGCCAAACAAGGTAATAACGACCACAGACTTGCAGCTGGCCACATGTAGTCTGTTTACTGCCTACCGTGTACCGACAACAATTCTAGCCGCATCTGTTGTAATGATACGATTAGCAGATTATTATAGCCTGCAGTACTGTGTGCTCGCAGCCTTACGTGACGTCTGAAATTCTGATTGGGCAATACTCTACCTATCGATTGTCAAAACTCCGATATAGGTACCAAGAATAATGTATAAGGTTCTTGATAGGTACCTACGATATGCCAAACAGGTCATTGTCAAAACTTTACACGCGTTTTTAAATTTAATCGATTTCATGAGAAATGTAACTTGTGTTATTCTTTTGATGTGTCCATCTGTCCATTTGTGCGAAGTAACTGCATTACCTATACTCGAAACAGTACACCCGTAGACACTTTGACACTGCGAAGTGCAAACTTTGCCCGCAGATGTAAAAGTTTTGACTATAACTGTGTAATTCCATGAACTAACTTTTAAAATGACATCGCTGTAGCTATTGTATTTAAAAAACCGGCCAAGTGCGAGTCGGACTCGCGCACGAAGGATTCCGTACCATTATCTATAAAAATTGCAAAAAAAATCACGTTTGTTGTATGGGAGCCCCCTTAAATATTTATTTTATTCAATTTTTTAGTATTTGTTGTTATAGCGGCAACAGAAATACATCACCTGTGAAAATTTCAACTGTCTAACTATCACGGTTCATGAGATACAGCCTGGTGACAGACGGACGGAAGAACAGCGGAGTCTTAGTAATAGGGTCCCGTTTTACCCTTTGGGTACGGAACCCTAAAAAAGAGGAACTAGAATTAGATAGATATATAGATTAAAGTGGACATGAAAGAATATCTGTGTTTTAAATTACGCCAACGCGGCAACGCCATTGAATAGGGTTTAATTTACAGTGTATGAGTGTAAAGGAAGAAAATTATGTTTGCTTTAGTTATTATACTGGCAACATTACTTATACTCCCTTGATTCATTTTCGCTTCGACATACACCGTGTAAAATTACACAGTACCCAGTACACAGTACCTGTGTGTCGAAGCTGATAGTGTTGGTAGTGTAATTACAAAAGCAAACATATTTTTCTTTCGAACAGTGCTTGCCATTACCGTGCATTGGCGGATGAGATAAGAGTATAAATAGTTTTAATTTTCTGGAACAAAAAATAACACTTCTTTCTTGTCAACAGGACATCGACAACCTAATGACCGAAGGCAATAAATCAAGAACAGTCGCAGCAACAAATATGAACAGTGAATCATCACGGTCGCATGCTGTCTTCAGCGTAGTCCTAACTCAGACCCTGACCGACGCTGCGACAAGCGTCAGCGGTGAGAAAGTCGCAAGACTGTCACTTGTCGATCTGGCGGGATCCGAGCGAGCTGTGAAGACGGGCGCTGTGGGTGACAGGCTGAAGGAAGGCTCTAATATTAACAAGTAAGTGTTCAAGTAAACAACTAATTAAACGCCTGTAGCGTTACAATAATGCCTTTCATAGACATAGGATGGCAAAGGGCAAAGACGGTTTCTTCACAAAAGAAAACTAGAAACTGTTCGGAACTTAAATTGATTCTTATATTCAAAATAATTTCATTTGCAACTTAGCTTTAAAATTTAATTGAAGGCTTAGAAATATCATTTCTTATCCCTCAACCTTTGTCACACCTTAGTCGTCGCTGTGTGGCTTCAAAATCCACGTACATCGCCTTACTGTTTATGGCTTGAGACTTTGCTCTACTTACCTAATCATACCCTGAAACAATTTAAGTTAACTTCGAGTAAAATTTGGTTCCATATTTACTGTCTAACTGGTTGTTCAATAGATCTACATACATATTATGTGTTAAAAATCAATATAAGGTTCAACCTTTCTAGTACCGATGCCTTTCATGGGTTATTGTACTAATCATTATGAACAACTTATACTTTGGGAACAACACTGAAATCGCAATAAAAAATTAGTTGTTCCAAGAAAATAACTAATTCGATATAATTACTCGACTAAATGTATGAAACAGCAGATATTTTTTTCGCTATTTCTTCATTGGTCCCTTAGTAGACAGGTTGGACCTTTGTATAAAGATGGGGTCTGTGATAGGCTAAATTTAACCAGCTACGTACTGGGTAGTAAATAAGTGACCCCTACGGCCGTAAACTTGTATTATATCCTCAATTTGTTCCAGATCCCTAACGACACTGGGGCTAGTAATATCCAAGCTGGCTGACCAGTCGTCTGGCAACAAAAACAAAGACAAGTTTGTGCCCTACAGAGATTCTGTGCTCACTTGGCTGCTCAAAGACAACCTTGGAGGGAACAGCAAGACTGTGATGGTGAGTTATACGATTATACACCACATTTTTTTAATTACCAGAAAAAAATTAAGCGCTTTCACCACTCATCATTTTCCACAACTTTTATTACAGGAGCAACTCTGAAATCGAAAAAATAATACAAAAGTAGATATCTAATCGGGTCAAAATTTGTGGAGCAGTCGAATTTTTCAGAATTGCTGATTTGTTCCTTTAATAAAAGTTACAGTGTAGAATAATGACCAGAGGATGCCCTTAAGTTTTGTCTGGTAATGAAATAACCTAAACCTATAATATAAAAAAGAACTTATTTAGAATTACTAATATTTTTAGGGATGACATTCCCAGGACTGAGGTTGATGTCAAAGGACACGATTTTCTTTATATTTCTACGTTACGCTTCAAGGTTTGCAAGCAATATTAGTTGAAGCATTTTCATTTGAAATTTTTCTCTACCAAAATAGTTTTAACTGACAATATTGAAGTAAGCAAACAAGACCCCTTGAGTATTTTAATTATTTCAATCTTGATGCTTCAAGAATCAAGCTGTTAAAACCATCCTTATTTAATAAAGTTTGCTGATCCGTGAAAATTTAATTAAAGATTTTATCTTATCTACTCTTCTCGTTAGTAATGCTTATTCGAGAAATCCCTTTTACGTTTCTCTATCTACGTGTTCCAAACATCTTATTGTACGCTGTACCAGCGAAATTTGATAAAAACTGTTAAAGAACATCGATGTACCTAATCGAACAACCAATGGCAGACGCTCGCTTAGATAATTTTACAACTTATTGCGTCAACGTAAAGATCGTGTTTTACTGCAGTACTAATAAACATTCGTGGTCTTGAAGGCGCACTCAGTTCGGAAGTGATCGGTTTTACGATGTTTGCCGATGCGACTTCTTAGTTGTGTCGTACCATACAACGACAGTGTAACTCTAAACTCAATAAATTTACACTTAAAAAGCTCTTAAAATGAAAAGAAAATGCAAATAGGGTCTCTTCAGACTAGAAATAAATTCAAATTCCGTCCACGGGCCGCCGCATCCTTTGAGTCACCCAACTTGAAACACTCATGCTTCGTTGTCTTGCATAGAAATGTTCTACAAAACTCTCTCTACATTAAAACGAGTACCATTTTGTTCAACTTGTCATATATTTGCTTGTTTTCTTCAGTAAATAAGTATGATTTTATTTTAATGGCAGTTATGGAAATATGTGGGGCAGAGCTGCTTTGTTGTTACATCTGTTTTATGCAACGTTGCAATGGGAAGCTTTTAAAAACATCAGTGTAATTACGAGCTATGCAAAGTAATGACGACGATTAATAAGTGCAGTCGAATATGTATATATTATAAGTAAATATTATATATTATGATATAGCCTGCTGAAACAGTGTGTTAGATAATTAGAATAGAATACAATCTATACAGGGTGACTGGTAGAACGAGGGAATCGTTGAAGGAGGGTGTTCTACTCATCATTATGAACAACTTTTACTATGAGACAAAAGCGGAAATCGCGAAAAAAAATAACAGCTGTTCCCTTCCATACATTAAGTCGATTAATATTGAATTATTTGTATGGAACAGCTGATTTTATTTTCGTGATTTCAGTTTCGGTCCCATAGTAAAAGTTGTTCATAATGATGAGTAGAACACCCTCCTTCAACGATTCCCTCGTTCTACCAGTCACCCATATAAACTTTGTACAGAAAACTTTGTACCCCTTTTTAGGCATATTGAGCGCACGGAGAAGTGTGAGATTTGGCATAGTTAAAGTTTATATGGAGAAGAAGTGCAAAAAGTTAAAGTTACGATCGAATTTCGACCACGGGGCGACCACTAGTAGATCTATAATCTATGTAAACCAAATACAGACACTTATGAAATGTCGAGACCATAGGTGCGCGGTTCCAAATAGTAGGTCCTTTGGAGAACCACCGCTGCACCGGCAGGAAACTCCATGGAATTAGATTACTCTCAGTCGTTAGCGATAACTACAGGAATATAATGGTTGTTTCCACTTTCATTTCCTAAATCTAGATTCATATTGATACCGTCAACGCTTCTACAACTTTGTGTTTCAGGAATCAAGTTCTTGACCCTTTGTAATCGTCAAAATCTTTTCCTTTCATCGATGTGTCTAGATGTATCGTGATTTCTATTTCATTCATCATTTGTAATCCCCGACAAAAAAGAGGGGTAGAGAAAGTTTGTAGTATGTATCTGTGTATCTGTCTGTGGCATCATAGCTCCAAAACAGATGGACCGATTTCAATGTAGTTTATTTATTGAAAGCTAGTTTAATCGGGTATCACCATAGTAATGTTTCATGAAAATGTGTTCAGCCGTTCAAAAGTTACAAGTCTTTCTAGTTGGAGTCGTAGGTTTTTATCGCTTAGGTTATAGATTGGTCAGATGTTAGGATTTAATATCGGATTCTATTACTTCCGACGCTTCCTAAACCTCATAATAAAACTAAATTACATTTTCAGGTGGCCACAATATCCCCAGCGGCGGATAACTACGAAGAAACGCTATCAACCCTTCGCTACGCCGACCGAGCGAAACGCATCGTCAACCACGCTGTGGTGAACGAGGATCCGAACGCTCGCATCATTCGCGAGCTGCGGCAGGAGGTCGAGACGCTCAAGGAGATGCTCAAATATGCCACGGTAAGTGGCACGGTAAGTTGAACTCACACTGTGTGGGATTGTTTTGGATATAGTATTTATGATTGCGTTCGAATCAGATAGCTGTTTCATTATCTGCCTGGCCTGTATTTAATCGGATAGCTGTTTATGTGTAGAATATTTTAAATGTGTGATACACTTGCCTAGCCGTGAAATGCGATAGGCTTGCAGTGACAGTATTTAACATTATAGTCCTCGGAATTTTCATCATAGATTATAACTACCTTTTAGGACTTATTGTTACCATTAACAAGTTTTGTGAAATAAAGTTATCTTACCACTCGGCCACCACCTTGCCGATATCAGTGGTGGCTTAGTGCGGCGCGGCGAGCGGTAAGAACAAATGTACAAAGATTTTAAACCTGAATTTTGGGTGGCTTTTTGGACCAAATATGGTTTTTCAAAAAGACCAAAAGGTTTAGTACTTTCTCGTATACTGATACGTGGTCCCTGTACGTATGTAAAAAAATGGTATGAATTAGGAAAAGGTAGCTTTTTTTATTGCGGATAGGTTTGCGTTTGACTACGATCTTACTTCATGTTTTAAGTCAATTTACGCGAGCGTAGGTATTCCGTGTATGAAACAGTAATTGGATAAGAGCCAACACTTTTTTATCTGATGACTTAACTTGCATGTTTTATGCAAAGAAAACCAAAAGGTCGAACGGCTCAAGGAGGCTCAACGGCCTTAAGATAAAGCATGTGGTAGACGTATGCGCATGTCACATGCGAACTGCCACACTTGGATGACACATGGGATCGATACGCTCAAGGGAATATTAAATTGTGTCACGGCAATGCATGACAATGACGCGATGAATATCAATATTTCCTTTATGCCCGGAAAGAAAGGTCCGGAGCAAACGGTTGAAGAATATTCCTATAATTTTCTATGAAAACATTCAATGATCAGTCGTTTATTTTGGATATAAATAAAAACAATAGGTTTTTGTATGACACTAACAACGTTTAGTAAAACTCTATTGTGCGTTCAGATTTTTTTTTTATTCATAAACAGGATATTTTTTTATGTAGTGCGCATAAATTGTAGAAAGATCCAGTCTCTGTTCCTAAATGCAACCGTAGTATTGGGATACACTTTAAAACTAAAATTCGACTTAGTATGGGGGACCCGCAGGCCGCAATATTTACTAACGCAAGCCTACAAAATTTGATTTTTATTTTGTTTTGGAGTGAATTTTAATATTGCGGTTGCATTTGGGAACGGACACTGAATCACTCTGCAAATTTTGCGCACTATATTAAAAAATATCTATACATATAAATATAATATATTAATTACATAAACGATTCCTAATATATGTATATGTTAATAGCCTGAATTATTCCTAATAATTACTAGAACTAAGACATACTCGTAGATATAAGCCTATATTCGGAAAACTTGTTCAAAGACAAAAGGGTGGGCGCCATCGTGATTTACGATCAGTTTTCCTGAAGGATTAGTATTCTTGTTACAAAGCCTTCGGGCTTTTGGAGGAAATTAATTAAATTGACTATTAGTCGGTTTACTGTGTCGTGGTGTCCGGTTCACGATTAACAGTTATTGCTTTATAGGCGAACTAACTGGTGCCCGTGATTTCACCTGCGCGTTTTATTTTTATCAAATAAAATATAGCCTTTATCACTCGGGGATAGTGCAGCTTTCTGTTAGTGACAGAATTTTTAAGAATCAGATCATTGATTACCCCCTACATACAAACAAATAAAGTTTACGTCTTTATAAAATTAGTGCTTATAGATAATTAATTTTGAAATTATATATGTTAATAATTGGAAAGTGAATACTTTCTCTCTTTCCAGGGTTCGCCAGTGGGTGAAGAGGTTCACGAAAAACTAGCGCAAAGCGAGCACCTGATGAAGGAAATGTCGCGAACGTGGGAGGAGAAACTCGTTGAAACTGGTATGTTTGCGTTCTACACTTGAGTATTATGGTATAGAGCGATCCTACAGGAGTATGAACCATGAGCTAAGCATGGGTATGAACAACGCAGCCTCGACACGAACTCCGCGTTCATAGTTCGAATGACCCCGATTTCCCGGAGCGTAAAACGTAGTTTTTAGTCGTAAAAATGGTGAATTGTTCGGTAAAATTATGTAAGAATGATTCAAGAAAACAAATTGATAATAAATATTTCAACAATTTTTCGTTTCTTTATCGATACTTTTACCGAGAGCTTATGACGAACAATTCATGTCGACATTTTTTCTGACGACAGTAAGTCACTAGTACCTATACCATATATCAATAAATGCAAACTGCTCACGCTTTGCACAAGATAATAAAGTTTACGTTATTATAGAACATTTATGGTGTATTTTATGTAACTGGAACAGTACTGGGAAATTTTAAACCAAAGGTGCCACACGAAAACTGAGGAGAGATTTCCTTATTTTGTATTAAATTAAAATAAATTTGGCAAAGTTAATGTATATTAAAATATTGTTGGTAAAACAAATACATTATTGTTTCAGGTCGAATACAAAGCGAGCGACAACATGCTTTGGAGAAGATGGGCATCAGCGTGCAAGCGAGCGGCATTAAAGTGGAGAAGAACAAATATTACCTCGTCAATCTGAACGCAGATCCTTCGCTCAACGAACTGCTTGTGTACTATCTCAAGGTTCGTGATAATACATATTGTCGTAAGGTGTGGTCACTGTGGACCATTGGTCATGAGAGGATAGTGCAGCTAAATTGATAACCGCTATGAGAAGTCGTTACCTTACAAGTGGATGCCTACCTACTTTGGATACTATTTATCCAGTTGTCGTTATAGATAAGACCGCAATGCTGCGAAGTTGTACAGATCGAGCTGAATCTGCTCCTTTAACCCATGCTATACTAAGTGAGTGTAGTGTATGGGATATCCAGTACATCATTCTAGACCCCTCGGAGTTAAAAATAGGTTTCGGTCTTTTAAAAGAACATAACAATATTGTTCGCAGGATTTATAATGAACTAAAAACTGTGAACAAATTGTAAAATCTTTGAAAAGATCAATACTAAATTCTAATGCCGAGGGGTCCAGAATTATAAACTGAATTCATGGTATCAGTTTTGGTTACGATTTTACTTACACCTTCTCTACAGCTACACGAAGCACTCGCCTCAACTGTGACAACGCGGCCTGATGGTTTCAAAATATCCTTGCAAAGAAATAGAGCTGATCGTTTATTACCTATAAGTTATTTTCCACTAACCATTACCTTCAATCTTTCAGGACCGCACGCTAGTAGGCGCAGCAAGTTCAGCAGACATCCAACTCTCCGGTCTGGGCATCCAGCCCCAACACTGCCACCTCCTCGTGGAGGGTGGCGGCTTACACATGGAGCCGATAAACCAGGCGCGGTGCTTTGTCAACGGGACACCAGTCGTCTCTAGTGTCAGACTCGGGCATGCCGACAGAATACTGTGGGGGAACCATCACTTCTTCAGGGTCAACTGCCCGAAGGCTACAGGTAAGAAAAGATGAAGGAAAACTCTCTTATCAACGTCGTTTCGCATAATTATGGATATAATAGACGGCTGTTATGTTCGCATTTCGTTTAAATCGCGACACAAAGTCTAGTCAAAATAAATAATCCTAGTTGGTTCTTCATAAATGTGTTACTGAATATTTTCATTTACCTTATTTTGAAATTAATGCTTTGAGCCTTGAAAAATTACTTTTAATTCTGTATTATTAATTTATTTTACTCGTTCATTCCGCACTGCATTATATTTTACTTTTATTTTATTTTATTGTTCTACTAACGTTTCCGTTGTAGAACAAGATTCTGGTTACTCCACAGCGGCAGCATCGGAACCACAAACTCCCGCGCAGCCGATTGACTACAATTTCGCGCGGGACGAGATTATGTTGAATGAACTCAGCAACGATCCCATACAGACAGCCATATCGAGGCTCGAGAGACAACATGAAGAGGACAAGCAAGGTACTCATTGTACAGGATAATTTTTCAACGATTTCGGATAATTATATTATATCCTTTTTATTCTTAAACCTTTTTAAAGGTTGATTAATGGAAATCAATTTATTAAAAAAATCGTTGTATAACAAATAATCGTAATAATTATTGTATTTTAATAAGCCTTTGTTTCATTGCAGTGGCGCTTGAGAAACAACGACAAGAGTATGAGAGACAATTCCAACAGCTGAGGAATATATTGTCGCCTTCCACACCCTACCCGCCCTATGCATACGACCCGCTCAAACTAGGTAATTTAGCTTTTAATTCATTTATTAATCAATAGAATACCTTATACCTGGAAATGAAATAAATATACCACCTTTGGAGAATGACGAACAAATATTTGATTCTTCTCGGGCCCCACACGATTCTTAGAACGCTCTTAATGGATTGAGGTATAAATAGACAGCATTTAACATATTTTATAATTATGATCATCAGCAATGATCCACTCCCAAACATGTGAGTTCTACATTGTATTATGAAGGTAACAATTTTATTTACATTACAGGCAAGATGACAGCCTGCACCCCAACTACGGCAGCTCGCGTAGAACGTTGGGCGGCGGAACGTGATGATACGTTCAAACGATCATTGGGACGTCTCAAAGCGGACATATTGAGAGCCAACGCGCTCGTTCAGGAAGCCAACTTCTTAGCAGAGGAGATGAGGCGGAACACTCGCTTCAGTGTCACTTTGCAGATACCGCCGCAGAATCTTAGTCCTAACAGGAAGGTTAGTTACAATAACTAGTAGTTTAGGATACACACTGATACAGCGTTCATAAACAGGTTTTTGGTTGATGTCTAAAATGCAGCTAATGATTGATCTGGGGTTAAACAACGACTTTGGCAATAAACTTCAATACGATCGTAAGAGGCTATATTTCGAGGTATCTTATAAAAAACTTGCCAATCATGATCGGTACTCCCATCTTCATGATCGGTAATATTTTTGCAAGGTAGCTCAAAGTTTTGTTTCAAATGATAGTATTTTAGTTTATTACCAGAGCCGATGTTTATTACCATTTTACTTACGCGGTAGACCCGCTGAGAGCAAAATAAATTGCTCATAAGTGAGTTGTTGTTCCTATAGTCAATAGTGTATCAATTTTGAACCGATGGATAACAATCCAAGTATTGAAGTAATTATAGTATTGAAGTAGTTAGTAGTATTTGTTGCAATTAAGGTTTGGCACAACAAAACCAACCCATTTCTACAATTATAATACCAAAAGCATGCCTTGATTACAGCGCGGCGCATTCGTGTCTGAACCAGCGATAATGGTAAGGCGTCCGGGCCGCGGTGGTCAAGTGTGGTCGATGGAGAAGTTGGACAACAAGTTGGTCGACATGCGCGACATGTACGACGACTGGCGGCGACGGCAGCAGTCCGCGGGAGATGACAACATCGAAGAGGTACGGACACCAGTTGAACCAGTAAGTGACTAAGTTATAGTGTGTGACATGTCTCCACAGGCGAGTAAAATACGGCCAATAAATTCAGTAGTTACTCACCCAAGACACCCGTTGGCTTATCGCTGACAGCACGTCGTAGACGCGCAGCTAGTCCTTAGTACTCGGCGATAGTATAGCGTAGCCTTTCCCAACCTTTTTCAAGGGTGGAACCCTAGCGCCAAAACAAAAGGAAACGCAGACCCCTAAAAAAATTTCGGCCGCACTATGTGATCGTAATTTTAATTTGAAATTTTCGTTTTATCCGCGGACCCCCTGAGATAGGACCGCGGACCCCCAGTGGTCTGCGAACCCGAGGATAGGAAACCTTTGCATAGTGGATCAGTTAATAAGTTGTGAAGGTATCGCCTGTGGAGACAGTCAGTTTTATCGTTAAGCGACCAGTTTGTTTAGTGTAGAAATAAGAAAGGTTGACAGCGCGTCAGAGATCATTAAAATATATGAGGTGGAAACGTTAAAATAAAACCAAATTGCCACATGTTGGAAAAATTGCTTCTGTCCGCGGCTTTGCTCGAGTGTATGTTTCCAATGCCCTTCCCCAGATTTTATGCCAAATTTTGTTGAAACCGGTTCAGTAGTTGAGGCGACAGACACATTTTCGGATTTATAAAATTAGTACGGATAATTGTTTTATGCTTACAGCAAGATGCAACAACTGAAACAGCTCTTGATCCCTTCTATGAGTCGCAAGAGAACCACAATCTGATTGGCGTAGCCAACGTGTTCTTAGAGGCTTTGTTCCATGATGTGACTTTGGACTACCATACTCCTATCATTAGCCAGCAGGGAGAGGTCGCTGGCAGATTGCAGGTGCGTTATAATTATCTATTTTTAATGTGTATTGATAATACTATGTGACCTATTAACATAATAGGTCTGTATAAAATAGTCAGACATAAAATAAATAGTTAGACTAGTGACTCCCTCTGGCTCTTTACTCACTGTGTTAATAATTAACATAGTGAGTAAATTATTCACCCTTTTACTTTGTATCATGTACTTACTTAATTATCATCTAGCGTGTAATTTTCTTTCTTTTACTACTATATCTTAAGCTAACTTGTGAACAGCGCCGTGGGCTGCATTATCGACTATTTGTACATGTAAAAATTATTTGTGAAACTGAATAGTGTAGCTGTTTGCTGATCCTTATTAATAAATAAATAAATAATAGTGATACAATCATGATTTTCAATTTGTATTTAATATTGTTTCTATTGTTATTTAGGTGGAAATTAGTCGAGTGGCGGGACAGTTTCCTCAAGACAGAATTTGTGAAGCCGCTTCAGATAGCTCTGGTGATATGAGGGATGATGATGATCCTGCTGATTCTGCTACGCAACAGGTAAGCATTACTGGAAAACTTCATTATGAAGAACGAATAGACGCACCCGTCATTTAAAAACCTAATGATGTCTTTATTGATCCTGTGTACGGACGGCAAAACAGTGGTATACGTGGTGTGGTTGACTACTTCAGTACGATGACGGTAGTCATTTTATTAGATAGTGAGTTCGATATTCCTTCAGAGTATATACTAGAGATAAACTACGATAAAATGACGCATCCCTCCAAAATTCATAACGTTTGAAAGTATTTACGTGCGTACTGAGAGGGCCGTCAGGCCGGAGTAGTGTAAATCCAAGGATTTGTTGCTCGGTAAGGACTAGAAACATTGAAACTGTAATTTGGAGGGACGCGCCATGTTATCGTAGTTTGTCTCTAAAACATTATGTAATGGGTTACTTTTTAAAACGATTTATTTTGAAATTTTGTCAATAACTATACCTTTACTTAAAGGTGGTGATCCGCGTGGCCATCAAGCAGGCGACGGGCCTGCCGCCGTCGCTGTCGCACTTCGTGTTCTGCCAGTACTCGGTGTTCGGCGGCGGCGGCGTGGGCGAGCCCGTGGTGGTGCCGCCCGTGGTGAGCGCCGACACGCCGCCCCCCGCGCCGCCCGCGCCGCCCGCGCACCCCGCGCCGCCCGTGTCGCCGCGCCACCAGTCGCTGGTCACCTTCCGGTTCGACCACAAGAAGGACTTCACTATACCGCTGACGGAGGAGTTCATCGAGCATTGTGCTGGTGAGTGCCAAGTTTTTGACACGCTTTTATTAGCTTCACCTGTAACTATGTAAAAAAAAACGACCCACTTCCCAATTTCCGGTGGAGCTGTAATTTTGCATACACGTTTAGTTTGGATGACAATGCATGGCTTAGTGACGTCATTCTAAGTCCAATATGGCGGACGCCCCAAGATGGTGGAATCCCCAAGATGGCGGATTTTTTTTCTTATCTACCATCATGATATGGGTATCAAATGAAAGGGTTTGCTGAGAAGAATATGGAAAATTTAATGACTTTAATCCAAACTCAATATGGCGGACACCCAAAAATGGAAGCGTGTTTTTTTAGATTTTTTAAAACTATAAATTATAATATTCCAGTTAGTCTACGTCCCAGACTATTATAACGAGTGTTGCGTATTGTCTGTGGGGTCGAGAAATAATATAGGTGTGGACTTTAGCTGCGTTCCGATGGTTATGCCTTAATGATCACAGAAACCTCGCTCCCCCCTCCCCCGCACAACGCGTCGCTCTGTCTATGGTTACCTATCGATTCGACCAAGGAAAGTACTTCACCCAATGACAGGTTAATCGGAAGAGATTTAGCCACAGCGACCTTGTAAGTCACAAAACATTCAGTAGAATGATTTTTAAACAAATACTTTGATTTCCTCAGAGGGCGCACTATCAATCGAGGTGTGGGGCCATCGTTCAGCCGGGTTCAGTCGCGCGCGCGGCAACTGGGAAGTGGAACAACAACAGTTAGCGAAGGCACGGTCACTTGCCGACCGGTGGACGGAACTCACGCGCAAGATAGAACTGTGGGTCGAGATACACGAACTGAACGACAACGGAGAGTACGCGCCCGTTGAGGTACGAGACATTTAATAATATTTATATGTAATGAAGTAAAAAACAACAGCAGTGAACCAAGATATTATGATCATGAGATCTTTGGTTTCTTTAAGAACTTGTATAATATAGGCCCAAATTCACCGACAAGATAACAGAGGATTAGACCGAAATTAGCCTTTTAAACATGAATATTTGTATGGATAATCGACCGATTTAATTTAAAACATCTGTTCAACCAATTTTTTGCTATTAGGAATTTCAGTTTCAAAATGTACATTTTGGTTTTAAATGCGCACTTTGTTTTAAATGGTTTATAATTTAATTTAATTTCACTTACGTTTGAGACTGTAATTTATTAATTATCGTTGATATTAATCTCCACACATTGAATTTTTAAGAATAACTAGCGTAAGTACATGCTAAGAACCAACTGACAGTCCTATTCGCAAAAAATATCAAATTAATCTTTATTAGTATCTCAATAATAATATGAATCTGTTTATAACATTTCCAAAGTCACAGAATTTAAATGAATTGTCTGGAGGGTGTTTTTAGCATCCACAGTGACTTTCGTATAAGTTTGTCACGCTGTTTGTATAGGTGGCCCAGCGCAACGACGTGTGGACGGGCGGCGTGTACCAGGTGCGGCAGGGCCAGCAGCGCCGCCTGGCCGTGCGCGTGCGCCCCGCGCTCAACTCCGGCACGCTGCCGCTCGTGTGCCAGCAGATCCTCAGCGTCGAGGTCGGCTCCGTCAGCGTCAGGTGTGTACACGGCCTTACGCTACTGAACACTACTCATTACCTAGACAATATGAGGACTTTCCGTTAACAGCATAAGCGCGCGTGCCGAATTTATTCGTGTATTCCTATGCAGCTGCGTTTGCAATGTGGGTTTTTCATATTACACAACGCTCCACTTCGTGGTCGTGTGAACGCAGTCTATGTGTTTGACCGCACCTGTCACTTCACGATTGTTTATTTTATTTTGTTTAATGAGAAATATAATTTGGACATAGTCGTTGGCATAGTCCCGCAAAACCGTGTTATCGGTTTGACTGTGGTTAAGTTGTCTTAACAAAGTAGGTAAGGTAATATAGTGTTCGGTAGTCATGGCATTGAGATTACTAACAAGATGATCTCAATTTCACCATTGAAAGTATTTATATAATTTTCTTTTAAAAACCACTTTTTTGGGTTAATGTCTTATGCATCGATTTATTATCGATGCTCGTACGTCCTGCATCCTCTTATTGATGTAGTGTCAACGAATCATTTGTTATTTATAACCTGCCTTATCGTTCAGGTCGCGCCTACAACTGCCGTTGGATTCGTATCAGGACGAGGACTTGGCGGTATTACGGGAAAGATGGAGCGACGCGCTGTTCCGTAGACGACAACATTTACACGCACAGTTACAGGTAAATAAAGTCTCGGGTATACATTCTATTAGAACTATTGTGAATTTTATAGGAAACCTTCTTTTTAAACTCCCTCTCCCTTCTCTAGGATTTCTCCTGTATTCGTGGGTACAGTTTACAAACAAACATCTCACATGCACACACCCAGATCCTAAACAACTGTCTGTAGATCATATAAATGTTTGTTCCGTGCAGGGATCGAACCCGCGGACACGTAGCGTAGAAAGCTAATCGTTTACTAGAGATAAACTACGATTACATGGCGCCTCCAAATTACTGTTTCAATGTTTCTAGTCGCATCTTACCGAGGAACAAAGCCTCGGATATATTTTTGTTTGACGGCCGTCTCAGTAAGCACACATGCGTTGTGAGTCTTGGTGGCGCTTTGTAAATACTTTCAAATGTTTTGAATTTTGGAGGGGCGCGCCATTTTATCATAGTTTATCTCTACGTCAACCGTATCAGTTTCGGTATCGTGCCGTCGTTTGTGGCCAATCATGCTCTCTCGTTCTGAAATTAAGTGTCTTGTAATTATAACGTTCTATTACTCGAAGATTAGGATTGAATAAATAATGATCTTGTTATTTTTACAGAAACTGGTGAACATGTCGCCGTCGATGAAGAGTGAACGCGATAATGAGCGAGAACAGTCTCTTGTCGAGCAGTGGGTCTCTCTTACTGAAGAGAGGAACGCTGTAAGTTATTCAATTTATGTCTACTACGGTATAATATGTCAACGCAGTGGCGAAGAGTCCATACAACCCGATTCCCATCGGCTTCCCTTTAGTAATTGGTTAGTGCATAGATCAGCGTAATATGGCTTGTTATTCAGTTAGGTCGAACTCTTCCAGACATGACTATATATAGATTACAAGAAACGGTATGGATTTTTGTCTTGCAGCATTAATTGCAGCAATTTTTAGAGCGCATTTTTGGGACAGCTTCCCCTTTTAAAACTGTCACCCTTCGCCACTGCAACGATGACTCTTAATTTATAACCTCCGACAAAAAAGACAGATGTTATAAGTTTGTAGTGTGTATCTGTGTGTCTGTCTGTGGCATTGTAGCTCCAAAACGGATGGACCTATTTCAATGCATGTTTTTTTAATTGAAAGCTAGTTTAATCGGGTACAGCTATGTTTCTGGAAAATCTGTTCTGCCATTCAAAAGTTTCAGCTCTTTTTCTTGTTGAAGTCGGGGTTTGACGGTTAGGTTATAATATTCGAGTTGCACGTGCATGAAGTCTGTCATTATGGTGCTATTTTTAAATTTACAATCAGAGCTTTACGATATGACTATGATTATAGGATGACTATTTTACTTTTATTTTTTTATTTTTTATTTTGTTCTCAGTGTGTTTTATTTTTAATTTTTTACTGTTAAACTTAATTTTTATTTTATTTCTCTCTCGTGTGTTGTCACTGTCCGTGCTGAATAAATGAATTTTCTTCTTTCTTTTATATGAGTGTAGATAACCGTATATTTGTGACTTTGCAGGTGCTGGTCCCGAGTCCCGGCAGCCCCATCCCGGGCGCGCCGGCCGCCTGGGTGCCGCCGCTGGGCATGGAGCAACACATACCTGTGCTGTTCCTGGATCTCAACGGTTAGTTAAATAGATCAATCATACATTATTGATGATTGAACGGTTTCAGGTTTAGAGTCCTTACAGAGACAGATTGAAGCTGGACCTTAATTCTGCTATTTCAATCGTGTCACAATTGTTGATTTTTCCAGTGTCGTTCAACCTATTTTGACTTCTATTGCGTAGGTAATGGAAGTAAAAGTCGGTTATTTGCCAGTTATTAAGTGTCGTTCTATAGATTTTGACTACCTACGTAATAGAAGTTAAAATCGGTTGAACGACATTGTAAAAACAAAAAATTACGAGACTATTCTTACACGATTGAGACACGATTCAAACAGAAGTATTAGGGTACTGCACGAATACCATGTGATTGCTACAAAAAAAAACAACAGTCCTTTATGACATCGCCTAAATAATAAAAGGGTGAAAAAAAACACCCTTAATTAAAAAATTGTGAGCAATCTACTTGTATCCTAATCGCAAGTTCTTTGGTGGTTCTACTGAATTAATAATAATATAAGGATTATTTTAATATGGTCAATCATTCTCTCAGCGGACGATTTAACAACGCACCCTAGCGGCGAGGAAGTGACAGTAGCAGGCCTTCACTCGATCCTGCCGAAGGAGCACGGGAACAAATTCTATGAGCTGCAGATACTCCAGCATCACGACAAAGACGTGTCCGCCGTCGCCTCGTGGGACTCCTCCATACACGACTCGCAGTACCTCAACCGTATTACTGAAGGTAAATCTATGTATTTACATTGTAATGCGGATATCCGCAGCGGACATTCAAGGTTTTAGACGCACTAACAAATAATAATAATAATTACAACTAGTGGTCGCCCAATGGTCGAAATTCGACCGTAATTTTAGCTTTCTTCAGTCCTACATATAAACTTTAACTATGCTAAATCTCACACTCCTCCGTGCGCACAATATGCAACAAAGTTTTCACGTATTTAATGTAAAGTTCAATACAATGCAATGTGAACATTTAGTTAGTCATAGACGCTAAGATGTACTTACGCGTACGCAAATATCACCCGTGTCGCCCTTACCAAGCGTTCATTCCTACTACACGGAACAAATATTGACACGTCTCCATGTTCGTCTGTTAAGATAGTATATGTTAACAGTAGACAATATATTTTAACCCTAAATAATATGATTTAAATCAGTATGCGATTTGTACTGAGAAAAAATACTATAGTACATTTATTATATTGCAGCCAACGAACGTGTGTACCTGATTCTGAAGACTACAGTGAGGTTGTCGCACCCCGCCCCTATGGATCTCATACTTAGGAAACGATTAGGATTAAACATTTACAAGCGACAGAGCCTAACCGACAGGATACGGAAAAAAATCGTCAGGTTAGTCGTAAACCATTTGAAACCTCAATGTTTCACTGTCAGAGAAAATCTAATAATGGGGTTTTTATATCTTACAAATTCACCAAAAGTTTCCTAAAACCAGAACTCTCTAACTATACAGAACAGAAAGGGTAGCCACCCTTAATACCCTAAAATTTTGCGCCATCCTGTATATTCCGTATGTATTTTTGCTAAGATTAAATCCATTCCCTATTTCCGCATCATACAATACCAAACACTTAACCAAGATGACGTATGTAATATACAAATGTGTTAGTTATTATGTGGACAGAACGGACCTGCTGACGAGCACAGGCGTGACGTATGAGGTCGTCTCCAACATACCCAAAGCTTCTGAGGAGTTGGAGGAAAGGGAGAGTCTGGCGCAGATCGCGGCTACAGGAGAAGAGGCCAGCGCTGCTGATGGGGAGACTTATATCGGTATATAATCTATATTATTATTATTATTCCCTAAATTATATTATGAAGGCTAGTTTGGACTGTCTTTCCAGTAGGAAGTGGCGACAAGTGCTGAAATACAGGTTTTTAACCTAGTTCAGGAGTGGATGCTGTTTTGAAAATAACCGCATAAAATTTGTAGACCCTTTTTTAACACGCTTTTATTAGCTTCACCTATAACTACTTATTTATGTAAAAAAAAAAATGGAAGTTAAATTTGGCCCACTTCCCGGTTTCCGATTGAGCTGAAATTTTGCATACCTACACGTTTAGTTTGGATGAAAAAAGCGCGTGTTTTTTTAAACTATAATATTTTTTTAGCTTTACTTTTATTAGCTTCACCTATAACTACTTATTTATGTAAAAAAAAAATGGAAGTTAAAGACCCACTTCCCGGTTTCCGATTTAGCTGAAATTTTGCATACCTACACGTTTAGTTTGGATGAAAAAAGCGCGTGTTTTTTTAAACTATAATATTTTTTTAAGTATACAAGACATTGTGAACCAATTTATGGAAATAAAATTATTATTATTGTCCAATAAATCTAAAAATCTAATGCTCCATTATCTCTAACTCAGCCAATAGCAGTTTCCTTTGAACATGTGTTTTTCTAATTGAACTTTGCAGCAATCGATCTATGAAAAATTGTAGTGAAATATAATCGCTAGAAGGAACGTCCCTTTGCTGGGAAAATAGACGTAAGAAAATGATTAAGTATTATGGCAATTAGTATACTTTAAAATCAGCTGAGAAAACCACACAAACAGTGTCTCAGCCCAGGTCTGTCACGAAAGCTTTATATCTGGAGCGATTTTCCATGTAAAGTAATTATGTTCTAGAAAAATACACGCGAGGCGTCAGCGCAGTTGAGAGCATACTTTCCCTCGATCGGCTACGTCAGAGCGTCGCCGTCAAAGAGTTGGAGCAGGCGCGCGGGCAACCCACCACCATGCGCAAGACCGCCTCCGTGCCCAACTTCTCACAGGTACACTTCTACCAGTTCATCATAGATATCGAACCAACGACACTGAGACATACTAGAGTTTGAAATTGAATAGTGCCTGCAGATTTGTTAGATTTATTCCATCGGTTTTAAAGAAATCTTTTCGCGATCAATAATTTCTTTCAACAAGCTAAGACATAGCTTGTAGCTCATCATCAAGCTTTGTCAATAATATCGTTCAGACCTTCGCAATTTAAAAATAGTCGCTTCGCTCAACAACCTCAACGGTGCGTTATAAACACGTTCATTCGATAATTTTAGAAAATCGAGCATATCTAATTGCACGAAGTTGTTCTGAATTTCAAACTCAAGTGTGGTTCCTAAACCTAAGTTTGTAGTACAATATATTGTTACATATACCACAGTTTTATAATAGACACATGTACAGTCGAAGCTAGTTTAGCACGTAGGAACACGCCAGATTATATTCATGAATTAATAATATACAAGTAAAATCGACACTGTAATTAATAAATTAGGACCAACCTGCTGATAAACAGTATTATGACGACACTCCCAATTTACAGCCGCGATTTCCTCTATCTGTAAGTTAATTTTATTCTTTAGATGTTGTAATGCTTAGCCAAATACATGCGAAACTAAAGGTGAAAGCAATGAATTAACGCTAAAAGTCGATGTTGCCATAAACACACGATAGTTTAATAATTATATCAGATATTGTAAGTCACAATGTAAATAAACAACACATTGAGAATAGGCAATTAGTATAGAATTAATTGCTATTCAGGATTGGTTCTGTAAACAATTTATACCATTCAGATCTTTTGAAGCTTGAGTTTCATTTACAAACACTGTAGATGATGGAAATGGTAACTGAATAATGCAAATACGAGATAGCATTGATTTTATTGTGGTTTTACTACTCTTTGTCTGCAAATTGTGATTAAAGAATAAATCCAGTACATTTCCTTACATCAAAAATAATTAACAAGCAACTTTTGAATCGAAAATGATCCCAAAAGCATTATAAAAAGTCGGAAAGAACTCAACCCTGACTAGCATTTGAGTCTCAACTAGCAGTGTGTACGCTTGCTAACCCGTGTGTTGTCGCTACGCACCGGCCGCAGCTGTCGCAGGCGCTCGAGAACGTCGCCAAGAACGGGAACAACGTGAGTGAACAGCATGGCCAATCACGCATTGTTTACTTGGTTCACTTTAGTAGAATACGCTCCTGTAATCACAAAACAATTTGCACTTTATGTTGTACGGCATAAGGTTCAAATCTGGGCCCCTATTCGCTAGGTCATGTCAAAAATTATTATGCCAGTTTCGCGCTAGCTGCTCATTTTTTTATACATAATCATCTTATGGTGATCGCGTTATTGGTGTGATATTTTTTGTCATGGAATAGCGCATAAGGATGCTTGGCCAACACTTGCATTGATTACTGGTTCACTTTTATTATAAACGCTCCTTTTTCACAAAATGTGTAAACCTTGGCCAACACCCGCATTGTTTAATTGGTTCACTTTTATCTATACGATCCTGTCTTCACAAGGGAATTTCCACGTTGTTGTGTTGTATGGTATATAGTTCAAATAAGATGTTATACCAAGCTTGGCCGACACACGCATTGTTTATGAGTTGGGTCACTTTTGTTCAATACATTTCTGTTTTCACAAGTAAAGTTGGACTTCCTTCAGTAAAGGGTAAAGTATACAGGGATGAGTTTTTTTAAGGATCTTTATGGCAGCTATTCTAACCGTTAAAGATAGGAAGATTTCTCATTTGAAAAACATCTAGAATTTTTCAAAATCATTAAACCTGCAATACTGTATTTTTGAAAATCATGTTGTATTCGAATATTCGATCCGTATTCGGAAAAATATCATAATATTTTATTTTAATGAAAATAGTACCTCCTGTTTATAACGAACAAAAGTTGTATGGACACACTTTTCTAAAGTTACTACAAGTTGATGAAAATTAATTCTTACATTTAAAAAAAATGTGTAATTAGCAAAGAGAAATGCGACTATTGGGCAGGAAGTTATTCGTCTTATAAATAAAGAACTCAGCTTGTATATATTTTTTATTAGATGTGATAATGAGCTTGAAAGTTGATTCTTAAATAAAGGAGTAAAATTATAGATTCCTCTCCTCTTTGACAACATAATGTTTAGATTCAATATAAATTCAAATGGCTTGTGTTAGAGTTAGATATTACGTTGTGAAACAGATATAATATAATTTTTCATTGGCCTTATTATTTAGTTTGTACCTTTTATTTTGTATGATTATCTTTTTACGGTCTTTTTAGCTGATCACATTTTTTTTCTCACCTAGTTTGTTTACATTTAGTATCTCATAACATCTGTATTGAATCATATTTTAGTAAATGTTATTAAGTGTCAGTGATTTTTAATAAGAACATTATTGTGAATGTTTCGATCTAATGTTATTCTGTAACCGAATGTAAATATATAGGTATATTTTTTATATAACAAACTGCCTGTAATGTGTTGTTGATAAGCATGAGTTCTCCAGATCATGCGCCTGGACTCGTCGTTCGAGTCGCTGGCGGGGCTGGCGGCGGGGCGCGCGGGCAGCATGGCGGACCTGGCCGACGACACGCCGCGCCGCGCCGCGCTGCGCCACTCGTACGCCGCGCCCGCGCACAACGACCCCGAGATAGTCACACCTACCAAACCCTTCGGACTCGGTAAGATACAAAAAACTACTTCTAATTTCTGGAATATTTCTCCATGTTGTGAACTAAAATATATATTTTTTACAGTACAAGACACACTCCTATTTCCAATACATTCATTCTTAACCACTCATAACATTGTCATGCCTCCAGATTTTAAATTAATTGTATCGATAAAAAAGTTATTTGCAGTATCAGCACATGTGCATTCAAATAGCGCATTCAACTACGTCATAGGCTTACATCAAATTGTAAACCATATTTTAGACAAAATATAATTTATTAGTGCATTTCAGTAGAATAGGTAACATTAATTTAATTTAGTATGTACAGAAATCGATGCACGATAGACGATTTAGAATAGTGTTCTACTTAAAGTTGATAGATACATTATAAATAAGAGAAATATTAAAGAAAATTCAGGCGATCCATCCTCACAATATTGTCACGACAGTACTGAAACATCCACTCTTCATGATCTCACTATGACATTATTTTATTTTCCAATTGCTTTGTGGCAACGCTATAGCTCAAACAACTTCTTCTATCTGTACCCCACTTCTTTCACTGTCATATTCTTTGATGTGACTTATTTTAATTTTACTAAAATATTTTTTCTATACTTAATCCATCTTTTTCTTTGAGATAATTTTTGAATGCGAATGGAGTCGAATACCCCGAGTGTATGTTAAGTTTTTGATGTTTTATCAAAAATATGAATGCTTTCAATTTATTTATTTTATTTTGATTCAAAATCGCACGCTATATTGGGCTCCATTACAACAAATCTTGAAGAACAAGGTTGAATAGGACCACAAAAATGATTCCCTAAATCTGAAACTAACGTTATATTTTCTGTATCTCAATCCCCCGCTACCTTCAGGCTCGTTCCTATCAGGTAAACAGAGAAAACAATATGGTATTGAATCGGAATGGCAACTGTATTGCGAAATTATTAGACGAATGCAACCGAACGATTACAAATTAAATAGATGTGTTGTGATCATTGTTACTCATAAGAAATTTTTATTTTTGTATGTTTACCCATTGATTGGCTGTAAAATATCATTTGAAACTATTGGTATATCGAAATCAAGTGAGAACAATATACGATGCTGAGTTCATTTTGATAAAATTAGACCCTGTATTGGCTATTAGACAAAGGCAAGCTTCGAGCATCAAGCTTCCGTCGTTGTGTTGACTATCTGTTTGTTTGCGTGTCTCTTTCATTTGCATGGACCAGCATGACCCGTGTATTTTCCTCTCCTTCCTTCTTCCCCTACGTTGATATCTATTTGCTGTGGATTCGAAAGACGAACAACGCTTTCAGTTTAGACAACAAATATGCTTATAAGTGTTAGGGAATATTGTACATTGGATAAATTGTTCGATGCGTAAAAACTCGAAAGGCAGTCCTATCTTTGTATTAGTAGTTATATAGTAGTGATAAACCAATGAAATTGGCAGTAGGTTTGTGTGTGTGTTAGGTGAAACTGTGCATGTAATGTAGACAAATATTTGGAGAAGTACAACTCGTGGATAGATATTGTAATAAGCATGTGCTAGAGAATAAACATTGTAATGTAGGTTTGATATTACGAACCCTCTTATTTAGAAATGAATTAGATAAGGTATGGTGTATAGTGAATAAATATTTGTTTGAGTGAAGCTATGTTCAGAAAAATACAATATTTATGTGATGGAACTTTGATTATGAATTTCAGATACAGTGAAAATATTGTAATCAAGTAGTTTACTAATATATAATCTCCACAATATCGTTCCTAATTGGTCGCTAAATTGTGCTAGATATTTGTTGTCCCTTGTTGTACGCCATATTGCTAAGTAAATTATAATGTAATAATCTGTAAATATTTTAAAACATCTTAATTTTAAATCTTGTATATTGTGTTTAAGGATATTTTTAAAACATGTTACTCATTTTTTTGTAATATACTTAAAACAAGTTTGAACGTAATTCTGTAAAGGTTCCCAAAAACTGTGTGTTATGTTATGGTTTGTATTGACGAAGACATTGATATTTTCATTGCAGCCCGGCCAACGTTCCTAAACTTGAATTTGAACCTGAACTCACTGCGACTGCAGACGCCCAGCAAGTGTACGTCCAGTTATTCAGTCGTAGAATCACTAGTTTCGCTTGTTTTTTTGACGGTTTTCGTTACATGTTTGTATTATTTATAAAGCTCGTTATACAATCTTTTCAGTGTAAAGGTTTTGAAACACAATTTACTTCGCTTTGTTCTATTCTATGGACGAAATCAGTGGCGTGTACTTCATAAGGATAAAATGACACTCCCTACCCTAATAAATTAATTAAAATTTAATTAATATGTCAATAATATCTATCAGTTAATTTAGGTCTTAGGGTGAGGTGGCCAATCTCAAAACCCATTTAACTTGGCAATACAACATTAAGTTATTTTTGCCTTGTAAGAAATGTTTGTGCACGCCACTGGACAAAATATTGTACCAAATATTTTTCAATGATTTCAATACGTATCAATGAGGGGACTGTGAAATCTTGTAAAAATATTTATGGTACTTTCGTCCAAGTCTCTTTACAAGCACCATGTAATTTGTGTATCGCTGTGCACAACAATCAACACTGAAAAGAATCTAGGCATTGTAAAGTGTAAACATTAGTTTTAATTTTTCTTTGCTACATCTCATAGTGAGCTAGTTAGTTCGTATGGTGACGACATTGGCATGACTCAATCATTGTACAATCTCAAGCATGAAAGCGTTCATTTCAAAGATGTTATTTCTGTTAAAGTAAACTCATTCATGGTAAATTTTTGTTAATCATTATATTAGCTGAGCTATTACTATCTATAGAATAAGCTAGGCACAGCACTATTTGGTAATATATTATGAGAGTTGCACAGTTGTTAATTGTTTGACTCTATTTAACAATATTGAAAAGCAAGCTGTATAAAGTAAGAATATTTTTACTGGCACCTTTTCTGGGCCGAATCTTTTATACTAACTTATCTCTTAAACACATTCTATTTTACTTGATGAATTAGTATTAACATTTATTTCAAAATAATCTTTACACATATCATAAAAAAATCTTTCGTGGTATATTTTAAATATGTATCACGATCACTTTGATTGTTTATTCGATTTTGAACTAGTCACAAATGTTTTTGTTGAATCTATTAGTTTAACTTTATATTTTGTTACTGTGGCCTCTTCTACCAGCGTACAGGCAGGTATTTGTCCACTCAGTATATAAAACTAAATGGTACATAATATTGCAGCGTCTCCGGCAAGCGGCAAACTAGGGCTGCGTATGACAACGCTGCACGAAGAGCCGGGCAGGCGAAATGATGAGGACTCGCATTCCGAACCAGAATCCGCACCCATCGATGAACTTACTACGCCACGATCACATGTATGTAAAGTGCTGAACATACTCTTACAAAAGATGGTTTAAACCAAGTCTTAGTAAAACCCAGGTTTTAAATATATCCGTCACTTTCTATCGTCATATAACAAAAAGAGACGGGGCTTTCTTAAAGCCTGGGTTTTACAAGACTTGCTTTACACTATCTTTTCTAATAAGGGAATTACGTTCAGGTAAATCAAATAAAAAAAAAATGTTCACTTCGGTACTGTAAAAAACAGTGTTCTTAATATTAAAGTGTCAGGGAAATCACTAGCAGAAATGAAGAAACAATGAAAATGTTTTTTTTTTTCTTTTCTGGACTTATATTTAGTCCGATATGGAGGTTAACTACTCATGATCTATAACTAAAGCGGTGGTGACGGCTCGATCTGGTGGTAGACTAATAAGAAGTCAGTAAGTAATATTTAAAAGTAAAGAAAACGTGGTGTTTTTCGCAGCGCACACGCAGCCGCGCGTCATCCCGCGGGTTCCTGCCGACGTCAAAGACATTAGATTCGCTGCACGAACTGGCGTGTGAACGTGTGCCCAACAAGAACTCGCCCTCGATATCCTCCAGCGGATACGGTAAGTTATGGGGATTCGTACTTGTCTTGGAGAGGGCACTGAAATAGTGGGAAATGTTTGGCAGATAAAAAATACCTCGAAGCTTTTACGTCTCACGGTTTGTCCGCAGTTATAACACAAAGTTGCTTATGTATCTGTGTAAAGAATAGCCCGAGAATGAGTTACAATCGTATGTTTGGTAGGTGGATTTTTAGATGTTGTTAAGCCGGGCCTCCTGCGCCAAAAATCTAACAACACAAAAAATCATGTTAGAAAGAAAGAAAGAAAGAAAGAAAAATACTTTATTAGCACAACAAAAAATAAATAAAACCAATAACAAAGAAAACATATAAAATAAAAAGTTGTCAGCGTGTTTTTCTTTGGCCAGACAGTTAGGCCATGCCCGCCTTGTCTTAATAAAACATGTTAGGGCCTATTCGTAACCAAGATATGGTAGCAGGAGACCTGGCTTTACTTGTAGGTACTTACTTTATGGAAATTTATTAGTCTGACTTTTTCCAGACAAGTTATAAAGATGTTTCCTTTTTGTACTTTTCAGGCTCACAAGCAGTATCATCAACAAACCTGACGAACGACGACACCCTCTCAATCCGAAGCATGTCGGTCGACGAAACTCCAGACTTCGACAAAACGATGGACTATACCCACCTCAGTCGAACCAAGAACTCCATGGTAGGCCTCCGAAATGAAATCACAGAACTCAGAAACGATATCATCGATTTGAAACACGACATAGTTGAATCCAAACATGAGTTGGACGATTCTTTGTACGATAAAGCGAAAACTCCAGTACTTACGCCTGGCTCAAGAAATCGTATCAATCCGTTCTTGAGGGATTGCGAGGAGGCGGCCAAAGAGGAGGAGTCTAAGGGACAGCTAGTGGATCCTTTGGGAGCGCTGCCCGTTGAGAGTGCTGTGCTGACCAGCAACAAGAGCGTTGAACACACGCAGATGAACGGCGACGCGACGCATGAGTCGACCAATGATGTATCGCATGACGCGTCGCATGATACATCTTTTGGTAAGCGCAAACTATTTATATATTTTTTCGTTATAGTATCTAATATTAATTTCTAAATCTCGTCCCGTCTTAAGCTACTCCGATATTCTTAAAGTTGCAGTTGCATGATTCTTTATATTCCTTTGTCTTTTTATCTCTCAAACTGCCTGTGGCGTTCTGATAATTCCTAGCTTACTATTATCATGCCATGCTTTTCTCTACTTATTTAAGTATTTATCAAGTTAATGCTGATACTAAAAACAAATATTTGTTATTAAATATTGTTAATTTTAATAGGTGAAGCTGAAGTGGAGTCAGTGAGTTCGGAACAGTCGAGTCATGACGCAGAACGAAGTCGCGAGGCGTCGTCTGTAGGCGAGAGTGACTCCGCGTCGACTGGACCCGACCAGCCACTAGTCAAGACGCAACTGCCTGCTGGCAAGGTGAGATTCCCGTTGTAAAATACATGCAGTTAGAGAGCGGTCAAGTCCGATCTGCTACTACGTGAAAGGATAGGAGTCACGCCCACGATCGATCGACACCAATTTCTCGTCTAGTGTAATAGTATCTTTACTCAGTGCTGTGAATACAGAAAAAATTACAAAATTGTTATATTCAGGTGTACAATAAAGTATTTAATAAATAAATACAGGATCATTTTTTTTTGTAGTGCTAAAAATTTGTAGCCTGATTCAGTCTCTGTTCCTAAATGCAACCGCAGTATTGCAAAATGAAAATTCGACTAGTATGGGGGGGACGCATAATTTACCTGCGCAAGCTATACTAAATCAAATTTTTGTTTTGTTTTAGAGTGAATTTTAGTACTGTGGTTGCATTTGGGAACGGACACTGAATTACTCTGCAAATTTTGCGCACTACATAAATAAATATAAATAATTATGTTAATGAATGTTTGGTAGGTGGTCCGTCGTCGCACGGGCGGCGGCAGCAGCGCGCGTGCGGCGGCGCGCGCGTCGTTCCCGGGCGGCCGGCCGCGCTCTGCGCACGAGCATACCTTGCGCGACACACCCGCTTCCTCTACTGAGCGCATCGGAGATGGTGAGCCAACCAGCTTCAACATAATTATGTATTTAGCTAGTTTTAAATAGGACATCATAGTATTAAAACAGTTAATGTAAATGTTTCGTAGGCAGAGTAATAAATTTTGTGAAAACAGTTAGTTATATTATTAAATTGACAGAATGAAGTAGCAGTAGAACATTATGTAGAAATAGCGGTATTATTATGTATATTGGAAATAATTTATTGAATTATGTCACAATGAGTATGGTCAACAGGATTCAGAGGCGAAGGATACAATTATTGTAACGCGACATAGAAAAAGTCGATAGGTTGAAAGAATTATATCCTTAATGAACACCTTAAAGAGTCTACTACGTAAGTGACTACTGCGGAAGATAAAAGGCTAATTTAATAGACACTTTGTATTATTAGACGAGTCATCAGAGTCCCCGTCGCTGCAGCCGTGGATGACGGTAGGCGAGAGCGTACAGTTACGGCTGAGCAGCAGCACCGGCATCATTGCGTACGCCGGACCCACACACTTCGCGAACGGCACGTGGATCGGCATCGAACTAGACGCACCCACTGGTGAGCTTACTGTTGATGGTATTAAGATAGATCATATACAAACATACACACAAAATATCCTGCCTTTTTCCTATAGCAGAAACTGCAGAACGCCAGGGCCGTAGTTCTGTTATTTCAATCGTGTCAGAATTATCTCGTAATTGCTGGTTTTTACAATGTCGTTCAACCCATTTTGACTTCTGTTGCGTAGGGAATAGTAGTCAGAATCTATAGAACTACACTTAACTGGCAAATAAAAGACTTTTACTTCTATTACCTAAGCAATAGAAGTCAAAATCGGTTGAAAGACATTGTAAAAACCAACAATTACGAGACCATTCTGACACGATTCAATTAGGGCCCAGATGCTCCGATCCTTACATGTCCCTTTTGCTTAGACAATATCATCATCAAACTTGACTTTGATTTAATATCGCATGGCAGTTTGGGCAGAGGGTGCCCAGTGTTGACCCATCACGATTTGTTTTGAGTTTAGCGCTCAACAAGGCTTTCTCAAGTTCTTTTCTTCTCTTTAATACTGTCTGCTGTAAAGCAGACAAAATAAAAAAATTACTGTTCGTCGGTCACATGTTGAGAGATACGGCGTTTAACGTGTTAAACAATTTAAAAAAAGTTAATTCGTCCTTCGATCCCGACTATTCCCGACTAGTTGAGCGTTACTCAGTTGGTTTACAAGGTAAGCTAATTTTTATTTCATTACCTAGGTAAAAACGACGGTTCTGTGGGAGGCACGCGATACTTCGAATGCCGAGCGCGGCACGGTATCTTCGTGCGGCCCGACAAGATCGTGCAGGACCGGCGCGGCCGCAGCGCGCGCGCCTTCCGGGACAACGAGCTCAAGAGGGCACAGAGCAAGGGTAAGCACACCGGCAGACAACATCTTATCAACCAGCGGGTCTACCGCGTTACTAATATTGTAATGAACGTCAACACTGGTAATAAACTTCAATACGATCGTGAGAGCCTAAACTTTGAGCGAACTTGTAAAAAAATTACCTATCATATAGTTGGGACTCCTATCTTCATGATCGGTAAAAAAAATACAAGTTAGCTCAAAGTTTAGGCTCTCACGATCGTATTGAAGTTTAATACCAGTGTCGATGTTCATTATAATTTTAGTTACGCGGTAGACCCGCCGCAGGGTAATCACGAGGCAAGCTCGTAATCGGAATCGACTCAATTTTGACACTACAAAAATATTCATTGCGTTGTTCCAATTGTCGGGTGGAGTGATTTTCAAAGCATGCCGCGCAATTTAGTGTTTTGGACTGTCAAAATTGAATTGATTCGGATTTAGTGAATCGTGATTACCCTGCCGATGTCAATCAGTGCTGGACATGGTTTCCTATTAAAACTCTTCAATAAACGATCGTAATTTAATTTTCCATAATCATGACACTTTATAAGTAGATTTTCACTGGAGTATTAGCAATAAGGAGGATTTTGAAAACATATATTTTTATTATATTTTAAGTAAATTTTAATCATAGCTTATTGTAATATCAAATCGAATCATTTACTCGCAAAATATTCATTGACAGCAGAATACAGGCAAACAACACGTTTTCGAACTTAAAGTTTTAGATTAGAAATACCGCTTGTTTCCAGGAGAAGGCCTACACAACCTACACAGATCGCGGAGTCGCGGCGACAGCATAAACGCCGTCGGCACCAAAACTAGGATTAGCAAATAAACCACCGTTACCGACGAGGGGCGTGACGTCATGCGACGTACATCGCTCGCTCCGCACCGACCCATCACAGTTCACAACGCGGACAAAGCCGGCAATGTATCGGACCGAATTTATATTTACGTCCCAAACTACTTGTATCATAGAACCCGCATTTTTATTTGCAGTCATGTAACTTGTATGGTGCTTATATGTATTGTAGATGTTTATTTACTACCCGTAAAGCAATATCGTTCGTCTTCATTTTTATTGTTACGTCGGGGACAGAGAAAGGGAAACGAGTCTCGGTTTCATTGACAACGTCAATAAAATACGTAGATGTATCGAAGTTTCCGGAATGTTCAACTTTTGATGTCATAAAGGACGAGAAGTCATCGGAAGTTTTGACCGCCCTGTAGATGTGAGTACAGCTGATCACAGAAGTGGTATAAAAATATGCAAATGTAAATCCTCAACTAATTACGTGCAACTGTAACGACAAGTATTTAATGTTTTCCTCTTTAATATTTTTGAGGTTCTTCACTTTTTCCCGTGATATTTAATAAAATTTAATATAAAAGATATAGTCAAATATGATAGAATTTGTCAGTTGTACATTTGATGTGCATCTATTTTAGCATTTAACGTTACCGCTTCTGTAATTGACTGCACCATAATTTTGTTTTTATCCTTTAAATGAAATTATTTTCAAATATTTGTAAATATAAATATGAAATTATAATGTGATTTATTTTTATCATTTTAAATTTTTCTTGTAAATATGTGGATTTGAGTGTGTATTATTATTTGTAATAATCATCGGTGATTAAATATCGTTTATTAAGTTATTTGTATAAATTCTTTGTAATGTATAGTTTGTGGTGATAGCTGTTACGGTAATGTATACTTATTTATGTATTTGTAGCTCATCGACCACTGCTGCTTACCTTCTTGTGACCCGCACAGTTTTATATTCTACGCAGGGAATATATTTTCTGTGATTTTGACGTTTTACTGTTTCTCTTCACTGTTACATTTTATATGACATTTAAAGTTAGGGTGAAGGATTTTATTGTTGTGCGCGTCTGTTAGTGATCTTTGGATAATATTATTAGAATCAAACGAAGTTTTAAAGTAAATGAATTCATGATTGTTTTACAGATCAATAACCAGCGCTATAAATTATATGCTTCACCCTATCACTTACAATAATATTCTTAATCTATACTTCATACTGCTCACGTGCATTTTGTGTTCAACACACGATTGCCAGTTTCGATTGTGATAGTATCTTGCCACCTAACTATTAAATATATTATTTTTAATTTCGACGCCTGCTTTTGCCCCTTTTATTTAAAGGTGTTTCTCAAGTAGTTTATGAAATCGTCCAATATTACATCTTCGTCCTTGTAAAAGACTTTGGTACTTAGTACACTAAACAGCCTCTAACGGACGACTCCAGTCCAAACATTGACGCTCCGATGTACGGCGCAAGCGGTGAGCGAAGGAAATACAATGAATACTGCCATTTAACTGCTTGTTATTCGATTAACGTACTCGTAATCGTATCTATTCTTAAATTAAAATTTAAATGTCGAATAAGCATCAATCGTCATTTTTGTGGCGACGAGTAGACTTGCCAAGTAGATGCTGTCAACTTTGACAGATGTGACGTCACAGATTCACTCATCTCTTGCGCCACACACATTATATCGATTAGGTTGTGTATATTCGAAAAGTTATGTAAATGTAGTCGTGAATCGGCATTCTGTAAATTAAAAAATGTCATTACTAAAAAAATTGTCCTCAATTTATTATCTCCATCCACATTCGAACAATAAATCGATGAGGTAGGTATCTATCTGTAATTAGTGAAACAGAAACCTTAATCGATGTTCTCTCCAATATAGTAATATGAAGAGATATAGATAATTTTTTTGAATAAAGCCTAATTTGGATAAAGTATCAAGATATTGTAGCGGCATAGTGCGCGTGTAATCGTATTAGGTAATGTCCACATTGTTCGCTCCGTGGTAATACGGGGCAATAGTCTTAGATCACCTAATGTATATTCCATCCTTTTAGTAAAGTAATCGTTCGTAAGTACACTAAATGAGTACACAACATAGAGTAACACGCCTGGTTATCTACTAGTGTTTGTAAGTCCCACTTTCAGCGTTCATTCATAGTCCGCCACTTGCCTCCATTCCTTGAGGGCAATTCTGTGACGTCACATTGTAGAATTACACATCGCTCGTCAATACGTATCATCATTGAATGTGTTGTGATTTGCCCTATGTCACTGTGTTGCATTCCAACATGTGACGTCAACGAATACCTCTGTAAACATATGTATATTTACATTTAAACGTAAGTTATTAATATAAAATGTTATTCAAAAATATTAACAGCTGTTTCGACGTATGCACTCGAGAATTTAATGCCAATTTTTAGTAGGGCCGCGATTCCATAGCGAGCGCTACGTGGCGTAATATTTCTCGTTGCGATCACTTCTAACTCGTTTGTATGGTTAACTTTGATGTAATGACGTCACCAGTCACCCCTCGCAATGGGACAGCGGTTCAAATAATTTGTAAGCATTGACTGACATCATATTTGTCACACATACATAGTTATCACTATTTACATTTATCGAATGCTTATTAGACTGTCGTACTTAAACATTCCATTTTTTCTATACATTTATCGTTCTAGCAGACGTTCAGTAGTATTTATCAGTGATTAGTTAGATTTTTAACTACAAAATGCGACTTAATGGCGTTTATTTTGCATTTTACGATTTTTAACTTTGAATGTAAAAGTATATTTACCATTATAATAAATAATTCTGGCCCTAACTAGGACAGCTCAATGTGTAGTTGACGTTAATAAAATCTAAAATGAAATATACGTATTTTCAAATCTAGTAGGATGTGTCTTTGAAACTCTTGATGTGCTTAAGTCCAGTAGTTTGGTAGAACACGGGCAAAGGACTAGCTGTCAAGCGAAGCAGGTATGAGGCCTTGGAGATACGTCAGGTCGGGGTAGGTGTCTCGAAGTGTGCACTAGGGCTCCTAGGTTTAGGCAATAGTGACCTTAAAAGCAGCGTCTCGTAGGTCCTAATTTAATTTTTAGAAATTAAGCTGACCATGTGCTGTGCTTTTGTTTTAAACAAATAGTTTTAGGTGAATGAAGTAATTTGTTGTTTATTATTATTTCATTTTAGAAAATTGTGTGTATTATTCGCAGTCAATTCAAGATATCACACGCTTTACGAATGTGAATGTAATATTATTATTTTATGAAATTGTGACTTGCATGGATTTAATTTTAGCGTAGATATCGTTTAAGTAAATTAATTTGCCAGAGTTGGAAAGTGTAAAATAAATAAATGACAAAATAATGTATTTCTAATTCTTTTTGTGATAAATAGGCAGCTACTTTGTAGCATAGATGGTTGCATCTTCATTACTATACACATAATGCATAATAAAGAGATTTTAATATTTAAATACAAAAATAGTTCACTTCTAGTGGAGATATTTTTGCCAAGTAGCAAGTTCGAGTCAACCATCGCTGTCATTATCAATAAATGTATTATAAAATATTATATTCGTATTTTTTTGTGTAGTAAGTAGATACCCTTATTAAATAGAACCATTTGAAAATGATTTCTTAACTTTTGCCATGTCGGTAGTATAGCTATAGTACTTGAAAGTTCAATAGTTTCGTTTTGTTTTGACAAGAACAAGACAAGACTTGAAACAAAAGAGAACATTTTTTGTAACTCAGACCGTCCTTAGATGGTCCTTAATATTTATCCAGACATTAGTGTCGATTCCTCAGAAAGAAAGAAAGAAAGAAAAATTATTTATTAGCACAACAAAAAAAAAACCAATAACAAAGAAAACATATAAAATAAAAGAGTTATTGTGCCAAAAGGCCGCAGCTCAGCATAATGTTAGGAGGCAGTGATACTGGCCACCTGACGCTGGTTTTCAGCTGCAACCCACGAGTGCCTCAGATGAAGAACCCGCTTACGCTGTCTATTCCGTTGCGCATTTTGACAGAACCTGCCGTGATTCTTTATAAGGCGGCCTTCTGATAACACTGACTTTTGAGAAATTCGCAACAAAAGCCTTCATTTTTTTATAATCCAAAAGAGGCATATTATGTCTCGAAAACTAAATAAGATACAGAAAAAGCTGGGTTAGATAGGTCCACGCACAGTGTCTGTCAGTGTCTGTGGGTCCACGCGCCTTTTTGCGTGATCACGCCCAATGAATTCAAAATCGGTAAATTGTCAGATGACTGCCTTTTAAAGAATCACGACAACATAAAAACTGGACTAAACGCATATATCATTTTCTTTTTCTAGTGAAACAAAGAGACATACGCCTTTAGTTTAAGTCCTATCAAAGTGCGCAAAAAAATGGACACCATTGAGAACCTCTTTTACCCAGAAGCTGAAAATTCTCGCATGCTTTGACTATCAAAGGAGTTATTGAGAAATGAAGACTAAGTAGCATGGATATTATTAGTACCTAAGTATACCCACCATTCATAATGATTGGCCTAGACATGAAATGGTAACTAAAAATAACCGCTCTAACAAACAATACCTACATAAAATTTGAATAATATTTTAGGTATGGTACGGCTACATAATAAGCTATAGATTTTCAGTATAAGCTGACCTCTCATTGTGCGGAAACACTACAATGCGAGGTCAGCTTATCCTGGAAATGTATAGCTACGCTGCGTAGGTATGTATGAGCTATGTAGATGGACACTAGATTCTTAAAACAATATACTTATTTCAAATTAGAAAATTAATGTAGGTATTTCAGTAGAAGGTAGATGCAAATTGGTGTAGGTATTAGTTAGATTACTTACGCTTATATTCTGGAATCTATTGCTATTGGTACATAATTCCTGAATAAAACATACCTACTGTCTTACGATTGGCAACATAATGTGCTGGGAACAAAGATTCCAGAATAATTCGGATCAAATACTGGCAATATCCTTTTAAATAATATTGGATGTATAATGAGTTACTTGTGCCTGTACCTATTGTTCCAATAGGAATTAAAAAATATTCCTTAAAAATGGCGCAAATAATAAATTTAAAAAAAAACTTAGTTTTATATTTAGATATTTTCTTTGTAACAAACATTTGCATTTAATTTAATTTCTGTACATACTTACAATACAGATTATCCATTGCGTGGAAGAGAAACATAGAATTTCATTAAAGGTAGTTAATGGGTAAGTAAAACTTAAACTCGGTAAGTAGGTAGATAGATTCGTAAAAGTAAGGTTAATTTCATTTTAATACGGAGGAATTAAGTGAATGTTAAATAAATTGAATATCAAACGTCATTTCAGTTTATAGCTCTGGAAGGTAAAGCTAAAATTTTATGCAACGATTAACCCACTATTTAACGTGAGCGGCGCATCAAGCTATAAGCAGTAGCGGGCGTAAATTCTTACGGTAAGTATGTTGAGTTAAAATAAAAACAATGACAAAGTATTTCAGACAGGAAAACCTGCAGAAACTTCTTCTAGATTGCAAGTCTTTCGCCTCTTATCAACGGCAATCAAACCCAGTTTATAAATGATAGTTTGAACACAGAACCTTGCAGTTTCCAACGCTGACGTAAGAACGTCTATACCCCAATGGCTTTTTACTGCCCTAATAAGAAAATATGATACCTGCCGGTTTGGTCTAGTGGTTGCAAGTGCAGTTGCTGTGTGTGAGGCTCTGGGTTCGATTCCCGGGACGGGCAAGTTGTTTTTGGGGGTTTTCTGTAAGGAAATTCTCATTAGCAGCCCGGAAGGAATTGTGCCGGATATATCAGTCTCACATTATTGAAATGAAATGAAATCGTTTATTTCCAGATAATTATATCCAATACAGAAATACAAAAACTTATATTAAAATGAAAATGGCTATACAATATGATAAACATCAAATAACTATATAATAATGTAGGTAGGTATCTAATAATTTTATAAATGTGTCTATACAACATTACAACTCTACCCAACCCTTCGGAGAATACAGCCGCGATGCAACAGAATCCTCTCCACTCGCTACGAGAACACTCTACACATTCCACGTTCTTTCGCTCTCTTCTGCAGGAACCACTTACTATGGTAGGAACTGCTCGCTACTGCCTATGACTTGCAGTCAGCACTCACCAGGGTTGTAACAGCGACAGTTGACCTTATTCTTGGGCGACGTCGCGCGAGTGTCATCTTGCCGTCGGGTGGCGCAGGGCGGCGCCCACGGCGACTGGTACGCGCTTCTGCCCACTTACCTGTACTGGTAGCAGAAGAAGGTAATTATTATTACCTACATAGCGATTTTAATTACCCTGAATGTCCCTTACACCTTCTATTGGTACCGATAAGTACCTACCTATATGTAACAACATTTTCATGTACATGGAATAAGTACCTAGTAGGCAGTTTTTCTATTCTTAATTAAGAAAATGGTAATCAAGTTTGTTGAATACGGACGAACTGTGAATCTCGTAGCAGAATTGATACCGCGGAGAGCGATCTATTAGTTATAGTGACGTTCTTGTACCTAATTATGTCTAGAAATGGTGACGAACGGTCAGGACGAACAGAACAGAACAGTTAGGTACATATCAAAACCCTACTGCCCATCAGTGATCACGGTAACCGAGCCTCGTATGTTAGTCAAAAGTCACTTATTATTGGGGAAGAATACGTATGAAAATTTATTAAGAAACTGGCGAATCAAAATCCCCAAGTACCTACCTAGTACCCAAGTACCTACCTAGGTACTTTAACTTCAAATCTTACTTTTTTGTACACCATACACTTAATCTATTTTAGTATAGCGATGCCGATGCTCGTTACAAAGGAGACATCGTTCCATAATGGCATGCCATTGGGACTTGCGTGACTTGCCATTTGCCAAGCTCTGCCTTTCGCAGGCCACCTTTTGTCAAAGACGTTCCAACCGGGGAAACAGGAGGAAGACTCCTCAAAATGACTTAAGAACTCATTTGATATTCTCCAAATATGGAGCAGGCCGCCCCTTCGTCATCCAACCAGGACCCTCGATTCGACTTTATAGGGTCTTACACAGTAAAATCTTTGAAACTAAAACCAGAGAAATGGATGAGGGTATTGGGTCTAGAAGAGCACAGGTCTACATTGAAAGACTTCGTGGACAAACCATTCCCAATGCTTCTGGTCGTAGTTTTGACGAATGCACTGCAATTGGTACCGGTCATATCGTTTCCATGCTACCTGAAGAACAAAGCCGTTTACTTTGTAAAGAAAAAGCCCGAGGCGATCCCGAAAGAGGACTGTTCGCACATGGTAATTTTTGGTAAGTATCTTTACACTCACCTCATCTTAGCAATGTCTTCAGTAGTTCTTCTGGAGATCTTCAACTTACTATGTTTTTATAAAATATATTATTTGATTCATCAGAACCATAAATTATGCAATCGCTAGTACTTATCTAATCTTTTCCAATAGGTGATCTAGCGCCAAGACTTATTGATGAACTAGCAGCGTTAGTAGATGAGGTGTTCGTGCCTCTGCTGTCAAATCCACTCAATCATGAAGGTTGGCCTCTTGTTGTCTCCCAAGATATCCTCAAACAAATTCACAATCTCAAGAGCACGGTGTATGAGGTGAGAGAAAAGATATAAATAGTTAATTAGCTACTGCATAGAATGTATTATAAGCAGCATACAGTCCTACTCGTATCTTTGCAAAATGAGTGTATTTTTTATTAGAGAATGATTTATCTATTCTTTTAAAGTACTTTTTATCAAATGAGACCTCGTATGATTCTTACTTGATATGAAATTAACGTCCATCCCTAAGGTATTGAATGTAATTAAATAAGATTAATTTAGATTTACTTTTGCTTAGGTGAAAGGCAAAGTAAATGGCCAAACGGTCCTACCAATGCCAGTGGGTGTGGAACTAGTGCATGAGGCAGAGAAGGAACTGCTCCGAGGCAAAGAAGTAGACTTATACTTGAAGAGTGCTATAGAAGGAGTCGTCATTAAGTGGGCACAGCAGATAAATGACGTCATGATGGAAGATTCCGCGCAAGCCTTTGAGAATGCACAGAATCCGCTACCAAGTGTCGGTTAGAAACATTTTGAAATACCTATCGTAGTTGCCATATCAGTTACGTGATTATAATTAAGGATGTGAAGTAGTAGTTAAATAATTATAATAGTGCCAAATTATGGGACAGGAAATTATTACGCCATTATGGTATATAGGAAACGTGAATTACAAAATCACTTGTCAAAGTGTCTATACACTTTAAATCAGTTGAACTTTTCGTATTAAGCACAAAATATGAAGAATCCTTATTGTATTTAACGTTTACGACTTTTCATAGAATTGGCGTTTTGGAAATCAAGACTAAGCAATCTGAACTACATCTACGACCAACTGCGTTCTGAGAGGGTGAGGTGTATGGCGATGATACTGGAGAAAACTACGTCAGCCTACTATCCTTGCTTCAGCAGACTCTTCAAGAATATTGTCTCAGGTTTGGATGAAACGTGTTCTACAGAGACTACTTTAGCAATTTAAATTATACAGACATCACGACGGTTTTGCTCTGATGTAATCTGCCTATATTTTTTTTCTCTGAGGGCAAGGATATTTATCTACATATAATCATAAATTATATTTTTACCGCGAACTACCAATTCCATTACAGCTTTGGCAGAGGCTCGCGAAATCGACTTATACCTACGACCACTGGAGAAGCATTTCCAGGGACTAGAAGAAATTGACTTTACTGAGTGTCAGCCATTATTCCGACCTTTATTCCACGTCATCTGTATGATCTGGAGGGACTCCAAGTACTACTGCAACTCGTCCAAACTCATTGTGCTTTTGAGGCAGATATCCAACTTACTTATTCATCAGGTAACGATATAATAAGTCGCGTGTATTTAAGAATAGACTTCTCAAAGCACTAATTTTCAACTTCCAATATTCATAGAGTGAATCCGGGAATATTGATGTAAAAAACCAAAGATGATGAAAAAGTGTGGTGTTAGCGTCAGATAAACTATCGCTACTTCATGTGGCAAACTTTTAAATTGTACCTACGAGCTACGTGGAAACCACACGCAATTGTTTTACTGCTCCGTATATAATCAGTCAGTTTTGTCTAGTTTAGTAGATGAGGCTCTCTGAGCGTAGGTACTGCGTGAGATCAATCGTATTTTAACTGAGTTCAGAAGTAGGTTAATGAAATTTCAAATTGGCCTGTTATTTTCGAAAACGAAGAAACAACGCTAGTTTTCTTCGTAAATTGCGCCAGCACATATCTCGTTAAGCTTGAACAGCGATGCGGTGTGGATAGATGGTGTATGGTGTATGTCAATCATTTAGGTACCTATCATGATGACTGACAAGTTGGTAGACATGTTGGTTTGATTCGCATGCGAACGCATATCCTAAGGACGCCTGTAAATCAAAGTTAGGAAGATATTTAAAAGAGTTTAAGAGTAGGTATCATCTAGGTACATACCTGTACCTACGTACAGTCGAACAAAAAGACAGGTATACATTATACGAGATCACCAGATACCTAAAATCTACATGAAGTTTTCTTAGGAAATTATGGATACTTTTGTGTATTACCTATCTATTAATAAATTAAGTAATTTGACACTTGATATGTATGCTCGAAAGTTTAAAAGACTTAAGTAGGTACTTGTAGTTGAACTTTAATTAGGTATACAGGGTAATTTGTAATTCACTAATAATACTTTCAGGGTTAAGTACTAATCAATTTGTACATCTTTTACTATACGACCAACAATGAAATGAAAAGAATCGTGAAAAGAATCTAACTTTTCATACATTTTGATGGAGCAAGGTTGATCTTTTGTATGAAAATTGTGTATTTTTTCGCTATTTCAGAGTTGTTCCAATACTAGAATTTGTTCATATTGATAATATTAGTGAATTACAAATGACACCGTATAAGTAAACCTCTTTAAAAAATCCATCATCAATTCTTCAAAACTTCTTCGGAGGAACCCGTATGAAGCAAATCAATCGCGGGCTAATTGAAAGGCGTTCATAATCTATTATTAGATGCGTAACATTCTTGAATAATTAAGTCATACGCGTTAGCAATAGTAGATACATGATAACGATTACCAAACATTTAAATGCTTACATGAATGAACTAAATTAGGCTCCCAAGATTGCGTTACAGCTTTAATAAGGAACTTGCTAAAGAAATTATGTTAAAAATCGATAAGTTGTGAAAAATGCTTTATTCAAAGATTATATTTTCTTTACAAATTATCTTTATTATAAATTACGTAAAACGAAAAGTTATTTCAAACATCTTCATCGAGTTTATGATGTCACTCCTTGGCGTTTCCTTGGTAAACATATTCAAACGCTATCTATAAACACAGCATATATTATATACTGTGCTATAAACCAGCGATGCAATGACGTCATGTCACGTGACTGTGTTTTGGCGCGAACATTTGAAAGTCATATTTTTAATTGTGATATTTTATTTATTTGTGGAAATTTTCTTTTTACTATGTTTACTTAATCCTTCAAGCTTTACGATAAGATACATATAAGTTTCCTATTATTCTTAGACGATAAAAGCCTGACCTTATTATATAAGCACCTAAATAAAACCTAATAAAACAATTCGGTACCAGCTGGCGACAGCCTCATCCTGAGTTGTTTGTAGTAAAACCTTTGAATTATTAACTTCGGATATTCAAACATCGAAAATAGACGTGGAGTTAATAAATTCACGATTTATGAACTTGCAACTTATCACGAATACATGAGGGAGCTACCTATAAAACAAAATCGTTTTGTATCTCTTGCGGCATACGATAGTCGACCTCGGAATCGGTCACAGCCTACAGGATAGGTCTTTATTCCCGCTTCATTAATAAAATGGGATCTTACAATAGGCAGTAGCATCCTCAACGATTTTGTTTCTTCGTATAGAAAGTTAACGAGTATGTTTTGAGATGAAAGACTAGTTCATTTTGCAAAACACGCAACATTTATTCAATAAATTATTATTTTATTTTAGGCCAAAAAATGCCTCGATCCATCCACGTTGTTTCACAGCGACATAGACGAAGCAACACTACGCATCCAAGTCACAATCAACATACTCAAAAAGTTTCGCACCACATTCGAATATTTCAAAGAGAACATGGCTAAATACTTCGTAGACAGAAGAGTGATTCCCTGGACTTTCCATCCTAACGCTGTGTTTGAGAGACTCAACAGATTCTTGGATAGACTCAATACCATTCAGTGGTTCTTCAAAACAGTACTGGAATTTCAAAAGTTGGAAAAGATAGAGATTGGTGGTATGAAAGGAAGAGTCCTCGGAGGCCAAATAAGAGATGTATCAGCAGAATTTGACGCATACTTTCATGGTTTTGCATCTAAATCATATGACGTATTAGATCCTGATGATGAGACATTTAATGATGATTTTAAAGATTTTCAAGAGAACATAATTGACTTGGATCTAAAACTTTCAACCGTTTTGGTTGAATCGTTCGATAATTGCACGACATTAGAATCTATTTTCAAGGTAATAAGATTGCATGTCTGTATTGAATTATTTATTGAAAACTCAATTACATGAGTAATTTAGTAATTGCAGAAGTATCAATTACTTATACTAATATTGATTTGATTTCAGCTGATAGACGTAGTGGGTTCGGTTTTGGATCGACCTCTTATCAGTAGAGAGTTTACAGCGAAATACGTTGAAATCATTGTCATGCTTGAACAAGAAATAGAAACTTGCGAAGTAAGTTATCATTAAACTTTAACTTTAATAAGATTGTGAGTTGGAATTACTTACTTATCCAAAATTATTTATAAAATTAACGATGCGCAATGAAGACACGAAGAAAACCTTTTGGGAATTGAAGTTGGATGCAAATAAGAATTTCTTTCAGGAACTATTCAATGAACAAAGCAACCGCTTGGAGCGCTACGGTATGATGGAAGTAGACGCCTTCCTGCCTCCCGTAGCGGGGGGCCTCCTGTTCATGACGACGCTAGCTGCAAGGATCACAAAGCCTATAGCTAGCTTTCGCAATTTGCCGCACCCGTAAGTCATCCTGGGTGGGGCAAATTGCGAAAGCTGATTATCTGGCTTATATTCATCCATATTCCTTACAAAACTCCATGTTATGAGGTTTCATGTTTTTGGATTTTAACTTTAGTAGATTTGGTGCCTTTTATCAATCACAGTTTTCTTCGTGCTTTTTAGGACATAGTAGTATGACATGCGAACATAAATGGCTTTTCATATCTCTGATTTAAATAATGACATGCATGTTTAATTATATTTTATCAAAAATCAGGATTAAGGGTACGGACGAAGCGAAGAAAATCTTCATTAGGCATGAGGAATTAATTGAAAAAATTTACGCCTTCAAGAAGAAATATTTTTACGAATGGACGTTGACTGTTTCGAAGATTATTGAGGAGACGACTAACAATATGATCCTTGCACGACAGGGCTCAGATCTAGTGTTGAATTTTCATCCGATGGTTAGTTCTTATTTTTTCTACAATTGTATTATTTTGAGGGCTAAGAAGAGTTGGCCTTTTCTTAGCAGTTGGAGCTATATGCCTTGAGGACGATAGATGGTGCCAATTGAAATATTGGGAGTTTTCGGTCGTTGGTAATATTCGCTTCGTGACTACATCAATTGCAATGTTTATCACGCAAGACATAATAGTCATGTACAGGATTTAACTCCGAAACATTATAGGTACCGATTAAAAAAAACTGATCGAGCACGTCAAAATGATTCAAATTTCTCTTCAGCTTATAGACATTTTGAAAGAAGTTCACCATTTACGTACAAACGAAGACGTTGCAGACATGTTACCAAAAGATGGATTGACTATATTCGAGAAGCAGGAAACATACAGACAGTACAGGATCAATTTGGGTATTACTATCGATTGGTACAATCAGATAAGGAAGAACAGTCAAAAAGTGGAGTTTGATTTAGTGGAAGATGAGATAAAGGCGATTGATCAAAGAATTGAAATGGCACAGAATGAACTTAATTGGAATTCACAAGGTGTGTTCAAATAACTTTAGAGTAAACCATGATAATTTCATTGTCTGATATTAATTTCGAATATTTAATTTTAACTTTTACTCCTAGATGTGAGCAACCATTATCTTAATTTGCGAAATTACATTTTATTAATTTCAGATCTATGGAATTATTTACAAGAATTACATAGGTTAGTGGGTAATTTGTTTGAGAGGATGTCAAAAATCCAAGACAATTTAGTAGAAATAAAGGAAGTAATGAAGGACTGGTCGGCACAACCTTTGTTTGAAAGAAAGGAGGGAAAGAAGGTACATTATCTATAAAAAATATATTTGCAACCTACTTGAAAGCTCATTAAGAATATTGGGACAGTTGATAATTATTTCACCGATTTTCATAGGATACTTTATTGAATTTGGAAGACCGGCCGGAGAAGAAAGCCAAAAGGTATAATGCCATAGAGACTACCGCTAAGAGAATCAATGAACTGTTGGATGAAAACATGCAACTGTTCAACATGCAAGATAACCAGAATAGTCAGATATGGATGAACTACGTTGCTTTTATTGATGCATTGATAGAGGAGTCGCTGTTCAAGACTATTGCTTGCAGGTATTGAATAAAGTCATATAGGTATTATATATAAAATCTTAATTAAGTCTCAATATGGAGACAGTCTTAAATATTCATATATTCTGGGAATCTGGAATTAGTAAGGCCCTTTAAAAAATCTAAAAGGTTATCATTAAATCGGAATTTCTTTCTTTTTTCAGTTTGGGCTATATATCAGAGCACATGAACCCTAACAACAAATTGGCTCCGTTATTCGAAGCTCAACTTGAATTACTCGATCCAGACATGGTATTCGCTCCAAGTTTAGAGCCAACCGCTGAAAAAGGATTCACAGCATTGATTAAAGGTCTTATTGCTGATGTATTAAACATGGCAGGTTTGATTGAAAGGATTGATAAACAGAAAGGACAATCGTATGAAAATGAAATAGTTAGCAGTGAAGATATTATTGAGATGAAAGAAGACATTTTGAACGGAATCGAAAAGGTAATAAATTTAGACGTTAACATTAATTTATGTAATTGAGAAAGGGATTGTGGCTAAATGGTTACTGTGCAAATCAATAGCTATGAAAGAGAAGTAGCTTACTGATGCTATAAAAAAGACATTTCTCTAAATGGATATTTCAGTGATAATAGAATTTAAAAAAAAAAAGTGATCTGTAGGTAATATGTTATTTATTTTTCAGGTAATTGAAGATGCAAATGAATTTTGCAAAACATTCGAGAATTACTCCTACTTGTGGCTCGAAGAAAGAGATGCCGTAATGGAAATATTTCTCACGTATGGCAGGATATTGACTCCAGATGAAGTAGACAAGCTTGCTTTAGATGAAAAAGATAGAGTAGAAGGAGACTGCCCAGTACCTTGTGCACCTAAAATGGAGGGTTTTAGAGAACAAATTGATCATTATGAAAATTTGTTCATGGAGATAGAAGATATGGAGCCTTATAAAGTTTTTAGTAACTGGTTTCAGGTTTGTTCCACATATTTCTAAAGTGTTTACATACTTTAAAAACAATACTATCCAAACATGAACGAAAAAATAAAACGACTGTTACGACAGGTGGACATCCGACCATTCCGACAAGCTCTTCTCAACACGGTGCGGAAATGGGGCAACATGTACAAAGAGCATCTGGTCAATAACGTGACGTGTAGTCTCAGTGATTTGGGCAACTTCATACGTGACGCTGATGAAGGTACAATACTAATACTAATATTTTTGGATCAACTAGCGCATGTCGCCAATTAACGTTTAAGTCAGGATAATCCCTTGGAAAGTTAAAACTGTAACATTTGTAAGTTTTATTATACAAAAATTTGGAAGATAAATTGGATTTAGAAGCTGTAGAGTAAATAATTGGCAATACGAGCAATGATACATATAAGATAAATTATAACTACCTACGTAGCTTATGAACTTAGTATTGTACGAAATTAAAAAAAGAAAGTATATTTTGATGATATTTAAGATGAGTAACAAATTACCTCCCCCAGGCCTTCTCCAACCAGTGCCAGAAGGTGACTACGAAGCCCTGGTTAGAATAATGGGATATTTGATGCACGTCAAAGACAGGACTGTCACAACAGATGATATGTTCCAGCCATTGACTGAAACGATTGAATTGTTGAAATTTTATGACATGGATATACCGGAAGAAGTTAATGTATTGCTACAGGTAATTGTGATTAAGATCGCAATCGATACAGGCTGATATGATTATCTTTATTTGTATGCAAAATCGTAACTATTTAAATAAATCTGTGATCATTAAATTTTTCATAGGAACTGCCAGAACAATGGCAAGCGACGAAAAAGTTAGCACTAACGGTAAAACAACAAGTAGCGCCATTGCAAGCAGCCGAAGTGTCCGGCATCAGGAAGAAGATATCCACCTTTGATAGCCATGTCACTTACTATAGGGAGGTTTTCAAGAGATACGAGGTGAGAACTATAAATTCGATCAAGCATTGCCTGGAATTGATAAATTACTTGTTGAATTAGTCATAGCCGTTGTTTGATAAAATAGCAGAATCTGCGGAATATGTACTTACATGTTACGAGGATGCGGTACGAACATTAGTTAACAATTTTACAATTTATTGTATATCATGGGTATTAATTTTACAGTTCTTCAAATATGATTGCGAAGATCCTTACGAAGTGATGTCGAGAGTAGATTATGAACTATTGTTCTTAGAAGAAGAGATGAGAGGCATTCAGGAGTCAGGATCCTTATTTGAAGTAAATGTACCAGAGTTTAAACTACTAAAGCAATGCAGAAAGGAATTGAGAATGCTAAAGGTAAGAACTTTTAAGTGTAAATTATATTATGTCACACAAAATATACGAATGCAAATAAAGCTTTAGCCCGGCAAGCTTGGTTAACTTAACAAATTTTGAGCACAGAATTAGATCAAGGGTTTGATGTTATAGTCAGAGTTTTGATGATTACATTGCAGCAACTTTGGGATTACGTACACATAGTGAGAACGAGCATAGAAGATTGGAAAACCACACCATGGCGAAAAATTGACGTTGAAAACATGGATATTGAATGCAAGAAGTTCGCTAAAGAAATCAGATTGTTGGACAAGGAAATGAGAAGGTAAGGATATGCTATTTTATAATCCAGTATTAAAGAAAAAAATAACAGGATATTGGAAGATACAAGTTTTAAAATAATAATAGTATCCGCTCGTTTTTAGCTGGGACACATACATGAACTTGGAATCGACAGTGAAAAACATGTTAACATCCTTACGAGCTGTGGGTGAGCTACAAAACCCAGCAATCAGGGAAAGGCATTGGGACACACTAATGAGTACAACCAAGGTGAACTTTGTAACATTTGGGAAAATTAATAATGAACTGTAAATAAAATAAAATGTAAATATAATAATATGAATGTTGTGTTAGCACCTTCGAGATCAGGATAGCGAATCTGCGGATGGGTTTGGAATTTTGAATTATGCATTTTGCATGGTCGTTCGGAGCTACCATTCCATTTGTTGGGAGTCATATAAACACTTTTTTTTCCATTAAATTTATTTTGTGAATTGTTTAAAATTTCTTCGGGGAGCAGATCTGATTTTGTAGAATAATAAAACATGATTGCAAAATGGTAATGGTACCTCCTCGTTTGACACGGTGGCGGCATGCATTTGCTTTGAATGAAATGATCACATAATTGTACAGTTTCAAAATTGCCTGACTTTTGTATTATACAACTCAATGTTCTGAAAGTATACATTGAATGAAGTGTTATGCGAATGTAAATATGTTTGTGATTCACAGAGCTTAGCAGCATTACCACGTGAACTCACTGTAAGTATGACAATGTTGCGGTGTGTAGAGTGTACATATTTGAATGTCCCAGAAGGCTAAGCATGAATTTTTTGACGTATCGTCACATTATACATGTTTAATCCATGATATTTTTTGAAAATAATATAACCAGTATTTTTACATTTTCATGAAACAAGTGTGTGTTGCGTAAAATTAAACAAAAATGCGATAGTATCTATTACTGTATGTTTTATTCAAAATTTTCTTACGTTAACGTTACGATTCGTCACAAACATTCGTGCTCGGCCTATTGTACTATATAACATAAAGTATTATATCCTCTATAATATTATTTCCATTATGTAATTTATTTTCTACATATTCACCACTTTAATAATCAATATCACTGCTTCGTGTTAGCGCGTATGAGAATGCGTCATAACTCTACCAATTTTGTATTATAATGAATTGTAATTATTCTTCTTCGAAAAGTTCACACTTACGTAAGTATTTAACACGATTTAACAAAGCACAAACACTAATTAAAATTAAACTTAAATCTGTAGAGGTAACAACCATATTTTGTTGATATTTAAAATATTAGTTACTAAAATTGTATGAGATAATAATACGTATGATTGTAATAAAACAGGTAAGAATCGTAATGGATCAAAACACAACGCTAGCAGATTTACTCGCACTAAACTTGCATGAATGTGAGGAAGAAGTAAAGAACATAGTAGACAAAGCGGTGAAAGAGATGTCGATGGAGAAGGTACTCAAGGACTTGAACACTACTTGGAGTCAGATGGAATTTGAACAAGAAGTCCATACGCGGACACAGTGTACGTTGCTGAGGGCGAGCGAGGAGCTAATTGAGACTCTTGAAGAAAATCAGGTAACTAATAATAATGAAATATACTAGACCATAATAAAAACTATATAAAATAGTTTGAATGAATATTACGTACTTACATATATTAAAAAATCGTGAAACTTAATCGAAATACGATACGAGCCTCTTTTTCAAATTAGCGGTAATAATGAGTAAAATTTGGAATAACGATTTTAAAACTTATTGTAATTCGTTATAATCATATTTTAGGTTCAACTGCAAAACTTAATAACATCGAAGTTTATAGCATATTTCTTGGAAGAGGTGTCGGGTTGGCAGCAAAAGCTGTCGATAGCGGACCAAGTGATCACAGTATGGTTTGAAGTACAGAGGACTTGGACACATTTGGAGAGCATATTCATGAGTTCCGAGGATATTAGAAAACAGCTACCTGATGATTCGGCTAGATTCGACAGAATTGATGCTGAATTCAAGGTCAGATATTTGATGTTTTAGTTTTTTCAGTTAGTGTTTGCTTAAAAATGGCAATTTGTGTATTTTCTATGACAACTGAAAAGGGGTAAAACCAATAATAAAAAATATATTTTTTAATAACTTGAGAATTGACTAAAGTTTAGTTAAGATACCAAAGAAAAACTAATTCGTAAATTTTTGGCTTTTCCAGATATTATCCACAGACATGGCAAAAACTCCAAATGTTGTAAAAGGTACTAATAAAGAAGGATTAGTCGAGCAACTTGATATTCTTCAGAAAGATCTTATCATTTGCGAGAAGGCTTTGGCTGAGTATTTGGAAACTAAAAGATTGGCTTTCCCAAGGTTCTATTTTGTGTCCTCAGCAGATCTGTTGGATATTTTATCCAATGGAAATCAAGCCGATTTGGTTATCAGGTTAGTTATTCAAAGGCTATGTAGAGTATCTTTAATAGGAGCTCTTAATTTGTTCATAATTATATCTTCGTGCAAAGTGTATATGATAAAGTCATTCTAAATATTACTGAATTTGAGCAGAGATATATTATTATCACTAAGGGATTTTGTCTAATTTTTGAACGTAAATGCTGTGAATACTTAAAAGTACTTATAATGTATTACGTTTCCAGACATCTGACAAAGCTTTTCGATTCGATTGCAAAGCTGAAATTCATAGATAACCAAGCACCAGGCGAAAAGGTCGCATCGGGTATGATAGCTAAAGACGGAGAGCTTGTACCGTTTCATGGATCATGTGATTGTACTGGACCTGTAAGTACCTATACTTATTATGATTGAAAATAGTAAATTATTTGCATGGTCTGTAATAGGATGTTATTGCGAGTATAGGAGAGTGGGGAACTGTCTCCAGCAGGAGTTTTGTTTATAAAAAAGGAAACGAATAGATCAAGTGTTAGACAAAAAACTAGCATAAAGAAGAAAAAATTATAATTGTGATACATTTAATTTTAGGTTGAAATCTGGCTCAACAGACTCCAAGACATGATGAGGTCAAGTATAAGACATTACTTTGGAGAAGCGATAGTATCTTACGAGGAGAAGCCCAGAGAACAGTGGCTCTTTGATTTCATGGCTCAGATATCACTATGCGGGTCTCAAATCTGGTGGACAACTGAAGTGAACATGGCATTCGCGAGACTCGAGGAAGGATATGACAGCGCTTTAAAAGATTATTACAAGAAACAGTTGTACCAGCTGAGCACATTGATTAGCTTGCTGATTGGAGAGTTGACTAAGGAAGATAGGCAGAAGATTATGACGATTTGTACTATAGATGTGCATTCGAGAGATGTTGTGAGTAAGATGATTCAAGCGAAGGTGGAGGCTGGATCAGCGTTCCAGTGGCAGTCTCAGCTCAGACACAGGTTTTGTGACAAATTTTTGAATCATCGGCACTATATTGTATGGGGTTGTTTTCATTTACACTTTTGTTACACACGCACGAAGCTTTTTATACAAGGTTCTTCCTTGCTAACCCCGATCCCTTTAAGGGGTATTTATACTCATCATTGTAAACAACGTTTACTATAGGATCAGCACTGATATCGCGAAAAAAATATTACTTATTCCATACATTTAGTCGAGTAATATTGATTACAGGTTTGGTCCCATAATAAAAGTTGCTCATAATGTACAATAAACCCTTAAAGGGATTGGGACTAGAAAGGTTGGACCTTATATTAAGAATTTTGCAATTCGTGTTTTCAATATATCAAATAATTAATTTTCTATTTTCAATTATGAAGATAGATAATAAACTGTAGCTATAGATTTTATACTGCTAGTATAGAATTATAATTATCTGTGACTATAGATACTTAAAAAATGACTAGGCCTTGTGTATAAATATTTAACAAGCTATATTTGCGTAACCATGAGGCGTTTAACTGTTACGAACACATTTACAACGATGCGGCTCCAAGTGAAAACAATGCAGCTTTAATTACTCATTAAATCAAACATTAATCATACCAATTATTAGGATTTACATTTTAATGCCTAAACATGTCAAGAGCTGAAACATAAATTATTGATATATTCGCTGCGCTGTATCGAGATAATAGTATATCATCTTTCCATATATTTCCATAAGGAAAGATAAACCCCTAGATACCTACATACATACATATGATGAACAATTAAACAAAAAAAAATCTGTCTTATTCACGAAGCGGCCTTGATTTCAGATGGAGTGAAAAGGATTACCATTGTTTTGCGAACATCTGCGATGCTCAGTTTACGTATTGCTACGAATATTTGGGAAACACCCCAAGATTGGTTATCACTCCGCTAACTGATCGTTGTTACATCACTCTGACGCAGGTGAGATATTATTATAACTTGAAAATAGCTTTTGATCTTGGAAGAAAAAAGACAGCAGACCCCAAATAAAAATGGGAATCTAGGAGGACGATGGGATCATTTTGGATTTTGATAATAAAAATATTAAATCTTTTGTAAATTAGCCTTCTTCCAATAATTGTTCTTCAACTATATAAGTTGAAGAAGTCGAGGCGAGGGATCATAGTCGGGAGTACTAGGAAGAACATAAAGCAATATAACCCTGCAAATAAGTAAAAGCAAAGAGTCACCAAATATCAAAAATGGGTACACTCAAGCGATGAATGATAACGTTTTAATAATGCCGATATTGGCATTATTAAAATATTAGCATGTAAGCTCGTTCATAACAAAAACTTTTTTATAATATTTTATTGTAATTTTTTTTAGTCTTTACATCTGATCATGGGCGGAGGTCCTGCTGGGCCAGCTGGTACTGGAAAGACTGAGACCACTAAAGATTTGGGAAGGGCACTGGGTATTATGGTGTATGTCTTCAACTGTTCAGAGCAAATGGACTATCAGGTAATAGAAATTATTCTCTAAGCTGATTTGAATACATCCCGTCAGTAATTGCAGGAATACAATTTCTATGATTCTTTTCTTTCGTGAACGGGTGCCGTCTGTCGGAACTGGTCAGCTTGTAACTGCCATGGCAATCTTATTCACAGGCAAATCATTATTATCCTAGTCTTATTTTTATTCACATTAAATTACATTATTCTCGCAGCTCTTACCACAACATTGTACTGATAAAGATTATAATCTATTTTTTTAAAAGAGTTACCATGGAGTTTCTTGCCGGTTCTTCTCCATAGGGTCTACTATTTGGAACCGTGCACCTAGAGTCTCGACATTTCATAAGTGCCTGTATCTGGTTTACATGAAATAAAGATCTATTCTATTCCTATTCTATTCTATTCCTATGTAATATGGTGTGACTCTTATATTTTTTTAATTTCAGACATTATTTGAGTTTCTTCATTAACTTTAATTTTGTTCAACTATTCCTTACCCTATTCCGTTTTGGACATAGGTCTTTCCCAATTTCTCCCAATCGTTATTTATTTATTTATTTTGTAACATCATTACCTATGCAGGCTGTAATAGATATATCAGTCTGTTGTATAAGAATTCATTTAGATGAATTGGTTTCTTTGTCAATGAATATCGTGGATAAGATTTTCTAACAATGGACATTACCAAAACTAGATTATAATACGGCTTGCAATTGTATGACTATGATTCAAAATTCTAATTTCCTTTCTAAGAAACTGACTAAAATGTTGACAGTTACATTATCCACTATTAGTTACCGCTTATGTTTCTAAACAACCTAACTAGTTCTATTTAGGTCATTTCTGAACAAAAGCGAAACTTGTCCGATCTTGTTACCTACATCCAATATTGGAGAAATGAAACCGGGTATTAGATAGGCTTAATAAATTGTGTTCCTTTTCAGTCTTGCGGCAACATCTACAAAGGGCTGGCACAGACTGGCGCTTGGGGGTGTTTCGACGAGTTCAACAGAATCTCGGTTGAGGTGTTGTCTGTCGTGGCTGTGCAAGTGAAGTCCGTACAAGATGCTATAAGGTGAATCATAATAACTATTAGTACATTTATATTGTTTGATTTGGTCAGTCCGTAATATGGTTCCATTAAGGTTCAGTATTTCAACGTAGCTGATACTCTGATTAATTTATTGAAAAACCATAGTAACTTTAAATCATGATTATTTATTCATCTATTCAAGATAAAATCTATATTTTATCTTATCATTATTCATGATTCATATTGCATAAAAAGAGGCGTTAATCTACTACAGTCTTAAAATAAAAATATCAATTCACATCTTTATTACAGAGACAAAAAGGAAAAATTCAACTTTATGGGAGAAATAATAGTCTTAGTTCCATCAGTTGGTATTTTCATCACTATGAACCCAGGTTACGCTGGTCGTACAGAACTGCCTGAGAATCTAAAGGCTCTGTTCAGACCGTGTGCTATGGTCGTCCCTGACTTTGAACTGATCTGCGAGATCATGTTGGTTGCTGAAGGGTTTCAAGAGGCTAAGATATTAGCCAGAAAGTTTATCACGCTGTATACTTTGTGTAAGGAGCTGCTTTCAAAGCAGGATCATTATGATTGGGGATTGAGAGCGATTAAATCTGTGCTCGTTGTTGCTGGGTCTTTAAAGGTAAGCATTGGATTGTATTAGCGTGAAAATTGCATTTTGGAACATCGTTCAAATTTTTGTTTCATAAAATAAATATATCTAATTATATTGAACCTACTGTTGTTTCCTCTATGTAGAGAGGTGATCCCGGAAGACCTGAAGAGGAAGTTCTGATGAGAACTCTTCGTGATTTTAACATACCAAAAATTGTGACAGATGACATGCCAGTTTTCATGGGACTGATTGGAGATTTATTTCCCGCTCTAGAAGTACCAAGGAAACGAGATTTAGAATTTGAAAGAACTGTCAAACAGGCTGCAATGGATCTATCTTTACAACCTGAAGATAATTTCATTCTTAAAGTAGTGCAATTAGAAGAATTGCTAGAAGTCCGTCATTCAGTCTTTATCGTCGGTAACGCCGGTACAGGAAAAACTCAAGTATGGAAGACATTATTCAAAACTTACCAAAATCTTAGGAAGAAACCTATTTTCAATGACTTGAATCCTAAAGCAGTGACCAATGATGAACTATTTGGTATTATTAATCCGGCAACAAGAGAATGGAAAGATGGTTTGTTTTCCGTCATAATGAGGGATCAGGCGAACCTTCCTGGGGACAATCCAAAGTGGATTGTGTTAGATGGTGATATTGATCCTATGTGGATTGAGTCTTTGAACACCGTGATGGATGATAACAAGATATTGACATTGGCTAGTAATGAACGAATAGCACTAACTCCAGTAATGAGGTTGATGTTTGAGATTTCTAACTTGCGTACTGCAACACCTGCCACAGTGTCAAGAGCTGGAATTTTGTATATCAATGCACAGGATTTGGGATGGAACCCGTAAGTAAATTATTATTCTCCTTTGGAGTAGTTTGTTATAGAAAGTAGAACGTATTAGGTAATAAGTTTTAAATTATTACTATTATTAAAATGGTAGATTTTCTTTTGTTTATATTCAGTAATAGATGAATATTGTGATTCAAAATTGAAGTTTAAATAATTATAGTTATATTTAAATGTTTGCTATTGTATATCTCGAATACAAGTATAAATTAATATCATTCCTAGATACGTCACAAGTTGGGTTGAAACCAGAAAGATACCTGCAGAGAAGTCTAATCTAGTTGTACTCTTCGACAAGTACATACCATCGTGCTTAGAGACGGTGAGGACACGCTTCAAGAAGATCACTCCTATAGTGGACATGGCTCATGTTCAGATGCTTTGTCATTTATTAAATTGTCTACTGGTACCTGAAAATACACCACCGGAATGTCCCAAAGAATGGCATGACATATTCTTCGTGTTTGCCTGTGTTTGGGCCTTTGGATCCGCTATGTTCCAGGAAGCTAGTGTTGATTATAGAATTGGTAAGATTTTCGTTTGATTTAAGTATGAATATTTGTTTTATGTTTGATTATAAAATAAAGAATGGGATTTGGATTTGGTGATATCATAGATTTTGAAAATTGTTATGTGTTGTAGAATTCTCAAAATGGTGGAATAATGAATTTAAGAGCATCAAATTTCCCGCTGGTGGGACGGTGTTTGATTTCTACATAGATCACGAAACAAAGCAGTTCACTCCATGGACTGAGAAAATTCCAAAGTTTGAGCTGGACTCCGATGTACCCTTACAGGTAAGACATCAACTTACATTCTTTAAAGATTATCTGTTAAAGCGATTCATAGGAGAGGACCTGGTGCTTGTAAAGCATTTTAAATATCGTAGATTACAAAAAAGATTTCTCGCTATTTTGAACGCTAGCTTGCCACTGTTTTTGGATTTATTGTAAAGTGCATGTATTTATAATAACTATATTTTTAGGCTGTGCTGGTACCAACAGCAGACACAATAAGGATCAGATTCTTTTTAGACTTGCTAATGAAGAACAAGCATCCTGTTATGTTAGTGGGAGGTGCTGGATGTGGTAAAACCGTTCTTGTCAACGAAAAATTGCAAGGGTAATTAATTTTTAATTATTTTGCGAGTTTTTTTTTACTTTTGCACGGCAGTCCATTATAATTTTCTTAATAATTATGAGAAATAGCTACGTCTTGGCTTAGACTACTATGCTACAATCAATCAATCAATCATTTATTCAAAGACAACAGAGATCCATCACATGTATCACAAATAACAATAAAACAAAATACATTCATTAAACATCAAAATAAAATAAAAACGCTACGTATAAAGAATACTTTTGATGGTTTTTCATTACAGTTTATCAGAAAGCTACGCAATACAATCCGTACCATTCAACTTCTATACGTCATCTGAAATGTTGCAAAAAATTCTTGAAAAACCCTTAGAAAAAAAAGCAGGTCGCAACTACGGGCCTCCTGGAAATAAAACATTGATATATTTTATTGATGACATGAATATGCCCGAGGTTGATAATTACGGAACTGTCCAACCTCATACTATAATTCGTCAGCACATGGACTACGGGCACTGGTACGACCGTACCAAATTGTCTTTGAAAGACATTCACAACACACAGTATGTGTCTTGTATGAACCCTACTTCCGGCAGTTTCACTATAAACCCAAGGTTGCAGAGACACTTTTGTGTATTCGCCATCAGTTTTCCCAATGCTGAATCACTGAACAACATCTATCATTCGATTTTGAGCCAGCATTTAGCCAATCCGGAATTAAGGATAAACCCGCTAATTGCTAAATTATCAAGTAAGTTATACTTTTATTTCCATGTTAAAACAATGTCGCATGGGTTTAGAAGATGGATTCATAAATCACTATAATTTTTTGAACGTCAGTCTAACTGATTAAGCTAGATATTTACAGCAATAATTGTTTATATGGATGTTATATTTATTTCAGCTAACGTTGTGATGGCTACTATAACTCTACATAACAAAGTATCTCAAGTATTCTTACCTACAGCAATCAAATTCCATTACATATTCAATTTACGAGACTTGTCAAACGTATTTCAGGTACTTATATATTTTTTTTGGATTTATCGTAATTTTTCTAGAAGTCTGGGAAAAAATGTAAATATAAATTTCTTTCAGGGCTTTCTATTCAGTACAAATGAATGTCTAGAGAACACATCAGATATGCTTCGTTTATGGTTACATGAGACAAGCCGGGTGTACGGTGATAAGCTGACTGAAGACAAAGATATCGATGCTTTTCTTAAAGTTCAAGTCGATATCTGCAAAAAGAACTTTGAGGTAAACGATTTAATAGATTTTGAAAGATTATTTAAAATAAAAAATATGAATCGTAGTTGAACTAAAAACGTGGAAAAATAATATTTTACTATGCGTGAAGATGTTCGTTGGTCGGACAGGTCGATCGAATTTGTTTAACAAAAGTCCTTAAATAAAATGTTGAGTTAACAGTGGGCAGAGGAGAAGATATATTATGTAGATACAATCGGTACCTACTAATTAGAGAAAAACGGTAATTATTAATTATATATCTGCTAATGATGATGGCGATAAATCCTTAACTTGCTCTTACATAAACTGCGTGTACCCTAAATAAGGCATAATTATATTTCAGGACATCGATGAGGGTGTGGTCTTTGAGCGTCCCAACATCTTCTGCCACTTCGCAGGCGGTATCGGAGAGCCCAAGTACATGCCCATCACGTCCTGGGAACAGCTGAACAAACTGCTCATTGAGGCCATGGCCAGCTACAACGATCTAATAGCCGCCATGAACTTGGTGCTCTTTGAAGATGCCATGATGCATATTTGCAGGTACATAATGATTGAAAATACGTAATTATATTTTACTCATTAATGTTGGTCATTAATATCAGTTCATAAATAGCTATGAAGCAAAAGGTGTAAGGCCCGGTATCCAACTAAGCAAATCGGAAAGGAAGTGCTAAAAATATTTAAAGATAAATAAATTGACTCCACTCCGGTCTGTTTTTTAAGATACTGGACTCATAGTATGTTTCCTTTTTAGAATCTCCCGTATCCTAGAGAGTCCAAGAGGCAGTGCTCTATTGGTGGGCGTGGGTGGTTCCGGAAAACAATCTCTGTCACGGCTGGCCGCTTTTATATCGAGTCTGGAGGTCTTCCAGATACAGCTTAAAAAGGGATATGGTGTATCTGATTTGAAGGTAAAACGATCTGAAGAAATATTTATGATATCATATCATTGATGTCGTTTGGGCGCCCAACGTGGGACTTTCGTAGTTGAAGAATTAATTATAACTAAAGAACCGTAATTTCTTATTTCTGGAATAAATTACTTCATTTATATATTCATTTATAGATTATTATGGTCAGAAGGACGCCGAAATAATATTCTTGATAACTAATGTATAGTTCTGAATGGCGCCCACCATGGGATTTAAAAGTTGATATGAATATTCTTTCGAGTCACTCATTATTACCCTTGTTTTATAATTTGTAGAATGAATTATCTCAACTTTACATAAAGACTGGTCTGAAGAACGTTGGCATAATGTTCTTGATGAATGATGCTCAAGTCGCAAACGAACAGTTTCTGGTCCTCATCAATGATTTGTTGGCGTCCGGTGAAGTTGCTGACTTGTTCCCTGATGACGAAATGGAAAATATTATCGCTGGTGTGAGGAATGAGGTAAATAACTTTTATTCTAAACTGAACTGATGATATCACCTATTTATTTTGATCTGAATGCAGCAAAAACCAAAACTTAAGGAATTTTCTTTGATAGTATCTAGTTCAAAAGTTTTCATTTATTATAAATTTCGCGTTTTTATGTGATAATAATGAATGCGAATTTTATCATTTTCCGTATTAGACGACAATTTACATTTTAGGTGAAAGGCGCGGGTCTACCAGACACAAGGGAAACCTGTTGGAAGTTTTTCATAGATAGAGTACGCAAGCAACTCAAAGTGGTCCTCTGCTTCTCTCCCGTCGGCTCCACCCTCAGAGTGAGGTCGAGGAAGTTTCCTGCGCTGATCAATTGTACTTCCATCAACTGGTTCCACGAGTGGCCACAGGAAGCCTTGGTGTCTGTGTCCATGAGGTTCTTAGAGGAGTTGGAAAATTTACCGGTGAGATAATCTCATTATTATTCCAGCCCGTGAACGTGCACTACTGAATAAGGACCTAACGATCGCTACAGCAAATGGTCTCAACGTTTGGTGGATTGGTGACCGCAGTATATTGTTATTTGAAAACGAAGGATGCTGCTATCAGCGCATGTCCTATTGACATCTCCTCTTCTTAGTCACCTTGTATATCCTACAGGTACAAATTGGATGACTTCTATGGCAGGAACCAAACGAGTTCACACGACCGTGCCGAAACGCAGTCATTATTATTGTTTTTAGCTACAAGTTAAATAAAAGTGTATGAATAATCTTTACTTCTCAGTCGACGAATAATTAAGCAGGTTTATAATTTTTCAGATAACGCTAAGAGACTCAATATCAAGGTTCATGGCTTATGTCCATTCTTCAGTGAACACGATGTCGAAAGCGTACCTAGCGAACGAGAGGCGATACAACTACACGACACCCAAGAGCTATCTGGAACAAATCAGTTTGTATGCTAAGCTCGTTAACAACAAAACTGATGAACTGCGCGCTAAGATAGTTAGGTATGGTACAATTGCATTACATTATGAGGTATATTATGTAGAATGTTTAACAGGTTCTGAACCAATAGTCTAATGTTAGGCTTCGTTCCAGTTGGCATACGTATAAATATGTAATATAATTATGATATCGTTAGAAGCAGTCTTAGATTATCGGTGGTAGAAGTCGGATGACAATAAAATACTGATACTTAGCTGGATTTAGTTTTGATTCGGATCCAACATCGAAAAGGCTTGGCTAATGATGAAGATATTTTGTATATTTCTTTAGTATAACAATGTATTATGTTATCATTGAAATTCCTTAAAAATACTACAGGCTCGAAAATGGTTTAGAAAAATTACGTTGCACATCCTGTCAAGTGGACGCATTGAAAGAAAAGCTAGCTGTACAAGAAATCGAGTTAAAGCAGAAAAATGAAGCAGCTGATGCACTCATTGAAATGGTCGGCGTTGAAACTGCTAAAGTGCAGAGCGAGAAAGCACTGGGTAAACAGTTGAATGATTATAACAATACTACAATTAATGTTGAGATAACTTATTTGGTTAAATAGAATATTGTCAACGTTTATTAGGAATCTATGCTTTCTATGACATATCTGAATCTTAATAGTGATAAAAGTAGTCTAGAATCACTAACTGTAGTTCAAAATACAAGTAAACTCGTAGCATTTACAAAAATTATATTACAACTAACTAACTAACTATTTTATATTACTACCCTAGCCGACGAAGAGGAAGAGAAAGTGGCCGTTATAGCAGAAGAAGTGTCAAAGAAACAGAAAGATTGTGAAGAAGACTTGATAAAGGCTGAACCCGCGTTGTTAGCTGCTCAAGACGCTTTAAATACTTTGAACAAAGCTAATCTGACTGAGTTGAAGTCTTTCGGGTCACCTCCGGGAGCCGTGACTAATGTGACTGCAGCAGTGATGGTGCTAATGGCACCTGGAGGGAAGATACCCAAGGATAGGAGCTGGAAAGCTGCTAAGGTATTATTTTGATTAAATAGGAATGTTGCTTCTATTCAATTTTATGCAGGTTTTTACAACGGACTCTTTTACCACCGGATTCTTATGTATTTATGAACACATTCACACTTATTTCAAAAGAAAAGTAGAAGGGTAACGTGAGTTTAGTACGTAGGTATCAAGAATATCTAAGTACAGTTGCGATTAAAGAAGAAAAAATGTACTTCTAAAAATTATCTTCCTCAGGTGATGATGGCAAAAGTGGATGTTTTCCTCGAATGTCTAATACATTACGATAAAGAAAATATACATCCTGATGTCATCAAAGCCATTCAACCTTATTTGAAGGATTCAGAATTTGAACCAGGTACGATCATTAACAAAGTAGAAAAAGTAATTAGTTATTTATAAGGTGGAGAATCGAATTTTAACTTTATTTTTAGAGTTTATAAGATCGAAATCTGGTGCGGCTGCTGGTCTCTGTGCTTGGGTGATTAACATTATAAAGTTTTACGAAGTGTTTTGTGATGTCGAGCCCAAAAGAAAAGCTTTGGCCGCCGCTAACGCAGAATTGGCTGCAGCTACTGAGAAATTGAAATCTATCAAAAACAAAGTAGCTGTAAGTAATAAAGAAAAATAGCAGTTGAATTGTACTATTATGAAAAGATGGATTCGAAATAATTTATTAATCAAATTATTTTAGGGTCTAGAAGAGATGTTAGCATCACTAACAGCAGACTTCGAGAAGGCGACATCAGAAAAGATGAAGTGTCAAAGAGAAGCGGATGCCACGAACGCAACCATACAACTGGCCAATAGACTGGTTAATGGTCTCGCTAGTGAAAATGTCAGATGGGCTGAAGCTGTATCAAGGTAACTTCTGTTTCAGGCTTATCATTACATTGGCTTTTCCTTAGTAGTAAGTGGACTATGTAATTTTGATCATGATCGGATGTGATGCAAATATTAAATATTGAAACAAATTAAGTTAGTAGCGATAGTAGAGTATATCGTAAATTTCGCATGGAAGATTTTTTACTGCTTCTATATTGCTTTGCAGTAATTTTGGTCTTTTTATAATGTCTTTCTAACTTTCAGTCTAATGCAACAGAGTACAACGCTACCAGGAGACGTACTTCTTGTGTGTGCTTTTATATCTTATGTGGGTTGCTTCACGAAGCAATTCAGACTGGACTTACTGCATAAAAACTGGCTTGTTTTCTTGAAGACTTTAGAGGTGAGAGCTAAAGAACTTCAGGATTAAATTGGTTTTGGTAGAGTTTGCTTTAATTGTAATTTGGATTCAGGATCTAAGAATATAAGCTCGATTCATTTCAATATAAATAACCTGGGTACAGTCAAAACCAGTCGAGTCTTGAGTTCTAGAGAATAAATTGAATAGAATAGTCTGTACCATAACACTTAAAGTCTTAACGAGAATATTTTATGTCCTAAAGATTTCATTTCTCGTTTTTAGCCACCAATACCAATAACAGAAGGTCTGGACCCGCTATCCATGTTGACAGATGATACGTGCATAGCCATGTGGCAGAATGAGGGTCTACCTTCAGATCGGATGAGTACTGAGAATGCTACAATTCTGTCTAACTCTGACCGGTGGCCACTTATGATTGATCCTCAGGTTGGTAAACATGTTTGATTTGTATTTTCGACTATAGTACCGCTTATACTAGCCTATGTTTTTATATTGGATGAATCTATAATTTATACACGTCTTTAAAATTACTCACAACTTTTTTCCAAGATGCTTAATGTTTTCAAATGACTTTGGTAATTAGCAATATAATTTATGATATACTCGTACATACTATAAAAAAAAAAAACTAAGAACAAATAAAGAAAATTTTACCAAGTATGTGATTTTCCAGTTGCAAGGTGTGAAATGGATCAAACAAAAGTATGGTAATCAACTGCGAGTGATTCGTTTAGGACACAAAGGGTACTTGGATACGATAGAGAAATCTATCATAAAGGGAGAAACTGTTCTTTTGGAAAATATAGGTGAAACTGTGGATCCTGTGCTAGATCCATTGCTGGGCAGGAATTTGATAAAGAAAGGAAGGTAAGAAAGACGTTAATTTAGCTTAGTAGTCTACTTGATTTTAATCCTAAGTGTAAAATGGTCTCCATTTTGAACCTAGGTACTTGTTTATGTCTCCCATTATTCGAGTCTAAATAGTATTATGTGATCCCTTAATTTTACCTATCATAAAATTGGTTAAAATGAGTATCTTTACAAATAAAGTTACTTCGTTAATATAAGTTGGGCTCAACCTCTCGATTTCTGATTAATTCCAGAGCAATAAAAATGGGCGACAAAGAAGTAGAATATAGTCCAAACTTCAGACTAATTCTACACACTAAATTAGCTAACCCACATTACAAGCCAGAGATGCAAGCCCAAACAACTCTAGTCAACTTCACGGTAACACGAGATGGTCTAGAAGACCAACTGTTAGCTGAAGTGGTGAAGGCTGAAAGACCAGACTTAGAGGAATTGAAAGCAGAATTGACAACTCAGCAGAACCAATTTAAGATTCAGTTAAAGTCGTTAGAAGATGATTTACTTTCGCGATTGTCTTCAGCTGGTGATGACATTCTAGGGGATACGGCTTTAGTAGAAAATTTGGAGACTACGAAGAAGACTGCTGCAGATATTGAAAAGAAAGTAAGATATTATTTGTGTCACAATTTTGAATCCATTCATGATTTTTACGAACAAGATAGGTTTGCTTCAAACTCTTTAGGTATAATAATGGATTACATGTCTGAGTCCACCCTAATATTAGGTATGCCACAATTTTTTCTTTTTTTCTTACTAAATTATAAATTAATGTGAATTGGTTTCAGGTTGCTGAAGCAAAAATTACATCACGTGAGATCGACGTAGCTCGTGAGTTCTACCGGCCGGCTTCAGCCAGAGCGTCCTTATTGTATTTTATTCTTAACGACCTGAACACCATTAATCCTATATACCAGTTCTCCCTGAAGGTAATTTGATTTTAATATTCTTCTGTCCAATCGGCACGTGCTATCACATGGGAATCATTTATGTCATAGTGGAAATAATTGCCAGTCCGCAAAAGGGTAACTACCGAGAGTGCGACAAACGATCTCATGTTCCGTCACTCATGAAGCCTCTTTCCGTGCACCCCATTTGACTTTAAAGAATTTACGCCACAAATCTTCCTCAATTTTAAGTAACATAAAAAAAATGAGCTCGCTCATTGGTTTAAAGTAGTATACTATGCTAAGTAAATTAATTTTTTTGTTTAAATGTATTTGTATGATAATTTCAGGCTTTTAGCGTAGTGTTCCAAAAGGCGATATCTCGCGCAGAACCAGCGGATGAGGTCAGTCAACGTATCAAGAACCTCATCGACTGCATCAGCTTCTCCGTGTATCAGTACACTTCCAGGGGACTGTTTGAGTGCGATAAACTTATATTTGCCTCGCAGATGACCTTTCAGGTATTAACCTATCAGGATATCTATACTCTACTCTATTACGATACTCTTTATCAGGTGTTTAATACCACCGCAAAGTCTATTTTTAGTCTGGGCCCACAAAACAGGCGTGTGGGTTTACCACAAAATAGTATACTGAATTAACCAACTCGACTTTGTTCAGGTTCTCCTTATGAGCGAAGAGGTATCACCAGTGGAGTTGGATTTCTTCCTTCGGTTCCCCATTAAGCCTCATGTCACGAGTCCAGTAGATTTCCTCTCCAACCAGAGCTGGGGTGGCATCTGTTCTCTCGCCGGTAAAGAGGAATTCAGGAACTTGGACAGAGATATAGAGACATCACCCAAAAGGTGGAAGAAGATCGTTGAAGTTGAATGTCCTGAGAGAGAAAAGTTTCCTCAGGTTTGTCGTAATGCCATTTTAGTAGTCCACACTTTTCAATCAGCATAACTAATGTTCTCCTGGAAACAGGATCTTTCCATATATGGGAGGATATGTGAGCTGGATTGGACGGTTACCCAAAACTCATCGGCCGTTAAGGTTGATCAGTAGATTAGTAATTAAAACTGACACTATTTTGAAAAAGCTATAATTTACGCAAAATTCCTCATGCAGAAATTGTTTTTAAATTTATTTCAATGTTCCGGGAACATTTGTTATTCTATTGTCATTAAAATACAATTTTCAGGAATGGAAGAACAAACCAGGTCTTCAAAGACTATGTATGTTGAGAGCACTGAGACCAGATAGAATGACATATGCAGTGGCGTAAGTACAAACAAATATTCTTACTGACGTAATTTATCTCTCAAAGGAATAATCTAGATAATTGTATTTATTGTGTGTAGGGCATATATAGAAGAAAAAATGGGCGGCAAATACGTAGAAAACCGAACATTAGAATTCAGCAAATCTTTCGAAGAGACCAGTTCAACTACGCCTATATTCTTTATCCTGTCTCCTGGAGTCAACCCACTGAAGGACGTGGAGGCTTTAGGAAAGATCATGGGGTTCACGGCTGACAATGGGAACTTCCACAATGTGTCGCTGGGCCAAGGGCAAGAAGTTGTGGCTGAGCAGGCTATGGATATAGGGTTGCAAAATGGGCATTGGGTGGTGCTACAGGTAGGTGAATTTATATAAAGAAAAGTTGAAGAGGTGTTTTTATAATAATCATATTATTTATCATTCGGATGTTAGTTTAACTCAATTGATTTTCCACCTTGTTCAGTGAAAAATATTTGTGTTGCAAGAATTTCAGTAAGCTATTGACAATAGACCTTTGAACCACCCATTTTCCAGAACATTCACTTGGTAAAGAAATGGTTACCAAGCCTGGAGAAGAAGATGGAAGGCTTCGCGAGCGGTTGCCATGACGATTTCCGACTGTTCATGTCAGCTGAGCCGGCGGCTACGGCTGCGGCCCACATCATACCGCAGGGGATCCTGGAGTCCAGTATCAAGATCACTAATGAACCACCTACTGGAATGCAGGTTAGCTTGCTTAAAAACAGAACAGTTTTTGTTAACACGGTACGATTTTGTTAAGTAATCATTTGGAATTCCATAACATAAGAACTTGAGGATGAATCCAAAAGAGAGGTTCCCAGATTCGACAACAAAAATGTCTTAATAATTACTTTCAGTTTTTTTATTGGAGTTGTTTTAGATCTTGTTGGTGCAGCAATTTCAACACCTATTTTGAATTAACTTTGTTCTCCAAGTGGCACCTAAGAAAACTTCCAGCTCATAGTATCAAAGCAAATCAAAATATATTGTTACTGACGTAAACCGATTCAGGCACTTATGAATAGTCAGACTCCAGTTGCTTTGTTCCAAAAATGTTGATTTCCAATGGAGAGAAGTGTTCAAATTATAGAGAAATAAGATACTTCTCGTATTAAGATGTAAATTCTCCACAGGCAAACATCCACAAAGCCCTAGACAACTTTAACCAAGAAACTCTTGAGATGTGTGGAAAAGAAGCGGAGTTCAAAGCGATACTTTTCGCCCTTTGCTACTTCCACGCTGTAGTTGCTGAGAGACGGAAGTTTGGTCCTCAGGGCTGGAATAAGATATATCCGTTTAATGTTGGTAAGTATTGTGAGAATTATTATCAGACTTATTTATTTCTTCTATCGTACTTCACTAGGTACGTCACTTCTTGTATTTTGCGATGTTCTGATCTTTTTAGCTACAGTACGATACTTTGGATTCTAAATAATTATAAAAAATTAAAGTAACTATCTATTTTTTAATACCAAATTTAATTAGTAGGCATTATTTTGATAACAATAATATTATTATTGCATATTTTGTTAAAGGTGATTTAACAATAAGCGTGTTCGTCTTGTACAACTATCTGGAAGCTAACGCAAGAGTTCCTTGGGAAGACCTAAGGTATCTATTCGGTGAGATCATGTACGGAGGACATATCACTGATGACTGGGATCGGAGGCTCTGCAATGCTTACTTAGAAGAACTCATGCAGCCTGACCTTGTAAGCTTCTTTTGTTTTTTAATAATTATTTTGTATCTGGATTATATGATTTGTAATTTGTAACTAAGTTTTTTAGTTTAGGTGAGATTAAAATCCCCATACAGTATATATTTGGTGTTCGGATACTACAATGTTAAATTTTGTAACAATAATGATTTCACCATCTTAGAACATAGATCGATGATATCAATGTGGAGGCGACCATCAAGGTCTTTAAATACTGAAATAATTTGCTATTGCGGATATTTTTTACGTTTGAAATTATCAGGACCACCTTTAGTACGTACATCTAATTTGTCTTTACTATAATTAGGTATTAACTTATTTCATCTAACACAGGTTGACGGTGAACTCCAACTGGCCCCCGGATTCCCTGCACCCCCAAACACAGACTACGTAGGCTACCACCAGTACATAGAAGACGCTATGCCAGCCGAGACTCCCTATCTCTACGGCTTGCACCCTAACGCAGAGATCGGCTTCCTCACCACAACCTCGGAGAATCTATTCAGGACTATATTTGAGATGCAGCCTAGAGATGCTCAAGCGTCTGGAGCTGCTACCGTTACTAGAGAGGATAAGGTTTGTGAATCTATAGCTCATAATCAATGTTAAAAATTTATTATACTGTTATAAAAATGTAGGAATTAAATAATTAACTGTACTGGTAACAAAATTTTATATTTTCCTAACAAAATGATAATATTTTGTTTTTTTGGGATCCATCTCACCACACATTGCCGCTGTAACTTATTTTCAACGATGAAAACGCTTGGAGTATTTAATTTAAATGCAATAGTAGATAAGTAGGAAGAGTAGAAAGTAATTAAATAAATATAACTTCATGAGATTTTCATCAGGTAAAACAAATGTTAGACGAAATAGTGGAGAAGCTGCCCGAAGAGTTCAACATGACTGAGATAATGGGAAAAGTGGAAGAGAGGACGCCGTACGTTATCGTGGCGTTCCAAGAATGTGAACGGATGAACTACCTCACGGGGGAGATGAAGAGGTCACTCAGGGAACTGGACTTGGGGCTCAAGGTAACACTATACTCATCGTTACAACAACGGTTTAGGAAAGTCTTAAACTTCTAATGGAGGCGGGACTGCCGAAGATAGTGCTTTATTAATTCAAAAAGGAAGGAGGGAAGATAGTAAATGTTAAAGTCCGGTACTTGAATTTCTTACATACGTAAAAACATACATAACATTACGGCTTTTTCCCACAGGGTTAAGGCAGAAACTACAAAACGCCACGCGCTACTAACTAATGCCACGATAGTTACTTAACTGTTTTATTCATCTATAGTCTTGCATCTTTTCTAATGTACTACTCGCAAGCGAAAGATGCTCCCAGTAAAAACTAATCTCATTTGTTATATTTCAGGGAGAATTAACTATCACTTCAGATATGGAAGATTTGGAAAATGCATTGTTTTTGGACCAAGTGAGTGTAGGATTACCAATGCATTACAAATTATGAAATATTTTTAGATTTTATCTAAATTACACTATGATAAAATTTTGAGTTTAATTTTTGTTCTTCTCTCACCTGGTACCTTCGGACCAATAATTATTGGAGTAGGTTAATAGTTTAATATATTTTTAAGGTCCCAGCAATTTGGAGCAGTCGTGCGTACCCATCACTCCTTGGTCTTTCTGCCTGGTTCGTGGACCTTACGCTGAGATTACGAGAACTTGAAACTTGGGCTACTGATTTTGTTGTAAGAATATATTTCTAAAATTATTACGAATTTTTTTATTTTATGTTCTGTTGAAGTCTTAGTTTTGTTTTCACCCAAAACTTATTTCTTACTTTATAAATAAACTGTCTTCTTTACTTTTATATAGCTTTTCTTAGATTGGTCTTTTTGGTTTGGTCCTTTTAGATTGTGGAAGAACTTATTTAAAATGTAAATATTTTAATTTAGGATTTTCGGTTGATCTCTTAATGAAAACATCTACCCATCATCTATCTATATCTAATCATAATCACCCAGAAGAATTAAAATACCTCTTTACCTAATAGCTATTAATACATTGATTTGTGATTTAGCTGCCTGCATCAGTGTGGCTGGGAGGTTTCTTTAACCCTCAAAGCTTGCTGACGGCCATCATGCAGAGTACTGCAAGAAGGTATGAGCTGCCTCTCGACAAGATGTGTCTGCAGTGTGACGTCACTAAGAAGATGAAAGAAGAGTTCACGTAAGTAATGTTATAGATTTGTCATAGTGCTGTTGGAACTGTTGTCTTTATGTGTTAATAAAGCTAATTAAGGGCTCAAACACAAAACCGCTAACCTAACCCATACGTAAATACGTCACTGAGCTCTCAAATTTTGGTGTTGGGACGTTGCATCGCGGTTTTGTGTTTGAGCCCTAAAATCAGCACACTACAAAGTTGGGAGCATACTTAGTGGCAGTCCTACCACACGCCGATTACCTAAATCGTCTCTATCTATATTGTTTATTTATCTATTGTTATACTTATATAGTCACAGTTATTTCATATTTATCATATTTTATTGTAATTTCATTTTAATAATAATTTTTGTATTGCTCTATTGGATGTCAAAATCTGGTAATAAAAGATTTCATTTCATTTTTCATTTCATTTCATTTATATCGATATACGTCGTAATTGGTTTTCTCACCTCGATGGAGCCTACACTTTAACAATCAGTAACACAAACCAATAAAATGCGAGTCAAAGTAGTAATTAATTCCACCACAAGACTTGTCATGGAATTGTACACAGAACCTTTACGAGTCGAGTTTTATATATTTTATTATATCGCGAACACTTTTTAACTCAGTAGCTAGACTTATAGAGTACCTAATCTAGTTCTAGAATTTAATTTCCGGTGTCATTATTTCAATGTCAATGTTTCTTCATTGTTTTGTAATTTCCATAGGTACTGGTGAGTAACAACGCTACAGTAATAAATTGGATTATTAAGTATACTTACATTAAATCGGTTAAATAGCCTTTGTACATACATAATTGGCTGAAATAATATTAAAATCACACGCATGATTTAAAAGCACAAAAGGTACCTTCTTACAATAAGCTGTAAAACATGCTGCTCTGTAAGCGACCGCTTTCGGTAGTACCAGAAGACCATAATTTATTATGTAGAAAGATAAATTAATTTGGGTAAATTCTCTGATGGTATTATAGGTACAATGTAAATATTATTTAAATTGTGTAATGTAAATACCTTAAATATATTTGAAATTGATAATTAATTTCTTTAAAGGATGCTGTAAGGTAGTGTAAGTAATGTCTAAACAAAAAGTGATTGTCATGTGTGTACCGTAACTCTTAAGTTTAATTTCTCCTTCTTGATGTAGCTCCTTGAAGTTATGACAGCATTGTATAATATGCTTTTGAACCAGGTTCCGTAAATAGGTATGAAGTAGACTGTAAAATCTGTAAATATTCATCATCATCATTTACTCTGGTCTTTGGTTTGTTAAATATCATTTTAACAAATCCACGAAAGATTTAGCCCCACTTGCAACGAAATATTTATGTATCTACAGAAATACACGAAAGTCAATTGAAAAAAATGCAACCTTACGGAAATAAATCGCGTTAGATTTTTTTATAATATCTACTAGTATACGCGTAAAATATAAGGTAAATGGCTTTCGCTGATCAACTAATCAATGAATATTCATATAGAGGGTACTATCTGAACGTAAAAAAACAAGTTTAGAACAACAGACACTGAGCACAAACAAGGATGTCAAAATTTTGCTAATACAATTTGACAATCGTTACTAGAAGAAAGTTTAGTACTGAAAGGTATAGAAGTTACAGGCATTTTCATTATTAATTAAGTATTTTTGGTCAAGCCTCATCTTGTCCAAATATTCTTGTTTAAAATGTACGGGTGTACTAATATCATCATTGTAGTCTATGAAAACAAAATTTTACATTAGTCGTTTTCAAATGACAAGTCAAACCAAAGGCCAGAACAGCATTCTCCCATTATTTACCAGGATCCTTCTCTAACTCCACATTTCCTTTAGGATCGCGGACACAAGGACCGCTCCTCGCGACGGTGCGTTCGTCCACGGTCTGTTGATGGAAGGCGCTCGATGGGACCAGCAGGCGGGCATCATCATGGACTCCAAGCTTAAGGACTTGTTCCCACCCATGCCTGTGATTAATGTTAGGGTGAGTAACTTTTTTCAAATTGGATCCATTCTTTTGTGGATAAACTTAATGTCCCCACGACCAAGGCACGGGAAGATGAGCTTTTTGGTACACTGGATAGTTCGGTCATGTTGGTACAGTCTAACGCCGTGGTGCTGAGCCGAACGCCATTTTGTTCGGTTTAATCATAAGGATTATCCATCTAGGACCTTAAAGACAGCTGTTGTGATTTCTACCATTGCCTAATAAAACTGTCCTAGAAAATCTGCGGTACACTACGCAAATACCTAACTGGTCATTTGGAGGTCTTAGTTTAGACTTAGTTTATCTTAATTTTGTTTTAGTTAATCTAATCTTAGTGTGTCTATATTGATTTATTAATTAATTCCAGGCAATAACCCAAGACAAGCAAGACCTCAGAAATATGTACGAGTGTCCCGTCTACAAGACGCGTACCCGAGGACCAACTTATGTGTGGACGTTTAACTTAAAGACCAAGGATAAGCCAGCCAAGTGGACGCTAGCAGGGGTTGCGTTATTATTGCAAACATAAATAATGTATTATACCACTGTAATACAATACAAACTAGTATTACGATTTGTTATCGTGACATGAAGTTTATTAAAAAAATGTAACAAGTACCTGCTTAAATTATGTATTAGAGTAAGGCATCCCATTGTGATACAGAATTACAGATAAATAAATAAATTTAGAGACGCAAAATAAAAAAAGCACTAGCACTATGATTTTAAACGGACGACGCCGTTTGTAAAAAGCGGAATCATACAATTTGCCTGCGAATACACAACCTTAACCGAAGCATTATAATTAAAACAATGTACCTACTTACTGGTTTTTGAGACAAATAAATAAAAATAAGATTAATGTGAACTCAACCTAATGAAATAGATCGTTAGCTTGATATTGCTTCCATAAATTTATAAAACTAGCTAACTAGCAGAGTTATTAGCTGCAATGACTCATATGACGAAAACTTAAATTATGCCTAAAACTGACCTTTTCAGCATGTACAGGTACACGCCTCAATTTTTTTAATCAACTTTATTTATTGCTAAAAAATGTGCGAACTCCATTCATGAGATGATGATGACACACCATTAGAGGATTCTTTACAAATAGCCGCCGGTGACACTGCTGATCATGACATTTGCCAGTGACCTTCTGACCTTCATTAGAGTACGTCATTGACCACAATAGACCGACCGAGAACTTTCACTGATTATATCATTAATTTATGAATATATTTTCTCAGCTTTCACGTTGTTGTATTAAAGAGATGTTTTGATCTTGGCATTGATGATCGATGATTTGGTGCCATATTGATGTAAGAACAAAATATACAATACAATGGCCATCATCATTACATCAGTTGAAATATTCGTGCTATGATCAAAATACAAAAGCATTTAAAATACAATAGAATAGAAACTCCAAAACACGAATCATTGACATAGCTCAGAAAGCCGCGAAACTCAAGTGGGATTGGGCTGGCCACATCTGCCGTATGACTGATGAGCTGTGGGCCAAAATTGTCACTATGTGGAGCCCTGACACAGCTAGACGGCGTCGCGGCAGACCACGAAGGAGATGGAGAGACGAGCTAGATAGAACTAATAGAGAATGGTGCACACTGGCTCTGGACCGGAAGACCTGGAAGTCATGGGGGGAGGCCTTTGCTCAGCAGTGGGATGATATAGGCTAACATCATCATCATCAGAATAGAAAACGTTTATTTGATACAGGACATAGTTGACAGCACATAAAAATCTGTACATATATTATACGTGAAGAGAAAACTTTGTACCCCTTTTTAAGCATATTGCGTGCATGGAGGATTGTGAGATGAGTGAGATGAGAAGGAGTGCAGCTAAAATAACGGTCAAATTTTGAATTATTCCGATCTGTCACCCCGCTTTGTCCCCTTAGGGTGACAGATAGGAAAAAAAAGTTTGATCTGTCCCCCTGTTAGCAATGAGGGGACAGTTCGAACTTTATTCACTCCTTAACGGTTTCATCTGTCCCCCTATCACTGACAGGGGGACAGATGTAACTTTTTATTCCTGTTTGTCCCCCACAGAATTTAATATATTAATTCTTAAAACTATCGCCACACATACTGCAACATTACATTAAATTAAAGACTAGTGGTTTAGGTTTATAATCATCTGTATTTAAATAAGTTACAAATATTTCTTTTGTTTTTCTATTAATCAGCCACAGTCCCATAAATCACAGTACGTATAGTAGATACAATTAAAATCTAGAATATTTTGTTTTGTTATTGATTGATAGAATCAGCCACGGTCCCATAAATCACAGTACGTATAGTAGATACAATTACAATCTAGAATATTTTGTTTTGTTATTGATTGATAGAATCAGCCACGGTCCCATAAATCACAGTACGTATAGTAGATACAATTACAATCAGTCTTCTGATTTGACTTAATTCAACTTAATTACAATAAAAAATATACTAATAATAAGAATATTTTGTTTTGTTATTAATCAATAACAAAACAAAATATTCTAGATTTTAATTGTATCTACTATACGTACTGTGATTTATGGGACTGTGGCTGATTAATAGAAAAACAAAAGAAATATTTGTAACTTATTTAAATACAGATGATTATAAACCTAAACCACTAGTCTTTAATTTAATGTAATTCTGTGGGGGACAAACAGGAATAAAAAGTTACATCTGTCCCCCTGTCAGTGATAGGGGGACAGATGAAACCGTTAAGGAGTGAATAAAGTTCGAACTGTCCCCTCATTGCTAACAGGGGGACAGATCAAACTTTTTTTTCCTATCTGTCACCCTAAGGGGACAAAGCGGGGTGACAGATCGGAATAATTCCAAATTTTGACCACTGGACGACCACTAGTAAAAATAAAAACATAAAGAGAACGCAAAGAAGAAGAAAAACGAAAGGGTTATCAGATCAGCATTTGCTGGGTGTATTGTTCCACACCTAGTAAATGCTGAGCTGGTAACCGCGCTGGATGCTCCTAGCACTGATTTTTAGTTGGCATCCTGACATTGACTTTATGGAAACTCTAAAGAATAAACCAAAAGTTGAAAAAAATTAACACCAACATATAATGCCGACGATAGGTAATAGCACAGAATGGCCCGTCGAACACCATTCTGTGCTTAGTTAGCCTTGGTTTCGTTCGCCATTTTTATATTTGGAATCGAACATGGCTTTGGGAATTCTACAATACATGCAAGACCATCTGTCCGCACATTGCTTGCACCCAAGTACCAAATTCTAATAGTTCGTTCGTTAAAAACTTGTTGTTTTGACAAAGAACACAAAAAAGCATTTTTTCTACAATGACCTCTGTCCCCAATAGACAGGATGACTAATCAACGTCTCATAATTATCACGAGACATTATTTTATCATATCGTAAAGTTATATTTGATGTCATAAGTTAATTTAACTTTAATATTGTGCCGTACCAATGATTTCAATTTGTGTTTTTTCCAACTGTGTTCCATTCCATTCGAGTTTATGATCGGGTATTTCAGTTTCGTTAGGTGCTACTATGATCAAGGTAATCGATTTTGGATTAAGCAGAATTTCATGATGTATCAACTCTTTGAAGCTAGTCATTCGTATAATCTGTTCATTTTAGAAAATCTTTTGAGGGAAAGCTCTGTTTACTATAAATAATTGAGTATATCTGACTGTTTGCTGAGTAATAAAAATTATTGAATTTTTTTAATCTACTTATCTTTAAAATCTACTTGAAGTTGATTTTGAAAGAGGAAGCGCCACGGGAACCTCTCAATACCAGAGAACTCAAGAGTTTAATGTTACTTATAGAACGTAATTGTATCATCGACCAAGTCTTACATACAACAGTACACAAAACAAATCAAGCAACAGTAGTACCTAGTAGACAAATAAGAATCAATCATTAAGCTAAAATAATAAACCTATTGTTAAAATCATATAAAATATCGATGATCAAATCTTCAATAATCTTTGGATCAGTAAGGAAATCCTGTGATTTACTACATTGTAAAATTATTTATCATAAGGAATAAATTAATCTGTATAGGTGTGGTCGCGTTTATATTATCTATTATTATTTTTGCTTAACGAGATAAGGTTTTAAAATGTGACAGTTTTTGTATTTACGGAATTCCCAGCGTCTTAATTTCTATTGAGAATTTTAATAAAACTGGTTATGGTACGTAAACTTTTTGTGATTATATTGAAATGTTTGTCGTTCTGGCAAATTTATGTGAGATGCTTTTATTTTTTAAATTATCTTCGTTTCGGTGTTCGATTTTTAATTCTTTTATTCTGTTCGAATATAAAATAATGGTGGTCGTTCGATAGCTCCATTAAGAAGTAACTTGAGAAGTTTCCATCCATTCTCAAGTCGCCGACTTCCTTTTATTTGTTGTAATATTTTTTGGACTGAATATGACCCATCCATACTCTCACAGAAATATTCTATCAATAGAATCCCATTGAAATTCAAACACCTCAGCTTAATCCCCCTTCTCACACTTCCCTTTCTACATCCAAATTAGTTTCACATTTGTTTTGTTAGTTCTCGGCTCGTGGGCGGGCATTAGCATGCTACATACACAGATAGTTAGTACGTCGTTAGGAATCTTGCCTTTTTAGCATCTCATGTAGGAGGCGCATTAAGTCGTTGTTCCCTAGACGAAAACGTAGAAAAACGAAAGTTAATGAAATGAATTATTTAGATATTCAAATATTGGATGCGAGGTGCATTTGTGGGGTTAATTTTGGTGTCGTGGGTCGGAAGGGATGAGGTCTTTAAATCGTGCCCGAAATATTTATACTTATTGTTATTTCTTCTACTTTTCTGATTTATTTTTATTACTTTTCGATATATTTTTTGTTTAAAACTTTTAGATGGAACAAATTCACTTTGAAGTATAAGGTTGTTATCAGATGTACCTAAAATCGGAATTTTCTTCATCCTCTTGTTTTTCCAGCCTATCGTGAACATCCGGGTGGATATGCGAGCTATATAATTAGTTCCAAATGATACGCATTTTTTTTATCCAATCTGATATCACGAATCAAAGAAAAAATTAACATAAATCATACAATTCACTAAATCATGTCATATCTATCTTTATTTTGATCGTAAGTGAGAACAAATGGCCTATAGGCATTGATTTTGATGTCAGTTTTATAATTAATGAACTGTGTAAGTTTCCTGATGATGTGTTCATTAAATCTATAAATAATTTAATCTATCAAGATGATCGGGTGAAGGTACATCATACCTACATTTAAAATTTTAAATGGATAAGTACTTATTGTTATTCGGATACAAAATATTTTGCTGATTGTAGACATGGCTTCATGTGGATACCAATATTGAATGCCGTTTCAGTGTTTGGCGTATATCTACAAACTTACAATAGAGTAAAGATTCCTATAACAGTTATAACAATTAGTTAACTTGCCAAAGTAAATCTAAAAGACTCATCATCTCACCTTGACACATAGGTACTCCTAATTTCAAATCCATTGTTTATGGGCGTGTGGGTTGATGATGAACAAAATTCATATTGCTTATAATATCTTCAATACCTACTTATCATTAAAGCATCTTAAAAGATTTCAAGTATTTCGATGTTATTTTTTCTTCGATATCTTCAATGTTCACGTATAACCTTTGGAAGGATTAATACCTACAATACCGAACTGTGTATTTGAATGAGAAAGATTACAATTACTTTTGGTTGAAAAGAATTCCATAGATGAGGATTATCGGTATTCCATTCAAAATTAAGTTCTTTTTCTGGTTTATTGAGAGGTATTAAGTGATGATACAAAAACATTTCACCTTCGAACTTGACGATTTCAGGGTTGGTCCCATAATCAAAGTTGTTCACAATGATGAATACAATAACCCTATAAAGAGATCGGGTCTAAAAAGGTTGGACCTTTTATTCTGAAGATTACAAAATATAAGTTTTTTAAACACAAGGACAAAATTGTTCGTATTCCAACTGCGTCATTGTCTTAGTTTCGATTCTTAGGTCGGGTAAGAGGTAAGAAAGACACTTGTAAAATTACTTTTCAATTTCACGGTGTAGGGCACAACACTCTTCTCAATTTGATGGCGCAGTGGCTAAGCTATTGGCCTTCTGCACTAAGTGTCACGGGTTCGAGTCCCGCACAGAACGAGAATTTGCATAGCCTACAGGTAAATGGTTAGTTTTTCCGGGATAGGATGCTTGCACGTGAGATACATTAAATTTGTTAAATAAGACCACGATGACGGTTAAATAAAAAGAGAAATTTTCCAATATTCAATTCATATCATTCTTCCTAATGCTTAGGCGCCTAAGGCTTATGAAGAATGTGTAAAGTAGGTAATGGGAAAAGTCTGGCGCAGGTTGCTTGCTAGGCTAAAATAAATAATTTGATTGACTGCTTATAAATTGAAACCACTGTTCCTAATATTAGGTATGATTATTGCAAGAAAATGAAACATGGACAGAGCCCCAAGCATCGAGAATCATGATGTCACTTTTTTGACCAATGACTGGCAAATTATATTATTAACACCATGTTATTTTTTTGCAAGAAAATACATATCATCTTTGTTATACCTAACAGTTTCGTTTGTAACCCCTGACCTTTACGTTAAAAGTTTATTTAAACTTTTTACTCTGATGATGCATCTGATTCTGCGGTAAAAACCAAAGCCTTTTTGTTCAACCGTGTCTAGGTCATGACATTGCGAAGGTCGGCTTAGTCTAGATCTAAATTGGTTCTTCATTCCTTTAAACCTATTTTTTGTAGTCCCGATGTCAGGTAGGGACCTGCTACAGATATCGAAGTCGAAATAGTGATATATTTATAATTTGCACATTTTTAAGTGGTAGGTATTTTGGAACATGTTACGTGAAATTAATAGTTTTTAACATGATACATCATCATCATCATTCTTGTCTTCTAAATCGGTTTCTCATACATTATTAGGATAGGTATTAATCAATTGGTGCTGTTCGAAAAAAGCCAAGATAAGAAGGTTTAAAATGATCTAAATTGCGCAACATATAGAATTAATTTTGACTTTAGAACAATACTGCTGTTAGTGTTGTTACACCTATGCATTTTTTTAATCAAAATAAAATATATCACTCAGGGATATCTAGAATAGCTTTTTATTAGTAAATAGTAGATTATTAACCAAGGGGATAAAGCAGTGTCTTCTGTCGCGGGTGACGATTTAAATCGCGAGCGTAACGAAGGACTCGAGGTTTACTCCCGAGCGTAGCGAGGGTGTTAAAAACTTAAATCACGAGCGAAGCGAGGGATTTAAGACGAGTCCTGAGTGTAGCGAGGGATTTAAGTTCACCCAAGACTAAGACAGCTTTATCACTGAGGAAAATACTCTACTTTTCGTACCATTTGCGAAAAAATTAACACAATAATAATATGAGATAAGCATTTATTAAAAATAAGGACAATTAAAAGTAAAAGTTAACATTCGAAACATTGGTCCAATTATTGATAGAGAGAGTTACATTTTTGTTTGGTACATTTATTGTTGATGAGTTGATTTGAGTATTTCTCTGTTCTTGCGTCTGAGGAACTTGCGTTTCAAAAGCAAAGGCATCAAGCTCATACGGCCTCGTCGGTTTTCGTAATTTTATTTAATAATCATAACTGCATAATAAATGCGTATTCCTTTTTCAAAAAGATGTACCTATAATGCTTTATATACAAACTCAATGGTGTAAACACAGATGTAGTTCAGTATAAATTTCGGTAAGTATTCCAAATTTAAATCACATTCTCCCCCTAGGGGATGAATGAAATTCAGTACAATTTTCTTTCCCTGTTTTTAACAGATTAAAAATGACTATTGTTATGTTCGCTTTTTGTGGCATAGAATGTCACTTTTTTGAGCAAGTGGTACGAAAATATTTTTTTGAATCGGTTTAGTAGTTCCAGAGATTCCTCAACATACAAACAAACAAAATTTATCTCCTTTTTCGCCTTTTTCTCTCTCGATTTTTCGCTTTGTCTTCTGTCAAGTAGACAAAGGTGGAGAAAACGGATTTGTCCAGCGGAGACAAAACTATCTCTTTACGGTTTTCTTTCTCTATTTTACGTTTTGTCTTGTGTCAAAGAGAGAAAGGGTGGAGAAATCTTTTTCATCCGCCATGCTAGCCCTGCACGGGAAGAACTCAAGTTTATGCATACATATAAACGTGGGAGATAGTTGAGTCACGATGTAAACAATACGAAAACAAATGTAGGTAGCAGTCGACACTCTTAACTTATTAATATGTTAATTGTGAAGCCTCCACATCTGGTACCAGCAGCTAATCTAAACCAATTTACCTAAGTTTCTCTAGGGAGAGAAACTAAGTTGGAGTACCATGGAGTTTCTTGTCGGTTCTTCTCCTTAGGATCTACTATTTGAGTCTCGACATTTCATAAGTGCCTGTATTTATTTATTTATTTAAAATGCTTCAACAGTACAATGCACAAAGGCGGTCTTAATGCCGTAGGCATTCTCTACCAGACAACCTTAGGGTGATGCGATACAATGAAGGTAGATGCACCAAAAAACACTGTATCTGGTTTACATGAAATAACGATCTATTCTATTCCATTCTAAGTAGCTATCTACCTTCAAAAATTAAAGAACACCCAGGATACCATGCCCGGTTAGGGCATGGTATCCTGGGTGTTCTTTAATTTTTTACCCCCGACAAAAAAGAGGGATGTTATAAGTTTGTAGTGTGTATCTGTATGTCTGTCTGTGGCATCGTAGCTGCAAAACGGATGGACCGATTTCAATGCAGTTTTTTTAAATTGAAATCTAGTTTAATCGGGATAGTTCTGAGATATGTTTCATGAAAATCTGTTCAGCCGTTCGACGGTTACTTACAGCTCTTTTTCTAGTTGGAGTCGGAGGTTTTTGACGATTATGTCGTTACTTTTATTTTAACTTCAGTTCTCGCAAAAATCTAGGTGCGTCCAGGTTAGATTAAGGTAGGTACGTCTATGAATGAGCATCGTTTTTTCAACTTATTATTGAAAGGCCGTTCAAAGGTTGGGATCTCATGTGCTCTTTTATTTTTTAACAAATTCTGCAAATGGTCATTCCAGTTTCCATAATTCGCAAGCGGATTCTAGCTATAAAGGTGATGCTCCAGAACGTTAACTATGTGGTTGCGAATCACGTTGCTATAAATTTCACTAATTTATTATTGTAATTGCGAGTTCGGTGCCAGATTTCCGGATATAAGTGGCAAATGCGTACTATCCGTTATTCTGTGCATAAATAGCGGAGATGATCTTCGCTAACAGGATCAGCCGACAGTGTCAGTGATCGAAGAGAATGTGTGTTATGCGACAGATTTTGGGACACCATTTGCGATTCCGGTTAATCGGAAAGGGTATTTATAGACAAAAGGGTATTTTACTTATAATTATGAGCAACTTTTACTATACAGGATATTTTTTTATGTAGTGCGCAAAATTTACAGAGTGATTCAGTGTCCGTTCCCAAATACAACCGCAGTACTAAAATTCACTCCAAAATAAAATAAAAAATTGATTTTGTATCGCTTGCACTAGTAAATTATGCGTGTCGCATTCGCATACTAAGCCGAATTTTCGTTTTATTTTAAAATGTATCCCAATACTGCGGTTGCATTTAGGAACAGAGACTAAATCACTCTACAAATTATGCGCACTACATAAAAAAATATACTGTATAATTTGCGAAAAAAAAATGGCACTGTTCCATACAAATTTTTCAATATTACTCTGCTAAATGTATTGAACAGCAGATTTTTTTGTTTTCGCTTAGCTTTTTGTACACCTTTACTTAAAGCAGTCGGATGCTCAAAATATGCAATTGGGTGTCCTTGCACCCTATATAAGTATTAATTAACTACATTGATGAGCCCGATTTAGGCACCACTTAACCAGTGTCATCAATTAACGAAGTTGGACTGTATTGGATTAAAAACAAATGCAAATTGTGACAGACCAAGGTTATCCAATCGAATGTTTGAAAGAAGTAATAGTTATATGATTGATTCATGATTTTAGTGCAGAATTATTAATTCATTTTAATTATTTAATCAGTGTTCAGCTAATTGTAATTGGTGTTTAATTATGTATCTGTAATAAATTCATTGTAATCAGAGTTTATTTTGTATGATAATTGTCATGAATGGTAGGTTAGTGTAATTACTATAGGCCTTGCGTGATGAGGATGGTCTTAATTAATTAAGGTTGAATATAATTTTGATAGCTTAGCGGTTGAAAGCTAGCCTTCCATGCAGGTGAGTCTGTGTTCGAACCCGGCCCATACCTCTAACATTTCGAATTCATGTGCGGATCAGAATTTGATTATCACTTGCGTTAACGGTGAATGAAGACATCATGAGAAAAAATGCACACCTGAGAGGGCCTCATAAAGTTCTCGATGGTGTGTGTAGTCCGCCAGGCCAGCGTGGTGGACTATAAGGGCTAACCCTTCTCATTCTGAAAAGACGCCCGTGCCCAGCGGTGGGTCAGTATCGGTCTGGTTTTTAGGGGTCCGTACCCAAAGGGTAAAACGCAGTGTTCCCAACTTAGGGGTTTTCCCCCCAAATTTAGGGGGTAAATAAGTGGGCTGGGATTTTTTTAGGGGTATTTTTAGGGATTTTTTTATTCTTGACTTTTAGTCTCAAGTTTATAATGAATGTGACGCAGTTGGCTGTAAACTTTTTGAAAATGTTTCAATTATTGTATAATATTACAGTTTATTTATTATTTTATGTCTCATTTTATGTTTTCTTTGATTTGTTTTATTTATTTTTTATTGTGCTAATAAACTCTTTTTCTTTCTTTCTATTTTTACAGAGTATTATTTTTTTCGGGGGATTTTAGGGGTTTTTAACTTTAGCTTTGGGGATAAATATTTCTGAGAGTAACACTGGTAAAACGGAACCCTATTTACTAAGTCTCCGCTGTCCGTCTGTCTGTCTGTTCGTCTGTCACCAGGCATTCTCATGAACCATGATAGTTAGACAGTTGAAATTTTCACAGATGATGTATTTATGTTGTCGCTATAACAAAAAATACTAAAAAACAATTAAATAAATATTTAAGGGGGCTCCCATACAAAAAAACGTGATTTTTATGTCGTTTTTATAGATAATGGTACGGAACCCTTCGTGCGCGAGTCCGATTCGCACTTGGCCGGTTTTTTTATATATTTTGATAAGTATCTAGAATATTTTCATACTTATAACAAACAATTGACATACACAATTAAACTGAGTAGTAAACATAAACCAATTAAAAAAATATAACAATAAGGTTTATATGACATTAAAAAATAAATGGATGCACAATGTTGTATTTATTTTTATATTGAAGTTATAATCTGGTAAAAGAGAAACGTTATTCACGCAAAATATCTCTGTGTAGCCTTGTTAAGAATTCAAATACACATGTTTTTTTAAACATTAGTTAATTACCAACTTCCTAGATAGGTAGGTATTATATTTTTTAATGTTTTTGTTAAGACGCAACTTTCCACGAAACTGAACCTTCTTGCCTGTATGTAAAGTTTAATTTAGCTTGAAAGTTAAACGAGAATATCGCGTGACCACACGGCTAGATAATGTAGTGGTCAGTGAAAGTGCCAACTGTACTTAGTGGTATCTGTATCACAAACAGATTCCATCTCGTTGAAATAATACTATGATTTAGAGTAATTTGTAGATGGCGCAGCACAATTCTGACATAGTTGTGATTATGGCAGCTTGACCTCGCTTTGCAGCGTTTATCAGGGCCCACCTGCAATATTCCTTATGGCTATAATTAGCGTTTACTGTTTGGCCGACAACTTTCCCGTTTATAAGCTTGAGTGCTGTAGGCTAATCCAAGTAACTAAAGAAGTGCAGTTGCCGCGCAGTTGCAGTAAAATTTTGATCAAACAACATCTGGTATTCTCTTAACTTCAGTGAGATCCGTTGGAGTCATGTTCGAGCGTCACTGCAATATGATCGGCGTGTCATAAAAAGTTAGCCCTCTGAATTGTACGATTCTTACAAGATCAATTTATTGGATTACCTGCAGGGACCGTGGTAGTGAGTTAGTAGTCTAAAGTATAATCTTTTATTATTTCTCATAACATCACAGAGTTTTCTAAATTTTTCTCTCAATCATGTACTGAGAGAGAAGCAGTAATAGCTCTATTTGCGTTTATTAGTTAACATACACGATTAAACCGGCAAAAGGTTTGATGTTTTAGAAAATTGTCTATCACCTCATGGGAAACTATGTGTAAAGTAGTGAAAATGAAATCTGTGAAATTGCAATATCGTGTAGGTACTTACAATTTTATCTTGAAAGCAAATTGATGTATATTTTCCAAGATTTTTTAAACATGATTAGCCGGAAACCGTATATAAATCCGAAAGGATTATTGTATTCATCATTATGAACAAATTATACTATGAGACCAACCCTGGAATCGCGAATAAAAAAACTGATTTAGTAGAGCAATATGGAATTCGGATACGAAGTTAAATTGAAATCGGCAAAGAAGGGTAAGATGCCCTCAGATAGAGCGACGATCTTCGCAGTGTGGCTGGTAAGAACTGGATGAGAGTAGCCGAGGATCGAGTCAGATGGCGTGCGATTGGAGAGGCCTATGGCCAGCAGTGGACTACTACAGGCTGATGATGAATATTAAATTATTTGCATACAACAGCTGGTTTTTTTTCGTACGATTTCAGTGTTTATCCGATAGTAAAAGTTGTTTATAATTATGAGTGAAAATAACCCCCTTTCGGCTATAACTACCCTTTCCGAACAATCGTGTAAACAGGACTTTCTTTATTTCTTTCTTTCTTGTAGCCAAATACTGGCGTCAGGTGGCTTACTCTACTGCCTCCTGACATGATGCTGAGCTGCGGCACCTTTGGTGTAATAAATGTTAAAGACAGTTATAGATCTTTCCATTTTATGTTAATTGCCAATTTTTCTTTATTTTTCCTAATTTTGAGCCTTAATTTTTTGTGTCAATAAATTCATTTTCTTTCTTTATAGATTAGATAGGGAATTTGTCAACTATGAATAAATCTGAATAAATAAATTGACAGATTATTGTTTAGATTTCTGTGATCTATTTTATCTATCCTTTTGATTACTTTTGGGCCGCATTATCACCTACTTATGCTTCCCTGATACCAGCCGTTTAAGCATGGTTCTTGAAAAGGAGTAATTAAGGAAAATTGTGGTCGCCCAGAGGTCGAAATTCGACCGTAATTTTAGCTTCCTGCACTCCTTCTCCATATAAACTTTAACTATGCCAAATCTCACACTACTCCGTGCGCGCGATATGCTTAAAAAGGGGTACAAAGTTTTCTCTTCACGTACCTATTCATATTATATGGATTATCCGAAGAAATTACGCTCGCATCGATGAACTTACACCATCCTAAAAGGTCGGCAACGAATCGGTGACTCCTCTGGTGTTGCGGAGTTCATGGGCGGCGGTCATCACTTACTATCAGGTGAACTACATGGTCGTTAGTCCCTTAAACTATAAAAAAAAATCGACAGTACTCGTTGTAGCGACATCTATCGCCACATAGAATAACTACTTACAAGTCAGCAAACTGACAACAGTAGTGGCGCGAAAATATGAATTCATCAATTAGATTACGAGGCCTGCATCGCGCTATGAAAAATAATATCGTACCTAACATTATACAACTGTCCGACATCAACCGTTGGGCTTCGGCCCGCCAGGCAATATCACCTCGCCTGGTTGGAGGATCCTCCCTTTTCAATGGAGGAACACCATATCTCGTTCCTCCACATCGTTTTTACCGGGATTTGATACTGTTTCCTTTTTCTCATTCTTGGCATTCTTTGTAGCGTCCCAATTTCTTTCTCGCTGGCCTTAAACCTAGATTACAGATTTATTGTATCATAAAAACTTTTTGTACAGTATCCGTACGTAATAAATATTGAGTGTGCGCAGTGTGTCAGCCCGCAGCGGGCAAGCGGTCGCCAGCCCAATAAGGACTATGCCCGTTACCTATGTGATCGACTTCCATTCATGGCTTAATATAGGAGCCATTTGAATCGATTAGTATTGAAGTTATAAGTACACAAGCGAATGCGGACTTTAGGACCTAATAGTAGGGTTTAAATTCGAGTGCAGTAGTGTCTTGTCTGGTGTATAGTTACTAAGATAGTTGTTAAATTTTATTGTTAATGAATCAGTCTGGTGTTTTTTGAACTTTATCGTCAATCAAAGGCTGGGTGTGTGTTAAATTTATGTCAAAAAACCTCAAAACCAAAGAATGTTGAAGATGTCATCGAAGTTTTTATAATTGTTGTAGTAGTTAGAGTACTGAAGAATAGCATGATAGCCTTTGCTAAGAAGAAAAATTATGGCGTTAGCCCTAGCTAATTCTATGCAAAATACAGAGTCTATGAGTCCGGGTCTTGTTTTGTATTATCTTTGTGGGAATAATAGGTTCATCGTTCCTTGTGGTATGTTACCAGACGGAACAGTAGCAGCTATGGCATCAGACTACGTATACTAGGTACTCTGTTAATATTTTTATAAATAATGTTCAGAATAAAACCAGTCCACAAAAAGAGGGATTTGGAGCAAAAAAAGAATAAATATTTCTTTTCCTTATCTTTTTCTAGACGAAAGATTTGAAAGATGTGTAACCGTTTTGAAATCAACTCTTTAAGATATTTTGTGCTCATCCATGACAAGCTGTGAGACTAGTCCATATCCCACATTTAATATTTATAATTTCGGCGTCTAGTTCACCTTTCTATACGTTAGGCAGGTACCAAAAGAGACTGTAGCGGGCAAGTTTTTGCTTGAATTGTGTTAAAAAACTGGCCGCAATTTAATTAACGACTCGGAACAGCCTATGCAATACCTGCCCGGTATTTGTGGCAATATGAGATTCGGATCAATTAGTGAACTAGAAAAATCGAGTTTCGTAGTTAAAATAATATCGATGTCAATGCTGGTAGTAGACGTAACACCTTAACATTGTCAAAGATAAATAATAAATCCCATAAATAAGTTAAAAATAATTAAATTAGTCTGACCTCCAGTGGCATTCATTCACAAGTTTATTATTATTTTACGATCGAAAGCAAACTGCCGGATGATAATAAGATACGTCATTTTAATAATAACTTTCTAGAGAATTAATTTATTCTCGTGGTCAATGTTAAGCTTTGAGTATGTGTTAAATGTTCTAATATGTCAGGTCAAATATTTCGTTGTTATTTATGTTTTTATTATTAACTCTATAGCTCAGTAGCTCAGACGCCGCCTGTTAGTTCATTTGACTCACACAGAAGAATGGAGATGACTTTCCTCCTCACCTACCACCATCTCTTCCAGCAGCATTGTTTTAACCTTACATAAAATATTCGTACTATAACGTCCATAGCGAGACGAACTTGATAACACGAACAACGAATGGTTCACACTGGCTCTAGACCGAAAAGCCTGGAAATCCAGGGGGGGAAGCCTTTGCCCAGCAGTGGGATGATGTAGGCTAACAGTAACAGTAACGTCCATAAAGTAAGATTACTTTAATATAGTATTGCTAAGAAGTTTTGTGATGTCATCGTAAATCATTCGTCTCTTTTTCTCTTAGAGCAAGGAATAGACAAAACATTATTCTTGAAATGTCACTGTGCGAATTTGATGGACATTATTATAAGCTTAAATCGAAACGTTCCTAAAACATGGTGGTTTTTAAAAAGATGGTGGTAAGTGATTTCATGCTGTAGTTACATCGACAAAATTCACAGAGAGGGAAGAAACTGAAGCAGAGTAGCGTGGAGCAGCTTACAGCAGTCAAAGGATTAAAACTTGACGATTGGCGTTGACTATCGAAGACCAGTAGTTGTTGAAGTGGTTGAGAGAAATAAAGGAAACTAAACTGTTGAGCTATGTCATGATATAGTAACTCATTATTCGACCAACGTCTAATAATACTTATATTAATGGATTTACCTACTAATAAAGATGTTCACATGAGAAGTGTCCGAAAAGGAAGGATTTTGGCAAAGAGAAAGGAGATCTTATAATACACAAAACACTCTATAACATAGTGACGTTATACGTTAAGAATATAATCAATAGTCGATTTCCAACAGAAACAGGGCTGCTTATAGCCGAAATCACAGCGGCTAATAAAGTATTCTAAAGGATCCCTAATACTAACACGATAATCTATGGACTGTAAGTGAGTATCTAATTACATAGTGTGCAGCAATTATATCGAAAGTATGCTGGCAGCAACCAGGTAGCCACGGTCACTGGACGACGAAAGTGCTGACTTCGACCCTCAAGTGATTTCTTTTTTATGGGTGACTACGTTTTGCTTTTCTGGTTTGAAAGAAACTGGCACTGAAAATGTTGAAATGAAAGGGACCGTAAAATAAGGGTTTTTGAGTCTCTTTGGAGATGCGTTCGGTAAGTCCATGTAGAATTCAAAGTATATGGTTTAAGAATCTTTATTTCTCAAAAGAATACAATTCGCTTACATGAGAAACTTATAAATCAAAACAAAAAGTCAAAGTTATCCAAGAAACTTTATCGATTATGTTGTAATAGTATTGACTTGAATCACATGACATGGTTTCCTGGGAGTTGCAGTTAGAGGTGAGTCGCAAAATCGAAAACGTATTTATCGGAGGAGCATACCGCTGCCCCTGCGGCATATCGCTGACTTATTAAATGAGAGAGGGTTCTTTTCTGATTCAAATGGGTTAGAAAGATCTATTTTTATTTAATTATTGTTAAATTGACAAACTTATTTACTTATTGATTATATAATCCCTAGTTTGAGTAGGAGGTGATTTGCTGACAAAGCAAATCGTGTTAGTTTCAACACACTTTACTCGCCATTTTGCTTCACCCACATTTCTCATACAAACATTTTTTGAATCCTGGGAATTGAACTCGCGTGTTCAGTATAATGTAATGGTAGAACTGGTTGCAAATACAAGCAGTATCCAGTTGTATATCATTAATTTATTTCGCGACCTCCGAGCCCGACCTCCCTCCCACGACTAAGTTCTAATGAGCTTTTGCAAAGTCAATGCTACAAGCTTCGGTGTATTGTATGCACTTTAGTACTAGTTAATCATTAAACCTTCGTTAAACAAAAATACACGTTAATTACTAACGGTTTACTTTATCGGTAATGGTAAACAGATTGAATAGTCTTCACTTGCCCAAGTTATAAGACTTACGAACTACAAGTACCTAAACATAAAACTTAAAACCAATTTATTATTCAATTCAATTTAATTTTTCTGTTTATGTCATTTTATTTAGGTACTGAAGAAGTTTCAGTATAAAGTTGTTTTATAAACGTGATAAACGATTTTGTATTTTTCTAATACATACCTAATTATTATTATTTGTTTGGCGCTAACGTTACTCTACGTTTGAATAAGACATCATAATTATGTAACTACCCACATTCTTGCGTAAAATGTTTCTATTTGCGAGTACTAAAATAAATCATATTTTTACTTTTAGCCGTCAAATTTTTTCAAGTCTAGTGGAGATGAGAATAATTTGTCAGAAGTGAGTGAAAGTTAAACACTTTGTATAATTAAGGTCTGTTTGGTGTTCAGAGACCGTCACAATTGTGTTTACTCTAAGCAATTTTGACGAGTGTATTTAACAACTTTTCCTAAACCAGTCAATTATGTTCCTAGTACAAAATTCATGGCCAGTATTTATTTGTTAATCTCTCTTTGTAGTTTGTTGATTGCAAATTTTTTTTTAAATAGTTTTGGGGCAAACGATCTTGCTGTTCACTTGATTGTAAGTGATCACTCCCATGAACGTCCGCTACACCAGAGGAGTCACCGATGCGTTGCCGACCTTTAAGGATGGTGTTAGGAAAAAGGGAGGGAAAGGAGAAGGAAGGGGATTACGGGAGGAATTGGGCCTCTGGCGCTCCACACTCACCGAACGAAACGCAACAGTATGCATAGGTACGGCTACTTATCGTCGATTTTCTGTGGGAAGGTAGTACTTCCCTGGTCATGCTGACCGATTCATGCTGGCATGCTGGCATACCAGCGAGACACTACTACCACCAAAAAAAGTATATAGGATGTATTATTATGAAAGTATTTTATTATTTCAAATTATTTGTCACAATCTTCCGAAAGAAGTAATCTGGTATTTTGGGAGGCCAAGAATGTGATCAACGCGTATAAAACCTGTGTTTATAGGTAGGGGGACGATTATTATTATATCGGGCTATATATGAGGTATTATCGATGTGTACTCGTACAAAATATCGGAGAAAGCCTGAAAATTTATGTAAATTGCATCAATGCATGACAATACGATTTATAGTCGGAAAGGGAATATAACGCTGAAAAACGGTAATTATAGATACTTATGAAAAAAAACATTATATAGGTATATAACCCGTGTATATAATCGTGTATAAAATAATGTGAACGTGTGTGAAAGAAAAGAATGAAAGAAAGAAAATGTGTTTATTGGCACATATTGATTTATTGATTAATAGTTATAAATCTATCTAAAATAACAACACTTACAAACTACGATAAAACTGTTTGCACCAAATTGATTAAAACACATGATTGCATTAAAATAAATAATCTACTAAAAACGCTAAATACTACTACCGATTTAATCAAATTAAGATAATTGGCTATTTTCTAAAATCTTTAAAAAAATAACAATCTTAACCTGTTGGCTATGCCTGAATTCTATGTCACCCACTTACGGCCCTGTGGGCGAACACAGGTGCGCGCGCGCAAAATAGCGGCACACACCACGCCGTAAACACGCATCATTCGCGGACATTACCATCACCGTTGCGACGAGCGAATATCAGCCTTAGAGACCGCTGAATACAGTTCAATTTAGCTCGTTTGTTTCGATCGTAGTTTTTAACTTTGCGAGATTGCGGTTTTTTTTCGTGTGTTCGAGTGAATTTTCCCGACAGATTTTCCGATTATCTCGGGTTTAGTGAACAAAAGTGCGGTGAACTTGTGCGTTTGAGGTCACCATATTATTGGACATATTGAAGACTTTTGGATACTGGATATTTGTAAGTTTTTGATTTAAACTGGGTGATAATTTTTCATTTGGAAATAAATATCCGTAGATATATTAGGTATCTATAGTTGGTATAGTATATATTTTTATATGACGAAAAGTTTTTTTTATTGTTTTTTTTAACATCACGAAATAGAGAAGTCGTGACTTTGTGTCGTATTATGCCAACCCTGTTTACGAATTATGGAGTAATTAGTCATAAAAAAAACTTTGTGTAGAAAATCTAAGTAAGGTAAAAACGATTAATCTTTGGACTTATTTATTGTTGGCGTCTGGTACTTAGAATATGAAATATGAATATTTAACATTCCAAAGATTTGTATGACTTAAAAATTATGATTTTTTATTTTAATTAGGTATACACGTAATCTAAATTCCAATGCTAATTATGTATGTATAATGTATATGCTATTAAGGTACGTCTAGAGAAAGTTGTAATTGTTTTATGTTTAAAATTATAATTAGTTAACTATAAACTTAAAATTCAATTAATTAATAGACAAAGCATTACCTACGCCTTTTTAATCAAAAGGTTAGGCAGGAGTGTACCGTCATACACTAGGGTTGCCAACTGTAATTCAATAAAAATAAAAATAAAAAATACAATATTGTGCTCTATTTTATGTAGGATTCTCTAGTTAATTTAACTTTTTGGCACAAAGTTCACTAGTACCAGCCATAACACAAAAAAAACAGGTTTATATTAAAAAAAAAAAGCTTTTATAAGTCTGTGCTCTTAATATTCTCTCTCTGAAATCAGATACACTTCAGACATACTTTATTAATTCTAAAAAAGTTGGCAGCCCTATCGTATACTCGCATTTACCCGATGCAGTTTTTAAGTTGCATGTACAAATAATTCAATATTACTCGAGTAAATGTATGAAACAGTGGATTTATTTTCGCGATGTCATGTTTGGTCTCTTATTAAAATTTGTTTCTAAAATCTGGGCTTTCGGTTTTATATACCCTTTCAAACTAACACAGCAACATGTGATAACAGTTGCGTTCCGAACATTATAATCCTCTAATAACTCTTGACATTAAGGAAAGAAAGAAAAAAGTATTTATTAAGGCTGTATTTATTTCAAATTGTGACCAATATACGTAATATTATGAAAATTAACGACCGACGCGACGTGCCTCAGTATACTTGCGACCAATATTGTGATGTACAAATTATTTGAAATAACATAATATTTTATAAATAATCTTGTAAAAATATTTTGGAAAGGGGTAACTTTGAAAAATAAAAATATCGAGCGAACTTTATCCAATGGTGTATCGAACGACGCAACGGAGAAACCCGTGTCACATGTTCAAATTAGTTTTTTTTCTAGGGACAAAAAATAAAAATTTCAAAAAAAAAAATATGTAGATATAAATCGGTTTTTGCGGCATTTTCGTAAAGCCTCGCCTTAACTAGAAATCATGGAGCGGTCTATTCTAAACTATACATTGATTTTAAATTTCAAACATTAGTTTAAGCTCTGTTTAAATATTATCTTTATGACTCACGTTTATTTAACGTAGTTGCGGAATTACAAGATGATAGCTCAAATAAAGTATGACCTCGAATAAAAATCCGGCTGATCTTAAACAAATCGATTATGTTAATCCTAAAAGGTTTTATAGCAAAAGTTAAATTTTTATTGTTGCCCATTTTTCATTGTATTGTTAAAATTGTAATTTGTATTCTAATGTTGATTTGATGAGTCAGTATGTGTAAATAATTTGCCAAAATAGAAATATTGCAGGCCACCGGAGTTTTATGGTCTGTGAAACCACTCCACCTTTTGCTGTGGGTGTGAGATTAACTTGAATAATAAAAATTAAGTTTTGAATCTGCCAAAAACTTATGCTACTATTTACCATTGTAAATGAAAATGAGCATGAATTCTTATTTCAAATAATTTTGATGATGACAGCAGCTATTGTTCTTTTAAAAAAAGGTGTGTTTAATGTTATGTATGTGTGCATGTTTATGTTAGCGGCTCATATGTCCCGTATGGCTGTTGCCAACGGTCGCTGCTCTCCTACGAATAAACAGTGTAATTCCAGCTAGCAAGCGTTTCACTTGTGTTCCCTAGCACAGATATAACATTGGCGACGATTTACCTACGTAAAAAATGGCTCAATTTAATTTCGGTATTTTGAGTAATTTTGACCACACTGTGCAGGATTGGAAGTCGTACAAAAATCGCCTTGCACAGTGGTTTATAGCGAACGTCATATCCGAGCAAAACGACGCCGCGGGAATAAGAAGACGTGCCATCTTGCTAAGCGCACTCACCGATTCTACCTATCAACTTACAGCGAACTTAGCGCTGCCTAAGCAGCTAGAGGAAGTGCCGTATGAAGATATCTTGCGACTGCTCGATAACCATTTTACACCGAAGAAGTGCGGGTTTGGCGAAAGATACAACTTTTACGCGGCCACACAACAGCCAAACGAAACGTATATGCAATGGGCGGCAAGACTGCGAGGCCTCACAGCACACTGCAGTTTTTCCAATGTGGAGGAAGCATTACGTGACCGTTTCGTGATGGGTATGTCTGCGGGACCCGAAAGGGATAAGCTGTTCGCGAAGGACGTCGATACCTTGACCCTGGCAAAGGCTGTGGAGCTGGCGGAGAGCGTGCGGTGCGCCCGGGCAGGCGCCGCCGCAGCCGCGCCCGCGTCGCAGCAGCAGGAACACACAGTGTTCAAAGTGCAGGGGCGAGGTGCGGCTCACGTAAAGGATCCGGTCAAAGACAAATGTTCCGTGTGCGGGCGGAATAATCACGTGTCATCTCAGTGTCGGTTCACAAATTACACATGCAGGAAATGCAATACAAAGGGACATTTGCGTAAAATGTGTAAGGTGAAATGTGTTATGGCCGATGAGGTGAGTGAGGAGGATGACGGTAAGTTTGTGTTTAACATCAACTCTGAGCGCGGGGAACCTATGACAGAAATTGTTTCGGTGAACGGATCTCGGTTTAGGTTTGAAATCGATAGTGGATCTGCTGTAACGATAATTTCAGAGGTTATGTACAAGAGATATTTTAGTGATTTACCCTTGTTACTCCCTAAAAAGAAATTATTTACATATACTGGTAATAATATCGTATGCATCGGCCTAACTCGGTTACCGATATCATATAAACAAAAAACTCACACACTCGACGTATACGTAGTGCGCGACGGAGTAGGGCCGCCACTACTCGGCCGAGATTTCTTATCAAGTTTCAAGTTACAATTAGCTCCATGTCATTTTATAAATAACATTAATGATGCAATTGACAGCTTGCAACAAAGATTTACACACGTATTTTCTGATAAGTTAGGCACATTCAATAAATTTCTAGTGAAGTTGCGCCTTAAGGATGACGCAATACCAATTTTTTTTAAAGCTCGCCCGATTGCGTTTGCCTTACGTGATAAGGTAGATAAAGAAATCGTCCGTCTAGTAGAATTGGGTGTGTTAAAACAGGTTGACCACTCTGAGTACGCGTCACCTGTAGTGCCGGTACTAAAGCGCAACGGTAGTGTAAGGCTGTGCGCAGACTATTCCGTATCCATCAATAAACAACTGGTTGTAGAACAATACCCGTTGCCTACAGTTCACGAACTGTTTTCAAAAATACATGGAGGAAAACAGTTTTCCAAATTAGACCTGTCCATGGCATATAATCAGTTTGTTTTGGATGAAGAGTCACAAAAGATCACGTGTATAAATACTCATCGCGGGTTGTTCAAGTATACGCGTATGGTTTTTGGGTTATCGAGCGCACCGTCTATTTTTCAACGCGCAATGGAAAACGTTTTGTCCGGCATGGAGGGCGTGCTTTGTCTGCTAGATGACGTGCTTATAACGGCAGACAGCCCGGCTTTACATTTAAAAAGGCTAACAGCAGTACTACAGCGATTACAGGATGCGGGACTGACCTTGCAGAAAGAAAAGTGTGAATTTTTCAAAAACGAAATTAATTATTTAGGGTACGTAATAAACAAAGACGGGCTAAAGAAATCACCCGATAAAGTTTTAGCTATTGAGAAATCACCTGTTCCTACTGACCTAGGCAAATTACAATCATTTTTAGGTTTAGTAAACTACTACAGAAATTTTGTATCTGGGGCGTCAGATATTCTTACCCCCTTGTACAATTTGTTAAAAAAGGGAGTTAAATGGTGTTGGTCAGATGAGCACCAAAAAGCATTCGTTGAAATAAAAAAACAATTAACGTCCGATAAAGTTTTAGCACATTTTAACCCGAATGCAAAGTTAATTCTGACTGTGGACGCCTCACCTAATGGGTTAGGTGCGATTCTATCGCAAATTGATAAGGACGGACTGGAGCGTCCGATATCGTTTGCTTCTCGCACGTTAAACGCTGCTGAGAAACGTTACTCGCAGATTCAAAAGGAGGCTACGGCAATTATTTTTGGGGTTCGTAGATTTCATCAGTATCTGTATGGTAAATCAGACCCTTTCATTTTACGTACTGACCACAAGCCATTAATCTCGATTTTTGGGCCCTACAAAGGTATACCGGAAGTCTCAGCGAACAGATTACAAAGATATGCATTATTCCTTAGTGCATATAACTATAAAATTGAATACGTGCGGAGTGAAAATAACAGCGCTGATTATTTATCCCGCGCCAGTCTGCCAGAGCCCCCGGCAAACGCAGTCGGTAAGTGCAACACTAGCAGTGCACACGCTGCCGCCGCGGCTACGCCCTTAGATCGCGCTTCCTATGTACATTTCATAGTAGAAGGTAGTTTGCCGGTCACATTAGACAAGTTGCGAAGAGAAACGAGTCAAGATGGAATTTTAGAGAAAGTAAGGGATTATATTTTAAAGGGCTGGCCCAGGAATGTGGCAGACATAAAATTAAAACCTTTCCATGTATGTAGGAACCAATTGTCTTATGAAAATGGTTGTATTATGAGAGGACATAAAGTGGTTCTCCCGGAAAGCTTACAAAGGAAGGTATTAAATGAGCTTCATAGTTCACATCTGGGAATCGTAAAAACGAAGGCCGAAGCTCGATCCCGATTCTGGTTTCCGGGTATAGATACCGCATTAGAAACATTGATAAATTCATGTAGGGTGTGCATACAATTAAGACCATCCCCAGCACGCGCCCCACTTGCTCCCTGGCCATATCCACCACAACCGTTCTATAGACTCCACATTGATTTTCTAGGTCCGTTAAATAATCGCCACTATCTAATCGTAGCGGATGCCTACACGAAATGGGTGGAAACATACGATATGTGTAGTACAACAACCGCAACAGCCACGGTTGAAAAGTTGTATGAATTTATTGCAAGGTTTGGTCTACCACACACTATTGTTAGCGACAACGGCACGGCTTTCACGTCACATGAATTTCAAAAGTTTTGTGCTTTAAACGGTATCGAGCATGTTACGTCACCAGCTTATAATCCTGCGAGCAATGGTCAGGCTGAAAGTTTCGTAAAGATAGCAAAAAAGGGTATTAAGTCATGTATCCTCACTAGTAACAGTCAGAAGGAGTGTGGGATAAAATTACTAAAATATCTTTTTGATTACCGAAATTCAGTGCATTCTGTCACGGGGTCCTCGCCGGCGCAATTAGTTTTTGGGCGGAAACTACGGTCTCGTTTAGACCTGATGTTGCCGAAACCGTCATCGCCCTCACACGCATCGTTGGACATAACCGTTAAACGTAAACAGTGCTCGCAGTGTAACTCGTATGGCGGTAGTAACAAACAATCTTTTGTAACCGGAAACGAGGTATTATATAAAAAATATTCAAATAACAATAAGTTTATATGGTGCAGAGGTATCATTGTTAAGAAAATTGGAAAAATTATGTACCTAATTAGTGACCATTTAACATCAGCATTGGTAAAGAAACACAAAAACCAAATACTGTTATACAAAGGATATGATGACAACAACACACAGCAAAGTTGGGATGTCGGCGAAGTGGACAATTCAAATTTACCGTCGTCGCACTCATCGAGCCCTGAGCCGACGCCTCAGCCAGAGGTCGCGGGGGCGCAGGGGGCGGAGGATACTTCAAGGGTGGCGTCTGCGACGCCTTCAGTATCACTGTCTTCCAGACATCCTGATAGGTTGTTGCGTAATATCCCAAGAGTTGATTACAAAAATGTTTAATATTCTATAAGTAATGTATATCAATGTAATTAACTATCTATCTTATATCTGTTAAGTAATTAAATATCTTTATTGTGTTTGTAAAATAGTGTGGGGAGATGTTATGTATGTGTGCATGTTTATGTTAGCGGCTCATATGTCCCGTATGGCTGTTGCCAACGGTCGCTGCTCTCCTACGAATAAACAGTGTAATTCCAGCTAGCAAGCGTTTCACTTGTGTTCCCTAGCACAGATATAACATTTAAAAAAGGAACATCATCTGCAAAAAGTACATCGTGATTGACTGTGATTTCAATTTGTTATTTAAGTTTTTGTTGGTTTTTGTTCTCAATAAACTTAGTTTTGGCATAATATACCTTTTTTCCTTTGGATAAAAATAATAAAAATCGTGTCCATGAAATTGCAAGTTTTGGTTTTATGATTGGAAACTGATTATAAATAATGGCAATCATTTTATTAGATACTTACGAGTATATATTGGTTATTGTTTAGGTATTTAGGTTTTGTATAGATCTCAAGTTTTACTGATAATTAATAACTGCGAATACTTTTTTTGAAAAAAGTATTATTAAATTCTAAAAGCCACAGCTTTTTTCTATACTACTTTGGTGGCAAACTAGCATATTTCCCGCCTGATGGTAAGTGGTTACCGTAACCTATAGACATTAGCCACACCAGTGGCATCATACGTTGCCGACTCTAATACTAGATAGCGTCGTGTGACGCTTCCCCAAGGAGCACTGGCGACCTTACTCCCATTAAGAACACAACACTGCAAAAGAGCAGTGTTATTTGACTACGATATTCATTACTGAAATTACTGCACCGAGCCATCCTTAGAATAGAATAGATCTTTATTACATGTAAACCAGAAACAGACACTTGAAATGTCGAAACTTTAGGTGCGCGGTTCCAAATAGTAGGTCCTATGGAGAAGAATCAGCAACAAACTTCATGGAAATTCTTTTAAAATAATAGATTACAATCTCGATTAGTACCTACAATGTTGTGGTAGGTAAGACTTGCGAGAATAATGTAATTGAATGTGAATATAGAAATAAGAATAGGATAAGAAGACTGCCATGGCAGTTACAAGCTGACCAGTCCCGAAAATCCTAAAATGGACATTATCCGTTGTTGCAAACTCTTTGCCTGTTTGCCTTTTATCGTATTATTATTTGTTTATTTTTAAATTTTTTATTTTTTTTATTTAAGTTTGTCATTCATTCACCATTTTTAAATATCTCAATTACGTTTCCATTGGATACAGTCCACCTATCGATCCCATACACCCGTAATATTTATGTAACGATCATCTAAATTTATGTGAAAATGAAATGTTTACCATAATGTCACCTATTCTACATAACCCCCTCCCATTACACGAGTCATCAACATCATCATTACACCACACTTTCCATGAAACTTGTTACGTTGACATATCGGAAGATGTTATACTGTCAGATCGTTATATAAACAAACTATATCATAACATACAAGTAGAAGTTTATCTATTAGGTAAATTGTTTCTAAATACGGGCCAGTACCCATCTTTGGGTCTATGGGGGGCAAAAGGGAACTTTTGGCTAATATTGAATTATTTGTATGGAACAATAGTTTTTTGTGCAATTTAATATTTCGTTCCATTATAAATGTTGTTCATAATGATGAGTAAAATAATCCCTTAAAGGGTTGGGTTGGTCCTGGAGAAGATACCGGCAAGAAACTCCATGGATACTCTTTTCATAAAACAAATCGGTATTATTCGGTATTCCTATTCGGTATCCCTTATGAAAACATTTATAAGCGAGAAAGGGATGCATTGAATTGCATTGTTTGTTGGTCGATTGCGGCGTTGATAGCGGCTGTCAGATTTTTCTTACGTAATTAAAGGCTCGAAGGGCTCGAAACGTTAAATGACCTATTTTAACGTTTCGAGCCCTTCCGATATATTCGTTTTGTTTTCTAATACCAACGCGATAAATAAGCCTCGAAATTATTATTATGCATTACTTATTAGATATTATTATTATCTGTAGTGCGTCAGGGATGTTCGCAGATGCACATGTAGATTGCTTTTACGCAATAATGCGTAAAAAGTACGCTTCCCTGGTGCGCAGGGTGTGGGGCGGCTCCAACAGTGTTTTAAGCATGGTTGCGAGTCGCCTGGACTGTGTCTACGTGGGTCACTGTTGTGCCGTCTCTCACGGGAAGTCACAATGTCACAGTGACCAAACAAGATTTCTGTGTTTTACTTTTACTTTTCCTTGTTTTTGTTCAGTGTCTGTGTTTACTAACATAGTTATAAGTTTTACTAATAATCTTGTTGAGTCTTGGTTACTCTAATAAGGAAAAATTCTATTCTATTCTATTATACATAGATTTTAATAGCTGATCATTTAAATTCATTCCACTTTAGGAAACAATCGTCATTAATTACATAGTTAGCGAACTTTCCATTGCTAATTAGCGATGTATCAATCATGTCATTAGGTAATTGATGAACAATCTGTAATCATCACTCGATTATCTAACTGCCGTTGTATTGTTTGTCAGCTTTTAGCGAAGTATAAACTAGTTCTACTTTCTATTAATGTACTTTGGTATTAATAAACTCTATTTCATTTTCATGGTCTTTTTAAGGAAGATATGTATCGACATCAGTTGGTATAAATATCTAGCTTATATAGATTTGTATATCAATTATACAGGGTGGCAAGTGTCAACAGGCGATTTTAGTATTAAAACCAAATTACTGTAATTTCTTTAAAAGTAACGTGATTTAAATATGTGTTAAATTATTAAAATGATTTTTCTCCATATAATTCAAAGGCAGGTAGTACCAATGCCGACAGTTCTGATTCTTTTTGCTATTAATTTCTTGCAATCAATCATGAGTCAATTACTACAGACGATGATTAAAACTTTTGGAGAAAGTTAAAGGGCCTATATTGCAGAAATTAAATTTAATATCTGAAGAAATATTTTGAAAGTAATACCCATGGTGAAATTGTTTTTACGACATAGATACTCTTACCAGTTACCATAGATAATCCAATTAATTACGTAATATTGGGAAATGTTCTTGTTTTTAATTAAACTGCTCTGGATATTGCGGTATTTTGGTATTTAGTATAGCGATACTTGCAATTACCATAAAACTAACAAATTGGCGATAAACATATGACTGCATCGTTAAACAATATTGTTAGGTACGTACTTACGTAAGTAGGAAGTTTTAGTATGAAATATTATAATGTTTGTAGAAATTAATAGAAACTTGTCCCTTTCTCTATGCCATAACAGACTTAAATGTGAATATTTTAATTATTAATTACCTACTTATACATATACATCATTATTTTTAATTACCAGAAAAAATATCAAGGGCATCCTCTGTTTTTCATTCTACACATATTTTATTAAAAGTAAACTAAACTAAACTAAATCTGAAATCGAGAAAAAATAAATAGGTGTTCAATACAAAAGTGAATACCTAACCGGGTCTAATGTATGGAGCAGTCGTTTTTTTATCACAATTTTAGAGTTCATCCCGTAATAAAAGTTGTGTGAAATGATGAACAGATTGATTTTTTTTAAAATTGTGGCTTTATTTGAAGGTTTATAACTAGAAATAGATAGTAAAAACGTTAATTTTTAATACGATTATAGATATTTATTAAACCCTGTATAGTGATTTTTCTGAATTCAAGTATAGGAATCAGTAATTTAAACAAAGATTGAAAATCGTGACTTAGAATGACCCACCTGAACTATTGTGATGAACTTAATCTAAGCACGAGTCTATAATGAAAAGGTTAACTGACAAAACTTACGATATTTTGCAGTACTTAAGGTAAAATATTTCAAATAGCCAAGCTACCAAGAAGCTACCTAAATAATTCATCATTTCATATTGTTACCTCTAAAAAGAAACGTTAACTCGTGAAATGTCGAAAGCACGCACGGTAGATCTTAAGGAAAAAATGCCCTGCGTGTCGTACGATCTACCGTTAGATCTTAAGAAAATGTTCCTATTGGTGGCCTGATATTGCGGTCCGTATCGCACCGAGCACTAAATTAGCTACATAGTTCGTTCACTGAGTTCATATTCTATGCTTATGCGGATAAATATTGGTGAATCGGACCGAAAAATTTAACGAAGAAAATAAAAAACAATAACCGGTCTGTGGACTTATGACCGCCATTTTTGCAACCAAAAAAAGCAGTGTTATTGTTCCGCAAAAAATGTCTTCCCGAAGGATTCGGTGAGTTTTGTTTTAAGATATTTACATAGAATTACTGAGAAATTAACGTAGAATAAGTGTGAAGTAATATTCTTTCAAAAGTATGCAAAAATCGTAGTAATAAACATAAAAAAGTTTCAATGTGTGTTTTCGCGTTTGTAATTGCCGCGTTATTGTGTCATGTTTTTATGCCAAATTTGCTTGATATCGTTCTAGATACACATAAGTAGCCAGAATATTTATCCATGAACATAATTTGATAAATAGTTTACATAATCTAATGCATAATAAAACAAAATCGTAATCATTTTGCAAAGATTATAAAGTGGCACTAATACGGTAGCCATCTTAGTTGTAGTAGGAGCTAGGTACTGTTAGGACAAAAAGTCTTATTAGAAGAGAGATGGAATTTTCGATTTTCTAATTAGATATTATGTACTTTTAGTGTTATGGTTGGTTAGATGTTTTTTCAGTGAATACTAAATGTCAAGATTCTTGAAAAGTATTGAAAAAAAATATTTACAGAAATTTCTTATTCGTTTTTTTTTTTCGTTTTTTTTCCTGGATCGTATTCATTCACTGTATTAAAACGATTTTACCTCTGAGAAGTTTTGTCCTCCGAGGCACCTACACCGAGATATACGACCTCTTTAGAAAAAATTATAATGTACTTTTTTTTTTCTTTGCCCCTTCGTGCTATGTTTATATAATTTAGTACATAGTGAATTACTTCAGTAAAAATAAAAATAACATTTTATACTAAATTTTCAGACTAGCGAAACTGCGGTCCGAGACCCCGACCCGAATAATGGGCGATCGCCAGCGCACGGCTGCACGCCAGGCTATAATAATGGGTCTGATTGATTAGAGCGGCCATAGACTCACAAATGCCAGCCACACCCCGCCACCCGTAAGTATTTTCTATATAGCTATTTAGCACACTCTATGTATACTCATACTCTTATTATGTATGTATGTATACTCATACTCGTATTACAATTTCTAGGCACCTACCGTAACTAAAATGGTAATGGAGATCGACTCTGGTAATAAACTTCAATATGCTCTTCAGAGACTAAACTTCGAGCTACCTTGTAAAAAAATTACCCATCATGAAGTGAGGACTTCCATCTTCATGATCGTAAAAACATTACAAGATATCTCAAAGTTTAGTCTCACGATTGTATAGAAAGAAAGAAAGAAAGAAAAATAATTCATTCCTGCAAAAAAGTATTGAAGTTTATTACCAGATTCGATGTTCATGTTATTCGATATTCATTTTTAACTCAATCAAACTATAATTCGTAATGTGATAATTTTAATACTGTTATAATTTAATTTTGCTTATATTCCAATTGTATTGATATTTTAATTTAATTTATTGTAATTTTATTATGTTAAAAAGTGATTCATTTTATATGTAATATGGGTTTTACCTGAAATAAATGAATTTAATTTAATTTTTATTTTCGTTATGCGGTAGACCCGTCGGTCATGTTTGCCACATGCAATGCATATTATTTTTATAAAATAAAATTATTTATGAAATAAATAAGTACATTCTTTGAAAATAAATAACCGTATTTTATTTTTTTGTTCCAAATATGTCCCATTTTGAGGTTAAGCTCATAACAATATCAGCTTACATAAAGATAAAAAAAATAGTATGAAAATTCAGTCATCCAGGTTATTTACTTGGAAGTGTGACGACTGGCTGTAGGTATGACTTTTTGAAACGATTTGACGCTCCATGATAAAGAAACTAAGACGAGTTTTAGCCCTGAAAAGGGCTTTTTGGTGTGCCACAGTCTATATTCAGTTCAGCTGTTGGTAACGCGGTGATCATTGCAATTGCAGCACTTCCGCAGCAACATTATATTTTACCAAGACCAAGAATGCATTGTCTCATTGTTCGAGTGTAGACGGGTATAGTATAAAAATTACGTTAAAATTCGATCACATGGGTATGAATGGTAGATAAGTCTACAATTCAGCGGGCAAAAGTTATTTCACTGAAGAAACCTACAATTATTTCTGCCACATACTTTTTACTGAATTCGATAATATTGAACAAAATGTAGGTAACAAATAATAATAATTTATTTTTAAATGTTTTTATATTATTATTTTTGAAAAATATTTATAAATTTAAAAAAAAGTATGTGTAAATAAATAAATAAAGGAAATAATAATAAAAAATATTTAGTACCTAATAAACTTAAAAAAATCAAATTACACACAAAACAATAATTTTATCCTCATAATTACTATATTGTCATTCATTTCCTACTTAGCTTTTGTAAAAACCAAAAAATGGTGTGATATTAGAATAAAAAGTAATATAATGTAACATAGAATTTAAAATAATAGTATAATCCTAACCATCATAATCCAACAAAATGTTTAACATCAAAATATAAAATAAAGTATTCCGTTCGTAAATACGCTTTTATTTCCATCTGTACTCCGCGCATGCGCGCTACTGTGCTAGTACATACCTACGCGGCCGGCCACCTGCCGTCGGCGAGCGGTTTGCCGCCATTCTTCGGAAGTTTGTTATGATTGCGATAATGTTAGTTTTATGGCGTAAATATTGTGTTTCAAAGTGAAATAACTTATGTAATCAGTGTGTAAATATGTCTGTCGTATTGTTATAGTGTTCGTTACAGTATATGTGTAAGATAAATGTGATATTTGTGACGAAATGTTTCGTGTGACGAGTGAAAATTTTACTATCATGGATATATTTTTCATCATTTGGCGGTCAGGTAAGTGTTATTTTTAAAAGGAATGCAATACAGGGATTGGAAAATTAACTGTCTACCCAATAATGTATAATTTATATAGTGCTCATTATAATTTAGTCACAATATTGTTGTTTTTATGAAGACGATGACCTTGATAACCTTGAACAAAAAAAAAAACTGCACAGTAGGTAATTACGCGAATCGGATAGAGTACATTCCACGGGTTAACGATGCATGAGTATTGTGTCTAAAATCACATAATACCAGTTTACTGTTACTGACTGAATGTAACAGCATTGCTGTGGGCCTTACAAAATGACCGCGAAGCTATGTAAGCAGTGTGACTGATTACTATGGGCCTTATTTGATTTAGTAGCAGCGAGTTGTAACTCACGAATTTGTCACTTGTGTAGATACGTGTTGACAGCTTTTAAATAATGTTAGAGTGCGTGATATTAATATTTAAAATAGTAGACGCATGCGTCATGCTCGTGAACGGGTGCTGTCTGTCATGTAACTGCCATGACAATTTTATTCACAGGCAAATCAGTATTATCCTATTCTTATTTTTTATTCACATTAAATTACATTATTCTTGTAGCACTTACCACATCATTATACTATTAATCAAGATTGTAATCTATTATTTTATAAGAGTTTCCATGAAGTTTCTTGCCGGTTCTTCTCCATAGGTCCCACTATTTAGAACCGCGCACCTAGAGTCTCGATATTTTAAAAGCGCCTGTATCTGCTTTACATGAAATAAAGATCACAGAAAACCTAATTATTGAATGAATGAATGATGAAAAATATTCATAAAAAGTTTTGTTCTATTTCTAAGCAATATCATAGGTATTAATTGCTTTGTGCTTTTTGTGTGTTTTAGGAGCAATATGCAACTCATTTTGAATATTAAGTTTAAAAAGCAAGCATACCTATATTGTAAGATTACTACACGATTACAACTTGCAACAATCTGGTGCCAATAAAATTTATAATTCCATGAATAAAAACAAAAAAACTATAATACAGCAAATAATACAAAAAATCGAATACTTTTGTTATTAAATAAGCTAGTCACGACATGTACGTCATTTAGTAACACGATTAATAAAACATATTATACCTAATATGCTTGGGAAATAATAAAATTATGGAAAAGCAACAGGAAAAAATAATTACAAAAAATATTATTAATTACAACAACAAGGTAAAGTTTACTAAATGCTCCTTGTTGTCACATATAGCACGAGAATTTTTGTAATTACAACGCGATTTTTTCTCAGTGTCACCTCTGTCTAACGCTTCGGGAATACACGCGTGATGCTAGTAATCTTGCATTTTGTCTATGTTTTTATTTTTTTAATATCGCCCGAAGGTGGACACGACATTACGTGATTACGTCATACCACCCACGGACGTCGGTCATCGATGAAAACCAGCGTCATTGGTGTTGCCAATGACAACAAGCTGATCGATGCCCATTTTCTTGCACATGAGGGACACACTTCCATGCTTTATTTTTCATTGTTTTATTATAAGTAATTTTCTGGTTCTTTTTTTATGTTTGTTATGTGTGCATGCTCGGTGTCCTGTGTGCAAAAAATAAATTGATTTTCTTTCTTTCTTTCTTTAAGTGACTTCTGTTACAGTAGTTACCCCGTCTTTTCATAGATCATAGAATGGGTTAACGAATATCGGTGTATAACTGTTTGCCTAAGTTGTTGAGATTGCCTCCGAGCAAGTATGGCACGCCTTCGGCAAATATATGGCAGCCGAGGCCGGGTCATTCTTAGTTTTGAAATGCCAAATGATCCGTGCCTGTTTGTCAAGGAGTTTATGGCTTCAGTTAGTGTTGACAAGATTGTGGTGGTTAATTATAGTTGTTAATGATTTTAGATGAGGGAATATATTATGTTTATTTATTTTACTACCTGGAATAATACTGATAAACTTTAGTTAGGTGCCGCTATAAGTAATTTTCTGGCTTTCCTCTCTATTGGCTTTTTCGAAAAAACCTAAGGAGAGAAAAACAAATCTAATTGACTCAGAAATCTTTGATAGAGTTTACGAATTATTTTAGCAAAATTTTCAAACCAGAAATCTATCCCTAATATCGGTATTTCCATTACAAAAAAAGTCATTCCCGATTGCATACATCATTGACACATCGATATCGGGGTCTCACAAAACCAAAAACTACGAAGAATATCATCGTAAACTTGACAAAAGCAATTAACAACTGACATTTAAATAAACAACAGTTGCACATGACGAATTCGAAAATAGTACGAAACTGAACGTACAGAATGCTCGAACAGATGCGTTTGCGCAAGAACATCGAAAGTGACCGGCGCGATGAGCTGCCGTGACGAGTGTACCGTCAGCACCGGTACACGACTGATGTTTGTTTACAGTTGATTTTATTTTCGTATCCTTTTTGTGATTCATGTTTTTGGAAGCCAGCCTGAAGATAATGGATTATTCGGCTTTGTAGTCTATTACTTCGACTTGCTAAACTAAAAACTATCAAAGTAATAGGAAAATATCCATCAGATACAAACATAGCCCAATTTACTGCGCTTAAAAATGTAACAGTGTCATTACCTACTGTAAGTATCGAAATTGTATCTGTCTTCTTCTAACCATCTAAAGGTACCATTGTCGTTAATATCTTGAGCAATCCAATAACAGATCCCAATGTGTTGGATTAATACAAATCCATGGTTTCCTTTTAAACTGACGGTGAAGATATAACCTTAAGTGATTCTACTGTCCTTACATCTATGAGCTTAATTTTGACGGACCAGAAAGTAACTGCGTCAACTGCTTTCTGGTTTACGTTTTCATTATCCTTTACATACATGTACAATGTACATACATGATTTGATTACAGACATTTACATACATGTACATACATACATGATGTACATCGCAACCTGTACATAGGACATGCGGGACAACTGATCAGGAGACATATCAAATTAACAGCCATTTATTACCCGACTACGGAGAGGGTTATAATGTTTTATTTCATATATTTATTTAATAATGTAAACACATGAAAAGACACAGAAAACTTTAAATAGGAGAACAAAGTACAAAGGTACTGCTTATTTCACAAAAGAAATCTCTTCCAGCAGACCTGCGAGAGGAGAATTTGTTTTGGTTATTGATGAAATCCCACTTATGTTGTCTTTACTGCGACCAACCTGAGACCTATCAAAGAATGAGTCTGAGAATGCGAAATCACTTGTCTGGGAAGCAGTAGCGTCTATCCATCGCATTATCAAACTGATCACTAATCCACCTGACTAGAATGGTGATGGCATTGGAGGTTCACAATATTTTACATGCGGTACGATACTTTGTTACGTATTCAGCGTTAATTATTTCCTTGCGGAAGAAATACCTGATTATGTGACAATTATTGCGATGGATGTTTGATTTATCCATGTTGCATTGGTATTTCATGCTTGATGCACAAGAGTTGCTGCTTTCTTGCGTTTTATGATTTACTAGAGTTCTCTGTCAGTGATTTTGCAGGAAGAGAATTGATTCTTCAAAACCTCGTCATCACCATCATCATTTGCATCAGCCTCTGTCATCCCACCGTAGCCATGATTGGGGTTAAAAACAGTTAAAATCCATTTCGTACTTTCCAGCAAATTTTCTGTTCTTCAGGTCGATGATAGCTGCATCCCACGCTACGTTTCCTCAAGTCGTAAATCAATCATTCTTTATAGGTAGAACAAACATAATTTGGATGCATCCGAACGGTCTCACGTTTTTATAATCGTTACGACTAGATTTATATCATTTACAGTTGTTTTGAAAGGTAAAACTAGCGAGAATTTTTTGATTGAGAAATTCGTGAGATCCGTCCAAACACAAATGATGTGTTTATTCAGTTTTATAAATAGAGAGATCAGTGTTAGCTTTTTTTTGTTTGATCATGAATCGTGGGTTTGAGCGACTTCGTGTTTATGTAAATATTTGCCGGGGAGGTTATAATAATTATCTTTGTATCTAATCATATATTCTTGTTCCTGCCTTTTGACTAAACTTTCTCTATTTCACGCGGTTTTGTGCATTAATATAATTATTGTAAAAGAAAAGATTACCGCGTCAACATCCAGTTCTACATCAAATTGTCCAAACATCGGATCAAATATACAAATACCATTCCAATATTTGCGGGAATGAGGAAAGTTTTAAAAATTACAAGGATAGTCACTTAGATAATGGTGTTTTACCTTGATAGACCAAGGTCACCACGAGGGAATCCCAGAGTTCTTATTATTTGGTGACCAATCATCATCTGCCTGGCCTTTATCCCAACTAGGTTGGGGTCGGTTCCCAGCTCTCAGATGCGGTTGAATATCAGTATTTTATTCTGAGCGACTGTCATCTGACCTCCGCTACTCAATTACTGGAATACAGTGATACCCTGAGGTTAAACCGGTTGTCAAATTTTTTGGGTTGCTGACTTCCGTAACGACTGTCAAAGGTATGACAACCGGGACCAATTGCTTAATGTGGTATCCGAGGCATGGAGGGGTCTCGATGTTCGAAGAAACGGTCACCCCTCTACGGACTGACCGGGGCAATCGCAGCTTAACCTCGTTGATCAACTGATCTTCGCGGTAGCTATGTAGCTACGATCTCCTCATTTTTTCATTATTTGGTGACCAATCGTGAAGTCATATAAATAAAAATTCTGTTGGAAGATAAATTAACTGTGTTGAGAATAATCTCAATATACAGTTTATTTTTATCACTTTTATTGGTAAATTTTTAATATTTAGACGGAACAGTTGCGTCATTAATTGAATGCTAGTTGAAATTCGGTCTAGAATCTAAAACATGACATGGTAGCCTAGAATTTGGTTTCCGTTTTCTATTAGAAATTCAAAGCTTTGGACTATATTGGTAACGATTTTAAATATTTTTATCTTTATGTCGATCAAAATAAGTTTTTTGTGTTGTACACTTGCAATCGGTTTTTCCTTTAATATATCGTTGGATGAACACTATTGCAGTATCTAAAAGTAATGCGTAAAACTGCGAATAAACTTCAACACATATATGTTGGTCGCCTAAAATCAAGTAATTTTGTAGGCTTTTGAAGGGGTTCGTTTTTAACCCACGACAAAAAGAGGGGTGTTAAAGTTTGTAGTGTGTATCTGTGGATCGGTGTATCTGTGTGTCTGTCTGTCTGTGGCATCGTAGCTCCAAAACGGATGGACCAATTCAATGCAGTTTTTTTAATTGAAAGCTTGCATAATCGGGTATTATCTTAGCCATGTTTCATGAAAATCTGTTTAGCCGTTCTAAAGTCACAGCTCTTTTTCTAGTTGGAGTCGAGGGTTTTTGACGGTTAGGTTATGGCTTAGAGAAAATAATTTATGTCAAAAGTTGATCATCCAAATTAGTATATAAATCAAGTAAATATTTAGGCATCATAAATCTAGTTATTTATTAATAAAAATAAAACATTAACGCTAATGACTGCAACCGCTTTCCTTTCGAAATGCATTTAATAAGTAAAAATAACATCAAGTTAAATAAAACTATAGAAACTTGTGTTACTTTATAAAAAAGTAAAATTTAAACACTAGAAACATGCAATGATGTTAGTATAAAGTAAACAATCAAGCTGAAGTTAATTAAATCGTTAAGCAAAGCAATTTGTTCAATTAAATTGGTTAAGTTGTTCTAAAGAAAAATAACAACAGATACGAATAAACAGAGTTCTCATAAGCATACATCGACCAATAATTCCGCTCAAAATTGAAGCTGCCCCACTGAGAAAGTATATCTACCTTTCAGAATATCGCAGCCAAAAAACACTGCTCTTTTCTAGTGTTGTGTTCCTAATGGTGAGTAAGATCGCCAGTGGTCCTTGGGGAAGCGTCGTGTTGGATGCGAGGCGGATACCCCTGGTGTTGTAAGGGTACATGGATAAAGGTAACCACTAACCATCACGAGGGTAGGTATGCATGTTTGAATAAAAAAATAAATATAAACAAATCTCGGCTTATAGCAGTCTACAGCCGGGCTAGTACGGTGGGTAGACAAACCCGTTTTTTCCACCCTTAGTCTTATTGACAGAAGACAAAACGAAAGATCAAGAGAGAGAGATCGGTAAAGAGACATAAGCTTCTCTTATAATGGACTGACGACGAAACCTGTCAGTTGGAGACAGCATAGGAATAGCCACGTTGAATGGCAATGCTTATTCTTTGACCAGATAACAGGCCAGCCCTCGAAACACGCGTAGCGTCGATCAAGTGTTCTGCAATATCTCTGAAAAAGAGACGTGAATTTGGACTGACAAGACTGGTAGTCTCCTATTTTTCTCCGTGTACCTCTCTATCTATAGATATCATTGTTGCTTGTTGTAACCGCTTTCTTTGCTAAGTAACAGATGAGTTAAGACCACACCGAATTCACATTACGTTGCCATCAAACATGAACACAGATCGCGTGTGTACTCATACTTATATTTTTCGGGCGAGAGGCCTCACGCGACTGCGCTTGCGCTGCAATCTGTACGCAACGTTAACGAAATCGTTCAAGATCGCAGCGATTTATTTGCCATATGCACACATAGCTCGTATTACTGTGCATTTGATGGTGGGTGTTGAAAGCGAAAATTTGCCGGTATTAGGTGATGGCGGCTTACTTTGCGACCAGATGATTAGAGCAATTTTGTGATAGTTACATGTGGTGCGTATACGCTGCAATTTAAATTATTTGCTTTATATATTTATTTAACAATTACACACATAAAATACAAGAGAAATATGAAGTATGAGCATAAATTACGAAGGTACTGCTTATTTCTAAAGAAATCTCGTCCAGCAGACCTGCGAGAGGATAGTTTATGAAGAAGTAATGTAGACACAGTGTGTAAAGGATACGTGTAAATAATTTACATAAAATACATAAATACATACCTAATATGGATGAATACATACATACAATAAATATACGTATCTATACAAATATATACCAGATTATTTGCTTCGCTAACAGTAGCACATTTGGGAAATTTTCAAGCCAAAACTATCATTTGGTACCGACAGCTACCATTTTTTTTATAGTTAAAAATATTATTTAATTTAGCTGCAATGTTCTTCGCCCTGGGAGTTTATTTATGTATATAGGCACCTCAACAGTATACATATTAATTCATTGACCAATGGACACAATACTGTTAAGCATACCAATTACAGGTGTGCACGGCATTCATGTTATTTAATTATAAAATATGACCATTTGATTGCACAGGATTACGAGTTCTTACGAAATTCACCCAGTAACATCCTTTATTTATAAAAATCAGCCTATGTTTCCTTCAATCATGATGCAACGTTCTTAACCAATATACCGTGACCTGTGAAAATAAACATTTGGTTACACGAGGCAGGTCAAGAGATTTTGGACGGATAATTTTATTCCAATCATGGGTGTAATATGTGGGAGTGTGTAGAATGCTAAGAGCGACATACAAAATTGGCCTTTAGGGCTGCATACGTGCAATAATTTGAGGGCGCTGTAGGGCTGCTGAGCGGAAGCCTTTTTGACACAGCTGCGACGTACAATCCATTTTTTATTTAAGATAAATAATTTTGGTTTTTTTTTTGTTTTACATGTTTTATTCTTTTTTTTTTTGTTATAGGTATTATCTTTAAAATCGTGTTTGTGCTGTGTCAAATAAATACTTTTTCTTTCTTTCCTAGTATTGTAACACTTGCCTACCGAATAGACTGTTATTGTTTTATTAGTTATGCGGTCAATGGCACTAAGTGTGTAACTTTCGGTCAATAACACGATTTAAGTTGGTATTAATCACCTACTTATCGCTAATTATGTATTAAATTAGCGCATCGTGAAACCTGTAATAGTTTTATGCGATGGCAATAAACTTTTAATTACTTTATCATTACTTAAATAAATAAAATGAATATAAAGGTTTACTTCCAACACACATTTTTCTTGTTATGTCTCTCGTATCTAGATTTAAAGAAATATTTGCTTGCAGAGAACTTTTTTAAACTGACTTTATTGCAATTTTTTTGTGTTATTTCACATATTGCAAAATAGCTTTTGTGTGATATTCATTTTCATTGTTTATGTTTTTTAGATTTTTATTAAAATAACGCTTTTTACCATGCTTCTATTGTATTCAGAAGTAGTAGATACATATAATTCTTCGAAGACATTTTAAAAGGCCATTGGAAATAATTTTTTTTTATGAAAACTACTTAGCTGTCAGAAGTCTTGTTGTTCAATACGTAAATATTGTAGGCTAGTATGTTAATAACCGATCGTCGATTACTTTGTGTGACGACAAAAAATGCAAAAACAATTTACTTATCCATACATTAAAATTATCTTCCGCATTTGTAACATTATTCGACCATTGGCCTCCCATTTAGGTACGACAACTATAAATACAGTCAAATAAATACATTAAACCGGCAAAACCAGTAAAATTTTGCGCATATTTGAGTAATAATCTTGTCGATATTTTATCTTGGATTCGGTAATGTTCGGGTATGTTCGTGAGTCATGGCGACCACTTTCTTGCAAAACTTGGTCTTGGTTACTCACTACGGTTGCGAAAGGGTTAAAATTGTTGGATGTAATTTTGGTAATTGTGGCGTAAATTGCGTTATGGTAGTTAAATGGATACCTTTTTGGGGAGTATGGAAAAGGCCTCCCCGAGTACCTAACTATTTGTTCATCACCTCAAGGGCTTTAAGTCAAGTACAATGGGCTGTCAGACCCAGCAAAGCAAATGGCGCTGAGACGCTGGCGCTAGAGTGCTTCTGCGGGGGGACGGGACGGACGGACAAGGGGTTATTGTAGTCATGATTATGAACAACTTTTATTATGGGACCAACCCTAAAATATCTAAAAATAAAATCAGCTGTTCCATACATTTAGTCGAGTAGCGAATATTGAATTATTTTTATGGAACATCAGAACCTTTTTCGCGATTTCAGGGTTGGTCCCATAGTAAAAGTTATTCACAATGATGAGTATATTAACCCCCTTTAAGGGATTGGGACTATAATAGAACGGTAGGACTTTGTATGTGGGTGTATTCCTGTATCTTTTTCACGCCCAAAGTTATTGGCAGGGTGCCAGTATTGCAAACAATATTTAGCAATATGCTTGCTGCATTTTTTCTGCATGTTAATCCAAATAATTGACGGCAAATACGTGTGTAGTAGCTAACTGTATCAACACTGATCGATGCGTTACGGTCCGTGAAGTGATTAATGCGATTAGCACTGCGACTGCCTAATACTTACTGATTAACGCAGAATTCGCCGTTTTCGAAATAAAAGGATTACTTAAAAGGTACAGTCGGCAAAAGAATTGGCCTACTACCCTAAGGTTGCAATTTGTTTGTGCGCCGAAAAAGGTATAATTCTCTTGTCAAAATAATGAACTTTCAACTTTAGTGGTATTTTCATTTGATAGGAAGTTCTGTTAAAATTTATAGACCATTTCAGAGAAGACACTTTCTGCGCTGCTTTACCGACCATCCTCAACATTCTCCTATTTTACTCAACCTTGACATTGGCAGAATTATCGTAAAGTCACGATGGAGCCATTAAGAAGAAGAGCATGGTCTCTTTCCCATGTTCTTCAATAGAGAACACCCATTTTATCAATTGAATTAGCAACCAGCAGCATTCATTCATTCATTGAAGTTCTTACAACAAGATACTGCGCATGCGCATTATCTCAATTCTCAAGCATGGTTATTATAATGTTAACATCGAAAAAGTTTATTGCGGTGACGGAAAAAGTTTATTGCGGTGACGGAAAAACATTTATCATTATAATTATACGCTTTCGTGAGAGAATCATCGCTGCGAACGATGCTCTATGATAAATCTTGCAGATCATCACCATAGTGAAAAGTCATTAGCATACTAATTTAGCCTTTTACTTTTACGTATAAATGGCAACGATTAACTCGCCGGGGTATATCTTTGCACGCATGTGAACGCGTTATTTCATTGATCGTACGCGCCGGTATTTATTCAAATATGCACAGACGACCGACGGCTACTTCTTACATGCTGAGATTGCGTCGCGTTAAACAATATATTTGGACTCGTAACTAATTAACCATAGGTTATAAAGATTGAATCTCAACTGTTAAACAGAAAACTACAAGATTTCTGTTTCTTCTTTATCTTATTATTTATTGTACACAAAATATAAATTAAAAAAACACAAACACACACACACAAAACACACGAATTATACAATATACAAAAATACAGTTTAATGATATATGCACAAAGGCGAGTCATCGGTTCAGGTTCGGTTTTTTTATGTTTGAAAATTGGATGCTGAAACGAAACCAGATGTTAAAATCTCATGTTTCATATATAGTAAACAACGGTTTTATAAAGCAAGAGTCAAGCAAAGATTCAAAGGACAAAGTAACGAGAAAATTAGCGACGAAGATCCAGAAAACGATCTCAATGCAGTCATTATTGACGCTATCTGATTAAGATATAATCATAGTTATAATGGCATAACGCAAGCTAACTCTACCGCTACAACGATTGTTTCTCTCAGGTGGCTAAGAATGAATATTTTATAAGTGAAATGCGTTTCAACAGATATGCAATATAAAATTATAAAGTGACGGTAATAGGACGTGTAATACAGTTATGGGTGGGACAGGAAATTATGAAATCAAATGCTGAGCTGCTGTAGCTGGTGATGCGGTTGGATGTGACGATTTTATTGGGGCCGTTTATAGGAAATATCGAAATAAAGAATTTGTGTGTAAACTGCATATCTTAAATTGAATTTTAAGTTCAATCAATCAATCATCATTTATTATGTAAGACAGAAGTACAGAGATATTTTAAAAATATTATTAGGCATCCAAAACATGCCACAATAATAACACAAATTAAAATTATGAAAAAATATCAACTCTTAATAAAATACGTTAAAGAAGATAATAATATCACCAATTAGTGTTTGTAGCAAGAACAAAAAACTCATTTAGAATTAAACAAATTTTCAAATAATTTTATTAATTTATCGTTCTTTATATTGTTGTAATTGCCCGTTTGGGCAATAATTGCGATAGTCTTTTAGGAGAAGAGTATATGATTAGAACTGGATGTCAAATGAGCTACATATATTATGATGATAAAATTAATTTCTCATAGCTCTCTCAATGAATATTCAAATTTCTTTACGACACAAAACCACATGATAATTACAACACATAAACAACTCTATCAGCCATCTCTCTGAACTAAAAAAATCTTAATTCAATTTCTACACTTTGATTCTTGAACGAAAGGAAAAGGCTTTCAACACTGACGAATTAATATGAGCACTTGATATGCAAATGAAGCCGCAGTTGGTTAGTAGGTCAGATAACCGGTTGGGCCGGTCAGAACGCCCTAGTAATGCATTCCTATCATCAACTCGACTTTACGGGCTTTTAACTTTATGGAACTAGGTGGTAAACGATATGAGTATTGATAATAGTGTTGGCCTGTTGGGTAGTGCGAAGGTTTCTCCTTTTTCTAAATGTTGCAGCATAGTACGGAAGTATTGGTATCATCATCATTCACCTGCCCTTATCCCATTTTAATTGGGATCGGCGCAATGTCTTTTTCTTCCATTCATCTCTATCAGACGTCATTTTTGGATTCACTTCCTTCACATTCATGTACCGTTTCACACAGTCCATCCATCTTTTCTTTAGTCTGCCTCTTCTCTGGTATATGAAGTACTTAATATTGATTATGCCATGACCCCGTTGTCCTTGGATTAAGCTGGATGAGAGAATTGGTAATAGAAGATTATTAAATACAAAGAAAAGTTTATAAAATTGAGTCAGAACGGATCCCTATTCCCGGATAGAAAGAAGAAGAAGGTTGTATTCCAATAACATGGGTCCATATTTTTAACACAGTAGTGTAAAAATAATCTGTAATTTTAAAACTCGAGGGAGAAGAAATTATCGTTCATATAATAAAAAATAATTAGAATATACAAGGAAAATAAAGACCCAAGAAAGGCCGTCTTCTGTGTGACTGCAAATCCAAACTTTACGTCCGTAAAAATCTATAATATAATAGTTGAGTAACTTTCTTTTCATGATATTTTATAAAAGTTGCTCAGTGGCTTTCGCGAATATATTGATCTTGACTTTGAATTTGAATTTCAATCTACAACATCAAATGATTATTTTGTATTTAAAGAAGCGCAACATAATTAAAGTAGCTTTTCAAAACCATTTTTTTTCAAATTTTGCTTTAAGCGATCATCTATTCTATCCTCTTGATATTAGGATTAGGACGCATGTTTTTTGACAATAGTATCTGGAGTTATTAGATGATTCAAATTGAGTCGAAAAGGTAGAACTTTTGCTTATCACCAACTAAGCTTAATCTACTGCTAGTCATAGCCTAATTACGCCATGACACCTGGTTCTCCACTTTCCACACCTAGTCTGTTACCAGCTGCCTTTTAGTTCTTCAGTCCTTCTAGCTTCCAAACCAACCTGAGATCACAGTTCCCAACTAAGCATCATGATCTTGTAACCAGAATTCCAACACATAAAAATGTGTGTCAATGGTTGGATTAAGATTATTTTTAGTACCAATTATCTGTGAGAAATATCTAATTATGAACTCTAAGTATCCGTAGTTAGTATTGGTTTTGTAACACATATACCATATAATAGCGTAAGTAAGCTACAATTATATAGTCTATGTAGTTCTTGATAAGCTATTAGTAGCAGTTATGATCGATCATAAAAATCCTGAGGTAACTTTGTCAGGGTTGCAACATTTGTTGCGTTTGCTTGCTCATATGTATGCGTAGTAATCCCTCCCTAGATTCTTATTGCTTATTGCGGTAAGCTCTCACTTGCTTGAAGCAGTATTTCTTCCGATTTTAATAATAGCCCGTAAATGTCGAGGCTCTTCTATAGGCCTTTACAAAAAAGTAATATCCTGGGGTAATCATGACGGGGCCGTTTGCAGGCTGATTAGTAGTCATAGACTGTTGTAAGATATTAGAACGATGAGGTAACTAGTTCAGCGAAGCTATGAGAGATGTAAAAGATCGAGTTGCTTAGCACATAATAGCTCAGGTAATTTGGTTCATGATCTTCATCATTGACAGACAAAACAAATCAAATCAAATCTTTATTGCATTCCATAATGTAAAGTTAAAACAGATGGTAGGCTTAATCTAAGGATCAATTATATTGACCCTGTCGGGCACAGCATGGTTTGGTAGGAGAGAGGAAAAGCTGCTGAAAAGGCCAAACAAGAAGATGGTAATTAATATAAGAAACGCTTTTCTACTCTTTTTCCCGAGGATGCTATTCTTCCTCGTTTAGAATGGCCCATTACAGTTGACAGTGTTATAGAATTTTAGTACAATTTTGTAATAGTTATTTCTCTTTGTTCCAGATACCTCCTGTGAAGTGAATACAACTACGATAAGTGATAAAATTATGTTATTTATTAGTGTTAGATCATAATAGTTTTGTGAATGAATCATAGTGTTGTGTGAGGTGTCAGTGGATAGATAACTCTTCAAGATGATGACCTTGTACAGAACCATCAAGGGGACCGGCACGATGAAGAGGAAGAAACGGGAAAGGTAAGGAATTTTTGTGTACCTATCTGTGGCGAAGAGTCCATACAACCCGATTCCCATCGGCTTCCCTTTAGGAATTGGTTAGTGCATCTGACCAACGTAATATTATATTATTCACTCATCCAACTGACAAAAAAAGGCTTGTTATTCAGTTAGGTCGAGCTCTTCCAGACATGATCATATATAGATTACAAGAGACGGTATGGATTTTTGTCTTGCAGCATTAATTGCAGCAATTTTTAGAGGGAATTTTTGGGACGGCTTCCCCTTTTAAAACTGTCACCCTTCGCCACTGGTACCTATTATAATTATTTATGTGCAATGAGGTGCATCTCCTTTCAACTTTTCTCATCATGTTAGTTTCATGAAGGTGGTCTAATACATTTCTCCTGTAGTACCTCTGATAATTTTCTTCCAACGCTGGTTTACTTACTCTGCTTTGGTAGTGTTTTTCTTCTAATCTTGCTCATCTTATTTTTTTAAGACCTGGTGTTTTTATTTTTCTCCGGTAGGTAGTGTGTAACTATATTTTTCTGCAGGAGCACCACTTTCATTCCAAAAAAAGCGTTTTTTTCTCAACCTCTGAAAGTATATGTGTGTTTTTTAAATTCCGATTTTCTTAATTGCCTATTTCATTTTAGTTGAAAGATTTTTGTAAGATCTCTTTATTTTGTATGTTCTTTAAAAAATTATACTGTTATTTTATATAGTGCTGCAAACGTTCTAATAAATCGATTCTAAATGTCTTCATAAACGTCTTTATTAGGTGCCTGAATAAACTTTCATTGAAACCTAACAGTAACTCTACATCAATGAATGCGCGCACGCAGCTCCGCGGCGCCACTATTCGACTAACGGGACTGTTCGGAATCGCTGAGTGCAACGTTTCACTTTTACTTTGTAGAGTCAACGATTGACAGATAGTTCGGCTGTCTAGCGATAGATGGCGCTTGTATAAGCTGGTAAAGAAAAGTGAACTTGAATGTTGGAACTTTGGCAAAAAGATTGGATAGAGCTCGGGATAGTACTATCTTGTTTTTAGAGAATGGAACAACTTTGCCCACCATAATAATAAATTAATTTACTCTTTTGGTACCTACTATTTGGCTTAGCCCAATTCCAGTGCACCAGCTGATCATCATAGGTATCTTTATGCGCCAAAACTCTAGTAATCGGTCTAGTAATTATTAGATATAAAAAGAGGTCCTTTTAAGGGGTTATAGTATTAGTAGTAGGATTGTAAATAATTTTTACTATGGGACCAAAACTGATATCACGAAAAAAAAAATACAGCTCTTCCACACATTTAGTCGAGTAATATTAAATTATTTGTATGAAACAGCAATTTTTTTTCCCGGTTTTGTTAGGTCCCGTCGTAAAAGTTGTATAATCAATCTCGCCTTATCGGCTAAACGGATTAAGATGATATTTGACACACAGGATGACAATGATTAGGTTATAAGATATTTTTTATCTCGGTATTACGTCCCCCCACTTCCACGCCGGTGAACCCGGGGGCAAAAGTTGATGCACTATATTTAAAAATATTCGTCTAGAGTCTAGCCAACGAATACTGTCCAAGAAAAACGGCGGCCATTTAAAAAATCTGAAGCTATCCTCCCTGAGCATACACAGCTTAAATGGAGTTGATACTATTTAATAAATCTTTGAATATTAAATTGTATCAAGTCCGTTATGCAGTGTATATTCAGTGAGAAAAAGTCGCCCGTGGACAGCTTTCGTTGGCCAGACTCTAGTTTCGTGCTAATTTCTCTTCGTGAACTGGCAACAATTTGTCAGTGTCTTCTACTCGTATAAGTACGTAATTATATTCAACACAAATGTAAAAAATGTTTCTATTGCCTATCGACAATTGGCTGAAGTCCTGCCATCTAAAAGAGGCTGCATTGATGGATTGTTACTTTACAATTTTTTTCTAGTGATTATCTTCTTAGAATGTTTAAGGTCGATAACACCAAATTGACCATTACTTATCTCAAAAATATCTAAACAGTAACTGACAGACCGATTTAGCATCTTAATTATAAAACACACAGGTGATATAACTCAATTATGTTTTTGCAGGAAAGTAATTAGTTTTGAACTCTGGTTAAGATTGGAGATTACAATACTATGAATGATTAGCGAAGCCGTTAACTATGATATGATTTTGATGTTTTTAACCCCCGACAAAAAGAGGGGTGTTGTAAGTTTGTAGTGTGTATCTGTCTGTGGCATCGTAGCTCAAAAACTGATGAACCGATTTCAATCCAGTTTTTTTAAATTAAAAGGTAGTTTAATCGGTTATGATCTTCGCTTTGTTTCATGCAAATCTGTTCAGCCGTTCAAAAGTTACAGCTCTTTTTCTAGTTGGAGTCGAGGGTTTTTGACGGTTAGGTTATTATCGCAATGAAATGTAGATTCTAGGAGCTAATACTTGTACCTTACCTTTAAGGCACTAAATATCTCTGAACTGCTCCAAATAGTCTTATTACAAAACAAGGTTTAAACCAAGTCTAATGGAAAATTCAGGTTTAGGCTCTGGTTTCAAATAAAACTCCGATTTGAGTCAGAGCAAGTGCTTATCAATAGTGCAACTGATGGGTTTCGAATTCACGACCTCTCGCTCGTCTGTCCATAAGCGTTGAGCTATTGTTATCTTAGCCTCCGGATAGACAAAGAAATGTCGTGTCAATACAACAATACGGAAAACATAATGCTCGAACATGGACAAACCAAATTAACTTCAAACTTCGGACACATTACATTTAGGAGTGACAGGGTTCAAGGTAGACTGGCACTAATTACCTAGTCTATAATTAATCAATGTGAAGCCTGATCATTAGACTGTGTTTATAATATCGATTACATGTTAATGTATGATTACGTCAACGGGAAGTGGATTATTTATTTAATAATTTATGTACAGACATGAAAAGACACAGAAGCCATATAACCTAACCGTCAAAAACCCCTGACTAGAAAAAGAGCTGTAGCTTTTGAACGGCTGAACAGATGTTCATGAAACATAGCTAAAATGATACCCGATTAAACTAGCTTTCAATTAAAAAAAAGTGCATTGAAATCGGTACATCCGTTTTGGAGCTACGATATACACATATAAACAGATACACAGATACACCCTACAAACTTATAACACCCTTCTTTTTTGTCGGGGATTAAAAATGGAAATCTTATAGTTACGGCAATTGAGTTTCGTCACAGATAAAAGTAAGAGATAACCATTTGTTCTTGCCAATACCAAATATCTGTTATAAAAAATAACAGACACTTTCATTCACAGCAAACCTTGCTTGTTATTTTGTTAAATAACAGTTTTGCTCTCATTCTTACTAACTGGATTGACACTTCCTAGAAAGAGAGACATTAGGTATTTAATACATAAACAGATATAAGTACTTAGTTGGAGGTTATAATGTGGTAGGTAGTATGAAAATAACAGGCTGTTATTTAGTAACCGATATTTAATTCTGTTATTTTTGTGTAACAATAACAGAGATAACAATTGGATGTTTGCTACCATCGCTACCCATCGCTATTTCAGTCTGTGGGTGCAGCTTTCCAATTGAAAATAATTAGCCTCAATATTTTAATGTTCTTGTCAAGAAACTAACCACCCAAGCGATCATGGATTATATTTATTAGCCTTTCGGAAGCTTTGATAGTATCAAGGCTACCACCACGAATGTTCGACCTTTGTCTCTATTTGACTTTGTAATGCAAACATACGTCTGATTCACCAGTATCGCCGAAAATTCCCAATTTTATCTTCTCGATTGGTATTCACCGAACGTTTGAATCGAGTCATAAAATCACGATGATGGAGATAAATAAGGTTGTATTTTGTGTGCGTGGTGCATGCCTGTGTAAAATGCATGTAATATTTTACGACAGTGCCTTGATGAACTTGAAATTTATTCGTCCACTGACTAGTGTCAATAAATGTCAAGTTATATTGTTTTTTTTTTATATCATATGGGCCAACGAGCTTGCGGTTCACCTGATGGTAAGTGATCACCGCCGCCCATGAACATCCGCAACACCAGAGGAGTTACCGATGCTTTACCGACCTTTAAGGATGGTGTTAGGAAAAAGGGAGGGAAAGGAGAAGGAAGGGGACTAAGGGAGGAATTGGGCCTCTGGCGCTCCACACTCACCGAACGAAACGCATCAGTATGAATACTGCTACTTGACGTCGATATGACAGGGTAGGTAGTACTTCCCCGTCGGTCTTGCCATTCATGCTGGCATGCCAACGAGACAAAGGGAATCGCTCATCCGTAGTAAAAAAAATTGCCATTCATCATTACTCGTAGTGCAGCGATTGTGTTACGCAATTGTGTTCTTAACCCCCGACAAAAAAGAGGGATGTTATGTAGTGTGTATCTGTGTATCTGTCTGTTGCATTGTAGCTCCAAAACGGATGGACCGATTTAAATGCAATTTTTTTAAATTGAAAACCCGTTTTATCCGGTATCATTTTAGCTAGTTTCATGAAAATCTGTTCAGCCGTTCAAAATTTACAGCTCTTTTTGTAGTTAGAGTTGGGGGTTTTGACGGTTAGGTTATCTTTATAAAGTTTTAAACCTATCAAAATTTTAAAACGGAACGCCCTTCATCTTTCCATACCATACATCAAACGATTCTCTACCAAATTTGACGTTTTAAATGCAAAACCTGTGCGTTTATGGCATTTTATTTAAAATAATTGTATTGCAGAGGATGTCGGGTCTTTTAATATTATGTGGGAATATCAGTGACATCACCGCATTGTAGATTGAATACCCAAATCATTAGATACGTGATGAGACTTTACACATCTTTTAGTTGATCACGTTAATTTGTGAACTGGCTTGCCGTTAATTAATTGTCGTGTTATGTCATGATTCTTTTGAGATATCATAAAATATATGTTATTTTGATTTGGTTCGATCCGAAATATCGTGAAAAATCTGTCTCCAGAGATTTCTTTCATGTATTTTTAACCCACGACAAAAAAGAGGGGAGTATATGTTTGAAGTGTGTATCTGTGGATATGTATATCTGTGTATCTGTCTGTGGCATCGGAGCTCCAAAACGGATGGACCGATTTCAATTCAGTTTTTTTGACTAAAGTATGTCGCAGCGCTTATGTTAGCCATGCCTCTTTTCCAACATCAAAAGTTATATTCATTTCCACTTACAATAAGCTCCAATATAAAGGCAGGTCAACACCTATATTTAGCCACTGCGCCTTGTCATTTCGAAACAGCCGTGTAAAATTCGACGCTATTGTACTAAACAGCCAATTTATACCGTGATATTAGTATTTCGCATGTTGGCAACACCCACGGAACGACTATGGGGCTGGTTATAGCTTCGAAACACGACGATGGCTTCATTCATATGGTAACTCCCATGTTTTTCGTGAGTGATGTCATAGTACGCTATGTTGCAAACACTTAATTTGACAGTCCTGATTAGCATGTAGGCATAAATTGGGGATATGGTAACACTATTGGTTTAAAGTGGGTAATGAGATGGTGGATATTACGAAATGGTTTTTTGGAAGGCATTTTGGATTGACAACCAATTTAAAATGGGTCGTGTCGTACTATTCTACGTAGTTTAGAATTAAATCTTATTTCAAGACAATAAGATTCAATTTTAAATGCAGTAAGTAATGATAGACACAAAACTGTTATCTTAAAAATTATAGTTGACATAAAAATACTTAATTTTTGGTTATTGCATTATGCTTTTATCTACCTAGATATATTCTAATTGGGGTGTGGGAGGTTTTTCGTTAATTACATCCGTGTTTACAACCGTCCGATAACAACAGTCGGGCTTCGGCTCAGACAAAATCACCTCGCCTGGTCGGAGGATCCTCCCTTTTCAATGGAGGAACACTATACCTACCTCGTTCCTCCACAATAATATTTCAATAAACGTCTTTCCAGTCCAAAATTAGCCAAACATTTACATTCCAATATAATATTTAAATAATCCCTACGTTTCCAACGATTCCTTTGGTGCTGGAATTTATGATAAATACCTCGGTTACATGTCCATCTACAGCGAACAACGCCAAAGCGATTGGTTGCAGAACTGCAACTGGTTGCGCAAGCAGTCAGTTGTGTGGGCGTAGGCCTATATGGTACTAACAATGTTCGATATACAAATAATAAAGTTGTGATAAGGTAGTAAGTGCATACTCGTGTTGATAATGTTTAAAAATAAGTAGGTACCTAAGTTTGACCCGGAGTTACCTCCTTCTACGACCCTTGGCTAGCTCTCTAGAGGAAGGACTCACGGAAATACTGTTATGAGTAGTAGTAATAGTAGTGGTAATCTATATATTAATACGTGAAGAGAAAGCTTTGTACCCCTTATTAAGCATATTGCGTGCACGGAGAAGTGTGAGATTTGGCATGGTGATGATTTTAGTCATTGATGATTTTGTCGTTGTCACTGCATGTCGAAATGATTTTAAAATATCGATGACTAGCTTCCACCAGCGGCTTCGCCCACCTGATATCTTTATAAATTATAGCCTATGTTACTCACAGATAATGAAGCAATCTACTGGTGAAAGAATTTTTAAAATCGGTCCAGTAGGTTTTGAGTTTATCCATTACAAACAAACAAACACTCAAATCTTTTCTCTTTATAATATTAGTTTAGATTTATACGTGTGACATGATATCGGACTCAACTCTTGTCTCCCGGTGTTTCCACTTCCATTCGCGCTATAAATCCCTTTTCTCCTCTTGTTCATCCACTATACATGGCCAAACCACCGAAGTTCACCGAATCGAAGATCTTAGCTTAACAAATCGTATTTGATTTTTACATATTGTAAGGGTTCTTCAAAAAGGGGATGAAAATTTTTTTACTTGTTGGGCAACACGCCTTTTTTTGCCCCTACTGTTGCAGGCGTCCATAGGTTACGGTAACTGCTTACCATCAGACGGGCCGTATGCTTGTTTGCCACTTAAGGCTGGATTCACACATCCGGGATGCCTCTCTGAATACATATTATTAATTAAGAAAGCCCGGAATTACATAGATACTATTTAATTAAGCTCCACACACATTCAGATTTCTTCAGATTATGGTTTTCTCAGATCGATCTGTAAGAATGAATCCAGTGTATTCGTTTGCGTTTCTTTTATTATTATTTAAAGCTAAATTTAGTGCGATGAGTATTAATTCGTCTTCCATATCCAAGACGTTTGTCTGAGCCGAGAAACACGAGACTACTGATTTATCTGATTTTTTAAGATATGTGTGAGGCAGCTTAACGGAATTCGAATTATGAATTCCGACTCTGAGACGCATTCCGGTTGTCTATGGTCGCCCTTAGTGGTATAAAAAAGACCTAGAACAGTACATAGCTTAAAGATTTCGCACTAATGAAAGTGGTATCAATTAGTGGTTTAACACTAATTGTAGCTGCCTAGAATAATCTAAATAATATCGGCAAAATCAAAGGCAATTCTTCGCCGAATACCAATACTACAAACAACAAAAACCTAGAATTAAAAAGCCTAATGAAACAACGGACGCCTTTTAGCGCAATCGATATTCGCTATCTCTAATTTTTAATTGGCGGTCAGATATCTACCGATAATTGAACAATAGTTAAGATAAGGGAGGTAAGTGAGAATTTATGTTATAACTAGGTGTTGCCTGCGGCTTCGCTCGCGTGGAAGTGGATATTATGGATTTAATTAAAATAGTATGACAGAAATTCAAACAATCTTTCATTATTTAACTCCCGTAACGGTAGAATTTTCGATAATCCTGAAACACGTGTTTCTTTATTTCTAACCGAAATACCAAATACCAAACTATATGGATTTATCTTTAAAAATTACGGATTTAATACTTTCATCCACTATTTTAACCCCTTAGAATTTCCAAAAATCTCTTCTGGGTTTGAATTTCAGGTTTCTACGGCGGATTAGACTGTACGTTGATAAGACAGTCAGTCAGATAAGACAAGTCTATTTATATGTATAGAGGTTTTATTTTTGGAACTTGTTTGCAAAAGTGCACTTACTCCGTTAACAATTGTGTGTGCAGCGTGTTTTCGTAAAATGGTATTCGGGTTAGTGATAAGAATGGTATGAAATGAAGACAAATGAGAGTGTTTCCTATACAGATATGCAACCTTGTGAATCTTGAAAGGGGTACAAATGGAAAAAATATAAGTTGATACATATCTCTATTTTTAGGATTCCAGACCAAAAGGGTAAAAAGGAACCTTTATGATGCGACTCCGTCCATCGTCGTTTTAGTAACTACTAATGGTATCGAATTGAATTTTGGAATAATTTTAAATATTGCTAACCTTACTGATATCAATCAATATGGGCGTCGAAATTTCAATTGACAGATAACGTCGCTTATTTGAGAGCAACTCATGTTACAAACGTCGCGGTTGCAAATAGGTAGCTCATTGGATATGTTCAGTGAATACGGCGGACGACGCTCGACGACACTTCGATCGTCCGAGCGATCACACCAAACCGTTCAGTATTTTGAGCAAACGTCATCGGGCGTTCGCACTGGTCACCCCGTAAATTAGTATGGTGAAAGTCGCACTGCTGGCAACTGACCTGATCTTACAGTTATTTTGAGGTCATCAATCTATCACTTGATTGGTTACTCGCTTATCGGAGCTGTAAATTTGCCAAAGGGTCGCCCGATGACGTTCAATTATTTCCAATGAGCGAGCGACATTCGCACAGGCAATTTTCACACCGAAAAATTAATTACTGAATGTAGCCAGTATCTTGTCGATATTATCTGGATTATCTTCTATATATTAATACGTGAAGGGAAAGTTTTGTACCCCTTTTTAAGCATATTGCGCGCACGGAGGACTGTGAGATTTGGCATAGGTAGTTAAAGTTTATGTGGAGAAGGAGTGCAGTAAGCTAAAATTACAGTCGAATTTCGACCACTTGACGACCTCTATAATTATTGTTATTGCTCCTATTCTTAATATTGACTGTCTTACCTATGTAATAAGTCCAAATTATGTTACTCGATGCTCATAAAACATATCTACTTGTAAGATAACTCAAAATATTGAAAATTCTCGACGCATCATCCAATAATTCGTGTCGTGTCAACAAAGAGATGTCCTGAGCGAAATGTTCCATGAATCTTAATGGCGTCCTTCTGTTTACGTGGTGGCTGGTGACTGGTCAGTCATTGACATTACCAGTATACATAACCATTATGTAAGGTAAATTCGAACTTATGTCACGATGTTTCACTCTTTTCCTGCCCTTAATTAAATTATCCTTTCGTGTTTATCGTTCGTGGAAAATATAATCGTTGTATACTAATATTTCCGGTCGACCATCCTTAAGGCGAAAATCGTTTGCGTCCGGCGTCCAAACGCAGAGTTAACTCGGGCCGCAGTCGTTCAAAGCATTTTCTTTGCGAAATGTATCATCGCAACGTATGGTGACTTTCCAATAAATATTTTCGGGGTTACCCGACAAGATTCGAAAATTAATGAAGCCCTAAATCCATGGGCTTTTCATACGAATGTTACTCATAAGTTCACTGTCTTGAATGATGGTGCTTGTTGAACCTTACGACTTTTAGTTAAACAAACGGGATGAATTATTCTTGGATGGTAGAGGTATACGGACAGAGTTCTCAATGTGATATTTCTTACATTTCCTTTTTTTAGAAAAGCTTTGCCCCTTCCTAGGATTTCTCCTGTATTGAGGGTACAGATTAGAAACATGTTCATCTCATATGCATACACACTCAGACCTGAAACAACTATTTGTATATCATACAAATATATGAATCCGCGGTATGTAGCGCAGAAAGCCTAGCTTCCTGCTAATCGCTTAGCCACTGCGCCAACCGTGTCGTGAATATACTCACTTAATTCTATAATACATTGAAAATGGAAATTGTTTACTTACTGTCGACACCTTATAAAGAAATGAGGTGTCCCGACGACTGCAAAATTCAAAGAGTCTCTTAAACTTTCACAATTTTGTGAATCGGTGACCTTTTTTTATTGGAGCTGTATAATAAACAACATAGAAATCGCGAAAAAAAAAAGTCGAGTACTTAATATTAAATAATTTGTATGGTACAACTGAATTTTTTTCTCGATTTCAGTGTTACTCCCATAGTAAAAGTTGTTCATAATAAGCTACTAGACCATGGTTTAAGGAATTTACACGATTTTTGTTACATTCTATATATTTTCTAACCTTTCTGTTATTTCTCACTGCCATCTTAAAATCGAAATTTGTGAAAAACAAGAGGTTATACCAATACTTTATGTCAGCGCTCTTCGGATGACTTAAAAGTTCGTGACGGAATTCAAGTGTGGTTCTGTTTATTTACGAGCTTGTAAACGATATGCAAGCAAGAGTTATGTGCAAAAATTATGTAATGACTGTTTTTTTACTGTTAAATATTAATGTGCCCGCTAAAAAGGTTTGTTTGAACATGTTTTAAATAATAATTATTATGGAGGTGTGTGGTCTCGGACGTTATAAATTCGTGTCATCTTTTTCAGTGCCGCAAAAATCTGGTTTCGTAGGAGATTGATTGATGCGCGTAAAAGGAGAAATAGGTAAAGGGACTGATGTTCTTGCTAATAAGAGTTTCACTAGATCTGTATGTAAAATAGGCAGCCGTGGCGTGCACAGACATTTCTTACAGGGTAGGCAAAAACAAATTTCGTGTTGTATTGTCAAGTTATATGATGTTTGTAATTGGCCACCTCACCCTAAGACTTAAATTAACTAATATTACTGACATATTAACGTTTTTATTACTTTATACTTCATTTATTAGGGTAGGCAACACTGTCTACTGCCTGTATTTTTGTCTTTATGGCATATATTTATCATTAAGGAAATGGTAGGATACCCAAGGATAAATGAAAATTTTAATGTTAACTGGATAAAATAACTGAAACAACATCAGAAAGAAATGAGAAGTACAGTTAACGCAAAACAATGTTCGTATAAATCAAATAAGAAGGAAAACCACATTATAAGTTTGTAAAATATTACATAAACATCAAAACAAAACATTCAATTATTAAAGTTAAAAGATGGGTGTGACTAATCTTAAATTTCTCACCAAATAACAAAACGATAAGTAATCTCAATTTGGAGATAACCCGAGGATTTCATATCAGGGTCTAAAGTTAGCACTTGTAAGTGCTTGGTTCAAAGAACTGAAGGGCACAGTTATATACCTACGTGAGTTTCGACGGTGGTAAAACAAATTGGCGCAAAAAATTGTAAATTGGGAAATATTTATTATTTTTTACTTTGTATGAGTAAAAAATAATGAGGTATATCTACAGATTTCCAGCGAATATAACTCTCCCACTGTTGGTGACAAGAATAATATACAGCAATATCCTATACATACAGTAAGTAATAGGTATCTCTGAAATCTTAAGGAAAGTCAGTGTTTCATGTTACACGCGAATGTTGTGTTCATCCACCGGTTATAATACTAAAACCTTTAGGTACTTAACACACAAAGATCAAAAATTTCGAGAAAGAAGCCGACAGGAGGATTCCAATGGTTTGGACAGTCTCGCCGAGTCTTCTCATGGCCTATACCGCAATGCTGGAAGACAAAGTCTTTAATCCATGCGTTCTGCCTGTCATAACGTATGGTGCCGACACGTGGACACTGACAATTGGGGTAGTCCACAAATTTAAAATCGCTCAACGATTTATATAGCGAGCTATTCTGGGAGATTCCTTGAAGTACAAGATAACCTGGAGAAGAACCGGAGTCACCGACACAGCTTGCAAAATTAGCAAGTGGAAGTGACAGTGGACTGGCCATGGATGTTGAAGGACCGATGGCAGTTGGAGCAGAAGAGTCCTTGATTGGAGACCGCGAATGAAATGTAGTGTGGAATGCCCCCCAGCCTGATGGACCGATGACCTGAGGAGTAGCCGGATCAGATTAGATGTGGAAGGCGGAGAACCGGGTTTTATGACACAACTTGGGAGAGGCCTATGTCCAGCAGTGTACTGCGCAGTGGCGAATAGTCCATACAACCCGATTCCCGTCGGCTTCCCTTTAGGAATTAGTTAGTGCATAGACCAACGTAATATGGCTTGGTATTCAGTTAGGTCGAGCTCTTCCAGACATGACTACTTATAGATTACAAGAGACGGTATGGATTTTTGTCCTGCAGCATTAATTGCAGCTATTTTTATAGGGCATTTTTGGGACGGCTTCCCCTTTTAAAACTGTCACCCTTCGCCACTGGTACTGCGATAGGTTGAAATGATTGTGTGAAAAATTGCCTTTCGTTGCCCGGTGGTACCGCTTAGTCATTATCTAAACATTTGTAAAACTGTCTAATAATATTATTAGGATATTATTTTCCTTATTGAGTCATCACAATGAAATGTAAAGGGTTTGGAAATACCTACATATTTATCTAAAAAAATCGGTTTTGCGGACAAAATATTTTTCATCCCACCATCTCGGAAAGAGTATTTTTAATCTTCAATATCTGAGTGGAAAAGCCGTTTTTATTCTCTAGAGGATAAAGTAAATTTTCATCCCACCATCTCGGAAAGAGTATTTTTAATCTTCAATATCTGAGTGGAAAAGCCGTTTTTATTCTCTAGAGGATAAAGTAAATTGAATTTAGAACATCGTGTGCACTAAGTTTGTGAATTAAACGTTTTTTTTTTGCATTTAGTCATTTCCTCGCTGAGGTGGAATGAAAAGTTACGTGTTGCACTCGAGTGCAAAGATTTTTCACCTCGTGCTCTTTTGATTCCCTCGCTAACGCTCAGGATTCTAATTTTGAATCACTCGCTGCGCTCGTGATTCAATTTTAGAATCCTTCGCTTGCTCGGTCATCAAAATTGAACACGCGGTTAAAAAGCAACTTTGCACTCTTGTATAACAATTAACTATTATTAGGCACATAGAGATATTTGTTGTTTATAATTCGGAGAAACCAGATAAGAATTAAATTAAACTTAAAACAGCCGAATACCTACCGTCAATACAATAGAATAGAATAGGGAAGTTTTTATTTGAAATAAAGCAAATATTGGGCATTTTAGAAACGTCTGCCAAGGTGCGCGGTTCCAAAAAAGTTGATCAAATAATCTTGACGTAGAAAAACATGGATTCAGCGTCTATTTAGAATCCAAAATTCACAAAAAAGTGTTCTAAGTTTACATATACCTACTTAGAAATACTAACTTACCAATTTAAATCCTATATTGTCATCACAATGCCTAATTTAGCGTGCAATAATTTTTCAGATACGAAGACTCGACTGCACTGCATTGACACACTGACGTGTAGTTGCTCGGTCGCCCAAATGTAGAGTGCCGCGCGATTAGTCTACTTTTTGAGTTTTGGTCTACATTCTGTCCGGACATTTTTGAGCGCTGACCGTTGACCTTGACGTTCTTATGTTTTTACATCAATGTCCAAAAATTATATTTATAGCCCTTTTTTATTTACACAAAAATTCATACAACAATAATACTAGCAGACCAAAAACTACTGAGGTTTTTCCGGAATGTTGTGTTGTGTTCCGAATGTAATTAAGTAACATCAACAAATTAAAAACAAAAATCAAATTGAAATTATATTAAATACCATTTTTATTTTTAATCTGATGAGAGAGTAACATAAATATAGATTATAAAAGCTATATATCTAATTATAAGTATAATTAAGATACAAACTGTACAGAGTTGTGGACCGGTGCACTACGAAGTGTGTGTTACATTCTGAGTTTCGAGTTAAATAACGTGACACTTTTAGTCCTAGAACCTAATAAATAAGAATTAGTTACTTATCTTGAAATTGCAGGAGAACAAGAGCGCTTTTGCCACGTCCTTGGTTGATCTTAAGGTCACTATAAATAAAACTCACCAAGGGTTAAGGAACTCTTAAATGATGTAATATGTGGTTAACCAGCCTCCTGAAAGTCTTGTCGTAGCCCGTTAGTTGGAAATTCCTAAAAAATGTCTCATCACATAAGGAAAACCTTATCAAAAAATTTCACCAAACAAATGATGTTGATACCGTGCGAGGCACATTCGCTTTGTATTATCTAAATAAGAACTTGAGAACCGTTGGTTGTAAATATTTTGGTGATTTATCTGGTAGGTAGGTACCTACCTAATGTAGCTATTGTATTGAGTCATCATTAAACTTTAAACGTCCACTTGATGAGATCCATCATCGGTCTGTCCCGCACTCGGCAGCAAATTTTTTGTCCATATTTTGGCTACCACACCACGTTTTGGCTAGCATACCTACATTTGCTACTGCACAGTTATTAGTTTATTCATTACAAACAAATAAACAAACTATTATTTAAAAAACCACAGAATAGCTAATAGTAGGGAGTAGGGACTTAGACTAACGTAGGTACAGAACATGTATAGAATGACCAAAGGATCAACTCTTCCATTAATAAATAGGCCGTGTTTATTGTTATACATAATAAAATAAAATAAAAATAATAAAACATAAATTTTTAACTCAACAAATATTAGTTAAATTAGTAGTTAAATATTAACCGACTAATTAATTTATTAGTCGCAACGCAAGTTTGTTTTTTCTTGTCAAGGATGTGAAAAAGTTTGAGGTTTCCAGTTACGAAATCTACAGTTTCAGTCCCGGTGGTGGGGCTGACCATCAATCACATTGGACCAATTTAGGCGATCGGTGGGTTCCCATAAAACATACTGGAGATGAGACGGGCATTAGATCCCTTATGCTGGGATTTGAGCACGGATCATGAGTTCCTGACGAATCGTAAAGTAAGCAAATATTAAATAAAAATTACAATAATTTTATCGCATTTGACCAAATTTAAATTTTACACGGAATACTCTCTTGTTTTAAGCAAATGTAAAAAAGTGCATGGGTTTACAAAAAAAAACATTTATTAGACGTGTATTTTTTATTCAAAAGCTTACGTTAACTTTACGATACTTATGTCAAAAAAATTCAGCATTCGATTGAGTCATTTTAATTTCGATTCTTTATAGATATTCGACGACTAGACAGCTATGTTTGTAGGGTGAGTTGTAATCGTGGCTTCCATCGGTTTGCAGAACTTAACATTTACTGGATGACTAGAGTCATGCTTCATCCCATATTTCAGTTACTTTAACCGTCAAAAGTTACGGCAAATAAAGCGTACCTACGTGGGCACATCTCATTGTTTAACATTTTTTGTCACTTTAATTTTAGCTGATCTTGTCTCGGAGCGTTGTCCATTTACCCAAACAAATTTGCACGCACTGACCGCCAAACTTAAACCTTAACGTCCTAGAAATAAGGTTTAAAATTGTAGAGTAGAAGTTTTCGCAAATGCAAAATAGGGTTGTCACTTTTCGGGTAGATGTACCTAAATGTTGTCAGCTGTTACGACAATCTCGTTCATTTATCTCGGAAGATGGAGTGGCCACTTGTCCAGTGTTTCGAAGCTTTTTTGGTTATGCCTAACCCTGCGGTTTTTGTGATAGCGTTGACCGTTATAAATTGTTTTGGGCGTATGTGTCACCAAACTTATTGTTGGATGTCATGCCTCCAAATGCTGACGTTTTTCAGACTCTTTACCGGTATTTGTTTGATTTCGTGGTTGTTTTCCTTGATATCAAACAAGGCCTGATAACAGGGTTGGTACATGATAATTGACAGGTGATAAAGGCATGTTTTAAACCCCGACAAAAAAGAGGGGTCTTATAAGTTTGTAGTGTGTATTTGTGCATCATAGCTCCAAAACGGATGGACCAATTTCAATGCAGTTTTTTTTAATTGAAATCTAGTTTAATCGGGTATCATTTTAGCTCTGTTTCATGAATATCTGTTCAGGTGTTCAAAAGTTACAGCTCGTTTTCTAGTTGGAGTCGAAGGTTTTTGGCGGTTAGGTTATATTAGCAATCCTCGGAGTACTAGATTGTCCAGATCCTTGATCCATGATGATGTAAGGTTCTGGTTTAACAAACACGTGACTACAGCTTTCAGCATGACAAGGTTTTTTTTTTTTTTTTTTTTTTTAGTAGGACCAACCCACTTGCGACCGTGCGCCTAGAATCACGACGTTTTGAAAGTGCCTGCCTTTGACTTTGACTTAGGTATAGGATTTTAAGTAAGTATAGCAGTGATAGCTTAGTAGATGACCGCTTGCCTTCCATACAGGAGGGTTCGAGTTCGATTCCAGCTTGCACCTCTGACTTTTCGGAATTTATGTGCGGATCAAAAGTAGATTATCCCTTGCATTGACGGTGAAGGAAAAGATCGTGAGGGAGGTCTGAATCTGAACACCTATGTAGTTCGCCAACCCACACTAGGACGGCGTAGTGGACTAAGGCCTAACCCTTCTCATTCCGAGAACAGGCCCGTGCCCAGCAGTGGGACAGTACTGGGCTTGAATTTAATATTTATTATAGGATTTTCAGTACAATGCACATGCATCTGAAATATTGGCTTAATCGGCTCTTGACACTTTTATCCTATGTTGTATTTGTGTTGTGTGCAAGATTTGAATGCGAAGAAAAATAAGTATGTAATCTGAGGTCTGGTTAATGTGAAGTTTATTTTTACTGTACGATTCTTCGAAAATCATGAGACACCTTACGCGAAAATGAAATACCTAAATAAAAATGTAAAACAAAATTATCTTAATAAATGTGAGGCGGTGTTTTCACTTACAAAAGGCTACAAGGCGCAACATTACATTATTTGAAAGGCTATTTGATCTAAGCGACATTTTTATAGGTATTTAAAAAAAAAAATCTTTTTCGAAAAACATTTATTTTATTTTATTAAAAAAGTACAAAATAAAATGTCGCTTAGATCACTTAGCCTTTCAAGTTTAACCGTCGACATGTTATCACAAACACAAAAGTAATTTCAGATGACTTCTCTTCATAAAGGTAATGGGATTTACTATTTTGAAGAGAGTAACCCACTACCATTATCACGGTTTATGGACAATAAAAATGATAAACTTCAAAAGTAATGCGCAAAATAAACTTTTTGATGCGCACTTTTTATTTCAATTTATTCTACATGAAAAAGCTGTATTCAAAATTAAATCTTGTAACATACAATTTAGAGCTGAAAATCGTGTGTAGATATTTTAACTCCATAATTCCTTTGAAACCTTTCCAACTGACAGATATGGTATTTATACTGAAACACAATAGGTGCGATATTTACGGTTAGTAGGTTAAGTGTTGCAAAATTGATACGACTCACAACTTCACAAGTATTATTTTTCTGCACCTCGTAATGTAGCTAAAAATACGAGGTGAAAAAATTCAAGATCCATTTTAGGCCTGGTACACACGATAACCATTTGTCGCGATATTTTCATGTATGGGCCCGTTCACACGAGCTACTTTTAGTATCGGCGACTAGCGATTCAGTCGCTTTTCGGAAGCTAGATGCAGCGATCGATCGCTACCCCATTTACACGCGATACTTTTAGCAGTGAGTCGATGCAGCATCGATGCTATAGGAAAATCGCTAGTCGCCGATACTTATAGTAGCTCGTCTGAACAGGCCCATAAATCGACAATTTTTCCGGTCGACCAACCTTATAGCTAAAATCGTATGTCCCGGCTTCCAAACGCGGAGTTATTAATTCTAAGCGGGCCCCAGTCGTTCAAAACATTTTGTTTGCGAAATGTATCGCCGCAACGTATCGTGACTGTACATACAGGTTTATCGATTAGAAGTTAGCCTTAGAATAATAAAGTATAGAAACATTATCTCAAACATGCTTCCCACAAAAACTGAGGCAACAAACGTAAGCAGCATGAGAGAAATGGCTAGCGACACGCACACTTATTTACGTTTATTTATTTATATATTCTATATATTTGTATATATATATATATTTGTTTTACTGGCGTACAATAGTACACCAGTAAACCAAATATACACATAAAACTTGCACAAACAACACACAGTTTATACACTTTATACGATTTACGTACAATAACTAATATAAAGTTGACCTTACAAAAACGTAAACTAGTTTTAAATAATTTAAATACCCTTATCATACTGTCAGATAAAAAAATTGTACCATGTAATTCATTATTTAGTGCCCCAAAAATCCCTTCATCTTTTCTTGAAAAATTGAGCACTTTCGCTCTCTCTTAGATGCCCAGGCATTATCCTGAGAATCTTTTTATATATGTATTCTCGTAGACATACCAAAGCAGCTTTTATATGTTTACTGTATGTATGTATAATATCTTATATTAGCTAATTAGCCACTATTTTGAATTGTATTAAATATTAATGGTATTGGCGTGTAATGGAAATTACCAATAAATTTATTTATGATTTATTTTGGAAAAGAGGGCTGGTTTCGACGGCATGTTAACTGTCTTGTCAGCAAGTCTGCGGTTAAGTCAAGTTATATTACGATATTTTCATCCGATGCTATATTTGATGTTCGAAACTCTTCAGTGGACGTTTTACACAATAAAGATCAAACGTACGATAGTAGACCTCGCGTTTCAAATCAAGCTATCACCTTCAATAATATATAGACTTATGAATATTTATGAATGATCTTTATAGCACACACAGACTAGACTGTGTGAATGTCACCTCTATGGAATTTGAACTCTGCCCCTATTGTTGAGATTTGATACGAATTTATGTAGGTACTTGAATATTTAGCAATTTTTCTGTGGTATTAGTCAGACTGTAACGTTTGTGGGAGTGGACAGAAGCGGACTGCTTGATAAAATAAATAAAATAAAAAGACTTTTATTTCTTGCGTAATTAATTAAGGTGCTTGGTATTGGTATTGGTATTGGTAACGCGGGCGAGTTTCCGCAACTCCACGTCTATGCGCGTATTTTGCGTAAGGGTGGGACTAGATTGTTTTATTCTAGCCAACCCAGCTCCTCGAGGAAGGCCAGCAGACATTTGATGTTGCCGGCGATCTCCCGAAGAGTACTCAGGTTACCGAAGTACATGGTCCTGTAAGTGGCGATTTCTGGGCAGTTTAGCAGCACGTGGGCCGCTGTTTCGTCAGCCTCCATGCACGCTCGGCATAGGGGGCTGTCTGTAATTCCTATAACAGAGAGGTGCTTGTTAAAACTACCGTAGCCGGTGAGGGCTGCTGTTACCGTACGTAGCTGTTGTTTCGTCAGTCTGAGTAGTTGCCTGGTGTGATACGGACGTCTACCGCCGGCAGGGCCTCTTTGGCTTGCCTGCACTCACTGTGATTCTGCCATGAGATGTTGTGTTTTACCCTGGTTCGTTGTCTTACCAGGGTGCGTAGGTGTCCGAAAGGGAGTGGTGTCATGGGTTCCGGACCCACAGCCACCGTGCTAGATCCCCTTCTAGCGAGCTCGTCCGCTGCATCGTTGCCTCGGCAGTTGCTGTGACCTTTGATCCATTGAATCGTAATGTCTGTGATGTTGCCTACCTGATTTAGTTTCTGGTGACACTCGTAGATTAGCTCTGAGTTGGCTGTATAGCTGTTTAACAACAAATTAAGGTGTCTAACAAATTAAGGTGCTTAATTCGAGTGTTAGTGTGATAATTATCATAATAATATTATTTCTTAATTTGTTTTGATAGTTTTTGTATTCTGCAAGAACCCGGCTTCTGCACGTTTGTGGGAGTGGCCAGAAGCGGACTGCTTAAGCCAGAGTAAAGGACATTGCCAACAGATGTTGAACTGAGAAAATTAGAGGGATTCTGAGGGTGAACGGAAAAAACGATTTTGCAGGCTGCGTCCGAATCAAGTTAATCGGTTGTAAATAGCAATAAACTTGTTACGACCATGCATTTCTGATACACATTTTAAATCAACAGATTTTTTATTCGAGATTTCACGTTTGGTCCCATAGTCAAAATTGTTCATAGTGATCAGTACAATACCCTCATTAAATATGTTCCTCGTTAAACCAGTCATATTGTATATGTATAGGTAGGTACAATAAATTACGATGATTTATATACAGGCCTTACAGGCTCTCTTTTATAATTCAGTTGGAGGTTATCTAGGTAGCTAAATAGCTTCTACAATTTAATAATAACTACGATAACGAAGTCACGGCTAAAAGCTAGCACTAAATAAATTAACTATGCTAAAGTACTCACGACACAGAACTATCGAATTATGCACTATAAAAACATATTTAGAGGCTCATAATATAAGAACATAAGAAGCAATTAAGCTAGATGAGGACTGAAATTAAAATCTATCTTAAGAAGAAATAATGAACTAAAACAGCAGCCATTCAATGTTTTGAAATTCGCAATAATCTATTCAACTTCTATATAGGGCACTAATCTTCACAAGTAATTCTCAACCTTATTAATTTTAATCTAAAGTCTATTTTCATTTGTTTCAGGTAACTATCGTTTGAGAACGATCGTGACTTATGATTTCATTACAGATCGGCGCGTGCGACGGCTTAAGCATCTTGCGACATGGATAACACCCCTTAGATAAGTATGTGCTGAAGTTAGGCAACTCTATGAGTTATGAGGTCAAATTGTTGTATTTTTATGCTCCTTTTATTTAAGGTAACAATAGTTTTTTTATTATTATTGATAGAATGTTCGTTGTTGTTGTTTGGGAGTTAAGAAAGATCTGATACTTTGATGATTATCTGCTGTGAGCTTTGTTGAGATTCTTTCATAAATGATTCTTTCGATCGATTCGTAAATGTTTCTTTCGATCCGATCTATCTTTAGAACAAAACCCAGGAATTAATGTTAAGAAGTATTGTTTTATCTTCTAATAAACAACATGTATCAGAAATGCGTGGTAACATTTAAGAATGTGGATCAGATCCACAAACTTCGTGTGCCAAGGAAACACGAAGGAGTGCAAGTGGCGTCAAACTCGATAAGAGTGTTCGAAATAGCGTTCCGTTTTACGTAATTTATAATAGAAATAATTTGTAAAAAGGATATAATTTTTGAACACATCTTTCAATAAAGCACTTTTCACAATTTTCTGAACATAATTTCTCATTATAATTTAGTTGCAAGTAGCTACTTGCAACTAAATTATAATGAGAAATTATGTTAAATTACTTATGCTAGCGACTCCCAGTAAATCTCTCAGACCACCTATTATTCTCACTTGAATCTAATAACTCGCACGAGGCAGAAAACTGACACCTATTGTTTCTCCTTTGCAAAGCCGAAACCCGCAAATCAATTTAATATTTACATCTGAAGTCATTAAGCACTAACGCGCCAGTAAACCGCGCCAGTAGACAGGACAGTACACTCAATCATTTTCCGGATAGTGTTACTTACGGGACCGTTCGAGTGTAAACGATGCATAACAGTAACTTATAATTGGATATTTTCCAATGCTAGTATAGTTAGGAAGTGGATTACGAATTTGAAGTTCCTGGTTGAATAAATTAGTGTCTTGGTTTGGTAAAAAAATAAGTGGAATCGACGGTGGCGAATGAGCTTTGTTTAATTTATGTGCCACAACATGTAATATGACAACAACAGGACATGTCTGCCGTATGCCGGTCGAACTGTGGGCTCACATAGCATAGAACTGGTGTCCTGAGACAGTAAGACGGGGTCGCGGCAGGCCACGAAGGAGATGGCGGGACGAATTGGACGCCTTCCTTGAAGACTGGCCCGATACAGCGCGGGATCGCGAGAAGTGGAGGAAAGGGAGGGAGGCCTTTGCCCGATATTGGGACATCATAGGGTTATAATAATAATAATAAGAAACATGTAAACGAAATTGAATAGACGTGACAAAAGTTTAATGTAAATAAATGTCCACCTGTGCGAAGCCGCCACTAGTTAATTTATGAAATTGTCAAACGTTCTTGAAGAATACACTATAAGGGCTGATTTGTCAATTTCATAGAAATAATAAGTAGGGCTCCCCCCTACAACAGTGTGGTTTGATGGTGTATGAATGAATGGAAGAAAATTAAGTGGTTTTGTAACGAGTAAAAAACAAGCTGTGAATGATGATGGTTACTTAGATAATACGAGTAAGTCTATGGTCAATCTCTAGATAATATTTCGTCGAGCGACGTCCAGCGAATAAATTTGACATTTGACAGATTTTGTATAGGAAAGCTGTCAAAAATTCAAATTTATTCCCTCCGATAAAGTTATCTGGCGATTGAAAAATCAGCCCTAAGATGAATAAATTGTTAAATTAAATTCTGAAATACTGAAAATAACAAAGTTATCTACTTTTTTTTATGATTGCCAACAAACTTTTTATTTGTTACTTTTCCATACAGAAATATTTAACAAAACCTATCTTCAATATATTAACCCAACAATGCTACGAGACTCTCACAGGACTTGAATAGCCGCACTTGCTCCTGCAGAAGGATATCACATCGCTACATTGTGTCCAAAATAGCTATAAATTAAGTGGGATGCACGCAAATAAATCCACTTTATTTATAGTGAGACAGAGCGGGTCCCAACTGACAGATTGCGGTAGGATGAACACATCTTGTAATTGTATACGGTGCGTGGAGGTCCCCAATTGACAATATAATAGAACGGACTACAAATACGGCCTGAAAGCGGACCTAACTTAAGAAAAAGCATAATTAGGTTACGCTCCTAGAAGGATATGACGTCAGACCGATCGAAATAATCAATGAGAGGGATAATTTTGAAATTGGAATTGTCTTTGCAAACATTCTCAGCTTATAATCGGATATGTGACGTAAGCGTATATAAGGCATTAAGTCCGCCTCTGTACATAAGTTGTTACAGTATTCTTATTATCATATTTTGCCGGTAAAGCAGTATAAATAAATTCAGCCCACTACTGCCCCACTGCTGGGCACAGGCCTCTTCTCGAAATGAGAAGGGTTAGGCCTTATACCATGCTGGCCTAGTGCGTAAGGTTGGTCGACTACATACACCATCGAGGACTTTATGAGGCCCTCTCAAATGCGCAGGTTTCCTCACGATGATTTCCCACACCGTCAAAGCAAATGACAAGCAAAAGCAGCATGCAAAAATAAAATTAATGGCACACGACATTACAAATTGAGATCCATATTCATAAAAAGAAAGCGACTGCACTTTTTTTTAAATTAATAAATTATATTTCTTTCAAACTGATTAATTTTTATAATCTTGTTTATCTGTATTGTATCGTTTGTCGTGGTCGTTAAAGACATTAGTTGTTAAAAAGCGAACTTAAAACATAAATAAAAAAAAAAAAATGCTACGTCTTGTATTTTTGTGGTGTAGGACAAATGTGTTTCGACTTTATTCATCTATTTATATCTTTTCGTAGGGACGGTTAATATTTCTAGTGTATAGAATATCTGGGGCCGTCGACAGTACATTGAGTTTTGTTTTCTGTTTCTTGGGTGGCACGAGCGCCTCAATTTATTTCAAGACTTTCAGATAAAAAGTATTTAAAGTAGGTAATGTGGAATAAATTTAATTCTTTTTCTTATTCACTCGCCTTTTATGGCTTAACATTTTTGTTGATCGAAATGCATGTGAAATTCAATGGGAATGATATTTTCCATATTAGATGGATGATTTTTAGGTCTAGTTTTAAATGAATAGGTATACATTTTTATGAACACATTTTCAATTACAACACATTTTCTTCTGTAGTCAAATTCCATTGTTTGAATATTATTAAAGAATCATTTAATACTTTTTTGTTTTAAATCTGTATACTAATACGTGACGAGAAAACTTTGTACCCCTTTTTATGCACATTGCGTGCCCGGAGGACTGTGAGATTTGGCATAGTTAAAGTTTATATTGAGAAGGAGTGTAGAAAGCATGATTTAAAGAATTACAGTCGAATATCGACCATTGTGCGACCACTAGTATGAATAAATATCCAAACTTATCGAATCTATATCAACACTAAAACAATTCAATGTAGCACTAGCAGTACTTACGCTCATGTTGGCCCATTTCTTTCAATTGCCTGTTACACACGCACTTGCTTCACCTAATAACTCCTTGATTCCCATGAAAGCCCATTGTCCATCAGCAATATATATGCAAAGAGTGTAAGTGACAACTGGAGGCGGCCTTATTGTATTCAATCGTATTGAACTGCCTCGCGACTCTTGCGCACACTTTGAAGTCTCGTGTTAACACCGACGTTATGCTAAGCGTTAGCTTATTTGTGTTCTTTAAATTTCGATTGATATATGTACGAGTATATGTTTACTTTGTCTTTTTTTTGTCAGGAATAATTATATACGAAGTGAAGCAATGCATTATAATAATATATTTACGTTTTAGATTATAATTTATATGGTAAAGTACCTTTTTGCCGTATTTGGTAGATGGAAGTCGTAGAGAACAAATAGATTCATTAAGGATAGGATAAATAATGCTAAAAGCGTTAAGTAGCGACACGATAAGCATAGGAATCAGCGAATTAATGAATGGTATTATCAATTAAAAATCATTAGGCTAAGTAGCTCCTATTTCCATAACTAGGAGGTACGCTTTATATCTTCGTAGATGGATATACAAGGTCCTACCTTTCTAGTCCCAATTCCTTTAAAGGGTTTTTCTACTCATCATTATGAACAACTTTTACTATAGAACCAACCCTGAAATCACGAAAAAACCAACTGTTCCATATAAATGATTCAATATTACTCAACGAAAATGGAAGAGGTGCATTTTATTTCGCAATATCAGGGTTGGTCTTATAGTAAAAGTTGTTCATAATGATGAGTACAATAACCCCATAAAGAGATCGGGACTGGAAAGGTAGAACTTTATTCTATTTGAACCAGCATTGACTGGTAGAAAATTTTCTCTCGCATAAATCTAGCACTTCCGCATACCTGTCTACACCACACCAGGAAATAGTCCTAACTATAACATTGTTCACCCAAAGGGCGCATTCCCAACCCCTACTATAAGTCCACGTCCACACCCACTCTAGGGTGCCTCATGGTAAGCAACATCCATCGGCGCCGGCGGCCATGCATCACGACCTACACGCCGGGACAATACGCGTATGCACCATAAATATGAGATACGTCATCACATACCCGGGGCGCGTCCAAAACGCGCGCGATCCACGATATCGTTTATAATGTAATAAATAACACGATATGTGGACCCGACACCTACTTACTTACGTGTGACTTGCGGATTGATAGTGTAGTGCAGCTCTCTATAAGCATTGACTTGATAAGTTCGGATGCAAGTTTAAAGTTTTGATTTCTGGTTTTTCTGCTCATGCTAGTGGGAAGATTAAAAGTCAGCAAGTTCTTAATGGCACTGCTCAGAGTTTTCCGATCGTTCTTAGGTATTGTTAATCAAGAAAGCAGATTTAATTATTAAAAAATAAATATCTGCCTGGAAGTGATGTCTATTTCTATTATATAAAAAATGTATGAAAATATTTTATTTGTTGATGACAATTTATTAAAGCTTTTTTCATGTTATATTATTTTATAATTTTTATGAAATAGTTATTTGTTATACAAGAGTGCAAAGTTGCTTTTTAACCGCGTGTTCAATTTTGATGACCGAGCAAGCGAGGGAATCAAAAGAGCACGAGGTGAAAAATCTTTGCACTCGAGTGCAACACGTAACTTTTCATTCCACCTCAGCGAGGAAATGACTAAATGCAAAAAAAAAAGTTTAATTCACAAACTTAGTGCACACGATGTTCTAAATTCAATTTACTTTATCCTCTAGAGAATAAAAACGGCTTTTCCACTCAGATATTGAAGATTAAAAATACTCTTTCCGAGATGGTGGGATGAAAATTTACTTTATCCTCTAGAGAATAAAAACGGCTTTTCCACTCAGATATTGAAGATTAAAAATACTCTTTCCGAGATGGTGGGATGAAAAAGTATTTTTTGTATCTGTAGGTATAGGTAATTTTATTAACTTGCTTTAAGTTGAAACGAAAAATTGGTTAGCTCCTTGAAAAATATTAATGATGATCCTCGGGATCGACATCCAAGATATTTTCGGGCTGCCTTTCTTAATAATAACTTGAGATTAAGCAGAACTGTCAAAGTAATTTTTTAACTTTTTAAAGACATTCCAATAAGAGTCAGATCTTTTTTGTTATTTTTTTTTATTTGTCTACAATTCCGATTTGCAAGATTATATAGTCGAAAAAGCGTTCGAAGTGCAATCTCGATTCCGAAATGATCTCGCAGTAAACGAGAATTGCCCTCCTGGTGCCTGCATTTTTCGTCTAAGAATTTCGGATGCAACGCATTGAGTTTGAGATGTTGCTAAAAGTAATGGTAACATTTGGGGTGCAAGGATAGAGCCTTCACAAGTGACGAAACCTGAGATCGTCTGGAAAACCCTGGACAGTCAGCCTAGATACCACTAGTGCTGACTGTACCTCTACCATGAGTTTTCCGTGCCGTCTAACGTTCACGTTCACATGCAATATTTGTATGGGATTTTTTTCAGCGCCTCTAGCGGTATAAATAGTGAACTAAAGTCACTATACAAATATTGAATGTGAACGTGAACGTTAGACGGCACGGAAAACTCATGGTAGAGGTACTGGTCAATCTTCCCACTACTTTACACTACAATTTTCATATTATCGACGGTTGAAAGGTTATTTAATTTAAGCGACATATTTTTTATACCTATTTTAAATATTTTTTTAATTGTATAAAAAAAACAATTGTAGCTACCTAAAAAGTCGCTTAGATCAAATAGCCTTTCAAACGTCGTTATGATAGCGTGTATCGACAGAAGAAGATAATTAATTGGTCATTTTTTTTTTTTTTTTTTTTTTTTTGAATTTGAAACCTTATTGCACACTTGCAAAATATAGTCCTACTTCTTTTGCAAAGTTGGCACCATAAATAAGTACATGTGTTATTACTTTGTAGCACCAATTCATCGAAGTCATTTGTCAATTCCATTCCCACTGACAAACCGGAAAAATTATATTTCGAATTTAAAGGAGCAACATATTTAGCTTACGTTACATAACGCCGTCAATGGCTAACTATAAAAAACAATATTTCTTGAATTTATAAGTTTACCTAACGCCTAACTCGATCAGAATAACGTGAATTATAACAAAATATATTTTTTATTTCTAATTGTCATACTTATCTATTTATTTATTTATTAAAATTGCCATAAAAAGGAAAAAAAATACGATAAATCTTTAAAAAAAATATCCTAATCATTGTTGCTAAGTTTGTTTCAGAAATTCAAAATTAAACCATGTTTCTGTAACATAGCATAAGTATGTTTTATTTAAAGTACAAACCTGTCAAATTAATCAGTACATTTGACAGTGAGCCGGGACCTCAGAGTCACGGAGTAAGGGTGGTTTTATTTATTATACGAAATTAAGCCAGCGATAAATACTCGAAGTACCGTAATCCTGTTACTGCATCATTGGCGTACGATTCCTGGTCACGGGATGGTATTCGCGATACGTAAATTAACTATACGGAAATAACTCTTGCGAAGCTGAGATTTTTAACGCCATTGGTGTGAGGATAAAAATCTGGAACAATCTTGGATGATCGTTTTGTACAGTTTTATTTTTGTTTTGTTTTTAAATCTAGTAATTAAGCAGTGTAAGTTTAGAATGTTTAGTTTTGTAGGATGTAAACGGTGACATAGGCAGCTTATATGAATTAAATAAAAATTGGCATGCAAAAAATATTTTGTATTTCATGTGATGCAATTTTGAGAACAATCCCGGTTTAATAAATAAATAGAAAAAAATACAATTGAGTAGAGGAGCACTATAGACATCACAAGGTCATTGGCGAGATTTTAAAAAGTATAAGCAGAAAACATCGAGAATAGTAGCCGATCTAAAATGAACTAAGTACCTACTCAAACTCCGATAAAACAAGTATCAAAATCAAATAACATCGATCCTCCAATAAGTCAGCACTTCGAGAATACGCGCCACCATATTTCGGGTTCATTCAGATACTGTTACCTTACCGGGAACGCGGGATTTACGACTAGTCTCGCGGGATCGTACATTGCAATCCCCGGGTGGTATGGCACAGTTACACTTTGACCGACTTCGGCGTTACGGTACCCGATGGGTAAATATATAAATCAGAGCTTGATGCCCGACCTGTTTCAGGATTATTATGGTTTAATGAGCTATTAAGTATTCAAAGTGTATCAGAACGTGGTCATATTTAAAGGTGTGGATCAGATTATCAAACTGAACAATTTTCTATATGGGACCAACATCGTAATCGAGAAAATATAATCAGCTGTCCCATACAAATTTCAATACCTACTCAACCCAAACATTAAGGGAACAGCTGATTAATTTTTCGGGATTACCATGTTGGTTCCATAGAGGAAGTTGTTTGGTTTGATGGTTTGATCCACACCCTTAAATATGACCACACATTTCTGATACACGTTGTATATAAATAATTAAATTGTATCTAACAATATTTTTGTAGTGTAGGTTTTGCTTGATTGTCTGAAGCAAAATTTAATGGTTCGAGGGTTGCTGTAGGAGCCAATGGATTAGATGTTGAGTATATTGCAGCTTAGGAAAAGTGGGATAGTTAACGCTGGAAAGTTAAAAGAACGAGATAGTACCAAAAAGAAAAGGAAGAAGATACTTAATGAAATTGAGGATTACCAACTTGAGAATGAGCCAGAATGTAAATCTTGCAAATAAGTAGCAGGAGTAATATACACTGACTCTAAAAAGAAAACGGCTCTTTTAAAGTCTGTGTTGTAAGAATTTGGATGAGAAGTAAATAATACATGGTGATTTAGTCATGAACTACTGGCGCATTTGGCTGGATGCCAGACATGTGTTGCATATCAAGTTACCGCCATTGAGTTGACGATAGGTTTTCTACTATTTGTTTAATTAACACCCGAATCACACTTTGTTGGCGCAATGAATGCATGTTGGCGCCAAAGATAAGGAACACGCAAGTGGGTTGCAACGTTACAAGAGTTTGTGGTGATTAGGATAACTCTCACTTGAATAATGATAGTGTGCTAGAAAATTTAACGGCACAGTTGGCACAAATATTTGTATAACCTACAGATAATTGTTCCGGGACTGGGTGTGTGTGCATGTGCCATGTGACATGTATGTGTATCCACGACACAGGAGAAGTAAAAGAAAAGGGCAACGTATTCTTATAAAAAAGCAATTCAGCAATCCCCAAGCATTTCCTGATCTGAGAACTGAACCTCATGGTGAGTAGACTAATGAGGCGACTAGTGAACTTTGATACAACCGTAACTACATAGATTAATACTTTCATTTACCTCATCGGTCTATGTAACATCGCCAATTTTCTTAAATCCATCGATGCTACTGAGTATGTACCCAACGTTTCATAAATTGTATTTAAAACTTATTTTAATGGTTTAAAAATTGATATAATCAATTTTAATCATATATGGATCAAATAATATATTGTACCTACCTACAACACGAAATATTCATAAATAAAATATTATAGTTTAAAAAAATCTATAGAACACGCTTTAGTCATCCAAACTGAATGTGTATGCAAAATTTTAGCTCAATCGGAAACCGGGAAGTGGGTCAAATTTAACTTCCAAGATTTTCTTACATAGTTACTTAGTTACAGGTGAAGCTAATAAAAGCGTGTTAAAAAATTTCAGCTCAATCGGAAACCGGGAAGTGGGTTAAATTTAACTTCCAAGATTTTCTTACATAGTTAGTTAGTTACAAGTGAAGCTAATAAAAGCGTTTTGAAAAGACTGCAAGAACTTATTACTCTTTTAAAAGTAATACTGCCAACCTACGTCATTCATAACAACAAGTCTGTCATTTCAAAAGAAACCTCAGTAGCGACATTAAACATTGGCTTATTTTTAACATTCTATAAATAGCCGGTACCTTCCGTAACTTACCAACCTTCGATAACGGTAACCAACGAAATAATATCACGAAGACTCACAAAATACCGCGCCTGTAACCAAATACTACATTTCTTTATAAATAAACAAATAAACTTTGTTGCAACATTATTTTTACCACCAACATCATTGACCATCAACCTTATAATCCTTCAAATAAAGGTTGTGTCGTCTGCATGTTTATGATTGTTGAGATTCATCCCAAAAATCCTGCCTCCTACGTTTCGCCGCCAAAATTTCTTATTTGTCTTGTACATTAAGTTTTGAACAATGAACCGTTAAACTTACAGCTAAATTCTCTTTTATTTGTTCACCTAATATGTTTGAGAGGAAAATAAACGTAATTTTTTACTTGCATTTGCTCGAAGGCGGTCTTTTCACAGAATTTTGATGTTAGCTTTTATGTCACATGGTGTAATGATCAAGGTATATGCAATTTCAGCTAAAATTATGAATTCTTATTTCTATAGAATGATTTTTTGTTATTTTCAATTTATTTTAACTATTCTTCGATTAGGCACAATGTTTTCTTTTTCTTTAATTTTTGCATGCAACAAAAAGTCATTGTGAAAATTTTTATGTTTGATTCTAATTTGATTTGAATTTTCTTGTTTGATTTGTTTAGCATGTTTTAAACTCAATCAGTTAATTGACTATAATAAAAGTGAAACATGATTAATTCATATAATATTATTGTTAAGAAAAATTGCATCTTAAGCCGCTGCTGACTCTACTAAATTGCAATCTAAAAATATCCGCCAATTAATCTCACTTAGCAATACTTGCATTCCCAAATAAATATTCAAATTATCTCGGGTACGAAATATTGATTTATAATACATTATAAATATCTTCATTATGCACCAAACACTAGGCATAACAGTATTATGAGCCAATAAATTCAGCACACGTCACCAATAAATATTTATTTATGATAAATATGATAATAATTAATTACTATGACTGTACTTTCTTTCGGCTGACTTTGGCGTTTCTTAGAACTTGTACGCAATTTGTTCTTGCAAAGTTTGTAGGGTCGGCACGGGTGTAAGAAAACGGTTCTTAAATCATTCAAGCTTGTAGAAGGTTAGCCATTTAATTCGATATGTTATTGTTAATTATGTATCTTGATTTATGAAAAGAGTATCCATGGAGTTTCTTGCCGGTATCTTCTCCAGGACCAACCCACTTGGAACCGTGCACCTAGAATCACGACGTTTTGAAAGTGCCTGCAAAGGCCCAGTTGAAACAAAAACTTTGACTTTATAAATTAAACGAAAAAATGCAATACTTTATCCTTTCGTCTTAATCTACTTGCACATTAATTAGAAAAGGACAAAACCTAAACCTAGAACTACATTACGCCCACGTGGGCTTCTAGGCTAATTCACGTAACTAAAGAAGTGCAGTTGCATTAAAATTTTGATCGAAACAACACATTTGGTATTCTCTTAGCTTCAGTGAGATACGCTCGCGTCAAGTTCGAGCGTCACTGCAATATGGCGCGCCGTAAAATTACGTGAATTTGGCCTCAGGGTACATCGGAGCTCATTTTATATGGCAACTAGGTGTTTAGAGCTAAATTAGCGTTCGTTCACACTCGATACTTTTGAGCAGCAGCAGAATCGCGCGTTTTGGCGTTCGTTGGCTGTCTTTTGTTTACAAAAAGTGAATAACGAACGCGAAAACGCGTGATTCCGCTGCTAAAAGTATCGAGTGTGGATGGGCCCTTAGATCCACGCCACGCGACGCAACGCCAGCGATCCCAGATATTCGTCGGATGGCGTTTGTCTCACACGTCAGACGCTTACATCTGTATTTCACTGATGGTAGAATCCTCACTTGATCGCTAAACAGCGTGCAATGCGCGACACACGTGTACGACGAGTGAGACGACTCAGACGTTATGTGGACCTAATGTAAATCTAGGTACACGTATTAGACATTTCAGACGCCTAATGTAGTTCTATCTAGGTATTCTAAGTTATCCTCTTTACGCATCTCCGTAGTGGTTTTCCTTCCTTTTCCAACTGTTATTTTATTTCAACAAGTTGTAAGTATTTTTTTTAATGCTTTCTTCCCAGTTGTTAATGAAGCAGTTATTTCCTTTTTCTAATAAAGTAGTCGCTCAGATGTCCAGAACTAAATAGAAATAAAAATCACCACCATTGCCACAAAATAGCTTCTTTCCATATTTAAATATTCGATAGTAGGTCTTTTTACTGTATTTTGGTATATTTATTTAGGTAATCCTGGTTCAACCCTACGCAATCAGCTCCGGAGGAAGACAGATGAGTTGCGGAAGCATCGACAGTGAGCTTGCGAAGTATTTACTCCCGCACTGATTTAAATCCTGTGAGATGTCAGAGCATCGCCTGAAGCAATGCTTTCTTGAAAGTAAACTGATGTTTGGAGAAGAACACCCACATTCTTTTTCGGAGAAAATTTATTTTCTTTTTTGGTTTTGATTTTCGATTATTGTTTTTTCTTTCGATCTTTTGGCAAATGTCGTTTTTGTAGGAAAATACATACGCGAGCGTTCGTTGTAGTTGTTCGAAATTCGGAGTTGCATACAGAGAACGTTTAGACTAATAAAAAAAAAAATACAAATTATATTTAGATTTTTTTAATAATACTTCTTCGTAATTCCGTCGGTGAAAATATAAGAAATTATTATTAAAAAGCCCAATCGTAACAAAATTAAGCGCTACAATTTGTTATGTGAAAATAAAAACAAAAACATCATTAATAACGAAATATCGCTTCATCGCGATCGGTAGAACGAGTGAGATTTTTATTTGCGATCAAATAATTCCGTGACATATTTACATTACGTTACATAATCAATTTTATGACGTATTGAAAGTAACAGCTTATTCTTTCGTTATAACTTTTCATTAATTAGAGACCGAGAATGGCTGAGAATACATTATATATTATGTATTATTTACTATGCGATGATAGCCTAGCGGTTGAACGCCTGCCTTTTATGTAGGGTCTGAGTTCGAACCCGGCCCGCACCTCTGACTTTTCGGATTCATGTGCGGATTAGAATTTGATTATCACTTGTGATAACGGTGAAGGCAAACATCGTGGAAACCTGCACACCTGAGAGAGCCTCATAAAGTTCTCGATGGTGTGTGTAGTCCGCCAACCCGCACTTGGCCAGCTGGTGGACTAAGGCCTATTAACCCTTCTTATCCTGAGAAGAAGTCCGTGCCCAGCACTGGGACAGTAATGGGCTGGATGTATTTATTATATAAAATATATTAATTACTAATAATGCTACCAACGTCTCCGCGATTACATACGTCGTAAAAGAAAACTTGATTTCACCGCGTCTGTCGATAATCACGAAAGCTGCTGGTTTTTTGGTTCAGTTTCCAACAGGTTTAAGAAACGATTGGTGTATCATGTATGTGTCAAGTCCACGTATAAAGCTGCCAGTTAGAGATAAGCGTCTTATGTCATGCTTACTTAGCTCTCTCAACGTAAGCTAAATATATTCCGAATTTAAATTATTTACGTGTTCTTTTAAACAAATTGGGAATTCATTTCGGGATCGTGTTAAGAGTAATAGGTTTTTAAATGCACTCCCGTCGCGGTAATACATCAAACGAATGTCGAAGTACTCGAATTTATTCGGTTTTTGAACGATTCTCCTGTAACCGCAGTGCGTGCGTTCAGAGGAATTACCATTTCAAAAAGTTTCCGCTATATCGATATCCATCGTTGCAAAATGAAACGGTTTTTTCTTTTTCTGTCACGTTTGCCAAAAACACCATTGTAATAAATAAATAAAATAAATGCGTAGTGTTTTAACTAAGTACTTATGTAATTGTACTCTGCACAAACGAGTAGCAAAATGTCATGCGCAAACACCAACGAAATTTAAATTTATTAGTTTTATTTTGTCTTCTACAACTTTAATCAAACAATGGATATGTACGAGTAGATAATCATATGGCATCGATAGTACTTTTGCTGGGGCTGCTAGTTCACCGAGGATTTTACCAGCACTGGAGAGCAGCGATATGCACTAGTAAGAGCTGCAATTGGAGACATCTTCCCTTCCGTTTGTACAGCTTACAAATCACAGCATCTCTCAAGTCTTGTGGAACTTCTTCATTCTCTCACACTGTTAGTAACAAGATCGTAAAGCCTATCTATATTATATTCCCTTGGTCGTGCCATGACGTGTGAACGGCTGGACCAATTTCGCTAATTCTTTTTTTGTTGTGTTTGTTATAATTGTCAGGAGAAGGTAGGGTGGGTTAGGGTAAGTATAGTAGGTAGGGTGGGTATAATAGGTAGGGTAGGTATAGTAGATAGGGTAGATAGTAGGGTAGGTATGGTAGATAGGCTAGGGTAGGTGGGTAGGTAGGTAGGTAGGGTAGGTAGGTTGGTAGGTCGGTAGGTAGGGTAGGTAGGTTGGTAGGTAGGTAGGTAGGGTAGGTAGGTGGGTAGGTAGGTAGGTAGGTGCACAGTTCTTTAATTGGCGGTACGAATTTCGCCGGGTCAGCTAGTTAATAATATACATGTACAGTCCGCTAAAGAACCCCAAGGTTGCAATTTCTTTGTACGCCATAAAACAAAAAGTATTATACTCGTATTTTATTGTCAAAATAATGAAGTTAAAATTTTAGTGATATTTTCATTAGATAGGAAGTTCTGTTAAATTTGATAGACCACTTTTTTGGCCGACCGTACACAAAAGAATTATAAAACAAGCCCAAACATTAAAATTTATAACAGCCTCTGATTATCTTTCTAAAGAAAGTTCTAATTGAATATGTGATTTATGCGCGTACGAGAGGCGAATCAAAACAACGCCCTTTAGTGATTCGATCGCGATTCGTCTCAAGGAAGGGCTAGTTTTAAGAGCCCTATCGGTTAAAACATCTTGTATAATTTTCTGAAGAAATAACCCCTTAAAACTCTTAGAGGAGTTTATAAAATATAAATAAAATTTTAAAATATCTGTATTGGTCCAGCCAGTGTAACAATACATAAACATGCGATTACAGCAATAGCGAGTGATTTGCTGTTATCCATTCAAGAGTTCCATAGTCTATCTACGTAGATCTTCATCAAATCTTCTCCAAATTTAAATGGAACCACCTCGACAGATTTTTATTCAAAATCGGTCCGAAATTGAAAGAAAAACGCTATAAAAAAAAATCTAGGTACCGTCGAACATGGAACCTCCTCCTTTTTTGAAGTCGGTTAAAAATTAGAAGTGGCTAAGGATAGTCTTTAGTTGCGTCTCACGACAAGCATATTATGTACTCATAGAGGTAGTCTAATTAGTAGGCGCGAATACAGGGCCATTATGCCAATACCAATATTCAATGGAATTCGATAGATTTCACGAATTTAGATCAGCATAAAAGCTAAATAAGACTTGAACAAGATTATTCAAATAACAACATTATTCATGTCCAATTAAGTAATTAATTCTAAATACTTAGAGAATATCTTAATCTAAATAGGTAACTGTAAAATGTCTACCACAGTCAGAAATATCTCAATGCAAGTAGTTGTTTAGTAAGTAGTGATTGTATAAGGAAAATCATCTTGCGTCTATGGCAACCCGTTTATATGCTGTTTCATTATTTTACCACGAAACATAATAGAGCTGCGCATATATTTAACGATGTTTTAATAATATTCAATTATTCACTTTAGCTCGTATAATTTTGATGAGAAAATGGTTTACAATACCTTGTTTTTAATGAATACGTAGCAGAAGAAGAAATTCTATCCCTGCGGTCCGAATTGCGCTAAAAGTGATAATATCGCGAATCCGACCAAAATCACAAGTATTATTATTACTCAATAGCCCTTATATATATTTTGTGCCTATTAAATTTGGTCGGAGTCGCGATATTATCACTTTTATCGCAATTCGGACCGCAGGGATGGTTAAAAGCAAGTTTTAACGGAGAAAAATATTGAGATAATAAGACTACCAGAAGGCTAATTCACATAATTTTATGACGCTGATCATATTGCAGTGACGCTCAAACTTGACGCGAGCGTATTTCACTCAAGACAATTCCAAATGTGTTGTTTTGATCAAAATTTTACTGCAACTGCGCGGCTTCTGCTTTTCTTTAGTGTGAATTAGCCGCTACAGAACGCTTAGTAAGTTGCATCAACTAAACGTTAGTAATCCTTAAAGAATATTCTATTTATAAATATATTCTTTGCGTTAACTTTACAAAAAAATATTATTAATTACAACAACAAGGTAAAGTTATGCTTTTTGTCGTCACCTACAGGATATTTTTTTTATGTAGCGCGTATAATTTGTATAATGATCCAGTCTCTGTTCCGAAATGCAACCGCAATAATACACTTTAAAACAAAACGAAAATTCGAGTTAGTATGGGGGGGACGCATAATTTACTAGCGCAAGACATACAACATCAAATTTTTATTTTGTTTGGAGTGAAAGTTTTTATTTATTTATTAAACATTTATAATTACATTTTTGTTTTCTAATCTAAGACTGCTAATGGAAACCGATGTGGTTTACCTTTAGCAGCCGGGTAGTTATATTCCGGGTAGTTATTCTGTTTTAATCCGATTAATTGAGTGTATTTCCTACCAGTTGGTATCTGAACAAAGTGCAGTTACGCTTCCAAGAAATAAAACTTAAAAAGATCTAGATCCCAATGAATCACTGCTAATTATTTTATAGACAATCGATTAATTCGCCTAACTCGATATTCGTCGCGTCTCTAGCGGTTCCACAAAAAAGGTATGCAAAATTGTTTTAAAATTCACGGATTAAGTAAACCGTGACGTCATCAAACTTAGAAGGGTAAATAACATCTTAAGGGTCAATGTACCGAACATAAGTACCCACTTATCACCTTATAAGGGACCAGTTACATCAGTTGTTGGTCCTAAGCGTACCAAAATAAACCAACTCTATGTTTGGGCCAAGGTTGGCTATAATCTTTATAGCAGTATTAAATGCGAAAGTGATTTTGTCTGTCTGCTTGCCAGGTATACCTATTGATGGCATGGTTGGCGCAGTGGCTAAAAGATTGGTTTTCTGCTCTACGTGCCGCGGGTTCGATCTCCGCACGGAACAAATATTTGTTTGGTCTACAGGTAGCTGTTCCGGGTTTGGGTGTGTGCGTAAACTGTACCCACGATTCAGGAGAAATCCTAGTAAAAAGATTTTTTTAAATATATATCATGGGCGTAATAGCTCTTTAGGCACTGGGCAGGCGGTGGATTTTTCGTCCGTCGTGTGTTGTTACATAAGATTCTATACACTCTATCGTCGCGGAAAAAAGTCCGTTGTCTGCTCAGGGCCTTATAACCATACTGTTTACTTTATTCCTTTAAAATATTCGATTCATCAAAGTACCATATCAAATTTAATCATGAACCATCCTATTTATCATCATATCGGCAATTAAATTCTCATTGCGATAGGGTTGGGACTTGATCACTAATTGAAATCGAATTAATGAAATCGAGACTGTCGTTACGAATACTCGATTCGAACTAATTAGTGGTTTCGAAAGACGAATATAGGCTGATGAGAAATTGAAAGGCCGATGACAAGTTGATTGGGTGTTGGAATTGAGACGAATTATTTGTGAGTTGAATGTCAATGCTGTGGTGGATCAAGGCAAGAGAATTGGAATATTTTTCATTGCGTTTTCATTATAATGTAATTTGGTATAGTGTGAAATATGTGTGTACAAGAGGTAATTTCGGCTTGGATTGCCAAGCCTTTATTGGTAAAAACAAATGTTAGTTTGCACACACACACACACACACAATAAACAGGACCTACATACACCTAATTTTATAAAATATAACATATTTATTTAATACTACGAGTTTGCATTTAATGACATCCCTGGAGCAAAAAGTTTCCAGGTGAAATCAGTGTTTCTGGTGCCAAGTACGTTCTGGTGCTCGACAACCTATTTGGTCCAACTTTAAGACACATGAAGTTTTTGTTATATTCAGATACATTCAGAATACTGCCAGCACCTATGTTACAAGAAAGTGTTTGTGGGCCATGTTCACCAACAATATAAAAAGTTCATGTTTTTGGTTGTTTTGTTTATTTTTTTTTCTTTTTATTAACGTTGCCCCACACTAGGAATTAATATCCTGTATCGTGGGTGCGTTTACAAACACAAATCTTCACATATACAAACATCCAGACCCGGAACAACTATCTGCAGATCATACAAATAATTGTTTAGTGCGGGGATTGAACCCGCGGCACGTAGCGCAGAAAGCTAAACGCTTAGCCACTGCGTCAACCGTGTCGTCGAATGTTGATGTTAAACGGATGATTTTGTCTTAACCGTTTGTTATACTGTCGGTGAACTTGAACCTTAGAATGTCCAAAAATAATCAAATGACTAACTTGTTATACCAACTTTACTTTTTATCGTCCTTCACTATCGGATATCCGCGGTAGTTCCCCTCAGGATTTCAATGTAATGTCCGGATCTGTCAAAAGGATCGAATAAAAAAATGTGGTGATGTCATCACTCTTGCCTAGGTGCAGTTAAACAAAGAGATAAGTACCCGGCTCCATATAAAGATAAAGTTAAGAAGGAAATCTGAGGAAATTATGGATTATATTCTAGTAATATAAAGTCCAACCTTTCTAATCCCGATCTATTTATGGGTTTTTTACTCATCATTATGAACAACTTTTAGTATGGGACCAACCCTGAAATCGCGAAAAGAAATCTGCTGTTCTATACAAATAAATCAATATTACTTGACTAATATATATTCTTAGGTTTAATACAGATAAAAAAAAACTTTTGTGGCTAATTACATTTTCAGTTTTTTCTTTTTACATACTTTCATGACAATTTTAATTCAGGATAACACTGTAAGTCAAGTTATTTTTTTCAAGAAATGGACTGTCTTATTTTTTTTAAGACGAATTATGTTCAAAATCTTCGAATGAGTTTGGACAAAAAAAATATGTTTTTTTTTACTAATAGAGTACTTCGCTTAATAAACAATATTATTTTGAATTAAATATAGTGTTCTAATTTTGTGAATTAGCTATCATAGGGACTTCATTCACTGTTGTAGTATAGTAACCGTCTTGGGAGATCCATTACATTACTAGAAACGATAGACATGCTGGTATTCGTTAAAAAAACAGTCTGCTACTCTGCAAATTGGTTAACTTTTACTTTCGAAGTGGTGTACGTGATTGAGCAGTAGAAATCATCAAATAACCATTCAACATATATAGCTATAAGCCAATTACGAGATAATTTCTCAATTATATATAAATAAACTATGACTGTTCCAATATCTTTATCTTTTATTCTACAGAAAAGAGCTATCCGAACTATTGTCCGCATTTCTCAGACAGAGAGCTGTCGACCATATTTTATAGATTTAGGCATTCTTACAGTACCCAGCCTCTACGTATTGGTTCTATTAATCCAATTAAAAAAATATTTACATGAGTATGAAACCAGTGATGATAGACTAATAAGAGAAAGCACGCGTAGAAAAGACTTTAAAAACAAAATAATACCGCATCTCAACATCGCTAAACATTGTCCTCAATATCAAGCAATTCAAATATTTAACAGGTTGCCTCTAGAATTAAAAAGCATTGTCTATATAAGCTCGTTTAAAGCAAGGCTCAGGGCATTCCTATTGGAAAAATGTCTCTACTCCATAGATGAATTATAATCATTATCCTATGTGTATGAGGGTAATATTAGGTAAATTGATAAGTAAATTTTCCATGTCTTATGTATTTTTTATTATTTTTTCTTTTTTGTATATTTTTTTGTTGTATTGTATTATTATGTTTTATAGCATGTTTTTTTTTCAAACACAATGTATGTTGTTCCTGAATAAATTGAATTGAATTGAATTGAATATCGTTTTACTAAGGATTACCCAAGGCCAAAGTGATCCTATTTCTAAAACATGCGAATATAAACTCTATTGTGTTATATCAAGGTTTATATTTGGAATAAGATCATCATGTCCACTCTTCAGATGGACGCGTCACTGTTCTTTTTGAATGGGTTTTCCCGAGAATGAGAGATTAATGACACTATGTAGACAATGAACAGAATACCAAATCTTAAACACACGTTACTGGCGAGATTGGAACTGTTGTATAAAATAGAATAGAAATATTCTTTATTGTACACCAGTAGGAGTCATAAAAATAATACATTAGTTATGTTTTGTAGGAGTTATGATTGAAATAACATAGTCATGTAAGTTAAATAAATGGGTAGTCACCCATTTCTTTAACTCCATACCTCTTGCTTACACCCTGTTTCTGACAAGCAACATTCACAAAAAACTAAAAAAAAATACCATAAAATGAACTCAACATGTCTGTCCCATGTGTATGGGATAAATCCAGATTTTTTTGTAGGACCTGTTGTCCTACAAAAAAAATCTGGATTTATCCCATTTTCGCTCCACAAAATTTCGCCTCGCATAAGAAAATCCATAGATCTGTTAGGATTTTTTTATGCGAGGCGAAACTTTGTAATTTCTTGATTCTTATTTATTTATTTTATTATTTATGTACACACAACAAAAAGAAAAATAAATAGAATAAGAAATACTTAAGATCTTGAGGTTTCTTGTTAGATATTTGTACGAATTTAAACTTCTTATGTACGTTTACCGTTTGTCAAGCGCCCGCGCCGGCATTACTATGACGTACCAATGATGTTGTAGTCCGGTTTATGAAGTAGAAGACTTGGACTTGGACATGCCCCATAAAAAACCACATGAAACGAATTTTGTATGAGATCATTTTTATGACATCATTATTTACTTATTAGTAACTTGGGTGTGTATGACATCCATAATGTCATAAATATCCCCAAGAAATTCGTTGTCCAATGTTTGCATGTGTTCAATTTCTTCTAAAATACTTTTCATGGTGAAATTAATTTAGCTTTGAACTGTTTTTGCGAACTGGAAAAAGGACATATTTCATCCCAAAAATGAAAACCTTTTTGCCTAAAAACGTGCAGTGTTCAGTTTTTAATAAATGTAGTGCCTAATGTATTTTAAATGTCGTGAATATGACCAAACATGTTGCCCATCCAACTCATTACTGACCCACTGCTGGGCACGGGCCTCATCTCAGAATGAGAAGGGTTAGGTTTTAGTCCACCACGCGGGCCTAATGCGGGTTAGCGGACTACATACACCATCGATAACTTTATGAGGTCCTCTCAGGTGCACAGGTTTCCTCACGATGTTTTCCTTCACCGTTATCGCAAGTGATAATCAAATTCTGATCCGCACATGTTTCGAACTCAGACTCTCATGCATGGTAGGCGAGCATTAAACCGCTAGGCTATCACTGCTATCTACTATTGTGTTGAGTTGATATTAAGTTCCCTCTATTCATTTTTTTTTACATACTTTTATATATTATTAAAACTATAAAAGAGTAGTAGGCCACCGGCATCGGGAACAGGGTCCAAGCTACCGGTGGTCAGGGCTCTAGAGAGAGAAACCTTCTGAAATATTAAATTTATTGTTATAATAATTATTGGGTTCAATCGAATAAATCATGAATTTTATACATATTTGACGCTACTTCCACGTTGAGTGAAGCAAATTTTCAAATAATAACTTCCTTTTTAGAAGCGCAAATCAAACTACTGTCATCGTACTTGCAACCTTACACCTTGGAAATAGGATTGTAATTTGCTTATCAACTTGCCATATTGGAAGGAAAGCTACATAGCCTGCTAATTGTTCTAATTGTGCTCATCATTATCAAACAAAAGGCGTAAGAACACTAAAAACGAATTAAGAAGATACCTGCTTAATAATGTCACGGACGCATAGTAAAAATTTAAATATACAAATGACACATTAATTATAGAGGCGTATTTATTCGTCACCGAGTGTTGTAACCGAATATCGATACTAACATGTGGGTCAATGCCGACAGTACAAGTTGATAAAGTAAAGGCGCCTACAGATCACGCTTTCTTCGATAGATACGTACGATCAAATGGTATCTATATATTAATACGTGAAAAGAAAGCTTTGAACCCCTTCTTAAGCATATTGCGCGCACAGAGGATTGTGGGTTTTGGCATAGTTAAAATTTATACATAGTAGTCGAATTTCAACCACTGGGCGACCACTAGTATGTGTTTAATGTGTCAAAAATGTTCTCATGTAAGCGAAATTTGTAATTTATTTTTGAGAAATAAAATTCTTCAGCCATAATAGTGACCTTGATACAGAGCTCGTTTGGACTACGTGCGACTTCGCGCGTGATCGGCACCTACACTTGATATGACGTAAATATAGTGAGGGTAAAGTAATGGTGTAATACGTTAACAAACGTGTGGCCGAGTGTTTCCTGCTAAAGAATAGACCACTCTGTAGAGATTGTAGGAAGTAGAAGACAAGGGATCGGTCAAGATCGAAATTAGCCTCCGCTTGTGTCATAATACTGTTTTTTTCAAGTGTAATGATTTTGCGGATCTTCAGGAAACAGGAAATAAACGCCTAGAAAAGTAAATACCTTTTTTCAATATAAGGTTGCATAACTTTTTAACTTTTTCGCATTTCTTAGTCCTTTACGATACAACTCTTCATAGCTGTTTTTATGTCGTTTTACTTTTAGTTTGATCTTTGTTGGAAATAAACCTCTGACAATAATTATGTATTTAAAGTTATTTTTTTATTATGACACTTCTGTCTGTGTCTGTGTCCTGTTGTGCTTCTTGTCTGTTTATTTTATGTATTCTTAAGCTGATATTACATAATGTTTCAATTTTGGTTCAATATTGTTATTACTTTAATCCAATAATCTTTCCTCCAAAGACAAACAGTTTCAGCATAGTTAGCCATTTCTAACAAATTCTTGTTATCGCAGCGGCTTGCCAGTGTGGAGCGCTCTCTATATTTATCTAACACCGTCGCATCCTACAGTTTGACACTTCACACCGTGTGCGCATACGATGCTGTCTCTAATTGCCCTCTGCGTCGCGTGGGAGGACTAAGGAGGAGTCAAGGTCTTAATGTTCAGCTTATCATATATATCAAAATCATATGCTTATATTGTTGAAGTTATCCGTCAAAAACTTAGCTTTTAACTAAAAAAACTGCATTGAAATCGGTCCATCCATTTTGGAGGTACGATGCCACAGACAGAAACACAGATACACAGACAGACAGATACACATACAGACAGAAACACATACAAACATAAAACACCCCTCTATTTTGTCAGGGGTTAAAATATAAAGGTATATACCAACGGCATAGTTGGGCTTATGATCACTAGAGCCGATCGAAAGGGTACGGACCCCAACCAATCAGCATGTCAAAGTTTCATAATTGTTATTATTATCACTCGTCAATTAATAGTATAAAAACCTTCGATTGTTACGTTACACTCGATGAGTAAACTTAATTTATGACAAGAATTTCTATGAATATCTACTTTAAAGGAACTACAATTTCTCAGGAAGGAAATTAAATGTCTAGGTCAGTTGGTCAAGGTAAACAAAATGAGGGTCAATGTTTCATAATTGGAGATCAGAAATGAATCGTCGGTGCAATTCCGACTTTCGTTGAATCATATTTTATGAATCAATCGTGTGGAAACATTGCTTTCATTATAATTTTGTGGTTCTGGAAATTTTCATAACATTGATTCGTTACAATATTATCTTAATAACTTGGTAATGGTATTTTTTTGTCTGGTTTCCTTATTTTTTCATGCAGTGAATAGAAACTCCGCCCGCACCTCTGTCTTTTCGAATTTATTTATTTAATGCTTTTCATACAAATATGTACAAAGGCGGTTTTAATGCCAAAGGCATTCTCTGTCAGACAACCTTAGGGTGATGCAGAGACAAAAACATGGTAGATGCACTAGTCATTATTATTAGGTGTATTTATGTGCGGATAAAATGATTATCACTTGCGTTAACGGTGAAGAAAAACAACGTCAGGAAACCTGTACATCTGAGAGGGCCTCATAAAGTTCTCGACGGTGTGTGTAGTCCGTCAATCCGCACCAGATCAGCGTGGTGGACTAAGGCCTAACCCTTCTTGTACTGCGAAGAGTCCCGTACCCAGCAGTGGGAGGTCGGTTTTATTTTTATATTTTTATAAGAGCTCTTAACATCCGAGTTTTGGGCTATGGTAGCTAAGTTTGCCTTCATGTCATGATACAGCATGATCTATTTCTATGAAAAAATCTTGCTTATATTTTGCATACGTATGCACTCACGGATTTGAACTAGGATTTCCTGTACCAATACGAGCCTTTGTTGTACATTGTCCGTGACATTGGTGTCTAAAAGTTAGGCATGAGATATCTCTGTAGTAAGCATGACTATGTATCAAGCTATACATCCAGTATAAGCTGACCTCGCATTGTATATGCTTTCCGGACAATGAGAGGTCAGCTTAGAAAATGCATATCTTGATATTCGTGCGTACTTACAGGTTTAAGATTCTTCAGGTCTTAAGATTTGCGACCGCGTAATTCTGAACCCAACTTCTCGTGTGTCTAATCAAGACTGGACGCCGAATCATTCTGACTTACCGGACTAACATAAGCGCCGCAACATAGTTTTGTCGAAACACGTTTTTGAAGCCATGATCTCGTCTTGTTATGTCGACAACATTTTGTCACGGCAGATGTGGCTGAATACCAGTATCTATCGACTGCTATCTGTCAACTCAATTACTACAACCAAATATCCTAAGGTTAGACCGCCTGTCAGACTTTCTGTCGTGTAACTACTCGCAATGACTGTCATAGATATTTGTATGACAATAGTTATAATCTTCTATACTATCTGATACTAATGGCTACTGCTATTATGAATAATTGAAAGGTAAATTGTTTTTTAATGTGTCAAATAACTATAACTATGTCACGTTTTATCTTAGATTTTTTGTTAAATGACAGCTTATTTAATGCTTTCCCGTTGTAGTCAAATAAACTGTCAAAATTGCTTTTAGTTTAGTTTAAAGCTTAGTTGATCTTGGTCATCACTAATTAACAGTAATTAATTCCGGGAAAATTCAACAAATTTTAAAATGCAACCCGCTATAATGGTTTTTTTACAATCCTGGAACCTCCCACTGTAGGGCAAAGGCCTCCTTTCTTCTTTGCCACCTTCTTCTGGGCCTGCCACGTTGCCGTTTTCTGCAATTTTTTGCCCAAAGCTTCTCCGGCATTCAGCCGATGTGACCAACCCAGTTCCATTTTAATTTGGCAGCTAGTACAGTGCCACAAACTTATCTGACCCGGTGACCAAAATTGGAACTAACGTCGCTACGGAACAAAAATGCCATCAAAATGTCATTTTTGTAGGGAGATGACATTGGTAAAAGCGACGGCAGCGACGCCATAAGTTTGTGGCACTATGTATTATTATAGAAATAATTTTGTCAATAATTAGAAATGTGTAGGTTTCAATGCTAACCTGCACACGATTTCGTATAATGAAACTGTCATTCTGTCTTCAAGTCATTGTGCCTTGACATTACAATATAATATTTCAAAACAATGACAAACTAAAAATACTTAAATATTTGTTTAGACTTATACTTTATTTGCCTATCAATGTCTACATAATTATTGCGAATTGACGTTTTTATAGACAAAAAAATTATGGTTATTTTTACTTAAATGGCGATTTTCAATAACCATATTTTTTCTACAAATAATAGTAATTTGACATTAGTTAGATGTAGCTTACGTAAAAAAATTATATTGTGTCTAATACTTTGTTTAATGAAAATACCCAATAATTTGTCTACCATCTGTCTTTACAATAAATTATTATGCATTGTCTGTTTTTAACGTTATGCATGTGTGAACAATGTATGTCTATGTGTGTTACTAAAATTTATCTCTCATTATATTTTACCTGGCGATGCGTTAACTGTTTTTGTTAGTCTACTCAAATATTCGATAAGATCAATTTCAGTCAGATTAGTATTGGCGATGCTAAAGTTATATGTAAAGGCTTGGAACACAATATTTAAATATTATTATTTACATCTCCATCACTGGCATTTATTATTTCTATGTATGTAGCATATTATTTTTAATACCAGAGTTTTAATTACCTCGCTTTCTTGTCTGTTTGTTTGTTTATGTTTTCGGTAACACGTTTTTCGTTTTAAATCTTACAAGTATTTCCACAAGACTTTTTTAATACATTTTAGTCCGTTTCAAAAACGTGGTATGTACACTTTCTTTAATTTAATTATCTTTTATTTGTGCTGTCTAGATAACATCTAGGTCTTTCTTGTGATCTTTTGAGGTCATACATTTTAGTCTGCAAAGACTGATCGTTAACATTTTCTTTGAAGGATTTTGAACAAATAAAAAGGGCCTTTTTTGAACCTTTATCTAACGTGTACGGTATAGTAAATATGGAATCTAGCATTTATAAAATATGTAAAGATGAAACTCTTCTCTGCGATTATCATAATTATATTGCTTATTACTATATCGATTGCCTAAGAGAAGTATTTATTTAACTTCGAGTGCATCACTAATATAATCAAAATCTTTATTGTGCTTACGTTTTGGCATGATAAAAATATTTATTTTTTACGAAATTTAAATATGTGTCAAACGGTTAGCACTAAAAAAGCGAATGACAATGGGGGAACAGTATTGCCAACAGGACGGGGTGACCAGAGATTTAAAAAATAAAAATACTCTCAACTAAGTGATCGAACGGTAGCAACGAGGCGATACTACATGTTGTGAATAATAATTTATTTCAGGATACTTATCTCTTCGGACGAGGTGCTTCGTATAATTATGATAGAACTTCACTTGGTAAGTTCGTTTAATCATCAATTATTAACTATATCGATTGCTTAAGAGAAGTAACTATTTAACTTCGAGTGCATCTTGATCGCTGTATATACTACCATTAGCTTATCTTAATTAGAGCACAGATAATATAACTTTTATTTTTTTGTTCAACGACGGAAATGTTTTTGTTGCTTTCGCTAGCAGATAAATCTATTAACCAATATTTAAGTGGATGATTCGATTCCTATCAAGGAATTACGACATAGGAATATTTCTAGATGAATTTATACCCAAGGTCTTTGAAATTTGAACCCAAAATTCTAAATGACTAAACATTACAGATTAATGGTTAATCGATGACGAATTTGGCATTGGAAGATGGTGTTAGTGACGTCACGAACGTTTCCTATCTCCTCGACCTCAGATGGGTCATTTGTGGCCTTTACTATGTGGTGGAAGAAATGACACGCTGTATCTAGATCCGTCTCACCTTGTGTGGGGTGTGGTACAAGTGGTAGGATGAAGAGGGTTTGTGTTCGGGGTGCGGTAACGGCATGCGATTGTGGTCGGTTTAGGGCTGATTTTTCAATCCAGATAACTTTATCGGAGGGAATGAAATATTGACAGCCTTCAAAAATCGTTCAAATTCTGTCAAGCGTCAAATTTATTCGTTGGATTAAATATATATAACGATTAAAAATTTGCCCTTAGTCATTTGATTATTTGGGAAACCTTGTCAGTATTTATTATATAAAAATAGTTCTTTTAAACTATTCATAATAAGCTGTATTTTTAGTCGAAATCAAATGAATATGATAATTACTCTAAAAAATATAGTAGGAACATAACCAAAATTATTCGGATTTTCAGTAGATGTCAAAGGAAACCTAATAACATCACCATTTTTCTTCATCCATCACAAGCTGTCTCTTATCACTTGGACCTAAATCACAGTCTCGATAGCAAGGTGATTAGTATTTCGGGCAGCGATGGTGGGAGCAGCGCGCGCGCAGTCTCTTGCCGCCAGCCGTCCCGTGCGCCCGCGCCTTAGAGCGCACATACGCGCCAAAATCAAATCTCAAGGACCAACGAACTTTGTCCCCAAAAAACACCCTAAAGTGTGCTTCTATGCCCCCAAAAGTGATCTGATCAGTGTTGTGTGCAATAAAGTGAATTTGAAACTCCTCTAGTCGCGTCTACGGGTGCGACTTTCACTTGTAACCAAACAGTTTTTGCGAACGGTGAGTGTTTTTCGCTTATTTTAATCAGACATCGCGAAATTGTTCGCATTTCGGTGTGTTACACAATGTCGTCTCGTTTCGCGACGCGCGGAAACAATTTCGAAATTGTTTCTTTTGTAGGAACAGTTTTTATATTATAGAAAGAATATGTTTACGCGGAAGTAGATTGATTTTCTTTAGGAAAGGAAAAATAATTCAAAAATGTGTCGTTTGCAGACGCGCGTTGATATCTTTTGTATGCGTAGCGCGCAGCTACGAAAGTGTAGCGACTCGGCGCATATTACGACTGAGTCGCGCATTCGTTGCGTTTTCTCAGAGCCGCACGCAATCCTATCATACTCGTGTATATTATTATTTCTTGCGTGTGATAATAGTCTTTAAGATTCTTCCGACATATTTATTTATTGTGAAAACGGATGATGTGGCTTTAAAATAATAATTAGGTATTAAACAACTTCATAAAGTTGAGGAATTTATTTCGTTGCATATAAAAAAGAAAATCTAGCTAGACAGTTTTCCTTTTTCTAGACAAACAGGATTTTAGAGGTCAAACATAAACACAATATAAGTTTTATTGCCAGCCATTTAGAATTTTTGTCATGTAGCCGCTAGTCGTAAAGTCTATCTAAGTATTTAAGAATAAACAAGAAGTTTTTTTTAAGTTCAGCAAAAAGATTTTGATCTTATAAAACGTTTTTAATAGGTTCAGCACTTAAACATGCAATTAGGTCAAACAAGAATTTGATTGACAATTGAATATGCAAAGGCTGTTGGCACAATCAACTAATAATGCTATTATTAAAGTCTTCAAATGGCAGTTGACTTTTGCCATTTCCTTAGCTAAACAATTTAGTCAGTTATACCAGTAGATCATATAATACTTTCATATTTAATGTAAGGATAGTAGAGAAACTGCATCCGTGCGAAGCCGGGGACGGGTCACTAGTAAAATTATAAAGAGGTAAAATTTGTTTGTTTGTATGTAGGGAGTAATCTCTGGAATTACTGAGCCGATTCTAAAAAATCTTTCTCTACAAACAAAGCTACATTATCCCTTAGTGATACAGGCTATATTATATTGTGATAATAACAAAACCCACGTATGAAACCGCAGGTAACGGCTAGTTAGTTATATTTCCATAAACAAAGAGTTCAAATATTTTTATATGCAAAAAATATATTCGACGATCACATAAAGGAACTTCAAACATAGGAACTTATTATGATCTACGTATTAATATAAACTTTACTTGAGTTCAGGTGTATGCAAATGAACAACAAATGTATGCGTGCATGTTCACGTCAAGGTTGCCAAAACGAAGTTACGACAGAACTTTGTTAAGAAACTGTTCAACGATTATGTCATCTCTAATTTATAGATTCCTTTGATTTACAATATTCAAATTTTGTTAATTAAAACACACAAATATTCACACTATTTCGTGATGAACATCATCGAGCTTTAGATCTCTGCAACCACGCTAGCAGCAGAGGGCTAATTCAAATCACTCAATCACTGAGATGTTGAGATATTTTTTATATTGTTTCTAATATTATTACAAACCTCTTTAGAAGTAACTTCCATGTTTAATAAATTATAAAACAAAAAAAAATATAGCTGCATACAAATAATATCTTTTCAAAGTGATTTCTTACTTTTTTTTGACATATTTATACTATGTTCTTGTAGAATATTATAACTATATGTCTCATGCAATATTGCGAGTAAACACCAATACCACACTACTGCATTAGGCGTGTATTTCATAAATCAACTTTGATTAAAAGAAAATATAAGTGCAATGTCTAGCATACACACAATCAAATTCAAAAACTTCTCTAACAAATGCTTCGTAATTGCAAACGTCAACAAACATGAAAGAAAGTTTAAGGCGTACCAAAGACGACAGATTTTTGCGTGATCTAGTCCTCGGCGCACATTGATGCAGGTAGGGCCAGCTGATCATCAAATAGTTGCAACAGTATCAGTTTATGGAACTACTTAAAAAGTAATTACCGGAAAAAATATCGAAAAATAGTTTTTATGCGCCACTGATTAGATTGCACAAAAAATCTGTCGTCTGCGGTAGGCATAAACAAACACAGTGCTGCAATATCACACTTTTTTGGACAAAAAACATACACGCACTTACTTAGACATGATCTTTAATGCAAAATTGATGTCATCACATAAATAACAGAGGAAGAGTGACAGTTCACACAGTGGTCCCACGCGCCGCACCCAGTCAAAAATATTTCGACACATTACTTTTTTTGTACAAAATTAACACAATAGTGACTTGTAAAGATCAAGCTACAATTTTATAGCTTACAAAAGAACTAATGGTCCGGCTAACCGCTTTGTCATGGATTAACAAATAACGTTACTATTTAGGGCTGTCGAACGGAGAAATTTTGTAACTTTGTGAGAATTTTTGGCAATGATTTGTTAAGTGTATTTGTTTTTTACCGTTGCTGCGATTGTGATATTTTGTGATGTGAAATTGCGTCTTTATATAGGATATTTTTTATGTAGTGCGCAAAATTTGAAGCGTGAATCAGTGTCAGTTCCCAAATGCAACCGCAGTACTAAAAACACAACAAATTGCGCAAAACATTAAGAAAAAATGCTGTATGTATGGTGTCCTTCATTGGACTGTGATGTACTGAATTGGTGATATTATTAATCAAAATTACTAACATAAACCCTAGGAATGGCATACTAAACTAATTATTATTTTCACTTTTGATGAGGCTTTTTACTTATCAATATTAATGTATAATCTGTCATATTTTATATGTATATAATGTTATTTTTAAGATAGCATAATTCCATCATAACCACAATCAATTCCTAAAATTTTCACAGCAAAATATAATAAATAAAAGGTATAGTAAAATATAAAAATATGTAGAAATATAAAAAAAAGAAAAATAAACAAACAGTGTTAGCCCTATCCTTGTGCCATATTGTTGACTCCAACAATGACAGTTCGTCAGGTTGTGTAACGTGATCACGTATGCTTGTGTGTGTGTGGTTCCCATGTGTGCACAGTAGCGATGTGAAACGTCATAGATCAGTTACTGTTAACTGTTACTGTTCATGAATTGATTGTTCGTCAGTGAATGTTTTTGCATTTGTTTTACACATTTTATTTATTTTAACTTTTGTTGGATTTTTCGATCTAATATTTTTTTATTCAAACTGTGTTAAAATGGATACAGTGCAATGCGATTGGCAATGTGATTTACTTGAAATGGGATAAGATCAATTAAAACGTGTACTTTGCTACGTGTGAAATTAAAACTTTTAACTGGCCATATTTATGTTATTTAACAACGGTAGACAGCTGTAAGTTTTCCATAAAATGTAAAATAAAATAAAAATAAGTAAAATTTTTGGTAATCTAGAGTTTTTTTTAGTTTTTTTTTCTGCCGTATATAAATAAGTTCTATAATAATCTTATGTCATTTTTTATGGTAGTTCTTTTTAGATACAAAAAATCTGAAAGCTTAAATAAGTCTTTTTAATCTGTACGATGTATAAAATTGGGTTTGGGTTGGTTAAGTTTGTCAAATCATGAAGAAAATTTGAGAGTATGAAAAACCGTAAGTGAAACTAACCAAACATTTTAATAATACGATACATAAAGTAGAAAAAAAAATCACATATTTTTGTAATACAGACGATAAATTAACTTAAGTATTACGTTGTTTAATTAAACAAAATACGCGAAGCATTCGTTTAAACAAAACATAACAACATTCTACTTTGAAACAACTAAACGCACATTGTTTTATCCTTACGTTTCCGAATACAAGAACTAAGGCCGACGGAAGAACATTATTTCTGTATATCTTTTCAACTATTATCTTTTCCGATTCGCTAGAAACGTTTTCGGAAACGGATATGCACAAGAAAATCTGCCATACAAAATTGGACCTTATCACAATCCACAAAAATGTTAAAAATATCTTCGAAATCAATGAACTGTGTGCGAAGTTTTTTAGGTTGATTTTTCAGTGTTTCGTTTAATCGATTACGTTTAAATTAATTGTACCTTTTAAGAAACTGTTGATTGATAGTCTCGCGTGTAGTAAATTGAATTTAACATTAGTATTATCTGTTTATTGCCTTATCGTTCGCGTTCTGACCTTAGTTTGGCTCCAGTAGATAGCAACAAAGAGAACGCCGTATTACGTATAAAATTTTATATGCGTTAACAAACGCTTTGAAAGTTAACGAATTCTGCAATATTCATATGAATTACTCAACTAAAGTTAATTGAAAAACTGTTAAAATGCTCAGGTTTATATTGCTATTTTATTGTAGCTTCCCAATCAAAGTTCCCAATACAATGTAGCCGTTGCAATAAAATTAATAATTCTAATGGCGGGACTTCATTTGGCGTATTTATACAAATTTTAATATTCGCTTTATTTGAAGCTTTTCACAAGCAACTTATTTTAGATATTGTATCTACTGTATTTAATAAATTTTATTAGTCTGTAAGCTTTCCAAAGAATAAATAAACGAAATCACATTTCAATCGAAAGGCTGCTGAGTGCTGCCTGACATCTTTTTCACAACAATGCCGTTTGGCACATACAATATAAAACTTTAAGCAAACATAAAATTTTAAATCTGTTCTCCTCTGCATATAAAGCACAGCATAATATGAAAACATAAGTCCTTTCAATATTCTCAGTACTCTATACAATAGATGAAGCTAGTAACTCCATATACATGAATAAAACACACACGGGCACCTGTTTGCTTTCGCCATTACAATTAGCGTCGCACGCGCCTGTTTGCGAAACCGACCACTGTCGACATTTGCCGACGCCCGACGAACGTTGAAAGCGCAAAGCGCAATATCAAAGTGTCACATTAAAATATTCATAGTCTGTTGTGTAAACACTGACTCTTGGATTTTATGGTGTTGATAAAATATTATCTATAGTGCTGTACTGTATTTTTAAGTTTACACCTTTTTTAAGATAAGTATTTGAAAATGGAGTCACACAGAGAATATTGTTAGATGAGTGTTTATGTAGTTGTTTACTATATTATATATATAAATTATGTCTACACAATTAAGTTTGTTTTTCGGTGCATATACCTTCATTGTCTCTGTAGCACCCTAAAGTTGTCTGGTAGAGAATGCCTCCGGCATTATCACCACATTTGTACGATAGACATGAAGCATTAAAAAAAATAAAAAGTAATTATATTATTAAATATGTGAAAGCTTGTTACTCACATACGAATAAAATGCTTAACGAAATTTGGCACAGATAGACCATGTCCTGGATCAACATAAGATATTTATTATTTTTATCTGGGTTCATTTATTTTTTAAATTTATTCTAAGATACTCGCCGTAATATAAGTTTGAGGGCGAGGCAACCGTGGACAACAGCTATTTAATAATAACTTTGCTGTCGATGTTGATTTAGAAATAAAAATCATTTGTTATATTTGCCTCCTGTAGGTACCAGATATAATCCAGCCCATTACTGTTCCACTGATAGGCATCGGCCTCTTCTCAGAATAAAAAGGATTAGACCTTAGTCTACCACGCTGGCCTAGTGCGGGTTGGCGGATTTAACACATCATCGAGAGCTTGATGAGGCCCTCTCAGATGTGCAGATTTCCCCACGATGTTTTTCTCAAGTGATAATCAAATTCTAATCCGCACATATCTAAAGTAAGTTATAATATCACAAGCTTCAGATGCGATCACATTATAATTGAAAGGTATCAAGTCTTCACAATGTTTGTATTATAAAACTTAAATGTAATAAAACGTTTCCGAATGCAATTGCTAATAAAATCATTAAATCCAAATATCCAATACGAATTTTATTCGATAGGTGTGTTCATAATGACCAATCGTTAAAAAATAATTGTTCGATAGCTACTTGTATTGGAAAAGCGGGAAGCGTTAGGTTTTTAATTAAAATGTGTACGCATTATAGTCAGAAGAATATAATATCAAATTATAAATATCTTATTTATGTGGCGTAAGATATAATCTTGAAACAAAAGTTTTCTATACTTTAGTACATTTTTCGTTGATTAAATTAATTTGAAAAGTTAATTTACGAAGACATAAAGGCGCACGCACATAAACTAGGGTTTTGTGACGTGACGCCATATTATAATTCGGGATGTAAAGTTGTTTTTACATAGGTAATTATTTATTTTATAGATTGCACCATTTTCGTAACTAATTTCAATAATTTTGTTTTCAGAGCAGTCGTTAATTTTTAATAAATTAACAAACTTTTACTCTTTTCTGCTGATGACGATGACGTCATAAAGTAGTCTGTAGAATGCAATGAATTTGCAATGTGATTGTTGTAAATTCACTTAAGAAAAGAGATCAATTCAACACTACACACGTCCGACTGTCATACCGTCCTCGCCGATGAGGCGCGTCGCGACCTCCCGTTCCATGACCCTCCTGACCCTCGCTGGTACCAGACACAACAAGCTCCCTCAGCTCCCCTTGTTGCCCCCTCAGCCTCAGCCCTAAGTCGAGGCCCGGGTCCCACTATGGGACGCCCTTAGCTGCTACGCTGTCGTATAATTATAATATATTTTAATATAAGATTGGTGGCTCTTGAGGCCTCACCACAAGTCCGGTTAAACAGCAAAGATTCCTTGAGCCAACTGTGAGAGACATTTATCAAAACAAACATGTCTTGTCAATTGACCCACAAAAATCAAAAACATGACTCATGCTAACATTGAACTATACTTCCGAATGATAACATTATAACAAAATTACCTATAAATATCAAGATGTAGGAACCAAATAAATCGGAAGTAACTACTGATCTTGAACGTGCTTAACTGTATTAGGAAATGACCGAAATGACATCATACGGTTTATTTGTTTTACTTAGTTACATGACACTGAAATGTGAGAAATTGAACATGGAAAAAACAACCATGCTGCTTGTTTTGGGAGGCAACTAAGAACCATAATATAATCCTTAGCCACTTCTAATTTTACTACTAGGGCTGAATTATCGACTTCCCAATCTTCCAATAGTAGTGTCGTGTCGTCTCACCTTTTGCCGGAAAAAAGAATTTGCAAGCTCCATCCGAATCAAGTTTTTCGGTTGTAAACAGCAATAACCTGTTTATTTCTAGCTATTACGTTTCTGTAGTCAATAAATAATCATTTCTTTTTAAATTGAATAGAACTTCTTGATTTTACAATTTCTGTGATATATTTTAATTATTCGATAACGAATTGCGTCAGTTTTCTTTGATAACGTTTTCGCGAATTCGCCTCATCCCTTTCTTTTTCTCGTTGCCCGGGCAAAAGCTAAGTATCCTATTAACCATTTCATATAGTCATCTTATAGCCAGCACTTCATTGAGCTTCCCTGGAGTCTTGCCCCTTAGATTGATTTGTAGTTTTGATCTATTCTTGTGCATCGCTGTGTACATTTCGTGTTTTAAATTCTCCTCTCGCAGATCTGCTGGAAGAGATTTCTTTTGTGATATAAGCAGTACCTTTGTACTTTGTTCTCCTATTTTAATGTTTGCTGTGTCTTTTCATGTGTGTACATAAATGATTAAATAAATAAATTGTAAGCTTCATTCACAAATAAAATTGACATTATTCTACATTTAAAAAGAAAGAATTCGATAAAATGACATGATAAAATTAAACTACATTCTTCTCACGTTAAGAATGCCAGAAACGGAATTCATACTCACGTAACCAAGAAAGCATTCGCAAAACATACAGAATTAAAGTATCTAGAACACATTAAAATTCAGGAATATATTATAACATAATTAGTAGACAAATTATATAATGCTATAAATCAGAGTTTTAAAGAAGAAGATACTTTTATTTTTATATCACCCGGATCTTGGAAACCAGTCCTTGTTGGGACCATCAAACAGCCTTCGAGAAGGCTGCGACATTTTTGCATATTAATATGTATTTAGAGCCTATCAGAATCTTTCCGATTAAGACAACTTTTCAAGCAATAAATTTCATTACGTCATAATGTTATAGAGGCGAATTTTTATACTGTTTCATATATATTTTTTGATGGGATATAATATTATATGACGGGTTTGATGATGATGTTGATGTTAAACAGATAAAACTGCTTTTAAAAGCAAATTAACCAAGCCTATTGTACTATTAAATGTACCTAATTTAAAAAGATTGTGATTATAATCTACGGAGGGACACTGAATCCCAAAATACAGGGTTAACTAGTTTGGGAGGCAGCGGTTTCAATGTTCATGCAAGGAACTTCAGTACATGTACATGTCTATATATTAATATATGAAGAGAAAACTTTGTACCCCTTTTTAAGCATACTAGTGATCGTCCAGTGGTCGAAATTCGACTATAAGTATAGCTTTCTGCACTCCTCTTTAACTATGCGAAATCTCACACTCCTCCGTGCGCGCAATATGTTTAAAAAGGGGTACAAACTTTTCTCTTCACGTATTATTATAATATAGATTGCGCGCACGGAGGAGTAAGAGATTTGGCTTAGGTAAAGTTTATAAGGAAAAAGGATACAGAAAGATAAAATGACAGTCTAACTTCGACCACTGGGCGACCACTATAAAGAATAATTATATGCTGGTATTGAAATAAATTATTTTTATTTTTATTAAAATCTAGATATCAAATAGAAATATTTCAAAGAATAAGAATAAAATTAAGATAAACTTATTTAAGTAATACAATGGTTTAGTCTACGAATAATAAATCGCTTAATCCAATGTAGAATTATTGGAGGAGAACAGCCATAACACTATTTTTTAAATTTATAAATTATGTTTTTCCTATTTTTTATAATGGTCATCAAATCTTATAAACTGATGTTAATGACAACATCATTATTAAATTAACAATAATTATACCAACATAAACATTTACCCAAACATATTCAATTTAGCTTTATGATCTCATTGTAATAGAAGGCCAATAAGCATCAGAAATTATTCGATCCATGGAATAATTAGCATAATATAACATGATTACATATATCACGTCGATATTGAATGGTCATATGATTTTGTTAAACATGTCATAATTTTTAAAATACTTTATATATTAGAATAAATTAATCAATATGTATCTATTGTTCTGATAATAACTTTTTCCTGTACAATTCTTTATATTTATTTAATTCTTACTCAAATCGGTTTGGTTTTTTTTTGATAAAAGTATGGAATTCGCTAGTCCTACGCTTGAATGAGCCAAAGAAAATTTCATCTTATTTAAAGACAATGAGACTCAATTTTAAATACAGAGAGTAATGGTAGGTACAAAACTATTTGCTTAAAAAAATAGCTAGATATTCTAATTGGGGTGTGAGAGGTTTCGCGTTAATGAAATTACACGTTGTATACGAGTATATTTTTAACCCTAACTGCGTAATATTTAAAAACCTCAAAATTACCTTTCATTGCTCACCAACTGTCAATGCACGTATCCATATCAAAATTAAATTTGACGCTGATCCCGATGTATCGATACCTTATATCGATTCGTTCGTAATTAATCAAATGTATAATTAAAGCTCGTATTACGTTAAAACCGGTATTAACCTTATTATGAAGAAAGTGATTGTCTATGTTCAAAAGATTTTATATGCCTTCGGGGATAAACGAAAAGAATCGTTTTAATTTTGTGGACAAGAAATTTGATGTGATTTATAATTTGTAATATTTTAATTGTTATAAAAAATGTTTAGTGATTAGAAAGAAAAGTTTTGAAGCTTTTTTAATGAGTGGAAAGTTACTTGTAGAAAAATAATGTGGTAGATTTATTGCATCTTGAGTATCTAATCTATAATATTAATAATTGCACTGTCCTCGGCTATAAATTGGCTATAAACGTCAAGGCGTGTGACTGTAGTATGAGTAGGTACTGTAATAAATTTCAGTTAATCTATCTGTATAGCGCATAGTGATAACTTAATCATATAAAAGTTTTCATTGACTACGTTAAAATGAAAACGATTGTGGTAAATTAAAGAATACAGAAAAAAATCTAGAAAAGAAATCTTTGTACCCCTCTTTAATTGCGCACATGGAGGAGTGTGAGATTTGGCATAGTTATCTAAAGTTTATATGGAGGAGGAGTGCAGAAAGCTAAAATTTATATATCATAATATCACGGTCAAATTTCGACAACTAGGCGTCCACTAGTACCTAAATAAAAGAAAAGAAGATATATTATGAAAACATTTATCTTAAAATATAATCAAATATTTATTAGTTACATACCTTACAAAGTAGCTGACGCTAAACATATAATTAGCATAAAAGTTAATATAATAATATTATATAGCTATGAATTATAAAAAGAAACCGGTAACGAATAACTCCAATTAACATACTAAACCTGAAAATAGAAGTCATTTGTAATAACAAAAGCATATGCAACATTATGTAAAACTAAGATCTAAGTTATTGTACGTTTGTTCATATTATAATATTTTTAAACAAAATTCACATAGACATTGTCAACCCACAGCTTGTTGATTACTAACTCACATTACTTAGTTTTTTGAAAAGTACGTTGTCGTGTAGTTAATTTTGTACTTGTACTGCTACATAACTAAAACATTAACTGACTAGATGCATTTTACTATAAAACATTTCACAAGATAACTAATTTAACATAATTATGCCTTATATCATATAGATTAAAGTATACAAAACATAATTATGACTTAAAATAATAAAAAATAATGACACGACCTATTCTATGTTATGTTCTACGCAAACAAAACTGGCAGCCAAGATAATATAAAAATAAAAGTTCTTAATTTAAAATTAAATAGTTGCTAGGTGATACACACCGGTACGGTTCACCAGTCGAATTGATCGAACAATTTTATGTTTGTGTGACATTTTGTGAACTCGTTTATTTTGGCAACACCTGACGACCTTTATCGCGGCCTCCGGTCGCCAGTAAAGCGGAATGCTACTATTGAATATTTTTAATTAATATTGGAGCCAATGTTGGACATATTTGTCATATCGGTTTGGTGCTTGTTGGGTGTGATATGGTTTTCTATTTGTACTCATAAAATAATTTAAGTTGGCGTATTGGGGCCAATATTGGAGTCAGAACTGGTTGGGTTGTCATATGATTTGTAAAAGTCGGTTCCGTGTTTTATCACGGTATAGAGTGCGTCCGAGCATACTTAATTAAGGAAAAGGTTATAACCGAACTAGTTTTCGCCTGCGGCTTTATCCACTTGATAAGTGATCGCCTCATTAGAAGTAGAATTTTCGAAATGACTTTTTAGTTTAGTTTTAGTTTCAGTAGAATTCGAAACCAAAAAGTATTTTCAAAAGTTATTTGAAAGCTAGAAAGCTTAATTAGTTTGTCCTAGGTGTTGATACATAGGTATATCAGATTCTTTTTTAATTTTATAAAAAAAGTAACTTTCAAAAACGCCTATCTCCAACTAGAAAAAGAGCTGTAACTTTTGAACGGGTCAACAGATTTTCATGAAACATAGCTAAGATGATACCCAATTAAACTAGCTTTCAATAAAAAATACTGCATTGAAATCGGTCTATCCGTTTTGGAGCTACGATGCCACAGACATATAACAGATACACCGATACACATTACAAACTTATAACAGCCCTCTTTTTTGTCGGGGGTTCGAAAGCTAAAAAGCTTAATTAGTTTGTCCTGGACGTTGATACATAGGTATGTCAGTCAGTAGGTACATTACCTAATAAATTAATTTCTTAAATTAAGAGGATAAGTCCATTTGTGATGTGTTGTTTATGTCCTGCTGTGGGCAACGCTAGGCTGGTCTGTACCTCTACCACGAGTTTTCCGTGCCGTCTAACGTTCACGTTCACATGCAATATTTGTATAGTGACTTTAGATCACTATTTACACCGCTAGAGGCGCTGAAAAAATTCCCATACAAATATTGCATGTGAACGTGAACGTTAGACGGCACGGAAAACTCATGGTAGAGGTACTGATTGATTGAAGACCAAAATGTTGGACATCATTCAACAAGCTTCAATATTTATAGATTTAAATAAAATAATCGTCAAATTATTCATAGACATTACTTTGGTCTAAAATCTAAAGTTGATGAATTATTATAGCTCTTATGTCAGTGCGTTTCTTTCGTAACTATGTCCGGTTTCTTTTTAAGACATTATATACTTCCGCTCAAAATGCGAAAGAAATACAAATGTCTATTAATTTCGAAAATACAAGTTGTACTTGAACTAAAAATACTTAAACTTCCTTACAAAAACTTAGGCGTGTTAAAACTACATGAGTAATTATAAATTAAGTCATGGGTATTTATAGAGTAACAGACTAACCTAACCGTCAAAAACCCCCGACTCTAACTAGAACCATAGCATGCCTACCATCCATATTTCCAGTCGCGGGACTACTAAATTAAATTAACTAATTAAATTAATTTTAATTATATTTAGTTAAGTTTCTCATATAAGTGAACATAGTTGTTCTTCTGAGAAATAAATGAATCTTTAAACCGAAAATTCCAAAGAATTTCAGACCGCATACAGATCTATTTGCGTGTAAAAGTGATTATACCTATGTAACGTATATATTATATATATATATTTAGCCGCACTAGATCCGCAGAGGTGAAGTTGTGGTTTGTGATGTATGATAGCCGCCTTGGCCTAGTGCGGATCTGATGAATTCAGATTACTGGGCGATGAACTATGTTCCAATTGGTTTTATGACTACAGGAATATAAGGTCCTACCTTTATAGTCCCGATCCCTTTAAAGGGTTAACTTACTACGTGAAATATATTGAAATTGCGAAAAAAAATTATCCGCTGTTCCATACATTTAGTCGAGTAATATTGAACTATTTGTATGGAGTAACTGTTTTTTTTTTGGGATTTCAGGTTTGGTCCGCCCTTAAAGGGATCGGGATTAAAAAGGTAGGACCTGTTGTAAACAGGGTGTATATTTAAACAGGACACCTTCTTTAAGGGGTTATTGTACTCATCATTATGAACAACTTTTACTAAGGGACCAACCCTGAAATCGCGAAAATCAAATCAGATGTTTCATATAATTAATGGAACATTACCTACTCGACTTTTATGGAACAGCAGATTTTATATTTTCGCAATTTCGAGGTTGGTCCCATAGTAAAAGCGTTTCATAATGATGAGTACAATAACCCCTTAAATCAGCGTGTCCTGTTTATATATTTATACACACTGCAATATGACCATACTAGCTACCGTATAGGCGACACCAGACATGGGACCTAATACCATCACATTTTCATAAAAATAACGTTTTGAAAAAATCTGGTTACATTTGTTAGAGGACAATTATGAATAACTAATGCTACATACCCGATATAATAATGTCATAAGCAACAGTTACTGCTAATTAGATCATAAATCTACTTCAAAAAGTACTCCATAAATTATTTTGCACATTTATAACCCAAATTAAAATAGTAACATGCGTAAAATACCGGTGAAATCGCTCGTAAGAGTGACATAATACGAATATAAAAATAACCCAATACATATTCATATTGACGTAATTATAAGATGCGCTAACGCAGGGTTATTCAACTTGGAAAGCAAGAGAAAAGTAGAGAAATTCACGTCTAAATACTAATGTCGTGTTGTATGGACGCACAGACCGTAACGGTTTTACACAAATAATTATAAACCTTATTATTGAAGTTATAAAGTTCATATTGAGTATAATATTCTCTGAGCATCAACAAGAAAGTTTAAAAATATGTAAGCAGTAATTATTATTTTATTGCTAATTTAAATGTTCGTAAGTATTTTCATGGCCTGTTTAACATGCGGATAATAGTGCATGCATCAAATATTACATTTAAAAAATATGCTTTGTATATTGAAAGAGGTAGAAATGATAAGTTCGAGTTCCATGCTTAGCCAATATATAACTGAATTATATATAGCCAGTTATATATAGCCAAAATATATAACTGGCTTGTATACAAAAGTAAAATAGTCTTCCAAAACATTGACATCATAAGTAATTAAAAAAATAATGCCATCAAAATAAAACCACTGCACATTGAGACGAATTACGACCTGATGACCGACAAAAAACACAAAATGTGACACTTTGTCACGACAAATTCTTTTATCAGATGCTTTGAAGTTCCCACTGTGTCGACACGCTCGACTCCAATTTGTGTCGACACTTTCATCCTTTTGAAGAAAGCCATTGTGTTTCACTTACTGTGAACATTTTGGGATGCACAAAAATGTACTGGTATTTCAGGTTTAAATTTGGTGTTTGTGTTGTTTTTGGTGACATACTTTCAAGCAGTTCCTATGATTTGACAATGGCATAACTCTGAGATGTATAAACATCTATACATATATTATTAGATACTTCTTCACAATCGATCCATATTTATTGACCGCTCTATTCGTATAATAATTTTCATAAAAAGATTAGTAATATATGTTTACTTACCGAACTTTTATGTAAATTATATTTCACTTCGGAATATTTGAAACGATAGTACTTATATCCTAAAAGTCGTGTACAATCACCGACAACTGCATTTACAGGTGAAAGGTACATCCTTACGCAACCGCGACTGTGCCTAATTGTGTCTGTGATTCACTAGTGACATAATATTGACTTATGACATTATGTTACTAAATTATATATTTTGAGCTTATCGGTTTAGACGTGCTCTGAAAAGTCACGATTGTCTAAATATTTGAACAAAAATGAATGCTAGAAATTGCTTTTTTTGTGCTTGACTGCTACTAGAATAAACGAATTCATCTCTTTTAAAAATTAATAGCAAAATTATATTTTTCTTGCTAAACTAAATCTAAAAAACAATTGAATTCTACTTTACTTAAATGCTAGGTAAATATTAACCACTATTATTGCCACTTTAAAACGTTTTTCCATAATATCAAAATAATATTATCCATTTCACCTTGATATACAAATGTATAATTGAAAAGTATATTTATACAAACAAAATGGTTATTCTATTTTATTTTTTCATTCCAAAAACCGTTTAAAATGATTTATTAATCGCTTTGAGACGGCGGCCCATTTGTCAGTGAGGGATTAGTTGTCTGGCCGTCTGTCAGGAGTCTTACGTCAGTGACATGCGCTGATGTTTTATTAATAATATTAAAATCTAACAAACGTAAGTACCAAGCGTGAAATGTGGCCTTTCTTGAAGAAAACATTAAATGAATTGCAATATAAATAATACGTATCTTACGGTTAGATTTTTAAATAAGGAAGAGAATAGCCCATAGACAAAGTCGTTTTTTGCTTATCAATGGCCAATGTAAGAGGTCTAACGGCTTCAGCCTCTGTTAGAAACCTAAAGCATTTTTTTAAAACAATTTTCAATTAAAAACCTAAACTGCGAAAGTGATAACTGATAATAATATGGCATCTTTTAAAAAAGCGTGTTCTTTTGTAGATTACGTCTTGGCATATCATCAAGTAGGACTGCAAAAGTCAAACATTTATTTAGCTGTATCTAGCCCCCTATATCTTCTGTATCTGTATGTGCTTTATATCGTGCCTTCTATGACTCCATATCACGTTAAAAAGTACAAAGAGTCCCAAAATAATGATATTAGGTACTTTTGTGTACGTAGATGTTCCGTTAATATACTGACGTAATAATACAATATTTAATTAATAAGTCCTATAACATTTCACCTACTGATGACTCAATAAATCAATCGTATATTAAGTAATGTCAATCAATAGAGAGGAAGTGGTCGCCGGAACTAAACCCGGGTCATGCCTCGACGTGACTGCGGTGGGAATGAATCGGAACGATGATGCTATTGTGTAAAATGGGAACACAGCTTGTGATGAAAGAAAGTACTTTTTGGATTGTGATGAACAGTTACCATGGTAACATCGCCGATAAGTTAAGAATTAGTTTTGAAATCCGTGTTTCATTAAATGTGCTCCAGTAATGATATCCTTCAAACCGTCGGAAAGCCTTATTTTAGCATTAGGGCAGCGGTACCCGTATTTAAATTTTCTGGAAGTTTAACAAGACAGTATCTAATTGCAGGGGCAGTAACACATTGTAAGCTTGCTTATCAGGATACGTTTAGTTCTTGGAGGCAAAGTAGATCTCTAGCAATAGCCTACTATTATAAAAGAAGTATTGAGAACACTTGCCCGAGTGATAATTTAAAAGAAAATCACAAATGAAATCAAACCAGCTTTCACGGCCCGATTGATCTCACACATCAAACTTATCAACTTATTATTGGAAAACATCTAATCGGTAATGCTACAATTGAATTCGAACCCTATTCTGACAAGTACAAACTGCATAATTGATTGATAAGGGCCCTTAATAAATCATTCGATAGCTAGGCGTGACAGGTGATGGACACCATTATGTGAAAAAAATAATGAAAAAAATAACAAGTGGATAGTTCGAGATGATACCTGATTACTGTTTTCGGGTGTACTATTAGCTGTTTATCTCAAATTGGCCGGTTTATAAACGAAGCGTCAATTTTGATGTTCAGGTAGGGATTTAGGGAAAAAGATTTGGTGTCAACTGTTTCACACAAAGAAACAATCGCAGAACATTCTTATTACTAGGTATCACATATTCCAATTACAAACATATTTACCTTTATATTTTGGTAATGTTGTTATTGAAAAATATAAAAATTACATCCTGAAAATGTCTAGAATTAGTTCACTGAAGTGGCCCACTCTACCCTTGCCCTGAAGTTAAATAGAAATATCGTTAAAATAATATTTTAAAGTCAAATCCGTGCCTGTATTTTGGTGAAAGCATCTCGTGATCGATTCATGAGCATACAAATTTCGTTATGATGCATCGTTGCATAATGATATATGAACGATTTATGATTATCAACTGAGTTCTGTTTTTATTAGCATTCTAGTTACGATTGATACGTGTTTTTGATGATTTACGACACTTTCAGTATCTGATATTAATTACTGCTGTTTTTGAGGAAATTTAGTTTTATCTTTATATAATTCGTATTACTAGTGATCGCCCCTGTGGTCGAAATTCGACTGTAATTTTATCATTTTGCACTCCTTCTCCATATAAACTTTAACTGTGCCAAATATCACATACCTCCGTGCGCGCAATATGCTTAAAAACGGGTACAAAGTTTTCTTCCTCCTTCTCATATGGAGAAGGAGTACAAAAAGTTAAAACTACAGTCGAATTTCGACCACTAGGCGACCACTAGTAGAAATAAATCATACTAATGTTCTTATAGGTTGAAAATTAAATCTATAACTACGTCAATAATATTGATTATGCTAATAAATATTCCTTATTTGTTTCAGGTACCTATCATCTTTTCTTGGAACTGGTAACACCTTAGCTCTAAGGAAGTACCCCAGGTACCACTAAAATGGCCGCCAAAGGGAAGACCCGTCGATATCGATGCACCGATGCACTCAGAATATAAAGAGTCCATATTCTGTCAGTTCGGGGAACGGCTTGTGTGTTTGACTGTACTTCGTAGTACATATGCGTAGAAGAGTGCAATGGTGTTTTTACGAGTTGAATGAAAATTCAATTGGTAATAAAACAATTGAATGAATGCTGCAAATTGAGGATGGATGTTGCTATGAATAACTTGCGTGTTTATTTGCATAAGAAACCTTTCTCTTAGATCAACACAATTTAAATTCACGAAAATATCTTAGTTGCATATAAAATAACAATTCAAGCTGATATCAAATTATCTAGAAGCCTAGTTTGCATACCATTTAAATGTTCAAATATTTGGAAATTTATTGTGACTATTAGTATAGTATAGTATCATAAACTATATAAACTCATATTTCTTGAACATTCGGTTTCTGATAGATCTTTTTTTTTTTTAATGTTTGTAACCTAGTACTAGGACGTAGACGTACGATACGACCGGACAAGTTACGTGCGTTACAAAATGAATTCTTATCTAATTCTATGTGTGCGTATCGTGACATGTAATGACGTGTTGCGCATACGCACACACACGTGTCCGGACGCTTCCTGCATGTTGAACAGGTGAAAATTATGTTATATATAAAAATGAGGCGATCGCTAACAGGATATAGGCGTCAAGAAGGTTTATGGACGTTCTAGATTGTGTAATTTGTGCGTAAGTGACCATTAAACCAACCATTAAAGAAAGAAAGAAAAAAAAGTACTTATTTGACATAGCACAAAAGGATTTTAAAGATTTTAACAGAAAAATAAAAACTTATAAAATAAAAATATATCTAGTGGATTGTACGTCGCAGCTGTGTCAAAAAGGCTTCCGCTCAGCATATGCTGCCACGCAGCGAGTAATCCCACAGGGCTAATGAGTTAGAATTAACAATAATAAGATTAGATTAGTAATAATAAGTCAGAAATGAATTTGATACATTTTACTACTTTACTGAAGAATAAACTAAAAAGTATACACGAAAAAAATAGTATTCTAAAAAGCCACTCGATACTAACCATACAGTATTATCAAAAGCTTATCTCAGCCTATCGCTAGACAAATGACGCGGTGACGTCTCTAGACGTCTCAAAGGAAGGCACAGTTGGCGCAGTGGCTAGGCGATTGGCTTTCTGCGCTACGTCTCGCGGGTTCGATCTCCACACGGAACAAATATTTCTACGGCCTATAGATAGTTGTTCCGGGTCTGGGTATGTGTGCATGTGACATGTATGTCTGTAAAGTGTATCCACGATACAAGAGAAATCCTAGTGTGGGCAACGTTAATCTAAGTAAAAAAAAAAAAAAAAAAAGGCTATGCCTATAGTCACTATTCCTCTCGCAATGAAGACACTGGCTACCCACACTGCTCTGTCACCAGTTTGTGGTATTAAGGTTGACAAGGACGATAGTTATCTTGGGGTATATCGGTGTCACAAACAGAAATGTATTTTTTTTTCTCCAGCAAAAGGTGTTACATTCCTACGCTTTTCACAAATTTTTTTTCTTTATAAGGATCTACCAGATTTTGTTGCAAACAACCTCATCAAGATTAATCGTTTGCGTGTAAAACAATTGATACGATCTTATCTAAGTGACAGATACAAGACAACGTCCTACCTGAAGTACAATAAAATTGTTTTTCAAGTCGATCTCTTCACGCAATCCTAAATGGCCAGTTAAAAATCTGTAGGCGACAGAAGTAGGAGTGATTTCATTGGAGGTACATGAGTTGTCCTATATAAAGGTCAGCGGTGCAACTTCATTAGGGCTTAAGGAAATGCAAAGAACATGTTGTACTAAAAATGTAAATATAAGTGGTTTAATTGAGAACACACTTGTAAATTTGTTTTACAATAAGAAGGATATTCATGCCTTTATTTAGATCAGATTTCCTTTTAGTTGCTTCATAGCCCACATTATTTACTGCACGGAAAAAACTAACTTTTCTGGCTTCATCCGAACTAAGTTACTCATTTGTAAAAAGCAATAACGTGTTTATTTTTAGCAGTTACATTTTTACAGAGTGGTGAAATGTTTAGTAACGCATTCAAAATTTAGCTTTACATCTGTATCGTGTCTTCAAGCCTATTCAAAGGATCTGCTTTACATAACAGAACTTGCTATGCGTTTACTGATATTGCACCACCAGTTGCTTCATCAAAGATGCTTTCTCTGGTTTTATGCGAATCCCTGCCTGCATCGGCAAAACCACCAGACTAGCCTTTTCCTAATTACATTGGTCTGCTTCTCGACTAATCCAGTAGAATATCAGTATTTTTAAAGTCAAAGTTTTATTTCAACTGGGCCTTTGCAAGCACTTTCAAAACGTCGTGATTCTAGGTGCACGGTTCCAAGTGGTTGGTCCTGGAGAAGATACCGGCAAGAAACTCTATGGATACTCTTACATTAATATCTATCTTTAAGTCTGCCTGCCATCTTGCCTCCGTAATCCAACTACTGGGATATTTTAAAATTATACTGGGTGTCAAATTTTGAGCTTCTGGGCTATTTGCACCGAAAAAATAACTGACGATTAACGCTAAAACGGACGTTTGTAATTGGATTTTGCACGCGTCATAGTCAGTTTTTATTCTAAACGTCTGTTAGCCCTAAATATTCGTAGCGACTGTCATAGGTATTCGTATGACAACCCACGTAGGTGTACAATTATAAGTCATTGAAGTATACTTACATGAGTTCATATTAACAAGTGCTACACTTATGATCCTCGCTTATTTTCCCAACACATCACTCACATGCAATTTGTGTCATGATCTCATACATGCATTCGTAACATTCTTACTATGGTTCCCATTGTAAATAGCTTACAGTAATGTCATATGTTGAGGTAATAATTCTAACTAATCATAATTATTGTATATACGTGATTCTGCACTCATTCATGCTTTATAAGGAAAGTAAGATAATCAAGGTCATTTTTAATTATAGTACCGCAAACGTGCCATGTTTTGGTACAATAAGAGTTTTCTGTAAAACATAGGGTAATATTTGAATTTAAAGCAATGTTTTTTGTTGTTGTTTAAACATTATCTACTTTAAAGCAATCTTCTAAAAATAGAACGAAAGAGATTGATAATATCAGGTAAATGGACAGTAAAATATTATTATTTTAAACGTCCTGCTTTACTTAAAGTCAGACTAACCTTTTTGGAAGTCAGATCAAGATGACAGTCAAATTATTAATCCAAGAACTCCCTAAATCATGAACAATTATTTTTTTGGGATTCTACAAAATCACCAATATAATTCAACATAGAGGTAACGTCAGGAGACGTTAGCCTAAAGTAAATGAGTTCAGGAAAATATAATTAGAAAAATAAAAATAATATTTCGGTTGACATTCAAACATTTTCGTGTTCTAAAAACGTCCAAGTATTCCAGTACAGTTACGTTCAGTACGAACCTATCAATAGCCACATTACGTATGCAGGACATGCGCACGATAACGGTGCGGGGCTGAATTGTCACACAGGTTACTGCCCAGTTTTGTTTGTATGTTAGTTCAAAAGTTTGTTTTAGTTAGCATTAACAAACATTTATATTTGCACGATATATTACGACACAAGATAACATCATCACGGGACTGATGGGATTGATTTTATAGAGACGATTGAATTTTTTCAACGCCACGTCATATGACGTTTTTCACACGTTTAGTGTCGTCATAGTATAAAAACGGCCTTTGGATTTATATATAGCATACAATTACTTTTTAAATTAATCTTTAAATCAATGACAAAATATTATGTTCTAAAATTCAGACAGAAAATGAATGGAGAAATACCTATTTATCTTAATATAATCGCGAATAAAAAATAACACGAATAATATAACAAGTTTTATTCAATATAACTAACTAATGGCTCGTAAAACATATAAAATATATATACGTGTCTCTATCAGCTTTAAACAAATACTACCATGACAGTCATAAATATTAATTAATACCAGCATCTAGCGACTGCATTTTTTTGTCACTGGCGCCATTTTTAAAAGAACGTATTTGAGAAAAAACATTAACATCTCTACGCAAATTATTAGATACATCAATAAGAATGCCCTTGTCGATCGTTGTCAAGGAGAAGTAGATACTTATTTAGTAACTGGTTGATATTATAAACTGCATAACTTGTTCTATTCACTAGACTAACAAAAAACATGATTTTATCAAGGGATCCTTCAGTTTTAGATGATGTGGGAAAATCTTTGTTGGATATTATTTTTACTAAAAATTACTACCGCATATTGATCTATTAGCTATTTACGACATTTGCATAATAACAATGAAAAAAAAAAGACTTGACATGACATGCACTTAGAAAACATACCATAAATTCACCAAAATATACAGTCACAAACAAATTTATTTTACTCCAATATTGTATTCGTTATATAAATTCTACTTATTTTGATTACATCAATAGTTACTCAAACTAATTTTTAGTTTTAAAAATAAAAACAATCTCTCAATCCACTTGCGTACTGAACTGTTATAGAAGAATTGATTCAGTTTCTTTTTTTAAACCTGGTGCGCCGACGCGGACCTCTAATAACATTATGCAATCGATAATTGAAATATAGTAAACGTGAATTACTAAACTGAAATCGAAATTTATTAAAAGCCTGTTAAACGTTTCGTGATTAAAGAAAAACTAGCTTCTCAACCATGAAACTTGGTAGTTTTACAAAAGAAATAAAAACATACAGTTGCGCTATCAGAAAGTTGTACTTACATAAATTCTAAAAAGTATTCGTTTTAAAATCGTAGAACTTCATGCATTTGGTCAAATTGGTCAGCGAGGGCCAAAAAGCATCTCTTACAAAATATTACATCATATATTTTTAAGATCTGATTAGTATTGCTTTTTTTAATACAGAGTAATACTAATCAGATCTTCTTTGTCATATTATTTAATTAAGTATAGTAGTTTGTGATAATTTTCTTATATAATGTATATAAGAGTCACCTTACGAGGCTGGCATAGTCACATATATAATATGTATATAAAAATATATAGGTGCACTGAAGACTGGACAAAAATATTAATTTAAAAAAAGAAATATATTAAAAGGAGATAATGGATTACCAATTATAATAATAGCTACCTTCGACGATCTAGCTACTTACTTGAAAAGATCTTAACTATAAAAAAACCACATGCTATACATGTACAGTCAGCCAAGAAATTGGTCTAATACCCTAAGGTTGCAATTTGTTTGTACGCCATAAAACAAAAAGGTCTATTCTCTTTTCAAAATAATGAAAATTTTTAGACCACTTTTTTGGTCGACCGTACCTACATGTACCATGTAGCAACGACACCGCTTACAATATTCTTCAAACCTTTAAGGAAAATCACCAAGAATTCTATTATTTTTTCGCAGCAAACTTCACAGTTATAGATAACGTTAAGATGTGTGGCACCAAAAGTACCACGTAGATATTCAAAACGCATAGCTCCATTTACCATCACACGGTAAAGCGCTCGCCGCCTTGCTATCTGTGACGTGGATCGCCAGTTAACTCCTATTTGTTAGAAATGGTGAGGTTACAGTGGGGAAGAGCGCGGGATACGGAAGCGAGAATCGTTGTATATTGATTACAGACAAGAGACAAGAGGCAACAGTATTCGGGTTCTTCAAAAATGAAGTGAAAATACAAAAAAATGAATAAACATATAGTACATATAACATAACACGAAGGACGTAGGCAATTTCATTTAGGTGATTTATACATTAATAAATTTTGTTCATTCGGATTGAAACTACGTCACAGAGTAACTATACGAGATCAAATTTACTCTGGTGTAAAGTGGTAAAACATATACTAAGTTACATAGTTATAAATAATTCCTGGAATAATTATTCTCGAGATTTAAAAAGTTTAGTGAAATGTCACAATAGGTAAATATTATTCCGCTGCTAATATGCCCATGGCCTTAGATCTCTCAGATCAACACCACAACACTTCCTACTTTTCAATTAGACTGGACTATCTAAATAACATGATACATTTCAAGCCATATTTGAACTAAATATAGTGGGTGAGATTTCACGGAGTCCCTTTGAAAACTGATCCGACGACTTAGGTGTCATTTTACGAAAAATAATACGCGTTAAGACATAAATTACTGACGAAATTTTATTATAATTATTTTGTGATTGTAATATTATGTTAGTATAGTTTTTATTACATATAAAATAAAATAAAACAGCAGAAAACGACATCGCGGCACGCTCAGGAAGAGGTGGCGGGACGAATTAGACTCATATTTAAAGGATTGGCCCCTAACAGCAGTAGATAGGTAAAAGTGGAAAGAGAGAAGGGAGGCCTTTGCCCTGCAGTGGGTGGGACACTGTAGGCTGATAATGATAATAATGATAGTTTTTTATTTGATAGAATGGAGTTGAAAGAATTCATTGATTCTCGTGACCTTTGCGAAATTATATTTGCAATGCTAAATATTAAACAAGCTATGTAGAAATAGATAATCATATACGAATAAAATTTATAATATTTTAAATAGGTTTATAATAATGTAACTACCTAGTGACGACTTTTAAAAAGAAAACCTCCATCAATGGAAAATTCTCTTTTTTATTTCTTATTAGCTTCTGCTTCTTTCTTCATTACCTTCTTAGGTATATTAAAATGTTCTGTGACTCGATTTCCTATTTAACTCTGTCAAACTAATTTTATCAATTTAAATTACAAATCCGCAAACATTAGTTACAACTAAACCCATATTTTAATTAACAGAGAAGCATGCGCTTACGACAATCGTTACGACACATCACCCCGTCTCTTTTCCTCGCTTATTCGGCACTATCGCTGTCTTTGTCACTCATATGAATAGCCGACACAACGGAGTAAGATTTGCCAACAACGTTACAATGCAATTCGTTTCTAACGACTTCGTTAAGGCTAAAACCTGAAATTTTATGATAATTAGATTGCAATACTATGTTCTAATTAATATGCTAGTTGCCAGTGTCAGAGGTTTGTGAGTGGTCGTGCCTTTTGTGTTTGTTTTTTATTAATTTTTTGGTGAAATTTTGAATTTAAAAATGGATTTGAAGAACCACAAGTTGTTTAAGCCGAAAAAGCCGAAGTTGTCGCGTTCTTCGTCTGTCTCCACACCAAGGTGGGTTTGGGTGTTGTTATGTACGCTTGAATCATCGTGAAGTATGGCCTAATATTATGGAGAATTTGCAATATTAATTAGTATATCTAAGTATAATTGTAAACATGTTTAGTATGTAAATGTCAATACTGATTGCCATCCATCCATAGCATTGTGTCAATAGAGGAGAGTACGGACAGAGGCCTGTGTATTTAACGGTTATTTTTTGGTTAGTACTTTTATCTAAATAAAACTTTATATAAATATATTTTTATTGATATACATTCTCCCGAGAAAAAATCAAAAAAAACAAAAGCTATAAAACAGTGGCAATCTAAACATTTACTGTAATATATCATGACATAATTATAACAACAGAATTTTAAAAAATATTTTAATTTTAAAGACTAATGATGATTTTACGTAACACACACAAAACATTCTAATCACAATTTTTGCCTTCAATTACGAATTTAGTTTGCAAAACTATAATACCTATCGTACGATTTACGAAGCAAGTTGAAACCGGACTGTTTTTATATTAATTTTATCCACTTTTTAGTATAATACATTTAACACTTTAAAATCCATTATATCATTTTTTTTTAGATCCACAAACTTGTTTCAATTTGGCGACTGAGAACATGTCGATGGTGAACTAGTTTGACTTCTAGTTCACGATAGCGCCGCGTGATTAAATGATACAAATAAGATGGGTGAACTTGATAAACTAGTTTTAGTATTTAGTCGATAAATTGAACATTAAGAAAAAAATATTAACATTCTTATTACTGCTCAGCGGGTCTACCGCGTAACTAAAATTGTAATGAACATCGACATCGGTATTAAACTTCAATACGATCGTGAGAGCCTAAACTTTGAGCTAACATGTAAAAAAATTACCTATCATATAGTTGGGACTCCTATCTTCATGATCGGTAAAAAAAATACAAGTTAGCTCAAAGTTTAGGGTCTCACGATCGTATTGAAGTTTAATACCGATGTCGATGTTTATTACAATTTTAGTTACGCGGTAGACCCGCAGCTTGTAACTGCCACAGCAATCTTATTCAGAGGAAAATTATACTATTCTTCTAACTGTTTCCAGTCTCTAACCTGCCTTATATTTTATGCCTTATAAGCAGTACTTAATACAGTAAATAATTTAATATTATTCTACTAAATATAATTATCGAACATCAGATATTTTTTTCGCAATTGCCTGGTTGGTCGTAGTAAAAGTTGTTCATAATTATGAGTACAATAACTCCTTAAAGCCATCGGGACTAGAAACCTTAAATAAAAATTCGTAATTTGATTGTTTAGATGATAAATAAATACATCTAAAAAGTTTTGCAGTATAAAAAACTTCACTATACAAGAAATCTTCTCAATAAACTTCATTCCGCATCTTTGACGTAATTAATAAATCTATTTATATCAAGGACTAATAACAAGTCAAATGAAAAATGATGAGTTTCTAAATGCTAAGGCTTCATGTGATTTACATAAAATGGAATCATCGATTTAAAATTTTCATTAAAAAAATCAACCTTTATGGGAAGTCTTTTTGATTGAACTCTTTTATTAAATTTGATAGGTTCTGTGATACAATGGTGTCAGGAAATTGATGGCAAAATTATAATTTTGTTGAAAAGGTCAATAATCATTAAGTTCTTCAAATAAAGCAGTTGCTTTTTAGTGTTAAGTTCGTGTTACCATACCTACGCTCTTTTTTTCTTTTACGGCGAGCAAAGAAATCCACGCAATTTTGATAATAAACTAGATACCGTAAGCAATTATGGTACTTAATTAGCTGCAATTTCCTCGCTTTTCGGCTATAAAATTAATAATAAAACATTTTCCCCTACGTTAACTTTTACAATTATGAGTATTTAGAGCAAATTAAACACGTCATTTTCACTTATGCAATTCAATTTAAAATAGGTACAAAGCAAAAACGATTGAAAAAAACTTTTAACAATTGAAAAACGGCTAAACGACACGATATAAATATATTGTCACTTTGAAGTTAAATAATACGAGATGTTTCCTCAATAAAAAAATGTTCTCACTACAATGTCGTAACAATAATCCTCATTTTTATTAAGCCACGTTCTACGCAAGCGTATTAAATGATCAAGCTTTTGCTCCCATCTTCACCCATTAGAACAAAAGATATTCCCTTAAAAAAGTTAGACGACATGAAATGAAATGAAATTTATTTGCATGCAGGATTGAACTGAAACACACCTTTTTAGACATTTTATTCCGGAGCAGTCTACCTGATAACTATTCTAACCTTAGCTCTACATCAATAGGTATATACACTGCGCCAATTGACATCAATAATAACCTAACCTACCTAAAAAAAAAAAAAACCATCATAAACCACCGATTCCAACTAGAAAAAGAGCTGTAACTTTTAAACAGCTAAACAGATTTTTATGAAATATAGCTAAGATGTTACCCTATTAAACTAGCTTTCAATTAAAAAAAAACTGCTTTGTAAACGGTCCATTCTTTTTGCAGCAACGATGCCACAGACAGATACACAGATACACACTACAAACAAAGACACTTTCGCGTTTATATTATCATAAGATGCTTAGATATCTTAATGCTTACATAGTACATAATTGTGTAATTGACGTGTGGCAATTACTTAACTGCTTCCACCTGTGATTAATGAATGGTGTTCATTTGTTTTATTAAATGCTGTTTATAGGACCTTTGGTTTGCTTCATTGTGATTGTGAACTTTAAAAAATCCTTGGCTAGCTTGTTGATATCCGTAAAATAAAAATAAAGGGTGAATCAAGGACTTGCCTTTATCTCATTATTATTGTAAATAAATACAAAAGATCTTCGAAAGTTTTGATGTATGTTTGTTACTACGCCCGTAAAGATTAGAATAAAGCGTAGATTACTATGTACTTTTCATTACGATTTAGTGTTTTAACACAATTTTGTTTGGAAAATTAGATTATTCCCCGACAGCAATAAAACTTCTGTTTATCGGTTATAACTTGTTTATTAAAATGTTTAGTGTGTTAATATCTAGTATTTTAAAATTTAGTATTTTAACGAATTTAATTTTGTAATTAATACGCGAATGGAGCTGTGTGTGCATTGTGCAAATATGCATAGGTAGCGTAGCAACACAAATGTACTGTCGTAGTTGGCAATGCACTTGTAACTTCTTCTCTTGAAATTCTGCCAAGGCACGTTCTACGTTGCTTCGTCCATACAAACCATCGATGTCTATAGATACGCTCTGTCATACAAAGGGAAGCTAAAAAAATTAGACGTATTTTTTGAAGACGTCAAATTCTAAATTCAACAATGTTCGAATTATATTTAAATAGAACAGCGATATATGCACTAATTGAATAACTACTGTTATTATATATTTTTTATTCAATACACAAATTAATAATTATTTTTGTAAATGGCATTTGACTGGTGATCAACTACTCCATTTTTTGAATATGGAGTACCCGACGTGAGACGTGTCGGGTACTCCATATTCAAAAAATGAGTGAGTTTTTGAGTTCACTAAGCATATCTATAGACATCGATGATACAAACAAGTGACTGGTTTATGTATGAAATGGAGCGCTTCTAAGTTTATGACTAGCCGACCTTCCCAAAAGGCCTTGCCAAAGCATTGCACCTCATGTATCAAATATCATATTCATTTATAAAAAATGGCCATGTTATTACGCAACTTTGCGAGATGGAAATGTCGAATGCGGCATCACCGGATATTTGCTAAGTATTGCAAACGGAGATGTATGTATTGCCGCATTACATATTTATTAGCACTTATCTCGAAATACATATTGGAGATGGGTTTTCTAAACTAATATCTACTATAACGCAATACCTTGATTTTGTTTGTGAATCTGTGACAATCGAGAAAGAATTTCAACGGTCGGTGAGTGTGGAGCGTCGTAGGTCCAATTCCTCCCTTAGTCCCCTTCCTTCTCCTTTCCCTCCCTTTTTCCGAACACCATCCTAAAAGCTCGGCAAAGCATCGGTGACTCCTCTGGTGTTGCGGATGTTCATGGGCGGCGGGAATCACTTACCATCAGGTGAACCACAAGCTCGTATGCCCCAAGAATATCTACAATAAAAAAAAAACAATTAGTTTCCCCCACATTTTAATCGCTCCTGTATCGTGGGTACAGTTTACGGATATAAACCTTACATACATATACACCCAAGCCCGAAACAAATATCTGTGGGTCATAATATTAATTGTTCCATGCGGGGATCGAACCCGCGGCACGTAGCGCAGAAAGTCAATCGCTTAGCCACTGCGCCAACCGTGCCGTTTATGTGTACTCAATGAATCCATTTCTTCTTCTTAGCGTGTTGATGGCAAATTAAATACACTTGGCCCAGTATTTCGCCACACGGATAGCAGAATCAGAGGGCCGAGCACGAATGTTTTGACGTATAGTAACGTAAACGTAAGCAAATTTTGTTTATAAAATACGATAAATCTATCAAATTTTTGTTCAATTTTATGCAACAAACAAACTTGTTTCATGAAAGTATTGCATGTATTTCCAAAAAAATATTATGGATTAAACGTGTGTTTTTGGTTCTAAATTTCGTTACGTTTACGTTACTATACGTCAAAACATTCGTGCTCGGCCCACAGTTGCAGACATTACCTCCTCACGCGTGCAGATGGTAGGGCACGCGGCGCAGAATCCACGAATCCACTAATGAAAATCTTCACATTGGTTTGAGCTTTAAAATAAATAGCAGTCTTAATATAGAAACCGTTCTCACGCCCATGTAAGATAAAAAATACAATTCTAGCTGTAATGTCCATTTTAGGCAGAAGCCATTTTGCTCGTAGGTATAATTGTTGATTGCGTGAACAGCATGTCTGGTCTAGTCGCACAGTCTGGTAGAGCCTTAAATAGAAATAATTTGTGTAATGTTTTAGCGGATTTAGTTAGTTTTTTGGATAATAATATTTGTGTATAATTGATAAACGAGTGTATTAAGTAAACGGTTTTGTTTCCGTTGATTATGTTATTAGGTTTTTAACATCATGAATATAATAGACGATTTGAAGACTTTGTTGCGTTAGTGGAATGTTCGATTGGTGCTTTCAGCGATACGGGTCAAGAAAACGAGGTATTCCACGAAGAGCACTGATTTGAACAGCACTGAAACGAATAGCACCAAAGAAAACGAACGGCACCGATCCAAATTTTGGTGCTATTCGTGGAACAGTAAAATAATATTCATTTATATCCACGAAGGGCACTACGTTAAAGAAGCTTTTAGTGATTATAATAGAATTAAAAATAAAATCTGCAGAAATTAACTAACTTGTTTGTGAATATTAACATAGCTAACATTACAGTTATAACTCTATTTATATAGTACTTAACGTACCGTTTTAACTCTATTTAACCTCAAAGGACAATACGCGTAAACATAACTGCAAAAGTATCACAGATCATGATATTAAACGCCAACATAAACTATGTCAACTGTTTATCTAATCATAGTACAACGTTGTTAGTTAAGACTGGACTGAAGAAAGTGGGGTACCGCAGGCACGATGATTCTTAGACATGATAGCTCAGCAACTTGATACTGCCCTATATCTACGATCTGTACGAGTAAAATGCTTAGGTAAAGTTAAATTAGACCGTAAGATTTTTTTTTTGGTTTTTTTATCAATATCTTTTTATTACATAGTATAAAATAAAGTAGCTTTCCGCGTCTGTCTGCTTGTTTGTATATCCGCTAACTCCTCCTAAATCACGCAACGGATTTTGTTGCGGTTTTCACCATCATTTGCGTCGGTGCGAAGCCAGGGACGGGTCGCTAGTTATTAAATATATAATTAAGTGCAGAACTTTTGCTATCAGTTCATACTGGACACAAAAAAAATGTTTTGTGATTTTGCCAGGAAATCTAAATTTTGGATCTGGTAACCCTAGGGACTCCCAGGTCGTCAAGAAAGTTATTGTTTTCCCAAAATATACTCAAAAAAACGACCTCATTTGTAACCAAATCACGTACCCCAAAAATCCCAAGCCTACCGTTCAAAGATCACCATCATCATGACCTTTTTACGATGAACGGAATCTCCTTAGTATTCAATGTCACATCCAGTGCTTTAGTCATGCGAAGTAAAGTTATATGAGTCGTAAGACTTGTAGTACCGTTACTGAACGTGTGTCTGTTGTCTTATTTACGATTCTGTTCCTTAGATTAATAAGCGATGCGCGGCGAGCGATAATACGCGTATTATAATTCTTAAGTCTCCGTTTTGTCAGTTTAATTTTAAGGTTTTCGCTTGTTATCAAATCAGCGATCCGTAAATACAGGGTGGCTGACGTAAACGTTCAATATTTTATTAGATACGCGGCTCATAAAATTCAACATGTATCGACCATCCCGTTCCTGTTGCATTTTTTATTTTATGTATTTTTTATATTCAATAATTTACACTTTAAAGCTCAGAGTATTTACTAGTGACTAACTTGTGCTGGATAAATAATTATTGGATTCTTAGATTTCAGTATTTAAACCCCAACCATAAAAATTAAATTACATTTTCAGATAATAATTATCTGTTGACAAACCGCCACTTACTGTAATAAAGAACGTTTAATGCCGTACCACCCTGTATAATAGCAGTAAGTGACATTTATATGACAGCTTCTTACCTTTTTGAGATGAATAGAACATCAAAAAAGATCAGCATATATTATATTATATAAGGCACTAAACAGCTGGTCGACAGTCAACCATGCTTACGTTATATCGGACTGCCAGTTCCAATCTGGCCACAGTGGCTTTAGAATAATTGTATTTAGCACATAATAACCTACATTGTAATACAGATTCTAGTCAAAGTCAAGAAAACTAAATAAAGTATTGAAAAGTTTTCTCTAAATTGTAGATAGCCTACATAAGATTTCAAAGTAATAAGGAAGTATTAAGGCCTATTCAGACCTAAGCGGTATTCGCTACCGTCTGCGGCAGCGAAAACCCAGTGGGTATGCGGTAATATTACTGTTCAGACCTAAGCGGTATTCGCTACCGTCTGCGCCAGAGAAAACCCAGTGGGTATGCGGTAATATTACTGTTCACACCAAAACGGATTTCGCTATCCCGCGCGGTATGTACCGCTACCCACAGCGGCAGCGAATATCGCTCAGGTCGCCCTAGCCGCGGTACTTGATACTAAATACTAGAGCGAAACCCGCGCGGTATGTACCTCTACCCACAGCGGCAGCGAATATCGCTCAGGTTCGAATAGGCCTTTAATCTACCAAAAAAAATGCCGTAATATTGTCTGTGTTTTTTTTTTTTATCTTTATTCTAGTCTACTTTTCTTGCTTCAGACTTAGCACTTAGATCTAACGATGTCCGACAATTGTTCCTAGGTTATTTTAAGTAGCTAGATAGACGTCTAGAAGGCATTTCGGCTACACTTTTATAGATAAAATCTGTCAAAGTAGGACATGAAATTGTGTGTTTTATTGCGTTTTTTATAAAGTTCAAAATGGCATGACCTGTATAAGTGGGCGACTTAATATAAGCAAGGTTTTGGTAAGATATGACTATATTTCGTGTTTCTTAGCGGTTTTTTGTATGAAAGATTCCCTTATCGGTGTTGGCGTAGGTGTTAGGTTTGTTGCCGTCATTCATACACTATTGTTCAAATGTTACCATTCATATTATTTGACATGACGCAAAAGTTATCTTCTTTTTTAAAACCACAATGGAAAATGAAATAGACACATTTTGTTGAAAAAAAAAAAAAATTACAGTGTTATTTGTAATTCACCGGCAATGCTTTAAGGGAGTAAAGTGCTCATAATATGAACAACTTTTACTACGGTACAAACCCTGAAATCACGAAAAAAAATATATTTTCATACAAAAGATTAACCTTGCTCGATCAAAATGTACGAAAACTTTGAATATTTTTTCGCGAATTTCAGTGTTGGTCACATATACCTAAAAGTTGTTCATATTGATAAGTACTTCACTTACACACTTACATCCCTTAAGACATTGCTTGTGAGTAACAAATAACCCTGTATATCCATCGTTTCACAGTATTAAAAATATATTAAAGATTTAAATGAAGGATAGGATAATGCTACTAATGAAGTGCTTGGGAACTTCATTACGTACGTCGTACTACTCAGACATAGCACAAGTTTATTTACAAAGTATGCCTACAAATCACAATAGATTCAGCATAACCTAACCGTCAAAAACCCCCGACTCCAACTAGAAAAAGAGCTGTAACTTTTTAACGGCTGATCAGATTTTCATGAAACATAGCTAAGATGATACCCGATTAAACAAGCTTTCAATTAAAAAAACTGCATTGAAATCGGTCCATCCGTTTTGAAGCTACGATACCACAGACAGATACACACTGCAAACTTATAACACCCCTCTTTTTTGTTAATTAAAAATAAATTAGCAGAGACCTTCTGTACCTATCTGTTCTGTGGTTTATTGCTACAAAATCACCTAATACCGGACATTCCATGGCATAAATAGAGGATAAAGATACCATATCGTAGTATCTTCGACATCTCGCCAACATTACTGCAATGTATAATGGACGGGTATTATAACTATTACTAACACCACATTATAGTGTATAGTGCTACTCCCACAGACATAATGACCTTTGGTTTACGTAACCGTGTGGGCTCCCTGCAAAGGTGGTTATTTAAAATACGTCAAAAGGTTAGTTACCTTCATAATATATGGTAGATCGTCTATTTTAACGTCTTTTTATATTTTGTCACATACAGTATGGGACATGTTCGGGTTTTTTCCAGAAAATATAGCTTAGGTATCCGGTAAATGTTCTTAGTTTAAACATCGTAAAAGTTTTTTAAATCTATCCAGAAATCGGTCTTTTTCTGGAAAACAAAAAATCTCTCATAGGTAGTAGACAATGAAATATCTGAAGTGCAAAATGTAAGCCACGGGAATAATTTATAAAAAAATTGGTAAAATATTAGACGTGATATCTGTCGAAAACAATAATTATAGTTACAAGTTCAGAGAATCACTATGTATATTATCTAGAAAGAAGTTTCATGTCATCGAAAGTGACAGATTTGCATACAACAACCCGACGCCGTGGTTTAATCATATTGCAAACGATTCAACATGTCCGAACGAATGTTTTTACAAGTTGCCGATCAACTCTCTGTTCCGCCCAATGTAGACATAGTGTCACGGATTGAATAACTCGTAACGTAACGTTACCGGAGGGTTATATTTCTCAATATTGACCTGAACACATATATCGCATAATGTATTGTCATATATAGAAAATCGATTAACGTGATTAAGTAGGTCTGTGATGCAATTTATTGTGATATGATTTATTATTTGGACAACTATCTGATTGCCTATGGCGATGGCTTAACCTGCAATAAAAATATCATTAGATTGATAGCTAATATTTCATTGTGCTTAAGTCAGTCGTCACGTAACATAATATTACCTATAGTTAAAAAAAAAATTAACTACCTATAATATTATGTTACGTGTTTCTTTAGTTTTCTAAAGAAAACGCTTTTGTCATCCAAACTAAACGTGTATGCAAAATTTCAGCTCAATCGGAAACCGGGAAGTGGGTCAAATTTAACTTCCAAGATTTTTTTACATAGTTAGTTATTTAGTTAGTTACAAGTGAAGCTGATAAAAGCGTTTTAACAAATTTTGTAAAGAAATCGAATATAAAGAGAGGTATGACATAGCGGGAATTTCCGCTCAAAATCGGAACTGCCCAACTGGGGAAGTACCTCCACATTGCAGAATATCGTAGCCAGATAATACTGCTCTTTTGCAGTGTTGTGGTCCTAACGGTGAGCAAGGTCGCCAGTGGTCCTTGGGGACACATCGTAGGGGTCCCTCATTTTGCCAACACGACGCTAATAGGGTTCGCAACGCTCGAATGATACCTCTGGTGTTGTAAGCGTCCATAGGTTACCGTAACCGCTTACCATTAGGCGGGCCATATGCTTGTTTGCCACCTTAATGGTATAAAAGAATATTGCACCTAGAATTACGACGTCCTGAAAGTGCCTGCAAAGGCCCAGTTGAAATAAAAACTTTTGACTTTGACTTTATTACGATATAGGCTGTTGTGCATAGGTCCTTTGCCGAATAATTTATTTTTTCTACACCTATTTAGCGTCGGATATAACACACTCTTATGCAAAAAAGTTCGCGTTGCTAATAAATCATTTATGGTTAGACTAGTTTTTCTCCGAAAACACTAAAATTCTACCATTAGATATGCGTGAAAGTAGAATAAACGAAACTGGTAGAAAATTTTGTAGTACCATTATCTATACTTATGTTAATATAACGATTTGTTTAGTGACGTGGGTGTGGAAGTCTTTGTATTCAGATAGATAGACTGTCGTTTCTAACAGGTTGGATGCGCCCACGCAAGCCGATAGGCAATCGGCGGGGAATCGATATGTTGTGGCATTGAAATCGAATAGAGTTATATGCTCGTGTTGCTTAGCGGTTTTCTCTAGCTGAGCAGAATTTTAATTAGTATAAACGTGGTGCATTTGGTTAAAATATTTTCTTTATTTTAACGCAATCAATATGATATGGCGTTTAAATATGATACGGATAACTTTTTTTATTACCTTAGCGCTAACTATAGTTCATTAATTCGTTCATTTTTTTTTTAAACATGGGTTACTCTATGACTTCTCCTGTAAAATGGATATAGTTTACAAACAATAGGTACATGTCACATGCACACACCCAAACCCAGAACAACTATCTGTAGGTCATACAAATATTTGTTCCGTGCGGGGATCGAACCCGTGGCACGTAGCGCAGTCAGCCAATCGCTTAGCCACTGTATCAACCACACAGTCCTTACTATGATGACTGCAAAGTCAACATAGTATTGACAAGACAATTTTTTTTTTCTTAGCAAATTCAAACCTTCCATAGCATAAAATAATTACAGTATGACAGCCAATTATAGTCACGCGACCTTAAAAGAAGATTGATGTGCTTCAAATAATATTATGACTGTCAGAAAGTTCTTTTTTTAGTCGACTATTCGCATAATCGTAATTAGAACTTGACTAAATGATCGATTGTCTATAGACATGTATTTTTTAATTTATACACTACGTAAATTTTTGGTAATGAGAGGTACAGATGTGACTAAGGAAGTCCATTTCTAAATAATATAAGTAATATTGTTGATGTACATGTTGGCAAATAATAAATAAATAATATATAAGGTCCTCCTTTATTAGCGAACGTCCTTTTAAGGGGTATAGTACTCATAATAATGAACAACTTTTACTACGGGACCAAACATAAAATCGCGAAACAAAAATCTGCTGTCCCATACAATCAATAAATGTATAAAAGACCAGATATTTTTTCGCGATTTTGGTGTTGGTCCCATAGTAAGTAAAAGTTGTTCATAATAATGAGTACTAACCCCATAAAAGAACGTCCGCCAGTAAAATAGGACCTTATACCTCATTAGTCTTGGTAAGTTTTAGAAACTAAGCCTTTTCCGAAGGCTTCTGTAAAAAAATGTGCAAGTTGGTTAATATTCATATGAATCCTAGCTCAGATTACAGAAATTTCTAGTATTGTGAATACAGTGCGAAAGATGTGGTGGAAATTCCAATTTTAAAGCTAAGCCTCTATGAACAGGAGTATTAAGTATTTACCAATTCCTTCGTAACATTTTAATAACCGCATGACCTGCCACGAACATATTCTAAGAGCAGATTGCGAAAATATGTTTTGTCAAACAAAAACGTGTCTTAAAAATGGGACGCATCAAATCGTCAATAGGGGCGAACCTTTTAAAAACGGTGACGAAAGGACCAAGTTCGAAAGACCAGAAACCGAAGCATTTTCAACTCTAAGTTCTAAGACTTAAGAGTTGAATCACACGAAAATGTATGCTTGGCAACTAAGATGTTCGTTTTTGTCTCCAAGACACATAATAGTAACATGCAATTAGAATCGCAACCACGTTGTCATTTGACTTGGAAAGCAGTTAAGAAGAATGCTCGCTATACAAATTCTACTGAATTTTTAACAGTTCATTTTGTAATGCTGAGTAACTGTAATAAATGAGTACTACCGACACTGTTTTGGGACAAGATAACTGAATCTAGACTAAATTTGTCTGTATTTTTTACTTTATAACTTGTTATATCTGGTACTACACTAGAATCTAATATATAAATATTAATATCAAATGCATTACAACCACTTTTTCAACATACATAAGTTATGGCACCTACATATTTGGATATAGGAACCATTTAATTATGGTTTTGCCCCAAAGAAGGAGGTTATTAATCTAGATCATATTTAATTTCAGATTTCTGATAAACGTGAAGTAAAAGTTTCTGATATTTTTGGTTATATCATTATTATGAAAAATGAGCAAGGTAATATAATTAAGTGAGATACGTCACACGCAGAAAGTTATAATTGCATAATATTTTGCACACGTTAAACCATATCGATATAATCTGCCTGCCAGCTGGGGTGATTGTAGCAATAAATAATTTTATTGAAACAGATAACATGAGATTTGGGAAGCATAATTATGATTTTATATTAGGAGCCAATGCGGATAGTCTATTTAAGAATGTTGCAAGTTTGGCATCAGCGACACTGATCTTAATAAATTTGAAATCAAACAAAAATTTTAAATCCACTTATCATTTCATTTTCACGACTAATTTATTCATGCAGTATTCAGTTCCTCTAAACATCTAGACACAAGATGACTTAACTCTATACGGCGATCAATAATATACTAAAATAAAAGCTAGCCCGAAGCATTTGTCTCATAAACAACAATTACGCGGCGAACGGTTGCGAGTCAACAAACTATCAAACGATTACATCATGGCGCGTGCTATCCAGATGCAATGCATCCAGGGCTGACGATGAACATCCTTATTTGAATTTGAATTTAGAATTTGTTTTATTCTTCGAATGGATTAATTTTTGCCAGTCTTTAACGAAATTGATATCAATTTTAAACTTTAATGACTCTTTTATCAATAAAAGTCTTTGTTATCAATTACTATTTACGAGCTTACCAACAAATGTGTTGTGTACTGGGTAAGCATACCAAAAAAGGTTGAGCCATTGATTTATTTGTGATTTTTTTATGAATTTAAAACACAGAATTTAAAACATTGTGACGATTTAGCCAAAATAAGAATTACGTATCTAATTTTTTCTTGCTCATATGTTTCAGTGTACAACATATCTATAGTTCTTATTTAAAATTTTTGACCTCTCCAGTCACTTGTCGGTGCACAACCCTAAATGTACCGTAGTAATTGCGCCTGCACGGGGATGCCTTCACGTATGTAAAAAGAAAATAAAAGTGTAAACCTGTTCCGCTAAGAGACTCCCGTAATGACTAGCTCTAGTGGGCTAGCGGGATCCATTGGGATATCGATATATCGATAGCGATAGGTAAATCGATACTAAAATTTATACGTACGATAATTTTCCCCAACATTAGGCAAACATTGTGTTCTATTCAACGCATGACTGGCTTGGACAGAATATCAGCAGTTGTGCATGCCTCGCGCTGCCAGCTATTATGCTGTGTCCAAGACCTTTTTGTCTTTTACCTTCTTGTATGATGTATCTCCTTGCTACCTATGTAATTTGAAAGACAAATAAAAATCTTCTATTCTATTCTATGATTTTTTAGATCCATTTTATTGACAGCTGCAAACATTACAGAGCAAAGTACTTGACCTATTAGTTTCTTTAATATAGGAATGCGGAACATACCATAGTAATAATCATAATTATAACCGAACCTACTTATTACCTTGTCAATATGTTAGCAAAATTCTTACATTTACGTAATGTAAGTTTTGAAAGACACCATCTATAATTAGTGCTTACGTGAAATGTCAAAACTTAGAAGTGGAAACAATAAACACGTGTCGTCTATGTCGCCATATCTCACAGCGCAAAGATGTTAAAATCTTTTATGTTATGCAAATATTAACGACACTGAAAACTTACTAATTTTAGTACACATCATAACCTACGCATACGGACCACACAGAGAAGTTTATACATAACCACATTGATAAAAGTTGAGCTAGGAATAAAGACGTAACGACATATATTGCGATCGACCCTTTTGAAACTGATCGTTGCGTAAGAGACTAATTGGTCGGCCAAACATAAAAAAAAATCCTCCTATACAAAGTCAGTATTTAACAAAATGACATTTTACGCTGTTCTGTTTCAAAAATCCCAGTCTTCGTCTTAATGTCGTCTAAGACTAATTGGTCGGCCAAACAAAAAAAAAATCATTCTATACACAGTCAGTATTTAACAAAAGGACATTTTACGCTGTTCTGTTTCAAAAATCCCAGTCTTCGTCTTAATGTCGTCTAAAAGTCTGTATGAACATAAATAGCCCTCGTAAAACGGCCTCCGCGAACAACAAAATCGTTCGATTCGAAATCACAAGTCCCCACTAGCAACACTTGTCGTTCAAAGCGTTCACCTCTGGATATGGGTCAGCGTGTTGTAAACGGGTCCTGTGACGTGTACAGGTGCTGCATTTTATGAGCATCCTTTACGAGCTATTATGTCAGACGTCTGTACTGGACGATGCATTATGTCATATGATCGTGAGTACTGTGACGTAGAGTGAAGGAGAGAGATTATGTTTTAAAAGTAAGTGTTTGTTTATACATTTTTAGAGAATGTTTTTTGTAAGATAGAGAAAAATTACAATCATATTGGACATTGATCATCGTCTTAAAATTGTTTTCCTAAATAGTTTGATGAACCAAAAAAAAAGGTCCTTAAAAAACGGACTAACTCAGAATTAAAAATATAAAACAAAACGTATTTAATTGCACATTGAAATGATTCTAACAGCGACACTGTGGCATGGAGGGACAGGAGAATTATTGGTTCAAGTAGAAATTCAGCTATGTATCGGGCACGCGACACGATCAACGACTCTACAGGTATGCCGAGCGTGCGTTGCATTCGACACAATAAATAAGAGTAATTATAAAAATATAATGAATTATTTAAACAGTCTGAATCAATCACATGTCTAAAGTGGTATATTGCTAGAAAATTTGTGTTCCAATTTAAAAAAAAAACCATTACAGGCATTACAGAAAGTTTTCAATGTCTGAATAAAAAAAGCGAGAATATCAGTTCAGTCTGTCAACGTTAAGTACTTTTTGTTTTTTATTTGTAATTGCGTTTCGTTGTCGCTATTTTCATTACGAAAGCAAATAATGTATGGACTGTGAATGTAAGTTATAATTTTAATAGTTCAGTTACTCAAATATTTACAATGTCGCAACGTTCTAGAATTTTAGCGATATAAATCGATAACATGAAATACATTGGTTCTATCTATTAGACCAAGCTGTTGCGTTTGCTATCTCTGAATCGCTTTAGATCGAACAAACGTATCACGATCGGATGTCGTAACAGGCATTGCGATACTTATTTAGAGCAAAGTAAATCAAGTGTGAAAGTTCTGACCGACTGACTGTACGAACTTAAGTCTCGTTTTTTACTTTTACTGGTTACGCAGTTTCTTTGACAAATACGCGGAATGTGGTAAAAGGATACTTAAATACGGAAATGCTATACAAGAACTTAGCACTCGTGTAAAAGTCATCTCTCGAGCAAGAATTTGGCGTGTACCAGTGATGGCTTTCACCGAAGCACTTAGGAAATAAAGTATCCAGTCTTGGTCAAATGTGTGTAATTTTGGCAATGCAAACTAGAAAGAACCTATTTTTGTGCCAGTTAAAACAGCTGTGAACTCAATTATTTTGGTCGCTATGAAGCCTAGTATCAAATTCTGAATAACTAACGATCTAAATCTAGCTAACAAGAGAGATAAATCAAATAAAATGTTTGCTTGCAGAAAAGATAATTCTATTTCAACCGAGACTCAATAACTTTGCCTTTAGAGAAAACAGCGTAAAGAAAATTACTTTCGACTTTCCAGCAATTGATATTAATGGGCTTTGAAGTCGTTGTGGTATATTCAGTGGGTTTTCTCAATATTATACCGAAAGGAAAGTATGTACGCACATATGCTTTAATAGTAGTATTGTCCCCAGTGGATTAGTAAATAGAATACCGTATCAAGTGATTAATGGGCGATAATAACCAGTAAGGTAAACGCGTTTTCAATTAAGAAAATCTTCCATAGTTTAGATGAGTTGCATTGTTTGTTATTTGTATTATGTATCATATTTTTATTACTGCTAGACTTAGAACCTTATCACAAGAATATCTTAAACAAATAACAATTGTAAAATATAAAACTGAAGCCATTATAATGTCCATACCAAAATTAGGTAGTAGGACAAAATTATGTACTACTAAATAAGCTATCAAAACGAACTGAGAGAAACTGGATGAAACCCAAAACAAATCTAAATAATCTTCTCATGACGGTCTAAAACCTTTACACCCGCGTAAAACAAACATAGTGGGTATCAAATGAATGGGAGGAACAGACGGAGGCGATCGTTAGACACGCAGTACGAGCCCCAATGTCGAATCCAATGCCACACATTGTTAGCTGTCGGAAGGAAGCAAGCGAACCGACGCGGGCGCCTATGTTTTGTTAACTGTTACGAACCTATGATAAGATGTTGAAGTGTGTGGTTGGAGAAATTAGGTTCTTGTTTGTTTTTGTATGATTTTAAAGCAAAATAGATAGCTTCGTAAAGATTCTTCAGAATAGACGGTTGATTGTGTCATTGACATAGTAATGATGGTTGGAATGTATAAACAAAACAGAGATAAGTTTGCAAATATGAATAAAAATTACATTTGTAATTTTCAGTCCGTTATTTTGTTCCGCTTATTTAGTGTATTATTGCACGCCAACCAACTCACTTGTCAAACCTTCGCCTTTGACGCTAGTTGAAGAGACTTCACTAATGATCAATCAACCTACTTGATCCTACTCATCAATAGATATGAATGTCGAAGATAAACTTAAATAGTCATTAAAACCAGGCTTCTATTCGCCTAATAGGACGTCATTAACTATGAATAACTTGAATGAAGAGCTAAAAGACATACTAACACGAATGGCAATAGAAGCTTTCGCCGCGCCTTTTGTTTCATAACACTATTATGTATAACTTTAATCTTCTATAGAAAGTTCGAATTGTATCATTTGGTATTGATATGATCATAAAATTGAGTTACGTGCCATGATAAATAGTCTGTTATTGTATCGCGAAGGGAGTTTGTTCCGGTTGAGCAAAAAATCCAATGAATTATTATAAACGACACGTACTTAAATCGGTAATTTTTTTATGCAATCAATTTGGATTTCATGATATATAAATATTTATTTTGATTTCACAGACTGTTTGTATAATCTAAGCGTGTTTACCTTCTGCTAAGCAAACTTTATCTTTAAAATGCGCTGGAATCTCAAAAGCTTTATAGAGAATTATAATTCTGTATGGTAGCATGTGATCGAGCAGAAGCCTGAATTCAATGACGTTTTCTATTGTTAATGCTTATCTGCTGTATTTATTATAACAGTATGCAGAATTTATTGAATTGACTGGATTCTCTTCTCCAATAATCTAATGGTTTGTTTCTTTCTTGTTTCAGTCTAGTCCCGTTTGAGGCGGCTGTGGGTGGCGAGATGGTGTCACGACGTCGAATACTTTCGCGTTCCCGCGATGATCTAACGCAGGCGTTTGCAGCGCCCGTTGAAGAAGAGGAGGATGTTTGGTATCAAAAGGATAAGCTTTATAAGGTAAGTCAATAAAATCTAAACGATACGAATGATAGCTATTAAAAACTAAGGTTAAAGTAGTGTTTATCTAGTGAAAATACATTAAAATTAAATTCTTAATAGTCAATCATAATTTAAAAACACAAACCTTCGATTTGGATCGATACAAGTGTTAAATTACAAGGATGAATAAAGAGTTAGTTACAAATGTTACAATGATTATAATATCGTTTCCATTGATTTTACTTTAAAATGTCAACCAAATGTAAAATGTTTTGGGTTTATTTATTCTTAGATCTTCTTCATTTCCAAGCAATTTTGTTAGCCATTTAACAGACTAGAGTAATCATTCATAGCACCATTCTGAAGATGTTACAAACGTGAGGTTACATTGACTGTTGAAACATGCCTGTGTGTTTCCTCACCATTGCGATGTGAAATTTGAATACTAAATCGATAGATCAACGATTGCGAGACTAAAACTAACATATACAAATAAGAAAATGGAGAAGTCAAAAGAAGAAAGACTAAATTAAATATGAAAAAAAAAGTAACATTGAATAAACTTATAAAACTCAACGTAATGTAGAATAGAAGTTTCATCTCTCTAGGTGCTATACTCTCATTTAAGCCAATTAGTTACTTTTCTAACTCAAACTAAAAGTACCTAGGAAACAATTTTTTTTAAGTTTCCTCAAACTGCAACCTCTAGCAATTTATAGGCACCGAACCGTTTCCTGCCATTGTATCAAAGACTAATGAGAAGGCAATCAAATCATAATAGGCGAACGATACCCAAATTGGTATTTAAACTTTCTATGCATCAATCACGAGGTCGTCGAGCTGATGTAAGTAATGTTCACGGCTCAGTTCACACAGTTACTACTATAATAGCACTAGCAAATGACAGATCATAGTAGAAACCATTATGATAATTTGTCAAAGTGAAATCTTTGACTTTCCACAAATTAGGTCCTATACGTGTATCCACTTATTGCAGTTATAGTGTTAATGTCTAAATTGTTTTAACTTTATTAGTTTCTAGAGTCAATATCAGAATTTAAACTTGCTCCTTTTTAACCCCCGACAAAAAAGAGGAGTGTTATAAGTTTGTATCTGTGGATCTTTGTATCTGTCTCTGACATCGTGAAGCTACGACGGATAAACCTATTTCAATGCAGTTTTTTTAATTCAAAGCTAGTTTAATCGGGTATCATCTCAGCTATGTTCTATGAAAATCTGTTCAGCCGTTCAAAAGTTACAGCTCTTTTTCTAGTTGGAGACGGGGGTTTGACGGTTAGTTTATTCTTCGTTTTCTTATTCGTAAGTAGGGTACTACATAATTATGTTTGGCCATTACCACGTAAGTACACGAATGTTGTAATATCATTTTGTCTTACACAATCGCTACAAATTGAAATTAATTAACTTAATTTGCAACTTAAACACTACTGTCTCCCATAGTTGTTCCGCGTGCATATTACGTTTTCCTTTCCTTTGTCTTTGGTTACGTTTTTGTAACCGTTTCCGACTGCTTACAGTTATTAAGGACGTGAGAACACGCCGTACTATATACTGACTCTGACACTTACCACGTTTCATTTAGCTTCAACACTCCATGCGATACCATCGCTATTTCGATATCCATCGACAACTGAGAACAGATAACATTCATGCGTGCACTAAATTCAGTAGCATTGTATTGAAATGTCTTTGATTGTCTAGTGACGTAATAGCCACACAATAGTGTCTCGATTGACTCTCACAATGTTGTTTGTTCGATGCCTCCTTTTATAGTTTTTACAAAAGCTTTCGCGGATATAATATCTGCGGTTGACAGTGAAAGCCAAGAATCACGAATGCCACAGTCAATGAAATCATTGTTATTGATAGATTTTCTATTGATACTTGCGGTTGTGGCTGGAAATGTATTTTCAATATTCCCCTAAATAACTGTGATTTCATTGTCATCTCTAACAGATACTGTCTGCTTGATTACTATCTGTATGCAAAATCTGTGGAACGAATCAACAATAGTTATCCCCAGACTCTGTGATTGTACCGTAGAATTCCGTTGTTTCTTCTGTTACGCCACGGATAACTAATTATGTAATCTTAAATGGAAACAAACCGCAGAATAACGTAAGTTTGAGGTTTACTCTTCATTTGTAACTTAAAAGTTTCCTAAAACTTTAATGAAGTTTCATTCTTACATTTCGTAAAATTAAATGATTTAAATTTAAAAAGAATGACTTAAGTTTTAGGATGTTTGATAAAATTTCACAAGAAATACTTGCCATTTAATGCCAAACTATTTGCAAAACTAACATTACTCAACGAGAGACCTTTTCGCAATGTTTGCCTGACTGTCAATCGCTGGGTCAACTCTGACCCATTGATCGCGATCGTGACCGATGACTAACAATGAACAAGTTACGGCACAGCAAATTGGCCGGAAAACATCTGGTCCGCGTACACTTTTGACCTTATAGCAATGCAATGTCAAATTGCAAGTGATTTATTAAAGTTTACTGGCATTACTATGATGCGAGGTATTGAATACAAGAAACAAGTTAATTTGGGTCAAGAAGACGCTTTGGGGATGTGGTATCCCTAAGTAAGCAGAAAACATATTGCTCACTCATTTCACTCTCTTCGTTATGGATAGACCATAACGAAGAGAGTGAAGAGAGAGATAGAGAGAGAGAGACTGGTCTGTGTACTGTGTAAATTTGCTCCTACAAATACAATCAATAATTAAATAAATTATTGAGTTTTAATAACAATATTACAGAGGAATTTAAAGATTGCGATTTTGACATAGTAATAAAAGTTTTATGATTTGACCAGCTACGATATGATGATACTATATTTATATTCTATCCAAAATATGCAGTATATTTTTATTTGTAAAACCAGTTTCGTAACTCTTTCCTGTTATGTTTTCAAAATCATTATTGTTGCATAACTTTCTAACTGATAAGAAACTCATTTTTGTATACTTCTTCCCGAAGAGTAGATACATAAAATTTAAATTACTGCTTCGACATCCCGTGACGAATATTGCATCGCTTTAAGACTCGAAGTGCGAATAATTAGCAGATCATTGTATCAACTTATTGCCGGATACAAATCTTCGAGGCCATTGATCTGATATGACAGTGGGAGGGCCAAATTGACCTTAACAGGTTCAGTTCAGCAAAACACTTTGATTGAAACTGTACGGTTGATTCGAATTGATGCCTGGGTAATACTGTTATACAAAATGTAATCTTATAATGATGATGCAGATTATCAGGTATTTTAGGTCGAGTCAGCGAATTTTTGAATCCTTTTTTCTTTAATACCACTGTATGAAGTTCATTAAAATGTACAAAAATAACATTCCTTATTTCGTTTTTGCCGTCAATATTATTTTTACGTATTACTAAGTAATTTGGGAAATTTATTTTTAGAAGCAGATGTAACCTCACCCTTTAAAATCTTAACTGTTTTATCGCCCGCCATCATTGGACAGCATGACGTATCATTTTACAAGTGCATTACAATGAAGTCACGAATCTGGACTGAGTCCAAACTTTGCTTTTAATATCAAGGCTCAGAAATACGTACCGAAATTAAGAAATGAATGCAAGTCAAAAGTAGTCCAAGGTCACTGTTATTTTGCGTTGAGCGGTTCTTTCACAGAAATTTAAAATACCTAGTCGTTATGATCTTTGTGATGGAAATTATTCCATTCATGTTGCAAACTTACGAGTTTGGTCTTTTGATGTCAAGTTTATTATCTAAAGTCTAAAGATCTATTGCATTATGTTATGGTCATTTGATGAGATTTATATTCACCATCGGTACTAGTGTTGGTTAATTTTTTTTTTTGGATATCTCGTTGATTGGTCTTTGCTGTTTTAGTTTTTTGCTTTTTTGTTACTTCTTTAATAGAAAACAAAAAAAAAACAAACTGATTCAGCTATTCGCGTGGCGGAATACTGGGCCAAGTACATTTAATTTGCCATCGACACGCTAAGAAGAAAAGAAAACATTAAAACATATTCTGCTCCTTCTCACAGCGTACCTGTAATAAACATTATCATACCTAACATTCATCTCATAGCTTACCAAAAGGCTTTAATCACGCTTCGATTCTGCGTTAAATTATACAACAGTGTCCTTATTACAGCCTACAGTGGTCGCCGTTTGCGCAGTTTCGCAACCCCACCTGACACTTGTTATTGGCTAACTAAGCTGTCTGTCTGGTCGTGATTTTACGACAAAAATTATCAACAACATATTAATATTTGATAGCTTGCATGCCCATGTGTTGCACAAGGTTTGCAGAAAATATTTGATGTTGAATTTTGTTGGTCTCATATTGATTGCAAAAATGCTATAGGTATTAGGTACTTTGAAACGATAACGATAACAGTTTGAATTTTATATTTATGAATGATTGATCATGTACTTAACAACTGTCTGACAATTTGACAACAAAAACTAGTTGTATGTTAATATTTGCTGTATTATATAACAGTAAAAAATTACAATATAATTGAAGCTGTTCGTTTTAAGATTATGTAGAATAAATATCACAATCATTTTGTTCTGAAATAACGCTTCATATATTTTTAAAGACTTATAAACAATAGTATAATTTCTGTCATCAATATTTTATTTAAGATGAGCTAGTCTCACTATATTTATGTTCAATTGTTCAATAATAACTTAAAACAAAACACTAGCAACATCTTCAGAGAAATTGTTATTCGGTTTTACATAATCATCATTTCTTCCATCATCTTTCTGTGATAGTAATTGTTTTGGACACTTTAATTGTGCGGAGATCACGATCCGCGTGACGTTCAATGATCTCACAGCACACGACATAGTATATACGTATGTAATGAAAGTGAAAACATGCATTTATGTTATAAGAAATTTAAAGACAGACGAACACATTTCTTCCTTTTCTATGATTGTTTGTGCTTAGGAATCTACAATGTTTTTTGCTTTTATGGTTTGATAGGCAACCGAATAACGTGGAATCTTATTTGGGAAAAGTCAACTGTAGTTGTTATATCAGGCAACGATATGAGTTAAAATGGTATAGGTGTTAAAGTTTTCTTCCTCTTTTAACGGTCTTCCAAGGTTTTATTTCAATTTTGAAACTTTTGAAACTTTGACTTTGAATCAGCTTAATAATCGAAATAATGCAATAGTCAAATGTTAGAATACTTGTGTATGTTAAGTATGAACTGCTTAAAAGCCGATACATAATATCAGTAATTACAATAACTGTATGCTCCGTACCATTTACTTCATCTAGTATTGTTAATTACGTGTGTAACCGCCTCTTACATACCAATTTCATAACATCAATGTTATCGAACGATCCATAGTAACAATAACAATTGCTGTACGTAACATTAGTTCAACACCGAACATCAATGTAGCTTCGTTAATTTTAGATTACTATCGTAATCGCACCCATATGAAATAACCCATCAGTATTTTAATATTGCGAGAAAGATTTCCAAATAAAAAAAAATGCTGTCGATTCGAATGACAGTTATTACCTTAACATGCCAGAAGTCGCACTGTTCTTTGGAATTTGTATGGATAATAAGACGAGTGGCAAAGTGCGTGTCATGGGTCAATATTTGACATTTAAATAAGGCAGCTAAAAGATAAATGATGTAACGTGGTCGCAAGCCCACATCTTACGAAAGTATACAGTTGTCACTTGTACAGTTGATATTTAGTTGCGTGCAATATAATTGCGCGTTAGAAAGGTCACTGTGTTAGTAATTGAAGATTAGATTGTCGTGCGTTTGAAAATAATGATGTAGGTATATTACTCCACGCTAGGTCTTGCAAAGATTTATATATTTACTTCATTACTGCAACACCTAGTAGCTTATATGATACTCATATGAACATTGCTGTTGTAAGACATTATTTATATTATGTTAAGCATAAATGTTCCACTGATGATAGAAAAAAAACTGTTCTGTGTTGTCATGGTTAAGTTCTGAGTTAACTGAGAGGTACAGGTTGTGAGGTATTGATACAGACAATGACATACACACAATAGTTATTACTATAAACGTAGATTTTTTATTATACATTGATTTGAAGAAAAACAAGCTAGTTTTGCAAGAAATAAAACAGAAACAGGAAAAATATTAATCTCAGCCTGATTTAAGCCATTTATTCAGATTTAATTGGAATTTATTCAACATTATGTTATAAATACAATGTAATTAGCACGTTTAAATAAAGAAAAACCCAAAACGAAGGTTTATTAAAGCAGTAAAATCCTCGATGCCCTTCCAACTGTTTCAACGTGGGAACGAAATATGGTGTTTGGGGCGTCCTTGAATGTAAAGGTAGTCGAATGAACCCCTCATCCGGTTGACCGATATTATTTTTAAATTACCAGACAGGTACCTTCAAAAATTGGGCAAGGGACAATCATCCAAAAAAGTCACTTGAGAACAATTTTAGTAAAATGCTTTTTAATATTTACATTCTTACACAAAGAGACGTACGAATTGCAGGAATATTTATATTGAAATTCGTTCGACTGCATGAACCAAAATTTATTTTTAGCCCTTCACAATATATTGACCCACAGAATGACTTGCATTTTTGTGATCGAATCCTTAAGACATCAAAGATCTTTCATTCCTCGAACTGTCTGCTTATTTGCAATAATATCATGATTAATTTCAAAATGCATTGTAGGTATCTGATAAGCTGAGTAATATAGTTAAGTCAAGCAAGAATACTGTGGATGTAAATAAATTATTGTAAGAAAATGAATGTCAAAGAACGTACTACATTTTGTAACTAGAACGTAGTGATTACAATCTACCTAATGATTACAATAAAAAAAAACTTGTTGTTGGTGGTTTTAGAGTTGTTATTTTTAACAAAGTTAACCGTTTTGCAGCCATTAAGATCGCTGTTCTCTATAAGGGTTTTAATCGTGGCAGTAGGTATGTACTAACAATAACAATTTTGCCCCTGTTGTAATATTTAACGCCCACTTTCATTTGTTCTAGTATCGTGACTCGATTTCGGACATGACTCTGCAAATCGTACTAAATCTTTGAGATTACAACAAACAACCTAATTACAAATAACGTTAGTCATACTCTATGTAATTACTGAACATTTGATTAACATCAATCTCACGAACATCTGACAGTATGTAGTGCAAACAAAGCACTATTCCGGCCAATTGACATTTCGTTAACTCCGACCTCTTCACAAAGTTCAGCATTCAAAACGATTTTAGTATCAAGATATAGGTAATTACGTACTATTTTATACCGAATTCATGGAATATAATGCGAATGTTCCGATCTTCTAAAGCTGAATCGAATATTGGTTCATTTAGGTTCCGATTAACAGTTTGTTGATTTTCAAATCGAGGTTCTCGTATTGCATGATGTGCTGTAATTATATCCTTACGTCCTTCCCTTTCCCTCATTACGTTAACTGGATGACCTTCAAACTTCTTGTCAGCAGCTGTTTCATTTTGGTTCATTTTTGTAACTTTAACGTACGCATTAATAACTTTTTGCTGTAAACATACGACACGTGTTCCACAATCAAGTTTCACAAGCAGTATAGAGGTTTTCATTACAACCAGCTTATAAATTTTGTTATAAGGATATTATTACCGCGTTAAGTCATTTTAGATTGCTATCCAGTACTTTGTAATTAATTAACATCAATTAACTTGAGTCTCTGAATGAAAATTAACAGATTTACTCCTGAGTAGATGGTAAAACAGTTACTTACTAAAGTTTCTTATCATACATGTCCTATTAATACAAAACTTTCCACAGTACATACTAATAATTCTTTATCATTTTTTACGTCATCATTATCACTGTTAGCCAGCATTCCGTTGCCTACGCCGATTCCAGTTTCACTTTTTAGCGTCTGTTCAGTGAAAGTAGTTGAATCGAACTCCCAACTCTTCCTTTCATACAGTCTGTGTTGTATCATAAAACAATAAAATTTTGCTGATGTGGTTCCTACTTTATCTCATGTTTATGGTCATTCGTTGGCTTGTATGTTTAATGTTTATAATTAATTATTTAATTGTATTTACTTCTCCGCTTTGGCGTTAACTTGATCTTATTTTTTGCTAATGAAAAACATTTTATCTTTATTCTATTTATATATTTTTAAGGTTTTATTTTAGTTTACATGAAGTCAATAAAGACACATGCAGTATTAATATGGAACGGTATGTACCGTTAAAGATATTATGACATTTATTTAAAAAACCTAACAAAGCACACGATATAGTCCGTATAAAAAAAAAAAAAAAACGAACAAACAAACAAAACAAATATTCAATAAATGTCAACATCAATCTATTGATCTTTTCTTAGCGCATTATATCTTCAACAAATTCATCAACTGCGAGCATTGACAAACATAACTTCACCTATCAACATCAACAATATAATTTTCCTTACAACGTTATCTTTAATCTTTTATACCATATTTATATCGTCCTTGCATATCATAGTCTAAATAGTTATACCCATACCTGGTTTCAAGTCGAGGCGAACGGGTGAGCAGGAAGAGAACAACTTTCGTTTTCACACACCTGTCTTGTCCTGCAGCTTTTATATGCATTTTTTATTTCAAACCATAATCAACTTTATTGTTTATAAACTAAAGTTGATTTTAGATTGATAGGAAATATGGTCGGATGATGGTCAGTGATCTTTCGCGATTCAAGTTCTGTTTCGTTTTTATGGGAGTTTCTCAAAAATTTGATGGCCCTATGAATCTTGTGACTTCTTTATCTCAATTTTGTATGTGATCTACCAGTTTTTTTAACTAAAGGTCATACCGTATTAACTAAGGTTATATCAATTTAAGCCAAGCACTTAACTATTGTATGGCACTTCATACGGTACTAATGCAATTTGGTTTTGTCATGCTTGAGGACCTACTGATCACGTACGATCAAAGGCTATGACAACACATCTATACAATAAGCAGCATCCCATGAGTGCCACTTCATTCTGACCTTCACACTTATTTACCTTTTTGTACCTTGCCAAATGTTATTTCTAATTTGGCTAAAGTATAATAAATTCAAATTATATGGTTAGCAACGCCTAAAATTTTACGTAATGCCCCTCCATAGACTTTCGCTCACGACCGTGCGTGCTTGTAATGTGCAGAGATTCTCACACGATGCTGTTATTGTTGGTAGGTATATAAGATAATTTACAGTAGTGGCGCTATCTTTGAAACTACATAGTTATATCATTTGATAAGGTTTATGTTATTCGAGATTTACAACTGCACGATGCTTTTCTACTTCTGTGGTTTCACTTTCATTAGTCTCCTTGTGATTATAGTTTTAGAGATCATTACGGATTAAATGCTGTTTTTTTGCTCATTATGATATTTTTCTAAGATCACAATTCCTGATTAGCTGTATGATCTTACAACCATATAGGCGTATCTGACCACATTTTTTATAACACTCACGCACTTGTAAGTACCGGAAATAGACAGACACTCCCAAACATGTTCTGTCATTCATCAGTCACGTAGTTTGTCAGTGGTTCGTGGTTCAGCAATTAATCATCTATTGTAACATTTTACAAGACAGAAACACTTGTTCATAATCCTATTGGAAATATGGTCAACGGTTCTTAGACCACACAGACGAAATTATGCAAGAATGTAATTACTGCGTTTGGAGGTAGAACAGCGATAAACGGTTTTAGACCATCTTTAGTTGAGCAAAGATTTTGATATGGCTCCATAGTATATGGAAAAACTGTAAATAGTAAAATAATAACAAAATGCAGAAAAAAAATGTTGTTAGCACTTTTATGTGAGACACAATGCACGCCACCTAAGCTCTTATTTTCGAGATGCTTGCCCATTAGCAAGAATTCATTTTTATCAAAAGTTTCGAGAGACATTAAAATTGCCTGTGTTTTCATTATAATTCAGATAAAAATAACCAACGTCATCTTTACTATTTTACTATAAATCATTAATCATCATTTTGTTTTTGTGCTGTGTCTATAGAGCTGTGTCAAATAAATACTTTTTCTTTCTTCTTTTTCTTTCTTTCTTCCTTCTTCTAATCACCAATGAACTTTTGACACTATTGACTCATTTATTATAACCGTTCACGCATCGTGTATTGTAGAAGCCTAACCATCACTATACCACAAATCTTGCACTATCACTACAAACTAAATAATCTTTCACACATTGATATAGCGTTCAAAATCGATTGACAGGTGAGAGGTTCTTTGAAGTACAGTTGGCGTAAGTGACGCGCAACACCTGTTTAAGTCTAAGTCATGAATAGCATTATATCATCCATCTCATTGAGTGATGACGAAATAACGTCCCAATTCATTCAGCACGACTGTTAAAGCTTTTATGACAAAATTGTGCGTCTTTAACTCGTGGTTCGACTTAGCAAGTAAGTAATCTCTGTAAGTAGAGTATGGTATTCCTTTGTTTTAATAAACGCTACTTGTCACACTACATCTACGGTTTGATGGCAAATAGGACTTAGGAGTAATCTTTCGGACTTAGCTAGCTATAAAAAATTCTGTGTATTTCTACACTAATCATAGCATGGCATCGCTGGCATCGTGTCTTGCCTTATTATGCCGAAGGAATTGTCGTGTTTAGCTTAGTGATAAAGTAGAGGATCCATGCGTTGTGCTCTTGGTTTGCATAAACTCAATATTAAATACAGAATTTCGAAGTTCATGTATGGGTGAATAATAGACATGGGCGTTTTTGGATATTTTTTTCATCGATATCGTATATGCGGCATCCGATTTCAGCATCTTTATTTTTGGCATCGATGCATACTATAACAATGTTCGTACCGTCAACTGCGATACGATGCTGATATTATTGCAAATAAGCATCCAACCAAAACCAACGATACTTGCTTCAAAACTAGATATCACCAGCTCCGTTTCCAGCATGACATGACATCGGATAATCTATAAGTGTAATTAATGCCATTGTTATTCTAAAAACACCCATTTCGAGTGAATATATAAATTCGTTAAAGGGTTTTCAAAACACTAAAAAGCATTTTGTATAAAAGCAGTAACATTAAGCCCATTGCGTGCTTACCTTGCTTAATTTAAAATGACTGCTCATCTTACACGTTGAATTACATAAATAGGTATGAAATTGGTTCACTTTATTATTGGCCAATCTAATATGTATGGCAATTTAGTTTCAAACAATTGAATGAATTATTACGCAACTGACCAAGTGCGTGCCAGACATTAAATGTAACATCTCAGTAAGCACCGCTTTTTTCTTTTTATTTATCTTTAACACTTTACACAACGTAATCGATGTAACATTGCTTATCTCTAATTCATTCGATATAGTTTTTATATCCATTAACTAAATTCTCATTTAAGAGACTCGTAACTTTTATATGTTATTAGCAAAAAGAAAGAAAAGATTGCATTGTTCGACACAAGTTCTTCTTAATTTTAGAAATTTGTAGATTGCATCTCGACATTCAGTACCAATTGTTACAAAGTTATTGTATAAATAACTGCCCGCGTGGAAAAAGGAGGAAGTTATTTTTGAAATAAAAAAATAGACTTCCTATGTTCATACTACCAGAGAGGAAACCGGAGGCAGCGATTACTGAAAAAAAAAAGATTTGCCTATGTTGCATTTCCTCATAATGCACACTATTTCCAAATTTCATCGAAATCGATTCAGCCGTGTAGTCGTAAAAAGGTAACAGTCAGACAGAGAGACAAAGTTATATTTGCGTTTAGAACATTAGCGCGAGTAATTACCTCCACCTGTTTCTGTTAAAAAAGTAAAAAAAACAAGAAGAATTTTCTGAAAAAATTGACCGCACCATAGTACCTGATACATTAGACATAATAAGTTGTATTAAGATAATATCCAACATAAAGGAAAAGCGTGACGCAGAATAAGCAATTAGGATATCTCAAAAACAAAATTACTCAATATCCAAATTGCCATATCCTGTATTTATAACTAACTAAGACAAAATTCGTATAACGTTCACTTTCAATAAAATAACGACTCAATCGAAGAATTTATTACATTTGCTGATTCGTGACTCGCCTCCGTCAGAGGTCAGAACACGCCATTATATTGCTTTGCGTACGGTCTATTAAATCAAAATCAAATTAAAATGAGATTATACAGATTTATATCAATAGTTTATTTTGATTTTGCTCTATAAATTTTGAAATATTTGTTCAATCATTCGTGTAACTCAATATACTGATCCAACCTAGATAGAAGATAAATAAGGTCATCGATGCAGTTTTTGTTTCTATGTCAATGCGAAAAGGAAATGAAAACAGGTTTACATAAGGTCACTTAGGTGCCCGGAACTCGGCTTGACAAGCAATTTCAATCACCAAAACTAAATAAAACAAATAAGAGACAGAGACAAAAGTTAAGTTCGTAAAGGTTTTAAAATAAGTATTCTAAAATCTGCCAAACAAGTAAACACTGCAATGGATGCATGCGCATATGATATTAATAGTTGCAATCCTACTCAGAAAATGTTAGGCACACCTTCAATAAAATTGATTACTAAGCTTAACATTAAAATAGCAATAAATTTCCTACATCTACACTAACATAAAATTATAACTAAAACCTAACGTAGGTTCCTAGAAAAGCTAAACTCAGCCATTCACTATCATAAACGGTACGCATTCTATCAAAGGTCGACAAGAGATGAACAAGGCTGCTCCACATAGCTGCAGGTTGCAGGTTGTTTGGAATAAATCAGATCAGGGCAATTAAGCAGACGACATGTCTTGGTATTATAAAGCATTTTGTCTAGGCTTGTTTAGTAGGTAGGACTGATTATAATGCTTTGTTGGTTGATTTTGAAATAATGATTAAATCATCGATGTAAGCTTAAAGTTGCTCAAAGCTTATTTGCTAATTTGTCCAATATGAAAACGTTTAGGGCAATAAACTAAACAAAAGGAAATAAACCAGAATACAGCCTCAGGATGGGATAAATAATGGATCCCTTTTAGTTAAAAAAAAGTTAACATTAATTAACAGTCGAAAAAGCCTCTCCCAAAGAGGCTTAATGGTTCAACTTCACAACACGATCAAGATGAAACATATGAAAATTGAATTTAGCTCCACAGTATAAATAAAAAAGGTATGCATTTCAAAGATACGCATGTCGGGCCAAAAGTAAGATTTATCATCCACATTATTAATGAATTGAAATCTTTTGAAATTCCTCACAAAAATATTTTTAATGCAAGTGAAAAATATACGTTACAAATAATGGATTCTCGCAGTTAGAAAACATGACAGCGAAATCGTATTCAAAAAATATTATGACATCAATTACTGTAAGTATGAATAAGCTAAGAAACAAATTGGCGAATTCAATAAATACATCACTTAGATTTGCAATTTGGTTTCGTTCATTTCTTTGCACCTTTATGAATAATGATTATTGAAGCGTTAAGATTTAATATCCATTATTTTAAAGTGTTCAAATTGAATTTGCCCTTTTTAATTATGTCTAAACGACTCACACAAGTGTTAGACTTATTATCAGTATTAATATCAGAAGTACCTCTATCTTCTGCGAGCCTTTTGTTGGATTTTGGACGTATTTGGGAAAACTCTTCATAATGTATTGTTGCATATCTAATTATTTCTTGAAAATGATCTTATTTTATGCAAGCAACTAATTCGACATGTAAATAAGAATGTCACTATTCAGACCAGTCTATCCAAGAATGCAGGAAACATGACCCTGCAAGGCCGTAGTACTGTTACTTGTGTATGTAGACCAATATCTAGCATGTTGCAATTATGAATTTTAATGAATAGAACTAAAGAATCAGATTTGAATGGTATGAAGTTCTTTTTTGAATGTGCAGTATGCGGAATCTTTTAAAATTTAATTTAAAAGGTCGGTCTGACAGTTTTAGAATTTTGAAATTAATACGTGGACTTTTTAGGTAATTATTACAAAGCTTAACCGTTCCCATGACATTAACATTAGTAACATTTAAACCTAGCTTAGCTTGTGTCAAATGTCTCAAATTGTCGCATTCTTATATCCAAAAATATCAACCTTTTTCGCGGGCAAACTTGTTGTGCTTATCCATACTAACTTTAGCACATTCCCCAGATATTATTTATTTTAAAACAAGAGCAAAGAATGTCTTTTTCATAGTGTGAAGAATGTCTACATATACAATTACATATGCTTTCGACCTTCTCAAGGTGTTAATATCGCAATTTACGACGGTACATATATGGTCCAACGCGCGCTCTATATGCAAGTCAATATTGGAGTTATGTGATACCTACACACTGCTTAATAATTCGTGATTAAACTCTTCGATGAAGAGCATTTTTGACATCATTTCACTCACCTGTCAAGTAGTTTAATGAAAATGATAGGTTTTCAAATTGAAGTCGACGAAGGAATTCCTTGATATCTCCCGGATTATAATTTTAATAAAGCCATTATTCCAATTTCATTTTCTAAATTGTCAGTTAGAGGTTAGTCATACCAAACATCGATGTGTTTAGGTAAAAAGACAAAAAATAAAACAGCTTTTGAACGTTTAAATGTAAGTATAAAATATCGAATGCACTTCTTTATCGAATTCAAATTTTTTGTGCGCCTCTCGTATCTTTAAGCCGCTTTTTGGTATCTCTGAAATAATTTTAAAGTTCCCAGCGGGATATGTACCGATTCCAGTTTTGGAAATGACCTAACAACCTTCTCTAATTTTAGCACATTTAGGACATTGCCTTAGTTTTTATTTTATTTTAGCCTTATCCGGTTCCAAATCGTTGCAGTCAATTATTCGCTCCTTTTAATGTTCTTTTTTTTCAATCTCCTACTTATTTATCTTTTATTCCCTATGTTTAGCAACATGTATAATTGTATATGCAATACTAGTCTGCGTATCGTCGAATAAACTCTTAGATATTTTAATGCAACTCTCCACGCTCATAGACATAATAAACATAGACATCATAAAAATAAAAACCAATGCGCCTGCAGTTCCAACGTTTGAAGTTTCTAAAGTGTACCTATATTATAAACCTAAAATCAAGACAGTCTTTGATGTTGTATAAGTTTTGCAATTAAATCGTTAAGAGTTGTGTTTAGACATTCTCCAATTAAATGAAATATATATAGCACGTTATTTTGGACCTTTTGGCTATTTATAACCACTGAAATCGTTTTGGGCAGAAATAAAAAGTTTTAGAGGTCGACGTCCCAAAATTTAAGGAAAATGCGACAAAAGTCTCTCAGGTAGAAACCTCACGTTAGTATTTGAAAGCATTAAATAATCTTGAAATGCTTTTAAAAGTTACCTGGTGACATCATCGTGGTATCAATACAGCTGCATTGATTTTTAAATCAATGGTAAATACTGTACATTTTACAGGGGATCAAAAAAAGTTATAATGTGTGTATAAACGACACTTATTACTGATTAATTTTTAGTATGAAGACTTATGTCGGTCTTTTAAAGATAGTATTGCACATAAAGAATGAATCTATTGCGATAGAGCAAATTGTGAATCGTCAGCAGGTGCGCAGAGGACATAACCTTTTCAATAAAAATATTATTCGTCGTAAGTCGTCTATATTTTTAACGACTTTAAAAAAAGGAGATTATCCATTGGACGACATTTTTATGTTAGGGAATTTTGCAACCGAAATATAATAATTAACATATTATCACAAAAAGTAGCGAATAGAATCATAGTAGTCTCTCAGTACTGGACTGGGAAATGCTAGACAAACGACGCGGTAGATAAAACCATTCCTAAGTTTGTCTAACCCCCTCATACACACTTCATTAAGAACTTCATTATTATTTATTACTGGAATAATTATTTCAAGTGTCATGATCATGAAGCGATCGCGTCTTAAACTTAGGAAGATAATGATGATGATAATAGACGTTAAAACATATTAATTACATAAATACGGGTTTGCTCAACTTAACAAATGAAGCACGTTAGTGTTAACATGCAATCTCGTAACGATTATGAAATGTAGATCGTGATCACAAAAAGTATTGTGTATTTCTATACATAACTCAATGAAGATCTTACTTTCATGATTAAGTCTGAAATAACAGTTGCATCGTAAGTACGGGCTTATAATAATATTATAATACTATACTTAAATAATCAAATTTTTGCAACGAGAGGGCTACCTCTTCCTCTCTCCTAATTTTTGCTGTGCCCGACAGGGTCCATAATGATCAACTTTATATTTTGTAGTCCACCTTTGTGAGACATTATGGAACGCAATATAATATTGAGTGTTGAGTATTGGGCTATTCTGTTACCTACCAGTAAAAGTTTACCAAAGTATTGTTACCATTTTTATTTTTATTACTTCTTTTAATCTAAGTAAATACGTCTGTACTTGGTTACATGATTCAATTCAAGGAATGATGCTTTTATTTACTTTTTAAACCTACATTTAGTAAAATATTAAAAGTAAGAACGAAAATTGGCTCACTTGATGATTTTGTCTTGTTATTTGTGACGTCAGACGTTCTACTTGTCGGAGAAGTGCATAAAAATAAAACACCACATAAATATAACGAGATGTAAGCAGTTAATGCAGTTCAAACATAAATAGCTTAAGGCGATCAAGGTGCGGTCAACCTTGCATAGTCGACACCGTTGTTCGCACCTAACCATATTTAAAATGTTAAATCAGGTGCAGAAGAATGTAACATAAACGTAGAGTTATTGACTGCTATAATAGTTCGCAGTTAACTTGATACAAAATATGTGGTAACATCAACAATGGAAGATAAAATTCTGTCTTTTTTTGAATCATAAGTATCTACCTAATCGAAAATGATATCGAATATTCAGGAATTCATTTTATTATAGTAAATTGGCCTATTGTTAATTTACCTATCGTTTTCCGATTGATCATCATTCAGACAGCAAATGATATAAATCAAACAAAATGGCAACTAATATCACGGGCATAATCGTGTCATAACCAAAGAAATACGACATTACTTTCAATATATCATTTGCTGACCATTGTACCACAAAATGTCAACGTCACGCCAATCAGAGGGCACCACGCTAAAACATCAGAAACTAACCTTATCTCGATGCAACAATATGCTCTCCTGAGCTTTGTAACTATAAATCAGTCCAATGATTAAGCACGACCGACTGTCCATTTGCGAATAAATACAAAACTGCACTAACGAAGGCTATTCAGTTCATATAACAAGCTGGATTCGACAATATGAGGCTAGATTATGAGAGAGATGACGCTACGAATCATACATATTGTAAAAGCATTTATGGCAAGACATGCCAAGCGTTATGCTATGATTGATTTTGATTAGCATTTGATGAAGAGATACGGTAATGAAGGGAAAGTAAGTTGCGATTGTGAATTTGATTTAGTGCACCGAATGAGTCGTTAGACTGTTGCATTATGACATAAAGACGTCCAGTAATTGGATCATTTGGCTAATGGCTTTGGATGTTTTTTTACCTTAGTGAATAGCTAAGATGGACGCAAAAAGAATATTGAAAGGTTCAAAAGAGAGTTCTTTTAAGTTAATCGAGTTTTCTTTTAAGATTATTTTATTACTCAAAGGTTTATTTAGTTTCTTCCGTTCTTTAAGAACTGATGACTTCTTATTACTTCATTACATTAAACTTCAAGCCTTCAGTATTATGCAGATTTTTTTTTAATACAATTCTCTTATAAATAAATGTTTTTGGACCATTGCATTCCAACAAACCGTTATAAACATCTAAAGAAGTATACCAAAATATAAAAACGAAATCGTATATTTTTTGTTCTCAAAATAAATTACTATAGAATACTATACTACTACTACTACTATAAATAGCTAAAGAACTATAACTATTATTATTACTATAAATAGCAAAAGAACTCGTCAAATAAAACCGAAAGTTTACACAAATTCTGCTATTACAATAACACAGTTATAATTGCTATAATGATCATATAACGATCATATCATATAAAATCGAAAGTTATCCGAGTCAGTCTCAGTGGCAAGCGGAAATTTAAAAGTGTAAACCATGATAGTGATGATTATACAAGAAACAATCGTAAATACGGAAATAACCGTAATATGTTGGATATTTGTTATTAGGGTTGTCACTTTAATTTCAGAATCTTAAGAATTTTGACGCAACTAATTTGTGGCTTTCATTATCTATCAAGAAATAGAACAATTATATTTTTATGTAAAGGTATGGAATGATTATATTATTACCATTTCAAATCTAGGTAAAAAATACTGTGAGTTCCAGTATTTTTTACCTAGATTTGAAATGGTAATAATATAATCATTCCATACCTTTACATAAAAATATAATTCATCTATTTCTTGATAGATAATGAAAGCCACAAATTAGTTTTTAATGAATTCTTTATTCGAAATGACATTAATTAGATTTAAGACGTAAAAGAACTTAAGTAACCTAACCTAAATGTATAAACAGTTTAATAATTTGGTTGCTTGAACTAACAACGCAATCAATCGAAATAATTACCTCTTCAATAGACGATTAATAATCACACGCTAGTTTATTCCGATGGAAAACTTTATTAAAAAATAATAAAATATAAAAATATTGCTTCACAAACATTGGTACAAAACAAATACCTTCAACCCTAGCCAGTGAATGCGGTTGCCAGAATCATTTCAAAACTTTTTATACAAGTAACGGTCTATTTAGAAGCAGCTTTTTAGTAGCAAAATTGCCGAGTTATTGTTACATGTGAGCAAAAACAGAGGCGCCTTTACACAGGCCGATGCCCGTATAAATTGTTGGAGAACCTACCAAACAGTTTATAGAAAAGTAATCCTAATATCTTCTTCTATATGGTGGAAATTACTTTGTTCCTACAAACCAGCTTCCCAAATACCTTCCTTGTTTACGTTTTCCATAGCATTGATAGCATGATGAGTATATTCGTATAAATCATCGCAATATTGATTGATTGTTTTATTACATCATCGGAGCTTTTGTGTCGATTTTTTGCGAAGTCAGTAATTACGAGCATTTATAAATGCTCATCCGTCGTCATATTTTATATTTGAATCATTCATATACTTCTAAATATTATAATGAAATCAAAACCAATTAAATGAAAAATTGCCACCCACGACTTTCCTGTGCTATAGACACGAATAATGAGAAAAATCCAACAGAGAAAACATTTCCTCGTAATCCGTTACAAACAATGAGAGACTCTTTATTTTGGTACGACTACTAAAAACAATCTTCATTACTAAAATAAAGTCTGTCTTTACAACTTTATTTGACAAAACAGAAAACACAAAACACTTCACAACATGTAAACCACACTAGAAGGAAAACTGTGTCGGTTAGTAGAGCGGAACCCATGTTGCGCCTGCGACGATGTCATCTGATTACAACAACATTGCCACATTAGGATTAAAATCAAAATTTCAGTAATAATGGCTTACAAAAGTAACGCTAAGCAAGGTCGTTCTTAAACTGGCATTTTGCAAGATAATATGAATGAAAACGTTTTAGCGAACGCGTATAATGAAACAGCTGTTTAAAATTTGTAACAAAAGTATGATAGTAAAGCCATGTTATTGCCGTGAATCATGAAGGTCGCAGAAATGAAAAACTGGCAAAGACCCATATACCTAATAGTTTATGAAGTCAATTCTCAATGTATTCATAGCATGCGATTGATACAACATTGAACAATATTGAGTACTTTGTACTTTGTTCATGAGAATATGAAAATCTCGCTCCTGCAAAAAGAAAGCAGCAGTTATGCTTAGATACATATTAATTGTCTATCAAATACTAAAATAAATATACCCGTTAATTTTATGCTTATTTAAATTAATTTTAAAGTAAGAAAAGAAGAGAATTAACTTCATGAATAAGATATTAACTCGAAATCAGTTCAATACCTCTAAATAACACCAAATCAGAATTTAATAAATTTTAATTAACCCACTAATTTCTTTGCCTACAGGAACACATACAGGAAGTACTGGACAAATGGACACAGATAGACGATGAGATATGGGCAAAGGTGATAGTGTTCGAGAGGAACCGACGCGTGGCCAAAGCCTATGCGCGTGCGCCTGTGCTCACTATCAACGGATCAGACGACGGATTTGACGGCATGAGGTAAGAAAATATTTTACACCCCATTAATTTAATTTTGAAACTTTTAGATTATAACATTATTAGTCCATAATAATGTTGATGAAAGCGTTTTGGAAAATTCTGTAATAAGAATATTAATAAGATCTTATAAAGATGACTAAATATAGATTTATCTCTGTTTATTCTGGTATAACCAAATGCCATTTGAAAATTTACTACAGTCTGGGTACCGACATACCAAAAATTATTCATGAATAACTAATCCTACTTGTAAACTTGAACTATTTCTGATATAATTTTCTATAACAATTTCGAATAGCCAAAATCGCAGCCGCACTAGATATTTCTCAATCTAGTTTACAAACAAACCTAGTTTTAATTATAAATCAATTTGCAACTATTTCTAGCATTATTGCGAAATGTCTGCATTGCTAACCACTTAGACTTTACTGAGTCTGTTGTGGCACGTGGGTGCTCTAAATTCTGAACGATGTCATTTATTAGCTGTGAACATACTAATTTCTTGTACCTAATCAATATCTGTCAGGTTAATGTTTCCGATAACAATTTCTTCTGTAGTTTTGGCTTTACATTGTAATATTTGTTAATTAACTGTTGGTTTCAATTTATCTGACTCTCTGATTTAACTGACTGAATATTGCCTTTAGATCTATTCCAATCTAATAACTACATAACCTTGAAGCGCTGCTGATAGCTAGTTAGTAATTTGATACATTGCCTGGTAGAAGGGTCAACAAAGGGCATATCGTTGTAACCCGTGGTTGTAACGCTTTAAATTTTTGACACTTATCAATTAATGTAAGGCTTACTGTTATTATTTTGTCGACAATTTCAACCTCGTTAGGTTCCGTAAACACATAACCACCTTAATTAATTTCTTTGTCAATGGGATTGGCTACTTGTATTTTTAATTGTTCACCATTATCGTTATGGTAAATCGTTTCTCAATATAATTACTATTGTGAAACTATTTCTCGTTCAGTTACATTAGGACCTGTTAGAGTCACGTTTTCGTGATATGTTTCACTTATCGATTAAAACGAGACTGTCAGCTCATTATTTTAACCATAGTGAATGTGGTTTTGTCAGTTGTTTTCGTCAGTTGTCTGTTGAGTGACCTTATTAGTAATATTAGAAGTTTTAATTAGGGAATGTTTAGCAAAATCATTACCTAGTCGTAGGTCAAACTTCGTAACAATCATACCTCTTAATATTAAATGTCAATATGTTTATTGTGTTCTGTAAGAAAGAACCCTGACTTTGGATAGTTTGATGTCATTATTTTTATATATGTCTTAATAATAAAACGGAAAATATATAAAAGTAACAATATGCGTATTGCTAGAATAATTAAAAGGCCAATAACGCGAACTTTTTTAAAGCCAATGAATGGTGTGAATTATATATAGATGCCGAAGTTAGCGCTAACAAAAGACACGGAGTCAACGAAGCGTGGTCCAGGCAAGGTTACGGCAACGATAGTAACTGTAGTTTCACCTGTTTTAGTGGAGAATAAAAACAAGATTATTATACGTGTCAGTATGCGTGATAGTGAAAGTTTTGGCTTTGATGTTGAGTAGGTGTTGAACAAACATTATGTTAAATGATAATTATGGTAATGAGGTGGACAGATATAAGAACGCGACTTTGAAACGTGAATTGAACGTAATATTCCGTACCTTTCGAGTGCAGACACGTAAGTGACATCGTAACGAAAACTGAATACCATGGATTCAGTACAAGATTTTGGATTCAGCGTTAAAATTTTGCGTCGGTATTTTCAAATATTTAACGATTTTGTTCGTAGATTTTTAGTTACTTATAAAAACTGCGAATAAAGTCTTAATTTTTTTTAAAAGACCCACTAATTCACTAAACACTTTTCTCTTTGGCCTGTACCAGTGTTCCTCTACCATGAGTTTTCCGTGCCGTCTAACGTTCACGTTCACATGCAATATTTGTATAGTGACTTTAGTTCACTATTTATACCGCTAGAGGCGCTGAAAAAATTTCCATACAAATATTGCATTTGAACGTGAACGTTAGACGGCACGGAAAACTCATGGTAGAGGGACATTCTGCTAAACAGACATTTCAATAGTTGGACGTTTTGCTATAAAGACAATTTGCTACTTGGACAAATTGATCGTGAGGCTGCAGAATCATGTACTAAATTCATGGTACTTTCGTTACGAACTTACACCCAGTACTTATAATTAGATTTTCTTATACAGAATTCTGTTGGTTCTGTGCTTAACTTTATGTGAATGTGAAACTCAAGGGTCGTGAAATATGCAATTGTGCACAAGTAGTAACGAGGTTCTCCTATCAGTTCTACAATCATTTGGCACAAACGCCCATACTCCTTCGAAGCGCACTGATTGTCCAATTATCCTTAGTATATGGATGTTGCAGTAACAAGCATATTGTTGTACCGGATCAGTAATTGTAAACACTTCAATATTCATACTAACGCTATTATCGCAGTATCACCTATCCCTTATGGCTGTAGCCTGTAGTGCAACGTTAGGCAACCTCGCGTGCAAAAACGTCGATAACGTTTTGATTATGGCAATCAATTGCCCAACAGTGTGGCCAACGCATTGAGGTTACGAATTGATACGTTAACAGACAGGTTTCAACAAGAACTATTAATCGCTAAGCTGACTCCAGCTTATCTGGTAATAAAACTAGTATGGAAATGAATAAGAGGAGAGAAGAAGGCATAAGAGAAAAAAGGTTTTATAAAGTCAATTAAATTGTTGTGACTTACAGGCTAATTTGACAGATCAGTTACATCAGTTGTATGCACAGTACTACAAAAGCTTACGATTTCAAGTTAAAGACAAAACCGTTGTTTAACCAAAATACAATCCTTGTCCCTAACAGACACATACCTATTATGTAGTAATTAATAACTCTGCTGCCCTCGGTCATTTCTCGCTTAGCTGTCATCGGACATTAACCAATGTGGTATTGAAATAAGCGTGATCTTCTATTTATTATTGATAGATCTTGATAGCTACTAAAGGATGTGGAAATGAGAAATACGTCGTTTTCTTGAACTCGATAACAGAACCGAATGATTGCGCTTTATTTAGTGTCGTTTATGGCTGTTTCATATTTAATGGATGCCTGTATAAAATGGTTGCAGGTGTAATAAATATATTTCTGTGTGGCAATATTTGTGAGTAATATTGCTAAACATTAAAGGTTCTCAATGCTAGCCAATTACACTCGTTAGCAAAATAAGTGGCCGTGGATATTTGTTCAGTTTTAAAACTTTTAATTGTAGCTAGAGAAAGTACACGCAGCAATGATACGGTGGATAATAGATTTACTCCATTACTAAGAATTTGCACTGGATTGCGTTTTCCTTTCATTCCCAGGCTACCATGAATGTATGCCAATCGTCACGCTCTGATATCCTCTGCCTTATTATTACAAGTCGTTCCTTACCAGTCTGCTTGCATGAGGATGCCAATATCTCTTAATAATATACTCGTATTATAAATTCTTTACCAGATCTTGACCTAAAATCATCAATAATAATGTTATTAACTCTCTTCAGGTCACCTACCCTTAAAAACACAAAATACTTCAAATGGAAATCCATATACCACCTTCATTCTTCGTCTATTTTCATTGAATATTGAATAAATACATAAAATTAAGATGATAAGACGTACAGGCGCGTGCCGATGTGATCTGTGCGCGCGCCGGTCCCTCCAACCGCTGCGTCCGCGCCGTAATGATACGGAAGTCTGTCGCGCCATAGATCATCGCCACTGCCCATGCTAGAGGTGATTTTCTACAATTCTTCTATAGGATTTGTGCAGAAATGTACGTTGGTTCATAATTTTGAAATGCTAGACGTATTTTGGATTTTTTTAGAGTGAAGAGATCTAGAGGCTTGGTTCTGAAACCCTATTAATTAATGCTTTTGTTAATTAAAATATCATGATCTAATAAAAAAATCTGTTCAAGTGATATCTAACAAAAAAAAAGGTATAGATATCACCGCTGCAAAAAGGTTTGCGACTCGAAAGACCAATAAAAAAATTGCATTGCATAATACACGTCGAAAAACCGTTCTCTCAAAATCACAATTAATTCAAATGCATAATTTCCAACAAATACCAACCATAATTCCCCATAAACTATTTGCCTCAAACCTACCTTTAATCCAGGATTTATTTAAACCAAGATTTGCGCCTCCAGTTTTTACACCGGCCGTACAAGTAGGAAGTGTCGCCGCCGGCGCACGCGCTATCAGATCCACACACACGAAAATCGCCATTTTAATGAAAGCAAGCGACTCTTACACTAGCATTTAATTAGTTCAGATCTAATGTAAGCCCGGGCTAACAGCGAACAATAAAGATCGAACATTCCCTCTAATAATTAGGACTGGGGACCACTGATAGTGAAGCCGGCTTCTAATTTTATGTGAATTAATTGGACCTATCTTGTAGGAAGTGGAGTTTGTGCACTTGCGCTACCGGGCTGATAGAAAAATAAGTAAGGACGTTGGATTATAATTGTCGGGTTTTTTCTGAAGTTGAATAAACTTGAATATTTTTACAACGTAATATTTTTGCCGCAGCAGCCCACTTCAACAGAGGAGATGTTTTCCAATCCATGTAGTTATGTAAAAACAGTTGAAGCAATTTTTTTGGAAATACAGTTTTCTTGACATCTGATAAAATTAGAATTGAAGTTTTTTTTTAAAATTGGACACTACCTAATGATTCACAAAATACAGAATTAACACGTAAATAAAGAAAGTTAACTATAGTAACATCCAAAAACTTTAATTTATTTCATTCAATTTTAGGACTTAAACAATTGTTAGGTAAATCTATTCCCCTTGCAACTTCTATGCTTTTAAGATGTCTTGTACAACATTTATTACCACCTATCCTAGTCTTACTATCAGTATATAAACAATCAGACATAGACAAGGAATTGGTCGATTGTCAACAGCCCTAGCACTACAGAATAAGGGCGATAAACAAAATCAATGCGGCTGCTAAGGCCTAACAATCGCTCTATTTACAATGAAAGAGAATGGCCTCCCTTGTCGCGTTATTTTACGCAGAAATAAAGTAAAATGAGTTACGCGGACTGTTGGCGTTGCAATAAGTTTAGATACCATGATTTTGTATGATACATATGATGATGAGATGTTTTTGTGGATAGTAATGCTAATATACACATAGTATAGAAAAAAGAAAATATTAAGGTATTTTTCACAGAGGCATGAGAATCTTGAAAAGATATAAAACACAAATAACTAGTACAAACTTAAGACTATGCCGTGCATGCGTGTCTCAAATCTGCGTGAAATAGGCATAGGATAGGTAGGATTTTGTTTTTATTTTCTGTGACAGATTATACATAATATATTAGAAATAATTGAATTGGATTTAATTTTCTAGTATTAACTCTTCTAAATGGAGCAAAAATGCTTGATGGTCTAAAAAGGTTGCTGATCAGTCATAATTATTATGATTATATTTTGACATTTTTGTACTGTGGATCATCATGATAAGATTAGAGATATGATTCAAAATACAAAATGTCAAAATATATACGATTTTAATAATATAATTCGCGTAAGGTTCATATTCAGCAATCATTTGTTTGGCAATTACGAGTACTATTAAGATTTATAGAGGAATCTCTTTAAATTATCAATGTAAACAGCAGATTTTTTTTTCGCGATTTTATTGTTATTCCCATGATAAAAGTTGTCCATATGTGTCCAACCCCCTCCAGTTTTTATGACCAGTAAATTTTCAGCGTGTATAATGTACAAGATGAAGATCTAAATTCTGCCGCTGCGTAGTTAGACAATTCAATAGATACTATATCAGTAAACGCATTCACTTTTTACATTTAAAGCCCAAATGGTATTACCAAATAGCCCGGACCAACGAACCCACCTGGCACATCGACCCAGTTACCTACGCCCCGTCGATAAAGTAGAATAAGTAGATCATCAATCTGCCCACACAACCATTACTATCATAATTTGCTATCTGCGATCGTTTTTAATCTTATGATGCGATTTGTCGCATTGAATTGATTTGCTGGCTTAGATATTGTTGGCGTCGAATGTTTTTTTTATTAATTTTTGATAAAAAAAAAAGAAAGAAAGAAGAACGATTTATTTCTTACACAAATTACGACACACATAAAAAGTAAAAAAAATAAAATTAAAACAAATAAAAAAAGAAGATAATGACTGATCGTTTTGTTTTTCTTCTTCTTGTCAGTGTGTGTATCTTGTTTTGCGGTAAAGCACTCAAAGATTTTAAAACGTATTTTTAATCATTATTCTCAACAGATGTTGTTTCAAGATTTTAAGTAAGTCTGTTTGTAAAGCTTTTGTTTTTAATATTATGTTTTTCATAATCATCCTCATTATTATCTTATTCTGTTTAAAGTCGACGTATTAGGTCTTTAATACTTTTCCTTACATTCGTCTGTCGTCTGACATCATCTCGGCATTTACTGTCTTCTCCAAGTTCTCTACTTCTATTAATTATACAAATACTTCAATCAATGATATATTTATTAAAATAATCGGTAAGGAACATGAAAATTAGTTTTTATACACATAATTTTAACATCAAACCGTCAAACCTAACTATTCAATTTAGTCCCAGGAATTTTTGACATAACATAGGAAAAAGTCGCTTAATCGCAAGTCTGAACAATCCTACAATCGTTAGTCGCATAACAGTGTCGTAACCGCAATACACGAACGTTATTGTTTATTGTGTTCTTATCGATATGTGCTTTGTACGGAACCAGTGTGTCAGTGCACAATGGTTGGAACCTTGGTTTTTGTAGAATCATACTTATACCTTTGGGTAGGTCACCGTGGCAAAGAATGGCATGATTAATTGATGTTTTCAAATCATTGTCAATCTAGTATTTGGTGTTGCAATTTATTTTGAGATACATTAATTAGTTTTGAGCTTATTGATTTAATCTAAAATACATAAGTAAAGATTTCTAGGCTAGTATATTTTTTATGAAATTTGTTAATTTACAAAACACTTATTTTGTACCTATTGAGGAAACTAAAGTTTATTTTTCGTGGACAAATACACGGTTTAAGTGTTTACTTGAACTTAAGTATGAAATGGTCAATGCCCACACGAGCGACGTAACGAACACTTTATAGATCAAAGTGTAGACCAATTCGCAGGAAACTTTTAAAAGCAACTGTTATACACACGAAATCGCATAATTTTCACCAAAAACCCGACAATATTCATAACTTAAACAGGTTTTGGACAATAAGTCTACACAAATAGTGTGTCTTTACCGTTTTTCATTTATTTTGTTGCGCTTTTGTTGTTTTAACTCCGTAACTTAATCTGGTGAAAAAATAATGACTAGGTTCAAAAACATTTTATGTCTTACAAGAATACTCAGAAATTTTATAAGAAAATATATTTGAAAGGCCAAATTAGTGCATAATTTTATATGATACTATGTAGCTCAAATATAGTACTTGAGAAGGGACCACTTTAATCCATACATCTCATGAAAACCTAATGAGATACCCGATTACTGCAGACGGTTGAATTGCAATTTGTCGTCAGATTGTCCTACAATCTTAACGTTCAGTGCATTATTGTTGATTGCATGGATGTAATAATATAGTAGTAACTACATATCGCAGACGTAAAATGGGTAGATACTGCAAAATTCCTTGCGGACATTACTGAATTATGTCAATAATATGAAAACTTTAATTGAATTTAAGTATCATGTCATGCAAATAATAAGTAAATAGAGGCCCTATACAGTATTGGGTAGATTCGGGCTATGTATGATGGTGAATGCAAAAAATGAGCATGGCACTTCCAGTCCTAAGAGCTCTATAGAACCCTTTGTTACAAAACATAATTAAGTAGAATTTCGTAACCCCACAGCCAGTAATTTTATAATGACAGACAAATTTACCACAGTCCACTAGCATTTAGCTCAATTGTTGTAACCATAGATCTAGATCGCAGATCAAACGCCCACAAACTTAGGTTTCGTAATTGTCCTCATAATACCAACTACCAAAAGTACAGTGGCGCCGACTGGGCCTATATCCTGATTCGTCGATAACACAAATAAATCTGATCCCTATTTTGAATTCCACAAGGTCCGTAATAGAATATTCAGTGACCGGAACATGTGCCATTCCAGTAACATTTTGCACGAACTTAATGTCCTCGATTCTATTGTCTTCGTCAATAGCTACAACTATAACTGCTGCTTTGAAATCTTATGGTTTTGTATTGTGAGCTCTAAAGTAGAGGACTTAAGGAAGATTCTGATGTGTGGGAATAGTAATTTTAACGTGGTATGCTGTGTGATATAATTATTTGTTTGTTATATATTGTCCACATAATTGCAGCTGTAGATACGTTTGGAAAGTAGGGCGGCATTGAGGTAGGCTTTTGAAAGAGATCGCGTTGGTCAGTGTCAATGAATTTGTTTCAGACATTACGCAAACGCCTGTGCGGTTGTGATTTTACAAATTGAATATCACTTAATTGTACATTCGTTGCAAAAGTGGTAAAATATTATGAAATTCAGATGCACTTCAAAGTTATATTGTAAATATTGAATTCCTATACTTGAGAGAGTGAAATTAATCTTGATACCTTTATGTGTTTTGTAAGTAAAAGGCAAAACAAATTCGTAAAGCTTGTACCTGAATGAGATTGAAATTATCCATGAGATAAAACACGAATTAGTCATTACAGAATACAGTGATAGATGTCGAAATTATGGATAACAAATATGAAAAATTGGGTGACCTTACTTTGTCGTGCCATTCAGTTCGTTTACCAGTTCATAGTAGCAGTTCAAAGTGGCACTGAAAGTTTCTATTGCTTAGGTATTCAATAGTTTTATTTCACTAGCAATACTTCTAATAACTTCCAAAATAATTATTTTCAACATCATTTCAAGTTTTCTCCTCTGTACTGTATTATAAAGCGCTAACTGATAATTCATTGTCTTATAACATAGTTACGTCATCAAGACTTTGTCTTAAGCTCTAGGTAGACCTATAGACCAGAGGTTGGTCCACAGCATTTGCGTAACTTCGTTGCGCTACCTCAACCTATTTTCTCTAACCATACCTAGTTAGGAATAGGAGAAATCTATAAGGCATCTAGTCTTAATAATCTTAACCAGAAGTGTAATTTGTTCCTGCATTTTTATGATTTACTCCACGTATTGACTAACCAGTTTTGGCGATTAAGATAAACTGTTTCCATGGAAATCCTATGAATAGTCCTACTACTATTAGGTACTACAGGCTGCTGGGCTGGGACTCAAGTTGCTTCTCTGAGAAAATGATTGTAGCGACAATTAACACTAGACTAAGTAACTATGTAGCAACGTGGCCATCTAACGTATACAATACAAATTCGACCAATCAGATTACGTAGCCTGAATCACGTCGGGGTCACCAATATGGACGAACGAGGCATGGTGTTCCTCCATTGAATATGGAGGAACACCATACCTCGTTCTTCTACAGGATATTTTTTTTATCAATGCATTATAACTGAAATAATCTATCTTAAAATGAAATATCAAATAATATAATCTCATATGATTGATATGATATTAATTTCTGCTATGCGACCGTCGCTTCTACATCCTTTCCTATAATGGTCTTAAGAGACGAGAATAGCTTACACCAATATCCTTGTTTCCTTCAGTCACCTTGGGCAGACAGCAATCGGTCCTAACGTTATTGATCATGACATAAAACTTAATACAGAACTATGGAAAACACCGCTTGGAACTCCATTCTGACCATAAAAGAACATTAGAAACTATTGTATAAAATATAATTGATACCATAAATATCAATTAACAACATTATCTGGTTAAACTAGAGTATCAATAACTGATAATAATCGTATAAAAACTATAAAAGGAACCCATTGTTCTTAAAAAGGCTTCATTGCGTGTTAACAACAGCGATATAATAGATTCAGGAAGTTCTAGATTAATTGTAGTTAGATATCCATCAGATTAAAGATTCCTCGTTATATTTACTACAACATTTGTACTATTTTACAACAAACTGAGGAATCCTAATAATAAATTCAGTATTTGATTCTGTGTTTACAAGTTTATATCACACCACGTTATAATACAAAGCGTCTATAATTTTTTTGTTTACCAAAGATCCATTTTCTACCATCCAGATCATAGGCTTACATAATCTTATTTAAATATAACATTAATCGGAATGTTCTATCTCTAAAAACTTCTTTCAAAACTACTTTACAATTTCTTACCCCTTACATACATAAACCATCCTGTATCTCCAAGAATTAGCAAACATTCCTATTCCTAAGTCCACTAGCTTTACAAGCAAAACCAGTTCCTTTTACACGAAAAGGCTCACTTTCATTAATCGACCTTTAACAATTTAAATTATCCACTTTACTTACTTAAATCGCAGTCGCGTGCTAGATCTAATTTATAAAAATGGCCGCCAAGCAATTCCAATTCTAACAACTCGTAAGAACTCAATTAAGATTTTAAACTTGCACGTGTTGGTTCTTGACGCCTAACGCCAATTAACTCAAAATATACTGGTTAATAAAGGTGTAAAAGATTACGGGGATAAGGATGAGATAGTCGAATCTTATATTTAAACTATAAATTCTGATCCAGACTATACAATAAGACTGGAAAATAATAATTCAAGCATTAGCGAATTTGTTAATAAAAAAAGTGACTTAAAGTGTCAGCTTGGTGTAACGCTGCTATCCTTTTTCATTATTAAACAAATGGCAGTGATAAAAGTATACTTACACCTAGTGCCGGTAGATATTTACAGATTTTACTAAAATTACTTTCGATTTTATTTACTGAGAGAACTTTTCCAAAGTGAAATCAAACGAGGAATGCCATTGATGACAAAAAGAAGCAATTAATTAGGCGGACAGCACATGAGCTGCCGAAGGGATGTAGATTCATCAATGTCAATCGACATAGAGAATGCTAGGTAACTTTCACATAACATTTTGATTGACGTTAAGACTTACTTAATTAAGTTACACATACCATCGTAACGGCGTAATAAGAATTAGGTAACAATAGTGCCAAAGAATCATTAAAAAAATTTTTGACTGAAATTATGAAAATCTCATGTAACTAGTCAAAAGTATACATGAAAAGTGATAATAGTATGAAAGTAAGAAGACAATATCTTCTATCACCAATGTAAAAGACAATGAAAGAAAAAATAAAAATACTAGATAAGGAGATCCTTAGAATTCTATGCGTGAAGCCAGTTAAAAATAAATTAAAACGTGTTTATTGCCTGCACTTAACGTATAAATTCGAACAACAAATCAGTTTGATGTATGGACACGTACATTGACTTTTCTACGCTGATCTAAACTGTCAATATATGCAAATATGGCGGATATCTGATGTCCTGGCGCACGTGGGTTAGTTTAAGTCGCTTCTGTCGTTTAATAAAAAGATTAGTGGTGTTGATTCGGCCCACGGAGGCGCGTTCCGTGTTTCTGTTCCTGTATAAAGGGTGATACACAAAATCTATCTAACTTGAAATTCATACTCAGTTAAAGATGGTAAGTTATGATGCCACGGTCCGCTTTCAATCAAATCTATTAGACAGCAGAAAGAAGGAGAAGTTAAATACCAAAAATGATCTTGAAGGGCCAAATTTTGTCGTTTGTGGCACAAGATCCTGCAAGTCAGTTACAATAAACATAACAGTTTAGTATGTCCTCAGATACTAGCTGTGTAACTGTCAAGAAATTTCAAACATTCGCAGTATATTTGGTGTTATGTACTGGAAACCAGTATCGCATAATCCAACGTAGAAACAACAATACAAATGTGTATTCACCTCAACATGAACTCGTATTTCTCGTTGCTTAGCTAGTCGCCTGTTTAGAGATAAATGTCACATGTTTTGTTAGACATTGCTATTTGATGTGAATTTCGCGCTTGCTTCCACCATCATGAATTTGACATGAGCTACAACTGTGACATTTATATTGTTTTAGTTGTTGTAGGTACTTTAATTTAAATTCTGTTTCGGCTTTTTAGAAATGGAATCTAAAACAAAATAATTTACAAATTCAAGATAATTATTTGGGACTAATGAAGGATTGTATATTGGAACAATTTTTTTAGAATCTTATCAAACAGTTGATCTTTGAGGAGTTAAGTTTAATAAAACTGATGTATAATGTTCTAAAATTATTAAGATTAATGATAATTATGATTCTAAATGTAGCTATAACAGTAACTAAGAGATGAGTGAAAGCTGAAAATATTTTCAAAACATGACGTCAAACATTTTCCCTTTCATCTTTGCGAATTACTTTTACTACAAACATTAAGCAGTACCTACATAACCTTTGCTCTAGTTCTGTAAATAAAAAGACCATAGAACTAGGCAATTCCGTGTTACACGGGCAATAAAGATGATATCAAACGTCTGTACACGCTCGAAGACGGTGTGAAAATGACGAAGTGAAAGTGGGCCCTACGCAGTGACAATGTAATCTGCCGATCTCACGCGCATCTCGCTTTAAGCGATAAATGCGCACGCGACGCAAAACGTGCTGTCTATTGTGTAATAGTGTCTAAATATTTCGATGGATTTGGAGATTCGTGTTAATTGTAATTGCTTTTGAAAAGTTGTCACGATTTATGTGTTGTGACGGTTCAGTTATTGAGTCAGTAAACAACATAAAAGAGATATATTGTTTTTATACCTTGGCCAAATAGTCTCCTTCCAAGCGAGACAAGATAAAGAAGTTGCTCGACGCACCGAAAATGCCTGGAAGAGCTATTGGTCGATGAAAGAACTACTGAAAGGACCTCTACCTCTTTCGCTTAAAAGAAAACTCATGGACATGTGCATTCTCCCCACCCTCACCTATAGAGCGCAGACATGGTCACTAACGCTCCGTCAGAAGTCCGCACTCGGGGTTTGCCAACGAGCTATGGAACGAAGCATCCTGGGAGTCAAACTTACGGACCGCATAAGAAACTCGATGCTTCGTTCCAAAACACAAATTGCTGACGTAGGCCAAACAGCTGCCAAATTGAAGTGGAATTGGGCTGGCCACATCTACCGCATGTCGGAGGAGCCATGGGCTAAAGTAACCACAGAGTGGGTCCCGAACGGCAGGAAACGACAGCGCGGCAGGCCCAAAAGGAGATGGCGGGATGAGCTGGACATTTACATAAAGGATTGGCCCCAGATCGCAACTGACCGTGAGAAATGGAAAGAGGGAAGGGAGGCCTTTGCCCTGCAGTGGGACATTACGGGCTCATAATTATAATAATAAATAAATTGTTTTTAGTACATTACTATTATTGCAAAATACTAGTACTCCCAACTTAACTAAATATGCTTGTAGTCGGAGTAGGTTTAAGCCAATACTCAATAATACAACGCCTTTAGGCGCAAAATGTTCAATTAGCAATAAGTCCAGCTGTAGCGTCCAGGTTTTGAACTTAGATCCATAGATTACCAGGCCAAATAGCTTAGCTGTTGGGCTAAATTCATTAGAACCACTTGACAATGTATATGTATTTTTGTTCTTATAGGTATCCTTCAAAATTATTTTTGTATGACTAAAGCCAATTTCCCTAGTAACAACGAAAAATGTATTTTAACTTCAACTTCTCCTTGAGTTATACTTAACTTAACTAAACCATTAATAACTGCAAACCAAAACATTCGATTCTGACCTACATCAATTAGGATCATCAACTGATCATTGTTTCTGACAATCTATGCATCGATATTGTATGGATTATGGCCTTGTTCTTTCAACTTGATTGCTTCGGGTTTTCAATCAATCATAGTTTTAGGTCATAGCTTGTTTTGTGTATTAGGGTGATTAACGATTTATTTGGACCCTAGATTAACCTCAGTCATTAAGCTTTTAATGAGCTTACAGTTTTTAATTGCGAGTTGAAAAAATATTTTCCATGTAAAATGAGTAAATTCTTGAAATCATCTTTAAAAATTTCAGAGAAGATTTACATTTACAATCATTTCTTTGAAATCTAAGATGTACTTCATACTACATGATAACGCAAGTTTTCCAGAATTAAAAAAAAACCAAGAAGCCAAAAATCTGCACATTTTTATCAACAATCATGAGATCATTCGCTGTAATTTATGAAAATGACAAAATACCTTAAATACTTTTGGTTAATTAATTCTTATTTCAACGTATTATTTGCATTTTATATTAGAAAATTATACATATGACATTTAAGTTTATATATTATCTACCTACGTCGTAAGTGATAAAGTCTTGCTAGTTTATCTAATGCTAACGATTCCATATAAATAGATATAGCTAATGTCTTTGAGCTTTGCAAGTACACACGGCTATATATTTCCAGTATAAGTTGACCTCGCGTTGCTTGGCTTTCCATACAAGTTCCATACAAGAGATCAAGTTATACTGAAAATATATAGCTTAATATGTAGCCGTGCGTACATATTGGATAAATCAGGTATACATACATGAGACGAAGTGTTACGCTGACACGTAGAATGAGTTCTAACTAAAAATCCAAAATGTGCAATGTGAGCAATTGAAAATCAAATTCTGAGACGTCAGAGGTGCTGGCCAGCTATGAACTCAGACCCTCCTGCATGGAAGGCAACTGTTCAACCGTTAAGCTATCAATGAAATACAAAAATGCATAAGGCTAAATAACAAAAAACCTTATCAAACAAACAAATCCTTTTTATTGTATGCCAGTTCAATTATGATTGATAGACAGACTGAACTCCGATTACATATTTCGAAACTCATAGAATAATTAGTGATGTGTAACCGTAAAGGGTAGGTAATTTATTTGATAATAAAAAACCAGTTGTAGATGTTAAAATGCAAGATTATCACGCCACATAAGGCCTGAGGCGAGAAGTGAACTTCTAAATAAACGAAGGCCTTGGACGACCTTGCGTATGGACGCATTAATGCAGCAGAGTAACTAGTAATTTCAGAAGAATATTTTGATGCTACAACAAAATATAATCCATGCATACTTAAAAATAATAAAGAAAAAATTTTTAAAGAAAAAAGGCCGTCATAATCCACACACAGCACAGAAGAAGTAAAAAAAAAAAGAAAAAAGGACAAGAAGAAGAAGCCTGACTAATATTCATGTAATAAAATTATGGCATCACGAGTTTAATATTTTAATTCATATAAACAATGACGATTATGACAATAGTCCATTATTTTAGAAAACTCAATAATTTATAGACGATAGACAACGTAACCACAACTCTATGCCAGAGCACTCATGACCCAAATTTTTGAAATATAATTTAATCTTAACGACTTTGTGGCTAGATTATTAATTATAAAATTTTATTGCGTTTTGAAATTAGTTTTGTTAATTGAACAACGAAACTAAAATTTTATTCCTTGTGTTAAACGAATACCGATTATAATTTTACGAATGATCATACCAATAATAGAAACCGGTAATTATAAATCTAAGCGTCCCCATTTACGGAAACCATCTTTCTATCAGATAATATAATAATAAACTGTCGTTAATAATATTGATAGGAATTACAAGTGGAAGAGATTTCCTCATACTTTACTGCTTTTAATTTAAATTTATTCATTCCAACTCTGATTCGAAACCCATCTATAATATTTCATAATAATATTATTATTGATTCCACCTACACAAGAATAGCTTAAACGTACGATCTCAAAAATATTTAATTCGTTATTAATATTGTCTTTCTTCATTTTGGTAGATTCTTTATTCTCTAAGATAATTCACGAAGAAGTTCAGTTCTGTTTAATCGTGATAGGTTGATCTCAAATTCTTAAGCCCTCCCTTCTACTTTTCCATTGCATATCGACGAAGGGATTTCAATATACTGAAAAGATCCAACCACTGTTTCAATCGACAATATATTGTAAAGAGACTACTTTGTTATCTATATTTATAAATTAATCTCTCTTTTAGCAACCTTATCGTTGTTTATAAAATGTTGTAATCTCAAAATGCTAAAATTATAATTCAGTCATTATAATTAGTATAGCTAAACTTAGGAACATGAAGGCTACTTATGCATGTTTTATTATTCATACATAACTTATTACTCTTCTTTATTTTTATCCACTTAAACATTCACTTGCAATTTCATTTAATTCGACCTTACAAGATGCGCTAGTGTTGTAACACTATCGTGTCAGTCCTCTTAAATTGCTGGCCTGACATTTAGCCCGCAAACATTTTAAGTTCGTTGCCTTTAATCCAACGATTGCAGGATGTTAGATTCTAAATTAAGAGCTAATTGTAGGCCAAATGCTAAATGCGTTGACTTACCTAACTTATATGTTACTGTGTTGAGTAAATATCCGAGGTTAGGCAGATATTTATATACAAATCTGTCTAATGCATTTATTTTAGAGCTTAATAAATATTGTAATTTAATATATTCAGTAGTATTATAAATATATTTGAATTGTACATGGTTTATGTCATACATTATATTATACGTCTTATAACCTATTCTTTGGTTTACATGAAAATGCTCATAACATTTTTTGTTTTGTTCTAGGTAAGCAAATCATCAAGCTATAACAATACTTGCGTTGGTGTCACCAATCACGTATGTAACTATTAATAGGGTGCGCTGTTTCCATAACGTATAAATTGCGTGAAGTGCTCGCCACGGCTCTCAATCCAAGCCTCTAACATCAGTTCTTCAGTAGCCAATATATAACTTACAGTTACTATAATTTAATAGAATCTTGTAATCTTGTCTTTTACGAATGTCTTATCTTTTACGAAACTTGCATCAAGGAAGTGATACATTCCTAGCCGTGAACTCAGAGCTCTGTAACCTAAACATTATTAACATACGTTAATAAAGCCTTCACTTTATACTATTTGAAAAGTAGCCACTACAACAATGATAGTACTACAATATCAAAAATATGTAACAAATAAGTGGCGTCCCCGAAGACAGTAAATTAATGCAAATCTGAGTCGAAAATGTCGTGCAGCCGACATCCTGGTGCCAATGGTTCAGTAGGTGTGACGAAGGCCGACCGGTAAAATCAACGCTTGAACTCGAATACAATGTCGTCGATATAGTAGAATAGTACTAATGCTTCGCAAGGGAAAGTTCTGTTTCTTAAGCACAGTTTAGTATTATTGGTCTGGATTTAGGGTTCATTTCAAAGTTGTCTTTTAACGCTTAAGCATGTGCGCATTGCTCAACATTATTTTTGGTTAAATCAATATCGCCATATTTAACTAATTTCAATATACTGCTAAACTAAAATTCCTTCAAATTATGTATGGCAGTTTAGTCGCAAGAACATCCATCGGTTTTCACTAGTAGTTACGTTTATAGAGATCGCTATTTGGATATGACTTGTTATAAAGTAATTTGCATCTAATTTAGGCACAATGTGTATTTGTCATCGGTGGTCACGGAAAAACGTGTCAAAACATCGCAAGCATGTTTCAGTCTTTCAATCATAACTTTATTAACATATTCTACAACTTATATTGGTGCTGATTCTGTTGTTTACAAACTTAACTAATTCAATCTCAATATGTCTCTTTCTAAAAATAATATGAGAAATGAATGGAAGATCTATTTTAGTCCTATCAAATTAGTTTACTTGCTTGTTATCAATGTGAATTTAGTCGCCAGCGCCATGAGTTGTGTCTAATTTTCCGTAAATTACAAGGATATTGACTAATATGACAATTCGAAATATTTTCTGATCTTTTTCAATTACTTTAGTAAGAAAGAGATATAGTGTGATTAATAATAGTTTAGTACGATGTGCAACAGAATCAGCATCATTATCACAGACTTCATTCTTAAAGAAGATGTCACAAGGAAATCTACAAGTAATAAATAAATCTAACGAGTTTAATGGCCTAACGCCACCTGCCCGTTACCCATGAATAATTGGCGTGAATCCATCGTATCAAGTGTTTAACTTGGCAAAGTATAACAAACATGCTAATGATGTTACTTCGCTGTATGGTTCCCAGCTATAAATCACCGTGTCTTTTCATAGATGTCGTAAGAGATGATCGTGTTGGTGAATGGAATCAGCTTTTTCTAGTACACTGAAAAAAATTTCAGCGCAGTTGGCCTGTAACTCAATTTTCCCTAAACATTACAAAAGTTAAAAGATAATAGTCGTTTTGCTATGGATGAAGAAAGTACCTGGTGGTAATAAAATAAATATGTATATAGGTACAACCTGTATTGGAAATGCGTAGTGATATTTAAGGGTGTGGAGCCGTCCCATACGTTTGGGTCGAGTAATTATTAAAGTTTTGTATGGGACAGCTGATATTTTTTCGCGATTACGATATTATACGATATAGAGAAAATTATTTAGTTTGATGGTCTGATCCACGTCCTTATATGACCTTATATGACCAAGCATTTCTGATAAAAAACAAGAAAAATAAAGTTTATTTTTATTTTACCAAAGAACTCAACATAAGAATAAGCTAAGTTGATTAATAACTTAATCAATCTTACTCATTGTTTTTGTTTCAACGCAAGCGTCGTTTAATCACCCAGAATTGATACAAGTTGCAGTAAATTTTAAAATAACTGGGTGCAGTTCCAATAATTTATGCTTGTCCTGAACTTTAGTACTAAATTGTACGAAATGCTAGATCGCTGACTGTTTGGTAAGAACAATGAGTTACTGAGGCATTACTCATAGAATAATCTTGGTTAATGTCAGACTAGAAGATTGATGAATAAGACTTAGTTCTAAAAGTGATTTTTTTAATATTTCACAATTTGGTTGAAACACTTATAGATAAACCCATAAGCGGTTTTTACATTTGTTTACAAATTTTGGATACTCTCAGGAAAACTAAAATATTATCAAAATATTTCAAACTAGAATTGTTTATCTTATTTCCATTTCTTTTTGGCAAAATCTGTTATTTCTTTTATAGGAATTTTGTAATATTTATATAGAAAATTAAGAAAATCCCATAGGTACCTTCGCTAATATGCTTAACTATAAAAAAGCAAGATCTTTATCTTATTTCCATTTCTTTTTGGCAAAATCTGTTATTTCTTTTATAGGAATTTTGTAATATTTATATAGAAAATTAAGAAAATCCCATAGGTACCTTCGCTAATATGCTTAACTATAAAAAAGCAAGATCTTAACAACTAGTTAAAAAAACTTTCTAACAACAAAGTTATCAAGGTCACTTAACAATTCCCGTCCTTTATTCAAATACTTTCTTTCGTATTATAGTCGTTAGAGAAAAATCTAAATTAAGTCCAGAGGTATTATCTGCCAATTTACCTTCATTCATATCTGTACTCCCAAAACTTTCACTGACTTCGTTATTCATTGTATCATCTATAATTTCAGCCTACTTATTTACACCTCCATGCATTCCAATATAATGAACCTTGATTGTTACTTGAAGAAGTAAAAGTATTTCTCTGGCAAACCTTAAACAGGAAGGCTTAGATACTTGGGCCCAAGGTAATTTAGCAATAGCCTATAGCATGGCACGCTCGGGGCACTTAGTTCTTTGTACTAGACCAGTTATGTCTTACAAAACGACGCCTAGAAACCTAACAGTAATAATGATGATGTTAAGTAATAGAGTGGTAAGTTTAGTTAGATCAATCTTAGATTAAGGCATAAAGATCTAACGTAACTGTTAATTATTAATATTCGAATAGTCAATAGCTAGGCAATGTTCGTATAACTATCAGTTAGTTTTTTATGATGTCCATAGAAATAAGACGTTTAATTCAAAGATAAAAATAAAGCTGAATTACACGAAGGGCTATGATCCAATAATAGTTAAACAAATGAAACGAAAGAAAAAGAAAGTGAAATCATTGACATTGCTCTTATTAAATGTACAACGGCTGATAAACAGAGCGTACTTAATGCTACAGATAGTTTTAAAAAGAAAGTGATTGTTAGTGCTGTAATCAATTGATTTTACGCATGATATGTAATCGATTGTTGATACTCCGATACCAATACGGAAAGATTCACAGCGGAAGCGTTTATTATCGCTAAATAACATTCAATTTTCAATCCTAATCTGTTTGTAATAAATACGATATTTGTATAGAATTCTTAATACATTTTCATTGTTTAAGTAGTAAAACGGATCATTCTACAAATATCAGAATTGTTGCAACTTGTTTTATTGGTTATTTTAATATAATTCTACATCATCTTCTGAACACAAAATAATTATTTCCCATTATGACCTACTAAATTCTTGCAACTTTGATTCTTGTACAATATTTACCATAGGCCAAAGCAACAACATAACTGGACGTTTATCAATATCTATTTTAACTTTGCTTACTGTAAAGGAAGCAGTATTAAATTCTTACAACAATATAAACGTATTATCGTACGCGAACATAATGTATGTTACAGGTTACTACATGCATTCGCTCTCAACTTTAATCTAAATAGTGAATGTTCATAATAACAGACGCAAAATATATTCGTGCACATCTCGATCAGTTCAATTGACCCGATTTCGAAGGCAAGGCGACAGAGCCGTGCGCATCCGATCACCTCGGTCCTTGGCACAGAACGAATACACTTCCATGGATCACATCACAGGCCCTATTGTTGTTTAATAGACAATGTTGACCTACAACGAACATCTTTATGATGCGTAAGAGTGGATTTGTGGAGGGCATTCAGTAGAATGGTTCGGAATGCTAATATCGAATTTGCATTGTAAAGGAATTTTGTGTGAGATGGGAATAAAAGGAATGATCGTTGGTGGTATGTTTGTTGGAAAGTGAGTAAGCATGCAAATAAAATCTCATAAAAAGCTTAACATATGCTTAGTCCAGTGCCAGTGCACATATACCTATAAACTCACATTTATGATCGTGGTATGATGTCTTTAGTTCCAAAGAGGTAGACTTCCCATTAATTTAATAAATCTATTTACAATTACCTACGTCTTACGAGAGATGGTTGCCTTATTATACGCTTGAGATGCAATATATTGCTGATAAACTAGCAGCTACTGCTAGCAACAAAATTGAGTTCAATTAACAATAATCTGCTCACTAATAAAATAATATAAAAGCTAATAAAGTAAATAGAAATAAAGCAACAGCAATAAAAATATATTATTCTAATAATTTGCACTTAATCAATTGACTAACAACTTAGTCCCACTTTCTCGCAATAAATATATCTTAAATAGTTGTTTGACATGGTATAAAATCTGCTCAAAGATAATATATTCATTAATCAGTCCCCCTGCGGCCATTTCGTTTATAACTTGTAGATACTTGTTATGTAAAAGAAAGCTTTTGTTAACATATAACTTTTATATGTAGATGATATTGTAGCTTTGGGAATTTCTAATACACTTTCAATCGTCACCTTTTCTATGACGTCATAAGTATAGTAATGGGAGGTTTGGTGATGATGATTGATGTTGGGTGGAGTTTAATTCACAAGCTATTTGCCATTACTTCCGATGACACCCACAGGTTCGTATGTAACTCCTACAACACTAGATGCATTAGTCACTAATAGTTTATTATAGGATGGGTAAGATTATACTGCGATTCTGCAATATGCCAATCAAATATTGATCCTTGGCTTGTTTATTGCAATGCTACAGGGATCTTGTTCCACAATGAACGTTCACATCACACATTTTATTAATTGCTAATAAAAGCATTGACTGTTGCTGTTAACATAAATGAACTTATTTTTATAAATTACCTTAAAGTAGCTGATACATACTCAACTTCTACTTAAGCTTAATAATTAAATTGTGTTTTCTAATAACCAACCGAGTACCTATTTCATAAATATTACTATCATCATTCTTTGAAGATATTGCATTTAAATCAACGCATATTTTTGCAACGGACACCATGAAAGGGATTCCCTTGCAAACAGCCATTTCTATGGAACATGAATAAGACAAGCCACAAACAAGGAGTTTACATAAGAATCGAGAATAGCTATTGATATTACCATTCATGGTGAATCGCTTATTTTCCATACGTACGAACTAACATGAGTTATAATATTTTACCTTCTCTCAAACTTCATTGTATTTAAAAAATATTTATTTAAAATATAGGTAACTATCATTATAGATTACATTAACATACCTTTTTCTATCACTACAATCGTAACAAAAATATGTGAGAACGATTTTCTGACACTACATCGTCAATTGATCCGCCTTTCACCTCAAACAGTTTTGTATCTTCTTCCTATTTGTCTTGATCTTCCTCTGCTACCTATTTCTCAACAATTATTATTACAGACATACTACTAACAAGAATTTATTGCATCAGTTACGTTCACTTTAATACTAAAAACTGATAATTTCTGACACTCCTCATCACAAGGTAATTTAATTAACACCCAGATTACATAATCATTAACTGTTTTATCAAACCATTAAGACAATTACTATGATTGATCAATCGTCATTGTTAGTTATTTTATTTAAACAAAGATTATCCCATGATTCAAGTATCGCAAGTGAGTGGAGGTGACCTTTCGTCTGTGTAAACAAAGTTATTAACAGTTACAGCTTTAGCATTGTTTATGTTGTATTGTAAATGTTAATTAGTAGTAAATCTCAAATTAAATGCCAAGGATGGAGAGACATCGGTGTTAAGCTTTGCGCATTATATGACAGACTATATTCCTATCATAAAAGTGAAATATAGAAATTGTGTCTTATTACCACCTGTGACCCAGAACAATATTTATATCAGCGCTATATGTCCATTAAAGTTGTAAGTAATAAATCAATGGATATCGGAACATTTTGAAAATGGCCATGTGGATATAAGTCACAAGAATATAACAACTTTTTTGTGAACAGCTACTAAACATAAATTCTTACTTGCATGTTATTAAAATTCAGACTCCGAAACCCAAATGCTAGTAGAAAGTGACATCTCCCAAAGGTATACTCATTTGACATAGGGATTAAAACGAGCAATATATTAGCAGCATTGAATGTAAACTATGTATAAGTAGGTAAATCCGGTACCCACCAATCAGCTTTTACTTTCAATGAGACTGCGCCTGCGTTGCTTCCGCGAATGAAAGTGCTTGAGTAACAGCCGCATATTTTTATCGATATCGATGATATTTTAAGTCGATTTTTTAATAAATGATCGATATTTCGTTAATTAATGTGGATGAAAATAGTGAGAATTTTCTTTGTTTATCTTTATGTTATTTTAATATACATACCCCCTAAGCCTGATACGCTAAAAATTCCTAAGTTTTTTGTTTGTCTAGTCAGTAAATCCCAATATCAAATGATTACAATCAGAAGGAAAAACAATCGTTAAGTTACATAATAATGATAGGTTATAAACTAAACTAATACTTTATAGTTCTTACGATAAGATAACCATGGTTTTTATATACAAAAACTAATTCCATCTATAGCGTCAAAAACCTTTTCTATAAATAATTCATCACGATATTTTTTTGCATTAAATCGAATTCAGTTCCGCGTTCAGACAAAAAAAAACTACTTTATTTTGTTTGGTTTAAAACCTGACTTATAATAGTACCATGACAATTATCTTAGGTTTACAAAAAGCAATACTATTTTAGTAAATGTAAACGGACACTTATAATAATAATGATGCAATAAAAGTTAATTTAAAAAAAATTGTATATTTCACAAAACTGATGTTCAATCGTACTTACAATCTTAAATCCTTAATACACATTCTTTTGATTGACATCTAATATGTGAATACAGCTTGCATATTATATAGGTACTTATTGTAAGATATAGAGTAATTTTAAAAAAATGCTATGAATATCTACGTATTATAAATATTCCGTAATTTACCTATCGCTATTATAATATTGCTATTTATTGAATACTCCCTGTATAAAATTAAATTAAATTCCCTATAATGGTGTAGAAAACATCGATAACAATCACAAACGGCTTATTCGCACCACTATCAACAGTTTATCATCGGGTATGCTGATCAATGACAGCGAAACTTTCTTCTTCAAACACTTGACGTGCGTACAACGCATTATCCTTACTAATATGAAATAAGTCTCTTTATACTGAACGTATAATTTCTCTTTTTACTTGTTTTAGCGATGTAAAAACCAGTTTAACAAGGAAATCGATTATGTTTTTGATTAAGGTGCAAGTGCTGCCATGATCTTTAACCTGAAACACGTTACGATGCACGTGGTTACAACTGGTACCAATATAGTTTTTTTTATAAAAAAGCCCTACTATTTCAATTTCTACAAAGCACTTGGTATCTTAATCTATAATTAAATGAGAAGTGTGTCTATAATAGGCAGTTGATTGGGGAACCAAAAAATTTACTATTTGAAGCTTTGTTTCCATTGTAATTACTTTTGTTTTGGAATTCATTTTTGCTTATATTTTTCTCTATACCTAAGGTCAGTAGTTAGCAAGAAATTATAGTCTATATAGTTTACCAGTAGAAGGTATCTAGTTTAAAAATAATATGTCTTGTTGCCAACCTGCTACGTTTTCATGTAAGATGTTTATGTCCATAATTGGAAATAATTGTCATGCATTAGGCTGAGCTTTCTCACAGCAATCCAAGCGCAAAATTTCCACTTTGGTAAAACAAACAATAGCTTTCCTAAAGATTAAATGGCCATCGAACCTCAGTTCCGTCGCCACACCTTCGACCATGAACTTGATGGTCAATTTCCCGAAGCCATTGTTTCTCGCGTAAATCTGAAATTTATCTGCTGCTTTCACTACTATTTGTTACTAGATTTTCTTTTTGTCTAGATGCCATTTTATTAAGAGAGGGATAAGTAGGAAGTTATTTAATTACATTTCATTTTGGTATCCAATGCATATCTGTAGAAAGTGTGTCATTGCAACAGCAAATTGTATTTTTTACTTCCACCATTTTACTACGTGATCGTAACTTCTTCGGAGACACTGAAGCCAAGAATAAGCTGGTATCAGGATTTTTCTGTCACGAAAAAGCGTTACGGCCGCGTGGAGGGGGTAGACGATATATCCGTTGAAGTTTCACTAATTCTACTATGTGTCCCAGCACACATTTGTTGGTTTTTTCATATTTAAATAACTTCAATATTTAAATATTGGACTTGTGTAACCAGTATTCGTAAGATACAAGTTCTCCTACACAAACCACCACTTGGTTTGATTTCAATTTGTATTATGAAAAATGAACGTTGGAACCAACCATGGAACCTTGCAGGCTTGCACCTAGAATCACGACATTTTGAATGTGACTGCTAAGGGCCAGCTCAAATAAAAAACGATGACTTTAACTACACAAAATTATATGAAGATTTTGACAAGAATTAGTTCTATTTTAACTATTGTACTAACTGAGTCACAATTTATTGTAATTAGTTTGCTTTGTTTAAATTTGTGATCGGAAATATACATTCAAGTAGTTTAACAGTTTTCTATCTATCTATATTTAATTATACTTATTCTCAGTTTTGATAATGACTACTTATGCCACTGTAGTTTTACTCACCTAGTAGTGAGGCATGCACTTGATAACAATAAAACATTTTTGCATTCAAGGGTAATTTCTCCGATTGTTTATTTACTTCCTATAACATCAAGTACCTTGATGACCCCAGTCATCTGTCTGAATCATTTAACACAAAAAATACATTAAGCGTTGCAATTTTATACACCCTATCCGGATTTGTCACGGCCTCATAAAATTATACCTCTTCCAAGCCTTCGTTCATCATCATTATCAGCCCTTATTTGTTCAGTGATCGTTAAATCGATTGTATGTGTTATCTCTTTCTCAATGTCCATATCTATCTTTTATTATTCTTTTTTGTTTTAATTTTTTTAATAGCAGTATTGAACCTTTTGTCACCAGATCTTATATAACCTTTCTAATCACAACTGGTCTCCTATGGCCGAGAACAATACTAATAATGTCTGCGTTTCGTCACATAATGTATTATTAAAATGATCATAGTAATTTCCGTCACTGTTTTATTACTACATTTTTTTTTTATATTTCATTCTTTTTGTAATTCAAGGCGTTATTAATATCACATCTTGTCGGTAGAGCTATTTAAACTGCCATGCCACTGCTATTCTCCAAAGCATATATTTACGCGTCGTATCAAATGATATTAATATGATAATACAACGACAAGGCAATGCAGTTATTCGTGTCTTATTATTGACCATATCAATGGTGGGTTCCATACTTCTACGTCGATGGTTCCATAATCAAAGTTCTCTATAATTAACATGGCATACCAAACTCAACGTCTAATAACTCGTGACTGACCGTAATGACGGAATAATACATAATTGAATTAGATAACGGAATAGTATCAGTTAGTACGACATACCATTTCATTAAAACAATTGACATGCCCTTGATTAAAGTCACGAATGTCCTTAATGTAGACATCTTAAGTGTGGGTGTTCTAAGTATGCTTATGAGAGATTTAATGAGAGAATGAAGCCTTATTTGTATAATGAATGTGGTATACCTTAAAAACTAGTTTTGTACCAATAATGTTGCAAGAAAAGTAAGTAATGCATTGCCTGGAAATGACAGGATAATTAAAGGAAATAGCGAATTGAATGTATGATTAAAAATTCAAAGAAAATTAGTTTTCTTAATACCTGCGAAATACGAATTGTGTAATGTTTCTAGATTTATTGATGAAGGAAGCATGAGCACCGAAATAATTAAGTTACTGCTGTAATAAGTAGATAATAACTCTTTAATCATAGCTTATCCTCTTGCAAATACTTAATATTAGAAATTTCTCTCTAAAAATTTTCTCTAAAATTAGTATCACTAAGATGCAACAAACACAAACTAAGTGCAAAACATCAAATCAAAAGTGAGGGCGGCAGTCGGCACGCATGCGCGAGAAATGACACAGTAGCCGGTGACTGGGCACGCGCTTGCGCACGCCAAGGTCGCCGTTCACCGCTCAACACCCGCGCCGACTAGTTCGGTGACCGATCTGTTCAATATTAGTTTTTAATTGATTGAAAATTTTATCATACCTAATATTGGATGGTCTATATATTATAATTCCGTAGACAATGACGATCATAAGAATTCTGAACATGATAATGAAAGTACACTAAGCGACATAGGTACGTAAGTAGATAAACTTAACGTAATTTTGAAATTTAATTATCATAGAAAATAATCATCGTTCATAAAACTAGTCGATAAAGTTATGGTATTATATAATAATAGTGTTATTAATTATGATGTTAGTAGCTCCACTGTTCATAAATATAGTAATGAATTCTATAAATAGTATAATGAATTTAATAACTTAGATTTGAAAACACTAACCTTGTTCTGGATTCATACAGAATTCTAAATAGTTGCTGATCACAGTTGTTAAAAACAGACTCTTCATATTTAACTTGCCAAATATGTGACGGACCGTAATACCACAATCTATAATAATAAGCTATGCCTGTAACTCCGCGTAGCAAGATTTTCATACTCCTTCCAACCACTATTTTAGGACTTAAGGGATGGATTTTCGTAACATCTTTTCGTAGCTGATATAACTTACACCGTTTAAGGAACTCACCTGCCAAATTTCAAGTTTGTAGGCTTTATAGTTCCTGAGATTACGTGATTAGTCAGTTTTTTTTGGTGCATTTCTCTCGCTTTCCTCTCAGGGAGCCTTCCCTGCTTAATCAATTAAGTAGCGAGAGCAGAGGGCCTCCAGCCAGGCACCAATTTAAGCAACAAGAAATCTAAGGACACCACTTAGTGGGACTCTGGCCAGGGCTTAGGGCGTTGCGTTGCTGGGGGGAATATAAGAGGGGACCTACTGGATCTGGTTATGATTATTATTAGGGAATTGTTTATAGACAAAGTAATGGCTCAGTGCGCGCTGGCACGAGCTAAGGTCGGGGTGGATGAGTAGTCAGTGAGTGGTATTTCGCTTTTATAAATTAAAATTTTATGTATTTTACAAGATATTATATGGATGGGCAAGAATGCTATACAGAATTGAACTTTCCCGACCGTAATGCTTATCGTAAAATGATTTGATACTTGATTTTGGTCGCAGGAACGAGAAATAATACTCCACTGTAATACAGTACAAACTAGTACAGGGAGTATTGCGTTTTGTAATCGTGGCCTAAAGTTAGAAAACAAAAAAATTGAAAAAAAATTGTAACTTGTAACTTATCAATAAATAAATAAATACATTGTAGACTCTGCCAGAATATTTAAAAATAAAAGGTAAATTGTTTTTACTTTTACCTCAAACATACAGAAACGGTACAACACTCCTTGAAAAAAATTTCGCAATAAAAATAATTTGAATATAAAATGTAACAGACGCATTGTTGGAATACATAAATAGGTACTAAACTGCGGAATTTTTGCTGAGAAAAGGTTACATACAATATTATTTGTTCTATATCCACCTTCTACTCAATATTTTGTGTTAGCTACGTTAATTTTACCTCGATCTAATCTCTCGATTCTCAGTACTAATAATATTTATTTGTATCTCAACATAACCCACAAAACCCGACTTATCCAATATTGATAATATTGTTTTATCTATTATTATTATAATTATACGGTAACCAAAAGAACCTAGCAACGTCTTAGTAGGTTATATCACTTTACTCATAAAGACTTGACCCACATTTATTTTCTCTAAGAACACGCCATGTAACAAAGGTCATATAAAAATATACTTTTATTGGTAAATAACACGGTGCTGTAGCACGTACAGCTTTACCATGTCATTGTGTTCGACAAATTATCACCTTCAATCATAACGTCGTCAATGTATGTCAATAGCAATGCAAAGAATACGAATATAGAAAAAGTCTCATGCATAAATGACAATGAATTTGGCTATTATGATCTAAATACTTCAAGTCACATTACTTCACACGTATATTAATACCACAGATGTGTGATTTCTGAATCAGTAAAGGTCTAAGCAAGTAACTAAATAGGTACAAATCAAACTTGACCATTTCTTCACACTTAAAAACCATAAAGTGTCGCTATCTTTCACTTTCCACGTCCAATTATATTTAAATTCTTGGTACGAAACTACCGTACATATTTTCATTACCATCATTCAAACCACCATCAAACTTAATAGTTTCACCTATTGAATAGAAAACTACATACACATTACCCAAAGAATCAAATCGATCAGTAAACACAACCAGACCTTGGTAACAAACTTGAATACCAATGAATAACCAATGTGGACATTCTCAGGGCAATGCCAAGGAACAGTTTTGAGAAAACGATATTCCGATAGTACGTTGACAAAATACAAATGAAAGACAAATTCCTATGTCGTCATTATTCAATTCGTCACATGAGAACCGAATATTGGACTAGATTATACCGTAAAACATTTAGGCCATCTACCGTAAGATTCATAGTCATTATTTTATCGTAATCTCGGAGAAACACAAATAGGGCCACGTAGAGATAAGTATCAATATTAGCAATATTAGAATTATCATCATCACCATCATCATTGACAGCCTGTTTCTATACTGTTGAGTATAGGCATCCTCTGTCATCTTTGAACACTTCTTCTACCATCTATCGGTAGCCGTTCTGTTATGGCTCTACTCCACCTACCACCATTATCTCTTGCCAAGTGTCTTGCCCATCGCCATTTCAGAGCCGTTAGACGTTGTACTATCTTGGACTAGATTAGAATTATATGAAACAGAAAATTAAATTGCATTTCCTTCAAAGCATACGATCTGTGATAAAAGATCAGACATGCACGGTCGTCCCCCTCTCTTCCTTTCCTCCCTCCTCCTTCTTCCTTTTCCTTTCTTTTGGTCGACCGCCCTTTGTACATTTCTTTTTCTAATTATTGTATCTTTTCTTCTATTACCGGTGTGCAATAAAGTGTGTTGTATTTCGTTTATAAAACTTGGTCAATACTCGATAGTGTTTATTATAGGAGGTTTACCTATCCATTTTTAAATAAAAATGCAATTCTCTCAAGCCCACCTACCGTAAAAACCAATGTTATGAATGATGGTGTATAAACATGTAAATTATGTCTGCGGTTGCCAATGTCTATAAACAATGCAATGTTATTTATTGAAATGTTTTTTTTTTCATATTCAATGTTATTCTAACTTCGCTTGGCAAAGTGCCAACTATGCAAAAATCATCACATCAAAAAATATGGACCACGTGTGTTGCATACAAATGACGGTATTTTATCCTAGCTTATGTTGCTTTTAGAATTGTGCATCAATTTTTCTTATACATATACCTACATAGATTTCTTTTAAAAATTTGTTCACGTACATGGAAATCTGTTGTGCCATCATCTCTTAACAACGAACAAAAGTTTTACTTATGACATTCTTCCTAACCGTTATATCTCTTTCTTTCCAGAATCGGTCTTTGCGGATTTGATAACCCACACAGAGATCAGAAGTCAGAAGAAGTAAGAAGACACATAGGACAAGTAAGTTATAAACATTGAGACCAAATTACGTAATACCATTTTTTTGGCGAATCTGAATCAAAATGCTTTAACAACTATCGCAGAAAATTTCAATGATTTGCCAAAATATACAGACATGCACATATACAGTAAATGGCTCATAATGTGTATATAAATCCAAGCTAGATAACGATCTAAGATTTCAAATAGATCAACGTAGAACTAATACTAATGATGTAGGCACGCACGACACTGATATACCGTCTACTGATGATTGTTGACACCTACACTAAAAACTTTGATGAGTTCACGACCGAATACGTAAATACAGAAACAACGTTTCCATGTGAGCTGAACGAATTAGACGGTTTTAGCAAGCGTGCGAATTGAAAATGATTAGATTGTTTTGATAAGATATTTAAAACAATAATATAAATATCTTTAATGAAAATTGAAGAGAGGGTTCGCAACTTTTTTAAATTAGGCTTGTTTGTCAGGTATAATGAACTGGAATGATAGAAATATCAATCAAAAGTAAAACATAAATGATAATAACTGACTATCAATGATCACATTTTATTGCGATAATTATTTTTATTCATAGGATTCAGGATATAAATTAAAACGTTATATCAAAGAACTATACGTCATAATATCACATCGGTAAGATAAAAGTCTAACCAATGTCAATCATGTAGTCTCCCATCATGTTTCACAGGGAAACAAAAAAATTGACGGGCTATCAACAAAAGTGATGCAAACAGAAACAATAGTTGTTCGCAAGGCAAGTGTAGTAGGAAGTGATGGAGTGGAACAGCCCAATATTAACATCAGCATGTATATAGCGGTGGAAAATAAATAACAACCAAACAATAGGATCAAAAATTCTGATATTCAAATGAGATGCGGCATCAAGCTGTCAAATACAAGGCCGAGATAGACACAAATTGTAATCTAGACATACGTCTGTTTTGTTTTTAATTCATTTTAGAATACGATGCTTTTTCCTATTATTTTAATATTGCAAAGTGAGTCAACATCGACAACCCAGATTCAGGGAACGTCGCTTCGGGGCGCGTGTATATTGGTAATTTGGCAGTTGTTACAAGGTACTACAATTATCTGTCATGACCAAATCGGCCTAGAAGTAATTCAATTTATTTGCTCAACTAAATCAAATTTTATCGATCACCTTGAAAGCTTTGAACCCGATATAATCACCATGATTACTGTTGGTACGATTGATTATACACACAACACACAATTGTGATCGTAATATACTTGATTAAGGCCGGGAGCTTAATGAGAAAAATGATCAACAGCTCTTATTACCCGTGTCTAACATACGTTCTTGAAACAAATCAGTTTCTGTGAGGTCAGACTACGATCTGTCTGTATCCGGCCTAATTTTTGAAATTAAGGAGACTGATTCGATACAGTCTTTGTTGGTTTCCAAACGTCTAAATTATAGTGGGACGAATTATCATTGTGCTTGTGCCCGACATGCCAACAACCTGTCACTTCTTATGCTAAGTTCTGATCTTTAACCTCACACATTGTTGTCACGGCACATATCTTCAGCTGTAGTGAAGAAGAAAGAAGAAATAAAAAACACTTATTCATTAAGGTTTATGATGAAAGAAAATATAGAGTTGTTAGCTGTTTCTTGTTTGTTTTCCAATTTTGTACCAATCGACTAGCTAATCAGGTACTAGGTGGTAATATTTGCTTACTAGCAGAGTATGGTCATTAATGTTACGAATACAAGTAGGTAATTGAAGTTCTAAAACAAAAACTATGGAGAGTACCGAATTGTTAACATTTCTGCTTACCACCTTCGGAAAACTGTAACGATATAAAACCACAGACTTAGGCACAAAATATCCACGGCCCGCTGGTCTGAAGGAATTTGGTTCTATCGCGCGACAATTATATGCGTTTCATCAAACCACATGCAACTTCCCACTACCGGTTGAATTACTAATGAAATGTTAATGTTATGTCTTCATTGAAAATGTGGATGAAGGAAACATGTTGAATTATAAGGAAATTAGACCGATTTCATGCATACTTAGGATGAAACATCTTATTTGCATCGAGGATATTAAACATTAAGCAACTGAACGACGTCAAGAATGAATTTGAGAATGAGAATGCTGTAGGCTATAGGTACTGATTCTCATAATTTGAAGAAGTATTTAAAAATAAAGATGATTATAGCAGATCTTAACTAAATTAAATCAACATATTTCAATTAACAAGAATTTTATATACGTCTATTACAATTAAGCTTAGCTCGCTAACAAATTAGTTTAATTTGAAGAAGCACAAAAACAGTAGCACTTTTTTTGTAATAAATCATTTTTGACATTAATTTCTATCATAAAAGTAAAAACGTCAAATTTAATTAATTCTGTATGACGTCAAATATTTACAAGAATCGTGACTCTTCCATCCTTTCGTAAGCGGATCCCTGCTATCATAGATTATAATAAGGAAGCAGTACTTAGTAAAACACATGAACAAAATTCCACATAAAATAACAAAAATAGTTAAAACATTAATAACATTAAACAAAACGTACTAGACAAGGAAGCGTCAAACTCATTACATATTCTACAAGATTTTTATCAATACTAACATATTGCTGGTTCGTGTATAGAACATTCGCTTTCAGTATCTTTCCAAATGACAAGGTCTGAACAAAGGTTACCTGTCATGGGTCCAATAATTTTATATAAAGATATTAAATTTACTGTATAGTTCAAAATATGTCAATCAAATTCGTAATTCTCTTAGAATTCTTCTTACTTTATTTGGTGAATTGTAGTTGCTTTGAAAATAAATTGGCTTGCTGTCTGTCATGATAAATTATTGTGTGTTCTTAAAAATATTAGGAAAACTGATAGTATAATGAAGTCATAGGTATTATATTAATACATAAAGACACAGTGCAAGTATGCAAATGCAAATCTGAACTATATTAATGATGCGCTCATTATTATAACGACAACAACAAAAAAGTCCATTGTATTTTCGCATAAATGATTGATAAAACAACTATTCTCACACTTCAAATCCCTAATTGATTTTGATATATTTTTTACAACCTCATCCAACCGTCTTCCGTGTGTTTGATTAATTCAAAATATTTATAACAATACTTTGACATGCACTTACAAATGAGTTAAGGTCATGATGTCATAGGTCAGATTGGTACCAATTCTATTGTTGAACACCTTTGTCATGTCATAAATCATAATGAGTTGAATGGTTGAAGTAAAAACTATAACGTTCAAAGGCAATGACCTTGTTGATGGTAGATAAGGGCATGAATTGTGATGTCATAATCTAACGGGCGAAGACAGTGATTGTTTTAAGGTGACTGTCCTTATTTCAAATCAAATCAATGGTTCATTATTATATTTATCTCTATCTGCCACAAACTCTGCTTCATCCTTCATTGCATTTGTAAGACTTAAAATTGTTGTTAGATTATCATCAAGCGGCTAAGTTGGTACTGTATGATAAATCTATTCCATATCTTAACATACTCGTAGGTGTCGTAATTGATTTCTTAGGAGAGTAATTAATTTATCAACATCATACCTCTCCTCATTAATTCCTTTGCCAAATGTCTTCCACTATGATGATCACAATGATATAGAACTTACGAGCTCAGTTCACAACGACCTATACTCTATCCCATTAGAAGAAATACGTAAACATGGTACCCCATAAGTAATAAGTCAGTACCGACATATCTCGAACTAGTTCCAATAGAGCCTTGTCCCATATAACATTCACTTTTCATTCATGCTCTGCATTTGTCAGTGCTCAATTTTGAGCATCCGGCCGATATGATATTTATATGTCAGGCACAGAGACATCCTTGTGCTAAAGCCTTAAAGGTTACGACTGTGATCAGAAAAAAACACATCTGGCACATTGCCAATGTAACAGGATTTAATCTTAGTATGATATAACACCTGCACGTGCATGGTCAAAGTTTATTTTAGGTTAGATATTAAATTAAACTGTAAATTAATAAGATACGGCTGATGCAGATGGTTCGACTAAGGGTTGAATCCTACATTCTTTAGGGAACTATTCGAAGGATGATAGTAATTGCCATAAACAATATTTTTCTATTGCACCCAAATCAACCCGATAGTGGGCTAGTACACAAATTAAGCTTGGGTGACATACAACAAAGATTTAAGGTTCACGCTAAAGGCAGACATAAATTCACAGAAATGAATGAATGTGCAAAGAAACGTAAACAAACCACAGAAGTATACCATGTGATTATGTTTAACCACCAACTAAGCCTTGATACTGTTCTATTAAAAACTCATGAATGCCTATTGCTCCATTCAAATTGCTATGATTATTTTCATACCAAATATAAGTAGTTTTGTAATAATAAGTCAAGTAAAAGAGAACAAGTTACCTGGAATTTACTCTTCAATCAAAGATTGAGATTTTGATGAATCTATGAGCACACGTAGATAGAACAATTAATATTGTATAGGTAACACCAAACACAAAATACATTAAACAAACAATAACCATCTAGTAACTTTAAAACGGAACACAATTTTGATTCAGCAAATTCTTTGCCAACAGGGTGTCAAAATAAAAATGGACGACGCCGGGAACATACTCATCAGACGCTACTCCAAGAGTAGTGTGTTTGTGAAGAGTACGGCGGCCACCAGCAACGAAGAGACAGCTATTGGGCAGGACATAGTCAAGCTACCTGGGTATTCACTGGAACAGGAGAAAATATTTAAGGTAAGAGCCATTTCAACTTCCTTTATTTTTCAAAGGGCAGAAATGGTTTGCGATGATGAGAGGAAAATTAATCCTTTTTTAGTAAAATGAATAAAGTAAAAAATAATAACTTTTTTTTATTTCTTGCACATAATATATTATATTGACTAAAGTTCTTTATCCCTAATCAACCATAAGCTTGATACCGAGAAATGGATTGCGTTTGAGGCTGTTGATAAGCAAATGGGATGTGATGAGAGAGAAATAAAAAAGATTTTACTAAAATGAACAGAGTCAAAAATAATAGCTTTATAACTTTTACATAGATTGGCTTAGGTACTATATTCCACATAAACCATAAGCTTGACCTCAACTACTGTTTTAATTAGTCTTGTTAAGATGTTATCCAAAAACACTCTTACTGGATAATTAAACTCGATATCAATTTATTGATAAAAACCTCTAATCATATATCCATTAAATATCAATATTAATATAAATCTGTTATTAAAAAAATACGAACAAACAAATAAAGGTATATAAATTGCAACGCTTATTATAGTTTAACAAAGCCGTTTATTAAAGAATGTAAAAAACCTTTATGGGCGTAATTATTTTAAGTGTTACAAATAACGCGGCTTAAAAATTTATACAAAAAGTTTACTTCAATGTCATGTTTAAAATAATATAGCAATGTCGGTTTATAAATATTATACGATAAAAGATATACGCTTCCTTTATGACAGGTAAAGAATTAACTTAACTCATTGTGTGATACATACCTAATTATCAATTAAAAAGTAAAGATTTCAAAAAGGCACAGAATTTCATAATTGTAATGGTCTATAAAAAATTATATACTATTTTATAATCATTGAATATAATTACCATAGCACCCACTTCTAAAACAAATATTAAACCTTGTACTGTAATTAGTTTTTATAATGCAAAATAAATCAACATCATTAGTAGGTCTTGCTTTGATAGACTCATAACCACAATTTATTCCGAGTCCAATAGGTGCATCTAATTACATGTTCCAAGCTTATCCTTCCTCTTGCACTATAGTATGTTATTTACAAAATTATCGTCCAACGAATTAAAATCAAAATTCTAGTCTTTACAGCTATCGGAATATGAATTTTAAACTCTAATTTATGGGCAAGCAAGGTAAACTGGTTCGTTGTAAGAGGCGTCAGTAGTTATTTCCGTCAAGATGGATGCGTTTATGAAATGAGATGTCGTAACATTTGCCTATTAATTTCATGGTTGCCCACATAATGATCTAAATTGCTTGGTAGATGACCATCTCTCTGATGTTGTGTAGAAATTACTTGTTTTGTAACTCAAACATTGATTTTTTCTTATATTGTGAGCGTAAATGTTCTATCGAGCGATTAAAATTTTTCACTCGCATCTATTCGAACGTGATCACACACAATGGAGGGCTATTGTTCGTCTATTTCTTCATCTTTCGCTGCTTCTGCCTCCATAATTTCCTTATGTTCATCGTTATTAAAGACAATAATCATCGTAGAAAAAAATTAAGAGGGCGAAGCATTACTCTAATGCGCGTTGCGTTAGTGCATCAGTCATTTGTGGCGCATCACGACTGCACAGATTATGTCCGAGCACGATTCACTCTGACCATGACATTGCCACGTTATTCCATTTTACCAACATTTTAATGTATCAAATATTTACAAACAACTTTGAACACTTGTTATTGTTAAGAGCCAGAGAAAACCAGTGTGAATTTAGTTAGAATTTCATAAAGGGCATTATTTCTTACACTAATACGAAACACACTTTTTGATTACACCTAGCATTTGTAATGGAGATTTACTTATTGAGTAGCTAGTAATCCGTCGTAACAAGAATACTATTCAACGAGTAGGGGCCATGACATTTATGAATACGGTACTAATGACAAAGCGAACGTAAATGTGAATTTAATAACTAACTCTGATCTCAAATTAGTCGGCTCTACTGTTATACTGTATACAATGTACTTTCGTTGTAACGCTAACTGACACTCACTGTAGGTACAAGACAATGGAGAATTCACTTCCTAGCATCCGAAAGATTCATTACCAATTCATACACCATTACCTACAAGGTTTTACGTAAGTCTGCAGCGAACAATGAGAGAAGATAGCACCATTAAGCAAGGGAAGGAATGGTCATTGCCTCACTTATTTGTTTGGATGTTATTCTATTTCCTTGGGAGTAACGAGAGCGAATTCGCAGAAAGTAGTCCATTGTCCGTGTTCAACTCACCGCCGAAACAATGTGATGCTTCAATTAATAGCTATTGTGAGAAATATTACACCTTTTAGAATTATTATTAACATGAATTTATTGCAAGTAATGTAATTGTAACACATTCTATGTTGGTTGCAAAATAGTTCATCTCCTAATTTATTTAAAATAATCGCGGCTCTAGATAGAAATAAATGGAGAAGACAGACAAGGAGAGCCGATCCGAGATAATGAGACAAGGCAAAGGAAAGAAGGAGTATAACTGCATGGGCGATTGTAGCTGTTAGTACGAGCCTATGTTCAGCAGTGGACGTTTACGGACTGATTTGATGATGATAATTATATTAACAATAAAAAGAAAAACATCACAGTGAATCTTTAAATGTTATAGTAGAAACGGATAGTAAAATTTTGAAGTATCGTACATGGGAAAATAGTAATTATTATCTACTATAAATACTAAAACATTGCAATAATATGTTATAGGTCACTCATTGACTGCACAACAATGAACGTCTTCATAAAAAAAACTCCAATTTCCTCTAAACAATACCGTCAAGTGTTGAAACTGGTTGATCTCTGGGATTTTTTCTGTGCGATCCGTCTTATTTCCCACACCGAATTCCCTTGTGACTAAATTAATATGAAACAATACTATCAGTGGTGTCAACTACAGTTTTTAAATAGCTCTAGACTACTTCCAATGTATAACAGACTTGAAAATATTGTGACATTAATTCTCAACCACTTCTCACAGGAGTCAACAATTGCAATTTTATCGGCGAATAAATGATCTATTCGAGATAATTCTGTTGATACCATTTACTCTTTAAGGTTATACAACATGTTAGTAAGATAATATATTCTTCATTTCTATCGAGCCTTTGTGTGGGAACGGAAGAAACAAACCATTTGTCTTAACAAAACATTTACGTCAAATCGTCCATTTCAATTTGGAACTTGCGTAAAACAATTCATCACTTTTCAGAATGCTCCCAATTAGCTAGACGAGTTTTGTGTTGCAACAATGGAATGTTCCAGTTATAATTAGAATTCTTAAAATGCATCAATATGACTTGTACGACTCTTGTTTGAGTCGCCGTCCGATGATTTACGAATTACGTCGGCGAAGTTTTTAAAGATACCATCTATATAGTCTACTGGTCCGGATGGTCGGATGGTCAAGTCGACAACTGCTTGCACTGGTTATGTAACGACTTTATAAGCCTCATTCAATTTCGTCGATGCATCTGACTCGGCGTTTTCGTTTGTCTCTCAGAGTTCCTCAGTCGAATCGGAAACCTTTGGGAACTGAGATTATCTTGATAGATTTGGATCACATCGTGCTGGGTATTCGAGTTTAGTGACTTTGATGTTCAATGGAAATGATGAAACTGAAAAAGAAAGTACAGAATAATAGGAAACTGTTGCATAATAGGGGTTTTTAAAACACGGGCGTTGTTTAAAAACTGAGCTGCAGACGACGTTTTTAATAGTTTTACACGAGTGTTTTAATACATAGTTATGTGCCATTTCATACACTACTTTATCTCTACTCATGCAAATAGGTAATTTAAATAAACCTATTTAAATAAAGATCAAAGTTAAAACAAAAATAAACACAATAATGGCGCCGAAACCCAATAGACAACCGCGCCCAAGCACGCCTCACCATGGACAATGTGCAGCCGCTATAAAATATTTATTGAAAACTCCTTGGTCGATTTGATGTGTACTTTAATAGAAAAAAGTAATTTTATAGAATTATTTTGTTAAGAAAACTGTTTAATCTGAGGAAAATTGTATCTTATTCAAACTTTTTAATTTTATTAGATTTGCAATTTTGAATTTATAACCTGAGTTTTACGGTATGAGTGTAGATAAATGACCATTACGAAATTTTTATAGATTAAGTAAAAGCGAATTTACGTACGTTTCGTACGTAAATACCGGTAGGTACCGATTTCAATAAAGAAAATAAACTAGAGGAATGAACTTTGATGAAAAGGAAATTGGATTTTCCGGAAACTGCATTTTAAATTATTATGAGCGTTCATGCTTGACACTCATTCTTAAGATGCGCGCCCAACATGACGTCGGCTCAATTTTTGTTTGATCGAGCGATTGTCTTTTCATTATCGAACGATGGCTTGTTATGTAATATTAATTCGATAAGATCTTCTAATATAGACGCATTGAATCGATCGTCCAACAATTTGTTTTAGATCAACGCTCGTGTTAATTAAGATAAAAAATGTATACGTTATTTGTAACTGTCTGTTACTCTAAGTTTGTTTATTATAACTTGATTGGTGTTATCTCATCTTTTAAATTATCGGTATTATGAGTCACACTAGTTGTTAGTACTGAATATTTTCATACCAATTGTTTAATTTAATATCGCTTTGTAAATTAATCATATTGTTTCCAAATCAAACAATTATCAAAATCGCGTGCACTAATAAGTCTACATCTGTACCCTTTAGACTTTCTAACATCATCAAACTGAGCCAACAGTCAACAAGTAGTTCAAGCACTGTATCTTTAACAGTTTCCGTTCCTGACTTCTGATTCTAGTTCCTATGAATAAAACCTTAAGGCTAATCAATACCAACGTCTATTAATTAAACTAATTTAAGCTGAAACACCATATTCTCTTTATGTTTAACATTCTGATGTCAAATTTTGTTCCAGTTGTTCGACATGAAGAAATTCCAGTCCAACGTAAATCGTGAACTGCGGCGTTCTTACCCCGACCGCAGACGGCTGGAGACGCAGTGCCTCAGCGCCATCGCCTTCGTCAAGTCCGACTCCGATATCCTCGAATGCCCCATCTGGGTGCTTATCATCAACGTCGTTGCTATGGATATGCTCAAGTCCAAGCTGCCACCGGGTAAGTTTTTACAATACTTTATAACATTTTATAGCATAAGAATGGATTTCGCAAATAGCTTCTTATATTTTAAACAAAATTTACAGGGACAAAGTTGAACACTTTACTGTAGTAGCTGAAAGTGTTGAGCCAGTCACAACTTCGTGAGCTACTGATACCAAACGGCTTATTTATATCACTTTAAGCTCCATTCGCAGTGTCAGAAAAAGATCTTTAAAATAAATTAATGCATTAATTCTATGAAATGCTCAATTTAAATCTATTAATAGTTCCTAACAAAAACCGATCAAAATAAGTGTACAGTTAAGTGAACACAAATTAACTTGTCCTTGCAATATGACGTTATGTACAATTTATATTTTATCTATTTTCAAAGTTAATATTAGTTAAAAGTTTAGTTTAGTTAGTTAGATATTAGTTTACTTGTTGCTAGGAACTTCTCGAGTGAAAACTGTTCCGGACAGTGGAGTTAGATATTTAGTAACAGTTACTACTCTATAAACTATAAAATATATTAGGAAAAATCAATAAAATTTTATTTCAAGCCAAATATTTTGGTATACATAACACAGAAACATAAAATGCAAACAGTCGGTATTTTACAGCTCTCAAAAGATTTTATACCGAAGCCAAGGCACAAAAAGAAATAAAAAGCAATGCAGGTTTTAGGATTAGCGATAATATGCACTTTGGTGAATCACATTGAAGGCAAAAAGTAAATTATTTTGTTCCGAAAAAATCCTGCAGACTTAACACTTATTTGATTATGGCGAGACAATTACAATATTATGACGTTTTTACTACAAAAATTTAACTGTAGAATTAGCTCTTCATGGCAAAGAATTGACGTCTTATTTTAAAGCGGAAAATAAATGCAACTCACACAAAAAACTTGAGATTTGATTCGTCGAGACGAATCAAATTTCAGGTTTCTTCTATAACTTATCTTTTGTTAGTTCTAATATTTCAAATAAATCTAGAATATATTCAACCATCACCATCACATTATACTCCACTTAGCATAATTAATAATATCATTACCAACGTGTTCATTATCTGCATTGACAAGGGCTTGAATCCGGTTGTCACGTCAGCTACCGACCTTGGCCGAACAATGTTCACTGTTGCTTTCTAAGCCTGCACTTTGCAGATTGTATCTTATATAATCTTGGTAGTAATGTATGTTGTAAATGTTAAGGAGCTGTTAAATTGATGGGTCGTTTTGTTAAATCCAATTGATAATAAAGTTGGAAAAGGAAGCTTGTTAGATAACGTTGAAACAATATGTGATGTAATACATAAAGCAGTCATTCAGTTTGATTTTGATATGATAATAATAGTTTGGTTAAACAGAGAAACTAGTAGATAGAATGGTATTTAAGAAAACGCTTTAGCATCCAAAGACTCATCTATTGGGTGAGCTAACTCTATTGGCATGATTAGTAGCCTACATGACTTAAGTGTGATAACTTAAATTTTAGCATTAAGCAAGTTTAACCTTTGTTCTTAAAAATACGAGTAAATGCGTATCTTATATTTTGAATATTAATAGATTTATTAAAGCCGATAAAAAATTCAATCAATACGTAACTAAAAATAAATCTCTAAATTCTCGTTGAAACTGGTAAAAACATGAGATATGTGACATAAAACTTATTAATCCTCTCCCTCTCAAAATCCAATTTAATGGTATAACTTAAGTGGTAGGTTGGATAACTAATTGCCTACAAAAGATGGAGTTTGATAAAAATGATGGATATGTTTCCCACGTACCATTGATCCATACATAGAACGCCAATTACTTTTTACATAATTATGCACTTTAACATGCGTTGTCTAGGCTTAATGTGGAGAGATTTGAAATTCACTATCCGTGTCTTCACGCTATTATTCTATTCAAACCAAGTGAAATTCAAAGAATACGAATGTTCCTCACTAATTTATATCGGTAGAAGCTGTAATTCTTTCATGGCTTCTGAGGTTGCTGCGTATCTTACTTAGGTCACGCAAAAACTATTCTGAATAAAAATATTAACAAACTCAGGTATCCCAATCATAAAACGTCATACATTACTAAATCACACAACAAAAACAATGCACTAACAATCTCAAACAAAAGACGTCCATTAATTTCAACACCAACATCCACTACATGACACATACAAACAAATCGCTCGAAATATGTATATGAAACACAATATTTTATATGAACTTCATAATAAAAACACTTCCGTACTAAAAACTTAGCGATATCATTACTTGAGTCAAGTTTAGTGTGGCTAACCACGAACCCTAAAAAATTAACGATAGACCAACGCATCGTTTTTGTTACTTTTTTTGATATAGGCTTCATTAAGTAAAGCATGGTCAAGGTGGGCGGGTTTCGAAAATATTTGTGATGAAGGCAGTAATGACCGTGCAAAATTATGTTTTATTTAATTCCGAGGTCCAGATAATACATCGCGATTTTTATAAGAAATGCGCATTTCTTAGAAATAAACCTGCTAACATAATATACGATACACTCATTCAGTCAAACTCAGAAAATTCATGTTTCAGAAATTGAATATTGTAATCGAAACCTACTGATACACATTTGGGTATTTTTTGTATTGATAGTAATGACACCTTGGTTCAAACGAGCACCTATAATTGAATCAAGTACGCACGTTCGACACATACAGACACATCAACAAAATCTAACAGCGATCAATAGTTCTTCATTAAACTCAGCAAAAACTAAGCAGGAAATGATATCGTCTACGGCATAGTACTTTAGAGCACTTCTATACAACTTATAAATTGGTCACAAATCCAATTAAATGTCCAACAAACATACGAACTCGATGTTCCGCATATTTAGATAATTACATGCTTCACGTAACTGGTCTAATGGGTTGAAAAAATCAATTTGAATATTGCCTTAGAGAGAAATGTACGCCTACTATTGAATATGAAATGAAAACAAATAAATGATTTAAACCTACACGGCCTTCATTTGAATGCCCATAAAAATGTTCATAATCATTTGTGTTTCTTTTCTGTTTCCATTAAAGATTACGTTACAAATGTACCTGCTAGCCGTGGTCCTAATAATCTAAATCTGTTGCTGTTCACGTCGCATCGTTAAGGTTGACAGAGGCAGCAAACGATTTCACACTGGCCCTAACAATAGCGAAGAAAACAAGCAAAATCAACTGAAAAATTGCAATAGTAGTATTAAAGTGACAGAAACGCACAATACGTGTCATAGCAAATAAATTGCCTAACACCGATATCAAAGACAGAGACGCATGGGTCCAGTGAAGGGTTAAACTCTGCCTCTTTATCTCAAAACATAAAAATATTCCATTGTAATATTGCATTGCGAACTGTATTTCTCAAATCACGTCTGCGTAGGAGTTTAATGTATGAGACCGCGTGTTCAAATGTCTGTTACAGTCACTCCTTCATCGATAGCGTCATCATTAACTTGGTAACATTTAAGAGAATAATGACATTAGCTATAATGTTTATTTTAGGTCTTTCCATAATATCATCAGTTACAAGGCCGCTGTCGAAGATCAGTCACGCATCATCAACGTTAACAGTAATTACCATTGAATGGGCGTATGTTTGCATACGTAGACGATGACTAGAGACACTCACAGATCGGACAATGTTACAGTTACCTTGTCTTAGACCTCCGTGGTCTGCGGCTCAGGTATCATGGAACAATGGGACGACCTCTAACAGTTATCATTAACTTACGAATATACAAAATTAAATTTTTATAATGCACAGTAATGTTCTCACGCGCAACCGCGAGCGTTTAACAAACTTGTCTCAACCTTGAATTTATTGAAGTTTCAAGTAGGAGAGAAAAAATTAAACAGTGCGGAAAGTCCAGTCCGAAAATAAATTAATTATAGGTAGATACTTTAGATGATGCAGTTGGCCTTAAAACCAGGATCATCAACACGTCATGTATTCTTGTCGTAATTATTGTGGAGTCGTCCCAAAGTGATCCGGTTTTCATTGTAGCAAGGTGATCGGCCAGTAATGTACAATTGACTGTCCAAAGACTTCCGGAGCTTTATCACGAGTTGGGTACACAGGTAGCGTCAATAGCAATTTCAGGTTTCTTTAATAGTATCTACAGTCTTGTTTTATTCAAAAATAGGACATTTGAATTACTGGCAGTAATTTGCACGTCCATGGAAATGAGCAACAAGTGTGAATCTGCGTATTATAATACAGATGATTTTCAAATCTGATTTAGTTCCCATAGCACGCAACCGCATCAACTATGTAGAGGCTCACTTCTCAGTAGTCTGCTTATTGTTGTGCAACAATGCAATCTTCCATCGATCTCATGATGTATTGCACCTCATTTCACTCAAACCATACTGCAAATTTCTAACTAATCCCATCTCTATTGGCAAGTTAACAGCAATTCAACATCTAATATTGGTTTTGCACAAATCATATTGAAGCTATGGGAAAGAAACCGCACCGCGAGATTCCCGTGATTTTCCAACACGGATAAGATGCGTTCATAGATTTTCTGCAGTGGTTTCGCGGTCTAGCCACTGTTTATCTGTTAAGGAACTCAAATAAATCTATTGAGTAACGTAGCTAATGTTTTCTGTATGGAAGTCGTGACACTTAAACGTGGGGACCGGTCGCTTTTGCCGATATAGCATCAAACGCTTAAAGTTCGTGTCATAGAACTACATATACATTGTTATTTTGTCTTTCGATATTTTCATAATTATTCAATATACTTGGTATAGTATAACTTCGGTATTGATGCATACGATAGAATCTGCAAACTTTTCTACTTCTTGTTCAATCAAACCTACTTAATTTTTCGCATCACGCATTCGAATTTCGATTTCATAACGAAGGTCGTCATAGTTTGTAACTGGATCATACAAACGCAATCATTGCCCATAAACCCATTAAATTCACTTTGAATTTGTAACGAGCGCCAATTGAATCATTAAAGACTTGTGCAGACGTAAATCGTGACTGAGGTTATGCAAAACTCAATTCGATGACAATAGGAAGCATGCTGATCGAAAGTGAACTTGTACATTACACAGATTTTAGTAGCCATATATTCGGAATACCAGCGTGTTTGCAGTTTTGTTCTTCTTATAAAATCGAGTTCGGTTTCTTTTGCAATGAATTCTGATCCTGATAGTGTAGGAGGAGATACCCTGACAACAAATCTATTATAGTTCTTCAAGTGTACCAGATTTTGGGCAAGTTAACACGTTTGAAGAGGATAGTTTATTATCTTTACATAAAATAGGCAAAATGTACAACTTCACTCCAAATGACTCTTCAAGACGCTCCTGACTCACACCGCACATACCACAAATAGCGAACCGAATATAAAATTCTTTTTTGTAAATAGACACACGTAATTTTCTCAGCATTTAAAAACAGTCGGTGTATGTACCTCGGCTATTAGCATTCAGATCATTGGCTGAACTAATCTGGATTCTAATCCCGTTGCGACATGGCGTCTACGGTATTTCCAGACAGAGGTATATCTTTTAAACTTAGATTATGTGCGAAACAAAGGTTTATCGCTTCCAGAACATCTTCATCTTGTCTACGCTTATAATCTATGAAATGCTTTTCAAACAAAATAACTCTTACTTCCTTATCAAAATTGCTGTAATTGCCATAATACAAAAAGCTTTTAAATTCAAATTGAACGATAATGTTTAATTCTTAGTTATATTATCGTAATAGCAGCCTTTATAAGTAGCCTAAACACTGTAATCATCGTTATGAAAAGGTAGCGCAATTAGGAATTACATTTTATAATAATTGCCTAATGTGTTCACTTAGTGAATTATTTTGAATCATTTCCGCTTGATCATTCGTTATGATTTGACGTGTATGAAGTGTAAACAAACATTTAGAACGTAGATAATCCGGCACTACAGAATGATAGATGCAGTTGTCACTACGTCTCTTTTGTACTGCGCCGTCGCTCGTGCAATAAATTTTATAGGCACTTTAATATTTCGCAACTAAAAGAGCCAATTTTTGCATGAATTTACATTTATTGTTCGAAGATTATGCATTTAACCTTGCTTATAATAGTAAAGTTGGTTAATCGTGGACAATTCGTTTATTTTTATGATTAGAGACGAAGGTACGAGTAATGGGTGAACTGAAGTGAATGAAGACCTTTAGCGTCACATTAATAACCGTAGGTTGTTCGAAGTCGTGAAGAGGAGTGATTGCCATCCGATCTGAACATCACGAAGTAACATTCGTGGTGCAGGTTGCGCAAGCGTCGCTAAATGTTTCCAATTGTTGTGTGTTCAAACAGTTGGATAATCTTTCGGAAACTTGTTATTATACAATATTTCAAACGTTTCAATAGAATTTAAATTGCTTCATTAATATCTGAGATGAGGCTTGGTTGACCTATGGCGATGTCTAAATCCCTGTGATATACGATTTAATTTTGTATAACTTAAAATATACTACAGACTATAACTCGCTTATCAATTAAATACTTAAAATAGAAATGACTATTTTACATTGCGAACTTTGACATTTTGTGATGAAAAAAGAAACACTTAGCTGGTTTTCAACTTATTATAAACTAATCCATCTTCTTTTTTCTCATAGTATTAAGCTTACGTCTAAATCTTGTCTCAACATTAAGTTGATTCACCTATTTCCTCATCAATCAAACTCAAAACATTCATCAACACCTAACATTCATTTTTTGTCAACAGTTCAAAGACTGATGGACATCAAGAACCGACCCCGCATTCCCATCCCTGACGAGGACCCTTACAGTATCGCCAGTTCTAATGCCAACGGCTCAGGGTCTAGCGGCAGTTCTGGAGGCTACGGACAAAACAACGGACACGGCGTGGTGGCCGCTACCAGAGAACAGCTGATGATGCAGATGGGACAGAGGAGAGGTGAAAAGCCTCCGAAGCTACCGCCCAGAGAAAATGGATATGGGCCTGCCGATATTCCCAAGGTACGTGGATACAAAGTGAGTTATCAATTGGTGACAATTTTGTTAAAAGAACACTATGCATGTCTATGCACCTTGCATGCTTAGATATACCGTATTATTTTGAAGTTGCAGAACAGACACCTTTGAGGCAAGTTGTGGTACATACAGAACCAGTTATTGAATCAAATGATGATAAATATTTGTTATGAAACTTACCAAATTCTAAATAAATAATACTTTTAAACAAACCAATCATAATATTTTGTCAATACTCAGTCAACCGTAGGAAAAAGCAAAATTTAACGCGAAATCACTTCAATAGCCGGTAGTGTAGTGACGTTTAATTGAATTTTCAACGCCTTATTTTATCAAAGAGATTTGCCCTTGTGAAGAATTAATTCAATAGGATATGATTTACGAGGCCCATAGTTTCATGATTGAATATTATAAAGTTGAATCTTCAAGTGCTTCAAGATTCATTTCGATATAAAAGGATGCGGTTGCGAATCGACAAAGTAATTTTCGAAATGTAAATTGCTTTACGAATTATTTTTTCATTGTTAAGGTGCTTTTCGAGATGGCATGGCTATTTTTATTACGATAATTTTCATGTAATTTTTATTACATCTCGTCTTATAATAAACATCCCGCCTGCGCTGGATGGGTGATCTTTGTATATTTTATGTCGCTGATTATTATTCAACTTTTTTATTGACTTTTGTTTCTTTTTGAGAGCAATTTGTATCCATATTTCCCTTGTCTCTGAGCCTTGGTCGTGACAAAAATCACAATAATTATACCCAAGCAATAATAAGTCATCAACATATAAATCAGTGTGCAAGAAAAAAATATTTCTATAGGATTATTCGTATAATAGGTTTACAGCAAAAGTCAGATAACTGGCATATACTGACGGTTGAATCTTCAAATATTAAAAGATCAAGTTAATTTGAAAGTTAAACTCGTAATGCATATTATCTCAATGCATAAAGAATAAATAAACCCAAATCCTTTCATTGATAAAGGTCCGATTTATGCTAATTGAAAGCCAAAAATGTCTCCATACGAATAATGGCGGACAACTGTAATCAGCAAATAAGTCATCTGTGAAATATGCTCCGAGCCTAATTACGACTTTATCAATCAAGACGGAATCAGGATCTTATGTCAGCTTAAGTTATCTCAATTTCTTTAAAATATTCCAAACTGTACGTAAAAGGAAAAAAGTATTTAAGTCAGATACTTAATACCCAAGACATTTCCAAAATCCAATTATCTTAATCCTTTCTTTCATTAAGACGCATTTATACTTGCCGAATTTAGAAATATGCTTGATTCTACAACCTTCCGTATTTGGTCCCCGTAATTATAAATTCTAGCATTTACGTGTTTATTCCGCTAGTCATTATTTTTACTGTCCACATCAAATTGTCTTTTTCTTCAACCTAAAAGAACACTATTATTATTTTATTAATTCTACAATCATGACCAGCCCTATTTTTGGAATCGTCCTAAAATATGTCTGGTGAGTTTTGTTTCATGTAGTATAGACGTAATAGACACAAATGCGATATGTACCTACCTAGTGAATACAAAACTGTTAAATCAATAGCTTTAGTATAACATTTATATTTAACTATTTACTATCAGCAATAACAAATTCCTTGAATAGTTAGAAGAACATGATAATACGGTAGAAATATGTAGGTAAGCAATGTTACCATGTAACTCATACATCAACATCAAACACTATAATCCGGGGTTGTAAGGTGGCTGTCATACACTTATCTCACTCAATAGAACTTTCATCCTCCACAACGAATTCATCGATCATTGCGTAAATCATGTCTCAAATCATAACAATTGTAAAGAATAACTTATGAACATCGAAGGTGAGGGTTCAATCCGATTAACGGCTGTCGGTTCCGACTTCTGTCAGATAATTGTGGACATGCGCTATCGCAACCGTGTGGAGTGGACAATGGTCGGCACAGCGGGGAAGATAACCCTGACGTATCTCACATCTCATCGCCTTCGAAGATAAATGATAGCGAATACATAGTACAGTCGCGTCGGCTTTACTCTTTTATTGGTTTACCTACTCTTACCTCAGCTTCTGGAGTTCTGACACCATACAAATGAACAATGTCCTTTGTGTGTCTGTTATGCTTCACTTTCATGCCTACTAGGTGTTTATTAAGAAAATATACTGCGTGAACCGATATATTTTGCCGGGGTGGTTTCCATAACCTTTATTTGATAAGATCCTGTTCCTATGAGTTTTATATATCACGATTCGTTGTTTTTTGATGCCATCTTCGGTTCGTTACAAGGTAAAAGATTGTACGGCACCCACGCGTTCATATTATTGCATCTGATTTTTGCTTCGTGTTTTATTCGTGAATTACTTGCTTTTACATGTTCTAAGGCGCAAGATGTGGACATATTACAATGTAATTGCGATCTGGGTGTTCTTCTAGTGCTATCTGACTTTTCATGTCTCTTGGAACGTTTGATAAACCTAAAACATTTTCATACTTAGTATAAATATTTTGTAACCAATGATCATACATACCTATATATCATTCGCGTAATGTTTTATACTTATGATTTTTTAATAATACTAACAATAAAATTATAAGCATCCTGAAACTGATTACTATTATTATAACTATTATGTATTTGAAAATGCAGACATTTTCAAACTTAATGTTTGTTTTAAATAAAGACCATGATAAAGACGTTAAATCAATATATTTATTATTTGTTCCACAGCCTGATTACGACGACATAGAAGGACACGATGGACGCGTGCCAACACAGTTCCCGAGAGGCAAATCAGATAAGGGCAAAGACAACAAGAAATACGGTGAGTCTTCTCATACCAGTCAAACAAATTAGATTCAATATGTAGAATCCAAGAATGATAGTCTTAAAAAAATTGAGAACATTCTGAATTGCTGCTTATTCTTTCGAGTCCTTCGGCTATTCTAATATATGAAGGCACAGAAAATACAAATAAGTCAGCTAACGACAGCTTTGATTGTTGTACTGAGTACGTTACTTACAACTTTTACTGCTCCAAACTATAGTTCAAAGTCACTAAATCTCTCCATTCACATTACAAGAGCCTAATTACGTTCGGTAGGCTCGTTCATAACTTACTGGACTTCAATTAACTTTTCCATTCGCGAGCAACAAAGAGGATTAAGAAAAAAAACTGAAAAATTTCAGCTTTAATTACTTGGACAATGTAAATTCTCGTGGTAGTATCACTCTATGTTCTGTCTTGCTGAATGGGTAATAACAGTATTTAAAAGGCGAAGCCTCTTGCAGGCGCTTACATTGAGAGCGGTCTGCGGATTGCCCGCCGTGTTTGGTCATTACGTTGGTCATAATTCCTCGGTAATGGACAAATAGGTTCAGCTGATAGCAGTGGCTACTTAGTGATTTTTTCGCCGTCTAACATGTACGGACTTTTGTAAGCTATTGGTGTTATTATTATACGTTACTTATATTTTAAATGTTAACTCGACCTTGATTCAAATAAGTACTAAATATTCAAACCAAAATCCAATAGATAACCTTCTTCATTATGTATATTTCTAGTGCTACTTAGCGTGGCCTCGACCTCTTTCGTAAATATAAGAATTCTTGATATCAATTTATTAAAAATTTTAACTTTACTTATTTTAAGTTGACATTCAATTTTATTATTTTTAACAGTTTCTTTGTTAATTCGTTAGACTACAAAACTTTCTATCACATTTCATAACGTCGAATCACAAAGAAATTATTTACCTCCAAGGGATATTAGTCAAGCAATCACCGTCCTTTCGTCGAGACCAGAACTGTCCATTTAAACACGATGCAGTTGACAATGCAATGGATTTATGAATGCGAGTCGCAATTTATACAACCACGTTGCAAGTGTGAACCTTTATATCAACATCTCTAGCCAGATCATCATTTATAAACCCATGTCCACGCACCTAGTGATTTAAGGCAATATTTATAAAATATTGAATATGGACTTAAGGTTAAGGACACAATGAACTGAATGCCTTTACAAGTATTTTGCGATAAAACTTATATGTTGTGGTTGTTTTTTAAAGCTTTTGATAAGGATATTACTACTGTAGGGTCACGTTTGTAGGTACGTTCTCTTAGATAAGTAGTATTTGGTAGTAGACTCAGTCATCAGATATTAATTGTAGATTTTTCTCTACTTACTAAATATTCTTTAAAAGCATGCTGACATACAATACCATTTTAGACTTAGGTATCTATTAGAATTTTTTATTATAATTTTAACTACACTTATTTTATAAATTCACTCGTCATAGAAATTGCGCCTGCAAAGTGGAATTTTATGTTTCTAAGTAAGTTGCTGTTCATAAAAGGACAAAAAGACAGGCGAGTACCTAGGTAGTGTATCAAGAGCATGGCCATACATCACAGATTACAAGGAGACACTTACTCAAACACCACAAGCACCGTCTTAAAAGGAGTAGATACTATTTAAAATATAATAAGACTTATATCGAACCGACAAAGAGGTGAAGTCTCTTTTGAAATATGAGCCCAGTTTACGTTTGAATAAACTTTGGATGGTTAAACTTAAACATAAAAGGACGTAGACACATGAGTTCGAATTTTGGAAGCTTTATGCAAATGAATTTTGCGCATTCTCCGATACATAGGCAGCTCCGTTCACGGATTCCCGGCTGTCAATGTCGAGTCACGTTTGACGCATACCACATATGATATGGGTGATCGAGATTTACGTTTTTAGTTAGCATTCGTACGTTTTCATTCGAGAGCATTTGCATTCCATTCAAGAAGAGCTCAGTGCAGAGGTTATAAACAGACAATGCACTGGTGTCGTAACCACCGGCTGGCATTTCGGCGTATCCTTGATATTTGAATCAGCGGTATTTGGAACGAGTCAGGCGTAGGATGCGGAACATGGGACGGAACGTGCATGCGTTCCGTTTTATAGGCGGGTATGTTCGCCGTTTCTAACATAGGAATAGGTGAACGATAACCATGTAATGTAAAGACTCATTTCCAGGTACTAACATGTCTGTTGGAGCTTGTATAACGTGTAATGTGTTTTCAATATTTCCATCGTTTGCTTTTGTTTTCAGATGATCCTTACTACTGTGGTCTACGAGCACGCGTGCCGAACTTCGTGAAGACTAACGGAGCAAAAGTTCTGCCTACGATGACTGAGCGTCTGACTTTGAAGGAGGTTCCCGTGCCTAGCAAGCGTTACAGCGTGGCTCACGCCCACCCTGGCCCATTCCCGCCGCACATGGCTCCGTTTGCGCACGCTCCAATGCCGCCACAGGCTCTATGGCACGCTCGCTCTTACGAGAGCGGAATCGGTGCGTACGATCGTCTCCCCAGAAAAGAGAAGCTCATGTTCCAATTCTATCCGAACAGGGAGAAACGGCTGCAACCCCTCGTGATCCAGCAGCCGCGCTAGTGTATATACAGACTAACCCCGCACTTTAATTCCACCGCCTCAACGCGGACTCTTCGCTCCAATCTTGGTATTTAAACTTTCTGTTATATTAGACTGCTTCGCTTGGTAGCACAACTCGCCTATTAGCTTCGTTTCTTCACTTTTCACACTTCTGAGTTCATCTCCCATTGTTCACCAGTATCAAAATTACATTTCTTACTTTTTCTTGACAATCTTGTCAAATCTTAATTCTTCCAAATTGCGAAATTTCCATTTCGAAAGCTTTGCTATCATCCATAATGTACGTTGCAAAAGCACTTGATTCCAGATGAAGTCAGTTTTGAGATAAATACCAGTAAATACATGTTTGTCTTCCCCTTAGTTGTATAGGTCCCTGAAATGTGATTGTTTTTTTAATTTAATACAAATTGCGTGGTTTCTGTATTAATAGCACACCCCGTTGCTTATCCCTAATTGTTCGTAACATCTCCACTAACTCCGCTGAATACTATAAATCGTAAGTTAGACTAAAACATAGTTTTCACGTATAGTGTTGAGAATTAAAGGAGGCCTACACCTGCCTAGCAGACTAGACATTATTAAACAAATTATCATTTTAAAAGATACCTACAAAATATATCTTCTACGTCTAAAACATAGCTGATGATATTAATTACAGACGGAGAACAGCACTACGATCCATACGCGCTTTATGGTCGCCTGCCCATGCCCGGACGTGGGTTCCCCCCACCCCCAGCTCCGCACGCGCGTCACATGTTCATTGGAGAGTGGGACTAGAGTGCGAATCACTTGACACCTGGCAACTTGACTTAGACTTAGAATGAGGATACTGTCAAATGGATATGTAATAAATTTTGATACATTTTTTGTTATGAGATGAGTTTATCTTGATGATGTAATCATTTCTTGATATAGAGTAATGAATCATGTCACCAAAGATTGAAGTGTATTTTAATAACTGCTATTAGAAGATTCACTAAAGACAAAAATGTTTTATCAATGTGACAGTATTCAATTAAATCTAAAATAAACAATGTAAATATTCAAAGATATGTAAAATAAAAAGAATTTACAATTGTGTTTACATCGATGATACAATTATACTTTTGTGAGTAAAGCAGACATGCTTTACTTGTATTGTGAATTATCGAGATTTCTAAGTATACATCTTAATGTAATGTTTTATAATCAATTATATTTAAGTTATAGATTTAAAATATAATTTAGTAATCAACTTTACCAACATTTTAGGTGTAACGTATTTAACTGAACATTGTAAAAACTTAGGATATATTAATTAAACCTATAAGTTAACTATCACTGCCAACATATTATTAACGATTTGTGTGTTCAATGTCATCACAATCGTCTTGTCGTTAAAATATTCTCTTTTTATTGTATTTAAGTGGCAATCCTAGTCAAAACAGGGTTGGGAAAATTTTAAAAAAGATTAGGGCCTTTTGAAATATTTTTATTTTTACATAAATTGTTCTTCAAGATTCTTAGGAACGTTTTTATGGAAATGAAGCATGTAGTCTAAGTTCATTTTGCTTGCAGTATTGCAATTAAACTATTTCTATAAGTGTTATTCTTTTGGGCAATAATACGTCATATTTATTAAATTACAGAACACAATTTTTCGTAAGCATGCAGTGGAACCTTATTATTGCCTTTCGAAATATCGCATATTAAATTAATATTATTGTTATTCGAATGTAAATTGCATACATAACCATAGGTATTATTCAATTCCACGTAATCATAATTATTAGGAATAGGATAGACATTCAATTTTAGTATTAATAAATTCTTTTGTAAATACTTCTTTTCTTCAATTTATTGAGATAAGTTCTGTATTCGTGTATTTCCTGATATATTTCTCAAATACTCAATTATCATGATAATGTTATGATCTAGATACATTTATGTACAACTACGTTGACAATTTAAATGTAATTTATTGTCACAATTACTTTAAGATTTTAATATTTTTGTATATTTAGATATTATGTTTTTATATTTGTATCACATTTAGTGTTATGTTTGTATCCGATATAATTTTACTTTAAAATAACATCCTTGAAAGAACTTGCTTATGTACAGTTATAGCTCTTTTTACTGGATCTTATTTTATAAAATATGCTTCTAAAACTGATATGTAGTTACAAAAATATTCGGAGGTGCTGCACAGGTTACCATAAAATATTGTATCTTATGCATTATTGTAGATAATTATAATGATACTTTTTAGATGAAAATGTATGCGTCAAAAGTATGATTTTTTCCAAATCAAAGTTAGTGATTAAGGAAACTAAACCACGATACGTAAATAAAATAAATATTATGATCGTATAAAAGAAGCATCCTGAAACTAATAATTATGATCATAAAGACGACCAAGAAATTTTATTTACCGACTTACAATCAATTAAATAAATACAGTATTTTTAATAACACAACAGGAGGTGTTAATTTTAGAAACGTTGTTTTAGTCTGGCACAATGTAAAATACTGCTGCTATTACGAATTTAAATAATTTAACATCAACATCCACTTGTATTGTGTAGCATTGGGTGTTGGTTATCGAGTAACCTATCATAAGGAAGACCGTTTATGAGTAAATATACAATTATTTTAATAAATGATTTGTTTCATTGAATTCACTTGAGTTCTTAAATCAAAGTTATTTATACTTTTCCATTTTAAACTATAATTATACTTAAATGAAAAGAATGTCATTAGTAGTGGCGGATCTAGGATTTTGGTTTGGAAGGGGTTGGAGCCAGCTAAGAGTAGGCTATATTAAAGTCACGTAAACACCCTCTTATAGGAATTTTAAATTTGAAAACATTACATCGGGTACTTACTTAAAATGGATTTACTCTAACGATAAGTGATGAAAATTGTACTGCAGATGTAAGTGTAGTACTTAAAAAAGAAAAAGAAAATAACGAAGGATAATATCAAGTTTAATTTGAGATTTGTCAGGAGTGGACGCAGATCCTTTAGCTTTTGCTTTTAGCTTCCCTCCATGGATCCGCTACTGGTCATTAGAATAAAACTTAGTGAAAATACAAAATCTTCATTAGATTTTTACTTGGGATTTTTATATTCACCAGCTCCTATCCATTTCTTAATCAAATACTTAATGTACTTCCTAGCTTCTTTCAATTCTTCGGGATCCTTAGATTTTTCTGAAAACAAGTCTGTGCAGTGAGATGCTAAAGGTATTATTTTGGCTGGCGCGTTGTATGAAACGTCTTCTAGAACACCTAACTTGTGATATGGGTCCAAATCACCATTCACAAAAACTACATTTGTTACATTAGGTTTCAAGCCACCATACATAACGTTAGTGCGTTCAACACCTTCGTCTATTCGTTTTTCGTCAAAATCGGGTCCATAAGATTTAGTACATAAGGAATAAAATAATTCCACAGGAATATTATGGGTAAACGGCTGTTTTTTTGAAGAACTACTGGTATAGTATCCAAATTCTGTACAAGTTTGGTAAGTCCACGACGTAGCCCAATCAACTTCTTTCATGCCTTCAATAATTTCGTCAAAGTCGTAGTTGAAACAATTATTTTTCTGACTCCACAAATCACCTTCGTCATCTTTTGTAGAAAACACATGTAGAGTATTAGTTATATCTTCGCAAAAATTCTTTATGCTATTGGGATTACCATATTGAGCTTCATACATAAATTCGGAAGTTTTATCCAAGAAAAATAGCTGCATATTTTCTGGTTTATTCATATCTGTACTGTTACAAATCTGTTCTTCTTCCTTGAGTTGAGCAATACCAGAACTAGTTCGAAATAAGGTTTCATACCTATTGAAAACTTCTATTATTTTGTCATAACATCCTGGCGATCCATATTGTTCGAAGTCATCACTGACATTTTCTAAATATTCGTAGAAATCTTTTTTCGCCAGAACCGGTGCACTGCTAGCTATAGCAGCATCAACTAATTCAGGATAAAGTAATTTAATCCATGCTGCTAAGTTTCCTGCATATGAACCTCCAACCACAACAACCTTTGATTCGTTATACTTAGATGACATTTTAATTTCTTTCAGTAGTTTTGCTATATCAGCTAAGGCTTGTCTGGAGCTCAGGTATGCTAAGTTTTCCGTGTTCAGTTTTTTAAAAGGCTTACTTTTCCCGTAATATCTATGTTCAGATAAGAACATAGCCCCATTCGTTTCTTTTGCCAAATCGTACAAAATTCCAGTTTGAAGAAACACTTCGCTCGCTGGGCCTTCACCATTAATAAATAAATATATGGGTCCTTTAGCTTTCCATGAATCAAGTCTTTCAAAATATCTCATATTCCACGTACGCGTCTCATTTTCATTAAAATGGTCTATTGGCTGTTCAATCCACTTAGTTGCAATTGGAGACGCATCTAGGAACCCCAATGTCGCACTTATTTCTTTTATAAAATACCTGTACCCATTTCCAAGGCTGAATAATCCAAAGGCATTAGTAAAATGGAAGCAAGAAGATAATATAATATTAAGTTCTACAAAATACATTGCTGTGATGTTCTCATTCAGCTCTGTTTGCACTAATAAGTTTAGAGAATCACTGAATAGTGTATACTCGTTGCATAATTGCAGGCAATGCTTGTTATTTGGAACGAGCGCAATACATATTTGGAATATCGGTAAAACTAATATTACATGCGGGTTATAAATTTTCATGTTCGTAAGTATTCAGGATGATAGTGCCTGTAATGCAGCTAAGTATGGCTAAGGATAAAGCCCCTATGATACATGATGAGCACCTACTGCGGTGTGCGGGCGGTGGACTGCAGGACCAGACCGTTGCTTGTTGGGCCGCGGCAGAATATAGTTGCTACTTGCCCGGCCAAAGGGCAGGAGTAAGGAACACTGCGGGTTTTTAATCAGTATGAGTCCGACAGATCCATCCGCCTCCCCTGGGTGCAGGAAATCCATTAGCATTTCCAAGGGCCAAAAAATAAAAAGAGGGTCACATACTGGGTATGTGAACCCATGTGTGTGTAGTGGCTGGATGACCCTGTATGGTACCTTCTTTGCAGTAGGTATGTCTCTTGCCACACGAATTCACACGATGGACACAATTTCGACCCGAAATTCTCTCTGATTTTCATCACAATTCACCGGAAATTGGACCAAGACCTCACGCTCGTGCTTGGAACTACTAGGTACACCAATGAGACAGTGATCGTCATTACCCCACAAAAACTTATAGGACAATGTTATGTCGCTGCTATAAAATAGAATATAATAAATTCGATTTTATAGCAGCGACATATAGTCTGTCAAGAAAGTCATGAAAAGGATTGAGGGCGCCACTTGTATATTATCTTGTTTATTTTTAATATATTAATGCCGAAAACATTTTTTTATCACAAAAAATCTACACAGAATAGTAAAATAAACACATCGTTGTACCCAATCTGACTCCTACGGTACTTATTTAGGGTTGCGAGCGAAGAAGAATTTTAGTTCCTTCAAAATCCTTTTCATGACTTTCTTGACAGACTGTTGACAGACTGTAACATTGTCCTATTTTTTTTTTGTATTTTGTGTGTTTTTTTTTTGTTTTTTTCATGTAAACCAAATACAGGCACTTATGAAATGTCGAGACTCTAGGTGCGCAAATTCCACCAAATTCCAACTTAGCTATCCCTATTAGAAAATAGTTTAGGTCTATATACTCCTCGGAGTACTATGCAGGTATTACTGGCTGGTACAATAGGACTGACGCTGACGTCGGTTACCATGGCAACGCATCAACAACAAAGCTAATGCGCCGGTCGACAACTCGAGACACTTGACCCGCTTTTTATGTGAAAAGATTAATTAGTTTGCATTATTATGGATTTTTCTGAGGGTAGTGCGGGGGGGAAAAGGGCAGACGCCTCTCGGCCTGTGTCCAGACGTGGTTACCGAGAGTATACCAACACAGGTTCTGCTGTTTCAAGGTATGTATTCGGCTATACAGTGTTGAGTTTTTGCTATAGTATTTCTATAGTTATGTTATTTAAGTAATTGCTGTTTTTGCAGTTACTGAGTGCCTAGTTTTACTTGTAACTAATTTGTTTTAAGCATAGATTTAGAATTTCGCTTTTATGCTACATTGTTCTCAATAAGTTTGACAGTAATTTGTGCATGAAGATATAGGCAGGTTACAACTTGGCAGAGTGCCATCTGCTAGGCTGATTTGATGTTAATATTAAAGTATATTTAGTAACATAATATAATTATTTATATAACAATTATTGTAGAAATTTTAAACCCGTATCCCCGTATTGATATACCTACGTAATAATTATATTCATTAGTTAAGTATACTTGTGTGTGTATTGTACCTTCATGGGTAAAGAGGGGTACTTAGGTAAACATTATCTTTTACCCCCTTTACCTTCAGAACAACCTATAGATATCTAAATAGGTAATTTTATACGTGAAACGTAGACAAATATTGGTCTACTGGGCTACTGGTCTACTGGTCTCTTGTTGTTTCAATCTTCATGCCTCGCCCGAATGGATGAGAATCCGTAACATATAGGTAGTTACCTACCATTTGCCTTCGAAATACGAAGAACCGATATACACTGACGCGATTGTATCTTGAATATCCACGCTTTCCAATCTGGCTTAGTTCGTGCAGATCGCCAATTAGGTACTTAGATACACTAATTTATTGGTGCATCGATGTGCCCTCATCTAAATAAGGAAAAAGGATAAGTTGCTAAGCCGAGTCCACTTTACAGAAGCAGCACGATGAGACCCACTTCAGCATACAGAGGCAGTACGGCTTCGCGGCTGTCGACAGCTGGGTTTGGGCCAGCACCGCCGACAGCCAGCCGGCAACCCACCGCGATGACAGGATTTTCTATGGTAGGTTATTTTGTTCAATTTGTAAGATGTAGGTAGCATGATGAGACCGAAATCAGCATACATACGATGACTGGGTTCGTATCACCGCTGCCTTATGACAACCAGACTTAAATTACGTGGTAGTGGGTATTCGTGTGACAATTTAGACAGCTTAACATGCTCTCTAGGTACGAGGGGCCTCATAATGTACAAAATGGACATCTTTCCATGCTTTACCATGACTAGCGCCGCTCAGGTAACCTTTGCAGATGGTGCAATCTTTCCAGTACTCACACTTTACTGTTTATCCGTGAGACCCTCGATCTTGACAAGAATATTTAACATGGCTACTTACGTTTCCAGATTGACAGACCAATAACACAACAAGGCATATCAGGTCTTCGGACAGGCACAGCGAGAGGGTTCCGAACCCGCCAGCTCCAAGACAAACGGTATTGGGAGGAGCTGATGCAGGTGAAGGTCCGGGAGATGAAGGCAGAGATAGCCAGGCTAAGCGAGCAGGCAGACGCAGGAGAACGAGAGAGGTCCGCCAAGAAACATTACGAGAAAAGAGTCAAAGAGCTGGCGCTGGAGTTAACAGGTTCGTTCTAAAAAATCTAAGTTAAAAAATATAATTATATTTTATTAGGCTATTTTAATCGTGAAAAATATGAAGTCACAACGAAGCAACAAGAGAATTATGAAGGACTAGGTACCAACTTATTGTTTCTTAAGCAACCGGCACATTACTGTGTTGTTTTTTGTTGTGATGCAGGACTGACCAATCAAACGACTCTGTTCAGGAGTGCGTTATATCACAACTAGTTTTGATTGGCTATAGCACGTTACGACACGCTACGACATGAAAGCCGGTATGCTTCTAACTTTAGTATTGCAATGTGAGGTAACACCAGTCCAGAGTGCACCAGACGAGAACAAGTTTCATCATTTATGGAGACTCTTTCCTTCCATCTCGGTAAATGCGATTCTTGGTATAAATGGTGAAATATTAAGGGCGTCTTCATCTAATACCTAATCGTTTATATCATAAAGATAATAATGATTTACCTACCATTCTAGATTTACAAGGACGTCTAGCAGATTATAACACAGCCATCCGCATAGCCAATGGGGAAGCTAATAAGCAGTCGGTAGAAGAACAAACAAGAGACCTGGAGGCTAGCAATCAGAAGATGCAGGAGGAAGTAGAACAGGTCTTCGTGGAAAAACAGAGGAAAGAGAATCAGCTGAGGCAGTTAAGGGAACAGATGGATAAGGTGATTCTTATAAAATACCAATTAGTTTGTCTTACTTATCAGGTTCAACGTCCAGATAGCAGACGCAATAGTTAAATAATCGCCGTATTCTTCTTTTCATGTCGATGACTATTATAAGTTTGGCCAGCCCAAAACATGACCAACTCGACGGCTCTTAGATTACCCTCTATTAGGGCTTCCATATTACATGGGACAGGACAGTCGGGACAACAGCAGGTGCTGTATGACGCCGCAGTATCACCTATCATCCTCAGCGAAGCCCTTTTCCGGTTTTCCCGGCAATCAATTACCGTGAATCATATTTTATGTTATTTAACTTACTATTTTTGGCTAATCGTTGTGGATTATGGAGCTAATAGGGTTGGTTGAAGTTTCCCTAGTCTTATTCAGAGCATGGCAAATTTGTTATTCGTGATATGGCTTTATTTCTAGGTTATAGTACCGTTTTCATAATAATGTATCCGAAGTGCGTTCCTGGGAATAAAGACATTCCCAATAAAAAAATAATATTATACCTATATTATTATAAAATTTATATTTTTATATTTTAGGAACAATCAACGATCACAAAGTTGCTAGCAGAAATGACTCAAGAGCAAAAAGATCAATACAATGAACTAGAAGCCACTGCTGCTGCCCTAAGAGAACAGGTCGACCAAGCGAGGACACAGATTGATCATCTAAATAGGGAGAAGGAAGAATTTAGTAAGGAAATATCTGGATCACAGGTAAGCTTAAGATCATAGTTCAACTAAGAAAATCTAGCTGACCTATTATCGAGTTGAATTCATATAATTGGGTCAGTTATTCGAACAGACTTGAAACAATTAAGTGTGTCTTTCTTCCTATAGATAAAGGTGCATCTATTAGAACTTCATCGTCGACTAGTGGGTGTGGAGGAGAAACGTGACAACATAAAGAATGAGTTGAATAATCGTTTGGACCCGCAAGAAGAAAGAGAGAAGCTTTTGCTCCAGGTAAAACTTTTATAGACAGTAAGAAAACTAATTTAGTAGAACCTATTTAAAATTCAAAGTATGTTGTTATGCTACTAGACACATTAGCTCTAATAATTCATTATCTTCAGGTTCGTGAGGACAATGCAGCAATCGCATCATTGGATAGTAACGCCGCAAATTTGAAGGTTCAGATTAAAAAGGTTCAGGAGTTAATTGAGCAAGCCGAACAGGTGGGTCAATCTAAAGTAGCATAAAGCATCTAAAGTAGTATCTATAAATTTTAAATAGGTAATTCATGGTTCAAGTCTATCAGAGATATTGATACTTACCTATTACTAGAATCTTTGAATATTTGAATGACGTTGTGGTGGCTTTTGTAAACGGCTGATCGTGATATTCTTCATCCAAAATATATTTCCTGTTCATTATTAAATCTAAATTATTCTTATAGGATCTAGAAGAGGGCAATTCGGAACGCCATCAGAAATACCGCGAGCTAAAGAAGAGAGAAGAAACAATGGACTCCTTCATGTCTACATACGAAGACAATCTTAAAAAGGAACAGGAAAAGATTGACCAGTTAGAGAAGGACATAGTTTTTGCTTTAGAACATAGCAGTTCTAATATAGATTTGGATTTGAGTGAGATAGATTCGTTGAAACAGAAAGAAGGGTACACTTCTCAGTATGATGATAGTAAGAAGTCGGTTGATACATTGACTAAGGATTATGAGAGGTTCCAGGGTAACTTGAAAAAGGTAAGAAGAAATATACAATCTTTTTTAAATCGATTTGGTGTAAAAGTCACGTCACAGGAAAAGTTTCTTTAAAAATTTAAAACTATGTTGTTAAATTGATTGAACTCGTTCGATTTCAGAATAAAAGTTTAGTTTTATATCTTGATATTACAGGCTGAAGCAACGAGAGAGCGCCTTGCAACAGAGCTACAAACATTACCAGAGAAGACTAAAGTAATGAAAGAGGAGCTAGTGACTCTATCAGATCTGGAAAAACTTCGAGATGAAGGTAACATTGACTTTATAAAATCGAAAAGAATACAGTACTGAATCGATTTCGAAAATAATTTACTCATTAATACCTTTATGTAATGCACGAAGAAATTCATGTACCTATTTTATAATAATTAAACTAGTAAGTGACGTCATGACGTGCCCACCTATTCACAAAGAGTGCCCATTGAATGGAATAACATTTCTAGTCTTAATATTGAAAGTCATAATAAACTCAAAATAACGTTTTTCGCATAATTGTTTAGTTAAAGTTGTGTGTGAACATTATTGGTTTCATCGTCATTTAGCTGTCTAATTTTGTTCAGCATAATTTAGAATGTAGTCCATAATTTAATTTGTCTGTATGTTAGGTGAAGAACAGAAGAAGACTTTGGAGACAGAACTGCAACAACTCAGAGAGAAATTGGCCCCAACGGAGAGTGCTGTGCTTGAAGCTACAAATAAATTGAAGAAATTGCAGGTTCGAATTTCTCTTATTCAGTGCCATAGTTAAAGAATGTAGAAATGATAATCTTGATATTGATAGGTTCCACAGTAAATGTTGTTCATAATGATAAGTAGGTACGATAATCCCTTCAAGCGGGTGTACTGTTTAAATATACACACCACTGTATAGAAATTTGCACAAGATCCAGCTTCACCAAACGTCAATAACACGTCGGCGTCGGGATGATTAACAGAGATTTTATGAGCCTCCCCAACTAACGATATAGGTAGGTACTTAATCAAATGCGGAATGGAATATCCGCGTAGTGAGCTCCGATACGAATTTTGCCGACTGAGAAATTTTCGACCACAGCAAAGTCTGCTATTTCATACTATGTTCATACATAGTATAGCAGACTTTTTTATCGCGATTTTAGGGTTGTTTCCATTAAAAGGTTTTCATGATGACAATCACCTCATAAAACAGGTGTCCTTTTAATAATACACCTGTTTATTATATTTCCTTTCTATATTTCACAGGCCAGTCTCGACGGCAACGAAATGTACGCGAAGCTAAATGGCCTAGAAGACCAATTGGCTCAACTAGAGAATAGGAAGACGGTGTTAGAAGAAGATATTGCTTCTATAACTTTGAAGGCTGACTACGAACCGCTGAAGAAACAAGCTATAGAAGAGCTAGCTTCGTTAAATAAGAAGATTATTGAAGACTTAAATAGTGTTAAATCTTATTGATATGTTTTTCTTTCTACTGTAAAAGAAAAGTTTATACTTCTAATATTGTCTGCTTTATTTTTACCTTTTATTTCTGTTATTGTAGCTGGCGGCGGCGCCTTGATTACGTAAGAAAAATCTGACATCCACAGCGACCACGGACCAACAAACAATGCATCCCTTCCTCGCTTATATTATTATTTCGATCGTAAGAGACTAAATTTAGAACTACCTTGTAAAGAAATTAATCATGGCGATGGGAGTCCCAACTTTATGGTCGGTAATTTTTTTACAATGCTGCTCTCAGTTTAGGCTCTTACGATCGTATTGAAGTTTATTACCAGCCTGATGTTCATAACCATTTTGTTACGCGGTAGACCGGATCGAGTTATCAATCGCTGCTATGAATAACCTAATTAACATGTCATCATAATTATTTGGTTCTCGAGATCCAGCATTCATAGCCTGATGCTATGAATGCTGGATCTCGAAAAAAATTCCAAACCTGATGTTTGGATTTTTTTTGTGTGCATTGTACAAAATCCGGGTTTTTGCAAGTCTTTGTTTAGTAGAGGGCATGTTTTATAAGTTGTGTGTGCTAGTGTTATAAACAAAATAAAACAAATATTTAAAAACATCAGTTTATTACTTCAATAATTAAATATCACAGATGATTTTTTTAAATATTTTAAATGTAGATTATATACTAGTCAATTTACTTATTAACTAAAAACGTTAAACCTAAACAGGAAAATAATTATTAAACTCATACAGTGCGAGTGCAGAAGAAAATCGACTTTATGATAATTTCATAAAGTTTAAATTCCATTGCTAGACATACACTCAAAATAACGTTGAATTCAAATGCTGATATCGCTCCAAAATCGATGTGATCAAAAATGAACAATTTAAAATAATTATTTACTTTTAAATTGTCTATGAAATTGTTACTCTAGGAATATCGAAAACGGGAGCCATATCGGAACTAAAAAATGACAATAATACTTGAATTCACATTATACTATGACCAATTATTCTAACAACTTTCTAAATAAAATTAAGACTTAGTAGCTTTTTTCTTTTTGTCAAGTAACCCAGCTAGGTCCGACGGCACATCTCTGTTGTTCGCCTTTATTAGAGAAATGAGGGACTGTACAAATTTCTGGGAAGGCGTGACGTCTGCTTCTTGCATCCTAGTCCATAAAGCCATGGCTTCAGGGCAGTTATCGTCGCGTTCTGAAATGTTAAACGTACTTTTAATTTTTGGGTCTACCGATATCTTAATTTGAGAGCAGGATATTCTTGAAATAGGCCATCTATCTTAATCAGAAAAGTCAAACTACGATTCCCGACATTATCTTAACCTCAATTCTTTGTTTTATGACCTGCGGGTCTAAGGCGTACGTAACTGAAATTAATTGTAATGAACATCGATACTGGTATTAAACTTCAATACGATCGTGAGAACTTTGAGCTAACTTGTAAAAAAAATACCTATCATGAAGATAGGAGTCGCAACTTCATGATAGGATTTTTTTTTACAAGTAAGATCAAAGTTTAGGCTCTCACGATCGTATTGAAGTTTAATACCAGTGTCGATGTTCATTATAATTTTAGTTACGCGGTAGACCCGCCGGTGCACCGGTGTACTTACGTAGCACATCGAGGATCAAATCATAAATTTCCGTAGTATCGATATGCCGCAGATCTCTTGAGCATTCTGCTATGGCTTCTAAGGCTTTAACTTTCTTCTCATCAGCGAATCGTTCGCAGCGCCGCACTATGGCGTCGGGGTGGAACTTCACCGTGGGGTCCAGTAAGAGTTTGCGAAGAGTCTTCTTGTAGCCCACCTCGGCGAGCGCGGCTATTAGTGTTAGCTGGAAATGATATAAAATAGGATTTAAAAAATGATAATATAAAAAAATGTTATAAACTTACCTATACTCCATTTGAAATAAGATTAGAAATTTAAATAAACCTTTTTTACAGTCCATTCAACCGATTTTGACTTCTATTGCATTAGTGGCATGACAAATGGCAGCTGCAGCAAATAGTTGGTATTGTAACCACGTTTTTGCTTTTAATACCGAAAACAAAGAGTTCTGCTCTGCAGTCTTTCTGGACATTTCGCAGGCTTTCGATCGTGTATGGCACCAGGGTCTACTGGCCAAAATAAAAACGTCTCTCCCAACAAATTTCTACCTGTTTCTGCGCTCCTACCTCAGCAAAAGATTCTTCCTAGTGAGGCAGGGAGATGAGGTCACAAATCTACGTGTGATTCAGGCCGGAGTACCTCAGGGCAGTGTCCTGGGTCCCACCTTGTACCTGTTATTTACTGCTGACTTGCCGTTGGATAGAAATGTCCTAACAGGCACTTTCGCCGATGATACGGCCATACTGGCTACTGATGTCTGCCCTAGAGAGGCTTCTGAAAAATTACAAAACAGCCTTAAGCTGATCTCTCAATGACATAAAGATTGGAAGATAAAAGCTAACGAAACAAAATCAGTCCAGGTGACTTTCACTACACGCAAAGAAACATGCCCACCCGTGACCTTAAACGATATAGAAGTACCCCAAGCAGAGGTCACTCGATACCTTGGAATACACCTTGACAGACGCCTTACGTGGAGACACCACATATTTACCAAACGCAAAGCCTTAGGACTAAAACTCCGCAGCCTACACTGGATGCTCAACAAAAACTCCCAAATGTCTCCGGAAAGCAAATTGCTTCTCTACAAATGCATACTCAAGCCCATATGGTGCTATGGTATCCAGCTTTGGGGAACTGCAGCGAACTCAAACATCGAAATCCTTCAGAGGTTTCAATCCAAAACACTACGACAGATAGTAAATGCTCCCTGGTAAGTCACAAACGAAAGAATTCACAAGGATTTAAAGATAAAGACTGTCAAAGAAGAAATCAAAGCTAATATCATCAAATACTCCGCAAGATTAAAAGTTCACCCAAATCAATTGGCAATCAAACTTATGTCAAATCCTGTCACCTACACAAGACTGAAAAGAAGGGCACCTCAAGACCTACTTACAACTAGCATAAATAAGCTGTAATGTCGATCGGATGAGGCAGTGGCTTCATACCGTGCAAGATCAGGAACCATCATCTACCTATTGTTGAATGTCTCAGGACAGATTGCATTAATGAGAAGGAGTTTAATAAAAAAAATGAAAAATGCCATCCTTATGCCAACGGAATAGAAGTCAAGATCGGTTGAACGAACTGTAAAAAAGGTTTATTACAATTTCTAATCTCATTTCAAATGAAGTATAGACAATCTTTTAGACAGGGTTCCAACCAAACAACCATTTAACCAAACATTACTAAACAAAAAAAATGTGTATTTTTTTTTAAGTTCATGTCTTTTCTCTGTAAACTCATTCATTTTTAATGCGTAATTACACTCCGTGATCACAAGTACCCAATCTATGCTTAGTTACCCGCGCAACTGAGTTTTGGCTTAGTAAACAACATTTTCAGTATATTTTTATTAAGGGATTTTATGTTTTTTTATTATTATTATACTATCTTATTGGGCTTTAGTATGATGTACTGGGTTATCTATTAATTTGGTCAGGTGTTTTGTTAGGATCTTATATAAACTGTTAACTGTGCGAAAACTTTAATAATTATGTACCTATGTATGTATTTGTGAATTTTGATTTATTAATGTTTTTTTTTGTTATGTCATTTGCCTTTAATTACTGTAATTGGTCCCAGACCGTTGCTAATAAAGTAAAATAAATAAATATAATTTTACCTGCACATCGCCCGGCCCATGCACACTCTTATTAGTATTCAGTACAGTCTGCGCCAGTTTATTCAGTCTTCCATTCGTCTTCTCGTTAGTCAAGAAGTTTTCCTCCGACTGTCCGTCGCTCATCGTGTGAAGGATCTTACAAAGCAACTCGTGTTTCAAAGGAGTCTTGTTGTACTTGTTAGCTAGACGGACGAATTCGTTCATTGCTTCTTGTATGTTGTCACTGAAAATGTTATAAGTTGTTGAAAAGAAGTGTATCATCAACTCATTCATCGTCAGCCTTTTCTCAAATATATAGGATGTAAAGAAAACCATGTCGGATCTGGATCTTTTCCTCTTAACAGGGTCCAATCGATCTGTATGGACCACATCACAAGCCCTTCCATAATTAGGTCCGGAAAATTTAAATGAATGAAAGAAAAACAATTTATTTTTACACAAATTACGACACAAAAGTAAAAAAATGAAGACAAAAAGAAAAGTAAAAAAAATTAAAACACGTTCCAAAAAACATATATTATAATTTAGATTTACAGTACCTAACTAATATTAAATGTCTGTGGACTAAGTGAATTGGATTCTTTACATCATTTATTATGCGTCGCATTTGTGCAAAAAATAGGTCATCGTTCAGCTTATCGGTGAGGTATTGGAACGCGACTGATAATGCTACACTTACTTCTTCATATGCACTCTGATCAGAGGCCCCAGCATCACGTTGTTGGGCTTGCAGTACCTAAAGTTGGTCAGTAGCTCGAACATCTTGCGCACTTCGACATGAGACCCGTGAGCGGCCGTCGCGTCTAACAGACGCCAGCAATTCATTGCTATACTGCGGCCGCCGACTACGTTCCTGGGAATTAAGGGTAACGTTATTCATCATATTATGTATATCAGGGGGCCTAAAAAGGCCACATTGAGCAATTCATCTCATGATCTGCATAGTAACTGTCAAACAGATGATTGCTGAATATGAACCTTATGCGGATGACATTAAGAGTCGTCAATTAAGTAGATATTTTGACATTCGTAATATGAATCATATTATGATTCACCTAAAGAGGCCTTTTTAGCCCCCCAGATCTAACATAGATCATTGGAACATTGGTTAAATGCAATAAACCTCGTAGGAGTATATTGTGATAATCTTTAGAGACACAATATAATATTGTTATAATAAATGTTATAGTTTAAAAAAAAAAGTAAAAATCACGCTTTTTTCATCGAAACTGTGTGCAAAATTTCAAATAAATCGGAAACCAGGAATGGGGTCAAATTTAACTTCCCAGATTTTTTTACATAGTTAGTTACAGGTGAAGTTAATAAAACCGTGTTAAAATACTGAAAAATATATTAAAAATTACCTTTTCTTAGACTGTTCAGTGATCAAATCCAACGCCTCAGTGATCTTCTTCCGATACACCATGAGTGTTGCAAAGTCGATCACTTTGAACTCATCTAAAGTAAAGTTAGGGGACGTCTTGTTGAGGTCGGCCAGCGCCATCTCCGCCATATCGAGCTCGCCGAGTTTCACGTGTAGATCGAATATAGCTGCTTTCATACCAGCTGATAGGAATACCTGAAGAGATTAGAAGGCCAATTAAATAAACTGCATAGTAATTGATAGCCCTGATAGTTATGATTTTTTTCTTTGAGCACTATGCGAAGTGATTGAAAAAATAAAAAACAAAAATTGGTCGTAACTTTTGAACCATAAAAAATTGCACCAACATTCTCAGGATTAAAAAGTTTGGAAATGACCTCGCCCATTCCAATTCGATTTGATCCATACTTTCAGGGACATCCTGTGTAAGCGCACACATCTTTAACGTATACAGCTAATTAGAACTACACTCACCCCCTCTTTCTGGCACTTCTCAGCGATATCTCTCGCCGCATGCAAGTTGCCTTCCCTACAGTACTGCTGTAGTAATCTTCTGAGTGTACCCCTAGTGTTCATGCCCTTAGCCTCCAGCTCGTTAAGATGCGCGCGCAGGTTTTCCTCGTTCATTTGTTTCTGGAACATTCGATGGGTTTCGATATGGAAAGATGATTCTGGATCATTGTTTTAACAGTATGGAGGGTTTACCTAACTTCTGTAATATCTGTGTTAGACAGCATTAATAATTTCCTGCACTTATTTTAAATTTAATTGTACTCTGCACGCCCAAAATGGCCGAATATGTTGTTACTATATTTTAAAATATCAGACTGTAAATTACCATATTCAAAAGAATAACGATATTGTATTGTATTATGTATTAATTTCAGCAAATGGTGGAAATGGTACAAAATTCACTTGCATGATTAGACCTAAACAAACAAACATACATACAAACATTGCAAGTTAAATAAAAGCTTACAAAAAAATATTGAGTATTGCATATTACATTGTCACCAAAACTAAAGGTGTATGTAAAATTTCAATACAATCGTTTGGGCGGAAATGGTTCAAAATTCAGTTGCAAGATTTGACCTAAACAAACAAACATACATACATACAAGTTTATTATTAATAAAGTTAAACGTACTGTTATGTATGTACACAGCCTAATTATTATTAATTTTATAAAATATTTAAAAATAAAATAAAATTGAACACCTAGGCGTCAAAGTACTCCTCCTCATCGCTGTCAATTGGTAGCGTGCCCAGAAGGCTGGCAGCATTGCCACGTTAAATGGCAATGCTTATTCTGTGACCAAAGAATAGGCCAGCCCTCGGTTCACGCGTAGCGTCGACAAGTGCAGACATTTAAATAAAACCTTTTTTTTTTTTCTTAAAAAACATTGCCCCTCACTAGGATTTCTCCTGCATCGAGGGTACAGTTTACAAACATACATGTCACATGAACACACAACCAGGCCCGGAACAACTATCTGTAGATCATACAAATATTGGTTCCGTGCGGGGATCGAACCCGCGGCACGTAGTGCAGAAAGCTAATGGCTTAGCCACTGCGCCAACCGTGTCGTCAAAGTCAGCTTGTAAAAAGGTAAAAAAATTGTCACTATCTCAAATTAATGAAAACAAAACACAGCAGCTACAGCCTTATATTGACAAGTCCGTTCTTACCGGGTGCGGAATCTGCTGATCAAAGATATCGCCGTCGTCAACGAGCCGCTCGTCCGTAAGGTTTATGATGTGGTCCCTGAACATATCCATGGTGTTCTGGTCGATATTGTCCGGCAGCCGGGCGAGGCAGTAGTCTGCGGCGACCGTGGAGATCTTTATTGAGGTTTTGTTTAGATCCTGGAATAACAAAAAATGGCCTTATTATGGATGAGATGTTTCACTAACCTAACTGTCAAAAACCCCCGACTCGCAAGTAGCAAAAGAGCTGTAACTTTTGAACGGCTGAACAGATTTTCATGAAACATAGCTAAGATGATACCCGATTAAACTAGCTTTCAATGAAAAAACTACACACACTACAAACTTATAACACTCCTCTTTTTTGTCGGGGGTTAAAAATCAAATCCTTACTTTCAATAAATTGAGCATATCAGAAGCATCTCCCTTAGTCTTCTTGTGCACCATGAACTTGCAGAGAAACCTTCCGACCCAGTCCTTGTTCTTCTCCAAGGCTTTGCTTGAGATGTCTTCAAGTGTGTGTATGGTAGATCTTACGTCGGCACTGATCAGGTAGCCTTTTAGAAGAGGTTGGAGAAGCTTCTCAGTGTCGACTTTGCCTTGGAAAAGTTCGCCTGTGAAAGATAAGTTTTTTGTGAAGCAGTTTCGTTTGTGATTAAGAATATGCCATCAACTGGTGTTCCGCGTAACTAAAATGGTGATGAACATCGATTCTGGTAATAAACTATATATATAACTATACCATGCGTGCTAACGCGAGCGTAGACTGCAGTGCAGAGCGCAGACCGCAGACTGCTAAACTATCTGAGGGCTAATTCACGTAATTTTAAGACGCGCCGATCGTATTGCAGTGACGCTGGAACTTGACGCGAGCGTATCTCACTGAAACTCAGAGGTTACCAAATGGCAGAATAGTCGACATCGGCTCAATTGCCATAACATAAGAAGAAGCAGAAGATTACCAAATGTGTTATTTTGATCAACATTTTATTACAACTGCGCGGCAACTGCAATACTTTAGTTACGTGAATTAGCCTACTGGATGCCATTAACATATAGTAATAAAAGTGATAAGTATTTAGCAGTGGCAAAGTGTCCATACAACCTGATTCCCATCGGCTTCCCTTTAGGAATTGGTTAGTGCATAGACCAACGTAATAATATATTATTTACTCATCCAACTGACAAAAAAAAGGCTTGTTAATCAGTTACGTCGAGCTCTTCCAGACATGACTATATATAGATTACAAGAGACGGTATGGATTTTTGTCTTGAAGCATTAATTGCCGCAATTTTTAGAGGGCATCTTTGGGACGGCTTCCCCTTTTAAAACTGTCACCCTTTCGCCACTGATATTTAGCTGCATAATAAATGCAGCTAAATATCATGCAATTATTTGTGGAAACAAGCTATGTTGGTGAAATAAACGTAGGTATTCTACTACTCACACAACTCGCTCGCCGCTCTAACTTGCCCCGTATTCAGCAGCGTCTCCATCATCGGCGTCAACACCGTCGACACAGTCATGCCGGTTTCCAGAAACTTCTTCATCAAGTTCTGCGGTGACGTGAAGCTGACGTAAGGGATAGTATAGTCCATTATCGTGTTGTAATCAGGCTTAACTTCCATTTGAACCATCGTTGTTAGCGTGTTCATTATGCCTGGAAAGAACAGTGCCTATCATACAGGATAATATTTATGTAGTGCGCATAATTTGTAGAGTGATTCAGTCTCTGTTCCTAAATGCAACTGCAGTATTGGGATATACTTTAAAACAATTATTCGATTTTGATAAGTAGGTAATATATTCGGTTAAATAGATCAGTTTTAAAGCTGGTTGAGAAATTACATTGTCTGGTGAACCTGCCCCGAATATGTCTACACAAAAATAAAGTTATAGCTATAATATTTTGTATTAAAAGTTATCAAAACAATATTTAGTAAATAAATATTTGTGCGTTATCCATAATAATTCGTGTGAGGTTTTGTAAAGAACTGACAGTAGCGGGGAGTGGGCGGGTAGCGGGTGGCGAGGTACTGTGAGCATGTATAAACCTGATTGGGAGCAATGGGAGCCAAAATTGCAGAGCGCGGAACCGGATAACTTTGCCGAATATTTGGTTCGGTAAGAGTCAAACTGAATAGTATTCGGTATTCGGTTATTCGGTAAAATCATCATTCGGGGCATCACTAATAAAAACCAATATAAAAAAATACCAACCTTTCTCCCCATATGACTTGCAATTCTGCAGCAATATAGGCCAGAAGTAGTGCGGTCGTAACGATAATCCTAGTTGTTTCATTCTAACCATTAGGTCTAATGCTAGAGGCACTTTGCCTAGCTGTAGCGCGGCTTCGCAGGCGTTCTGTAAGGCTATCGGGTTGCGGCCTGATGACATCAACTCTTGTGTTATGAGGCCTACTATACTTGAAGGCTGAAAAGTTATGAGTCATTTTCATATTGAACGCTTTGACTGAGTCTGCTTTGTCATACAACTAATAAACTTCATTTTTTTATAAAGATAAGATATATTTATTTTGTAAAACTTAAGTAAAAAATACAAGTGTATGAGGTTTTAAATTTGTAATTGCCATTAAAGGCGTATAATAAAACAAAATTGACTTAATATCTAATAGTTTTATAGTTTAAATAACAAAGGAAACGAAATAATTTAGATTACAGAGAACTGTCGTAATTTTAATAATAAGTGACATACTTAGGTATGATAACTTATTTTATTAATTGCGATCATTCAAAAATTCTGATAAGCTGGAATAACATTTGGCTATGAGAAGCTTTTTAAGCTGTAGTTTAAAGAGTGTTATGGGTAATTGTTTAATGGTTTTGGGGATTTTATTATAAATTATTTATTTAATTTATTAACTGCCATCAGTCTTCATAGGACAATTATCAGTGTGGTAGGGTGACTCATGCGTTCTGGATGCAGCGGCTATCGTCCTTGCTGGCTAATCACAGTACTTGACTTCTTTTTAGTCGGTTGGCTATTTTCGTAGTGTCTATAAACTTGATGGGACAAAAATAACAGGTTATGACTGGGAACTGACTAAGTATCATTAAGTGCCCAGTAACAAATATTAAGGCCCCAGAACCTTGACTAATTTAGAATGAGATAAAATCTTAGGCAAGTGTACCTACACATACCATTGAGAACTTTATGAAGCCCTCTCAGGCGTGCAGGATTCCTCACGATGTTTTCCTTCACCGTTAACGAAAGTTCAAATTCTGATTCACACATAAATTCGAAAAGTCAGAGGTGCAGAGTGGTAAGAGGCTTGTTTGAAGGTATAAAGTAAATAAGTTTTCATACACTCACTTCATCCTAACTTGTTGGTAAGACTTTATAAATATATCACGTATACTACAAGAGACAGAAAGAAAGAAAGAAAGAAAAAAGTATTTATTTGACACAGCACAAAAACAATTTTAAAGATAAAGTAACAAAAAATAAAAGAATAAAACATGTAAAAGAAAAAAATATTTATCTTAAATAACAAATGGGTTGTACGTCGCAGCTGTGTCAAAAAGGCTTCCGCTCAGCTTAAGCTGACGCGCTGCGAGCAGCCCGACAGCGCTGGTTTTCAGCGGGAGCCACATCGAGTGACGTTATGTGTGCCTACGTGTACAGAAAATATATTAATTGAATATGAATTAAATAAATAACAATTATAAAAGAACTTGTGTGTGTTGAAGTGATTATTGTATGAAAATAAAACGTGAAGGTAACATTTTACTATTGTACTATATCTAAAATAGTAATTGAGTGAGGGTAACTACATAATAATTTTTAAAAAACAACGTGTGTTATTATAAAGTAGTGTATTTTTCACGCTGCTGGACCGCACAGTACATTCCATCTCGGAATGGCTGAAAGGAAACCAGTTTGCCATTCCGCCTGCGCCCGCGGCCCGCGCAGCGCGCGAGTTGCATTGATCGCATAAAATTTTCAGAATAATAATAAATATGAAATATAAAATAAATTAATAAAGAGGTCAACCAACAACCATGGATTCAAGAAAGTAGGTACATAAAATTTATAATTATGTTTTTGTTTAGTGGAATTAGGGACATTAACTTACCCTTTTTGGCTTTGTCTTTTTCAGGCTATTTTAGTTGATTTGAAAGTTTCGGCAGTACAGAGCTCAGTGAAACATAAAACATAAACAAACAACTATTCAAAAGATCTTACCATAGAAGCCTTAACACAATCTCGTACTAGACTTCTCCCGTGCAATCCCTGGTCATCCTTCGGTCCAAACGAAGGCAGCGGCAAACATTTGTATATTTCTATAGCAGCTATGGGGTGGTTTTGGAACACCAATTGTGTGGAAACACTCTGCATGTATGGTGAAATTGAAGGCGTTTTCAGAATTTCCTCAGGGAGGTAACTTAGGACCTGTAATGTGAGCAAGGAAGTAATGAATGACAACAATAACTTGTCACTACGTTTCCCGCTGCCTCATCATTCACACGTCTGTCGCGCGTTGATAATGTGCACACACACATAAGCACAGCATTATCCAGCCCATGAAACTCATTCAACAGTAAAACACAGTAAAGGCTTCCACCCAAGTGCGTTATATCGGTCAACATTATCGCAATACGTTATTTCGATATCTGTTGTTAATACATTTTGTATCAGGACGCATGCGATCTAGATGAGAATACCGCTTAACCTAGCATTATTAAATTAGACAAATTGGAATTTCGCGTCAGTGGACCGCTGACGCTAACAAGGACCCGTTGAATCTCTCTCTTGAAAATATTGGTATTTGAAACTTACGCGGTATTTACCAATTACTTACGCGCTATTGAACTATCCCCGACGATATAACGCATTGCGATAATAACGACGATATAATGCATTGCGATAATAACAAAAACAATCAATCAATGCAAAACAATGAATGAACAATGAATGCAATGCATCTGTGGTGTGAGGGATGCCTTAAATGTTTACAAGCATAAATGATATGTAACGTAATCATTATTTTTTAAATATATTCAATATAAAATTTCAGTTTGAATTTTAAATAATAAAAGAAATCTCATGTATTTAAAATTATAATAATTTTTTTAATCAGGAAATGTTTTACCTGTGTTATAGGTGGATACAATCCAACACAAGCTAGAGTCTTGACAATCTCCATGACTTGTGTCTCAGTGAACTGCATGCCACTTTTCACAGCTTTATCCATTTCTTCTATAAGAGGGTTGACCTTCTTGTTCCACGCTAGCGCTCTTGCTGTGGCCGTGTATGTGTCTATAGATGGATCTACGTTGAGCGACCTCATCATAGTAAGGACTTCTTGTATGTTTTGGATGTTTCTGGAATATTAATATGGTTTAGTTATTAAATCTCAATTGTAATCATTATAGCAGTTTGCTCTGTCATTTTATCACCAAATAAGGTGATTAATGGTGATGGCAATGAACATTTATTTATACAGTTTAGAGACTGATACTATTAATAAAATGTGATATTAAATCCCTAGAATATTAAAAAAAAAAGTAAGTTTGATCACTTTTAAAGGCAGTGGCGTCCACAGACATTTCTTACAAACAACTAAGAGCCATTTTCACCGACAAAATAACAGATGTTTATAATAAAGTCAGCCGATTACTCATACAAAAAATCATATTTAAATTTCTGATAATGCACTAATCGTCTGTTATGTTGTCGGTGAAATTGGGCCTTCGTGTTGTATTGTCACGTTAAATAATGTTTGTGATTGGCTATCTCACCCTAAGATTTAAATTAACTGATATTACCGTCTTATTAATGTTTGTTTTACTTATTACTTATTATTTATGAGGGTAGGCAGTGTCTTTTTGTCTTTAAGGAGTGTATGCCACTGGTTAAAGAACATTGCCAATCTTACTTAATGCGATTTTATTTCCAGACATAAGTCAACATAAGCCACCAAATGCACATTGTTTTATTTCTGGACTGCATTTGGACCGAATCCTGGCAACATCCTTTAATTACTTTATAGTAAACACACATAATCTTATACTATAATATTATATTAACACTATAACTGTCCATGCATTACAGGTAATGCACTGAAAACCTTGCTTGATACGTCCGTGCATTACATTTAATGCATTTTTTTTTTATCTAATAGCTACCTAGGAGTCTGTAGACGAAATTTTGCTTACCTAAAATGTATTACGTGACCTTGTATTAACTTAAAATGTAATATAATTATTGGACATTTGGTGATTGGCACGGAAATATGCTTGGGACAGTTAAAGTGTTAATGTATGCTTAGTGCTTACCCAGCTTTTCCTTGACAGATTATCAGAGAGTTGAATATACTTTCAGTAGCCGGAAGTCCTTGTGATTTCATGTTTGATATCACTTCAGTGGCTTGATTCAGGTCACCGGCCTAATAACAAGAAAAAAAAAAAAACATTTATCCTTTGTTTATGCCTTTGTGTCCAAAGGAAGGCAGAGGACCGAGTGTTAGGACAACTTGGGAAATTCCTAAATCCAGCAGTGTATTGCATACATGCCACAATCAAATCAGATGTGTATACAAATGTATACAAAATTTACATTAATATTTTCACAAGATAATAACATTTTTGTCTTTTTAGTATTTAGGGACTAACATAGTTACTAACCATCAACAAATTAAAAGTTGATGGCGTATCTTGTTACCGTCTTCACTTGAAACTGGCAGAATAGTCGACATCGGCTCAATTGTCATATCGAAAGAAGAAGAACATAGTAAATAGCCTACGAGTATTGGGACAGAGTCCAAGCAACAGGTAGTCAGGGCCACAGAGAGAGGAACCTCCTAACAATACGTGCCATTTCAGTTATTTTTATTATTATTGTTATACTAACCTCTCCAAGTGCCCGCAGTATAAGCTCATAAGTTTGGATATTAGGTTTGACTGGTTCCATATGACTGATAAAGTTACTGACTGTGATTGTTCTGTTATTTGCTATGTACACTCTGAGTAGCTCATTATAATGTTCTACTACAAATGTGGTGTGCATCCTGCAAAAAAATATTCAAAATGGTAAATAATAATCAGTACTGAATAAAAAAACATGATTAATGTAAGTATAATGAAATAAACACTGATACCATGGGAATAGCTTACTTTATTGTATTCCACACTTGTTCCACCAGTTGCATTCTAGACAATGCGGTTTCATCAGGCAATAATTCACTACAACAACGAATCAAAAGTAAACCCTGTTTCTTTGTTGAAAAATTAAATTCTTTAACCTTCGTTAATATTCTCATCAAATCATTCTTATACACTCTGTTCTTCTGGTATATGTCTGTGTTCAGGCCCGCGAAGTACTTTTCTAGAACTTCTTCCGAAGACACTACGGTCTTTTTAACAGGTTCAGGGTCTGGTGAATTTTCTTGCGATATTTTAGGAGAATGCCGTTTTTCTACATTCTTTTGCGCAAATCTAAAATGAATATTCGCTACTATTGACCTGTAAAATTAAGGAGAAGTAAGCGGAATTAATTCATAACATGAAAATAAATGGTATAAAACCGATCCTAACCTTGTTGATTGTAGAATAACGGAATTACATAAAAACGGAGCTAATAAATATTTTCGATTGCTAAAAAGAGAAGTGCGCAATAACACTCTTGAGGAACTTGCAATTTTTACATACTGTCGACTTAACATTTTTAGTTATTTTATAAATTTAATTTTTATTTCTCAATTCCGAAATTCCTCAAAATATTAGTCAAATTTGACATAAGTGAAGTACTATTGCCAGGTAAATAATTTTTTACATCGATGATATTTTCAACTGTATTACCGATGATCTCAGAGGTTTCCGGGGACCGACCTCAAAAGTGGCGCGGCGGCAAACGGCAGCTTCCGATTCCGCCGTCGGCCGTCGATTCCGATTACGAGTGTGCATCGTGATTCATATCACCCTGTGGTTCATTATCCAGTTCCAGTTACTAACTTCTATATCCGAAACCTTATGTAATATCCGAAACCTTAAGAATATCCGAACAAGCTGGTATCCCTGAGATTTGTTGCTCACTTCACTTTGGTTGGGTCATTTACATTTCCGTCCAATACGTGGCGCTAGTGTCTGAGCGAGTAACCGCCTGTCATTGTCAAATTCAATCGTGATTCGTGGATGCCAAGTGTTTTGTGTTGTGAGTGAATGTTGAAAATTGATGTAATCTATCATTGTCATGTGGTAAGTTTTAATTTTTATCTAAATTTGCGTTAAAATATACCCTTATTGGATGTTGGGGCGGGTAAAATGTGATTTAAAGTTTGAAGTTGAAGCCGTTACTTGACCGCCATCGCCCAAGCTTGTCGACGGTCGGCTCGGCTCCGCCTTTGCAGCAAAACGTGACATTTATATTTTATGACAATACTTTTCATATTGCGAGAAAATACATGTCCTCGTGGCCTTTGTTAACAATAAACCTTTAATTCAATTTACTTTCATGACCTAACCTTGTAAGAATTTGTATCTTCATTGCATGTAACCACTTTCCAGTAGCAAAGTTAGTAATGCCGACTTCCCGCCGATGAATCACTACAATATCTGTTGATATTTTACGTGGGAAAATTAAAGTTTATAATTAATTTCTAATCCTAGTAGTTTTACAAACTTTGAAATTAACAATTTATGTAAGTTTGTAAAAGTAATCAAGTTTTTTATTGTATGCGTAAATATGTAAATTACCCATATAATTTCCAGTAGTTATTCAGATGCATACTAAATCATTCCCTACTGCAAGGTTGTCCTACTGGATTTAGAAAGACTCACATAATTTTATTAGCTACTTATTTTACATATTGTTTCTACTGTTTATTAAAGTTTATTAGTCTGTAAGCTTTCCAAAGAATAAATAAATAAATAAAAAAACCTGATTTTGAAAAGTTGGGATACTTTTTATATGTAATTTTATAACTTAATAATTTAATAAGATGTGTCATAGCACGAGAACAGGTTAACCATTTTTAATTTCGAAAATAATTATGTTTTTTGAAAAATGCGATTTTTTTTTGCTTGTAATTTAGAATTTCTTAAAAATTATTAAATCTCTAGTTACCTACTTAAAAATCTTATGTCGTTGATCTTTTATTGATAAGCTTATCAATCGCAGAGTATAGGAATATGCGTAACTCCATACTGGCCTGGTACCTTTGCATGTGTAATAGTTAACACCGATGTGTATAAATAGTCTAGCCACTCCTGATTGTAACTAGAGTACATTAATTCATGATAACCAAAAAACTTTATTACTCTTTGCAAGTCAATTTATGTCCATAGACAAAATCCCCCTTAATACCAATGTGGTTTAAAGCATGTTTATTAAAACCCAGGTTTTAAATATATCCCTCACTTTCTAACAGGATATACTTATCTTAAAACCTGGTTTTTACAAGACTTGTTTTAAACCATCTTTTGTAATAAAACAGAATAAGTTTTCAATCCTAAGTTACCTATTTATCATTCTGCCAGTAACTCTTTTATAATTCTCTTTTTATACACCAGAAAACACTCATTCTGACAGCAAATTTGTTTTTTTTAATTCCAGCTAAACTTATCACAAAAGTAGGAAATATTTGAATTTAAATTGAAACTTTTTTCCGTTATAAACTATGGTATTTAAATCATTCCTCATCTTTGCTAAACATTACATTATATGTATGGACATATTTAGCTCATTTTTGATTTTGATTTTGTAAAATGAATTAATTATTTTGGTTTTTCCAATGGCCGTTAACCTGGACAGAAAAGTTCAAAACCCTGTGCCATTGACAATAAATATGTAAAAAGAATCCTAACTAAATTAATCTGGACAGTTATTGTCTATTGTTTGCAATAAGAAACTGTTTCTAGAACAAACCATAAACTTATTATTACTTTACTACTACGTCTATGGAACAAACATACCAGCACTATCAATCTTAGATTTGTAGCATATTTTTATTATTCATATTCAATTGTTGATACAATAATATAATTCTCTCATAATATGTCATGTTATTAAGTAAAATTGAGAGAAAAATATTTTATTCTCATAACAACCTTTTTAATTATTGTATAAAGGGTGTTTAGAAGTACCCTTCCCACAAAGCTTCCCATGGATATTTTTTATATATTTACACACAACAATGGTGTGCAGTAAAGAATCTTCTATTTTACCACTGGTATTAAATACAGGATTTAAATATACGATCGATATGTACAGTCACGATACGTTGCGGTGATACATTTCGGAACAAAATGCTTTGAACGACTGCGGCTCGCTTGGAGTTAGTAACTCTGCGTTTGGACGACGGGCGCAAACGATTTTAGCATTAAGGATAGTCAACCGGAAAAATTGCCGATTGTACCTACCTATCAATTGAATGGTAGATTTTTACTGAGTTTGACAATACAGCTACATATCAACCTATACCTTTCCAGTATTACATAACTGACCTCGCATTGTAGCCGTGCGTACATAAATGATACATAGGGTAACCTATAAAAGTATAATTTTCAAGAAACCCTTAGGTTAACTTACAATGAGCTGTATAGAATAAAATAGAATAGAAAATATTTATTCGATAAATGACACATCGTCAGTACAGAAATAAAATAAAATTTAAACACAGAGATCAGAAAGAAACAAAAATAATAATAAGAAATAATAACAAACAAACACGGATAAATAATATAATAAAGTTGATTTTACTGCACCGACGAGCACGCACATATCGAAAGGGTTGCCAGCTCAGCATTTGCTGGGTGTGGAACACCCAGCGCTGGTTTTCAGTTGGCACCCTGCAGTGAGTCACGGACGCAGGTAAATAAAATCATACATAAATAAAAATAAAAAATTAACAGAAAAATAATAATAATACTTATTAAATAAACAACAACAAGTAATTCAAAATAAACGAAAACCCAACTCCACGGACGCAAAAATCTGTGATGACGAACATCCGGTACCAAGCCATCACCTGAGTAGACGCCATATTTACGCACATTCCACTTTTGATTTGACCACTGTAGAGCCTCATTTAATAAAATGTTAATACCAAACACTATTTTGTTTGGTTTATCGATATTAATTTTCGAACGTTAACTTTTAACGTTCGGAGACGTTAAAAGAGGTGCTAAAAAAAGAAAAGCTTACCTGCCTCGACACGGGATTATTACCTCTCCGAAAAAACTTTCAATAGTGGCATTATAAATTCGTAATAATCACAGAACCCTAAGGCCTCGTTCAAACCAAACGTATTGTCAACCGTCGATTACGTGTTACGCAGTTAACTGATTTTCCATAGATATTCAACTTTTCGTTCACATCGAACCGACAATACGCAATTACGCTATGCGTAGTCGCTGATTCTCGGCAGCCGATTATTGTACTTCGTCTCTATTCGCTGCGGACGCTGATTGGTTACGTAGCTACAGCATATTGTGAACGAAAAATGCAGTCTGACTTCACGTTCACAGTGGGGCTCACAGTCGGCGGCTGATAGTACTTAGTGAGAACGCGGCCTAAGCAAATAATGTAGACGGAAGGGAGGCTTATTTCTCCACAGAAAGACGTAGGTACAAGGGACAGTTTTAATATTGTCGCCACATATCGACACAGAAATGTACGTAGGTACCTTAATTTCGACGTCGAATTCATGTGTATTTGTATTTCCAATGTCAAAGGATGAATGCAGTATTGAGCCTATCTGCAATAGGTATTTTGTGATTAGTCTATTAAGTAATATATTACTGCATCCGTGGCATGACCATTTCTATTTTTCCAAAAATAGACGAAGCTCTTTTTAACCATCTCGACATTCAGACTCGCATTTCAACGTAGGTATAAGTACAAAGGCAAAATATTCTAGATTAACTAAACAATTACGAACGATTAGATAAACTGATAGATTGTTGAAATATTTCTATATTTCAAGTTCAACAATCTATCAGTTTGTCTATTCATTCATTTATTTGTTAGACAGTCCGTACTATTTCAATAGTAGACATTTCTGCCGTAGAAACATCCCATCTTTCCAGTAAAGGCTTAAAATCCCATTTAACATCGGATGTCCCCGCATTCATGAACTCCATCCTACCGAATCTACATCAGCGTTCGACATTCAATACTTTCGTCCCTAACCCTGGGTCAACGAAGTGAGAATTGACGCCAATTAGCTAGCTTCACGTCACATGTGACCGAACTGCCGAACTGTTCAATTTGCTTGAGAAACGTGTGCCGTATTGCGTAATTTAGAGTAGCGTTGCTAAGAAGGGGACACGACAACACGTTTCGGCTTTTGTGTGCTCGGTGCGCCGAAATGTAGGTCCTTACGTTACCTATTATTATTTGGGTTTCTGTGGACAAGACATCAAGACGTGTATAGTGCCACAAACTTATCTGACCCGGTCATGGCGTCGCTGCCGTCGCTTTTACCTATATCATCTCCCTACAAAAATGACATTTGGAAGTAATTTTTGTTCCGTAACGACGTTAGTTCTAATTTTGGTCACCGGGTCCGATAAGTTTGTGGCACTGTACTATCTTTAATCGCTAGCAAAATGTACTGGATTGACACAAGATGACGAATATTTACAACATTTTTTGCATGTTACTAATGTTCTTGTTTACTTCACCAGCTCTCTAAATTGTGCTTGTAATAGCAATGGCCTGACCTTGAACTATCAGTCTATTTCATTCCACTATATAACATTACTTCTTAAAGCCATAAATTCTTCCCAGCGTAACCTAGATGTTGCCTTACCGATCTGTAATAAAACTGTGACCTATAATATACCTCTATGGGGATCTTTTACGGATACATTTTATCCTAGCTTTACAGACCAGTAAATTATGGTTGATAGCATAATAAAGTCACCAAGGTGACTAGTTTGTTATCACGGTTTTAGATCATGATGCAGTCGTCAGATTTGTTCTTATGTGTGCATTATTCGAGAAAGACAAGAAAAACATCGTGAGGAAACCGGTATGTCCTAGAACCAAGAACTCGAAGGCTTGTGACATCGTCATCCAGCATCCAACATCCGTATCCAGCATTGCGCGGTGGATGACGACCCAGTCTTATAGAGAAGTTCCGTGTCTCATAAGTGGGAATATTAATTAGGTGATAATTCTTCAGGGCGAAAAACATCTTAATGACAACATTCTACGATATAATAAGAAACTATTAGTAAACCAATTCAAGCTCGAGGAGAAGGAGCGTAAATATTTCTAATTTAATATCTATAAAACAAGCCAAGCGTTGGGCTGTTTAATAATTTAAATTAAAGAACCGACTATTGATTCATATGACATGACCAAATTTACGCTCGTGCTGTCTAAAATATAGACTATTTGTATTGATAGTATCATTCCGTGTTCGTATACAGTTAATGAATGAAAGGAAATAAATTGGGTAATATTTTCTGAGAATTCCTATCGAAAGGTTCAATAACCGTCTTTGGGTGTGTCTCATCGCTTTGATGGTGACAAAAATCATAGGCTTCCGTCACATCTGAATGTTAAAAATAGATCTTAACATCATGTTTGATCGCTACATAATAATTTAAATCGGAAGTCGTTAAGATTATTAATGGAAGCTCTTATAATTTGGCTCAAAAACTCTTCGAATGTTTCTTGGTACAATTTCTTAACTTTCAAATTTTGACAAAATGGAGTTGACTGCGTTCGGTGCAAATGTTCTTCACTTAGAATACACAATTATTGGGTGTAGAGCTCCATGTAGACGGGCAGCTTTCTATGGAAATGTTAAGGAAGCTAAACTTCACACTATTTGGTGATCAGGCAGAAATTCTAGCAAACCACCCACAATTCACGACTCCTCCAGAAATTCACTGTCCCGTTGTGACGAAGTCACAACGACAAGAGCATCGCACAACAAGAGCAGCAACAAGAGGGGAGGTTTCCGGGACACCGTCAGTCATTTTGAGAAGCAGTAAAAGAAATTGTAGATAATTATACAAACACGAAAGTAGACATTTTCGAAAAAGTCTACCAATCCATCATGTCTGACAAGAGTGTCACGTCCTAAACACGAAAAGTAATTAAAATTAATTACAGTGGCCACTATAGATAACGTTATATAGGTTCTTATATCACCATTACGACCCTCAAACTGTTAGGCAGTCTACTGTTTTATCAGTTCCTTGTTAGTTTTCAGATAACATTATTTTTGAACCTTGTATAATAACAATGTGTACAAAGTATTCATCCGACATAATATTAAAATTCTCGTTTGTTCTAGTTAAAATAATCTCGTAAATTGAGATAACGAAAATAAATTCCGTCTTTGTTTTAACGTTTTTCGGCTTTTGGTCAGTTCGCTCTTTGGCAAAGTCTTTGCTAAAAAAAACTTGTGAACAACAAAAAATTAAATTGGCCAGCTCGTTGGTTTTACCAAAGTATCTAATTGGTAATTCGTGGTTTGAAGTGTTAGTGGAATATTCTGCCGACACCAACAGTTGAGACAAGAGTAGGCTAGTGATGAGTTGATGGTGATGTTTCATAGTCTAATAAACCATAGTCTGTAGCCCCTCTCTCTCTCGTGACTCTTCTGAAAGTCATGGGAAATGATGTGGTCTTTTTACCCGACTGTGCCAGAAGAACAGATTGTTGGGAAGATTTGAGCCGGTCTCGATTTTTAATGGGTCCCGACTGTTAAAGTCGCTATGTTCCGCATTACATTTCTACGGGACTTTTTTTTTTCTTTTCAGTTGTTATTTAAGTTAAGTGATTTTTTATTTAAAGTTCTGTTTTTAAATAGTCGGTATTTTTGTTTTTCTAAAACGTTTCATTTGTTATTATTAATGGAACATAAAACCTTGGTTTATTTCCTTCTCAATTATTCTAATAAATTGAATACTAAAATGATGTAAATAGGTTACTGTTCGTTCACAATCTTATCATCTACATATTGTATTATATTATTTGTTACGCACTATTGCAAACTTTAACTCGTAATATTATTTTAAGCTTCCTAAGCTTGTACCTTGTATTGTTCTTGTAAGTCATAAATAACACAAGATTTGTTAGTCTTTGGATCATTGAGCAAGAGACATTGAAATAGTTTGTACCTACACACAATCTCATTGACCTTTAAGTACCCAGCGCAATCGCAGACATGTCCAGATTTTGATACATTTAGGTAAAAAGTGCGATTTAAATTTTTTGTACGGTCATCCCTATTCCTGGGGTTCTAATATTGTGCCGTAGACTGATGGCCATTAGCTCACCACCAGAAAATTAATGCTGTCACACGAGAATTGGGTTTACGGCATTACATCAAAACTCAACCCTTCGGGAGTTACAGGCGTGAATTTGTTATAGAATTTTCACATAAAAATATTATTTTCGTAATTAACTTGGAAACCGTCAGTGTCGCTACGGACATGAAAAAGCGGCCATGACTGTGACCTTTCAGGGTCAATGTCGTCTAATATTACTATTCATTATCATGACCTTTGACTCTATGACAAAATAATGCAGTAGCCTTACTTTCAATAGTTGTTTTTTTTTCCGGACCGGTCCACATCTGTTCAGGCCAAACTTTTGTAGTTCGAGCTGTTTATATGAGCCTTTACACATGTAGTAAAAACCTCGTGTGGCAAAAACATACAAAAACTGTTGCAAAGCCAAACTATGATTGGTTTAAAATTGAAAGAATACCCCATGTTATTCCAGGTCGCCTAACAAGCTATCCTTCAAATTTACGACTTGGACACTTGGACGGGATGACATCCGATTTCTGACTTTATTTTTCTCCCAATTCCGATTGAAAAACAATCCAATAAGTTTCAAATCTATTTTCGATGTTCAATTTCTTTGAATTATTGATATCGAAGTTCAAGTTATGTCACCAATGTTATTGTAGTTTCCTAGTTTTGAGTAGCAATAATATCAGATTGGTTCATCAACTTAGAAGCCTAATCACTAACCTCTATGGAATTTGGAATCTGTCTCGCGTGACATTGCGAGAGGATTCAAATTAAATCGATTCGGCATGTTTTCGAATGGATAATATGACAATTTATGATAATAGAAACCGTAATGTTGAAAAAAATATGGTTAAAAATTAAAAAGACAAAGGCAAAGGAAATGGAGATCCATTATAACATTATTTAATTTTTTGGATCAGTTAGAAGCCAAATCGTAGTGGTGTTATCCCATTCGGTTTCAGTTAGGCTTAGGCCGTCCAATGTCTTTCCATGAGTGACAGAAGAGCAGACTGATGAAAGACATAGGACCAGTAATATCTTTCAGGCAAGAAAATAAATGTAATGAAAAAAAAATGGCCTAGCATCAAAATTGACACGTCATTTGTAATTTTTGCAACGAAAATCAAGGCTCTTCACACCGGACAGTAGCCCATAAATCCTAATTGTTTAGATCCGCGTTTAAATTTGATGCTCGCACGCATATTAGTCATGTTTACCACGTGCTCCAATTAGTTAACCGTGAATGTTCGTTACCAGATATAGACTATAGTAAAACTGCTTTTATAATATTGTTCACGCTTTACAAAATAATTGCTCCGATAGCCAGTGGTTTAATTTTTAGAAGCACGGACAATACGTTTAGAAATAAAATACTGATGTTATTACTTAAATATTATACCTAATACTGGGTTAGTGATGTCTAAACATCACTAACCCCTAAGGCGATGTCCCGAATTCAAGCCGTTGTTTCTAGGTTTTTTTTAACTGTACAACGTTCAGGTATATTATCATTAATCATCACTCGAAAAAACGCAAACGCAGTAGTAGCTTTAACTATTAAAACTTAAAAGAGGTCTTCAGATTGACAGTTCAGAAAACAGTTATTCACTTGTTGGCCAAGATAAAGTTGTTGTATAACTTTGTCTTAGACCATGAGAGACAACCTTATCCTATTTTCCTTATAAATTCATATTATCTAAATGGCAGCGTTAGCCCAGCGTAGGCTTATCCGTGAAACCATCTTCTAAATCTGGACGTGATGAGCATGTCATTGTGAGTTCTGTGTCGTGCGTGTGCGCCTCACCACAAAAGAACTGTTCCAGAAGATCCTCTCCATGCAATTCGTGAACAGTGATCAAAACGAAAGTAAAAAAAAACTGACCTTTGTATGGCATGGTTGGAGACTCGTTTTCCCTGCTGTGGCGAGTATTGAGAAGTTAACTTCTTGTTCGCGTTGTTATAGGGTAACTTCTATCTTCTGATTCTGAGTTCGCTTCGTCTGAGCTGACATCATCAATCTGCAGGGAACTGCAGGGATGTTTGGACCTACCATTAGTCTAGGCCTTCTAAACCTTTTTATTTAGTGACAGGACCTCGTTACTCATGCGCGACGGTATGACTGCGGCGGATGGCAACCGATACGTGGAATAGGTTGCAAGTAACAAGCGTTTAGACCATTGAAGTCCCTGATCAATTCAATGAATGATGAATATGCAGGAAATATAATGGATACGCTACCCACAGAAATATCCAACGATAAGGACAGGGTATGCGAACCAGTCACTTCATCAGTCACAGTTCTACTGCCGAGCTATGTTTCTACTTCTCGAAGACATTTGAACCCTAGTTATGGCAAATGTAATATCGCACAAAAAGCTCTACAGCAAAGCTTACTTTGATTTTTTGAATTTGAATTAAAAATGGTTTCATTTATTATTTTGACCTGATTTCATGGGACCCATGAATATCCTGATAAGCAGGTGTGTCGTAGAAAGTCTTCCTAGAAGAAATAGACCTATACCTATTGGTTCTACCGATAGATCCACAACATTATCTTTACCTCCAAACGCGGCAAATAATCAAGATCAACTGGCCGACTGCAACATTTCAATCGCCGCTCGCTACCTCGTTCGCTCATACATTGCTCAGTTCATTTGTGGTGGGTGTGCGTTACGGACGGAAGCTTGCGTGCTCTTGCGCAGATTACCGCGTTCACAGACCAGTGCGGTTCGGAGAAGGGGTACTGAATACTCAGGAATGTCAGATTTTTGTGCAGTGTTTATTGAATCTGTGTTTTGATTTGTGCGTTGTGTCCTGTCTGTAGAAAAGTGGAGTTTTCAGTGTTTGGAAATATTTTCAACTACAGTTATTTTGCACTGTGAGTGTTCTTCTATCTCAGGTATTGAAATACTTATATATTTGCTTCGCTAGAATTCTAAAAGTTCTATAAACTACAATTTCGATCTTGTGTATCAATATCTTGATGAGGATTTTATTCTTTGACATCGTGTAGGTACAGGAAGCTATTTATTATTCCAAGAACATAGTGGACACACTTCATTAAGTATTACTCAAAGTATGTAGTCGTCTGAAGTCATATTTGCATGCTGTATTTAAAATACTTAGGTTTGTGATTTTTAAGTATAAATTTAATTTAAATGCTTTTAATTGTTTATACGTTAGTTTTGCTATAAAAGAGAAAGTTTCACGCGCTTTGAATAAATATTTATCGATAAAATGTTTAAAGGAAAATACCTCTTGAACTCTGCTATATCACAGAAATGATTCCTGTTGTTAAGGGGTTCGGTAACACAATTTAAAAATCCTTAACTATAGTAAGACGAATAGTGTCCAGAATGGCTATCTAAAAAGATTTTTTTATATTTTTATTAAAATCATGATCTATACCTCTGTTACGTGACTAGATAGATGAAAAGGCCTCAATTTTACAGTTCACTGACTTGAACATAATACTATTAAATCATGTGATTTATGATAACATTTAGCTTGTATTCTAACAAAATGTTTGGAACTTCTAGTATAGTTGGTCACGGAAAGTTAAATATAATTTACCTGTTTTGATTACGCTGGCAACAATTAAAACGACAAATAAATTAATGGACGCTTCCATGATGATCTAGGAGTCAAACAAAACAAAACTATGTCATCTGCTTATTATTAACCCCCGACAAAAAAGAGCGGTGTTATAAGTTTGTAGTGTGTGTATCTGTCTGTGGCATCGTAGCTCCAAAACGGATGAACCGATTTCAATGCAGTTATTTTAATCGAAAGCTAGTTTAATCGGGTATTATCTTAAAGCTATGTTTCATGAAAATTTGCAGTTCTGCTGTTCAAAAGTTACAGCTCTTTTTAACACGATTTAATTATAACTATGTAAAAAAAAAAAATTAAGTTAAATTTGACCCACTTCCCGGTTTTCGATTGAGCTGAAGTTTTGCTTACACGTTCAGTTTGGATAACTAAGGGTGTTTTATAGTTCTTTTTTTAACTATAATATTTAAAGTTTATTCTAGTTGGAGCCGGGGGTTTTTGACGGTTAGGTTATATTATAACGCTATTTATCAACGCGTACAAATGAAATGTTGGTGATGTTATAATAATTATAATATCAATACGTAGGAGGTAAACTATTCTAATATATTTTTAACCTTATAGAGCTTGATAATAACTAGTATAGCAATATATCGTGAGCCGTTGACACGAAATCATAAAACGTGGGAAAGTTCTATATTTAGGCTGGGTGTCGCCTGTGCCCTTAAAAGGCCGAATACACGCTACGAATTTTCTGTATACAAATATTGATTTGTTCGATACCTGGGGTAATTTGTAGCCTTCTGTTAGTATTTTTAGTGCTGGATATTATTAAGTATTTATACTGGGAAAACTTGGGTCTGTTATGGTGCAAACTTTTGCGACATATTATGGAATCTAATAGGATGTGTCTAGAAGTGCCAGTGAGTCCGCATTATCATATAGCTTACCCCAATATGGCATAGCGATGGTACACAGTATGATAGTTCCTGCGAAAGAACTCGCGGCGATCATTTATTAGCTAAATATGGTAAAATTCAAAAGAAAATTAGAACTGTAGTTTAAGCCAAATTCCTTTCACTGCTTTTGTAGTTTCCTCATCCTGTACCTACTCACTACGAAACATTGTGTATAGAGTTAATGTTACTACTGTTTTTGACTCATTCATACTGTAAAGAATAAACGATGTATTTTTATGGTAGTTAAAACTCTGGTAGTAGGTGTCTGGTAGTTATAATAATAAATAATATATTTTCAATGTATAAAGGCAACTTAACTAGGTATTACATACAAGAAAGGCATATTAAAATGATCACATATAAGATTAATTTGCCTCTGACTCTCAAAGTAGGTGAGAACAAATGAAGGAAATGCCTCCACGTGCCATGATACCTAACATAGTCTGGCGTACCCTGGGCAGTCAGCCTCCACACCACTATTGCTGACTGACTATTCTTTCCACTACGGCATGACCGCATGAGCGATTCCCATGACTGATGATGAATGCCGATATGACAGGAGAAGAAGTTAGAACCAAAGTAGCAAGTGCAGTAAATGTCCTTATAAGTGGTTACCTCTATGCAATTGTCATTGTCTGCTGATTCATTGTGACCGCAAACATATTTCCCCATTTACAGTATTATTAACGTTGTTAGGAAGAGTCTAGAATGACAGCATGCCGCGCGGTTGCTGAAGCGCGCTTACATTTACTTAGTGCATAAAGTCGCATTATTACATAGCAACACGCGTTTTGAGACGATGAACGACGTGTCACGATTGTCATCTGTTCTAAGGCTTATGGTATGCGGAAAGACAAGGTTTCAATTGTAATTTACTTCATTGTTCTCGAGTCGTAATGGACTTGAAAAATGTATACGCCAGCTAAACCAACTGTTGAAGTATCTACCTGGCAAACGTCTAATATATACTGTACGGATTCAATTATTCAATTTGGTGACAGGTGCCACAACACGTGTGAAGATAATTAGTATTAAAACAGACCTTGACAAGGTGTACGATTATTATCACCGAAATTATTATTATAGTGGATAGATTTCTTATGATTATTACTACGGTAGATAGTGATTCGGATTTTCACGATAGAATAGTTTATTATGCAATAGTGATTATGTGATAGGAAATCGTGTCAAGTTTATCATACGTCCTAGAGATAGAGCCATCTACAAAGACGCGGCCCATCCTTTCTCCTAATTACTTACAGTGCAAGTGTGAGTGCAAGAGTGATTTTGTATGGCTTGCGCTAGTAAATTATGTGTCCCCCCCATACTAAGTCGAATTTTCGTTTTGTTTTAAAGTGTATCCCAATACTGCGGTTGCATTTAGGAACAGAAACTGAATGTCTCTACAAATTATGCGCACTACATTAAAAAATATCTTTGAATTTACTGTTGCATGGTACGTTTCTTGAGAGACGTTATAGGCGTGGATACATCGAAATGATAAATATGTGGCTGATGCAGGGAACCGAGAAGTGAAAGTAAACGTTGAACAGAGCCATCTGTTATCTCTTTGTAAACTAAACTTAATCACCACTGATGGAAAGTACAAGTTATATTGAGCTCATCTTAAATGGCTACGCTCTTTCCCTTTATTTCGTGATGATATTATTGAGATACAGTTAATTCCGAATCACTGTACTTGGAGCCCTATAGAGTTTCTTGCCGATTCTTCTTCATAGGACATAGTATTTGGAACTGCGCACCTAGAATCTCGACATTTCATAAGTGCCTGTATCTGGTGTACATGAAATAAAGATCTATTCTATTCTATTCCTTTAGATGTGAATTGTTTCCAAATAGCAAGTCCCTAATCCATTAACACATTAATTAAATAGTCCCAATATTCATGTCAAGAACAGTCGTGAACCCGAAACAATTATTCAATAGTCTGGCTATACTTAATCTTCCCAAGTACACATACGGCACACAAAAAGCAGCTATAGGTATACTTAACACAATGCGGTATAGTTAGTATTTTTTTTACAATTAGACTCGGATTTCACAGCAACAACAGCAATCTAATCAACTCGGTCAAAAGTTAGGCCATATATAAGAAAAGGCACGAGTAACTTTAAAAAAAATCCAGGTTATGAATTTAGAAGTCCCAACTTAATGATTGGTATTTTTTTTACAAGGTAGCTCAAAGTTTAGTTTCTCACGATGGTATTGAAGTTTATTACCGGAGTTGATGTTCATTACCATTTTAGTGCGGTAGACTGCCAGGTTTATCGCTTAATAAATGCAGTTCTGTCAGAGCGCAGGTGAAGGCTGCCCGCTAACCAATCTGATATAATCTGCCTGTACGACACCCACGGGATATTTAAATATGCATTACAATTTAGTTAAAATAATGACTCTTAGTCAACATAAATAGGTAAATTCACCATTTTCCAGTCGTTCCCATAATTTACCATGAAATTATCTTAGTGCGTAGGTCCTAAGAGTATATTATTTAAGCGAAATGCGGTTGTTAACTCGAAAATACCAAGAGGGACTTGTAAATGTCCTTGCAAAAGACACCTGAATGAAGTCAAATGGAATTAGGCATAAAAAGAAATTGAAATAAGTGAATAAAAATATACCACCGGCGTATACATAATAATTTCAGTCCCATCCAATTTGGTCAGGTGCCAAACAGGTACTTCTTTCAATTCCTGATTGCTTCCTAAATACATTATTCAGAACCGTGTTAACTTTATTTTGAAGTCTGTTGTACTTGTATGCTACTACTTTGTCTCTTGTTTTATTCAAGTTAAAGGTTGTTGAACCATCTCGCCTGTTTGGCATCGCTACATACAGGGTGAAAAAAGACCCTTATCGAAGCCGAAGTCTAAGCATATAGCATCAATCGAAGAACCATCGTACAAACCTAATTGCCGGGAAACAACAAATGTAACGCGCGCAACAGACTATACTACGTACGCTACGTCTGTGTTACTGGATGGGCGGGTGTGGGAGTATAAGCGCGTAAAAATGTTTAATAATAATATGAAAAATTGTAATCGGCAAAAACGTAAATAAAATTGTGACTGAATCTCTATAACCGGTCGGTTCTATAGCCCAATACAAAAAAATCTTAGTGATTATGAGAGGATTATGTGGATCTTGGCTTCGTTAAAGGTGTTGTTAACCCCATAATAAACCAATCTATTACCACAGATCAGTAAATAACAATAGCATCTACGTGTTTGGTAATCTACCATCTAGTACAATATGTTGCACTGGGACTTAAAACGGCTTTATAGTGATGACTTTCACGCCAGGCCAGTATTTCTATCTGCGAAGGTAGCCCACTCCCTCTCTTCAGATAGGCATGTGGTAAAGAGTGACACTCAAAAGAATTAGCTGCAGCATCTTCAGCGCTAAAAACAACATGCAGCATACGAATGTGTTTGCCATACGTAATGCTTACGGTAATATCTTTTTGTAACCGCCTCTTGTACCGGTCTATCACACACACAGGATAACGTCAGTAGACGTTTACCGACTCATATACCTCTGTAAAAGTAACTGATTAATCTTCCACGATTTTTCATTCAATACTAAGAATATTTTTTGATAATTCTTAGTAACATTTTGTATTTTCCTTAACCTACACCGATCCTTCTCGGAAGTTTTTCCTTGATGTTTAATAAGTCGGATGGGATTCCTGATTGGTTTTCAAGTTAATATTGGTTGCTATTTATTATACATAATATTCGTTCCTTTATAATACAGAATTGCTTTCCAATTTACCTTGTCAACTTCAATTTATACCTGTAATATTGAATTTCATTTTATGGTTTCGTTCTGGCTTGTTATTTGAAAATCGTAATATTCAGTTAATTTTTGATAATCTTACTCGTACCTTATTTTAATCACCTCCTAAGTTTTCGATATTAATTATAGTTTCGGATGCAAAACCGATTGGCTTTCTTTTGTAACTAGAAGGTTGCCATATCACTGAAGAGTCTTATTTAGAAAAGTTTTAGATCTAACTGGGATTTGGTAAGAAATCGCAACTTTAGCCGGGCATTTGTACGATGATTAACTCGGTATTTAATTATTTATTATCTTTGCAAAGTGTGTGTAAAAGTACCTACTCTCCAAAGATTCGATTCCAGAAATGGCCTCCATGATTCTTTTATCGTAATTGATTTCTGACCGAGATTTGTGACTCAACTTGGACAGGGCCTGTCAAGCTGTGGACTGCAATATACTGATGAGTTGCGACAGATTTGAGCGGTTTTAGATGATCTGGACACATTTTAAGCACCGACAATACCATTTCTAAACAATTTCATTCCATCCTCTTCAATATTACTGGACATGGAATGTGTTTACCACGTGTTGTTCAATTGTTTAACACAGTTTGTCCATTGTTTCAGGTTATGTGTGCGTGCCGTTAGATAAGCAACAGTGTGGTAGGATTGTCGAAGTGATCCAACGGTGTGGAATGGTTCCTGTGTGTTGGCGGTGTCTTGTTGATGTAAGTTTATATCACTAGTTTATTTCCATAGAATAGTACGGAGTGTTCAGATTTACGTCTAGTTTCTCAAAGGCTAATCAAATCTTACCAGCTGTAGAATCGCAATTTAAATGATTGCCGATTGGTTGCGGAATTAATTGTTGATGAACCATATGAGATTCGAAATGATCAGAGATTTTATTAGATTTTCTGAAATCATAGGCACTGGGCGCCCAAGATCAACGGATTTGATAACATCTTCATAATTGAATAGAATAGATCTTTATTTCATGTAAACCAAATACAGGCACTTATGAATTGTCGAGACTCTAGGTGCACGGTTCCAAATAGTAGATCCTATGGAGAAGAACAATTCTGCCTGTGTTTATGAAGTTAATTGCTGGAATTGTGGACAAGAGAACATAATAGGTTTCCATGGATACTGAGGTAGTTTCAATGGCTACTAATCAGATATATTTATTATTGTAATTATACGATCGACTTTGGCCAATCTAAATACTATTAACAGTTTCGTTATCCTTCTACAAGTTCATTGCCATTATATTTTATATGGTACTCAAAAATACTGTCACCGATCAATAAGATAAACAAACCGGTTTGGATTTTATCAGAAACAGCTCCCATATTTAATTTTAAAACATCGAGGCTGACTATTCTGGCGGTTTACGAGACCGTAATCAAACCAGTTGATATTTTTATATTTGTAGTTTGGAGAAAACTGAAATAAAAATATCAGGACGAATATTATAATCAAAATTCAATGGTTTAAAACAAGAATATTTGCACCAATAACAATACGATCGCTTGTTTTTCCGACCATTACCTGAATTTCTGTAGCTCTTTAAGTCGCTACCCTAACTAAGCGTTAAAAATGCAGCCCCGAATCCAAGGAACCCGAGATCCGAGAGGCAACGCGCAATTAGTTTTCGCCTGACATAAGACGATACTACATTCGAATAATCCGATGTCCCGTGACCAACGTCTGTGAACTTAGCATCTCATTTGTTAGCATCCCAAAAATAAACTCCATTTTTAGTGGCACCCGGTATAGTTCTACAGTTCTTGATAAGTTTTAAAAATAGTTCGGTCGATTTTAGTATCGAAACCACATTTTGAAAAAATGAGATGCTAACTTCGCAACACAATTGTTAGCATCTGAAAAATAAACTTCAGTTATAGTGACTTCCCGTATAGGGCTACAGTTCTTTATAAGTTTTAATAATAGTTCCGTCGATTTTAATATCGAAATCGCATTTTGAAAATTTGAGATGCTAACTTCGCATCTCAGTTGTTAGCATCTCAAGAATAAACTTCAGATATAATAGCATCCATTATACTTCTACAGTTCTTGAGAAGTTTTAACAATAGTTCCGTCGATTTTACTATCGAAACCAAATTTTGAAAATCAAATTATAATATAAAACGATTAAAATAAAATAGGTAGGTACCACAGAAAGAAAGAGGTTTCTGTGTTCTGTGGTAGGTAGGTACCCCTATCCACTAGAGCCGTAGGTACACTACTTACCTACCTACCTACCTACCCGGCTACCTAGTCTACCTAGTCTACCTACTATCATCTCTTCTCTATTGAATTTGACTTTGGTCACGATAGATATATTGTAAACAGTACCGCAACTACGTACTTACTATCTGCATTCAAACACACAGAAGGCATGAGTTCGCTATAGCAAAACGTAACAGAAAATCGTTGTCTTACTGCTAACGTACAGTATCGAAACCATAAGTGTCAGTAACCGCTACCGAATATCTGTAGGAAGCGAGGGAGCGAGCACTGCTAGTGAGTAGCGAAAACTCCAGATACCTACTGATAGACACCCAACTCACCCCACACAATATTTGTATCTAAAGTATGGCATCCCTCTCTAACGCGTTAGCTCTCAAGTGTGTAAACGAGATGAAGCGAATATTTGACAAGCTAGCGAAATCGCAGTTCAGTATACTTTGACTAAGGGTTTCGAATACCGGATTTTTTCAATACCGGTATTAATACCATCAAGAAAATTTCCAATACCGGGATCCCGGTATTAGCCTCAATATTTTACATATTTTTTTTTTATAAATTTGGCTAATGTTTCATTTAAAAAGTCAGAACTATTAAAATAATCTGTAAGTTTGGCTTTCTTAGATGTCGGACAATTGTTGATCCGCCATGAGTTTTTATAATCTTTACACAATTTTCATTATAAGATTTCAGATAAGGTTGCATATGGATCTGATGCACCACTTTTGTGCTTTAAAAATGTAATGATTTCCGTTGGAATTTGTCCAAAAAATGACTCCGTAACGTAATGTGGAGTCAACATAGCCATAATACACAGTTACGATAGCTGTCTAACTAACTATTTTTTAAGTTTATAGAGAGCAAAGGCAAACCTACTCAATTTTGTAATTAGGCTTGATGCATGTTCTTTTCAAGTCAGTTTAGAGTCAATTTGTGGAAGGAAAAATAAAAAACTTAAACTTATAACTTATTAATTTTCAAGCCTAGAAATTTTATATGTTCTATTTCTTCAATTCTATTATTAACGAAAGTTAGATTAAAACTAGGAGTGTAGCTCTTTGTTGAAACTGCATAATTATTTCAGTTTTATTAAAATTTAATATTAAATTATGTTGTTTAAGCCAGTCAATTGATTGTTGTAATGCATCTTTGAAATCACACTCATACTTTCTATTTTTATCATGTCTTATAATTAAGGTACTATCATGATCAAAAAACCACGAGAGAATTAAAAAAAGCAGTTTAAAACTTACGCTTACAAAAAAATTTGTTTGGAAATACATATAATGTGCAACTTAAAAACATAAAAATCTTATTAACCTTTTTATCACAATGAGTCCATACCTCTCTTTTCCTACAAGACGTTATTGACATAGGTACTTATTGTCTAATTTTTAAGAACATTAAACACTAACTACTTACTTACTTAGTACTTATACACTATTTACTAATACTTATACTATTTAAACTTAATAATGAATCTATTTCAATTGTTTGTTTATATCGCGATCACTCACACTCAGACAAATAAAGAACTAACTAGCGCAAACAATTTGAAGTTGCGAATACGTGGCAATAAGTACAATAACAAACTACCTAACAATAACTACAGGTAACTAGGCACTAGCCAGAGCCACCAACCGAGCCAGTACGGCTGCCGACCGACAGCGCGCGCTTCCTAACCAGTTGACTTAAAATAATTATCTTTAACTTTCTAATTGAAAATCGACCTTACCGTCCTACAAAGAAGGTCTAATCGAAAACGATTAGATACGTCAGACTATAGTGAACTGCGATTGCGCTAGCTTGACAAATATTCGCTTTATCTCGTTTACACGCTTGAGAGTTAACGCGTTAGAGAGGGATGCCATAATAATTTTAGTTAGGTTGATACAAATATTGTGTTGGGTCAGTTGGGTCTCTATCAGTAGGTATCTATAGTTTTCGCTACTCGCTAGTGATGCTCGCTCCCTCGCTTCCTACAGATATTCGGTAGCGGTTACTGACCCTTATGGTTTCGATACTGTACGTTAGCAGTAAAGCAACTGTTTTCTGTTACGTTTTGGTATAGCGGACTCATGCCTACTGTGTGTTTGAATTCGAAAAGTAAGTACATAGTTGCGGTACTGTTTACCGCGTCCAAAGTCAAATTAAATAGAGAAGAGATGATAGTAGGTAGACTAGGTAGTATAGGTACCTACGGCTCCAGTAGATAGGGGTACATACCTACCACAGAACACAGAAACCTCTTTTTATGTTCTGTGGTACCTACCTACATATTATGTGGCCTCTCGGATGGTTGACAAACATGACACTCACGTTGGTTTGGTACCTACCTATTTTATTTTCATCGTTTTATATTATTATAATTTGTTTTTCAAAATGTGTTTTCGATAGTAAAATCGACGGAACTATTGTTAAAACTTATCAAGAACTGTAGAAGTATAATGGATACTATTATATCTGAAGTTTATTCTTGAGATGCTAACAACTGAGATGCGAAGTTAGCATCCCAAATTTTCAAAATGCGATTTCGATATTAAAATCGATGGAACTATTATTAAAACTTATCAAGAACTGTAGCCCTATACGGGAAGCCACTATAACTGAAGTTTATTTTTGAGATGCTAACAATTCTGTTGCGAAGTTAGCATCTCATTTTTTCAAAATGTGGTTTCGATACTAAAATCGACCGAACTATTTTTAAAACTTATCAAGAACTGTAGAACTATACCGGATGCCACTATAAATGGAGTTTATTTTTGGGATGCTAACAAATGAGATGCTAAGTTCACAGACGTCCGTGACCAAGGCTCACTGACCTCTATACAGCCTTTTAGAAGTTATAAAACGGTATAGGATAGTTTTGAATCAAGAATCTGCGTTATCGAGTTTGTAATTCGATTCGAATCGATTCTAGAGAATGTGCTACATTGTTAAGTCTTGATACAATCTAATTACTATAAATTATCGAACGTAAGGCGAAAAGAATTTACGCCGCTACAATTGATGTTTACTAACCAACAATGCAATCATAGAATACAATCTATTGATTCTCCTTATGATGGAAATAACAATACTTGAACAACATCTTCACGAAGCCTCAAATGCGTTTGTTCTGATTGAAGTCGATTCGATACAATACGAAAACAATTTTCTCCGATTCACTATTCAGCAGTACAAGATTACTTCAGTAGCTACTTTTAGAGATGTGCTGGCTGACTTACTTGCCAGTCTAGGGGCATCAATTGAACGGGTCGGTAGCATGAATTGTTAAATTCGCTCTAGACCCAACTTCTAAAGATTGGTACTTACGTGCTTAGATCAAACTTTAATGGATATTGAAATTTACTCACCTGAGAGCAAACTTCTTGTTTTATAACGGTGAATGGGCCATTGGGAATATTTGACGACATGGATTTTAGAGCTTCAATCAAAAATGCCTTTTCTTAAGACACTCTAGGGATTGTTTGGGACTTTGCTAGTCTTTTTGAATAATGGACGAGTACCATACTGATGTATGGTACTCGCTTGGGATTTACTTCAATAAGATCAGTTTCTTGGACATTTTGATTGGTTATGCGTTTAGCGTTCTTGAAACTTGACTTAACAATGCGTTAAATTGAATCATTTTCCTGGATGTTAAACTGAACGCGGAACGCGGAACATTGACTGCTTTCTGTCTGCTATTGCTCTAAGATTATTTCTCACTAACTTAAGAGAAATTATCATTACATTGGAACTCGGATTGTCCATGTTTTGTATAGAATACGATCTATTTACATACGTAATACTTTGCCACGTCATATCACCGAGGTGAGCGTTAAATCGATATGTATGTGTACGTTACATGTTACGCATGTTAGTTAACTATTGTAAGTTGCCATATATGGATGCGGTCGTGCGAAGTGCCAACTGTTTGTTCAACGTAACATACTAATCCTGGAATAACCTACTGTTGTGTTTGACAAGGTTTTGTATCGTCTCATCATCTGCCTTGGCTTTCCCAACCCAGTTGGGGTCGGCTCCCAGTCTTACCAGATGCGGCTGAATATCAGTATTTTACACAGAGTGACTGCCTTCTGATCTCTGCCACCTAATTATTGGGAGACATTCATACCAAGGATAGACCGGTTATCAGACTTTTTGGGTTGCTGACTCCCGTAACGACTTATGACAGGCGTATTCGTATAACAACTGGGACCAACTGTTTAAAATGATTTCCAAGGTATGGAAGGGTCTCGATGTTCAAAGAAACGGTCACCCATCCAAGGTCTGACCGCGGCAAGCGCTCCTTAACCTCGCTAATTGACTGATCGCGCGGTAGCAATGTAGCTACGAGATTTTGAATCGTATAATAGGGTTTATAATGTTGTTGATGTAAGTTAATTTATTTTGGAGTATTGTAAAGACTATAGAATAAGATGGGTAACAAAAACAGTTGTATTTTTGGATGAATGTTAATGATAGTGAAGCTTCGTATGCGCAGTAATGATAAAATATGTAAAACACAACACTTGGATTCTAGGATCAAGATGAATGTCTATTCTTCACTCCTGTAACCACAATCGTTTACCACAGTCGTCGGATTTCAATAAATGACGTTTCAGACCATATACCTAATATACTTATTAAGTTTCTTTAGCTGATAATAATTTGTTTAAAAATACATAATGTTTTTATGAATCATCATTGCCCTACCTAAATCCACACCCGAAAAATATTAACTAACAACATGTTACACATATTGTGGCGACTCACAGGATTTTCCCAATTTTAACCGTAAATGGACTGACGTTAATCATTTTACTAGAAATTAGGGTCGTAATTGCTCGACAGAAAGGGAGACTTAATAAGGTTACTCTAACCCCCAGTTGACTTACATACCTACATTTTGATAAGTTTGTTTTTGTTTTTTATATATTTTAACTTGTTGAGAAAATTCAATTCTCAATTCTTTATTGCAATCCATAATGTACACAGTCATACAGGTGGTAAGTAATTGTCGTAATTGCTCGACAGAAAGGGAGACTTCATAAGGTTACTGTAACCCCCAGTTGACTTACATACCTACATTTTGATAAGTTTGTTTTTGTTTTTTATATATTTTAACTTGTTGAGAAAATTCAATTCTCAATTCTCAATTCTTTATTGCAATCCATAATGTACACAGTCATACAGGTGGTAAGTATAAAATAAAGAAACAATTATGGACCCTGTCGGGCACAGCAAAAGTTTAAATAAGTAGGAGAGAGGAGGACGGCTGTGCAATTTCAAAACACAACGGTACAAATTATTGTACCCCTGCAAGCAATTACTACGAGCAATTTTCTACGGTATAATTAAACTTTTATATTTATAATAAATGTTTATACCTACTGTACTGGGTGTCCCTGAAAGTATGGATCAAATCGAATAGGGGCGCGAGCAAGTTCATTTCCAAACTTCACGACACCTTGTATATTATATTTATCCATGGTATGTATATCACTAGTGATGACGTAGTTTTTCTATTTGTGCCTACTCGTCACATCCCTACCAACATCGCCTAGACTTCAGTAGCAGGAGCTGTCAACTGGCTGTCAAGCCAGATTGATGCGTATTATCACGGTCTTATATTGTCTTGATTATAATAACGAGTATTAATAATATTGTTCCTTCTAACTAGGTCGGGTTCGATATCCTATGGAGCTGCAACATTGTGAATTCTATGTTCTTGCATAAATAACAACACGTTGTTTGTTTATCGCCTACGAATACCACGAGTACGAGTACCACTGTAGTTGACGTAGCCCACCGAACGCCTACCAATTGAAACATAATGAACTGCCAATCTATTGACACGATATCGTCTCGGTTTTGTAATAAACACATTGTTACGTATCAATTTAGTATTTATTATACCGGAATATTTGAACAGGATATGATGAGAAATTGCAATTTTTTTTGGAATAGACGTTTAAAGGATGAAGTACATGATGTTAGGTGAAATAATGGCCATACATAGTCATTTAGAACTGTCCAGAGGGCCGAGCATGAATGTTTTGACGTATAGTAACGTTAACGTGAATCTATCGTATTTTTGATGAATTATATGCAGTATTTTTACATTTTCACGAAACAAGTGTGTATGTACACACTTGTTTCGTGAAAATGTAAAAATACTGCATGTATTTTCAAACAATATCATTTATTTATTTATTTTATTTATTTATGTACACACAAGGAAACATGGTAATAAAAATGTAACAGACAAATGAGCACAATGGAACTACTTATTTCTAAACCATCATCTAAATCATGGATTAAACGTGTATTTCTTATTCTAAATTTGCTTACGTTTACGTTGCGATACGTCAAAGCATTCGTGCTCGGCCTACTGGTAGCATAATATGAAACCATTTTTTATTAAAAAGTAAGTTCGTTAATTTTGCTTTTATCTTTAAGTGATTGTAATTGATTTCGGCCGTTCTATTCAAAAGTAAATAAAGATGAACATACATTAAAGAAAAGAACATACCCGTCCAAGAACCTCGGAGTTCTTTACTCAAGTCTGTTTAACAAATAGCAAACAAAATCGCCCAAAATCCGATTAAGTTAAACATCGATCCCTACTTCATAAGTATATACCTACGGTTAACTATTCAGTAAACTGTAAACCAATTAGTATTCACAGCGGTTACCACGACAGTTGTTCTATGACCGCTTAACTTGTATCCAGCCAGGATACCACGGAATAATATGTATTGAACATGGTTTAACATTGGCTTGCCCTCTTGGCAACAGATTCAATCACGATTCTCCAATTTATTTGCGTAATTCCTCCGACCGTGAGATGAGACGACGTTGTTGTGTAAAGGGTTTAAATATTAATTATATTCTGAACCAGATACTTTGTGATATTCACACGAATTATATCTTAAATATAAAAGTTGAGAGATGTCAAGATTTAACCTGAATAAAAATAAAAATCGTCACAATATTTAATTCTAAATCCAAAATACCTTAAAAATAAATTTCTAGGTATACCTACCTACTTGAAAATTTTAGCGTATATTTCTGAAAAGTCTAGTTTCATCAACATTTTACAACATCTCTATCCCTATTCCTGCCATAAGGTTCTCGCTTCAACATAATATGGTCCTATCGACCAAGCTTATTCGAATGTGAACAGTAAAGGACCCCCTCATCGCGGATGTCGCCTGTGCATAATAGGCCTTATAAAGAAATCAGTGTTATGTATTCCCAAAAAGTTTCCTCCAGTATCTTGTTTGGTGTTTTGATTCAGGATTCAAATTTAATTCAGGAGTTTGTACAGGTTAGTAGTTAGTAATAGTAGTTTGTAGTTTTGGTCAGGTTAACAGACGGTAGATTTTTTATATTAAGATCGGTATAAATATGTACCTACGTACTTGTATGGTTTATATCATATTAGGTTGTTACATTACCTTTATATTGAATGTTTGGTTACATCATTATCCTTAAATACATACATTTCTGTAAAAAATGACCTTACCCTAATATTGTAAAATAGGTATGTTCTGTCAACTGAATAAGGATAATACATATTTGTGATCATGGTTTAAAATACTACTGTAATGAATATACTGTATTATATGGATTATGGGAATGATTTAGTTTTACAGTTATTTTTTAACTCGCTCACCGGTTTTTAATTTCATATCGTCTAGTGAGTACCTAATAAAATTTGTAATTAATAAATCACAAAACAAACAGTTCTTGTGAATCTTTATTACAAGAAGGAAGTTTATATACTTCCTAGTCAGACCCTTGCCTTCCCACATTCACCATTGTCATTGTGAAATTGTGTATCAGATTGTCATTGCTGTAAACCGATTGGTCTAACGATTAGAATCTAATTTACAACACAAAGCGTTTGTCTATGACAATCAGCCGGTATTCTCGGCGCGTCCACGTCGACAGGTCATCGGTAGTTAATGAAGTGACGGGATCGTGTGCCGCCGGCCTGTCATCGACACTGCAGCTCTTTCAGCCGTGCTCCCCGCCAATATGGTTGACGGACACTAGATTGCATTTAGAAATTACGAGAAAATTCTCCCACTGATTTTGCAGGTTTTTAAGTATCATTGCCTTGTTTTTATTTACGAGATGTTTTGTGAATTAAACCAATATTAAAGTTGGTATTTGTTTTTCGTGGGCGAGCTTTATAAGAACTGGCTAAATTGTTTTCTCAGGTGTCGAATATTCTTCCGTCACGACGGTTGAGTGGCTAATAAACAATTCCTTGGTTATTGGACTACGCTACGCCTACGCTAATCCAGAAAGTCGTGCGAATTTGACAAACAAGATCTTTCCGTGGTCGATCGCTTTTGAAGATTATTTTCATCCAGAATGGAAGCTATCTAAAAATATTGTATTATAAATATACGATAATGTCATCAACTTACGATAACAAAATGATTATGACTGATTGCGGTTCGATACCAAAGTGGATGTGGCGCCAATTGGTAACATAAATCAAATCGAAAGGATTTGCAGTATTAGTAAGCAGGGGTGCTAAATGCTAGGTCGGATTTCAGGGGATATTCACACAAATGGTATGTTGTTTATACTAAGCGTAAGTGTTAAATCTAAAAATATGCGCGTTGACAAAGGAAGAGTCAGCCCTGGCTAGTTGTGCTCAAACAAGTGATGTTTACATCAACTAAACGAGCTTCAGGGGACGCTCACAGTAAAGTTTGTTCACCCCAACACATGTGCTAAAGCGACGTGCAATCTAAGTAATTGTTAGTAGAAATGTGTGGTTTTATAAATTCTTAAAATTTTATGAAACTTTTTCGGTGGACTAGGCCGAAATAGTCCACCCTTCGTGTGTTGCTAACAAACTATTAATATAATGTTTGGTCAGCACATTGTTCATGTTTTGTTATTTGATCTCGTTCGCAGCAAGTTTAGTATTAATGTGATTAACTGAGTTGTTATTAAAGTAAACGGTGATTAGTTGTTACTAGGCCATCAAACTTGGTTTCGTGATTGGAAACAATTGACACAGAAATGTCATGGATTGGCAAATAATAGCTTTTATAATTATTTTAATAAAGTTTTTTACTAGTCTATGTAATTGCGAGTGGGCTATATTTAATTCGCTACAGTAAAATCTGACGATTGCTACAATCAGCCTATGAAATCCTTGACCATCCTTAGAATTTTGTCATATAGCGAACAAAAATCTAATTTCGAAAATGACGCATCTAAGATATTCCACACAAGTGATATAAACAGCCAAGTACATTAATTAAAAAGTAATAAATTTAATGACAACGTCCAAAAGTACGCTTTTCGAGGTTTCGGGATCATAAGCGATGCCTTTGCACTGGACATTACCCCCCCAGTGGTCGATAAAATTAGTTGTTTAAAAATAAATAAATAAACTTTCTGGAACTAGGATTACCTATTGAACTTTTCATAAAATGGACACTGGAAAAGCATAATTACTAAAGCGCCAATATATAACTTTAAGGGGGTAGGTACCTATTAAAGTGCTATTTTTATTTTCTGTAATAGGTACTCATTCTTCTAGTACCTAAATCATAATATGATTTATTAGAATATACGATTTACAGAAAATTATTCATTCAATAAATGTTGTATGCATTTGTTCGTAAAAAAAAACTTTAAAATGTGCTCCTGTAAAGTTTACATACTGGCCCTTTTTGGTGTCCCAGTGTCGAAATAATCATTGTTTATTAGAGATGAGTCAAGTATTTTGTTTACTTCTTTTCACCCACAAAAACGAGACGCCAAAAATAATTTGTACGTTAATCCCGTAGTCGTAAAATGTTTATTATACGATTACCACACCCATTACAATGTTATCTCGTACGCTACGATTTCCTCGTGGGTATTCATAGATGTTACAGAACAATCATCTGTTGCAAGATCGTAATAAGAACAAGGTCAATTGCTAATTAATTGTCTAATTCAATGTATTTGTTTAATTTACACACACTATTTGACTAGACTATCTGTTTTATCAACATTGTAATGACGATCTAGTAGTAAGAATAAACCAGAATTAATTAATTGTCTTTGGATAATATTAAACGACACTTACACTGACATTACATTTCCACATTATCTCCTTTTACTTTTTCCAATTCAATGTGACGCAACTTCGTCCAAGTATAATATCCCCTGGTTACTGAAACCTAATCAAATTTCTGATCAGAAAATCATCATATTACTTGCTGTTGGCCAAAATCTACAATCAATTCAACAACAAATCAAATCAGGGTCTACCGCGTAACTAAAATGGTAATGAACATCGACTCTGGTAATAAACTTCAATACGATCGTGAGCGACTTAAAGTTCGAGCTACCTTGTAATTTTTTTACCGATCATGAAGTTGGGATATTCATGATTGGTATTTTTTTTTTATAAGGTAGCTTGAAGTTTAATCTTTTACGGTCGTATTGAAGTTTATTACCAGGGTTGATGTTCCGACTCGCTGAACATAACAGAGAATCCTATCAGGTATTAGATAGCTGAATTACTGACCAGATATTTGCATAGACTTTCAAAATTTGACAACACGAGTGGTTAGGGGGTTGGGTTTTTGAGCTACGTGTCGCAAGTTTGATCCCCGCACGCACAGACCGTCTGTGCCCGCACGGAACAAAAATTTGTATAGACTAACGATATGGAGTTATGTATAATGCTTGATGATGTTTCTAACGCCCATCAAAATCTGAAAACTTACCTGACAAGCCTCCTTTTTCCAGGAAGCTTCACAAATTGGACATTACTAATTACTCTTGTAGATATGTTATCCTTAATATCCTTGTGTCCTTATGGACACAGAACTACACAGGTCTTGTAGGCCCCAGGCTCTCTGTATGTCGTTGTGAGCATAGATAGTGTTCAAATAATGCGACAATTTTCATACGTTCTATTCCAATATCATTTTGTTCTGACTACTTTGAATTGAATTTGAACGGGATGAATTCTATTGTTTCTTTAAGAATATTTTATTGGAACGAGAACGATATTGAAAATACAGGGATTGAACTGGATAAAAATACATTTGTATAGAATATCAAACTATAGATTTAACTTAGATACTTATTCAACACTACAAAAAGTGTCAGCATGGAGGTATAATTTGCGGAGAAACCATCAGAAGTATGCGTTTGGCTAGTGTTTGCAAATCCAAACCGCAACTAATTTCAGTCCAAAATCTAGCAATCTAACTTTCTAATGTCCAATTTAGACAATTGTCAGTTTGTGTGGTTTTCCAATTGGTTCCCATTATGTATTCTGTAGTTTCGTGTTTGTATACATTTTTGCGGTCCGCCCAACGTCGTACGGCCGTGACACAAATTCCATCCAAAACATTATAGAACTTAGTACCAAAAGATACCATTTACGATAAGATCATTTCAAATAAACATTTACGTTAATAATTCTCTAGTGATTGATGGTGGAATCTTTTGTACGAAAACCTTTTCGTGTTGGTTTTGAATGAGAGAAAAGGAAAGTGCATTGTGTTAGCTTTCCCACGCAAGTGGTATGAATGAGTGGGACCATAAAAGTTGTGGTAATGTGGTTGTAAAGGTTGGTTTATCACGTGTTTGTTATTTAAATTCTAATATAGTGTGGTAGGAAAAGTTTCCTACTGACTTTCGGAACTGTCGCCTCCAGGTTGCTAGGTATTGGGTGATTAGGGTACAAACTTTATTGACAGCCACTCGGTAAAGATCAGGTAACCACTTCAGAAAACTTTGAGCGAAGATATATCTATGTATAAAATTTCTTCACCGACTTTGGTGAAAATCTAAAAATGGTCGCAAATATTTTATATACTTAAAGTCTTAAAAATTATAGAATACATCCCATTTGGTCCAGTATATAAAGCCTATTATGTACATTATACAATAGGTGTGATATATACACTACCTACAAACTGCATGACTTGGGGTAAGATTTAGAAAATATTATTCATATTATTCTAGAAAAACTTAATATGCTTAGGATTTCAGGTATTTCAAGAGAAATTCTCAAAGCCTCAATATCCTTTGCCGAACGAGAGGCGCAGCTTCAATAGATTAGCGATACAAAAGGATTGAACGGGACGTATTGTGCTGAAGTGCGGAACGTCGAGCGCTGGGATTTATTAAATTATGATATAGTACTATAAAACCATACATAAGGAGAAAGAAGAAATTATATTATTGCCTCAGGTAATAAAAAAGAAACGATGATGGATTTTAGTCGGAACTACTAGGCGATAGTAGGTACTAAGTAAATGATGGTAATACGAGTAATGAGATAAAATAGTACAATAAGCAAAGAGAAGCCAAGTTAATAATATAATATCAGTAAAACGTCTGCTGTCCATCATGATTTGGTTCGTAACATACAAGAGGACTTCCCATCCTTTGACTGAAAGCCTTGAATCCCTTAGTCACTTCACTTGGGTGAACTCTCTCCAACCCTTCGAATGGTCCAAGCCAAAGCTTTATTATAGATAATTAATTACTTAATTACGACGATTATGACAAAGTATTTCAACATAAGACTAAACCATCATATTTCTTTATCATAAAGCAATTTCAAATCAAAACATTTTGATGCCCACGCGTGTTAATTTTATGCTAGATTAATAAATATTCATTTGATTGAAGTAAAAAAAGAAGATCCGAGTGATCCTTTTAGACATAAAATATTCAGGCAGGGATTGGATAGGATTAAAAATACTCACATAATTCTAGGACACGTGTAAACTGGGCGGCTATGTCGGATGAAGGTCGGGGTTATCGGGCCGGAAGTAGGTACTTATGAATGTGAAAATTGTGATAAAACTCGACTAACCAACGGTTTTTGCAATTGTTTCAAAGTACGATAACATTATCGCAAATAATTTTGTTGTCCCTTGCTGAAACTAGGACATTGCTATCTCTGACAGTGGGCGTCGTTAGAGGCGGTTAGGCACTAGGCAGCATCGATCTGTACTGTAGGCAGGTTCTTTGGGAAACCATAGTTCAAGTACAGGCTTCGTAGATTGTTCTTGGAGATAGATTGCCAATGACAAATTTAATCAATATGTACCTCATGGTTTTCACAGACGTCCCTTTCCCTATTAAAGATAGTAAAAGGAGAGCGCTATTGCAGATAATTTGGGAGGAGATTATTGAAAAGTGTCAATAGGAGTACCAAGTACTTCCTATTTAAGTAGAAAGGTTGTGCTTTCAATCAAGTCTTCATGACTTCTTTCTTTTTTAAATTCTCTAAGTGGCAAGAGGCCTGCGTCCAGGACACGAATGTTACGTTTCGTCATTTGACGGGTTAATGATTCGTTGTTACTCCCATGACCAATTGATCTCGATTAGAACCGTTTTACTTGAATAAACGTATGGTTATTTAGGTACCCCATGTAATGATGCGCTATCTTGTCATAATCTTCAAACGTTTTATTACTATCGGATCACAAGGTCAATCGATCGCGACCTTTCCCTCCATTTAAATCAATGCTGGTGCCAATTTTATTAAACACGCAACGGATTTTTATCTGGAGCGTTTGGAATGAAAATGTGTCTCGCCCTCTTGTTATTCAAAACAACGTGGGTCATTTTTAATAGTATACTTCAATCTAGCATGCGGGTCACCTGATGGTAAGTCGTCGGCGCCGCCTATGAAGATCCACAATTCACCCAATAAGTCATTTATCTTGCGGGTGTGATGTATTGCGATTTATTACTGCATTTAATGAAGTTATGTGTATGACAGTGATGGTTCCTGTTGATATGGCAATTGTCATCATGCCAGCGATACGACGTTTACTGCGAGATATAGGCTTCCTCCCTAGTTTTCCTTAACCAGTGGCACTGAATCGCTATCATTTCGCATTCTTAGCTGCTTTCATCCGACGGCACCCTGCAATATCGGTACAATACTGTTCATTGCATACATCAACATAATCCTCCTCCAACATCCTATTCTGCCAAAATTAATTCTCAAACACCCGTCTCTTTAGTGTTATTACACATTCAAAACCAACTTACACTGATGAAGTTAATTTATGACAACGTCTGAACATAGTGACACAAATTCCTTTAATCTGATTACGTAAGCGCTTGTCATCGGCCGACATCTGGGCGTCTAACTGGCTTCCAGGCGTTTGCATATCACTATTTTGGCATAGAAATACCTCAATAAATAGAAAATAATATATCGCTTTGATTTTTTTGGTTATTTCTTATTAAAAAAAGATACATGACAGCCTGTTTAATTCTACTGAAAAGGAAACCCTGGCTTAGACTTGTACATTGCTAAGCTGAAATAAGGAAAAATACTTGTTTCTTTGAGAGAGCGCTGTTTTCTGAAACAATGTTTTTGTTAAAGTAATAGTTTTGTAGCTAACGCAGTAGCAACATTTCGAAGTGATTTAGTATCAGTATCAGAACTAGAAATAACAGAAATTATTTTGAAGAACACTGAGTATATTTTGTAAAGAATGTGAGTTTGCATGCACTGTACATTCATTAATTACTACTTCGTTACGCTTCCACTAACAAAGTCGCAAATAAATTCATCTTTGCCGAGAGTCGTCACGCAGTTAAACCTCAATTTTATATCTCCTCAATAACATACGTATCATTGTATTTGTGATCAAAATTAAGAACATTCAAAAGTTTGTCATCCGATCTCCGACGTGGTCCAAATGTAGTCCCTTGCGAAGCCACGAACGGACATAGGGGGATTATTTATATGCTTGTTTACCTCATTGTTATCGACTTACCGTAAAAGTATCTTGTTACTTTATATTTATATGTTCCCGCGCTCCTAACACCCGTTTTTTTATGATATTTTTGTGAACGTAATTTTTTTATGGATCTATTGGAGTATCAGCTATATCATTGGTTTTATGTATACGCGTTAAAACTCCGCGATTAAAACTTTCAAATTACTTGAACATTTAATAGATAAATGTCTTTCTTAAAGATGTAAAATTGATGGCTTTACTAAATCAAACCAGTGACATAAAATACCTACTGTGAATGGAACTACAGTTTTAGAATTACATTACGCCCGGAGACTTTATTAGCGGTATCAGTAAAAGGATGACAACCGGCGTCAATTACGTAGGTTTTGTCTTATAAAATCTTAAGTATTACTACATTTATGTAGACGGTGTAAGTGGAGTGTTATATAAATGGAGGCTTCGTGAACGTTATCACGGAGTGCAGTAGCACAAGGAAGTGGTTTAAATCTTCCGCCTAGAAACACTTGATGGAAAACGGTGAATCCCACTACAACGTTGGAAGTATACCTTTATGTTTACGTGGAGTGTAACGAAATGACTTTATTATTTCCGACTGTTTTGTTTCTTTTTCTCATAAAAAGTTAGTTTTGCTTGACTTTTTGTTAGCTGCCTCTTTCAGACATCATACATTCGTCGTGTCCATCAATTTTCCTGGTTCCGTCATGTCTCCACGCGTTTTTGTGCCCCAACAATTCTGGTTCCGGCCATATATTTTACATCCGATGTATCCCCAATGTTGTCATATAAGCCGGTGGATTATCTCAGTTTGTTGGGGTTTTGCGAATATCGTTTGAACTCAATACAGAACAAAGTTTTATCAAATGTTCGGTGATTCGTGATGCAGTTGGTAAAACTTTGAGTCCCTTTGAACCATAGCTGTTCGCGATTTATGCTTATTACATAACTCGTTTTCAACATTTACAAAGTTAAATATTCGTAAGGATTCTAGGAATGAACGAACATTACACGCTGAATTAAATTTTGAGCCAGCAATATTAATAATTTAATAGCATCTAAATATTCGTATCATATTCAAACCGTTGCTAACAATTTGCATGTCAAGAGATTTCCACTTTCTGCTAAAGTGAAAATATGTTCTAAAGCTATACATATGAGCAGCGAAAGCTGTTGAAAATTTATTAAAACTGCTTTCTGCGCACGACCCTTCAATATTATGATACCTCTCAAACATTCATAAGTTTTGTTATTCAAGGTATAAAAAGCTCATAAAGTTATATTAATATTTCCAATCTCACTTTAGTTTTCACCTCACTTAACTTAAATCTTGTCTGGTAGTTAAAATATACGTTTTGAATGCAACACTAATCATATTTGCATAAAAAATTGTATGGTATGATATTTGATAAAGATAAAGATATTTATTGCAGAAACTGTGTACAAAGGTGTGTTGTGTTTAGGTAAGGTTTGTGAACCGATTTTTAAGAAAGACTGAATACATTTCTCAATTCAATCTTGAGTTTGGTCCAATACGACAATCTAAGACCAAAATCTCTGCAACGATAGTCGATACCGGAATCCGCAACTATTGTTTCCTGATTTACCGGTCGGTTTGCTGTGACAACCCCAATATGTTCTCCCTTGCTTGCCATAAATCGTGTGGAGCTGTTAGGGTGTTGTTCCAAGGGGCTCTAAATGTCCAAGGCCATAAAAGACAGTTGTCCGATGATAGCATTACTGCTTATGTAGCGTAACCCATAACTGATTTGTTGAAGGGCCTGTGACGGAATTGCAGTCTTTTGGAGAGATATTGGGTTGGCTTGTATTGATATTGTTTGAGCAAGATTCCAAATTTTGCCTTATGGAGATATCTTGGTATTGTTTACTTGTTGTTTGTTATTGGCAACTAGTCCATTAAAAGTGAAGTTCTTCATGATTATTATAAAAATCTTGCTTGATTTTTTATTATCGGCACATATTTAGTGATTCATAAAAAAAACGTAAACAATTCTTAACTTCTTTAATCCCCAGCCACATTTTTATTAATTTCGCCGTCCATCCAGTCTAGCTGGTTTATGTTCGTCATTCTTTTTCATATTAGCCGTCGTCTGGGTCGAGCGATAAGTCCTGAACCTGCTTGAAACACACAATATATCACCGTACTCCGTGACACGGATCAAACGTGCTTAGCATGGTAAAAGGTGGTAAAAGACGGGATATTATTCGAGGATCAATTTTGTTTTTAGAAGGTTCTTTTGAAATTGATTTAAATAGCATATTTGTTGTCATTATTCAAAAGCAAGTCAAGTGAAATTGGTGAATGGTTAGTGATCTTAATAGCTGTAATATATCCATACCACCTCAAGACTTAATATTTTTAGTCAATAGGCACAGGCAATTCTTTTCTTGAAATCACGAAGGGTCGTTCGATACTTTCATGTTCGAGTTATATTTTTTTATGATGCCTTTTAAGTAAGTTTGTAGCTACGCATCGGAATATCGTCTTTAATATTCACCCTGGCTTCTCCAGCCGCAATCTCGGTCGTTACGATGTTGCTCGCGTCCTAAAACCTCCTCTCAGATGTCGAACGTTCTCTTTAGTCGACGTCGCCCTAGTTGACTTTATGTGCATCCTACCTAAAATTAGCGTTGAAAAGAATCATTTTTGTTGTTGCAAAAAATATTTTATAAATGCGAAGGCTATTTATGGAACGTACGTACTTCTAAGCGAATTACTAAAGCATCGTTCCCGTAAAAATTGCACCCAAAACTGGTTTCATAACGAAGTTCATTTTATAATTTAGTACTGCAATATCGAAGCGCAGGTTCATTGAATGAGCGCCGATCAAAGTAACGAAGAATCGGATCACGAAATTCAGAATTGCATTGTTCGTTGTCCTGATGTATATTTTTTTTTATTAAAAAAAAGGATTGTCTGGTGTTATGGGTTGGGAAGTCTGACATTAACCGCTGACGAAGCCAATTTGCATCAAACGCGGTTGTAAAACCCACGTTGAAGTTACGCTGATGTGTAACGTGCCTCCGTAAAATACGATAACATATCTATCGGCTCGGGCTTAAACTGGCTGACAAGGCTGTGTTGTTAATGCTGTTATTGCGAGCTGGATCAAGGCAGAAAATATAGGTCGGAAAATATACGTGCTTGATAGGGAAAATACTCGTAATAATATCAATCTTGGTAGAATTATCCGATTTTAGGGCCATCAAATTCTTCCAAACTCACGCAACAAACATTTTGCACTTGGTTCCACGAAAGTTATATTGCTCTTCAGCGAAACTAGTGTAACTGCCCTTACTAAGGTCCGCTTATACTGTTAAAAGTGAAGTATCTATGTGGGTTCTGGATACAAGGCCTAAAAACTGGTAAGAGTTTGGCGAAAATGCTACCTTTTCAAACGTAGGTACGCGATTTGTGTCATGTAGCAAACTAGACGGTTCAACATATTGCAGCCGCTTTCCGCTTGAGAAGTTATAAAATACAAGAGCTATAAAATATTTTATGGCTAAGTTTCCTGACTGTAGCGATGCATTGATGGTTTCTGAAATCATTTTACACATGCTTCGTTAAACATCATTGTTTGTCACGTCCTGGTGCTATTTAGGTCGAAATAACTAGCTGATGAAACTTTTGTTAGCAATAACGTCTTAGAAATAAGAAGATCTAATGTTTCAGATATAGCTGTAATCTCAAGATATGGAATAGTTGCCACATGTTCCGTTTCCGCCCTCACACGAATGGAAATTGCAGTTCTGCGGTTTAGACAAGAGTTGTCGTGGACCGATGTTATTGCTTATGAGAATACCGCAGAGCTAGCACATGTGAATATAATCCTCGGTTAGAAACACGATGAGCTACTTTATAAGGGCTCCGACGGCTTACGACAATTTTAATTGGAAGTAATCCCAAGAAATCCGTTGGATAAAACTCCGTAATTGAACCTGCTGTTCAGGGTTACCATGTAATTAACTTCCTTTTGATATATTTAAGAAATCTGCTCTTTTAGAGTTGAGATTCTACCTGCTACTATGTATTTTTTGAAGAAAAATATATAGAGTATTTATTAGTTTTGTACCAATAGCATTCTTTTAGTATGTGTCAAACGATATCCCGCAGCCCCAATTATCAAATATTTGATTTGTCCTTTGGAGCAAAAATGAATTTTCTGTCTATTCTTCTAGTTTCACGATCCGATAAATGCGGGAGGGCATTGTTTGTACAAAGTCTGTGCAAAATGTGCGTGAATTTTAAAAGCGAAACGAAACATCTGTCTGTGATTCCAGCTACCTATGGTTTATTTTCGGCGGTATCGTAGTAGGTATCCTATTTTGGATATGGGTTGACTTCACCAATATCGTAAGGGCTTGGAATTGTTGATTTCTCGCCTCGATCCAGATCTGCCAAGTTTTGATTGGATGTTTGTAGTGTGTTTTGGAGGTTTGGATGTTTATAAATTCGATTCAGTTTTCGATATGTAATTTCGCTGCCAATACATATTTTGGGGATATGATTGGTTGTTGAATTATTTATTTTAGTGTTTCAACCAATCACAACGGCTAACAGGAGATTTGAAGTGATCAGAAATGTTTTTAGTCTTTCAGAAACCAGGTTAGACTCTGTTTCTAACTTGAGTTTATTTCAGCGTAAAGAGAGACTATTAATGGTGATAATAATAGCATGACATTAACTTTAAGAGTAAAGTAAATCAAATTTTAAGAGAGGTAGGGCATAGCAGGATTTTTCGCTCATAATTGGAGCTCCCCGACTGGGGAAGCACTTCCACCTAGCAGAACATCGTAGCTAAATAACACTGCTTTTTTGCAGTGTTGTGTTCCTAGCGGTGAACAAGGTCGCCAGTGCTCCTTGTGGAAGTAGTGGGGTCAGTATCGCGCGATTGATGCCCCTGGTGTTGCAAGCGTCCATAGGTTACGGTAACCTGTTTACCATCGGCGGGCAAATAAGTGTTATAAAAAAAAACCACAGCCATTAACAAAAGCTTGTCCTATTTTTGCAAACGCCAAAACAACGACTAACTCAGAAGATTTTGAATATTCATTGACGGTTCATTCAACCACATTATCAAGTGTTGCGATTGTGATTATTGTGTTTAACTAGCTAGTCGAATGGTGTACCGTTAAACAACCGGCCGCAGCGGCGGTCACGGCCTCTGAATGCATTTTTTTTTCTCACTAACCTACTAAGTAGTCGTGTTAACGGACAGGTTCTTCTAGTTCGTGAAGATGCTTGCTTAGTTTAGTTAGGCACGCTTCTTTTAATTTAAGACCTTAGGAACTCTCCAGAGTTGTTGTTCGTTTATTTGTTTTTTTATTAAACTTTGTCCCTCTTTGATTTCTCCTCTTTTAAGTTTTTTTCTCTAGGAGTAAGATTTTAAGCAATATCTTAGCTACTACGATAACTGATGTTGTAGATTTAGCTTTATAAGTACGAGCAAGTTACGTAAGTAAGTACGTAAGTAAAGTTTTAAGTTACAAATAATGTTCTATGTTAAGCGTATTACCAATGGAGCTTGCAAGTACAAATAATAAAAAAGTCCTCTGTAAAATGAGTTTGGCACAGCTAGTTTTTACTAACAAAATACCATATAAAGTATCTTAACATCCACACTCCAGCCATTTCGGCGCCGCAACGATGCAGTTAACGGTTCGCGAATTTCATTTAGGTACGTGCAAAATAAAAACAGTACCAATGCGGCTGCATCGATTTCTTGATTAAAATTTTCCATTCGATTTGTTATTTCATTTTGATAAATGAGAGCAAGCACTGGTGCCTTTCTGTTTAAAAATTATATTGGTCACCGGCCGGAGTATACTCCACTACATTTTGACAGCGATATTATGAAGTTGTTGTTGTTATTGGTAGGTAATGTTTCATCCTAAACGATATTAAATATCCACCAAAAAACAATTTTACTTGAAGGTGGACTGTATAAACTACCAAATGTCTTAAAATTAAATCGTCTTTCGAGTATTCAGGAGTTACTCTCTTACTAAAAGGATATATAGGTACTCTGAATGTATAGTGCCTATCGTAGCGTACAGCTTTAGGGTTCTTAAATCCCCTCTCCGCTAGTCCCGATGGATTTGAACGAAAATCAATATAACCTATGTTCTGTCGTAATCCGTACAGTGCCTCGTTAAATAAATCAGTCCTTTCAGTTTGTGATACTCCAACAAATGTCTCCGTAAATTCATTAAACTCGTCTATGTACTGCACGTAACCGCTGCCTGGCCGCAGGCCAAAGTACGCGTTCCGTAATGTACTTGACTGGTAACAAGTTTAACGAAATTGACTTTACTCGATTCACAATTATTTTCCGACTAATATTAATGATGAAGGCATTAAGGCTACTTTATGACCTGTCAATATAGGTACTTTTTTAAATAAGATGAATAATTATATTTATGATATTATTATAAGTAGTTTTTTCTTTGCATAATTATGTTTGACAATGATAATATATTGAGGATGAATCTTCGCATTGCCTACTATGTCAAGGTGAGCTTGGCTATAATTTAGCTTGATTCAAAATGCATTCGTAGTTGTAGTAATTATGTTATGGGCATACAACGTACAGTAGTGTTGTACTGTCAGTAGTTCTCTAATTAGGGTTGGCTAACGATTGTTGTTAGCCAACTCTAATCAGAGAACTACTTAACTATCACACCCTGGTAGCATAGTGTGTCTGTGTACATGCAAAATTAAGAGCTGTTACATAATTTAAAATAATAATTCTTCTGGTCAATCAACCTATATCGCAGTCCTCAGCTTTTATTTTGAATTGGTACATAGAAATCTTCGAAAAAAACCAGAGCTGCCTCCTTAGCTTCAAGTAGGGCACGCCAGCCAGTCACCTAATAACTCACTTGCAAATAAACTTGCATGAACAATAAAAATCACTGTATTTTTCAATATCTAATCAGTTTGGTAATGAACTAAAGCAAGCATGATTCACAGCTGACTTAGCCGTAATTACCTGTTGACCTTAAACAGCAAGTAATTGTTGAGTTTTACACGTTTGCTTGTAATGCATTGTAATTGTCTGAATCATTCAATACAGTTGTATCATGAACATTGACATCATCTTAACACGTTTGCTTCCTTCATCGGTTTTCCATAGTTTATTGTAAATTATGCTAATTATTAATATAAAATATAACAGTTTTGGACAAACATAATTATCAAGAATACCATCGAAGACCCTCCACTAAAGATCTTTTTGTACGATTATGATGTTGAATGTAATTCAGGTAATCAAAGTTAAAAAATTCCTAAGTCAAAGTCAATGGTTTTTATTTCAACTGGGCCTTAGCAGGCACTTTCAAAACGTGATTAATGAACGTGCACGGTTCCAAGTGGGTTGGTCCTGAGTCCTGGAGAAGATACCGGCAAGAAACTTCATAATAATTCCAATATGGAATTTAGTTGCAGATTAGGTGCATAACAACAATAACGTCACAGCACCGGGTTCTAGGCTTTCCGCCTTCCGTTTACCTTAGTCGATCCCACATTTGACAATTCTAGTTTCGGCAATTCATTAGTGCGTAAATTTCTATTTTATTTTCATTCAAATGGCCAGTCCACTGCCTTACTGAACCTTTATTCTATTCACAAAAGTGGTTTTGTTTAAATGATTCCTGGAGTTCGGGTTAGATATAACAATAACACTTAATAATCTCGAACAGTGTTCCTAAGTATGCAACACAACATTTGAGAATGAATGAGTGGGTTTTGAAGATCTCTGGGTAGTTGCCGTTCAAATCAAATCAAATCATTTATTATTGTTAAACATAGGTAAATAATACAGTTCTCAAAATGTCAATAGTAATAGCGCGCGTTGATCCAATACTAGTGGGACCGCCCCCAAGGTACCAACTTACTAGGGCAGACCATCGACCCACGCGTTGGGGCCAGCAATTAGATCCTCGAAATGGAATTAGTTTTTATAACAAACCTAAGTAACTGGGAATTGAGAGGGTGGATGTCATTGAATTTTAAATGCCTTGGGCTATTGTGGTGGAGAGTTCAGGTTAAGTAATGCTCGTATTGACTCTGAATCATATCCTAGATATATTATTGTTAGCGTCCGGATTCGATTTAAAAAGGTCATTCCTAAATCATAACATCAACGCGTAGAAACGATTCCTTATATTCTGAAGTTGGGTCAGAATATCCTTTTCCCATTCATCAATCACCTTGCAAATCGGAAGCAACACCACAAAATATGGAATTAAATCTTTATTTACTGAAGAAAATAGAATAGAATAGAAGATTTTTATTTGTCTTTCAAATTACATAGGTAGCAAAGAGATACATCATATAAGAAGGTAAAAGACAAAAAGGTCTTGGACTCAGCATAATAGCTGGCAGCGCGAGGCATGCACAACTGCTGATATTCTGTCCAAGCCAGTCATGCGTTAAATAGAACACAATTTTTATAGTAATAAATAGGTATATCTATACATAAAAATGCCGTAATATAATGTAAACAATGAAATGGAAAATACTTATCTGTCTTCAGATTTCTTTGCAAATATTCATAAAAATCTGTACACTTACATAAAATAATGTTTAGTTTTATCAGTTGTTGCTATAAAACTACACTTCTCATCAAAAAAATCGAAACACTTCTCAAATTTATGTTTTTAATGGATTATTTTAAAAAAATGTTTTATTCGGAAAAAAATAAAAATGTCATTTAATAGTAGGTAGTACAAAGTTTCGAATTCCATATGTTAATGTTCCAAATTCAAATTAAATTTTCATAAGCTTCTTGTTTTGTTTAACAAGTCACTTCTACCCCGTATGGAGATTTTATGAAATGCAATAAATAAAACACGAAAATAAAAAAATGTTTAAGTAGAATTTATCCAATAATTTGTATTCCCTCCCCGGACCCTTAGGGCTGCTTCCATACGTTTCATCATGGATTGGTTGAGAGTCATGACTTCATGTTGTGGAATGTTATTCTATTCTTCTTGAATTGCGTTTTTGACCTGGCCAGCAGTCTCTGGAGCAAGATCTCTTGCTTGAACTCATCTCTTTAGTTCATCCCAAAGATGCTCTATGGAATTCATGTTCGGGCTTCTGGCTGGCCACTCCATAACGGAGATACTGACTTCACTGAGATAATCTCGTACGATTCCTACGGCATGGGCCCTGTCATTATCATGAATGAATATGCAATCTTTGCCAATGAAATGTGCATAGGGAACCACATGAGCCTCAAGACATTCTTTGATGTAACGACGACCGTTTATTGCAGGCAGGCAGGCGTGGTCCAGATACCAAAGGGAGTTCTGTTTTTCCGTCGGTACTAATGCCCCTCAAAACTGTCCATGAACCGCCACCATAGCTTACTTTTCCCTCATTGCAGCAGTGTACATAACGTTCTCCCTCTCTTCTGTATACCTTCTTCCTTCCATCATTAGCATACAGCATAATTTTACTCTAGTTAGAAAAAAGAACCTTGCTGCATTGTAGGTATGCCCAATTTAAGTGCTCACGTGCAAACTGAAGGCGCGCTCTTCGATGGTCTGTTGTTAATTTCGGCCCATTGGCTGGCTTGTGTGGTACCAATCCACGTTCCTTAAATCTTTGTTAAATTGTAGAGTCACTCACAGTCACCGTTCGAACAACACGGAGCTGTTGCTGCAGTTCAAAAGCGTTAAGGCGTCGATTTCGCAAAGAAACTGTTGCAATAAATCGGTCATCTCGCTCAGAACTGACCCGATTCCTACCAGATCCTGAGTGGCGCGTGAATAAACCAGTCTCCTGGTAGCGTTTGTACACTCTATGAACAGACGAGAGGGTTAGATGTAGTCTTGCAGCCACAACACGTTGACTAAGACCCAAATTCAGCAACGTCACGATTTGGGCGGCTTCTGCGGGCGAAGTATCTTTGTGTGGTGACAAAAAATCTTGTTAACAGATGTAATAGAACCTAATAATCAAATTACCAAAAGTAAGTTTTAAAATAAATCGTTATTTTGTGTTTATTACACACCAATTAACTGTACTCCGATTAAACGCGTTGCCTCAAAATAATGTTCCATTTCATATATCGCATGAAAATTCAAAAATTTACTTTCAAATTTGGAACTCTCATACACCACTGAAAAGGCCAAACTGCCAGCTATAAAATGATGTATTTTTTTTTAAAGAATTAATCCTCATTTTTGGTTATTTGTCGCCAGAAAGAAAATTTTGCTAGTGTTTCGATTTTTTTGATGAGAAGTGTATTATTACAGTGTTATTACTATACTATGTACTAACAGGATATTCCACTTAATCACTGGGTATGTATTATAGATTAGAAAACGTTTGATAACACAACTAACGGTTTCAGGGAAGTTATTAATACACTGTGTCCTAATCGTTTTATGTTCAACATTATTGTAAGTTTTTCTATCTTATCGTAATGTAAGGATAAAACATCGGTCGAAAGGAGAATTCAGTTCGCGTATGTTGAGCAAAGGCTAAAATTGCTGCCGAAAAAGAAATTCTGTCCACGTATATTTTAAAGGATCACATTCCCTTCTCGCATTGCAATATACGGTGAATTTTAACTCGTTTCGAATACGTTAACGAATGATTGTTTGATTGTACTCATGGCAAGAAAAAACATTGCAAAAGAAAAAAAAAACTGTCAAGAAAATTTATTTTGACTTCACATAGAAACTCATATCATACTACATATTACTTACATAATGGGAAGCCGAAAAAAGTTATCGCATGGAAAAGGTTTTCCTATTGCAAAGTTGTTCATTATCATGTTACGACTTAAAATTCACTGTGTTTGTATAGGGTCACAGATATTTGATCTAAAACTGGTTGTTTCCATGAAAATAAATGCTCTCAAGTCCTAATTATGAAACGGAATAATGATTTCCACGTGCTTTGACAACCCGTAGTTCTACATACCCCTTAAAACTATAAAAGCGTCATCGTTAATCGTCCAATCACGTTGACAAAACGGAGTCAACTGTACACACTGTTTACTGTACCATTCAATTGGTTTTCTGAGGGAAATCGGGTGGAAATGGTTCGCCCTAGGCGTTGACCCGACGGAAATAGAAGGGTAGTCTCCGGTCTGACGTGGTAAGTCTGGACGCGGTGGTGTGTCGCCGCCCTTATTTTAGGGTTCTTCATCGGAGAAAATGCGTTGCTTCGTTTAACTTTCTGATGGAGAGCTTGATCTTATGCAGGATGGGGTTAGGATGATACTTACTTTCTCGTAGGTGTTGAATTTTATATGAGTTTGCTGTCAATATTTTGTGAGATTTCATGGGCCTATGCTCTAAGGCTCATTTCTATGAGTAAGCTGGTTACCAAGCAATGCTATCTTCAAGTCACGTTATCTGAACATAATAATCTGAAAATAACATCGAATAAACATTATGGATTAAAAATCCTATATTCTCTAATCGATGTCACAACAGTAATTAACTTACATAGCAAAATCTCAGCAGACAACTTATTTATCTGTTTCCAAACTCGCAACCGAGGGACGAGTAAACTTCGACTAAGTATCAGATAAACTTGCCATTAATACTTCTAATTGACCGTATCCACTATCTTCCTCATTCCTAACTAATATTACGTCATTCGCTAATGTTCTTTATCATTCGTTGCCATGTTACACTTCGTCGAGTTATGCGTTACGAATGTCTTACGTCACAACTCGCATAGTATTGTTTCAGAGGTACACCGGATAGTTTATTCAACGATGCATCAACAATTCAAAGGAGAACCTTTTTTGGAATGTAATTGAAGTAATATTTCATTGCGGCAGCGCGGATCGCAAATATTTGATACGGAATTACGTAGTTTACTATACTTCAAATAGTGTTGTTTTTGGCGAACACAAAAGAGGGAACTGAGAAAAAGATACTGAACGTTTTATGTCCTGAAGTTCATTTTAGATGTTTCTAGTCGTTCTGAGGTTTCTCGATTTATTGCCTGTTACACAAACGACTGATTCGTCGGTTTCAACAAAGCTTGTGAAGGTCTTTCGTCTGAAATAATATCTGTTCTAAACAGTGCCTCCTGTAGAATTTCAGACGACAATCAACGTCGATGGATTGTCGAAAACCTTTCACTTCTCGAGTGACGTCAGCCAAGTTGATCTTGAAAACATTTGAAGTGCCCTTTGAAACATTATACTTTGATGTCTGTTCCAGCATAATAATATTTTTGAATAAAAATTACGGTTTCGTATGTGCTTCAGACTTCTGAACATTTGTAGAACACCTGACGTGTTTTCAAACTGCCATAAGTTACGACAAACGAGTCGTTAAAGTTTTAAACTTAAACCACGCATTCGGTGCCAAAATAATCGTGTAAAATTGTTGTTTGTACTTTTGACAGTTTTATTATTTAGCAAGCTTATACAGCAAGTATTAGAAGTTGTGGCACTAAGATAAAGTATACTAAAGATATGACAAACGACGTGCGTTTATCTTCAAGTCAACGGTATAACACAAGTTAACTAAATATTATCTAGCTTATAAGAAATGACGGCTGGAACAAAAAGTGCGCCCTTTTTTCTTAAGAATACAAGCGTTCTGCCTCTTACAGACCTTTGAGGATCATTATTTAAGCATGACCTCCGAAACGTAGGACATTATATGACACACGGAGCGACCCAATTCAGGGTACCGTGTTTAGAACGCGGGCAAACCCTCATATATACTTTTACGATACCGTGGCACGATGTTAAACCTTTATTCTGTTTATCGACCAAATACCTAATAGTGGTGGGTATCGTGTCAATCGAACGCTCTTCCTATATTCGTTAAAATTAATCCGTTTTGCATTTGAACGTTTGCCGTGTTTGATATTGGCAAATTGCGTACCTATTGTCATTCATACCCTTTTCCACTTTCGAGATTGTGATTATAGCTTCGTAACTTTCGTCTCGATTGAGGATTCGAACTTCGGATATAGGATCCGGATCAACGACGCTTATCTTAAATTGTACTTTTCTTTTATTATTCTTTAAGGAAAAGTGAGTAAATAAATTTTAAGTGTGCTGATGCCGCTGAATCCTTTTGAAACGGGTTTAAAGATGGCAACGGCGCTAGACTGTGAGACTAAGCTCTAACCTCTAACATAGTCAGCAGTAGTAGCTCTTAAGTAACTTCTAACTTGAAAACTTCAACACGTATACAAGAAAATTTGCATTTATTGCAAGCATTAAGTCCTAAAGCTTATTGATAAAGGGCAGTCTGGTAGTCTAGATCACTTTTTTCACTAAGATTAACACATCAATGATGTCGATTCTGTTGCGCATTTTGACAGTCCTAAACTAGACTAAACTCATCTGTCACTTTCTTTTTCTATTGAAACAGAAAGAAACAAACGCCCTCACATTAGTCCTGTCAAAGTGCGCAAAATCGAGACCAATATCCCACATTTCAACGACGTTTTATTCCGTCTTAATATATGGTTGAAATATTTCCGTCTATAGAATTGGGTCGGCGGTTACAACATCGCCATCTATTGCGCTTACACACGGCAGAGTTTCTACTACTACTAGTTATATCCAGATTCCATCCCGGTCGGGCGGATCAATTAATGTCATTGCTCAATGCTCACATTTCCTACTCCTACGCAGAATAATGATGACTTGATAATAATTTCCTTTGGGTGATTTCCGATGCTGATCAGTTCTTTTTATTTATGTTGTTAGGCAATGGGTAGTTCGCATGTGAATATAGAGTACCTGGGTAATTAAATTAGCATTGGTATTGCTTGAATACCTCCTTTCACTGTTGAAGAAACAAGCAGTAGGTCAATAAAAATTGGTAGAGTGAAAATTGACTGTGGTGCGAGGCAAGAGCTTCCATGAGTAACGAATCAGATCATCTGGCGCACCTTGGGCACTCAGCTTCGATACCACCATCGCTTACTGGCTGACTTTTCCACTATGACATAAGCTTAGAATAAATTTTGTTAGGTCGTGCCGACTTGACATCAGAAGAAGACTGGCTAAGGTAGGACTAAGGTTGTTTTAAGAGGCGTTATATAATCATAGATATTGCTGCATAATCATATCTACATGTGAATAAAACATTGGTCTTCTTTGACAAACTAGTTCTGCTAATAGCGGGGACAACGATTTAATGAAGAAGAAAATCCAGAAAATCTTTCTTTGCTTTGCCGTAAGACATCTATCAAACGCGTACGTTGAAACGATATTATACTTATTTCGTTTACTCGCTCGATTTTCTTTTCGTGCTCACATTAATTCGTTGATGTTCATTTATTTATCATACACGTCTCATGAATTTCTTATATTCGACGAGATTGAAATATTTGTACCTATTTGTTAGAAGGTAAAGATAAAATAAATCATTTTTTGTATAAGTTAGGATGTTCTAGATACTCAAATGTAAGCAGAAATAGGATTCGAGGTATATGTAAGAATTTTTCAGGCCAGAAAATGATAAGCATTTAGTTATATAAGCATTACCTACTTTGTTATCGCGTATCCCACGCGTTTTCATTCAGCATTGAAAGATCAATTTTGTTCTTGTAGGGATTGATCTTGACATGATAAAGAATAATGTTTAAATTTAGTTTTGATATTTTTCCCAATGGAAACTCACCAGGGCTTTTATGCGATTTTAATTCAGTACGTACTTAGAGAACTTCAGTAAAAGGTTCTGCCACGACCTACAAGATAATTTTTCTGAAATTTGGCCTGTCACTTACACGTACTACATTTTTTTTTTCTTTTCTTTGTGGCAACTGAACGGATGTCGCCTATGCTGCCAGCGTAATTTTTTCCGTTTTGACGGGAGCAAGGTAGATCATTAAACTTTTGTGTAATTTGTGGTAGAACTAGTAGCTGTAAGTACAAAAACAAATTGTTAATATTTTTCAATATTATGACAGAAACACAAATACATCTATAATTTAATATTATTATCATTCATAAATTTTGCTAAAATTTGGATCACTTTAGGAGAGGAGTGAGTGAGGAGTGAATGGAAATGAATGGGGAGAGGAATTTTAATTTTGGAAACCTTTAATTATAGGTCGAAGGATTTACATTTCGTAGGGTATTCGAAAAATATATGGTCCAATGTAGGTGCCATCAAATCCACATTCGCACAGTAATAATTTCTTTTGGTTGCCTCGTATAAAATAAGTACTGAATGTCACGACACGTTCTCCTATATTTCGGAATCAGTACGGATATTCACACATTCTTACGACGATATATTATTTACGAGAACAACAAAACCTCGGGACATTTATAGCTCTAGATTTCGTAAGTAGTTTGTGACTGTGTGATGCCATACGTCGGTATTGTAATGAAAGTTTTACGCTTCCTCTGACTCCCTACTCTAAATTAAATATTAGGTTTAATTAGTAAAATGTTATGTTGCCTGGATTTCGAATGATTTCTTTTTACTGCTGAGAAAAGAAATGAAAATTTCAGAATAGGTAGGTTGTAATATAAATTATTTGTTACTTACATGAGACTTTCATTATTGCCAAATGATTTCTTCAAATAACTTGGTATGGTATCGTACCTAATTAAATAATATTGTGGTAGACTACAAACAAAACACAGCATATTATTTTCATCTCGTGTTGCGACTTGCGTGTACCTAAGTTGTTTTCCATTTGATCATTTTGCTAACAATATCTCCCATATTTGTTTAGACAAATGGAATGTTTGCAGCTCTACCGTTTTAGATATAAAATTTTCTAACAGTATTTCGTGTTTGACTAATACGCATAGAAAGATACGAATATTTATAATACTGTACTATCATGGCCCTAATATTCCATCTCAGAATAAGTCTAAATATCGCCGACAAATAAACGACTTAGCAATTAATTCCACGCGTTTTATACCCATTTTCTTTCAAGAATGGATATTTTTTTCCAAGTTAATTTTACTCACAAATTCTGGCCAGCCGTTCCACTGATTCGACTCAATGGGCTTTTTATTTTTTCAATTGCGTCGTTAGTTCAAAGTAGATGAAAATTGGACAAAAAGATATCATTGTCAGTAGGAGTTCAAATTTTGACCACATGTTACAATATAAACAATATTGACCTTTTATATCATTCTGACCTTTAGAAACGAGTTTATTAGAAGCTCTTATCTGCTTTTAACGATTGTCGTGAAACTGTCTAGGTTTGTTACTATTTGATAAAATGGATTTATATTAACAGTTACGTAGCATTTTTAGCATTCTCTGGTACAGAATAATTGCAAATTCCGCTGCTTCTTTCATCGAAGATGTTCTCGGTATTTTGAACGTTGTTGTAACTTTAATGTTAACTGGACTGTTAATTAGGTATTTAAAGAATTGGTTCTTCTTCTGATTTTTATGATCAACGACCAAATCTTTACCTAAGTTCTGCTTGTGGGAACCGTTAAATGTCAATGATACAGATAGGCGTAAGATTTCACAGCACGGGCCCTTGTCTATATTTAGCGCAGCTTAGCCCCGTATCTAGGGCATCGACTGAGCAGGTAGGTGTTGCATGTGGGATGTGGAGGTAATAGCTGATTTCCTTGTTAGGACATTGCTATTATCGCCGCCTATACTATTAAACGGTTCATTTCCAGTAAATTCTGTTTGTGATTTGAATATTAATGCGATGTTTTGAATTATTGTTTCTAAACTTAACTATTTTGTAGGTAGTACTTACTTATTTGAAAACAAGAACATTATGGTCATATTTTAACGAAAATGAGGTAGTCTCTCAAATTGGTTCTGGATTTGACATAGAAACAATAATGAGCAAGGGAACATAACCTTCTTTAGGTAATGGAAAGAACCTTCCCAAGTGATTATAATATACACACATCCGGCGAATCCTGGGTAGTCAACTCAGTTACGGATGTTACTAATTGACTTAATCTTTCCACCTGGTCAAGGGTCATACTGAGTGTTGTCATGCACCAGTGCCTTCTAATCTACGTACTGAAAGGATCGATCTGTGGGTCCTTTTAAAAAACACTGTGGTTGCTGCTGATTATCAGATTTAATTAAATTTTGAACAAAATAATAGTTGATAATCGGACAAAACTTGTAGGTTGACTACCTCGCTTAACATGAAAAACACTTTATGTAGTTCATCAATAATCGTTAACATCAGCAATTACTGCTTAATAAAATTCATAACAGTACCTAATTTTGTGTCGAACATCGAACATTTTGTCTCATTTTCTATAGTTCTCTATACGGAAGTCGGAACATATCAAATAAAAAATGACATTGAAAATAAAATCGCGTATTCTCCGTGCCCTAAAAGCAGAGTTAAATAAACGAGGGGGGTTCAGCATGATAGACGGTTTCCGATAGCGTCGCGTCGCCCCGATTCCTATGTTGATTGATGATAACGTTCAACGCATTAGCACTACTCCAATCATTGATACGATGACAGAAAACAAGTAGATACGATATTATAATGTTAAATAATAGTCTATTATTAGTTGTGAAACTTTACGGTAATATTGGTTTCCTAATAGTATGATGGTAGTCGAATTGCCTTGCGATTTTATTTGTCCTAGTTAGCGAGGGACTCGATTCAAGGATAGGTTGATTTTCCTCATGGAAATAAATTTTATTTCGTGCTATTGCCATTTGGCAATGTGACGAACTTTAGTAAAAAGTCTTTAAGAATACACAAAAAATATGAAAGTCAAGCAAATAAAAAAATTGTAACGTTTTCAGGTAAGCTAAATCCTAAGACAGTGGAAAAGTTGGTCTCCGAAATATAGGCTCTGGTTTGGAGACCAACTACAATAAATCTTAGAAATAAATAAATTATCCTCATTTTCTTTCATCTAAATCTACTCGACGTTTTTAATAAATCAGAAAACTTAATTCTAATATTAGTCTATGCTACCAAAATATAGTTAAGCTTCCCCCTTATACCTCTCAATTTGTTTTTATTAGAACTATGTACGTATTTCATATCTCAAGTAGCAAAGCTACCACTTACATTTACCTCAACGTTGGATTAAGTCAGTAATATGATTAACAACCCTCCAGTTCCAAGAGCTACAAATTGGACCATTTCCAGAATCCGGATCAATATCAAAGCGTAACTGAACAATATAATTATAATCTCAGATAATTGGACCTGTCTAACTTTACTACGGCAATGAATGAATAAACCACTGGAATATCTGAGTTTCTGTACAGAGAATTTTATCTCCATTTTGAAAATTATACGATTCAGTTTGCGGACATTTTTACAATGCACATTGTACAGTGCTCTGGCATTTTGTACAATGGGCTAGCAATTTATCATCTCCATGTGGTACTACGATTTTTAGTCTGGAAAAAGCTAGACTTAGCTCTTCCTAAGTAATACGGATGATGTCTGAAGTTCTAAGTAGGTACTTCAGGTTAAGATAATATCCATAAAAAGTTTCAAGGGTAAAGAGAGTATCCATAAAAACTTTTACATAATCCGAGTACAAATTGACATCGTCACTCACAATAGCAAATAAAAGTTCCAGTAAAAGATGATCATAATATATTGGACCTAAAATAAGAACCAACTTACTACATTAAAGTTGGTCCGGTATGGACCACAGTTCCAAATTGGTCCATCCCCTCTCGACAAATAATTTTTTGGTTTGTTCCAACTTTTTGATTCACTCTATGATAACGCCTGACTCGTAAAATATTTCTTTCAATAATATATTTGTGTGTGGCTTTGCTGTTCGCTTATCTGTGGGTGCAATATTTTACTGAACATAGGAAAGAAGTTTCTAGAAAGTTTTGTTTCTTCTGGTCCACCCTTACTTTAATATTAAGGCATTCACATTCATATTCGATCGATTGCAACAATATGGAAATAATATTAAGATTTTCTTTGAAAATATTAGATCTGCCGAAGTGAAAATGATATTGAAACTGACGCATCTGCACCTTAGAGTGACTTAAATCAAATTGTATTAGTATCTTCTTGTGTGATCCCAAAAAAGGGGCGATAACGTATTCAATCCATAAAAAAATACACAATAAGTTTTTAGAGTACACTACAATACAATACACTTTATTGCACACCAGTAATAGAAGAAGAGATACAATAATTAGAAAAAGAAATGTACAAAGGGCGGTCTTATCGCACTTGGCGATTTCTACGCGAGTACCTACCGTCGATATCCACAAATTGACTTATAGTAACTACACGACACGAATTTCGGTCAATCCTGACAAAATAAGGGTGAGGGTTTAGCTGAATTTGTTATTTGAAAAGCTACTCCACAGTTCCTAACTCTTGCAGCGCTTTACCAGTTAGCGTTCGTTCACACTCGATACTTTTTTGCGTTCGATGGCTGTCTGTTGCTTACAAAAAGTGAACAACGAACGCGAAAACCCGCGATTCTGCTCCTAAAAGTATCGAATGTGGATGGGCCTTTACCAACAGTACGACCAAGTTACCGACCAGTCGGTGGCTCAGTCGGTAAATTAAAACTTAGTCTGTCGAGGTCGTAATTGATTTCTGTAACAATAAATTGAATGTTTATATCACAGTTTTATTGTTTTCGTTTTGGCAATAAGATACTTCGACTCTTTAGAAATGTAGTCGAATTGGTATTGGTTTTTGCTGATTCTAAATGCAACTTCATGTCGGTTGCCATAGCAGATATTTAGAAAGTTTTCTTATGGCGCTGAGCAGACGCGTTTTTTATCAGGCGGACTGCCGCGGTCACTCATTATCATGGTTGGTGCTTGGTGGTTGTTGCCAGTGAGGATACTAAAGTTCTAACGACAACTACGAATGAAGTATCCATCGTGTGCGTTGAGTCCGAGCCGAATTTGTTTGCCCGCGGAAATTTTTGTTGTTAAAATTCTTGTGAAGAAAATTCCGTGCGCGACCAATATTACAACATTATCATTACGAACTCTATCGAATAAGATGCGGAAACAAAACCTAAGCATTCTATACTTCAGTCTTCTCTAATGTTTATGAATATTGGTAACTGTTTCGGAAACCCAAGACATTGGTGTAAAAGAGCTTAAATCTTGGAAGATACGGAGATTCCATACTTACAGTCGTCGGCCATTCATCAGCCCGTAGATTATAATCATCACATTGGCGGTCCCAGAATCGATCGGTCTAATAATTTCAAATAATTTATTAATGTTTTTCTTTTCTTTATTCCAGTTGTGCGGTTGAGGAGAGTTCAGCACAATGGGGAAGCTGCTATCAAAAATCTTTGGCAACAAGGAGATGAGGATACTCATGTTGGGCCTCGACGCTGCCGGAAAGACTAGTATCCTTTACATAAATACTACCATTTCCGCATCCAGAATGTCCTTGCATTGGGCTCGCGTGATAAAGTACGGTTCAGACCCTCTATGAGAGAAGAGGCTTGACTCGCAGACTTGTAAACATTACGCTAGTGATGGCACCAAAATACTCGTAGTGTAAAGGCCGGAAAAATAAATAGTTTTGTTTTTAGTAGATTTTTCGAGATTGGTTTATATGGATGGACTTAACTGGCCGAACACAATCTGGCACCAATAGCGATCCAGAATTTTGCTCAATTAATATATTTATTTAATACTTCGAAAAAAAACTGTTTCGTTATCTCACGTATAATCAATAAAATATAAATACGGAAATTATAGTTCCGTAAACATTTGGATGGAAATTGTTTAACGACGTTTCTATTTTATGACGCCATCGATATTTCCCATTTATAAGGCTATAAACACGCCTCTACGAACTTAACCGAATCGAGGCTACAAATCGCCAGTTGTGGTTCTTGTAGTCATATAATAAGAATTTAAAGAAGGACAACTCGAAATTCGCAACAATAATTGTGTATAAACAACATTAATTTACTAAGTTACATAGAATACCATAACATACGAATCGATTGCCTACATAAAATCATACAAAAACTGTTTTTTGTTATGGCTAAGATGCAGAGGAGCTGATTACACGCGCGTTAGCGATATTTATATATTCCTTCCGCATCTATCAGTATCTGTGTGTGACCTTATTGTAGTACATTGTATAAAGTGGACCTTCTTATGTTTTAATTTTTACTATCATATTACGAAAGAACAGTAATTCCTTAAAATAAACTTCCAGCTATTTTATATAAATTAAAATTAGGTCAGTCAGTCACAACGATACCTACGGTCGGTTTCAACGTAGAAACTGTAACGTATAAAAACGTTAAATTTAACGTTTGGGATGTCGGGGGGCAGGACAAAATACGACCACTTTGGAGGCATTATTACACTGGTATGTATTGTTGTAAATATTTATTTATTTTTAGGATAACGATTTCCAAATAGTTGTCAGGATGGCAACTATTTGGTTACCGCTGAGACAGCTCTGAAGGTCTAAATTGGGGTGCCTGGAAAGAACCTTGCTAATCAGTTTTTATTCAGCAAGGCATGAGCAAATCTCGTTTTTGCATTCCTATAGAAGCACAGAAGAGTGCTGTCTTTTTGAAGACTTAGTTTCCTTAAACGTTTTAATCGCAGATCAACATGAAATATTACATTAGATCATCCTGAGAAATTCCAGTTCACTCCAGAACTTTACAATGAAATGATACTCAAATCACTATCTAAATGTTTCAGGCACTCAGGGTCTAATTTTCGTGGTGGACTGCGCTGATAGAGACCGCATCGACGAGGCGCGTCAAGAGCTCCACCGGATCATCAACGACAGGGAGATGCGTGACGCAATCATCCTCATCTTCGCTAACAAACAGGACTTGCCCGATGGTATGTATTGTAATTTATATCTATATATCAATACGTTAAGAGAAACTTTTGTACCCTTTTTAAGCATATTGCGCGCACGGAGGAGTGTGAGATTTAGCATAGTTAAAGTTTATTGGAGAAGGAGTGCAGGAAGCTAAAATTACTGTCGAATTTCGACCACTGAGCGACCACTAATTTTATATTAATGTACGACGTGGACTCCGCGGATAGGGCTCGACGTGGCGCGTCAAGAGCTCCACTGGTACACAAAGGAAAGAGGCGCGATCATTCACGGAATTGCGTCTCTTAATTATACATAGTAGCAGGTCTACTGGAAAAGATTTCTTTAGAAATAAGCAGTACCTTTGTGTCATCTTTCCTATTTAATTACAATTATTCTTCTTTCTGTGTGTACATAAATTGTTAAATAAATAGTAATATTATAATCACAGTCTTCGTGTCTTGGGTAAAGATCATCTTACCAAAAATAAGTGACACGGTTAGTTTACCTACCAGACTCGCTTACTACCAACTAAATACGCCATTGCAGCATAAGCTTATTCACTCGCTTCACCAAATATAATGCTCGACGGCCGAAAAATATCCAAATTTCATAGTTAGGTTTCCCGATGCGTGAAGTACCGAAATGAATTGCATCTTAGTGTGAAGTAATGTAAGCCACAGGTCTTTTCTCGGCTGTTTCAAACAGTGCTCGTCACTCGTCTAATTGATAGGCTAAAGGTCACTATAGCGTGTTAGAAGTGACATGATGAAAGCCCATTGCTAACGGTGCATGCGGCAGCTCATTTGACCCTCATTTAACTCTTAAATTTTGCGCTAGATGTAACTGGAGCATTGTTAAGATTAAGATTCAGGACGGACAATTTTGAATAGGTACCTACTTTGATGTTCCACAAAGAGGTTTACTTGTCCGTACCTCTCTGAATATAAGTCGTGACTTTGAGATTTAAACCACAGCCAATGTTCGCAAGAAAACGGTTGTATATTCAGTTCTACACCTTGTTATAATATATGTAACGTTTAACTAGATTTTTCTGAATTGCCATAATATAAATCATGTATCAAAATTGTGTGGTCATTTTTAAGGGTGTGGATCAGACCATAAAACTGAACTACTTTCTCTATGGGACCAACATTTTAATCGCGAAAAAATAAATTGTCCCATACGAAACTTCAATACCTACTCGACCCGAACGTATGGGACAGCTGATATTTTTTTCGCGATTACGATGTTGGTCCTATAGAAAAAGTTGTTCAGTTTGATGGGCTAAGCCACACCTTTAAATATGACCACGCATTTCTGATACACGTTGTATACAATCTATAGGATTTGTTAAGATTAAACAAACAAGTCATAGATTATGAAGTAAAACATTCTATTTCTACATTTTCTGTCACATTCCAGCAATGAAACCCCACGAGATACAAGAGAAGTTGGGTCTGACGCGCATCCGGGACCGCAACTGGTACGTGCAGCCGTCGTGTGCGACTTCCGGCGACGGACTGTACGAGGGGCTCACTTGGCTCACCAGCAACCACAAGTTATGAGCTGCAGAGTAGGCGGCCACGAGCCGCCCCGCCCGCCACGGTCAGTACACACATAAACATGAGTGACTGTGATTACATGTAGGACACTCTTTCACACAGGCAGAGCTTCGCTTGATGCTTGGTGCTACGCTGCGTAATAGGTGACATACCGTCGCGTCGTTGATAATCCCATACTGAGTAAAACATTGAAAAATATCGCGTATGAAAAAAAATTTATTTAGATTTCGCGTCTGTTAATTGCCTTTTAAATTTAGCTACCTACAGAAGAGAAAACTCAATATTGTTTTTTTTTTAAGTTATTACGCGGTATGCGCCTTGCAACGAAGATTTACCGTAGCGAACCAACGTATACTCTGTTATTCTTACTTGTTTTATTTATTAAACAATTTTGACATGTCTTTTTAAAGAAAAGCGTTATTTAAAAATAAAAACATGTTAAATTTCACTGTGTTTGATACATAATCACTTTTTAGAAAATCTACATGTGGTTAATGATTTGCTGTAATTTTATAAATGATTATTTCATTATTGACTTGTGTGAAGATTGTTTACTAAATCGCAGAAGTAAGAAAAACAGTATTATATTATAGCAATGGCCACACTGACGCTTGGAGCCGCCACATAGTGAGTCTCTTCGTAAACGAACGCATCGGCGTGTCAACTAGAGATGAGTTATAATAGGTCAATTTCATACCTCTTAGGCTCTTATGACTAGTAGATAAGCGTAACACTTAGTTCAGAATACTGCGCGCTTACACCCCCCGAGATCTAAAAAGCCACTTTTGACAGCAATCATTTGAGTTAAATTGGGATGTGAAGAAAAATAAATTAAAATTATCAAGTGTGTATTAAAAATTCACAACCTATAGTTACTCTATCGATCTTTATATCTGTCAAATGTGGCTTTTTAGACCTCGAGGAGTGTAGTACCACGCTACAAGCCAAGCGTAGCACTTGCGAATCTCCCGCCTGTGTAGTTTTGGCCTAAAATGATCACCAGTGGCAGATGGATATGGATGGATTAGGGACCCAGCATCCAACCACGTCTTCCTATAAGCTGGTGGTCCCGCTGAGTGAAGGCACAATAAAAAAGGCAGCTAAAGGCAAACCAAAGAGTTTTTCCTCGCGACGTTAAAGGGTTGCAATGTATGTCGCTCGTTCGTAATCACTGTGCTAGTTTGTACCAGTTTTGATTATCTAGCAACCGGTTAATATAAAGTTATCACTCCACTCGGCCTATTGCAGTTTGTTGGATATAGGAAGTTTGCAGAAACCGCTCTCGGCATCCTCAAAGAGGTGCAGTAAAGACTGCCGGAGCATATTCTCAATTTCCTAATATTAAAATTGAAATATCAAGTTATTCAAATCTATTTTCTCTCGTTCCAGGTGAGGATGTCGATGCCATTTAATTTAAGTAAGCGCCCGTGTGCCGGAACAAGCAACGTCATTGTGAATACCAGTGTTGATTCTATATAATGGTTATACAGACAAAAACGCTCCAGTGAAGGTGCGAGAGACTGTCCGTGTGAACACAACGTTAGATAGCAAGCAAGCGAACGCTTGTCACAAAATCAATTATTCCATATTTAAAAAACAAATTTAGAAAGTTTTGTTGTAACGATATTCGATTATTTTTTTATGTTATTTAAAGAATTATTACATAAAGTAAACTGATTTTTTTTTATTTAGTTTAATGTTTACCTCCTTTGTATAGTAAGGTAGAATAAAGTTTCTAATGCATTATTGTGAATCGAGGACTATGTATGAATGGTCGCAATATTGTTTATTATGGATATTTAAGTGATAGCTATGCACGCTGCGTAGATCATTCGTATGAAGTAGCTTGACTGTTGTTTATCTGCTTTTAAAACATTATTTCCTATTATCAACAAGGGGTATGTGAGAAGCATCATGATCCGTCAAGTGCCGAATCGCAGACGTATTGTTTTCGGTCACCAGAAAACAAATGTCCATTATTATGGACAAACATGTTCGTGAATTAAATTGACATGTTTGTAACAATCACTTTAGTATTATAAATGTTAGCTTTTCTGTAATAAGTACTTGTATCCACATCGTTTTGATTAGTGCTGCCCTAATTAAATTCTACACACGCCTTTATATCACATAAATACTTACGTAAAATGTTTTCACACTTAACCACTTCCAAATCATTTTTTATTATTCTTCCATCATGACTTACTTTCCCATATAAGTTTTAAAACTGTCATGGTCACTAACATTAGTATTAGAGTTCAAAACGGGGTATTTACCATGTTACAACATATATAACATCATCATTATTATTATCATCATTTATGTATGTAACATGGTAAATACCCCGTTTTGAACTCTATTACTTTCCCATTTTTATTCTGAACAACAGTCAGGCTACTCTCATACAAAAATGTACATATTAAAGCAATGTATGTACATATTGAAGAGTATTTTTATTACTGTCGCCTGTTTGAATGTTGATTTTTGTATGCGAAATTTTTTAAGACAAAATCCTCTATGTATGTACAATGAATTTTTGCTTTCCGCTTTCTATGTGATTCTTTGGCCGGTGGGATATGGGCGCCTTACTAAGATATACGCAGAATTGTCCTACTACACGGGTGTATGTGATATTGTAACGACAATACCACGGATTCAGTACATCATTCTGGACAAATCAGCGTGAGGATATTGAGTCGGTCTATCCAAAAATGTAACGATTATTTTCGCAAATCATTTAGTTGTAATAGAATACCTATTATAGTTTAAAAAAAGACTAAAAACTCGCTTTTGTCATCCAAACTAAACGTGTATGCAAAATATCAGCTCAATCGGAAACCGGGAAGTGTGTCAAAGGAGAAAATTTTTTTTGGCCCTTATGATTATAGCGTATAGGTATAAATCATGTTTTTACCAAAAAAATGACCTCAATTAATTACCTAAAATAAAGTAAAAACTAGATTTAAGTCTAACCAAATCATGCAATCTTAAAGCGGGTTTACAGAAGTTAAGTAACGGTTTCGCGAAACTAGTAAATGTTGAGTGATTCTAAAATTGCGAAGGAAGCATTGAAAAAGCTACCAATAATTTTTATCAACAACTGCATATTGCAACATATTTTTTTTGTCCAAACTAATATTTGGAGTCACGGAAATAATTTTATAATAGAATGCCTTAGTAAAGCGACGTATATTTCACTGTGCCAGTAGTTAGTTCAGGGACCATCTGATTTTGTAAATAGGGCTCTTAAATGGACCTTGAAATGAGATTTTTCTAGCGAATTATTTAATTTTTATAGCTTCGTTTTTGTAAAGGCTTTTGCCAAAGGGTGATTTGCTTATACAAGGCTGATTTAGATGCAAACTCAGTACCAATAAACTAGATTGACTGTGTGAATCAATGATTGGATATTGCTTGAGAAATTATGCTATTTGCTGCAAGTGTGTGAGCAGTGTATTGGGGATATGTTCAGATGAAACAGGGCGATTGAATAATTGAAACTTTAAGCGTGCGCTATTACAATTTCAAGACGCGCAATTTTATCTGAACATAGCGTAAATAATAACAATAATACTTTCTAAAAATAGTTGTGATTGGTGGATTTAACAGTTAAATCTTAAAAACTCCATCGAATTAAAATTTGCAATATCAGCAAGTTACAACATCGACATCCTTGGTAACGTGTTAGGATATAACGCACTAGTTGTTGCTAGAGATATTATTGCCCATAGTGTACACCTTTGAAAGCGTATCTCATAGGTGAGAGAGGCGAAAGAGTGAATGACCTTGAGAACAAGGAAAGAAACAAGAGTTGCAACGTAATCTTAGCCGCGATCTCGTGATATCAGAAGATGACATTTTAAAGGCGTAATGATATTAATATTCACCCCTAAGTTTTAATAACCAGAAAAAAAAGAGCATTTTCTGCTCATCATTCTACACAACTTTTATGAGGGGACTAATTAGGAATTCCATTAAAAAAACTGCTTTTCGATACCTAGCTCGGTCAAAATGTATGGAGCAGTCAATTTTTTTTACGGTTTTAGAAATATCTGGGTGCTTACTACAAACTTTTATAGCAGAACTGAAATTGAACTGTCCAAACATTTCCAGTATGAGCTGACCTCGAACTGTATAGACTTTTTGTACAATGAAAGGATGGCTTATTCTGGAAATTTCTAGGCAGTTCAAGAGCTCGTAGTACGCCCTGTTAATAAAAATTTAGGGGTGTATTAAAGCAAAAGCCGTGGGTCACTCGAGATCAGGACCTTTTGATTATTCTCGGAATCCTGTTTAAACTTGTGCATAAAATATAGGAACACAACTTCGACGTTTCTTTCCGCGTCTGACGCGTTACTTGAGAACGCCTTAGGTTCGGTGCAGATGCAGGAGTGGAGTGCTTAGTGTTCGGAGGAAAATGTACGGGAGACAATAATTACTAATACAAGATCGTCTTGCGCCTTATTTCTGCATGAAGTCTAGGACGTTCCATCTAATCATGGAGATCTTTAGAGACTAGTTGGCCGAAATTAGCTCTTATTTCCAGGTCCATAGCCTAAATTTTCGGCAATTATCACATGAATCTGTACTGATATCTTGCCTAAATTGAGATGTCCTATTAAATTGTGTAATTGCAAGTAAAGTGCGAGGAAATCTATGTTATCTTTTTCTGTTGAAACTCACCTATACTTTGTGATATAAATATACATAGACCATAATTGTATGATTTTCTAGAATGTTCGAGTTCGATGGTAATACTCTAAGACATGACAATATAAAATAGGTCATGTTTTATCAAATTTAGAACTGATATACATTTGGATAATCAATTTTTATTTTAAATTTAAAGTGCAATTAAAATTTCTAGCAACTATTTTGCACGGAGATGTAAAAATAATTATAATTTATATTATAATGGTACCTCTGGTTAATCGCGCGGGAAAGCGTTGGTAACAATTAAAAACTATTGTATAATATTGTAGAAAGATAAATTCAATATAAATTCACCCTTGAAACAACTGGTTTTATTCCTGCAATGCTAACTTAATCCAATATTTGTCGAACAAACCCTTGTATCGACTGTAACATCTTACAATCCATGTTTAAATCAAATAAATTACTTAGACTTCTATCAAATACAAGAAAAAGACAAATTTATAAACTATAAAAATTGTATAACTTTTATTCAGACTTAATTGAGAGTAAAATTGAAAACTAAAAATCAAAATTTCTTAATAAAATCACTTATCATCCAGTCCATATACATGACTAGTCTGCCAATTTTTTTTCTAGAAAATCGTATCAGCTTCGTCATTCGTCGACGTGCTTTTAAGCCAATACTATATCTTACGTTAAACTTCATTAATCATTAAATCCCTTCTAATTTGTACCTTAATACATGGTGATAAGGTTCGTGATGGATCTAACTGATACTTTGATCTGTGGAGGTGGTGGTGATGGAGGAATCGGCAGTGACGTCATCGTAGCGTGGCGGGAGGATGATCTGCAGTTCCTCGTTGAGTTGTACTTCTTCGTCGGGCACCGGGTCGTCAGGGACGCGGGTGTCGTATTCTTCGTGGGCAGATATTCCACTGCAAGATAATCAAACAATATCTCATTAGTTAATAAGTTTTAGTAAAGACGTAAGTAGTATTGACAGAAAATGCTAGCCAAATGTTTGCCAATTTTTATATCTTAGGAGGGATTTTTCAATAGCTAGACGTTTATGTTATCCTTCAGATAACTCCATACAAAAACTGTTCCAATTTCAAATTAACAGATATCTTTTATCTAGCCATTGAGAAATCAGCCCTTAGTAGAGTAAAATACAGACGCCGCGGCGCTGCTCTAATAAGAATTTGTTGTGGATCCCAACAAACTCCGAGTCTCAGATGCGATGTTACATAAACAAAATGACAATCAAGAGGCATGAAAACAAATTATCGTCCTGCGGGGTAATTGTAATTAGTATTGATTTGCGATCGACAATATCTACATCACAGAACTCAGAAAAAACCTATTTCTGTGTTCTACATTATGTACAGATTGTGTATTTTTCAATAAATAAATACCTAATAATTATCTTCTGGTCGCATGACGTGTTTGACAAGATACTATTGGGAAACTACCAAACTTGGGTAAGGTTAGGCTAGTGATAATGTGTAAAGCTCACTCCAACTGATCGCCCGCCCTGGCGCCAGCTAGTACAGACGTGTAGAGCCGTGCGCGAGCGCCGTGTAGTCGCATGCCGGCCGGCACGTCTTCGGCGCCCGATCGGGTTTCCAGAATCGGGTGTAATGCGTTTGCGCCGTTACCTGGAATTTGTCTTCTGAAATAAGTCTGGTGCAGTCAGCGTCAAATACACTGGAACAGGTTTCTGAATAAAGCAATAGGTAGGTACATCTCGGGTACCTACCTACTCATTATCAATAATATCTATCCATTATATAAAAGTGGATCTATAACTTGGTAGGTACTAATCCAAATGTATGGAGTCGTCTAATTTGCTGTTCAGTCTGATCAGCTGTTCCATACAAATAATTCAACATTACTACTCGACCAAATATATGGAACCGCTCATTTATTTTCGCGATTTCATGGATAAGAAAAGTACTTAGTTCTTAAATAATGATGACTACAATAACCCTTGAAAATTTGGCTACTCGTTTATATGTAATCCTGTTTATCAAAAACAAGCTCATAATAACCCTCATCTGGTCTGCCGATTTCATTGACATTAATTATTTCCTGTTTTTCTTGACCATTTTCATCGGGTGGCAGTGATACTTTCGGTGCTTCCTCTCGAACCTCTGAAATTAAATATTAAATTAGATAGGTATTACATTAAAAAACGTAGAATTTCAGCTGCCTTCAATCTTCTCATTTGTAAGAGAAATATCAATGATTCTCTCACATCAAGCACGCGTGCATAGCTTATTGGGTAACGATGAAGCTCTATAATTATCTAAATAGGTACCCTAACTAGGAAGGATCCAGTCTTCAGAGATATGCATAGGACTGTGAAGTCAACAAACCGATTGAGAGAGAATACGTTGATGAGCAAAGTCGAAAATGTGACAAAGCAAAAATCACGAAGATAGGTAGATAAGTATTTTTTTTTAAAATCACATTCGTAGGTATCTTTGTATTATATCATCAAGAAGAATAAGAAAATCATATCACGCACTGTCGTATCGCACACCGTAGCGTGTGGCCGCACAGTCGCTTGGATTTCGTATACCTACTTTACGACTATGCGGCCGCACATAATGACATGCCGTGAGTAACCAGTCTCCAGGTTGGCTGTTTCTGGCTGACCAGTAGCGGTGTCTGACGAGTCGTCGACGACTAATCGCTGACGCACAGCGAGTCTAGCGGAACTTACCGGCTTTTGGGCCCCCTTTCGTTGGAAAGTCGGCATAACCACGGAACAGTGTTTCTAATTCGTCAGGTGACATGCGACGCAGGTACGGAACACGCTTCAAGTCGGGCCGGTGAAGACAACGGAAAGAGTTTCGATGCTGTAAATACATTTTTTAAGAGGAGACAATAGATTTCCAAACTATTTCCAATTAGGTATGTAGGTAGGTTCCTACAGTCACGATAATATAGTATTTTGTTTGCAATATGTTACCTTTTGCAAACAAAATACTTCACACTTAGAGTTCTGTTAGTAGATAGGTAATTATATAACTCAGCGTTTGGACGACATGCGCAAACGATTAGGTATCTATATCTACCTAATAGCGTCCGCGTCCGTTCAAACTCGATACTTTTAGCAGCAGAATCGCGTTCGTTGGTTGCCTTTTGTTTACAAAAAGTGGATAACGAACGCGAAAACGCGCGATTCTGCTGCTGAAAATATCGCGTGTGGACGATGAGCCCTTAGATAACATTAAGGATGGTCGACCGAATAAATTGCCGAAAAATCTAGAGTGGTACTAGGTACTTTAGATTTTTTCGGGTTTTTATAATGCATGACTGTATAAATAATAAGCAGAGAAACAGGTACTGCAGCAAGTCTAAAATATTTAACGTGTTACCTTAACAAGGCCGGGCGGTACTTGCATCCTCTCGCAGGCGCGTGATAAGCTCAAACATTGTATCACGCTGTCATGTTTCACGGAGATTGCTGAGAGTCCGCTGCGTACTAAATCCTCATTGATCTGAACAGTTTTAAAAAGAAATAACACCCGGTTTCTCAAACGCTGACCAATTCTACCCGTCAAATTTCCTGTGCATTTAAATTAAATTTTGATGTTGGTCAACCAATCACCATAGTTAACGGGAGATTAATTGAAATGACCAGAGATTTGACAAGCCCCTGAAATACCCGGAGCAAGTTCTTTTTTACTAACAATACATGATCCTAATCCCTTCATGTATAATGTTAACATGGAAAAGATCCCGTTTTAAGTACCTAGGTAATGATAATTTTTTGTTGGTTAAAAGGATAGGATAGGGTGAATGTAGGTAACATTCACCGGTGCTTATATCGAAGATAGTACCTACTTTTTAAGTTTGATGGTTGCGTTTGAGTTTCAATTTTATACGTTCATTAATCAGTAGATAATCGCAATCCTCTCTTTTGCTGACCAACAGAGCTGTGACAGTGGCGGAAGACAAATTGTGAGATTACCATCTTATTTGCTAGCATAAATGGGTTCAGTAGATGAAAGACGGGCAACAGCGTCAGTAGTATGATTAGACCCGGTCAAAAGTCCACATGGCTTTATAAAAGCGATCCTAGGTTTGTTCGGTCATAATTCCCACAAAATAAAAAAATAGCGTTTTCATGTTGATCTTCCAACAGATAAAAAGTAGGTCCAGAATTTTAATTATTATTTTTAATAAAAAAATAAGGAATCAACTTTCTAACAGCTGTTTGATTTTTGATCAATGGTTGGGTTGAATAAACTTTGTTGTAGATGGTCAGCTGCGACCCGTGTACATTAGATCGCATCAATCAGAAGGAGACAGGACCGTATTCTTTGGATACGGGGACTTCAATGTGTTATATTGATAGCTTTTATACGCCGTTGCTGTAAAAACCGAGTACCTACCTATATCTACTCAAGACAGTGAAAAAAAGTCACTGTCATTTTCAAAAACCAATCTGTGATGGAAATTTGACACTGCTTAGGTATTATGGGAGATCTTTTCAGGTTCAATAAGAATTGACATTCAACTACATGAGGAATTTAATATACTTACTTATCTAAAAACATGTTCACGGTAACTGTAGGTAAGTACTAAAAGGTAGGTACTAAGTGTATGACAATACCTAATAAGTTAGGTATAGGTACGTTTAAAGTTTTAAACATCAAACATAACTAAGATAATTTAAAATTAATAAATAGTAAATAGGTATCAATAAAAACTATCTAAAACGTATCTCTAGTGGGTAGTTCCATTTCTTTTAACTTAGCTCTAGCACATGAGTAAAAATATTTAGGTGCCTACTCGTGTGGCTCTAGTAGGGGAAAATCGCTAAACTGCCTAGATAGGTTTAGTTCGTATCCAATGTTATATCTACGCTCATTAGCAAATGCGCGATCAAATGAGTTACCATTTTAATTACCTCTTGATCACAGTTGTCGGCGGGCGTTCGATAAAATATCGAACCTAATTATGGTCAACCGAGTAAATGTATACAAGGATGATTGGAAACGGCTTAATTATTTATTTTATTAATACGTCTCTGATTAATGTGAAACGAAATGTTATTTCGATCCGTTTCAACTTTGTAAATGGAAGGTGTAAGTTTCATGCTCATCAGAAAGAACGTATTGAATAAAATAATAACGAGAGAGGTTTCCAATCATCCTAGTTTACATTACTAAAGCCGGGCTTCCACTGGCAGCGGAGCGGGCTCCGTACGGACTCGCAACGGTAAACTTCAAAGAAGTGCTTCCACCATAAGGAGTCTAGCTAAGGGGACTGAACGAGTAAAAATAGTTGATAACGAACACTTTTTCTCCATTTTCTCTTTTGCAGTGGAAGGCAATTGTCAAAACTCTTTCTTAATGGAAGGTAAAACCTATATTTTAATTATTTGGGGTCCGTTCCGTCCAGCTATCACATGCTCATTACCCTTTTGCAGTGGATTCCCGGTTTCAGGTTGACCCTAGATCAAATTAACCTAGATTAAAATATTATTCTACTCGATAAAGTATAGACAAAAGAAGAAGGATTCCACCCTAAAAAACAATATTATTTTCTCGTCTGTTGAACCAATGATTGAAGGTTCATAATGGATTTTGTGATAGAATTTTAAATTGTATTTACTTGTATAATAAAAGTATCTTCGCGATTGTTCTGTTGTGAAGTAGGCAGAGAGAAATACATTATGCATTTATCTGTTTGAACACAATATTGGTTTTTGGATTCAAACTCGCGGTTACCATGGTGATATCGCATTTATTTATGTGCCCGATGTTAGAATTGTAAGGGTAGGTAAGTAATTGATAATTCTTTTCGATAATGAGCTCACTTCCAGTAAAATAAAATAAAGAAACTCGTCATAGTAAAGAAGAATGCTATGAAGAAGAAGAAACAAATTCGTTTCCAAAAGCTTCTAACATTATTATTCAGAACACTAATAACATTTAATATAAACACAAGAAATCCGTGTAGACTGTCATCAACGCTATTAGGGAAGGGTTTGAGTAAAGGGAGGGTTGAGATAAAATTGCTTTCATAGTCGTTGAGAGCAATTTGAAAAATTGCCTCCCTCCCAACTATTAATGTTTTTGGCTTGAATGGTTTTAAACGTTTTACGATACAAATGTACCAACTCGTTTTGTCCAGATATTAACAAAAAATATTATTTGTTTTAGTATTTGCTACCGTGGAATTTCCTTACTAAAGTAGCAATTGAATCAAATGTTAGTCTTGAGAACCTTTTAATGTTACATTTGAAGTATTTATGAACCAACCAGTACTTTTAGATGCTAAGATTCCTAAGTAATATTTTCTCTCCTTTTACGTTTTTTCTGTACCTACACAGGACCATACAGAATTCAATGTTACGATTCTGAACATTATACATTGGAGCCTTGAGATGATTTATTATGTTACAGGCAGTTGATGCATTAGTTAATTTGCTTACTCGAGTACCTATCCAATAACATTAATCTACTATCTTGAGTATATTTAATATTCAATTACCTGTAGCTCTCTCCCTTCGCAGCACGGCACAAGCGGCGGCAGTTCCTCTTTTAATTTGTGGGCGGAGTTGAGCCCAGTGGCAACATTATCACCACTCGCCACCGGGTTCATCAGTAGTAAGGACGCGTCCGATGACCTCTTTTCCTTCACCTCCATGTTGTCCGACAGGTCCTTCATGCTCAAGTTGGTGCTCATGCTTCTCTCCTTCGCGGTCATCAACAGTGTCGTGTTCTCGTGTAGTAACTGCATCACTGCTATTTTTTATGTTCTGCTGTAGTGTGTTATATTTTTATGTTCACATTTTTATTGAAATTTTGACGTTGTGTGACGGTTCGATTTTTAAATTGTGGAGCGGTTTCTTTTGTTGTATTTGTGCCAGTTTTTTTTGTTTTGAACCTTTTTGGTGTCTGTGCGTAGAAGAATTAGAGGATTCTTTGGTCATTGAGAAGAATAGTATCTAGCATATTGAAAAAGCGTAATCACAAGCGGCCGGGGGCCGGGGGCCGGGCCCATAGAAATAATAAGTAGGGCTAGTTAATAAATCTATGGCCGGGCCGCGGCGTAAACTCAGTGACGTTAGCGTAAACTAGCGTAAAATAGGCTTTGGATTTCGCTTACGCTCAGGGCCGCGGTCTCAGAGTAAGTTACTCTGAGGCCGCGGTGGGCCTTGAGAATTATGAAAGTCTGTGTTTCGTCCAATAACTAAAGAATTCTCTGGTTTCATTAGTCAATGGTTTTGTCAGATGGGGGACGGCGGGGGACGGGGACGGATGAGGGATTATAATAAATAGAAAATTCAACATCATGGTAAAATTGAAAAATTGAACTTAATTTTCTAAATGCTCTAAGATTTTTCCACAGACATATAATAATATAAAAATTTGACGTCTGTGGATTTTCAAGTTTTATCACAAAGTGGGTCCGGGTAGCGGGTTCTTCATCTGAGCAGAAACCACCCTGTTGTCATACGAATATCTACCTAAGATAGCCCAAAGGCTGCAATCCCGACCGATTGTCTAACTTCTTGAAATGTGATAATCGGTCTAACCCGTGGTCTAACCTTAGGGTATCAATGTCTCCTAGTAATTGGGTGACGGAGGTCAGATGGCAGTAGCTGTTTGTAAAATCCTCATGTTTAGCCACATATCTGGTAAGACTGGAAGTTGACCGATACATATTTGGGAAAAAGGCTAGGCAGATGATATGACGATATTTTGGAAACTTGTATTAAACGCATACAACCCCACTAGTAATAATAAGTTTATGATACAATCATTGGCACCTATAAGCTAATTCTTGAAGTAGTGGTTCTTAATCCTAAATGACCGTTCCAATGAAAATTCAGTTTTATTTTAACAGAAGAAAACTCATAGGTAAAATCGGTACAAAAATTTGAATTCTACACGCATGCTGTTCTTTCTCTAGTGTTCAATCTGCATCTCAAAGAGGCTGGTCAGCTCTCAAGTGAGTACTTGAGCTTGATAAGTGTACTGTATCGCACTCCGATCACGTAGCAACACTTGACCAAAATTACACCCTCCAGTAAAAGTAAGGGTCGGGAATGCCAAAATTAAGTGAGCCAGTCCTTTTTTGTTAGTAAAATATAGAGAATTGCGAATAAGGCCGTTGTTGGGACTTCGTACGAAGAGCTCGTAGCTTAATGGTTACAAGAATAAAACGATTTGCAATGTAGAATAGAATAGATCTTTTTTTTATGTAAACCAGATTCAGGCAATTATGAAATGCCGAGACTATGTGCTCGGTTCCTAATAGTACCCGCAAGAAACTCCATGGAAATTTTATTTAAAATAAAATAATAGATTAAAATCTCGATTAATACAATGTTGTGGTAAGAGCTACGAGAATAATGTAATTTAATGTGAATAAAAAATAAGTTTAATGTGATTTGTCTCTGAATAATATTACCATGGCAGTTAAATGCTGACCAGTCCTGATAGACGGCAAGGTGATTGTAATAATTTAGTAATTTAGAAACAACACCTGGTGGGGATTGGTACTTATTTTTCCAAAAATCCCCACTAGGCTGAGTTTAGTAAGATAGTGGGGATTTCTGAAAAAAAAATAACAATCCCACCAGTGGGCATTTTTCGGTGGGGATTTCTGGAATAAACCAAATTAACGATAGTCTTTATTTTAAACGATAAATACTCTTATACAAGCTAGCTCGCGCGCGTTTTTGTATGCAACCGATTTGAGATTATTTAACACTGCGTCGCCTTAACTCAACCCATTGCCTATCTGCTTACATGGGAGCATTACAATTGGAATCTAGGATTTCTTGAGTTCTGGAGTTTGCAGGTCACTGCTGGAAATTGCTTACTTCCTAGTTGCGTAACAGCGACTTGGAAGCACCTAATATCTTTTACTTATTTGGATTTATGATCTCACTAGTGTGAAACGAGTGCCTCCCTGTTTGCATTACCATTACTAGCAGACCTAATAGTTGAGTACCTACCTATATCTTTAAATGAAACTACACTCGCCGTTATTATTAATTTACTTCCAAATCTAAAAACAAAATCTACAAATAACACTATATGTACAATACAAGTGCATATTAAAATAAAACAAATAATTATAAAAAGGGGGATATACTTAGATCTCAATGACATCGAAAAATAATTTAGTCACCAAAAAGGTAAGCCGTTTTACGTGCCAAAAGTATGAGAAATACATTTACCAGTTATAATTGGAGACCGGATCATATGGAAATGCAATTTTGGTATGCAAATGCATATTTTGCATTTTTTATATTTTTGCATATCTTGTAATTAGCACGTGAAGTATATTGAAACAATATCTTGAAAACGACTACTATAAACAGCGTCTACGCACTCTGGCTGCAACAACGAAACCTTATTTTTTATCACTTTTAATAAATAGACCAGCTATCTTGTCGCATTGACATGACGTGACTACAGGGTAGGTACGGGATGAAATGGCACACCTTAGAGTTTGTGGGTGTCACCCCTTACACACCTTATCGAGAAGTCAGTGCGACAAGATAACGGGGTCTAGTAATAAATCATTGTAAGTTTCCGGAAACTGAAGCGAGACCAGCAAAGTCATGAAATTAAAAAGTCATCTCCTGCTAGTTCATAATAATGTTTTACACACGGAAGCTATACAATTCCAGTATAAGTTTACCTCACATTGTATAGGCTTTCTGTACAATAAGAGGTCTACTTATACTGAAAATGTATAGGTTGATATGTAGCCGTGCGTACATAAGAACGTGAAGCGAATTTTGGGTGCATATTTCTAAAGGAACAAGTTAATTTCACGCACACTAACGTATTAATGTCTATACAAACATCAGAAGTAAAATAAAAATAGTATAATTTTTTTATAAAAAATAAAATTCCCCAACCTTTCCTAACCTAAGCCTTTTTGTTGTATGTATGCAGTTTGTGGCGTTTTAATGAATATTATTGCATTTTTATGCTCCATAAAATCCGATCTCTAGTCATAACGATTGTTCTATAAGTCCATAGATAAGAGTCCTTTAAGAAGAGTCGTCAGTTTCACTTGCATTTGGCTTGGGCCTCTCGTTGTCCTTCACTTGGTCCGGCACATAAAAGTCCTGCTTCGATTCTTCGTGTAACCCGGCAGAAATCGCGATTTGTTTCTAAAAGTACAAATTAATTATTCATAATTTTAGCACTCGAAAAAAAGTTTACTGACAAGCTTATCAATACAGTCGACTGGTCGTAAAAATATGGAATTCGTATTGATATAACAAGTAGGAATGCAACCTGCAAATTTTGTTATACAGATTACAGGGTGCCGCAGAGGTCACCACATTAAATCAAACCACGTATTGGTATCCTGTTCTGAAGCCGTACACAAAAATTCTGCGATTTTTACGCAATTGTTTTTTGCATCATATTTCGCTGTGCTCTCATTCGACTAGGTTTAGGTAGACAGACAAAATTTATGTCACATTTATTTGCTCTACACGTGTAAATAAAAATCATTTTGGTTAGGATAGATTGGAGACTATAAACTTTGCCTGAAGATCGTGATAAGTGTAAAATTATGTAATTTTTATGTACCTAGTTCTTGTGGCTAAACTACAGATTGGATTTGATAGATTTTTGGTTTATGGTCACAGAACGTGATAATAAATGCGTGGTTTCATTTAATGTGATAACCTCGGCGGCACCCTGTATAATAAAAAAACAAAGACCACATACATTCATGCGTCTGGGTAGGGAAGGAATGTTCACACCAGCAAACCTATTCTGTAAGAACATCTCGTACCTCGATTCGAATCTGACTCTTATTGTCGGTTGATATTTGACAAATCGACATAAGGCAAAAAGAGTGATATTCAAATCGAAACGCGAGATATTCTTACAGAATAGCGGCCCACGTAATTATGTATCGGCAACCATGCAAGGCCCTTTTTATTCAACCATGTGTTTATATCTATACCGCGTAATCATGTGGCCGAATACCTTTACCTTTTATTAGCATGGTGAGATCTTGTTCATGGGCTAGCTAACCTTCACCAAGGGGGGGGGGGGGGGGAGTGCCGGACTCTTACCGGCTAAACTCACCACGGTGGTTAAATTTCGGCACCTGATGGTGAACTACGGGAATTCTAAAAGACCGCGCCAAAGCCCACCACGGTGCTACGCCTGTTAGGGCTCATGTCTGGGGGAGGGGGGAGACTGTTAAGAGGTCCCTCCCCTAGGAACGCAAAATTGTGCCTTGGTGTGAACAAGACTGCAAAGCAGCGCATTGGTGCACTTTATAAAAAAGGAAACATAAAACAAAACAAAAAATCTAATAAATAAACGCACCCAAATATCCCAGGTTTGCTATGTCCGCGTTCTATGTTCAGGGTTGCGGTAGCTCTTTTGCTTCCTGTATCAAGGTAAAAATCCTTAAGTTAAGTTGTACAACCAGTGGCGTGCACAGACATTTCTTACAGGTAGGCAAAAATAACTTAATGTTGTATTGTTAAGTTAAATAATGTTTGTGATTGGCCACCTCACCCCAAGACTTAAATTAACCGATATTACGGACATATTAACGTTTGTATTACATAATACTTAATTTATTAGGATGGTCAGTATTTTTGTCTTTATGGAGTACACGCCACTGGGCACCACCTAGTCACTAAACGTCTTGTTAAGACCATCAAGTGTCGTATCCCGATCAAGTGGGTTACTTCCGAAAATAATTCCAATATTTCCAATATTGATCGGTATTCGATTTATTAATAGATTGCACTCACACTAGCGCCACATTTGTTTGATTTTGAGGGGATTTACGGATATTTATTGAACTAAGGGAGGGAGCAAATATGAATTTTTGACAGCTTTTCTATACAAAATCTGTCAAGTGTCAAATTTATTCGTAGGATAAAACATTATCTGGCTATTGAAAGATCAACACTTAGTTCAATAAACATCCATAAATCCCCTCACAATCAAACAAATGTGGCGCTAGTGAGAGTGCAATCTATTAATAAATCGAATACCGATCAATCGGAATTATTTTCGTGTTATTCGATCAACGATTCTACGTACCCTTCTCTCTATCTTCATCTCCTGCTGCAGTGTCTTGAGGATGCGGTGCGTGAGGAACTCGCCGGTGCGTCGCACGTCGGCGCAGTCCGCGTGGATGCGATTGTCCACTACGGCCATCGCTAGCCCTTCCACCGCCTCGCCCCATTCCACTGCACAACAATTACTTTGGATTTTGGATCTATAGCTTACAAGCTTGGCTTTTTCAGTGCCTGCCTCAATACGGTGTTGAAATAAGCATGATTATTGAGTACCCAATGGCTAAACGATTTTGAAAGGCTAATGAAATCTTTGACAGGTATATCTTTTCCGTAAGAATATCTCGCATCTCGATTCGAATCTCACTCTTATAGTCGATTCATAATATTTTGACGAATTTGACATAATATGTAGGTACTTAATAACGGAGCTGTGAACATGCTCTAATTGTGTTTACAGCTCCTGTTATTAACTTACACGTTTATTATCGTATAAGATAAGATTGAGATTCGAATCGAGATTTACCAGCTGATTTCCTGATCAGAAATTTGATCAGCCTTTGAAAGTTTTAGTGAGATTTGATTTAAACACCCATTGTAATGTTGGGGTGGACCCACTCCTTATAGAATAAACTAACCGTATTAAATAACAAAGAATTTAATTATTCATATTGCTAATATTCTTTACCAACTTTATTAGAAAGGAGTCTCTGAGAATAGTCGAGGAGGTGTGTTAGTCAAGATCGAGATGCTATTTTTGGAGTGCAACTCCTAGAACGTCTTAGAATCTATAGGATAGAATGGAACAGAAATACTCTTTAATGTACACTAGCTTTGTAGAAGTAACATTATAATTACTAAAATGGTACAATCCAAGACCACCCGTCTTATCGCTATCGGCCATTTCTTAAAGACAACCTTTGGATAGACAGTACTTGCATGTAAAAAACGAGGGTATTCCGTGTATTAGGTAGGTTAGAGTGGATACGGTGTTAAATCTGTTAAGCCAAGCACACTATAGTAGAAAATGAACAAATAACTTACTGGAATGCCTCATGTGAGGCAGCGTCACCTTGCCGACAGTGATGTCCATGCCTCTCTGCACTTTCTGACTCACCGTCCTCGATAGAAGTCTGGCCGATGCGTTAACCATCTATACGAGATACCGCTCAATTAACATTCCAAACAAGCTTGGAACTTTAATGTTTACTCTCATCTAATTTTAAACATCTAGGTTACTTTAAATTCTTGGCCTTAAAAGTGATAATTCGGAAGCTACAATCGATAATTGAAATAAGAACGGGTTCGTTGTAAATTACGATATTCCCTTTATTCATATTTCTGAATGAATGAAAGTGATTTGTCCGTGAAAAGGACAAAGAAGAAAAGCAAATTATTTGGTTACATTGTGAGGCAGGACATGAATAGATAAACCATAATGATAAAAAGAAATCGTAGCAACGTAAATACCAATTCAAAACTACATATAAGTCAATCGACAAAATTACAAATGACAGGACAAAAGACAATCTAATTTGGAAACTGTTGACAAAACAATGGATTGAACAATCTTTGTAAACATTTTAATTACAAATAGTTCTTGTGTTATTTAAATTGACGCAAACATTTTCCTTTTTCGATATAATATTGTAAGGTTTATAAGCGAGTCCTGCATCAAGCCATAGGTCGCACATGATAGAAACTACGTATCAGTTCTGAACTGATGCCCTCGAAGCCAAATTTTAATCTCCTATACTAAAGGTACAGAGTATCGTATCAATGCATGGCATAAATATAGTCATCTTACCTCAAGTAGCTTCCTCCTCTCTGGAAGAAAAGCAGCGACCGTCACGGGATCGGGCAAGTCTTCCACGCGTTCTGAGAATGTCACCTCTGCTAACTTCGTCTTTGATGGCTGCACATAAAAGTATAGTATTGAGATTTTCTTCTTCTAACGAATCGGCATGAACTTCCACAAATTACTCATGCTGAAGTGGAAATTTTTGCCAGTCACTAGGGATTGTCACAAGGTTGGTCCTCTGAACAATTTTGTGTATAATGGCTAATTTTATTATATTATACATTACTATGACGAGTTGATGACACTATTCTGTAGTATAATTATTATAATTTGATTGATTAATTCTTAATTTTATGTTAATTGCTTTGAATGTTGGACAAACCTACTAATAATAAAACCTACCTGTTTATATTTGTACACCGTTGACGCAAAGCGTAACTGTGCTATAATTTTATGTAACATCTTGCATGCCGTGTGTGTGTATACTTATGCTTTGGAAAAATAAATTATCTATTCTATTTTATCATCTTTCAGGCTGTCTCTTCCATAATATACCCTAGCAAAGACAGTATAAATAAGGTAAATAGAAGAAAGTATGTCACGTACCACAGGCGTGGGCGGTCTATCCTTCACGCTCTTCAAATCAAAGTCGACCTCTTCTTCGGCAGCAATTTTAACGATTTCCCCAAATCCAATGGATCCTCGTTCGTTCACGAACTGACGCGCCAGCTCCGTCGCCACTTGGACCGACCAACGAGGTGGTTTTGCACTGTTTATAAAAACAATAATCAACATGGACGATTCTTCACTTACCGTCTGTTTACTGACCACTTGTAGGTAGTTTAAGAGATCTCGAAGCCATTGGCGATGAACGAAAACAGAGTTCGTGTTGGCGTTACTTCTCAAGATGTCATTTAGCTAGGAAACGCCGTAAAAGAGATGTTATGTACCTATTTACAGAATGTACTGGCACTGGTATACTGACATTGCCATTGACGTGACCAAGTTTTGGTCAAAAACATTCTGTTCATTAAAATCATCCACATAGAGATGAAACGTAACCGGTAACTGCTAACCTCATAAAAAACCTCTAAAATGTTCGCCAGGGAATAAGGTTTACGTCTTTGGTTGTTTCAGTGTATCTGACGTTGACTGTACCACTGAATAAAGCAATACCGAACCGTTTCTTGGTGGAGGCGGGCCTGTAGTTCCTGAAGAACACAGTGGCTGCTCGGGAGTGCACCACCCTCTCTACATCACCTAACAGAAGATGGACGCGGCGACGGGCAAACTCCATGACTACCGACTCCAAGACCTGTGAGGATTGATAATCATAATAAATCATCGATGTTTATAGATACGCTCTGTCGTACAACGAAATCACCTTAAGGTTGTCTAGTAGAAAATGCCTAAGGCATTAAATCAGCCTCTGTACATAGTGCATAAGTATAAATAATTAAATCTAAATTATGGAGACATATTTATTTTCAACACACTGAAGATGTCAAGTTCGAAAGTCAATTTTCATTAATGGAGTAGCTACGGCTTATAAATACTTTTTTAAATAATATTAATCATTGAAATACGAAACATCTGCCTAACAGTTTATAGTATCTACATAAATAAATAATCAAAGTAACCAATTTTCTAAAAGGGCCTTTAAACAACGGTTCTTGTTATTTACCCTAGAGTTTATCGCTGACAGAGGTCAGAATAATAGGGCCCATATGTCGGCAGTAACGGAACCTACATAAATTACAATATTTTAAGAAGCATACAAGAATATACACTTATTTGGGAGTTGTATTCACGGGTAGGGCTTTATTTAGGCAGTCCAGGAGCAACCTTATTAGAAGATGCAGAATTATGGACGTTGGAAATGTATGCCAATAGAACAATTAGAGATGGGCGGATGAACGGACGCTGGTGCCATCTAGTTGTAGTAGATTTAGTTGGTTTCGGTTGGATGCGTAACATCGAAAAATATGAGCATCGTATCGCAATTGACGGCATGAACATTCAAAATCAAAGCCAAGGTATGGAAGGTATGGATGACTTGTCCCGAAATGAACAGAAATTAACATAAAAAATGAAATGCAGCATACCTCATCCAGTAGTCTAACAGGTGCCAACGGCAATAGAGTCTCCATGTCCATCCTGGCGCGCGCCTGTCCGAGGATCATGAGCGTGTCTCCATGCGTAGACATCGCGTTCGTCATTGCCTCCGCCGCCATCTGCTGCGCCAGCTCAGGACTCATGCCTTTGGCGCCGCGTTTTGACTGTAAACGGGAATATGTGAGTGATTGTGATAATATAACTAATAATTGTTGTAGACTCTTACGTAATGATTACCCAATCAGAACAGCATAGCTATTCTCGAAGAATATAACTCGCATCTCGATTCGAATCTCAATCTTGTCGATTAATATTTGACGAAATGACAAACGACATAAACTTAATCACGGAGCTGTATACATGCTCTAGCCAGCAGTTATACGTTTACTATCGTATCTCAATTCGTCAAATATCCATCGACAATAAGAGTGAGCTTCGAATCGAGATTCGAGATGTTCTTACAGAATAGCTCCCCGGGACGGAAAAAAAAGCCTTTGGGTCTGTTGCAGTCTTGCAGTTTCCATCAAGGTGCAATTTCTCAATTGTTATTTCAAAGGAAGAACTTTTGGATATAAAAATCTAATCAATGGATTCCAAAATATTTTGTTTATATCGAGCGCTGACGCTAACGTTGACGTCATAATTTTATATGTCAACGCTGAAATCCATTCCCACGTCAGCGTTGACGCTACGTTATCGTATTTTCATATAAAAATGTGACATTACGGAGCGTTGACACTAGCGCTATTTAACGAGCACCAATCAAAGGCATACCTTCTCGAACTCGAGTCCCATCTTCTTGACGAGCTTCATGGTCTTAGCAGTGCCACCGTGTATGAGCTTCCAGTTGGCTAGTCTGATGCGCTGCAACTCGAGGTCAGTGTTGTATGCGTAGACGTCGGCTTTCCTGTACAACGAACGTTGCGGATCAAGAATTTGGATTCATAACCACATCGATTTATGATTTATCCGCATCATAAGAATTCATCAAAGATATGATTAAGATCAGTATTTTACAAGAGCAGCTGATTATGGCGAGTACTATAAAAAAAAATTTAACATTTGTATATGTATTAACTAAGTAATGTAAATATTACGCAAAAATAATAGATTTTTTTCAAAATTGATTATACGGTCAAGTGCTGTGTGAAGACAGAAATGTGAATCATAATAAATGGCTGAATGAAAAATCTCACAAAGATGCCACTAAATCACTATTTAAAACGTGTGCCTTGCTAAAAGATTCTATCATGAAAACATGTAAAAGTTATATCAAAAGATAAGTTTTATTATTTTTTAGGTCATGTAGAAAACAGATTTTTATATAGTCGTCAGATTTTTTTTCTTTGTTTTAAAAAAAACTAGATAAAATCAAGCAGATCAAGCGCTTGTGTTCACGGCTGCTCACCGCGCGGCGCACAACATGATATAATGTAAAATACACCCTATTTACTGTAAATAAAGTTTATTTGTATTTGTATTCACCGTACTATAAGACGGCCCTAATACGATCCTAAGCGCTTCTTCATAAAGTAATTTGTTTCATCTACTTTCATAAAGCTCTTCTAAAGTTTATTAGCTGTCACGTGTCTGGTACGAAAGCAATTTAGACGTCGTTCGAACACAATCAAGACTTTATTGCCTTGGAATCTGTCGCCATAAAGAAAGGAACAAATCAACATAAATTAGGATTACTTGCTTATTGCCTCGTCAAACTAGGATTTAACTTCGCCATGGCTTTTTTATTTGGGATTTAGTAAAAATTTTGTTCATTAGTTTAAATTTTCCTTTCAGCCGTATTTTCTTGACGTAAAAGACCTCTTTACGTTATTTTCGTTAGAGACCAGCTACCTAATCACGATGCACGATCGTAATCGGAATCGACTCAATTTTGACACTACAACAGTGTTCATTGCGTTACTCAAATTGTCGGGCGGAGTGGTTTTAAAAGCATACCGCGCAATGTATTTTGTTGGACTGTCAAAATTGAATCGATTCCGATTACGAGTGTGTATCGTGATTACCCTGCAGACCCATGGCCGAGTGCCTCACAGCCGTAATCCCTCTCATGTCAAGAATATTGCGTGTTCGGAGGAGTGTGAGATTTGGCATAGTTAAAGTTTATATGTAGAAGGAGTGCAGAAACCTAAAATATATTATATAAATAAGATTACAGTCGATTTGCGACCACTAGGCGACCTCTATGTCTATATATTAATACGTGAAGGGAAAGTTTTGTACTCCTTTTTAAGCTTATTGCGCGCACAGAAGAGATTGAGATTTGGCATAATTAAAGTTTATATGGAGAAGGAGTGCAGAAATCTAAAATTACGGTCGAATTTCGATCACTTGGCGACCTCTAGTATAAATAAATACTTAAGACTGGACACTCCGTAAAGTCATTAGTGGTTATTAAGGTTGAATCTTACTTGGCTCTCCTCTTGGCACCGGCTGCCATGTCTTCGGTGTACAGTCGCAGTAACAAAGCCTCTTCTTGTATCTTCATGTTTTGAGCATCAACTCGAGCATTCCAGTTGTCGTTCGCCTGAAATGTTCACAAAATGATGGTGTTTATCGTTAGTTCGCAGCAAAAATTGGTTACTTTACACTGGTGTCGTTATAGCCGATTTAAGGATTTTAACGAGAGGATGGCCACCATTCTTCTGTGCGCTACAAACAACATACCAGCGATCACCTATCCATTTGCAAGGAGTGATAATGGAGCTGGCGAAGATCAATAGTCGAATCAAACAAGGCCTTTCATTGATCATCATGATAAGTACAATAAGCCCTTAAAGGAATTAGGATTAGAAGAGTAAATAGGACCTTCTATAACTGAATCAAAAATCTTAAAGTACCAGGAAGGTAGTAAAACACGATCTGGACTATAAAAACTTCCAAGTTCAATAGTCGAATAAATATCCTGTCTTCTTTTTGCCTACCTACATCTTAAAACTTTGAAACAAAAAGCAATTACATAGGCGCAGCTAAATAATGGGTACTTCCCCAGCCTATCGTTCACGGGGACCGCAGCGACCACGTTCTTTAAGGTTTACACCGAGTCGAGTTCGAGCCATTAGACCACGAGCCAACTGATCTACGTAGTTATTATTTGGCTAAAAGCCCGACAATCTACAGAGAATTCACTCTAAGCATATAGTAAAAAAAAATATCCCCGGGAATGCTAGGAAAAAATGTAATAAACATTAGATATACTTTTTATTAAATTAAATTTATTTGAAATGTAATAAAATATATTACTTGCGCATCGGTAAAAATAATCCGGTATAGAAAAATACTAGAAGCATCTCAAGTCTAACAATATTTTGCATTCTTTTGTTGCCCAGAGCGACAAAATTTTACTAGAAATCGAATTTCGCGTTGGCGACACGAGATTGCGTTTGTGAAATGAATGGAAAAAATCTCAACAGTATTTCGAAACTGCTATAGAGTTTCGAAACTCTGAAAACCTCCATTTCTAGTTTCATTTGTTCGTTAATACGCTTTTATTTTTATTGAATAAATACTGGTCCGAATAATACTGGGATTATTTTTAAATCCCTTGTCGAGTTACGGTCTTGTTAAAATATGGGTAGCAATTACGAACCCACGCTTCGTTTTAAACACAAATGATGCACTTCTACCTACTGTAGAATGAAGTGTTTTAAATATAATACTAATGCATGAATTAATAATCTCTTTCAATTTATAACGGCTATTGATGTTTGACCATTTTTTTTTTAATGTATATTGTGGTTCAACATGAGCTATCTATCAGTGTCGACTCTGTCGTGCATTATGACAGTAATAAAATAAAGTACTAGCTAACTAGCTCTTAGGTCTCTTACTATTTCTTATCATAGGTGTAATGACAAGGACAAGTATAATTTAATGTTTAAAAATTACAAGCTTTTTGTTAGCTAGTAAGGGGTTTAGACTAAAAAGTTAACTCGAATATGAAATAAATACTAATAGTCTATCAGGCTTTGTTGGACATCATGAAAAATGAAAAGTGATGTCAAAAATAAGTCACTTCATAGAAGTAACTCTTTTAAATACCCAAGTTTCAAAGAAAAACTACCAAAATTTAAAAAATAATTGTGTAAATACATCGTCTTCCATTCGTTTCTTCTTAGCCTCTCTCTCCTGCTTCAGCCTGTTCAGTCGTTTCTTCTCATTAGACCTCCACTGCCGCACCATGGTAATCTTGCGCCGAAGTTCCATTTCGTTCGCCGCTTGTACCCTCTGTTTTATCCTGTTCTGTTTCTCTCGGGCCTTCGTTGCTCGTTCTGTTCGTTGTTTCTCGTTGAATTCCGCTAAATATTTCATCCTAGCTTTGATCTTCCTCTCTTGGGCTTTGGCACTGTGAAGGGCAGTTTAAATTGATGTTAGTTTTGTATCAGGTGGAACAATTAATTACAGGATTAGCACATTCGTTTTCGCTATCTCAGGAATAGATATGGGTGTTTTTGGATATTTTTGTCATCGATTCACATCGATATCAAAGATGCGGCATCCGATTATCAGCATCTTTATTTTTGGCATCGATGCCTACTATAACAATGTTTTTCGTCAATTGCGATACAATGCTGATATTGTTAACAATAGGCATCTAACCGAAACCAAAGATATCTACTACAACTAGATGGCACCGGTATCCGTTTTCAACATGATAGAGCTTCCGATATCAGCACCTTTATGCGGCATCGATGCCTGGCATATTATTCTAAAAATGCCCATCTCTACTTACCAAAATTGTAATCAATTCAAAAACATTGAGAAGATGTTTGCCGGGTCATTTTCAGGTTGCGTATTTTAAATTTCATTTTTTGTTTGCAGTTATCATTGTGTTTAACTGTACCTTGCTTACCAAAGCATTGGGCATATCGTATTGTTAGATAATTTATGAATAACGTAGGTACGTACGAACATCCAAATGAAATTGATAAAGCAATTTGTTGCCATCCATGAAGGTATATGTAGATATCTCTCGGGAAAGCTTTTTACTTATTTTACCCAATTTCAATATCTTGCATAGTACTCGCAAATCTTTATGAGCCCTGAACTGAGCTCTGAAATCTCTCTCTTTCTCTCCCTCTAACACCTATAATACGCGCTTGAGGGAGAGAGTTCAGAGGGCTCATAAAGATTTGCGCGTACTAAAGGTATATTATTAATTAAAATGAAACAGACATGAAATAAGGTATTGGACTGTTTATTTTTTTATTAGCAAAATTGAAGGTTTTTTAAAAACATAAGCAATAGTGTAATAAAAAAAAAATTAATAAAATTATGCCTAAGCAAGCTATAAGCATTTTTAATTGCTTAATATACAATACAGAAATGCATGGCTTGTGACGTCATAAATTAGTTACTGAAAGTTTCATACATAGCGGGAAAAGGATAAATAATGATAATGCCTCATAATTTAATTATAGAAATGTCAAAAGCTTTAACTCATTTAATCACCGATTTTAATTATTTTGTCAACTATGGTGTTCGTTATCTGCCAGTACAGTAACTTCTATTAACTTCTATTAAACTTCAGTAACTTCTATTATTTCTGAATAAAAATAAAAATAGAATAAATCTATGAATGACACAATGTAGATATTGTGAATAGGTAGTAATGTGACATGACTATATTAATTTATTGTGATGATGGAATAAAACGAGCGATATATAATTGCAGTTCCTTATTACCTACAGCTAGATATCAGGTGATAAACAAATGGGTATCTTAGACGTGTGGGTAGACGCCACCAATTATGACCAGACTGCACACGAAATTAATTGGCTAGGTACAACAGCCGTGGCAAACTACTGTTGAACATTCTTCAATAAACCGACTTCAAAAAACGAAAACAAAACCTTAATATAATTTTCATAAAAACTTTACAGCTTCTGAATGCGGTGCCACTGCCAAGCTAAGGTGCATTGAAGAATTAAAGGCCCCGACTTCAGAAGCTGTTAAGTTTTTATGAAAATAAAATTATAAGTTTTAGTTATTTGAAGTCGGTTTTTACTTTATAGAAAAGTTTATTATTTATTTTTCTATTACGCACAATACATAAATACTATGCGTTTACAGCAATCGCCAGTGATTTGCTGTTATTCATTTAAGAGTTCCATTAGCTATCTCTGAAGGTCTTCATTAGATCTTCACCAAAGTTAATTGGGACCACCTCGAGAGAATATTCTTACAAACAAAAAAGAGTAATTAAAGTAGGTTCACAATTGGCGAAGAAATACGTGAATAAATAAACAAAAAAAAACTTACAGTCGAATTGAGAACCTCCTCCTTTTTAGAAAACGGTTACAAAAGTAAAAACAGACTTCATAAAATAATTTTCTTAAAAAACCTTAACAGCTTCTCAAGTCGGGGCCTTTAATTAGCTTGGCAGTGGCACTGAATTCAGAAGCTGTTAAGTTTTTTATGAAAAATATTTTTTTTGTTTGTGAAGTTGGCTTTTACTTTTTATTTTTATTTTTATTTTTATAGGTGCTCTCCTTCGTTAAAAATAATCGAACTAGACACAAGTATTAAATTCTTATACCTACTTATGAGATACTGCATACAGTGTTTCTAGTTTATATTGGCATTTTAATCAACGTACGTAAGTACTACTTATTTATTGATTTATTGCAAACCGTTAGGCACGTGGAAATACATAGTCAATGGATTAGTTTTGTAAGTCAATTGATCTGGCCGCACTTGAAACTACAATCTCTAAACATCCTGTATTTTTAGAATCACGATACAATTGGATTTTATCTTAGCTTGCTTAGCGGGTTTTAGTATTTTTTACTTATATCAGCCTTACTACTGAACAATGAGGGTTTTAAGTCCGACATCTAATTCGTCAACTTTAAAAAATATACTATAAATAGATACATGAATATAGCAAATATTATAGCACAAGAATATCGCTCAGCTTTCATTTTTATAGAATAGCTTTTACTATTGGACTGACATTAAAAACGTAAGAAAAAAACTGCTGTCCCAATATATTTAGTCGAGGACCTAATACTGAATTATGTATAGAGCAGCAGATATTTTTTTTACGATTTTGTGGTTTGGTCCCGAAGGTAAAAGTTATTTATATTATAATCTGAATAGCAAAAAAAATAAATACCTAGATGAACTAAGATCATAATGTTAAAACTCGCTAAGTTGGTGTCATGTTAAAAACCGGCCAAGTGCGAGTCGGAGTCGCGCACGAAGGGATCCGTACCGTTATCACGTTTCGAAAAAAATCACGTATGTTGTATGGGAGCCCCTTAAATATTTATTTTATTCTGTTCTTTAGTATTTGTTGTTATAGCGGCAACAGAAATACATCATCTGTAAAAATCTCAACTGTCTAACCATCACGGTTCATGAGATAGGTACAGCATGGTGACAGACGGACAGACAGACACACAGACAGACGGACAGCGGAGTCTTAGTAATAGGGTCCCGTTTTACCCTTTGGGTACGGAACCCTAAAAATGATGACATTTCAATTCTAATCACATCATTAAAACTAAAACTGCGCTAACGCTATCAGAGCGTAAATTAAGGACCTGAGAATGTTCTAGAATTTCTCCATCTTTTAGCGAATCGTGATGTCAAGCCTTTGCTGGGAGTAAGCCGTGCCTTTTAATTAAAGTCACCCTTTTCATTTGCGTTCGTCGCCAGTTCGCGAACACGTTTGAAGAAAAAAATTGTACTAACTGAGGAACTTTTGCTGTTTATATTAATTTTGAGTAATGAGTACCGCGAGGTTTTTATTTGATTGTGACAACTCTGTGGTCACGTCAAAGAGTGGTAAGGTGTTGCTATTTTGACTTGATTCCAAAGTTTTTTTTAATATTATTATTCTTTGTTACTTGCCTATTTAATATACAACGTGTATTGGAAATACGTGGTCATATTTAAGGGTGTGGATCAGACCATCAAACTGATCAACTTTCTCTATGGGACCAACATCGTAATCGCCAAAAAATTATCAGCTGCCCCATACAAAACTACAATACCTGCTCGACCCAAACCTGAGTTTCATGGAGTAGTATGTTCTATAAGAGCTGGCGGATGCTACTAACCCACTCCGAAATAGAATATTTCTGGTGATTTTTACGGGAACCGAGGAAGTAGCTTATCCAGGAACCAAAATATACAAAATTTCCTACAATTCTCCGAGCATTTCGAAAACAAATCAGTCACCCAAATACGATTTAAAGTTAGTAGTAGGAATTTCCGACTAACAAACGAGCATTTAACAGAACTTGACGAATGTCGCGATTAAATAGGTTATGTAAATGGCGCTGCCAAGTTTCGGCTTCAAACCCGACGTAAGTGCATCTTGCACCGACTTGTGTAACAAGGACAAAGGCTGCATACAAATACCTAATGGCACACATACTCTTGCTAATATTAAAATAATGTGTTTGTTTATTCCATTTCAAGGTTTGACTTAATGTAGTGTATTTAATCTGTGGCTTGACTTTTAATTTATCCTCGTAAAACTTTGCATCATCATAGCTACGTATAAGTTAGATCACATAATTATACTTATAAGCTATAACTAGTGGTCGCCCAGTGGTCGAAATTAGACCGTAATTTTAGCTTTCGAATAACAATAATAACAATCTTTTAATAACAATCCTTCTCCATTTAACTTTAATTATGTTAAATCTTACACTCCTCCGTGCACGCAATATGCTTAATAAGCAGTACAAAGTTATCTCTTCACGTATTAATTAATATTTAGGTAATCTAAGGGGCGATTTTTCAATAGTTAAATAAAGATCAGTTATGTTATTTCTCTGATAACTCCATACAAATACCACACGAAAATTCGATTGCACCACACTGACACATTGACGCGTAGTTGCTGGCTCGTTCAAATGAAGAGTGACGCGCGATTAGTCTACTTTTTGGCGTTTTAGTCTACATTCAGCTTGGACATTTTTTAACGTTGATCCGAGGTCCACGTGTTTTTACGTCAATGGGGTAAAGTATAAAGGGATGATTTTACTCCTATAAATCTTAATTTATTTAGGTTTCAGTAGGTGTGTGTAATTAATTAGACTCCAACAATAATTACCTTGGACGAGAACTTTAGAAGCGCACTATTTTATGGGATGAGACGAAAGAGATTAATTGAGGTGATTAATTCAATATTTTACCCATCGAAATAATACTCAAATATTACACACACTTCTAACATAGCATGATCGTAATATAGCATTCTATTATACAAATTACAAAGTTTGTTTTCCAAGGCTACTTAAAAGTGGAGATTATAGAACCTTTATTGTGTACTGGGAAAAAAATTCTCGGTGAAATTTCTAATTCGATCAAAACACTACTCTTCTCTGCAGACAAGTTGTAAGTAGGATAATTCTCAACTAAGTCGATAGAAACCAAAGCGATGAGGGGAAGTCTCTCAATTTCCAAGTTTATCGAGCATTGATTAAACAGTAGCCAATAGTAGTGGTTTGGTCCACGGAAGAATAAATAACAAAACAGAGTGATAATGTGAGTGAGCCGCGGGATTAATATCTGTACAAACATTGTGTATGGGCTGCACTTATTTTTCAAAAAGCAATAGCCGCCTTACCAATAGTTAAATTGATATAAATAAACTATAATGTCAAACATTTTTCTGGCGACGAAATTACTGAGAATTTATATTATTTGTTTCTGCTGCTTATCTATCTATATATTAATACGTGAAGAGACAACTTTATCCCCTGTTTTTTGTATTGCCTTTTTATGCATATTGCGCGCACGGAGGTGTGTGAGGTTTGACATAGTTAAAGTTTATAATAATATGAAGAAGTAGTGCAGAAAGCTTAAATTAATATATAATATTTGGTCGAATTTCGACCACTGGGCGACCACTAGTTATTATTAATCTATTAAGATAATAAATGAATATGGGTTAGCACTCCATTCGCTCTATACTCTGTGTTCGATCACGCTGTATCCTCGCTACGTCGGTGCAATATCAGCATATTGTGTTCTCCGTGTAATTACATTTTAGCAGAGTGCTGTAACAAATGAAAATGCGAATGCCAATATGGCGCGGGTTTCTTTCTGTTTAATGAAATGTTCAGTGATCTGTATTATTAATTAGTATGATGAGATTTTGTGGGACTCGAACTATGTTCGGTTTATGTTTGGAATTAGTATTTGGATAAGGATATGCACGCTTGGTTCCTATTATTTCAAAAAGAAGGCCAAATGGAGACGCTAAGAATCGAGACCCGGAATGACCACAACTACTCTGCCAAGAGTGAACGACAAGAAAGAAGAAATTTAAAAGACTAAACTGTGTTAAAGAAAATCCTATAAAATTGAAATCGATTAAGCTATAGTTTAGGTTAAAGTAGAGTGTTTTGGATTATCAAAATCACAAAAAGTACTCATAATTTCAACTAGAATACTAAGCAAAGACAAAAAGAATAAATGTCCTAAGAAAAAGCATAACCGCATTATTTTCGCAGCAAATAAAGAAATACGGTTTCTGACTCGAGCAAATACATAAATAGAGCGGCGACTTAATGAAAATAAGTGTCGTCATTAATCAGCGGGTCCTTGACGCACGTGCCGGCTTCCTTTGAGAAGCACAGCGAAATATTCAAGTTACTCTCATTAGACGGAACGAGAAATACATTAATGATTTAAGTTTTCGAATGAATAATGTTAAAGGTCACTAAGGTAAACCTCGTCGTTTTTGCTACCGTACTAATAATAAATAGGAAAATTTGTAAAGATGTTTGGATGTTTGTTAATCAATCACGATTGAACGGATTTGAACGAAATTTGGCATAGAGATAGACCATATTCTGGATTAACTATAGGATACTTTTTATCCGGGTACATGAAGTAGTTCCCATGGGATGCGCGTGAATCCGCAGGCAACAGCTAGATAGAACTTAATGCTGTTCTCCATTTTCTGGCTAAACAAGTTGGTCGTGGAATTGATTGTATATGTTGGTCAATCAATTTCTACAGCTAACATGAGATTTGAAATAATCAATGATTTGATCGGCCTCTCGACTTCGTATTCACTGGGAGATGTCCCGCAACACGTTTCTCTAGAGATGTCGGGCGAAGTCGAGCAACGTCGGGCGACATCACACGTCAACTCTGGCAACTTGTCCCTTGTCGGCGTGTCGCCTCAGTTGAGGGATTGATCCTCGTAATAACTAGGAGACGAATGTCCTGCGACATGTGTAGTTAGAGATGTCGGGTGAAAGGGCAACGTCGCCTGACGTCGCTCGACTCCGCCCGACAACACTAACGAAACGTGTTACGGGACATTTTTTTGTCTCGTAGTGAATACGAAGTTGTAAGATATCAAAGGAAATGGATGGATTGTTAAGTTTTCTTTATTTAACACAGCACCATTTTCAATTAAATACACATAATTAATTTTTGTATATGTATGAATTCAATTTGGCGAAACGCTATATAATAAAAGGTTGCATATTTATAAGTTTGTAGTACGATACACCTTAAATATTTAACCGAGACGAGATGTAGATTTACATAATCAGATTTGCAAGCGATTATAAATGCATGAGTCTCAGCTCTTTATAAGATTAATTATAATTATTTCATCGCTAACCAGTTTAAGGCAATAAATTTATGTAACAATGTGACAGGCTAATTACAGAATGTTAATTGGTATGCATATAAGAAGATTATATAGATTTTAGCATTATTATTGAGATATAGGTATAACATTTTCGTATCCCGGCTCGTAGCTACATACGAGTAGCCACCATGCAAATCAGTCGACCAGTGAGGTTAAGCTGCGCTTACCGCCGTCAGATCTTCGATGGGTGACCGTTTCTTTAAACATCGAGACCCTTCCGTACCTCGAAAAGCACGTTAAGCAGTCATACGAATACCTATGGCAGTTCTTACTGGCGCCAGTAGGCCAAAAAGTCTGACAAACGTAAGTGGTCTAATCTTAGGGTATCAGTGTCTCCCAGTAATTGGGTGATGGAGGTCAGATGGCAGTCGCTCCGTGTAAAATGATGGCAAGCGATCAACCGCTAGGATATTATTGCTTATTATTAACGCGATAATTTAGTTTATTACACTGAAAAAACGTAACGGCTAGAAATATACAAGTAATTGCTATTTGCAACCGAGTACTTGGTACGGATGAAGCCTGTGAAGTAGTTATTTCCGTGACGTCTCTATCCAAGCCTTCATTGTTTTCTTCAAGAATCTATCTTGCTACAGTTTTAATTATGGTCTGCACAGGCCCTGACGTAGTGCGAGTCGACATAATGTAGAAGTTACCGTGTGTGGAAGCATGTATTCCTTCCGTATGCAGTTTGTAAGCAGAGACTAACTTTCTGCACTCGATAACTCAGGCAAATGTTGAAGCTCTCATAGTTAGACGACGCACAACTTTTAAAACTTGTAGAATACAAGGTGAAATCGAAAACAGGCATAATGGGGAACTTGCATGTAATTTTGTTTTTTGTTTATAATAAATAGAAATATGACATTTCAATGTTCGCGCCAAAAAACAGACCATATGAAATCGTGTGGGACCAAACCTGAAACGCGAAAAAAAAGAGGGTGCTAATAAATCGTATAATAAAATAAATAAATAAATCGTTAAAATCGTCTAAATGTATGGAACAGTGGGTATATATATTTTTTTTGCAATTTCAGGTTTGGTCCCATAGTAAAAGATTTTCATAATTATGAGTAGGTACCAGTGGCGAAGAGTCCATACAACCCGATTTCCACCGGCTTCCGTTTACGAATTGGTTAGTGCATAGACCAACGTAATATTATATTATTTACTCATCCAACTGACAAAAAAAGGCTTGTTATTCGGTTAGGTTGAGCTCTTCCAGACATGACTATGTATAGATTACAAGAGACGGTATGGATGTTTGTCTTACAGCATTAATTGCAGCAATTTTTACAGGGCATTTTTGGGACGGCTTCCCCTTTTAAAACTGTCACCCTTCGCCACTGGTAGGTACCTACAATAACCCCTTAAAGGGATCGGGACTAGAAAATTAGAACCTTTCCAAATCAGCACGAACAAATAGATCTCTATAACATTCAGACAAAAGTGATAGACAAACAACATAATATATTCTGTGTACATAATGATGAAGGGCACTCTGTCGACAACCGGCTTATCCACGAAATAGCTATTGTCTGCTTTGTCCGACAAGAATTTGGGAAAATGTTTTTGTTAGCACGATTTTCCAAAGGGTTGACACGGATTGGTATTGTGTTAGTACATTAGTTATGCAACGTTAGGTAAAGCTGACAGTCGGAAACTCGGAATATTTACTATGTTTTTATTAACCAACTTTGAAAAGGCAGGTTTTCAATTCTTGTTTTTATAGGTAAGTATAATAATTTTATATAAAATTCTAATTTTATTTCAACAATAATGAGATTAATTAAAAAAAAATATAAGTATCTTACTCTTTGGTCTGAAAAATCAAATTGAAGTTCAGATTCAATATCAACAAATTAAGATTCAAAATCTGTCCAAGTTCAGTTCAGTTCTATCAAAGTCTGAATAACCAATAATAAATTCTTTGGTCTGAAGCCCATTATTGATTCAAATTAAACGGACACAGTAATTATACACGTAAGGTAGGATATTAATACATACGCTCGTCTCTTTTCCGCCCATTCATCTTTGTGCTCCTGCGACACTCTCTCCAGATGCTCTCTCGCTCTCTCCGCCTTCGTGAACACTTGCAGTCTTCTAGCCACGTCTATTTCTACCCGTTTGAGGGTTAAGTCGTCTCTCGCCCGTTCATCCTGATTGTAATCCATAGAATTGTAAAAATAATAGTCTTTATAGATTTGATAAACATAACATCATCACTTTCACAGCTTTTATCTCCTATAAGGTAATGGATTATTTAAGCGAGCGACTGCCATTGGTTGTTTGATTATGGTACATCGATGTAACTCCTTATTTGTGTCGTAATGTAGAACATGTTATGTGGCGTAAAACTCTTTGCCTAAAAGCTAAGCACTAGAAATTTAAATAAATAAAATATTATAGTTTAAAAAAACTAAAAAACACACTTTTGTCATCCAAACTAAATGTGTATGCAAAATTTCAGCTCAATCGGAAACCGGGAAGTGGGTCTAATTTAACTTCTAAGATTTTTTTACTTAGTTACAAGTGAAGCTAATAAAAGCGTGTTAAAAAGCTTAAGTACCTACCAGTTTTTTCATCTCCATATGGATTCTGTCCATGAACTGGTTGTAGAGATATTTTCGGTACTGGTTGAACTCCTTCAACGAGCACACCGCTCGCCCATCCTTTGTGCAGAAACCCAGTGTTTTCATTCTGTTTCTCGCTGGTTTCTCAGCAAAGTGGTGCGCGAGGTGTGGGTCGTGCATGGGCACGTAGTCGTAGGACACGTTGTTGCAGTACGGGTCTGTCAGGTCGAAGGTAGGTCGGGGGCCGGTGCCGAGCCCCAGGCCGACCCGTCGAACCTGGGAAGACAAGATGGATGTTTTAATGTTTTGTGTTATAAATTGATATTTATTTTAACAATGACCATGGCTTATTGTGTAAATTATGTCAATTATGTGTCAAAACAATACATAAACTATGTAATGTTCTCATGTGACTTATTACGTATCAAAGTAAATCAGTTTTGCATGCAGTTTATACGATGAGATTATGCTGTACAATTTTTTTTGTATAACAGCATATTATCTCACCATATAAATGTATAATATAAGTAATACAATACACTTTATTACACACTTAAAAGAGAAGAAAATATACAATAATAGAAAAAGAGATGTACAAAGGGCGGTGTTATCGCATTTGGCGATTCCTGCCAGACACCTAACAACACTTCTAGATATATATTTCTTGCAAATAAATACCTATTCTTGCATCTTAACAAATTGCACACAATACATCATATGCATCATCTATCCTGTAATTTTACCGGAGGAATAACAGAGATTTTTTTTATAAACCTACCTAAGTCCCAATATTATACACCGTCTGAACCCTATTAAATCATTTCCACCTTAATCTATATCCTTAGATTTACCCATGCAATAAATCAAGTGCTCGTGTGGCCATAAATTGCACGTGTCTTCTCGGACAATCTCGGCTATACACGTCAATAATTATATTTACCGCCGCGCCGTCGATACACGGTGGCCAACTAATTAAATAGTTGCGGGAGCTGTTTGGGAACAAGATGATTAATGTGATCTGAAAAGCGGATATAACATGTTTATAATATGGGCCTCCATTTCTATGCGAAGTATATTTGGAAATGCTCTTGGCTCTCAGGGTGGGAGGCCGGGGGAGCGTGAGATTCTCTTCCACTTAAACTTCTCTGGGTATTATAGCTGTGTTCAATTAAAAGTATCTAAAAACCTTTCTAATAAAATGCAACATTGTGTAAAAATTTAAAGTCAATCTATCGACTACTTTTTCAGTTTTGTGGACACCAACATACAGAAGCTGCGTTTTTATATATCAAGATTCGGTACCTACTGCAGCGGTTTTGGTATGTAACGTATTTTCAGCAAATATTGTGTCATCGCTTGTAGTTACAAAATGTGTCACCATGCGGATACTCTAATTAACACTCTCATTAATTTACCTAGTTGGTTAATTGGAAATAACGTAGGCGCTCGAGTTCATACAATAAAATAATGTATTTTGAACACAGGTTATTGTCGGGACATTGTTAATTTGAAACTTCTTATCAAAGTACTATTTATTTATTATAGAGAACTTTTAAAATTTATTAGGCTGCGAACGGTCGCTGGCACCCGCAAAAAATAGATTTTCTACTGTGTCTAGACTGTCTAGTAGTCTAAGATCCCTTTAACAACGACCTTCACCGAGATGTTTATTTAATGAAACATATTTTATATTTAATTTAATATGTCAATAAATATATTGCATATGGGTTGCCTAACAAATTTCAGTCCAGGATATGATTAATAAAGAATTAAAAAAAAAAGAAAATTAAACTTTGCACCGGTCTCATTATTGAATAAAAATTAAATGAAAATAAAGATTATTTCATTATGAACACGGTGGTATAGGGTTGCCTGCGAAAAATCAGTCCCGAATTCCGGTTGCCGAATTTTGAAAAGTGAAAACTGATGCGAGTGAATATGTGCGACATATTTTTTTTTTCAAAGCCGCTTTTTAATCCTATTAATATATATATTTTTGAAATGTGCTAATTATGCCCTTTCATTTGATACCCTACACGACATCATTAAACAATTATTTTTTTTTAGTTCATCACTCTATGTCCTCTAGAGGGCGCCATATTAAGTTAAATGTGACGTCACATAGCCTATAACCAGCTGACAATCAAAACGCTTCCAAAGACACCTCATTTGTCGAATTATGATAAGTAGTTTAGAAGGGAGGGAATGGTAAAAAAAAAAGTTTTTTTCGATTTTTTGCATTTTCTGAGAAAATTTACTACAGTAATATTTAAATTTTTTTCACCATCGGAATGTAGAGATTTCAACGAACAGAAAGCACACCAACTTTTTGAAAAAAGCTGATATTCTGACGGTGAATTTTCGATTGAAAATTAGGGTACTTTTTCGATATTAATTCAAAATAAGGTGAAAAAATAAATATTTCAAATCAAATAAATTACAGCGTATTTGGCACATAAAAAATAATAATAGTAGGATGAAACCCATTGGAAAAGGAGGAGAATATTATAAAAATGAAAGGAAAAATAATTTACCGGCGATCTGAGGTCGGGAAGGGGGAGAGCCCCCCCCCCCCCTCTTCGAAGTTTTTTTTTTACCATTCACTCATAACTTCTAAACTACTTATCATAATTCGACAAATGAGGTGTCGTTGGAAGCGTCTTGATTGTCCGCTGGTTATAGGCTATGTGACGTCACATTTAACTTAATATGGCGCCCTGTAGAGGAAATAGTGATGAACTAAAAAAAAAATTGTTTAATGATGTCGTGTAGGGTATCAAATGAAAGGGCATAATTAGCACATTTCAAAAATATATATATTAATAGGATTAAAAAGCGGCTTTGAAAAAAAAAAAATGTCGCACATATTCACTCGCATCAGTTTTCACTTTTCAAAATTCGGCAACCGGAATTCGGGACCGATGTTTCGCAGGCAACCCTATACCCCCGTGTTCATAATGAAATAATCTTTATTTTCATTTAATTTTTATTCAATAATCAGACCGGTGCAAAGTTTTTTTTTTTTTTTTTTTAATTATTTATTAATCATTTCCTGGACTGAAATTTGTTAGGCAACCCATATGCAATATATTTATTGACATATTAAATTAAATATAAAATATGTTTCATTAAATAAACATCTCGGTGAAGGTCGTTGTTAAAGGGATCCTATACTATAGGTACAGGTACTTTGTGTTGCTTGACGGTTATTACCTATGGCATCTAGATTTATCGGACATGATAATATATTATGTAAATTATATGTATATGTCAAAAAAATATTCATTTGAGTTTCCTTCATAATGGTTGAACTTAGCTATGCTAACGCATGCGGCATGCTCGTGAACGGGTGCCGTCTGTCGGGACTGATCAGCTTGTAACTACCATGGCAGTCTTATTCAGAGGCATATCATTATTATCTTATTCATATTTTAGCTCTTACCAAAACTGTATTATTCAAGATTGTAACCTATTATTATTTTAAAAGATTTTCCAAGGAGTTTCATGCCGGTTCTTCTCTATAAGACCTACTATTTGGAATCCCGCACCTAGAGATTCTCGACATTTCATAAGTGCCTGTGCCTGCATCTGGTTTACATGAAATAAAGATATATTCTGTTCTATTCAATCTATTTACTGCCCTTCACATATGATCAACAGAAATTATACCCTGCTTATTTTTGCAAGATTTCAAGAGAAGAAAAGTAGATATCCTTTTTATGTCTCTTTCTTTTCTTATCCTAATATTTTCCGAAGTACCTTTTTTTGTTTTAAGTTACTGTAAGTAGATTGATTATATTTATACAGTGTAGCCACAATATTTGTTTTCAACCAAAATGTTTAGCAAATTACATTAAGAAAGAAGAACAAGTAAAATCCCACGCAAAGTTAGATAAACAATACTTCGGAAACTGGCATCAATATTCCATCTATCGATGTATTTACATGGTATAACAAATGTACATTATACAATAGGCAAGCAAGATCTATTCAATAAGAGAAACGTAGGTAACGGAAGTACTTGAGTTGAAATCCCAAGTGTATGTAATCTAATCTGAGCCCACAAACTCCCACTGCTTGAGGCTTTCAATAACCCATTCTGTCGATGCTTGAAGGCTACGTTTCCATTGAAGAGGAGACGAGCGGAGCGGAAAAGAGACGTGCAGGATTCGACTAATCAAATTAATTGAAATCCATATCATGTCTCCGATCCCATTCAATGGAAACATTCATAGCGAAGACGAGAGAAATATAATTGTATCAATTTATATGGCATGCGAAGTAGCGCAGAGCGAAGCGGAGCGGAGAGGGACGGATTATAGCGGAGTGGAGCGGAGAGCGGCATGGTAATGCGGAACGGAGAAGGAGGGGCGGGGAGAGACGACGCCGGCATAGCGAGTGAGGCGAAATAGTCCTCTCCGTTATCTTCGCTCCACAGCTCCGCCCGTCACCGCTCCACAACTCTGCTAGTCCCCGCTTCAGTGGAAACACCCGCTTCTTTTCACAACTCCGCTCCGCTCATCTCCACTCGTCTTCGCTTCAGTGGAAACGCACCCTAAAGGTGACTAGAGTAAAATGGCTCAAAAGGTTAACTAAAAATAAAAAGTGTACCTATAAAGGTAGGGTAAACAAAGTGATCCACGTCAACGAACGTAAATAAGTGCAGTGCGTATCAAAAGGTCGTCGTCAGTACACGTCGGAAACTAGTTAAGTGACGTTAAAAGGCGACGCCCGCAATTTAAATCGACAGCTACCGGGTTTTTGTGAAATGTACTCGTATTACCATTAGTATTATGTTATTTTTGAAAAAGCAAGTGATCATCAGAAATTGTATAAATGGCAGAATTTTATTAAAATAGGAAGGTTAATATTTTATTGGGTTTCGCTATCGTATTTTCAATCCTCTCATCTGCCTAGTCTTTTTCCAACTACGTTGGGGTCGGCTCCCTGTCTAACCAGATGCGGCAGAATATCAGTATTTTACGCAGAGCAATTGCCACCTGACTTCCGCCATCCAATTACTGGGAGATACTGATACCCTAAGGTTAGACCTGTTGTCGGATATCGTGGGCTGCTGACTCCTGTCACGACCGTCTTAGATATTCGGATAGCAACCGGGATTACCGCTTAGCGTGCTTTCCGAGGCAGGGAAGGGTCTCGATGTTTTGAAGAATCGGTCACTCATCCAATCCTGACTAATAGACTGATCTGCGCGGTAGCTAATTAGCTAGAAGCGCTTCGAATTTTCAAACTTCTATCTAAATATCTCTTGCAGCTCATAAATAACAGTTTGATTAGTTATAAATAAGATTAAAAGTTTCATCGAAGCCGATGAAATCTCTACGAAAGGAAATCGAAGAAAGTCGCGATAAAGACATGCGATCGATTAAGGTAATTTGTAAAGCTTTAAGTAAATTCCTTTGGAAATTGTATACTTTTGTTGAAAAATGGTCTCGTATAATAGTGCGTGTACACTGTAAAATACACGGTTAATTAAAGCTACTTTTTTCATTGTAAAGTACGCGGGATCTATTTATAATTACGTGAAAACTTTGTTCAACTTGATTTCATTTTCCCTCTTCTCGTGTAAATATTCCATAGAAGTCTTCGTCTTTCCTTTACTCTAAGCAGTACTTCTGCGTAAATATAAATTACAGAGACGAAAATATTTTAAGTGCAGTTTTTTCTTTGCGTCAGATATCTAATGCTAATTTTGAAGAACGGAGCTTTAAGATAACTTATATCAATCTCAAATCTAAGTAATGGCATAAAGCTCTCATCACAAGGATTTCTTTAACTTTGATCATTGCTTTCAATATTACAAGTGTAAGTCCCTAACATAGTTCGGGAAAAGGTTGTCATAATTTTCATCACTGCACAATCTACATCTACATTGCAGAAACTTCCCTTTCAAAGATTTCAATAAGTGCATCATCTCTATACTTATCATCATCTATACTTATAATTCCCAAATTAAATTAGCACCCATTTTCCAATCATATTCAGAGTTCACTTAAATCTCATCACTAAATCTGTAACTAACCGCATATTTACACAAACATCAGGTGTGTGCTAAGCAGATTTATCATGCAAAAGCCTCCCATACACACCCCGCCATTCAATGGGTGAATAGCGAGCATTAGCATAATGAAAACAGCCGAGTCTCTTAAAAAGGATTTCAAGTGTTGTGCTGCTTAGAAATTCGTGGTTAAAACTCTATCTACTCTATAATGGGATATTCGTTTTGTGCCATTTAATACTAACAATGCAAATGATGTAGTAGCAAAACGGCATCATCTTAAGTCTGGGACGTTAGGAATACTCCCGTTTTACTATCTACAATTAAAAAAATTGAAATACATAATATCTACTCTTTTTTATAAGTCAGTAGGTACTCTTTATTTACCCTATCTGAAACCATATAATATAGGTACTTCGAAATAAAGTTGGCAATCTGACATAAAGCAAATAATGAGGGCCGGACGTTTTTTTAAAATTAATTGACGAATTTTGTAAGAACCCGTCCATCCCGGAACAATGGATTCAGGAGCAGAAAGTGAGAGGCTTCCGTACCTACGAAGTTAACCATTAAACTAATAGATATGAGTAAAGTTTGTTATTAATTAAATTAACAACTATATTTTGCGGTCTACCACCGCTTTTACTATAAATTCCAGTGAGAATTTGATAGAAGCAAACTAACGTGATTATAATTATAATACTTAAAATTTTCTGTACACCTAAAATTAAGATCACATACAATGTAACGCAGAATGTGAATAAATTTATTATTATAATTACATTCGTACATAAAATCATGCGTTTTTTCCATGAGGGTCGGCCGAAACTATACATAACCACGTGCTACGATTATTTATTTTGGCTTCTTCGGCTTTCGTCTGCTTTTTTATTTACGTTTTTATCAAGAGGCTTACTCATAGATATCCGGAGATATGCCTTCACTCTACATTTGTTCAATTTCAAGTGTCGCCACTTTTTCCCCACTCCTAAAACGGATGAAGGGTTGGTATAAATATTTTATCGATAAAAATATCGATAAAAACTGACTGCAAAAAAGAGAAGTGTTTTTTTTGGCGTATTTTATAGTGTTTATTATAATATCGCTATAAAGACACTTTAAGAGAGGCTAACCAAAGACTAACGATTTTAATATAATTTAAAGAATTTGAGAAAGGAAGATAGATAATACAGGGAGTTCTAACTTGGGACAAAGTACTCACCTCAATTTGTGTTTATTAGTCTATAAATATTTTAAAATATTACATAAATAATAATTAAAAAAAGTACAGAATAGTAGAGATTTGAGATTTTTGTCTACACTCATATCGTAAAGTTCTAATTATGAATTCAAAAATAGTACTTTATTGACAGACTTTATGCACATGCAACTACATAATTATAATAAAATTAATGACAGTTCTTTTTTTTTAATTATGCTATAAAATAACTTCATTTCAATTTTCTTTTCTTTTCAAAAAAAAAAAAGTACATTTCGGTTCTTCCAAGAAGTTTTCATATCAATTTTTATAGCAGCCGCACATTATCTATGATGGGCTAGGGCGCAATTGTGTTAGATACGATAATATTTTTATTAGCGCGATGCAGGCCTCGTAATCTGATTGGTCGAATTCATCTATCATCCATTTATTTTTTATTTCTGCATCTTCCAGGAAACTAAAATAAAATGTATTCATTCTTGTAAAACAGGGTTCTCAAGATGTTCTCAAGTATAATTACTTATTTAAATTCTTTTCAAATAATATAACTACAAGGAGTATTAAAATAAAAAGAAAACTATAAAATCTTTTAATTTAGCCTAATAAGCAAATACTACAAAAATAATAGATAACATTATTTTTTATTATTAAGCAAATGTTAATAATAATGAAATAATTCCGTAAGAACAACTATCAATTAATTATATCGATATCCCTCAGCGCTGTGCAACACTAATACCCTGCGGTCCGAATTGCGCTAAAAGTGATATCGCGAATCCGACCAAAGTCAAAATTATTATTATTACTCAATAGCCCTTATATTTTGTGACTATTAAATTTGGTCGGATTCGCGATATTATCACTTTTATCGCAATTCGGACCGCAGGGATACATTGATTTGACAATTTTGACATGGGTCACTCAATAAATGATTAGCCTGACGCCTGTCAAAATTAATTCACAACTAGATATTTGTAAAATCTTTAAATAATATAATTAATGCAGTGATGTTTTACATACCGGTGGTAGGACACCCCACTTGTCTTAAGATTTGTTGTAATTGTCCTATTTTTGCAAATAAGAACGGAACAATTCGGCATTTTGTAAAAATACGAAATCACACTACACGTTCGGATGCAAACATATGACTAATAGATGCTCATTGACGTCACACGTATTTTGGGTCAATCCGAGCTGATGGAGGCGACAAGTGTCACGCCTACAAGCCATATCCCTCGATATCCGTGGGCTTACTCATGCCTGTGTCAAAAAAAAAGTTTTCCTTCTATTACTTTTACTGTTCCCCCTTTGTTTTATGGAGGCTGTAACATATAAATTGTAACCAATTCCCAATATTCTTTCCCCAAGGGTTCAAAATTTATCCCAATCCCCAACTAATTATTTGTAATCTGTGCCAATTCCTTCATCGATTATCCTAATAACATAAATCAATTTAGGTCTAAACAATATACCTATTATAGTAACTAGGATTCTGTCTAATTGTTAATTAATAAGAGACAATTTGCTAGCTCATAGCAATCAGCGTTAGGTTCAGAGCACACTGCTAGTTTCGACAGCAATAAAGTTGTCTTTGTCATGTAAATGACAGTAGCTTATTAATACAGGTACTAATGAAAGTGACAACAAGGTAACTGTATTTCGAATATAATTACAAGCTTGTTTGAGGCAAAACAATAACTTAAACTTGCCCTTTTCAGATACAACAACTTTAGCCGTGTCCTGACTCCTGAGATGTTGGTACATTGGATAGTGGTTGATTGGTTGGTAGAGGTGCTGTTTTTGTAACAAAAATAACCTAACCGTCAAAAACCCCCGACTCCAACTAGAGAGTTCTAAATTTTGAACGGCTGAACAGATTTTTATGAAACATATCTATGATAATACCTGATTATAAAACTAGCTTTCAATTAAAAAAACTGCATTGAAATCGGTCCATCCGTTTTGGAGCTACGGCGCCAGAGACAGGTACGCAGATCCACAGATACACACTACAAACTTATAACACGTCTCTTTTTTGTCGGGGGTTAAAAATAAAATACTGAGCTGATACTGATTTCAAGGAACCCTTCCTGTATTAGCGCCGCCAATACAGGTTCCTTGAAATAAATACAATGGGTAAATTATCAGTTCATCGTATACAGAGTAAACTGTGCAAAACGTAATATCAAAAGCAGCACAGTCGTTCCGTATCCGTATATTTTTACGAAATAAGCATGGGTCCAGTTACAGTTATCAGTACTAACTGACGGTAACTTAACATTTATGTAACTATCCTGCAATTATAATTTATACAAGTTATATTTCTATTAGATCATCTTCAACTTGACTCGAAGCTCACGGGAAATGATTAGAAGCGGATTGAATTAATTTGTCGTTTAGATTGCTTTGCTTGCATATTGACAATTTAATTTGCATAACTGCATTTAGATCAATGGCGCTGTGTACTGAATAGTCTCGACTCTTAGCTATGAATAAGCTATTATAATATATGGAGTCTCTTGGTATTGTTATTAGCAGCTTGAATATTTTTAAAAAGATGGGACAGATAAATTTTAACATCATACTGGTCATTAATTGTGTTTGCTAAGCATAATGCTATTGACAGTAAATACAATGGTTGGCTTCAACAGTCTATAGGGGAGGATAATATTTTATTTATTTATTTATTTATTTAATGCTTTATGCACAGGTAAAAATAACACTGCACAAAGGCGGACTTAATGCCATAGGCATTTTCTGCCAGTCTACCTTAGGGTGATGCAGAGACAAACATGGTGGGTGCAACGTAAAATAAACGAAAATTGGAAAGAAAAATAAAATTCAAGATCAAGTAATAAATACATAGATACATACATATATTATTATAAACCATAAAAGAAAACATACATATTGATATACTGCGTCAAAATACACAAAAATACGAAATAGTGAAAAACGAATCCAGCAAGTCATCGCTGGGCCAATTCTGCCAACTTCCCACGAATGTGATCACGCGCCTTCACTTAAAAACCTTCAATATTTTGCAGTGGATATAGTTAATGTAAGGTTTCATATACTTCAATTTTATTAATGTGGGGTTGCACTGAAGCTTTTAAATCTTTTACTTATTTCGAGAGGTATCTTCAACTACTTTATCTTTGTACGGAATTTTTTTGGAAAGCAATGAACTGAATATTAATTTAATAATATTATTTCCATAATGTTTAATCAAATGTTATTTTCCAGCGTTGGAATATGCAACCTCATTATAATTTCGCCCGCCACTCCACGCAACAGCTATATTAAGGCTACGACTACGAATTGAAATGTTGGAGGAAGGGAATTAAAATTTACTCAGCAATTACAAAACATTCGGAGCTTATATTATGTACTTCATTTACCATGCCTTTGACATCGTTTTCGTAATTGCTTTACATGATTGGTTAACTTTTACAGCAGACGAAAAATATCTAAAACTGTTCTTTAAAAGAGATTTTCATTTTCATTGTACAGGAAAACGATACAGATTAGAGCCTTTTAATTTCCTGTGTAGATTAGTCTAAACATACACTTCAATATGGTAAATGTTTTGACGCAGTACGTACAAGCTAGCCCGAGCGCGTTTTTGTATGCAGCCGATGTGAGATTTATTGTTTATCATTGCATCGCCTTAAACAAAATAAACTACGATCTCGTAGTACAATCGTAATTTCAGTTAATCCACTGAAAGCCCAAAATAACCCTAAAAGGGTACAATCTGGTCGCGGGTACAAACAGAACATTTGTGGTTGACCTCCGCATAAACCCTTTTTACGGTATGAAGAAAGATCAAGTTTCTACATCAGTAGTTCCGAACCTTTATTTGACCAAGAACCACTAGGATACTTTAGTATCGAGAATTTGTAGATAAACTTTAATCATAAGTTCTAATTAAACATTAGACTTAATAATATTGTTTTTTTTATAATTGAGAATTTTTTATGAAAATTTGATGTGATTTTTGAGCTTGCTTTTTACATGTTACAATAATTATTCTATTGCTAAATAAATATTATTATGGGTTTATAAATTTGTTTTTGCGGACCTTAATTCAGTTCTCGCCTCTCTCGCAGACCCCTGGTGGTCCACGGACCACCCGTTCAGCACTATTTTTAACCCCCGACAGAAATGAGGGGTGTTATGAGTTTGCAGTTTGTATCTGTGTATCCGTGTATCTGTCTGTGGTATCGTAGCTCGAAAATGGAGGGACCGATTTCAAATCATTAAAAAAAAAAAAAAAACTTGTTTAATTGGTAATCATCTTAGCTATGTTTAATTAAAATATTTTCAGCCGTTCAAAAGTAACAGCTCCTTTTCTAGTTGGAGTCTAGTATACATTATACGCACAGATGCGATAACTAAATAGGTACTGAAACAGTAGGTTCTATGTTTGATTCTGTTTATTCATCATCACTACGCTGATGCAGTACAGATTGATGCATGAAACAAGTTTTCAGCACTTAAGTTTTCACTGTTAGAGCCACGAAAAATAAAACAAAAAAACATACGCGTCGAATTGAGAACCTCCTCCTTTTTTTTGAAGTCGGTTAAAAAGAAAGGGCAAGTGTGTGGAGCGAGTGTGCCATAATTATGCGGAGCTATGCAAACTTCGCAATAATTTGTTTTCAGTATAGCATTATTGCATTCCGAATTTGTTCTTAACTGATCTTTTTCGTCTATAGTAAAATTGCTTTTGTGACCTGGGATATATCAATGCCCTTTTCGTTGGTGGTATTTTTTCTTATTTTTTATTTTATTTCATTGTTAGAGCAGTAGTAAAGATTTGGATTGTATTAACCGTCGAGTTATGCCCAAAGAATTAGAAGAATTAGGTCTACATAATATGAACGATCCTGAGGGATGAATCCCGTTTCTTTTGACAAAATAATTACATTTCTGTATAATTCAGAAATTGATTACAATATCACAAGTATTCGGCAGTGGATTCTTTGAAACAACATTACATTAAATGCCTTCAAATTCTCATTAAAGATTATTACTAATCAGATTATTATTATTAGATATATACATATTCATATACATACATATAGGTACCTATACACATTTTTTTTTTTTTTTTTTATTATTTCCTTTATTTAATTTTTAACATACTTTTATATATTTTTAAATAATTTTACAATTAAATAAAAAAAAGATTATAAAAACATTTAAAAATATAAAAGAGTAGTAGGCCACCGGCATCGGGAACAGGGTCCAAGCTGCCGGTGGTCAGGGCTCTAGAGAGAGAAACCTCCTGACAATGCGCGCAGTGTCAAGGAGTACTGCTTTCTGAATCAAGCCCTTGATCCAGCCACCTAGCGAGAGCCTCTCGAGGTGTTGGTCGAGACTCTTGGCAATTAAGCCATTAGCCGTTACGACTATCGGCACAATGATTGCTGACTCCACGTCCCACATATCGACAACCTCGCGAGCCAAGTCCAGATATTTGATTTGTTTGTCTTTTTCGGCTTTTACGAGGTTCTCATCATGTGGGACGGTAATGTCAACAATCATTGTACGGCGTGCTGATCTATCTATCACCACTATGTCAGGCTTATTGGCGACAACAGTCCTGTCAGTGATGATAGATCGATCCCAATATAACGTGACATGACCATTTTCGAGAACTGGGTCGGGCACATACTTGTAGTACGGTACTTCAGAATCCACAAGTTTGTATTTCAAAGCAAGTTGTTGGTGAATTATCCTGGCCACTTGGTTATGTCTATGCAAGTATTCACCGTTAGCAAGACGAGAGCAACCCGATATGATATGTCTAAGGGACTCGCCGGGACAGTGGCATGCCCGACAAATGTCAACCGTCCCATCCTTTATAATATATTTCCGGTAGTTGTTCGTCATTATAACTTCATCCATAATTGCACAGACAAAACCTTCGGTTTCCCCAAACAAGTCCCCAAAACGTAGCCAGGCAATAGACGCTTTAAAGTCAACATCGGGCCCATGAAGGGCCCGATAAAATTATTATTATTATTATTAGATTCATACTATTCAATTGTTACCTGTTGTAATTGCCTAATAAATAAATAAATAAATATTGAATAAATATTGATTGATGATTACCTTTCCAGCCAGTAGCTACACATTCTTCATACATCATTTTATTAAAACACATATTATTGCTTTGGCAAACGAATTTGTTCTTTTCCTTCTAATATATTGAGTTTTTATTATAATATCCTAATATAACCGAAATATTACTTCTTCTTAGAATCAATTTATTTGTATGTAGTTATTTCCTGTTTGATATCAATAAATAATAACATAGGTACCCAGTTATAGGTAGGTCTAGGTACTTCAATTAATAGATAAGTTCATACATTTTTTTAGTACATATTAAATATGAATTTATTAATTTAATATGATTATGTTGTAGGTTCTGACCTCAACTAATGCTAAGAATGCATATTATTTTAATCAAAGTTTCAAGCAATGACATTTTACAAATTTGTAAAATGTCTACTTGAGCTAATAAAGTTTAGAGACGTTAGACCAAATTGATATTTCCAATAAAATATTTCTAAAAATTCCCAAGTCTGCGCTTTTCTGTGTCCCCTAAATCATATTAAAAATTCCACATTTCTCAGAACTTAATCTTGTATGAAAAACACCTAACATCTATCAAAAACATTCTGGTCAAAACATTTGAAACGATTAAAATATTTTCTAACAAAGCTAGTATTTACCAGGCGCTCATAAAGAAACGGAGCAATTTGAATGCAAAGTTAAGGTTGATTTATGAGTTTTAAGGCCTCTATTCACTGGCCCGTTCACGCATCCACCAATGGTATTTGCATGACAAACATTTGGAACGGAGCGTAAACCTCGCAGATATTAAAGATGTTTACGGCGGCTTAAGCTGCGTCTACAATAGCGAAGTTTTTGGCGGTAAAATTGTGTAGGTTTTAGACGCAAATCCTTTAATGAAAGTCATGTTTGAATATGAATAAGAAGTATGTTGGTACTATGTATACTCGGATTAAGGTTAGAATTTGTATTCAGAGCGTGATTAATTGTGAATTTAAAGGTGTATTAGTTGTAGTACATAAGTATAAAGAGAGTATTGTGTACATAAGTCGTTGGGACGTATTATTTGTTAATACACATATTAATTTATTGCATTTTGTATGTATTGCTGTAATAAAAACCATTATTTCTATGGTAAATATGGATGAATATTAAGGCCGAAATACAACCTTGTCACGGAGAGCAAAAGTTTTAGAGCAAAAAATATATAAGTACGCTTATCTATGAAGTAAAGTAAAACACATTGCGGTTAAAGGAAGGCCGTATGCAACAGCCTTTAGAGTTAAGTACGTCAATTTACCGCCAACGTGTAACTACAGTGTAAATAATAGAATTACTTACGTCTTCGCCAATCCTCCCGCGCGAAAATATAACTTTTCCAACCGGCATTTTTGGCACAGGCAACTTGCACTCCAGCCCCAGTTTGTACCACAAAGGCAAACCATTTTTTGGCACAGCTCTCACTGGCTTTGGTACAGAATCGATCACTTTCTTTAGCTCAGTGGGTTTCCTGAGCGTCATCAACGTAATGTCGATGTCATCGAGATCCTCGAGCGTCAGCTCCGTTATCTTCTCTGAAGACATTTTGTTTTTAATAATTTATTAAATAATGAATAATTTGAGAAAAAACCGCGACGGGACCGCTTATCGGGTTTACAAAATAAATTTGACAGATATTGATGTTCTATTTTCAAATGTGACACAATGTTGATCGCTTTTTAATTGCTTTTTCTGGCGTGCCAGCATACGCTACGTAATAAACAAAAAGTTTTTATTATGGATTCATAATAAAAACATTTAGGATTTATGACAATCAAAAATCAAACGCGTAATTTTTAAGACGTACAATCAATGACCAAAGAAGCCTATCTTGGTTTCCTAACGTCACTGCGTATAAGGTTCTTGATACAACCCAATACAAATAGTTCCGATCCGCCATTTTTGTTTTCATCTACCCGCAAATGTGAGTCTATGTTCATTTTATCGTTCACGACTGTATAAAATTAAGTTTTCTTTTTGTAATCGTAGTCTTTTGCTGTCTTGTTTTGTGTGATTTCTCGCAACACAAAACTGTGCAGACTCAGAGAAATGGTGATCAACGAACGCGAAGCAGATGTTCTGTTGGTCAACATGGATTTAATGCAGGTCAGTTCTTTCCTTCTTATAGCCGAATATTGCATTTTTCCCATGCATATCTACACGTGACAGCCGGCTTTGTTTCGTATCTAATCAGTTCGCTGTTTAGGGCAACAATAGAATCTACAAAATTAAGTCGAATTCCGTGTGGATCCTGGCAAAGAGGCCACCATCTCTTCGCTCTTGGGTGTCGTAGGCGACTGACGTATTATTTCAATGAGTAGGTAGATATTTGGGCTTCACAATGCCTACACACATTCTTGGTGTATGTAGATACTGTAAGCTCTGTACCTAAGTATATTACTGTAATCTAATATGTGATATCATGTTTATACATGTTTATATTAATTTTTGGATATTTCAAGGAAATGGCATGTGATAATATTGTGTGACTTTAAATACAAAAAGTTATTAAACGAATTTTCCACTAAGTGTTGTCAAGAAGCCAAGTTGGCATTGGCTGAGTTGCCAAATTATCAACAAATGATACCTATCCTCCAGTCTGCACTTGCCATTGCTCCAGCCGATTCATCCCCTTAATTAATCTGGCAGGTCAATGTAATCTCCGGGCATTCATTATTAACATTGCAATTTTCTTTTGGCCTGCATGATTACTATGTAACATTGACTTAGAAACACATGGATCAGGGTCTAGTAAAAAAATCACAGGAAAAGTATACTGAGTTTTTTTTTTGTATTACTAGTGGTCGCCCAGTTGTCGAAATTCGACCGCCATTTTTAGCTTTTTGCACTCCTTCTCCATATAAACTTTTACTAGGTATACCAAATCTCACACTCTATAATATTCTTAAAAAGGGGTATAAAGTTTTCTTTTCACGTTTGATTAATATACATATAGCTATTAGTAGTTAATAATAAATAAATATAGAAATACCAACAAACTGATCAAAACCCTATTATTGATCGATTTTACGCTCGCAATCCTCTACTGTTGTCTCATTTACTTACATGAGGAAATATAATATGCGGCTATCCCTTTTGGGCATTTCAAAGCCATTAGGCCAGGTAATCCCCCTAAGAGACGCATTGGTAGAGGCCAGGGCTTTATTTGAAGCCGACGAGCACACGGGACCATCATTATGAGCTTTAATCATCTTAACACGTCTCATTAATTTGCATGTGATTGTATGTTTGTAAACTGTCCCCACTGCACAGGAGAAATTAAGAGAAGGGTAGTGTTAAAAAAATACACACAATTTTTTAACCGACTTCAAAACAGGAGGACGTTCTCAATTCGGTAGCATTTTTTTATGTTTGTTACCCTGAGATAACAAAATAACAAAATGAGGTAAAAATCTGTTTATAAATGAAGGAGATCTGAATCTCCTTCATTTATAAACCGATTTGGAAAGTTCTTTGGATTGGTCCCATGGAAATTTTACCAAAATTTAAAAAGTAAAACAAATGGAAAAAAAATAAATGCCGTATGTCAGCCAAGTAAACGAAATTGCGTATTTTGCTTTCCTGTGACTTTTCAGTGGTGTTTACGGTTACTAGAATCTATTCTAGTAACCGTAAACACAGTTCAGGTCCAGGCAGTTCATTGGGTCTACCCAATGAACTGCCTACCTTCCGACTTCATCATCACACCGACGGCTGAAAGGGTATTTGATCTAAGCGTCATTTCGTTTTCATATTTTTATTTTTAGAACAAAGAATCTTTACTATGCAAATACACGATGAAGTCGGTTATTACCATAGACTTAGGATATTTTCGTTTCCCTCAAGATTATACTTTTTTTTAAAGATTATTCTAACTCCACTTTATGCCATCCCCATCTCCCGTTATGTATTAAATATGTAGCATATATAATGTCACATCAAAGTGATCACTTACCATCAGGTGAACCGCAGGTTCATTTGCCTCCTATACTGTAAAAAAGCACAATATAAACTTACTATTAAATTTCCCGTGAAAGGAAATTACAATTCATGGAAAGTACGCGGCGTATTGCGGCAAACGAAGGGTTATAAGTGACTTTGTACTCCATTGAACTCTCAACTCATGTAATGTTGACTATCTACGAGTATATTAGCACGAAACAAATATAACACGGTGTAATTATATAAATCTAAAACCTGAATATATTATATTCATAATTGACTACTGAAACAATTTCAGTACCTAACTTTTAATAAAAAGAAAGAATGAATAATTATTAATTTGGATGCAAAATTAAGGCACCACATACTATAAAGGTATTTTTTCAAAAAAATATTAAATTCGCCATATCGACTCTCGATTGTGCTAAAGAAAATTCCATACTCTATTAAAGAATTCAAGATTCTATTTAAAAGCACATGAACTCGGAGGAACCGCTACGCGTGTACCGCGTAGGGTACATTAGACTGCCAACGTGTTAAATCATATACCTACAGTATCAGCCAGTCTTCCACGATCCTACAAGAAGACTTCGTGAGTTAATAAACCGAGTGTTATCATTCAATTAGACGTTTGCTGTTAATTAACTCTGTGGCTGGGCTTGATCTAAATTTTTATTGCATTCGGATAATCGGATATTAATGAGATCAGCATAATGAGTGTTTTCGCGTTTAATGTGAGTTTATGGTACATATTTCTGTCTACATAAAATACAGTGCAACATTATTTAGCGATTGTGGAACATGAGGTTATGGATTTGATTCCTAAGTCATACCAAAGGATATTGCTCAAATCGTCCTAAGAGTCGATAAGCATATGACTTACACTATATACTTATTTTTTTTTTTTGGTACAATTTACTGTTATTAGAATCCAACGGACCCCTTTTAATTTTGTTCCTGTTTTAAAGAGTATTGTGGTTGATAATATCAATATTCAGCTCAATTCACAGACCTGGACTGCGCTCCATTGAATTTTTTGACACAGATAAACAGCATCAACAATCAGTCAAAAATCAATCAATTAAAAAATTCGGTTACTTGTTGAATATGATCCAGTATAAAACTATGTGGTAGAATGGTTACGTAATGTCAGGATATGACGTTATAAATGCAAGTTAGTATACTATTATTCTAGTTTATTAAAAGTATCTCAATTGGTAGCACGACGGCGACGCTGGTAGAAGGATCGGCAACACGCAAGTGATGCCCCTAGTATTGCAAGAATCCATAGGTTATGGTAACCGCTTACGATCAGGCGGGTCATAAGCGGGTATGCCAGCCAGGTGGTATAAAAAAAATTGGTTTCGATCGATCAGCAGGGTAATCACGATGCACGCTCGAAATTGTAATCGATTCAATTTTGACAGTTAAACAATGTACATTGCGCAGTACGCTTTAAAAATTATTCTGAACGACAATTCGAACAACGCAATGTAAATTCTTAAACTGTCAAAAATGAATCGATCCCGATTACGAGTGGCTATCATGATTACCGGTCCTTACTCAATACACGCAGTAACAGATCGGTCTTTACCGCTCTCTATACGATTGATCTGGTCGCGATCGACCTCCACATGTACTAATTATGAATAAGTAGATATGTTTTATCTAGAATAAATTACTACTAATTATTTTAAAATAGATCCCGGTTCCACCAAGTTTGAGCATGTCGAATTCTTCGTGATTGCGACTTTTACTTTTGCGAACATATTGTTAATATTCTAATTAGATGATTTTTAGCTAATGAATGTAGAGTACTGGCGTATTTTTTGTTTAGCGTATTCGTCGTTTTGAATAATTCATTTATGAAATGAATTTATTGAACGTTGGTAATGAACCTTATGTTTTGTTTGAACATTATTTTTTTTGGTAAATGTCTCTCACAGTTGACTCAGAGAGCCTTTTTGTTTGCTCCTTGATAAGATTCGGCTTTTTATAGGGCTTGTGAGGTATGATTTTTTTTATTTTTTATGAAGGTTTTGGTCAGACATGATCATGCCACCCTCATAGACACTCTCACAAAACTTTAGGCTTAATTACTTTAAAAGTTTATATACACGGAAAAAACGACTTCGCAGGCTCCATCCGAACCAAGCTTTGAACCAAATTTTTCGGTTGTAAATAGCAAAAACTTGTTTATTTCTAGCCTTTACGTATATCAGTGTAGATATGTAAATTAAAGGAAGAGTTGCCCCTCGATTTCCTGCTTTTCCGCATAGCATCTCCGCCATACAGTAAAAAAACATACAGTGTGCATAACCAGTGATTCCCCAAAGCAACCGCAGTACCTACTAAAATTCACTCCAAAACAAAGTATTTTTTTTATTTTGTATGGCTTGCGCTAGTAAATTAAGGTTGTATTTTACGACGATTTCTTACTTTTGAGGGGGTGAAGTATCAGCCTAAGCCCCACCCACTAGGGGAGCTCCGTTCTCGCAATTACGCAATTGACGTATCAGACTGTGTGACACACGTGTCACAGAATAGCAATATTAATTAGCAACATGCAGTATGACACCAGCAAATACTTGAAAAATATAAATCCAATAATATCGTATACCCAGTGTCCTATATTACGCTAGAAAATCTGTTCCTCCGTTTTGTATTTGTAGATTTTATACCTATTTAACTATCTACTTATAAACTATCAGTCATACCTATTGTGTATGAGTTTATGCAAGTGCACATAATTGTCTCGACCAACATTGGGCATTTTCACACTAAGCCAATAATGCCGTAACGAAACCGATATATCGGCATGACAAACCTGATGACACTGCCAATGTGTGTGTAATGTTAGAAGAATAAGCCAACTCAAATCCATGCCTTGAGATAATAACCTACTCTCACCCACACCTGTAGGCGTCGTCCGTTTCCGTAGTCATACCTACTTAAGTTCGTTCACAGGGTTGATTTTTTACCAAAAAATAAATTGCATATTCATAGATCAACACCATATTCCTAGTTCAGATTCCTCGCTATGTATGCAGGTGAAGAGCATCAAAATTGAAAGAAAGAAAGAAAAAACATTTAAATCGGACTCGCACACGAAATTACATAAACACACAAAAAATTCAAATAATGATAACAATAACCTAACCGTCTAAAACCCTCGACTCTAACTAGAAAAAGAGGTGTAACTTTTGAACAGCTGAACAGATTTTAAGAACCATCCCGATTAAACTAGCTTTCAATTTAAAAAAACTGCATTGAAATCGGTCCATCCGCTTTGAAGCTTCGATGCCACAGACAGACACACAGATTCACAGACACATAGATACACAGATACACATTATAAACTTATATCACCCCTCTATTTTGTCGGGGGTTAAAAAAGTCCTGCAAGAGGCCAAAGAAAGTCCCTATCTCAGCATATCCTGACAGTTAATCCTGACAGATAAAATAAATACCGCAGCGCTGGTTTTCGGATAGGACCGTGGTGATGCCACGGACAACCACGATAACTAAAAATAAATATAATTTTTAAAAACGTTTTCTTTCCTTCTTTACATACTATCTATCTATCTCTCTCTAACTTCTAAATTTTATTAACTACGGACATGTATCATTCAAATTCGAAGAATTTACAACAAAAAACCACATAGTAAAAGTTATGAAATTTGGTTCTTGTTCAGAAATAGTACGCATTTCTTTTTTTTGTGGCTAGTTTTCCTAGATTATTATACCATTTTGGAATCTTGGATAGTTGCGTCAATTTTTAAAAAAACTTGCCATGGTAATGTCTGTACTTTTTTTTACACCACGATGAGTGAAAGTGGACCAAAAGTAAAAATCTTTCAAAATTTTAGGGTAAAAAATAATTTTGATTGATTTTTGTGTCAAATCTACAGGCATTCTGGGATTTTTAACGATTGTGGTGGATAGCAGTGCTACTTAGGTTGCCGGTACAAAAAGAAATTCAGAAATATCTGAAACATTGTGGTCATGGTAATTAAAAATATCTTAAGGGGTGTAAATTTTTGAAGGATTTCAATTATTTTATGTAACTTCTTAAAAATTGAGATGTTTTTAAATTTTCTTTTTGTTCTCGAGTAGTCATGAGCTGGTCAACCCTCTGGTGCCCGCTTATCGTTGAATTTTGGGACATGGTGTATATAAAACTTCATACTCTTTGTTCTCAACACTACAAATTGTCGTACTGATTTTTCTATACTACATCCTATAAAATGAATTCTTGACGGAGATGTCAAGAAATTATTTTAGCATATTGATTTTTATAAACGAAATACTTAGATTTTCTGAATAAAAGGCAAGTTACTTATACTTCCTGTTGCTTTTTAATAATTTTTTTAATGATTTTACTGTCATTCTTTCTTTTGGTTTTGAATAAAGTGTAAGCGCAGGAAAGTCAAAAAAAATTGCACAGGTCCGACCTCGATGCGCGCCGAAACGCGACTGATTGATGGCAGAGATGACAGAAATCACGAATTTTGTGGTTTTTATCAAATTGTGACCAATATACGTAATATTATAAAAAAATAACAACCGATTTTGGTTGGTATATTTGCGACCAATATTGTGATGTAAAAATTATTTGAAATAATATCATGTTTTAGAAATAATCTTGTAAACACTTTTTTAAAAGGGGTAACTATGCGATTTTTTTTTATCGAGCCAACTTCATCCAATCATGTATCGGACAACCGTGCAGAGATTGTCACATCTTCAAGTTTGATATATATTTTTTTCAGGACAAAGAAATAAGAATTTCTATTCAAAAAATTGTAAATACAAATCGGTATTTGCGGCATTCCTGTAAAATACCCCCTTAAGCATGTCCACTATACTAAGCCGAATTTTCGATTTGTTTTGGAGTGAATTTTATTACTGCGGTTGCATTTGGGAACGGACACTGAATCACTTTGCAAATTTTGTGCACTACACAATTGGCACTACATAAAAAAATATCCAGTATATGGACATATTAGGGTGTATGTTTATGCTCATTGACCTATACAATGCATCCAGTCCCTTCTTACAACGCCCACGGGAGGAGTTGAAGTGCCTTATTCTTAGCCCAGCAGCCGTAAATAGGTTACAGTGATACTCATAGATATACTCGTAGGCTCGGAGAAACGGACACATTTATTCATACAGGTGGTTGCAAACTGTGCCAAAGTGTTGAGTGAGATGGAGATAGTACTTGGAGATTTTCTCACTCGATATGAGGAAGTAATCGTCGAGATTATGTACAAAGTATAATATATTATTGAACGTAAAAAATTGTATTTAAATAATAAGTGCAGTTTAAAAAAAAATATATATAAGCAACTTTTTTATAGCAATTTGCGGGACACACGTCGAGACGCAATTGAATTTTTGATTATGTCTATCGTAATTGTTTTATTATTATAATTTATGAATCACTTACGTGACGGACTGTACATTTTTTTCAAAGCAAAAAAATAATTCTGGTTCTGGCATTTATTTCTCATAAGAATATACATTAACATCCGTCTGAGAAACACAATATTGACTTACAGCAAACATATGTAAATTACATATTTTTACCTACTTTTGCGACTTCACCAAAACATTACGCAACGAGCAATCCATTTCAGCTCAAACTGCAGCCGTTCATTCGTAATATACAAAAACCAAACCGATATACAAAAGAACATGCTCCAAATGAAGAGTGGAATGCAACTTTGTTTACATTTACAGAATTCCGTAAATAAACGCTGTAAACGTTCCTATCGGCGATTAGAACGCGCGGTAAAACTGTGTTGCACATTGCAAAACGGTGGAGCACTGTGTGAAAATTGCGCAGAATGGCGGCGCGGTGTGCCCACGGCTGTTCAGAGTTCAGACGAGTCCTAGCCGCCAAGCGACGCTCGCGTACTTTCCGCTGCGGCACCGCCTCCCGTCGTGCGTGTATATCCAATAAAAAAAAACTTCTGAAAACAGTAAAACCAAGTGATGGTTCTCATATAAATGGAGAAAAAACCCCAGTTTTTGTGACAAAGTTTTATGTTTGTAGGTGCATCGAGTGCGTTTGCTGTAAACAACAATTGTTTACGAATGCCGCGCGATTCACGTTTATTATAAAGGTTAAGTTTGTTGAACTTACATTTGGCACGAGCCAGCCTTATGACGTCACATGTAGTGCAGCGCTAACTAGATTAGATACGCTAAGCCAGTATACTGTAACTGAGGTAAGGCCCGCGACAGACTTGGAGGACATGCAAAGCCTGTGTCATAATACAATTTCATTCATACTTAGGTCGCTCGTTCAAGGCCTGTCGGTGGTAACTAAATAGTCGTGTTATGTTATCAGTATTTTCCGGTGTTATTAAACATTTTGCTCGATGTCGTGATGTATGTTATAAATGAATAACTATGTTGGAATCGATACAAAGTTATGTGGATATTAATACTAAATAGGCGGATTAATATACATTATTACCTCGTTACAAGTTATAATACATACTCGATGTTTATGTATGTAAAACATGACCTGTGTAAATAAAACGTATCCAATTTAAAAACACTCATAGACAATTTCTTCTAAACGTTTGACAGTCAAACTTTTTCCATATTCAAAGAAAACTTTCCTTTGAGTTCCCTAAAGTATCGTGTCGTATATTTTAAAGTTTTCTTCTAAGTAAATACTTTGGATACTTAAGTACCCACTTATAATAAATAAACGATTTGATGTAATCTATTTATTTATTTATTTGCCATGACATCGAATGATTGAAATAATAGAGTTCTTTTTAATTAAATACATGTCCTTTAATGAGTAAAATGAAAGACATTTTTCTAGGTAGCATGAATTTGTAGAAAAATATGGAGCATAGTTAGATCTACATAGAAAGCGGGTTTCTGACGTGCGTTCTTGCATATAAGTTTAATGATATTGAAGATTAAATAAATATTCTGATACAATACGGTCCTGGAGTTATTGTACTTATCATTATGAACAACTTTTACTAACCTGATATCACGAGAAAGTGTCTGCTGTTCATTTAGTCGATTAATATTTAATTATTTATATGGAACAGCTGTTTTTGTTTTCGTGATTTCAAGATTGTTCCCAAAGTAAAAGTTGTTCATAATGATGAGTACAATAACCGCTTAAAGGAATCAGGACTATAAAGGTAGGATCTTGTATAAATAGGATAGGAATTTTTTTATATCCACTATTCAAAAGTGTACAACGAATGACTATATGGAGTCATTCCTTGAATAGTGGATTCTATTCTATTAACTTATGGACGTTATTAGAATAGAATAATAAGCGTCGATAGTAGAAGGAAAAAGGCATAAAAAGCTTATTATAAATAATCGTTGCCCTCAATTTACCTAACATACCTATATGATTATAATTATTTATAAATAATTTAAAAGAACCATTACACTAACTTATAGAATCGATCTTTATTTCATGTAAACCAGATACAGGCACTTATGAAATGTCGAGACTCCGCGCGGTTTCAAATGAGGAAAGGTCCTATGGGGAAGAACCAGCAAGAAACTCAATGGAAATTCTTTTAAAAGAATAGATTACAATCTTGATTAGTACAATGTTGTGGTTAGAGCTGCGAGAATAATGTAATTCAATGTGAATAAAAGAATAGAATAATGATTTGCCTCTGAATAAGCTTGCCATGGCAGTTACAAGCTGACCAGTCCCGACAGACGGCACCCGTTCACGAGCATGACGCTTATCGCTTGCCAATGTATAGTATAAGTACTGTAGACTCAAGAGGTAATAAATTAAATAATAAACCGCTTCTATATCTCCTTTATTAACAAGCGTCTGTGAATATTTACATCATAGTGCAATACGAGTAGGCCCAAGTTCACCGACAACATAACGGAAGATTATATCAAAATCTGCCGTTTACACATGGATTTTTGTATTGGTTATCGGCCAATTTAATTTTTTTAAACATATTTTAGATACATAACTTTCAAAGTCAAAGATTTTGATTTCAACTAGGCCTTTGCAGGTACTTTCTAAACGTCGTGATTCTAGGTACACGGTTCCAAGTGGGTTGGTCCTGGAGAAGATACCGGAAAAAAACTCCATGGATACTCTTTTCATAAAATCAAGTTTACAATAATATCTGGGGTCGCGGCAGCGGCCCCTGCTAAGCAACGGATCGCGCGATCCGATGGCAACAACCCTAAAATTCGACCTGAATTTTGACCTGTCGGAGAAGAATCGAAATGATACTTTGGTCTTTATCACACTAGGTATAGATATTGTTTCTGCTCTTTCGAAATATTATAAGTGAGAAATATAATAAATAAATAAATCCAGCCCATTGCTGTCCTCTAGGCACGGGCCTCCTCTTGGAATGAGAAGGGTTAGGTCTTAGTCCACCACGCTGGCCTAGTGCGGGTTGACGGACTACACACATCATCGAGGACTTTATGAGACCTTCTCAGATGTGCAGGTTTCCTCACGATGTTTTTCCTTCACCTTTATTGCAAGTGATATTAAAATTCTAATCCGCACATGAATCCGAAAACTCAGAAATGCGGGCCGGGTTTGAACTCAGACCCTCCTGCATGGAAGGCAAACGTTCAACCGCTAGGCTATCACTGTGAGAAATATGTTTTATAATATTCAAGCGGAACGGGGCAATACGTAGGGAGATTAATAACGTAAATTAGGAAGATTACGAGAGATATTCAGCCTAATGACTCTGTTTCAATAGCGTATCCAGGGTTAAGAGGTTCCTTTCTTTACTACTTAATTACCTACAGTACAATTTTCATCAGTTATCCTTACTTAATCCATATAAAGTACGTAACTATACAAGGTATGTTTTCAAATTTTAAATTTCTTAAGGTGTTTAAATGACATTGAAATAGGTCGATCTTTAAAAAAAATTAACGACAACGTTCGCAATTTTTTTCTTCTTTTTTAATCTTTGCGCCTCACTAGGATTTCTCCTGTATCGGGGGTACAGTTTACAAGCAAACATGTCACATGCACACACTGGAATTGAATAACGTCACAGCAGCTAAAATAGACGTGGATGTTACTGTGATAAGATAAAGTATTGCATCCGTTGATCTAGGGATTTAAAAAGGCCGCTTTAAATGAGTCATAATTTATCCACTCATATGACAAAATATCCACATAATTGACGATTCTTAATATCTTTCGCGAATGGTTCATATTCAGAAATATTTTCTTTGAGAGTTACTATGGTGATTCGAAGATGAATTACCTACGTACCTAATGTGTGTCCTTTGATAAAATTATTATAGAAATAATTCAAACATTATTTTGCACCAGGGTATTAAATGTAACTTGAATTTAAACAAAGTGTTCGGATTACTAGCACTCTATATTTCCCTTTGTACTGAGACCCAAAAATAAAAACCTAATATTTTCAGACTTAAAAGGTAAATTCAGTTTGAGGGTATCAACCCTATGATTAACATTCTTCTGTCTCTCAGAAAGACAGTGAGAGACAGGCGAATGTTAATCTTAACAGGGAATGCCAGACATTCAATACATCGACGTCTCGCCTAAAGTAAGCCAAGTTTAGATAATAAACGCTTGATGTGACAGAAACTTTATGGTCCGGTAATAAGGTCTTTCTTAGTGATTCGCGTGTTATTGACACTACAAGAGCGCGCCATATGATAAGCACATAAATTATTATCATCTCAGTTTAGTCCATAGAAATAATAAGTAGGGCTGTACAACTAGATAATAAGTCTATGGTTTAGTCTTATATTAAAAAAAAAGGAAAATCCTAAATCGAAAATCATAAATTTTTATTAGTTTATTAAAATCGATCCCGTACTTTTTGAGTTTATTCATTACAAACAAACAATCAAATCTTATCTGTTTTTAATTTTAGTATTTGTAGATGTCGTTAAATATGTAGAATAGTAGGTTGAAAAAAACATACAAATAAGTACCGCTTACTACAGAAAGGTTAATTCGTCAACTTTTAAAATAAAAGTGTAGTGGACATTTCAGGCATATCAAAATATTACTTCGGATGACACGTCGTCTCCTATTTAAAATAAAAGTGTAATTCACATTTCAGGCATATCAAAATATTACTTCGTATGACACGTTTCCGATGACTGTTAATTTTTTTTTTTCAAATTGCTACAGGAATTTATATGTGTTTGACATTGGCCCAATGGCTAAGCGATTGGATTGCTGTGCTATAACGTACCTATTGTGGGTTGGATTGGATGCCGTATGGAAAATAATAATATATGGGCTAGATAGTTTTTCCGGGTGTGGGTGTATGTGCGTGTGAGATTTATGTTTGACTATCACTTGTGATAACGGTGAAGGAAAACATCGTGAGGAAACCTGCACATCTGGTTGGGCCTCATAAAGTTCTCGATGGTGTGTGTAGTCAGCCAACCCGCACTAGGCCCGGCCAGCGTGGTGGACTAACCCTAGCCCTTCTCATTCTGAGGTGAGGCCCGCACACAGCAGTGGGACAGTAATGGGCTGTATTTATTTTTTAAAACACTGCCTAATCTAATATCTAAATCCTAATTTAAAATATTATCTTAAAATCACAGTAATAAACTTACTTTATCATCGCTACATTTCTGTTCGATCGCTTATTTTCCCAGACCATTCACCGCAAGCTGCATTATCGCGATAACTCTAATCCCCAGACCTCCCAGACATATTACCGGTAGTACTGACCGCTCTGAAGCTAAAAATAAAAACATCACAGTTCCTCCATGCACTACAATTGACCGGACATATTAATTCCCAGCGAGTTCTGTTGATGTTTCAATATTGATGTATTAAGGGCCATTGTACTGGTTCATGTTATTCATTCTTTTCATGTCAATGGGAGTTTTAGTTATTACAGGAAAGGGTTATTAGATATGTTATCAGTTATGTCTAGAGCACGCAGTAATTTAATTGCAATTACCAATCCATCTGGCAAGCAGATTAGAAATAAGTAAATAAATAAAAACATTTATTAGATATCACATAATGACAATAACACAGACAACAAAAAAAAATTAAGTTCAAAAACTAAAACCCGTCTATTGAAAAGTATGAAACAAGAAAATATCATAGTGATATTCTGGGGATAAAAAATCGCATGAAAAAGGTTTTTTTTTTTGCAAAGTTGTTCATTATTATGAGTACAATCATGACTTAATGAATCTGAAACGACTTTTGAAACCCAATTCCGAGAAATCTATTATATTTTCATTTTAATCGGAATCGAGCGGAGAGGTTGAAATTCACAAATTCACCGTATTAGGTAGGTACAGTGTGGAAATTCGGTGTTATTTTTCCTGGATCTTTTACGACTCCCACGGGAAAGTAATCGAGTGGGACATTGCTACTAATGGAGATTATACGGCTACTAGGAAGGTATCAGATATGTTACCTATCCGGGGACACTGCTCTATATAAATATTGAGTTAAAATAGACAAATGTGAATTTGATTATATTATATATGCATTGATGCCTCGCTGGACACGGGCCTCTTCTTAGACTGAGAAGTTTTAGATCTAAGTCCACCACGATGGCCTGGTGCGTATTGGCGGACTACACACACCATCGAGAACTTAATGAGGCCCTCTCAGGTGAGGAGGTTTCCTCGCGATGTTAATCAAATTGCGATCGGATAAATTGGTAAAAGTCAGAGATGCGGGCCGGTTTCGAATTCAGCCCCTCCTACATGGAAGGCAAGCGTTCAACCGCTAGGATATCACTGCTTTTGGCAATTATTTCACTAGAAACTTGAATTAAAAGATTAGGGATATCGCACTAAATAATGGTTTAAATATAGATAACAAACGTAAATAGGCCGCAATCAGAAACCAGACTATTTCAATTTTATTAACTAACTACATTCTCAAATTCAAAGAACTCATTCTGCAGCTAATAACCACACAGCGACAATGCGAATAACTTTTATTAATTTTAATAAAAATCAATACGCAGACAAACGCCTGAATACCGATGAGGCGACCGGCCCTGGCGATCAATTCTCTGTTTTCAATACATATCAATTGGTGGCATTGGTGTCAGTTGTCCGTCCGTTTGTTGCACCGGATCGCTTCGGTATCGGCCGATTGCTACCCGATATATTTATAGAATTACTTGAGTTGTTGCACTTGCGTACTTAGATAGATGTAGGTACTTCTGTATTTTATTGTGTATAGCTATTGCCCGCGATTTCACCCACGCGTTTAGTTTTTATCCAAATAAAATATATCATATATCACTCAGAGATAGTGTGGCTTTCTTTAAGTGAAAGAATTTTTAGAATCGGTAAATTCGTTCCAGAGTTATATAAACAAACAAATAGACAGGTTTTAAATCATTATAATATTTGTATAATAAATTATTTACGTATCACATCATACTATATTCCAGAACATCTCCCATCTCTGTGCCACTGGTATTGTCGGTTGATATTAATTGATGAATTGACTAGGAGCTGTGAACATGACTAGAGCATGCAGTTCCGTTAGTAAGTTATTGTACATCAGTTATGAGTGAGATGTTCTTACAGAATAAGTCCAGATCCAGTCCATTAACACATAGGATTTTTCCGGGCAGATGGATGTCAGATTTTTCTTACATAATCAAGGTGTGGTGAAGCTAAATAGCCTCCAACCTTATATAAAAATATATTTAAGCGACAATGCAGCTAAGGGCGTCCGATAGTGGAACACGGGCCTCGGCTTAGGGCTGATGGGGCAACAAAAGAGGGCTTGCTGTGTATACAAGACACAGCAAGCCCTCTCTTGTTGTCCCATACTCTGTATTATTGTTATCTGGTACATATTATTATTAGGGGGCATATTTAATAACTCTGGCACGGGCTGGCACGAGCGAGGGTCGGGGAGGATATGGAACGGGTCGGTCGACGAAGACGGTATGACGGTCAGCCCTGTGTAGTGTGGGAAGTTGGTCTTGATTTCCTAGCTAATCGGAGTCTCTCCTGTTGGAGACAGATTTCGTCGTCTGCATAATGATCCCTCTATATGTAGTAATATGCAATTTTGTAATGTTGTCTCAAATCTCTAGCATCTTTCTTAAACGGAAAAATATTGTGTTCTTTAGGTACAATTAACAAGAGTTCTTACTAACTTATCAATATGCTAATGTCATTGACTTTGTAGTCATAGAACCATTATGTATTCATTCATTCAAATTATACATTCTAGAATATAAAGGGTACTTACACAATGAGAATGAAGTGGGAGTTTTGTGGCTTCGTCTCTCTTTCACCCCTTTCTAGATATAAATTATTACTTACTATAACCATCCTGTTATTCTACGTCATTAAACATATTGCTAATGCTATGATTTTACCTTTCCATTTAAACTGAGCGTTAAAATGTCGATCGGTTAATCTGGTTTTAATTTTATTATTATCAGCATAATTATAGTAATTCTCATTGTTATCCATCATGCAGGCTCAGTCTGGATTTAATTAAATTAATAGATAATAGTATTATGAAATGCATCGCAAGTGCAAAACCCAATGGAAGAGGCCCGTGCCCAGCACTGGGATGTAAGTGATTGAACAATATTATAATCCAGTCCATTACGGACTGGAATATAATATTGTTCAATCACTTTATTTACCGATAAACAATCTCAATAAGTTACTCAAGACAACCTTTGGAGTCTGTAGCCGAGGATGGGATGGGATGCAAGCGAATTATGTGTTGCTATATTTTTCACAACAGTGTTGCCACCATAGAGATAGTATATGTTGCTACATACAAATTAATAATTCGTCGATTATAGACTATCAGCGGCGTGGACAGATGTTTCTTATAAGGTAGGCAAAAACAACCTAGTGTTATATTATCATGCTTTTGATTGGCCACCTCACCCTTAGAATTAAATTAACTAATATTACAGACATATTAACATTCGTATTGCTTAATAGGTACTTAATTAGGGTAGGCCTAGGCAGTGTCGTTTTGTTTTTATAGAGTGCACGCCACTCTAGACTATGCTAACAATATCGACTCCATATTCCAACTAAATTTACAGTCAAACTTCACAGCATTCCTTGCAAATCTTGTCTGTTCACAAGTAAAGAGAACGGGAACCATTTGGCTGTCAATTTGCAAACCTCTCCGGCTTCGTCTAAATTCATTGGATCCACTCATGCGAGCTTCAGTACACTTTGTCGACGCTCGCACAGATTTCATTTATAGTGTCTTGTTGTGATTCAGTATTTAGTAGGTATTTACCTATCATTTTTCAGTATTTGTTTATTTTATTTATTAAAGTATTGATAAAATATTGTTTCTATGGAGGGAAGTAAGGAGGCGATTTTAATTTGAAGATTAATAATAATTATGAATATTAGGAGATTCTTTATATTATAATTCCGTAACTGCCCCATTGTTCTAGTAGTTGCAAACGCGGCTGTAAAACAAGATGTGCTAGGTTGGATTCTCAGATGTATAGTGTTGGGTTGGTCATTTTTAAAGTTGTTTAATTTATTTTTCTATTTATTTTTTATTTATTTATTGCACAATGTACACATAGATAAGTCTTATAAACTAACCTGGTACATGACTGGTACAAGGTTTTATTTAAAAATTCGATTACAGCAATTGCGAGTGATTTGCTTTTATCCAAGAGTTCCATTGTCTATCTCCGAAGGTCTTCATCAGATCTTTTCCAAATTTAAATTAGGTAGGCTCAGGAGAATAATATTTCAAAAAAAAACAAAACAATCATTTCAATAGTTTCACAATAATAATAATAATTGGCGAAGAAGCGATGAACGAACATAAAAAAGGTTCTTTTTTGAAGTCGGTATAAACTATGGGTAACATGTAATGAATAAATAATGATACACATGTTTCTCCATAACCTGGCATACAAATCTGAATGGAAGGGACTTAAAAACATTATTGCCGAAATGTGTGTGGTAGATACACCTCTGCTTAACCCTATAGGGAATTCAGGCTTGATGGATGAAAGGATACTTCTAGGAAATATATTATTTCCATGAACTCTAAATAGAATCCTTCGGCAGAAGGAATTGTTAATACTATGTTAGTTTGTCTACCGATCTGTCTTGTTTTCTCTGAAATCCCTCTACAAAACTGGCTGTATTAATTCTATGAAGCTGAGATACTTCTCGGTAATTCTAGAGTATTTTTAACGAGTCTGAGACTCGCCAAGTATTATTGTTTGATGTTTTCTGATTGTCTGTCGGGTCTGATCAGCTTGTAACTGCTATGGCATTCTTATCATTATTATTAACCTATTCTAATTTATTTTTATTCACATTAAATTTAATTATTCTCGCATCAACCACAACATTATACTAATCAAGATTGTAATCTATTACTTTAAAAGACTTTCCGTGGAATTTCTTGCCGGTTCTTCTCCATAGGACCTACTATTTGGAACCGTGCACCTAGAGTCTCCACATTTCATAAGTGCCTGTATTTGGTTTACATGAAATAAAGATCTATTCTATTTTATTGTTCTCGTTGATGACCAAAATAATTGTAGGTCTGGGCTGACAGAGTCACATGAAGACTTATTGTATGTCTAGCTGTTACCTGCGGTTTCACCGTTCGTTTTATTTTTAACTCAATAAAATATATAGCCTACAGGTGTAGACTGCAAACTTCGTTTTTTCCGTGTAGCAATTGCAAATAGCGTAATAATTTCACGATAAATTCCACAAGCGCTAAAAGGAAAAAATGCTTGCTTTTTATTTATTTTACATTTTCTTTGAATCAATGCGCAATATTCATTTAAATTCTTGAATATACCTACAGATTGCAACTGCATATAATTGTTAGCTTGATTCGGATTTGCCTCGGTTAATACTAGAATATTTTAAAACCTGTTTGATATAGGTAACTACCTCGCCTAATACTGACCTAAATGTTCAAGGACTTAATACTTAACTAGATAACAGATAACGGTGTATGCCTGGATTATATATGATGACGTCATGATTGGATCATGTCCATGTTGGATGGCCAATTGTTGCTTTGATACCTACTCGTATGTACTGGCTTTGCAAATGCAAACTACTTGTGTACTGTGTGTTAGAAGAGAAGCGTATCATCTTAATAAGGTTACTATAGAAATTCATCGAATAAAAAATTCCACTTAAGTAAAAAAGTTTTTGCATACCTACTAATTGATATGCTACGTTAAGCTAAATGACTAATACATAATCAGTAGAGTGTAGTGTAAACTAAATAAAACATAAATAAACAGATAAATGAGGAATACAGGTTTCATTTCGCAGTTTTAATATCTTCGCTTGTGCATGAATGTATAAATAGAATTATTATACTTAGAGTTTAATTAAAAGTAATTGCGTTAACCTACGTCAGCCAGTTTTTTACAAAAAACTGGCTGACGTAGGTTAACGCGGTGATACATCACCACGTGAATTTTCTTTAACGGGGAAGAACAAGCGGTATTCATTTTTATGTGCAACTTTACATTATGGGTTTAGGTGAAAAAGGTGCCAAAACAATATAAAATACTCGTAGGTACATTGTCAAAAATTGATAAGTACGGTCCGCGCGCAAGCTCCGAGGAATCGGAGACTGAGGCAGCGGGTACTGTGCGCTGCATCCGACCGTGCGTCGCTTAACCCCGCACTCTCCCAGTATAGTACTCGCAAATCTTTATGAGCCCTGAACTGAGCTCTGAACTCTCTCCCTCTCCCTCTAGCACCTATAATAAGCTTACTATTATAGGTGCTAGAGGGAGAGAGTTCAGAGGGCTCATAAAGATTTGCGCGTACTATACCAATGATAAGAAAGTGCGGGTATGAGCGACAGTCGGGCGCAGCGCACAGTAGAATACAGTACAGAAGACAAGTAGCCCAATATCTAATCGATCTAGCCGGTTTTTAATCTCTCACTAATTATGGGAGTCTCCTGGAGTGACGATACCTTGCTGGTCGTTCATCCGGTATAACAAATTGCAAACCGAAAGTGCATGTCGACACGAAGGAAGAATCTATAAGTTCGATGTTTTGACTCAAAAAACATGGCTTCATTTGCGTAGAGCGTCGAGTGCGAGCGCAAATAAAATTAGGAATTTTTTAATGAGATTTTCTATCAGTATTTCTCTAACGGTATTTTTCCGGAAAATTCCGAACTGTACTTACTCTGACCTACATTTTTTCTGAAGATATGTTAGATTTATATTAGGTGGCTCATGATGAAAAGTTACAGTGATAATTTTGCTGATATTGATATACTCGTATTTGTTCTGTCACTCACCCAATTTAAGAAAAAATTCTTAGAAAAATATGTTCATATTTACTGATAATGTCAACCTTATTCTAAGTTCACATGTTTTCAATTATGTGTGCCACACCTATTACCTATTATCTTATGTTTCATTAAATAAAACTGAATACTCTAATTATCACTGTTTGCTCAAGTTTGCCTCTAATAAATTTTTCATTAATATCTATTATTTTGTGGATAACGGTGCTGGTTGTTTAATTACCTAAAAGTGTTTTATTAGCGTTTGTAATAGTATTAAGCAGTATTACGCAATTGTTTGTTATCTTGAAGACAAAAAAAAAAAAAAAAATACTCGTAGTTTAAAAAAAAACTAAAGAAAACGCTTTTGTCATCCAAACTAAACGTGTATGCAAAATTTCAGCTCAATCGGAAACCGGGAAGTGGGTCAAATTTAACTTCCAATTTTTTTTACATAGTTAGTTACAGGTTAAGCTAATAAAAGCGTTTTAAAAATAACCATAGGAACCTACATGCAAATAGTAACATGTTGATAATTCTTTGATAAAATCACGATACAGGAAAAATCTAAGAGAGGGCCATGGGTTTTTGAAAAAACAAAAACCAAAACTTAAGAATCACAGAAAATCAACAACTATCAGCTATTTAAAATAGTTTTCTACCTTGTAAACTTAGTAATGACTTCCACAATAGTCTCTACTAACACGAAACGACTTCAGAACGACAACCTACTTACTTTTCTTTACTACGAACAATCGTGAATAACGTATAATCACAAGCGGTATATTACCCGCTGCAGTTGTTACGCGGCATTTTTACAAGTATTGCAGACTTTACCACGGCATTCGTTCATTAGCACACAGATTTACGTATAAAGAAAATGGAAAATGATTAAAGAACTGTGCGACACACAGTGGCGACTTGTTAGTAATTGATTCGTCGCTATTTCGATCTTTTGAATTATCCACTCTATGTTTTTCCGTACGTTTCTTGATGCGTTTAATGGATTATTAGGGTAGGTTCAGACATGCGCAACATGCAATAAATACGTTTTAGGGCAGATTTTTCAATTGCAAGATAATGTTTTATCTATCGAATAATGTGGACACTTGACCGATTCTGTATCGGCAAGCTGTCAAAAATTCAAATTTATTCCCTCAGATAAAGTTATCTGGCGATTGAAAAATCAGCCCTTAGAACGTTTTTCGACGTCTCAACACACGTCATTAGATCGTGCAGAAACCACTCAAATGTACGTACTATCAATTAGTTACCGAGTCTATTGCCACTCCCAGCACATAATGACTAAATTGTATCATTATTAAATTTCTAATAATAATATCCTTACCAGTAAGGATATTAAATATTAATTTATATTAATATAGATATTATATTACTATATTCTATTTCCATTTCAATAACGTAGATCTCGTTTATAAGAATATACTAGCGACCCGTCCCTGGCTTCGCACGGATGCAATTTCTCTACTATCCTTACATTATATATGAAAGTATTATACATATAAATCTTCCTCTCGGATCACTCTGTCTATTAAAAAAAACCGCATCATAATCCGTTGCGTAGTTTTAAAGATAAAGCATACATAGGGACGGACAGCGGGAAGCGACTTTGTTTTATACTATGTAGTGATGATGATATACCTCTATAATTAATATGTACCTATAACTTGTATGTGTAGATTTACTGTTAGTTTATATAGGTAAATAAATAAAATGCATAGGCGGCTATTGTTGCCCGTGCCATCCACTTCAGAAAACCCCTCACTCGCCACTTATGACAACCATAGGAAGACGCCGAGAGGCCTTCTCTTGTCTCACTTGAAAATATCTTGCATGGTCCTCGGTCTCGGTTTAACATTTTACTGCTCATTTGTTTAGTGCAGGGGACGTATCAGAATCTTCTATAAAACCATCATGTTTCAGGAACGTTGTGTTTCAAGCATAAAGTAATGTCAATCAAATTCGTACAATGACATTTCAACAATAAGAATATTTTGTCTATATTCTTTGCTCGAAAAGAAAACGAGACGAATGATTTACGATGACATCATTTAACTTCTTAGCAAGACAATATTAAAGTAATCTTACTTTAAGGACGTTATAGTACGAAATTTCGATCTAAGGTTAAAACAATACTGCTGTAATAGATGGTGGTAGGTCCAGTTCTGGCGCGAAGTCCTGGGCTCGATTCTCGGGTTCGGATTATTGGTTATTCTGCGTAAATTCTCATTAGCAGTTCGAATTTTGGTATACAATAGGCTTGCTCCATTACATGGCATTACGACTACGAAAAAGGGCATCGGCATTGTACAAGGAGTACATCTGTACCTCCCTCTACGGGTTATACAGGCGTAATGCTATGGTAATGTTTACGTGTACACAGTTCATTGTAGTACAGCAACTTACCTAATTACTTCTCATTTATTGCCTAGCCGGTAACCTCAGCCGGCCACTTTATAAAGGTCGAGAACTTTGTAAAGAAGAAAAAAATGTTTTGCTTAGAATTTAAATGAGGCTATTTTTTATAGAATAATGGTAAATGCGTTGTATTTTTCGGTATACATTATATTTCGGACTTCGGACGGGATCATTAGGTTTTATAAGCACTTTTTAGGGATCCGTACTCAAAGGGTAAAACGGGAACACTATTACTAAGACTCCGCTGTCTGTCTGTCTGTCCGTCTGTCACCAGGCTGTATCTCATGAACCGTGATAGTTAGATAGTTGAAATTTTCACAGGTGATGTATTTCTGTTGCCGCTATAACAACAAATACTAAAAAACAATAAAATAAATATTGTGGCTCCCATACAACAAAAGTTTCTGTTCTGCGCGAGTCTGACACGCAATTGGCCGGTTTTTTTTAGTTTTTAAATTGTTTACTTGTTCCTTATTTGAAATTGGGAAACTCATCGTCAAGGTAATTTTCAAAAAGCTATTGATCTGTGTGTACTAGAGGTAATAATAGCTCTACTAATATAGAGCTTATGTCAAATTTATATCTCTAGGCAAACTGCAGATAGATAGCTCATTGAAATGTGTTATATTCAGGCTTTTTAGATTAGGGTTAGAAGTTTTTAATAATCAACAAAATTACGACTCATTTAGAAAAAGTTTCTAGAAGTTATAGCACGCAATTTGGAAATTTAAACTAGCCCGTGACTTTGTCTACGTAAAGTTTTAGACTTTGAGTCACAATTTCGGGATCATTTTTGGTTGCGTAGGTAAATGTAAATGAATTAGAGCTAAGTGTTAATAAAAAAATTCATGACATTCTATTATGTGTCGTAAGTCCAATGACCATGTAAATTATTTTGCTAATACTAAGGCCCAACTTCACCGACAACATAACAGGCAATTAGAGCGAAATCAGCCGTTTAATCATGACTTTTTGTATGGCTAATCGGCCAATTTAATTTTAAACATCTGTTATTTTCCCGTTGAAAATAGCCTTATGCTTAACAAAATTGTTGTTTACAGTACCCAGCACAACAGTGTAAAGCTACAAACCAACAATGAAGTAGAAAGTAAACAAATAACAGATATCAGTACATATCAGTGGTAATATCACAGTGTAAAACATATCAAGTGTTAGTGTAATATCAGTGTAACAATATTTAATGTACAATAAGTGATCAAAGTGCCTGAAGATGTCGGAACGGTTTAAAGTGACGAAGTTCGAGGAGCCTTCGGGGAAAACGTATAAGAACTATGGAGCCACGTCCGCGGAGAGCGACGTGGAGTTGAAGGGGAAACTGCTTCCAGACTCAGGTATCATTATCATTCTCCTGCCCTTATCCCATTTTATTTGTGGTCGGCGCAATATGTCTTTTTCTTCCATTCATCTCTATCAGACGTCATTTCCAGATTTACTTCCTTCACATTCATGTCAAGTTTCACACAATCCATCTTTTCTTTCTTTTCTTTCCAGACTCTGGTATATTGTAATTAATGTTGATATTATTCTAAGGCACCCCAATAGTACATAGGGCAAACAATAGATTTTCCATTGTTTCGTCACACGACGGGAGGTCCTGATCATCCTAAGTAACGATCCAAGGACGATTATAAGAGTGATTCAACTTCTGTCACTCTAATTTGTTTGAGAACGTGAAAGAATAGACCACGAGTGAATAGACCACTATCATAAAAATAGTATAAAAACAAACACAAATTAACCCTTTGACCATCAATTCTGAGAAATCTATTATGTTCTTAATTTAATCGAGAGGAGAGGTTGATGGAATTTTACGAAATACGGACGTCTACACCGGCAATAAGCAGCACTATGACACAGTTTTATATACTGTGACTATGAGCCCCCCCCCCCCCCCCCCGTCCATCTGTAATCCGTAAAATTCCGTGTTCCTAGATCAAAACACGGAATTTTACGGATTTTACGTGCACAAGCCCTCTTTCAAGCTGTTGTAACATGGGTTCCTGCTCGCCCGGAAACGACAGGCTTCCCATGTACAAAGATAAAGAAGAATGTGTACCTAATTGTTCCAGCTGCGAGATGGTCACACAAATAAAACAACTTCAGTACACTTAAAGATATAATTTATTTAAATAGGCATTTGGTATGTTGCAGATGTTGACATTGTAGTTACCTACTATATAGTTACTTGTACGAGTTAGTACTTAAGAATAACTAATAAAAGTTTTTGAGGTTATCTAGGAACACATGTTAAATTGAAGTGGCACTCGCTGACACAAAAACAACTTGTCTGCGGTAAACTCTCTAAATTGCAGCACTACTTATCCCTACGACATAAGTCTTGGGATCGACTGTGATCAACCCAAGTGTCAATAAGTAGTACTGCAAAGTTAGAGCTCGGTGACAACCTAGGTTGCTAAACCCAATCTAAAATATAAGTTCCACCAAGATTTCCTTTGCGGCTATGCCACCAGAACACACTAAGAATTTAACCTTATAATTGTTTTAGCCAATTAAATTATCAAACGTAAGAATAAAAACACCATACATAATACTTTGAAACATAGCTCAACGGTAAAGAAGGTTCTGGTTTAATTACAGAAAAATGTAGTCTAAAAGACTATGCAATAATATTATATTTTCCTAACATGCTGTGGGAGTTCTACTACCCATTTCTATAAGAAAGCATGAACAGTTGTGAACAATTTGTAAACCACTCATATAAATAGGTACCAATTTACACCAATATATACCACCAACCTAACATTATTTTAATGTTAGATTATCTTGATTCTAAGTTAATAACAAAAATAGATCCAACCTCAAGCTGTAGCTGTAGAAGCAGAAAGTGCAGTTCAAACCATGTAATAATTGCCACGCGACATGCCAACGTGGTCAGTGTGCAAAGCTTCATGTACCTAGGCATCTTTCCTTTCAATAACGGCAACAAGCGATTTCCATCTTATTTAAGAAATATGCAACAGCAGCCTGAAAGTCACAGAAACAACCATGTCAGAACAAAGCATTATAATAACTTTGTGAAATGGCGTTTGAACAAAAGCAAAGCAACTCACCATACATAAGGTATTTCACTGCATAATATAAATTTATTGGACGATTCACAACATTAATAATTTATATGGGAACTAGCCCATTTTCTCAGTGCTACAAATCCATTGTTAATTTCCTGAGACTAGGAACAAATTATTCGGGAATAATAAATCTGCGTGTGAGCACTTCACGTCTCTTGGGAAAAGGAAAGCCACAAGGGCGACCACCCTCAGATCTAAAATCTACCAACGATTTTGACAGTTTATGAAATCTATGGTAACTATCAAGCTATGACTTTATAAAATTAATGAAAACAAACTGAGAAAAATCCCGTATCTAATTCCATGAAATGAGAATAATAATTCTACATTTCTTGAAGTTTGAAACCACAAATAAACTAACAACCTGACAAAATTATGTACCTCCAAGATAACCAAAATTCTACCATTTGGCAGACTATAAACTACCATTTGTAACATTGAGACAACTGTTTTCACATGAGTTGTCAAAAGACAACCAATCAGCTATCAACGAATATTCCACATCAGAAACTTAAGCCAATGTCAAGCGGCCACGAAATTCGTCTTTATGAGCGCGCTTTTTGAAATTCGCACAGATTACACAACGTTACAATACCCCCCTTCCAATGAAAAGGTTTACAAAGTAAACCGATCGCTGTCCCCAGCGTTCGAATCACAAAAATAAACTACATCGAAATTAATCTGTGCATGAAAAATAATTACCTTCGAAACAGGAATGCTTCAAACATTTAACAACATACCAAAGTAACATTTACTAAAAAAATATTCATCAGACAGAGTCCAACTACTTAACCAAAACTAAAAAAAATTGTAAAGTTAAGAAAGGTTATAAACCCAAAAGAAAAAAAAATTGAGTAAAAAAAATTAGAATTAGGTAAATTTAATCTAATCTATAAATAAACCCATCTGAAACTAGATCGTTCAGAAATGAGTATATAAAAAAATAAAGAAACAAAAATATAAGTAAAATTATGTAAAAATCCTTCTCTCCTGTAATGCAATTCCAATATATCCAACACGTCAGGACTGATGTTACAAACCAAAAAATCACTTCTGTCCGGACGAAAAGTATCAACAACAAATTTTCCTATCTGCTACATTGTTTTGTACCACAAGCACGCTACCATTCATACTGCTAACATACTTCCCTACATTCAGTCACCTTTTGAACGTCACGATTAACGGCAATAGCTCGAACGTCGAGCATAACAACCTGTTAACGCATACTAACACACCCCTTCAGTGATCAAAGATATTATATAAATCTTTGACACCTGCAAAACAATTATGGCCAATTTGTTGTCTATGAAAACTATAAAATTAGGCAAAAATAAGGACAAAGTTTAAAAAAAAAAAAAATATCCGAATAATTTGCCTATATAAAAAAAATCTTCCTACCAGGAAGAGAGAAAGAAAGGAGGAAAACAATTTAACCTTTGAAATCCTTGATTTGCCAAGAGCCTATCGACCAGCCATTCAACCTTTCTAACTCATAAAACAAAAGAGATAAAACCTTAGTCACCCGACACTTTCCATATTTTGGTGCTAGTTTTGACATTTTAAATTTACTAGCAGCACTTTGAATAAAAGTTCGTTTCCAAACCAAATCACCGACAGCAAACTTGGCTGATCTACGGCGCAAATTAAAATGTGTTGCATTTTTGGCATGTGACTTCAACAAATGTTGACGAACGTCTACAAAAATCCAAAAAAAACAAAAACCAAATATAAAAATTCAAAGTACCTTATTCACCTACATACTCGTAATCTTCGCGTGGAACGCGGCACATTGTAGCGTTTAAACATTGAAAGAAATTCCGATCCCGTGAATTGCGTTATATTATCCGCAATCACTGTTTCGAGAACCCCAATGGCAAAAAAATTAAAAAAATTCGCTACATTTATGGTACCTGCACGACGAAGAGGGAACAACTCACTATACTTTGAAAAAACAACAATTCACAACCATGAAAAATGTGAAACCAGCCATGCCTATCAGCAGTAATCTGAAATTCGGAAACGGCTAATAAATCTGTCTCACACACTGCCTCCAGTGGGCATTTAACCAGTAAATCTCTCAACTGTTCTTTGAGTTCTACCATATTAGCAGGAGTGTCTGAACGGATGTAAACCTTATATGTCAGCTCATCTTTAAGAAGAGAATGAAATTGTATTGGTCTTTCCATCTTAGATTGGTGGTACACTTACAATAAGGTATGTATAGTCACAATAGGTTAACTATTTATGACAAAATTAAAGCTATGTGAGAAACTCAAAAAAAATAAAAAAAATATATAAGGACTGTATGTCATGTACCTTATATGAACAACTGAAAAGCAGCTAAGTACTTAATTCAAATCAAATCAAATTAAGTCTCTCACAAAACTATAAGCATAATTAAAATATGCATCAAAACAAAGTAAAAAAAATATAACACAGTACAGAAATTATACTTGCTCAACACTGTGTTTATAAAAATAAAGAACACTACATGTGTTTCAGTTAAAATCTATATCACCTGATAATAGACACGCAATTAAAGTTAATGAACAATTTTGGTTTAATTTGTTGGTTGGTGGTATATATATTTCACAATAATACACTAGTATGGCTTGCTAAAACTAAAAAAATGGCAACTAAAACATCATAATTAATGATACCAAATCCATAATGACAAATTTGTAAATAAACAATTAAAAGTTGGGCGCCATTTGTAACATGGGTTCCTGCTCGCCCGGAAACGACAGGCTTCCCATGTACAAAGATAAAGAAGAATGTGTACCTAATTGTTCCAGCTGCGAGATGGTCACACAAATAAAACAACTTCAGTACACTTAAAGATATAATTTATTTAAATAGGCATTTGGTATGTTGCAGATGTTGACATTGTAGTTACCTACTATATAGTTACTTGTACGAGTTAGTACTTAAGAATAACTAATAAAAGTTTTTGAGGTTATCTAGGAACACATGTTAAATTGAAGTGGCACTCGCTGACACAAAAACAACTTGTCTGCGGTAAACTCTCTAAATTGCAGCACTACTTATCCCTACGACATAAGTCTTGGGATCGACTGTGATCAACCCAAGTGTCAATAAGTAGTACTGCAAAGTTAGAGCTCGGTGACAACCTAGGTTGCTAAACCCAATCTAAAATATAAGTTCCACCAAGATTTCCTTTGCGGCTATGCCACCAGAACACACTAAGAATTTAACCTTATAATTGTTTTAGCCAATTAAATTATCAAACGTAAGAATAAAAACACCATACATAATACTTTGAAACATAGCTCAACGGTAAAGAAGGTTCTGGTTTAATTACAGAAAAATGTAGTCTAAAAGACTATGCAATAATATTATATTTTCCTAACATGCTGTGGGAGTTCTACTACCCATTTCTATAAGAAAGCATGAACAGTTGTGAACAATTTGTAAACCACTCATATAAATAGGTACCAATTTACACCAATATATACCACCAACCTAACATTATTTTAATGTTAGATTATCTTGATTCTAAGTTAATAACAAAAATAGATCCAACCTCAAGCTGTAGCTGTAGAAGCAGAAAGTGCAGTTCAAACCATGTAATAATTGCCACGCGACATGCCAACGTGGTCAGTGTGCAAAGCTTCATGTACCTAGGCATCTTTCCTTTCAATAACGGCAACAAGCGATTTCCATCTTATTTAAGAAATATGCAACAGCAGCCTGAAAGTCACAGAAACAACCATGTCAGAACAAAGCATTATAATAACTTTGTGAAATGGCGTTTGAACAAAAGCAAAGCAACTCACCATACATAAGGTATTTCACTGCATAATATAAATTTATTGGACGATTCACAACATTAATAATTTATATGGGAACTAGCCCATTTTCTCAGTGCTACAAATCCATTGTTAATTTCCTGAGACTAGGAACAAATTATTCGGGAATAATAAATCTGCGTGTGAGCACTTCACGTCTCTTGGGAAAAGGAAAGCCACAAGGGCGACCACCCTCAGATCTAAAATCTACCAACGATTTTGACAGTTTATGAAATCTATGGTAACTATCAAGCTATGACTTTATAAAATTAATGAAAACAAACTGAGAAAAATCCCGTATCTAATTCCATGAAATGAGAATAATAATTCTACATTTCTTGAAGTTTGAAACCACAAATAAACTAACAACCTGACAAAATTATGTACCTCCAAGATAACCAAAATTCTACCATTTGGCAGACTATAAACTACCATTTGTAACATTGAGACAACTGTTTTCACATGAGTTGTCAAAAGACAACCAATCAGCTATCAACGAATATTCCACATCAGAAACTTAAGCCAATGTCAAGCGGCCACGAAATTCGTCTTTATGAGCGCGCTTTTTGAAATTCGCACAGATTACACAACGTTACACTGTGATACAATTTTTTTAAAGTGAAATTGATATTATCATTTTGATCTGAGCTGTATCACTAGTCTTGTAGCAAAAAGGTAAAGGAACGGCCTGGTCAGTTATCCTTACTAACTCCGAGAAAATATTCTTTGTCAGAAATGTATCGGGATATATCCTATAAATGAGCTGTTTAGGTTGAATATTTTTTCATATGAATTTGCCCATGAAAGATTTTATTTGAAAGTCAAATCTATATTTGTCTTATTTGACGAACAATATCGTGCCGGGCGTAGCGAAGGTTGTCAGTCTGAGTTAATCTGAAATAGGACAAAATAGTTATCAGATATTCGTGCCAATTCCAAACGTTTATGTATTTGACGTGTATGTAATAGGACCTGCGACTTGGGTTATTCTCATACTATGCGTAAACTGAAATTTATTTTCTTTGAAATGCGACGATTTTAGGGAATTTTGTCATATTTACTGTGAGAACAGAAGATTCTCGGCTGGATACTCGATACAGCAATTTAGCAGCCTAGCCATCCCATACTTGTTTTTGTGTCTGGGGCCATTATTCATCTGTTGTTTCAAGATTTCCTAGGGTTTGTGTTTACAAACAGTAGAGAAATCTTGCGTACCTATTATAAAAAAAAATTATCGCTCATCTTTCATCAGTTAGCGGTAAAAACATAATAAGTCAGAAGATCGAAATTGGAATACCCTTAATTCTGTAAGTATCTATGTTATTTTTGGCTCAGTGTTTCAAGGAAAGTCGGTCCTTACAACACACACGACAATGACAGGTTGACCTTTTATCCATAAGTACCTCTCAACCTCTCAACCTCTCAATACTATCAGTAATAGATATTTATGAATAACCAGAGTCGGAATTTATCCATCCCGGAGTTCAAGCAAACATTTTGCTGCAGAAAATCAAATTATACCATACACACTCAGTTTTGCGAACATACCTACTTAAGTTCTAAAACCAACATAATTAGGTTCACAATCAAATTTTCTTCACAGTAAACACACTACATCATTGTACTCTCCACATTTTCTTATGCAAGTTGCACATATACAAAACCTAGTGGCAGCATACATAGGTTTTGCAACCCTCAGTCCGCTTGGCGCGCCTTTGTTAACGCTGTGCGGGATTTAGAAAGCGGATCCAGTTTGTGGCGCGATTTAAGTGATGTGGTGTGCCAAAAAATAAAATGTGACACTATTTTGTAATAGGGTTTGAAGTCAGTGCATATTTCAGAGTATGTCGAACGGACGCGAAAGGACGTATCTTTACTTTTGCTAAGAAAACTTGGTCCAGATATAGACGTCAAATTAATGTTTGTCTACGTCAAATAATCTATGTCAGATAATCCGCAAAGTTGTCCTTAACGACACCCAAGGGAATAAAGGTACTTTTATCGCGACGAAAAGTACAGAAAATGACTTTTTAGGGTTCCATTGATTTTTAAAGCTGGTGTTAGTTCTTTACTTCAAACGGCAGTTATAATGTTCTCCATGTTTTTGAACTAAGATTAGTTTTTTTTAAGAAATCCCGTCTTTTCAGCCTATGCTTGAAACACTTTAGCAACTATGCGGCTTTTCCAGTACCGCGTATGAACGCATGAAGGATTTCTGATGAAAGCAGGTAAATGAGATCTTTGCAGTTTAAAACGAGGGTTGCATTTGTAAGCACTAATGTGCAACGGAGTATTTACGAACGTTCTAATTTACCTTTGAATGTGTTACCGTGATGAAAATATAATGCTATCGTAATTCAAAGTTGAACACAGATTTGTCCCAACATGAATTCGTACAGATCGCTCTTGTCACGTAACTAAGAGGCAATTCTCGATTCCTGCGAGATCATCTCGGAATCGAGTTTGCACTTCGAGCACTTTTTGTTTCTAATAATTGTTTGAATTCGAAATATATCTACGTCTCGAACAATACCGACCAGTGGAAGCAATTCGAGCGGCTTTCCTTCGAGAAATATTGGGCTCGACGAATTGCTCAACTTAATTATCACTTGAGAGATAGTTCGAATTCGAACTTTTTCTCGAATTCGAGACTACTTCGATTGGATCCGGGCAATTGGGCATGTGAATAATTCAAATGCCCAGCATGTGAATTATTGGACTTATTTCAACCGAAAAACACACACACACACACACATTTTACGTTTGAAAACCGTCTCCCAACAGACAGTGACGAGACAGACGAACAGTGTTTGTTGATAAAGTGTATGACCAGTCAGTCAAAGCGCAGTTGATTGGAGACATACTACACGATTGATGGAGCGATTCAAACCGGCCGGATTGGGTAGACAAATGTATTTTGCTTCGATTGTTGCGTGTATGGCTGTTTGAGGTGAAATAAAAAAGAATCTAAAGTAAAATCTGAAGGACTTTCCAGCTCACTAATTTTTCGTTCAGAAAATTGGGAAACAGATTTCTTTTGTGAATGAAAATACAGTCTGTCGGCGTTAGAGCTTCAACAGTGAACATTTCAAAATCGATCTAGTAGTTATGGAGACTTATAATATCTCTTTCATAAAAATTAAAATCGCGTCGAGTATTCTATTTTCAAATTTAGTATACAAATCATAGATACCAAATTTAAAAATAGTCAGCGGGTGGCGATTTTTGTTTATAGAGAGTTTTTAAATTTTAAACCATGTGTTACTTTTTCTTTTATTTTACAATATTTTTTATAATCCTCTTACACAACATTTTCTGCGTCCAGTTATCCTTTTATAGACTTAAACCTCGAAGGGGCATTGTATTGACAGCTGTAGCCGCGCCGATACAACCCTGCACTTTGTCCCTTTGAATTTTAATAGTGTCGTCAACGTTACCGGCATTTCCCACGACTGGCGTGTCGCAGGATTATTACCCGATGTTGTGCGAACTGTGCTGTTCTAAATATAAGTTTATTGCGAAAATATTTTTGTTCGAACCATTGGATACTATTAAAATGAGGTATGTAATAAAATACTGGAAGGAAGTTTTATTGATAGAGATATGCTGATGCGTGTAGCTTACGTATGATATGCATGGCATGTTAGTAGATAATATTTTTTTTATGTTCATCTATTTATTTTTTGTACCAGATATAAATAAAAAAGTGTTTTTTTTCTTAGATTCTAAAAAGATTAAGATTCTAAGATTTTTTTTCTTAGATCTTAGAAGATTACGCTTATATTCGTAACGGGTTTAGAAGGTTTTTTAAAGCCAGGACATTTTTAGTTGAGTGATACAATTCTTGTGACTAAAGTCAGACATTAGTAATGTTCTTGGTCAAAGGAGTCCATCCGTTAGCTAATGAGGCAAGTTAATTATAATATAAAAAAAACGAACAAAACGTATGGAAAATAGTATCCTAAGTAGTTTACTGACCGCATAAGGAACTCGATACTACGTTACAAAACACAAACTGAGGATGCAGGCCACACATCTGCCAAATTAAAATGGAACTGGTCTGGTCACATCTGCCGCGTGCCGAAGGAGCTTTGGGCAAAAATAACTAGACTGTGGGTCCCAAATACCAGGAAACGGCAACACGGCAGATCTAGAAGGAGATAGCGTGATGAGCTGGAATATTGTAAATAATGGATTCGCCTCAAATTGCCATAGACTGGGAAAAGTTGGCGGAGGGAAGGGAGACCTTTGTCCTCCTGTGAGACACTAAAGGCTCGTAAAAAAAAGATAAATAATTAATAAGAAATAATTAATTTCTTTATCATGCAAAATAAATTATTCTTATTCTTATTCTTATTCTTAATTTCTTTCTAACAATACATTTACAATCTTCAGGTAATTCTATCAAAACCTATTCACCTTAAACTAAATTAAAAATTAAACCAATTATAAAAATGTACTAGGTACCTATATCCACTAATAAAGTCTCCTGGCTTACATCGCTGTCGAAGTGTCAACCGGCTATACCCGGGAGACCCGGCAGTGCAGGTACGTTTCAAAGCGGAAAAAGATTTTGAAGAATATCGCTGAGAGAAATATTTTAAAATGTCACTTTATTTTTTCATAATTTCTCCTTTTTTCATAATATTATATCACATACGAGATATAATCGTATATAGTGCTTGATTTTATAAGTTGGAGGAAGAAAGAAAGGAATTCGTTTTTAAACTAACAAAAATTCGTTTGATAAAAAAATTATTTGATTTTAAATAAATTCAAAATTATAATCTTATTTTGTATCTGCGGGCTATGGGCACTTTGAGGTGATAATGTTGTGATAAAAATTATTGGACTAAACAGGGCTTTTTTGATAAACTTCTCTCACTCTTGACTCATAGAGCCTTTAATGTTTATCGGAACTTTCGGTGAGGGATGATGGGCCTCCGACCTATTAAAATTATACCTATTAGAATTCAGCTAAGGGCGTTCCGTAGTGGGACACGGGCCCCGGCCTAGGGCGATGCTGATAGGGCAACAAGAGAGGGCTTGCTGTCTCTGTGTTGAATTATTATTATTAGGGATGGACGTTTAAATCTATCGGCTCAGCACGGGCTGGCGCGAGCGAGGGTCGGGGAAGACATGAAGCGGGACGTCGCGACTCTAGCGCGCGTGTCTAGTGTGGTGTTGAAAGCTTTCCGAGCTAGCTTGATTCTCTCCTGACGAAGTGTGATTTCGTCATCTGTATACGTGAGCGTATGTTTAGAGCGACGAATTTTATAGATGTGAGAAGGGGTGTATCTCGGACTAAACTGGGCATAATGACATTGACCTATAACTAGGTACAATGGATGACGGGTCAAGAACAAAATTCACGAAAAATCCAGTACGGCATTTTTGACGTGTATTCTGTCGGTTGACAAAACAAAGACTTGCGCGCGATTGGAACCCCTGTTTCGTTTTGGAACTCTTTTGGCTCGGACACTTGAGCGCGGACCCTATCCATTGTGTCGATATTATTTGTACCTATACATGACCCAAAGAAAAAAAATTCTTCGTACATGTCAGGGCCTGATAAAAGGGCTTTGTTGGTAACCTTACGACACGTAGAAACACTTCAGCTAGACTTGACTTTAGTCCAAGTTGACACATCAGTCAGTGTTTGGCTGTCACTAAATATTCCAAAGTAGGCTTCATGTTAACTAACTAGAAATCGATAAGATGTTCACGTAACCGTAGGTCATTGCCATTTGTTATGGAGAACGAGTAAGTTAATAAATTCCCGCATGGTTGACAGGTAACAGCTAAATAAATAAAATGTCTATATTTTAGGTAGTGTTGCCCTTGAATTTTCATGTGTGCCGTGTTCTACCGTACCGCTCCCCAATAATAGGTACTTCAATAAGCTACCTACAGTACTACGATAACGATACGCCTCGGCGATTTTCGTCTGTTTTCGGAAATACGAATAAAAATAAAAGTGATAAAATAATATAAAAATATCTCGTGACCGACTGACTCACTGACAACGCGGACGGCCGGACGGCGGACATTGGTTGCATATAATGCATATTCGTATCTACTAAATTCGGAAAAACGGAGATTGCCGAAACGCCTAATGTGCTTTCAAGATGGCGATGGAAAGCAGTTTCTGTCTCTCAATGGGTTTCCATCACCCTTCGCGGTCTTCATGCAAGTCAAAGTTGGTATGAGAATCCGCATAAAATTTGGTATATTATTATGGCGCTTCGGTTAAAAATAAAGAAAGATGTGTTAAAGGTTTTCTAAAATTTCACCCCTAAGGGGGTAAAATAGAGGATCAAAGTTTGGATGATTTGACATTTTTAAAGATAAAAGCATTAAATTGGATATTTGCCATTTCAGTTCCAAAGGAAGATACATTTGCTCCGGGATTTTATAAAATTCTACCCCTAAGGGCTTAAAATACAGAATGAAAGTTTGTTTGAAATTCAGTTATGTTTTAATTAAATCTATCGACTTCCTCGCGAACAAAGCCGCGGGCTACCGCTGGTTTAATATAAACATCATGCTTTCAGTCCACAATATTTCTCGACATAAAAGAATATCTACAACCGTTGATGCAGTAAAATCGAACAAACTCGTTCCTCTACAAACATCATAACCATGCACTCGCGAGTGCATGGAAATAAATATGTGTTCAGAACCAGGAAGTGCGGGAAATGGCAATATAAACGGAACAAGATATTTCCTCCACCTTCACTTAAAATCGAATAATGGAACAGCTACTGGCATTGTGATAAAGGACTGAAAAGGTGGTTCAGTTTATTTGTCAGTTGGTGGAAGCATTTTGTAGTTGCTCCACACAAAATACTGCCTCGTTGGTCGCAAAGGCGTTCCGAGAGCCTTGGTCTCGATAGGTCGAACAAAGGTTTTTCTATCACAAAATTTTCAGTAACAGCCCGCAGTTTGAAATTTTTTCCGGTCGATGGCAATAAACTCGCTTCCTATTGGATAGGACCGGCACGAATTTTGAGCACAGATCCTTATTTACTTTAAACGATTTTGGAACTTAATTCTGAGATAATACGTACGACTCGCAAACAAACCTCCACCACCCAATCGAGCGCTCAAGTTATTTGCCGGCAACTAACTATACACCAATATACTTCTGCCTAATACAGAAAATACACGCGTGATGACAATATTAACAATTTGAGCCATAGTGACTGATTTAGCTTGAAAGGAGATTTTTACAAAATTCTCGGGTGGAAACTACTGAGCACCCGCCGGAAACATGTAAACGGAAAGGCTTCTCACGACACAGGAAGACTCGAGGTGGCCTACTTTTGGTCTACGTCATAAGTATACCTACGTAAATACAACTAGCTATACCCAAGAAGATAATTGGCGTAGTGGCTAATCGATTGGCTTTCTACGCCGCGTACCACTGGTTCGATCCCCGCACGGAATAATTAATATTTGTAAGGTTTGCAGATAGTTGTTCTTGGTCTAGGTGTATGTGCATGTGAGATGTATGTTTGTAAACTGTACCCACGATACAGGAGAAATATTACTGTGAAACAATGTTTATATAAAAAAAACAGAAATAATTTAATAGAAAAAACGTAAAAAAAGAACTGTTAACGATTGGCAGATTTATAGCTATGCATAACAACCAAAATTACTGAAAAATAGATACATTGTTGTATTCAATATATAAAATGTTTTTCTTTGCATAAACTAGAATTTTTTTTTTGATATTTCTCAAGTTCTCAAAGACGGTCTCTTATCGTTCTCGAATTCTCGATGCAAGAATATATTTTGTTTTATTATCTCGAAAATGTTTTAACGTTCAAAACGAAGTAGGTAAACTTAAATTCAAGAGAGACCAATTTCGTTAATGGTTTGGCAAACAAACAAACAGTAGTCTTCAACGTCAAGTGGTTTTTTTGCCATTAATATCGGAATAAAAAGCTTTAAAAATATAACTCAGACATGTCATTGTATAACATTGACATGTCATTTGTGATTTCTTCAAATATTTTTCTTCATTTCTTTCAGTATTAATATTAATTAATAAGAACTTAGACTTAGGATTTCGCTTACGGTAAAAATAAGACTCATCACAGACTGACACGGTCAAAATGTTGTCATTTTTTTTTAATATTTGACATCCTAATCAGTATTCCATATTAAATAATCGAATAATTTCTTATAATTTTGTTAATGTAATTTACACTAAAATAGCGAACTAAGTAGGGGAAATATGAAGAACTGTAAAATTACTGGAAAATCTGTTATAATACCATATTTCAGGCAAATAAAGACTTCTATTCTAATAGCCTTTAGGGTCTCAATTTCACATCAAAATAAGTACCTACATGTTCAAATATCTGCATAGCTATTCAGTAAGAATATCTCGCATCTCGATTCGAATCTCACGACGAATTAACATACTAAATCTTAATAATGGAGCTGTGAACATGCTCTAGTCATGTTAACAGCTCCTGTTATTAAGTTAATCATAATCATAGTGTCTTGTTTAATTTGAGACTTTACTTGTAATTTTTTTGTTTACTATTATATTTTCTTATTGTACACCACTTTTACCAATTCATAATTTGTCATTGAAGAGCGGGATCTCCTAGCACAGGTATATCTTTTACTTAAAGGAGGTCCCTATGTAAGATTTACTGTAAAAGTTGTACAAGTTTCTGCAATAAACATTTTATTTATTATTTATTTATTTAGTTACACGTTTATTATCGTATGTCAATTCCTCAAATATCAACTTACATTAAGTTTCTTTTTTTTCTCTTTTTTTTTATAAAACGTTGCCCCTCACTAGGAATTAATCCTGTATCGTGGGTGCGTTTACAAACACAAATCTTCACAAGCACAAACATCCAAACCCGGAACAACTATCTGCAGATCATACAAATATTTGATCCGTGCGGGGATCGAACCCGCGGCACGTAGCGCAGAAAGTCAATTAGCTTAACTACAGCGCCAACCGTGCCGTCAAAAGTGAAAGAAAGTGAAATTAAGTGTGGATTCGAATCGCGATATGAGATGTTCTTACAGAATAACTCCCCGGATCTTACAAGTTGTTGTCGTTGCAGTCGTTGAGGCGTAGCAATAATATTCTATTTCATACAACAATAGACAAATAAGGCTTATTTTGGCAAGGAAATAGAAATAAACAATGAGTTTGCTTCTAACAGGTCTTCTATACAGTATAGTGATATTATGAACCATAACAGTCTATCAAGATGAGCTGATTTTTTTTTGAAGGAATGGGTCAAAAGATATGCGTGCCTTGGTAGACCACTTTTATCTATTGTTAAAATGAACGGAGTATGTAATATAATAATAATAAATCCAGCCCATTACTGTCCCACTGCTGAGCACGGACCTCTTCTCAAAATGAGAATAGTTAGGATTAGGACTAAACATATTATCGAGAACTTTATGAGGCCCTCTCAGGTATGTAGATTTCCTCACGATGTTTTCCTTCACCGTTAACGCAAGTAGCAGTCAAATTATGATCCGCACATAAATTCGAAAAGTCAGAGGTGCGGGCCGGTTTCCAACCCTCCTGCTTGGAAGGCAATATTCATATTTGGCGTGTGTTGTCCCCGTCTGTCTCGCCAGAGAACTCCTGTAGGCATAAGGCAATAAGAAAACGTTTTATTAAATTGATGTGGTGCGCATGATAAAATTGATTAAATCCCTCACTAATTACATTAAATCACAGATTTCCTATCATCCCAAATCATATGGGTGAGAGGCTTTATGCGGGTTTAAGAAAATGGAAAATTATTTTGTAAATAGGTATGTTTCTGCACTATCAATCTTATGATAGTGCGGAAATATACTTATGTAAAAATTTTAACCGACTTCAAAAAAGTAGGAGGTTTTCGATTCGGATGTTTATAATTTTTGTTTATGTATAGACTATACTATACTCCGACATATATAGACGGATTTGCAAAATTATTATTTAGTTCGAAAGGCGTTAGATCTGATGGAGATCTTCGGAAATATACAATGGAACTCTTAAATGAATAATAGCATATCACTTGCGATTGCTGTAATCGCATGTTTCTGTATTGTTTATGCTACTCAAAATAGAAAAATAAAATAAACTTTAAAAAAAAGTAAAAACCGACTTCAAAATACTGAAAAGTATCTTTAAAATCATTTTCTTAAAAAACTTAACAACTTCTGAAGTCGGTGCCATTAATTCTTCAATGCACCTAGCTTGGCAGTGACACCGACTTCAGAAGCTGATACCTAAGTTTTTTATGAAAATTATTTTATACTTTTTTTAGTTTTTTGAAGTCGGTTTTTACTTTTTTTTAATCGTTTACTGTACATAGCCAGTAACTACCACTAATATTTTTACCTAAAGTGACGTGCATGCATAAATCATAATACATCGGGAACGCCCGGATTTTTCCCGAAGCCGGCTAATAAAGTTTCGTGAATCAACACTGTTTGTTTGTTGACACAAAGCTGGCATGTTGGTTCGTTTGGGCGTGTGCCTGTGTTCCACAGTTCCGGGGGCCTATAGTTAGCAATCCAAAAAAAAAGACTGTTCTGTAATTTCTATTATTGTCGTGTTGGAAATGGCTGGCGTGTTATTTCGTTGGTACCGAAAAGAACCGATTGATGTATTGTACTTTTTCTAATAATGAAGCAATTTCCGAGCATGTCTGTGCCTCTCTTAAGTATTAGCTATAAGCAGTTTTTAAAGTATGTACGAAGTCTAATAACAGGGCAGAAATTGAACTGCCCAGCTATTTCCAGTATAAGCTGACCTCGCACTGTATAGGCTTTTCGTACAATGAAAGGTCAGCTTATATTGGAAATTTCTGGGCAGTTCAATTTCTGCATAGAAATTTCATTGATTGCATGAATAGCAGGGCAACCAATCCAGGAATCAGCTGTTCCATACATTTGTGTTCACTTAAATCGGCAAAATGTATGGACCAGCTGACTTTTATTTCCCGATTTCAGGATTTGTCTTATAGTAAAAGTTGTTCATAATGATAAGTACAATAAACTGTTTTCGGCTTTTGCATAAACTAAAATAATGTTGTATACACGGCTGTGCACAGCGCCTGTCGGTTACCGAACTTGGCTTGACGCACTGCCGTCTTGATATTAATCTAAATTTACTCGTTGCAGACACTGAAAGCCCCACTCACGCCTGAAGGACCCTTGGGAGAACCTAGTTTCGCAAATTGATATCGCGAAAACTCAGGTTCCCTAGAGATTGCAATGTTAACGCTGGAGTAGCGCTTGAAGAGTCTGTTTTAAAATCTTTAGACTTCATAATAAGAAAAAAAAAAGAAAGAAAGAAAAACGATTTATTTCTTACACACATAAAAAGTAAAAAAAATAAAATTAAAACAAATAAAAAAAGAAGTAACAAATGAAGACAAAAAATTAAAAATTAAAAACACGGTCCAAAAAAAAAAAAAAATAATAATGAAGAGTAATTGTGTTTGTAGCACTGCATCGGTAAATTGTTGGAGCCATAACCTAACTGCCAAAATCCCTTGACTCCAGCTAGAAAAAGAGCTGTAACTTTTGAAAGACTGAACAAATTTTCATGAAACATAGCTAAGATAATTTCCGATTAATCTAGCTTTCAATTAAAAAACACTGCATTGAAATCGGTTTATCCGTTTGGAAGCTACGATGCCACAGACAGATACACCGATATATAGATACGCAGTTACACAGATACACAGATGCATACTACAAACTTATAACAGCCCTATTTTTGTCGGGGGTTAAAAATAGTACATTACTATCCACGCTTGAAATAAAGTAATTGACGGACAAGTAATATTGGAAGAACTAGGAGAACAACCCAGGCTAAGTTTTATGACATATATGACGTTCTATGAAACGCTCCAATTTCCCTTGCTTTCGTCCATTCGTTTAGGAACTCACTAAAATTCAAATTACTATAGCAAAACAATCCGCTATACAACGTGTATAATAATTATGCGTGGTCATATTGAAGGGTGTGGATCAGACCATCAAACTGAATAACTTTCCCTATGGGACCAACATCGTAATCGCGAAAAAATATAGCTGTCCCATACATTTGAGTCGAGTAGTTATTGACGTTTTATACAAGATAATTTTTTATGTAGTATGCAAAACTTGCTGAGTGATTCAGTGTCCGTTCCCAAATGCAACCGCAATACTAAAATTCACTCCAAAACAAAATATTTTTTTTTTATTTTGTATTGCTTGCGCTAGTAAATTATGCATGTCCCCATACTAAGTCGAATTTTCGTTTTATTTTAAAGTGTATCCAAATACTGCGGTTGCATTTAGGAACAGAGACTGAATCACTCTACAAATTATGCGGACTACATAAAAAACAATCATGTATAGGATAGCTGATTATTTTTTCGTAATAACGAAGTTGGTCACATAGAGAAAGTTGTTCAGTTTGATGGTCTGATCCACACTCTTAAATATGACCACGCATTTCTGATACACGCTGTATAAACCACTTTACCGGTTATTGTTCCCGCGTAATGCAAATAAAATGCTATGAGAATGTAATATGAGAGAAATAACATACAGGCTCTGCTCCCTACCGATAAATTCATCTCGGAAAGGTATTATTGCATTCAGTAGACAGTAAGAAATTTTTATGCAACAAGGAGTTGGCAGAAACCTTATAGAAACTTGTCTAGTTCTTGTAGTAAAGGTTTTTTTATAATGATAGGTACCCCTGAAAATGTGTCTACCCTTTGAAAAGTAACCCTGTATATTACCATTATATTGATGGATAAATCTCGCCGAATTTTTTGTGATTCGGTTCACCAGTAGGTTCATAATTATGTGTTTATACTTACAGCTAGAAAAAACATACATTTAAACAACAATTATTTATAAAGATAGATGTAGCGACCAAATTCTAATATCCGTCGTCCTTGGTAATATCTAAATGCAATTAATGAACCGCAACAGAATTACAGGAACAGTCACTTAAGTATGCCGTACCTACGATTCAAATATTTATATAAAATTGGTATAATATATTATTTATGTAAGCAAATGAACGTACACAAATGACCAAATACGGCCTAGACCATAAACTTAGAATATTTTCGCTTCTAAATCTATGGCCTAGACTGCCTTTGTGAATTGGCCCAGATTTGGCGTCCCAAATTCGAGTCACTGGTATATCTTTGGGGCCCTAATGATTCACGGGACTCGGACTAATGACGTATAATCCAAAACTGTTCATGCGATAATAATAAAGCGCTCCTGATTTACAGGACATTTTTTTATGTAGTGCGCAAATGCAGTGATTCAGTGTCCGTTCTCAAATGCAACCGCAGTACTAAAATTCACTCCGAAACAAATTAAAAATTTGATTTTCCGTATACTGTTTTACCGTAACACGGTCACCGACCTTCAGTTGAATATAAAACGCATTTTCCGTAAGTCGTTCTCGTTTGCGGCGCTTTTAGTGCAATACTTCAGTAAAAGGTACGTTTTGCGCTTTAAAGCTTAAAAGCGGAGTTTCACCTATGTGAAAATAGTAAAAAAGAATCGCTGCGGACCGAAGTGAAATTATGCAGTGACACGGAATCCGAGAAATACCGACAACAAGTTGGTTGGACTTAGGGTTGCTCGAATATTGGATTGAGTTAAATTATACAGCGTGGTTACGGAATCACGACATTATATCGACGGTTGAATGGCTATTTGATCTAAGCGACATTTTATTTTGTATTGTTTTATAATTGATTCTTGAAAAACAATTAGAAAAATTACAAAAAAAAATGTCGCTTAGATCAAATAGCCTTTCAACCGTCGCGCGTCGATATGAAACCACGTTTTGGTATAACGCGCTGAAGCCGTACACAAAAATCAACGATTTACACAACATTTAATATAAGTTTTTTTTTTTAATACGAAATTCGCGAAACACCCTCGATTAAGCCACAGAAAATTAAATCTTATTTCAAGACAAGCAATTTTAATTTTAAATGAGCCTCTCTCAAAAATAACCCTGTATTTGTCTCTCTTACATAATAATATTTATAAATAATCGCAGCAACCCTACCGTAACTTGATTGCGGCCACGCCATTATGATTTTAGTTTTCCGTTGAAATTCAGTTCGTCGTAACGAAATGTACGGAGAAGTTGTTTTTGGTTCTTCTATTTAATTATCAGTTCACTGGAGCGGGTTTCAACACTCGTATTTTGTTTAAAGAACATTTTGAATAACGGTCTTTTGAGGTTATTTATTTACTTAAAGCTATAACCGCATAGCTGTTAAATTGTTCAGTAGGCGTAAATACGACCCAAGCCGTTAGAATTTTGGTGAGTCTACAATATCATTCTACTGTCGAGTGATTTTTAAAACAATGTACTTCTAGTGCCACTTCTATTTATCTCTTTGTATAACAGCAACTGTACATTGTTGAACTGTCAATCACACTATATTATTGATGCGAAGGTAACTACGTGAAAGTAAGTACATAGTAGTCTCTCTGAGTCTGTAGGCTGAACTGATCTTGATGAAATTCGACAATGAATTAGTGTGCATCATGAGGCCATCCTTACATATTTTATTTTTCCATATCGCAACACAGTAGCACAGCGAATATTGAATAGTTCCGATTACAAGCTTGTATTATGTATTGTAATCCAGGCTGTCTGTAGGAGAATGTCTGTCGCATTGTATACAATATGAAGCATTATAAATAAATAAATAATGCACGGGGGTCCAGTGTGGCTTGGTAGAAGTCAGAAGTCTTTAGCCGCGTCCAAACCGATCAAGCAAGCCTCGCGAGCCACGTTTGGACCTTTGGCTCGCGAGTCGCGAACCGTATCCTCTGAGGTAGAATGAAGGGGTTACGAGGCGTGCCTCGCAAGCTTAGGTGAACCAGTTTGAACCCAGCAGTTTGAGTTGAGTTTGAGAGTAGACCGACCACATCTGGCAAGCAGCTCAAACTGAGGCGCCTTTGAGAATGGCAACCATACCGATACCGCATGACTCGCGGTTGAGGCATGCTCAGCCGAGGCAATCAGCGCCCGAGGTAACCCGAGCTACATTCACACCAGCCGAGGCATTACGGCTCGCAAAGCGTGTTCGGTCGGTCTGGACGTGGTTATTGAATTGTTGGGTTACGTTGACCTACTCGTACGTATCTGTTCCTCACGATGTTTGTCTACACACAGTTACTACTTTTTTAGTTTTGTGTGAGAGTTTGTTGGTAAAAAGCTATGTAGGTAATCATTGTCACCTAAATTTATCCCAACCGTCAAAAACCCCCGACTCCAACTAGAAAAAGAGCTCTAACTTTGGAACGGCTGAACAGACTTTCATGAAACATTGAAATCGGTTCATCCTTTTTGGAGCTACGATGCCACAACAGATGCACAAATACACATTAAAATCTTATAACACCCCTCTTTTTTGGGGGGATCAAAAATTGTAGGCAGGCATATAATTTCAAACGATACCTAGATACAGCGTCCCATATTGCATCGTATTCGAGAGTGAAACCGAGTCATATAAGTATCAATAACTTCCGAAGTATTTCAGTTTTAAAGCTCGTTATACAGCTCTGAGTTTCAAAGTACCTATTGCAGTTAGTACTTATGCCTACTATTTGTGTAATAATACAAACAGGGTATGTTTTTTTCATTTTTGTTATGGCGATTTCCTCAAAAAGCTATTTCAGACGCCACCCTACATTGTTCTCACATATTGCCTTAAAATTTGTCTGGACTTTAAAATACCGTGACCCCTGAGTTTGTTTCGGTGTTTCTTCTCAGAGATAGTCATACCGGTGCCATCTAGTACCTATACGAAAGAGACCGGGATTAAAAAATCCTAATTGCAAAATACACAATTTCTAATTTCTTTAGTTAATTTTATAAAATTACGTCTAGACTAATCATTGCATAATATTCATTACTACACGGCATAGTTCACATTGTACGGTCGTTGACATGCAAGGCTTTCTCGAAACATTAGCGCAAACATGATTTTACGCGATGGCAATGTAAACAGTCCGTGTTTGTCTTTATAAATAATCCTATTTATGGATTTGTGGATTCCTATTAGCTTACGTTGCAAGAAGTCTTCGCAACGTAAGCAAAATTACTTTGACCTACCTCAGCATCAATTAAAGACTTATTGGGCGGGTCAGTTTACGCTAGCTCAGCAAAGGTTCTTCGATACTAAATGTTGCGTTCTAAACAATGACTATTATTTGCGTTCCCGCATGTCTAATTGTCTTTATTACACTTCTTTACTGACGACAGTTGTAGACCAGCTTCGTGATAAGCGTACTTTATTGTGTCCTCATGTGGGTGGGATAGATAGTGTCTACCTACTTGTATCTGACATAGGAGATACATAGTGTTGTTTTTCTGATAAAGGTGAATTCGCATTTTTTAGCATTATAAGAACGAAGAAAGAAAGAAAAGAACATTTATTCGGCACAGACATATTGACAACAAGAGAGACAAGATAAAAAAATAAAAATAAAACATTCATCAAAAGATGACAAATAAGAAATAAAATATTTTTAAATAGGTATATGTTGTCAAGCATGCCATGCCGAAAGGGTAGCCAGCTCAGCATTTGCTGGGCGCGGAGAACCCAACGCTGATTTTCAGTTGGCACCCCTGCAGTGACGCACGGACGAAGGAAAAGCAAGCATCAATTCGCGTTTAGCCGGGTATTGGTACAAAAATACGCATTATTCATACAAAAATGCGATAGCTAAATCCATGCGGAAAAGAGGATCGATGCGTACCTACGAATCTTCAAACAAAATAACCATTTTCAATAGATAAAATCCGAATCACTGCTGACAGATGTTATTACACCCGAATTGGGGAAATAAACACAGAATAAGTTTCTTTGAGCATTAGGTACTATTGAAATAAACAAGTAACGAAAAAGAAAGTATTCATACTTCTTGCCACAAAACTATTAAAATCATGTTGAACACTCAGGATTTTTGTTATGGAAGTATGTAGTAGTAGTTACGTGTTCAACTTATAGTTGTGTTGAATTTTTTTGCGGTAGGTAAGATATTTTATTCCTGTAGGAGTAGGTCTTTTATTCGTATAACTTTACCTTTTATCAACGTAGATTACAACAATCGATTATATTATCAGTCAAAAGTCATGATCCAAACACTTCGTGAATGGGTGCTGTCTGTCGCGACTGGTCAGCTTATAACTGTTATGGCAATGTTATTCAGAGGCAAATCATTATTAACCAATTCTTTTTTTTATTCACATTAAACTACATTATTCTCGCAGCTCTTACAACAATAACTGTACTAATCAAGATTGTAATCTATTATTTTAAAAGAGTTTCCATGGAATTTCTTGGGACTGCTACTATTTGGGACCGCGCACCTAGAGTCCCGAACTCCCGACATTTCATAAGTGCCTGTAGCTGGTTTACATGAAATAAAAATATGTTCTATTCTATTCTACTTTACCTTGGATAAGTAGAAGCTGATACACTCTGTTTTCATTCAATCCTGTGATAGTAAGTTCTGTACAGTATCTTTGTACTGAATAATGAAAGGGCCAAGTCAAGAAAAGGTAGGATTTCCATTTTGTATGAGATTTGGGCCGAAGGCGAAATTTTGTTCTGTTCCTCCTTCGTTTATTAAATTATAATAAAGGATCATTTATAAACAGACCTTTTTATAAGAAACGAGAGCTGTTTTTCTGAATACTAAAGTGCATGCATATAGATTGATTTTGTACCGGAGTACGAAGGACGATTTAAAAAAAATTGCCGATAAATGTGAAATTCTGTTAAGATGTTTGAATATTTGGATGATTTTTACGCATAAACCGCCTAACGAATTTCGATGAAATTAGATATAATGGATTAACAAATTAATACATGAACGAGTTCCTGAGATGTGAGTGATACCGTGAGCTACAGCTCATAAATTATTAAAATTTGTTAAAAAGTGAAATAACAAAACAATTTTCCAACAGCGGCTCAGACATTGTCAATATTTCCACAATAATATAATTTTCCTTTTAGTCTAGACATGGACGCCAACACTAAAATAAAATCAAAACAGCCTACTCCCAGCTCCATAACTCACAAGAATTCTAAATATTATGCTACAATACTGATATATATGTAAATCCACTACGTTAAACTACAGTTCCACATATTTTTGCTTAAAATAAACAAAACTCCGTAAATACTCCGTGACACGCTATTAAAGCGGTTCATAACTCCATAGCCTCAACAAGGCCATGATCGTTGAAACTGAACGAAGTATGAATCATATTCATATTTTGGTGCCACTGTGGTATTTCTACGCACTAGGCATGAAAATAATTGCTACATTTAATTCATTTTCAATTGATCATCATTCTTATCCCATTTTATTTGGAGTCGGCGCAATAATTATGCCTTTTACATAAAGTTATTATTACTAGCCTTTTCCTTCCATTCATCTCTCATCTTATAATTTCCTGCAGCTATTTCAAGGACTGTCTAGATTTATAACCGATCGTCAAGGTAGTTATGCTATCCAAAGGCTGTGCTCGATAAAAAATAGAAGTGGTTTTTTTTTTGTATTTCATCCTTAGGTATATGTCATATACTTTTCTGAGTACCTTTTGTAGGAATTTGTAAGAAAATACACATAAAAATCATATAGATTACACTAAATGGCTATTTAAAACTCGCATCAAGAAATCATAGCTTTATTATTTTTTAGATCATGTTGAGAAGAAATTTTTATATAGATGTTAGTTTTTTTGAAAATATGAAAAAAAAAAAAAAAAAAAAAAAAAACTGAAAAAAAAAAAAAACAGAAGATAGGGCGCACGCGCCTGCAGCGCGGCGTCCTGCTCGACGTACCGTAAAAAAACCCTGCGAATAAAGTATATTTGTAAAGTATTCACTGCAATTCTCCGTACTATAAGAGGGCCTTAATTTAATATTAAATTTCGTGTTTTTGTTTGGTAAATTTTTCATCCTCTTTAAAACTTTAACTTGCTAAATATCTGTTGACATAGCACCTAAACTAATAAAAAAAGACTCAATAACCGACCTTCAGAATTATAGTAAATTTTACGTACCTACTTAATCTACTTACTTACTACTTAATAATTAAAGTATCTTATCTCCCCATGGGAAAAAGCTATGATATTATAGGTATGATGAAAACTTACCACATTTACCCTTGGGGAGACTTCGTGAGAGAAATGGCGCAGCTTTTAAATATCTTTGTCACTTATAAGTATTCTGTCTGGCTTAAACTTGATTAATACCCAAATTATGTTAATTCACGCAAACGACGCTTGAACACACAATTTTAATGGAAGAAGGTTCACTAGACACATTTAAAGATAACCTTTTGGAACCGTATTACAACTTATAAAACCGTAACAGTGTTCAAACAGAATGTGAACACAAATGATGTACGGAGAGATGACCTAGGTCACACATAGACACACGGGATCGGGAATCTTAATTGCAATTTTTGGTAATGGCTGGCCGACATAAATTTTGAAGAATAAAAGAAAATACATTTATTCAGACTGGACACTAGACAACACTAGGAACAGGGAAAAAAAAGATTGGCAAAAACGAGAAGACAAATATACATGTGCTGTCGGCATGCCAATACTGCATGGATTGCCAACTCAGCATTTGCTGACAACCATCGTGTGCCTAGTCAATCAAATTAATTAAGCCAGTCTATTATAGTTACTGCTGGATAGAGAATTATTGACCCAAGTTGTGCTAGAGATAAACTACCATAACATGACGCGCCCCTCCTAATTACTGTTTCAATGTATGTATTCACATCTTTACCGAGTAACAAATCCTTGGTGAGTCTTGGTGGCGCTTTATAAATACTTTCAAACGTCTTGAATTTTGGAGGTGATCGCAATCTAAGATTCATCATCACCATTGACAGCCTGTTTCTAACTTTCTACCCACTGCTAAGTAACGGTCCTCCTTTTCACGCCATGTTTCCCTGGTCTGTGCTTTTCGCATCCAGGGTCTTTCCCGCGATTCTTTGAAGGTCATCTGTCCACCTGGCCGCTGATCTTCCAACACTGCTTCTACCGCTTCTTCTTCTTTCTTCTATCTAAGATTACGACTAGTTAATTACAAATGCCATCAATAATATAACCAACACGTCCAGTCCATCTGCCATTTCAGTTTGCTGTTTCTACAACTTGCTTATTCATCTTTGATTGAACTTCTGTTCACTTTTGTGCCACAACATTGTCCTCCGTCGACGATTCTAGAAATAAACATTTAATACTAGACGACGGCATTGCGGTATACCTCGCTGACTTATACTCGTATTCCAATGTTTGTAGTTCAAGTGCAATGGATTGTGAGGTCTATTAATATCGTAGCAGAATGTTAAGCGTTTATGTTTAAACGCGTATGATAGGCCTAAAATTTAGATGCTTTTGCAAATCAGTGTTGGGCTCTCAGCGCCCATAAAATACTGAGGCTACCCTTTCGGCCTGGGCATGATTGACAACATACCTATTAATGTATTCTATTTTTTATTTGTCTCTTTTTGAAGTGTTTTATTTTTATCTTTAATCTTTTCTCTCTTGTGCTGTCATTATGTCAGCGCTGAATAAATGTTTTTGAAGTGAAACTTCTATATGGACATGGTATTAGGATTTTTCCGTCACGAAAAAGAGCTTTACGGCCGCGTGGAGGGGGTAGATGATATATCCGTTGAAGTTTCACTTCTACTATGTGTCCCAGCACACATTATTAATTTTATTCTTTCGTTTTATGAGCGATTCAATGTTGTGGGTGTATAACGTCCAAAGTTCCGGTGTGCAGATTCAACACTCTTCAGATAATATCAAATTTACTACGAGGTGGACAAAAATGTATTAGCACCATAGGCACTCTCTAAAAGGAATAGAATAGAATAGAATTACTCTTTATAAATAATATTATTTATTTTCATTGATGGCATGATTGCGGCAGTGGCTTAGTTTTGAGCTTTGAGTATCTAGATACTCAAAGGTTTTGAGAGATTGCCTTTCTGCGCTACGTGCCGCGGGTTCGATCCCCCCAAGGAACAAATATTGGTTTGACCTACAGATAGTTGTTCCGGGTCTGGGTGTGTGTGCATGAGATGTATGTTTGTAAACTGTACCCACGATACAGGAGAAATAGAGTAGGGCAATATCTAAGTTTAAAATACCGATGTACGATATGGCTACAGTACTAGTAGCCCGATGTACATTAGTTCGATATGTAACTAAACTTTGAAGAATGTTTACCATTGCGGTGTGCGTTTGATTGACAGCTTGTTATTCATACATCGGTATTTTAAACTTCGACACTCCGAAATACAGTGTGTATTTATATGTGTGTCATCATTGCACGTGCAGTTGCAGTTGCAGTGTGTCGCGAATGCGCTGCACCCGTGCATTTACTGCAACTATTTGGTGCGCCTTACTCCACAACTCATGAAAGGCTTGCAAGATGCACGCGCTCTGCGCGCTTGCAGATCGATACGATTTACCGTTACGAGCCTTTCTCAAACAGGCGCATTCGCCAGATGTGTACGATTCCTAATGCTTCAATGCTACTCTAAAATAGTTTGAATTTTGTTGATGTTTGAATTGGATTGACATTGAGTTTATTTTCTTTTTCTTCCAATAAAAAAGCTTTGTTTCTCACTATAATTTCTCCTGTATCAAGGGTACAGTTTACATACATACATTTCCCATGCACATACACCCAGACCCGAAAAAACTAAGAAATATCTGTAGATCATATAAATATTTTGTTCCGTACAGGGATCGAAAAACCTTGTCGAACCCCACCATACACACAGCCGTATAGTAACGCGGATATTGTCACTGCGATATCTGTTATCAGTACATTTTGTATTAGGACGCATGCGATGTACACACAGTTACGATAATGCGTCTAAAATAAAATAAAAAAAACGAAATGTGTGCTGGGACACATAGTAGAAGTGAAACTTCAACCGATAATATTATATCGTCTACCCCCTCCACGCGGCCGTAACGCTTTTTCGTGACAGAAAAATCCTAATAACCCCCATCTATATAGAAGTTTCACTTCAAAAAGTCGTTTAAAAAGGTAATGGAAGACACCTTATGTAATTCTCTAGGTATTTTAATTTCATAAAACCCGAGACAGCATTAAGAAGAAGAATGAACACACAATTAATCATAATCAATGCTTACCTAACCCTTTATACTGAACAACGAGTCATTATTAATTGTTTCTCTTAACTCATTTATGTTATCATTTCTGTATGAATTGAAAGAAAGTCTGTTTAGGGGTCAGAACTTCTGCATGGGTCATGTGCTGATAAGATATCGGCGTCACATGACTGTAATCAGCTTATTGTTGCTGTTATCATTGTCTCGGCGCATGAATAATTCGGTTTTGTCCAGACTTTGTCTGCATGTGATGTTCGTTTATCTACATAATAGGGAACGAGTTGATGATAAAAATGGATGGAACAAATTATAAAAAAAATTGTTTAGTTTCTTGGTTTCTCGTTTATCGTGGATACAATATACAAATATAGGTACATCTCATGCAGATACTATCTGTACGCCATATAAATATTCGTTTTGTGCCGAGATTGAACCTGCAACACCTAGCGCAGAAAACGAATCACTTAGCCCCTGCGCCAACCGTGGCGTCAAACTTGTAGGTAAAGTCGAACTGGGGCCCTATAAAGGCCACATTGAGCAATTCACCTACGAATCTCCATAGTAACTGTCAAACAGGCTGTCAGGCTTCAGCTGAAAATCAGCGTTGCAGCTAGCAGCAGCACTTTTCTGAGCTGAGGCCTTTTAGGCAAACAATGCCACATTGAACCTGCTAGGTGAAATAATTAGTTAAATAAAAATACAATAAACTTGACTTTTAATTTAGTAGTTTGTAAGTTTTTCTTTTTCGTTTTTATAAATTATGTTTACTTGTTTGGTGTTACGTGTTTTGTATTTTATTTTATTTATTTTTTGTATATTTGTGGTTTTGTGCTGTCTAATAAACGTATTTTTCTTTTCTTTTCTTAAACGCATGATTGCTGAATATGAACCGTACGCGTTTGATATTAAGAGTCATCACTGGACATTTTGTCATTTGTAATATGAATCATAATTATGATTAATTTAAAGCGGCCTTTTTAGACAGCCTGTTATAGTGGAACAAACTTTGAGTATCTAGAACGGAACAAACAATATTATTTTTGCATTTATTCTATTCGTTTCCTGTTAACCTCTCCAAAACCTGACAATCCCCGTAGTCAAAGCTAGACTGAGACAGCTAGTTTACTGCTTGCATCTTTAGGTATAGGCTTGTCACTTGCCACACTTGCACTGTGGAAGCTGCTGCAAGCGTGACAAAATAATATTTTTCATCTCCGGGGAATTACCGAGAATAAATTGCACTCATCTACTTTTACATTACGATTTACCCACTATTAGGTATACTGTAGTTTTACTACTTATCGACATGAGACAGACTATATTTTTAACCCCTGACACCAAAAATGGGGTGTTATAAGTATGACACCTATGTCTGTCTGTGGCATTGTAGCTCCTACACGAATGGCCCGATTGTAATGCGGTTTTTTTTTATTGAAAATTAGTTTATTTGGAATGTTTCCGTTGCTGTTGAGAAATTACTACTAAGCTCTTTTTCCAGATGCGAGTCGGGGGTATCTTTAAAAATATACTACAACAGTTTATGAGGGGTTCTTCTCGTCTGTCTGTTTGTACTTGTACTTGATCACAATTTAAGTTTCTTGAAGAAATTTGACATTTTTCTCGAACTCTTTTGCAACCGTTAAAATTTTACTGTTGAAAATGGTACCAAAATGAGTTCACGTTCGACAGTGCATACATGCCTAGTATATTTTCAAAAAATAAAATATAACACACCACAAAATATAAAATGCATTTCATCCCTTTGACTATTCCGGCGTAACATGGCACTGATAAATATTTACGAAGTGGGCGTGAAACTTTACTCGTATATAATAAAGCTTATATTCCCTTAGTGTAATGACTAAAATATTAGTTGTTGAAACACTTTGGTGTTCCAGACAGGTAAACAATGATTTAATAATAGCACTTGCAAAGTTGTAATACATCAATTTGTACGATGCATGCCAAAATGTTCTATTATATTCTCGATTTCAGTTTTGTGTAATTGATTGTAAATGTGACATATTCGATGTTCCTTTAACTAGTGGAATGATAGCAGCGGGTCTACCGCGTAACTAAAATTGTAATGAACATCGACATCGGTCTATTAAACTACAATACGATCATGAGAGCCTAAACTTTGAGCTAACTTGTAAAAAATTACCTATCATATAGTTGGGACTCCTATCTTCATGATCGGTAAAAAAAATACAAGTTAGCTCAAAGTTTAGGATCTCACGAGTCAAGGACTATGCTTGCCAGTATGCAATTTAGTATACGATCTGCTGCGCTATATAATAAAATCAATAAATACATCTACATTTATCCCAAAAACTACTATGATAGTAAAAAAATAATACTAGAATGGATACAAACGCTTACCTACAATGATACCGAATCACTTCTGAAACCTTGACACATACTCACCCTCACACGTTCTCAGGCACACCTACAGCCTACACTTTCACTCACATATACTCACACACATACTTACACCCACGCATACACACATCTGATTTAATTTAAGTTAATATTAATGCATGTAGTTTTAGCATAAAAATTCTACGTTTTGCTTTTTATATAACACGTTTTGCTATGGAAGAGCGGACTCTCCTAATACAGGCACTATCTGCTTAAAAGGAGGATCCAATCAAAATATTTTGTTTAATACCTGTACTTGTTTTACCAATAAATTATTTTTATTTATTTATTTTTTAAGCTCAATACGAACATCTAGACTCTATACAGTTAGACTGTATGCGCAGATCTTTGAGAACTTGATAAAGAACAGTGATTCCCTTTGTAGTCAAGTATCTATCGAGTCGGGAATATTAACAACAATGTGCATAGGTTGTTGGTCTGAGAACAACACAGTAGGTACCTATACACTTTATCTTAACAACCATCACGCCTTTTATGCTGGCAGGGTTAGCACTGAGGGTAGACAATGGGCCCGTTCACACGCGTTACTTTTAGCATCTCTAGTTAGTAGTATTTTTAGCTCTTTGCGCCCAGCAAATGCTGAGCTGGCTACCCTTTCAGCATATACTTAACAACAAATGCATTAGGATGACTATTCGTATTTTACTTTTATTTTTTATTTTGTTCTCAGTGTCCGTTTTTTATTTTTTATTGTATAAAGGTTTATGTAAATTTTTATTTCATTTTTCTCTCGTGTGTTGTCACTGTCCGTGTTAATAAATGTATTTTCTTTCTTTCTTTCATCGGCGACCAGCGATTTTGCGATAGCATCGATGTTGTATCGCGTTTTAGCGCCTCGCTTCGTTCGCTCTCGGTTGCTAAATCACGTTCTCTCCACCCTTTGTCTCCTAGAGAGATGACAAAACGAAAAATCAAGACAGATAATGGTATAGAAATGGTTTTGTCACCGATTTTTGTCCTCCCCTTTTTGCCGCACTAGCCCTTCTGAAGGTATAAGCAGAGCCAAGGTGGACAGCCCCTAGTACCTCAATGACGGTATTCGGCCTCATCAGGAGAAAGGCCATAATTAGACGGCACGGTTGGCGCTGTAGATAAGCGATTTGCGGCTTTCTGCGCACTTTCAAAACGTCGTGATTCTAGGTGCTCGGTTCCAAGAGGGTTAGTCCTGGAGAAGATACCGGCAAGAAACTCCATCGATACTCTTTTCATAAAACAAATTTACAATAATATCTGGGAACAAATCTGAGAATCATACTTGGCTTACAGGGGCTCAAGTCTTTTTCTTCCGACTCAGTAAATTTGGTTTATTTACGGCTTCTAAAATCTTTGATGGTTGGCCGTAATACTAAACATCAAAAATCCACATACAAATAAACGTCCTGCTCAAATCCATTGGGCTTAGGCCGCGCCCGTCTAAAACCTTTCTATTATGCGTATTACCCACAAAAACATCAAAGCTTCCTAAAAATCTCCAGCATTCAGGATCCCACAAAACGACGCTGTTCTATAGCTTTCGTTTGCGACTTTATCCGCGTGGAATTCGGTTTTTTTCCTATACAAAATTCAATACCCCGTCGGCTGCATCTTCAATCAAAAGGGGAGTAAAAATATATTTACAGAATCGGCAACGCGCGAGTCATGCCCCTGGTGTTGAAAGCGTCCATGGCTACAGTAATCGCTTACCATCAGGAGGGCTGTATGCTTGATAGCCAACTTTTTGTATGGGTAATAGGCCGATTTCATTTTAAATATCTGTTATTTTGCCGGTGAAAATGGCCCTTAGTAGTATAAAAACAAAAGAGTTGATTATTATCGAAACAAAATGTAGGTAGCCTATTTTACAATGAAGAGTATGATCTTTATTAGAGTGAAAGTATTATATATTGTCTGGAAGTTAACGTGTTAAAATCGGTGTAGTAATATAATTTTTGGAAAGAAAGATTCGACCGCGAGCAGGACCCAACCATCTGCTAACCGAGTACCTGCTCGCAGAATCAAATTCTTCCTTCGCTGTTGTAGGTAGTTCAAACGATTACTTCAACCTCACAATTTAAACAAACGTTATGCTTTATTATAGTACCTATAGATAAAGATCCCACGTTCGCGTCTCGCATCGCGTCATAATCCCCATCCAGACCCTCCCCTCGCTTACCAACCCCTCTGATTGTCTATATAAAAGACAACCAACGATCGGTCTCAGACCTGTAATAAACTTGTCTATGCACACTTAAAACTAGAATTAGAGTCTAGAGGATTCACACGTGATTTGGAGAGAAGGATTTATACGTGGATTTATATCACGACCTTTGGATGAGGTGCTGAGAGTTATGCATTTGCGGAGTAAAACACAATATTGTAGTGGAGTGTTGAGTAGTAGGAAACCATATAACCAGAGAATATTTCTTAAAATTAGTGCTACAAGCTACAACGCCCAAAAGAGGGAAGAGGCCATTTAAAAAATCAGATACAAAATAATATAACATTTTCACAAATAAAAAATAACATTATTACTAGGAAAAATAGTGATTTATTTTATAAAAGCTAGATCATTTCAGAAGAAAGGAGGTACAAATCTTTATAAAAGGGCTTACAGGATCTTTTCTTGGTCGGAACTAGCATTATTCTTTTGTTGCGACTTAATTCCCTTACGATCTTAGTCTAGGAAAGTTCCTTTGTTAAAAAGATACCATAATTAAAGTTTTATCAATCTAGAGGGATTATTATTTTCAGAGGATTTTAAACTAATATTAAAAATAGATTGGATGTACTATAATATGGTTTCGTTAAGTTTTACTTTCTGTACGCCTTGTTAGCAATGTTCGAAAGTAGTTAGGGGCCGTCCAGTAATCACGAGATGATTTTTTAATCCCCCCATCCCCCTTCGTGATACGTGGTAAGGTGTAAGTAAGACTAACCCCCCTCGTCCCCACCCAAAATCAGGTGTATTATTTAGTACCCACAAAGAATCTTAATTTTTTTAGAATATTATCTTTAAATACAGGTTTCATCAAGCCACGTTTGACGAAAAAATAAATACACGTGATATCTTACTACACCTTACTACATCTTACACACTCCCCCCTTGTGATATTTCGTGATTTTTGCTAAATAATTATGAGTAGGTACACTCGGTAGATACCTACTATGTATAGATACATGTATCTTTTTTATATTTTTTTATTTAGTAGTATTTGTGTAATAAAATTTATATTGATTACTTTGATAGTTAATCTATTCTGGAATTCCAGTTAGGATTTTTTTTTTTAATTCCTTTTTTGTAGTTTTGTGACTGGCAGAAAATGCGAATGAAAATGAAAACATATTCCAATCATAAAATAAATTCTAATTACATACAATATAATTATGAAAAATACTGTCACATTATAAAAACTTTTTCTTTCTTTATTTTATTTTATTATTATTGTTTATTTTTAATGCACACCAATTAAAATGTAATGATAAGGTTCAAAGCCCTAATAAAAGGTATTAGTTACAGTGATTACAGTATTTTTATACGTCAAACAATTGCCTCTGATATCGATATCAAGTTATTGTTCAAATCAAATCAAATCAAATCAATTTATTTGCTATAAATGTTGGTACAATTTCGGTCTTAACATAAATTTTCATAGATCCATAACATTTAGTCAAAATTATTGTGACATGCAAACATTTATGTACAGTTTATTGTAGAATTAAGGTTACAGATTTATTATTATATTAAAAAACATTATTAAATTACTGAAACTTCTTATTGAAGACATCGGCTACCGTGTAGAAGTTTTTTTCTCCCAACCATACTTTAAGACACCTTATAAATTTATTAGCTGGTAAGGCTTTAATATTGTCAGGTATAGCATTATATATACGACCACACATAGTATGGCTACTCTTACTATACAAAGCTGTCCTAGGAAGTATGGGCACGACAATTCGGTTCCTATTCCTATTACTTCTCGGAAACGTTACATAAGCTTTTGTAAATAGCTCTGGATGCATTTTAACGAATTTAGCACATTCAAGGATATACAGACTTGGCAGGGTTAATATCTGGAACTTTTTGAAAAAGGGTTTGCAAGATTCCCACGGGCGTAATCCCGCTATGGCGCGAATACATTTTTTCTGTGAGATAAATACTCTCTGACTATCTGTTGAGTTACCCCATATTATAACACCATATCTTATCACAGAATCAACGTATCCATAATATGCAGATAGTACTGTTTTCAGCGCTGATGTTTTAGAGAGTTCGTATAGCACGTACACGAATTTATTTATTTTATTACAGACTTTAGTGACGTGAGCCTTCCAGTTGCAGTGTTTGTCAATCGTAATACCCAGAAATGTCGTTTCATTTAATTCTTTTAATTGATGTCCTCTATAGTTAATATCTAAAGTCTTATTTACTCGTCCATATGTACTGAATTGGATATAATTAGTTTTTGTCAAGTTTACACGTAGATTGTTTTCGTCAAGCCATGTAATTATCGATTTAATTGTATTATTTATGTCAGTGGTATATTTATTGAAGTCAGTATTATTAGATGTCATTATTAACGATACATTGTCAGCGAACAGAAAACAAGGGTGATTAGTAACCTCAGGAAGGTCATTTATGTAGAGTAAAAATAAGAGGGGGGAGAGTACACCTCCTTGGGGCACACCAGAACTGTTATGTTGAAAGTCTGACCTGTATGACTTTAGTTGTAGTTTGTTATCAATTTTTTCGATTTCTACACATTGCTTTCTGTTATTTAAATAAGATTTTATCCACTGAAGTGCTGGGCCGCGTATCCCATACTTTTCTAATTTGTCTAGTAACAGTGCGTGTGATACGAAATCGAAGGCCTTCGACATATCAAAGAATATGCCTGTTGTCCGATTTCGTTTGTCTAAATTGGTGGTAATTCTGTGAATCAAATCAAAACAGGTCAATGTAGTTGACTTTCCTTTTTGAAAAGCGTATTGTTCTTCCCTTAATATAGAATGCTTATCAATAAAATTGGTAAGACGTAAATGCATGGCAGTTTCAAAAATTTTTGATGTTATGGGTATGAGAGTAATTGGTCTGTAGTTATCTAAATCTTCCTTATTACCTTTTTTGTAAAGAGGTTTTACAACCGATTGTTTAAGAAGACTGGGAAAACACCCAGATTCAAAAGATAAATTTATTAAAAATGTTATGACTGGAGTCAATTCACGTGAGCAGATTTTTAGAATTTTTGTTGCCAACTCATCATAACCCACTGAGTTTGTGTTGTTCAAAGATAAAATTATTCTTTGTATTTCGTCAAAGCCATATGGTTCCAAAAAGATACTATTACTGACTGAGTGTTTTAGGCTGGCACGAGTATTATGGGTTTCCTTCGTTAGATTAATCCAATAGTTATTAAATGTTTCTGCAATTTTTTGTGGACTATTGACTACAATACCTTCGTTCCTTATATTTTCTATGAGTTGCTTGCTCTTGGTGCCGATGGATTCTTTTTTAATTACTTGCCACGCTGCTTTACATTTGTTTTTAGAATTACTGATAAATTGATGATTAATTCTTTTAATAGACCCATATATACAACGTCGCAGAAGCTTAGAGTATTTTTTAAACTTCGTTTTGTTATCATCTGTTTTATTAGCGTAGTATGTATTTCGTAATGATCTTTTCGTTTTGCAGCTCACCTTAATACCTTTGGATACCCATTTTAGATGTCGAGCTCTGTTTGAAATCTTTACTTGTTTGAAAGGGAAACATAAAGAGTAAAATAGATATATTAGCTCGTAAAACTCTTCGTAAGCTGAGTTAATATTCGATTCGTTAAACACTTGTGAAAATGACAGTTTAGACATACATTCTTTGAATTTACTAATGTGATGTTTATTAAAATCTCTCACAAGCATTGAATATTCTATCAACGGTGCTTCTTTAGTCTTCACGGGTATATTTAACAACTGTGCAGTATTATGATCAGAGAGACCCAGGTGTAAAAGTTCACCTTTAGCAGATTTAATATTGCTTGTTACATATATTATATAGGTACTGTGTTATTGGTCAGGTTGGCGATATTACATCATGGTAATATTGTTAAAAAAATACATTACCAATAAAATTTTATGTATGAAATAAGTTATTGAGTTGTTTGTGACGATACCTACTGCTTCGAAAGTCGAAAAAAATTAATATGATTTAATAAAAAATAAAAAAATATCGGTGAAGGAAAACATCGTGAGGAAACCTGCACATCTGAGAGGGCTTCATAAAGTTCTCAATGGTGTGTGTAGTCCGCCAACCCACACTAAGCCAGCGTTTCCTGTGGTGGACTAAGGCCTATCCTTTCTCATTTTGAGAAGAGGCCCGTGCCCAGCAGTGGGACAGTAATGGCAGTAAGATTACGATATGTGATTATTTATTGAAAATAAAGATCATGATACGATGCGTGTTTTAGTATTTTCGGAAAAGTTTGTATGGGAAACCTTTTATTTTTTAATTTAAATCATCTCCACCTGTCGTGTCCAATACCTGGTATAATAGACTATTTATAACTATATTGAAAAAATTAAACGCGCGGGTGAAACCGCGGGCATCAGCTAGTTGTTAAATAAGACACTACGGTTTTTTTTTAGTATAGAATTGAGAATTTTAAATGTAGGTTAAAATATCCTGAATTTAAGATCGTTTTTACATTACTAAAAATAATCAATTTCCAATTTTCCAGGCAACTTTTCCAAGTTTTCTTTCTCTAAAAACCTTATTCGGTCCATTAAGAACATAAAAAAAACAAATCGGTCCAGCCGTTCTCAAGTGATGCGCTTACTAACCAACAGCATTTGATTTTTATTTATATAAGTTAGATTATCACACCTACTACACACCGCAAAAGCCACAAAATACAATAGTATAAATTAAAATAGTTATAAAGTTACTTAGCCTAAGTACATTGACCCGCGGCTAATCTAATATGTAGCCTTTTTTAATGTGGCTATAGATTAAAATCGCGCTACTTTTGCTAGCCACGTTTATCGCTCTGTGAGTTGTGACTAACCCAGACTATTTTAATAGTAAACACTGCAACTGCGTAGGTCTGTAAGTAAATACCTACCTATGGAGTAGATACAAACGTTTACAATGTGCGAATTACGTGGGTTTCGAGAATACGATAGATTTATCTATATATTAATACGTGAAGGGAAAGCTTTGTACCCCTTTTTAAGCATATTGCGCGCACGGAGGAGTGTGAGATTTGGCATAGTTAAAGTTTATTTATTTTTAATAAGCAAACCAACAATATAACTTCTACAATTCAAAAATACATTCTAGCAATCATACAAATAACAGGTGTGCATGACGTTCACCCTAGGTACTCAAAGCATTGATCATAAAGAGAATGAAGAAGGAGAAGGATTGCAGAAAGCTAAAATAACGGTCACTTGGCGACCTCTACGAGTATAAGAAATGCGTGGTCATATTTAAGGGTGTGGATCAGACTATCAAATTGAACAACTTTCTCTATAATGGGACCAGCATTGTAATCGCAAACAAATAATCAGCTGACCTATACAAATCTTCAATAGGTACCTACTCGACCCAAACGTATGGACTGGATGAGATCTAATAATATCTATAAATATCCCTCGCCAAAAATACAATACATAGGCGGTACATAATATCAAATGAATGATCCTTTTGAACGATTTCAAAATATTAATATGTAAGTATTTAGTTTGTGAAATATATTAAAATTTCTTGTTCATCTATGCACGTTCATGTTTATCTGTATCTATACTTCTATACTATAATATATAAAGTGTGTATGATGTTCTTATAAACAGGTATGTTTGTTTGTCTATAATCGCTGGAACTACTGGACTGATTTAAAAAATTATTTCCCTAATAGAAATCCGAATAGCATGAAACGACAACGCGGCAGGTGCACATGTAGATGGCGTGATGAGCTGGACTCTTATCTAAAAGATCGGCTAAAAATTGTCATTGACTGGGAAAAGTGAACAGAGGGAGGGAGGACTTTGTGCTGCAGGGGTAGCACGGAAAAAGGGAGAAAGAGAAAAGTAGGGGACATAACCATTTCTGAACCGTTATCTCTAACGATAACTTTTGAAAGGCTAAACAGATTTTCCTAAAACATAGCTAAGATGATTTCTGATTAAACTAGCTTACAATAAAAAAAACTGAATTGAAATCCATCCATTTTGGAGCTCCGGTGCCACAGACAGACACACAGATAGACAGAGACACAGATAGGTACACTGTACAAACTTGTAACACCCGTCTTTTTTGTCGGGGGTTAAAAGTAAAATCCGTAAGTAAAACCGCGGGCAACAGCTATTCAATAATAAACATAATTCAAATCGATTAGCAAGCTTACTGTTGCAATAAGGTCGCTATGAACTAAGCTATTAGGCTGTCTATCAATGCCGACCTTTGCCTATTTAGCTTTTTCCTTATAAAATCAGACTAATAGATACCTATATGCATTTTGCATACATCATAATCATAAAACCTCAGAGATATCTACTCTACATGATCCTTGAACACAAGTTTGAATTTTAATAAGGATATAAAATCCATGTAAATTTTGCGTTTACGCAGATCTTGTAAACAAAGTTTCATCATAGTCACGAGGTAGAAATACCACTTGATCCAAGTCATGTGACGGCTTGAGCAAACTCGGATTACTGTGACCCTACCGCAGACCAGTCTGAAAGACCTTGAACGCGATGGAGTCAGTATACGTAAAGAGCTCATTTTAATACAGTTTTTACAGGGCAATGTACCGAATTTGCATTATATGAATAATGTTTACCCAACTGTTTGGAGATAAATGATCCGTATACAGGGTAACTGAAAATACTTAATTTTTTCATACAAAGGTATGAAAATACTCTGTAGTTTTCATATTCAAACTGAGACGGCTGAAAAATGTAATGAAATGAAAGAAATATCCTTTGCTAATTCTGTAAGTCTGTTAGTATTAGTACCTCTACCTACCTACTATTAGATATTCTGTGGTTTATTACGAAAGTTTTATACACGAAAATATAATTATATATTGCTATTGATTTTGCTTTGTTTAGGTCAAATTCGTAGAACAAACGTTGTTCATCCTAACTTATGTATCATCGATCGTAATCGTACGAACGAATTTAATAATCGTAGAGTAGGTATGTCTATGTATCATAATACGAACTTCGTATTATGAGTATGAGGTTTCGGTTATGTTTTCAACTACCCTGTATACTTTTATATTACGTAAACTCAATAATGATATAAGAATAGTTACTGACCTTAAACTTATTTACTTAACATGTTACTGACTCATTTCTCATATACATAGTCAAAGGGTTGAACGACCTTGAGTGGGTACCTATAAATCTTGCCACTTAGTACAAGCATAATTAGGTATTTAGTGGAGATGAAAAGATTCATGTTTCCTGTATATCTAGGCGTTTTTTCAGTCACTCTCAAGAGTCCTGTGATAACGTATGGGAGTCTAGGGAGAAAGCAACGTGATATAGTTAGAACTTAGAAGATAAACTTAAGTTATCGATGCTGATGTTGCTATCGCCTCTCAGAACAAAAAAAGTTTTGTTGTGCAAATTTTGTATTCATAGTTAGCGACTTATTGCCTTTTAGGCACTAATAATTGATTGATTGAAATTGTATCCCTATAAGAATACTATCTGATTCCCGTAGCTTTGCTCGCGTGGAAATGACAGTTTTTCGCACAAACTTTCATCCCCTATTTTACCCCCTTAGGGGTGGAATACCAAAAAAATCCTTCTTAGTTGGCTATCTGCGTCAAAAAAGGTATTTACTGTCAAAATTTCTAGTTTCTAGCCCCAGCAGTTTAGGCTGTGCGTTGATAGATCAGTCAGTCTGTCAGGACAAGTCTTTTTATATGTATATATAAAAACATTATATATGTATATAGAAAGAAGAAGATAGGTATATATAAATTCAGAATTACGCTTGTATTCAAGAAATAAAGAAAGAAAAATCATTTTATTCCACATAGGACAACAGTCACGTACAAGATAATAACTCAAAAGTAACATTTTACATATATAAATATGTAAAATGTAATGTAATGTAAATATATACCTAAATGTGCTGTCGAGCCTGCCCATGTAGAAAACTAACCAACCCTGCGGTCCAAATTGCGCTAAAAGTAATAATATCGCCAATCCGACCAAAGTCATAAGTACGTATTACTATTACTTAGTTGCCCTTATATTTTGTGACTATTAAATCGACTGGTCGAATGGTCGGATTCGCGATATTATCACTTTTATCGCAATTCGGACCGCAGGGCAAGTTACGAACTCAGCATGTGCTATGCCTGGGACACTCGGCGCTGATTTTCAGTTGGCGCCCCTGCATTCGATTTTTTTGATAAGTAGAAGTGATTTTTTTTCATCGCTTTCTGCTTTGCTATGAATTAGTTACAATACTTTTATTGTAACGGACATTAGGACTTTAGTCAGCAACAGATAACTTAAAATGTAAATCTAATGTTTCAAACCAAATATTTGGCAAATTCTGCAATTTACACCTAATTTCGAAACGATAATCGTGTATTTCAATACCTAACTCTAAATCGAGTTGGACAGTTCAAACATTGTTATTGGAACAGATGTTCAACAAATACTAATGTTAGCGCTATTTACACCTGAAAATCAGTTATTAGAGAGGATTCAAATTAGACTCGATACCGCTAAAGCAAACTTTGTTTACATTTTGACCGTAAATATTGAATACCTAGTGGTAGTGTTTTAGACTAATCGAAACTGTACTTGTTTACAGGTAAATATAAAATAGAATTAACAAACATACCTAAAGTCTGCACACGCGCTCCAAGGAATCGGGGGCTGAGGAAGCGGGCACTTTGTGGTGCGCCCGACCTTCGCTCATACCCCGCACTCTCCTCGTACCAGTGGTACCCCGAGACACTATGTGGCCATTCCTAAACTATATCTGATATTCTAGACTTTAACATATTTTTGAATTAAAATAAATCCCATTATTGAATTCTATCTAGCTCTTGCCGGTATCTTCTCCAGGACCAACCACCATTGGGGTTGGGGAGGTTGGAACCGTGCACCTAGAATCACGACGTTTTGAAAGTGCCTGCAAAGGCCCAGTTGAAATAAAAACCATTGACTTTGACTTTGACTCTAGCAAAATTTATGAAAATAAATAAAGTATACAAAAACATTGTGTTCGCCGTCATTGTCAGAAGATTGTAGAACAATATTCATATTGAAATTCCCTACAATAGGTAGAATTTCAATGAGTTCTCTACGCGTTTCAAGGTCATTGAGTCTGGTCTCCGTTAGGTAAGTCTACATAATCCAAGTTGACACAGTCCGTCATTATGTTGGGATCAAGTGATATTTTCTACCTCGTGATTGTGACGGCATTTTGTTTACAAGATGTATCGTAATACTGTTGCTACGTAATACTTTACTTTTAAAGAAATTTTAATACTGTCTTATGTTTTCAAGCAGTGATAGCCTAGTGGATGAACGCTTGCCTTCCATGCAGGAGGGTTTGGGTTCAAACCCTACACCTCTGACTTTTCTAATTTATGTGCGGATCAGAAAATTAATACCACTTGCGTTAACGGTGAATGAAAACATCGTGAGGAAACCTGCACATCTGAGAGACTCTCATAAAGTTCTCGATGGTGTGTGTAGTTCGCCAACGCCCTAGTGGGCCGAGCACGAATAGTTTGACGTATGGTAACGTAAACGTAAGCTAATTTTGATTATAAAATACAATGAATCGATCACATTTATGTTCAATTTTATGCAACATACACACTTGTTTCATGAAAATGTAAAAATACTGCATGTATTTTCAAAAAATATCATGGATTAAACGAGTATTTTTTATTCAAAATTTGCTAACGTTTACGTTACCATACGTCAAAACATTCGTGCTCGGCCCACAGGCCAGCGTGGTGAACTAAGGCCAGCAGTGGGACAATAGTGGCGATTTATTTATGTTTTATGTTGTGTAAAACTGAATGATTTTATTCAATTATCTTTGCCTAATGCAGTAACCTGGTACCTGACAGACAGCAGATTTGTAGACCGACTCTTAGCCAACCTAAACTACTACTGGCAATAATTTTTGAACGAGGAAAATATATAGTGAGATATAAGTATCTTTGCGAGTCACTTGTCCTTGGAGACCTCAGTGATTTCATCCCCGTAAAGAATCTCATGTAACATAATTCCCAAGTATTTTGACGTGAGCTGAACAATGTTCAGACCAAATAAGCTGATTAGCTCGGGTGTTGATGATATACCTATGTACTTATCTTATTAAGATTTTTATCCTTCGCTGTATTTTGAGTATGTTTATATTAGAACACTTAATTATTTTATATATATTTACTATTTCCCCGTTCTTTTTGTTTCTATTTCTTACCTTCGTCCGTGCATCACTGCAAATCAGCGTTGGGCTCTTCACGCCCAGCAAATGCTGAGCTGCCTTTCGGCATGGGCATGCTTGACAGTATAGGTATATATTTAAAAAATATTTTATTTTGTTTCTCATTTGTCTCTTTTTGTAGTGTTTCATTTTTATCTATAATCTTCTCTCTTTTGTGTTTTCAACGTGTCCGTGCTCAATAAATGTATTTTCTTTCTTTTATCAATCAGTAATTCTGTGATTTATCTTCTATGAAGAAAGTATTGTTTTTCAACTGCAATAAGATGTGCGTAACTAAAAGACAACAATGTCTTATAGCCTCGCCGTACACGGGCCACTCGCGACAGCCACCAAACGTCGCCACCTGAGGCAAGAAATGGCTACTAAGGCGCTGCTTAGACACAGCAATTTGTTTCGCCAACTAGCAACCCGCAACTAGCTGTTTATGACAATGTCCATAAAATTTTAAGAAACTACGCAGACAGCAAATCTTCTTGCGAGGTTCTGAATCTTATTTTGGATGGAAACTTGTAAAAAGATGACAGTTGCTTCAACTAAAGTATCTACGTTTGCAGTAGCGGAAGCGCGCGACAGTCACTTGTGGTCAGTGGTCGATAAAAATACCAGCTACCGTTTTGCCTATTGCTTGCAATATCATAATGGGTAACGCGGGAGTGGTGCGTGTTGGCGTTTTGAAGTCTGTGGCAGCCGCAGGAAGCGAGTAGCGGCTACTCGTAGCGTGTAGCGGTGTAGCGACTGCCGACGACAACCGTATGCGGCGAGTTCATATAATATGCAAACTGCAGTCCGCAGCTCGGCGGCGGCGTTTTGTGGCTGTCGCGAGTGGCCCGTGTGCGGCAAGGCTTAGATTGAAATTCCCGTTTCCAAACTGTGGTAGATCCAAACTTTGTCAAACTATTGCGGTTAGTGGTGAGCGCTCTTTGTTCAAGCTTCATAAGCAAGGAAGTAATCATCTTAGCGTTTGTATTATGTATAGCAAATCTGTGCCGAAGGTCGTGTCAATTATCCTTTGAAAATAAATAACAGCATTTTGTAAAACATATTGGCTGTAATTCAAGCTATAGGCATTTCGGTGATTTTGATTTTATTTTATAATAACCTAACTGTCAAAAACCCCCGACACCAACTAGAAAAAGAGCTGTAACTTTTGAACGGCTGAACAGATTTTAATGAAATGTAATGGCTAAGAACACTCGGGATAAAATTATCTATGACACAAAAAAAACTAAACGAAAATCGGTTCATCCGTTTGGGAGCTACGATACCACAGACGGATACACAGACCCTCTTTTTTGTTGGGGGTTATAAAGGATTTATTAGCGTTAATGAATAAAAAAAAAGCAAAAGTACTATGTCCCAATTTACTACTAAAAATACAGTAAAAATAACCAATTTAAAGACGGAAGAACGAACACTTTTTGGTGTAGCATAAACTGACAAAAAAAAACCCAAACCCAACTTTTTAGAATGATCTCACGTATGCAACCCTGGCGTAAAGTATCAACACGTACTTCTCAGATATGCGGGAGGGGGGAGGGGTCTCCCCCATTCATTCAATCCGGCCATAATTAACCTAATTCTCAATTCCGGGTACTTTTCCTTTTAGTTATATTCGAGATAGATCTCATTGGAATAGTGGGGAATTACAACTTATATTATTTCTGCTTATTTAAAAACCACCTAATATAATTTGTGATAATATAAGGTTCTCACTTTATTTATAATTTCAGGTGGTTTTTTTCCTTATTATTAGATTTTATTTAGACTGAGAAAGTTTAAGGCGCCTTATATTAAAAAATAAAGAAAAGAATTTGCGATATCTGAGCCTAAAAGACATAAGATAGTAGTCTAAAATCCGAAAAACATTAGGCAACACAAAAGAATACCTCTCTGGATTCAAAACTTCATAGATTCTCAATTTGAATTGGCCGTTTACCAGCGCCGTTATGCCTAACCTAATCAAACATCATTGAGCCTAACCTAAACGAACCTATTACTAAACCGTATTAACATTTTGCGGGATCAGAACCTTGTAGCCTGTCTGGTCACCATCTGGATTCTTATCTCGTTTACTCTTTGGCCGTTTGCCATCAATGCCGCCAACATTGCTTAGTGTATCAGTATCCACCACGTATCCACCTTCAAGCCAAAGGATTATGTTGCCATTTCCTTGACATACAGGATAAGTTTTTATGTAATTCACAGAGTAAATTATTCAGTGTCTGTTTCTAAATGCAACCGCAGTAAAAATTCGGCCTAGTATGGAGGACACGCAAAATTTACTAGCGCAAGCCATACAAAATCAAATTTTCATTTTGGTGTGGGGTAAAATTTAGTACTGCGGTTGCATTTGGGAATTGACACTCGAACAATCTGAAAATTATGCGCACTAGATAAAAAAATATCCTGTGTATGTTTAAATGTATTTATTTTGTATGTAGGTATATGTAATTGTGTTATGTAAGTATATCATAGAATATTTATTTATGTGTGTTTAATTTAAATTTTAAAGATAATTATTTAGTTTATGCTACACCGCGAGCTACCATCGTTATTAATTACATGCTGTCCATCCAAAGGTTGTCTGTTTGAGATTGCGATGAGACCGCGCCAATTGTACAATCGTAAAATGTTAATTGTTATTATTATGTTTATTGCTCCTCTTTTATCAGGTGTACAATAAAGAGTATTTCTATTCTAAACTTACCAACCACGCAACAGACACATCTAGAAAATCTATTGTTTGTTGTCAGTTACTTCTACCTTCCTTATTAAGGCGAACGCAATATATATATTTATATCCGTGCCGAACGCATCGAACGAGCCGAACGAAATGAATTTTCGAATTTTTTATATGAAATCCTATGAAACCTTGCCCACCAATCCGCGCCGATACGGTAGAATCACCGGAAAAATTTGAAAGATAATCAAAATCGCAGACGAATTCGGACGCCGTCACCTTTAGAAGATCACTATTGTCAATATGTATCCTATTTATCATAACAAAAACATAAATTTTACTCTGGAAAAGACTTGGAGGGCAATTCTCGTTTCTTGCGAGATCATCTCGGAATCGAGATTGCACTTCGAGCGCTTTTTCGAGTATAAAATCTTGCAAATCGAATTTTTTTACGATTGATTAGATTCGAGTAAACAATTTCAATTTGCAAGATTTTATATTCGAAAAAGCGCTCGAAATGCAAACTCGATTTCGAGAGATCTCGCAGGAAACGAAAATTGCCCTCCTGAATCTTTTCGAAGCTCAGTAGTCCGGATACAAAACATTTAACCAACACAATAAATATACACCATCTGGATTCTTATATTTTGTTTGGCAGTTCGCCAGCATTGGTATAAAGTATCATTATCTACCCTCAACAGGTTGTCACTGTTCATTTGTGGACACTCAACGGTTATCTCAATGTTCGTTATATCTTCAATTTCCTTACCAAAGTTAAGATTTAGTTAACTTAAGTGAGTATATTGATCCAATTTCGAGGAAATCTTCGACTTTGATTTGTTTACGGTTATAAAATAATAACAAGTTTCGTCTCTATTTGCTAATTCTTGGAATTTCTTATTGGTTCTATTTTAACTTTATCAGCCTCAATTTACTGCTAAATATGAAACTCTTAATAGACTGTTAAAATAAACAGCTATGAGAGAATTGCCATACAGGATATTTTCTTATGTAGTGCGCATAATTTGTAGAGTGATTCAGTGTGTTCCTAAATGCAACCACAGTATTGGGATACATTTTAAAACAAAACGAAAATTCGACTTAGTATGGAGGACGCGCATAATTTACTAGCGCAAGCCATACAAAATCAAATTTTTATTTTGTTTTGGAGTGAATTTTAATACTGCCGTTGCATTTGGGAACGGACACTGAATCAGTCTGCAAATTTTGAGAACTACATAAAAAATATGCTGTATAGTATCTAATCTTAAACTAGCTAACGATCGAGAACAATATACTAATGACAGCATTTCGTTACTTAATTAATTAATTAATAGTCAAAAAAATCGTATTGTATTAATAGAATGTTGCCTGTAATCTTCTTAGGACGATGCAGTCGTAAACAATTAGTTTCAAGTCGGTTGCATACAAAAACGCGCGTGAGCTAACTTGTGCGTATCGCGTCAAAACAGAATTTGTCGTTTAAAATAAAGACTATCGTTAATTTTATAAAATCCAATTACCGAAGTGCGTGTTTAGACTAATTTATACAGAAAATTTTGACGCTTAAATCGGTCTCGTTTCCCTGTTGAATGAAAATCTCTGCTTTTAAAGAGCAGTTCTTGATATTTTTTTCTCTGCTGTAAAGGATAAAGAATCATGTAAAGAAATTACCAAAATAATGTCAAAGACATGATAAATGAGGACCATTAATATCAGATCCAAATGTTTGGAAATGGCTTAGAAAAGTTATGCTCCCTGCCGATATAGCGAGTGTGAGGATGGCGGGTAGACACCAGAATTCTCTATCTATACTATACGATGCTGGACTTCATACAGAAACATTAGAGCATCAAAAGATTATTCGTAGAGTCTACTAAACAACAATATCCATTGCTTTTCTCGTAAAAGAAAGTTAAAAAAGGCCTTCACTGGGATTCTATTAGGATCTATCAAGCTGGCCATGACATCCAATCCGATATTCCGTCACGTACGTAGCACGAGTCGGATCGGCTAATAAAGCTGGTCTGTTGCTGGAATGAACTAGCGCGCTTATATGCGCAGCCTAGTTATCAATAGCGTTTGAAAAATACACAAATTGACATAGAATTGGCATAGTCCCACAAAACCGTGTATTCGGTTTGACTGTGGGATCTGTGAGTCTAAGGCCCGTATTAATAAACCAATCTCAGTTTTGAGTAGGCTTTTAAGTAACCACATAAGATGCTGAAACTATATAGTTCAGCATCTTATGTGGTTACTTAAGAGCCTACTCAAAACTGAGATTGGTTTATTAATACAGCCCTAAGTCTTATATCAATAACACAAAGGGGTCTGTGAGTGTAAACAAATTAGTTAGGGCATCCAGGCAATAAGTGCTCAGTGGTGGCATTGAGATCACAAACCAAATGATCTCAATCCCACTTACACACATATTACATAAATAGTATCTAAATAATTTTCTTTTAAAAACACCTTTTTTGGGTTCGTGTCTAGGAGTACTTAGTAATTACCTGTTTTGACACCTACCACCTGCCTCTTGTCTGGGCACCAGTAGCTCTACCATAAGTCGACGCGGGGTCAACGTTTACTATTTGTATGGTTTTTTCAGCGTCTCTAGCGGTAACAATATATTAGAGAGCGTACGACTACGAGTATAATAACCTCACCTAATAATAATGATGCCTAGTGTATCTACCATGTTTTTGTCTCTGCATCAAGAAACTGAGTTGAATTCTAGATTAAACTTTTCCTTGATTCTAATAGTTTTTTTATATTCCAATTTGCAGAGGCTTGCATTCTATAGAGACGAAAAGACACTGCCATGGTCTGTTAATATACAAATAACAACGTATACAAACGTTAATATGTCTGTATATCATGTCATTTAAGGATATTTGGGACCGTGTGCCGTCTTAGGTAGAGATCAATCACATAATTATCAGTTAACTTGACAATACAACAAAAAGTGGTTTTTGCTTACCCTGTAAGATGTCTGTTCGCCACCGCCAATTTGAATTTCACTGTTCATTTCATAAATCCGTTTTTGTTCTACAGAAACAGTGTAGATATAATTACAATGACGTCACGAAATTGATATGAATAGTTAACTGTTACCTCCGCTAACTTAGCCAGCATCACCGTGACGAACATTCTGAGTCTTTGCGCCTGGGAAAGTTAAATTGTCTTTCAACTTTCCGCCAATTTAATTACAAGACAAATATAGGCTGTAGAGTATTTTCGTACTCGATGAAGTTTATGTATGTGGGTGCTGTATTTTACTTAGTATTACAAATTTTCTTGGTATTATAGTTAAAGAAAAGGGTAAAAGTTTGTTTGTGTATAGGGGGTTAAATCTGGAAGTAAAAATAAAGTTGCTAATATTTTTTAATACACTTATACATGAAAAACATGGAGCTGAAAGACAAAAGAACTATAATATAACTGTAAAGTAACTTCAGGAAACGTTGAAACTTACATCGATGCAAACGTAGAAAGACGTGGATTCGTAAAACTTATATAAATGTCTATCATTGCGAGTTTCTCGCCAAAACTTTTTGGAAGTTTTTTCATTACGTTAATTACTCGTTGAAGGTTGGGTAAATTAGTTTTAAACGCCTTTTATCGTATAGTTAAGTTAGATTACCAATTGGGAGACACCTATTTATATTTCCGCTTCTCAGCCTTGTGATGTATTTTAAATCATACTGAATCATCAATTATATAATACCATAATCATACAATGATACTTTATCGAACATCCATACAATCCCGATCAGTGCGGACTTTGTTGTTTACCTATCGTTTCTTGGCCACGGTTATTTCAATAGGGGCTCTTTTCATATCATCGGGAACAAAACATCCGAACATAATATAGATAGATCTGATATCTGTATTGTGTCAGTCTTTCTTCAAACACGAATGGAATACGTTATGACGTGAAACGAAGGTACCCAATAATGTTTTTGAAGGTATAATCATATTAACGTAGCCTTGGGTGTACAGAAATGCGAAATTCTGATCCCGTGTGATATGGATGTGTTTCTACCTTTGAGTGTACCAATGTGTGTACCAATATTATTTTTACGGTTTACAAATATATTTTTGGCAGCGTTTTTTCGCGAAAATATGGACTGCGCATTTTGACAGAAAATAAATAAAACACTACTGTGTTGAATGTGCTTTTTATATGTATTTTTTTTTTTTTTTTTATTGCATTTTTTTTACGATGTTGTATTTAAAAAAATGCCGTTATTATCTACTTAAATCACATCATAATAATTACACATTTTTTATGACAGCTGTATCAATAAAATAGTCGTTCATGATCTCAGAGCACGTGCTTTAGTTTTATTGTTCTGAGATTATGATGCTATAATGTCCCAAAACCACAAATTCAAAGAAAAGGTGGTGCCACACGGTGCGCAGTGCTGCGTTGCGTCGACGCAACACCACGCAGTGCGATACTGACGGTGTGTGACAAAGTGTCCTACACCAATCCTTATTAAGCCCGCGTATAGGATTCGGTGCGGCCCAGTGACGATATTGAATTCGTCTTAAATTAAATCTACAGTGTGCCAGAGATGTTATCACTTAAGGGGGTATTTTACAGGAATGCCGCAAAAACCGATTTGTATTTACAATTTTTTGAATAGAAATTCTTATTTCTTTGTCCTGAAAAAAATATATATCAAACTTGAAGATGTGACAATCTCTGCTCGGTTGTCCGATACATGATTGGATGAAGTTTGCTCGATAAAAAAAATTCACAAAGTTACCCCTTTTAAAAAAGTGTTTACAAGATTATTTCTAAAACATGATATTATTTCAAATAATTTTTACATCACAATATTGGTCGCAAATATACCAACCAAAATCGGTTGTTATTTTTTTATAATATTACGTATATTGGTCACAATTTGATAAAAACCACAAAATTCGTGATTTCTGTCATCTCTGCCATCAATCAGTCGCGTTTCGGCGCGCATCGAGGTTGGACCTGTGCAATTTTTTTTGACTTTCCTGCGCTTACACTTTATTCAAAACCAAAAGAAAGAATGACAGTAAAATCATTAAAAAAATTATTAAAAAGCAACAGGAAGTATAAGTAACTTGCCTTTTATTCAGAAAATCTAAGTATTTCGTTTATAAAAATCAATATGTTAAAATAATTTCTTGACATCTCCGTCAAGAATTCATTTTATAGGATGTAGTATAGAAAAATCAGTACGACAATTTGTAGTGTTGAGAACAAAGAGTATGAAGTTTTATATACACCATGTCCCAAAATTCAACGATAAGCGGGCACCAGAGGGTTGACCAGCTCATGATTACTCGAGAACAAAAATTTTTTTTCAATTTTTAAGAAGTGACATAAAAAATTTGAAATCCTTCAAAAATTTACACCCCTTAAGATATTTTTAATTACCATGACCACAATGTTTCAGATATTTCTGAATTTCTTTTTGTACCGGCAACCTAAGTAGCACTGCTATCCACCACAATCGTTAAAACTCCCAGAATGCCTGTAGATTTGACACAAAAATCAATCAAAATTATTTTTCACCCTAAAATTTTGAAAGATTTTTACTTTTGGTCCACTTTCACTCATCGTGGTGTAAAAAAAAAGTACAGACACTACCATGGCAAGTTTTTAAAAAAATTGACGCAACTATCCAAGATTCCAAAATGGTATAATAATCTAGGAAAACTAGCCACAAAAAAAAGAAATGCGTACTATTTCTGAACAAGAACCAAATTTCATAACTTTTACTATGTGGTTTTTTGTTGTAAATTATTTGAATGATACATGTCCGTAGTTAATAAAATTTTGAAGTTAGAGAGAGATAGATAGATAGTATGTAAAGAAGGAAAGAAAACGTTTTTAAAAATTATATTTATTTTTAGTTATCGTGGTTGTCCGTGGCATCACCACGGTCCTATCCGAAAACCAGCGCTGCGGTATTTATTTTATCTGTCAGGATTAACTGTCAGGATATGCTGAGATAGGGACTTTCTTTGGCCTCTTGCAGGACTTTTTTAACCCCCGACAAAATAGAGGGGTGATATAAGTTTATAATGTGTATCTGTGTATCTATGTGTCTGTGAATCTGTGTGTCTGTCTGTGGCATCGAAGCTTCAAAGCGGATGGACCGATTTCAATGCAGTTTTTTTTAATTGAAAGCTAGTTTAATCGGGATGGTTCTTAAAATCTGTTCAGCTGTTCAAAAGTTACACCTCTTTTTCTAGTTAGAGTCGAGGGTTTTAGACGGTTAGGTTATTGTTATCATTATTTGAATTTTTGTGTGTTTATGTAATTTCGTGTGCGAGTCCGATTTAAATGTTTTTCTTTCTTTCTTTCAATTTTGAAGCTCTTCATCTGCATACATAGCGAGGAATCTGAACTAGGAATATGGTTTTGATCTATGAATATGCAATTTCTTTTTTGGTAAAAAAGCAACCCTGTGAACATACTTAAGTAGGTATGACTACGGAAACGGACGACTCCTACAGGTGTGGGTGAGAGTAGGTTATTATCTCAAGGCATGGATTTGAGTTGGCTTATTCTTCTAACATTACACACACATTGGCAGTGTCATCAGGTTTGTCATGCCGATATATCGGTTTCGTTATGGCATTATTGGCTTAGTGTGAAAATGCCCAATGTTGGTCGAGACAATTATGTGCACTTGCATAAACTCATACACAATAGGTATGACTGATAGTTTATAAGTAGATAGTTAAATAGGTATAAAATCTACAAATACAAAACGGAGGAACAGATTTTCTAGCGTAATATAGGACACTGGGTATACGATATTGTGGATTTATATTTTTCAAGTATTTGCTGGTGTCATACTGCATGTTGCTAATTAATATTGCTATTCTGTGACACGTGTGTCACACAGTCTGATACGTCAATTGCGTAATTGCGAGAACGGAGCTCCCCTAGTGGGTGGGGCTTAGGCTGATACTTCACCCCCTCAAAAGTAAGAAATCGTCGTAAAATACAACCTTAAAATGAAACCACGTATTTGGTACCTATCCTATTCTGAAGCTGTACACAAAAAACCTGCGATTTGTACGCAAGTTTATTTTGCATCATATTTCACTCTGCTATCATTCGGCTAGTAGAAGGAACATCGAAGTAGAAAGTGTCACATTTATCTGTTCTACACATATAAATAAAAATAATTTTGGTTAGAATAGTTTCGAGTGTTTACGAAGTTTGCCTAAAGATTGTGTTATATAAGTATAAAATTATGAAATTTTTATATAGTTCCTGTGGCTAAAATACAAATTGGATTTTATTGATTTTTTGTCACAGAACGTGACACAAAATACGCGGAATCTACGGCGTCCTGTATATTCTTCCTCAATTATATTTACCCAGTCAAATAAAAATAAACTATGTTAAGGAAATAAATGTAAGTAAGTAATAAATTTGGCCTATTTCGGCCGAAGCCGTAATACTACTGACCTCGGATTAATCAACTAATTCCCTTACAGCGGTATCCGCAGTTTAGAGTTGCGGTAACCGTTTTACGTTTCATCTCTTGTAGTAATGAGATTTACTGTATGTATATTTTGCCTCTTTCTTTGAAGATTTTGTGGTTTTAATAACGTATTCAATTTATTTATGGTCCAAGAAGATATTGGTGAGTTTCTACTATTCGTTGTGATAAGACAGATTAGCCGCAAAGTAATATGATTCACACCAAAACGGCTAATCTGTATAAGATTTTATAGAATTAAATCATTAATACTGCGCAGTAATACCTATCTCATCTACCGTAGGAATAACTTTGGTATTTGATCTACTTTAATTACCGGATAAATAGAGGTAACGTTTGTTTGCTTGTAAAGTAATCTTTGGTTTATTTTTTGAATCTTTGCCCGTCTCTATTATTTCTCCTGTATCGAGGGTACAGTTTACAAACATACAACTCACATGCACACACAACCAGACCCAAAACAACTATCTGTAGATCATACAAATATTTGTTCCGTGCGGGGATCGAACCCGCGGCGTAGCGGAGAAAGCTAATCGCTTAGCCACTGCGTCAGCCAACCGTGTCGTTGAATTTATCCGAAACGATTTAAAATTCACCATGTATAACCATAATGACAACAAAAGGAAAATTAATTTAAGAATTGAATAGTATCCACAAACGTTAAGGATGATACTAAAATTCTAATTACCTCGCTAAATCTTACGTGAACAAGCACTAAACTGACTTAATAGGCATTCCACACTGAATACCTTGGGCCATGAAACGTGTATTTTAGTACCTAAGTAATATTACTGCAACTGTAATAGATTGTAGTACTATTTAGGTATTATAAGTTCTTAAACTGTCATCGTCACTAACATTAGTATTAACGTATTAACGTTTAGTTTATCCGTGACCATGGCGCTTGCAACAGTGCCGAAATATCTGGAACGCAATACAAGATAATAAACATGGTAAATACCCCGTTTTGAACTCTAATACTAATATTTAGGTATTCTTGTAGTTATTGACATACTAATGAGAAATATTTTATGTATTCTCTTATTTATCCTAGTCTAAACTAATATTATAAGAGGTAAACTTTGTTTTTTTGTATGTAGAGAGTGATCTCTGGAACTACTGAACCGATTCTAAAATTCTATTCACTAACTAGCTTCCGCCAGCGGCTTCGCTAGCGTGATATCTTTATAAATTATAGCCTATTTTACTCACTGATAATGTAGCATTCTGCTGGTGAAAGAATTTTTAAAATCGGTTGAGTAGTTTTTGAGTTTATCCATAACAAACAAACAAACAAACATACAAAATATCAAATCTTTTCTCTTTATAATATTAGTTTAGATAGAAAGCTATACTATCCCTGGAACATCGTTATAAACATGGGATTTATCCCACATTCGCTCCACAAAGTATCGCCTCGCATAAGAACCCTGACAGATCTATGGATTTTTTATGCGAGGCAGAACTTTGTTGTCGACTGTGGCATAAATCAATCATGGGGCAGAATCAAAGGTACATACATAACCTGTTAGTGCCGACTTTGACATACAAAGGGTTCGGTTATAATCCGATCTCCGATGAAAACTGAAATTCCAAGGTCACTAAGTGGTTCATCCAGAACACCATTATATCAAGTTCGTTCCAATACGGAAGACAGGTAATCGTTTAACAGCAATGAAAAAGATTTACGATTAGGTATATTTGACGTTACCAACAGTAACGAATGCCATAAAGGTCAGGGCTTCTTCGATCGGTACGTTGCTAGGCTATAGGCTTCGACTTCGTTCTCAGGCAAATTGCTTGGATAGAATAGAATAGATCTTTATTTCATGTAAACCAGATACAGGCACTTATGAAATGTCGAGACTCTAGGTGCGCGGTTCCAAGAAACAAGAAACAAGACGCACGATACTCCATGGAGACTCTTTGAAAATAACAGATTACAATCTTGATTAGTACAATTTTGTGGTAAGAGCTGCGAGAATAATATAATTTAATGTCAAAAAAATAAGCATAGGATAATAATGATCATCCTCAGAGTAAGATTGCCATGGCAGTTTCAGTCCCAACAGACGGCACCTGTTCACGAGCAAGACACATGCGTCAGTATCACTAAGCTCAACCATAGTAAAAGGAGCTCAACGACCCGATTTTATTGCGTTCCATAATGTATTACAAATAATAATAATGTATTTTAGTGAGCATGACAGACTTGTAGTACCAGACACAGAACAGGCAGGTATTTAGTAAATATCTATAACATTAATACTTACATCAAGCTCACATTTTACAGGTATTTACTAGGTGTAGATTTATTTAAAAATATCGGTGGGGTCCTCAGGAAATTCCTACTCGAGTGACGGTACCTATGCGTGCCCTCTGGGTAACCCTGTTTCGAATCATGCTCTTAAACACAGTTTGTTAGGACTGGTCAGCTTGTTACTGCCACGGCAATTTTATTCAGAGGAAAATATTTTTTATCCATTATTTTTTATCACATTAAATTACATTGTTCTCGCAACTCTTACCGCACCATTGTACTCAAGATAATAATGATCCAATCCTTAGCTCATTAAAAAGCAGGTTTATATAATGAGAATAAAAAAAGTAACAAAAACATAAACAAAAACAATTCCTTTTGGATACAGGCGCGCCCAAATGCGTTATAGAAACAAAAAAACTAAATTTCCATAAAACAGTTAATTTAAAAAAAACCGTTGGGACGATACCCAAAATTCCATGGGCTTATTTGTAGGTCACGGCCTCCTTAATATCTCTATAGTAGCTTGACGTCGATCTCATACGCATCCTGTACCTATATATTCTTGAATTTTATTAAGGAGGTTACTTTAAAAGCTGTTTCTTTGATGGCAATACTGGCATTAAAGTGCTCTTCTATCATTTCAATGCATTAAATTCCGTACCAAATATTGAATTTCCGACTCACCTTAGGTAAATCCCAAGAGCTAACTTAACCTGAAGCTCAAACACTTTTCGGGAGATGTCATGGATTCCTGAATTTCCAACATTCCTCATACCACTTTATTGTAATTCCGAACATTTTATCAAATTATTCTAGTGGAGCAAACTGTGGAAATATGCTAGGATTGCGTCCCTGGGATTTCGCTTGTTTGTGTTCGGTACAAAGAAACGGGGGTGATGAAGTAGGGTGAGTTATATCATGGTATATACCTTGTACAATGTAGGTTTAGCTTTTGGCATCCTATTCATCATGTAGAGAAAACTTTTTGACGTAATTAATCATACTAGTGGCCGACCTGTGGTCAAAATTCGGCCGTAATTTTAGCTTTCTGCACTCCTTCTCCATATAAACTTTAACTATGCCAAATCTCACACTCCTCCGTGTGCTTCGCTGTAATTAATCATATTTGCTGTAATCATTTCACTATCGACATCTCAATTATTATTTATACAATTAATTAAGCCCGCCTTTGTGCAGTGTTTTTTTACCTGTGCAAAGCATTAAATAAATAAATTATTGTAATCTAATCTCCAGGTGCTATGCATCGTTTGAGGAAAAGGAATGTATATAAACTTATTCCACGCGGGTGAACTTATTCAAGAAGGCACGGGCAAATGTATAGAGGAAAATCCTATAGATATTTATATCAGTATATCTTCACATACAATACACCCACTTATCGTCAATGCCTACCCATCAGCGTAACCTGATTCGGTCTCTAATGCGACTCCAGATACAAAGTGCTTATCAATTAACGTAATATATATTACTGAATGTTAATCTATTATTTGTGTGCACTTTTAAAACCAATTTACAAGGTTACGTACTCACCTAAAAGGTAAAAGTATCGTTCCTACCTTTCCTCTGTCTAAAAGCCGATTTTTCTATCAAAATGTTGTCGATTCCTGAAAGGTTTTCTATGTAATTTAATTTGGCAACATACGTTCTGTTTTGGGCCTCAGAGACTCGAAATATTCGGTCAACATTTAAAAGTTTTCGGGTAGAGATGTTTGAACATTTTCTGGAGTGTCAGTGTACAGGAAAATGTCTGTTTTAATCTGTTTGAGTGGCAAATTAGAGAGGTTTGTTTCAGCCTCGTTTAAATAGCGTGATGTTAGGATTGTCATCGGGGTTTGTTAAGGATGTTGCTTAGAGCACTGCTGACATGATTTGATTTTCAGTTATTTTCTGTGTATCCTGTTTTACTGTAATGAAATTTATTAAGGTTTGCTTCAACTTGCTTCAACCTTTGCCTGATTTCTCAATGGTGTGTATGTCCACACCAGGCCACCGTGTGGACTAAGGTCAACCCTTCTCATTTTGAGAAGATGTCCGTCCCCAGCATTGGGTTGGGACAGTAATGGTCTGGACATATCACAAGTATGATTTTCATATGATATTTCCTATTGTGATTTAGTGCTAATTTTGCGGGTCGAATTATAGCAATATTTTGTATTTCTTTTTCAGTTATTATTCCTAGTGATAATACCAAATCGAATGCCAATCATTTTGGCGGATGCTCGACTCGATATGTCCAAGTTACGCCTACAGTCTTCATTCACCCATATTGACAAGTGGAATTACTGTTGATCTCAATGTATTTCGCATGTATGTATATACATCCTATTATTTGATATTGCGTGGGTTTCAAAGATGTCGTTCAAGTAATCTCGGATTATCTATCCTACTTACAATAAATATGTTTGTTTTTCCGAACATTTGCTGACATTTGTTATATTTATCACCTACGCAAACGACGGAATGGATTAGGACTTATATATAATAATATAATTATAACTGTTGCTTCTGCGCAGTGGGGACTTGATTGCTAAAGTCCATGGAGGCTTATTTCTATTTTTACTGCAAAACAGACCCGCTAAGTTGAAATGTTCATTAAGCATTAGTGGTCTCCAATGAATTCATGTCAAATGGATAAGTGTGTAAGGAACTTAATCCAATAAAATTAACTATTCAAAGTCAACAAAATTTTATAATAAAATAGGAACGCTTTTTGAAGATATAAGCTGGCCTCATAGATAGGAAGGACGCACGTACTATTAAATTGTGACTTCAAAATTTACAAAGGTCTCAAAAAGCTTCTTACATAATAAGTACGCAGTATGGGATTATCACCGACGATTATGTCCGTTATCCTGTAGTGAACTGATCATTTTCCAATGGTCCTTGGGGAAGCGCTTAGAGCACTCCCCCTATAACTATCAACACGATGCTAGTATAGTAGGTACTCGCAAATCTTTATGAACCCTGAACTGACCTCTGAACTCTGTCTCTCTCTCCCTCTAGCACCATTAATAAGCGTACTATAGGTGCTAGAGGGAGAGAGGGAGAGAGTTCAGAGGGCTAATAAAGATTTGCGCTTACTATAGTAGGGTCGGCAACGCGCGTGTAGTGTTGCAAGCATCCATAGGCTACGGTAGTCGCTTACAAAGCTATAAAAAAATCTTATAAAAAGAGCATTAACAATTCATATATGCTTCCAGTTTGTTTCAGTTCCATTACCGGTACACCCACGGTACTCTCTTGATTCAATTTGAATTATAGCCGAAATATTTCATCGGAATTTCAGGTGTACTATCAGGCAGACGAGCACTTAATGTTCTAATGTTTTTTCTACTATTGAACCTTACAAATAAATCTAGCGTATTACTGTCCCCCTGCTGGGCACGGGCCTCTTCTCAGAATGAGAAGGATTAGGTCTTAGTCCACCACGCTGGCCTAGTGTTATATGAAGTCGGTGCCACTGTCAAGCTAAGATGCATTGAAGAATCAGAGGTCCCGACTTCAGAAGCTGTTAATAATTTTTTTTGAAAATTATTTTATTCCTTGTAGTTTTTTCAAGTCGGTTTTTACATCTTTTTAGAGTTTATTTTATCTTTCTATTTTGAGTGACACAGACAATACATAAATATGCGACTACAGCAATCGCGAGTGAATGCTAATATCCATTGAAGAGTTCCATTGTCTGTGCCCGAAGGTCTTCATCAGATTTTCACCACCTTAGGAGCGTACTCGTTCAAACAAAAAAATAATTAAAATCGGTTAACAATTGGCGAAGATATCGCTGAATAAACATTAAAAAATATATAATGTCGAATTGGGAACCTCTTCCTTTTTTGCAAGTCGGTTAAAAATAGATTAGGTACCTTTATCATTTGTAATTAATTCATGGATATGACTTTTAATCGAATACTTAGCTTTATAGCTTAGTTTTTATAAAGGAAAAAGACAACTGATACTTTAGGTTTGTTTTTATACGAGCTCAGTACCTCTACCATGAGTTTTCCGTGCCGTCTAACGTTCACGTTCACATGCAATATATGTATGGGATTTTTTTCAGCGCCTCTAGCGGTATAAATAGTGAACTAAAGTCACTATACAAATATGATATGAATGTGAACGTTAGACGGCACGGAAAACTCATGGTAGAGGTAGGTACAGGTCCTAGTTCTTTTTTCACGAACATGTTTCTTTTTCAACACATTTTCCGTGGAAAATGTCGGTGCATTTGGGACGTCTAGTTTGTTTGTGATAGACTTTAGAAATCCAATAACAGTGAGATGGAAAAGTGAGCCGGAGGGAACAAACTGATTTGAAACAAAAACTTCTTGAGCTTTAGTTAGCTTGTTATATGTATAATAGGAATTTAGTATCGGTTCTTATGAAAACAAATAAACAGTGTGTTTTTGGATAATGTGCATAAACAAAAATGGGTGAAACTAGGCCAAAGCTTATCGACAAAAATGTACAAAATATCTAAAAAATACATAGTTCCTATATGTATTTTTTTTTACTTTTTTATTGCCCACTAAATACCCGCTGTTTTAAAGTAACAATAATGATGGTTATGATTAGATGTTGCAAATTAAAAAAATAGTTTATTTGAAGAATTTTGAATAATAGGTACCTAATAATGTTTTTTTGTTCAATATAATATTTAGATTTTTCAAAAGAAATCCCCATATTTTTTTTTTGACTCTTTATTAATCCTCTGCTTATTTCCTTTACAACATGTTTTTTCCTTCTTTCTGTCGATAAATTTTGGTCTTGTTTCACCCATTCTCCTCTGTGCACATTTTCCAGGGATATACTGTTTAAGTTGCTTTTTTAATACCCCTGTTACTGTTATCAAAAGATGTGGTACCTATCTATCCGTTGTTCGATTTTGAGTAAATGACGGGGGTACAGAAAACGTCCGAGCACAATTTCGTTCTAGTACTTCAGACGCATCATGAGTGAGTCAGGGAGCTAGTGAGTGGGGGGGGGAGGGTGACGAGAGATGTCAGTCACAGGCCTATGACACGCACCATAAAGCGTAGCTTAGCCAATAGAAGGCGTGTGTCACATCCTCCCCGCACCGCGAAAGTACCTCAAATTCAGACGCCAACCGTCTGAGTTAAGTGGTCGTACTATAGGAGGCACATTTATTTTTTTACCTAAAATCCTTTATTTAAAAACAGGCCACCCGTATTAGTCAGTTCTACACTTTTCTAGAGGTGTTCATTATGCATTTGTGCGTAATCTCCAGCTTAAGTGGCTCTCCATACGTGGGTCGTAATTGGCACCGACGCGCCGCGAAGCCCTTCAGTCGCAGTCACGACATTTGATTTCCCACTTATGGTGCGATAAATTTATCACTAGGTCAGAATTATTTACGGGATACGGACTGAAAGACGTTGTATTTCCAGCCTGCGAGAAAAATATTCGGTAGGAAGTATAATTCCTATATTTACGAAGAAATGAAGGAAGCCGCGACGTATGGTTTCCATTTTGTGGCGTAATTTTCTCTTATCCATCATCCCTACACCTCTACCCCGTCCTTTACCGAGGGTGTAAGCGACAGCTAAGGGCGTATTACCTACTATACAGGGTGAAAGTGACATCGTAACGAAAACTCATACCATGGGTTCAGTACATGATACTGGATCATTCAGCGTTAGAATTTTGCGTCGGTCCTATAAAAAATTTAACGATTTTGTTCGCAGATTTTTTAGTTAGGTATAAAAACTGCGAACAAAATCGTAAAATTTTTGAAAAGACCGACGCAAAGTTCTTTCGCTTAGTCTTTCAGTATCATGTACTGGACCCATGGTATGAGTTTTCGTTACGATGTCACTTACACCCTGTATATGGTGGATAGGAGAGGCACGACTTTTCGTTCAATATTGGCGCTGCCTGACTGGAGAAGTACCTCCACCTTGCAGAATATCGTAGCCAAATAACACTGCTCTTTTGGAGTGTTATGTTCCTAATATAATGGTGAGCATGGTCACCACTCAGTGCTTCAAAGTGACGTGTTAGCATTTACTCAAGACACGATGCGAGCAGTAGGGTCGGCAATGCGTGAGTGTTACAAGCGTCCATAGGTTACTTACGGCAACCCCTTAGCATCAGGTGGACCATATGCATAATCGCCACATTAGTGGTATAATAAAAAGAATTACATTAGTATCTTCATTCAGTAAGTTGAGAACCGAAGGTATTTAATACGTATATTTCTGAACAATTTCTTATGTAGAGTGAATTTCTGACAAAAAGCCGGAAACGCCTTTAAAATACGTCATCGGTAACGCGATATAGTCGGGGAGACCATTCATACCTATTCGTACTATCCTAAAGTATAACACCGGGCTTCCACTGGCAGCGGAGCGGGCTCCGTACGGACTCCGTTTAACTCGCAAAGGTAAGCTTCATAGAAGTGCTTCCACCAACAAAGAGTAGAGCGGAGAGGACTTGTAAAAATAGTTAATAACGAATTCGTTCTTCATTTCTCCTTTGCAGTGGAAGGCAATTGTCAAAAGTCTTTCTTAATGGAAGGTAAAACCTATTTTAGCTATTTGGGGTCCGTTTCGTCCAGCTATTACTTGCTCATTATCCTTTCGCAGTGGATCCCGGCTTAATTATACCCATGTTCTTCAGTTTACTCTTAAAATGACTAAAGCAAATGGTTTCCTTCTGATAATACAGTAAATTGCTTCCATTCGATCATTTGTACCACGGTAGCAATATCTGTTACCAGTAAAGTAACAGCGTTAAGCGTCAGTCAGCGGACACAAAATTAATGAGTCAGGTCCGGGTCACAAACTTATTAGTATCTGTCAGGCTTCCAGCGACTTGTGTCCGACCATAGAGGGTGTGATGTACTTTTTGTTGTTTATAAATGGTGTACCTATAAAATATTATTATGTGTCTGCCTAGACTGTCTGTCTGTATGGCACAGGATAGAACAGCATGGAAATCGAGGGGGGAGGCCTTTGCCCAGCAGTGGGATGATACAGGCTAACAGTAACAGTCTGCCTAGAAATGTTTTAAACCCCGACAAAAAAGAGGGGTGTTATAAGTTTGTAGTGTGTATCTGTGTATCTATCTGTGGCATCGTAACTCCCAAACGGATGGACCAATTTCAATGCAGTTAACAAATATTAGTGGTATAGGAAAAAAATGGTTATGTTATGTGTGCAATTGTGCATGTGAGGTACCTATATGTTCGTAAGAAATAGTTACCAATTTTGTTATATTTTAAAGAAATAAATAAAGATATTTTCAATCTATCTGCTAGAGAGAGGATAAATTTTATACTATACTGCTGCCAAGAAAATTATGTCGTTTACAGTGTTAATTAGGTCAAAAACACACGCTTCACATTTTTTATGAGTAGTACACAATGCACTTCATGGGAATGAAGCGCATTGTGTACTACTCATAAAAAATGTACACTACTACTACTGTGTACTACTCATAACAACGTGAAACGGCATTGACCTACTAATACAATGGACGGCGGGTCTAGAACAATTCACGAAAAATGTGTCCCGAGTCAACCTATTCAAGCGTAGGTACATTTCAAGATATATATAAAAAGCTATAACGTCCTAATTCAAACTGTGTCGTCATTAGTAAACAGCTTAATTTTCAGCCTATTCATCTTTTTCGCAATACAGTATAGCATTTTTGACGTATATTCTGTTGGTTGACAAAACAAAGACTTGAGCGCGATTGGAACCCTTTTTTCGTTTTGGAACTCTTTTGAGCGCGGACCCAATGTCCATTTTAGTAGTAGGTCAATGTGAAACGGAGTAATTAATCTCATAACCAATCATTTTTAATTAGTGGTAGCAGTCTGATTCCTCTTGGGTGTCTGATATTCCCAGTGTAAAGCGAGCGTTGACTCCTCGTTATTCTTACTGACAAAATATATTATCGGCTTATTTTTTTAGTAAAACTATGTCAGCTATATTTTCTCTACAGCTAGTGAAGCGTGAAGCCCTAACACATTCGATAAGTGGCAAATAATCGCGAGTAACGATTGATCGAATCAATTATGCATACCTACCATTATTAAAAGCTTCGTTTAAATATTGTTTATATACATAAGAGATGATTTTGAACGTCACGTACTGTCAGTGTATTCACAGTATACTTTTAACGTTAATGTTACCATCTATTTTGATTTTTGGAAACGTCATAAGACTGTGGTTATCATTTTAAAATAGTGTAAAACACTGGCTTTCTTATTTATAAATAACAACAATTATCCTATTCTAATTTATTTTTAATCACATTAAATTACATTATTCTCGCAGCTCTTACCACAATATTGTACTAATCAAAATTTTAATCTATTATTTTAAAAGAGTTTTCGTGGAGTTTCTTGCCGGTTTTTCTCCATAGGACCTACTATTACGAACCGCGCACCTAGAGTCTCGACATTTCTTATGTGGCCTGTATTTAGTTTACAGGAAATAAAGATCTATTCCATTCTACTGTCAATTTTTAGGCCGCTACACAGTTTCGTGTTGTTTAGTAACAGATTTTGCTTAAGCGTTAATTAACGAAGACCAACAGAATAAGAACAACAGTGGTATGCCAAAGAAAACAGATATTCAGCTGAAAGATTTTGTGAAAGACCAACGAAATTTGAACAACAATGGTAGGTACACTGAAGAAACAAATATATTAACAAAAATAAATTCAGCAGAATTATTTCATAAAGAGCCAAACACATTAGCCATACAACTACAGTAGCAGAAACGCGTGATTTCGCGTGCCTTGTTTTTTAAAGTAGAATGTAGCCAAACGATAGGTAGATACTGTTGCATTATAGTACAGCATAGCACAGCCTGTGGCACAGGTTTATCCTAGTACAGGCACCTAGGCAGTGAAATACCTATATTTTTTCTTAGATTTATATTGTATTGTGTTTTTACCATTGTAATTTTGAATAAAATTTTATTTATTTTTATAGTGGCCAGTGTGCTTCAAGAAATTGAATTTCATTTATTTTTGATTTGTTAGCTTTTATGCGTAAGTAGTATGTGCGGTAAAAAGAGAGATGTATTTTTTTGCATTGAAAGGCAAATAAAAATATAGCGTAGTGCATTCCTGGAACTTTACACGCGTATAGACCACAGACAAAACTATTATTCTGGCTCAAGTAGGTTTTGCTATGCAATTGGAATTATAAAAAATACACGTAGAGATTGTTTAAAGCTTTCTAAATAATTTCTAACTAAACCAAAAATAAAACAATGGAAAATCTCCCACTTAAAAATGTAATTACCTAATTTATTAAACTTAAATTCTATCTACTCTACTTGAAGTAAAACGTTTAAAATGTCAGCCATCGTTTAAAATGTTAAGCACTTGATAATTTAATTGAACAGGCATTGCCTCCATTACCCTGTGGATACACAATACACATACAATACATACAAACTTTATTTATCGAAAAGTTGTGCTCCACCGTTCAAAGCTTTTAGCGTTTTTATTAAAGGCGCACGAATCCTAAGTAATTGCTTATATAATAAGGGCCATAAAAGTTGATCATTAAACAAATTGAATGTCGCATCCATTTAGAATGTTTTGAAACATATCCCGAGCCTCGATATCCGCACCATCAACAGTGGGCCAAATTATGTTCGTTTGTTTATACAAAGGAACATAATTTAGGCCACTATTACTGTTCGTAGGTGACGGTTATCCATTACCAACGAAAGTAATAAAGTTGACATTTAGATATATGCATTGTTTTGGAGTTCCAAATGAAAAACATTCGGTGATCAAAACTTTTTGAAGCACACCTTACAACAGAGCTAGGTGCTGGAGTGGAGACCCAGGGCCGGGCGAAGAAGTGTCGGTCGTCAGCCTGCTAGGTGGGCTGATGACATCGCAAAAATTGCCGGAAAAATCTGGATAAAACACCGGGAAGAATGGCATGCAAAAGAGTGGCTTACACCCAGCATTGGGTAAAGAATGGCTGACGAAGAAGAGAAGAAGATACAACAGCACCACTATTGAACCCTCTGAGGATTACAGACAGTTGTGGTGTAAAAAATAATCAACCAGATGTCTCAGAGGCAATAGAGATAAAAATAAAAGGAAAAATAGAGGCAAAAATAAAAAGAGGAAGACCAAGAACAAACTACATTGATCAGCTGAAAGAAAAAGCGAATTTAGAAACTTATTAAAGATTTGAAAGAATTGGCATTGGATAGGACTCGATGGAAATTGCTACACCGACAAGTGCCTAGCTTAAATTTTGGATAGAGATTACTCAGACATCACAATATAGGTAGTGTGCGTTAATTTCAAAGTTCATTTGTCCGTCTCCGGACATCGCCGGGCGACGTTGTTGTCTCGCCTCACTTCACCCCACTTTAGTGTTGGCTAATCCTGTAATTGGATTGCTCGACCCGTCATGTAAAGGGCCGTACACACTCGCCACTTCATAGGACAGGCAAAGGTACCTTCTTGATAGTGCAACAAGTGGTGGTGCGTCGACGCAACCTTGGTATCAATTTACTTCAAAGTTTACTCTTTCATTTCCTCATTCCATGGATAACAGCCATCAAGAAACTCCATATTGGGTTGACTTTTAGTGTAACTAGGCTGCATTTACTGCATTTTGAATGAGAGATAGACACGTCATTACCTTGTAATCATTGTAAACGCCTAAAGACATTTATATCTCGGTAATTAACGTTCTGATTTCATAAAATAAAATGTCTGAAGGACGACACAAGAGCCAAAAGACAATTTATGAAAGATTTCAAAATTGGGTAAAATATATGCAGAATATTAAAGTGAGCAGTCCCTGGCAACAGCTGGAATTAATGACGTGACGCAGACAAAGACAAAAGGTACGGGCTTAGGATGGAAGCCACGATGGATGTAATTCATTTTCAATCTAGATCATAATAATATTTCATAACGCGGGAATAGTTCAATAACTAAGGCGAACGAAACGGTGTGAGTTGGATGCCCACACGTTGCTTCTGACGTGGACACACATTAGGCTTAGTTGGAGGGCTTAGTTAGAATAGTTATTAATGTAAGCATAGCTACATTATCAAGCTATAATTTTCAGCATAAGCTGATCTTTCATTGTACGGAAAGCTTATACAATGGGAGGTCAGCTTCTTTATTTTAAAGGAAATTTATAGCTTGATCTCTAGCCGAGTGTACGAGATTGCTAGTAATGTTTTATAGTCAGCTATTGTAACTGATACTGTATCTGGCTATCATTAGAATGTGTTAGTTTTCTGTAATATCTGTGGTGGCAACCGTAGAGGATCTGGCTGATCTTAAATAACTCCTAGTTCAAATATACTTTCTTTTTTTTTTTTTTCTTTTTTCTTTTTTGTTTTTTTTTTTTTTTTTTTTTTTTTTTTTTTTTTTTTTTTTTTTTTTTTTTTTTTTTTTTTTTTTATACTGGCAATATATACCTACTTAGTGAATTTGTTTAGTTTGTTGTCTAGATTTAGCTTTCATCAGGTTTGTGTATTATAATAATTTAAACAAAGTTACATTTCGAAGTTTGATAAAAAAAAATCCGGACAGAAGAATTAGAAGTTCTATATTTTAAAAAATGAAAAAAAAAATCGTTTTAGCGACATTTCCGAATAATTTCGCCTAGAAAGTTTTTCATATAGGACGTCGTCTACGAGGCCCAGAAAATGCTGGCGATGATTGGCCGGAGCAGACTATAGAAAGAGAGGCGTGGAAGACCATGGGGATACCATGGCCCAGCAGTGGGAAAGAAAGTTTAAAAAAATACCTATCGTTTTAGTGGTAGGAGAGAGGAGGTACAAAAATAAATTTAAAATAGTATGGATAATATGAAGGCTCCATTAGGGTTAGGAGAAACAGTGGCTATACCTATCTTAATCAGGCCGTTACACGTCACAATGAGTAGGATCATAATTTGGCACACGCTCTTCGGAAAGTACCGCGTACCGCGTATCAAGTTATCAAGTAATAATCCATTAGCGATATTTTCGTTTTGATGGAAATAGAATATTCATTTATTAATTGTACTGAAGCTTCAGGAGTATACATTTTCAGTTGTAATTTATTGTCAGTACTTACCAAAAATATTTTTTCAGTGCAGAAATTGAAGTATTTTTATTAAAAAAATTGATTTTGGCGGAATTTCCGTAAGCTCTTTATTATGGGCCTCACACACGTTAGAATTTCTTAGCGCAAGGTTAGCCTTGCAAAAGTATGTATTACGTGTGTGGGAAGTATTTGCTCAAGTATCTTGGTTTGTACAAGTCTGAAAAATAGTTATGATTTTCAATTCCGGAACTTGTACTATTTGAGTTCTCACAAGTTTATGTCTAACAAGTTTCTGATATCGATACCTTCAGTATATTTTCTCCAGGTGTAGATAGGGATGAACCGTTTGACCGTAGTTACTATCAAGCCAGAAATGTATGAAAAAAGTGTGAACTTGCATCGGAAACGCGCGCACATTATTTTCATTCATTTTTGCCTTGACGGTAACTAGCAACTACAGTTGAGGTTGAGAAAAATCCGACGTGGATACCACATTACGGAATTAGGTTGGTCTTCTTGATAGTCCATATCATGTTGTCATCTTTAATAGATCGTCTATTTATTACAATAGTACAGTCAGTTTTGTTTGCCTTTCTGCGCTTCGTGCTGCAGGTACGATTCCCGAACGGAACAGATATTTGTTTGGCCTACAGATAGTTGTTCCGGGTCTGGGTGTGGACATGAGAGATGTATGTTTGTAGTACCCACGATACAGGAGAATTACTAGTGAGGGGCAAAGTTTAAAAAAAAAACTAACTGACATCATACACATTCGTTCGTTCGTTTCGTTTTTTTTAAACATTGCCCCTCACTAGGATTTCTCCTGTATCGAGGGTACAGTTTACAAACATACATGTCACATTACATAATTATAGCCATAAAAATATAAGGATTTACTAGGTCTAATGCATACGACAATTTCAGATGTACATAACGTTCACCATAGCATTACCATAAATTGTAAAAAATACCAAAAAAATAAACTCGGTAAATACACTACATATCATCATATACCTACATACAATCACATAATTATACATCATATACAAACATATACATACAATAATATCGGCATGTAGCTGCGGATATGATCTTATTTTTAATACTTGGTATTTTGTCACAGAATAATGTTCGTGGTAAGGTTGTTATATTCAGTGATAATTTTATCGCCTTTGTGTCATTCTTGTATCTTTTCATGATATCAGTTGAACGAACGAGAAAAGAATGCCTCTCGATAGACACGTAAACCTATATAAAGAAAAAAGAAAAAATCTTTTCACGGAACGCAAGTTTGATATACATCATCGTAAGATTTTTCTCAGCTTTTATTTTTTCTAAGTACCTATGTTAAATGTAGTTAGTTTTCAAGTAATACATTTTGCTAATCTCAAACATATTTCATGACTAAATACCGCCTAAATATACGCAGGAGACGGACAAAGTACTTTTCTGACCTTAAAATTTCAGAAAGGGCATCGAAGTCCGACCTTGTGAGGCCAAGGTGCAAACCCATAAAAACACTTTTAGCAAAGACACCACTATAAAATACGAAATTAGTAGAGAAGGACGTGGTAATAAAAAGTCGAAAACTTTTTCAGAAGGATCATGAAATCAAATGACTTCACTGATGCGAGAGTAACGTAATTTAATTTTAGTTATTATGGCAATAAGATCTACGTTATCTAAGCTTTAATATATTTTCTATAATAATATTTTATTTATTTTTCTATAGGTGCTAGCGAAAGACGTTTCTATTAAAAAGGAACTACAAATAAAGTTCAGATCGTAATAATCTTCTTATCAAGAAAACATTATATTACTTTATTAATTTATTTTTATATATTATCTCTCGCCGTTTTCTGAGGGAGCCTATTTTACTTAACCGATATATTTTGCTATAGCGAGGCCTGATGAGCCTCCAGCCATATAATAAAAATTAAGCAGAAGCACAGCTAAGTGCGACCCATAGTGGGACACGTGTGGGTGAACAAGAGAGGGTTTGGTATGTCTGGTTCTGGTTAATATTATTATTATGGGACGTGTATGAGGCTACCTCCTGGATCAGCACGGGCTGGTATGAGAGAAGGTCGGGGAGGACATGAAACGGGACTTTGCGACGGGCCTCGTCGGCGAAGATGGTATGACGGTCGGTCATGTGTAGTATTGGAAGTTGTTTTCCTAGCTATTCGGAGTCTGTCCTGACAGAGAGTAATTTCGTCGTCTGCGTACGAGAGAGTAGATATGCCTAGGACAATTAATTTTGAATATCTAAGAGGGGGTGTATCGCGCGGCCGCTGCCTCTAAGGGGTTCTGGTGCGGTGGGCGGAGTCGAAGAAGCTTTTAGACTTTTTTTTTTCATGAAAACTTTATCTACACCAAATCTCACACTCCTCCGTGCGCGCAATACGCTTAAAAAGGGGTATAAAGTTTTCTCTTCACGTATTATTATATAGATATTATTTTTTGATTATAATAATAATTTCTGTTGCGCTTTCTGATGCAATCCAACGAGGCTACACCCAAATACATTATTTCAACATAATCCAAAAGATAACAAAACCTTTTTCAAAGATAAATGGACTTGTTGCTGGCTTGCAAAGTTTATAAAGAAAATTGTTATAATAATAGACCTTTGGAATAGGTAAGCGTGGGTAAGCCTTTATGCCCAAGAAAGTCGTTTCAAAGACATGACTCGTCGAAAACTATTTGATTTGCATAATCTTTTCATGTCACGCTCAAAATTTTCTCGTTCTCTTTTGTAAGACGTTCAAGTTTGAGGTGAAAAGAAGTTTGAACTTCGATATTTATTGAAATGATTGAAGTTAGTAAAGTAAGTTGTTGTATCAGTGAAATCAATGAAGCCTTAGCATCACAGAACAAATTGTATTGTTAAAGCTCGTTTTTTTTAAAAGAACTATTTTTTAAACGATTATGTAATAAATTGTTTATTTAGAAAAAGGTTCTAGGGTAAGGGCTCCAGTGAATGAACACTTAAGCAATCTTCGAACTTCAAAAAATTATTACAATATGTTGCCTCTAAGGTATACGCTCCAAAGCTATATTTTGGTATTAAGATTATATTCAAAAATAGTTTTTAAGATCTTTTTACGGCATAACCTGTTTACTTTCTTAGATATTTAGCAATATATTGAAAAATACCCCAAAACCCCAGTGAATGAACGAAATTTTCCAGTAAATGAACTGAATAAAACCAGTGAATGAACACAATTTCTGTTTAATTAATAATACAGAAAAACGCTTATTATTATACCAAATGCAGTCCAACAATCAACTAAATAAACGAAAATAATCTATGCCAAATCTCGCACTCTTCCGTGCACGCAATATTATGCTTAAAAAGGGGTACAAAGTTTTCTCTTCACGTATCTATTAATATATTATAAATTATTAAAATTAGTTGCAGTAGGAACTGTTAAATCAAAATCTTGAGTATTATGTACTACATCATTATTTCGATTATCTGCATTCGTTTTATCTATGTTGGAATTACATTCGGATTCAATACTTTCTTGAGACAGCTCTCCGTTTGTGTCAGTTATGAACTATCTAAAGGAACTAGACTCCTTCCAATATTTCTTGGGTATATCGAAACCGTTTGTATTTACTTTTATTGGAATTCATGGTAATATAAAGAGGCAGTAATATAATACTAAAATCCAGGTCTTAAAAGGATGAAATCTAGCTCAAAACGTTGTGTTCATTTATTGGTTACATCTTCATGAGTTCATGACGAAAGCTAATATTTGAACATGATGAAAATGTTAGTTCATTCACTAGATTCTTACCAGATTTTGTGAACCAATAAATGAACATTCACCTGTCCCAATACTGGCCTAAAGATCAGAAATCTATTTTTAAAGTTACTCCCAAAACATGAATCTTATGGCATAAACGTAAATATTTTTTTTTATAAAAATATGAAATTGATGTTTATCCAGTCAATGAACGGTCGTTCATTCACTGGATTTTTAACGATTTTTAGTTCCAATGCTGGGACACCTAATAATTTAATTAAAACAGGTTAAAATGGCAACGAAATCGATTTAAGATATTTAGTTTATCTATCCTTTATTCGAATTATTAAATAACTTTTAGCAAATACATCAATTACGGCTACAATGTGATATCAAAAATGTTGCGTCTTACCCGCGTCGTAAACTCTTACCCGAACAAATACACAGTTATCCCACACTGACAACTTTAGACGCTCGCTATTTAAAAACAAATAGTGGTATAAGAATTGGATCATGCCACTATAATAGGAAAATGAACTGCAAATACGAAAAAAAATACTGCGTTGGGTAGAAATATTATAATTTCTTATTTTTTGGAAAAAACTGCGTTTTGTCCATTCACTGGGGTGTGTTCATTCACTGGAGCACTTACCCTATAGATTTAACAAAAAGTAGATAATCTTACATTTAATAAAGCACAGTTGCATATTTGCCTGAATTAGGTTGAACCTGTGCTTCAGATTAGGAAGTGCATACTTTCAGTGTAAATTGATATTAAAAACTTAAATTAGAATAAAGGAGCTAAATTATGTAGTAATGATAATTTAGATTAACGCTACAGTAAATCAGCGATTTATTTGCAGATTCAATCCGACTCATTGAGCCCTTATCGTTTATGAATTCGCCGCTAGAGGCGCTAGTGTAGCGTGAGGTTTCCGAAATGTCAAATATCATTGTTTGTCCATGACAAGGCTGTATGGCTCTGACCTTTGCCTGCTTTATAGCAAATCTTATAAACAACAATCATTGTTTGTCGGGCTACGCGGGTTTATTTCTAATTAGAATAATGTTGTGAATATTTTGCAATACCTGAGATTCATTATGGTAAATATGAATTACGGGTCAATTAATGTTAGTGCTTTAAAAACGTAGCTAAGAGAAAGAGGTGCAAATTTAAACGGTCTGAAAGAAAAGCTAATTCAGAGGTAAGTTACAAACAGTTTTACGGTTTTTAAGGTAATACACAGACAAAAGAAGAAGGTATTATATATGATTTAAATATAAACTTTGTTTTCACGCCCGTAATAACAAACTTTGACAGCTATACTTCAGGCTCTTACTCGACAGTGGCGCTAACTGGTGAGCATTAAAACCCTAGTAGAAGCCCTCATACAATCGATTCACGAGCAATTTTTAGGGGGCCTACTACAGACTAAACGATCGGACAACAGTTGACCAATTTTATTTTTAATTGGGAATTCACAATTAACCCTGTGGGCGCAAGGGTGCTCATTAGCAACTAAACACGGTTTGGGCATAGTCAAAGGCTTTGTTTCTATTCAGATGATTGTTCTCTGTAGAAATACCAGGCTTTTGCATTATGCTCACTAAATTGTTATGTGTAAAAAGGTATTTCTCCTTTACTAATTTGTTAGATCCCTACGATATAATACCATACTATTTATATAATGGACCGGCCTATATCCACCTAGTCCATTTATCTTGTAAAGGAAAACCAAATGTACCATTGTACCTAGTACCTATAAAAACTTTTTCTCGGAGCTTCCTCAAGAGTTCTTCACGTTAATTTACTTTTTTACTTGCTTACGAACTTGTTGCTATTCTTTTAACGCTTTCCTAGGCTTGATGTACCCGTCCTGAGTTGATTAATTAGTCGCCAAATTACACCCGACGTAGAAGAATTTATAACACTAGCACGTAGATATATAAAAACAAGATGCACAACTGTGTAACTTGTCTCACTCCTGACAACGTACCTATATGCTGAAGAAACAATGGTCACTTTTACTCAACAAAAGTAAGAAATCCCGACATTTTATTTTTACTAACCCGATTTTTTTACAGTACGAACACTTAGGTACCTACGTTTTCACGAAACTAACTTAGACGAAACAAGCGTATGCAGGATATTTTTTTATGTAGTGCGCATAATTTGCAGAGTGATTCAGTGTCCATTCCCAAATGCAACCGCAGTAATAAAATTTACTCCAAAACAAAAAAATAAAATAAAATTGTATGACTTGCGCTAGTAAATTATGCGTGTCCCCCATACTAAGTCGAATTTTCGTTTTGTTTTAAAGTCTATCCCAAATTCCCAATACTGTGGTTGCATTTAGGAACAGAGACTGAATCACTCTGAAAATTATGCACACTACATAAAAAAATATCCTGTATAGATCTCGAAGTTTTTGAGTCGCTAAAATGTGCATCTACGTTTTTATATCGATGCACTACCGTTTCCACTTGTCCATTAATCTTCAGGATAAATTCCAGGAGCGGAGTCCTTTCATAGCGGGAACCCATTTGCTTTAGTCGACAGTCAATAAATTTTACGAGCGAAATGAATGCCTTATTCGTACGATAGACTGCCATTAATTGTCTCAGGCGTTCTATTATCTGGGACATCTAATTCAATATTTAAATATGGTATTTATTTGGAGCAAATGAACTTTTATGGCTCTTCACAGCCGCGTTATTAACGGTCGATAATATCGCAGATATCTGTTTTAGTACATTTTCTATTAGGTCACATTATTGCAGCAGTGTGTGTGTGTGATCGCATACGTCCTAGTACAAAATGTACCATAAACCAGATATATGCGATATTGTCGAGCGATAACAACGCGGCTGTGTTGGCCCCTGTTATCAAGGTCCAAGATTATAAACAAATATTAAAAGTGCTTTGTGAAAACAACCAATCATTCGGACAAAATATTTTACATATTTTTGTATCGGTATCAAACTTAATTTTAAATATCCGCTGTGAATTGACAGTCTGGGTCTCTTTCGGATAAACAACTGCTACCTAAAATAATTAATTTTAGAGCATTGATAATATCCAGGTTCTAGCTTTATTAATTATTTTGCTTGTACATAAATCTAGCTCGCAATTTATCCATCAACACAGATTAATTGAACGTACAAGGTTTGTTAAAATAAGCGTGAAATTCTGATAGGTAACGATAATATTATTAATAGTCTATCGGATATTTTGTGTAGTTACTATCTCAATAACGGTTTCAAACTGAACTTTCCAATCCCATCTGATAATCCGAATCTCGAAAATAGCTAAAAGGATTTTGATATTTTTTACCAAAAATTTAAAAAAGTTTTTTTTTAAATTATAATTGTTTGGTTGAACGCTTGCTTTCCATGCAGGAGGGTCTGAGTAGGAACGCGGCCCGCACCTCTGTCTTTTCAAATTTATGTGCGGATCGTAATTTGATTATCAATTGCATTAACGATGAAGGAAAACATCGTGAGGAAACCTGTACACTTGAGAGAACCTCATAAAGTTCTCGATGGTGTGTGTAGTCCGTCGACCCGCACCAGGCCAGCGCTGCAGCGTGGTGGACTAAGCCCTAACCCTTCCCATTCTGAGAAGAGGCCCATGCCCAGCAGTGGGACAGGAATGGGCTGGATTTATTTAATTGATCGCCATGTAAACAACCCTGAACAGCAAATTACGCTAGAAGAAAACAAGTCACCAATTTGGGGTTGTTCCCATCTGATCGCGCGATCCGTTGCTTGTTGCATCTGATATCGGAGAAAGTTCCCATCGGATCGCGCGATCAGATGCAACTCCAAAAATAATTAAATATTGTCCCATCAGATCGCGCGATCCGATGCAACTCCAAAATTAATTAAACATTGGCCCATCTGATCACGGTCCCCTTCTTTAGGAATTTTACACACGTCTTATTCAATAATTTTAAGTAGAGTCTGTACCAATTTACCTAGTACCTACCTACGGTGTGGGTGATGCATAGTTGCGTATTAGGGTCTAAGCAAAAAAAAAATGTTTCTATCAAGAAAAGAACACAAGAAATAATAAATGTTTTAGGGTTATATATTACGAGGAACAGTGGCATATTATTACATGTTAAAATATTTTTTAAATAATCCAACATCATTTGAATTGTTTTGGAATTGTCCTAGAACAAGTCACGGGATATAATTGTATTTAGGCAATTTAGTACTGCTTTCACCAGATTTTAAACGTGATCTATAGACACGGAAAACTCATGGTAGAGGTACTGCAATCATCTGAAATATGATCTTTTGGGAGCAGTAGTAAAAGAGCACTAAGCGCTTATGCGTCTAGTAATCTAGTTTCACTGGATTTATGAAGTCCTAGCTCCTTTCTTCTCTTCCAAATAACTTTGAGTTCTTTCATTATGGGTGAACTTAGCGATGCTGACGCATGCGTCATGCTCGTGAACGGGTGCCGACTGTCGGGCCTGGTCAGCTTGTAACTGCCATGGTATTCTTATTTAAAGGCAAATCATTATTATTATCCTATTCTAATATATTTTTATTCACATTAAATCTGGGGGCACTACCGTGCCCCCGCCAAGACGAGCCAAGCGAAGCGCAAGGGCACTACCTACCTTTTCTTGAAGTGCTTCTTCGTTTTTCTGAACCCTTATAACTTGGGTTTGGATTATTTCAGATAAACAATATTCTCGGGATATGTTTTTAATAGCGGACTTATAAAACATATAAAGTTTTAATTGCATAGCTCTTATACTTTAGATTTTATTAATATCTAAAAAACCTTGACTTCGTCACTGACTCACTAATGATCATCAAAATTCTTAGGGTATTTCCTAATGTCCTAGAATGCTGAAATTTGGTACGTAAGCTAATTATTAGTACACAAACAATAAAAAAATTATAAAACTTGCAACTTTTATCCTCCAATCCCTTAAACTAGGGGATGGAAGTTTGTATGATACTTCCACAATACATGAGATCGGATAACTTTTTGATAGTGCGAGTCATAATTATGGTCTCGTCTAGGCTACATTTTACATGAAAATGTTGTTGGTGGGATTACATTATTCTCGTTGCTATTACCACAACATTGTACTAATTAAGATTGTAATCTATTATTTTAAAAATAGTTTCTGTGGAGTTTCTTGCCGGTTATTCTCCATAAGACCTGCTATTTGGAACCGCGCACCTAGAGTCTCGACATTTCATAAGTGCCTGTATTTGGTTTTACATGAGATAAAGATCTATTCTACTCTATTCTACACTGCGAAAATTGGACTTTGTCTAGAAAAGTTATGAAAGAGATAATTATATTTACAATTTTTTTTAACATATAATAATATGCCACTGTTCCAGGTAATAATCCTAAAACATTTATTATTTATTTAGTTTTTTTCTTGATAGTAACATTTTCTTTTTGCTTAGACCCTAATACGCAACTACACATCACCCACACTGTAGGTAACATAAATTAGTACATACTCTACTTTAAATTATTGAATAAGACGTGTGTAAAATTCCTAAAGAAGGGGACCGCGATCAGATGGGCCAATGTTTAAATTATTTTGGAGTTGCATCGGATCGCGCGATCTGATGGGACAATATTTAATTATTTTTGGAGTTGCATCTGATCGCGCGATCCGATGGGAACTTTCTCCGATATCAGATGCAACAAGCAACGGATCGCGCGATCCGATGGGAATAACCCCCAATTTGACATCTTATTTCACACAAAGTTAAACAATAAAGAGCTATTTATACTTATAAACTCACATCTCCTTTTCACACCCCGAATTGAATAATAATGGTATCTGGATTAAGCTTAGCTGAGAAGCGAGTCACCGTTGTATTGTCTTGGGGTCCCAGCGTTGTATGGCACTGTTGTTAGTTAGCGCCCACTTTAACCGACCTTATTGTTCTGAGGTCACGACGCACGGCTGGGTCAACTGGATAGAGTTTTGTTAAGTTTGTATAATCATTTTGTTAGGGTTGTATAATCATTTTGGTTACTTTAGGTAATTGTGTTGACATTGTATTTTATAACGGTAATGGCAGTACCTATTACCATTTTGAAAGGGTAATTGTTAATGGAGATTAGACTGTTCATGAAATTATCTACTTAAGTTGGATGTGAAATTGTGTAAGAGGTACATGCGGAAAACAATTAATTCTTTCCGCATTTAAACGCATCGAGGCATACCTACATCGTAGACAATCTCAATCGTGTTCTCCCCTGGGAAACTTGAGATACAGGCAGGATAATCGTTTTGTTTTGTTTTGTTACCATAAGGTAACAATTATTACGGTCGATTCGTAGTCGTAGAATGCGATATACAATACTTACGTGTCATCTTCCCCTTGAGTATATACATAACTTAATATTTATGTACGTTCTATACTTTATTTCATATAATAAAAGGTTCATTTTTTAGAAAGAAAATGTAATAGAAATAAACAACTTGTTTGCTTCCAGCAAGGATTCAATACAGTATAGCACACAGCTTGTATAGGTAAACCTTAAAGAGTCAATTCAAAAGGCTGAAAGTCTAGCTATGCCATTTTTGTGTTATGGAGGTTTTTATATTTATTTGCATTTGTTTTATGTAGGAGGTATTTTACTTAGGTTTATAGGTACCAATTATTATTTATTTAATTTGTAGTTTTGATCTATTCTTGTCCATCGTTGTCTACATTTTGTGTTTTAAATTCTCCTCTCGCAGGTCTGCTGGAAGAAATTTCTTTTATGAAATAAGCAGTAGGTACCTGTGCATTTTGTTCTCCTATTCAATGTTTTCTGTCTTTTCATGTGTGTACATAAATTATTAAATAAAACAATGCATGTAGTGTAGATATGTGTGTTTGTGCATGTTGGCAGTAATCTCTGTAATTTGAAAACCGATTTTAAAAATTATTTCACTTATAGAAAGCTACTTTTAACCTGAGTGATATAAGTTTAATTAAATTTGATAAAAATAAAACGCGGGTATGAAACCGCGGGCAACAGCTATATTTTAAATGGAATATAGTTACAATAAACAAGTGTATAATATTATAAGTAGTGCCTACTTCAATATTCTCTTAGCTATAATCTTCTTATAACAATAACCGGCTTAAGTCCCTTCGTGTTTCATAAAACAGTTACCTGTATAAATAAGACTATTTTCTGTAGCATACTTATTTAAAAGATATTGCGTAATCCCGCCTCATCTCTAGGAAAATCTTATTTAATAATACAGAGGTACACGGAAAGGGCCCGCCCGAGTGGCGCTGCGATACTTGAGTAAGCACACCGTAGCAACATGAAATCGAGAAAAAAAAAACAATTGTTCCATACAAAAGGAGATACCTAACCGAGTAAAATGTATGGAGGAATCGATTTTATATCAGGATTTTAGAGTTGATCCCATAATTATTATTTTTTTACTTTTTCCCACACTATGATTTCTCCTGCATCATGGGTTTACAAACACACACCCAGAGTCGGAACCACCATCTACAGTAGGCCATACAAATATTTATTCCATGCGAGGATGGAACCCGCGACACGTAGCGCAGACAGCCAGTGGCTGCGCCAACCGTGCCTATCAGTTGTGAGAAAGTCAAGAATTATGAACAGAGGATGCTTTAAAAAGTTTTTTTGTTAGTAAAAAAATTGTGTTATATTTCCACCATTGGAACTCTGAGAATGAGAAAGCTAATATCTGTATTCTTCGTCAAAAATACCACTTATGTATGTACCATAATATTCTGTGCATGAAGTAATAATGTATAGATAAATAAATATTCCTTTGTCGCTACAAAATCCAATTTAATTGCACTGATTCGCTGCTATTGCGAAATAGGTAACCGAATTGAATACCGTACGCGCAATTCTGCGGTGTTCAATATCACATAGATATTTGGGAAATTGATTCGGACGAAGAGGCACTGTTTGCTATCCAATATAGCCAATCTAAATAGAAAACGAAACAAGGTGAGTACACACTAGACCAATTACATGTAACAGAACATTGAGCCGGTCTAATGCGGGTTTCACGAACCGAACATTGAGCACGACGCTCGACATTTTGTTACAACTTGATTTTACAACATCTATTTTTCTGTTTCCTTTTATTCTTTTTAATAACACAACTCATAAAGATAAACGCAGCACACGTGATCTGCGGATCCGAAATTTAAACGTAGAGTAAATGCAAAACTGAAATGACTGTTACAGGTAAATGAAGCGACGACCATTCGTAAGAACGTTACATTGGTTCATGGAAATGCTCTTGGAAATGCTCTAAACGCCATAGCACACTAGCTACCTTTTCCAGCAGGATCGCAGAATCGCGCGTTTTCACGTTCGTTGACTGCCTCATAGTTACAAAAAGTAAATAACGAACGCGAAAACACGCGATTTCTGCTTCAGAATGTAGCTAGTGTACTATGGCCCTAATGTGCACTTACCTTAAGTGCACTAGTAGGTACAATTAGCGTCAAAAGTGGTTTATCATTCATATACCTACCTAACCTACTAAGCTGTTTATGTTTTTGTTATGAATGAAAACTTGCAAATTGCAATGATGTTTAGTTAAGAACAATATTTTTTTTATAAGTTTTTAAACTGTCATGGTCACTAACATTAGTATTAGAGTTCAGAACGGGGTATTAACAACAACAAGACAATCGGGCCGTACAATCTATAAACATGGTAAATACTAAATACCTACCCCGTTCTTAACTCTAATACTAGATATCTAATAATTATTTTATTTGATAAAGAACATTACGAAAAGTTTTTCTACATATTAAGTCGGTGTACAGTCGGCCAAAGAATTGCGTCTTTGTGTACACGCCATTAAACAATAAAGTCTATATTCTCTTGTCAAAATAATGAAGTTTCAACTTTATTGGTATTTGCATTTGATGGGAAGTTCGGTCAAAACAAATTAAAAAAAACTAAACTCACAAAACAAATCAAACTTTCTATTCTATTCTGTTAAAATTAATAAACCACTTTTTTCCCGACCGTACATATACTTCGTTTACACCCTCCGTCATAGTGTTGTCCTGTGTTTTACGGCTGTATTAGGCTACCCGTTTTCTTCCCTTGAGTGACATTAGAGGCACCAGAGCCATCTATTTTCTAGCTGTGTGCTGAAGAAGTCTTATTACAAACAAAAAGGCGACAGAATTGCAATCTTTTTACAAAGTATTATAGGTCTGCTTGATACCCAGTGTAGTGGACAGTTAATAAAGAATATTTTACAAATATAAACCAAAATTATTTCAAACAGAAATATCGTACACCTAGATTAGGACAACTCAAAATAAGACATTTTTCAGTAGATAAAAAAATCAAAAAAGTTTTGAAACAAAATAGCATTTTCGGATTTTTTGAGTTATCTTAGTTTTGATCTAGGTGTGCAATATCATGTTTTTAAAGTGTAAAACGACAGCCTAAAATATGGTTTAACAAATTAGTGTTTTGTCGTCCAAACAATTTTCTCACATTTATAACTTGTAACACTTTAATGGAAATAAGTAAGGTTCGATAACAGCCCACAAAGTTAGACGACCAAGCCTTTGGCTCTGTACTAGGTAGATACACGTAGGAAGGATAAATGTGATCACATAAAGTTATCATAAGTTAGGAACTGAGCTTTCAAAAATTAATGTTTTCGTTTCTGGGAAATGTTTTGCCTTCATGTCAATGCGCACATAAGTAGTTACATAAGTACAGTTACCAAAAAAGTAAAATAGAGTTTTTTGATGCATAATGGGCAACTCACACCCACGCCAGAACAGTAGTTTAGAGAAAAGTGGAAGCTCATAAAACTCCCACATATATTTACAACACCGCTAGCTGGCCCTCAACAAACCCCAGCACAGGCCTTTATAAGTGAATATTAATGCAGTTATAATCCGCGGATGCACTTAATAGGATCAAGTTGACCGTATTCCAGCGCCCTTTGTGCAGCGTCGAGATAATGTGCTACAATAGCCTGCTTTATAGCGAAATACAAGACTATACAGTAATTTTATTTATTTATTTATTATTTATTTAGATACACACACAAATATGACAAACAAAATACACATGGCAAAGAAAATAAATAAAGATATCAAATTACAATGGTATTGCTTATTTCTAAGGAAATTTCTGCCAGCAGACCTGCGATAGGATAGAGTGAAACGAAAAGAAGACACAGTGTGTAACTCCAGGAAACAAGATCATTTTTGTTTGGTTTTGTTTTTTTTTTTTTATTACGTAGATATTTAAAAGATAAAATTAAAATACAAATAAATATATAAATGAGCACTTAGGGTTCAAAGTACTCCTCATTGCCGTCGATTGGCAGCGTGCCCAGTAGACTGGCAGCATTGCCACGTTGAATGGCAGTACTTATTCTTTGACCAAAGAATAAGCCAGTTCTCGGGTCACACGTGGCGTTGACCAACCGTATTGCAAGCTCTTTAAAAAGGAAACGTGTATTCGGACCCCATGATCCGAGCGTTTCGATGCCAAACGGTTCAAACTATATTTATAAGGATAATATTTGCGCTGTTTGACTGTTTATGCGGCTGCAGCGTCACCACCAGCACAGCCCGCCGAGCTAGGAAGATGGGAAGGAGCAAGGGTATTGACACAGGTTGCGTTCCACACCATCGGCCTATCCAGCTTCCATGGCAATAACGACGTACTATCTGGTCTCTTGCCTTCGTCGCGCGCCAGGCCATTGAGTTTTAAAACAGCTGGCACGCGCCAGTGACGAGGCACGACGGATAATGTCGTTAATATTGGCATGCCGTGCTATACGACTTGCGCTTCTGCAGCAATACAGGCCATGGTGACCGAGGCAGACCGAAACCTGGTATCGCCCAACATAGTGCCTATGTTCCCAATAGATCACTTATAGAAAAGGGGTCGCGAACCGTTTGTTGCATGACCAATAGTAAAAATATTATCACCTTAGATACAACGTTATACAGCGTGATATCATCGCTTCACGTTTTGACTTTTAAATTTCGTAACTTCAATAAGGAGTACCACAAGATTATGAACACAACTCAAACATTTTCATAATCTTGAACTTTCCTCCTTGTTACCCCAAATTATTCATAAAATGTAACATTTTCTGAGAATAAACAATTACAAATTAGTTTTCAGCGCAATCTGTAATGAGCCTCAACTGAAATACAAAATAATTAAGTCTGGTCACGTTTTGGTAACGCCCACCAAATCCGTCTCGCCCAGTAGTTTGATTTGCTTCCAAATTGAACGCTTACAAATATTATAATGGAATACTTAGTTTGCATGTCTGTAAATCAGAGTGTAGGTACGAGTCGGTTTTCAATATATGGATATATTTGATACTTCTGTCTAAGGGCCATAACACACTCGATACTTTTAGCATCGCGACTAGCGATATAGTCGCTTTTCGCAAGCTCGATACAGCGACTGAACGCTACACTCCACACAAATTCAGATGCGAGTCACAGCAATTTATTGAGGCTTTGGCATATTAACACCCCGCTCGCTCTCCAGCTCGCTTCACCTCTCCGCCAGATGCAGCGAGTCGTGAAAATGCGACGCAGCATCGATGCAATCGCAAAATCGCTAGTTGTCGATGCTAAAAGTAACAGTATGGTATGGCTCTTAGATAGTGGTTACCTGCAGTTTTACCCGCAAGTTTTATTATAATCAAAATAATATAATTATTATTATAGTCTATACCACTCGGGGATAATGTAACTTTCTATTAGTGAAACACTTTTTAGAATCGGGGGTTTTTTTTTCGGAATCGGATTTTTGGAATCGGGTTTCAGAGATTATCTCCTACATACAAACAAACAAATATCTCTTTATAATATTAGTGTAGCCTTGCTTTGGGTATCGATAGACTCAATTATCTGACATTTTACGTATTTTCAGAAAACTGTTTTGATAATGTTAATACAAAACTTTCTTGCGTTCTTATTAATTCCAAATTTCCAATACACACACGTAGAGCAGTGTATTACGGGCGTTACATTGCGTGCTACGGAAAATAGCTTATTTGATATTTTTATTCGACGACACGGTTGGCGCAGTGGCTAAGCGATTAGCTTTCTGCGCTACGTGCCGGGGGGTCGATCCCTGCACGAAAAAAATATTTGTATGATCTATAGATAGTTGTTTCGGGTTTGGGTGTGTGTGTATGTGACATGTATGTTTGTTTACTGTATCCTCGATACAGGAGAAATCCTAGTAAGGGGTAACGTATTTTAAAAGAAAAAATAAAAAAAAACATGAAAATCAAAGTCGTTTTCCAGAAATTATTTTTGGACAATATCACTTCGTTTGATGTAGTGTACGCCTAGATTTCGGGTTCGTTGTGGGTCTTCTTACACCCTGTATTATTTTTAATTTTTTTATAAGCTTTTTTGTTAACTGTTATTTTATAGGATTAGGTAAAAGGTCGAAGTGTTTGCCAGTGGCGTTAAAAAAGCTTGGACGTAATTTTAAGCTGGAAAAGCTGCATTTCACATTTGCATAACAAAGGGATGCTGGGCGTTTGAGTAAACCTGGCTTGTCGCAGTTTACTGTTATTTCAGAGTTAGGTTCAGAACCTGTTAACTTATATTTCAGGAAAACCGTGATTTTTAGTTCCAAAAAACAGCAATGTGTTAGGTAGTTAATTTTTTAAAGATTGATCAGAAAATGTAACAAAATATGAAAACGGTAGCGACCATTTTCTGAAACGAGAATTGGACTACAGGTAAGAAGTTTAGGTCCTTTATTGAGTTCCAAATCCAATAAAGTTTTACACGAATATTAGGCGTGAAAAAAGCTTGCATTTCGTTCGGAAACTAATAAACATGTAGGTACCTATTTAGGAGCATAAAATTACGAAATACAAATTACCAGTTTTCGACGGAAGCCATCACTAAAAGCAGCCTTATTAGTAAAACCTCAATAACAAGAACTGAACAACGTAAATGATTAAGCTACGTATTTTCCCTTCGATTTTCCTATACTCGAGTAAAAGCTTGATAAGCACTCGATATATTTTTAACAATGTTTTATCGGTGTTACGTGCGGCTTCCTTTTGGCTTTTTTGTTGGATTAAAATTGCTTACGCCCAATCTTGGAATAACAAAGCAAAGCTAGTAGAGCTAATAAGCAATGTATTGAATCGATGCTTTTGTTTTCAAAATTAAAGTGACAATAAGTCAAACCATTTAAGCTGTGTCGACACATGTATTATTTGAACGGACCAAGTGCGTCACCCGACTCCAACTAGAAAAAGAGCTGTAACTTTGAACGGCTGAACAGATTTTCATGAAACATAGCTAAGATGATAACCGATTAAACTAGCTTTCAATAAAAAAAATGCACTGAAATTGGTCCATCCGTTTTGGAGTTACGATGCCACAGACAGATACAGATATCCACAGATACACACTATGAACTTTTAGCACGCGTCTTTTTTGCCGGGGATTAAAAATAGCGATGTAGTGTCACCTTTAAAATTATTTTTATCAAGCCAATTATTATGTTTCTCGTTTCTGTCTTCACACACCAATCGACCGTATAGTCAATATAGAAAAAAAAAAAATATGTCCATTAATTACATTGGATAGATTTAAAGAGGGTAAAAAAAAAGTACTACCGTCTCGCCTTTACTAAAATTGTAATATTATTTCGGTATATGATCTGACCATAAAGGTGGTTTACGGTAAATGTCATGGAATTGATTAACGAGCATGTCCGGGCTATCGATAGGTTGACCTTGATTTCATGGTCCTCCAAGATTAGGAAGTTTATGTCCACGCACTGTCGATAACGCGGAGGAATCGTAAAATTGATGAAGTGGCCTTCCTTGTCCTTGTCACATTATTATTAATTTCAGGATAATTAAGAAGAGAATTTGAACATTATCTTTGCTATGGTTACCTACGTATTTCCATAGGGATATTCCAAACGTAGAGATTAAAAGTGAACGCGCATATACACGCGCCGAATGCGCCGTGCGCGCCGCTGGTATCGTGTTTTAGTATTCTACATATGTATGAAATTCTAAGCAACCTCGCGTATGGCGCCGCCTTTCAGTAAAATGATAATAAGATATTGTTGCATGCTTCCGCTGTATTTATAAAACCAATCAAAGCGTTGAAAACAATGACTTAATAGAAAGACCATCACATCGAATCACTGACAGCTCCACAGTAGAATAAATAAAACGGTTCAATCAAATCAGCCTAGAAATGAAAGATGAACAAATAATACAAGAAACAACAAGAAATATTTAAGATTTATGAATCCAGCACTTGCTTTTCCAATTCAGTTAAAGGTGCCTTTAAAGAAAATACTACCTCGCCTTTTATATTGGATACTCAGATAATTGGGTGGCGCAAGGAATGAGAGACATTGTCAGAAGTTAACGATACTCAATATAAGGTCTTATTTTAATAATGCAAAATATTTTAAAGCTAGGTTCTATGAATGGTATAGAATTCATTTAAAATATCAAATTAAAGCTGTAGTAGACTCATAAATTCTGTAGGCTTTAAGATCAGCATGGCGAAGCGAGACGTGTGTGTGTCAGAGTAGCCGAGCCCGCCAGGTCATGTGGTCGAGAGTTCATGACCTTGATGCCATTCATAATCACAGAGGAATAAAGGTTTTATGCAAACGGAAACATCAATTAGGTAATTTTGAAAACGTATAAAAAATATGATGATATTATTTTCATTTTTTTTGCTAAAAAGAGTCTTTGTAACCTATAGATTTACCTCCTTAAACGTTTTGCATTATTAAAATAAGACCAATAATTATATATTATTAGTTTGCCTTTTCCCCTTTTTTTGCCTATTGCATACCTTCTTTCGTGCGTCAGTGCAGGGGGTGCCAACTTCAAATCTGTTAATTTCATCAAATCATTTACAAATTTAGGTTAAAATAATATTGAATTTCCCAGCTCCGGATGTTATATTTCACCTTAAATAAATCCGTTTGAAACTTGACTCCTGGATTAATTAAATTGAAAACAAACATTCAGCTGGGTGACCTTTAATCCTGTCGTAGAAACAATAGCGATGGCCGGCATTGAGCTCACGCTGAAGTACCTAAATTATACAAATGTTTAAGTGGAATTTCCTGTTTTACTTACCTATACAGTGAGGGATCTAAATAATAATGCTTTTGAATGATCCTTTTGCTACAAATACTTTTATACTACGTCAAAATTCTAAACCGATATCCTTTGTAGGGCTCGCACGACAAAAAGAGAAAAAAAAACGGAGACGAAACCATCTTTACGGTTATTCCTCTCGATTATTCGTTTCTCTTCTTTTAAGGAGACAAAGGGCGGAGAAAACGGATTTGTCGACCCACCGTGCTAACCCTGCTGGTTTGGCAAAATATTGTGCCAATGCAGTACTATACGACCCTTTTTGCGTCAAGAACATTACAACAAGTTTTTATATTCATGCTGCCAATAAATAGTAATAATTATTACTAGCTATTGCTCGCGGTTTCACCCATGCTTTTTATTTTTATTATAATAAAGTATAGCCTATGTCACTCAGGGAAAGTGTAGCTTTTTATAAGTGACTTTTTTTTAGAATCGGTTCAGTATTTCCAGAGATAACCCTCTACATACAAACAAACAAACAAAATAGTATTATTTTTATTCCGCCAGCGGCTTCGCCGCGCCCGCCGGCGTGATAGCTTTATGAATTATATCCTATGTTACTCAGTGATTATATAGTATTCTACTGGTGAAAGAATTTTTAAAATCGGTCCATTCGTTTTTCAGATTATCCATTACAAACATACAAATACACAAAAAATCTAATCTTTTCTCTTTATAATATTAGTTTAGATTTAGATATTATAGTCAATATACTTATAGAAGTAGTTAAAGATTATCTTTTGTTACAGGTAATATGATCATGATGACCGATGTTCACTGATGAAGAATTTTACATCTTATGGTAAATAAGCAAAAAAACATTCAACACTTCCATCCGATAAGGTCTCAAAGTACCAAGCACCAAATTCAATTCATTGTTGCTTGAAAGAACGCATCTATTTTTTTAAACGAAGTTAATAATGCGATATATTTCGAACGATACTCTGATCAAAGAGCGATTGCCAACGCTCCGAATACTGTGAAAATGGCCTCGCCTATCAGCAAACTGAATTTGTTTGGCAAAATGATGTTTCGAGCCGGATCAGTTGATCTGCATACTCGTGTACAGTGTGTGAATAGTCACTTAAAAGCCAGCTTATCTCCAGGCCTATATTACAGTACATAAGTACAGCCAAATAAAAACCAGCATGAAACTGTGAAAAAATATAGGAAACAGGCTGCGAAATCCGTTTCGTTTATAATTGAGGTAGTTTGTTCATTGGTCCTCAACGCTAATAATAAAGTATCTACCTCCTATTCGTTAAGGTAGGTACTATTATTACTAATTTCTCCTAGCTGCTGAGTAGAAGCCATTTTTTTGGCACAGCTGCGACGTTGGGGCATTTTATTTTTACTATTTCCCATTTTTATTTTACTTTATATCATACTTTTATATATTTTACAATAATTTTACAAAGATATTATAAAAATTAATAAAACCATTTAAACATAAAAATAATAGTAGCCCACCGGTATCGGGAACAGGGTCCAAGCTACCGGTGATCAAGGGCTCTAGAGAGAGAAACATTTTATTATTATTTTAATTATTTCTGTGTGTCTGTCAAATAAACATACCTATTTTCTTTCTAGCTTTTGACCACTGGGTTACATCATCGTAATTATACACCGTGCTTTTGAACGAAAATGTAAAATTCATTACGCTGAACATTTCGGATAAAAAAAAAACAAAATTAAGCCCTTACGGAATTCAGTTCTCCGTCATCTAAAACCTCTTGTAAGGGACTCCACAGTCCAATTCCACTTTTCAGCACTCGTGGTCTCGAAAACGTAATGAGCCCATACATATTTAGCAGTGAGAGAAACAAGAGTCTCAATGGCAGGAAATGCCGTTTGTGAGATGTGAACGCGTTTACTAAATTGACGCACATTAAGAGCAAAATTTCATTCTAAACGACGTTATTTAGGAAACGGTCTAAAGGCTCATCTATACCAGGCATAAGATCCATCCAAGGAAGGCATCCCTGATGCGGAGGATTCGGGGGAGCGCCAACAGCATTTTAAGGGTAATTGTGAATAAGCCTGATTGCCCGTTCCTGTGGCACTGGACCCGTATGCACTGCTGCAGGTCTGGTGCAGCGGGAAGCGGACATAGTTATAGGTTTCTGAACTAGTTTTATTTGTGTTATGGTTTTAATCTGTTTTGTTTTATTTATTATTTTATTTCATTTTATTGTATTATTTTAATTTTAATTAAGAAATGTTACTAACATAGTCTATGAAAGTTTTACTAACAACATTATGAATCATTTGTGTTCGCGATAAATAAAGATTATTATTAATTTAATTTAATTTAAAATGCTTCATATACAATGTACAAAGGCGGTCTTAATGCCGTAGGCATTCTCTACCAGACAACCTTAGGGTGATGCAGAGACAATGAAGGTAGATGCACCAATAAACAAACTTAAATGAGAGGGTAGGTATATTCTATTATACTTAAAAACAACTATAATTATAAACTTACATAAACATTAACATATATAAATAATAAATATATACAATAATATAATTATATTATAAGTCGCGTAATTTGCGGGTAGGTACGCGAAATCAGCGACATGAACTATGGAGAATTGTGCCATAAATGCGACGCTATGATTGTAATAATTTTCAGTACATAATTATAAAGCAGTGATAGCTTAGCGGTTGAACGCCTGCCTTCCATGCAGGGGGTCTGTGTTCGATCCCGGCCCGCACCTCTGACTTTTTTAAATTCAAATGCGCATCAAAATATGAATATCATTTACGTTAATGGTGAAGGAAAAAGTCATAAGGAAACCATATAAAGAGGGCTCCATAAAGTTTTCAATGGTGTGTGTAGTCCACTACTCTACGAAAGGCCAGCATGGTGGACTAAAGCCTACCCCTTTTCATTCTGAGAAGAGGCCCGTGCCCAGTAGTGGGCTGAATTATTATAACGTTTTTTAACCGATTTCAAAAAAGGAGAAGGTTTATGTTCGTCTGTATGTATTATTTTTTTGTTAATTTCATCGAAATTTTCGCCAATTGTGAACCGTTTTATAAAATTATTTTAGTTCGAAAGAGTACTACCGAGGTGGTCCCACTTAAATTTGGGAAGATCTGATGAAGACCTTCAGAGATATACAATGGAACTCTTGAATGAATAACAGCACATCACCCGCGATTGCTGTCATCTCATGTTTATGTAGATATTGTTTATGCCACTCAAAATAGAAAAATAAAATAAACTTAAAAACTAAAAACCGAGTTCAAAAAATTAAAAAGTATAAAATAATTTTCTTAAAATACTTATCAGATTCTGAAGTCGGGGCCTTTAATTCTTCAATGCACCTAGCTTGGCAGTGGCACCGACTTCAGAAGCTGATAAGTTTTTTAAGAAAATTAGTTTATACTTTTTAGTTTTTTGAAGTCTGATTTTACTTTTTTTAAAGTTTATTTTTTCCCTGACTTTTGTCTGTTTTAGTGTAACTATCTAAAGTAAGAAAGAGAGACGTTTATTGTCACACAATCCACAATACAGAACAACATGCAATATAGAATTAGCAATTAGGTAAACAAATAATAAATAAATATTATGAATATAATGGTATCTGAAGCTGACGGTTGTACCGTTTGGTGTGAAAAGGACATTAGTTGACACCATTACTCATTTCCGTAAATATTGGACACACTTAAAGGGCTTCGGCGAGGATTTAGTAGTCGCGATTAGTATGGCTTAAGCATTTGTCAAATATCGCATACATTATACAAGGTTTCCCACCTTTCTAGTCGCGATCCCTATAAGGGGTTACTGTACTTATAATTTTGAACAACTTCTATTATGGGACCAAACATGAAATCGCGAAAATAAATCTGCTGGTCTATACTGGTCCAGTATAATTGAATTATCTGGGATTTATTATATCGGCGTGATTCATTAAACATCCAAATTCACAAACTCAAAAATATCCAAACATTGATATTTAAAATATTAAAGTAGGAACGGCGCACCTAGAGTCTCTTAAGAGATTTTATCATCATGCTGGTCTCATGAGAGAGTTTCATAAGTGCCTGTACCTGGTTTACATGAAATAAAGATATATTCTATTCTATTCCAGGATTAGTAGGATAGTAGGATTGTTTTTATTATACTTTGTAGTTTATTGTAAACCTGAATATATAAGGTTTGTAAGTAAAGGAGATTACAATAATATAGTACGATGGGCGGCCTTATCGCATAAAGAAATTTCTGCCAGGCAACCTTTGGCTGGAATACAGTGACACAATCAAATTATGGGGCAGATTGTGGTGTAATAAATATGTCGAACTAAATATACTTACAAAAAAAAACGAATTAAACATATATTATACAATTTTATAAAAATTAAATACTAAACTATTTCTTTGCACTTTGTTTCTTCCATGACATTACAGTCCATTCAATGGTTATCTGGAAGAAATCGCCGTGTAGCGTTATGAGCGCCAATCGTACGCGTACCTAGATAAAATTACCCTATAGTATGTAGGTACTTTTATTATGTTGTCCAATAAGGAGGATGATTATTATAATTTAAAAATAAAATAATTTTTAATTTATTAAATTGTACTATACTCCCAGTAATTATTGTGTCGCCTTAACTTCATTCCTCTGTAAAGATAAATTCTATTCCTTCACAGTAATTTAGACAAGAATGTTTGAACTATGAAGGCATATTATAAATACTACGCCTTACAATTAACAAGGCGGTTAAATGCGTAATTAAGTCAAATTAATCTGAGTAACAAAGAAACTATTAACAGACTGTTGTGTTTAAAGCTAAGCATTGTATGTTCACATGAATGGTTATTAAACTATGTCTTGAGTTAATTGAATTTAGTTTGGATAACAATAGATTATAACATACCACAAGGGCTTGTAGCTACATAGCTACCGCATAGATCAGTCGATCAGCGAGGTTAAGCAGCGCTTGCCACGATCAATCCTTAGATGGGTGACCGTTTCTTCGAAAATCAAGACCCTTCCGTGTCTCGGAAGCAAGTCAAACAGTTGGTTCCGGTTGTCATACGAATACCCAGTAGATATTCTTCCGAGGAGGTTCCATTTAATTTCAATTTAATCCCATTAGGATCTTCGGAAATAGACAATGGATAACAGCAAATCACTTGCTCTAATCGCTTGTTTATGCCACTCAAAATAGAAAAATAAAACAACTTTTAAAAAAATAAAAACCGACTTCAAGAAACTAAAAAGTATAAAATAATTTTCATAAAAAACTTAACAGCTTCTGAAGTCGGGGCCTGTTTCTTCAATGCTGAAAGTGGTAAGTTTTTTGAGAAAATGATTTTATATGTTTTAGTTTTTTGAACTGTAGGTTTTTACTTTTTTTTAAATTAAACATACGAACTTTCATAAACCAGTGCAGCGTCAAAATGATCACCCTTTTAGATATCAAAGCTAGCCGCATTATTATAACCTCTATACAAAGTTATCAGCTCAATAACAAGATCAACACTTATCTATCGACACTAAACATTGAAACCACTTACAGTGATGACGTCAAATCCAAACACACATGGTGAACTATTAACAGTCAGACAAACAAACAAGCAAGCATTTGACTAACCGGCCCTGTTTGATCAATCCGATTGAACGCAATTACTGAGCGGAAATAATGTCATCAGGGTGGCACGTGGGCCACAGGGCTACATGTGTTAGTACGGACTAGTACACTGTGAACCCATCTGGTGCTGTGTACTTTAGTACAAGATGATAGCAACACCAACTGGGTCTTGCTTATTTGCATAACAGGTTGTCATCAATGGACGACACGGTTGGCACTGCGGCTAAGCGATTAGCTTTCCGCGCTATGTGCCGTGGGTTCGATCTCTAAAGAAGTGCAGTTGCCGTGCAGTTGCAGTAAAATTTTGATCAAAACAACACATTTGGTATTCTCTTAACTTTAGTGAGATACGCTCGCGACAAGTTCGAGCGTCACTGTAATATGATTGGCGCGTCATAAAATTACCTACGTGAATTAGCCCTCAGCATAGAAATTACTATATATTATCTCTATGGCCCTCAGTTATACTTTGTATGCTGCTAGTTTTTGGTGTTTTATAGTTTCGCAAGCCACGTCACCTGGTTGGAGAACCTCCCTTTTCAATTAAAGAACATCTCTCCCCATTCCTCTAGAACATTTATGATTTAATCTAAATTTATTACGTCACAAGTATGTGTAAATGAATGAGATAGTCTAAAACAATTTGTAGCGAAATTAATTCTATAAACATTTCCAAAGAGAACCTTACCTGACAGTTATTGCTGTAAGGTAATTAGTTTAAGCCTGGATATTACGTATCTAGGTACCAGTACTCGAGATTCAAAGGACATCTAAAGCTGGAAACAAACTTGAATCTAGAGTTTTTTTTTTTTTTTTTTTTTAGCGTGGTATTATCGTCAAATGAGTCCTCCCGCCCCGGGCAGGGCGGGAGGGACTGTCAGACTTGTACTGACTAAAATCCACGGTGTTCCTTCAATAGCCCTTTACGTTCCGGGGTCACGGTAATGAGATAAGTCCCGCGACCTGTATCTAGAGTTGGAAACAGTTTTATTCCTGAGATAAAAAAAAACATACTATATTTTTTGTATAATATGGAAATACTTTGTTTGTACTTTTTTTTTGCTACATTGTCAGTGTATTATTATGACCTTTATTCAATTTTTAATACTTACATTCTTTCATATTTTTAAATAATTTTACAAAAAAAATAAAAAAACAACATTTAAAAATACAAAAGAGTAGGTAGTAAGCTAGTAGGCCACCGGCATCGGGAACAGGGTCCAAGCTACCGGCGGCTAGGGCTGCAGAGAATGGAACCTCCTCACAATGCGTGCCGTGTCGAAGAGTACCGCTTTCTGTATTTCAGTGTATTTATTGTTAATTTTGCAGGTTCCATCCAAACTAAGTTCTTAGTTGTAAATTGCAATAACTGGTTTATTTCTAGCCGTTAAGTTTTTCAGTGTATGAACGTTCATTGTAGGTACTTACCGATAAAAAAAGAGGTTCATTAATGTGCTAAAAAAAAACGTGTCAAAGCCCAAAGGACAATTCAATCAAGTGTTAATATCTCGGCAATTAATGTCCCCTGTCGCACCATTTGTATCGTAAACTTCAGCTGAACACAAAGATACAGAAAACCTGAAAAGGCAAGACGCTTCATTAGATAAGAATAGTTCCATCCGTAAGTCAATTCGTATCCGGTTGAAAGAACCAATTTGTTCGAACAAAATGTTCGTTCAATGCTTGAGCGTGTTTTTTCTGGATCAATTGTTATCAGATAGATAAGGTAACGAATAATGATATTGACCAATCGAACGAAATCTCTTTGTAGTACCGATAGTAGGCTCCGCATCGCTATGAATAATATAAATATTTCTGTCTGTTCTTTCTTCAATCTTTCAAGCTTAAAATAATAGGGAAACGAATCGCAAACAAGCTCCAAAGCGTGTAATGTTCATACTACATGCTGACAGTACAAAACTTCAATACATATTCGACCCAAATGTATGGAACTGCTGAGTGCTGATAATTTTTTCGCGATTACGATGATGGTCCCGTAGAGAAAGTTGTTCAGTTTGATGGTCTGATTCATACCCTTATTTAATATGACCACGCATTTCTGATACACGTTGTATAAACTTTATTTTAAATGTAGATAAAAAAAAATCTTTTTCTATTTGTGCCAAATAATAAATACATTTTCTTTTTTTCTAATTGCGTCTCATCAACAAAACACAAATAGTTTCTAAACAGTTAACGAACACTGTGGTGTGAACCGTGCGTTACATCGACAAATTAATTTCCAAACTAATGTTGTGCAACTCGTATAGATTGTGTCGACAGACGGAAATTTGCTTATACGGTGTTCGGACGTTGGACTACCATTTAATGATATGGAATACTTTTAAGGCTGTTATACTACCCGCTATCATCATCAGAAGTGTGTGTTTTATATGGTTATATAACATTTTATAGCCTCAACATGGGAGCACTCTAAGAGCAATTCTTGCTAGAGCTCATGCTAATACAAAAAACGAACTAAACAGTCATCAAGTTATCAAACCTCCCAAGAAAAAAGTACGTGAGAGGTAAGACCTACAAAGACTTTAATCAAATTGAAAATTTTACTAACACTAAGTACCTATTGAATAAACGTCTAAAATATTGGAAAAGCAGTAAAATGGGTTTCAATATTTTAGAGACTAAGGTAGCAACAAGTTCTCGATAAATAAAATTCTAGTAAAATATAAAATGAGACATTTTGTTTTACAGTAGAAATTTTAAGGCCCAAGGGCAAAGCCTACCACTCAAATTGACTGCCATCATAAGCGGAAACGAACTGGAAGCGGAAAAGACGGCACGCTCCTTTGAAATTAAAGAAAAAATCCCACTGAGTGTCACGCCGCGCCCTCTGAAGACTTCTTTTGGGAAAATTTTAATGTGCAGAGATAATATTGGCAATTCCAAAAGTGTCTTGAAAATTAAGATACAGACATTAATGATAGACATTGTAACGTAAAGACACATACAGTTAAACAAAAAGACAATTCCAATTTATGCGAAAAATGCAAGAGGAAAAAGAACGTATCTACTCGTAGATGTTACTTTATACTTCGTAATGCTGTTGATGTTATTTTTTACTTGGCTATGATGATAAATAAATAGGAGTAATAATATTATGTAGTTAATATTCTTTGGTAATACTTACATATGTAGAAAAAAATGTTAAGTAAATGCCATAAAGCCGAATGTAAAATAAATTAAAATGTAGTTTATTAGCTAAAGTAAGTGCGCTAATGGGATTGCATTACTAGCAAAATAAAAGGCAATAAATAATAATGTAAATTATTCCTATGGAAGTGACAACAACAACAACAACCACCAACATGTTGATGTTGACTATGAAGTTGTACCTCCGACTGCAGTCATCACAGAAACAAGACTATGTTTATCTGTCAACCAACCAACTCGACCAACATGATGGCCATATTATAATGGAAATAGCCATAGCCAGCACTATTATATTATGAACAAGCGATCCGGCCCTGGTTTCTCTACTATCCTATTATGTGAAAGTTACATTTAAACCTTCCGGAAGAAATACTCAAAATAATGGTGGAAACCGCAATAAAATCCGTTGTATGAAAGTAGTTGGCAAACAGACAGACAAACACGGTGGGCAACTTTATTTTATACTATGTAGTGTTTATGTAGTGATTTATAGTTTTATGAAAACTAAATTTCCAACAGTTATCCTTTACAAAACTAGGTGCATTGAAACTGACAGGTACTCCAAGTATTTCGTTACGGGCGTTCTTGTAGAAGTATGTGTTAATATCTATGTGCCCCGCTTTGGGGAGTTATAAATCTGTCACCAAATGCCTCGACGCCGCCTCTAATGCCTTTTCATACGTGCGAACGTTCGAAACGCGTCGGAAGTACCATGATAAATGGCGTATTTATGATTTATATTTGTGATACCTGTAAAGCATTATCAATACATTCTTCTTTTTCTGTCGTGAGTAACTCTCACAAGGAAATCATTCCTGTAGTAGAAATTAGACAGTAAGCAAGGTTTTATTTAGTTTTTTTTTTAAACATTGCTCGACACTAATGTTTTTCCTGTACCGTGAGTACAGTTTACAAACATACATATCATATGCACATACACACAGACCCGAAACAACTATCTGTAGATCATACAAATGTTTATAAGAGGGCTGCCTGCCCAAGGAAGCACCAGATGACATGAATCAATCAATCAATTTTCTTTAGTAAGTCTTCTTTGGCAACCTTCTTTATATTAAAATGTCAGGCTTATATAGATTTAAGGGTCATAGCACACTAGCAAATTTTTGCAACAGAACCACGCGCATTCGCGTTCGTCATCTGCCTTTTGCGTACAAAAAGTGAATAAAGAACGCGAATCGAGCGATTCTGCTGCAGAAAGTAGCTAGTGTGATAAGGCCTTAATTTGTGGATTTAATCATACATGTAATGTAATTATTTATTTTAGCCTTGGGAAGTCCCAAGGCTAAAATAAATTGGACATTAAAAAGGAAAATACCAAGTATAAAATTCCAACATTATTTTCAAAAATAATCACACTGTATTTAGATTTCTATAGACAGCGGATAAAATAAGGTTGGAGGATATAATGGTGTTCACAAAAGGTCGCTCATTTTCTTTATCTGTGATCTATAATCTCACGAAAACGTTTTCGGATGATCCCGGTGCCCGTATTACGCGAATGACTTTGAACTTTTTTTTATTTTCCGGTCTTAAATCTTTATGGTTTAATACGTTGCTTAGAATTTTTATATCATTAGGCTAATGGCAAAAAACTGTCCCTTCAAATATGTATTGTTATAATATTTTGTTACTGCATTTTTTTCCTGTTCTTTATTATGGATGAAAGATGGCGCTATTCATGCAAGTTCAGTTTCAGTTTTGAAACTATTCAATTTCATTCTAAATTAATTTTCATTTTCATTCCCATCATTCAATTTCACGGAATAAACTACATTTTCTTGTAACTTTGCCCCCACACTAAAATTTATCTTATATCGCGAGAACAGTTCATGTCCTATACTTTCAAAATTTATCCTAAATACTAACTTTTAAAAGTTAAAAAAATGTAAGTTTGGGTCGAGTAGGCATTGACGTTATGTATTCACAGTTGATATTTTTTTCGCGATTACGATGTTGGTCCCTTAAGAAAGTTGTACTGAACAACTGATGTTCTGATCCACACCCTTAAATATGACCACGTATTTAAAATACACGTTGTATAATAATTTATATAGGTATCTACCTATTTAGTAAAAAGAAATTAAGTAGGTATACCTACGCATAGCTACAATACAATACACTTAAGTTGAAGAGCGTAATCTGTTTAGCCCCAAAAATTTATAACAAGCTTCCCAATGCGTATAAAGAAAAAAGAAAAAACAATTAAAGGCTCTTTTATATGAAAAATGTTACCTACTATTAGTGTTCCGGAGGTTTTAAATGGTGATTTCTAACATAAAATGTACAAAAAAATTCTTATTGTAATTTTAAGTTTAGTTTATTTTGATATTTTTAAGTTTTAGACATCAATTTTAATTTGTTCAATGTACTTACTTTGCACACCATAGGTAAAATACAGTGTTACATATTGTTTTGTATTGTTTATTTATATTTATACCATCATCTGTGTTTCACAGTCACCTGTATTTGAAAATTAATCAATTTGAATTTGAATTTTAGTCGGTCGATCACCAATATACTACGGGAAAACGTCTCTTTTTAATACGCTTTTATTAGCTTCACCTGTAACTAACTAACTATGTAAAAAAACTTAGAAGTTTTTGACCGACTTCCCGGTTTCCCATTGAGCTGAAATTATGCATACACGCTTAGTTTGGATGACAAAAGCGTATGTTTTAGTTTTTTTTAAACTACTTATATATAATATTATTAGTATTTTGGGTCACAAATTCACAATACAATACTAGCTTCAAATCTGCGAAGTTGTTCGTATGGAAGGGCACTGAGGCACTAACACACACGGAGTAAGAAAATAACTTATATTCTTGTAAAACTGGTTTTCAGATAGCCCCGTCTATTTTTGTTATATGACGTTAGAAAGGATGGATATATTTCAAACCAGGGTTTTTTTCAGCGTTTTTCGACTTACAGTAGAAACGATAAGAGTTGAACGGTTTGATTTACTTCTGATTCAATCCACGTTAACCGCTTTTGAGCCAGTCAACTTCAAGCTTTAAACATTTATATTCATAAATGTTTAAAGCTTGAAGTTGACTGGCTTTTACATGTGTTTGAATGGAGCAGTTAAATTATTAATTTTTAAATGGATTCGTATACGTCGGAATTGGTTTTAATTTGTGCATGAGGTTTATTTGAGTATAAGAAACACAAAATAAAATTGATATACAACGTGTGAATTATTTAACACATAACCCCACACATCCCAATTAGAAATATCTAGTTAACCCTTTCCCAGTCCCATGAACCACATGTGGTACATGTCGATTGTTTAACTATTGTGTCTGCTGTCGGGACAGTGAACAGGAAGCATAATGCTAACTAAAAATTAAGATTTTTAAAGTAAACTATTTTTTTAAGAAAATAATTTTCATCTTAGGATTACTTATTGTATTTAAAATTGAGTCTTATACTCTTGAGATAAGATTTAATTTTCGTTGCCTCAATCGATCGCAGGTTTGGCGAATTTCATATTGTGTGAAACAACTATTTCAGATTTTGCGTTTATTCAATTACACTAGTGGTCGCCTAGTGGTCGGAATTCGAACGTAATTTTAGCTTTCTACACTTCTTTCCATATAAACTTTAACTATGCCAAATCTCACATTCCTCCGTGCGCGCAATATGCTTAAAAAGGGGTACAAAGTTTTCTCTTCGCGTATTAATACATAGATAATTTATGATAACTGATACGCGGTTTTCTTTTCATCTTGTTTCCATCTTTTTAGTTCGTCTTTTTGCAGTCGGGTTTTTTGTTATTTGTTTATTCATTTTTGTCCAAAATTAATTCGGACCTAACCCGATTCTCGCTCGACAAAAGAACGTAACTTTGTTATTTATCGGGATTCATTCACTCTTTACTAGTTCTCTCTGGTTTACTCAAGGTGTTGATGGCACCACGGCTCGTATATTTTTATTGTCGCTATAAATATCCAAACGTCGTCCTTTACCTAGTTTTGCACTCCTTAAACCCGCTTAACACGAAGACAGTAAGTGAGCCGGTAAGCGAGCCAGTAAGCAAGTTCGTAAGCGAGTCTAAGCGAGGCAGGTAGTGAGGCAGTCAGCGAGCCAGTATGCGTGCCAGTAAAACAGGTAAGCGATCCGGTAAACGAGCCAGTAAACGAAACTGTAAGCGTGCCAGTAAGCCATAGGGTATTTATGGTAGGTATCAGTGTCTCCTAGTAATTGGGTGGTGGAGGTCTGATGGCAGTCGCTCTGTACAAAATACCTACTGATATTCAGCCGCATCTGGTTAGACTCGGAGCTGAGTGATCCGACCCCGACATAGTTTGGAAAAGGCTAGATGAGTAGCGTTCATATTCAAGACTGACCCGATATATTGAGAACTGTCTAAAATGTAGGCATTCCACACGAGGCTAATAACAAGGCTATCGCGCCACTGGCTCACTTACTGCCCTTATAGTGGCCAGGCTTACTCACAAGTAAAGTTCATTCGCGTGAAGTAGTGAAGACAGACACTCAATCACTTTGTTTATTGAAGCATGAACTTCGTATTGAACTACTCAAAAAGACGAGTTTGTTTTATTTCCAGTTGAGTCGGTCCAGTTCTATAAAGTTTATTGGACTGTTCTATTTATTAGTTGAACGATACAATTTTGATTTCAAGAATACAATGTTTAGTTTAAAGGAGTTTCAATTCTGTCAATGAATTAATTATTTTCGTCACCAGCATTTCTTATTTAAGTGGTGTGTTCCGTATTGTATCTGGAAACCGTCATCCAATAAACTATTATAATATACAACCTGTATCAGAAATGCATGCTAATATTAATTAAGGGTGTGGATCAACCCATCAAACTGAACAAACTTTCTCTATGGGACCAACATCGTAATCGCGAAAAATTTCTCTGCTGTCCCATACATTTGGGTCGAGGTAAGTATTGAAGTTTTGTATGGGATAGCTGATCAAATGTAACAATAAATAATAACACAGGCTGAAAATAAAATAATAAATAAACGTTATGATGTCAATTAGTTCTCAGTGGGTAATGGCGTCATACGTAGTAGTAACATGGCGCGCCCCTCCAACATTTAAAACGTTTGAAAGTATTTACAAAGCATCACTAAGACTTACAACGCATGTGTGCGTACTGAGACGGCCGTCAAACGAAAATAAATCCAAGGATTTGTTGCTCCGTAAGGACTACACACATTGAAACAGTAATTTGGAGGAGTGCGTCATGTTATCGGAGTTTATCTCTACCTACTTTTATTGTTGACTGACACAATAGAATTATTCTACTATGATCTCGAATGTCGAAACGATGCGTAACATCCCTAATCAATAATCATTGCTACACTTTATCGTGCAATTTTAAACTATAATATTATCTACTACTATTCCACGAACCGCACCAAACCAAAATTTGGATCGGTGCTGTTCGTGGAATAGCGTTGGTGCTATTCGTTTTAGTGCCGTTCAGATCAGTGCTATTCGTGGAATACCTCCATTTTTCGTACCCACTATCGAGTATAATATTACCTAAAAACATGGGAATAACAATAAAACAACCGTTTCATATAAGGCGCGGAGGAGACGGCAGAATTGTTGTCCGCCGTTTGCGTTATTGCGTGCCTGCGGTAAAAAGTCCGCCGGAAAAAAAGGCCGTCGTCTGCGGCCTTACAAAACCTGGTACAGCTGAATCGACAGCAAAAAGTATCCGCGGTGGTTGCCAACAATGTCAAGGGATATATTTATAGGTATACTTTGCCTACAAAACCTGCGGCCAGTTTAGGTCCGGGGTATATCTGGATCGCATTCTCGAACAATACCCGTTGTTACGGTTCAAACGTTTCCGCGACGGCTGAATGAAAATGAATGATTGACGATTTGAAAAAAGAAGAATTACTTTGAGAAAGACTTGATGCTAAAAAAAAAAGATTATTTGGAAATAGAATGTTGGCTGGATTTTTAAAGTTTGCTTTTAATCTTTTAACGGTTTTGTTGAACTCGTTTGTATACAAAATGTCTATTCTCGGGTGAGATATTTAGTTATCTTTATGTTATAATTACAAATTATTCGGAGATGTTCTAAAATCCGGCTGTAAAATCTATCAACATGCAAATTGAACTAAATATGGAGTAATGCATCAACGCATTGCCTAAGGTGGATAGATATAACGAATTTATAAGCTAGCATCACACTCTCACTGTTAATAGGAACGCCTATTACCAACGGAATCGCACAAAGAGGGAGGCATTGTTTTGATCAGAGCTTTGACGAAGTTCTTTTTAGTTCAATTAAAAAGAACCAATTTTCATGAACTGTGGACTTACACTTTTCTTAAGTTTAACGGTACTTTTTATTAGTAAAACTTTCCTCTTTAGTTTTTTTAATTGGTTTACCGGGTACTGGGTCTTAACACTACATAGGTATACCATAATATGGTATGTAGTGTTTATAACCGGTATATTTATGGGTATATTTTATTTTATAATATACGGGTACATTTTTTCTACGAAATAAATTATATCGCACAAAAAATATATCTAAATTAGAATCGTTTACAAATAAAAATACATAATATTTGGAGTGCTGCTTTAGTGAAAACTTAATAAATATTTGTTGGTTCAGAAAGTAATTTAGGTACTCATTTAATAATCTGGCTCAGTATATTATTGAGTTACCCTTAACTATAACAAGAAAAGTTCTAGAAAGTTTCTACAATCTACTTAGATAACAAGTACCTTATGAGTTTATGATTACATTTATAATGAGGCATGATATTTTTATTGATCAATGTTTCTTCCTAAGAATATAATATGTGAACCTATTAATTATAAAACAATGAGGTTTAAAACGAAATGTCTTAATGATAATAATATGATAAAAAAAATGATGCGATAAGGCCGCCCATTGATATTGTAATCTCCATAGTTACAAAATTGTTATATTCAGGTGTACAATAAAGTATATAATAAATAAATAAAAAATATGATAATATAATTATGACAGATCCCCTTAGGATCCTTCAAACGGTTTCCCTTGTTCAGTTTACAGACTTATTATCTTACATACACAAGTCACATACACTCAGAGCTAAAAAAACTAAGCATTTGTCTACAGATCGAGACCACTTGTATGGTACACCATTCCAGAAGTGAATGTGGATTTAGAACCCAAGACCTTACCAGAGACCTAAAGAAGCCTCCTAATCCTTACAAGGCGGTGAATAACTATCCCCGGAGAAACTCAACAAAGAAAATCAAACATAGAATCAGCTAACCGATTAAATCCCCTATCTACTTCAAAGAAATGATATTCAACTTTACTTTGTTAAGTACTGAAAGGGTCGGTGCGGTTTGAAAGTCTGAGAACTGATTTCCGCGAGTTGGACTTGCGATGTTATCTAGACAATGTGGTTATCTCTCTATATTTTATAGATGGAGCTTCGGCGGGTTTAAACGAGAAGCAAGCTGCGTACCCGCTGTACGAGTCTGTTCACACAGGAAGAGTTAGTAGTAGGAGGAGGTAGTTGTTAGTGAGGATAGGAAAGAAATCAAAGTCAAAGCTTTTTATTCCAAATGGGCCTTTACAGGCAAAACATCGAGACTCTAGGTGCACGGTTCCAAAGTGGGTTGGTGCTATGGAGAAGAGACCGGCAAGAAATTCCATGGATACTCTTTTAAAATAAATCTTAAATTTTACTCATGTAATCATCAAATGAAAAATCATATTGACGACACGGTTGGCGCAGTGGCTAAGCGATTAGCCTTCTGCGCTACGTGCCGCGGGTTCGATTCCCGCACGGAACAAATATTTGTATGATCTACAGGTAGTTGTTTCGGGTCTGGTTGTGTGTGCATGTGACATGTATGTTTGTAAACTGTACCCTCGATACAGGAGAAATCCTAGTGAGGGGCAATGGTTTTTAAAAAAAAACAAAAAATAAATATCCCAGAAAAATATTTATGACTACACAAAAATTTAATATCTATTAAATTGAAAACAATGAATTACTTATATTATTAATAATAATCATAAAATGTTTTAAATACAAACATATAGAAAAGAAAAGAAAGAAAGAAAAAGTTTTTATTTCTACGCCCAGTATGACGCACAAATATCTATACACGGATATCCTTCCGAGACTAGCTAAATATAATAAAAGTTGTATATCCATGTGTGTACGTATATATAATAAGATACCAAGTAATCTCAAGACCCTAAATATGAGATCATTCAAAAATAAATTGTATGAATGGTTGTGTAGTCATAGTTTTTATAGTCTCAAGGACTTCTTTGATAATAAATGTTAAATATGCTTGTGAAAATTTGTACGCTTATAACTGTTAAGCAAAAACATGTATGCTCTTTTTATTTTGTATTTTACCATCTTTTATACCATGTTTTTAAGCAAATAAATATTATTCTATTCTATTCTATTCTATTCAAAACATAAAAATATCTAAGCTTAAATAATACTAAAAAAAAAAAAAAAAAAAATATCGTCGTTCTGAGAGGCTTCTTTGGTCATTGGCTTTGAGTATCTTTATTCAAAGTTGTTCTGCTAAACAAAACTAACGTAACGAACTATACTAACGATGATGCAGATACTTGCTTAATTTTGTCTATAATCGCTTGAACCTATTCGCTCGATAATGCAGCAGTGGGCTGGAGTAGGTACTCGAAAAGGCCATCTTCGAGTGACGATTTATCTAATTACGTTCGCGCACTCTGGGCAGTTAGTCCGTTACCAAAACTTGCTAATCGTTCCACCACGGCTTGAGCAAGTATTTGAGGGTTGACACGATAGAAGTTAAGAAGAAGTTGGGCTGACGCAGTGTTAAAGTTCCATAAAAATTTACGGACGGTAACACTTGCACGCTGGTGTGATCTAGCCTTAAAGTTGTTTTAGACTAAAGTGAACGAAGTACACATCGATCGAGTCTCAATTTTCTGATGCGAAACGTTGCATAACATCAACATTCGATGAACGATCTAGAATTTTTGATGTCAAAATGTAAACATGTATGAATATTTGAGTAGTTTTGAAGCAATAAATTCTGTTCTTTAACTATTCTGTGTTATTCTATTCTGTGTTACTAACGCTAAGTGCGTTGAATCTTATGTGAATACTTAATTGGTTTGATGTAAAGTATGCACTTTTTCGTAGACATTTCACTGTAAAGTTGTTTTAGAAACTAAATTTAAAGGTAACGAAACATGTCGATATTGCTTAAACGTGGGAATTGTCCAAAATAATTTGACTAACTCAGACTGGAACGAATTGGTAGAGAAATTGTTATTACGGTAACACTGCCGACGGCGTCTGCCTTTATGGACTTATATTTGTTTCCTGATAAGTCCTTAATTTTCAGCCTTATTTATAGGTATCACTTATTGGTAGAATGCAGTGAATATGCTGATATTAGAGAAAGATTGCTAGCAGATTACATTGGCACCGATATTTATAATGGAGAAATTAATGTAATTCTTAGCCAATCTCCCTCAAAAAAATCCATTGTAATGAAACATTTTGTTGCTCTGTTTCATAAGAGTATAACAGAGATACCAAGCAATTTCAATTATACCTCAAAAACAACATAATTATGCTAATAATATTATTTATGCCACAACAAAAGGGTTACTTTTTTCTATCAACAAGGGTAAACCGTTAAATCCCCTTAAAATAATAGAAAACCTACAAGTCGGGCTAGTTCGGTTAATCAATCATTCAATTTTGTTGGGCCGTCACGACCTGATGCAGGGCACACATGGAGCTACTAATATTATTAGAAGTGAATTTTATACTATCGTATTGTTTTAGAATCGTGGAGATTTCATGGTTGCCTTTCACAGTCAGTGGTAGGGAAACACCATTTATATTATACACGATGTAATTGAATAAACGTAAAACCTGAATTTAGTTTATTCATAATTGAATACTAAACCGATTTTAGCAACTTTTAATTTATATGTACTTTTTTTTTAAATTTGAATCTCGCCTATATCTCGCTATCCTATGCTCGATTGGGCCAAAGAAAATTTAATCTTATTTCAAGGCAATAAGACTCAATTTTAAATGCAGTAAGTAATTCTAGGCACAAAACTATTTTCTTAAAAATAATAGCTTTGGTTATTGCATTATGCTTTTAACTAGATATTCTAATTAGGGTGTGGCGTTAATTAAATAACACTTTGTTTATGTACTTATTTTTTTAATTTTCTCACTTGCTAGCAAGATAGACTTTAGAATTTTTAATTTTTTTCTAATCTAGACAATCTTTAGCGTTATTGTTTTATTGTAAATTTGCATCGACACATCGATGACCTTGAATTGACCTGTTGTGCTATCGGCAGTATTCGGCAGATTGTATATCTATTGTTCTTATAACTCACCGTGTTAACAGTACGGCTGACTATATTGGCCGAAGATAGCTGATTAGCTACGCAGTAGACAATTTCGTTCCAAAAAGATACGTCGGTCATACAGCATACTGTATACGGCTATAACTACGAAATATCACTACTTGAATATCCAGGTCGTCTATCGACTCATGGCCCTCATGGGGGTAAAGGAAAAACCAACTAATTACTCAAGATGATTCCTGTTAACTACTATTTATATTTCTGTCCCAAACAAGGTAATAGACGAAGGCATATCATTTAATAATAAGTTATTTCTTACTCCACCAATATTGTTACAAAATTAATGACCTTTGAATTGTTATGTTTAGTTTTATACCAAAAAGGGCCTTAACGGAACCGTTTCACAAACACACGTCAAGTGAAATAATGAAATAAAAAACCTATTGGGGCTAAGAACAGACCACATAACTCATAGAGGTGTCACGCAAGATGGATGGACCCTCGAGTTCAGCCTCGTTTCCCATGATGGTGTTAAATTACGGTAAACGTTTTTGTGGATGGGATAGTTGAGTGAGGAACGGGTGTTTTGGTGTTGCTCACATGTCGCGAGAAATACGTAGAATTTGTTGCATAATATAGATTATCTAGCGACCCGCCCCCGGGTTCGCACAGGTGCAATATCTCTACTGTTCTTACATTAAAATTATGAAAGTAGGTATTATACTTATTAAACCTTCGGGAATAAATTCTCCAAATGATGGTGAATACCGCATCAAAATCCGTTTTATAGTTAAGAAGTAGTCAGCGAACGGACAGACGCGGTGGACGACTTGATTTTATACTATGTAGGGATTGATACTGATAGTAATATCAAGTCGAAATATACAATACAATACAAATACAACTCACGGTGTACTTTCAACGCGTGATCACGGTGTTTTAAGAAAGACGCCTGACAAAGAAAAGCGATTTAAAAAAATTATGATGCCAATGGGTTAGCCCGAAGATATGTGGTCATCATTCTATGTATAAGCAAATTTTTTTGCTATCCGATTCGCAACTTTGCGAACTTCATTCGTAACAACGTCATAAATCGACTGTTACGTGATATTTTTTGACAGCAAGGCGCATTTACCAATTTCCTGGTTCCTCTGTTCGCACTTGTTTTTAAAACGCTTTTATTAGCTTCACCTGTAACTACGAGTAACTATGTAAAAAAATCTTGGAAGTTAAATTTGACCCACTTCCCGGTTTCCGATTGAGCTGAAATTTTGCATACACGTTTAGTTTTGATGACAAAAGCGTTTTCTTTAGTTTTTTTTAAACTATAATATTTATAATCTAATGAATTTAACGGAAAGAAAGGAAGGATGTAAAGATGTTGACAATCGCAATATAAACACACTCATTTTATTTACAGAGCGAGCAGAAATCCGCCCTGTTTCACCAAGAGGTAAGATTCGTGTCAAAAAAATGTCTAATAACAATACTAACAATGTTTGTTTGAGTTTTTAAAGTGAAAATCATTAATTCCGCGTCATTAACTAATATAATAATCTTAGCACTGGCACGATTAATGTGCTTTTAATCAATGTTTTATTCCCAAGTATCTTGGGGTCGGGCTCCATCGTAACTAAATGCAACTGAAAATGAATAGTATGATTCATACAAGCACTAATACCATTGTAGCGACATCTATCGCAACATAGAATAACTACTATCACATTACGAATCCTGCATCGCGCAAGGAAAAAGATATTCGTATCTCTGTCCGACATCAACCGTCGGGCTTCGGCCCGCCAGGCAATATCACCTCGCCTGGTCGGAGGATCCTCCCTTTTCAATGGAGGAACACCATACCTCGTTCCTCCACAGTGGTGACCCCTGACAATGAACATCTACGCAATCTTCGGCATCATCGCCTTCACTCCTCTCAAGAACCCCCCAGCACCTCTTCGAGCAGCATTCAGCAAGTCTCTTCCTGCCAGCCAGCATCCTCGGCCCCAACGGGTAACCATATACTTGCAGCGACCGCGCAAGCCTGGTTCCACCCATCGGCCTCATCAGCGACCTTGGCACAGCACACTGCACTTCGGCCGGTCAACTAGCAGAGCCCTTCTCTCCTGGTCGACGCACCAGTCAGCCACTACGCTTCACCGCACACAGTTCCTACTCACTGCGAACTACGCGGCATTCAGTTCCGACTCACTGGAACCATCACTGGCCCTGGCAAGCAACCTCAAGACTCATCAGTATCGACCTCCGGTCTGGGGGGGGAGTGATGTAGCGACATCTATCGCAACATAGAATAACTACTATCACATTACGAATCCTGCATCGCGCAAGGAAAAAGATATTCGTATCTCTGTCCGACATCAACCGTCGGGCTTCGGCCCGCCAGGCAATATCACCTCGCCTGGTCGGAGGATCCTCCCTTTTCAATGGAGGAACACCATACCTCGTTCCTCCACACCATCCTATGCCGAGGTCCGAGTCTCACTATAAGGCGCCCTCAGACATGTGGTTGCTTAAAAAAATTTTTGCCGTGCTGGAGGCGCTCTGGTCACGCCAGCAGAAAAGATAAACTTAAAAGCAAGCGAGTAATGCGTCAAAAAAATATTACTCTACTTCAGGTAGCTACCGCACCCAAATATATCGAAAATTTAGCTTCGTTTATTGAGACAAAATTTGTAACTGAGAGGGAGAGGGGGAGATTCAAGTTTTTGTCCCCTCTAAAGAATCCTAATTTCGACGCTGAGTATGTACTTCTAATTAAAGTAACTACACAATTATCAAAAAAAAAAAATCCTAATGCTATAGAAACAAAAATCGTAAAAATAATTACTTTTCTTTGATGAAACGAGATAAAAAATTGTGAGGTCTTCGGGGAATTAAATAAAAAAATGAAAAGCAGCCAACGGCACCTGTACCAAATGAAGTTATTTAACTGCCGACTGTTTGTTAGGTGCTAATTTGGTTGGTAAAAGATTTATTTTTCCTTTGAGACTCAGATTATTTATCGTTGTAGTAACATTTTTTATATAGATCTGAAATATTGTTGGTGTTTCATTAGAACTGGTTCGATATCTAGTGGAAATTTTTAAATAAATCGCGAAGTAAAATCTGTCTATCTCAACCTAGACCGTTGAGATAGTCAGTAATCAGATGGTCGTAAGAGCGTCTACTGAGCATGAGGTACTGGGTTCAGTTACCGATTCAACCAAGGTAGTCTATTAAGAATTTTTTAGTAGAAGCCCGGAGTTTGGAATTGTGCCCGGAAGATGTCAATAGGCTCGACGTAATCGTGGGGCTCAATAACAGCATCGGCAAAATGCAAGTTTGAAACAGTATACCTACCTTTATCTAACTCAGGAATGGTGAACCTTTATACATCGACGGATTTTTTTTTCAAACATATCTTTACTGTGGTCTGTGGCCGTAACGTGCCAAGAAGCAATTTTATAATGGGAAAAAACATTAAAATTAAAATTCTTGAGGGTCTTCGATTAATGCCGTGCCCTCTATTCCTTGTCACGTGCTATTGGTTTTCCATCTCTGATCTAAATCTTTGGGGGATACAGGTGAGATGCTATAATAATACTTAATATAATGATGTTGTTGCATTAAATATCGCGCATTTCATATTGACACTATAGTGTGACCGCGAGTGCTATAGCGCTCAAGTAGTTGCGTGGCGAGACGTGAGAGGGAAGCAGCTCGCTCTAGTCTGTCATGTCGCCTTCGACGACGTTCGCGGCGGTTGCACCGAAATATGTAGGTACCTAGCCATATGCACATCAAATATTTTTTTATCTCATGTGCGTATGGCGTATAGCGGTACAGCGCTCGCGGTCACACTATAGCTTGCTCGACTTCGTTCGCGTAGAATGAGACACGTATCAGACTTATATGTCGCTGGAGAAGTGTTTGTTTTACCGGTATCAAAACTTTTCTCATTTCCGTGACATGACAAAGATTATAATATACCTACCTATGCAAAATTTCACAGAGATCCCCTGAGCAGACGACCCATCAATGTTGAATAAACAAACTCATTACTAAGGATTTGCAGAGCTTTAAACCTTAGAATAATAACACATGGAAGCCTAGTACGCGGACGCAAAGTGAGGCAAATTAAACTTAACCATAAATGACTTAGGCCCCAGTTCACCAACAATATAACAGACGATTAAGACAAAATCAGCCGTTTAACACGAACTTTTGTATGGGTAAACAGTCGTTTTCATTATAAACATCTAATATGTTGTTGGTGAACATGGCCCTAAGCCCCGAAGTCCTTCGTAAAAACGTAATTATGTGTGCGTATCGCCAGTACTCGCCAGCCATATAACGCATGCCGCTTACGCACACATATTTACGTTTGTTGCTTCAATTTTCAGTGAGAAGCAGGTATGGAATTAACTTTCTAAGCGTTACTTAAATCTTAATGTCCTGTCTGTGGCCGTGTTTTAAGTCGGGACTTAGCTCGATGATCAGCTCTATGAGTAGAATAGATCTTTATTTCATGTAAACCACATACAAGCGCTTATGAAATGTCGGGCCTCTAGGTGCGCAGTTCCAAATAGTACGTCCTAAGGAGAAGAACTGGCAAGAAACTCTATAACCTTTTCATGATTTCAACAAGTTGAACACAAAATGTACACATCGAATGCGACTTTTTTCCATCTTTCAGTACGTCCTACTATCAAGCTATACATTTCTAGTATAAACTGACCTCGCATTGTATTAGGTTTTCGGTACAATGAGAGGTCCGCTTAAACTGAAAATGTGTAGCTTGATAATTATGTGCCCCTGTCAATTGAATCTAATATTATTATGACCATGAAATCAAAATAAATGCTTCTATCGCAACATAAAGATTAAGAATAGTCTTGTAATTATGATAGGTCCCTAACTACAAGAATAACTGTTACAGGTTAACCCAGCACAATTAAAGTTAAAACGGCTACTTAAAATGGGAGATACAAGCTGTGTCCAGAGCTCCTTAAACTCCAAAGTTAAATGGAATCTACAATCTAATGAAACATTTAAACTAAATACAGGGTTGCTAAATTGAGGTACAGAATTTCAGTACCACTTAGTATACATGTAATCACAAAACAGTACCTACTAATGCAACAGTATTTATTTATACTAGAGGTCGCCAAGTGGTCGAAATTCAACCGTAATTTTAGCTTTCTGCACTCCTTCTCCATTATATGAATTTTAACTAATCCTATTCTCACACTCCTCCGTGCGCGCAATATGCTTAAAAAGGGGTACAAAGCTTGCCCTTCACGTATATATATAGATACCAGTTGTTCCCTGCGGTTTCACTTTCATCCCAATACTGCCTAGCCTGGTACGGCAAGAAAGGCGAGAGAGAAAAATCGGGGACAAAACCATTTTTTACCGTTTCCTCTCTCGATTTTTTGTTTTGTCTTCTGACAAGAAGAGAAAGGGTGGAGAAAACGGGTTAGTCCACCCACCGTGCCAGCTCTTCAGAAGAACTACTACATATCTTCTTCTTCTTCATCGTTCCCTCACTGATGAGGATTGTCGCGACCACATACAACGCACCTCAAAGTCGTGCGGTCTTTTGTTCTGTGGACTATTTTGTGCATGCTGCCTCCACCAGCCCTCCTTATTGCGTCCGACCATCTTACCGGCGCTCTTCCCTAAGTGCGTTTCCCGTCCAGCCGGCCCACTATTATAAGTTTTTCCAGACTATGCCTAGAAGACCGCATGATATGTCCGAAAAAACTGAGGGCACGCTCCCGACAAACTGTGGAAATTCGTTTTGGGATGTTGAGCTTCTGCAAAATAGAATCCTTAGTTCTCATAGAAGTCCAGGGTATATGAAGCAATCTGCGCCAACACCATATAACTCGAAAGCATCGGTCTTACTGCTATCACGACTTTTTACTACATAATTTATACCCAGATGAAAAATATTCAAGATCTTTATGCCAATTTTCTTAAAAATCCGTTCAGTCAGGTATGCGTGACTGAATTACAAACATTAATACATCTTCACAAGCTTTCAAATTTATAATATTATTAGATAAGATTTGCAAAGTTATAAAAACAAGAATGGTACTCTCATCTGATTCACTGTCTACCAGGATTATCAGGACAAACAAAAAGTTAAAAAATGCAGAGAAAGAAAGAGAAAGAAAAAAGAAAGAAAGAGAAAGAAAAGAGAAAGAAAGAGAAAGAAATAAATAAAAATAAAAAGAGAGAAAGAGAGTTAAAAAGCATTTATTATATACGAGCTCTCTATTATTCTTATTCTAGAGTGGACGAACATGATAGCTGTATTTTATATATATTGATTGAAAAACTGTGAATTTTTAAAGCTACAAAAATATTAGGTTTGTGAATAGTGAAATAAATATATTGTGCAAATGCCCCGAGGGATATGTTGCGAGTGTGTTGTGTAAAATTTTGTTAGTTACGATTATAATATTTATTTTAAATCATACACATTCTTTTACTCTTTTATTTTACAAAAAGCTGCCATATTGGTCGGTTAGAATATTTTTGTTTTGCTGTGAGTTGTAACCTAGAATTTATCTACCCAGTCTGGCGACCCTAACGGGGTCTGTGGCACAACGCCAAACTGTCGCGTGCATGCTAAGGCGGATGTCAAATTATACACTTCGTTGGAAAAGGACAATCGTATTGATAGGCCGGACCTGAGGCCGGACCCTACTATACCTAATTTGGGGTTTGACAATACCATCTTTACAGCCATGAGTAACGAATTGTCGATTCTGTTGCGCAATTTGATAGTACTAAACTAGACTAAACGAAACAAATTGCATGAATAACAGAGTTGGATAAGACTAAGAAATAAATGCTCTTGAAGCAATAAAGTCCCAAGAGCAAAGCGAGCAGACATATTTTAAAAAATAGAATAGAATATTATCTTTATTTCATGTAAACCGGATACAGGCGCTTATGAAATGTCGAAACTTTAGGTGCGCGGTTCCGAATCCTCCTATGGAGATGGAGGGGTCCTATGGAGATTAACCGGCAAGAAACTCCATGGAAACTTTTTTTAAATAAGAGATTACAATCTTGATTAATACAATGTAAGTACAATGATAAGTACAATGTGGTAAAACCTGCGAGAAAATAATTAATAATGATAATGTAATTTAATGTGAATAAAAGAATAAGATAATAATGATTTGCCTCTGAATAATAATGCCATGGCAGTTACAAGCTGACGATACAAGATATCGAATACCGAATACCTAATCGATTCTGTCCAGATGAATGAACTAACTAAAGCCAACTGAAGGGATAACGATTTATCGCAAATTATCGTGAACCCAACACATTTCTATGAATGGAGGTTCCCGCAAACCAAACGTTTATTGAATAGGATGAATGATGAACGGTGTCCAAAGGTATTTTGTACGTTCCATCGATACTGGTCTCGTTTCGCTAATTGGTCGTCCCAATTATTTGTATGACGTATTTCCTGGTGACCTCTTTCAAATCATTGTTCAATGTTTATTGTGTTTGATGCTGGTGTTAAAATAATTGAACCGTGTGAATTGAACACTGATACTATGGCAAGAGTGATGATAATAATTACCTACTGTTGTATAGTACAACACAACTAAGAAGTAACATCGATGTACCTGACAGAATAAACAATGGCAGTCGCTCGTTTAAAAATTGTACAACTTATTGTGTCAGCGTAAAGATTGCCCACCCACAAACACCAAAAACATTTTCATGTAAAATGTTGCCAAGACGACACCATATGACTCGCACTGTCAAAAATTTATCACATCTTATGAAGAGTCAAGCTTCTAACTCTACACGCCCTAACTCTACGAGGCCTAACTTCCTAAACTCTTCACCTTAGTCAAAATTTGTGGCTGTATATCTGTTGTAACTATAAAAAACCTATCTGGCTTTATTGAAAGAAAGAAAGAAAATTGCGTTTATTGGCACAATTAAAATTAAAACACATAACATTTAATAGATAAAATAAAGTACATTTATGCCAAAAGGGCCTCAGCTCAGCATAATGTCAGATGGCAACACCAGGTGCTACCACCTGACGCAGATTTTTTTAATTTTATTGGCGATCTAACTCTTTATAACAATAACCCCTATCTGGCTTTGATAGCGAGCTATTTAATTCTAAAATAATGAATAAAAATTTAAAGATTTTTATAGTTTGACAGATAAAATGAGATTACCTGGAAAATAAAATCAATAACGTAGGTAAACGTTAGACAAAAATGTTGGTATAAAATATACTGGGAGTAATCAACTCCAGATAAAGACATCAACTTCCGAAGATCCTGCCGCTGACATAATAATATTTATAGCCTACGATGATAAAGGAAGAGCTATCAAACCAATATTGTTACTATATTTATCAATAGAAGCTTCATATAACGCAGTGATACTCAAACATTTGCACTAAAACTTTGGAAAAAGCCTCCCTGGGTAGCATTTTATAAGTACATGCAGCGCTTATTATACTAATCACAATATACATTTATAAACTGTGCTGATCACGGAACATAAAACGCAAGAGGAAAGGACAAGTCGAGGAGCGAGTATGCCATAATTATGCGGAGTTACGCAAACTTCATAATAGTTTGTCTTTTAGCTTTGCTTTATTCCTTTTGGATATTTTTCTTCTTCTTAGATATAAAAGCCTTTGTGACCTGTGAATGTGTGAAAGTTGTAAATGTGTGACTTTAGCCACACTAGTTCTTGTATGATGGTACTGAATAGAGAGTCACACTGGGCAAGTGGCCCCGTTATGAAGATCTATTTCACAGCACGAGCAATTTTCATATGACTGTTCTCATACTAACCCGATAGACGAAGAAGAAAATCTAAATGGATGATGCTGTGTGCTAAAAATATTAACCAGTAAGGTCAAGGTCCCTCGGCAAATCTCTACATGAGAGAGACCTGCCCAATGTGACTGTTCTTGCACCTGCCAAAGAAAAAGTAATACCGTCAATTTGTATTTTTACTGCTGACATCAAACAATAGGCATTGCTTCCTACACTTTCACAAAAAGCATAACGTTGTTTTTCGAAATATTTTAACAGACGATTTGTATTCATCACTTTCTTAAATTATTGTGTTGCCTATATTTGATTTAGAGCGTGCCATAATGAGCGAGCCATATTAATTAGCCTAAAACAACAAAAGTTATGAATTATTTTATATTTCATGTCAAAACTGGTGTAAAACCGCAAGCTTGAGAATCGCTGTTGTAGCGGTATCAGTTTATTGGTCGTATATCTTCTAAAGATTTAATTTGGAAGCTTGGGCCAGATACTACTCGCTTATAACTAGGTATATAGATTTCTTAGTCTGAGCAGTACCTATACATAAAGAATATCAGATCTGGTCCATGTTTCAAATTCATATCTAAACATTACCGATACGCCTATATTCGTGTAGTGTCATACACTCACAGTTTATGGCTGGTTTTTGGCTAAATTCCAACTCTTAGGTACCGCTATTAATTTTCAATAGGAACCTAAAACTAAACTCAAGATTTCGCTCGCAGCAGCGCTTGTAACTAAACCTATTAGGCGATCCAATATTTCTTGGAACATAAGTCATAGTTAATGCATCCATCAAAAAGCCATCAATCCAATTCCCGACTTGTGGCAACCAATCGTTGGATCCTATGATGAGGTGCCGAGTGTGACCTCTTCTCAGCCATCAAAATATATTTCCATGTTTGAGCTGACCGTATGTATTGCTGGACTTATCTCTCCTAAAAGGAATCTCAAACTCAAAGTTTTTTATTTCAACTGGGCCTTTGCAGGCACTTTCAAAACGTCGTGATTCTAGGCGCACGGTCCCAATCTATGTCTTTATTGTGCACAGTCCAGACAGCAGAATACCTGGTCCTGTCGGTCACAAACTACACAGTAATCTACATCTGCTCATGTTTTTGTTACATCTCCAAATAAGGTTGTTCATACAATTTCTTTTGTTAAAGATTATGTAAGAAGATACTTAAACGCTCGGCATTTGTCTTCTTCTTCTTAGCAAGTTAATACCAACAATGTATAATATGGTCCCACTCCACAAATTTCGCTATTGAATATACCGCAGCCAGTGTGTAAGGGCCCAATTATTTCCAGTATTCGGTGCACTAGGTCTGCCAATTATAGTGCACCTGCCAAAGCCTGTATCACGAAACTATATTCAACTAAGTATATATCAATGAACATGGGATATAAAGCTTAACAAGTTCCTAAAGGACGGTAAGACGTTATCGATTTAACTGAAGCATTCATAGAAAAGTTAACGTTTGCTGAACTTCGGAAGAGAAACTGGTCTAAAAGTCCGCGGCCAGTTATGGCGAGTTTAAAGTACCTGGTTCCTTTTACTTCAAGAAAAGAAAGTGCACTTAAATATGAGGAGGAGAATATTATAAAGCGTACGTACCTATGCATGGCTATCTATCAAACTATTTTCAGTATAAGCTGACCTCTCATTCTACGGAAAGCCTAAACAAGGCGAAGTCAGCTTATAATGGAAATATATAGCTAGATGTGTAGTTGTGTGTACATCTGTTAGTAAAATCCGCAAAATCTTTAGACAGAAGAACAAATCGTGTAGCTATGTTTCAGCATCTCAAACAACAACTCTCACAAACAATTTCTAAGCAACCGAATAGTGAGAGATATGCTCCCAAAATACGTAACCTCAGGTCAAAATGTAAACAAAAATTCAAATATCAACTTAAGGAAATAGCTTCTCAACTGCAAAAATAAAACCTAGTGGAGATTAGCACGACACAAGCCACCAGTCGTCCTAACAACTTGTCTGACAATAAAAAAAAAAAAAAAAAACCAAAATATTACTTATCTAATATTAACAAGTGGTCGAAATTCGACCGTAATTCTTATTTTAACGATGTGAATAGGTATTCTTTAAGCTTTTCTTCTTTTTTATTTTTTATTCGCCGTAGTAGCAAAACACAGGCTGAAATAAAAAATGTACTGGGATTATCGTATTACAGGTTAAAAGGTATCCCTTCGTTAGTTCATGTGTGTCTAGCGACCAGTCTTTTTCTGTTAGTTTTTGTTACATTATTTTCCATAACCGTATAGCGTACGGTTCGTTTGACATACAATGAAACTCGTAATACGATGATCAAACAAAAATTTCGACAAAAAAGGGTTGCGACCTCTGTCTGAATTAACTTGATTGTCCACCCAACCCTGTGATTCTTGAAACAAAAGTCAATTTGATCTGATATTTGTTAGAATAACTTCTTTTAAAATACGAGGCCTTAAACCATAATCAATGTCAGCCAGAATAACTTCTAAAAATAAATAAATTGGAAAGTATTTCTTGTAAACATTGTATTAATGCAGCATTGGAATAAAAGATACTGATAACTAAATGAAAGATAGTTTTTTTACAAAAATAAAAAACAGTCTTGACTTCACACAGTTTGTTTTTCAAATTAAAAGTCTTGCTCTTATTCGGTATAGGGTAGGTATAGCTAATGTAACGATAATCTGTCTCATCAAGTCCAGTGAGTGATATCAATTTGAACCTTAATATCATTGGCATAAAAGTCACCCCACCGGACTTCGAAAGGTTTTTAAAGGCTTCGAAACCTTTACGGTCTCATTACAAAAGATGTGTTAAACCTGAGTTTAGGCCAGGTCTAACAAGACCAGGTGTCAAATTAAGACCTTGGTTTAAATCTTTCAATACAAATCTGAGGAAAATCTCAGGTTTAGGCTCTGGTTTTAGAAAATTGTTATTACAAAACAAAGTTTAACGAAAAAACTCAGTTTTATCTCGGGTCTAAGATAAACCAGGCCTCCCCCTGGTTTTGCCGTGGTTTAAGTGACATTATCCCGGTCCGAATTACGATAAAAGTAATAATATCGCAAATACGACCAAATTTAATAGTCACAAAATAATAAGGGCTATTGAATAATATTATTAATTGTGACTTTGGTCGGATTCGCGATATTATCACTTTTAGCGCAATTCGGACTGCAGGGTATCACTCCTTTACTTTTGGTTTTCCATTTTATGTAAAAAGACAATTAACTAAAAGCCCCGCAATTTTTTTATGATTTTTTTTTAAACTGAATTTGAGATGCGACTTCGACCTACTACTAGGTTTGATGTAGAATTTATAAGATTTTTTTTACTGAAACGATTTTCTGCATTTCCTGAATACAATAAAGATGACGAATAAACCATAAATATAATAAAAAATATATCAACCGTATGCTGACAATACCTTCTAACTAACATTTTTATCCAAATATTTATTTTAGCGCCATCTGTTAGCACGTATTATAAATATTCAGATGGCGGGCGCGGCGTTCCAAACAATATTTCGATAAAAATGTTAGCTAGAAGGTATTGTCAGCATACTGTCGATATATTATAATATTCTTTTGGTACCGTAACATAATCTATTGTAAGTTAAAATCGCCATACATAAAATAATGTCGGATTTAAACCAACGTCTTAGTTTGATACCTGGTCTAAACTCAAGTTCATTACAAAATATGTGTTAAACCTGAGTTTAGGCCAGGTCTAACAAGACCAGCGGGTCTACCGCGTAACTCTGGTGAATATCAATTTTTCGATTTTTTGACGTTTCCAACCCATATATGGACTTCGTCGTACCGTGTAACTATTCGATATTCATATAATGAATCGAACCCAGAATCGAACGACAAAGTGTACGATTTCCCAAGATTTCCCTATATATTTGACACTTATTTGACATTAGACGGTACCGCGTAAGAAAAAAAAAAAAAAATAAGTGGACTTGAGCCCAGAATGTAATGTCAAATGAAGTCGGTAGCGAAAGAGCTTCGGACATCGGTAAAATTTGCCTTATTTTTAGCTTTCCCCAACAAAATATTGCTTTTTTAAGTTTATTTTGTATAATTAACTAGTAAATATTCACTGTAATTCCTTGCCATCGTGTTTTTTTGTCTGTTTTTAGAATTTCGAGTGCGGGATAGCGGGATCGATCTTATGTTTTGCAACTTTTGTTCCTAACCTATTTAAGGACGTTGTGTGAAGTTAAAACTACCAAAAGAATCACTGCAGTGCATCCAGAAATCAAGGTATGTATCAATTGAATCAAAGTGATTATGACATTCTAAATATCATTGTCAATGAAAGTGTTGTGTGTTATAATTATGACTGTGTGATAAATAATAAACTATTTCTTAAAATAACTCTAAAATCCCAAGTCCAATAAGGTGGCCAGTGCTGCATATCTATGTAAATATTCAATGGAGCACCCGGAGCACCCACATAGAATTTGCAAATGCTGACATTTATGTTTTTTACAGGTTTTGGCAGCATTGCAGTTGTATGGCAGTGGTGGCTGTCAAAGCCCTAAATATTTCACAGGCAAAAATGTCTGAGTGTCTAATGGAAGTCATGGCAGCCTTGAATTCTGAACATATTTTGCCAAAATATATCCATTTTCCAGTATCTCAGGCAGAGCAAAATGAAATATCAATGAAGTAAGTTTAATAATAAATACTAATTATTAGTTGTGATGATAATAAACACCTTTATTCTGCTCACCACAATATAAGGCTTGTAAAGGGGAATAATAGTCTAGATAGGTACATAGTATATGAAATTAATTTTATTTTATACTCATGGAGAAGTTTGGAATTCCTGGGGTTTTGGGGTGTGTTGATGGTACACATTGTGCTATCATTTGCCTTAGAGACAATGAAGAGATATACTTCAATAGAAATTATTACCATTCACTTAATGTCATGGTGGTATATAAAAACTAAACAAGTCTTATATAACTTTAATTCTTGTATAAGAGACATTGCTTATAAAATATTTTTGTTTTTTAGGTTTGTGATGCAGATCTACGCATATTGCATGTTGATCCATCCTTCGGTGGTGCGAGCCATGCTCTCACTCCAGTCCTGTAAAGTGACACATGCAGTATCTAGTAGGACAGATCTTCTGGTTTTTGGGTAAATTATGTTTTTAATTATGCAATTACTGTTAGTTCTTACTCATCAGTGTAACAAATTCAGCAGTGAGATTGTGCAATATGATTATGATGAATGAGTTTGTCTGTGTAAGACTAAAGATAAATCCAGAATTATGTTAATATGTGAAGAGAAAACTTTGTACACAAAGGTGTACAACGTTTTGTAAAGACAAGCATATTGTGCGCACGGAGGAGTGTGAGATTTGTCACAGTGAAAGTTTATATTGAGAAGGAGTGCAGAAAGCTAATTTAATGAATTACGATCGAATTTCCATTATTGGGCGACCATTCGTATAATTAATTACACTAAAAAGTGTTTTTTTCATATGTATAAACATTATTAAGTAATGTGAAATTGCAGGTGACCCTGGATATGCACAGCGTCCATGGATGATGACACCAATCCTGAGTGCAACCCACAACTCACCGCCAGAATACTATACTAGCCGACATACTAGTACTCGGAATGTGGTGGAACGTTGCTTTGGAGTTCTAAAAACGGGCTTTCCCTGCCTCTCATGCATTATGAGCCTATAAAAGCTGCGAAAATGGTAAATGCTTGTGTAGTTCTACACAATATAAATGATCACCGCATTGCCATTGATGTGGAAGCTATCAACTTGGATGGCCAACGTCAGCCTCCAAGAGACATGGACCGTGGACCAATCGACGAGGAAAGAGCTGCTTTGGTCGGCAGGCTGTGGAGGAATCGAGGTTGTCTTCATTAGTTATAAAATAGTTTTAAGTAGTACTATTGTTCCATAACAGAAATGTAATTAATTTGATATTTTAAGTACAAAACTTGTGATAAAGTACCTAATTTGTAATTAATTTATGCACCTTGTATTCTTTATATCAAGTTAAGTGTCATATAAAGGGGCAATGCAGTTTACTGGATTACCACTGCAATTTCAATAGGTACCCATTGTTTTATTTTATAATATTATTTATGCTGAGTCCTAGTTAAGACGCATGACGCCTACAAAGTCTAATAGTTTATTAATTTGCACATGTGAGTAGCGGGATTTATAGATCTCAGTGAATCATAATATTTAAAGCTTTAATAATTATTTATGTCTATTTTCTTTGAAGAAATTGTGTGCGTGCTGCTAGCTCGCGTGTATATTTACTATGTTATACAGACGGCCAAGCACGAACGTAATACGATATATTACACGAACATATATAATATTCTCTTGTGTTATATTTAATTAAATAGCAACAAAAAAACCCCTCTTTTATTGAAACAACGCCATCTATAAGATATCGATTGAATTTATTAGAATCCAATAGATATCCTAAGGATGGCCGATGGCGTTGTACCATAAAAAAAACTATGTAAGTCTAAGTCATATGCTTATGCTATGCAACTCGGGATGCTTCATAAATAAATACTATCATATTGAAACCGAATTGGAATCACGCATATCTCTCTTTAGTGTTATATTTAATAAATTATGATACGAAATATCCCTACTGGATAGTACCCTATCGATAGATGGCGTTGATTTCAATATTTTATTATTGAAACACGTTGTACCATAAAAAATACTATGTAATAAAGTCTCATGCTTATCGAATCATAGGACGATTTGAGCAATGTCCTTTGCATGAATCTCAATACAACATATACATGAAGAAGAACGAGGGTATATTAATTAAAGTCTCATGGCTGTTAAGTATGACTTGTTTATTTGGAACGAACTTTATTGGTGACGAAATGTTTTAAATCCTTACGATTTAAAAAAAATTCAAAATACATGATCATGACTTACTACAATAACATCTTAATTACAATTTTATATTAATTGAACTAGCTTGAAGAAAATCGTTATTAACATGATTTCTTCGGGGTAATAATGTTTTGTGATTTTTGATTTAAACATTTACATAAAGGATTACTTGTATATTAATTTGTTACAACGGAAGATTTTCGTCATCACAAAAACCATATGAAAAACAAAATATATGTATGTCTGCAAAAATATCAACTATGGTAATGTAAATAACATTTTAAAATACCCTTCTATTTATTAAAAATATAATCGAATAGGTGCGTGAAAATTGAGTGGCAAGATGACATAAAAAGGAATTTGATAGTTAGTTACAAGTGAAGCTAGTGTACAATGTATTGTATTAGTAGTGTGGGGCACCGATAAGAACTTTTGTTTAATGTAAGGATGTAATCAATTAATAATAATCGCAAAACGCATCGTAGACCGCACTACGCGGCCAATACAACATTTCTCTCATTTCTCTGCAGCATTTCCTCCATATCAATCTCGGAACAGGCACGGGTTCAACTGTTAAAGAAAATAATATTGTTATCAATACATGTAATTAGGTGTCTTACTTTGGAAGATGTGAGGTTTCTGCCGACCTGGGAATCGAACCCGCGCGTCTCGCTTATGATCACTAGACCAATGAGGTAATTTTATCAAAATACAGATTACTAGCATTCGCCCACGGCTAAACCCGCGTGATATCTTTATAATTATAGCCTATGTTACTCAGTGTTATTATAGGATTCTGCTGGTGAAAGAACTTTGAAAACCGGTCCAGTAGTTTTTGAGTTTATCCATTACAAACAAACAATCAAATATTATCTCTTTATAATATTATTATAGTATATAGTATAGATATAGACTTATTTATAAAGGTTCGTAATGGGGCTGATTGCAGAAGTTGTGCACAATGTTCATAGCTATCTTCACCTTAGGGAGGTTCTGTCCTCGCGGGACATGAATATATTATTATTATGAATACAAAAATCTAAACTCACTCTGCAGACCTTTAGGGCTTGGGGGCCGTAGGAGGTGGTGGTGGAGTGCCACCACCATAGTCAGTCCATTTGGCAACAATCATGGCAGAGAATCATGATAAAATATTGTGAAAACATCCAAAGCACACCACATACAGTACAAATGACATGATATTAAAATGTTGGTTTATAAGTTACTTACGGCTCTCCACTGTGCGCCTGACTTAGTAGTCCCCACACCAACAGCATTTAGCTGGGCCGCCAACGCATCCCACCGAGAATTGACGCGTTGTCTATCGTGTGGTCCATCCATCCATCCATCTATTGACCAAACGAAAAACCGCCAAGTCAGCATATCCATCTGCTGTGTAGAGACTGTGAACTCTGTTAGCCGGCATGCTGAAATATAAATTACATTAGTCGAAACGTACAGTACGTGTATGTAGGCGAAAACACTTTCGTCCTAAATTCCGTTTTATGTAGTCTATCCTTCAGAGAGGTAAGAAATTAAGTTTTGTCTGTTCTACGGTAAAGGTAACCTACAATGTGGGGCGAGCGAAGCGACCTTAGGAGTTCAGAGTACCCCGACTAGAGCCCTTTAGGTTCGAAGTATATGACATCGCGGAGGACTCGTGCCACCTTGCACATCCTTTGCTGCACTCTGACCGAAAAAAGCCACTATTTCACTTTGCTGCATCATGTTCCACTGTTAACTAAATCATGTTACGATTGCCCCGTAACTATATCTCACTAATTTGCAATGGTCGAACATTAATTACGAGAACAACATACTTACTTTATGAAGTTCTTCTATTTCTTCTATATAGTATAAAGATTTAATAATCTTCAACCTTCTTCAACGGAATTTTCAGTTTTCATTGTTTATAAAAGCACAAACCATAGAGTATCTAACCACTACGTTACCACAGACTAGGCAAATGCCAAACATCGTTTGCGTCTAGTTATTAATTTTCATTATTTTTTATATTTTAATATGCATGTTTTAAAATGTAAATAATACAAAAACAGTCGGTCAATCTTTATTTAACTGAAAAAAGTGTAAAGTCAATTTAATAAGCAGAAATGGCACGATTAAAATAACTTCAAAAACATTTCAACGTCTCGAAACGAAACGAAAATAACGTTCACTTTGGCCGTTCACCGCGAACTGTATAATCTGTGCCGCGAACCCCAGTTTCGGAAAATTTTTTACGCGGTACCGGTATGTTCATATTCTTTTAATCGTATGAACTTCACCAAAAGTGTTGTTGTTCATATCCACCAGAGTTACGCGGTAGACCCGCAGGTGTCAAATTAAGACCTTGGTTTAAATTCGACTTTATTACAAAATCTGTTTTTTCCGAGGTCTACTAAAACCATAGTTTAGACCGAGCTCGGACCAATCACCGTCGAGTATTAGTTTATCATTCACTCATTCACTCCAAAATGCCACAGATAAATACACCAAAGTCACATCCTCGTAGAAATGTTTCGTTTCGTGCAGATTTTATAAGGATGACTTTAAATAAATTGTACCTTACACGATTTGGATCATTAGATTATGATGAAAGTAAATAAGTAAGATAATATTAAGTTTGTTTTGACTACAAAGAGTGCGATTAAAAAGCTTTTAGAAGTGTTACGATACCAAAAAGAATATTTATTATAATCACTAGGATTTTTAGGCATTTAATGTATTCAAGAAAACGAAACGTAGGTAGATCACGTCACTTAAACCACGGCAAAACTAGGGGGAGGCCTGGTTTAGCTTAGACCAGAGATAAAACCGAGATTTTTCGTTAAACTATGTTTTGTAATAACAATTTTCTAAAACCAGAGCCTAAACCTGAGTTTTACCTTAGACTTGGTCTAAACCTTGTTCTGTAATAAGACCGTTAGGGTTCTTCATCCGAGCCTTTAGCACCTTCCATGTTTCACTTTCCAGTACAATCTCCTTTACCTCTTTTTACGACATGATAGCAACCTAAATTTATTTGGCTCAAATATCTTTATCCGTAGCATTCCTCTAACTCTTTTTCCTTCTATATTTCAATCAGTGACGTTAAATTAATAATAAAAATATTATAGTTTAAAAAAAAACTAAAGAAAACGCTTTTGTCATCCAAACTAAATGTGTATACAAAATTTCAGCTCAATCGGAAACCGGGAAGTGGGTTAAATTTAACTTCCAAGATTTTTTTACATACACTGAGTATGTAAAAAAATCTTGGAAGTTAAATAGTTAGTTACTTAGTTAGTTACAGGTGAAGCTAATAAAAGCGTTTTAAAAATATAATGTCGTTATCATCTTTCCTCTTTTATTTTGAATAGTTTTCATTGGTACTCTCTTCCCACAGATCACCTACACTAACAAGAATGTGTTCAACAAATATGGGTGAGAGTTTCATCACGTTCGATTTACCAGACCCTGCCCTTTCCCATTTCGATAATGACCTTGAACCAGCCCACACGGCCACCTCTTAATTGCTTTTGCGGTCTCCGTGAATTTGCACATTCTTCCGAATGGTTTTTATCAAATTAAATTTGGTATTCGCTCTTTCTAAATTTAATAAGGTCCGCCATCTTTTAGTACTTATCGAACTAATTGAGCAGGAATACTCATTTAAATGAAAAATTTATAAGAACTTTTTTGTAAGTCAGTACTTATTCTGCTAAAATTACTTGATTGACTAAAATAGGTCTGTGAAAGGTGAAAGCGATACTCATTTTGTAAAATAAAGAGCGATGTGCTTCTGCCTCGTGATCAGTGATCTCGTGTTTTTAATTATGATTGCTTTCGATGTTATATTTCGTGACACTGAACAAAATTGGAGGTTCTATTGGTTCATTTTCAGTGTTTTCAAATTATGTTTCGGTTCGTTTGACTGTATTCAGTATATTGATGTCTCAGAGAAAATGGAATAATTTGAGGACTATTTGAGAATTATTGTTATTTGTTCTCCGGTACAAACTACTGACGGCTACTACGGCAACCAAGCCCAATCATTGTCGTAATTCAAAAGGTCCAAATATAGTTTCGATCTAGTATCAATTACATAAATGTCACAAATGGTATTCTTCTACACTTCTACACTAACAAACAATGACAAACGTGAAATATTATAATGAGGTCGAAAGTTGATTGAAGCCAAATCAGTATTCTGCAAAGACGTTATGTACTAGTAAATTATTATTATAATCGGTCAACTTTCAGTCATAGTATAAATTTATTACAAGAATTCGGCTTCTGATACAAGCATGAGAATGAATGCTTGTGTTAAGTGCTTAGTGATAAAGTAGGCACCTACAGCAGTAGAAAATTAATTCAATTTCAATTTATTTATTTGTGAATTGTTAGCTTTTTTATTTATTTGTGAATTGTTTGCTTTTTTATTTATTTGTGAATAGTTGTGTAATGTGTAGTATATGTTTCTACGAGTCGATAAGGTCCACTTTCTTTAAATATTGCTTTTTTTTCTACATTACTAGCGTTCCTGTTGACCCTTTTAACGAAGCTAAATATGCTTGTGGCCGACGTGGGTCTATGTCAAAAGATAGTGCAAAATGTTGTTGGAACTCACTCACTCTCGCATAGAAGTCCTTAGCCGTTGAGTCACTTTCTATTATGTCTACTTTGAGTCAGTTGACGGGTTAAAGATATTTTTTTTTACTAAATTTCATCATCATTATCATTCTCCTGCCCTCATCTCATTTTATTTGGGGTCGGCGCAATATGTCTTTTTCTTCCATTCATCTATCAGACGTCATTTCCGGATTCACTTCCTTCAAATTCACTAAACTTAATGAATTTAAATCATTTATACGCGCCTCCTACCATTACTGGTCCAATATTTCTACAAGTGAACTGCCAACAAGATTATATAATTCAACTCCAAGGGATAAAATGATCATCCTACAAGAGAAAAAGACAAAATAGGTAAAACAGTAAGCAATGTAACTAAATACAAATGAAGCTAGTATTTCTTGCCGTCAGAATGATCGCGCTTGTAACGTGATCGAAGATTTAATTTATTAAAATACAGTCGGTGTCAGAAAGCTTTACGCTTTTAGGTTTTTTTTTATAGTATAGGGGGCAAACGAGCTTGTGGTTCACCTGATGGTAAGTGATCACCGCCGCCCATGAACATCCGCAACACCAGAGGAGTCACAGACGATGCATTGCCGACCTTTTAGGATGGTGTTAGAAAAACGGGAGGGAAAGGAGAAGGAAGGACTAAGGGAGGAATTGGGCCTCCGGCGCTCCACACTCACCGAACGAAACGCCACAGCATGCATACCTACTGCTACTTAACGTCGATATTCTGTGGGTGGGTAGTACTTCCTCGGTCGTGCCGACCCATTCATACTGATATGCTGGCATGCCAGCGAGACACTACTGCCACCAAAAAGTTACACCATGTTATGTTAATGAGACTGACTTCAGAATGTCTTATAGGTTCTATGTTGGTGATAAAAGACTTGAGCTTCTTCCCTGACAAAGCTGGGAATAAATAAGGCATAATGCATAATGTTGAGTACAATAACCTTTTACGGGGATCGGGACGAGAAAGGTAGGACCTTTATTTCAACTGGACCTTTGCAGGCACTTTCAAAACGTCGTGATTCTAGGTGCACGGTTCCAAATGGGTCGGTCCTGTAAAAGATACCGACAAGAAATTCCATGGATAATCTTTTGATACAACAAAACAATAATATCTGGGGCCGCGGGAGCTAACTAATTTTGAATTATCATTTTTTTTAATAGCTTTCTCTTCTGAGCGAAAAATGTGGAGATATATGAGAATATTTCTACACATCTTTCACGATAGGAACAAATATCAAATCGTAAAAAAATACAGCTGTTCCGTCCAAAAGTGGATACCTAACTGCACTGTCTCGAAACGAGATATGGTAGCCATTATGTCACCCGCAAAATTCACCGCCCCCCGTGTCGTGTCACTTTTTAGTGTCATCTAACGAGCTCCGAAGTATCGAGTATCGCCTGGTTACATAAATTCTGAACAGAAACTTGTCTTGTTAGTTTTTCAGATTTTATTAAAGAAAGTTCTTCTGGTACAAGATTTGTAACAGAGTAAAGTGGGGTAATAATAGTCTACTCGTTATCCCAATATTACTTAAGTAATCAAAGAATCAGCTAACGTTATTGTAAATTATGAGATTCTGGATACTTGAACTACCACTACTCGTACTTAAAGTTTAAAAACAAATATTTTATTTATATTGAATCTTTTCTTTTATATGGAGATAAATAAAATCGTACGAGGTACGTCATAATAAATTGTTAATAAAAACTGCAGATGACTGTACCTACTCTTCAAAATCGCTCTGATTCGGTTTTCGTCCATTTTGTTATTGGATTTGACGTTAATTCGATTGTGTAGTATCAGAATATCGTGGAACGAAATTGATAATATCGATTGTACAAAAGCGATAATTGGCAATTGAGGGATTCGATATCAAATTGAAGCAAAAAATGGATAAAGGACGGAGATAGGGAAGGATCTTTTCATGAGAAGTCAAATTAATCGTTTATTTGCGAATAGGTTTAGGTAAATAAATAATATGTTGTCACAACGTCAACGTTCCCTTGGGTAAAAATATACACAGTTCATCAAAGTCAAAGTCAAAGTTTTTTATTTCAACTGGGCCTTTGCAGGAACTTTCAAAACGTCGTGATTCTAGGTGCACGATTCCAAGTGGGTTGGTCCTGGAGAAGATACAAGTATTTGTTCTCTGCGAGGAAAAATTAAGCCAATTATACTCGTTGTCTCATCCGAAAATTATGATAAACAAGTGTAGTCCCGATCCCGTCATTCACTAGAGCCACATAATTTGGATGTCAAAAGAAAAAGAATTACGTTTTCGTATACTAGACCAATGAGGCATGCTACAAAATATACATTATTATTTCCATCAAGTACGTAGTATTTGAAAGTTCACAGATTCTTAACCAAGATATTGTCGCTGAGGATAAGTTTTGCAGCGCTATGTTTACGTAATGCAGCGCTGTATGATTTTAGTTTGAAGCTATAGAGCCTGCTTATCAAACATCCTGTAACAAGGAAGTATTAAAATACAGGATGGATCTTTGTATGTGTTATTTCAGTCACGTATAAAGAATTCTTGCTGTTAAAAGCTAACCTAAGTTTGAAAAGTTTCTGGTCTAACAAAGAAATAAATATTTCTAGAATCGGAAGGGTAAAGAACTTAAGTCAAAAATTGTTAAGCTTAACCAATTAATTAAGTGCCGCCATAAATATTGCCGCTTGATGTACATACAGCTTAAACATTATATGGTACAGGCTTTGAGTAAGATACTCAAAGGGTATATATAATACAGGCGGTTCAAAGCTACATGTATTTACATGCTTAGTTTAGACGGTGGATCATACAAACACATAACTGCTGTCATGTCATGTCATGTTTGTCATGTCTGTGTGCATGACTTTATCAGATTTTGACCAATAAATGGCATAAGTTAAAAAAGAAAAGCTACAAAAAAAAAAAAAAAAAAAACAATACGAAAAGGGGCAAAGGTGGAAAAGGCCTCCGTGTCTCGATTTTTTCGCACAAATTTTGTTCTATTTAATTTATTATTCGTGTTTCCATTTCTCTTACTATGAAAATTGTCTGCGTTACGTCGACGCAACGCACCGTGTGCCTCACCTTTACACTCTCATTATTTAAGGATCATCCTAGCTAACAATCTTTGCCCTTCCCGACTTGATTATCGTCAGCAAAAGAATACTTTAACTTTCCTCGTTTCTCTCAAACTTGTTGAGCGGTCTGTTTTGCTCGTCTTCGCCGTAATTAGTTGATAACTGAAGCTATTCTTTCAAAAGAATAGGAATCGGAGAAAGCTGGTTAACTATGTACCTATTTCAAGCACATTATTCTACAGTTTTTGCGTCAGATTTCTCAATCTCTTTATCTTTTACAATAGATTGGAAAGTATAATTACAGAAACTTCTAGAAGAACTTTGCAATAGTGTAAGTAGCTAATAAAGCAAAATGTACAAAACATAATTTATATCTTTTTTGAAGTCTTTAGGGCCTCGAAATTACAGGCATTTTACACACAACTTTTATGTGTATGTGTCCAAAAAATTAATAATAAACGGGTTTGTCCATAGAAGAATCGCTGATAAAATTATCTCTCTTCACCATTTTCTCTCTCGAATTTTCGTTTTGTCTTCTATAGAGGAGAAAATGCGTTGAGAAAATGGGTTTTGTCCGCCATACTAGTCCTGCAGAACACTTTGATCTGTGGTCTTATCTTATACTTTAGTCAACTTCTTCTTCACCTCAGTATATCATTGTCCACGACTGGATTTAAAAGGCCTTTTCCAAATTGCTCTACAAAACTGAAGCTTCCTCCAGCATCCCGACCAACCAAGCTACCACTTTCAGGTGAAAAAAATAATGAAAATGTAAAAATATTTATTTCCAATATAAGTACCTACATTAACAAACATTACACGTAAGAGACCTTAAACAATCTTAATTAGATCGTTGCTATCCCTTAGCTACTCCTATCTTCGTTAATATCTAACTAATAAATTACCTGTGTTGGCACCTAATCTATACCAAGTTTACTTTATATTTTACTTCAAGGCTACTGAACCTTAAATATTAATATTTCACAACCAATACTCAAAGTTCCACAGAACTAATTGATATGGGTTTTGTTGCTAACTAATGCCTAACACTTAATTTCCAAATAAGTTCAACCTTGTAATCATAATCTATTAGATTAAACAACAATTTAAAAAAAATCCTTTAGCGACATCTAGCGCTACAATAAAAAACTACGTAGTAACGTAACAAGCTAACTACATATAATATGAATTCGACCAATCAGATTACGAAGCCTGAATGACGCAAGTAAAATGATCGTCGTATCTAAAATAGATTATACAACGATCCGACATTATCCGTCGGGATTTGTCACGCCAGGCACATAATATCACCTCGCCTGGTCCTTGGATCCTTCCTTTTCAATGGAGTAACATCATATCTCGTTCCTCCACAAACTTTTAGGAATTGCTCACGCCGTGGTGTAAAGATGAGCTAGTTTGCAACATTTGTACCGGAGCTGACTGCCCAGAACAAGCCAGATGTATAATATCGTCACAGGTATCGCCACTCAGAGTTCCCGAAGTCCACCATTAAGTGATGAAAGCGGACCATCGCACCGTGGTGAGATTAGCTGGTAGGAGACGGGACACCCTCCCCCCCAAGCAGAGGGATAGCCCATGACGGATTCTCACCATGCCAATAAAAAAAAGTTATTGAAACTCGAGGAGGCTCTTTTCATGCGCCCCAAAAAGGTTTCCTTTCCACCTTTTCTTGAACCAAAAATTATCCAAGAAAATACTTTAATAGGGCTTTTTGACTTCGAGCAAAGGGCTCGTTGAATAGCGGTCAAAGTTAAGAGGCCTGAGGCCACTAAAGTTAGCCTCGTAAAATTACCTTTCGAGTTTGAAAAGTGAAATTTTATCAACTTTTGACCCACCTTTTTCACAGTAACTTTAGGGTAATACTTGCTACAAATTGAAGGTTTTTGACTGGTCCGTAACGAGTTTTGTAAACGTCAATGTATTTTCAGTACGTAGACCATTATACAGTCCTAATATTTCCGCTATTAAGAATGGTTGTGAAGGAATTTCATCAAGTATTTCAAACAAATAGGTGATTGATGAGTTGTTAATTAATAATGTGGATGGTGTTTATGCGGTCATAATTTCTTAGCCGTCTTTTCAACGCCCACGGAGATAGAGTAGTTCTATGCCAAAAAACCATTTTTCCATCATGTTGTCCATAAAGGTGATTACACACTAGAGCATTACCATGTTACGTAACGTTCTTACGAATGGTACAATTTAAAAAGCATTTCCATGTTATGTGTTCCTGCAAATGCTCAGCATTTACCTATAACATTCCTTTACGTTGTGCATTTTTTCTTCGTTTAAATTTTGGATCTGCAGGTCGCGTGTATTGCGTTTATCTGCATGAGATGTGTGCTAAAGAAAAAGTAAAAAAAAAATAGAATATGGTGGCAAATAAATATTTAAAATAATAGCAAGCTCGTGTCTTTTTTCGATGAAAAGGTACACAAATTCGCTCGTTGCTTGTAAAATAAAATTGTAACAAAATGTCGAGCTTCGTGCTCAAAGATCGGTTCGTGAAAGGGTAATATTCGATATTCTCTCGATATTATATTGGCTCGATATTCTGTTACAAGTAAATGCTATAGAGTCTAGTGTGTACTCACCTTTACGCTTAACAAACGAATTGACGATCGCAGTAGGTAAGCATTGCTATTTTTAAGCGTTGAAGCAGATACGTCATAATATAGTGACCCCGCGAATCGCGATAGCACAGCGTTCAATTCTCACATAAAATGTGACATCGTCGTGTTGGCTACAACCTACGCTGGTTCTTAGACTCATGTGAACAGACTCTATGTTGTTATTAGTGTTAATGAGGATTTTGGTACAATAATCCTCTAGTCCAGTGGTTCCCAACCGGTGGTCCGCGGACCACCAGAAGTGCGCGAAACAAAGTTTTAATAAAGCCACAGTAAAATTAACGCGGGCGGCTCAAAAATCACATTGATTTTCAATTTAAAGTTCTCTGTTATAAATCAAATGTATATAATTCAATATCGACCAAAGTGTCACTTAGACAATTTTGCCTTTCCACCGTCTCGATATTGTTTATTGTTTGTTTTTTTTAAATACCCAAGTTTATTTTTATGATTAGTTTATTTTCAATTTCTCAGAATTTTTATTTTGGACCTTTGATTCCCTGCACCCAACAAAAGTCCTAGTGATCTCTGGTAAAAAAAAAATTGTTTAAAAAAAACTATAGAACACGCTTTAGTCATCCAAACTGAACGTGTATGCAAAATTTCAGCTCAATCGGCAACCGGGAAATGGGTCAAATTTAACTTCCAAGATTTTCTTACATAGTTAGTTACAGGTGAAGCTAATAAAAAGCGTGTTAAAAAGGTTGGGAACCACTGCTCTAGGTGCCTTCCACACGAAGAAATTTGTCTACCCCAAAAGGTATGGCTATTTCTACAAGTGCTATTATTAACCTGTGTATGTATTGTATAACCTATAAAGCCTATGATTTCACAACCGGTAATCAAACTTCCGCACCACTTCATGATATGGGTACTATTACAAACAAGTGTTAACTTGTCCAAGTTATTAATCAAGTTGTTGGGCGGCCACCGCTTAATGCTGCTAGTATGGACGTCGTACGGGAAATTTGATTTTGCTGCATGTTATAGTTTTACTAGATTATTAGATAAAACAAGTTTGCAGTGTGTTCTCAGTGTAGAAGTTCCAGTTGCTTTAAAATAAGTCTATTGAAGGTTTTTTAAATTAGTGGAAGCAGCAGCATTCATTTTGGTCCTCTCCTTTTTAACCCCGACAAAAAAGAGGTGTTATAAGTTTCTAGTATTTGTTGTCTTGTATTGTGTATCTGTGTGTCTGTGGCATCGTAGTTCCAAAACGGATGGAACGACTTCAATGGAGTTTCTTTTAATTGAAAGCTTGTTTAATCGGGAATCTTTTCAGCTATGTTTCATGAAAATCTGGTCAGCCTTTCAAAAGTTACAGCTCATTTTCTAGTTGGTATGGTGGTTTTTGACGTTTAGGTTAATAGTTTATTTATTTATTTGTCATCATGCACATCAACAATTTACTTTATCTTGGATCTTAATTGGAGTACATGAACCACTAGAGCATTGCATTATTATAGTCTAGCATTACCACTGCCTGTATTTCCTCCCCAAATATAAATGTAGTACCTACACTAGTTGTTGCACACGGTTTTCCTCGCATCCTTGAAAAACTATCTTATATGTTACAGATAAAAAGTATCCTATGTGTGAATTCGTAGAATATTGTATATTTATTCGTACTTTCAGTATATTTTATATTGCCAGATAATGTGCAGTGCTGTATAATCCACACAACTGACTGTCCCATAACTTATTAATTTCACTCTTGTCCATCCAAAGGTTGCCTGGAAGAAATCGCCGTGTGCTATAAGGCCGCCCATTGTACAATTTACCCATGTTCGTGCAAGTTTTATGTGTATATTTGTTTTACTGGTGTACAATAAAGAATATATAAATAAATAAACTTAAATATTGCAACTAAACTATCCCAAAAATATCTAAAACTAAGTCTCAACAAACTTCGTACTCCAGTTCGAAGTATGATAGATTGTTTTAATATTAACACACATGCACCTGTAAGACAATATAAACCATTTTGAGTGGATCCCTTTAAGACTGATGGATCAAGTCGGGTCGGAGCGGGTATGATTGATGAGCACTAAGTTCAGATGAGGCTTCGGGTCCTCGGGTAGTAACAGTTCCAGTATAGGTATTGAAGGTAATAGAAATCGGGCATGGATTTTGAGATTCTGAGGTCGAAATTGATTTTGTTGAAATTAATGGTTTGATGATTTTGTATGGAAATAGACCTACGGTGGTAGACCCACGTGGCTAAAATGGTAATGTACTCTAATAAACTTCATTACGATCGTGAGAGACTAAATTTCGAGATACATTATAAAAATTACCCTCCGTTTGTAATTTTTAAAATGTTTATTACCATTTTGAACCCCCTTCAAGAAAGAGGGGCGTTATAAGTTTGTAGTATGTATCTATCTGTCTGTGGCATCGTAGCTCCAAAGAGGTATTCCACGAAGAGCACTGATTTGAACGGCAGTACCGTTCAAAAAACGAAGAAGAAGAACGAGGGTAAAACGAATAGCACCAAAGCTATTCCACGAACAGCACCGATCCAAATTTTGGTTTTAGATTTATTTATGGGTAAGATTCCCAAATACGTGGTTCGACCATGACTTTGGAGTGCCAGTCTGTAGCATTGCCAGGGTTAAATAAAGTTTTTTCCTAAGACTGGAATCGTGAATAAATAGTCTGGCTTCCTTTATCCGACTAAGTTCATGACATTACATAATAATCTAGCCCTTAGCGTTTGTAAGTAATTAGTCTAATTACTTAGCTTTCAGATGACAGGCCAACAAGATTTGATTATTTAGCTGTTATTATAAAATGCCAGGACATTAATGCCCTGTTACTTAATATTCGTGTTGCTTTAATAACGAGATTACATAAAACTAGAGCATTTTTTCTTTCAGTCACAAATTCACCTTGAAATATCCGCTGAAAATAATTGGGAATTAATACTCGGCGTGAAAAAAAAAATCCAATTTTCTTGAAAATATTCTGTAGCTGCGTCGTTTCGTCATAGGCCAAGCCGATTGACGGTTCGGCACGTAAATTCATTTCACCTGATTTTTGTACAAAAAAAGATTGTATATTATATACATCTACCTACTACGTGCTTCTTAATAATAATCTTTCCGGGTCTTTTGAAATAGTTTTTGATATTATGTTACAGATTTTCTATATACAGGATAATTTACTATGTAGTGCGTATATATATAGAGAGACTGAATCACTCTACAAATTATAATTTGTAGAGTGATTCAGTCTCTCTTCCTAAATGCAACCGCAGTATTGGGATACACTTTAAAACAAAACAAAAATTCGAGTTAGTCTGGGGGACACGCATAATTTATAAGCGTAAGCTATACAAAATCTAATTTTTATTTTGTTTTGGAGTGAATTTAAGTACAGCGGTTGATTTGGGAAGGGACACTGAATCACTCACCAAATTTTGCGCCCTACATAAAAAAATATCCTGTATGAATGTTTTATAGTGACATAATGAAATTTTTCATAATTTTAGATGTATTATAAAAGTTCGCATTTTAGCTGCCGAACTTGACAACTTGATTCCTGTTGCGAGCAATTAACACTCCAATCAAATGGAATTAACTTGTAGACTGGAAACAATTAATATCTTAAAGCCGTTAAAATATTGATCTTGGCGCTTATTATAGCCCTAATGAGCAGACTCTTAACTTAGCTATTTTGGTCAACATTGGAAATTATAAAAAGCCATAATAATTCCAGCCCATTACTGTCCCACTGCTGGGCACGGGCCTCTTCTCGGATTGAGAAGGGTTAGATTTTAGTCCACCACGCTGGCCTAGTGCGCGTTGGCGGACTACACACACTATCGAGAACTTTATGAAGCCCTCACAGATGTGCACGTTTTCTCCCGATGTGTTCCGAATTGCGATCTGCACATAAATTTGAAAAGTCTGAGGTGCGGGCCGGGTTCGTACTCAGACTCTCCTGCATGAAAGGCAAGCGTTCGACAACTAGGCTATCACTGCATAAAAAGGAAAGAAAAAAAAAAGGGTTCCTTCATTAGCACAACAAAAAATAAAAGGAAAAACAAAGAAAACTAAAAAAATTATAAGTTATTGCGTCAAAGGGGTACAGCTCAGCATAAAGCGTCCCCGTAACGGTCATTTGCGATTGTCAATGTTTACATAAATTACATTCATTGACGCGAACAATGATCGTTTACAATCTATCAATCGCTTCAATTGCCTAAAGTAAACGATCAGTGTCATTCAAGTAAACATTCGACAATCGCAAATGACCGTTTCGGGTGGTTTCGGGTCCTTTATAATGTCAGAATAGGCAGTAATACCACAGATTATTATATAATTACTATGTAACAGATACTTCACTCCCTTGTGCGAAGTACGCCTTTTTCAGCTCAATTACCACGCTGCTAAAGTTCATATTGCTTCGCTCGCTACTGGCGAGTCAGCTAGATCTAACGTATCCGCGCCCATCAACAGCACTCTACGCCGCGCCCTCCCTCGAACGCGGGTTTTCTATCGCGTGCACATTCGGGCATGCACTTACCGGCTTTGACTGAGTGACGGAGCTGGTACTGGCCATCTGACGCTGGTTTTCAGCTGTAACCCACGAGTGCCATACACTCAAAACTAATATTAATAGAATAGACTGATCTTTATTTCATGTAAACCAAATACAGGCACTTAAGAAATGTCGAGACTATAGGTGCACGGGTCCAAATATGTATGATAATGAGACAGCTGATTATTTTTTTGCGATAACGATGCTGGTCCCATAGATATAGTTAATCAGTTTATTAACCCCATGTATCGGTTTAAAGATTCATTTATTTCTCAGAAGAACAACATTGTTCACTTATATGAGAAACTTAACTAAATATAATTAACATCAATTTTTAATTATAAAGAACAGTTCGATCCACCATAGTAATTTAAAACTAACAGTTATCAATAAGGTACACGTTCAATCTTTTTTTAAAAACATTAACAGATACAGAGTCTTTTATATATTTTGGTAACTTATTATATAGCTGTGCACCCTCAAATTGTATATTTTTCTTTCCGTACAGGGTTCTAATCTTAGGTAGTTCTATATTTTATTATTTATATTAATGTATGACATCCAATTCTACCACTAATGATTTGCCTAGGTATTCAACTCCTGGCAATTACTAAAGCAAATGCATACTCGGTACAATAGAAACCCTAATTACTTGCAACTGTAAACTGACAAAGGACTCGCTTTTGATTGCTTTCGAGTAGCCGTCAAGATTGCAGCCTCTCGACTCCTCGCCCCAATTAATATCTTCAAAAGACTGGAATAGTCTTCATTGCACCACAATATTGCATTGGAAACATTATTTTACTATCTGTATTATAGTTATGTGCCTTGTCTCTTGGAATTTGTTATTATACCTCCATTGCTCCGAGAATCACTTGGATATTCTACATTTAATTGGATAGGGTGGGCGAAAGGGGATTGACGTCAAAATAAGTAAAGTTAATATACATAATATTAAGTAAGCATATTATTGTCTCTATGGCCTATGACTAACTGCCATAATAACCAATGGATCTGTTCTTAACAAGTGGATTGCTGTATGGTTTTTTTACGATTTATTAAATTGCCGCCCATCTAATTTCATCTCGAATCCAATTTGACGATTCTCATGGCCTAATTATGTTGCTTAATCAACGAGTAAGCTCTTAGATTTTCTATTGTAATGTTATGACGTAAGCAGAAGCAAATAGCTTGCAACTTTTCCCCCGTTTTATACTCTAATACAGAGAGATTATGTTGGATAATCTCGGTCGCGGTGCTGAATTAAACTTTCAGGAATTCAGCTGAATGCAACATGTAATTACGTTTCATTTGAGACTTTTTACGGTTTATGCATTCATGTTTTCCAACTTCAAATATAGAACCTTTACCGACATGTTTATAGACTTTTCAGTATAAAACACAACGTACTTTACAGTATTACATAAGTATATGTATGTTTGTATGTATTATGCACGGGGTTATTTGGGAATTCACCGGCAATGCTTTAAGTGGTGAAAGTACTTATCAATATGAACAACTTTTACTATGGGACCAACACAGAAATCGCGAAAAAAAAATTTCAAACTGTTCATATATTTATGATAAAATGTATGAACATTTTGATTTTTCTTTTAATTGTAATTATTATGTTTATTGCTCCTCTTTTATCAGGTGTACAATAAAGAGTATTTTTATTTTATTCTACTCTATAAAACGTATTTAATTCGAACCGAGAAAATGAATTGCCCTATTCGAGTTTATAGTGAAATAGATATGGATAAATAAAGTTGTCGCAACGGCTAAGCGATTGACTTTCCGTGTTAGGTGTCGTGCACCTAGAATCACGACGTTTTGAAAGTGGCTGCATAGGCCCAGTTGAAATAAAAATCTTTGACTTCGTGGGTTCGCTGCCTGCATGGAACTTATTAACTTATTTGTATGTACCTAGGTATGGCCTACATATAGTTGTTCCGGGTCTGGGTCTGTGCGCAATGTGCATGTGACATGTATGTTTGTAAACTTTACTTTCAATACAACAGAAAAACAAGTGTGGAGCTAGGTTTAAAAATTAAATAAAGAGTAGAACTAAGAAAATTACTAGGTATATTCAAAATTCCCATACCTACACTCAAACATGTTTTTCTTTTGTTTCAGGTAATTCTAAGAATTCTACTTCGTCCACTTCGTCGCAAGATAAACCGACATTCGCAATACTTTCCTAATAATATCTTCTGATACGACGGACTTTGACAGGAGATGATTTATGGATATAAACGACGAAGGAAAGTCTTTACCAGAACTTATTACAGATGACAATCCTCAAACTCTAGTAGAGTAATGTGCTTTTAAGATTACTATGTTGCGATGTATAAAAACATACGAAGAAAAGAAACTTATTTTCTCGAAATTAATTAAATAAATATACAACGTGCAATTTAATTGATGCAAAACCTCACACACCCCAATTAGAATATTTAGTTAAAAGCATAATTCAATAACCAAACCTTTAGTTTTTTAAAGTTAACTATTATTTTTAAGAAAATAGTTTTGTGCCTAGCCTTACTACATTCAAAATTGAGTCTCATTGTATTGAAATAAGGTTTAATTTTCTTTAGCTCAATCGAGCGTAGGCTTGGCGATAAATTTTTTTACTTCAATGTGATTTATGAAAATTTATTAGTTAAATTAATAACTTAAGGAAAAAAAAATCCTACATTTTCAGTTTTGTAGGCCATCAACAGATACACAAACGTTGATAAAAAAAGAAATGTGTTATCGAGATACGAAACACAACGAATTTTTCTTTTCACAATTTCCACCAAAAATACATTAACAGCCTGCAAATATCCAAGTGATTATATTACCACGAGTTATAGCCGTACTTTTAAATTCGTTTATTTTTATTCTTTTACCCTGTGGTAGGAAAAAACGTCCTTTTGTTTTAGAAAATTGTTTTTTTGCGTCGCGACGCCTGTTCTCACAAAACGGAGACATTTCTTTTATTGAAAACGAGAAAACAAAGAAAACATTCGGTATTCTAATAAATTTTACTGTCTCGACAGTCCGTCTATTAAGTATTTGTTTACTATTATGTAGAAATGCTTGTACATGACGTGTTTTTATCGCGAAATTCATCACAGCGAATGCCTTGAAATACACACACTAAAAATAAAATTCATCTTGTCTGACATCAATAATGGAAAACAGAGCAAGGCAACTGAAACAGTATTAATTTTCCTAAAACCTTACGTAGAAATAGAATAAATAATACGTAGTTTGCATGCAGCGAGGAGGGGCTCATAGCTACATAGCTACCGCGCAGATCAGTCGATCAGCGGGGTTAAGCTGCGGTTGCCGCGGTCAGTCCCTGGATGGGTGACCATTTCTTCGAACATCGAGACCCCTCCGTGCCTCGGATAGCACGTTAAGCAGTTGGTCCCGGTTGTCATACAAATACCTTTGACAGTCATTACGGGAGTCAGCAACCCAAAAGAAGTCTGACAACCGGTCTAACCTTAGGGTATCAGTGTCTCCCAGTAATTGGGTGGCGGAGGTCAGATGGCAGTCGCTCTGTATAAAATACTGTTACTCAGCCGCATCTGGTTAGACTGCAAGCCGACCCCAACGTAGTTGGGATACAGGCCAGGCAGATGATGAGTTTGCATGCAGCGGAGATGCGAATGTTGAGAGGTATGTGTGGTGTGACAAGAAAGGACAGAATAAGAAATGATTATATTAGAGGAAGTATGAAAGTGGCACCGGTGACAGAAAAGTTGAGAAGTAACTTTTTGTCGTGGTATAGGCATGTGATGAGGAGGGATGAAAATCATGTAACGACAAGAGTTGTAAGTATGTAAGAAAAGATGGATGGATTGTGTGAAAGACATGGAATATAGGAACGTAAACTCTGAGATGACGTCTAATAGATATGAATGGAAGAAGATGAAATATTGCGCCAACCCCAAATAAAATGGGATAAGGGCAGGAGAATGATGATGATGACGGTATAGGTTTGGCAAAGTCCATGACTAGTTCTTCATGTTTCGCTGTACAGTCACGAGTACTAATAATTACATGTATACATGCGTAGCGACATCAAAAGTGAAATGTCGAAGAACTAGTGATTAAAATCACCAATAATTGTTCATAATATATGCAAAGACATAAAGTAATAATCTTCACAACCAATTTTTTCTACCAATTTCTTTTGAATGTCGCTAAATGTACCTATACATTGTTTGTGCTCGGGACTGTACCTATTCTACTTGTAAACGTATCGGAGAATTGCTTTGAATCGCATTCTCTTGCATCCAAACATATTTGAAAGTTTAATTAAAATCTCCTACACAAAAGGCAGGAATGTTTAATGTAAGGTTTTTAGGATTTTGTTTATCTGCATACTCGTACAAAGTGCCTTTTATTAGAAATAGTTACTAAGAAATTTTCTTTATAATACTACAAGAATATATTGTATGGAATTCAAAGTAGTAGAGATTTTAACAATGAAAAAATATATGAAAATAAGCTGAGAAAAACCAGTGACTTTATGGAACAAAGCAAACCAAAAAAAAAAGCTATTGACGCAAGTGAAGATGCTGTGACCGAACGAAACAGATTGATAGAAGAATTCCTAATTACCCTGAAATGGATAACGCTAGATACAAATTAATGTATGTAAGTTGTTTTTTTTTGTTTTTTTTGTTACTTTACGTCTACGTACGTACGAGTGTTTTGTTTCTATCCTAATTACGTATTATTCTGAATTAGTTTTTAATTTAATTTGTCGTATTTTTTTTTTCTATATTTTTAATGTGATGTCTAGTATACTCTTTTTCTTTCTAGTTCATTTTAATTTAAAAAATCATTCTCATGAAGAACAAACATACGAAAAAAAAACATACAGACGAATTGAGAACCTCCTCCTTTTTTTAATTCGGTTAAAAATACTTCGACTTCTAACCAAACTATCCCAACGTCCGCCATTCAGTTTGACCGAAAGAAATTATTGTAATAACAAAACTCGTGAAGTGGAATAACAGAATCCGTCATGAGTGAAAGGGTTCGGAAATGAACCAAATAATAATATGTTTAATACGCAAAAGGATTTCCTGAAGTAATAATAATGAGTTAACATGATTTATTTATTTTGTCATCACAAGTTGATAGTAAGAAGAAAAAGTTTCAAATTGGAATAGCATTATTTGAATTTAGTAATGTATAGTACGCGCAAATCTTTATGAGCCCTCGAACTCTCTCCCTCTCTCCCTCTAGCACCTATAATAGTACGCTTATTACAGGTGCTAAAGGGAGAGAGAGAGTTCAGAGCTCAGTTCAGGGCTCATAAAGATTTGTGTGTACTATACTCATCATTATAAACAACTTTGACTATGGGACCAACCCTTTAATCGCGAAATAAAAATCTGCTTTTTCATATAAATAATTCAATTTTTTTTTCACGATTTCATGGTTGATGCCATAGTATCCGATGTTTATCATGAGTACAATAACTCAATAAATCATTATTAGATGATTACCAATAACCGATAAGATTTTTACTTACCTTTTTTAACACGCTTTTATTAGCTTCACCTGTAACTAACAACTAACTATGTAAGAAAATCTTGGAAGTTAAATTTGACCGACTTCCCGGTTTCCGATTGAGCTGAAATTTTGCATACACGTTTAGTTAGCGGGATCTATAGTTTTTTTAAACTATAATATTTTATTTATTACCAGTATGACAATATGTCAAACGAAGTAAATCAAATAAATCACTAAATCATAATAATTATTTACCGTTTCAAATAATATTTATAATCAATTCTGATAACTCTACTGAATATTGTTTGCCTTTATAATCACACATATTAACAATTCCAGTTTGTGGTTTTGTCGTTCTACAACCAATATTGGTTTTGTGTTGCGTAATTTGGTAAATACTTAGGTACAATGTGTTTAAGAGGAATTTTAGGCTTTGAGTGAGCAACGTCAACTTACTTATGAGGAATTTTAATCATTAAAGTATGCAGAGAAGGGTTTGAACGAGAATATCGTCTGCCATATTTTAAATTCAAGCGTATTTTCGTATATTCTATATCTATTTAACGTCACGGTTGGCGCAGTGGCTAAGCGATTAGCTTTCTAGGCTACGTGCCACGGGTTCGATCCCCGCACGGAACAAGTATTTGTATGATCTACAGTTTCGGGTCTGGGTATGTGTGCATGTGACATGTATGTTTGTAAACTGCACCCTCCATACAGAAGAAATATAATAAAATACAATAAATACAGAAGAAAACGAAAATTTGACTTAGTATGGGGGACAAGCATAATTTACTAGCGCAAGCCATACAAAATCAATTTCTTTATTTTGTTTTGGAGTGTATTTAATATTGCGGTTGTATTTGGGAACGGACAATGAGTGATTCTGCAAATTTTAAAGAATATCCTGTTAACCCTATATTTACCAATACAATGATTGTGAGGCAGCCAAACAACCTATTATAGAATCGAAGGCCAGACGGCGCAACCTTCACTGGCGAGGGTCGAAGCGACCCCGTTGCACTGATTTCAATGTCTCGACGGTTCTATATTGAGCAGCCATACAGCGACATTGAAAATTAGTTAGGCTTTGTTATTGAAGCCCAAATCTCTCTTATATTGTACTTTTCAGCACAATATACCTTTATATACCTTTCTTTTTTTCTTATATATTAAAGATCGAAAGCAATACGTTATCTGGCAGCAGGCAGAGGAAATGGAAAACAACTTAGGGGTGGTACCACTTGTCGAATATTTATTTTATCTATGTCCAATGTGACTTTGATCAAAGAAATTGGATGATTTATTCAAATATAACTGAAACAATTATTGTATATTATATGTTTTTATATTGTTTAGAATAGAATATATCTTTATTTCATGTAAACCAGATACAGGCACTTATGAAATATCGAGAATCTAAGTGCGTTCCAAATAGTTGGTCCTATAGAGAAGAACCAGCAAGAAACTCCATGGAAACTCTTTTAAAATAATAAATTACAATCTTCATTAGTACAATGCTGTGGTAAGAGCTGCGAGCATAATGTAGTTTACAGTGAATAATAAATGAGAATAGGATAATAATGATTAGCCTTTGAATAAGATTGCAATGGCAGTTACAAGTCGACCAGCCCTGACAGAAGGCACCAGTTCACGAACATGCTTTTCAATGAATTATCATCAAATCTTGGACAAATATATTGGACGAGTGGCGTACCATCCTTAAATACAATAAACATTTCACACTCAAACACACAAACACACACATTCAAATCAAACAAAATGCATAGGCCTTTTCGATATTTCAAAACTAGAATGTCAAAAGATCAAAACCGGCCAGGCTTATTTAAATGTCAAGGCCTTAAAACCAGTCCATTGTCGATGCACTGCATCGCTTCCGAAGTGGTTGTTTCATAAATTAGCGTCTCTATTTCCACCTGACTGGAACCTTGACCAGGTCCGCCCTGACCGAGTAGAGGTCGGGTATTTTTGGTTTTCAGTCGATTCGCTGTCTGCATCGTGTATCCAAATGGGTTTGTATTGTCAAATGTGTTAGAGGCTTTTATTATTGGAATACTTTCTGTTCCATGCCAGTGGTTTTTAAATGAATTTGGACTGGAAAGTTCAAGTTCTATGTGAATTTCAATACAAGATTACTTTTACTTTACTTATACTAAAACAAACTATTGTGAATTGGAAGAAAATGTTGTATGTTGAAGGATGTTTTTCTATGAACATGACGAACATGACGTCCTCTGGACAAACATTTTTGTAATGAGAATTATCCTTCAGTTTGATGAAGTCAGATCAAAATGTCACAAAAAAGTATGATGTGTCTCTATGTATTTTATTTTTAATAAATTGAATTTTTTGGTAAACGCTTAATTTAAGAGCCATCACAATTTGGTTTAGTCTGGTCATCACTAACCAATCAATCATTTTAGTCCTACGGAAATGATTGATTGGTTAGTGATGACGGTAAAATTTTACCGTCTAGTGTTTACTAGACGGTTAAATTCTACCGTTTTAAGGCCTATTCAAACCTGAGCGATGTTCGCTGCCGCTGTGGGTAGAGGTACATACCACGCGGGTTTCGCTCTGGTATTTAGTATCAAGTACCGCGGCTAGGGCGACCTGAGCGATATTCGCTGCCGCTGTGGGTAGCGGTACATACCGCGCGGGTTTCGCTCAGGTATTTAGTATGTACATATATTCTTTGGCGACTCAGAAATGACTAACTGGCGAAAATTTCTTACCTCTCTGAGCGAAACTCGACTATCGCGCGTTATTCTACCCACAAGGATAGCGAAATCCGTTTTGGTGTGAACAGTAATATTACCGTATAGGTACCCACTGGGTTTTCTCTGCCGCAGACGGTAGCGAATACCGCTTAGGTCTGAACAGTAATATTACCGCATACCCACTGGGTTTTCTGTGCCGCAGACGGTAGCGAATACCGCTTAGGTCTGAATAGGCCTTTACTAAGTATTGCGAACGCAAAGTGATGGTAAACAGTAAGCTACGCTTGCTACGAACTCGTAGCACCTCGTAGCATATAGTTTCCTCCTTCCTAGAATTATCTGTAGCCGTAGTAATAGTTTTTAATGATCAGTATTGATTGAACTTAGAGTGCATCGTTTCAATCATACCCTTCTATTGTTACAATAGCCCGCAAGGCCGCAACTGATTGAAAACCGTAGGCTTCACTTGCTACAATATCGTAGCACGCCGTAGCACATTGCATACCTTCTTCTTGTTCGCAGAACTATTTTGACATGTAGGCTAATTCACGTAACAAAAGAAATGCAGTAGCCGCGCAGTTGCAGTAAGTAAAATTTTGATTCAAACAACATATTTTGTATTCTCTTAGCTTCAGTGAGATACGCTCGCGTCAAGTTCGACCGTCACTGCAATGTGATCGGCGCATTATAAAATTACGTGAATTAGTTGCGTGAATTAGCCCTCTGAAGCCGTAGTCCGTCTTCCGACTAAACTGGATTGATTAACAGTTTACCTGCAGTTCCTGGTCTTATCAGGCGGCCTGCTCACCTAGGTCTACATAACCCACTCACTAAAGCGATTTTTACCTGCCGGAAATGGTCGAATACCGGCTCTATACCTGTCCATGTCCACGTACCAGCAGGCGACAGTTCATACTGCAACAGCGCATAGTTCTTCGACAGATACCTGTCGACGCAGACTCGCATCGCCAAGGGCCAGACACTCGATCGAAAACCTTAAAAGTAACTTTAAGTCTGTCATCTTTTACGATTAACTGACGGGCTAATATCCGCCGGCAAACTGTTAATAGTTAAACGTTTCTACTATTCTCGGAAAGCACTTTAGAATTCATTTTGAATTATTCCTACTTCTTGTTACATTGTCGGTAACAAACATATGTAGAGCAACAATTCTAACAACCAATAAATTACGCAAACTTCTGACATACATAATAAATTATCGATAAATACATTGTAATTCTGAGCATATGTCGAAAATCTGCACTATTAGGGAAACAAACTTGGCTCGTGTCAGCTTGTGGTAGCCATGTGTATCGCATTTATTTATAAGCTTTATGGATTCCTTATAAAGTACAACTATGTATTAAAATTAAAGAAATAGATGTGCTAGTTTGGTTAGTATCACTTCTTATCTTATACAGGATGGTGACGTTACGGCATTAAATGAAACCACTTATTCGGTATCAGGTTCTGAAGCCGTAAGCAAATAATTAACAATTTTCACGCACGTCAGTTTTTCATAAAATTTCACTCTACTATCATTCGTCTAGGTCAGTGGTTCTTAACCTTTTAGTGATGAAGGACCATTTGACAAAATTTCTGCCTTACCACGGACCACCAACTGTAATTATGACTATGGAGGTAATATACATATAAATGGAAATAAATAAATTTATTGTCGTTGTCAGTTATTCAATATTTTGAGGATGGCTTCGCGGACCACTTCGGGTGCTTCCAGGGACCACCAGTGGTCCGCGGACCACCGGTTAAGAACCACTGTTCTAGGTGAAGAAACATCAAAACAGAACTTTATGTCATCTTTATCCATTCTATACGTGTAAATAAATATTATTTTGGTGAGAACAGGTTTGAGAATTTTCAAACGTCAATATTTAAAAAAAAAAAATATTTTAAATTAAAATTCATAAAAACAGTTTTTTTCTAAACAATAAAAACGTATTACAATAAAATATTCATATTTGAAATATGCTAATATAATTTCTATTATCTTTATCCTTGCTCTAAACTTATCTAGCCAAAAGTTTTCATGCTACATACAAAAGGTATTTTTTTGTTGACCAGTGAATCTAAGCCAAATAGCTGGCTGACCATGCCTATATATTTTGTACCTTATCATAAGTTATTAATAGGTACCAAAATTGTATTCATAATACCAGTTAAAAAAATATAGGTACGTCGAAAGGTCGAGTCACATTTTTTCTAATGATAGTTATGACGTTTTTATAATCCAAATCCAAGCGCCATCTATGAAAAGGATGTGTAACTGCTATCAAAACAGCTACGCGACCTAACTAGAAGCCTCTTCAGTTTCCCGTTTCCTCTTTCCTTTGTGTTATCTGTTACTGATACTAGATGGCGCTACTTGTATAGTTACTGAAAATTGCTATAGGTGGCGCTCAAAGTCTGTATGTATGTGTTCAATAGGCTTTTGTTTTTTCGTTTTATAAATTATCATTTGGAAACGGCACATGATTAACAAAATCATAAAATAAATAAATTCAGCCCATTACTGTCCCACTGCTGGGCACAGGCCTCTCCTCAGAATGAGAAGGGTTAGGCCTTAGTCCACCACGCTCATCAACAAAATCATAATAAGGTTAAACTATGTGATGACGGTTTAGCTCCAAACTAAAAGCGAATCAGTAGTTCTATATTTGGCATAGACATATTAAAGTCTATGATATTTGGGCTATATATGAGAGTGATGTCTCGAAACCTGGGACAATTTTTGTCCCAGAAAAATTTTTGTCGTAAGGAAGTCTCCACTTTTTGTCTCTGTGCCTCGAAGTTTAGGTGAATTAGCACCACCTATTCCGATCACTGCTCATAACATTTAAGACCAGCATTGCCTACATGTCTCGAAGGAACCTACACATAGTGATGGCACCTACAGTCGACAATCGTTTACCGAACCAAGGACTCAAACTCAAACTCAAACTCTTTATTGCTTTCATGTGTAGGTATCTAGTTACAGGTGTTATATTAGGACGAAACGCACCGTCCGCACAATCATTCGAAAAGAGACTAAAACACTGGCCTATTGACCAAACTTGTATAATTTTTATGAATTTGTGCCTGTCCAATAATGGGGTTAAAATGAAACTGACATATTTAATTGTTACTACCTAATCTCAGTAGGAATTTAATTACTGTCTTTCAATCAATAGTACCGATTACATAATATTGTATTTTATTTTATTTATACAGAATATTTTAGCTGTTTGTTTATGTCAATGTAACCTAATGTTTGACCTATAATCTTATTTACCAATAAATAATCAAGAACTATGAACAATTTCATAGGTAAAAGGAAAAAAAAAGATATCTTTTTACACCATGACATTATCGCGAGAAGAAAACAATAAACAGGAACTTTCTAACTCCCAAAGATACAATCAATCTTTCGCAACAAAATTTAACACATAGAACAACAGAAATTGGCGACAATCCAAACTGTATCATCAAATTGTTCGAACCTACTCATTTCAGAGTACCAGGGAAACATAACAACGCAGCGGTGATTTATGCTGACTCAACGATTAGGCGCAAACGAAATGCGATAAGTACTACTTACTTTTTGACGTGATATCAAGTGGGCTGAACTTGAGATTTGTTTAATTTTCTGCTAACCTGGTAGTCGAATCGTGTGGATTACTGGATTTTCTTTGTAGCTTTCATTTATACGAATAGGTAGGTAGGTATTCATAATTTAAGGTACTAAAGGAGCTGGGATTCAGTTATTTTATTGATCTTTGTTGATTTGGAGCTCGAATAATAAGATAATTTGCTTTAAAGTCGTCATAAGAGAACATAAAAAAATACTGAAATCAAACGTACAAATGTAATGAAGAGTATTATTGTATAGACTTCGAGTGTATACAATAATACTCTTCAATACCCACCAGAATCTTGTTTAAAAAAAAATGTAACCACAGATAGATCGATATCTGTGTAAGTAACGGATATCTATAGAATAGATAAAGATGCTACTTCTCTGCTAAGGTTAAAGATGAAGGTAAATAGACTTCTAACAAGATCATTGATGTCTCATACAATACTACTTGTAAACACACCAAAGAAGATAATAATCTGCGATAAGAGCCAACATTGCGAGAATACGATCATTTTGCACCCGGAGCTGTGTTCAACTTCGCAGAAAATAGCCATTTACCTAGTAGTTTGTATGTGGTCACTGGACCGAAGGGGAATAACAAAGGAAATCTTCGTTACGGGCTACAAGGCTGTGAGAAAAACTACATTTATAAGTGTATAATGATTAGGGATATTCCATTCGTGTGTAAGTTGGTTGTGGTTATCTGGGTCAGTGGGTTTAAGCACAACTATGTTTTTGCTTGTTCGAAACTAGAAAACATACTATGTTGCTTGCCGCCGAGCTTTATACGACGCTATTCTAAAGTTGAGTCTAGAGAATGGGTAGCTATTGTTATGGAAAGTCTCTTGCAAACATTGTTTTAAATAATATTTTGACACTAACTTACATTGTTACTGTTCTACTTTTTTGGTTGTAGCTATCTGGGTCAGCACATTGTAAGCATAAATATGATTTTGCTTGTTCGAAACAAGAAAACATAATATGCTGCTTCTAGTCGAGCCCTATACGATGTTATTCCAAAGTTGAGTCAAGAGAATCGGTAGTTATTGTAATGTCAATAGTTTTAATAAATAATATTTTGATAGTAACTTACAATTGTGACTGTTCTACATTTTAATTTTAGTCATCCAGGTCAGCGGGTTTTAAGCATAATTATGTTTTTGCTTGTTGGAAACAAGAAAACATACTATATTATCAAAGTTGAGTCAAGAGAATGGGTAACTTTATTGTAATGAAAAGTCTCTTGCAAACATTCTTTGAAATAATAATATTTTGACACTTACGTAGAACCCTGTCTGTTCTAATTTTTATGGGTCTGGCTAAAAAGGACTGAAATTAACAATAAATAAGGTTAAAGACGAATGTATAACATATGGAAACAAATAAACAAAACATCTTCAAATATTACTTCGATCAACGGTTCCACTTACCTCTATCTACTTCAGGGAATACTGATATTTTTTTCCTGAAATAGGAATCAAAACTGCGACTCTGTTTTGTTATGTTTTATTTATCATCAATTTACAAATTCAACTTATCTATAGAAGGTTTATTAACTTATAAACTCCATTCTAAGTCCCAACAGCTGAAATTTTGTTGTAGTTAAACTTGGTTATATATAAGTTATAAAACAAACTTATTAAACTCAATGTTCACATGTTGCCACCTACGTAGAACATGGAACATCTCACTTCGGATTCAGTTTGAAGAATAGCACTTCAATAGTTTTACGATCGAAAAACTTATGACGTATGTACTCGTAGGCTTTGGCTGCAAAAATCGCGGAAGAAATAAAAAGAAAATCCTACAAACGTGTGGCGCATATTAGTGTGTTGTTTTCCGGCAGAAAAAAGGACGCTTCCTTTATTCGTTCGTCGTATTCCGTTATGTCGTGAACAGTGACTATAAGCGATTATTTATTTATTTAAATAATGCTTTTTATACAAATATATACAAAGGCGGTCTTAACGCCTAAGGCATCACCTGCCAAACAAACTTACGATGATTTAGAGACAAAAACATAATAGATGCCTTAATTAATGCAGATAATTTTTTGAAAAAATTATCTGCTGTTCCATACAAATAATTGAATATTAAAAGTATGGAATAGCAGATATTTTTTCGAGAGTTGAGGTGTGGTACCACATCAAAAGTTTATAGACGTTTATGGTATATACTTACCTACATCTTTCCTTCAACCAGTCACCCTGTATTATTACGGGATAACTCCCTATTGTACTCATCATTATGTACAACTTTTACTGTTGGACCGACCCTCAATTCGCGAACTCGAGACTAAGCAATTGTCTTTCAGCGCTGCGTGTCGCTGTTTTGATCCCTGCACATAAAGAATACGTTGTGTGTGGATGTGAAATGTATGTTTATAAATATTGTACCCACGATACAAGAGTAATCATAGTGTGGGGAAGTTACAAAAAAAAAAAAACTTTCTCACATTTAATTAATATTTGTGCAGTTATTCTATGATAGGGTACAGTACTACTATACACAGACTAGTATAATAAGTCTATGTTATGGACAAAAAAACCGTTAAATAGTCATCACAAAATTATATTTAACTTCAATTTACGCATTGGAGGCAAAAAAACCTAAAGAGGTAAATAATATCCTGAAGTACCTGCCACACGAACGGCCTTATAGGCTATATTTCTAGTCAGTACTAATTTATCTAGATTTTACCGCTGTTTGCGTGGCTCCATATAACCGAAGAGTCCAATCCATTTATCTTGGTAGATGAAATATTTCCCGCGAATATGTAAAACGTAACTATGTTAGCTGTTCGAATAAAATACACCGATATCGCGATTTATAGGCCTCTGTAGACCTATCATGATGTGACTAGCCTTTTCCCAACTTCTTTGAGATCGGCTACCAGTCTAACCAGATACGGGTGAGTAGGAATAATAAAATAAATCCAGCCCATTATTGTCCCACTGCTGGGCATGGGCCTCTTATTGGAATGAAAAGGATTAGGCCTGTCCACCACAATAGCCTAGTGCATGTTGGCAGACTACACACACCATCGAAGACTTTATGAGGCACTCTCAGGTGTGCAAGTTTCCTCACGATGTTTTCCTTCACCGTTAACGTAAGTGATAATCAAATTTAAAAAAACAAAAAACAAAAAATCGAAAAGTCAGAGGTGTGGGCCAGGTTCGAACTCAGACCCTCCTGCCTGGAAGGCAAGCGGTCAACCGCTAGGCTATCACTGCTTAGCACTGAGTGGGTATAGTTTGCGCAATATTATTTGCACTTACGCAATAATCAATTAATCAGACACAATAGATAATCCGTTCTAAGTGATAACATTTTATCATTTAGAATGGATTATCTATTGTGTTACAATAGGGTAATAAAAAAGAAAATTCATATTTTTACAAAAATTGTAATGGAGTAAACATTCTTAATATTTCCTAATGGATGGGTGTTTACCAAACTTTCATCCATCGTAAATGTTTTGCATGAATTTTAGTATTGTTTTACTATTTCTACTGAAACTTATTCTGCGAACTTGAAAATTTCTGCAAACTTAAAAATGTCAATAGTAGCTAATTCACAGTATACCTACAGATGGCACGTGCCTCGCCAAGTCGACTTACTCTATTGTTCTCCGAAGATAAGCCGATAAATCGAATTGGGAGAATAGATCTTTATTTCATGTAAACAAGATACAACCACATAAGAAATATCGAGACACTAGGTGCGCGGTTCCAAATAGTCGTTCCTATGGAGAAGAATAGGCAAGAAACTCTATGGAAACTCTTTTAAAATATAGATTACAACCTGGACGTTGCATATAATATTTTCTGAAATATTTAAGTAACTATGTATTTTCACGGACTGACTACCATCTAACCTCCGCAATAATCAACCTTATGCAATGCCCTTAAGGTGTCAAAATTAATTGACGTGCCCTCTATTTCTATTTCACTCAGTGACTGAAGGTCAAGTCGGTCAAGTCGATAGCGCAGCGACGATGCTTTCTGATTGGTTAATCAATTTCCCGCGTATTTAACTATGTCAACTGCGCAGGTACATCGATAAGCCATTTATAGAAGTTCTATGGAACTCTGCCAACTTATCAACTTAAACAAAACTTACTAAATCGTGAAGAATATTATGTAACTAAAACAAATAATTAATTCTACTTTAAAAAATACAAGAACTTGACCCTGTCGCGACTTATAAATAATTTCACATAAATTATGTTTAATTTATGCAGATGTGAAGTTTATCACTTTATCGGGCGCGATGCTAATAAGCTACAGTACGGTAAAAATATTATCTGATCTTCATTAATTTAGCAATGCAAATTAGACAGATTGGTATCTAAGATTTCTGATTGTAGAATAGACCTTGCAGATTAATCTGAATGAAGTTTTATTTATGACTAGTGAAAAGGCTAAATACATAAATGACCGATGATGATGAGGACCGATGACTTTCACGCGATCTTTAGAAAACGGAGTGCATCGCTTCTGCGTCGCGTCCGGGAAGCCCGAACGGAATCCTGAGTGTATTGTCCGAGCGGTGGGACTCGCCTTTCTTGCAGAGGTGGCTGCAACTGCATACCAGCGCCTGCCCGTACTATATTTTATAATTTTCGTGTTAATAGTTAATTTAATATTGTTTTAATATTAATTTTTATTTAATGAAATTTATTTTATTTTATTTTATTAAGTATTACTTTTATTTTTGTATTATTTTGTCTCATTTGATGTTATGGATTTTTATCTGAATTAAATAAATGAATTGAATAAATATTTTTATCGTGTATCGATGTTGAATGGAAAATGAGATAAAAAGAATTGGCAATATTCTGACGACACAGTTGGTGCAGTGGCTAAGCAATTCGCTTTCTGCGCTACGTGCGGCGGGTTTGCTTCCCGCGAGCTTTTCGAGATTTCAGGATTGGTACTATAGCAAAAGTTGTTCATAAGGGTGAGTACAATACCCTCCTCCAATATTTTCATTGTTCAACAGCCACCCTGTATACTAACATTTTACGTTAAGTTCTTCATGACCTTGTTCTTTTAAGCTGTGTATGGAGGCCAATGTTCAGCAATTAATGTCCAGCGGCTGATTTAATTTGGCTATTCATTCTTTGGATCTTATTATTGCAAATTGAAACAGCTTCCACATTGAGATTGTATATTAAAATAAAACTTGTGAAAATATGAACGACCGTAATCCATAAATAAAATGTAATAATCTTTTACATAAGTGTACATCATCGTTGACCGCATCATTATGTGAGATAATAAATAACGACAACTTACTCCGAAAAATAATAAAAAAGATATGATCAATAATTATAAAAATAATAAAAGTAGGATGTTATAAATACATTAATTTATGGAAAAGGCGTTAAATGGGTGTGTGTGCATGTGACATTATATCTATAAGCTGTACCCATGATACAGACGACATTAAAGTGCAAATCTTTTAAAAATAATTCAATTGTCACCCTGTATACCTACTCGAAATTATGAAATGTCAAGCTTTATATCTCAACAATGTGTTGTTAATTTTACGTTATTCATGAATTAACTATATTCAGCATTTATTAATAAGAGGGGCAATAGAATATAATTTTAAATCATTATTTAATTATAAATCAGATTCAGGTATTTATGACAATAAGCCAGTAATATGTCTAAGTTGCTAATAAAGTAAATATAAAATAGTAACAACGATTTAGGCTGTAATACCCTAGTTTCTTTAGAACAGTAATGTATAGAGATGTCAAGTCCCATAAGACAAATCGAGCTGACAATGCCACTGTTGGTTCCAGTCCCGACAGATGACTTCGATATTTCGAGGCCGCGCGGTCGATACAGCTTGCCCGGGCTGGGATAGCGCGCCAGAATACAGCAAAGTAGGTCTTTATACTGTCAAAAGTTATGATTGCATGTACGGATGTGTCGAAAAGCTTATATTGTAGAAATATACTAACCTATCCTACCTCCAACAAATGTTATAAATGTAAGAGTTTGGATGTTTGCGAGTTTGTGAAATTCAATCAAAGTCAAAAGTCAAAGCAAAGGTTTTTATTTCAACTCGGCCTTTGCAGGCACTTTCAAAACGTCGTGATTCAAGCACGGTTCCAAGTTTGTTTGATAAATCAATAACGCGTTAATGGCTAAACGGATTAAGACGAAATTTGGATCACAGGTAGACCATGACTTCGACTTTGGATGTAGTTCATCTCTGCCTAACCCTTGAGGAATAAAAGCGTGACGATACACGTCATATAAAATGGTTATAATATTGTGTAGATACAAAATAAATCTGACCTCTTGTCATCAAATTCAATGGTCGGAAATAGCTGACAAATATTTTATATGAACACGGAAAAAATCCTTTTACCATTCGGTAGTCCTAAAATTTGTCAGCCTTTCCGCAAAAAATGTCATAATATTTTTATTTGCTAACCTAACCTACGTCAATTATAATTTATCGGAATATCTAAATAATCCCGTAGCACTTACCTACAGCTATTTAGGTTCGGAGTTTGGACACGTTGAAATCGGTAAAAACCACAGACAAGTCTGTGACCACTTTTAATTATTCCGATCAGTGGCAAAAACAAATAAATCATTTGAATATAAAACTTTGAGAAATTATGATGTAATTCAAGTATTTTGTTATTAGCGCACAGCAAAAGAACAAGAAAGGAATGCACGCAAAAAGTTCCCCAAATGACGATACCTACATCCATCCATCCATGTACAGTCACGGGCATAAACCATAGAATGTATAAATATTTGTCGCTACAATAAAAATGAAATTCTGAAAAACTACTTAATAAAATCTTCAAACATTGTCCACATAATATCTGCAAACACATAAAATAGATACTCGGTTTATGTTCAAAGATTTCTCAATCAATACTTACTACTACATGCTATATTTCATATTTGTACTCGTGACTTTACTATAACATTTTGAACTTTGATATGAAAGAGTTTATGGTTCACCCATGGACATAATATACTGGGAGTACCTACTTATTATTTCTATGGGTTCACCCTTAAATACACACTGCCATACAAATCTCAGTTGAAGAACCCGCTTACATACAAATAGCTATATTAAAATAAACTAGAAACTTATAGGCCCTTAATTACGGTGCAGGAAGGAAGCTGATAGAATAGAATACCTACTCTTTATTTTACACCGATAATGATGACATTTTGATTGACAATGACATTTTTTGGTGACTTTTTTTTTTATGTCATTCCTCTATAGTGCCAAAAACTTAACTGACCCGGTCAGGGCGTCGCTGCCGTCGCTTTTACCAATGTCATCTCCCGTCATCTCCCTACAAAAATGACATTTCGACGTCATTTTTGTTCCGTAGCGACGTTAGTTCCAATTTTGGTCACCGGGTCAGATAAGTTTGTGGCACTATATGCTATTCTATTCACAGCGCGCAAATTTTCGACTTTGCAATTTTTTTTATAACACGATTCCCCTCACTGGGATTTCTCCTGGTTCGAGCCTTCGAGGGTACAGTTTACAAACATACATGTCACAGGCCCACACAACCAGACCGGGAACAACTATCTGATAGATCATACAAATAATTGCTCCGTGCGGGGATCGAACTCGCGGCACGTACCGTAAAAAGCTAATCGCTTACCCACTGCGCCAACCATGTCGTTATCCTTACCTTATTATTAACCTGTCTTCAAACTATTTCCATCCATAACCTCGTTTGGCATGGAATCTGGAACTTTCCTGTTCTAAGCTCGGAGTCTGCAGCTTTAACGCTAATAACGTTAGCTATCATCAAAGCTCACTGGTGAAATTATCTTGAAAATAATATATATAAGCTTGTACTCTCAGAGTAAGATTAGAACTTGACATCGGATTATGCATTTTATGTGGCATTTGACGTTTATGGGCATCATACATAACTGTTGTAATACCAGCATAAGCACTACAAATACCGGTCAATTTTATCATTAAAATAGTTATTTTTTTAAAACAGACCACGTATCATTTCCTACCTTAACGTTAGCAAAATCATCGAATTACGATAGAGCCTTATACCAAAAGCAGAAGAATACCAGCATAATATTAGGTAACACTCCAATGTACTCACCGTAATGTGTCGTGCTGAAAGAAGGTGTGGAGAAACGAATTGTATTCATCCAACTAAAACGAAAGAGCTTCCTGTAAGGCGGTGTGATTTATGGAGCACCACAGACCGTAGCGTGAAGCGTATAAATTGTAGATACGTGTTTATGTTACCGTAAGACATAAAAATCCGGGTGAACCCGAAGTAACTAGTAAAAACGCAAAGTATCCACGGGTAGCGCAGACTTTGGGTTCTGGCTAGAAGTAACTACTGGCCCTTTGTTAATAGCCGATTTCTGAAATTTTCTCCCACGGACGCTCAAGTTGTAGAATCAGCTCCTCATCGAGGTTTTCCTAAGATACTACGTCATTAGGTTCTGGAAAGGGCGTAAAAAGATTTTTACAGGGTCGGCAACGCGCGATTTTTACTGCTGGTGTTGCAAGCGTCCATAGGTTACGGTAAGGCCGGCCGTCCACCTGTAACCACCTCAATGGTACCTATTAAAAAAAATTAAAATATAAAGATCAGATCGGCTGTTTACTAAGCAAATAGAATCAGACAATGCTCGTTGATACTTCGCAATTTTACTAGTTACTTCGAGTTCTAACGGACTTTGGATTGATACAGTAACATATAATGCACACATCCCATACATAAATAAAATAAAAAACCTTCACCTCAAAATAAAGCCAATGTATACGCAATATTTTTAATGAAAAATTAAAATATTCAATATTCCTTATCATCGTGATTAATATGCAACATTTTGCTTATTCTTTCCAACGGTCAAACTAGATATACTGCAGCAAAACTGAGGGCAATAAATTAAAAAGGTTTATGCAAAACTGCAATGCAACTATATTTCCGATAAAACGAGATATTAAAATAAAAGCTGAGCGTACCCTGACTCCAATCTGACAGGAATGCGCAAACTAAGTTGCTGAACCTATGAATAAATTTTGCTTGGTTCCCTTTTAGCTGATTCCTCCATGCATTTCAAGATGTGCCGATAATCCGCTTAGCCAGTACTTTAAGCGCAGCAGAGTTGTTTTATACAGAATGTGAATTTGACGATGCAGTGGATTTATTGTTTGTTTGGTTTTATTTTATTTTATAGGTATTAAATTTCCACGCCCAACAAAATGCTTATCTTTTCGGTATAAGATTTTCATTTTTATTTTTATTACTTTTTGATTATCACTTACATAAACTATATCACTTCAAAGGTGAAGGAAATCATCGTGAGGAAACCTGCACACCTGAGAGAGACTCACAAAGTTCTCAATGGTGTGTGTCTAAGGCCTAATCCTTTTGATTCTGAGAATAGGCCCGTGTCCAGCAGTGGGACAGTAATGGGCTGGATTTATTAAATTCTTATTTGTACGTAGTCACTTATACCCAATATATTATTAAGACAGTTTGTTTAGGTAGTCATTAACAATAATAAAATACGAGTGGGTGTATTATCTACTGTTCAAATCGAAACTAACCCCAAAATGTATAAGTATTTGGTATAGGAACATAAGGTACACAAATCAATTCAACACACACAAGTTCTTTTAATTTTTCATTCATATTTTATTTATTTATTTTCTGTACACGTAGGCACACATACCGTCACTCGATGCGGCTCCCGCTGAAAACCAGCGCTGTCGGGTTGTTCGCAGCGCGGCAGCATATCCTAAGGGGAAGCCTTTTTGAAACTCTAACTGCGACGTACAATCCATTTTATTTGTTTTTTTTACATGGTTTTATTTTTATTTTATGTATAAATCTTTAAAATCGTTTGTGTGCTGAGTCAAATAGGTAAATACTTTTTCTTTCTTTTTCTCTCTTTTATTTCTTTCATATGGGTCAAACATAAACAATATTTTATCTATAACCAGATCATGAATACAGTATATGACGAACAATAGACTAGAAACATTTTTTTTGTGGATACAGTAAGGCGATCTACGGATTATTTTGAAAGGAATGAAAATCTTTGAAGATGTGTTAGCAAGAATAAGCCGTGCCTAAATATACTACATAAGACGATCAATTGAATATAATGTTACCAACCTTTTATATTCAAAGCTTTATAGCGAAGATAACAGAATAAGCGACATGGGCTCTCCAATATCCAAATTAAAAGAATTCCTCATAGAGGAACTAAAGTGATGTATATTTTTGTACGAGTATTCATAAATAAATAAATAATACCATTTCTCATTTTCTTTTCCTTTCTCATTTTTTTCCCATTTCTCATTTCTCAATTTTGTATGGCAAAATCCGTTGTTTTTTTTTTTCATGTAAGTTAATCATTTTTATTATTTTGAGTTATGCTTATGACCCTCTGGTAGAAATCATATACCTACATAAATAATAATAATTGGAACACGGTGTAGTTTCTGTTCGTAATTTTTTAGGGTTCCGTACCCAAAGGGTAAAACAGGATCCTATTACTAAGGCTCCGCTGTCCGTCCGTCTGTCCGTCTGTCACCAGATTGTGTCTCCGGAACCGTAATAGTTAGACAGTTGATTGAAATTTTCAAATATATTTCTGTTGCCACTATAACAGCAAATACTAAAAAACAAAATAAAATTAATATTTAAGGGGGCTCCCATACAACAAACGTGATTTCTTTTATATAGTTAATGGTACGGAACCCTTCGTGCGCGAGTCCGACTCGCACTTGGCCGGTTTTCAGCCTCTATTTACTCTTTAGAATCTATTTCTATCAAAACGCTTTCAATGCTTGTCAAAAGTAAAAACGTTATAAATTACTAAAAATAGAACACGCAACTCGGCTATCATATCTCCGAGAACCCTCACACGTTTAAAACCGATTAGCCACAAAAAATGTAATATAAAAGCGTCAGAAAGATTGATGCGGCCGAAGGTTGGCCGAAGGTTTCCTAAAGCACCCCGCCCGTTAAGGGTTAATAATGAGGGCTCTTGAGCGAGCTCCTAATACTGCGGTAACTCTGAAAAAGTACCTGATATATTTTACCTAAGACTATTTTCATGAGATCTGCCTAAATAAAATGATGGAAATACTTATTTTTACGCGATGAAAATGCGTGTCATCATTTTTGAAGGTTATAATTATATGATTATGTATAGGTGCTCCCGCACCGAGGTTTATAGAGATAAAATTTGTTTGTTTGTATGTGTGGGGAACTAAACTGAGTATTATGAGGACCGAAAACTGAGGGTTAACTGAGTATAAACAACTAACTAATACTCGTATTACAATTATAAATAATAATCTGAATACTGAGTTTAAACACACAAACCAACTCTGGAATTTCTAAACCGATTCCAAAAATGTTTCATCAAAAGAAAGCTACACTATCCTTGAGTGATAATAGGCTGTATTTTATTTTAACAAAAATAAAGAAATAAAAGAAAACAAATAAATAATCAAAAGATAACATATTTCTTTTCCTTTGCAATTATAACCGCCTGCGGCCGAGAATACTACTACTGATGTGTGCGTTTCCTCACTAATGAATTAATTATATTTTAAATTATAATTTAATTTATTAATTTAAACAAAAAACAAGGTTTGAACCTTATCTCAAGACGGTAATGTATTAAGTAATCTTAGATCGTATTTTGATAACATCTGTTTTATTGTTTGATTACCAAATAAACAGGATTATAAGGCATTAAACGTGATTAAATATTTTCCATTCGATACTTGCACTGATTTGATTGGTCTTATATAAATAAACATGACAAATTAATTGGCTTACAATATTTATTACTGATTGAGGTACACATATTTACAAGTATATTATCTAAATAGCTACACGTCTCGAATTACAGGTATTCATGAATAAACTATACTTAATATATAGGGGGTAAGTGACATAATATACAGGGAGTAAGAAAAATTGTAACCAAAACTGATAACATGAATTCAGTAAATGGTTCTGGACACCTCGCCAATTAAATTAAGCGTAATTATATTAAAAAAGAATAAGATTTTGGTCGCAGTTTTTATACTCTTCTTCTTCAAATTGAAGAGCCTTGCTCTTGTCGTTGTAGCTGATGCAGCTCTCTCCATTTTCCCCTCTGCAGTTCAGTCTCTTTACCCTCCATAAACGATATGATAGCATCCTTTTTTATTTAGCTCATGTAACTACACTTCTTTTTATAACTACCTAACTAAAAATACTAAAAACAAAATCTTTTTATTTTTCACTTTCGAAGAGAATATCTAAAGCTCAGGGGTCCAGAATCATGCACTAAATCTGTGGTATCGGTCTTTGTTACGATGACATTTACACCCTATATATTATGCTCCTCTACCATAGACTTCGGCTTATTACAAATATCTGTTTAAAGCAAGTCTTGTAAGACCTAGGTTTTAAGATAACCCCGTCTCTTTTGTTTTATGACATTAGAATGTGACGGACTTATTTAAAACCTGGGTTTTAGAAAGAAAGACAGAAAACACATTTATTCGGACTAGAAACTAGACAACACTGTGCATAAGAACATAAGAACACCCAGCGCTGGTTTTCAGTTGGCACCCTCGCAGTGGCACACGGACGGTGGAAACAAATAGTTATACATATAACAACATAATTTATTAAGATAATCGTGATACTTTACAGAATAGTAATAATTTAATATTTATGATGTATAAATAAATAAAAAATTTACTAGGCTTGCCATGTTTTATAATAAGGGGATTAAGTCTGTATCACGCTGTGCCCTCTACAAACAAAGTTATGTAATGATAATGACGCATAAATACTAATATTTTACATACTTACAATGTTCATGTTCAAATGTAACCCAAGTACCAAAATTCACTCCAAAACAAAATAAAAAAAGTATTTTGTATGGCTTGCGCTATTATATTATGCGTCCCCCCCAAACTGAGTCGAATTTTAGTTTTGTTTTAAAGTGTATCCCAATACTGCGGTTGCATTTAGGAACAGAGACTCAATCATTCTACAAATTATGCGCACTACATAAAAAAATATTCTGTATATGTGATCATCTGTCAAGTTTGTAAATACGTCAAAACATGTACGATTATAATGCCGTTATTAATGACATAATTTTATACAACGTTTATTAATAAGGGGGTAGATAATTATGACTTAAATAATACGAATAATTAGTTCACTTCGTTTTGATCACGTGTTCTATAGGCCAGAACAGCAGACATGGGATACAACATAGGGTCAAAGCGTAAAATGCTGGCACATAGTCTTGGTACACATCTTTCAGCAAGCCTGAAAAAGGAAATAAATATCTCATTACTCGCACGCATCAAAGGGAAAAATCAGTGAACGTTTGCGTTCACTGGGAAAAAAGGATTTTATGATATTAAAAAAAATCTATTTCTCTATTCTTATCTATTCCTCAAGCAATAATAAATAATAATGATAAACTAAAAAGCCTTTTATTTATTGCATCAATAATATTTGATAAAATAGGACAAGGAAAAATTTATAGTTAGGTAATTCAAGGCTTTATTATAGTGTCAGTAACAGTATTAACATAAAATTATTTCCTAATTTGTTTTTTGAATGTTTATTCTAATCTGCAAGAACCTCTCCGCAGGTGAACGCCTCCTCCAAAGAATACCATTTATTCCACTGCTGTAAATAGGCGACCTTCCAAATCGAACAGTACCTCTACCATGAGTTTTCCGTGCCGTCTAACGTTCACGTTCACATACAATATTAATATGGTAGAGGTACAGTTTGTGATACCCAGTACTCCATGACGCGTTTTTCGACCGCAAAACATATCAATTTCATAGCCTCAAGCAATAATATCCCAGCGAAAATGTGTGTAAGGTGATAAAATGCATTATCAAATACGAGGAACGTGACATCCATTTATTTTACTTTATCATTCCTAAGTTATACAATCGGGTGGTGATAACCTTCTGGGGAATTACTTAGATACACAACATTTTGCACTCCGTTCAAAATCGGGCAATCGTCTATAAAATACTTATGTAAAATTATCTCCAGTCAAAACAATAAAAGTCAATAATGAATAGACAGATAAGATAGATATCACTTTCATGTAAACCAATTATCTATATTTTCCTAGTGCATAGAATATAAAAGACAAGATAAGGAATAATTACAGAATTATTAACATGATAATGTTATCAGGAATTACAGATTATATCATAGGCAATATTAGAATCAATGAATATTGCATTACGATCAGAATACCAGATTGATTAAAAAAAAAAAATACCCGCCAGTGGCGAAGAGTCCATACAACCCGATACCTATCGGCTTCCCTTTAGGAATTGGTTAATGCAAGTACCCTACCAGTGGCGAAGGGTGACAGTTTTAAAAGGGGAAGCCGTCCCAAAAATGCCCTCTAAAAATTGCTGCAATTAATGCTGCAAGACAAAAATCCATACCGTCTCCTGTAATCTATATATAGTCATTTGTCTGGAAGAGTTGAATAACAAGCCATATTACAGCATTAATTGCAGCAATTTTTATAGGGCATTTTTGGGACGGCTCCCCCTTTTAAAACTGTCACCCTTCGCCACTGGTACCCACACAGTTTGTAGGTACCGCGAAAATCGTAGACGGACTACAAAAATACAGTCAGGCCGACTGACTGTCTGTAGCACGCCACGTCACAGTATACACAACTTCTGCATAGATGTTAAGTATAACATGTTGAATGCACTTTTACTTTTGCCTCATTGAATATGAGGAAATAGTGAGAGTTTATAAAAAAATCTGTCAAAAAAACTGTTGCCTTGCATTTAAAATACAGACTAGTATTCCCATAATTGCAAATCAACTTTAAATGTAAGTGATAAACAATCAGAAGACCAGTTCTCGTAACTAAAAATGTTAAAAATATAGATCCGATCTCGTTCCGATCAAGTATCAATATCATAAATGTCAAAAATGGTATTCTCCTACACTAACAAACAACGTCAAACGTGAAATTATATTGTAATGAGGTCGAAAGTTGATTGAAGCCAAATCGATATTCTGCTCACATTTTGAACCGACACAGTTAATAATAATATTCCACAATAATATTCCACAACTATCACACAACGCCATCTAGTCCCAAGCTAAGCAGAGCTTGTGTTATGGGTACTAGACAACTGATAAACATACTTATATATTTCTAGATACATACATATTATAGATAAATTACACCCAGACACAGAACAAATGATCATGCTCATCACACAAACATTTGTCCTGGGTGGGAATCGAACCCACGACCTCCGGCATAGCAGTCAGGGTCACTAACCACTAGACCAACAGGCCAGTCAATAATAGTAAGTAATAAATTTGGTATTCCCATCTACACATAAACGTCAAAAATGAAATTGAAATGAGTCTGTAAGAAGATAGAATTCAAATCATACTGAAATCGAAATGATCTTTATGAGGAGTAGAATACAGATTTTTTATCAATCAAAAGTCAAAACTTTTAAATCGTATGTTACAATAACTTTAAATAATAGTTCATTCATTTTGAAATTCGACTGAAAATCTCTAACTTTTCATGTTTAATGTACCTACACCATGGTGTTCATAAAAAGGTATCTTACCAATAAGTGGAGACAAGGTAACATTAACAGTGCCAGTAGCTAACATGGAGAGGGCGTATGCTCCTGGAAAGTCTTCATGGGGCACATGGTTTGAGATCAACAAAGGACTAGCCACATGAAGCCACGCCCGGAGTACACCCAGAAGCCCTGTGACTGTTGCCATCCAAACAAACTGCGTGATTTGTAGCATAACTAAAAGAAAATAGATAAGAATAATAAAGTAATAAAAATATTAAGTACTACTACTTCCGTTCTTATATAAATTTTTTGGTAAAATGAATTAAAATGTAGGTAGATACCTACAGTCTATCTAAAAAGAGTAAGAATGAACTTTGAAGGTAAGATGAAATCAAATACAATGTTGATGATAGAGCCGTGTGGAGCTTCCAGTCTTCACAAGCTAGTTTTTATAACGCTTCCCATATCCTAGACATGTTTATTACCTAGAAATGTATTTACATTTAAAAATCTATTTATTTATATCTATTAGAATAGATAATCTTCTTTATATGATTTTTATTTCATGTGTTGAGAATCTAGGTGCGCGGTTCCAATTTTTTTTTTAAAAATAAATGTAAGCTTCTAATGGAGGTAGCTTGCATGTTATATAGGTACTTGTATTGTATACCTTCTAGTATAGCATGAGTCAGGTATACCTACAAACAAAGTAAAAAAATTGCCTTATGTAAAAAAAACTACCTATTTACATAATAATGATAATATCATCACGTTACGTTTTGATACATTATTATTTGTATTAAAAAATTACGGCCTCATTATGAAAATTTACTGAAAGATATTATTTTGCAGACTGCAAAATATTTACATTTCAGATCAACTAGAAGATGTTAATATGGAAAAGCCCTAAGATAAACAAAGATATTTATTTATCTACCGATAACCTAAGTGATTACCAAACAGCATACAAGATAAGATATATAATGATTGACACATAATCCATACCTATTCTGATAAGAAACGTGAACAATGTTGCCAGGTAAAAGAGTACTCTCGTATTTATGTGTACAAGGCTGCTTATTAGTGCCAGAGCGAATCGTCCACCAACATCAGCTGCAGCACAAATCGATATGCACATCGCCACTTCAGTCTGAAACAGTAATGAGTATACATACCAATTTTTTTACTAACTTTGAAATCGACTGACAAATGCAAGAAGATGAACCCCGTGAAGATGACAACGCACTGTGGTCAGTACCTCTACCATGAGTTTTCCGTGCCGTCTAACGTTCACGTTCACATGCAATATTTGTATGGGAATTTTTTCAGCGCCTCTAGCGGTATAAATAGCGAACTAAAGTCACTATACAAATATTGAATGTGAACGATAGCGTTAGACGGCACGGAAAACTCATGGTAGAGGTACAGGTCATGCGTCGCCGTGTACCTATTGCACAACGAGGGTGACGCGAGGATCTCTTTACAGTTTCCCACGGGACCTGCATTGGGGGGAACTCTTAACTGTTTACTCCTCCGAGACGTGCCCTAACAGGCACGGCATCATGGTGGGCATCGGCACGGTCTCGAAGAGTTCCTGAAGTCCACCATCTGGTGCCAAAAGCGGACCACCGCGGTGAGCTTAGCTGGTAGGAGTCCCTCCGCCCCCCAGGAGGAGAATAGCCCATAATAGCTTGTCACTATGCTAAATAAAAGACCTTAGTAGATCTTGATATTAGCTGACATATAAATAACAGTATACCACTGACCTTATCATAACCATATTGAAATAACAGCATTGGTTGTAAGATGAAAAAGGTAAGATCAGAGAAGTTGACGAAACTCTGGCCCAAACAAATGTTGCAATAAACAGCATCTTTCAGAATCTTAACGTTCAATATTTCTACCAATTTCTGCCTGAAATACAATAATTTTATGAAGTTAGACAGCACTGTTGGCGCAGTGGCTAGGCGATTGGCTTTCTGCGCTACGTGCCGCGGGTTTGATCCCCGCATGGAACAAATATTTGTATGGTCTACAGATAGTTGTTCCGGGTCTGGGTGTGTGTGCATGTGAGATGTATGTTTGTAAACTGTACCCTCGATACGGGAGCAATCAGAGAGGGGCAGTGATTAAAAAAAATACACATGTCCTATTTAATTTTCGTCAAGGGTCGCCGGCGCCCGCTAACAATAGTTATTCTATTGAGTCTACTTTACATCATAATGACGGGTTCATTAATAGTCTTCACAATGCCTATCGAAAGTAATCAAGAAAATAAAATTTCAAATAGTAACTATGCCAGGCTTTTACTTAATGAAATTAATTTGAATAATAAAATACTAGCTGTTGCCCGCGGTTTCACCCACGCGTTTTAAGTAAATAGCCTATATCACAGGGATAGTGTAGCTTGATATTAATGAAATAATTTTTAGAATCCGTTTAGTATTTCCAGATCCACGCAGCATTGCGCGCCGCGCGACTTTCCGCCTTTCCTTAATTGAGCCCTTAGTAGTCCATGGGCGTGATGATTTACCTTATTTTCTTCAGTATTTTCCTGACTGCTGACTGTTCCGTTTCGGGCAAATTAATATTATTCTCTTTCGAACACATCAAATCTTCATTTTCTTGAAACTTAACATTTTCTAAATCATCTGCAAATATTTAACCACATTCAATTTCAAAAACAATTCTTTGAAATAATAAAGCAATTTCAAAAGAAAAAAAATACTTGCTGTTCTTATTTTTCTTGGGATTGTTCTATCAATTTTCATTGCAAGCATTCCGGGGAATATGTGTAATGACATTCCAGCAATTATTAACAGAGTCCCTCTGAATCCGTACACAGACATTATCAGTTTTAGCAGTTGAGGATACCACATCAATATAATTCCTTGAACTCCTTTACAGATGCTTAGCACTGTCGTTCTTTTCCTTTCAAAATAATGATTCAATGTCGAGTAACATACAGGCACGACCATTCCGAATCCGATTCCTTGAAACACTCCATATGTTATCGGAAGTTGGTTGGTATTAGATATCAATATAGTACTGAAAGATCCCGTAGATATGAGAATTGCTCCAATAAACCCTCCAAATCTTAATGAAAATCTTTTTGTTATACTGTTGAGTATTATTCCTGGAAATATTACAACTGGTTAATAAAAAAATTCTTGGGTTCGTTTCGTTGTTGTGTCATAGCTATCATCAATAGACAAGAACATTTTTACTTTGATTCATCAAATCATCATGCTTCAAGGTCTATAAAAACTCATCTATAATTATGATAGAGATTCATCACATCATTGAGATCCATAATTGATTCAACCGAATGAACTGTTACTATCTTTGTATTAAAGTAAACTCGATTTAAGCTGCATGTTATTTTTGATCGTACAAACATCAATCTATATCTATACTAATGTTATAAAGAGGTAAAATCTGTTTGTTTGTATGAAGGGGTAATAGAAGAAAAAAAGGTATGGACAAAAAAAAAACGAAGTGTGTGCTGGGACACATAGTAGAAGTGAAACTTCAACGGACAACAATATTGTCTACCCCCTCCACGCGGCCGTAACGCTCTTCTTCGTGACAGAAAAATCCTAATACCCCCCGTATAAATAGAAGTTTCACTTCAAAAAAATCTTATACTAATAGAAAGTTACACCAACCCTGAGTAATACAGGCTATATTTATTTGATATAAATAAAACGCACGGGTAAAAACGGGCCGCGGATAATAGCTTGTTTATTATGTCTATATGCTTTCCGCGTCTGTCTGTCTGTATATCCTCTAACTCCTCCTCAGCCACGGAACGGATTTTGAAGCGGTTTTCACCATCAGTCAGATAATTTTTCACGGAAGATTTATATGTTACATGTTATAATACTTTGATATTTAAGAATAGTAGAGAAATTGTACCCGTGCGAAGCCGGGGACCGGTCGCCAGTATTCTTATAAACTTACCTCCTATGGCCAACATGAAAGCAAATACACCTTGAGCAGAAGTTAAGGATTTCGCAGTAGATCGTGTTTCGTTGATAAAATCATTGTAGATCAGTCCAAAAGAGTTGACGTGCCCTATGCCCGCAATCTGTAAATGTAAAAATATCTTTTTTTACTTTCATACTTCGTAATTTCTTAATAGAAATAAAAAGAAAGATATCAACCATGGAATCGCGAAATAAATATCTGCTGTTTCATACAAATAATTCAATATCACTAGAGTAACCGCCGAATACTCAAACACAACTCAATTTTAAGATGCGCTTAAAAGTAATTCTGTGTGTGTCTCTATAGTTCACCATGAAGTGACAGAGACAGCATGAGATTTAAGTCTTTCAGTATTCAGCGGATAATGTATGGAACAGCAGATATTTTTTTCGAGATTTCCTGTTCCTTCCCGTTGTAAAAATTGTAGTTGATAGTACAATAACCTCTTAAAGGGGTCGGGGTTAAAAAGGTAGGTGTATTTGTAGCATTTTCCCTATCTCCATTTCACTCCAATACAGTATTATGTAAGTACCTACCTATTTCGCAAATAAATTGATAACGACGTCATGAATACTAACTACGATTAATGTTTAACTAAGATACTATAAATTAATTACACACGCAAACAGTAAGTATGACTTGATATGAGAACACAATATACACAGTCAAGGCTATAGGTGTGTATTTCCTTGTTACCAGCATTATACGTGGAAGACTGGAAGCTAAATAGTGCAAATGTAGAGCTTAATATTATCAGAGGCCCTAGTTTAAGAATATTTTAACAAACTTGATTTTACGTATCTTGCGCATTCTTTCTAGCTATTCACCAATCTGCCGGTCTACCGCGTAACTAAAATGGTAATGAACATCGACACTGGTAATAAACTTCAATACGATCGTAAGAGACTGAACTTTGAGCTACCTTGTAATTTTTTTAACGATCATGAAGATAGGAGTCCCAACTTCATGATTGGTATTTTTTTTACAAGGTAGCTTAAGTTTACAAAGAAAGAAGATAATAACCCATAGAAAGATAATCTCATGCTCCCCACTAAAGACTGAAGCAACCAACGTAAATATGGTGTGCGTAAGCGGCATGCGATACATGGCTCGGGACGCGCACACACAATTACGTTTTTACGATCGACTTAATTTATGGCGTGAAGTGTTGTGATCTTGCGATTTTAAAATAATCAAGGATTCATGTTACATTGGTGTCATTCGTGTGAAGTCATCTTTGGTCAACCCATATCTTCCCAGTGTTCCACTTCTGGAACGCGGCTAAGTGGCACTATAGTTAGAAGAGACCTACTTATAATCTATATTAATACGTGAAGAGAAATTTTTGTAGGTACACTAGGTACCCCTTTTTAAGCATATTCCGCGAACGGAGGAGTGTGAGATTTGGGTCAGAATGTCATCTTATAGTTAAAGTTTATATGGAGAAGGAGAGCAGAAAGCTAAAATTTTGGTCTAATTTCGACCACTGGGCAACCACTAGTATAACTAAATGCGTGAAATCATATAGCTATTGATGATTCATTAATAGACGTATTATATGTCTTCAGTTCCCATGCCTGTTTTGTTATGTAAATCAAGCTTCAATGAATGTCAACAGCCGGTACAATTTGGTGCGGTTCAGAGGGCCTACAACGAATGTTTTTGACTCATAGTAACGTTAACGTAAGCAAACTTTGAATCAAATATACTCGTACCTACACGCGAAATCCATGATATTTTCTAGAAATATTTGCAGTGTTTTTAGATTTTCATGAAACAAGCGTATATGTTGCATAAAATTAAACAAAAATGCAATAGAATTATTGTACCTACTTTTTATTCTAAATCTGCTGTTAATGTTACGTACATTGACAGGACTAAACTACACTAAGGGCGTCTATCTCGTTCTGTTTCATTAGAAAAAGTCAAAGTCAAAGTCAAAGATTTTTATTTCAACTGGGCCTTTGCAGGCACTTTCAAAACGTCGTGATTCTAGGCGCACGGTTCCAAGTGGGTTGGAAAGAAAGCGACACACGCGTTTAGGCTAGCTTAGAAATGTCAAAATTAGAGTTCAGTCAGATAACATGTCATGTATACAGTATTAATCATCGATATTTTAAAATCATTTCCTCATGCAATCACATCGACAAAATGATCAATGCCTAAAATCATCATTCGATAATGACCATGACTGAATGAACGTGAACTTCGGCTTTGGCTTTGAATGACAATGACAAGATAACAACATGCAATGCGTGAATGCGGCGACAGTTTGAGAAAAATTATAGATGATTTTGTCATTTTTCTTGTCATTGATATTTTTTTGTCATTGTCATGTAGTCAACTAGTCATTGATATCGACAAATCATCACTCGGCCCATCTCTAGTCCTAATACGCAACAGAATTGACACCATTCCCAACAAGTTTGAACGATGTGGATTCAAGCTGTTTCCGCTACTTTGGCGATTCATGAGTTATCTTTAGACTGGAAGGTTCCTGCAAAAATTGTAGGGAATCGGGAATTCATTATTCACTCCTTTGTTGTAAAATAAAATAAAATATATAAATACTTTGTTTCTATAAAACTTATCTATACTTGAGGTAAAATTCGTTTGTATGTAGCGTCTCTAGAACTACTAAATCGATTGTAAAAATTATTTTACCATAATATCAACCACTTGTTTCAAAATTGCTAGCCTCAAAATGGTGCATATTCTATACATATAAAAAGATTCTCTAATATTCCACAAGGAATAATACCCTACTCTATATTTATTATTATAATATAATCCCGGGAACATATTTTTTTTTTTACGGAGAACTGTCTAATGTTTTTCGGGATAAGCTCTGCTACTTACCTAAATTACGTAGGTGCAATATAAAATAAAAATATAAGCATGAAAATTCAATTATCTTAAAAATAAAATATTTTAATCCGCCCCTAAGATGACCCACTGACCAAGATTTTTTTTCATTTACCTATGTAAGTACTTCTAATATTATGACTAACTAATATTTCATATTAACCCTTCCGATTTTATATGGTAATAGGAATTGAACACAGTGCGTGTTAAAATGGAGACAAAATCACAGTTCTTTGTTTACATTTTTATCCATTGAGTTATTTCCACCGACTTTCTATTATAAATTATCTGAAGTCGAGAAAAATAATACAATAAAAACAGTGAGTCATCCCAACAACGACATTACGTTTGCGCGGGATAGTAAACAAGACACGTGGATACCGGAGACAAAACAATGTAAGTACCTACATATTTTAAACAAAATAAAAATAAAATATACTCACAAAGGTTATCACAGTTCCAAACCCCACAATATATCCCCAGCTGTTCCTATCAACTTTCCGTTTTACTTCCTTTGTTACACATTCTTTGTCCATTGCTTTAGATTCATCCATGTCACTACCACAGTCTTGCCGCGTCGAATATGTACTGAGTTTCGGCCGGACGCCGCTAATAAACAAGTGTCATATCGTCTAAGGGATATAACACATGCTCTGTTTTCCGTTGGTCGACAACTGACAGCTGATAATAGCTTCCTATGCGGGTGCGCACTGTATGCGTGAGCGCGACAGATTAATCGCTAGTCGCTGCGATGTAAATTTAGTTTATGGTTTATTTTTGTTTCCAATAATTAAGGATTGGTTGATGCTAATATTAAAAATAAATATTTTTAATTGATAAAATAACAATCACGAGATTATTGAACGATTAAAAAATTATAGGATATTTTTTGTTTCTAGGTAGGGATAAATTAATAATGAAAATAAGGTTCTCGAATACATAGCAACACTAGGTTTAGTGTCTATAAGAACACGGTATTTTATTTTCCACATATTAAAAAAAAAAAAATGATAAGTTGGTATATTTTATAAAGATATTTCTGGTTTATACGATTTTTGGATTATCGTTTTTTATAGATGGTAATGGAATTAAAGCACATTTAATACCCAGAGATCTTTATGGAAGCAATAAATATCACTGCTACTTGTATTGTTAAACTTTGTCCAATATTATGTCACATAATGTTTCTAGTGCACACCGCTCTTTACAAGTAACATTCGTAAGTAGGTAATTATGTAATGTCTTTGTTCATTTATTTACTTCTTCACAATAGAACTTGTCGTACGTGTGATTATATTTATTACTCTATTGTTACAATGACGTCATCTGCCTTATTTTAGTTACAAAATAGATAGATACAGAAGGCCGACTCTATAAGGTCTTATTTTAATAATATTTTAGGAGATAAATCTATAAGTTACAAAAACACATTTTACAAAAAAAAAATACATAAAAAGATAATTGAATTAATTGATGTTTCCGTTTGCATAAAACCTTCATTCTTCTACGATTATGAATGGCACGAAGGTCATGAACTCGACCACATGACTTGGCGTGCTCAACTTCTCTGACACACACACGTATTGCGTAGCCGCGCCCGCCGCCCGAACCCTTAACATAATTTAATCTACTGCAGCTTTAATTTTATATTTGAAATGAATTCTATACCATTCATAGAGCCTAGCTTTAAAATATTTTGGATTATTAAATTATACAGCAATGCGTACGGCGCGCGGCGATCTCAACTCTCATCAAACAAATGTTCGTTTGACTTGATTCAAGATCGGCGCACGTACGTGTTTATGTGTGCGTGCGCCTGTTATCACTCGTTGTATAGAGAATACCTTCTGTAGCTATCTATATTATGGTTCGGTGGTGTGAATATAGTATTACCTATAGGTAAGGGTGATACATAGTAATACCGAGGGTAATATCAGATTGCACTAGATTTTGTGTGTGTGTGATAAACAAATCTGCACAATTTATAATAAAATAATAAATAATTTTCCATTAGGTCGTTTTTAAGCGTGATGTGGAGAACTGCCACATTAATTTTGTTCTTTTCGTACCTATAATTTATTTATAGGCACTATATTCGTCCATGACCTTCACCTTTCAATTATTTTTTTTTAAATATTTATGGCTCCATCGTTTTGACCATTCCTGCATAATACTGAGAAAGAACGAACATAGAACGAACAATTTGTAAGATTTGTCTATTGCCTGCTATAAAAAGAAACAACGCTATATGAAGTGTATAGCGCTGTCTCCTTCACACGTGTTGGTCCGAATCGCTCCTACGAAGTATAGTCTTGAAACAAACTATTCTCTATATTACATTATTTAACTTCAAAAATATTAGTTTTGCAAAACAATCTAGTTTGTATGAGTTATTTTCATAAAATACATGCAATTAATTATAGATTTTGCTTTGAAAAGTAAGAAAAATGATTGGAAAAATTACAATAAGCTACGGCTAGATTGTGACATGAAATGAATCGGAACAAAATGTTAGACTTCTCAGCTGTGGAGCGGGAACGAAATTTGAAAATAGATGTGGATACATAGAGATAATATATAGTACTAGTACCTATACATAGTACCATACATAGAGATAATATTCAGTAATATGTATGTGTATGTATGTATGTATTGTAATATTTCTACTTTATTTCTATGTGTGGATATCATAGATATAGAATATATAATCGATATCTATGGTAGATGTATCTGGCGACAGCGCAGCTAAGGGCGTCCCATAATGAGACACGGGCCTCGTTTTAGGGCGTCGCTGAGGAGGCAACAAGTAACCCTTTATTCAACTTTTTAACGTACTTTTACTATATATTTATATTCCTTTTATAATTTTTTTTGATATTTTTAAATAGTTTTACAATAAAATGAAATAAATATATATATATTATTATAAGGGACCACGTTTAATACTACTGGCTCAGCACAGGCTGGCACGAGCGAGGGTTGGGGCGGAGAAATTATAGTGTGGAGCAAGGTTTTTAAATCTCTTGTTTTCACCAAACTTACAAACGCCAGGAAAGTCGAGTAAATACGACCTTTGTATACCTCTAATTCTTCAGCCACTGCTACCTTACGGTGATTAAGGTTTCAAATAGGTTCTAATAAGCAAATAAAACATTGCAGTGTAAAAAAATAATTTTATGTTTGACCAGTTTTATTTCTCACCAGAAAAAAATAGGAAAACTATTCCATACGCATATTCACAGGCATATTTACAAGACATTGGGCCACCCCCATCATATTTTAGATGTATGTTTGATATGAGGTTTGATACTCAATCACAACATTACAACTCATGAAATACAATCTAATTAATAATAATAATCTTATGGATGGAATTAGGATATATCTAATTTAGAAACAAAATCACTAAATTAGTTCCACGGATGTGAAACTGAGGTGAACGCTGTCACTGTCATACATAATCACCACAATTGACTGGCGAATTGGTTATTCTATTATTATGAAAGTGAATACGGAGATTCATCTCCGTACCTGTATACGCGTGTGTAACAAATCGTCTCTACGGCTCATATAGACTCTATATCTTGGATGAAAGTTTTTACAATTCAGTAAAAAATATATTTCTAAAACAAGTCATCTGTTACCATCGCCTAACCGTTAGCGGCATTCTGTCCGTGAATCATTGACCTTACTGCACGTTTTGAGGCTCGCCAACGGAGGGCCTTCGTAAGTTCGACGACCCACGCGGAGCGCTAGAATGCCATTTTTTTAATGAATCCAGAACACCTTCACCCATTATGAGTAGGTATATTATTATAAGCAGTATATAGCGTGGTGTAAGTGATTTAGGTACACGATATTTGTTAGAACTTTTATACCTGGTAGGTATATAATAACTTTGTAGTCTCCTACGACACCCATAAGGGAAGAATCTGTTTTTTTTTAGCCTTGGACCATATGGCAACATTTTTACTTACGAATATAATATAATATATGACTGTTTTAACTTTAAATCAATAATACTAGTCTAGTTATAAGTCGTCTAATTTGTAATCATTTAGACTCATTAACCTAATTAATTATAAAATCAGTACCCTGTACTACAAATATAACAAAAGAATAGGTATTTACAACATCTCAATTGTTATTCGCTTAGCGATAGCAAAATGAGCAAATCTTTGATCAATCAACTACAAACTAAAATATAACGTAACTTAAAAATACTTAGGAATAATATCCACAATATTTCACTAGAGGTGCTTCCGACACCTGGGGGCCTAAAAAGGCCACATTGAGCAATTCATCTAATGATCTGCTTAGTAACTGTCAAACAGATGATTACTGAATATGAACCTTAAGCGGATGACATTAAGAGTCGTCAAGTAAGTAGATATTTTGACATTCGTAATATAAATCATATAATGATTCGCCTAAAGCGGCCTTTTTAGCTCCCCTGATTCAAGTCAATCGATTTGAAATCGAAAACTAATCGACGTTTTAGGATCACTTCAGTTAGTAATTGAATCAGTCCATCTCTTCGGCGGGAGTATCAAGTCTTTTTATAAAAAGATCGAACTCGTGTTACAACTTAGGTAAACTTAATTAAAACATTCATGTCTTGAGGGCGTTGAGTTTCATCCTGTTCTTCCTGTATTTGGTAATGCCTTCAGCCGCCCAGGGTACTACGCAGAACAGGTTGCATACTGTTATCATGTTGAACGCTATGGCGTAACTGCCTGTGTAGTCTCGGACGAATCCTGGAAAAATATGAAAATATCGAATATTAATTAGATTATAATATAACTAACGACCCACCCCCTGCTTCATACGGACGGAATTTCTCTACTATCCTTAAATTAAATATGAAAATATTATACATATAAAACTTCCGGTAGAAATGCTCAAAATTATGGTGAAAACCGCATCAAAATCCGTTGCGTTAGGAGGAGTTAACGAATATACAGTCAGACAGACGCGGAAAGCTACTTTATTTTATACTATGTAGAGAGGTCTCAATTTTTACTATACCATCGAATAAAGGTGTTGGGTTCACCACGACAAGAATGTTTGGTACCAGAGATTCATTATAAAAAGCAAGATTGTTCTTGCTCAAAACTATCAATAAACCACTAAACCAAATGAATGAAAACATCATTTGGAAACAAAAAAAAATATATTTCAAAATTCTAAGTTCCCTACTGATCCATGTACGGTAGGTATATGGATCAAGTTTACAAATAGCAAGCCTATAATTTTTCTATTTACAGAAGGCGTAGAATTAAAGTTTTACGTAGGTACTAGTGTAAAATACCTAAAATATTACCCACTGTAAATCCATGGAATCCATTATATTTCACGTTTATTTTTCCAAGTAATAGAACTCAAGATAATTGCCATCTTTCTAGGTTTTTCTAGCCATTATAAAGGATGTATGGAAGCAAAACATAAAATCCATGATTATTTAAATATATATAAATCTAATTTATTTTTTGATGGATTTGTCAATGAAATTCTCGATTCCCTTTCATTATCTGCTGTATTTGAGAGACATTAAATCCACAGGCATTTAAACAGAAATGTTGCAGTACTGTTTTGGCTATAATAATGCAGATCTGGTTTATAGAAACGTCAGATAGGCACAAATTGATTGGAGAAACATAATAGGACATGTACGCGTCAACGTACGTGAATGGTATTGATTAAACAGGATTGCTGAGTCGAGATTAATTGCAAAGCAAACCTGTTATGCCATGTTGGTTGATATTATGTTCAAGGGTTCAATAGAGTTCAGTGCATACTGTAAATGCAGAATAGTTATAATTATGTAATAATATGACCTCATATTTTGTATTTGCTAATTGGAAATTGATATTCGATTCATTAATACTTACAGTATTCAACCTTATAATGAAAACTGATACCATGAATTCAATACATGATTCTGGACTCATCAGCGTGAGAATTTTGAAATTTCTACATTGTTCGCAATTTTTTTATTTAATTAAAAAAACTGTGAACAAAATCGTAAAATTGTTGAAAAGACCGATGCAACGTTCTATCGTTGAGGGGTCTAGACTCTAGAGGTCGTAGTGTAAGTTTCTTTTAACAATTTCGATTTAACGCATCGTCGCGTTCTGCGTGCCGATTGGCCCGCTCCGAGCTCTTCACCAATCGGAGCGCCGAACGCGGTCGGTGCGTAAAAAAGAGATGGTTAAAAAAACCTTACAGTATGTGTTCAGGAACACTGAATCCCATAATATCAGTTTTCGTTGCGATTTCACTTATACGCTGTATTTATACCTGGTTTAACTTTTTAGCTACAGAACGCCTACTTGTGGCCGAGATGAACATTGCGGCTTCCTAATCATCATAAGGCGAGCGCGTAGGTAAAAGAAAGAATGAAAATGTTTTTATTTTTACGCCTAGTTAGACGCACGAAACTTAATTAAAACCTTACACCAAGACCACTTAATACTAAATCTTAAATCATTTTTCTGCTAAACAAAACATAATTAAATTAAATAAGTGGCAACACCGAGTGACCGGGCAAAAATAAATTAAAAATAAAGTTACAATATTTCGAACTCATAGACATAATACTAAGTGGAGCACTACTTATTATTATTTCTATGTTCGAACTCGTCTATTATGGTCGATTACGTCTGTGGCGTACTATCATCTGTCATCTGCAGGTGCGGCCCGGAGATCAAATTGCTGTTGCCCCAACGAAAATAAATTGCCAATAAAGGAATAAAACCCCGTTATCGAGTACCGAAACCGTTATCGTCACCTAAGTGTGAAAATCCTTTAAAAGAGTAAAAACGTGACAATTTTGTGAACAAAATATCGACAGTTTATCCACTAAAATCATTGGTATTCTAAACTATAATGCATTTAGACATATTTATGGAGCATATTTCAATAAAACTCGACATAACTTTTCTAATAATATAGGTACCTTGACATTTTATTTTTATTAATGATTACTTAGTTTCTTTATTATTTGTAGGTAACAAAATAGCATGTTATAAATTTACCAGCAAATATTACTTTTTATGGTCTATGTTTTATTTTCAGAACTAAAATAATAATAAAAAGGAATTGATTTGTTTGAGAAGTAAATGATCTGGTGATTTACGTCGCAGGCTAAATTACCACACACAACGAATTCATCTATACAACGTGTATCAGGAATCTGTATGGTGGTCATATTTAAGGGTGTAGATCAGACCATCAAACTGAACAACTTTCTACCTAGGACCAACATCCTAATCGTGAAAAAATTCTCAGCTGTCCCATACGTTTAGGTCGAGTACCTATTGAAATTTTGTATGGGGCAGCTGATTTTTTTTTCGAAATACGATATGTTCTTACAGAATAGCTCCCCTGTTTAGGGTGTGACATACAGGCTTGTGCACTTTAATCAAGAACAAGTATGTATTATCGACTCTTGAACATAATACAAGATCTTTTTTATTTGAGTGAGTTTTTTTTATCTACCGGACGCTGTGAAAATTACAAATATTTCCGATATCTTTATGTACCGGACGCTATGAAAATTTCAAAATTTCCGATATCAAAGCGATAAGCTTGTGTGTGTATGGAATACGTACTACCTACTATTACTACCCCACTGTTACTACCTAGTGGGCTATGCATTAAGCTAATATTTTAAATGCAATACTAATGCTAATGTTTGGCTGTTGAATAGTAATTGTATACTTAATATAATGTATTTTTTATATTAGCTGTCCATTAGATTTATAGTCATCAACTTTTTTTATAATTGCGTCAAACAAGCTAGGTATTAAAAGACGTGGCTTGTATCTGAAGATTTTTAATTATATTTTTTATACGTTGCTTCAACATATTTTTTGCTTGTAACTTTTTTTATAACAATGACTTAACTTTTTCATGTACAGTGTGTTTAGGCTTAGTTATCAGTGTAATAAGAGCACTACATTTTTAAATTGTAATTTCGTTTTTTTTCTATCGATTTGCAGTTGTTTTGTTTTACGCTTCAAGTCTTTTTAATTTTATTCAATCTGACAAGCAGTCGGTTCTATTCAAATCGTAAAACAGGAACCTTTTGAGGCCGAAAAAAAATCATATCTCTCGGTTTTATTTAATTTTTGACATCCTACATCCTAAATAATGTTCTGGTCTTCGGATAACCCAGTTTTAACATGCAACAGTCCTTCTTCACGCCAAAATGTATTCGTGTAATTATATAATAATGCAGGGGTAATCGAAAAATTTCTGCTAACTCTTAGTTGTGTATATTTAGCGATAAATTTTTTCTATGACATTTTATCTTCCACATTGCAAATCCATCATTATTAATAAAATGAAGAAAAATAATCTTACCGATTAGAGGTCCAACACCCAAGCTGATAGCGCCAGCCAACAGCATGTATAGCCCGTACGCAGGCGGGTACCTCTCTATAGGCACATGTTCAGCCATCACTATGGGCTGGGCGATGTGGACTAGTGACCTCAAGGAACCCAGGATACCCGTGAGGATGAGAAGTGGCGTGTAAGTGGAGAACTGGATGAATACTGAAACACAAAAAGATTAAATGTTAAAATTGGAAAGATCCAAGAACTGGCACTTCTGATAATAGAAGTACTGATAACATAAAATCGTTTCCACACTGTATAAGAAATAGATCAACAGATCGGCGTCAAACTGTATAGTAACAACAGGAACAAACAGTAGATATTACCTATTTGAAAGATATATATTTTGACACTATGCTGTAAAATAATTGGAATAAATTGAACTACGAGTATTATAACGTCTTACATTCGTAATTTAAGGTCAAATTAATTCTTCGTAATTTTAATTAATTCGTAATTTAAGGTAAATCTTACATTCGTAATTTAATTTCGGGCCTAATTTAGGTCAGCCGGTTAATGGGTTATTGTACCTACTCATCATTATGAACAATTTTTATTAAGCGACCAACCGTGAAATCGCGAAAAATTAAAAACAGCTGAAAAAAATCAATCTTACTTGACTAATGTATGGACCAAAAGATTTTTTTCCTCGACTTCTGGTTTAGTCCCATAGTAAAAGATGTTCGTAATGATTAGTACAATAACCCTAAGGCATCGGGAATAAAAAAGTAGCACCATATTATATACCTAATCTAAATACCTTTATAGTTTTATTTATGACTCTTACCAAAACAATAGACACGTGCATAGTACCTACACGTGTCTAAGCAATATCCTGGACTGTTGCGCCTCTAAATTATGAGGCAACCGTCAAGAAAACTGATATCATTCTTAACAAAAGTATGCATGTTATGAATTTTCAATTGTAATATTATTCAGATATTTTAATAAAATGCTATAAAATTAAATGACAGCTCGATATTACCGCGAGCTCCCATAGAAGCAAACAAATATCAGGTTTTAATAAATAAAAAATCTATCTAATAAAAAGTAATTTAGTTAGGTAATATAAAAGTTATAATTATGATTTACATCGGTCTAGCATTTTCACAGGTGTGTTACCAGGCTCCCATTCTAACCAGTCTGAATATTTTACTTTAAATAACAAGATACCAAAATATTTTTTCTTAATTTAAATGAATTACCCATAACTCATTTCGCTTATAAATTAAACATAAATATTATTGACATTAAGTTGAAGTCTGGGTAGCCAAACACAACTTACCTAATAGAGGAAATAATTTTAGATAAAACTGTATCTTACCATCGCATCTTGGCAAATTTTGACATCCGTTTTATTTATTTATTTTTAGGCATGAGAATCCTTATATATTAAATATTATTTATATGAAGTCCTTATTAGTATAACAACGTGGATCAGAAATGCGTGGTTGTATTTAACGATGTGGATCAGTGGGCCGAGCATGAATGTTCTGACGTATCGTCACGATAACGTAAGCAAAATAATAAAAAATACCCGTTTAATCCATAACGACGCTGGTGAAAAGGCGGTGAAAGGGTAAAATAATTTTCTTAAAAAACTTAACAGCTTCTGAAGTCGGTGCTACTACCAAGCATTGAAGAATTAAAGGCCCCGACTTCAGAAGCTGTTAAGTTTTAAGTTTGTTTTGTTTTAAGAAAATTATTTTATACGTTTTAGTTTTTTAAAGTCGGTTTTTACTTTTTTTTTTCTTTATAATTATTTTTCGAATATCAATTAAAAACACATAGAAATAAAATACAAAAAAAATGTCGCTCGTCAGCGGGAACCGCGTTAGCTCGGGAAGAGCTGGTGTACAGAACCTAAAGGCTGCAGCTTCGAGTCCTGTTCGCGGTAGGATTTTTCTATCCACAAAGATATAACAAATTTAAAAAAAGAAAACTTTTACCATCACTTCGATTTCTCCTGTATCGTAGGTAGTTAGAGTTTACAAACATACTTATACAATGTACATATACCTACATCTAGATCTAAAATAACTATAGCAAATATTTGTTCTGCGCGGGAATCGAACCTGCGGCATGTATCGCAGACAACTGATCCCAAAGCTACTAGGCTGACCGGTCCTTAAATTTTTGATGATGATAGTATGCAGATATATCTATGATGCGACAGACCATCAAAAATTTGTAGATAATTTAAAACAGCTTTCAAATACATACACCCCTTGTGTTAAAGTGAATATCATAATAAATATAATATATGTATAGGAATTCAGTCGTACGTTACTTTAATAAAAGATATATATTATAATTATATATATTATTAAAGTAAAGGACGACTCATCGATAAGTTATTTTATTGAACGATTAATGTCGTCTAATGCTATTAAGTTATAAGTATTGGCAAAGACAAATTGGGGGAAAAATATTTTATAAACACTATGATGATTATCTGAAAATTTATCTATTAAGGTCGACGTTTTTATGACCTGCAAATAGTTATTTCGAGTCTAGCTGTATGTGCGTGAGATTTTTGTAGAGCTGTTGATGGGTTTTAGAAGAACATTCGGGTACTTATTTGAGATATAAAAAAGAGCAACGTTCTTAAGTACCTACCTATCAACCTCTGATATTAAACATTTTAAAATAGATAATAATATGGTAATTCTAGACTACATACCATAATAGACATTTTACCAAGAATAATAATGGAATATTTTGTTGTAGGTATTTTATGCGTGCATTTATAATTTTGTTATATATAATTTAGTATCCTTCAATTTTCCATTTATATGTAAAACGGATTTTATGAAGGAAATAATAAAACTAAATGGTGCCCACCTTTTATTTGGGGAACCATTTCAAATATAAATATGGCATTATAAAATTATAAATCCAAATCGTATGGTGTCAAATGTGCTAGTTTTTTTTTGCCTCGTATGAATTGAAAATATGTCATTCCAAATTATAATTTTAAGTTATTTATTGAGACACTTAAATTCCCATTTACATCATGTTATGTTAATTTGAAATCACGTGCATTTATTTATATACATTATTAAAATTATACACTTTGCATATTTTAATGCGAGGAGGAGCGATAATGTGTTTCTTAGACAACTTCATTTAGTGGGACTGTGGATTGTCAAAACCCAGGTTTTTCCCTGGTGTTCGGTGGCGTGATGAGTTGTATAAAGCGAGAAATTGATCACAAAAAATGACGGTGCAAAGGGCACACACTCCAGAGGCGCGGATATGTAAATGCTGCAACAATAATCTTCAAGTGGCAACCGCAAGGCAGAAGAAGACCTGGCCACCCAGTATATAACATACTGTTTTTTTTTATTGCCCAGTTGAAATTCTCCTTGAATTACTTCGTCGCGGGGGGATGCCGACGGAGGAGCATTCTTACCGGCGAAAACCACCGCGGTATTCGGCCTCTGCCTATGGCCGTGAGAGCAGGGGGCTTACCACCAACTATTAAGCAGGGCAGAAATTAAACTGCCCAGACATTTCCAGTATGAGCTGATCTCGCACTGTATAGGCTTTTCATATAATGAAAGGTCAGCTTATACTGGACTGGAGAGCTCGTAGTTAGCCCCTTGGACTCCCCTAAGTATTCACCGCTCCCGCGACACCGGGCTCGTCCCGCTGGTTGTTTCAGCGGGACTCTTCGCCCCAACGACGCATTATAATTATGTAGATTAAGGCAGCTGGACTAACGTGCAGTCATTTAAAGGGAGACGGCGCAAGACAAGGAAAAGTGACGAAAGTTCGTGAAACCGTGCACCAGTGAGGTGCCTTAGGATAACAACAACAAAGCCTTGTCATGTAACAATCTATTATTTTTTCAGAATAAACCTAAAACATTCCAATTTCAAGAGTAGTTATCGTGACGCTGATCTTAAAAATGCCTTACTCATGAAGTGAGTAAGCAATTTTTCCAATTCGTATAACATTCGAATCAAAAATCACTTACCGAATCTGAATATTGCCGTAAATAGGGCGCCGCTGAAGAACATATAACGGCTGTTCATCCTGAAGAATTGCCCCGCCACGCCCAAGAAGAGCCGTGCTGACATATCCATAGCTCCGCCTACCGCTATTATGTTCGCTATCTCTGCCTGCAAAATAATAAAATTCTATAAGAATTGATTCTAAATTGACGTAGCAATTTTTTTGGGATTTTCTCATAAATACGGAATTCTCAGTAGAATTGCTCGAGCTGTGTAATTGTTAGGGAAATAGGTAAACTCACATCCTACTACATATCGCTCTAATAATAAACGACGAATACAGTTATATCTAGCTTAGCAACGGTCCTATCCGAAAACCAGCGCTGTGACATTTATTTTATCTGTCGCAGCATATGCTGAGATAGGGGCCATTTTTAATCTAGTACAGAATTTATTATTTTATTTTTTGTTACTAATATTTTATTGATTTCTCTCTGTATGTTATTTTCTGTGCGAATCCTAAACAATTTATTTTTTCTTTCTTTCTTTCTTATAAATCCATTAAGTTTTCTTATCAGGGACCTATTCTGTAAGAACATCTCGCATCTCGATTCGTATCTCACTCTTATTATCGGTTGGTGTTTGAAGAATTGACATACTATAATAAACGTGTAACTTATTAACAAGAGCTGTGAACATGACTATACAACACGTTCACAGCTCCGTTACTAATTATTGCATGTTAATTCGTCAATTCTTTCGACGTAATTGATAATTACTATTTTACTTTTTTTTTCTCTCCCATGTGTCTGTTATTTTTTTGTTTAAAGTTTTCTCATATCTTATCTTTTTTTTTTCTCTCATGTGTTATCACTGTCCGCGCTGAATAAATATATTTTCTATCTTTTCTTTTTCTTTCTAAATATCAACCGACAATATGAGTGAGATTCGAATCGAGATGCGATATACAGAATAGCTTTTCGGAAATGGGAGAAGATATCACTGCTTGAAGTTGCGAACATAGGAAGATCGAAATTATGCATTCGGAGTAAATATACTTGGAGAGCCAACAGCTATGATTCTACCCAAGCGTATTGACAACACACTTCTTTTACTTGGTTTCAGATAAAAAAAACACCAAATCACGTGCGTGCGTCGCGTTTCAGATCATCAACAAACTAAGTTCAGATTTTTTGTGGAAAGAAAAATTCGACCGCGAGTAGGACTCGAACTGCTACGTTCTGCTACGTCCTGCTACGTTCTGGTTCAATATACCAGCTGCTCCTGTGAACCGAGCTATCGCGACAAAAAAATCATTATCATTATCATCAATCATCATTTTCTTCCCACAAATAATATAATTAGTAAATCGCTACGCAAGCGAGCATTTCCAATATAAATTAAATTAACAGATAACTTTTATGGAGGTAAACGACCGTTTTAGTATTCAACGTTTGTTACACAATATATTGTTGGTAAACATGGTCTAATTCATAACCATTTTTTACTAAGAGGCTCAAAGTCCATAATTTCAAAATATAACTTTTGTAATATATTTTTTAATAAAACAAAGTAGATTAAGATATAATCACCCAAAAAAAGAAAACATTAAAAGCACCTTTCAGCTTAATATTCATTCTAAGGCTAAAAATAAAAAAGAAACTCACCTTACTGAGATGTTTTTTGTCCAAAAATAATGGCTCCAACGTGAAAAATGTGAGGTCAGAAAAGAAAGTTAATGCCAGTCCGAATATAATATTAACGTAGACTAAGTCCTTGAGGAGGGTTAAATCAAAGAATTCCGCTATCGTTTGCCTGAAAAGAAAATTAAATATCATTGTAAAATATTTTAGAATACCCCTATTGCCTCGTATAGTATTAGCTGTGTTATAGCAGAAGTTGTATTTTTTACTTTAAAAAAATGCAATCTGAATTAGTTATAACAATTGATGGTATCAAATTACTACTACAACGGTCCCATCAGAATACCAGCGCTGTGACATTTTCTATTTCTAAATGCCACAGCATTATGCTGAGATGGGAGCCATTTTTGGTCTCGTTCAGGTTGTTTTGACTATTGTTTTTCTATTGTTATTTTTTATGTTTTCTTTGTTGTTTTATTTTTGTACTTTTTATACTTTTATTCGTTCCTGGCGAGTCCAGAATAAAAATGTTTTCTTTCTTTCTTTCAAATGTCAAATGTCGAATGCAAGTAATAATACAAGAATGCCTATAAGTTTCCTTTTTTTACTAATGCAATAACTAACTACAAACTTTTTCGTAATGTCTGATTTTTCCCTTTGGTTGTGACTAAAGATCTACTACTATGCCAAATATCAGCATTGCAGGATTATTGGAAGTACAGTAGAATATAGAAATCGATGAGCCGCACTTCGATTTTTTTCCGATGTTAACTCAAGCAGTATAAAGAAGTAGAAACTTATTTGTGGTTCGAATATCTCCGGGTATGAATTTTAGTGTAATAATTTTCTGGCTTTTTACGTTTGTTATGTTTTGTGTATGCGTGCTATTGTGATTTTGGTGTCTCGTGTGAAAAAAATAATATTTTTTTTCTTTCTTTTCTTTGTCGTAATACGTGTCTCCATTGCAAAGTTATAGGGAATATTAAAAAGTGCTCGAAATGTTTCCTATAATAGGTAGTGCGACAGTACCCGCAGAGTCATTCTCGAACTTTAGCCCGGCCACTACCGTGGCCCCAGTTAAGTTATGATACAGTATATAGAATAGTACCTAATTATGGTCTAAGGCCTGACTTTGGCTGACACAGCGTGCTAATGAGATTATAGGCAAAGCTGTAGGTATATAAGAAGCTCCGTGATAAATAATTGCAAATCACAAATTTCGAGATAAGCCTGGTAATGTGTTATAAACGGGCAGTCACGATTGTGCTTTTAATTTAAATTAAACATTTATATACAATATCATTTGAAATGGCTTGCCAGTCATCAGTAATTCATATAGGTAATTATGTATATTGCTCCTAATAAAAACAAGAATTCAAATACAGCGAATATTATTTATTTTCGGCTGTAGCCAAATGACAAATCAAAATGTATTTTTTTTAAATCTCTTTCCTAGCGTTGGTTTGTATTATTATTTGAGTCTATTTTTGTACTTGACATTATGTAATCTAAATCAAGTATAATTTGTGTAATCTAAATATAGTCTAATGGTATAAATAAATAAATAAAGTATGCATAAATGTATATAAATGAAGCTACCGATAAGGACAGACAAACAGAATTTAAATATTATATTATGCTAAAAATATCCCCGTCTAATGGTAGGTATCTATAATTTGATATAATAATAAAGAATGCAAGAAGGGTGCGCCGCATACATAAATTTCTGTTCACTCGACAACCTTAATTTTTTATCTAGATGTTGATATTGGGTTCAACACAATAGTTTCGATTAGGCTAAGGTTAGACCTAACGATTTCTCGATAGCCATTTTCCCCCTTATTCCAAAAGATGGTATAATACAAGTCTTTAAAAACCCAGGTTTTAAGATAGTCTCTCAAAGTCAAAATCAAGTTTTTTATTTCAACTGGGCCTTTGCAGGTACTTTCAAAACGTCGTGATTCTAGGTGCACGATTCCAAGCACGGCTCTTTTTTATATGACTTTAGAAAGTGACTGATATATTTAAAACCTGGGTTTTAATAGACTTGCTTAAAACCATGTTTTGTAATAAGATGGTTTTAGTTTTAAAAGATCGCTAGGTCTTTATATAAAACTATTTAAGTCTTCAGATTTTTTTTTTAATTATAATTTATGGGGAAGCCAGAATCTCATCTCAAATTAATTTCTATTTTTCACAAATCCAATTTCAATCGAAATGTATCAGCAATAATAATTATAATAACAATTCTATTTTATCCGAGGAAATAAATCTTCGACTCAAACATTCTTCTCCAACAATCTAATATAAAATAATCCTCAATTACAACGTACCATTTTCCTTCCTTGTTCTTAATAATCGGCATTGGTTCCGCAGCGATATTCCCAAAGTTGCCCAAACTCGACACCGAGGCAGCTTTGTACAAATTCTCTCTGTAGACATGATCGCTAGAATCGAATCTGCTATCTATCCTTCCGTCTGTTGGGATTAAGACCACTGGTATGCTTAATCGCCTGGAATCGGTTAATTTCGACACAAATAGTAATTCGGCGCCCTTCTGACGATTTTCCAAGCAATTGATTCGATATAGATTCTCGGCAGATTTTGCGTTGTCTGATGTATTTAGTCTGGGCGTGGTTTTGGTAAAATCGAACTTTTCCTTATTTTCTTCTTTGGCTGGTGTAGGTGGTATTACTGGAAATTTATATAAATCACTGTTAGCATCTATTGAATAAGCTTCATCTCAAAATTTACAATGAAAATGATATATAATATATATCTAAGTATTTGATTATGATACAGATTCAAAAATAATTCAGATTTTTACCAGAAATAAGAAATGCACTGTCTCAAATAAAACATTAAGATAAGATTAAGTACCAACTTGCTAAGTTAACAAAGAAACCAAGTAACAGAAGAACTGAAACCTGAACTGCATTTCTCTAGCTTTAAGAGAAGCTTAAAATAATACAGTAAGTACGAACAGAAAAGGGGAAAAAATTTGCAAAAACTTCAGCCTTAGTAGGTACTTATATAGATAATAATATAGGTACATAAACTTACAAACAATTTTCTCGCAAGGCTTCAGCTGCTTCACCATATGCCATTTCACAGGATGCATGACTAGAGCCCCAAATATACTATGTGACGATATTGCGCACAGTATCGCAAGCGTTCCTCTGAATCCGTACTCCGTTATCGTAAACTTGATAAACAACGGGTAAAACATCGTTGTCATACCAATTGAAGCTTTACACAGACTCAAATAAAGCACTTTTTTCTTTGTGAAATAACTGTTGAAACTTGTATATGCGACAGGTATGAGTAGCCCCATTCCCACCCCATGGAGGAAGCCATTTGTTATGATCAGTTGCGTCGTAGATACTACGAATATAGCAAGGAAAGACGCTAGTGTGTATATGAATGCTCCTATTAAGCCAACTTGTCTTAGAGATAACTTCTTCAAAGCTATATTGGCTGAGAATCCTGAAACAAAAGAAAAATATATTGAAATTGATGACCGCAATCGCACAACGATGGAGAGTGTGGATTTTAGGGTGGTAAGTTTAGTTCCCATAAGATCAATATTTGGTCATATAGGATTAAGTATTTATTATAATCAACGTCACAGAAGGTCTTAATGAGAGACTATACGAAGATCTTATTGTGAGGTTATGAGTGTCAAAGCAATTAAAATTGTAACAATATCAATGGAAATTTCACTAAACCTTGTCCCAGGGCACTTTTAAGTAGAAGGGCAAAATCAGAAAGGCTCTTTTCGTTTTCCATAAATTTCATTCCTTACTTTGAATAAGTTGACGACCTATTACTAAATGGTTATAGATATAAAGATATTTTTATTTAGCAAATATGGGTGCTACAAAACACGGTAACATAAAACCTAACCGTCAAAAAACCCAGACTTCAACTAGAAAAAGAGCTGTAACTTTTGAACGGCTGAATTGATTTTCATGAAATATAGCTAAGATGATAGGTACCCGATTAAACTAGCTTTCAATTAAAAAAACTGCATTGTAATAAGTCCATCTGTTTTGGAGCTACAATGCCACAGGAATATACACAGATACACACTACAAACTTATAACAACCCTCTTTTTTTTCGGGGGTTAAAAAGAAAAAGAAACGTCTTCTAATCTTCATTATGAACAACTTTTACCATCGAAACAAAGCTGAATTTGGGAAAAAAATAATACATAAAATATTATGTTTTAAAGACCTCGACTTTTATTATTAGAAAGAAAGAAGAAAAGAAAGAAAAGAACATTTATTCGGCACAGACACATTGACAACATAAGAGAGAGAAGATAAAAAAAAAAAAAAAAAAATTATATAAATAACACACATCGAAGTTGACAATTATGAAAATATTTTTAAATAGGTATATGCTGTCAAGCATGCCATGCCGAAAGGGTAGCCAGCTCAGCATTTGCTGGGTATTTAGGTATAAGTACCACTGAAAAATAATAGTAAAAATTCTCAGAAACGCACTTAACGCCTGCACACATTTGAAAACTCTATCGCGCCACAATTAGTTGCTTTCATTTAACAAAAGAACAAACTTAACATTAAAATACTATGTATCATACAGATTTAATATTGTACCTAACTAATACACAAAAATTTATGTCAGTTAAAACTGAAGGCTAATTCACGTAACTAAAAAAGTGCAGTTGCCGCGCAGTTACAGTTAAATGTTGATCAAAACAACACATTTGGTATTCGCTTAGCTTCACTGAGATACGCTCCCGTCAAGTTCGAGCGTCACTGCAATATGATCGGCGCGTCATAAAATTACGTGAATTATTAGTCCTCTGGTTTCAATTACACAAAATGCGTTAATCATGTAGGTTAGTTTTTAATTTGGTAACCACACAGGTTTTGTCTAGTTACCTCAAAACAAGTTCTAATAACTCACATTTATATTTGATTGGCAGTAAATTCTAGTTGTAACGAAGACGTTCAGTAAAAACTGGATTTAAGTACAGAAAACGCGTTCTAACTAAATACGAGTTTTCACTGTAACATATATCTATAACAAATCAAAATAATGTCCGGAAAGAATGTTATATATACTCCACAAAAATAAAAAATACATTGTAGATTCCGCATCAGTTTATCATGGGTCATAATCTTAATAGAATCGAATGTTCTAAGCTGTATTTAGAACATGATTAATTATTCACTATATTCAGCTTACGTTACAAGTCAACATAAAAGCAGATTTTTCGATATTTTATAGTAGATATTTATGGATATGCAGAAATTTTATTGATGTCTAAATGTGTATACTCTAGGGACAAAATGTTCTTTACAGTATTAAAATATCTTTACAAAAGTAGATTTTGAAATACAAAATAATAAAGGATTTATTTAAATACAGTATGGACATCGCGGCGTGAGATAAATATGTTTTAATTATAATTTTATTTCTTCATAATAATTGATCCTCAGATGAAGAACCCGCTTACGCTTAATTAATCGTTTGCTTTATCTTTCGTGTCATCTTGGAAATGGATTCAAAGAAAAAATATTAGAGATGATAAGTTTTGTAATATAAAAAGCTTTTATACCGATCACTATTTTTTATTTTATTTATTTAGATATGCGATTTATTTTTATATTATTTTAATACTTTTTCCAACCAACTGTAGAATATCCACGTGCTATGATTTCTGTAATATTCAGAATACCTATTCAACATGATATCAGCTGAAAATTAACTCCTCAAAATAGGTAAACTTCGCCTAATTTTAAGTTGCTAAACAACTCATTTAGAGCAAAAGCTGACAAAATTAAAGAAAAGCGTGGACTTTTAAAAAATTGCATCATAGTTTCACACTGATTTCACTTTGTTGGAAATTCTTGGTTGGCACGGAAATACAAAAATTCTTTCGCAAAATACATGCAGCATTCCGTGTTGACACCAACGTTACAATCCCTCCTCGAATTTTCGAGCAACAGTAGCTTTAAAGTTTAGATTTTAAGAGAACAAAATAATAGTAGGTAGATGACGTTTCATGAAATGTTTAGATTTAAAAGGTCTTATAATAAAACTAGCGACCCTTCCCCGGCTACACCCGGGTGCAATTTCTGTATTATCCTAACATTAAATATGAAAGAGTGATTCAAGAGGAATCTTTATATGTATAATACATACATATAAACATTCCTCTTGAATCACTCTATCTATTAAAAAAAACCGGATCAAAATCCGTTGCGTAGTTTTAAAATCTAAGCATACATAGGGACAGACAGACAGCGGGAAGCGACTTTGTTTTATACTATGTAGTGATTAGATAAGGTGATTGGTTGAATGAATGAACAACTTTTACTATGATATCAACACTGATATCAGGAAAAAAAATATCTGGTTTTCCATACAAATCATTTAACAAAATGTATGGAATAGCAGTTTTTTTTTTTTCGCGATTTTACTATTTTTCCCATAGTAAAAGTTGTTCATTATTATGAGTACAATATTCTTTTTGAAAATGTCAATTGTTCATTGTCATCCTGTATACTTACATAATTATATTATGTATTACAAATATATACTCGTCAAAACAAAATAAGGGCCACCTTATATTTTTGATCTTCTGGGCAAATTATGAGGTTCCTAGGTTTCTAAGTTGTAAAATTCATTGTAATGATTTGTTTTTAATGAAATGGGCTTAAATTTTACACAATCCACAGAAAAGAAAAACAATTTTTGACGAGTATATATTTTCGTAACATTAAGTAACGGTGTTATTTAAAACCTAGTCCCATTATAAAAAATATAAAATATGCTTTGAAAATTGGTCTTGTTATTAGACTTTAATCGCTAAGAGCCTATAAAAAAAAACATGGATAGTTTCTCGAATACATAAAAAAAGTTTGGTTACATAATAATCTATACAAACTAGATTCGGAATAGCCGACACTCGGTGACTAATAATAACCAAATGTTACAAGGAACTTCAGTTATAATAATTATAATATTTGAACATACGTGAAATACCTAGATCTTGTTCTCAGATAATTATAAAGTCGTTACACAATTATACATTTACAAAACAAATATATATTTTTGAATGTAATAAGTAACGTATTATTAAAATAATTATATACCTACCCACCTATTTAAATCTGAACTTCTCAATCTAAAATATGCATTGTAACTGGTCTATAATCGCTAAAACTAGAACAAGAACCTTTAGGATCGTAAATACATAAAAAACCTTGTGTACGCTAACTAGATTAATAATAATCAAATGTTACAACCAAATTGGTAATAAAAAGCCACTTAATGTACACTAAACAAAACTTTTAAAATTAAATATAAATTTTTATGTCTTATTTTTTAAACATGACATAAAAATTTATGGTCTTTTAGAAAACTGATCTCCTTAATTAAGTACCTACCTACGTGGAATGTTAATAGTATGGTAATAAAAAAATAAAAATAAAATGCATTTTTGTTTGACATTAAAAACGAACGAATGTGGCTATATTGTACGCATTTGCTAACCAAACTGTTGTAGGAAACTTTGAGTATCTAGAACGTAGGAAAGTAACCTTTAGGGCAGATTTTTCAGTCACCAGAAAACTTTATCTTTAGCTTTCATTTTGAATTTTTGTCGGCATTTTACAAAATCTATAAACGTCAAATTAATTCATTGGATAAAACATTATCTGGCTGTTGATAGATTTGAACTAAACGGGCAGATTAATGAGACTTTTAAATTATATTAATGTGTTTTAAATATAAGATTTATTTTTATCTTTTGGTTAATTATTCTTGACTTTCATCATATTCTGATATTTTCACAAATCCATGTACAAATGCGAAGTTTCGGTTTGTTACTGCTTTCTAATTTTGCATGTAGGTTTGAAATAAGTGATCATGTAGGTATGCACTTTTTCTATCGTAAGGGCCATAGTGCACTAACTACTGTCTGCAGGAAAATCGCATGTTTTTGCGTTCGTTATTCACTTTTTGTAAACAAAATGTAGCCAACAAACGCAAAAACGCGCGATTCTGCTGCAAAAATTAACTAGTGGGCACTACTAGTTGGCCCCTACGATTGAAAAAATGCATATAATGTTGACTTATTTCAAACCTACATGCAAAATTAGCTCAATATGTTAATAGGAAGTGGAATAAAAATTAATTATTAATTGGGAATGACATACATCAAACAGCCAATTAAGTAATGCAAGATAAATAAAAGCTGGTTATAAATATTATAGTTTAAAAAAAAATATACAACACGCTTTAGTCATCCAAACTGAACGTGTATGCAAAATTTCAGCTCAATCGGAAACCGGGAAGTGGGTCAAATTTAACTTCCAAGATTTTCTTAGATAGTAAGTTACAGGTGAAGCTAATAAAAGCGTGTTAAAATAAAACTCACGGTCTCAATTTTAAACAAATCGAATCGTGGGAAGATCACACTTTAAGCTGAGATTTTATTTCCTTTTATAATTTCGATGACCGTGAGTACGGTTAACTACTACATCTCACACACACACACATCTAGACCCGGAACAACTATGTATAGGCCATACACATATTAGTTCCGTCCGGGAATCGAACCCGCGACACGTAGCGCAGAAAACCAATCGCTCAGTAACTGCGCCTACCGTGCCGTCAAACAATTTTGAAAAAATTTAAACAATTTTGTTTCATGATTCAAGAATATGCAACGATTTAATTAAAATGCTATATTTACCAGCAATGGCTAAAGTGACTTGAAATACTCCAAAGACCAGTGTGACCGCTGCTGTGCCTACTCCTAATTCATCCAAAAAGTCGTTATATATGAACCCAAATACTGGCTGGTGAGCTGTACCGGCAATCTGAAAAAAGAAATATTACGTCCAAATTTTGTTTTTATTTTCCAAAATGGAACAAGAACAGAGTGTAACCTCGGAAGTCCAATGGTTACTTTTATGGCTTATGGGCCGTGTACACGTTGGCGAATAGATGCGAATGGAGACCATATGGAGGCAAACACGAACATGTGGACGGCGCATTCACATTCGTCAATGTTGGGTGTCATTCATCTGCTATGCGTCGGCGTCGGCATCGTGAACTCGTAAGTGCACGCAAATGCGCCCTCCACGCGTTCAAGTTTGTCTCTATTCGCCGAACGCTTAGAGGGCCTTCAGATAGTCGCTTAGCAAAGCACATTATAGTGCGGCGAGTGACGCATCATCGCCAAGATGCGAGTTTTGTTTAGAAATAAATCATAAAGATTAATAAAATCCGTTAGACCCTGGGCCCTCGTTATGACCACTGTGAATTAGTAATCTTTCTCATGAAGAAGAAATGACACGACTGATGAAAAAGTTAGTATAAAGGTATAAACGAAAAGTTTATAAAGTTATGTCAAGCTTACGTCAAAAAAGTGGTTAAAATGCCGTTATTATTAAGCAGTGTTTATTAGTAAGGGGATTATAGTAAAGTGTATCGTGGTAGCCGTTTATTTGCAATATACGATTCCACTTTCAAAGCTCACACAATATTATGAATAATACAATATATTATAAATAAAACTTTAAAGTACCTACCTATAGATAAAGATTACATTATGTGCTTTTCTAGTATCGACATAAGACACTAGAAAAGCAAAAATGTAATCTTTATTGTAAAATACTAGTTTTATTTTCTGTAAAACGTATATAATATTCTAGTACCTAAATGATAATATGATTTATTAGAATACATATACGTTTTACAGAAAATTATCCATTACATTTTATATGAATTCTTGTGTAAAAAAATCTTTTAAATGTGCTGCTGTAAAATTTACATATTGGCACTTTAGCCATTTTACTTTTCCACAACCGACGTAATTTTTTTTTACCTCCACCTACGCAATTCCATTTAATTTAAATATCACATTAAATCAATCTATTTATATTCATGTCATGCTATAATAAATCTATTTTAGCCTAATTTATTTGTTCTTCTTATAATATGTCGCTTTTACATGCAAATTCACACAATAATGTATCGTAACATAAACATTTAAGTTTTAAATTGTACTTTATTAAAAACAATTTTTATTCCTTGTAGATTAGGTATTATATTTGCAAGTGATAGATACATATATTAAAAATTTACATTTTAATAGAACATAATTAAGAAACGGTTTTAAGAGTCGTGTCATCGACCATCGCGTAATCCTTGAAGTTGGGCGAAGTGGTCTACGCAACATTTTAGTTCCTCCATTTGTGTACGCTTCTATTTCAAGATAGATAAAAATAATTTTGGTACTTAATAATCTATATCAGAAATATAAAATAAGCAAAATTACTTAACCACCAAGTTGGGCTACATATCTACATATTCGGAATCAGCGAATTTTTTTGAATCGATCTTTTTAGGTAGCTTTGCAATCGAAGCAGTTTTATGGGTTACTGAAATGCCACTAATTTGCTTCAAATGCAATGCTACTCGTACCTAAATAGATAAATACAGAAAAATTCGCTGATTTCGGAATGTATGTAACTCAATGTGCCCAATTTGGCGTTAAGTAATTTTGCCTTTCTAGTGACGAATTATAGAGAAAAAATATTTGATTTTTATTATGTTTGTTTGTAATGGATAAACTCAAAAACAACTGGAGCGATTTTAAAAATTCCTTCACCAGCAGAATGCTATATTATCACTGAGTGACATAGGCTATAATTTATAAAAATATCACGCGGGCAAAGTCGCTGGCGGAAGCTTTAATTTATAATTACATTATAAAGTACCAAAAGAGATATAGCTTTTAATTTTTTTTTAGAGTCAGCCCTTTCTTATATCTTTCCTATTTCGTGGGTAAGTACAGTTTACAAACATACACGTTAATATTTTTTAATCCGTAGGTTGTAGACAAAAGGCAGCTAAAGCAAAATACCTAAGTTTCTGACTTCTACTCTTATAAGATCAGAAAAGGGACCTTACATCCTTACTGAATTATTAATGCGAAAGTAATTCTATCTGTATGTAACTTTTTCACGACTAAATGGCTGAAACCGATCTTTATGAAATTTGACAAGGAAATTGTGGGCATCTTGAGGAAGGATTAAGTTTTTTCTTTTTTGATTAATTATGTCATTCTATATCCATGCGGACAGAGTAGTAAGTTGTTGACTGATTTCTAGGTTTCAATGATGTGAAGAAAAGTTTATTCGCGGTTGTGAGCTCTGAAAGCTTTAATTAGAAATATATTTTATTTCATATACTTTTGTGTTTATAATAGCTAGAGGATCTCACAAATTAACTAACAAGCTTAACAAAAAGTCACCGAAACCCAATGGAATCCTAAAAAGAAAAGAGAAATGCGTAAAGAAAATAAGAGAAAGAGCTAGTAATTCTGACCTAGGAGTTTTTCGAGTACAAACGAGGTTTCCAAGGAAGAGGGAGTACTTATTCGATATCAATTTCTACTTGTACCTTAAGCCTTTTCTACGACAGATAGAAAGTCAACAAAATGATCCTTTATGGGCCCCATTTTTCCATTATGAGGTACGGAACCCTAAAAAGCATCGACACGTCAAAAAGAATGAACATGCCTAGACCTAGCTAAGACGTATCATCGCACGTGCTTAATGATGGACAGCATTGACGGAAATAATGTCTGACATTCCCAAAATTAACCTTGAAATTCCAACAGGTTAACACATCTTAGAAAAATATGGTGCAACATCGTATTTACTACTAATTCAAATAATTATGGGTTAATAACCTTGAACGCTAAGTTCTTTAACTTAAAAAAAAAGTTTCTGCCTACATATTATACTATGTTGTGTTATAATATGGATAGCGGATTTACATGCTGAGCGACTATGCGTGCGACAGTCTTATTAAGATCGAATAGTCTTGAGCGATGTTCATAAACGGACAAACAAATGTTTTATTTGAGGTTAGTTGACTTTTATCGTATTTGTTTATTGTTTTAAAAGAAGTAGATTACTGAACTAAATGCCTATGAAAATAAGTAGAAGTAGAAATTATAATTTTGCATAGATAAGACATTTGACTGCCAGACAGCAGACGCAGTAGAAAATTGATTATATGTCGGTCAAATAAGTGAAAAAATTATTATAATAATTTCCGTTAATTATGTAAAATATATGATAAATTAATTCTTTATTAAGTTTATTTTTTTATATTGAACATGCTTGCGAATGTGGACTAGACTTGAGAATCGATATTTATTAGGTTTAATACTGTCACTTTTCGCTTTTTTTTTTTATAACTTTAACATAGATCATGGTGAACCTAGCATATAATGATTTTAATTAAAACAGTTATGAGTAGAATAGAATTTATCTTTATTTCATGTAAACCAGATACAGGCACTTATGAAATGTCAAGACTCTAGGTGTGCGGTTAAAAATAGTAGGTCCTATAGAGAAGAACCGGAAAGAAACTTCATGGAAACTCTTTTAAAATAATAGTCTACAAAATTGATTAATACAATGTTGTGGTAAGAGCCGCGAGAATAATGTAATTTAATGTGAATAGGATAATAATGATTTGCCTCTGATTAAGATTGCCATGGCAGTTACAAGCTGATCAGTTCCGGTACAGACATATTTATAAGTATATTATTCATAAGCTTCCATGAAGCTGAAATATACCTACATATAACTTATCCGTCAAAAACCCCCCGACTCCAATTAGAAAAAGAGCTGTAACTTTTGAATGGTGTATCTGGTTATCTATGTATCTGTCTCGTATCGTAGCTCCAAAACGGATGGACTGATTTCAATACAGTTTTTATAATTGAAAGCTAGTTTAATCGGGTATCATCTTAGCTATGTTTTATGAAAATCTGTTCAGCCGTTCAAAAGTTACAGCTTTTTTTCTAGTTGGAGTCGGGGGTTTTTGACAGTTAAGTTAGGTTAGATTATTTTCGTATTTATAATATTGTTTTCCAATAACAGTTTAGTAGTTTGGTTCGGTAGATTCAAAATAATTATTGCAACGCATGAGATAATGTCTATAGATATAATAACATTATATTTGTTTTAAAACTAAATAAAACGCTTCTGTCATCCAAACTAAACGTGTATGCAAAATTTCAGCTCAATCGGAAACCGGGAAGTGGGTCAAATTTAACTTCCAAGACTTTTTTACATAGTTAGTTACAAGTGAAGCTAATAAAAGCGTTTTAAAAAAGTAGGCAGCTTTAAGTTCCTAAGCAAAACGATTAATTTGCTACCCACTTGATCTATTCTCAGCTTATAAAACAACATTATTTTGCAGGTGCTGCATGACCACCGTACAAACGGGTTTTGTCTATGGAAGAATAGACATAATGACAGATTGTAGAAATATTTCTACTCTTTGGTAGAATTTGGTAGAATAAAGAATAACTACATCACTAATACAATCACTTCCCCGTTGCTATGGGAAGAATATTTTGTAAGAGCTTTTTCTGTCCTTGGAAGAAAATAATGGTCATGCTATGGGTGCTGGTAGACATACCCTTCTTCAAAATGGAAGACTCATAAAATAAGAGTCTCCCATTTTAAAGACGGCCTATGTATAATGTGTAAGTCTAACCACTTATCGTCTTTGTAAAGAAAACATGTTTCTTGCAAATTAAATGCTTTTTAGGGTTCCGTACCCAAAGGGTAAACACGGCACCCTATTACTAAGACTCCGCTGTCCGTCCGTCCGTCCGTCTGTCACCAGGCTGTATCTCATGAACCGTGATAGTTAGACAGTTGAAATTGAAATTTTCACAGATGATGTATTTCTGTTGCCGCTATAACAACAAATACAAAAAAAACAGAATAAAATAAATATTTAAGGGGGCCCCATACAACAAACGTGATTTTTTTGCCGTTTTTATAGATAAAGGTACGGAACCCTTCGTGCGCGAGTCCGACTCGCACTTGGCCGGTTTTTTCTATAATGCTGAATGTCTAAGTTTAAAAAATAAATACACCCACTTAAAACTCATAGTTTAAAAATAAACTAGTGGGTTAGTGAACTCAGCCAGTGCGCCGGCACCGGTGACCGGGCCCGTTACTGGTGTTAGAGATGGTCAGTTGGTCACTCCAATTGTTAGTTATCGTAGATTTGTTACCCCTGACCATTGGCCGATCGTTCGGGCCAGTGCGAGGACGAACGAAGAAGTGTTTGGGTCATTGTGTGGAGACGGGATTAGTTAAATAATTAATATACAGTGTTATTTGTAACTCAACGGCAATGCTTTAAGGGGTGAAATTACTAATCAATATGAACAACTTTTACTATGGGATCAACCCTGAAATCACGAAAAAAAAGAATACTTTTCAAGATCAACATTGCTACATAAAAATGTATGAAAAGATTGAATATGTTTTCGGGATTTCAGGGTTGCTCTCTTAATAAAAGTTGTTCATATTGATGAGTACTTTCAGCCCTTAAAGCATTGCCGATGAATTACAAATAACCCTGTATGTACACGGTAGGAGAAGTACGATACCGTGTGTATTTTCTCTTACCACGTTAAGCCGAATATTTATGGTTACAGCATAGCTTCATTGATTTTTTAATAGACACGTGTTAGGCATTTATATTTTTTGCATATTATCTATAAATTCGAACGTAGAACCCCCGTTGTGAATGATCAAATATTTATATGTACATATTTTATATTTTATTTGCATAAGAATTCTATTAGGCTCGACATCGAGTACTTTTTATTAAATTTTATTGAGGTGTAATGTAAAACATATTTTCCTTGTATCCATTTTTAGACTAAAACTTGAACAAATAATCTATATTCAGATTTTTTTCTATTACGCACGTTTATATGTATTATAATAATTTATATAATTATAATTATTTTGTAGTAAATAACCGGATCGACACATAGGTATATGTATAATGTAGGAGTAACTTCCGTAATTTTTTGTCGTTATGTTATTAGAAACCACGCTACCATAATATCTAGGTAGTATTTATTTATAAGTACTATTAATTGTAAATAGTATTTTCAATCTTATACTTTAGTTATATTTTGACGAAATATATTATGTTAGTTTTGGACAGGCATTATGTATACAGTTACATCTTAATTACAGTCTGTCAGTTAGTTGTATTTACATGTCACTCAAAATTATTTTAGATCTTAAATCAAGTACTGACAGATAGCTTATTTAAAATTAATTAATTAAAATTAACTAGACAAAATCATTGAAGTCTGTCGCGATAAATTACTTTCAGTCTTTTAAGTTTCGCTTTGCTAAAATAAAGGCTCGGTAGCATTGACATATTTTAAAAATTGATTGTAACGATTGAGTAGGATTTACAAAAAAAAACCTCTTACAAATAAAATATATATATCAAGTTATGACGGGCATTTCACGTTTTAATAAAAAAAAAATGACGTATAAGCATAACATAGCTATAAACAGTATATGTAAGGAGAAAATATACGGAACCTCGACATTTTCTTAAATTGAATATTGCATTTTAAGTGTGCGCTGCGCTTTTTAGAACTGCACCGCCACGTACTCGCGCTTGCCTTTTCAATAAACAGCGAAACATATTTTGGAATAATATTAATCCAAAAATGTTTTTATTTAATGATTTCTTAGTTTTTTTTTCTAATTATGCCATGTGCTTACTTTTCATTATTTTATCATAAACTAATTTTTATAAATTATAGAACCATTAATAATACTTTTACACAATTACTAGGCCTAGGTATTTTTAAGAAACAAGTGTTTTGTCGGAACCTGATCGCATTTTTTAATTCAGTAAAAAAAAATGTTTTCCGAACATAATCGATATTTTGAAAGATTTTTAGATTTAAACGCATGTGCAAGCAATGGTAATCCTTTTGACTAGTCTACGAATTTATAAAGAAAAAAAAACCAGGACTAAGCAAGCGAACATTAAGGAATTCCTGAATAATTCACAAAATATTTAAATAAAAATAAATTATAATTTTACTTACAAATATGACAGATAGTCCAACGCAGATGGCGTACCCCCAGCCGCCCTCTGGGGGCACATATTCGTATTTATCCACGTCTCCATATTCAATATTTTTTTCTTTCACATTCATTGTCACAATAACCTTTTGTTTCTCTTCGTGTATCACCTATGCAGCGGTTTTATAAATCTTATGTTATCTTTAACTGTACGGAGGCTATTTACTCTGAGCTTAAATTGTAACACCTTTATTGAGGGTACAAAATGTACACAGATTCTTCGGATTTCCCACAAACACGATTGACAAACAAGGTGATAATATTATAACACGCCACTGTTCACGTCGCGTGAAAGACCATTTTACACAAAAAACAAAAAAATGACCGTGTTTATTTTTATGTATGAGACGACGACATTGTTCAACAGTTCGGAAGCAGATGAGCCAACTTAATTTCCAAAGACTGTGAGGCAAATCTTGGCGTCAAAATATTCACGCTGCCGACCACGTGCCGATCGCTGCTTAGTCTCAATGAGCCTTTCGTTATGATTTCAATTTTACGCTACACATTCCGTTTAAATAGTCCAATGACACAACAAAGATTGTTTTCATTTTTTTTTCATGCATCTCATTGAATCCAATAAATTCAATGATAGCTTCCGGCTGTAAGAAAATGAACATAGGGCTCGTGTTGCTATCGGCGAGATTCTTATTTTTTTTAATAATTCCTGTATTTAATTTCCTAATAATGTAAACCATATAAGTGAACTTAAATAATTTTGTTTATTCATGTTACAGCTGGTGATGCAGCAGATTTTATTTTGTGTTTTGTTATTAATACAAAAGAAAAAAAAATGGTGAATAGTTGCAAGATGCAGTTCAGTGACTTTAAATAGGTCTTAGTTGAGTTTATTAAATATTAAAACACCTTGTTCAATAATTGGCTAATAGTGAAATAATGAAAGCAAAATAGGCTGCATCAAAATCAGCATATTTTACTGCATGCATTAAGCAACGAACGCACGAAAGATGCGTAGAGCCTTGGTTTTGCTGTATTTGCAAACGAAGCTAATGTCACAATATAATAGGTACTCGTAGGTATTATCTACTATTAAATAAATAGGTTCAAAAGCCGTTGTTAATTTTTACACTCATAAAAAAATTGCAGTTTAGCTGGACATTTTGTAAATCGATTTTCACACGAAGAATTTACAGAAATAGAAAGTGCCCCAAATGCCGTGAAATAATTATATTAATATTACCTAATTAATGACGACTGTTGTGTCATACCAGGTTTTTTAATACTGCTTCCTTTCATCTATTTAACAACACAACCTTCAGTATCTTGGCTTATGAGGAACCCATATGCAAGGTGTAAGAAGACCCATAACGAACCCGAAGTCCACGCATACAATACATCAAACCAAGTATCATTTTCCAAAAATAATTGCCAGGAAACAATTTACATTTGTAGGTTATAAAAACAGCTGTTATACCACGCGCAACTATACAGTGACTGTGTAATATGTTTAGAACGGGTTGGCTGGGGTATAGGCGTTTAAATATATTATTATTAACATTTCAAAGCGGTAATAGTAAAAAAAGTAAAAAAAATGTGTCTGTGACCTCGAATATCTCTAATCCGATAACCAGTCGGTTTCCAGGTACGGACCAATGTAAAAAAATCTTCGTTGTGATGGGAAGAATACCTGGCTCTCGGTATCGATGTATCTTTTTTTTTAAATTTCTTCTTACTTTCTTCTTGTTTCATGGTTTTTATGAATTACAATGTCACTCAAGAAACTGATATCCAGTGGTCGCAAAGCGCACCTGCTGAGCGTGAGGTCCTGCGTTTGATTCCCAGGTCGGGCAAGTGTTATTGGGTTTTTCTGTATGGAAATTCTCAGTAGTAGCCCGATGCTTGGAATTGTGCCCGGTAGATGGTAATAGGCTCGTTCCCCCTTACATGGGACTCAATAACGGCATTGGTAAAATATGGGTGTACAGCAGTACACCTCTGGCTTTGCCTTAGGAAATACAGGCCTGATGCTGATGTTAATTGGAAAGAAAGAAATAAAGAAAAGAAAGAAAAAAAAAATTATTCCATACGGGATAATTACAGCACAATATTTAATATATTCAAAACCAGCTGTGCCCGCCAATCCGTCCCTCCGTCCCGTCGGGGTATAAGTATACCAGACGTGATGCTATGTAATTCTATATAAATAAATTTCGTCGCAAATTCTAAATAAAAGCTAAATAATAAATACGACCTTCAGCAACAAAATTCTAAACTGAACATTCTAATGAAGTTCATTCACCAAAATTACAAGCTTTTGTCAATCAGACTTGCTTTGTGGAATCCATTTGAATAAGTAATTGTTGATTTAGAGATAATTCTGCTGGGGTACAACTGGGGTATAATACACCGAGTGTTGGTCGTATAATCTCACGGGCTTATGTTACAGCGTTTATAGGGTTGACTGGATGCTTTATTAAATTTTAATTGCATTGTGTTAACTGAATATCCAATCAAATTGGTATTTAAACTGTACTCCTCTCTTTGTCTGAACTATGACATGGTAATCACTCATGCCGTAGTAAAAAAAATAGTCAGTCAGGAAAGTGTCTGCCCAGGGAGCACCAGATGATCTCAGATTTCGTCACTCAGGCGCTTTCCTTGCACCCCCTATAATAATAGAAGGTCCTAATATATAGTAGAGGTCCTATTAACGGGTTATAGTACTCATCATTATGAACAACTTTTACTATTAGGACCAACTCTGAAAACTCGAAAAAGAAATCAGCCGTCCATACAAATCTAACCTAATTTTATAAAGTGGGGAGTGTGAAATTTGGTATACTTAAAGTTTATATGGAGAAGGAAGCTAAAATTATGGTCGAATTTCGACCACTGGGCAATCACTAGTTCAATATTACTAGACTATATTTATACAAAAAAACACAGTAAAACAGTAAGGTTCCAAAATTAATTGATCAGATAAAATAAACCGCTCATTATAATAATTATTATGGTTATTTAATCATCCAAGCTATTAGTTTGATTTCAAATGTTTGGATTACATTATGCAATGAACTATAACAAATTAGTTAAGATTTTATTTTAACTGAAGGTCAATATTAAAATTTATTTCCGTACGTATAACGTCGTTAGGTATAATACTTAGAACTGTTACAGAATTATTATGTTTTTATTATATTTATGCATAAAAAAATCTAGATTTCTTATGGTTATTGAGAAATTTGCACTGAAAAAGTAGATTTTTCTGTTTTTCGACCCCGAAACTGATAGACCCTTGTTTCTTGCCGTCAATACAGACAATGCCGAAAGTCAAAACCTCTCAATTACCAGTCAAATGCCTTACCCACACCATAGTGCAACTCCTACCATAACACAAAAGATGGTTTGAAGCAAGTTTAGTAAAACCCAGGTTTAAAATATACCTATCCCTCACTTTCTAACGTCATGTAACAAAAAGAGACGGGGCTATCTTTAATTTTTATTTTTATATTTCATATTTTACATCTCCCAATTGAGGCTCTGAAACTACTGAATGAGTGTTCGGTGACCATTAGAATAAGTTTGCTAAATGTTATTACTATTTTCATGTAAGTTTTTCATGAATTTTCATGAAAATAAATTCTTTAAACCTTATTTTTGTCGAGACTTCAGTGCACCTAAAACCCGGGTTTTACAAGACTTACTTTAACCATATTTTTTAAGCCCCGGCAAAAAAGAAGGGTGTTATAAGTTTGTAGTGTGTATCTGTGGATAAGTGTATCTGTGTATCGGTCTGTGGCATCGTAGCTCCAAAACGGATGGCCCGATTTCAATGCATTTTTTTAAATTGAAATCTGGTTTAATCGGATATCATCTTAGTTATGTTTCATGAAAATCTGTCCAGCCGTTCAAATATTACAGCTATTTTTCTAGTTGGAGTCGGGGGTTTTTGACGGTTAGGTTATATTATGAGAAGTAGAGTTATCCTGTACATCTAATCAGAAAAAAGTGTGTCTGATTAGAGAAGATCTGTGGGCCGAGCACGAATGTTTTGACGTATCGTAACGTTAACGTTAAATTTTGAATTAAAAATACACGTGTAATCCATGATATTTTTTCGAAAATACTAGCATTATTTTTACATTTTCATGAAACGAGTAGATATATTTGTTATTTTAAATAAATACTTTTTCTTTTTTTCTTTTACATGTTTTATTCTTTTATTTTTTGTTACTTTATCTTTAAAATTGTTTTTGTGCTGTGTCAAATAAATACTTTTTTCTTTCTTTCTTTATATGTGTATTTCATAAAATTGAACAGAAATGCGATAGATACATTGTATTTTGTAATCAAAATTTGCTTACGTTAACGTTACCATACGTCAAAACATTCGTGCTCGACCCTCTGCTGGAAGTGCTAATCACACCTCATACAACAATAATACTTTATTACTATCTTAATGTACCAACCATTTGTATTACAATTAATTCCATTAGGAAATTATGCCTACTAGATAATTCATATTAGTTGCAAGCTAAGCATAGATTCCAGCGTTAGTCATCGTAATTAATGACTTATTAATAATTAGTTCATAGCCAAGATAGATAATTTCGAAATAAAATATTATTTGGACTGTAAACAGTGTGATAGACGTACTTATGTAAAAAATAACTGTTTTGATAACAGTTTTTAATTACTTAATTACTAAAGTAATCGCAACAAAAAATAACAGGTAAAATTTTTAGCCAAGTCTCGTGGCTACTTATCTACTATAAAAAAGCCAAGACAAGCGCTCTTTTCAACTCTGATGCACAATAATCACTACCTCATATGATATTATAAGTTAAACTTATATAATAAATAAAGCATCGCCATTAAAATAAAAAAAATCTAGTGATCTTGAGTCTTGACATGCACACTTTTTTTTTATGTGCGTGAGAATATTTATAAACAACCTCTGTTTTAGCATGACATATTTGTGTGACGTAGCTGCCACTTCTTAAAACGTTATTTTACAGACATTCAGGTCAGGTTCAGGTGTAACTTGACGGGTACACTGGACATACTTGGCGGGAGCACTGCCATGCACCCGATAATACTACATAGTAGTAAAATTATGTTATCCGGAAGTATTTAACCGATTGTATAAGGTTATCTCACAACAAACTGGTTTTGATATAAATATTTAATAATAAATAACTTTACCTAAGGCTACTTTTAGATTGACGACGGATTAAATTTGACTAGGATTAAATTAATAATGTTATTCATAATAAAGAATCAATTTATGAATGAATGAATGAATAATAAACTATATTTAAAAGTTCTTTTTGGCATCTGCATAGTTAACACAGCATTAATAATGCTCTTGTTTGACACTGAGTTTCTTTTTTATCGAGCGATTACATTAAGTACGATTTATTAATTTATCTCATTTTATTCTTTTTTTTTAATCCCTCGTTTTATGACCATGTTAACGTGGATATAACCCCAATGACATTTTACAAATCGACGCGTTGCCCGCGCTCTATATTGGCAAGATAAATGCAAGATAAATGCCCTGCACCGACTGAGAGAAAGAGCATGCAGCAGCTAATGCCACGTAACTAAACGTCTATATTCATCTTTTTCTAACAACCGACATGGCGTATGGTTGCTTTCATTTTCTTTCCCGTTCTTCGCGCACTGTATAATTATACCTATGTACTGCTATGTATCTATAGTAAAGTTAACGCTATTTTATAGTGCATTAATGTTGGTGTAGGCCCGTCTATTTGTAAAATGTCATTGTATAACCCACGTTAGTGAACTGCGCTTCAATGGTGTCGATTCTGTTGTGCATTTGGACAACACTAAACTAGACTAAATGCATGTCACTTTCTTTTACTATTGAAACAGAAAGAGACAAATTCCATGTAGGTACCTGTAGTTGTTTTTTTTTAGAATGAAATCATTTTTCTTTCTTTCTTTCTTTTCCTTAATTTAGTTTTGTCCTGTTAAAGTGCAGCAGAATCGGCTCTAATGACTCGCTATCTAACCTTAGCCTTAGGTTTTAAGGTAACCAATCAATTCAAACTTGACATAAAGGTTATGAAGTTATTTGGTTAAAATATTGTACCTTTAACGCAACATTGTTGTACTAAGGAACGTGTTTGTATTGGAAGAAAAAACTAATTGATCATTATCTTAAAATAAACGTTTTAGAAGTTAGTAACCTGTATCATATTTATGTTGACTTTACTCAAACACTAGTTTAGCTATGCTCTGCCCGTAGGACATTTAATAGTTTCTTAGAAATAAAATAACCATAATGTGCTAATGCAAATTAGATACATTCTACTTCTGTGACATATTTCATTCAAATCTCATCAAATCATGGGCGTACCTAGGAAGAAGCACAGAGGAGCCGAGCCCACTCCAGAATGTAAGTAATTCGCAGTCTGCACTTGATAATTATCATAGAATTTCTTTTCTGGCTAGGCACAAATATACTAGCTGGATAAACCCAAAAGTGGAATGAATTCGTACCCGAAAAACGAATCTAATATAATAATCCCAACAAAAGGATAAACTTTTACAGATAATCCAGTACACCATAAAAAAGATTTGTTTAAACGCACATAGATACTGAACAATGCAGTGGCGAAGAGTCCATACAACCCGATTCCCATCGCCTTCCCTTTAGGAATTGGTAAGTGCATAGACCAACGTAATATGGCTTGTTATTCAGTGATGTCGAGCTCTTTCAGACATGACTATATATTATATGGATTACAAGAGACGGTATGGATTTTTGTCTTGCAGCATTAATTGCAGCAATTTTTAGAGGGCATTTTTGGTTCGGCTTCTCCTTTTAAAACTGTAACACTTCGCCACTGGTTCAACACTGTCTAAAATTCTGTCCAGGTATTTTATTGGGATCTTTTAATATCAAAAATATATTTATAATTATTCAACGTGCAACAGAATTGCCCTGAAAGTAAGTAGTTTGTTCAGAATCTGCTACCGAATCAATTTCAGCAACTTCTAAATAGTTCAATATTTAAAGTATTGTAAAACGCGTAATGTTTTATGTTTCTATGTTCAAACTTTCAATGATCATAATATATAATAAACCTGCAGGCTGTTCGTGCCTGACAACTATTGTCGTGGTAGGTAGGAGGCACAGATTGCTGGCGGTTCCATCGTGCCGTACCGTTGCACGTTCCAACTCGCCTTTGCCGCGATCGCTGAAGGGTCTTAATGTTCTCCTGGACTTAAACCCGGATTTTGATTTATTTGCGGATGAATGGAAGTTGTTATTGTCAGAATGTTTGAAGTTTTGCGAGAAGAATGAGTGAAAGTATTGTGTTTTATGTTTTTTGTGTTATATTTATATATATTTTTTTTGTGTTTTTTGTATTATTAAATAGTGTTATTGGCTCCGGCCGTTCTGTTTAATATAAATAAATAAATAATAAGCGTGAAAGAACTTAGTCTTTTGTGTTACATAACAACGCTATCTAAATCCTATAAAATAATAATATGGTTGTTGACAAAATAATGTAGTTTAGATAAACTGTTTGCTCAGGCGCCTATTGTAGACGTTGGGAATATCTAGGTTGTTGTTTATAGCTTATGTAGGTATTGTGTTGCCAATAGGAATAAAGGTGTAGGTGTTTTTAAAAAAATACGATTTTTTTCCCAGATTTTTTTGCCAATTTTTAAAACTGCGAACAAAATTGTAAATTTAAAAGACCGACACACTTATTTCTGTCACTTATTGGTCCAGAATCATGTACCTACTGAATCTATGATATCAGTTTTCCATTCTGTATACCTACGAGTATTATATTTATATTACAGCATATTTTTTTACGTAGTGCGTAAGAGTGATTCAGTGTCCGTTCCCAAATGCAACCGCAGTACTAAAATTCAGTCTAAATCATTTTATATGGCTTGCGCTAGTAAATTATTCATGTCCCCCATACTAAGTCGAATTTTGGTTTTGTTTTAAACTGTATCCCAACACTGCGGTTGCATTTAGGAACAGAGACTGAATCACTACAAATTATGCGCACTACATAAAAAAATATCCTGATTATATGTACACCTATACCTGCCTATAGTGCATACTTCCTATAAAGAACCTAAATTTTAAGTTTGTATGCTTTATAGGTCGTGAGATTTCGTGATTCGACGGTTTTTTTTTATGCATGTCTCTTTCTTGCGGCTCATAGCCTTCTCTCCTTATCCTCCTCTCTCGGTCTAGAGCCAAAACCGGAATCCTTCCAGCCAGACAAGAATTTCAGCAACAACACGGCTAATGGCGCCCCATAATGGTATTCGGGCCTCGGTTTATGGCGTTGCTAACAACAAGAGTCCCCTCTTGTTGGATCTGGTTAGGATACTTGTTTTTAGACTAATGGCTTAGCACGGGCTGATACGAGCAAGTGTCGACGAGGAGCGATTATCCCGTGAGGGGGTATTTCGCTTATCAGTAGCAACCAGACCAATATCATCATCGGATTTAATATAATAATAACACTTTATTGACCTTTCATAAGCTGACAAATCCTGTTTATCCTGTTTTAGACATTGATTACCCACTTTGATTGAAAATCCCAGTAAATTTTTAGGTATAATAAGTATGCAACATTGTTTCATAAATTATGTAAGACTGCAGTTTTTTTTTTTTTGTTACATAATGTTGCCCTCTTCCATCTGCCACCCAAGGCTTCAGCTAAAAATCAATGCCATCAGTTCAATCCCGCATTATGCTGAGCTGAGACCTATTAGACACACATTACCACATCGAGTCTGCTATTACATAATTTATCACATGCGCGCTTTTTAACCCCCGACAAAAAAGAGGGGTATTATAATTTTGTAGTTTGTATCTGTGGATCTGTGTATTTGTATATCTGTGTATCTGTCTGTGGCATCGTAGTTCCAAAACGGATGGATGGATTTCAATGCAGTTTTTTTAATTGAAAGCTAGTTTAATCGGGTATCATCTTAGCTATGTTTCATGAAAATTTGTTCAGCCGTTCAAAAGTTACAGCTCTTTTTCTAGTTGGAGTCGGGGGTTTTTGACGGTTAGGTTATACCCGTTTATGTTGTCTTCGGTTTATGTTGTCGTAAATGTATTTTCTTCTTCTTTAAGTAAATTCCTACTACTACTCAAGACCCTATTATTCTAGCCAAAGAAGGGAGGCAGGGCGGTAGCGTATGATCTTTATTTGTTTTATATAGTTCCGAGCAGTTCTCGTGTATAAAATATTTTCGTAACACTTTATTAGTATTTAACTTTAATATAGTTCTTTGACAAAGTTAGTGCTTTCAGCGTAGCATATTAAACGTGCTTCGTTGGAAACAAGTATATTATACAAAATATCTGCCATGGTAATTTTCCTAAGCTATTTTAGATGACCAGTTCCAAATGATAAAAAGTTCAACTTCAAGGATAACGTAAAAATAATAATAGAGACACTAACATTTAGATAGCTCTAAGTTAAAATCTACATTCTTGTCTAATCCTAGTTCAGTAAAGAATTAACGATATATATTATTATCATAATGTAGAATAATGTATATATTATCGAAATCGAACGAGGTATCCTTATCGAAACATGAGTTTGCTCAAATTTTTTAAGCGCTTTCAAAAGAGAAAGAGGTTTTATATTCAAGGCGTATGTTTATTTTTTCTGTATCATCATTCTCCTGCCCATAACACATTTTATTTGGGGCCAGCGCAGGCGTCATTTCCGGTTTTACTTCCTTCACATTCATATCATGTTTCACACAGTCCATCTTACTTTTCTTTGGTCTGCCTCTTCTCTGATAGCCATTAACATTCATACCTAAAACTCTTCTTATAACGTGATTCTCATGTCTCCGCATTACATGTCTATACCAAGACAACCAGTTACTTTGCAGCTTTTCTGTAACTGGTGCCATTTTAATACTTCCTCTAAAAACTTATGATTCAACATATGATTCTGTCCAATCTTGTTACGCCACACATCCCTCTCAACATTCGCATCTCTCGCTGCGTGCAATTAATTGCCTTTCATCCGTCACTTTTGTGGCCCAACATTCCGATTCTTATAAGGTGGCAGGTCTTATCATCGTCTTGTAAATTTTCCGGGAGTCACTATTGCTCCCGTGACCGAAACTTAACTGCTTCTGAATTCGGTGCCACTGCCAAGCTAAGGCGCATTAAAGAACTAAAGTCCCCGACTTCAGAAGCAGTTAGGTTTTTAAGAAAATTATTTCATACGTTTTATTTTTTGAACTTTTTGGTTTTTACTTTTTTTAGAGTTTATTTTTATTTTTTATTTCGAGTGGCATAAACAATACATAAATATGCGATCACAGCAATCGCGAGTGAGTTCCTGTTATCTATTGAATAATTCCATACTCTATTTGTGAAGATCTATATTCTCCAGACCACCTAAAGAGAATACCATTTCAAACAAAAAAAAAAAATTCTAAATAGTTTCACAATTGACGAAGAAATCGGTGAACATACATAAAAAAACATTATGTCAAACATATTAACTCCTTTTATGATGTCGGTTAAAAATAATAAAAATGGCCAGTTTACTTAGCAATTGGCTTGTGGCGCTTCGGCTCGCCAGTTCACTCATAAACGACACCTCAGGTAGGTACTTAATACAGAAATATAATACCTGGAGCACGCTTGACCATTTATTACATTAAAATTTAATCAAACAAATGTTCCGTTTCTGTTTGTGAAACAAAACAAAAGGTGAGCGAAATCAAAAATTCTATGAAACAATTGTTCTGTTAACAATTTTGTAATTGAATTTTCCTTTCAAATCTTTTTATTATGGCAATGAAAATTAAATTAATTGAACGTCGGCTAATGTGTTTGTATAAGCTGGCATGAATGGGCTAGGTTTGAGAGTATTCAGTGAGTTTGCTGGCCACGATACAAATAAAAAATCTCTAGTTTAGGTGTAATTATTATAACACTATACCTACACTATACACTGATGCATCGTACTAAGAACACTCCAGAATATTTTTTTATGTAGTGTGCATATTTTTTAGTATGATTCAGTCTGTGTTCCTAATTGCAACCACAGTATTGGGATACACTTTAAAACAAAACGAAAATACGACTTAGTATGGGGGACACGCATAATTTACTAGCGCAAGCCATACAAAATCCAATTTTGATTTTGTTTTGGAGTGAATAATTTTAGTAGGTAGGTACTGCAGTTGCATTTGGGTACGGACAGGGAATCACTCTGCAAATTTACATAAAAAATTATCCTGTATAGGCATATTCCACTGACAGGGCCACCACCGGGCAGTATCTAATTTCAGACAATATCCAGTACTTTGTCAATGTGTGTACTTTGCTTAGCAAGGAAGTTATCAGGAGCATTTAAATGTGAACCTTATATGATTACAATAAAGCTTATATTTGAATACAACTATTCACCGCGCTTACCTTAGAATTTACGCCACAGACGTACTAGAAGTGCTTTAATCGTAATAATACTATTATTCCACAGACTTTAGTTTTTAATTTACTTTTCGCTCGGTTATTCGGATTTGCCACTTAATTAATTTAAATATTAGGTATGTTTAAATCACAAACGCGTCGTTTAACTTAGTAAGTTATTACAATATTATGCGTCTTTGGTTTGGATTGGACTGAACACTGATTTAATATTATGTGGACTGCTTTGGTGGAAGATTTTAGTTAAGTTTCGTGCGTCATACTCGGTGTAATTGTTTTTTTTTTCTTCTGTATGTATTTTTGTGTTATGGTGTTGGCGTCGAATGGAGAAAGTGTCCTGGACAGAAAAAGTGACCAACGAAGAGATACTAAGAAGAGTAAATGAGAAAAGACAAATATTGAAACACATAGAAAAAAGACGAGGAAACATGATTGGTCACTTGATTAGGCACGATAAGTTCATTACCAACATTATAGAAGGAAAAATAGAGGCAAAAATAAAAAGAGGAAGACCAAGAAGAAACTACATTGATCAGCTGAAAGAAAAAGCGAATATACAAACATATAAAGATTTAAAAGATTTGGCATTAGATAGGACCGAATGGAAATTGCTACACCGACAAGTGCTTAGCACTTAAATTTTGGATGGATGTATTTTTGTAAACTGTACCCGCGATAAAGGAGAAATCCTAGAGAAAGACAATATAAAAAAAATGTTGGCTGTTGTGTAATGCGGCTGATTGCAGCTTATAATCATGTTGCAAAACATACATAAAAATTAATGTACATTTACATACATCTAATCTTATCTATAATCCATGACAGGTTATATAATGTAAGACTTGTATGCAATTTCACAATTTAAAATTATTTGCGAAGGCAAAAGCACATGTGCTTTTTCAAATTTGATGAACGAAGGTACGAGACAGACTCACATGAAAAATCATGGAGAGTTCGTCTTAAAACATAGGCCATGTTCTAAGACGAACCCTTGGCGGATGATAATGAATTTTTTCAGAACCCTTTCTGTGTCACAGACTCACAGTTAATGTAACTTGTTTCACTGTAATAATAATCCTGTATATTTTTCTATGAATAAATAAATAAATAGAATTGTCAGGAGTACCAATAAATAGTAATTTATCTACACTCATATTATTGTAACGTAAACCGGCTAGCATGGTCAACCGAAAAAATGGTCGATTGTAACGGGTAGTTTTTACTAAATGACTGTTGTTTATAATTGTGTTTTTCTTTGTTACAGGTAAACGGAGGCCCCTGAATTCCTAACTGATATATTATTCTAACTACCTAAATAGAGCAGCAAGTGATATTATTGCTTCAAGAATTTTTTTGTTTAATTAGATTTCCTGCTCGTTGGTAGGTATCATAGGTAATACCTATGATACCTACCAACGAGCAGGAAATCGTAAAAAATATCTAAATTAACTTTATAATAGACCCCACTTAAACTAAACCCGTTATTATTTGTTAGGTATGTGGTTCTTATTAGCAATCTAGTTCTGAACTCTAGTTTCTGCTTAATATTAATGTTTTAGTTTTGTTTTTTGTAAAGTTATCTACTGTCGTTTACTGCTCTCGGTGGCGTTTTGACTGGTACTCATGGAAAATTTCTTATTTCACGAAGTTTCTGTCTTTAGCTTAAATTAATTTGTTCTGTTATTTCATATACCGACACTTCGGATTACAAGGGCGTAAATATTTTGGTGAAAATTGTATTTTAATGGTACCATACTCAATTTTTTTACGCTCTTTCGATATATCTTATCTTTGTTGCGATATTCGCAAAAAAATTACATATACGACCTATGTATTTTTGTTCCCAAATATGAATTTTCAAATAAACAGGATATGAAGGAAACACTGTAAACATAAATAATTAAAACGGAAATTTAAGAAAAACATTTAAAATGAAAAGGCTGTATGGTACTGCTATTTACGCGTACCTAAACAGATACGTTAAGTAACAATTACGAGTCGACCCATGATTAACTTAACATCTGGAAAGATCGTAAAGGATTTGACACATGATTTGACATTTGATTTCTTTGGGCGTAGATATGAGACATCTATTTTTGAAACGATTCTAGAAACACTTGAATGGGCCTCAGTAATGACGTGGTAAATCTCACGACAAGCTTTTATAATAAATTGTTTATTGTAATAAATTCATGGGTTCGATTTAATATAAAGTTTATTTTTAGAGCATTTAAATAAAATCTTGTTTTGAAAAATGTTTCAATGGTACCTAACAAGAACCACATTCCAAGCCGGTGCTTAGTAATATGACCCATAGGCGGCCATCTATGATGCTCAAATTAACGTGCGCTCACTATTAGTCAAGACCAGACTAGTTAGTGAAACTAGTCTTAAAAATTGGTTTGTTATAATAGTTATTATTATCAATTAGACGTCTTCTCTTCCAAATACTGTAGAATTGAAACAGATTTGCTGTAATATAAAATAATACAGTCTCAGTCTTAGTTATCATCATATCGTATCATGTGAGCGAAAATTAATTTATTTCTTCTTGATTATGGTCTGCTCTTGCGATTCGTTATTCACTTTCAAGCTGCGCTAATACGCGGACGCATTCCATGTTGCATTTAGATAATTAAATGAAATAATAATATCATTACTGTACATATGACATAATAGGTATATTAAATAGTTAGTTTTTATACTTGAATACTAACGAAATTTTACAATGGATGCTAGTTATTGAACTAATTTTATTGACATATTAATGATTTTGTATTTAAATTAATTTGTTGTAATCTAATGTAATACCTACCTAATTGTGAAAAAATTCGCATACCTACCAGAAATGGTTTTACATGGCCTCTTAACATAAGTAAATTCCATCTTTGTATAAACATAGTTTAGCGAATAAATTTCTGATTTCTGATTTTTGCATTCTCATGGTATCTTGGAAATGCAATGTTCATCTATGAATAGCGCATGCGTCAAACGGAAACGCAACTTCTTCATAGTATGTTCATAGCAATCTAGATTGTTCCAACCCAGTAGCATCCATAAGTTCTTCCAGCGTGCACATGTCAGGGCATGCCTAGAGTCGCAAATGGTACGGTAAATCGAAATCGGTTGGAAACACACAAGTCCAATTACACCTATTAACAGTCAACAACCACAGGCTGCGTGCGAGCTTAAGTAATAAATAATCTAGACATCTTTTATTACTTAATCTCAAATAATTCTTTTATAGTTTAATTCTAGAGAATTGCAATAAAATTACTGGTCAAATTGAATCGCCGTTTTTTGCGTGGTAGTGGGTGCGTGCCTTATGAATAATAAAAGATTATCTACACTCTAACACACATTAATTGGACTCTGAACATCCGCCCTTTCACGGACCCTTATCTCAGATAAGTGTTTTGGATGCCGGAGCATTTATTAAATAATAGGCCGACGATGGAATGGCTTTCTGTAAATAACACGTAACTAAACCAACTTGTGTTTTTTATAGAGTATTTAATATCACTGCAACCCAAAACACAAATCATTGTCCTAGCTTAGAAAGCTGCATAACTCAAATGGGATTGGGCCGGCTATATCTGCCGTATGAGTGATGCGCTGAGGGCCAAAATTACCACATAGTAGAGGCTTGACACAGCTACAGTCCACGTGTGAGTTCAGAGAAATCGGGGGCTGAGGAAGCGGGCACTTTGCGCTGCGCCCCACCATCGCTCATACCCCGAACTCTCTCAGTACCAGTGTCTCGGGGCACAACTGGTATTGGGAGAGTGCGGGGTATGAGCGATGGTCGGGCGCAGGGCATAATGCCCGCTTCCTCAGCCCCCGATTTCTCGGAGCTCCGCGCTGACTATAGACGGCGCGTCGCGGCAGGCCACGAAGAAGATCGAGGAACAAGCTAGACAAACCAAACAACGAATGGTCCATACTGGCTCTGGACCAGAAGACCTGGAAGTCACGGGGGCCCTTACTCAGAAGTGGGATCATATGGGCTGACAGTAACAGGATTTTATTTAAAAAACAAATAGAATTCCATTCTAATTATCATCATGAGGCCTTATTCATCTTGTCAGATAATAGATATAAGCAGTATATTTTCGTGTAAGGCAACATCTTTCGAGAATGTCAAGCACGATCCGTATCTTTGGCCGGTGATTTCACGATTGCGGCCCTGAGGATGCGATGCCGTAAGACTCAATTGTTGCCACCATTATGCTCAGTCTTTTGACGCAATTATTCTTCTACTATGTTATAGTACAAAACTTCCCACTGCGTAGGTCTGTCTTTGATTATGCCAGTCTTCTCGATCCTGCATCAATCTCATACAGGCTCGACCCGCGATAGCAACAGTATCAGCCATCTTGCCGCCGGACGTACGACATTCCTACTTCCAGTCCTTGGCTACCACTCTGTCCCAGCCTTACTCCCAAGTCCCAGGACACCTTGCCAGGTATCCTGTATAACTCCATTTGAGTTCCATTACTCATTTTACAACGTCAAAAACCTTTATTCATATTCACCAGTAGAGATTTACCTCGAGGGGCTCGTAGCTACATAACTACCGCGCAGATCAGTCGGTATAACCTTTGGGTATCAGTGTCACCTAGTAATTGGGTGGCAGAGGTCAGATGGCAATCACTCCTTATAAAATACTGATATTCAGTCGCACCTGGGTTAGACCGGGAGCCGACTCCAACGTAGTTGGGATAAAGGCCACGCAGATGATGATAATAGAGATTTACCTAAAACCTGGTAAATACGTTATGACTACTTGTAGGTACCGACAGTCCGACATGGTAGTATTTATCAATCAATCAAGATATAGTCACGCAGAACGTGGTAAATGCGACGAAAGATATTTTCGTTTCGTTTGTTTAAAAGAAACTTACACTGAGTCTCTGTAAGGTTGCTGCGTTCACTGACCTGTGGTTTATGGTATGTTATGGCAATTCTAACATCTGAACATTCAAATTAAGTTAATCTTTACATGTTAAGAAATTGAAAGCAATTTGGTTCATTATAAAGTTTACACAATATAATTAGTCATAAACTTCATTCATTTTCGTTGAGACGATCGTATCGTATAGGTACGACCTACTAGGGCCTGCAAATATTCGATGGATTTCATTATTCGAATAAACTTTTTTAATTATATCGGTTGAAACGCTTTACGATTCATTTCGTATCGCGTGTCGACTAAGAATTATTCGTGTATTTATCGTTGGTGCCTGATATTTATTTTGTCTTACCGATGAGCGTCGTTCGTACGAGTTAACCCCAACACGTAACCATTTTGATTTGTCATCCAAAAAAAACATAGGTATTCCGATTCACTACTGTTTTAAATATTTTTTATTAGCCTACTCCTGAGTCATCATGAGTATTTTATTTAGGTTAAGTCAAAAAGAAAAGATGCAATATAATTAACTAAATCATTAAAAATGTATGTTCAATAAATGTCGTGTTACAATAACGCGTAACGTAAGCAAAATTATAAAATACAATGAATATATCGCATTTTTGTTTAATTGTATGCAACATACACACTTGATTCATGAAAATGTTAAAATACTGCATGTATTTTCAAAAAACATTATGGATTAAACGAGTATTTTTAACACGCTTTTATTATTAGCTTCACTTGTAACTAACTATGCAATGTAAGAAAATCTTGGAAGTTAAATTTGACCCACTTCCCGGTTTCCGATTGAGCTGAAATTTTGCGTACACGTACAGTTTGGATGACTAAAGTGTGTTCTATAGTTTTTTTTTAAACTATAGTATTTTAATTATTGATTCTTTTGCTAACATTAACGTTACGATACGTCAAAACATCCTGCTCGATCCACAGATAAAGAAATACCCGCTAAAGTTGATGATTTAAAAGAATCCCGATTAACATTTTAGGTATTTAATAAAAAAAATGTAAAGGAATATTATTACCGGTCTTTTAGATTCGTTAATTAACATTAATATATATTTTACTTAAATACCTACCTACTTAGGTTAAATCTGTGTCGCGCTTGAATACGATTTTTTTTGTAGGCGACATGTAAATTCCTTACTCTGCGCAGTGGATAGTAAAAAAACAGAGCGGAATGTTAATTACGTATTGAATGAACCGAGCGTCTTATAAAAAACACCCGTTATATACCATTAGAATGTAGGTAGATACTTACAGACCAGTCAACATGAAAATAAGTATTGAATAATCAGATATCTTACTAGTAAAACATGTGTGACATAAACTTTAATTACAAGTTTAATCGTTGTGTAATTGGACCTATCATCTTTTATTTTTCACGATGACTGTACACTTTCAAAATATTTATTATGCAACGTTAGCGCGTATTACCTAATTGGGTATTCAATCAAATAAAATGTTGTCCACTTTTAATAGACCAGTTAGTTATCTTGGGCACATTAGCAACCAGTGCGTATCAACAGACTAAGATTGAATTACCTACTCCACAAACTGGGCATCATGGACTAAGGGCCAATTTTACCAAACTTTCTTATTCTCAAGAATAACTATACCAGGAATTATTTAACTGTGCATATTTACTCTTGGATAAATTCGTTTACGTTTCACCACATAACACCAGAATAAAAATCTCGTATAGTGACTTTGTCATGTAGGCTCAATCCGAATGAACCACGGAACACAGAAAAAGCTTTTCTGTTTTCTGTGGAATGAACATAACCTAACCGCCAAAAACCCCCCGACTCCAACTAGAAAAAGAGCTGTAACTTTCGAAAGGCTGAACAGATTTTAATTTTTAATTTAGATTTTTGACCCCCTTCAAAACAGAGGGTTGTTATAAGTTTGTAGTGTGTATATGTGGCTCTGTGTATCTGTGTATCTGTGGATCTGTGTGACAGATGTCTGTGGTATCGTAGCTCCAAAACGGATATACCGTTTTCCATGAACTTTTTTTTATTGAATACTAGTTTAATCGGGTATCATCTTAGCTATGTTTCATGAAAATCTGTTCAAAGTTATATCTCTTTTTCTAGTAGGAGTCAGGGGTTTTTGACGGTTAGGTTCACAGAACACAGAAAGAGGTTTCTCTCTCGTTAGGTACGTTCAAAAGTTACGGCAGATTTTCTGGTTGGAGTCGGGGTTTTAACGGTTAGGTTATTATTCTGAGAAGAGGCCCCGCAGTGGCCAGCAGTGGGACAGATTACTGTGCAAACACAGTAGTGCTGAATTATAATAATTGACAGGCTTTTTGTTAATTTGCAAGTTTCTGGGCATGCATAACCTGGTTACGGATGTTAAAAAATAAATCATAAATCATTTTAATAATAAAATCACACGGTTTAATCCAAATATAAACTAATTAGGTACTTAAAACGAAATCCGTGTATATTATGTAAAACACATGTTGGACAATAATGAATTCAATATTTTAATGTTGAATTAATTATTATTTTACATAAATATTTAATAACATGATTTATGAACGTTTTTATGTTATTGTATTAAAATGTATGAAGGAAATTTAGTAAGCCCAAGAATCGATGTAACATGTTTTTTATATTATTATGGAAGAAGAAATAAATATTTATTTATTTGACCAAATTATAACAATATAACAGTTTAAAACCTAGCCGATGCTTTAACTAACATGGGTAAAAAAAATAGCTTTTTTATTATGTAGGTAGGTATATAGAAGATAGCCTATGTTATTCAGTAATAATATAACATTCTGCTAGTGAAAGAATTTTTAAAATCGGTACAGTATAGTTTTTGAATTTATCCATTCCCTACAAAGAAACATTCAAAAAATCAAATATTTTCTCTTATTATTATTATTAGTTGAGATTAGACAGTTAGTTTTTCCGGGTCTGAGTGTGTGTGCATATGATTTATATGTTTGTAAACTATACCCATAGTAAAGGAGAAAACCTTGTGTGGGGCAACTTTTTTTAAAATTATTATGTGTGCGTTTGACAGCTCCTCACCTAATGGTATCTAAGTGTTGTTAATCAAGAATCAATTCCCATGGTCTTAGGATTTTACGACTTAATGATTTTATAGTAGATACCCTTTAGATTTATGGTGTTGTATCATAAGTTGTACCTACCTACGTTTGCCGTGCGTCGTAATAGACGAAAAAGCTTAACGCATTTTTTCTTTCACAAAATAATTTATTCTTGTGTAATATAAATTTGAAAGGGATTCAATAACCTCGGCCGTACAACACGGAGATATTTTAGATATAAATAGTTTATTATCTTGTTACTATGTAAAAAGAAGCAAAACATGCCTAATTTGTAACGGTCATATATACATGTTAGATTATTATCTCATAGGGATTATTTTAATTTTTATTATAAATCAACATACTTAATTATAATTTATAATAAACATAATATGAAATAGTCAAATAGTTGCTTGTATACATTAGGGCAGTCGCTCCGAGTATAACCTAACTATCATATAAATTAGCTTTAAAAAAAAACTGCATCGAAGTTGATCCATCCGTATTGGAGCTACGATGCCACAGACAGATACACACTACAAACTTATAACACCCCTTTTTTTGTCGGGGGTTAAAAATACCGATATTAAGCCGCATCTGCGGGTCTACCGCGTAACTATAATGGTAATGAACATCGACTCTGGTAATAAACATCAATACCGATTATAAAGTTGGGACCCCATCTTCATGATCGGTAATTTTTTTACAAGGTAGTTCAAAGTTTATTCTCTCACGGTCGTATTGATTTTTTTTACCAGAGTCTGATGTTCATAACCATTTTGTTACGCGGTAGACCCGCTGGTTAGGTAGAGAGCCGACCCCAACGTAGTTGATGAGTTGCTTTTACCTACCTACACATTCTTAGCTTACACTTATAGACATTAATTATTTAATTAGGCACGCTAGGTTTTTTGTCTCCATTAATACTAACGGAATATTCCAATTAAAAGCGAACAGATTTCTTTTGTTTGAAAAAAAGCTGTTAATGCCTGTCATAGTAAGTTATTGAGTTTAGATAAATTGTACATAATAGTGTATTATTATTATGTGTGCCTAAATTAAGCTGTAGACAAATGTGGCATGAGTATATTGACGAGCGGTCTAATAAAAAAAGAGATAGAGAATATTGTAGATATAAATATATCTACATATAATGATATAGTATATGATGTTAAGTTTTAACTAGGTATCATGATTTTTATGTCTCAAAACTTTATACAACCTACGGCTTCAAAGATCTGCAATGCATATAAAAAATTGAACCTGAAAAAACTACTGCTGCTGCTACGAAATGTACCTTTTCGCTGGCGGTGCAGTCGGCTTTTTTTTAAACATATGACACTCTTACACTAAAGAGGAAACAAATGACACCTCATTTGTTAAAATCGGATCAGTAGTTTTTGAGCTACGATGAAACATCCATTACATAGACTGTTAAATTCATCACCCTTCCTTTGTTGTAGTCGGGTAAAACTCTGCTACAACCCACCGCTATCCTACTCCAGCATCCTCTCTTCTCTTTTAACGCACCACATTTGGCAGATTATTGATAGCCCTAAAACCTACAATATTAATGATAATCCATTCATTTTAATGGTCTAATCGATTATATCATCGAGCCTCTTTATGGCTGTCACGAAATGATTGTTTTTTTAACTACCGTCTCGTGTTACAGTACGGATTTTTTTTGTCAAAACAAAGTATTGGGGGACAAACCTACCTATCTACCAATTAAAATTAAAATCTGATTACGTAAACTTCGCCACGATAAACAAATTAAAGTTTCAGATCTGTTGTGTGATAGTTAAGACAGCATAGTGACGAAATTAAAAACATGAAATACGCAAATAACTACTCTATTAGAACAAGATAATATTTTATATCAGGACACGTGAATCCAAAAATAAATTAAAATTCACAACAAATGTTAAGGAGATAAACTTTATGAGGGTAATAATTAACATGGTAGGTACCTACCACACATGAATATTTCTTCTTTCATAAGGTATGATAAACAATGATAAGAAATATTTGGTGTTTCCCAGCAATATTGCATTTATTATCCGCAACTAGGCTTTGACTGCGACTCTACTCGTGTATTTTTTTAGTCTGTCTAGAATTATAATTAACTTGGTGAAAGTCTCACTTCGACTTAGTCTATTATATAGTCTATGTACAAAAGGACAGACAGATGACAGACCTTTTGCCAGGAGCTGTTTTATTAACCCCCGACTAAAAAGAGGGGTGTTAAAGTTTGTAGTGTGTATCTGTGGATATGTGTATCTGTGTATCTAGTGTGTTTTATATTTGTGGCTAATAAATGATTTTCCTTTCTTGCTTTATCTGTGGATATTTACATCTGTGCATCTGTCTGTGGTATCGTAGCTCCAAAAGGTATGGACCGATTTCAATGCAGTTTTTTTCATTGAAAACTAGCTTAATAGGGTATCTATATGTTATTACATTTGTCTACCAAGTATAAAATAAAGTCGCTTTCCGCGTCTGTCTGTCTGTATATCCGCTAACTCCTCCTAACACACAACGGATTTTGATGCGGTTTTCACCATCAGTTAGATATTGTTTTACGGAATGTTTATATGTATAGGTACCTAATACTTTTATATGAGAAATTGCACCCGTGCGGAGCCGGGAGCGGGTCGCTATTAGAGGACAATACTAACACAGACTAACACTTACCATATGAACTAACACAATTTAGCATCATAAAACACATTCTAATAATCCATTAACATACTTTAAAATATAAGAATAATTTATTTGCGATAAGGTACAGAAAGTTCTTATTAATATAATTAGGTCTTATTCTGCCTTTAGTCGTGAATTTATTTACATTTTGTACCTAATTAAAAACATGCAGACTGCATAATATATTATACAGAAGCAGACAAGTCAATTAAATTAAATTCATACAGTAACCTGAATATCTATATGAATAATTAATTTTTTATCACTAACGAATTGTAAATACAGATTAAAATGACATTAACAGTATAATCTAGGAACTAAACTATAAAAGCATCACTTATTATATACATAATTAAAACTACATTTCAATAATAGTTAGGTAAGTAGAAAGTAAAAAAAACCGGTCACTATTATATACTTAAGTAAGTTCTTCTACATCTAGAGAATCAACAAAAACTTTTATATTTAATTTATTTATTAAAAGGTAATGTCATAATTTAGGATTCCCATTGGCAGCATTAGCAACAATACAGCCTGAAATAAAAATTACCAGCCAAATTTTAGGAGGTAATTAGATTCATGAATCTGGTTAATTTTCCCTAAGAAACATAGGTCGATATCCCAAAATTGAAAATTGACTTTTCATACAAAGTGACTGGTCACGTGACTCACGTTATGAGAAGTTGAATCTTCGTTTTCAAATTTCGACCTATGTTTCTTAGGTAAAGTTGTTCAGTTTCGTGGACCTGATTAACTCTTAAAATATGACTGGTAATTCTTATTCCACCCAGTATAATACCTATATGTTCACCGACAATTTATCAGAATATTATTAAAATTAAATCGGCCAATTACCCATACAAAAAATCATGTTTAAACGATTGATTTCGCTCTAATCGTGTGTTATGTTGTCGGTGAATTAGGGCCTTACTGTTACACATTAACGGTACATGTTCTACAAGCAAAGTTAAGATCGTTAACCCCATTAATAGAAGCAAGTGAACAAAAAATTTTATTGATAGAACCTTCCTACGATTTTCTATATGTAAATATCTACCCGTCTAGTTACCACCACAAAAAATATCGTAAAACCTCATCAACTTTCATCATAGTAACTGCATATTTGTTTAGTTGCTAGCGGATTTTTTTTTGTCGTATGTTAGGCGTAATTTACTCTCGTTTCAATATTTCGTAAGATTTTCTAATTCGATCACCGGTTGTTTAATGTTGATGTCTTGTCATTCTAGAGAAAGCGCTAAGTATTTTTTTGCAATAGTGGTACCCCGAGACACTAGTACTGGGAGAGTGCGGAGTACCTATGAGCGTAGCGATTGGTTATAACAGTCAATTGTCTTACCTGTTATATCTATTACTGTTACACAAAAATAACAGGATGAAATATCTGTTACTAAATAACAACCTGTTATTTTCATACTACCAGATTAAAACCCAACAGCTAAGTACTTATATCTATTGATGTATTAAATACTAGGTGTCTCTCTTTCTCGCAAGCGTTAATCCTGTTGGTAAGAATGAGAGCCAAACAGTAAACAAGCAAGCATAAATAACAAGCAAGGTTCTTTGTGAATGAAACTGTCTGTTATTTGTTATAACAGATGATTGGCATTGGCAGGAACAATTGTTATAATATAATGTTATCTTTAAATATCTGTTATTTTAAACTGTGACGATAAATACGCCTCACCACTATATGAGCGATGGTCGGGCGCAGCGCAAATTGCCCGTTTCCTCAGCCCCCTATTCCTCGGAGCTCGCGCGCGGACTGTAGTTCTGTATTGGTAGGCAATGAATGAATCAGGTTTTTGACAGTGAACCCGTTTTCCTAGCAGCCGTAACATTTTATAATGCACTGATTTGTAACCAGATATGTCAATTTTGAACTACATTGACCGGTGACCACATAATATATTCGTGCTTAGCCATTAGCATCAAAAAGTCGCTTTACGGCACCTTTCTCAAAACATTGTGACCACGCGTAGAAAATGCGCCACACATGTTTTGAATTGAGTAAGATATTGCAGATTACGTAAAGAGATAAGAATATCCCGCTGTTTTTGTCCTACGGCAAGGTTAGCAAGGAAACCCCAAGATGCTGTATTATTAAAATGGATTACATAGTACTTATCTACAGTACCTAACTGCGCAGCAATATTTATTTACTGTAAGTTGTGCAAATAAACATGTAATCTTTAGTTGGGGTAATATAAAAATTCTTATGTAAATAAATTAAATACCGCATAACAATATTATCTAATTGAGGGGAAGTTTGTTATATCTTAATGTTCGTTTCGTACACAATGAGTAATACTAAACTTTTTCAACAGAATTGCGCATGCGCATACGAAGCTTTTAGATAACTTGTTTATTACCAGAGGGCCAATTCTCGTTTCCTTCGAAATCATCTCGAAATCGAATCGTGGATGCCTAAGCTGCGCTGTTACTTATATTTTAAATTATAAGGCTGGAGGCCCATCAGGCATAGCTATAGATAGGATAAGCAGAATAGGCAACTTGAGTCAACTGCGAAAGACTGAATCAAAAAATAAATTTGCCGCTTTTCCCCACAACAGAATGCCATATAAACAGTCATTCAAACAGCCACATACTACAGTTGAAATTGCCTAGCAACTAGCAAATTGGCTCGCGATTTGGGCGATCGGTGACATGACCTTCGGCATCACACAGACAGGCATGACCACTTTGCTTATAAATATGGATAATAATTAATAAATCATATCAATTAAAAAATAACAGGTTCCATCTAGCCCGTATTTATCTGTAATATAAGACCACGTTACATGAAACGTGCAAGTTTATTAACATTTTTGAGCTAATAAAAGGCTCAAGGTACACGAGTCGTTATTCTACCCTAACCGCCAGTAGCGAAGGCCATCAGTCATTCGTAATTAATATATTAATAAAATTAATAAACAGTCATGAACCAAATAAACAACGGTAGTTTCCATTATCGCTAAACGGAGATTTTAGAAAAATAACAAGCGCGGATCTGCGGATTAGCATTTTGCGTAAGCAGTTAGGGCCTTAACACACTAGCTATTTTTTGCAGCAGAATCGCGCGTTTTCACGTTTGTAGGCTGCCTTTAACTTACAAAAAGTGAATAACGAACGCGAAATCGCGTGATTCCGATGCAGACAGTAGCTAGTGTGATATGACCCTTAGCATTCGAAAATCCACCATTTGTAGGTCGTGAATTTGTATGCGACAGGAAGTTTTAGAATAAAAATATTGGTTCTAGTATTCTCGTACTATGATGAGATAAAATACGATAAAATTTGTTCGATAAAATGTGTGGAAGTTTTATAATCAGGTCATTATACCTACGAAAAAAATTTGTCTCAACATGTTTTTCCTAAAAAGAGGTACTTTAAATACAAAATCTACATACATTAGGAGATGGTTAATTAGATAATAAAAAAATATATCCAGTGATAAAATTGATAGCAAAAAGAAATGACAGTAATAGAACATCGATAGTATAATTAAAAATAATAATCATTATTATTCTTATTTATTAGTCCCGCCATCTCCTTCGTGGAATGCCGCGACCCCGTCTTTAAAATTGTGTTTGAGCATCTAGAAAACTCAAAGAAAATTTGTCAAACAAAATTATAAAAATAATAATAATATACTACTTCAATAATGAATTAAAATTAATAATTAATTAACTAATAAATAGGATACATCGTTTAAATAATCATTGATATTATAGTAACATTTGTTTATTAATAGTTTCTTGATTGTTTTACTGAAAATGCTTGTATTTAAATATTTTTAGGACTTGGGTATTTTTTTGCTTTATATTCGGGGCCATAAAGAAAATACTTTTCGCATGAAAAATATTATCTCCAAAAACAGAATGTGTCGAAAATCATGACGAATTCTCGAACTGTGATCACAATGATATATTTTGAATGCAGTATTTTGTCCCACTTACTGCATAAAACTTCTCCTAATATTAAAACAACCTTTGTTTAAAATAGGTAGGTACGTAAAAAAAGCAGACATAGATACCAAAAAAGAAAATAGGTACACACAATAGGTGTTATACTCCCACCTATCATAAGAACGTCTCAAGTTCCGTCATGCCTCACATTCACGGTTCCTGAGATCATCAGAAAATATAACACTAAAAATTATTTATATTACAATATACATTCCACAGGTTTTTATGATAAATCGTTTACCGCCCGAGTTGCGATTGTGGAATACGCTGTCTATTTCATAAGAAGTGATCCATCCTTGCCAACATTTAAAACAGGTAACAGGTATAACTGTAAATACAAAAAATAATTAATAAATGAATTTAAGTTTTTAAATTGTCACTAATATTATTATTAGAGTTAAGAACAGGCGATGGCCTGTTCTTAACGCCTGATGAGGCGCTTGCAACAGTACCGAAATATCGGAAGCTCGCAAGAAAGTATAGACACGGAAAATACCCCGTTCTCTAATAATAATGAATGAATGTCTGTAACTGAATGTCAAGGTGTGTGAATGAATGAGACGCCTGTCATGAATGAATGATAAATGACTTAGCGTTTTCATTTTATGCTATTTTGACTTTCATTTGGATGGCGTTATTTCTTTAAATTAAGTTATGAGTAAATTCCTATCCGAAATATTTGCAGATGACGTCACTACTGCCCGTTCCCTATTTAGCTTGTTAGGCTAGTACTTAGAGACTATCTCATGGACATAGGATAATTAAAAGTATACTATTTGACATGCGCAGTCTTCGGTGGGTTCATTAGCCTGCAAACATGTTGTATTGCTGATCATTTTTTATGAAAACCTTCATGTACTTTTTTTGACGTTGTGAAAATTCTCGTGGACTATCCTCAGGTTCGGGTAGACGGAGGGATATGCTACCGACCGTCTAAGCTCACAGCACCGAAGCCCGTTACGGTGCCATACTTAATGAAAGGCACATCTCGGAGGGGGGAGACTGTAAAGAGGTCTCCCCACGACACGTGACCGGTCACGTGTCTTTATATATCCATGATAAGGCGCAGTCGAGCGATTTAGATTATGCACGCAAAGAGGCAGATCAATGAACCCAAAGCTGCTAATCATTACCCATTTTACATTTAAATGTTTTCCAGCTTTGCATAATATTACCAATCAATAATAAAATCACGGATCTTACTGATAAGAAGTTTATAACTCGTACAAAATTTGGTCTTATTAGGAAAGCTATAACAACAAAGTCTATGTTGACGATAGAGACGTGTGGAGCTAATTATCTTGTGCACACGTGACTTTCCTGGTGACCCGCTATTTCTAGTCTTCACAAGCTAGTTTTAGTGATGCTTACTTTATTGATATATTCGGGTGGCTTATGTGTTGTGTTATGTATTATAACATTATAGTGATAGATACATATTATGTTTTTGTTGCTTTTTTTTTATCAACTTGTGTAAATTCAAATCTAACATTGGCCGGGGCCGCTCCCTCAGCCCCAGATAATATCATTGTAAATGTATTATTTTAAAATAGTATCCATGCATTTTCTTGCCGGTATTTTCTCTATAGGACCTCTTAGAACCATGTACCTAGAATCAGAAAGTTTTGAAAGTCCCTACAACTTGCCAGATGAAATAAAAAAATTGACTTTGACTTAGAATATTATAATCAAGGTCCCATCAGTCCTTATTAAAATAGAATGTTTATCTACGTCATCGTACGACATCATACATAATCTATGTAAATTAAAAGCGATCATGAACGGTTGGAAACTTTGGTGATGTGGAATGATTAAAGATAATATTCCAGTTCTAGAGCACTAAATTACTTAATGGGCCTCCCACGCCATGAGAACTATGCATATTTTTTTTTAATAACTGCTGTTTTTCGTTGTGTGCTTTATCAATCTTCAGCAAAAGTCGTTAATTTTTTCGAGCACATATCGGAATTTTCGGACATGTGAGACCCCATAAAAGTAAGTGTGCCGTCACACTAGATCATTATTATCATACAGTCCCATAGAATATATTCTTGGAACAGATATCATGCAAGTATCGCTTTATCAGGTCCTTATATTTTTTATACGGAGTACCTACTTATGTAACACGAGTGCGATACGTACCTACGTGATATTTTTTCGCATAGCATTGTGAATTAAGGCCCTGGATGGCAATTCTCGTTCCCTGCGAGATCATTTCGGAATCGAGTTTGCACTTCGAGCGCTGTTTGACGTATAAGATAGTTCTAATTTTAAATGTATACGTCTCGAATGGTACCGACGAGTCGAAGCAATTCGAGCGGCTTTCGTTCTAGAAATTTCGGGCTCAAGTTTTCCAGAATAAATTTAAAAAAAATCCAGCCTATGTCCCACTGCTGGGCACGGGCCACTTCTCAGAATGAGAAGGGTTAGACGTACACCACGCTGGCCTAGTACGGGTTGGCGGACTACACATACCATCGAGAACTTTATGAGGCTCACGATGTTTTTCCTTCACCGCTATCGCAAGTGATATTCAAATTCTAATCCACACATGAATCCGAAAAGTCATAGGCGCGGGCTGGGTTCGAACTCAGACGCTCCTGCATGGAAGGCAAGCGTTTAACCGCTAGGCTATCACTGCTGCAGTTTCCAGAATAGCTAAACTTAATTACTACTCGAGAAAAGTTCAAATACGAACTTTTTCTTGGATTCGAGACTACTTCGACTGCACAAGAAGTTCCTTTGGGTGCAAACACAAGTTCGTCGGGAAAATCTTAGACAGTTATGTAAAGTTTAAGAATCTTAATATTAATCAAGAATAAACCAATAATTTGACAGCCTAATGACTAACTAGTTCGTTATTAAGAAAAAAAATACTTGAGCATATTAAAACAGTAGTAGGTATTTCTAATCTACATTTATTCACGAATAATTTAGATTTTAATAGCACAAATATATTGACATTCGCTTTAAAATACTATAAAAGCTGTGATTGATTTATAGTAAAAGAATCTATAATTGTAGCACGGGTAAAGAAAGAGATACACTCGGAGAGAATGAATCTGGGTTACCAACATAATAAACTTTAATATCTCGGAAACTAAGAATGATAGTTTATTGCAATAAAAAGTATTTTATAGACTTATTTAATACTGATCAAATATTAAGCATCAAGACGGAAATTGCATCGATAGAGGAATGCGAAAATATTTCCCAACATTGCTTCAGAAATTTTGTGCCGTATATCGAATCGCATGACATCTGTATTAATAATACACGGAGGTAATACAAAGTATTAAAATGTGAGAAAATGATAAATGTGTAAAAAACAATATTAAAAAAAAAATGCAATAACGCATTTTTAATTTTTGGGGATTTTAATAAGTAAATCAAATATTAACTAAGAAATTTTATTTGAGTAATATTAAAGTCTAGAAAATATTTTTTATTTGACTAAGCTAACATTCTTAGTTTCCGAGATATTAAAGTTTATTATTGACCTGGATTCATTACTTCCGAGTGTAGATACAACTTAAAAGTAACTTCTCCATAGGATCTACTATTTGGAATCGTGCACCTAGAGTCTCGACATTTCAAACTCAAACTCTTTATTGCTTTCATGTGTATCTAGTTACAGGTGTTATATTTTTATAGGTTTCAACATGAAACCCCGTAAGGGTACAGCAACTTATAACTATGTACTTTGCTATAATAATTATGTATAAGTAGGATCAAACGATAAATTTAAATTACTAGTGGTATTTAAATTATATTGAATTGCAAGTATAATATGTATTTTATTTTAAGTATCATGTATTTTAATAGTTTTATGTTATATTTGTATATAAATTTATAGTAATTGTGTTTATTAAGTGCCTGTATATGGTTTACACATAAAGTTATTATTACCACTAGTAATAATAACTTTATGGGTTTACATGAAATAAAGATCTATTCTATTCTATTCTAAAACATTAATGGTCGTTCGCACATGCCTACATACAAAGTCTTGCCTCTCTAGTCGACCTGATCCCAGCAATATGGGGTTATTTAACTCATCATTGATAACAACTATTACTACAGAACCACCTATTACTACAGAACGTTTTAAAGTGTATCCCAATACTGCGGTTGCATTTAGGAACAGAGACTGAATCACTCTACAAATTATGAGCACTACATAAAAAATTATCCTGTATGCAAAGAGTGAAATATTATTAAAAAGCTTATCATCACCGGAAGTCAACGAATCGAAGCACGCCCTCGTGGTCTCTCCACGAGAGCGTGCTTCGATTGGTTGGTCTAATCATAGACGGGCCACATTGAACGCGACATTTCCTGCCCTCCATGTCGCTGAAGACATGGATAACTGACGGGATACCGCAGTGAGGAACCGACACAAGAATAAGTTTGACGAATGGCCCCAGATATAGTTTTATGAAAAGAGTATCCATGGAGTTTCTTGCCGGTATCTTCTCCAGGACCAAACCACTTGTAACTATGCACCTAGAATCACGTTTTGAAAGTGCCTGCAAAGACCCGGTTGAAATAAAAACTTTGACTTTTGACTTTGACTTTGTACTATCCGTAGAGTTCTCTGTTAACGCGCGTTGCGTATGTAAGCGTGTACGTTAGACTATCTGTCTCTTCTCTCATGTGTGGTTGTAGAATGCGAATCGTCTGGCCTTGTAATCAGGTCTTCATTTTGAGTATCATGTTCACGTGTTTAACACCATTCAATCGCCGGACGGTTTTATAAAATAAGAATAAACAATATAATTGACATTTAAATAATTAGATCCTTATCTTTTATCATCCCGACTGAGCTTTGCCTGTATGATATTATGTAGACGTTCAATCCTACTATCCTACCTAATGTTATAAATTAATGTGAATAATTTGGCTTTTTGTGAGTTTGTGAATTTGGATGTTTTTTTTATTTTCAATCATCGGAATGCCAATTTTGGTCCCACCCTCCAATAGCGACGTGTCATACATCGTTGGATAGGTATTTTGTAGCTGAATAAAAGTTACTATGGCGCCAAGATTCAAATCTTAGTCCGTTTAGAGTTATGCATTATTAAACATGTCAGTTTAACAATAGTCAAGCATAATGCTTTCCCCTAATATAATACAGTTTTTGAATTAATACCTACTAGTATTAGATACCCATCTACCGTTATCATCAGAGTCGTAAGGAGGGTTTTTTAGAAATAAAACACAATGGTAAGGTATAGTCCGCGCACGAGCTCTGAGGAATCAGCACCTGAGGAAACGGTCCTCCTCGCCTCACACCTCACTCGTACTCACTCGTCCTTATGACTCTGATGATAACTGTAGATAGGTATATAATACTAGTATTAATTCAAAAACTGTATTGTATTAGGGAAAAGCATTAATGTTTAATAATGCATAACTCTGAACGGACTACGATTTGAAACTTGGCGCCATAGTAACTTTTGTTCAGCTCAAAAATACCTATCCAACGATGTATGACACGTAGCTATTGGAGGGTGGGACCAGAGTTCATACAAATCCTGGCATCATCCTTTGGCAGACAATATGCATACAATCTGGGGACGGATATAGGATACTTGTTATTCGGGAAGATAACTTAGTTTTCCAAGAAGTTCACGCGGACAGAGTCATGGTCACAGCTAATCTATATCTGTACAAATAAATTTTGACGACACGGTTGGCGCAGTGGTTATGTGATTAGCTTTTTGCGCTACGTGCCGCACGTTCGATCCCCGCACGGAACAATTAAGTAATTGTATTATCTACAAATAGCTGTTACGGGTGTGTGTGCTTCTGACATGTATGTTTGTAAACTGTACCCTCGATACAGGAGAAATCCTAAACAGGAGCAAAGATTAAAAAAAAGCAATATTGAAGTATCTGTTTTTAATGTCAAAATAATAACTTTTTAGTAAATGAAGAAAGTACGAGTATGCAGGTTATTTTTTTATGTCGTGCGCATAATTTGCAGTGTGATTCAGTGTCTGTTCGTAAATACAACCGCAATATTGGGACTCATTTTAAAACAAAACGAAAATTCGTCTTAGTATGGAGGACACGCATAATTTACTAGCGCAAGCCATACAAAACCAAATTTTTATTTGGTTTTGGGGTTAATTTTAGTACTGGTAACGGACACTGAATCATTCTGCAAACTATGCGCACTATGTAAAAAAATAATCCTGTATAATATTTGTGTGCCTTTCGAAGAACATTTGTTTGTTTGAAGAAACAAAAGTTATAAATAGGTCATCAGCACTAGATGTGTGCGCCGAAGACCGCGGCGGCGTCATAGGCGTTATCGGCGTGGATGGTGAAAATCTTATTAAAAACAAAATATTGCAGACTTATTCGCCAAATGACTGTGACGGACGAAGTTACCTGCAAAACGCGCTATTTAAATTATGGTCATATAAAACTGGTATTTTATTGAATTTGCGTAAACAAATACGTCGATAAACCAATAAGTATACAGGGTGTCCCAGGAAACCTGTACCAGCGAAGGTCTGAGGTCAGGGGACACTAATACTCATCGATTGAACCCCCATGTATGTTCTATGATATTTTGTAGTTTTCGAGAAATTAATTATTTTGTAATATTTTCTCCGAAACAGAATTTTTTATCTTGTGAACATATTCTGAGCTAGTAGTAGTTAGAATTTGATTGTTTTGTGTTTTTAACAGGTGAACACACATTCTAGCCATAATACTGACAAGAAAAATCTCAAAGAAACGCCACTCAGAAAAAGTTATAACTAAAATCGCCTACAATTTTGAAAAATTTGAAAATATTACAAAAGAAAATTTTACGTTGGTGCCCTTCGTGGAATAAAATTAATATTATTTTACTATTCCACGAAGCGCACCAAACCAAAATTTGGATCAGTGCCGTTCGTGAAATAGCGTTGGTGCTATTCGTTTCAGTGCCGTTCAAATAAGTGCTCTTCGTGGAATACCTCATTTATTCAACACAGGAGATAAAAATTAAATATAAAAGAGAACACAAATAAGAAACAAAAGTAACAGACACAAACATAAAATAAACAAAAAAAATCCTGTACTGACGTGCACGCCCATATCAAAAGGTCAGCATTTGTTGGGTGAGGAACGGCTGTTGCATAATAATAATTCAATATTACTCAACTAAATACCTACAATATGGAACAGCAGATTTTTTTCTCAATTTTATGTTTGTTCCGATAATGAAAGTTTTTCATAATGATGAGTACAGTAACCACTTAACCATCCCGATGTCACTCCCCGGGAGCCGAAAATAGATAGTGTCAGTCGATCGTGCAAAAAATTCGGCTTACTTTACTGTTTTTTTTTTAATAAATAGAAGCTCCATCTTTTAAGATTATTTTAAGCCATAGACGAGCTGGATCGGTACAGTATCTATTATTGAATTATTGAGAATGCAAGGCGACGCGGCACATGTCGGCGTCTGACACGACTGCCATAATTACCTCTGCCGACTCTCGCCACTTGACACTCGAGGGGTTGATCGGGACTAGCAAGGTACGACCTTATAGATTTAACGAATAAAATATAAACAACAAAGTACTATTCATTTAGCTATTTTATTCAATGGACTACAATTCGAAGTCTTCGTAATTTTTCTCCTTTTCTTTTTGATAAACAGTTCTAGCGACCACAGAACTACATTAATTACGTAGATAGACGTCGCAGTGTAGAATGCCACCGAGTAACTATTCGTTATATCTCGTATAGCACCTGTAACAAATTTAATAGCAATGAGTTTCTTAACATAAATTAACATATAAAACAAATAAATACAATGTTATGCATGGAAAATTAATCGTTTCCGTTTACCTTAACGATAGTGATTAAGTTTAAAATAGTTTATTGCATAATTGGTACTAGAATTATGCAAGTTTTATATTTGAGGTTATTTATAGAAAATGTGTTATTTATAGGTAGTCAATCAATGTGTTTGACGGTACGGTTCGCGCAGTGGCTAAGCAATGGTTTTCTGCGTTACGTGCCGCGGGTTCGATCCCCGCACGGAACAAATATTTATAAGGCCTTCAGATAGTTGTTCCGGGTCTGGGTGTGAGTGCATATGAGATGTATGTTTGTAAACTCTACCCACGATACAGGAGAAGCACAAGTGTAAATGTTTAAAAAAAATGTTATGTATATGTCGCAGCCAAATTGTACAATCATTACAAAATGTCTAGTCGCTTTACAAAACAGCCGATAGTTAGTTCCCAACGATCTGCTCGGGGTGTCCTTACAAACTGCGACCAACTTTGTTGAACGCATAGCTACAATCCTCGTAAAGCTTAACTAACCATTTCACAGTACTTTCAGCTGTTTTGTAAAGCAGCTAGCCGTTTCATATTGCGGTGGATTGTACAATTCACACTGAAAAAAAGAAATAACCGAACTGTTTCGGTTATTTCAGGAAATAGCCGAATTTTGTTTAGTCATTAACAAAGTTTATTTGAAATAGCAAAAAGTTTATTTGAAATAGCAAAATGGCTTAATTAATAGGCACCATACTTAATAACCACCTTTTGTTATGTGTTCGCATATAGTTTTACAATAAAACTATTTAATTTATGTAACTAGGAGACAAAGTTTTGCTAAAAAAAAAAACTGTGTAGGTAGTTGCCGTTTTGTAATGTGGCGGATTCTACAATTTGGGTTTGACATAATATTGTATTTGTAGTTTTGGTCTATTCTTGTACATTTCGTGTTTTAAATTCTCCTCTCGCAGGTCTGCTGGAAGAGATTTGTTTTGTGAAATAAGCAGTACCTTTGTACTTTGTTCTCCTATTTAATGTTTTCTGTGTCTTTTCATGTGTGTACTTATATTATTAAATAAATAATATAAAACTACTATATTTGTCGGAGGCAATACAAAGCTATTACAAGGGCAGGGCCTTTTTTACAACCTTATTTGCTATGTCATCTGAAATAACCTAACCGTCAAAAATCCCCGACTCCAACTAGAAAAAGAGCTGTAACTTTTGAACGGCTGAACAAATTTTCAACAAACATAGCTAAAATTATACCCGATCAAACTAGCTTTCAATGAAAAAAATTGCATTGAAATTAGTCCATCCGTTTTGGAGCTACGATGCCACAGACAGATACACACTACAAACTTAAAATACCCCCGTTTTTTGTCGGGGTTTAAAAATATGATGAAAGTACATACCAACGACAGACCCAAAGGCAACGCCAAATATCCCAGAGAGTAAAATGCTAATGCCCATAGCTGGGGTAAACTTCTCAGGCGCCACAGAGTCTGAAATGACCATCGGTAAGGGTACCACGATGCAGCAATGAGCCACGCCCATCAACGTGAAGAACACCATTATGGATGTCACGGTGCTCGACCAAAGCATACCTAGAAATAGCATAAGATCTTTGTAAATTAATTTTAAATAAAATATTATAGTTTAAAAAAAAACTAAAGAAAACGCTTTTGTCATCCACAAAATTGGAAAATTTCAGCTCAATCGAAAACCGCTTCCAAGATTTTTTTAAATAGTTAGTTAAGTGAAGCTAATAAAAGCGTTTTAAAATCAAAGCTCCCGATTGCTTAGTGAACTTTAAATAAAAACTGAAAAAAAAAAACAAGTCCAGTAGAATTCTAATGCGGAACATAGCTTAACAGTCAGGACCCATTATTGGGAAGATTTGAGCCGGTCTCGTTATTTTTTTTTTATCTTTTCCCTCACTAGGATTTCTCCTGTACAACAATACAAACATACATGTCACATGCACACACACCCAGACCCGAAAGATCATACAAATAGGTACTTTTTCCGTACGGGGATCGAACCCGCGACACGTAGCGTAGAAAGCTAATAGTTTAGCCACTGCGCCAACCGTGTCGTCGAAATATATTAAAGAGATTATGAAAATTCTTACCAAGTCTCGATATCGCCGATATGGCAATACCAACGATGTAAGTCTCTTGAATGCCCAGTTTTAACACCCAGTTGGAAATGAAATTAAATATTACTCTCATAGCAAGATCCCCAAAGCCGTACAAAGCTACTGCCATTGCAACATTTTCCTGCAAAAGATGAAAGCGTTTAAAGTTTGAGCGACTTCAAAGCAATCTTTTCATGCTTTGTTAAACGTCCTTAAGGTTATTTTCAAAGCACTTGAAGTATTAACATTATGTAGGTCTTTAGGTGTTTCTCACGTGTGGTTCGGACCATAGTGTGAAAGCAAGGGGTTTTATGGTCATTTCTGGTGGGCCCTTCGTGGGCCTGGGATAATCGACTAGTATACATGTACTAGCTACGTTTTTGTAACCTCTTCAGGGAAACCGAGAGATTTATCTGTCTTTCTGTCTGATTTGTCTGTCTGTATTGGAGATTTTTAAAATCTCATATAAATACCAGAAATATATTTTGAAGGATGGGATGGTTGATATTATACAGGGTGATGACGACGAAACCACGTATTTGCTACCTATCACGTTCTGTGACCGTACACAAAAAATCTATCAAATCCAATTAGTATGCAGTTTAGCTACAGGAGGTCTTATTTTTAACCCCCGATAAAAAAGAGGGGTGTTATAAGTTTAACGTGTCTTTCTCCCAAACGGATGAACCGATTTTCGTTTAGTTTTTTTTGTGTCTGAAAATCTGTTCAGCTGTTCAAAAGTTACAGCTCTTTTTCTAGTTGGAGTCGGGGGTTTTTTACGGTTAGTTTATTACACATATCTTATTCTTCTTCTTGGTCTTATTTTTATTTTTATATATATCTTTACGCGAAATTTAAAAAGTCTCTAACCTGTTCTTACCGGAATAATCTTTATTTGAACGTATAATTCTACTTTGACGTCCCTTCACTTAGATGAATGAGAGTAGATGGAAATATTATGCAAAAATAACATGCGTGAAATATTTTGATTTTTTGTGTACCGTTTCAGAACGTAATACCAAATATCTGGTACATTTAATGTCGTAACATTTCCACCATCCTGTATAGAATATAAATATACCTATGATACTAACCTGACTCCATCCTATAGAGTAAAAATATTGTAGTACTATAATCACATATAAACTGTCAGTAGCTAAACACATTGATGGTCCAAATGATGCGCATGACAACAGAAAACTCTTACAAAGAGATGTATCTATAAATAACTCGAGAACTTTTCTGAAAAATAAAAATTATACTTGTAAATATCACGAAGTAGAATAGAATAGAATAGATCTTTATTTCATAGGTCTGCTGCGAATTATAACAGCTTCAAAGTAGATGGGCTGGCGTTTTTTCTTTTTCTTTCTATGTAAACGAGCCTCTTTACACGAATGTTAAGCGCTAACGCCAACGCTTGTTTGATACATAAATATGATGTACTATCAAAATAAAAACAACACCGCATTGGCGCAGCGTTAGCATCGATGCTAACGCTTATGTGTTAAATAATGTAGAAAAATAAACAGCCTTTTGTTAAATAAATTTAAAAAAATACTTCTCTATTTAAAAATAAACTTTAAAATAAAATCACATATTTACGTAAGCACCTCATACCGCTTTTCTTTTTATCTTCTTCAGTAATTTCAAGAGCTTTTTCCGCAAATGGATTCTTATTATTTCCTTCCAAATCTCTTAACTTAATCACTGGTGTGTCTACTTTCTTGACTTCTTTAATGTCTTCTAGAAGTAGTTCTGTGAATATAACAAAAGAATAACATTAAACAATGTGGCTAACCCAATTCAATCAGTGAGTGACAAAATGAATAAAAAATCAGCTGGTTATTTTGTCATGCATTGATTAAAATTTACTACCAGATGTTTCTAATAGGAGCCAACGTAAGATAAAAGAAAGAAAAATCTTTTATTCAGCATAGATATAACACCCCTCCTTTTTGTCGGGGGTGAACAATTTAGCACACTTATAAAATTTCTCTTGGATTAACACATAGGATAGGTACTTTTTCTCGGAGTAAATGAAGCAGTAGTGAATCCGTGGACAACAGCTAGTAAATATCATAAACAATAATAAATATATATTATAACAATAGTAAATATCATAAAAAACAGCTAGTAGACATATAATAAATAGATATCATTAAATCTTACTTTGTTCAGCTTCCTCAGATACATAAATTTTCTTCATGTGCCACTTAACAGGTTGCATTATTAATACAGCGAAGAAGTTGTGTAGTGTTAAACCTGCAATGAGCAGTAGAGTTCCTCGGGATCCGTATTCTTCTAACGACCATTTGACGAACATTGGAGCGATCATGGTATTGACACCTGTAAATTATAATTAATTTTATATCAGAACTCACTTCTCTGTCATGACATAAGAATTACTCATAGGGTGGGAAGATTTTTAGATTTTTAGTTTATTTTTAGTTTTCCAATAATCTCTTCTCATGTAGTCCACGTGGACGGAATCGTGAGTACAGCTAGTACTAAAATACCTAAAACAGTTGCACCAAGAGTAAACGAAATGCTAATTCCGACAGGTCTTTAGATATATTATTTAAACGAGATAAATTTATAGGTGTCAAGTCTAGAATGCAATATGCATTTTAAAGTTCTGCTCAATTAGTAAAATTCAGGACCTAATAACGAACCTGGTTTTCTTCTTTATTGAATTATAAATTTTAATCACATTCATTATTGCGATAATGATGAAGGAAAAGCATCGTGAGGAAACCTGCACATCTGAGAGGGCCTCATAAAGTTCTCGATGGTGTGTGTAGACTGTGTTGTCCACCAACCCGCACTAGGCCAGCGTGGTAGACTTAGGCCTAACCCTTCTCATTCTGAGAAGAGGCTCGTGCCCAGCAGTGGAACAATAACGGGCTGGATTTACTTATTAATCACAGAAGAGAACCTGGTCCAAACTTTGAGTAGTTCCACAGCATTTATATTAATGTATTTTACATATTTTTAAAGGGATAAGTAATAGGGAAATGTGCTGTCTCAAACAGTTCTCCATGAAGGAGCATGGGTTGTCCAATCTCTCCATAGGTATTGGAGCTGGCCAGCTCCTGCTGTATCAAGGACGCTGTTCTTATGCGTCGAAGCCATCATGCGATACAGTGGCGGCCTCATCAGCGATATTCGGTATTTGAACTGTGATTATATTTCATAATCCTCAATGTGGTCAAAATGGGCTTACTTTTTTTATGCTGTAATCCACTTTGGATTCCCTTCATAACCGTACACCCTGAGGTAGGCCGGAGATCGTTCAGCGCCCTCCAACGCACGGTACGTCATCTACGGGGGCGATGAGAGGTGGTTGCCTCCCTGCACCCTTTGCACCGTCTCCATCGCAGATATCACCTCCTAGCAAACGGAGGCGACGGTTTCCCACGCACTCTCGCTCCGGAACCGAGAGATCACCTGCTCCGACTGCCCCGACCGCATCAAAGTCACGCCACTGCACTGCTCAAGCTGGACACTCGTACGCAGACTGTAATATTTATCTTCAAAATCGGACATGTTTTTTTTATTGCCACGAGTTTGGTAACCTGAATTATTGTAGCTTGTTATGCTCAGTCTGGAGAATCCAATGCTGTATTTAGAAAATTCAACTAGGGACGTTTATGGCAGTGTAAACAAATAAAAACCAAAACGTAGAAAATATATTATTTTTCCAGTAAACTATGTGTAATAACAATTTTCAAGAAAATTTATATTATGGATGCTAAAAGGCAATAAACGATTGCGTATTTAAAAAAAATTGTATAGTGAACACTGGAGTTATAGGGATTTCTTTTCATATTTTTCATCCAAAAATATTGTAATCTTTGCCTTTTTTTTTCTCGGGATCTAAACTTCTATGTCACACAGGAATCACATTTGAAACCATTACCTGTGTTGAAAAATGCAATAAAAAGTACAATTATGTCCGATTTTGAAGGCAAATATTACACTGTGTAACGATACTATGTCCGGCGCCTTGGACAGTGACAATGTCACGTACCTTATTGACTGGCTTGTCTTTCCCCTACGTCACGAGCAAGTCTCATGTGCTAAATAGAAGACAAAAAAAATATCTCTCACCTGTCGCAGTCTGAACGAAGCTCATGACCAACACCTTTTTCTTGACGAAGTAATCGTTCATTATTGAGTAGGATAAGTTGAAAAAGAAACCTAAACCAGCACCCTGCAAAGCACAGTTATCATTACCATAATTATTCTTTACCTATGGATATTCCGAGTTTTCCTCGGCCTCGACCGTAGTTACCGTAAAGCCGAATGTATGAACACAACATGCGCGCGCATTTTAGTGAACTTCGGCTTTTTATTATAAAGCTGTAAACATTTACTTGCTATAGTTCGTTCTTATCTTGGGTAACAAAAAAACTCGTTCAAAAATATAAAATAAAACACTATAGGTAAGCGTGATGAACACCATTTTATGTACCTACCACAGTCAATACTATAGAGCGATCTACAAAATGAGACAGATAAACAAATCAAGTTTGTTTCTAGTACCTATTAATAGAATTGTAATTAATATCGATGTAAATTTTTTGTTCCTCAAAATTGATTAGGTACCTATAATTTTTATGTTACTCTGTTTCATTTTTCGCGCCAGGCCGGGTCATTGGTCTTTATGCCAATTCTATCTGGCACAAACTGCATTATAACTCGCTAAGATTTATGATGCATTTAAAACAAAGCTAAAAATATGCTACGATGGTAAAATATTATTAAATGGATAATAATATAGTACCAATACAAAATCGTCTCAAATTTTATTTTTTACCTGCATAATTCCTTGGGAGATAAAGAAGAGGAGAGGTGACGTCATCACAACCGTGCCAAGGCATCCCAGGGTAAATATAAGGGCACCGGCAAACGCTAGCTTGCGCATCGACATTATTCTTAGCAGCGGACTCGTGAAGAAACCTGGAATCATTATACAACGGAAATAAGTATACAAAACACATGACCCGAAATTATGATGATACGGTTGGCGCAGTGGCTAAGGGATTAGCTTTGTGCGCTACGTGCCGCGGGTACGATCCCCACACAGAACAAATATTTGTATGATCTACAGATAGTTGTTTCGGGTCTGGGTGTGTGTGCATGTGAGATTTAAGTTTATAAACTGTACCCTCGATACAGGAGAGAAATAATAGTGAGAGGCAAAATTAAAAAAAAAAGAAAAACTATTCAGCTATGCTGAACTCCTCCAACATGAATGTCGAAAGATGGAGTATCGGGACCCCCAACACAATTTGAAATTATTGTTGTGACTTCTTTCTAAGTTTTTAACAATGGTGAGCGCAAAGAATCTTGTCTGAGAAAATAAAAAGTAAATGTATAATTACCAGCTAGTGCAAAAGCCATGGAAAAGATTCCTGACAACAGTGTGACGCTGGTGGAGCTCATTTCTGTCTCAGTTATAAACTCGTTGTACAGCATCCCGAAGCAACTTGCAAACGCTGTCGTTGTTGACTGAAAATATTAATATAAAATAAATCACAGCCGCAGTGATAGCCTAGCGGTTGAACACTTGCCTTCCATGCAGGAGGGTCTGAGTTCGAACCCGGCCCGCACCTTTGACTTTTCGGATTTATGCAGATCAGAATTTGATTATCACTTGCGATAACGGTGATGGAAAACATTGTGAGGAAACCTGCACACCCGAGAGGGCCTCCGAAAATTCTCGATGGTGTGTGTAGTCAATCTGCACTAGGCGATGAGGCACCAGCGTGATGGATTAAGACCTAGCCCTAACCTAACCCTTCTCATTCTAAGAAGAGGCCCATGCCCAGCAGTGGGTCAGTATAGGCTGGATTTATTTATTTATTACGTGTATATTCCCCGAAAAAGTAGGCAGAATGTACTGTTAAACATTTTATTAAATTATATTTAAAGTCGAAAGTCCGTCCTGAATAAAAATTCTTATATCTGCATAGCTATTCTGTAAGAATATCTCGCATCTCGATTTGAATCTCACTCTAACTATTTGATATTTGACGAATTGACATACGATTCTTTCTTTATAAAGGAGCTATGAACATGCTCTAGGCTTGTTTACACGGTTGGCGCAGTGGCTAAGCGATTAGTCTTCTGCGCTACGTGCCGCGGGTTCGATCCCCGCACGGAACAAATATTTATATGATCTATAGATAGTTGTTTCGGGTCTGGTTGTGTGTGCATGTGACATGTATGTTTGTAAACTGTACCCTCGACACAGGAGAAATCCTAGTGAAGGGCAATGTTTAAAAAAAATGTTCACTGCCCCTGCTATGCTATTATGGTACAAAGTTTATCGTCATCGTATGTCAATAGAGTGAGATTCGAATCGAGAAGAGAGATGTTCTTGAAGAATATCTCCCCTGAATCGTGGCGGAGGCCTGTGTCACAGTAAATATTATATCGACACTGGAAAAGCAAAATGATTAATTATTTTTTTACTAACAAATGCATATCAAATGAATAATTTTCTGTAAAACGTATATTCTAATAAATTATTACGATTTAGGTACTATTTAAGTATTACAGAAAATAAAAATAAAACTTTAAAATGTGCTCCGTCATTACGCTCACGTCATTTTGCTTTTCCATAGTCGATATATTTCCAATACTGTGCCCATGTTCAGTACCTAATTGTCTTATGAAAACAATCACCCAATACTAGGCTTATTCCTATATCGTGGGTACAGTTTATAAACATGCATCACACATGCACAAACACCAGAACAACTACCTATCTGTAGGACATACAAATTTTTGTTCTGTGCAAGTATCGATCCCTTGATACGGTAGTATAGAAAATCAAATGCTACTGCAGCAACCATGCCATCAATTGGTTTGCCGTCTTTGTTAAGTTGGTTTTATGCTAATCTTAGCCAATCTCAGTACTAAATCGAAACGTGTCCGCAGTGACATGCATGAGTCTGCATTTCCGTAAACATTATTTAACTGAGTGACGTCAGACAAGACTTTGTTTTTAAATCTTAATTAAACACTTACTTAAAAATGTCGCAATAATAATCTTATGTCATCGCAGTATCTTTTGAATATCAGTGGTGAATGTACTTTGTTTTGCATAATCTCCCACAATCGCTGAAAGGATTTTGGTACGCCATATAGGTATGTGGATGTCCACACCATGTACAGTCAGGATACGTTGTGGACGTTGTGATCATACATTTCACAAACAAAATGCTTTGAACGACTGCAGGCCGCTAAGCGTGTTTACTCATGGCGCGACGCGACGCGATATCGCATCGATTGTCGACATCGGTCAGATATCGCGTAACCTTGCGACCCATAGAAAATGTATGAACGGTCGCACATGTTTACTGACCAAATCGTACGATATGGCGATATCGCTCACATGTCTGATCGACGTCGAGTCGCTTGTACGTCCTCATGGCGTGCGATATCGCATCAAATGTACGTGGGCGCGCGACCGCTCGACTCCTTTGCGACCTGCAGGCGATTTCTTGTTTGGTATGTCGATGAGCGATTTCAGTTGCGCAACTAGGTAGGTACTTGTATCAATAATAAATTCTATTCAGTTTGTACCTACAAGAAATTGAAAATCATCCCTGTCTATACAAGGTCTTGATGATGTGGTTAAGGTTCAATATTGTACGGGAAGTGTAAGTGAAATTAGACGAACGTGTGTTGACAATGAGCATTTATTTGCAACTAAGATTGTGGGTAAAACAGTGGACTGTATACTATAACAAAACGTGAGGCGCATACATAGCTAAGTATCGACTTTAATTAATTACTTATATGTTGGTATGTAGGTTGTCTTAAAATGTCTTGAAATACCTAACATCCTACCTTTTTAATCCCGATCCCTTTATGAGGTTATTGTATTTATCTTTGTGAACAACTTTTACTATGGGACCAACTATTGATAGATATGGAACAGGCATCGAACCGCTCTTGTTCTTTTCGCTATTTCAGTCTTGGCCCCATAGTAAAAGTTGTTCATAATGATGAGTAGGTGCAATAACCCCTTAATGGGAGCGGAATGAAAAAGGTAGGAGGTATAACCACACCCTACCACAATATTAACAGCGTCATGCGTCAGCGTCAATATCAACAAAATTAGCATGGAACACTGTTGCTAGAAAAAGCAATGCTGGTAAACATGGCTAAATTTTAGGTTCACACGGCTACATATCAAGCTATACATTTTTAGTATAAGCTGAGCTGTCATTATACGGAAAGCCTATAAAATGCGAGGTCAGCTTATACTGGAAATATATAGCTTGATATGTAGCCGTGTGAACCTAAAATTTTTTATTTACAACATTTGACGTCTTATTTTAACTAGGTTGACGGCATACCTTCTTTAACATCCCTTGCTGCCGTCGAACAAAGTCAAAGTCAAAGATTTTTATTTCAACTGGGCCTTTGCAGGCACTTTCAAAACGTCGTGATTCTAGGTGCACGGTTCCAAGTGGGTTGGTCCTGGAGACGATACCCGCAAGAAACTCCATGGATACTCTTTCCATAAACCAAATCCACAATAATAAGTGGGGCCGCGGCAGCGGCCCCGGCTAAAATTCGTCCTGAATTTACAAAATATTTAAAAAAAAGAGCAGCAAAGATCATTTATTTAATCTTCCAATTAAATTTATCATTTTTTCAATTTAATCAATACTAGTAGGTACCTACTTAACACTCAAGTCACCCATAAGAACACAAGGGAAGCGTCATTAGAACGGCGAACGATGTGGAAAGAATGTCGAAATTACGACGCTATGTCCACGGAAGGGATGTCAAAGTACCACTGCCAAGCTAAGGTGCATTGAAGAAATAAAGACCCCGACTTCAGAAGCTGTTAAGTTTTTTAAGTAAATTATTTTATACTTTATAGATTTTTGAAGTCGGTTTTTACTTTTATTAAAAGTTTATGTTATTTTTCTATTTGGAGTGGCATAGATAACACATAAACATGCGATCACAGCAATCGCGAATGATTTGTTGTTATCCATTGAAGAGTTCCATTGTCTATCTCCGAAGGTCTTCATAAGATCTAAATGAGACTACTTCGAGAGTATACCCTTTCAAAGAAAAAAAGAATTTTCAAAATCGGTTCGCAATTGACGGAGATATCGGTGAACATACATTTAAAAAAAAGTACATACGGTCGAACAGAGAACCTCCTCCTTTTTTGAAGTCAGTTATATAGTTGGTGAGCGACACAAATCAGTCGAATCGCATCGCGTCGCTCCATTAGGACGTACATGCAATTTGGGTCGACAATCGATGCGATATCGGTCGCGTCGCGTCGCGTCATGAGTAAAGTCCCTAAGAGCTAGCAAACGATTTTAATCGACCAAAAAATTTGTGTGACCAATTCATTTATGTACACACGTGAAAAGACACAGAAAAGATTAAATAGGAGAACAAAGTACAAAGGTACTGCCTATTTCACAAAAGAAATCTCTTCCAGCAGACTTGCGAGAGGAGAATTTAAATACGAAATGTAGACAGTCTACATTCAGTAGTAGTTTGTAACGAAGTAAGTGTCTACCACGGTGTCTACATTTCGTATTTAAATATTTGTAGTTTTATTCAAATATTTAAATACGAAATGTAGACACTACACTGCAAATTAAAATATAAACTAACAACAATAATAAAAACTAAGTTAAATACTCACATAAAACAAATATGAAAATATACATAAATAAATCTATCTATTAAGTACCTATCTATATCTACACATTGGGTACTTTTGTATTTCGGAAAACCGAAAAATTTGTGGAACGTGATCGTTTTATATACTTGAGTACAATTAATTTGGGTTGCTATCAAGGACTTTAATATTTCGGAAGGTTCAACTATTTTTATTTCAAAAAGCTAACATTCTCAGATTCCGAGATACTAAGGTTTTTTGTTAGAGCCCGGGTTCATTGCTCCCGAATATAATTTGCACGCAATGCAAAACTAATATCTAAAGTCTTGTTTTTGGATTTAGGATTTAGCTGCTTATAGTGCCACAAACTTATCTGACCCGGTGACCAAAATTAGAACTGTCGTCGCCACGGAACAAAAATGACATCGAAACGCATCGAAATGTCGTTTTTGTACGAAGATGACATTGGTAAAAGCGACGGCAGAGACGCCACGACTATATTTAATGTTTTGTCTATGAGTCATTACCATTTTACTTTTTTAGCATTTTTATAAATCTGTCAGTAGGTTACAACAGTAAACACAATAGTATAGTGCCACAAACTTATCTGACCCGGTCATGGCGTCGCTGCCGTCGCTTTTACTAATGTCATCTCCCTACAAAAATGTCATTTTGAAGTCAGTTTTGTTCTGTAGCGACGTTAGTTCCAATTTTGGTCACCGGGTCAGATAAGTTTGTGGCACTATAATTGGTATCGTTACCCTGAGAATGACCCTACGTATGCCATTAAAATATATATCTACTATTCTTTAAGTATTATATTTACAACTTTTGGTTCGTTATACACAGGGTATTATATTTTCGATATTTTTTTAGATGATGATTTTTCCATTTTTGCGATGTTTTTAAAACCATATAATTATTTTAATTATTAAACGCAGTATTAATACGTTTAAAAAACTCTATATGGATTTCTAAGAATAAATTAATATTGCCACCTCTAACGGTTATTATAGCTGCAAAACAGATCCCTGAATAAAAAAAAGCTCGTTTTCTATAGGTATTACTTGTATTATTTTTATCATAATTACAACATAAAGAAACCGATGATTGAGTTTTAAAAATAGAATTTTAAATACTCTGAACCGCAAAATATTTATCTAAACAAGTTGTAACTAAGTTGATTTTTAAATCTGGTTTTAGAGAACAGCTGATAACTATCAATTAATACCTACCTATAGTATTTATCTTTGTCGTTATTTTATATTAGAAGATGATAAGGATCTACAACGATAATATAACAAGTTTGTGTAATTAGATGGAAGTGTTTACACTTAAAATACCCATTATTCATAAAACTTTATAGATAATCATCGAATTGGTCTAGTGCTTTAATTTATTTTATATATGTATACACAGACAAAATATATTTTTTAGTGTTTTATTTTATCGTTAATCTTCGTGTCCATATCGAATAAATGCTGCATAAATATATTTTTTAGTGTTTTATTTTATCGTTAATCTTCGTGTCCGTATCGAATAAATGCTGAATAAATATATTTTCTTTCTTAGTACTAGCGAGCTCGCCTACAGGCGCGGGCTGTCTGCGGCTGACAGTTTGCGACAAGCGAAAATCTCTCGATCACTGCTGTCAATCGCAAAATTAATATCAACCCTTTTGATGTTTTTTTTTTTTTTTTTGAATTTTGGACAAGATGGCGTATCAATAACCATCTTTACTTTTTATCTTATTTAACTTATTATCTATTTTACTTGACACTGGCAGAATAGTCGACATCGGCTCAATTGCCATATAGAAAGAAGAAGAAGAAGAACCCTTTTGATATAACGTAGGCAATTTTGATAGCAACACGATAACGATTTGCAGATGGTTTGTGGCAGGCGTCAATATTGTGATCGCTGCAAACGTTGTACGATCTGATTAGAATTAATTTGTTAAATACAGATTAATTCTAATTAGATCTTCTTTGTCTTTTTATTTAATTAAATATAACTAGTAGTTTGTCGTAGTCCTGATTAATTTAAGTATAATGTTAAGTTTTGTCATTTATTGTATAAGAGTGACCTTACGAGGCTGGCATAGTCACCAGGGTGAACTGAAGCCTCAATAAAAATCTGAATTAAAAAAAAAATTGTGAATGTCTAAAATATTCTCCTAAGGTTCTCTGGTACAGAATGCTACGACGTTAAAATCGCCTTGGTACATTTTACATGAAGCATTTTAAATAAATAAATGAACATAGGACGGTCTCGTACTCGGCGATTTCTGCCAGACAACCTTAGGAGGATATTTTTACCGATTATAATGTTGGGACTCCCATCTTCGTGATCGCTATTTTTTTTACAAGGTAGGTCAAAGTTTAGTCTCTCACGATCGTATTGAAGTTACCAGAGTTCAAGTTCATTACCGTTTTAATTACGGGGTAGACCCGCAAATCTGTCATGGGCAAACTGACGTGCAGGTTACAGGATTTTTTTTTATGTAGTGCGCATATTTGTAGAGTGATTCAGCGTCTGTTCCTAAATGCAACCGCAGTATTGGGATACACTTTAAAACAAAACGAAAATTCGACTTAGTATGGGGGACACGCATAATAGGTATACTAGCGCAAGCCATACAAAGTCAATTTTTTATTCAGAAGCCCAATTCTCGTAATTAAAAATGTTCAAAATATAGTTCGGATCTCATTCCGATCTACTACCAATGTCATAAATGTCACAAATGGTATTCTCCTACCCTAACAAACAACGTCAAACGTGACATTATATTGTAATGAGATCGAAAGTTGAATAAAAGGCAAATCGGTATTCTGCTAACATTTTGAACTGACACAAATAATAAAATTGACACTCTCGTCTATACACAAACGTCAAAAATGAGATTGAAATGAGTTTGTAAGAAGATTGAATCCAAATCATACTGGAATCGGACTGAACTTTAAGAGGAGTAGCTAGAATACATGACTTTTTGTCAATTAATAATATAATCTCGGTTCGGTCAACTTTCAGTCATATTATAAATTAATTACGAGAATTGGGCTTCTGTTTTGGAGTAAATTTTAGTACTGCGGTTGCATTTGGGATCGGACACTAAATCAATCTGCAAATTTTGCGCACTACATAAAAAAAAAATCCTGTATACAAAAGTTATCTTTGTCTAACCCACAGATGAATACAGACATGTTATTATCTACGTACAGAAATAGACCCTAATTTCTTCTAAACTACTGGATTCTGTTGAAAATTCCTAGAATATATTTAATGTATTAATGGTGGGTTCAGAAAACCATTGTTTCTTAATGTTCACATCACTTCTTCACTTCAGCCCTCTGCTGAACATAGGCCTCCCAATAAACAGTATGACGGGATCTTCATCCCGTTCGATCGGTGAACCTCCTTGTTTCAACTTGGATAAAAATATTGTCCTTAATTTACTCACGAAATTGATAATAATGGCCATTGACACTAAATAGCCCCATCCTCCATCAGGCGGCACTAAAACATATTTCTTATATTTCAGATCACTATTTTTTTTTTCTTCTACGCTCATTGTGTGTTCGGTAACTAGACTCAACAAAATTTCTCCATTGCTCACTACTAGTTTTAATATCATTTATATTTAAGTTGATTTATCTCATGCAAATATTGTATTTAAACTTATTTGTATTTGATTTTCTAAAATGAGATAATATTGTAACGAATAATGCCAGTCATACACGTTTTGAGATACGGTGTGTTACAAAAACGTGAGGATGATTGCAATCTTGGCCTCTCAAAATATATGCCAAACCTGTAGAGTAATCACGACACGTTCGTAATTGGAATCAATTCAATTTTGACAGTTCAGTGCAGTGTGCTGCATAGAGCAATAGTAGCGATAAAGAGAGGGAGAGAGATCGCGTTACTGTCAGAACTAACGTGCACTAAGCGTAAGCACTATGCTTATGAGCATAATTATTATCATTAGTGTACATGTATAGTAATACAGATGCCAGCAAAGGTGCTTCTAATACGCTGGGTGTAGCTCGGTGACTTAAACGTGCACGGCAGATGCGGATGTCAGTCTTCGTATTGCTTTTTTTTTTTAAATGTTACCCTCATTAGGATTTCTCCTGTAACAAGGGTACAGTTAACAAACATACATATCACATGCGCACACACCCAGACCCGAAACAACTAGTAGATCATACAAATACTTGTTCCGTTCCGTGTGGGGATTGAACTCACGGCACGTAGCGTAGAAAGCTAATCGCTTAGCCTCTGCGCCAACCGTGTCGTCAAAATTTAAGTATTTTATTAGTAACTGTCCAGTGAACCCTTTGCCATTCTATTGCGATTTCTTAACGTTGCTTACTTTAAGAAGTCGCAATAGAAAAAAAATCATTTGGGAGTCCCGGGACCCTTACATAGCTTGATGAATAAACTGCCACCCAACTAAGTACCTACAAGGTCGTAAAGGCGTCGTACATTATTTAATTAAAAATTTATTCTAACAAGATTTTGTAAAAGATAACATGCTGTAGATTACAATAGTATTATTAGTACGTAATGATGACTTGTTGCTGTGATAGCCTAGCGGTTTAATGTTTGCCTTACGTTTTAATTCAAGTGGTCTTTAAAACATGCAAAAGATATTGATAATTTTAAAAGAGTATCATCATGAAAATCTGTCTCATTGGTGCAGTGAACGTAAGCGCAGCTGCTAAGCGTGAGGTCCTGGTTTTGATCCCCAGGTCAACTGAAGTACAATTTGTTTTTATACAACGTTACCATTCCTTACTGCAGTGCAAAAGGCCTCCCTTCCCTTTTTCCCGGTCTGTTGCAATTTGGGGCGAAGGGTTAGGATATTGTTAGTATCTGTCTGTAATTTGGAATTTTACCTAGTAAATAGCAATAGTCTCGCCCATAGGGACCGATTCCCTTAATGAGTAGGTATCGGCAAAATCTAGATGTGCAACTAAAATCTTTGTATAAGCCTTTAGAATGTGAGATGCTATACTAGACTAGACGTCTAAGCGTCTACGCCTAGGGCCTTATTATACCGAGATGCCATGGCGGTGCAACATGGTCACGCTGCCAATAAATGTATACAGGTCTAGGAGGGTGCTGGTAGTTGTGGACCTATCGTCTGCTTGGTTCCGCAACCAGCATCGATGCGTGCACAGAACGTTAATGGTGACTCAACTGCGCTGGTCGCGCAACCAGTCAATGTATAGAACTGTATCTCTCATACACTCGACCTTCAAGTTGAGCTGCTAGTGACGCCCCCGTCTCGCCCGCCCCGACTTCCTCCGTACGCACGCTATCTTTCCACTCATGATTGATTGTGGTATCTGCTCTGCTCTGGTATCTGATTAATGCCGCATCTACATCCTGTCACCGTTTCATCAATATGGCCCCACTTGCTCTTGCAATAAAACAATTAAAAACGTTTACTCATTTATTTAATTTTTTCTGTCGTAAATATTCCCTTCGCTGCAACCTTTTATGCTTGTTTTTCTTGTAGCACATTTCTATCGACCAGAACAGGACGATGATGGCAAAACTGGATGCAATGAGGTAGAAAACTGGTCCATAACTCTCTGTCAGCTCCCTGACTCCACCTAGAAACATTTGAGACATTTGAGATGTGGATATTTTCTGCCCCATGTGTGACTGACTATTACAAAATTTGTAGTGACACCTAGCGCCACAATAAGGAACTACATAGCAACGTAGCAAGGTAGAATCGATGGCCGTCAATGAGCTTATACAATACGAATTCGACCAATCGGATAACGAAGTCTACATCTTGCAAGGCAAAATATTATCGTATCCGATATCAACCGTTGGGCTTCGGCCCGCTAAGCAATATCACCTCGCTTGGTCGGAGTATCCTCCCTTTATAACGGAGGAACCCAATACCTCGTTCCTCCACAAATTAATACTCTACCTACTCAAATTATTATAACAATAGAAAAAGTGTTTGACCAAAGCTAGAATCTTATGAACCATTCCTTCAAGTAGATTTTTAACTCGTCGTGGTTGTCTATCAACGAACACGACACACAAACATTAAGGACTCCAGACATAGATATTTTACTACTGCACTCACACGACAGGAGCGTTTTTAAGCCCCTAACCTAAATTAAGATCTCGTAAGTGTCGGTCAAGCTACATTACTAGCAGACACGTAACAAAAAATGCTACAATGATTGCACTTTTTGTGAACAGTTGGTCTAAATCGAAAACATACAAAAAATCATCCATACCAAATCCATACTCGTTGCATACATGCTGTAATTGCGGTTTTGCCCAGTCGTGACAATATTTGACCTCAACGCAAAAGTGTCAGATAAAACCTTATAAAATATGAAATCTGCAAAATTGTGGTTTCGGTAACTTTTTTATTTTTTTGCAGAATTTCACCCGCTTTATTTCGGAAAATATCAGAAACAACACTTTTTAGAAGGCTTTTGTCAGTGCCTTTTATTTTGTGAAAAAAATAAAGAAAATGCTTTTATTCGGACTAGACAGCAGAAAACACAATGCACCGAGAAAAAAGAAAGCAGATTGGTTAAAACCATAGATTTATAATATATAATATAACACTATAACACCCTAGATGGGGCTTTGGAGTAAAAGAGAGCTATCATCCCTATGGTTCTTTCCTGTGTTAGAAAGAGATAGAGAATGACGCTGACAGCGAGACCAAACACGTATTCATTACCGGCATAGACTTGCGTTAGCGAAGGCAGGTCTGTGACTACCGGCTTGTATCGGCCCTGTCAATTGTAGGTACGTGCACGCATTTTTATAGGTGAATTGAAGTATTAATCAGTATAATAATAACGTTATTACGATGGTTTGGTACGATGGTACAGAATGTGATTCATCAAAAAAGAATAATCCTCAGGATTACTCATTCGGCAAGTAAGTTTACAATTTATTTACTATCGTTATTTCTTATCAAGAAGTTCACAAATGTGCCGACTTTGGACAAAGTATAATGACAAAAGCATTTTATTTAATGACAAGATGAATTATCACACATTAAACAGGCACATTTGAGAAATAACAAATAGGGAAATATGAGAGCATTTTTATTCTCACTTTGTAGTGATGTCGATACACACATTGTCATTATACGAACATATAGGCAATTCATTTTTGGTCTCGTTTGAAACTGTACAATACCTATCTATGGGGAGCGTGAGCGAAATTGTAAATCTATGGTTAAAAAAGAAGAATAAAAAATACATGTGCTATCGATGCCAGTACCATAGTTATTAGTCTATGCCAGTACCGAATGGGTTGCCAATGTGGGTGGGTTGGTGATGGGAGATGAATCACAATATCATCAAACTTTCAGTATTAGAGTTTAATGACACTGTGATTAAATTAAACTTACATAAAATCTAAGGTATATTCATTTCAAATGGTAGGGTGGAACCTGAGATATTACTTGATTTCTCTTTAGAAAGAAAGAAAGAAAAATATTTTATTTCTGCAGAAAAAAGACACACATACAATACAAATAGCAGCTTCCATACAAAACATTAGCCATACCAGCAACAAAACAATGAATAGGTAGGTACCTATTACTTTACAAAGCAAAGTTCATAATATGCTGGTTGTCACAACATGGTTGTTCCGAATTTCAAGCGAGCGGGGTCGCGGCATTTAGCGTAGGTATATTGTCTTTGGCATGGACTGATCTTACGTTTGAATTCTTATCTTGCATATCGTTACCATTGTGTTATCATAGATAAGGTGCATTAAGACAGTCTAGTCTGTCTGTTATAATTAACTAAATATTTATTATATCCATGTGGAAATATTCTGTCTCTGCCAGGTGAACAGGTGCCGTCTGTCGGGACCGGTCAGTTTGTAACTATAGTACGCGCAAATTTTTATGAGCCCTCTGAACTCTCTCCCTCTCTCCCTCTAGCACCTATAATAGTACGCTTGTTATAGGTGCTAGAGGGAGAGAGAGAGAGAGAGAGAGAGTTCAGAGCTCAGTTCAGGGCTCATAAAGATTTGCGAGTACTATACCAGATGGAGCCATAAAAATAAAAGAAGAAGAAGAAGAGTACTATACCATGGCACTCTTATTCAGAGGCAAATAATGATTATCCTAATCTTATTTTTTATAAAAATTAAATTAATTAATTCTCTCAGCTCTTACCACAAAATTATACTAAACAAAATTGTAATCTATTATTTCATAACCTAACCCGACTCCAACTAGAAAAAGAGCTGTAATTTTTGAACGGCTGAACAGATTTTCATGAAATATAGCTAAGATGAGACCTGATTAAACAAGCTTTTGATTAAAAAAATCTTCATTGAAATCGGTCCATCTATTTTGGAGCTACGATACCACAGACAGATTAAAACAGATACACAATTCAAACTTATATCACCCCTCTTTTTTGTCGGGTGTTAAAACACTTACCAATAGCAGGTCCAAGTACCAGATTAACCAGCCCAGTCAGCATCATCATCATGCCCAGAGCTGCTGTGAACTTATCAGCGGCCACAGCATCGGCTACTACTAGCGGGATGAGAGTACTGACAGCACAGTGCGACGCTCCCACCAGCGTGATATAAATCATCATAGCGATCGAGCTCTTTGACCATAACATACCTGAAATATTAACAATATAGGAATATGTGTAGTAATATGTGTGTGAACCAAGAACCTTATACACAGAACTGGACGGTGCGTCTAGAAGAAAACAGTGAAAACCAAATAAATGGCCTTGAAATAAATCAGTTATTTTTTGCATCTCTTTCATCAGGGTGACAAAGATTTTTATTTGCGTTGGGATATTATTAGGAATTAAGCAAGTAGAAATTATTCATAATTGAGCACGTATTTGTTTGCTAATAGTTAGGTACCAAAACAATAACCATAAGTACCAAATAGGTAGGTACTAAATTCTGGTGAACCCATGGTGAAGATTTAACGTGTCATCACTTGGTCCAAAGTTGCGGGTTGATTTATGGATAAATTAAACTTTAAAATAAGTAAAAACTAACTTCATAAAACTAATAAGTGCCTAGCTAAGGTGCATTGAAGGATTAAAGGTCCCTACTTCAGAAGCTGTTAATTTTTAAAGAAAATATTTTATACTTTTTAGCACAGTTTATTTTATTTTTCTATTTTGAGTGGCATAAATAATACATAAATATGCAACTACAGTAATCGCGACTAATTTGCTGATATTCATTGAGGAGTTCCATCGTCTTTCTCCGAAAGTCTTCATCAGATCTTCACCAAATTTTAGTCGGTTTAGCCTTATGTCATAGTGCTCCGGTTTATAGTGTAGGCAACAATTTTTTGCAGATTTATAGAAGTTTCCTTTCAAAGGTATGTTGGACCACCATACCACCATCTACGCCTTTTCTCTGGATCGCTTGGAAAACTGAAACAAATGCAATCGTGTTTTCAATCATCTAAGAAAGTCTACTGATGTTAGCAATCAATGATCAGGTTTGACCAAGAAAACTTCTGAAGATTTTGAATTCCAGTTGGACTTTGTAGCTCATTACACAACCACGAAAAATCATATCACGTTAAATTCCGCCTCAAGCAATCATTTATGGTCACTCTACTCTTCTTTGTTTACTAACATTTTATCTTGACGTCCAATCTAATAATGCGACTGTTTCCTTAGTTATATGCGATATAACCACATAAATAACTAAATGGTGACATTTCACAATGAGAGAAACGTTTTTCACACAGTTTTAAATAAAAATATAGGCAGATCTTTCTAAAACTGCGTAAAAATATGTACAAATTGGCGTAATTTTTAATATGGCATCAGTGTACTTACCTATGAAAAATAACGTTTGACGTTGGGTTCCAAACACTTCCACAATCTTTAAATATACGATACATGATTGAGCACTGTTAAATAATTAGTATATCCTCAGAAATCGCCTAGCAAACACTCGAAGTGGAAGAAAGTTGACAATGTTGACATGTCATATATGTCATTGAAATTATTATTTTTACAGACCATCAGTCTTACCAGCCTAGGAATGCATTCATAAAATTGGGGTAAACTTAAATATCATAAAATAATTATTTCAATCAACACATCCTTTTTATAGGCAGAAAGATTAAAGATGACTTTAAAAATACTAGAAGCTTTTAAAATAGTTTCTGGATACCAAATGGCCCTCAACATAAACATTCCTATCTATTTGTGCACAACTATCTTGAAAACTTTTACTCTACTCTGGTAACTTGCAAATTATATATTCATATTCTTTATTTGCATTCCACAATGTACAAGGTGGTAAAAATAAAATTTGGTAGGTTACAATCATGGACCCTGTAGGGCACAGCAAAATATAGGAGAGGAATATGATACTTATGTTTACTACTGTTGTATATATAGGAAGATGGTACTTATGTTTACTTATTGCTTTAATTTATTAATAAATATGGATAGCATATTATAATTTTTTATTTATTAATAATATTTCCTAATATGTATTTAGTTTATTATAAATTATTATTAACTAATAGTTATGGAATTTAATGTATTTTTATTTTATTATTTATAGTATTATTCATTTAATTTAATTGGAAATGTTTGTTTATTGTTTATATATTCATTAATCGTGTAATAGGCTTTTTTTAATAAGTATTTGTTTTATTTTGTTTGTAAATATTGTTTCGCTGTTTTCTGTTTTTATTGATTCTGGTATTTTATTATAAATTTTTATACACATTACATAGGGGCTGTTGGAGTGTAGCGTTATGCGGGAAGATGGTAGCATTAGCATATTTTTATGCCTTAATGATCGGCCAGTATGTTTATCTTCGCGTCTTGTAAAGAATGATTTATACCTATTTCCTAACAAATTTCAAAAATGTATATGCATGGAAGGGTGAGTATTTTATGTTTTATGAAGAAAGGTTTTCAGCTATCAGTCTGATTTATGTTTGTGAGTATACGCATTAATTTCTTTTATAAAATAAATAGTGTAGGAGCATCGGTACTGTTTCCCCACATGATTACGCCGTAGCTGAGCCACGCGTGAGCATAGGCATAATAAGTGGTTAATGCAGTTTGTATATCGGTCGTCTTTTTGATCTCATCTTGTTGTTATAGTATGAGTGAGATGGAAAACATACCTAAAGGTGAATGAACTCCCCTTCAGTTATTTCTTCTAGATGCAATATCCAGTTCTATCTTTATTATGAATAATTTCTATAAATTTGCTTAATTCCTAATAATATCCCATCGCAAATAAAAAAAATGTGTGCTGGGACCTGGGACACATAGTAGAAGTGAAACTTCAACGGACAATATAATAATATCGTCTACCCCCTCCACGCGGCCGTAACGCTTTTTCGTGACAGAAAAATCCTAATACTCCCCGTGTATGTATATGGAAGTTTCACTTCAAAACTTGGTCACCCTGATGAAAGAGATGCAAAAAATAACTGATTTATTTCAAGGCCATTTATTTGGTTTTCACTGTTTTCTTCTAGACGCAAAATCCAGGTCTATCTAATATTCTTGGTGTGAACCAAAAGGAATCTACTATCTTTCTGATATCCTTATCAGAAAGGTAGTAGATTCCTTTTTGGTTTGTATTAATGGCATGGTGTGTAATGCCACAGCATTATGCTGAGATGGGGGCCATTTTTGGTCTCGTTCAGGTTGCTTTGATTATTATTTTTCTTTTGTTATTTTTTTATGTTTCATTTGTTTTATTTTTGTACCTGTGTACTTTTATTTGTTCCTGGCGAAAGTACAAGCGGATAAGCGACTCTAGATTATAAGAATAAAGATAGGCGCGATAAGATAGAGTAAAAAAAATAATTGCATATTCATTATCTTCCACACTACTCAGCCACTTGACTACTATACCTGCTAGTGATGGATATTACGATACGGTTTTAACGACGCGGTCGGTGCAGTGGCTAAGCCTTCTGCACTACGTGCCGCGGGTTTGATCCCCGCACGGAACAAATATTTATATGATTTACAGATAGTTGTTTCGGCTCCGGTTGTGTGTGCATGTGAATTGAATGTTTGTAAACTGTACCCTCGATACAGGAGAAACCCTAGTGAGGGGCAATGAAAAAAATATTTGAAAAAAATATTTATTCATTTTAATGAAATAATATTTTTTAAAATGTACAACTATAGTAGGTATGGTGATTTTTGTGTAAAAACTTTCGACAACAATGACACAATGTAAAAGATGTTATGAAAATAAATTAAATTAAATGAGCCACGTTTTCGGTATGGGGCATAAACTATGTGATTTACACTAAAGATATAATTAATTAAATAGATAACATAATTATAACGAGAGCTATAATAAAAATGCTATAGGTACCTAATGATTAGCAAATATTTGTATGCCTTTCAAGGTGAAACAATCATAGTGAAACATAGTGCTATATAAAAATAATAATTTTCCACCAAGTCTGTAAACATCCTGTTTTTACCAATAAATTATTTTGATTTGATTTGCATGCTCGTCAAAGTCGTCTGCGCAAACAAATTATTTTCTTGTTTATTTTTTGTTCGCGTTTCAAATTTTTGTTCGATCCTTATTTTTTTCTTTTTGTCTTTTTATGTGCTGTCAACTATTTCCTGTACTGAATAAATAGTTTAGATTCTATTCTTCTCAGCTAATCAGTTTGGTAAAGTAGCTACGAAGGAGTATTAAGCATTGGTATTAGGTACCTATTTGGTATTGTGCCGCGAGTTCGATCCCCGCACGGAACAAATATTTGTATGATCTACAGATAGTTGTTTCGGGTCTGGTTGTGTGTGCATGTGACATGTATGTTTGTAAACTGTACCCTCGATACAGGAGAAATCCTAGAGGGACAATGTTATAAAAAAAAACTCACTTACGCCGTTATGTTTGTGAACTCACTAATCAAGAAATGCATTAACGTCGCCGTCGTGCGTAATGAATCGTTACATTCAGCGACATAAGTGGACGAACTTTATGTAAATTACGATAAATAACATAATTATCTTTGTCATTCATTTACGCTATTAATCAATTACAAATGCAAGAATTTAAGTACCTACCTAAGTTAAGATTTCATTCATAACACAACTTATAAAACTTTGTACAATGATCACAATTTTTTCACTGAATGTACCTACCTATCACCGTTTGAAATGCAATGTATTCAATAAAACCGTACTTGTGAAACATCTCACCAGGAGGGGAGCTATTGTGTAAGAACATCTCACATCACGATTCAAATGTCAGAATTATTTGTCGGTTGATATTTCACAAAGAGACATAGGTACGATAGTAAACGTGTAACTTAATAACAGGAGCTGTGAACACGACTAAGCATGTTCACATCTCCTTTATTCTTCAATCGTCGTTTCGTCTTCTTCAATGTCCCTCTCACCGCTCTGACTTCATACAAAATTCTTTGTCCAGTCGATTCTATTATGGAATGCGCTTCCGCTGGCAATTAGGATGACTAACAGTCGGGTTTCTTTTATTTAAGTTCAAGTTACGTAAGCACTTTCGTGATAAGATTTTCGCGGATTCATCTCGACTTTGATTTATCTTGATATTGTATACAGGGTGGAATTTTCAAAGCGTACCTGGAGGAAAAGTACTCTAAATACTGAAGGCTAGGCACCAAAATTATATTATAGTACCACCTGCACAGTTCCTAGATGACATTCTAAATTATAATTGAAGATCAATAAAAAAATACTAATAAAAAACGATTTTTATTTTTAAACATCATCTCCTTACCATGATTTTTAAATCATTGTCGTTTCATTGTTGTTTGTCGACACGGTTGGCGCAGTGGCTAAGCGATTAGCCTTCTGCGCTACGTGCCGCAGGTTCGATCCCCGCACGGAACAAATATTTGTATGATCTAAAGATAGTTGTTTCGGGTCTGGTTGTGTGTGCATGTGACATGTATGTTTGTAAACTGTACCCTCGATACAGGAGAAATCCTAGTGAGGGGCAATGTTTTTTAAAACAAGTAAGTAAGTATTGTTTTTCCTAACTTCCTCCCACTCTACAAATATAATTAACATCCTATCTATAGATATCGCACTTCAAAAATCTGTTAAGTATGGATTTTTATGTAACCCCACTTTTATTCAATTTCCTTTAACTCAGCTCTCAGATTGCTAAAATCCGTAAAATTTTCAGTGATTGTTTGATAATATAGTAGCTATCAATTTACACTAATTTCATCTTTTTACACCCAGGCCCAAGATTTTATGAAAGCGTTTCCGTCTCCTTTGCTGTTTCAGGTATTTAGAGTACCTACTTTTCCTTCAGGTACGCTTCCAAAATTCCACCCTGTATATTAATATGTATGTCATTGTATGTATATTATCATTGTATGTGATGTATCTGATAATGTAGGTAACTATTTGTAATGTAAGTATATGTGCTTCAGTATATTTACCTCACCTAATAATAATGACTAGTGCATCTACCATGTTTTTGTCTCTGCATCACCCTAAGGTTGTCTGACAGAGAATGCCTTAGGCATTAAGACCGCCTTTGTACCTACATATTTGTATGAAAATCATTAAAGGAGAATAAATAAGTTATCGTATGGGAATCGAATTGCGATGTGGGATGTTCTTACACAATAACTATGGTAGTTGTGTTGTGAACCACTACCTCTACCACGAGTTTTCCGTGCCGTCTAACGTTCACGTTCACATTCAATATTTGTATAGTGACTTTAGTTCACTATTTATACCGCTAGAGGCGCTGAAAAAATTCCCATACAAATATTGCATGTGAACGTGAACGTTAGACGGCACGGAAAACTCATAGTAGAGGTACAGGCCTTAGTTCGCACACAGGTTGCTATCGTCTTCAACATTATTAGTGTCTTACTCTGTAACGACACCTTTGGGATGCGATGGAGGGATTTAATAGTAAAGACCACTAGGTATCTGCTATAACTCACCAAGTCTAGACACTAAGCCGAGAGTTACTCCAAGGACGTAAAGCTCTTGACTGCCCAACCTCTTCAGCCAATTACTTAGGAGCAAGAACAGCACTCGCATAGCCAAGTCCCCGGAACCATACAGGCATAGAGCCAATGAGACGTTTTCCTGGAAATAACATCTTTTGAAATGAGATAGCTCGATTGGTTCAATGGCTAAGCACTGCTTACTGCACACGTTTGATCCTACAAATATCAGACCTACAGGTATTTGTTCCGATCTGGATCTACAGGTATAAAATTATCCTAGAATTAGGCAATATAACCTAACCGTCGGAAACCCTCGACTCCAACTAGAAAAGGAGCTGTAACTTTTGAACAGCTGAACAAATTTTAATGAAACATAGCTTAGATTGGGAAACATAGGTAAATTAATTACGAGAATTCAGGTTCTGAAGTTTACCTACACTAATGAGTTCATTCGCCGATACAGTAAACAAAAAAAACACGATCAAGTTTTATCCTTTATTACTGTAAATTAATAAAATGTCTCCCTATCTTAATAGATAATGGATTTAAATATTTTAGTTTGATAATTCGATTTTATATCGATCTCTATCTCAATCATTAGAAGCCGTTTGCGTGTAGATAACGATATCGAATAAATAAATAAATTTTTATTTACACTTTAAATCTGCGGAAAATGACATATATAATACATCACCATTGAATTAAAATGTCATCGGTTACGTGGGAACGAGTTCGTAGTTTTATTATTTATTACTCTTTTGAAGCAACTTCCACTTTTTTACTAAAATGATCAATATTATTAAAACGAGTTCACCCGACAGCTGGATGGCACTATTCTATTACTTTAAACCATCTACGCGTACGAATTTTTCGTATACATAATCGGCCATCAATTCTCTCAATTAGCATTTTAACTCTTTCTATCTTATCGTCAGAAAATGGGACAGCTGTCATCACTATTAATATTTACATTACATTAAAGCGGCGCTCTCACAAGGCGAGTCAATCGGTCAACTATTAGCTGATCAAGTAAAAGATAGTGTAAAGTTAGTCAACTTTTACTAAAAGCACGATCTCATGATACGATTGTCATTCGTTTCGGCAAACGAATTAAAGTTGACCGATTTAAATCACCTCGTGTGAACACCGCTTTTCTGAAACAGGCTTTCATCTCTAGCAAACTTACCATCGAATTCTCAAATATCAAGACCGGTAGAGATGACACGAATGGCGCGTTGGTTAAACGATTGGATTTTGTGCAACATATCGCGGGTTTGATCCCCGCACGGTACAAATATTTGTATGACCTACAGATCGAGTTGTTTTGGGCCCGGATGTGTTTGCATCTGAGATTATGTCTATAAACTGTTAATAACTAACTATGTGTAATAATAAAGTGGATGTTTAGATTAAAAACTTAACAGCTTCTGAAGTCAGTGTCACGCTAAGGTGCATTGAATAATTAAAGGCCCCGACTTCATAAGCTGTTAAGTTTTAAATGAAAATAATTTTAATTCCTTTTTAGTTTTTTCAAGTCGGTTTAACTGGCCTTTTAGTGGATAAAAAATTACACAAGCTCAAGACAAGTTTTGCTGTTATCCGTCGAAGAGTTCCTCTATCTCGTACTCCATAATCGGATTTACCTTTAGTATAAGAGACCACCTCGGGATCTACGTTACTAAAATACAATTTAAACCATCCAAATCGGCTAAGGAGTTTCCGAATAATCTGTATACATAAAAGAAAAAAAATGAGCCGAATGCAAAACCTCCTTTTTTGAAATCGATTTAAAATACGAATGAAGAAAGTAGCAATGTTGATAATTTCAAGTAGAAGAATATTAAGTAACTTACTTGTTTCCACCCAGCAGTATATAAGGCTTTTGGTAGGATTGCTTCGTATGTCGTATCAGCAAAGATAGTGAGCGCTGGACCAGCGCAGACGCACGTCATCAGAAACGTCTTACATAGCGACTTATCTACTAATAAATTAATGACTTTTCTGAAACGTAACAGTAACTGTCACTTATAATCGATATATTCATAAAAAGGTAAAACAGAGGTTACACATAAGTAATAAGTGCATTAGGTGATAGTAATGTTGTAAAAATCTGACAAATTTTTTCATGCATGTCTATGAAGAAGAGAAACGCAACTGACTAATATTTTCATAAAATTTGTGAAGGTATTGGATAATTATTAAATAATATAATATTCTACTTTAAAAAATTATTATAGCCTGACAACAATAGTAACAGTAATGTAGGATTTTGACTTACTTGATCACGTCATCGGTTTCTTCGTTCTCCGATGATATATATTTTTTTTCATTGCCATCTATATTTGTTAGTTTTATAACTGGCACGACGCCTGATCCTTCTTTAGATTTACTGTCGCCCAAAAACTTATCTGAAATGAATAAATATTTGAATGAGATTTATAATTTAAAATGTAAAGCCTGGCTTCCACCGGCAGCGGAGCGGGCATCGTACGGAGTCCATTTAACTCGAAACGGTAAACTTCAAACAAAGAGTCTAGCGAAGAGGACTGAACGACTAAAAATAGTTAATAACGAACTCATTCCGCCTAAGTAAATGGAACGGTGGCTGTACGGACTTCGTTCGACTATCAATCAAAAATTACATAGTGACGCTAATACGCTAATTCCTCGCTTTCATTTCTCTTTTGCAGAGGAAGGCAAATCATAAAAGTGGCGGAAACTCTTTCTTAGTGGAAAAACCTATTTTAGCTAGTTGGACTCCGCTCCGCTCGGCTATTACTTGCTCATTACCCTTTCGCAGTGGAAGCCCGGCTTTAGTATGTGTTTGCTGCACCTAAATATTTTCCATGGCAAACAAAATCTAGTTCTCAAGGATTTATCCTGTATCGTGGATACACACGCCGTGACTCGAAAGAGCTATCTGTAGATTATACAAATATTTCTTCCCTGTGGGTATCAAACCCGCGACACGTAGTGCAGAAAGCTAATTGCTTAGTCACTGCATCAACCGTACCGTGAAATAACTAAATGTCGTAATCATCATAAAAAGAGGTTGACTCTTGTGTAGCATTTTCCCTTGGATTATTGATTGGTTATCGCAGCCGCTCCAACGCGACAACCAATCATTAATCTTAGCATTTTCTATTCTTGTCTCCTTTCCGCCAATTCTTTCACTTCTTTATATATCTTGACGTCCAGCTTTTCCTTTATCTGGTCTATATAGCTCCTTATGTATCTTCCTCTTTCTTTTATTCCTTCTACTTTGACTTCCATAACATTCATTTTATAAAAGATTTATTAATATCCAAACTCAAGTCAAAGTCATCGTTTTTTTTTTAACTGAGCACTTTGCAGAATCTTTTTTAAACGTCGTGATTCTAGGTGCACGGTTCCAAGTAAGTTAGTCCAATGGAGAAGATACCGGCTAGAAACTCCATGACACGACATTTCATAAGTGCCTGTATCTGGTTTACATGAAATAAAGATCCATTCATGGATACTCTTTTAAAATATTAGATACATTTTGGTACAATAATATCTGAGGCTGATTAATTTGTTTTGGTCAGTCTTAAGGGGAACATTATTTCGTGTTTATTTGTATTAATATTGTGAAAGTCACTATTTATATTATATGATTCCATGTCGTTAATATTATAAAAATAATCGTACCCACCAATACTTCCATCAGCCACTTCAACTCTTCTCATGTGCCATTTCACAGGTTGCATAAGAGCTACTGCTATAAAATTGTGCAGAGTTATCCCTGACATCAACATGACTGTACCACGGAACCCGTACTCATCTAAGGACCACTTTATGATTAATGGTGCCACCATTGATATGACCGCTGGAAAAATAAGTTGAAAATTGTATTTACGTATTTTCAAGTTTCCTCAACTAAGCGCGCGTTCACACAGAAAATCCGTATTTACAGGATCGTTCTTAACGAATCTGCCTCTTCAAGAGGAGCTTTCGAATTCACACCGTATTTACAGGACTGTCGTGTGTGAGAACACGCTCGTACGACCACACACTCCATTGATGAATACGATAAAACGGGCCTGTAAAACGGAGCTCTGTGTGAAAGTGCACTAAGTTGGGGTCGGTCAGTTTAACCAGATGCACATGAATTTCAGTACACAAAGCGACTGGTATGCGACATCCACCACCCAATTTAGGACCTATTGACTGCTTGTAACGACTGTTATAGGTGTTCGTATCACAACCGGGACCAAACAGAACTAACCCAACTACGTAAAAATTACCTATAAGTAGGTATCATGACAGACAAAATGGCACAGAAGGCATAATTAATTTTTCATGAATTTATGTGAGTAATGGATCGGGCAAAGCCTGTTGCCATTATTAATCTTCAAGAGCTTCAGACGCTAAAGTTATGAAAACCCCAATGCTTGCACTCATAAATCGCCGAAAATCTCTTTACTTCTGAGAACATAACATCCCTTCATTACATTAAGTATTTTCATATTATTATTTAGATGTACACATAGAAAGAAGAATAATTACAATTAAATAGGAAAGACGACACAAAGGTACTGTTTAAACTACAAATTTCGATAATAAAAGACACGAAACACAAAGACAAAAAACAACAATTTTTTACACAGGTTCATTTATCAAATCCCAGTAGGTATATGGTCTACAACATCTGTTTAGATAACTTAAACGATTCCAGTACTAGACATTACAGAAGATAAATGAAACAATACAATTTTGTTTACCCCGTTCGCTTATTTCCACTTATGTAAATACATCTCAAGGAATTTTCTTAAGGAGTAAGTATTTTTTATTCCTTTTCTCCACATTACTTAGGTGTAACGTGACAGGCAGAAACGTAGGCGGTCCGTAATTCATCACTGTACCCCAAACACTTACAATTTTATACTGACGTTCAAGCGGGGTGATGGATGCAGACAGAATCGATTTTTTGTTAAATAACTTCTTTAGATGGAGTGCATAAACTTCTCTGGTATTTTTGGCTTGCCTCTGGACAGAGTCCGCAATTAGCAAATAAGATAGAAATTATTAGCAATAATTATAGGTACCTATTAGTCTTTTGGTTCAAGGTAACTAGTATCTCTTTATTACATAAAAGGTGCTTTTATGGGGTAGGTATAGTACTCATCATTACGAACAACTTTTTCTATGGAAGCATACGTGAAATTGCGAAAAAAAAACTGCTGTTCCATACATTTAGTCGAGTAATATTGAATTATTTGAATGGAACAGCAGATTTATATTTCTGCGATTTCTGTGTTGTTGTTTTTTTTTTGTGTTGTTTCCATAGAAAAAGTTGTTTATAACGATGAGTACTGTAACCACTTAAAATTAACTGTGCTATTAAAATGTAAACATACATATTACGATACCTATAATAGCTGTAACACTTTCACAAAAAGAAAAAAAAGAGCTGTAACTTTTGAACGGCGGAACAGATTTTTATAAAACAAGCTAAGAACCATTCCGATTAAACTAGCTTTCAATAAAAAAAAGCATTGAAATCGATCCATCCATTTTGGAGCTTCGATGTCACAGGCAGATACACAATAAAAACTAAAACTTCTCTTTTTCGTCGGGGGTTAAAATTATTAGAGCAGTAACGATACGCCCGTGAGTAGGTATGGCACGAAAAAATACAATTAATCAAAACTGCACAGAGAATCCCGCTGCACCGTCCGCATTTTACTGTTCTCAGCGCAAGTACTTTTTCTAACGTGTTAAGCTTATATTAGCTTATCTATTAATCCAGCATACTATCCCAAGTATCTTAGTCGACCCACAGAACAAATAAGATAGTCCTGATGTACAATTGTACATAACTCAAGAAAGGATCAATTCACGATGCGTTTAAGCGAACATAATAACCCCATACCCGATACGGTTCACCGAATACTCCGCACATACATTCGCAATAAATTACATTGTAACAAGACGGAAATATTGTAATGTTATTATGTATAGATCATTGTGTCCGCTTCGATGCGCGGGAGAGGAAAATGCGCGATGTTTTAGCTGTCGACGCGGAATTAAGGGGGTCCTTTACAGAAATGCCGCAAAAACCGATTTGTATTTACAATTTTTTGAATAGAAATTCTTATTTTTTTGCCCCGAAAAAAATATATATCAAACTTGAAAATGTAACACGGATTTTTCGGTCGTCCGATACATGATTGGACAAAGTTGGCTCGATAAAAAAAATTCGCAAAGTTACCCCTTTTAAAAATATTTTTACAAGATTATTTCTAAAATATTATATTATTTCAAATAATTTTTACATCACAATATTGGTCGCAAGTATACCAAGGCAAGTCGGTCGTTATTTTTTCATAATATTACGTATATTGGTCACAATTTGAGAAAAACCACAAAATTCGTGATTTCTGTCATCTCCGCCATCAATCAGTCGCGTTTCGGCGCGCATCGAGGTCGGACCTGTGCTAATTTTTTGAAGTTCCTGCGCTTACCCTTTATTAAAAACCAAAAGAAAGAATGACAGTATAATTATTAAAAAAAATATTAAAAAGAAATAGGAAGTATAAGTAACTTGCCTTTTATTCAGAAAATCTAAGTATTTCGTTTATAAAATCAATATGATAAAATAATTTCTTGACATCTCCGTCAAGAATTCATTTTATAGGATATAGTATAGAAAAATCAGTATGACAATTTGTAGTGTTGAGAAGAAAGAGTATGAAGTTTTATTTATATTCTATTTACTTATAGAACAATATTATCCAGTTTATATAAAAATAGCGATGGAACTCCGACAAATATTCCCGCTACTAATGAACGTATATTTATCAACTTTTGTAAACCTCGTAATTGACTTGTCTACCGAGAGAACCAGTTGAATTGGATTTTTTTCTATACTATAACATATATTATTTATTAGTCATACAATTTTTTTATACAGACTAATGAAAAATACATAAATAAAATTTAATAAACTATAACCATTTGTTAGGTTTTTCCATGCACCGTTGGTCCGTCGATGGTCCATTACTAGTTGTAATTGTAGACTAATACATTAATTGTAGTAGGTAGCTGAATTCCGGATATTTTATTAAGATTAGATGATTGGACTTTAAGTATTGTTTGTTACGCAATGCAACGCTGCCATTACTGAGTTATATGTGTTACGAGTATGTTAATTGTTTGAGACTCAGTAAATGATTATAAGGCATTCTGAGTTGCTTTTATGAGAATATAAGCTATGCCATGTGTCAGGTGATAGACTAAGTTAGATACCCCTGTGTGTTGTGAGGAAAGATTACTGGATTTTTCATTAAATGGCCAAACTTTCATGGCCAATGTAGTAAAGCCCAAGAAACTATGTTATTTGATTTTGAGTCCATAGCCAATAAGAAAGTTCTTATTTATTTTAAATACAACAAATCGGGATGGTTCTTAAAATCTGTTCAGCCGTTCAAAATTTACACCTCTTTTTCTAGTTGGAGTCGGGGGTTTTTGACGGTTAGGTTATTGTTATCATTATTTGAATTTTTTGTGTGTTTATGTAATTTATTTATACTTTAGGGACTATGTACAAAGGCGGACTTAATGCCTTAGGCATTTCGTGTGCGAGTCTGAAATAAATATTTTTTCTTTCTTTCTTTCAATTTTGAAGCTCTTCACCTGCATACATAGCGAGGAATCTGAACTAGGAATATGGTTTTGAATACTATGAATATGCAATTTCTTTTTTGGTAAAAAAGCAATCCTGTGAACGAACTTAAGTAGGTATGACTATGACTTCGGAAACGGACGACGCCTACAGGTGTGGGTGAGGGTAGGTTATTGTCTCAAGGCATGGATTTGAGTTGGCTTATTCTTCTAACATTACACACACATTGGCAGTGTCATCAGCTTTGTCTTGCCGATATATCGGTTTCGTTACGGCATTATCGGCTTAATGTGAAAATGCCCAATGTTGGTCGAGACAATTATATGCACTTGCATAAACTCATACACAATAGGTATGACCAATAGTTTATAAGTAGATAGATAAATGGGCATAAAATCTACAAATACAAAACGGACTAACAGATGTTCTATCGTAATATAGGACACTGGGTATACGATATTATGGATTTATATTTTTCAAGTATTTGCTGGTGTCATACTGCATGTTGCTTATTAATATTGGTATTCTGTGACACGTGTGTCACACAGTCTGATACGTCAATTGCGCAATACAAACGATATGCGTGAACGGAGCTCCCCTAGTGGGCGGGGCTTAGGCTGATACTTCACCCCCTCAAAAGTAAGAAATCGTCGTAAAATACAACCTTAAGTGGTTTAACTGTAAGTTGAAATGAATTATTCAGGATTTTGTATCCTGGGAGCGCATTTACAAAAATAAAAGATAAAAATATTTTATTTTAGACAGAGTCGATAGAGTTAGTAACAATTTATTTAATATCTAGTATTATAGGCCAAGACGGCTGATATCTGAAGTTGAGGTAGTTGCGCGAGGCGGGGGGAGGTGTGAGTTGTGACACACGCCTACTATTGGCTAAGCTAACCTTTATGATCAAGACCCTGTGACTGACATCTCGCGTCACACCCCTCCCGCACCACGCATCTTCTTCATAAGCTCAGGCACCGACCGTCTCAGTTATACGGTCGGCCTATAGTAGCTATTTAAAACACAGTGAGGAGCTGCATCCATCTGTGCATTATCGGAGGAAAGAAAGAAAGAAAAAGAGGTTTTAAGTACAACAAAAAAAGTTGAAGGAAAGAAAACATATAAAATAATATTTAAAATGAGTTAATGTGCCAAAAGGCCGCAGCTCAGCATAATGCCAAGAGACAGTTATACCAAATCAAGGAATCCCACTCATCTGCGAACACACTGAGGATAGTGTTGGTACTGCCGCGGACACGCGTCATCAGGGAGGCACATCTTTTTCTAATAATTGCGGCGAAACATTTACTTGATCAGTATTACACAATTTTTATTTATTTGGAGTTATTTTCCCTTCACTGATATGAATTTTACTATAGCCCTATTTCCCTGTAAACATGCAGATTTATTGCCTAATAGCACGCGACCACCGAATCGATGATATTTTTTGAAACATAAATTGGAAATGTAGTCGATCGCTTCAATCAAATACCTCAGCCTATCGCTATTCACCTAGACATTGGTTTTTCCTAAGTTACGCTGAAGAATTACAATTATTATAAAGTAAAACCATTATTATACAGTGCTGAAGGAAAACATTGTGAGGAAACACGCACGTTCATCGTAAAATCAAATGAAACGGCGTACAGTTCGTCGCCGCGTCGTTCTGTAGGTGGCGCCACCTATCACGTCTTATATGAACTACCAGTACGAAGCCGACGTGCATTGTAAGCTTCGAATTCATAAACTGAAGATACGCATTCACCGCATTAAACATTTTTACACCGCATTTTTTTATTTGCTCGTGTGGCTAACTTCTCCATCTATTGTCAGTTATTTTGTGATAAGAAAGAAAGAAAAATAATTTATTTGGTTGCAAAATTAAGGCACCATACACAAAAATAAAAAATGAAATCAGAACAACCAGATAAACAAAAATTAAAAAACAAAAATTAAAATAATCACATAAATATTATATCATTTTTATAGTATTATCGGTATATTATCGGTTATACGACCATCATGTGGGCCCAGCGGTGGTGAGATAAAGAGTAGGTAATCTTCGAAATATGTGCCCTTTTTAAAATATGAAAGTACTTACACGAAAATAAAATACCTTATAAAATTCTCGTACCTACATAAAGCCTATACAAGCGACGGAGGTTGATGAATGACATGTCAAACAATTTGGATGGAGTTCACTGGTGACATCGGCTAAGAAAGCGCTTTGTTGGTCCCTATCACAAACATCAGACGCTTTTGAACTTTAAAAAAGCTCAATGTATTAGCAAAAATGCTTCGGTAAAAATGTACGTATTATTTTGTAATTTTTGAACTGTTTTTGCATTCCTTACTTCAAAAAGCCAAATCTTGGCAGCTACGAGCTGTGTGGACTCTATTATACATACGAGAATATTTTCATATTTTGCTGGCTGATCGCACAATATATTCCCATTCGTCATGTTTACAAATAATAAAGTCTGCAGCTGTAGTCTATCGAATGCGATTAGATTATGTGTGCGGCGAGTCTGTGGCAAGCAACCCGTGTGAAGCGACCCTTAGTAATTCTCGCATCGTTTGATATCGCTTTATTAGTGTTAACCTGTCAGATCAGATGAACAGGCTTTTCAAAATTTACTGAATTTTGTACCGCAACAATTGCAAATATGAGATTAGAATTTTTGATACTAACTTCGTTCGTTCGTTTCGTTCGTTCATTTTTTTAAAAACATACTAACTAAATACTTATACAGGGTGGTGACGACGTTATGACATTAAATGAAACCACGTATTTGGTATCATGTTCTGTGACCGTAGGTACACAAAAATCAATCAAATCCAGTCAGTAGTGCCATACGAAGTAATTAAATTTTTCTTAATTTTACACATATTTATATACCTGTATAGGCATGGTTTTAACCTTATATTACGAGTATGTAACGATATTTATCGTCTACAATAAAGCACAGTTGCAAGATACGAACAAATATGCTTCAGTTGAAAGTTACGACAACTTAGCGAAACTTAGCAATTAAGATAATTATTAATAAGTTCTTACCCACAAAACTCTGAACTAAACTAATCGCCATTAGTCGTCGATTCACAAAGTAATCATTCAGAATGGTGCAAGATAAATTGTATATGAAGCCTAAGCCGAGACCCTGGAACAAAGAAAATTACTATTAGGTACAATATGATGAATTAAGCATCAGGGGCCTACCACCATCTCTCACAGCAGTATTTTCTTAATCTTACTTCGAAATTTCGTACTATAACGTCCATAGAATAAGATAACTTTAATATTTTATTGCGATAGCTAAAATTACGGTCAAATTTCGACCATAGGGCGGACCACTAGTCGTCTACATTAATCTCTTAGAAGCTTTTTGCAATTCCAACGAAAAAAAAAGGCATAGAATCAATGACATTTTACAAATAGACGCGTTGCCTGCGCTCTATATTGGCAAGATAAATGCAAGGTAAATGCCCTGCACCGACTGAGAGAATGAGCATGCAGAAGCTAATGCCACGTAACTAAAAGTCTATATTCATCTTTTTCTAACAACCGACATGGCGTATGGTGGCTTTCATTTTCGTTCCCTTTCTTCGCGCACTCTATAATTATTTTATGTACTGCCATGTAGCTATAGTAAACTTTACGCCATTTTGTAGTGCATTAATGTTGGTGTATGACCCGTCTATTTGTAAAATGTCATTGCATAGGATACGTTTTTTACCCGCCCTGCTTATGTAGCACTAGTATTGCACTACATAAGCACAGTCTGACTAACTAATAATATAGATCGCTACCAGTGGCTATTTCGTCGGTTGATACAGTGCGTCATTAGTATGCATGAGCCAGTGTAGTGGCAAACAGTCGGCTATCGATAACGCCCAAGGGGCAGCTAGGGCTGCATATCGACTGAAAATCAACTAAAATTACGTGCGCTTAACTGACTACGAGCGCTTTCAGTAAGCTCAAGCTCAAAACGTTTGCGAACAGCCTAAACCCCTGGATGACTTGTGCAGAAGGATGTACACAAATCTGCTTCTATAACCGATAACTTTACCTATATACAGGGTTGGCAATTTTCTTTTAGAAGTAATTATACATAATATATATCTGATTTCAGAGAGTAGTATTGTTTTCATTTTACATTTATTTATTGTCATTAATAAATATATTCTTTCAATTTACCTGTAATATACCATGGCATATGTGAAACGTGAACACTGACTTCACAAACAGGATGCAGATTACTCCAGTATTGAATATTAACGTTGCCACTAGAGTCAGCATGCGTAAACTCATAATCGTTAGAAGTGGACTCGTTAAGAAGCCTGAAATTTAGAAAAAAAATAGAATACAATTTAGAAAACGTATGCAACGTATAGTGCCACAAACTTATCTGACCCGGTCATGACGTCGCTGCCGTCGTTTTTACCAATGTCATCTCCCTACAAAAATGACATTTTGAAGTCAATTTTGTTCTGTAGCGACGTTAGTTCCAAGTTTGGTCACCGGGTCAGATAAGTTTGTGGCACTATATATCGGGTGATCCATCAAGATGGGGTCAGAATGGGGAAGTATGCAACTATAAGAGTTAGTAGTATCTATAGAGAAATTTGTTGAAAGAAACCATATCGTCGATTTTTTAATTATGTAATACAGCATAAAATAAAAAACAAAAAAAAATCTACACGAAAAAGAAGGAATCCAAACATAAAAAAATACAATAATTTATTATGTACTCGTAGGTAGGTTGTAAGGAATAAATATTGCTATGGAACCCTGTGTCCGCAAGTAAAAGAAAATGCTACCACTTGAAAATATTGCGCATCTCTCAGAAAGGAATTGAACCTCTGGTTTCAAGGGCCGTCCGAGAGCGATGAGTTTACTTAGGTCAATCAGTAAAACAATTTAATTAAATAACAATGGTATATTGTACGTATATTAAAAGAAGAGTATGGAAAGTGGAAGAAAGAAAAAGAATTTAAAGAAGATGAACGTAGAATATAAAACGAAAGAAAGCAAGAATAGTATATAGTAGACGACATGGTTGGCGCAGTGGCTAAGCGATTAGCTTTCTGCACTACGTGCCGGCGGTTCGATCCCCACACGGAACAAATATTTGTATGATCTACAGATAGTTGTTTCGGATCTTGTTGTGTGTGCATGTGACATGTATGTTTGTAAACTGAACCCTCGATACAGGAGAAATCATAGTGAGGGGCTAAGCTTAAAAAAAAAAGTTACACTATTAGAAGAGTATGTAAAACATTAGGTATCATGGGACATGGTGAATTAACTATTTGTATCTAACATTTGTAAGGAAAAACACAACACAACTTTTATGGGCGGTAAATAGTGGTGTACGCTATAACTTATAGTAAAAGTATAAAAAGACAATAAGGGTTTATGGTCAGCCTAACTTCGCAGATTGATCGATCTGCGACATTATGGTTTACGCGATCAGTGATCGTGAGACTATCTCTGTCAGTGTCTCTGTGGCTCAAAGAGCACATTAACATGGGTTCCGATTTTCATACGAATACTTTGCGATATTCCGGGCAGACAGAAATCAAAAAGTCTAACAAGCGATGCAACCTCAGTATACCAGCCTGGAGCCTTAGGTCAGACAGCAGTCACTCCGTATATAACCTTACCGTCAAAAACCCCCGACTCCAACTAGAAAAAGAGCTGTAACTTTTGAACGGCTGAACAGATTTTCATGAAACATAGCTAAAATGAAATCTGATTATACTAACTTTCTATTAAAAAAAACTACATTGAAATCGGTTCATCCGTTTTGAAGCTACAATGCCACAGACAGATACACAAATACACAGATACATAGATACACAGATACACACTATAAACTTATATCACCCCTTCTTTGTCAGGGGTTACAAAAACAGATTTTCAGTCGCCTTTGGTTAAAGTATAAGCTGAGATTAACGGATAAAGCACGACTGATGATGTTTATTGGCCATAAGACTTTATGGCCTGACTGAATAAAATATACAGGAAACATAATTTACCTGCTATCGCTGAGCAGATCGCGCTTATTCCGCGCATTTGCGATACATTTGTTGATCCCACCCCTATTTCTTGTAGAAACTGTTTGAACAGCATTCCGAAGCTCGATATGAACATCGTTGATATAGACTGAAATATACAAAAAATGAATCTTTTACTAATTATTCTTAGATCGATGCAGAGTAGGTACCTCATCACTTATGCTTAAAAAAACGTTCCTCCTCTTTTTTCTCTCAAAAGACGGCTTTAAATTAAGATCATCACATCGTCTACTGGCAGATCATGGTGATCCCTAAAGACCTCGTATTTACATAGATATCTACCTACTATATACACTGTAAAAAAATTATCTATCTTGTAGTTGGGATTCCCATCTTCATAATCGGTAAAAAATTAACAAGGTAGTTCAACGTTCTCTCACGATCGTATTGAAGTTTATTACCATCGTCGATGTTCATTACTAATGACAAACAAACTACTCTGGTCAAAGAATAAATTCTTTAACCAAAGAAAAGCCCATGCATCGTGTCAACCAATCGTTTAGCAAGGTCTCTAAAACGGTGACGTGCATTCGGACCCTAGGACCAACATTGATTTATATTGTACCAATAATACTTACAATATTAATAACCACAGCTATCGCTATCATATAACCCCATCCACCATCAGGAGGCACTAGTTCATACTTTTGCTTCACATTGTTGTCTTTAGCACTCATTTTAAACGAACAATAGGCACGGCATTCGCGTAATGAATACAACAATTTATGGTACAATTGTATCTTTTATCTTTTGTCAACAGTCTTAAATAATGAACTTTATTGCTACTTAGCATCTATGATAGCATGATGCAAATAAAATTATATTATAGGTACGTTGTGTGTACCGAGATCTTGAAGAACGCACGCTTCAAGCATTTCACGAAGCTATTTTTATTTATTTTAGGTATTGAAGCAGCTGACTGGTCTGCTTGTACCATGCCATACTACCATGGCAATCATAATCAGAGGCAAATCATTATTACCCTATTCATATTCGCATTAAATTACATTGTACTCGCAACTCTTACCACAACATTGTATTGATCAAGATTGTAATCTATCATTATAAAAGAGTTTCTATGGAGTTTCAGGCCTGTATTTGGTTTTCATAAAATAAAGATATATTCTATTCTAGATTTTTTCAGCAATTCTTTGTCTAAGACAGAAGAAAATTAAATCAGACATGGCTGTATGGGCTCAGCTCCCTTTGCCTGTCCCTAAGAGGGACAAAAGAACCAAAAAAAAAAACTCTGGCAGATACAGAAGTATCTGAGAGCTGAGAGGAGATAGTTTGACATAACTTCGTTAAGCTTACTTTATCGGTAAAGTATCTCCTGTTTTATACAAAGCATTACAGTTCATCTATTACCCATCTCCATATAAATCTCAACAGAAAACATACGAGAGCCGTCTACCTGATTCCGTACGACACTATAAAAGTCAGAGATAAGACAGCTATAACTCAAGGTGAGACAGAATGTAATCTACCTGCCTTCAGATCGTAAATTCCCAGGCCTGGTTGCGTAAATTACTGTTGCTCTATTGCTTACCATCTTGAGGCCTCCAGGTGTTTTTAAAGCTTCCAATTATGCAAGAAATTCGATATTTTTATTGGAATATTTCGCTGCTAATCTTGGTGGGAAAGAAAAATGGAATCAGCTGGTAGTTATCCCACATAAAGTAATACGAGTTAGGAGGCGGATTTCCAAACTTACCGGGAAGTTTTTGCTTCATTAAAACGTGTTTGTGAACGATTTTCGGGTTTCTATTGTGTTTTTCTTGTTCATAATTCAAACCACATTTTAAGAAAGACTAAGTGCTTAACTGAAATCATGTAATTTGTAAACAAGAGTAACACTTTCAAACTACAGGTACCTAAAACAACTTGTGTTATGCCATTATTAACCAATGCACACCGACAGGTTAATGATCCGCAAAAAATGAGATTGAACTTTTTGGAAATCCATTAAAATCGAAAGAATAAATAATTAAACAGGTTAATTTTTAGGATGACTAGGTAATAAAATAATTAAATCGCCGAATTCAATTTATTTTCGGGGAACAAGAATTATTTTTTGTGTAACTAGTTAAATAAAATATTTATTACTCCTAAATAGCTATTTAATTAAGTAATAAAACATGCATAGGTATGTGTTTTAATTACGTCAAAAAACATATATCGTGAGTTTTTCTGAAGTCTCATCAAATGTTAAAAACCTCATATTTTTTTTGTAATTTGTTTAACGTACTTCAAGCTATCGTTTGATTTGATTTGAAAAATTCCCCAGAGGCCAAACAATACGTATGCCAATCACGTCAATTCAATCAATTTTGGCAAAGGCTGCTTTATTAAGGCATCATTATAATTACAAGTATTCGACCATAATTTTAGCATTCTGCAATCCTTCTCCATATAAACTTTAACTATGCCAAATCTCACATTCCTCCGTTCGCGCAATTTGCTTAAAAAGGGGTATAAATTTTTCTCGTCACGTATTTATATAGGATAGATATATTAATATATAGATAGATAATTAATAATGTACAGGCATGGAAGCCCTTTCATGCAGGAGGGTCTGAATTCGAGCCCGGCTTACATCTTAGACTTTTCGAATTCATGTGCGGATCAGAATTTGCTGTAAATAAATAAATAAAAATTGTCACTGCGTTAACCGTGATGAAAAACATCGTGAGGAAACCTGCGCCCTTAACAGGACTCCATAAAGTTTTCGATGGTGTGTGTAGTCTGCCAACACACACCAGGCCAGCGTGGTGGACTAAGGCCTGACCCTTCTCATTCTCAGAAGAGGCCCGTGCCCAGCAGTGGGACAATAATGCCACAGATTTATTTATTTCTAGCGACTCACCCGCCTTCGCATCGGTGCAATGTCTATGCTATCCTTACATTAAATATGAAAGTAACATATAAACCTTCCGGAAGAAATGCTCAAAATGATAGTGAAAACCGCGTCAAAATCCGTTGCGTGGTTAGGAGGAGTTAGCGGATATTCAGACAGACAGACAGACGCGGATAGCGACTTTATTTTATAATATGTAGAGATTTAAGGCATATTTACCAAAATACGGAACGCTAGAAATCTAATGTGATACTAAATACTTCCATACTGCATGGATGACCATGAGGCCATGACGTAAGATCACAAAGTTATTTCGAATAAAGTTTGGTGAGATTTTTCACACACTGCCCATCGTGTAGCTGTCAATCCTCCAGCTAGGAATGATGCCATCCAGGGCTGTACTTAAAGGACCAAACATACTTGCGATAAACACTTTGTTTTTATTTCAAGAGTAGTAAGAAAGCTTTGGCTGTTCAAACAAATGTTCAATTGAATATATATTGCGAGCTGTATGCCCCTCCGAGGGACACAATAACTCAATCAATTTTTCCCTCAATCTAAACCTCGTATTCGCTGGATGAATGTTGTGAGAGATATAAAGTCTATTTCAAGTCAGAGTCAATTGCCCATTATTATTATTTATTCAATACTATAAAAATTGTGTTCTATTCAACACAATATGACTGGCTTGGACAGAATAGCAGCAGTTGAATATGCCTCGCGCCGCCAACTAATATGCTGAGTCCAAGACCTTTTTGTCTTGTATCTTCTTGTATGGTGTATTCCCTTAATACCTACGTAATTTAAAAGACAAATAAATATCTTCTATTCTATTATATTCTATTGCCATTGAAGATGAAATAAACCAAGAAAAGTGAAAAATAAAATATGCGAAGGTTCATCCTAGCGAAAGCCAGGATTTATAAAACCCGGCAGAATAAGAAGATTCTACTCTATTACATGATAACTCCTCAATAATAAACTAAAGCGGTTGAGTCCGTCTCTGTAATCACAGTCGACGTATTTTTTCTTCTATCAACCATTGATTGGCAGCCGCCCTCTGCGTTGCAATTTCCACTCAGCGAGATTGACTTTCCTATTTTAGGAAGAATGGCTATATTGGTATAAGGCTTACTTAGTTCATGGTTTGTGATAGAACATAAAGATATAAAATAGATGTAATTTAATTAACCAAAATAATAATGATAATTTTACTATAATAAATATAATTTGATTTTAATTTCTACGTTCCCGTAAAGAAAAGGGAAAGAAACTCAATTTTTAACCGACTTCAAAATAGGAGGAGGTTCTCAATTCGACAGTATGTTTTTTCAATGTTTATTACACGATTACTCCGTCAATTGCAGACCGAGTTTGAAAATTCTTTTTACTTTCGGTTATTCTGTGTGATAGCGTGTTGTTGGTAGGGTTATTTGTGAATGTAATAATATTCTAGTATTTGGTGCAAATGTACACATCACTAAAATGTCCCTTTACAAACACAAAGCAAATTAAAAAGCAGCACTTTCACGCAATTTTTTATTCATACTGAAGATGCTGAAACCTTTTAAATAATAAATCAACAAAAATTTATACCCTGTTTTAAACATCTGCAGTAAAAGTAAAACAAAGTTTCTGACTTACGATTCTTTCTCGAACTTTTTAAACTTTGACGTACCTACTCACTTGTATTAGGTGTGTACTTAGGGAAATGTTGTTTGATTTAACAGCGAGTTGGGGTTAAAGGCGCGGCTGAGTGGATCAATAGGGTGCGACAATCACCAAGGGTTACCGCGGTGCACTGTACATGTTTACCGTTCAGCGCAAAGGGGTTAAATACTACGTAGTGGTGTATATTTTAAGTAGAGCGGTGCCCATTGGACACTTATTAGCAGACAATCAGAAGGTTCGTGCATGTTTTGACTTATACATGGAAGTTACTTGAACGATAAGCATAATTTCTTTTAATGCAAACAAATAGAAAGAAAGGACGAAAGAAAACTAAATAACTAACTGGAAACTTAATATTAATAAAACTTAATCTTAATTTAAAATTGTGATAAAGTTCAATAAAAGCTTCATTTTCCTGGTATTTATTTATTTAATAATTTATGCACACACATGAAAAGACACAGAAGACATTAAATAGGAGAACAAAGTACAAAGGCACTACTTATTTCACAAAAGAAATCTCTTACAGCAGATCTGCGGTGTTTATGGATATTCACTGACACTTTCTTCATTTTAGCCCGTAAACATCGGCTGGGAACCACATAGACATTCACAATAGACATTTCGGTTTTCCCAGTAGAAGATGAGTCCAGCTCTTTATCTAAAACAATGCGATTATGTGTTAACACGTACACCGTTTCATAGTTTAACAAAGAACACGTTAAGTTCAATCCTAATTTTACAGCTAAGTACTAAAGACGTAGGCAACAAATATAGCTACTATATTTTCTAGTTCTTTCTGCCTTGTTTCACGTTGAATGAATTTTTTTTGAATTTTTTAGTAAGTTTATATTTCGAAGTATAAATAAATCTCGTAATGTTATAAAAACAAATCGATGTCCCATTGAGCAATGAATCAGATCCTAAAACTGAAAAACATTTGCTATCTGTCGATCAGTTGAAACATCCCAGACAGATGCCCGTCGGCACAATCAATCATTATTCAAACTCGCTTTAAAATACTCGATGTTCGTCTATCACAAACCTGATTCAAACATTTTTATAAAAATAATAAAAATGTAATGCATCAGCGAATGTTGATGTGAATCGAAGAAGAGCGATTTATGGAGATAAATATTCATAAATTACTTCACTTGGCAATAATGGTCTGAATTTGAATTATTACGAAGATTTTCGGGTTATTCCCATCGGATCGCGCGATCCGATGCTTGTTGCATCTGATATCGGAGAAAGTTCCCATCGGATCGCGCGATCAGATGCTACTCCAAAAATAATTAAATATTGGCCCATCGGATCGCGCGATCCGATGCAACTCCAAAATTAATTATACATTGGCCCATCTGATCACGGTCCCCTGCTTTAGGAATTTTACACGCGTCTTATTCAATAATTTAAAGTAGAGTCTGTACCAATTTACCAAGTACCTAGTCCACCTACCTACGGTGTGGGTGATACGTAGTTGCGTATTAGGGTCTAAGCAAAAAGAAAATGTTACTATCAAGAAAAGAACAAAAGAAATAAGAAATGTTTTAGGGTTATTACGTGGAACAGTAGCATATATTATTATATGTTAAAAATAATTGTAAATAAAATTATCTCTTTCATAACTTTTCTAGACAAAGTCCAATTTTTGCAGTGTAGAATAGAATAGAATAGTTCTTTATGTCATGTAAAACCAAATACAGGCACTTATGAAATGTCGAGACTCTAGGTGCGCGGTTCCAAATTGCAGGTCTTATGGAGAATAACCGGCAAGAAACTCCACGGAAACTATTTTTAAAATAATAGATTACAATCTTAATTAGTACAATGTTGTGGTAAGAGCAACGAGAATAATGCAATCCCACCAACAACATTTTCATGTAAAATGTTGTCTAGACGAGACCATATGACTCGCACTGTCAAAAAGTTGTCCGATTTCATGTAGAGCCAAGCTTCTAACTCTACACGCCCTGTTTCTACAAGGCCTAACTTCACAAACACTACACCTTAGTCACAATATGTGGCTTGGCCGGTTCGTTACTACAAGAACTATTGTATAACAGAGAAGTAATGAACAATGAATACATTTTTCATGTAGCGAAATGGCCGAGCCACATAGTTTGACTAAGGGGTAGAGTTTGTGAAGTTAGGCCTTGTAGAAATATGGCGTGTAGAGTTAGAAGCTTCACTCTACATGACATCGGATAACTTTTTGACAGTGCGAGTCATATGGTCTCGTCCAGGCAACATTTTACATGAAAATATTTTTGGTGGGATTTAATTTCTTTTTGTAAGTTGCTTGTGACCAATTTTTTTTGGGTGTATTTCTTTCACATTAGAAGCGCCTTTTTTATAGCCCACTCTTTGTACCTCTAGCTCAATCAATTTTCAGACCTCTAGCGTCAAAATTGTGGAAGTGTCGTACAAACTTCCATCCCCTAGTTTATGGGGTTGGAGGATAAAAGATAAATAGTGACGATTGGATTGATCTTTGGTGTGTGATTGAAGAACTCCATCGCACTAATAACGTGGCTGATTCCTGGAACGGACCTCTGAAAAATATGGTCCGTAAAAAGCAGCCGTCATTACTAAAGCTCCTAAAAGACTGCAATCACTACCTATAGATTACGTTTAAAATCTGGTGAAAGCAGTACTATGCCTAAATACAATTATATCCCGTGACTTGTTCTAGAACAATTCCAAAACAATTCAATTGATGTTGGATTATTTTTCCTCGTAATAACCCTAAAACATTTCTTATTTCTTTTGTTCTTTTCTTGATAGTAACATTTTCTTTTTGCTTAGACCCTAATACGCAACTACGTATCACCCACACCGTAGGTAGGTGGACTAGGTACTTGGTAAATTGGTACAGACTCTACTTTAAATTATTGAATAAGACGTGTGTAAAATTCCTAAAGCATGGGACCGTGATCAGATGGGCCAATGTTTAATTAATTTTGGAGTTGCATCGGATCGCGCGATCCGATGGGCCAATATTTAATTATTTTTGGAGTTGCATCTGATCGCGCGATCCGATGGGAACTTTCACCGATATCAGATGCAACAAGCAACGGATCGCGCGATCCGATGGGAATAACCCAGATTTTCGATGTAGCATCTAAAAATCGTAATAGTACGAGTATACCTAGTCAGCTTAGATAGTAGATTTAAAATAAGAAAGAAAAATTATTTATTTTGTTATTTTTAGGCACTACATCCAATTATTAAAAAGAAAAAAATATATACACAGATGACTTAGTAAATAGTAAAATATCACAAAAAGTCTAATTTATTGACTGATCCATGGATCAATAAAGCCAGGAGGAACGTTGCATGCGCGTGACATGATTACCATTTGCCATTGCGAATACAAGCACTTCGCGTACTATGCCTTCGAGGGCCAGGGGAATGAACTTCGTGGGTATGTTATATGTATTATCAGTATCATATGGACTGTGAATTTATCAGCAGGAATCAGAAAACATGATGTAGTTCGTGTCTCATTAAAAATAGGATTTTTATATTATGTTCGGGTTTCAAACATTTGCGTCTAACTTACTTCAATTTTTAAAACGGATTTTGTTTCTTGCGGCTACGAAGTCAAAATAGGTGTAACGGCAACTTCAAGCTGAATTCATAAATATTATAAATTGCAAAATGTTACTAGGATAGAGACCGATAGCAAATAACAATAGATACTTCGTCTGACGACGGCTTGCCTCAGTTTAGGCTGCAGTAAAATGTTACTGTGTGAAGTAAAACATATTGAAATAAGAACTAAAATTCGATCAGTATCGCAAATATTCTGTGGGGCGAGCACTAATGTTTTGACGTATAGTAACGTAAACGTAACAAAATTTAGAACCAGAAATACACGTTTAATCCATGTTTTTTTTTGGAAATAATATACATGCAATTGTTTTTCATTTTCATGAAACAAGTGCGTTTGTTGCATAAAATTGAACAAAAATGCAATAGATTCATTTTATTTTATAATCAAAATTTGCTTACGTTTACGTTACTATACGTCAAACATTCGTGCTCGGCCCACAGATACCTCAACACGAAAAAATCTCGAGACCAAAAATCTCCTGTGACTGTTTTTATTTTCAAACAAGAAAACAGCTTCAACTGAAAAGTATTTGAGGATCTCACTCATATAAGGATCCGATATCCGTCCGTTCAGGTAAGCCCCAACGACAATCAAGTAATCGAACGCGTTGAGTTAGTACGGTTGACAAAAAAGTGAAATATATATATAGGTACCTATGTATAATATACAAATACTTCACCGACAAAATACCAGCAGATATTTATAACCTAACCGTCAAAAACCCCCGACTCCAACTAGAAAAAGAGCTGTAACTTTTGAACGGCTGAACAAATTTTCATGAAACATAGCTAAGATGATACCCTAATAAACTAGCTTTCAATTAAAAAAACTGTATTGAAATCGGTCCATCCGTTTTAAAACTACGATGACACAGACAGATACATAGATCCACTGATACACAGATACGTACTACAATCTTATAACACCCCTCTTTTTTTTCGGGAGCCGTCGCCCTATGGTTGAAATTCGACCGTAATTTTGACTTCTCTCTGGCACTCCTTCTGCATATAAACTTTAACTATGCCAACTCTCACACTCTTCCGTGAGCGCAATATGCTTAAAAAGGGATACAAAGTTTTCTCTTCACGTATTAATATATAGATATAAAAGTTCATTTGGAATACGACCGTATTTTACGTCTGTTATAATGTTGTCGGCAGGTCCTTTTGCCAAAACATATTAGATATCTATCTAATCAAAATAAATATCTCGTATAGAGTGTCTACGCTAATGTGATTACTTGCCGTGTGAATCACACTACAGAAAAGGCTCGCCTATTTTCATCTGAGGGTCTCGTAAAAGGTAGCTAAATCGTCCTTCTGCGTGGTAACAACAATATATTGCGTTCAATCTGACAAGCGAGGGTAATTATGGAAAATTCCCTCATGATCTTTTATTGAAGTGGCCATTAGGAGGTCTATGCTCAGCATTAGGCGTTTAAGAGCTGATACCTGGAGGCAGAAACAGCCATTTCCAGAACATTCGTTGTTAGACCAGCGAAACAATTTTTTGCCCCACTGTACATCGGTGGGAAGGAAACGGGGTGTGAAGATGGAGCCAATTTCACACAAGTACTGCGAGTAAGCGATCCGGTCCGGATCGGCCTCTTAAACTGATAGCAAGCTAGTTGAATGGTGTGTGTCATTGGATCCCTTTACGGAAGGTGTTGACTAATGTTGAAGTTACGAGTGCCATTTGAATGTTTAAAGCAATATCAGCTGTATCGTGAAGATTGCTATTGTATTTTTATAATACTCGTTGTACTTAGTTTACGATTGCTAACGTTATTGAGCAGGGTCAGCAGGATAATCGCGATACACGCTCGTAATCGAAAACGATTCAATTTTGATAGTTCAAGAATTGCGTTGCTCGGTGTGATTTTTTAACCCCCGACAAAAATTGGCGTGTTATAAGTTTGTAGTGTGTACCTATCTGTATATCTGTGTGTCTGTCTGTGGCATCGTAGCTCCAAAACGGATGAACCGATTTAAATGTAGTTTTTTTAATTGAAAGCTAGTTTAATCGAGTATCATCTTAGCTATGTTTCATGAAAATCTGTTCAGTCGTTCAAAAGTTATATCTCTTTTTCTAGTTGGAGTCGGGGGTTTTTGACGGTTAGGTTACTATTGTTTATTATAGTACTCGTTGTACTCAGCCTACGATTGTTATCGTTATTGTGTAGGGTCAGCATGGTAATCACGATACACGCTCGTAATCGAAATCAATTCAACTTTGATACTTCAATAATGTTCATTGCTTTGCCGTTGCTGTAATTGTCGAGCAGTTTGATTTTTAAATCATAAGCGCAATGTAGTTTACTGAATTCTCAAAATTGAATCGATTCCTATTACGAACGTGTCTTATGAATACCCTGCCGGTTGTATCGTATTGCTTGCTATATGTATGCCTGTGTACCTACTTTTCTACATCATTTTAGTGAAGTTTACAATTTCAAACCTATTTGTCCTTATTTTTTTTTAATTCTGACAGTCCAAATCTTTTATACAATGTTAGATTTCATACTATAAATTACTCGGGAATCATGAAACACGCGTTACCGTTCTCATGTTATCATTATCATTTGTCTTGTCGGTATCTTTTCCAGGACCAACCCACTTGGAACCGTGCACCTAGAATCACGACGTTTTGAAAGTGCCTGCAAAGGCCCAGTTGAAATAAAAAGCTTTGACAAACATTACACTGCTCTTTTTTATGTTTTTAAAAATAGATTTAAGTAACCTTAACATTACAATAAAATGAATATATTACGTAATATAACGTACGTACTGATACGAATCCATTTAAATGCATTTCACAAATTCCGGAGATTTCCAGACGTCAGTAAATCCATCGCATTTAACCTCTGCTCAACTTATTTGGGACACCTATAAAATACATGAGAGCTGTGCGGATTGCGACTCGTTAATCCAAATCACGTGGTTGAAGTTCAGACGCGCTAATTCTCTTTGACGCGTCGAAAAACCTACCCAGTTTTAGCTCAGTGAATTTGGTAGCGTAAACGCTAGTAAGTGTGATAATGGATGATAAAAAAAATTGTCAGAGATGAATTGTAGTTTTTCTTGATCATGTGCTTTAACTTTTTATATTATAAAGATTTGCGCGTACTATATCTATACTAGTGGTCGCCCAGTGGTCGAAATTCGACCGCAATTTTAGCTTTCTGCACTACTTCTCCATATAAACTTTAACTACCCCAAATCTCACACTCCTCCGTGCCTGCAATATGCTTCAAAAGGGGTACCAAGAGCTATCTATATCTAATATTATGTTCTATTCTTACATGTCCACAGATTTATGCATGCTCAAAAATATGTACTATTCTCAATGTATGTAAAGTACTTGTTCTTTTTTTAGAGAAATCAATGTATTTAATTTTAAGTTACTATTACTTCTTGATATATTATTTAGAGGCTATCAACGCAAAAGTGATGTAAGCCATAATTTGGGCTGGTTTCGGTTTTGGTGTAAACTACATTCCTTACACCACTTTTGCGCTGATAGCCTCATTTACCTATCTCAAAGGATTCGAGTCCCGAAAATTAAAAAAAAAACTAAATAAAAATCCCCCAACATTTACCTAGAACACTGAGAAATCAAATGCTGAATCCATAAAGCCACTGCCTACAAATCCTATAATGAAAAACGACCATAAAGATATGCTAAACAGATTATTTTAACGGCATCTTTTCCCATAATCGCGAACAAAATTACCAGTTTATCGTTAGGGGTCGCAAGTGGGTCGCGACTTCCGTGCAGATTCTTGTTTATCAGATGATCGCGTGCGACCCTCCTTCGGCCAGCCTTGCTTGCCCTACATTCGTCAGTTCGCCTCTAAATTGTTGCAAAACAGTGGGGCGAGGCGCCAATAAGGCGAATAGAGTTCTGTTGTGCTTTTTACGAGCTTTTTTCAGCGTAAGACTGAATTTTTTAATTAATAGTTATCTACTCAATTTATGTTGATCATTAATTTATTACTAATTAACATAGTGATAATCATATTGCTTGCAAGTCAAAATCATTTTCACATAACCGAGAAGCATATCTACCTTCAGATCGAATCAGTCGATAATTATTAGCCCACTACTAAACGTGGACCTACCAAAACACTCCTTCAATTAATTTTTGTAAGGAAATGCCATGATCTCTGTCCTGCCAGAAACAATCTAATAATATACGATTATGACGTAGTACACCACACAAGAAACCAGCACCTTGGAGGCCACCTAATCTCATCTGATGAGATTAAATCCCTTCATACTCCATAGCTCTAGTCAATTTTATAATTGGCTTAGGCCTTGGACGTTCAAGCTCGCCGCCCGCGGCCCTCGATAGCCCGCTGCCCGCAGCGTCTGTATGCTATGTTCGTAAATGTGGTTCATCCCGTGCATGCAATAGTGACCATTCTAGAACATTTACGAACATAGCATTCAGACACTGGGAACGGTGGGCCGTTGAAGGCCGCGGGTGGCGAGTTAGAACGAGCAAAGCCTAAGGGCTAAAGGAATTGCTGTAACAATAAAAGAAGGCGTCACAATAAATCTTCGTATATTAAATAGGTCACAGTGACAAAGGGCTTAGCACCCTACCTCTTCCCAAAATAAATAATACCCCCCACTCATATTCTATTTTTTATTATAACCACAGCAACTGCTGTTCAACGATAATAAAAAACATGCAGATATTAAATTTGCTTATATACGTATGCTACTCAAGATAAAATATAATTTATCACGCGATGATATATCAGGTATCGTAAATTAGTCGTGTCTGATAAGAAAATTATCTAAAATACCTACTTTACTTATCTATCTAAAATAATAGATATAATCTTGTATTTTATCATGGGATTATCCCTGATACTAGTATCCTTCCGACTGATTATTTGTTGTTGTGAGAAGATATTTATGTATTTATCGTCATACAAAACAATCATGTTCCATAAGCAGTTGCTAATTCTTGATGATGACTCGTTGTGGCTGATGTATTCGCAGTGGTCAGGCTACGCACGGCTACATATACATTATACAGCTATACATTATCAGTATACGCTGACCTCCCATTGTAAGGAAAATTTATACAATGCGAGGTCAGCTTATACTGGAAATCAATAGCTTGATAAGTGGCCGTGTGCAATCCTCCACAAGTGACGAACTTGAGATCGTCTGGGAAGTAAGCCTCGATACCACCATTGCTGAATGGTGAATCTTTTCTACAGCATGTGCGATGAGTCATAGGCCGTGACTCGACAAAGGGCTATTGCCTCTATTTCACGGCATCCCGTCTTTATTACAAAGGTCTATCCCGGACAAATCTAGTCAATAGCGTACGTTTTTTACGCTATTTATATTTTTAATATTAAATGCCTAATATTATGCAATATTATATTTTATATCCTTACTATCCTTATTTACTTACCTACGTCGGTGTCACTGCAGGGCTGCCAACTCAAAACGTGCGCTGGGTGTCCCACATCCAGCATAATTTTGATCTACAAATAGCTGTTTCCGGTTCTGGGTGCTGTGTGCATGTGACATGTATTTTTGTAAACTGTACCCTCGATACAGGAGAAATCCTAGTGAGGAACGGTCTTCGTTAAAAAAAATTAAAAATATGCTTAGTTGGTAACCTTTTCAGTAGGTACTATGCTCGCAGCTCGACGGCATATATAGGTTTTTTTTATTTTTTATAAGTGTACCTACTTTTCTTTTTCTTTTCTTTTTGTGTTCCGTTTATTATGAATGTTGCGACTTCATTACACCGTACAGATTTTTTTTTTCTATAGCTGATCTGCCTATACTTACCAAAAACAATGATAGGGGTAGCTGTCTCTTTTATTTATCGTCTCTAATTCTCTATAATCCGCACTTTGTCCTTTAAAGTTTAAGTTGAATGTTTATCTGACGACGGGCGCTAAGATGTGAAACGAAAGTGACGAATTATCAACAAAATGCATCCCGCCCCTTGCGAACGCACCGGATCGTGCGTCCGGATTACCGCGGTCACGGAATAACCAGGCATCCGGATTAACGAGGCTCTACTGTATTTGTTCCGTGTGGTAATCGAAACAGCGACACGTAGCGCACCAAGTGCTTGATGGCCACTGCGCCAATCGTGTCGTCGTAGTCTTGAAATTGAAGTTAAGCAGGTTCTATGAGCTACATACCGCGCAAGTTGTAAGATTTAACTGAGGGGAACAAATTGCTGTCTTGCGCGTAAGCAATGGCGCTTGTCATTGCTTTTGTAACCAATAAAAATATGTTTCAGTATGCTACTCATATGTTTATGTAAATACTTTATAAAAAAATTGTATCCGACGTTTGGCTTTAGAAACACAAATATATCTCTAAGGTAAAATTTCCTTCACTTTAAAAAAAGAGAAATACATATCTTAAATTCAAGGTTAAAAATATGTGTTACAAATTATTTAAAAAAAACACATTTAACGAAGTGTAAACCCTGAGAAAAGATCTATGAAGCACGTAAATTGTGACGAAGATAGGAGGAATTTAATTTATATTAATAACACGACCGTTTCAAAGTATTCAGCTTGTTATAGAAGTACCACTCATGTCGTAATTAAGTAGATATGCCACTTGTAATAACGTAATTACTAAAGCAGACAGATATACTATCAGTCGCAACCAATCTGTTAGTATTTAGTCCAACTCCGATATCCGTTTACGCCCGTCACATCCAATGTACCTACTACATAGTCTTAAGTCCGACACCCATTTACTTCTGGTAAAGGGATATTCGGGGTAACTGATCCGTTTACTGCTTCATGGTGTTTGGAGCTTTACGTCAGCCGTAATGGAAAATGGCAATTAGGTATCCCGTAAACAAAATGAATGCTCAGACATTCCAATTAACCCTTGAGTAACAAAATGTCTCGTCACATTATACTGGTACGCTATACTGGACATTCTTTTTTTTCACAATTGAGCTATCACCTTTCACCGGTCGCGTGTAAAGTATTCAATTTCCTGAGATAAAATTGCATCCAAAGCTATTCAGCCGCGCTATTGGGTAAGAAACATTTAAACTTTCATCGTCACCCAGGCTTCTACATTTGCGGCTTAGCAATAAGCTCTCATCTCTTAACAAACTTTTGCATTTGTGTAGTTAATAACCTAAACATCAAAAGACCCCGACTCCAACTAGAAAAAAAGCTATAACTTTTGAACGGCTGAATAAATTTTCATGAAACACAGTTAAGATGATTTCCGATTAAACTAGCTTTCTATTAAAAAAACTGCATTGAAATCGGTCTATCCGCTTTAGAGCTAGACGATGCCACAGACAGACACACAGATACACACTACAAACTTATAACACCCCTCTTTTTTTCGGGGGTTAAAAATGATAACGGTAGCGAATATTACAACGTGATTCGCTCTAATATGCTTCCAATCTGCTGGACCGATCTTGTGGAGATTGCAAATCAAGGTAGGTAAGTTGGGACCAACTAACGAGAGTTGTGGCTTATCAAGTACCTAATATCAATCACCTACGTGGCTGATTGCGTGTCATGTAAAGGAAATGTATAGGACTTTTAGGTATACCAAACATAATTTAGTAATTACTAAGTTGAACAAACACGTAATAACATGGTAGGGATTATGGCAGTTTATCGGCCATCAGCATGTGGATTACTGCAATTTTCATGAATATGGAAACTTAGCGAATAATGGTACAGCAGTTTAGGGTTCCCTCAATGTTTCCCTCGAGCTTTCAATTTGATTTAACTTTAGTGAGAAAACTAAACATGGTTATTTTTATTTGTATTTTTTAAATGCATCACTTTATTCTATTGCACTCCAGTGTTATACTGTGATGTTTGTAAATCTTGGTGATCACTTTAAGCATGTTTGGTGTAAGTCGACGTTTACTCCAAAATTTATAAGGTAATTTAAAAAAAAACCTTATTATCCTCTATCTCTCTCCTAACCTTTTTAACCTTTTTCTCATTGAACCACAATATAAAACATACAAGATTTAGATCAGCAAAATTTTCTAGTTCATTACTTTTGAGAAATAAAACTGTCCCACTTCCAACATTAGAAAACCTTTTAACACGCATGTTTCAACAGCTATATTACTGATAAACATAATTAAAAACACAGCATAACGTGTGTACGGCAAAAATAAACAAGAAATTGCATGCACGCTAAAACAGGGCGAGTCTCCAGACAAATAAACGAGCGTTGCATTACTAATAATACCCACTCACTTAATTAAGCGAGCCACGCTACCAGGGGTTCAGAAGTTCGAAGTAATTTGAAAGAAATTACAAGATCAAGAGTGATGTGCACCGATCAATATTGTATTGACATGCAATGTTTCACGGACGCGGTCATGGTCGTACCAACAACTATATAAACTACTAGGAGCCATGAAACTGAGTCCTCAATGTCTTATTAAAAATTCAGTGGGTTATTTCCAGCTCAGACACATGGAAATGTGACGTTCAACTAGTAAGGTTTTGTTTTTAACACGCTTTTATTAGCTTCACCTGTCACTAAATAACTAACTATATAAGAAAATCTTGGAAGTTAAATTTGACCCACTTCCCGGTTTCCGATTGGGCTGAAAGTTTGCATATACGTTCAGTTTGGATTACTAAAGCGTGTTCTATAGTGTTTTTTTAAACTATAATATTATATCTTTTAATTTTCTACCGGACACGGATGTCTATAGATTACTGCTTCATTATCGTAGGAGGAAATTTGAATATTGACGTCGTCGCTTGTTGAGTAGGCAGACTACAGTAATAAAACGAGATTATCTACCCTAATGTAATTTCACGGAGAAAAATATTGAGATAACAAAACTACCAGAACGCTTAGTACGTTGCATCAACTAAACGTTACTACTCCATAGTGAATATTATATTAATAAAAAAAAAGTTCTGATTAATTACAATAACAAGGTAAAGTTTACTAAATGCTTCTTGTTGTCACATGTCGCACGAGAATTTTTGTAATTCCAATGAGATATTTTCTCGGCATTATTTTTTAAATGTGTAAGCAATTCTGTACCCGAATGTCTTGCAGGCAAATCATTTATGTAAACTTGATCCTCAATATGAAGAAATCGTTCAAAGTTAAATCAAGTCGCTGATAAATTGATTACTCTACTCAATACTTACTAGAGCTCAATTCAAATGAAATCTGAAATGAGTCCAACAGGATCCCGCAACATTAATTTGTCAAAGTGCTATCGCCAATACGCCCGCTTCGTTCCGCATACCAAGTATACCAACGAAGTTTCTTCAAATAATATTATAAAACTGAAAGCAGTGCAACGGATTGTACATTTAAATTAGTTATCAACTTTTGATTTGAAGTTTGCATAGCTTATCCAGTTAAAATAAAAATTAGTATATTTGCTCCGAAACAAATTTAACAATTTTCCTATTTTATCCCTTAAGAGTGGAACTTCCAAAAATCTCTTCATAGTTGGTGCCTACGTCATAAAAGGAACCTTTTGTCAAAATTTCAAGTTTCTACCGCCAGCAGTTTAGGCTGTGCGTTGATAGATCAGTCAGTCAGTCAAGACAAGACTTTTTATATGTTCTACACAGGAAAGGAGAGGAGAGGAGGAAAAGAACATAGAAGATGGCCTCGCCCTCTTTCATAAAATGTCCCACTTTACGGATTATTTAAGGTTTACATTATTTATAAAAGTGCCATGTCGTACAAAATGAACACATCATCCTATCAGACCAAACCAGAGTGACGATGTAAATTTCCAACCAAGCTGCGTCGATAACGGAATACCGACTCCATTCATTTCGATGTTCTAAGTGGTGGTGGGCACGGTGGTGCCATGGGGTGGTAGTGAAGTCCCACCACCAGGCTCGTACCGACGTGCCCCGCCCGACGCGAAAACAACGTAAAAAATTAAGCGGTTCAAAGTTGAACACAAAAAGTATTCAGTGAACATTTTCAGTACCTGTTTGATCTATAATTGCAGTGATTTCGGTAGTGATACAAATACGATAGAAATTGAAGTTCATTTCTATCGTATATTGTGGTTAAAATAATCTTTCGTTGCCGACATTGAGAGCTTTGGATCTTACAGCTCTACTGCAGTTTAAAAATATTTAAAAAGAAGTGGTTCTTAATTTAATGACAAACGAAAAGTTTTACAAAACTATTTTATAAATCATGTGAAAACAGTTATAGAATTTCAGATAAAATGAAAAATAAATTTCTAATACACGATGATGTAACATATTACGGTTAACCCACGCTTACGATCCTTAGAAGGTAAAGCAGAATCTAATTAGTGCTATGGCACTACCTGAACCAAATAGTCTGGTATGAATACAACTTACCAAAGGTATATAGAATTGTGTGGTACTGTCCCAATGTTACACGTGCAATTATCGAAATTCATAGCTCACGATTACCAAGGCCTGTTAATGTTTTAGCTTAAATAGTAAACATTTAAATTATTAAGTAGATATATTCATTCAGTACTGTTTCCGCAGCTTGCCCAGCGTACAGCTTTTTATTCCGAATTAAAAGATTTCATCAAAATCGGTTCAGCAAATTCGGCGTTAACATGCAACAGACAAGACGGACGTTATGACCAACCACTAACAAATTGATATTTGTATATTTTACTACAGTTAAACAGACTACTTTTGAATTCATAATAATATAATGTTAGTTATAGTCAAAGGTTAGGTATCAATATCACAGGTATAAGCGTTCATTCACACTCGATATAACTTTTAGCAGCAGAATCGAGCGTTTTCGCGTTCGGTGGCTGCCCTTTGCTTACAAAAAGTGAATAACGAACGCCCTAAATATAATTTATTTATAGAAAAAATACAGAAATTTCTAATTTAGAAATTTAGAATTTTCCGATTGCGTACGGACAGAGCTAATCTTTAAAAAGAGCTTGTTTTTCTTTTCCCCCTATTTTTGCCTATGTTTGTTGTCCTTAACAAATGTTGTGTTTGACAAATGCAGTCCACTTCGTGATGGAACAAAGAAAGAATCTAATGTATTATATTGGAATGTTGATTTGTGTCTGATATACCTACTAACTTATAGCAATTTATTTTGCGAATAAAATACATCGTGAGCTAACCAGAGTTGTACCTATAGTCATGACATAACTAGCGGTAAACATACATGTCAATCTTTTTTTTTTTCTCTTAATTTGAATGATTTTGTCACAAAGCGACCATGTATAAAATAAATCATAACATTACAACTTACAATTATGTTTTTAAACCTTCTTCAATCTTGGGAATTAAATAATAGTTCCTCAGTCTTAGACACTCTTTGAAGACAATTTTAATAGCCTGTATATCAAAATGTAGCTAAATAATATATTGTAGACACGTAAATCCATTGTTTAAACGTCTACTGTAAATAAGTTTGTTGAAGGCTCTATTTCGTCATGATTTACGACCAGCCTTCGCCCCGCACTAATGAAATTGTAAAGTGGGGGATCCAGCAATTCTATGTATAAACTTAAAGCTTGGACTCGGCAGATAGACTAAGTTAACTCTTCAAGTATTCTTCAAAGCTACTATCATTTTAATTTTGTTCTTCGAGTGTTAAACTTTAATCATATCTTTGAGATGAAAGTTTGATGTTACCTACCCTAAAGTTTCCTTATAAATTTCGTATCAATGAAGTAAAATTCGCTTACTTTTAAATTCATTAAGTGACGAAACCCAGACATTATTCAGGTACTTATTTAATCATGTATGTACACATATTAGAAGATACATAACAGGGAATAGGAGAACGAAGTACAAAGGAAATCTCTTCCAGCAGACCTGCGAGAGGAGAATTTAAAACACACACACATGCACAAGATGCACAAGAGTTAAATATAAACATAAATAAATATAAAAATACATTATTATTATTGGCCGCAGGTGACCGGTTGTGATTAGAAAGGTTAAAAAGATTATAACCAACAGTTGCAGGATCACATTAGTATGTAGACCATTCAAGAAGATAATAATATATTTGTGATCAAATTTCTGTAAATAATGCAAATCACTTACTTCAAACACAGATGATGATAGAATATTAAATTAAAATAAAGGCCTCGTATAAGCTCTCTACTACTATAATAGACAAAAAACTCCTACGCTACTACTGTTCTACTATAGATAAAAAAGTGTTGAAAACTGTACTGACAAAATATGCAAATAATATCAGAATAAATATAGTGCCTATGTGAAGCTAGCGATGTGAATTCATTTGTTCTGTGCCGGCTATACCTTGCAACATGTACGACGGAGGCGGGACGCCTTTGATGACACCTGATGGATACAGCAGTATCAGTCAAGGTGAGTCTCAGAACAGCATATCAGGATAAAAAAAACTACTTAATATGAGATTGAAAAAAGAAAGAAAGAAAGCATTTATTTGGCACAGAGGCATGAGACAACATCTTGTAATGATATTAAAAACAGAAAAAGAAAGATACATAAATAAAAAAGACCATGTGTATGCATTCATGTCTGCCCCAAATAGGCATTCAGCTCAGCTTTCAGCCGGGCACCAAAGTTGCCGAGCGCTGGTTTTCAGCTGAAGCCCACGCGGATATCAAACATAAATAAAAAAATTTATACAAATTTGATTCAAGTAAGAAAGTAATAAACTGGCGCCTGTGTTGTGGTTATATTTGGGGAAAGACTGTGAAAAAAAAAACATAATTATGGAACGTCTGGTTAATTTTCTATCGATCAACGTAAATTGTCATGAGTTTAAATTGCCATAGATAAATTTCTGTATTAAAAGTAAGTAATATGACATAATCATCTCCAGCTAGTACCTATAGTAATCTCATTGTGAATGCTGTGCCGTCTTTATCCCGTACGGAATAAAATTACTTCTTTTTCTTAACCTCAGTGCAAAAACACAAAAAAAGGACCTACAGAACCAAGCAATTTTTTTACTGACTTGAGGTCAAAATCAAATCAAAATCAAAATAATTTATTTGTTATAAACATAGGTAAAAGTTACAAACTTGGTGGAAAATTAAAAGTTTTTCATGTACCACTATGTTTCACCTTGCAAGGCATACAAATATTTGGTAGTACCTAATTAAAGAATCTATATAATTTTACAAAATAATATTAAATATCTAAGTAATACTTAACTACTCATAGATAAAAACATTACATTAGAACAACAACACCATTAACCAGAAATAATTTTATCATCGAAGTATTCCTTTATAGAGTAGTATGCTTTTTTAAGTAAAAAATCTGAAAGCTGTTTCTTAAATTTATTTAAATTATCTTGTGCTTTGATGTTTTTGGGTAGCTTATTAAATATTTTTGGTGCCATACCCAGGAAACTCTTTGAATATAGAGCTGTTTTATGTGGTTTAATACTAAGCGTGTTCTTATGACGTTTATTGTTGATGGTTTCAAATATGTTAAAGTGTTTCCTCACAAACATAGCTACTTCGAATATATATAAAGATGGTAAGGTCAGTATATTAAGTTCAATGAAATACGGTTTGCAACTATCGGTAACCTGTAACTGGGATACTGCTCGTAGACATTTCTTTTGCGCTTTAAAGACTAATTCACGGTCTGGAGAGTTTCCCCAGAATATTATGCCATAACGTAATGTTGAAGAGACGTAAGCATGGTAGGCAGTTATGACTGTTTCACGATTTGCAATTTTGTTGAGGTTATGTAGTGCATAGTGGTATTGATTTATCTTTTTTATTGTGTGTTCAATATGATGACGCCATGTCATTTTTCCGTCTAACCACAGTCCCAGAAATTTTGTGTGTTCTTTTTCATCTATTAACTTAGTTTCGTAATGAATATTCAGTTTTTCTTGTTTTATCCTTTGTTTGAATGACATAATATGAGTTTTATCTAAATTAATTTTAAGATTGTTATCATTTAGCCAGCTTATTATTTTGCATAAATTTTGAGTAATGTCTGTTTCAGAAGAAAACTTATTTTTCCCAGTGAATAGAACTGTGCTGTCATCAGCAAACAAGGTCATAGGGTATTGAGTAACATGGGGCATATCATTGATATAAACTAGGAATAGTAGTGGGCCAAGTACGCTTCCTTGCGGCACACCGTATTTTATTTGTTTTTGTTGCGAAAGGTATGTTAGCTCAATATTAGTACGCGGACAGATCTTTTTTATTTTAGTAATTTGTTTCCTATCGTTCAAGTATGATTTAATTAGGTTTAGCACATTACCTCGGATTCCATATTTTTCCAGTTTGAGTGCTAGAATCTTTAAATCAACATAGTCAAACGCCTTGGTCATGTCCATGAACAAGGCGGTTGTCGGTGTATGATTATCAATACCTGTTATCACCTTTTCTATGAAACCGTACATTGCCATATTTATGTTTTTATTTTTCCTAAAACCGTATTGTTCATTTGCTAAAATGTTATTACGTTCCAAATAAGAGTATAAGTTGTTATATATTACTTTTTCTATAATTTTCGAGAATATTGGGATCAAAGCGATAGGCCTGTAGTTCTTGGGGTCATGTCTGTCCTGTTTTTTAAACAAAGGACTTATAACTGATACTTTTAAAGCACTAGGAAAACTGCCATTTTCTATGCAAAGATTCACTATGTAACTTAGAACTGGAGAAATTTCAATGGCCACATACTTAACTACTTTGGTGATTATATCATCATTACCAGCGCTGTTAGTATTTTTTAACTTATTAATTATTTGATATATATCATGAGGAATAGATGCAGGCATAAACATTGAGTTCAGTGTACTATTTATGGTTGAAAATTTATGGTGATTATTATTAAGCTGATTTACTGGGTGAACTTGATTGATATAATAGTTATTAAATTCCTCGGCGATATTTTCAGGATCATATATATATTTATCATTAAAATTCATTTTTGTAATGTTATCTCTAGGGGAATTATATTTATTGTTATTTATGACTTTCCATGTGGCTTTTATTTTGTTCTCGGCATTATTAATGTAATAATTATTTCGCGATTTTTGTGTTAAATGAATTATTCTTTTTAGTCGATTAGTGTAAACTTTAAAATTCCTCTTATTTTCGTTAGTAGGGTGTAGTCTAGTATACCATAACATTTCTCGCTTACGTCTGCAGCACAATTTAATCCCATTTGTGACCCAAGCAAGCTTTCTAATTATAGGAATTTTAATTTTTAATGTCGGAAAACAGAGATTGTAAAATAGTATAAATAGTTCATTGAATTCATTAAACGCCTTATCAGAGTCTATACATTCATAAACATTATTAAAACTGAGACCACAAAGGGCATTTTTAAATTTTTTTAAGTTTTCTATGCTGTAATCCCGGTTAGGTTCTAGATGATTATCGTTTCGCTAAAAACTAATGAGTTCTGTGAAATGACTTGATCAGTAAATATAAGTTGCCGCATTGCTTGCGTGAAATTGAGATACACCTAAATATTTCTGACTCTATTCTCGTGTTGAATCTCTTCAGGGCTCAATAATGGAGAGGAAAAATGTCGCGCGGCGCGCAAAGTGTTGTACCTATCGGTTTCTCGCTCGTTCTTCATGAACGTATACGCGCCTATCTCAACGTTGCGCGCCGCTTTACGCTCCGCGCCACTTTACGCCTTTCCATAATTGAGCCCTTAGTTCTTAGCTTCGTTCACATTGAGTTCATAACAAATACACTTTGAGATTTATAATATTTAGGTTAAGATGTTTTCAATCCGTGCCAATGCACCAAGCAATGCTGTTCACTGTCCCAGTGACCCGGTAGAGGCAAAAAATGAACATAAATACGTGATATGATCCGGGGCAATGCAAGTAAAGTTCTCGGATGAAGTTTACTACTTGTTCGAGTTCTATAACTTGGTCCGATACGCTGGTGAAGGGAAAGAGGTCGTCAACTTTCCTTCGATACGTCGTGGTTGCGATGCTTGGGTTTGTCTCGCTATCATTGGGTAAAACTTTTCAGATGAAGGTTTTAAACTTTTAAGACTTGTTTTCAAATGTTAGTTCCTTGAATGTTATAATGCTTCAAGTTTGTCTGAATGATGACTGATTGATGCACTTAATCCCATCACAAAGTTATACGAAAATTCAAAGGAAATTTCGTAGCAACCGTGGATTTATTTACATGTACAAATACCCGAACAACTGTATGTAGGCCATACAATGACCCGTGTGGGAATAGAATCCGTGACACGTAGTGCAACAGTCGATCACTCAACCACCGCGCCAATCGCGCCATTATAATGTACCTATTTATCTATCAGTAGGTATATCAGCTAAATGGAAATGTATACAACATAGATTAAAATAAATGCAGCTATTGTAATTTTAAAAGAATACAGAAATTATTTTCTCAACGAAATAATAAAATGTTTGGAAGCTTGTTATGGGTCCATATTATTAAAACGCAGTTCATTAAACGTATCAACGCAATTAGTTTCTTTGAAATAAAAAAAATATCGGGATAAAATAAAATAATTAATAAAATCTTTCCTCATTAAGCGTTGAGAGTGGGACGACCCTTCATTAACGGGCTTCAGTAAATGAATAAATAATTATTCTGTATTGAAAATGGCGGTGCATTCTGACAGTAGAGAACAGTAAGATTAATGTCACTTTGCATTACTAGAGAATTTTAATTAGTTTGCACAGACGGACTGGGGTCACAGTTAACAGTATGTATAGTAGATAGGGTAGGTAGGTAGGGTAGGTATAGTACATAGGGTAGGTATGGTAGATAGGCTAGGGTAGGTAGGGTAGTTATGGTAGATAAGGTAGGTATAGTAGATAGGGTAGGTATGGTAGATAGGCTAGGGTAGGTAGGTAAGTAGGTAGGGTTCGTAGGTAGGTAGGTAGGTGAGTAGGTTCTTTTATTGGCGGTATGAAGTTCGCCGGGTCAGCTAGTATAATATATTATATACCGATCGCCGTAGCATATCGCGTCACCTCACTACTTTTGACACTTCGCTCTACGGTTTTTCTGCGGTTATATGCAATATATGAAATAATAAATTTCTTAACTTGTTAAACTTCCATATATCGTCTCTACTGCTAATTATATCTTTCAGTTATTACTACGTACGCAAATGTTTCTGAAAATCCCTCACAATACGACAGCCGTGTGAAGCTATTAGTGAAGCAATCATTTAATTATTACAGAAATAATGATAACAGGAAGTTTTTTAGATCAAGAAGATATAAAAAATTGTAAGATTACCAATTCCAAGAAAAACGGAGGCAATTTATTATTTTCCTTATTCAAACGAAACGTGGTACACGAATATTAAGCCAAGCTTATCGTTCGAGGAGTTCGCGATACAGACCGACAATGTTGCTGTAAAAAATTTTTTTTAGGATATCTTGATTTCAAAGTGTTAATTTTAATATAAATAGTTTAGGTTACGATGAGGCTGACAAGGATAAGGATAAAACTGATAAGGATAAAAGCCTCGAATAAAAAGAAAAAAAAAAGGATATCTTGATTATAATGGAATCATGATAATGTATAGTGAAGGAATTATAATTGTTGTAGAAGTTTATGTAGTTTGAAATAGGACACAAACTAATGTTTTTGCACTATTTTAAAACGCTTTTATTAGCTTCACCTGAAACTATGTAAAAAAATCTTGGAAGATAAAGGCAAATGCCCACTCTTGGCCAGTAGGTAGGCAGGTTCGTTACACCAATGTGTAAATACAAAAAAATATCTTATTTAGTAACTAAAATATTGTTATTATTTATTTGTTTGTAACACTCGGGAATTAAAAACTTATATTAAAAAGACATTCAATCAAATAAGCATGTGATGCAATCTTCATTTCCGCACGTTATGTCAATCTTATAAAAGTAGTGATGGCAAATGTCACAAAAAATCGAAATCAAATAAATCTAGAACTGAATGATCTTCTGAAAAACTTTTTTCTTTTGTTTCGCTTCCTATATTAAAATGTTTAATTTCTATAGAATAGGTAAAATAAATGTCTATTGATTGTCTTCCGAAATCTATGCAGTGCTGGTTCAAGTTTATTAAAAATATCGATTCATAGCTCTATAAAATCGGTTTTTGATAAATCGATGCCGAATCGCCATCACTACGTCAATGATAATTGAAATTGACAGTCTGTGTTGACAGTTAACATTTTGTTTGTTGCGGGTTGTTTGTTGTGCTTTGTGAGTTGTGATTTTTGCTACACGGTTTTGCTATTTTCTATCCGATGACTTTGATTAGATTTATGGCGATGACAACCTTGGCTTTACATTGGATTCCGTACCCGCTTACCACGATGACACTAGCTTGCCAGTCAACTCCATGTTTGTTTTTTAAGAACCTTGAATTTTTTTCATACAATTTTAAAATTCTGTCAAAGTTCTATGTAAAAAATTGTGGTTGATTTTGTATCTATGATTTCAACCCTAATGCCTATGATTTGCTGTATTTATGGACGCCACTTGGCCAAAACCTCCTTAACGAATGGGCATATCCCTTTGACCCACTTCCTGGTTTCCGATTGAGCTGAAATTTTGCATACAAGTTTAGTTTGGATGACAAAAGCATTTTATTTCGTTTTTTTTAAACTATAATATTATTAATCTTTGACATTAAGCACTTTGTAATACTATATTTAGTCATACAAAGCGTGAATGTCAAAGATTATTTTTTTAAATGGCTTGCAAATTTTTTATCTATGTAAAAAAATTCAAATACGTGCCTAATAATAATAAATTCATTAAAAAATTCCGCACTTTACGACCTAAATGGTTTTATTTCCGCACTATTTTATAAAAACGAAAAATAAATGAGCGTTTTGATAACACTTGAATTATAACCCACGAGATCCGCTAAACGAATTTATTATCACTTATCCTTTAGATAAGATGAAAAACTCACTCGCTCTTTTACTCGCAGACTTACAGATTTTTCCAACATTATAAACGTACCTACTATATTTTTTCCAACAAAATATTTCACTTTTTGGTCGAAGCTGACGCGCTCATTAGACTTTATCTAAAGGAAACTCTTGATGTGCTCATTTTGTTCCTTTGTCCGTTGAATTTCAAAGCATTTTTTGCGAAATCTAATGTTTTAAGTCATTAATGTAGCGCAATAGGTCTTTGTCAAAGTATTGGACTGAGCAAAATATTTTGATCAGAGGCTTTTGCAGAATCATTGGAAGTGTTATACGGGAGAAGGCAAAAATATTTATAAAGCATTTTGCAAAAAAAGTATATAGCATTTTGCTTATTACTTATAACAAAAAAAGCTCCAGTTTAATAAAGCCCAAATTAATGGACAAAGCTACTTTAAAATTCTTTTTAATCTTCATTTGAGCTTATTCCCAAAAAGAGCGGACATTCATTAGCAACCTCAAAATAACTAATCCTGGAGGTATCCAAGATGTTATCATGACGAGTTCTTTGAATTTACGCGAAGTGGCGGCTTTTTGACCTCCACAGTTACACCCTTTAAATAATCCGGATGCTTGCCATGAATATTGTAAGACCTTCACGAAGATAATCCCTTTGTCTGAGATCACTACTGCAGAGAAAGAGGTCGTCTATTTTGCACTGATTTCCGCCCACACACAACACAATATTAATTCCTGCACACATCATTGCTTTAATGTAAGTAGTATGAATTTATAATAACACCTCTCAATAGGTAAATAAAACATACATAAAGATACATCCACATATTATTTATGGAATATCAAAGAAACCTTTTTGTCTTAAAGCCAATTAAAGCATAATCAAAACAGGCAGAAAGTATCTCATAGGTGTACACTTGTAGAGTCTATTTTATTTATTTACACACATAATACACAACATAACAGTGTAACACCAAGGCGTTGCAGCGTTGTGTAATTCAGAAATATACATAGGTATATTAGGTATACATTAAAATACAGGATTTTTTCCAAATGCAAGCGCAGTAGGTACTAAAATTCGTGTTTGTAAATAAATAAAATTTCGTTTGTATCTCAATACTGCGGTTGCATTTGGAACAGAGACTGAATTTCTCTACAAATTATGCGCACATAAAAAGAATTCCTGTATACTATCTGAAGATTAAATCTTTAAAAAAACTAATAATGCCGTTTTTCATATCTTCAAAATTCATGTTTCCTAAGATAGAGAGAATTCTCTAACTACAATAAAAAGGGTAGCTACCCTTAATGCTCCAAAATCATGTGTCGTCCGTACCCAAAGAGATGGGTATATGTGCACATGCATAACTCTTTTACTCAATTCATAATTATACCCGATACAGTCTCAGCCATCACCAAAAATATAATAAATCAATCATATAATAAATCACAAGCTTAATAATATAATAAATAATCCCACATATCCAAGCGAGGAAATATTAGACCCAAGTGATACGTATTACGACCCCTTTCAGGATTTTTGAACAAAAACGCCTTTTATTTTTTTTCCTCAGCCCAAGTTACAATCCAAACTAACCCAGAATAGCAGTGTCTATAAAATATTAATTCGACGTCAACACGGAAGCACTTATAGTAAAAATAAGGTCAGCAAACAAAAAGTAATATTCCAAATATTCGTAATGCGTGGCGCAAATGGCAAACGCCTACCATCTTTGTCTTCGCGAAACCCACAAATGCGAAAAGTTGTGTCCGTACACAAGTAGGAAAACTTACTTGTACTATGAACATCTGCCGCCATAGGGGCCAATTCTCATGCAGTCGAAGTAGTCTCGAATTGGAGAAAAATTTCGAACTCGAACCTTTCTTGAGTAGTAATTATGTTGATGTAATCTGGAAAAGTTGAGCCCGTCATTTCTCGAAGGGATGACGCTCGAATCGCTTCGATTGGTCGGTACCGTTCAAGATATTACATTTCGAATTCGAACTATCATAATGTATACTCGTACTTACATCAAACAGCACACTCGATTCCGAGATGATCTCGCAGAAAACAAAAATTGCCTTCGTGGTACAATTTAATGTAATAAGAAATAATGTATATAAGAAAGTTTCTTTGAATTGTTTATTACTAATATTAATTTCAATACTTTACTGTACATTTTCAACAGGGCAAATGGAGGGTGAATCTTGCGTAAGCCCTGGCTTTTATTAATGCTGGTTAAACACGCAAATGCCGTTGTATGTGCAACAAAGAACAAAAACTGATTAGTATCCAAAACTGCTAATCCTAGAACATAATGGAAAGGAATATTTTGGAAAATCCTGCAATAAAATAATTCAATAAACAAATAAATAGTAGTTAGTACGCTTAGTACAAGGGAGTAGAGTGGCTGACAAATAACTTGAGCTCTCCGCGAGATGGTGCGAATTTTTTGACGCGTCGTATTGTCTCAAGAGTAATGTCCTAAATCGTTTAAAGTAATTAAGAATCAGTGCTCAAGATTCGTGCCAGGTATTGTACCTAATCAGTAACCACCTACCTGCAGTTAAATTTCTTGTTAATTCCATGAAACATTTCAAGTAGTATTTCGTAGATAGGTATAGGAGGTAGTGTAAGAACCCTCATTAGCATACGCCTTCCCGTCACCATGAAACTATCGCCTTAACGAGAACGTAGTAAATTGCAGTTGCGAACTAGGACCGTAGCAACAGTGGGAACGCTCGCTCGCTCCCAATTGTTGGACGAAGTCGTCAACTTAATGGCATCGCTTCAAATAATAGCTACCTACTACAGTTTGCTATTTGTTTTCGATCACTTTAGAATTTGTTTGGATCCATTTCCCCATTTGGTTCGGATTCATTTGGCATTGATACCGCTCTTACTCCATTTAGGGTGACCCTATCAGAGAGGTTTCTGTAGTAGTCAAAGAGAACCCCTTTGAACCGCAGAAACCATTATTTACCAATGCCACTACTTATACTACACATAGCTAAGAAATCGGTCATCACAAAAAAATATATAATTATGTTCAACCGTTACAGTGCCACAAACTTATCTGAACCGGTGACCAAAATTGGAACTAACGTCGCTACAGAACAAAAAATATTTTAAAATGTATTTTTTTTATAGGGATGACATTGGTAAAAGTGACGGCAGCGACGCCATTACCGGTCAGATAAGTCTGTGGCACTGTAGGTACACTTCTTAATAAGTGAATAGGTGTACAAATACGAGTGTCCATTATTCCTCAATCAGAAAGCCAAGCCGCGATCCAGAGCATAGAATGACAATTCACGACTGCGTCATTTGTTACTAGTACTACTAGATAACCGAAAGTAACCAATCCATCAACTGTTATCCTTATCGACTTCACTAATGAGGCTTATTCAGAAGACAGATAATCATTATCAGGGGTATACCCAGGTGTAGGATGGTAAATACACTAATTACTATACTAGAGATAATTTAAGTATGTATTTACAATCCAAAATATGCAAAATCAAGATTAAACATACTCTAGTCATGTTCACAGCTCCTTTAATTATGTTACACGTTTATATCGTACTAGCGACCGTCCCCGGCTTCGCACGAGTGCAATTTCTAATATGAAAATATTATACATATAAACCATTCGGAAGAAATGCTTAAACAGATGGTGAAATCCACATCAAAATCCGTTGCGTTGTTTCGGAGGAGTTAGCGGATATACAGACAGACAGACAGACGCGGAAAGCGACTTTATTAACACGCTTTTATTAGCTTCACCTGTAACTAACTAACTTTGTAAGAAAATCTTGGAAGTTAAATTTGACCCAATTCCGTTTCCGATTGAACTGAAATTTTGCGTACACGTACAGTTTGGATAGTTCTTTTTAAACTTTATTATTTTATTATATAATAGATTCCGTCTTGTCCTATATGTCGTCTTGTCTTCCGTCCTATATATTTTTAAGAATTTTATATTTTATTTCTTATTTGTCTCTTTTTGTAGTGTCATTTTTTATCTTTAATCTTCTCTCTCGTGTTGTCAATGTGTCCGTATTGAATAAATGTATTTTTCTTTATTTCTTTCTTTTCTTGTTTCAAATGTTGTCCCCTTCAATGCTTTCCCGCTAATCTAACTAAAGTTTTGACTATGGTCCGCGCCGACCTTTAAAATACCAAAATCCCTAAGATAAATCGAATCAAGTAGAGAATTTTCAGAAAAAATGTTTAAGAACAGCGGTAAACTCCATTATTCGTAAAGATACATACATATTATAACACTCTATTTAACACATGTTCTATTTTGACGATAACCATCTAAGTTATCTAAACTAATATAATATTATAAAAAGAAAAGATTTGATTTCTTGTATGTTTGTTTGTAGTGGTTAAACTCGAAAACTACTGGACCGATTTTAAAAATTCTTTCACCAACAGGTACTATATTATCACTGAGTAATATAGGCTATAATTTATAAAGATATCACGCGAATGAAGCCGCTGGCGGAAGCTATAAATGTATAATGGTAAACATCGCTGTAATTATACATACATACAGTCTCGGTCATTAATGCAGTAGCAGTCTCACAAAGCAATAGATTAACACTAATGAGTTGACTTACGACCTTCTTTACGAGTTTCTATACTCGATATCGTGTTCATACTACAGAAACTCACACACACGCACTGTTGTCTGCAACCGATTGTATTACATAATTTCAATCTACTTAGAATATGGCATGCTAGCGTAGCGGGTAAGGTGCTGTGGTAGGTGTGTTTAAACAAAGGTATGCGGTGTGTTCGAATCTCACGTGCGGTTATAGTTTTTGTAAAGTTTTATAAAATATGGTTCGATAATAATAACAAGCCTATCGCGTTGTCTTGTTCAATTATAAATTGTAAAGTAAGTAGGTAGACAACAAAAAATTTAATAAATTATTTCGATTTCTGTAAGGTAGACAGATGCAGTTACGACTCAGTCATTTAGATCGGATAGAACTTTGTTGGAAGTTATTATTGGTTAGTGATTTGTGTTAAATCTATTATAGTGGTGTTGTGGATAAAGTTTTCAAAATACAGGCAATAGTATTATTATCGAAGCGAGAGCGAATACCTATTATTGCTCTGCCTAAAAGTGGACGTTATAAATAAAACACAAATATCGAATGAAATCGGACTGACTGTGAGTAATTTATATATTTTATTAAACATAAAACTAAATCAAAGATTGATGATCCTTTAATTATTTTTCAAATGTTTATTATTGATCATGATGTTCAAATAAAACAAAAGAAAAAGATAAATCATTTATAAGTTTATTTATTTAGATTATTGAATGATGAATAAGAATTCTAATAACTTTATTCTTAATATTGTTTTGTTTCTTTAATTATTAGATATATAAGTATAATTATATATTTTTATTATATATTAATATATAATATATACTTATATATAACCTATTTCTTCACAAGTTTTAAAATCCCAGTGTATTATCCCGACCCCGGCGCCCTAGACCCTCAGGGAAAAGGAAGTTAGGTTATATAAGTATTTAATGTTATTTTGTTTCTAAATTATTATAATATAATAATTTAGAAACAAAATAATATTAAATATAGAATATATAATAATAATAGTAATCAGTTTTAGTATTTTGCTTATAGATGTTTAATAGTATTTCTTTTTATTGTTCTAGAAAAATACTAGGAGTCGATGGGTTAAGAGATACCTATGAGGAAGAAAGTAGCCTTGGTAGTCGAGAGCGAAGTGGAAGGCCGGGCAGCGACGACACATGGTGAACGAATATGAAACATCAAACAAGTGGTTTTATGCCAACTAAATATTTTGCAGAAGTATTCGACACGTCATTACTAACTGTTCGCCATGCACTCCACGCTGAAGGTGTGCATCACCGAAGACCAGCTCCCTTTTTGACAGAAAATCAAGAACGTTTCGCAAGAGAATATTTATACTTACTTCAACTGAGACACTTAATTAACTACTATATTTTCAGATGAAAAAAATATTCTATCTAGCCAAAAGGGAAAACTTCATTTATGGTGTAAGGATAACACACGCTATAGTGAATAATACATAGTTATGTGGAAGTATTATATGATGTCGTATTGCATGCAGTGTCTGTTTTATTTTTATTTTTTACTGTTTAAAGGTTAAGTTAATTTTTATTTTATTTCTCTCTCGTGTGTTGTCACTGTCCGTGCTGAATAAGTGTGTTTTCTTTCTTTCTTTTCTTTAGATATGAGAAAATATAAGAGGAACGTAAATATGTTTTAATCTTGTGCTCAATGTGTCGACACTTACTTGACTGTATCGAGAACAATGGAGATCATACTAAATGTTGAAAATTTGCAAGTGCTTTACCAGGGGGTAAAGCACTTGCAATTATTAAACACTTCATTTTTATTCACTCATTGTCATTTTCATATCAAAGAAAAGAGATAACAATAAACTTAACCATAAGTTTATTAGTAAACGATGGAGGGGTAAAAGATTTAAGTTGTAATTGCTGGCCATATTAAAGTTAGTCGGTAGTTAAATTAAAAGATTGAGGTTTAGTTTCAATCTTCTTTTCGTCAAGAAAACGAATACTTTAAGCTTACCTCAATAACTAATAAGTGTTACTGTAAGGATTATTATTGTAATTAAAACAAATAAACGTATTTTGTTATAATTCTTTTTATTTTTCTTAATTTTGCATTAATGACCTAGAAAATAATCACTTACTTTATAGTATTAAATCATTAAGCGAATCCATCAATTAATAAAAATGAAAAAAAGAAATACAATGTTTTGTCAAGGATTCGAACCCACATGCCTCGTAAATCGGAATCCTACGCATAACGCATACAGCTATAGTTGCTTATTGCAATTTCTTGAATTATAGAATTACAACAGTGGAATGGACCGTCCAAGGTCATCCATACTGACAAGCGAAACAGACGTATTCTTTCTTTCGTTTTATTTAACTTCTGAGTGTGTGTGGTGACGTCTCATTACGTTGTGTGCGTTGAGTCATCGCTCACACAAACAGCGCGTACGCCCCGTAGCACGCGATTATGAACTCTAACATGCCACTGGACTTTTGTCCCCTTACTGTACATACATACACACATGTTCATAACATATGTTGGTGTTTGAATCCCTAATGAATGTAAACCGACCCTGGCTGTCACGGTCCCAATGGCGATCCAAGGCTGATATTGACGTACATTGAAGGTCATTATGTAAACATTCCATTATAGAAATAACCTCATTCAGATTATTTTTCTACTATGTTGTGAGTAGTATGTAAAACAGGCATAACTTAAAATAGCTAGTATATTTTCCTCGTTTTCTACTACTATCAATTTATAATAACGACATTAGAAGTTAGGGTTAGGGACTCATAATCACATATTGAACTATGGATACAATCAATATTTTTTTATTTTACTAGTATTTCTCCTGTATCCTGGGTACAATTTACAAATACACATGTCACATGCACACACACCCAGACCCGGAACAACTATCTGTCTTCTCCTTTTTCTTTTTTTTTTTAAAAACGTTGCCTCTCTCTAGGATTTCTCCTGTATCGAGGGTACAGTTTACAAACACACACCAACATTAACATCTGTAGGCTATATTTATACAAATATTTGTTCAGTGCGGAGATCGAACTCTAAGGCAAATAGCTCAGAAATACAACCACGTAGCAACTGCGCATTTCAATAGTCCGCCAGACAATCTGTATCAGAAGTCCTGATTGTCAACATGACTATGATCTATCTTTTGGTCCATAATCATCAGGCTGCGGCGGGAGCCTAGGGAGAGGCTGTTTGAGATGCCGTCGGCTCGCACTAATCTAGCTAAGTTCGCTCCAGGCGCGAGAGCCACGCGAATACTGAACAGTATCTCACAAAGGTTGGACATTTATAAATGTACATTGGCGGAATTCGTTAGGGTGACCATAGACTGGTTAAGTTTAAGTAATAATAAAATATTATAGTTTAAAAAAACTATAGAACACGCTTTTGTCTTCCAAACTGAACGTGTATGCAAAATTTCAGCTCAATCCGATACCGGGAAGTGGGTCAAATTTAACTTCCAAGATTTTCTTACATAGTTAGTTAGTTAGTTACAGGTGAAGCTAATAAAAGCGTGTTAAAAATTGTGACTAATTTATCGTATTGGGTGTATACCTGTGAAGATGAAATTTGTTGTATAAATAAATAAATAATAACAGTACGTTGACTTCCTGTCTCACTATATTATACTAACAAACTAGATAATATAATTATATCGCTGTCAGTGTTGAACAAAGTTGAACAGAAAACATACAAGAAATAACATTTGTATCGGAAATGTGGATCTCCACGTCACCAGCTGTCATGGAGTAAGCCTTCAGTGGAAGTGTCAAGGGCAATACGATAATAATACCACAAATCAATGTGACGTGAACACGACAATATCAACTCTGGGTCCAAGGCTCGACTTAATGGTATCTTGTCGTATACATTGTACCATATACCATATTATACCATTACGTCGCTCACAATACCTGTGTATACAAATTATACCTATTTATGTGTCTTTTGTGTAGGTATTGCTATATTTTAGTGAGGAGCTGACAGTATTTTTAACCCCCGACAAAAGAGAGGGATGTTATAAGTTTGTAGTGTATATCTGTGGATCTGAGCATCTGTGTATCAGTGCATTTGTGTATCTGTGTATCCGTGTATCTGTGTATCTGTGTGTCTGTCTGTGGCATCATAGCTCCAAAACGGATAGACCTATTTCAGTGCAGTTTTTTCAATTGAAAAGTTAGTTTAATCGGGTATCATCTTAACTACTCGTATGTTTCATGAAAATCTGTTCTACGGTTCAAAAGTTACAGCTCTTTTTTATTAGCTTCACTTGAAACTAACTATGTAAATCTTGGAAGTTAAAGACCCACTTCCTGGTTTCCGATTGAGCTGACATTTTGCATACACGTTTAGTTTGGATGACAAAAGCGTTTTCTTTAGTTTTTTTTAAACTATAATAATATATTTGTCTATTTGACAATAAATTTGATGAATTCAATGTATGCCAGAACGATATTCTGAATGACCATTAACCGGCTATACTATTTACGAAAAAAAAGTAAAGTTCACCGATGGTCGCCTCTACGAAATAATCATTCTTAGGCTCAACGGTTGGCCAAAAAAGTTGTTCGTCGACGATGCTTTTACGCAATATTCGTTCTCTGGCTGGACGTTTCGCCAAAAAAACTCTAAAAAACCCTTTATCGATGAAAGTTATAGTAGCGATCAAGGTTTATAAATGTGCCAAATTAATACAGCGTGTGGGTGTACAAGAGTACACCTCTCTGCCACAGTGAAGAATAGAGGCGTAAAATTATACATACATTTATAAAAGATGTATGTTTAAACAGGACATCCGCTTTAAGGGGCTATTGTACTCATCATTATGAACAACTTTTACAATGGGACCAAAACTGATATCGCGAAATAAAATCTGCTGTTCCATGCAAATAATTTTATAAATATTAAATGGAACAGCAGATTTTTTTTTGCTATTTCGGTGTTGTTCCCATAGTAAAAGTTATTCATAATAATGAGTTTATATTACCCCTTACAGCTGTTCTCTTGTTTAAATATACAGCCTGATAAATATTATTTATAGTAAAACACCAGACGCATTGTTAACAGTATTAATTAGGTTACCACGCTCCCATAAACAATTAGACCGCGCCCAATAATTTATTCAAACTGCAAAAGGTATTCATCTATATTAGATACTAATCCATGCAAAACAATATACACGATACCACTTATAAACTAAATTACTACAAGAATACTACATGCAGACTATACACAAAACAATCAATATTCAGTAATAATCTACCATAATGTTTTCAATGGTAGAATTTCAAGACCATTGTATAACAAACGGCTACAAGGTTCTTATAATAGCCTTAAACTAGTACTAAAAATGGAACGCCAGCATACATGAACCGAGGCAAGTTCAAGTAGAAAAATCGATCCAGGTGTTCGGTTGTTTCCGCCGCCGCTCGGGCGCCTCCGCCGCTGACATTGGCATTCGTCAGCCACAACAGATGGAAACTTGGGCTGGAACAAGTTAAATAATTCAACGCATAAAGACCACTTATACCATCACAGCGGTGATTCAGACGAGTCGTTAGTGAGGGGAATTTATTTGATAATCACACATATCATTCTGTTTCGAAAATCCCCATGGAATGTTGTTGTTATTTGTTTTAAAATGGATATGTTTTTTGCATATTTTCTGCGCAAGTTCGAAGGGTGACGTAAGAGTGTTAAGAGTACATTATAACCAGGTACATTTCAAATGAATAGTTATTGTACTCATCACTATGAATAACTCTTACTATGGGACCAATCCTAAGAATAGTTTCACATGACATCATAATTTCATCGTTTTGACAGATTTTGTATGGTGAATCTGTAGAAATGTGCAATTCTGATATCATTAAAAAGCAGACTTGGGGCCCGGAAATCGCGAAATAATAATTATATTGAATTATTTGTATGGAACAGCAGATTTTTTCTATCACGATTTTAGGTTTGTTTCTGTCGTAAAATTTGTTCATAATAATAAGTACAATAACCCCATAAAGGGTTCAGGACTAGAAAGGTAGGATCTTGTATACTAGCCTAATATTCAATATGACCCATGAAACAATCGTTCTCATTTATATCATCCCAAAACGCATGAACTATGATCAGTTTCTTTACACTGAACCAAGATACCTGCGTAAACCTATTGACAATCGAATATCAAACTCAAAACATTTCTTTGTACCTCGGATACACTGATATGCTTGCATAAAACTGTAGCGACATCTATCTCCACACAGAAGAACTATTTAGCAAGACAACAAAGCTGACTACAGTGGCGCGAAAATATTTATTTATTTATTTATTTATTTATTTATTTATTTATTTATTTATTTATTTATTTATTTATTTATTTATTTATTTATTTATTTATTTATTTATTTATTTATTTATTTATTTATTTATTTATTTATTTATTTATTTATTTATTTATTTATTAACTTTTACAAAAATCATTGACATTATTATCTTACAAATAGAAATTTTACATAATTGTTTAATTAATGCTAAATTTAAACTAATACACAACTAAGGTAAAATGTATGGGTGCAAACACATCCACATTTTTGGGTGTCGTCACTCCAACATAAGCACTTCACTGAGCTCTGTACTGCCGAAACTTTCAAATCAACTAAAATAGCCTGAAAAAGACAAAGCCAAAAAGGGTAGGTTAATGTCCCTAATTCCACTAAACAAAAACATAATTATAAATTTTATGTACCTACTTTCTTGAATCCATGGTTGTTGGTTGACCTCTTTATTAATTTATTTTATATTTCATATTTATTATTATTCTGAAAATTTTATGCGATCAATGCAACTCGCGCGCTGCGCGGGCCGCGGGCGCAGGCGGAATGGCAAACTGGTTTCCTTTCAGCCATTCCGAGATGGAATGTACTGTGCGGTCCAGCAGCGTGAAAAATACTTTATAATAACACACGTTGTTTTTTAAAAATTATTATGTAGTTACCCTCACTCAATTACTATTTTAGATATAGTACAATAGTAAAATGTTACCTTCACGTTTTATTTTCATACAATAATCACTTCAACACACACAAGTTCTTTTATAATTGTTATTTATTTAATTCATATTCAATTAATATATTTTCTGTACACGTAGGCACACATAACGTCACTCGATGTGGCTCCCGCTGAAAACCAGCGCTGTCGGGCTGCTCGCAGCGCGTCAGCTTAAGCTGAGCGGAAGCCTTTTTGACACAGCTGCGACGTACAACCCATTTGTTATTTAAGATAAATATTTTTTTTTCTTTTACATGTTTTATTCTTTTATTTTTTGTTACTTTATCTTTAAAATTGTTTTTGTGCTGTGTCAAATAAATACTTTTTTCTTTCTTTCTTTTCTTTCAAACATTAAACGTAAGTCAGCTCGACTTTTAATAACTATTAGCGGCCTGCCTGAACTAGGTTAAACCTGTGTTTCAGGCTATCGCTTTCACGTGCTTTTTGTAGCGGGACTATTATTTACAATAAGATAACTAATCTAAAAAAGATATTTTTATATATGGCAAAAATACGTATTTAATAAATCACATTACAGCCATAAAAAGTAATAATAAAAGAAATCAATAAATCAGAGGTAAAACAAAAACTATAACTACCTATCAAAACTAAACTATTCAATACACAAAAATAATAAACACTCATTTTATAATTTCTAGCATATTTTCTGTGTCTGCATAATTGAGCTTCTGTAAATATTCCGATAACATGATGCTGCACTTTTTATAATTTACACTATGTATGTTTAATAATTTATTGAGCTTATTATACAAAAACGGACCTAAAAATATGTAAAATCTATTAACAAATGCATGTCTAGTTTGAGTCTTAGTACAGACCATGTATTTCCAACAAAAAAAAATATAAAAAAAATAAAAAATAATAAAAAAATAATAAAAAGAAAATATGAATTCGACCAATCAGATTACGAGGCCTGCATCGCGCAAGTAAAAAGATAATCGTATCTAACTCATATACAACTGTCCGACATCAACCGTCGGGCTTCAGCCCGCCAGGCAATATCACCTCGCCTGGTCGGAGGATCCATCCTTTTCAATGGAGGAACACCATACCAACAAAACCAATAATTAGACATAACTTGAAGACAGCAAGAGATACTTTTCCTCTCTGCGAGTATTCTACCCACGAATGATTCTACAGTTTGTACAACAGTGTTTTGAGGAATTGTTTGATATGATGTCAACACCTACTTTTTACCATCACACCTCTCACCGTTCAGTTCTGGGAGTGTATCTGCATATCCTAGAGCCACACTAGTCTAGTACCGTGCGGTCTCAGAGGAGTTTCCTCCCAAGGAATCCCCAAGTGAATACAGCATGGAGTTCTTCAAAAAGGGAGTGAAGCGATGCCCCTGGTGTTGCAGGCGTCCACAGGCTACGGTACCTGCTTACCATCAGGCGGGCCGTATGCTTGTTTGCCAACTTATTGGTATTAAAAAAAACAAAGGTAGATACATAATTCTAAATATTATTTTTCTGTTTTGTTACAGGTATGTCAAAACTTGCTTCAGTTGAATTATGGTCTTTATCCAATATGAGGTTTGTAAAAATTCATTCTTCTTTTTAATTTTTTACTAACAGTATTTCTTGCACAACATTTTGTCATCTCACAATTTAAAAAGTGGGTATATTTAAAGAGTTGTTAGAACTGTTTGGCAGATTTCGTCTTATATAATAACTTGTACAAACTCATCATTCACCCGCTCAAGTACTTATACTTGTACAAGCCATGTGAGCAAATATACTTTTCAAGAATGCAGTCACAGATATATATAGAAATAGATGACGCAAGTATATGTACTATCCGTGTCAGTAGTAAGTCCAGTGGACTTACTTCGACCGGCTATATGCTTAGATATGCCAAAAAATGTAAAAGAAACAATTGTGACGGTTTAACAGTTTATTTATTTAATTTAAAATGCTTCGTGTACAATGTACAAAGTTTCGCAGTTGAAAATGTTTTATAACTTTCAAGTATCTCTAAGCTATAATTAAAGCTCACCACTGTACCTACCACAATGTCCATAATACATACAAACACATCGGACTAGAAGAACCTCTTTTTGAAGTCGAGAATGGACTTAATCAGTCAGAAATCTCATCTGACAATATTTACCTGCTTTCCCCTTTACACTCAGATAAAGACGTATTACTGAATAGACAGTAATTTATTATTTATTATTGACAACTGACGTAATGATTATGTCACAGCTATTAAATTTCAACCACGTAATAATTTATTTATTTATAAATTATTAGAATAGAATAGAATAGAAAATATTTATTCGATAAAGGACACATTGTCAGTACAGAAATAAAATAAAATAAAATTTAAACACAGAGATCAGCAAGAAACAAAAATAATAATAAGAAATAATAACAAACAAACACGGATAAATAATATAACGCATCTAATCTAATTGATATTGATTGATTCTATTCTAATTGCTTGTATCTAATTGGCGCATTATTACGTGGTAATAATGCGCCAATTAGGTAGTAAACTCGTTAATTATTAGCCTAATTATAAATTAGGTTGGATCGACTTGCCATATGCAAGTCAACAATGCAATTATCTAGCATAAACCTATGCAATATGCATAATGCATCTCAAACTGTCTGTATAAAATTTTGTCAATGCAATTTTAGAAAGTATTTTAGTAAAGCAATGTATAAAACATTTTTTTTTATTTCTAGATAAACCTAATGAAATGCTCCGTTCAACGCTATTTGAATCGTTTGCTTCATATATTTTGACACAGTTAGGTATCCACTTTTGTTTGAAGCAGCGGCAGTTTATTTCTTCCCGATTTGAGAGTTGGTTGCATATCAAAATTTGTGTAGAAAGACGACAAAATATAATTTATATGAAATACAATATTTTATGGAAACATATTTACAGAATGAATACAGAAAATGTTATTTTAATGGGTCTCGGAGCAAAAGGTGCCCAGATAATAAACATGAATAGCTGCATAAGTAAGTCATAATAATTCAAAGCTATCTTTTTTAAACACTTACAATAGAAAATTAATTAATAGGCAAATAAATCATTTTAGAATACAAACCCTTGATATTCGTGTTTCTTATTTTATTGTACTGACTACTGAATAAATTAACCAATAACTCGTAATAATTTAATGAATTAAATCGTTACGTTGTTCCGAAATTCGTAGCGACATGCTACGGGCTACGAGTTTTGCTACAAATCAAGATTCCTACGAATAAGTACAAATATAGTTTATCAAAGAATTAATGCTGTATTTTAAACTTTTGCCATTTTACAACCATTTTAACGGCTATTTGATATTGCTCAATAAGACAGGACTTAGAGAAATAACTGCTTTTTAACCGACTTCAAAAAAAAGGAGGAGGTTCTCAATTCGACTCGTATGTTTTTTTTTTTTTTTTTTATGTTTGTTACCTCATAATGTTTTGTCTGTTGTCACGTGAAGCTAGAAATATTGGATTACTTGATATTGGCGAGGATATGCAATATGTCAATGAGTATATCGACTAGGGCCAGATCATCTCTTACCAGTCCAGATAAGACATGGAAGACGCAAAACGAATTGAGAATACCTGGAAGAGCTACTGGTCCATGAAAGAGCTCATGAAGCAATGTCACTAAAGCGGAAACTCATTGACATGTGCATTCTTCCCATTCTGACCTATGGAGCTCAGACTTGGTCTTTTACTAACATCCAAAACTCCGAACTCAAGGTCTGCCAACGTGCTATGGAGCGTAGTGTTAAATTATTATTAACAGACCGTGTTTTGAAACACTACACTGCGCTCCAAAATACAAATTACTGGCGTAGCTCATAAAGCTGCAAAACGAAAGTGGGATTGGCCTGGTTACGTCTGCCGAATACCTAATGATCTATGGGCCAAGGTAACTACTAAGTGGAGCCCTGATATGGTGAGAAGGCGACGCGGCAGACCACGAAAGAGTTGGTGGGACGAACTTGATAAAACAAATAATGAATGGTTCACACTGGCTCTAGACCGAAAAGCTTTGAAAACATGGGGGAGGCTTTTGTCCCACAATGGGATAATGCAAGCTAGCAGTAAAATAAGACTGAAAAATCGGTCAAAACTACTTTGATTATATAGAAAGAAAGAAAAAGTTTCTGTTTTTACGCCCATTATTACGCACGAAACTTAACTAAAATCTTCCACCGAAGCTTCCCAGGTATTACTAAATTATTGTTCTACTAAACATAATTAAATTAATTAAGTGGCAACACCGAGTGACCGAGCAAAAAGTAAATAAAGTAATCCTGCTGTCAAAAGAAAATAGTTCTGCCTAGACCTAACTACATAGTTGGTTATGTTAGACCTGTGACCACACAACGGATGAGCCGAGCGAGCATTGCCACGGCAATGGCCGGAGAGTGCCAGAGTCACTTTTTAAATTAACCAATATTTTTAATACAACTACTTTTGACCGGCTTATAATTTTGACTACAATAATATGTTTCAATTTATAAGCGAAGTAAACAAGAAAATGTTATATACGACCTTTGAAGATACAGAAAGTCAACACCTAATCCAAGGTAATTAATCTTCACATTGTTACTAAAACGCTGCAAATTACATCTTTGTTAGATAAATTAAACACTTTGGTTTCGAATAAATCACTACCAACAATACCAACATGTTACAAATAAACTATGTACCATGTACTCGTACGTGTATTTCGAGGCTGTCACTCCCAACCACATTGATTACTCTCAAGTTTAAGGGTTTCGAATTACATTATTCTCTGTTGCGCAATTTGATAAGTGTCTGCAAGAAAGTTATCCCAATACTTAAGATTTAAATTTACTATGCATACAAAGAAAATATTCGTATAATAAAACGATAGCAGTAGAAAAGTATAGTTTTTATTAAGTATATATTAGTTTGATTTTAAGCATTAGACTGGATCCAGGCGGTGTAGCGGGAAACGCGAGCATTGACACCAGGGAAAAATGCATCAGCACAGCCGAAGCCCCACGAGCAGACGCCGACAACGACGCCGTTATGGTAAAGAGGGCCGCCGGAATCACCCTGGCACTGGTCGCGACCGCCGACGTCCAGCCAGCCGGAGCACAACATGTTGGCGGTGATAGTGGCACCGCCCGTGCTATAACGCTGTGCGCAAACGTTCTGGTTCACTGTCCAAATCTGGACATGACGGAGCTGCTCAGAAGCTTGGCCACCTTGCTGCAAAATGAAAATACACATCATCAAATAGAGGAAAGTCGAAACATTGGCTTTTGTCGAACAAGAACGCATAAACGAATAAACTTACGGAAACTGTACCCCATCCAGCGGCCCAGACAACCTGGTTATCTCCAAGATTATAGTTGGCGCCAGCGATCGAAGCGGGGCGGGCACTGTTGTTGTGAGTAATGGTAGTAGCAGTGCGCAGGACTGCGACGTCATTGTCAAGGGTATTACCATTGTAGTTGGGGTGGTTAATGATAGTGTTCAGGTTGTGAACAACACCACCACTATTGGCAAAGGTGGAGCCTACACGAACGCGCCACCTGCCAGCGGCGTCACCACTGCAAAAAAAACCAGATTATAAAAGTGCTCATTAGGTAGGTACCTATATGGACACGTAATAATAATAATTAAATTGTTATAACTACGTAGTTTTTAAGTCTTATAATGTATAAGTCACTGAATGTATTCCTGCCACAACAAAATCGCTACCCGTATAATAATTTTTTTCTCGGCGTCGTGTTTAATAATCTGGGGCCGCGGGAGCCAGCCGGCCAAAGTTCAAGAAAAAGGCCGCGTGCGCTCTCTCCTGCCACAGTACTATTTACAAGAAGCATTTCGAGCACTTTTTACCAGTATCATTAACTTTGCAATGGAAACACATATCAAGCTTCAATTTAACGAGTTAACCTCTATATTTAATTATAAACATTTATATTTAACGAATTTTTGTACTTTGATGTAGAAATAATCAGTTGGATTCGGAAAACGGCATCAGACACAATCGAAATGGTGACACAGATTGGCACCCAAGATGCCTGACCTAATTTCACAACTCCTGACGTATTTCTGTGGGCTATTTAAACGGGCGATGAATCTTCAGGTGTACAGTAAAGTATATTAATAATAAATAAATAAATAAGAATGTTCAACACTTAAATGTGAATGTTCGAGGGGCTGTCAGTGGCATACCGCAGGACGTATGCGAAAATGTGATGAGAAATGCGATGAACAGTGGGCCGAGCACGAATGTTTTGACGTGTAGTAACGTAAACGTAACCAAATTTAGAACCAAAAATAAACGTTAACCTATGATATTTTTTTGGAAATACATGCAATATTATTACATTTTCATGAAACAAGTGCGTTTGTTGCATAAAATTGAACAAAAATGCGATAGATTCATCGTATTTTATAATCAAAATTTGCATACGTTTACGATACTATACGTCAAAACATTCGTGCTCGGCCCACAGAGCTCGCATTTGTAATGCTGCGAGAGGTGGACATTTGGCAGATGTTATATTCCATACATAATTGCCAAGCCTAGATAAAGATTTTTCATTAAGTATAAAATTAATTTAAAAAAATTGTATAGTTCTTATTTAGCCACCTGTACTTCCCATGTTCGGAGTTCAATAAAAGTGTACTTTTGAAACTTGGGTGCATAACATGAACTACAATATCTCGTAAATTATTGGTAAGTACAAATAGGCATTTGCGTTGTCGGTAGGTAGTTAGATAAACAGCATGATTGATAATTCGACCAAAACGGGTTATACTAGAGCCTATTTACAACCAATTTGACTCCATGTACCAAAAGTCCGATATGAGTGACTTTAAAGACGTAGCAGTTTTATAAAAAAAAATCTCTACATTTATTGCCCGCGGTTCCACCCGCACGTTCGATGTAGCTTTCTATTAGTGAAATTAATTTTACCTCTTTATAATACATGATATTAACTATAGATTTATAGTGCGCTGCCACTTTCTATAGGACGTGCTCAATCCCTGCTAATATGGTAAAAGAACACTATTTGTCTTTGTAATGTATCTCTTCAGACTTCATTATCATAATTTATGTATTAGATATATATTTATTATTAAATATAAATGTATGTAAGTATTAGGTACTTCGTATTTATATATTATAGAATATTTGTGTTTAAAAATATAATTTTTTTTATGTTAATTAGTTTATGCTACACCGCGAGCTACCCTCGTTATTTTTACATGTTGTACTGTCCATCCAAAGGTTGTCTGTAAGAAATCGCCGATTGCGATAAGACCGCCCATTGTACAATCTTAAAATGATTAATTGTAATTATTGTGTTAATTGCTCCTTTTTATCAGGTGTATAATAAAGAGTATTTCTATTCTATTTTATAGTATTAGAAGAATATATTTTTAAATACATTAAAAACACTTACATGGTGCAGTGGGCAGCGGTGAGGATGGACCTATTGTTGAGGATGGTACCACCACACGCCTGCCAGTAGGCGCTCCAGTTCCATGTGTAGAGGAGAGCGGCGATGGTTGGGTACTGCTCAATAGTGGTGACCGAACCACCCACAATCCTCTGGGGATTGGCGGGGACGGCTGAAATAAAAAATCAATTATATGTCATGAAATATGATGAAGAGTTCCGGCTTACTTTAAATATTAATGTCGTTTCGTTGCTTCACTTCATTCTATGAACATATTGTTGTTTTTGATATATTCCCGAAATTACCAACTGGATACGTGTCGGTACAAATATCGAATGAAACGACATTGAAATTAAGTTCACATCAGCACGCATTGCAACGTCATCGTCATTACAATGATCGTTGTGTCTCCGGATAGCAGAAAATAGGATAAAATGATACTATACATATGGACGCGATTGTTCGATTAAAAAATCCTATGTATCGTTTATAGCTATCAAGTTTACGATTAATAATCGATGTTTAAATTAATTAATTAGACCAAGCAGTTTTAAAGTTATAAGAGAACTTGTCTTCATAAAATTGAAAAGTTTGAATTTTCAACGTATATTTTGTCCGGAAGTTTTAGTACGTCTCTTACAAATCAATGGTACCTTCGATATGTTGTCCTTAAGGCATATGGCATATTTTCTTATATTTTTCCAACAAGTTGGACTTTAGATATAGGATTTTATAAAACCAGCAATTTTACATTTAAGGGATATAGGTACGCGCCCTAATCTGAAGTCAAGTAAAAAAATATTCAATGTACGAATAAGATAATTTCGAAGTTTCCAAAAATTTAAACAGCCGCGGCACTGTGCGGTCTAGCGGATCGATATTTTGTAAATAGTAATCCGTCAAGTCTAGACATGGCACTGCATCATCGCGCCGAAGACCGAACGACTATTCAAACACGAGACTTGCGTGTATTTAATAGTGTAATATTTTGATATTAGACTGAAAGCGTCCCAGCAATTTAGGATGTGAAAACTTCTCAATATAATCTCGCGTCGTCTTCTCCGCCATAGAAAACGCCACCATGAGATTCGGTCGTGCGTCCACCTTCCCGCGCGGTTACCGCTACCACGCCCGGGTGTGCTATTCGCCTTAGCAATTATGTGATTACGGCGAAGAGTAAATCAATACATGAAGTATTTGTTGCATTGAACACTATTCACCCCTCATATCATTTCCACCATTATTACCTACAATCTAGTTTTCGAGAACAAATACATTAGTTTTATCAGAAAACGTTAGAAAAGTTTACCTACCTGAAACAGCCGCGAAGCAAAGAGCCAACAAAGCGATCACACGCATAATTACTTTCCACAGTTAACTGTGATGATAGCAAATAATGTCGTGGTATTTATATCAACCAGGTATGTTGACTAGGTATAGATCGATTATCTAATTCCTAATATTTTCCATTATTCTAATTTTATCTAACATTTTAATATGAATTATTATCTATGAAGTCTTAAGCTGATTAAAAGATATCGCCAATCTACAGATTATCAGATATCACCGTATCTACTTATCTTCTCCTTACCTCAAATCAGGTTATTATCAAACTAGCGCTCTTCGGAGGTGGTTACTCGGCCTATAAATAGAAGACTGTCAGACGCCCTTAGAACTCGGACTACACCCCCTCCCAGATTTCTTAAATACGTCGTCCTAAGCATACTCTCACGTATGCGGACAACGAAATCACTCTCCGTCAAAAGAGAATCAGACTAGCTCGGAAAGCTGTCAACACTGCACATGACAGACCGCCATACCATCCTCGCTGTCGAGGCCCGTCGCGACTTGTCACTCCATGTCCTCCCCGATCCTCGCTCGCGCCAGCCCGTGCTGAGTTGATAGTTCTAAACGTCCCTATAATAATAATTCAACACAGACGCAGCAAGCCCTCTCTTGTTTCCCCATCAGCGTCACCGTAAGCCGAGGCCCGTCGCGACGTCCCGCTCCATGTCCTCCCCGATCCTCGCTCGCGCCAGCCCGTGCTGAGTCGATAGTTCTAAACGACCTTAGATAAAACAACAACGTCAAAGTGAATGAACCTATGTTTGAATATATTTTTTAATGACAGTGTTGAGTTTCCCTTTTATATTTTTATACGTGTTATACGTCATACAAAATACTCGACGCTACATTTTGATGAGAGTTGATAGTTTTGAAGCGTCATAATTATATGATTTTCACTTATTTACTGGAAATATATATAATAATAATATGATTTACACATATTATTTACTGGAAATATATATAAAATTAATTAACCTTTTTATTAAACTTTAATTTAAATCATAAATGGTAAAGAAAAATGTGTGTGGTCACACACGATTAGCGATAAAGTACGCGTACTTGTAAGTAAACATACCTATTGTTTGTGATGTGCTGTAGTTTCCAGAGTTGCATGTTGTTATCTTTCTAACTATCATATTTTTACACAAAATGAAATAATTTCTTTTCCGAAAATCTGTTTACAAAGATGACACTGTTGTGCATTAGAAATGGAGCGCTTTTCTTGTTTTTTAAGTATGACGATAATATTTTCCTAAAAAGTTATCTATTTTTAACTAAATCCATAAGTTGAGTAATGTATCATATTAAATCAACACATAATAATATTGTCCATAAAATAGGAATGAACAATCATAATATCGTATTATTTTGCAGCGAAATGCGGTGTTTGGGAATTTAGTGCACTCATTAGACGTTTATTTTAAGGTTCTAAATAATATGGCAAAATAAACTAATGCACTTTATTATTTTAACAAAAAAAAATATGTCATCGATTTAGATTTCGTATAAAAAAATATTTTCCCATATAAATTCTTAGTTTGCATTGTGTTCTAACTTCTTGTATTTTATAATAATTAAAACATTCGGCTAAATTCCCAGAAACTACTTTAAACGATATCTATATTTCTTTATCTTTGCAAAACAGTCACTGGTTTAACAATTAATAACCTCTTCAAACAGCCGTAAATCAAGATTTATCACACACCCATGCATGGCGGGCGACCGACACCATTTTTGTTGAGCAATAAAACAAATCAAATAAATGTTTATACTATTCTATATAATTCAATAAATAAATGAATTTAATATTTTCTATAAATAATTCTTTACAGGAAGCTTTTACAAGTATTTTTAGAAAGATGTGGCGCCGGCTAGCTAATAATAAATTTGACGCATGTAGAAATCCATGTCTCGAAATATTCACGAATCTTGTTTTGATTTCACATGATTTCACCTTGTTGTACCCACTACAATTAACAACTAACGAGTATATATTATTATAACAAGCGCTGTTATGCCGAGTTCATACAGTTAGCAATCAGCCGGATGGCTGTTCCCAACTACTCACAACTTCGGTTCCGATCTAACTTATCTGTTTAGTTCATCGATATCTATAGATACGCTCTGTCATACAAAGGGAAGCTAAAAAAATGAGACGTATTTTTTGAAGACGTCAAATTCTAAATTCAACAATGTTCGAATTATATTTAAATAGAACAGTGATACATGCACTAATTGAATAGCTACTGTTATTATATATTTTTTATTCAATACACAAATTAATAATTATTTTTGTAAACGGCATTTGACTGGTGATCAACCACTCCATTTTTTGAAAATGGAGTACCTGACACGTCTCACTTTTTCAGTTCACTAAGCATATCTATAGACATCGATGGTTTAGTTACGGTGATCAGAAGCCCAATTCTCGTAATTAATTTATAATATGACTGAAAGTTGACCGAACTGAGATTATATTATGAATTGACAAAAAGTCATGTATTCTACTCCTCTTAAAGTTCAGTCCGATTCCAGTATGACTTGGATTCAATCTTCTTACAAACTCATTTCAATCTCATTTTTGACGTTTGTGTATAGACGAGAGTGTCAATTTTATTATCTGTGTCAGTTCAAAATGTTAGCAGAATACCGATTTGCCTTTTATTCAACTTTCGAGCTCATTACAATTTAATGTCACGTTTGACGTTGTTTGTTAGGGTAGGAGAATACCATTTGTGACATTTATGACATTGGTAGTAGATCGGAATGAGATCCGAACTATATTTTGAACATTTTTAATTACGAGAATTGGGCCTCGGTACTGTCCGTTAGAAATAGCACAGAGAATCTATATCCATACGAATATTATAAAGAGGTATTTGTTTGTTTGTTAGTATTATTTATATTGAAAGCAGATTTTTTTATTTCGCGATTTCATGTTTTGTTCTCTATAAAACTGTTTTATAATGATGAGTACTATCTTCTATACATATAAAAGGCTTTATCCTACTGTGAACTACTGACTGATGGATCAACGTACAGCCTAAACCGGTGCTCGTAGAGACCTGAAACTTGGAGGTTGTAGAATAGAATAGAATAGATCTTTATTTCATGTAAACCAGATACAGGCACTTATGAAATGTCGAGACTCTAGGTGCACGGTTCCAAAAAGTAGATCCTATGGAGAAGAACCGGCAAGAAACTCCATGGAAACTCTTTTCAAATAAATAATAGATCTTGACAATCTTTATCAGTACAATGTTGTGATAAGATCTGCGAGAATAATGCAATTCAATGCGAATATAAATAAAACTAGGATAATAATGAATGGCCTCTGAATAAGATTGCCATGGCAGTTACGAGCTGACCAGTTCCGACAGACGGCACCCGTTCACGAGCATGGCGCATGTGTCAGCCTCGCCAAGCTCGACCACAATGAAGGGAACTCAACGACCCGACACACAACGCCACCATCAGCGAGACATTTTAGTGAGCATGACAGACTCATAGTACCAGACAACATGTAGGTAGGTATTTAGTAAATATATCTATAACATTATTACTTACATCATGCTCACAGTTTACAAGTTTTTGTATGCATTTGAATTTACAATTATATAAGATTAGGTATTAAAATAAAACATTTGGTACACCAAAAATAATTTCAAAATATAAAATTTAACAGGGACATTATACACAATGTCACAAAATAAGTTTGTGATAAGTTTGTGACCCTTTTATGACGTAAACATCCACTAAGAAGGGATTTTTGGAAATTCTACTCCCAAGGGGGTGAAATAGGGGGGCAAAGTTTGTATGGGACAACGTGATTCCTTGGTCCAATCTACTTGAAATTTTGCATAAACCTTTTTTAACATAATTGATGGAAGATGTGTTTTGTATTGTATTGAAATTCATCCCCTAACGGGTTTAAAAAGGGGTAGAAAGTTATTTTGGCGGTGATTTGCTTCGAAATTGATATCAATACCCCTTAGTGCTTTTGATTTAAATAACATTTAAAGGCAAATGCCCACTCTTGGCCAGTAGGTAGGTAGGTTCGTTACACCAATGTGAAAAATACAAAAAAATATCTTATTTAGTAACTAAAATATTGTTATTATTTATTTGTTTGTAACGCTCGGGAATTAAAAACTTATATTAAAAAGACATTCAATCAATTATGCATGTGATGCAATCTTCATTTCCGCACGTTATGTCAATCTTATAAAAGTAGTGATGGCAAATGTCATAAAAAATCGAAATCAAATAAATCGAGAACTGAATGATCTTCGAAAAACTTTTTTCTTTTGTTTCGCTTCCTATATTAAAACGTTTAATTTCTATAGAATAGGTAAAATAAATGTCTATTGATTGTCTTCCGAAATCTATGCAGTGCTGGTTCAAGTTTATTAAAAATATCGATTCATAGCTCTATAACATCGGTTTTTGATAAATCGATGCCGAATCGCCATCACTACGTCAATGATAATTGAAATTGACAGTCTGTGTTGACAGTTAACATTTTGTTTGTTGCGGGTTGTTTGTTGTGCTTTGTGAGTTGTGATTTTTCCTACACAGTTTTGCTATTTTCTATCCGATGACTTTGATTAGTATTATAGCGATGACAACCTTGGCTTTACATTAGATTCCGTACCCGCTTACCACGACGACACTGGCTTGCCAGTCAACTCCATGTTTGTTTTATATCAACCTTGAATTTTTTTCATACAATTTTAAAATTCTGTCCAAGTTCTATGTAAAATATTGTGGTTGATTTTGTATCTATGATGTCAACCCTAATGCCTATGATTTGCTGTATTTGTGGACGCCACTTGGCCAAAACCTCCTTAACGAATGGGCATATCCCTTTGACACATATTTGAAAACTGAATCCGATTTTCAAACACATTCCAATTTTAAAGAGTATTTGCTGTATGTTTTTAAGTAAGTTCAACCTTTTTTTAATAATGCTATACTGACCGGTTGTTCTCTCACGGCCAGTTGTATGTGACATGCTTCAGAGCATGAAGCGAAAATATTCTAAGTTTATGCTTCAAAGTAAGTGCACAGAGTAGCCTGGAGATTCTAGATTCCGAAGGAAAACCAAAAAATATTGTTTATAAAGAAATACTGCCGTGGAGTGTGTAGTATTTCGATTTCGTTGTAAAAAGATAATACCCCCGAGTAACTTTCACCAGATCAAAGGCGGAGCTTCGTGTTCACAAAATATAACAAAATTTTATTTTATTTTTCATGTTTATTTAACCTTTAAATACCTACACTATAATAAATGAAATGTCTCCAGAGCTTTTTGCCCTTAAAAACCAAAATCTCTCTTGCGTAAACTCTTATTCAGCCCACTATCGACTACGCCAACGTCTGCTATCTGGATGCCACAGAGGAGCTCTTAAATAAACTTGAGCGTTTGCAAAACATCATGTTTCCACATTTCGCAAGGATCTCAAATGGCTCCCGATTCGACTTCGCAGGAATACTCGGATATTATGTCTCCTTTTTAACACCCTGCATAACCCGACATCTCCTTCGTACCTGTGGGATCGCTTTTCCCATACATATCCTACAGACGCTCCCTGCAGGTCCCTTCTCAAATTCCAGTCCCACAAAACTGGTTTCTACTCCTACTCCTTTTCTGTGCATGCGGTTAGGTTGTGGAATGTGCTCCCGCCTGGTATAAGAAGCTGTAAAACTGTCTCTTTGTTCAAGAAACGTTTAAAAGAGCACTACCTCTCCTCTGCTACATAGTTTGTATTTTATTTATACATTTAGGTATATATTCATTTAGATAGGTATATTTATTGTATGTATTTATATTCTTCCGTGTTAGGTATGTATTTATGTATTTTATGCAAATTATTTATACGTATCCTTTACAGACTGTCTACATTTCTTCTTTTTAATCTCTCCTCTCGCAGGTCTGCTGGAAGAGATTTCTTTAGAAATAAGCAGTACCTTTGTACTTTATGCTCCTACTTCATGTGTCTCATGTATTTTATGTGTGCATTAATTGTTAAATAAATAAAATAAAGATTGTTTATTTAAATAAATAAAATAAAGGCCTTTGCCCTGCAGTGGGACAACACAGGCTGAAAATAATAATAATAATAATTGTTATAATATTTTATAAGTAGGTATTCAAACATTTGAACATAGGTACCTACTAAATATGTTATAACAAAATTAATAACGTAAAAAACCAACTAAAAATCCTATTTCAACCATTTTCGACTTCTACGCGAATGAAGTCGCGGGCAAAAGCTAGTAACCCCATAAAAGGACCTTCACTAATAAAGTAGGACCATATTATATTAAAGACCCGTTGGCGCACGACCCGAGTGAGCGGTGCCGCGGCAGGAGTGCCAGGGTCACTTTTTAAATTAACCAATATTTCAAAACGTCACGATTATAAGTATACGTATAAGTTTAAAGAAAAACGCCAAAAAATATATTAATAACTAAAAATTGCTAAAGAGAAAGATAATGATCTTTTACTGTGTTTTAAATGTAGCTAATGACTATCTACTTTGTATTGACACAAGCAGTGCATTCCACTTGGACTGTAAAAGATTTATTGAAGAATTTTGTGGAATGCTCTTGCATCTCAAGCCTCGAGTTCTCGGATGATCGTAAGTATCGAGTATGTGCGTCATCAAGGAACTTATAACGTTCTTTAAGATAACGGGAATAAAGAAATAATATAACATACGTATTTAAAGTGTATTAGAAGGCACTTGAGGTTAGTGCGGAATTCCTAAGACATGATCATACAAACATTTTGGGGCCGCTCAAGCTCATCAAGTTGTGCTTCAGTCAAATCGAGATAACAAGCATCAGCATAGTCGAGGATTGGAAGGAGAATGGATGGCAAGTGCAGTTTTTGTGGCAATTGGTAGAAAATTTCGTAGTCGCTGCTGAGACAAATATTTTGTCTTGGAGCTGAAGACTCCACGAGGGATTTTTATAATCAATTAATATCCCCAGGTGTTTGGCTGTATCTCTGATGGGTATTGTGGCCTTAGATGCCTGATTTAAATCAATAAAAATAAAAATATTAATTACCAATAAAAATATTAACTAGCTGTTGCCCGCGGCTTCACCCACATATTTTATTTTTATCAAAATAAAATATAGCATATATCATTCGGGGATAGTGTAGTGTAGTGTGTTTCTACCAGAACGAACAAATAAACCCTTTCTGATATTAGGATAGGACATAGTTAAATGACGAAACACTTTTCAGCATTAAAAAAACTGTATGATTTAAATATGTAATTCAAAATAGCTTAGGTTTGTTTTATAATTTATACATCTTAAGCGTTTTGTTGAATCCAACCAGTGTAGCGAGACACACGAGCATTGACACCGGGGAAGAAAGCTTGAGCACATCCCAGACCGAAGGAGCAGACACCGACGACGATGCCGTTATGGTAGAGAGGACCGCCGGAGTCACCCTGGCACTGGTCGCGACCGCCCACGTCCAGCCAGCCGGAGCACAACATGTTGGCGGTGAGGGATATGCCACGAGTGGCATAACGCTGTGCGCAAACGTTCTGGTTCACTGTCCAAATCTGGACATGACGGAGCTGCTCAGAAGATTGTCCACCTTGCTGTAAAATTTAAATACACATCATCAAATAGAGGAAAGTCAAAACATTGGTTTTTGTCGGACAAGAACGCATAATCGAATAAACTTACGGAAACTGTACCCCATCCAGCGGCCCAGACGACCTGGTTATCTCCAAGATTATAGTTGGCGCCAGCGATAGAAGCGGGGCGGGCACTGTTGTTGTGAGTAATGGTAGTAGCAGTGCGCAGGACTGCGACGTCATTGTCGTAGGTATTACCATTGTAGTTGGGATGGTTAATGATAAGTGCAAGGTTGTGAACAACACCACCGCTATTGGCAAAGGTGGAGCCTACGCGAACACGCCATCTACCGGCGGCATCACCACTGCAAAAAAATAAAACAGATTATAAAAATGCTCATTAGGTATATGGACTCGTAATAATAATTGAATTGTTATGGAATATAATTTGTATGGGTACATTATGATCATGAAAATGTTTTGTAGGAATATATTATGTAGTTTTTAAATCTTATCATTATAAGACTTAAAAACTACATTCATTGTGACATTGTGACTGAATGTATTCCTGTCACAATAAAGTTATCGCAACCCGTATAATAAGCAGCAGAATCGCGCGTTTTCGAGTTCGTTGGCTGCCTTTTTTTTTATTATTTTTTTTATTCAATTTTTTTTGCGTCTTCAGTTCACCGTGGTGACTATGCCAGCCTCGTAAGGTCACTCTTATACAATAAATGACAAAACTAACATTATACTTAAACTTTGCTTACAAAAAGTGGATAACGAACGCGAAAAGGCGCGATTCTGCTGCTAAAAGTATCGAGTGTGAATGGGCCCTTACAGAAGTGTACTTTTGAAACTTGGGTGCATTGCATCAACTACAATATCTCGTAAATTATTGGTAACTATTTGTGATGCATTAACCACAAATTGGTATTTGTGTTGTAGTTAAACAGCATCTCGTGAAGAGAAAACTTTGTACTCCTTTTTAATCGTATTGCGCGCACAGAGGAGTGTGAGATTTGGCATAGTTAAAGTATATATGGAGAAGAAGTGCAGAAAGTTAAAATTATGGTCGAATTTCGACCACTGGGCGACCACTAGTAATTGGTAATTCGACCAAAAGGGGTTATGTTAGAGCCTATTTACAACCAATTTGACACCATGGACCAAAAGTCAGATATGAATGGTTTTAGAGACGTAGAAGTTTTATAAAAAAATCTCTAGTATAGATGTATAGTAGGTATTAGAAATATAGATGTTTAAAGTATACTGAAAACACTTACATGGTGCAGTGGGCAGCGGTGAGGATGGACCTATTGTTGAGGATGGTACCACCACACGCCTGCCAGTAGGCGCTCCAGTTCCATGTGTAGAGGAGAGCGGCGATGGTTGGGTACTGCTCAATAGTGGTGACTGAACCACCCACAATCCTCTGGGGATTAGCGGGGACGGCTAAAATAAAAAGTTCAAATATAATTATAACATAAAATATTATGATTAAAGATTTCCGGCTTACTTTATTAAAAATGTCGTTTCGTTGCTCCACTTCGTTCTATGAACATAGTGTTGTTTTTGACTTCAGCACCCTTGCTGTTAAGGCACATATACTCCCGATTCCCGAAATTACCAACTGGATACGTATCGGTACAATTCATATCGAGTGAAGCGACATTGAAATTAAGTTCACATCAGCGCGCATTGCGACGCCATTACAACGATCGCTGCGTCTCCAGATAGCACAAAATAGGAGAAAAGAAGACTTTTCACATAAAAAAAAAAAAAAAAACAAATAAACTTAAATCTAGTAACAATTGGCTCTAGCTTATATGTTGTATAATATGGACGCGATTATTGAATTAAAAAATCATATGTATCGTTTATAGCTATCAAGTTTACCTATTAATCGATGTATAAATTAATTAATTTGACCTAGCGGATTTAAAGTTTTAAGATAACTTGTCCTCGTAAAATTGAAAAGTTTAATGTATTTCAATGTATATTTTGTCCGGAAGTTTTAGTACCTATTATAAATGAATGGTGCGTTCGATATGTCGTCCATAGGTTGTTTGAAAAAAATTGTGAGAATTGTCTGTTCAGCCAAAGAGATCCTACAAAGATAGTTGTGCCAAAATGTAGAACTACCCTTTACCATAGAAATAGTATGTTTATGTGTGTTAAAGCTTACAACAAAATACCTCAGACTCTAATGCTGACATTCAGAGACGACAGAAACGAGTCTAAGCGTGAACTTACGCTTCCATCTGTCAAAATTTGTTCGTAAGTTTGACAGATGGAAGCGTAAGTTCACGCTTAGACTCGTTTCTGTCGTCTCTGAATGTCAGCCTAAGAGAATTAACCTATACATTTTAAAAAAATGGCTAACAGAAAAATGTTTCTATACAATTATGGAATTTTTAGAATGTAAAACTAAGTATATTGCTTAATGTTATCTTGTCTTCCTTCTTCTTCCTAGAGTATATTTTAATTAAAATTAGTTTATGTCCAAAATGGGCTGATTAATGTATCTAACACTACAATTATGAATAACAACTACACCTACTCAATCAGAAACAATAAAGTCTACTTTACTTTACTTTACTATGGCATAATTAAGGCATATTTTCTTATATTTTTCCGACAATTTGGGCTTATTTATAGGATTTTATAAAACATGCAATTTTATATTTAAGAGCTATACGCTCCTTAATTTAAAGTTAAGTCAAAAAATATTCAATAACCTAATAAGATAATTTACAAGTTTCCAAAAATTTTAACTGCCGCGATTTTATTAGAAAGCGTTAGAATAGTTTACCTACCTGAAACAGCCGCGAAGCAAAGAGCCAACAAAGCGATCACACGCATAATTACTTTCCACAGGCAACTGTGATGATAGCAAATAATGTCGTGGTATTTATATCAACCAGGTATGTTGACTAGGTATAGATCGATTATCTAATTCCTAATGTTTTCAATTATTCTAATTTTATCGAAAATTTTAATATGAATTATCTATGAAAGCCTAAAGCCGATTAAAAGATATCGCCAATATACAGATTATCAGATATCACCGTACTTATCTTCTCCTTACCTCAAATCAGGTTATTATCAAACTAGCGTTCTTCGGAGGTGGTTACTCGGCCTATAAATAGAAGACTGGCAGACGCCCTTAGAACTCGGACTACACCCCCTCCCAGATTTCTTAAATTCGTTGTCCTAAGCATACTCTCACGTTTGCGGACAACGAAATCACTCTCCGTCAGAAGAGAATCAGACTAGCTCGGAAAGCTGTCAACACTGCACATGACAGACCGTCATAGCATCCTCGCTGTCGAGACCCGTCGCGACGTCCCGCTCCATGTCCTCCCCGATCCTCGCTCGCGCCAGCCCGTACTGAGTTGATAGTTCTAAAAGACCCACTTATGTGCTTTTGATAACTGTGCTACCAAAAAAATTTTGGTCGATTTGCTTCTGGTAACCGTGGCTACCAAGAGGACTACGCACGCAACGCAACGAAAGCTCGGAAAGCTGTCAACACTGCACACGACAGACTTTCATACCGTCCTCGCTGTCGAGGCCCGTCGCGACTTGTCACTCCATGTCCTCCCCGATCCTCGCTCGCGCCAGCCCGTGCTGTGTTGATAGTTCTAAACGTCTCTATAATAATAATTCAACACAGACGCAGCAAGCCCTCTCTTGTTTCCCCATCAGTGTCACCGTAAGCCGAGGCCCGTGTCCCACTCGGGGACGCCCTTAGCTGGGTTAGCTTAAATTTATTTGTCTTTAATAGGCCCTTCAGGCGTCACCGAAAGTCCGGTTAAACAGTAAAGGCTCAATGAGCAATTTGTGCGAGACATTTTCAAAAATAATAAAAGTCCCGCTTTTAACGCTGGGCTGCCTACCAATGTCATATCTGTGAGATATGACATTGGTATTGTGTGATCGATTATTTCAAGTATATATATATTTTTTTTTACGCACTTGGACATCTTGGTATTTGTAATAGTGAGGATAACTGTGGTGTATATTTTTTTTTCTTGTCAATTGTGTCGGTCTCCACGACTATTCTGCCAGCGTTATGTTCTTTGATCTTTTTAGGGTTCCGTACCACAAAAGGCAAAAAGGAACCCTTATAGAATTACTTCGTTTTCCGTCCGTCTGTCTGTCTGTCAAGACCCTTTTCCTCAAGAACGCGTGGAAGTATCAAGTTGAAACTAATATCAAATACTAATAATAATACCGAAGCCTACAATCCCTTGGAGCTGTGAAAAAATCAAACTTCTAAGTCAACGCAATCAAAATTCAAAACATACGGTAGTAATTTATGCCGCATTTTTTTTACACTCGAAGGGGAAAAAAACCTATAGGGTACTTTCGTTGACATAGAATCATGAAATTTGGCAAGAAGCAATTTCTTATAACACAAGTAAAGGAAAAAATCCGAAACAGTTTGAAATGACATCACAATTTTTTTTTCTTTTGCGGTTATAAACTGATTTGCATTTGGTAAACTGACCGCGACGTATGTCGATGTATGGGGACAACAGTTTTCCAACGGCAAAGCTAAGATTGCCCCCAATCCAGTTTATCTTTTCCTCGATTCCCGTGATGGACGAACTATTTACATACCTACCTACATACAAGTTTGGACGGAACCCTCTCGGTGCACGAGTCCGACTCGCACTTGGCCGTTAATTTATTTACTGTGAAGGTACTTCGTGATACATAGTCGTACATAGTCGCGTTTTTTTTACATGTTTTTCACATTATAGACAATATAATATACTATTGTTTCATTAAAATGTCAACGACTTAATCATGTTCATTTCTAACGTAATTGAATTTTTTATTCCAATTCATAATCTCTAAAATAAATTAAGCAAACAACAAATAAAATATAAAATTATTTTTGGTTATGCTTTTATTTCTGTAACAGATCCAGGCCCAAAACCACCAATGTCCTATAGGTACACGCACGGATTATGCGCAACACTAACGACAAACGACGATACATAGAATTTGCCGAAAAAAAAGCTACTCTACGGAAAGTCGCAGACCCATAGTGCCGAAACTAAAAATGTCGAGAACCCTGGGTCGATTGACGAGCTGGTGAAAAAAAGATGGCATCAATAAAAAAAATCATAATCCTGGATCAATTATTTTTTTCCGCCATTTTGAATCCGCCATCTTGGATTTTTATAAATTGAAACGCTCACCGTCCACTAAAAACATTAGCGGGCCGCTCGCGGCTCGCGCACCGCGCGACCTTTAGTTTTATGATTATGTATATACTAATTTTTAATTTTAGCCGTCCCCGCCATTCCCCAGAGGATTGTGGGTGGTTCGGTCACCACTATTGTAGCAGTACCCAACCATCGCCGCTCTCCTCTACACATGGAACTGGAGCGCCTACTGGCAGGCGTGTGGTGGTACCATCCTTAACAATAGGTCCATCCTCACCGCTGCCCACTGCACCATGTAAGTGTTTTTAATGTATTTTAAAGATCTATACTTCTAATACTATAAATCTATAAGTACTAGAGATTTTTTTTTATAAATCTGCTACGTCTCTAAAACCACCATAGAAATAATAAGTAGGGCTCCCCTAAAAACCACTCCCATCTGACTTTTTGTCCATGGAGTCAAATTGTAAAATTTAGTAGAAAATATTTTTTCTGGATGGACTGTCAATAACAAATTAGTATGCGTGAATAACCGTGTAACAACGTCATCGGCTCAATTACCATATAGAAAGAAGAAGAAGAACGTAATAGAATCGTCGGTACGAGTTTTGTGTGCGTATTGATGTGGGAGTGTGTAGGTATGTGTTCAAGTGAGTGCGCGGTTTAGTAAATGTAGTGTAAAGTGAGAAGTATTGTGTGTTAGAGACCCAAGTCCAGTGATATTAAAAACACTTAAATATTCAAAATTATTAAAGAATATGATGACTATAAAAATTTGAAAATAAATCGTTATATCCATATTAAGTATCGCTTATGAGTTCAGTAACAGGCTGGTTTTTTAAGAACATCATTTATAATATCATATCGATCTTGTAGCCAAGCTCATCAGGAAGTTGATCCACATAATGAAACTGTTACGTAACACGGCCAATAAAAAGATTCTACACCTTGTGTATGTAGCATTATGTGAGTCAGTTCTCTGTTACTGTATAACTGTATGGGGTGGAGTTGGCGTTTCCACTATGATCCAAATTGAAAGAGCCCAACGATCAGTGCTGAAGGTTATGAATAGGAAACCATTTCGATATCCTACAGATCTCTTATACTCTGAAAGCTCACTACTTAATGTACGACAACTATACATACTTAAAATAGTACTAAAACAGCACAGAAAAATTATTCAATCTGCAGAATATCCTCAACTACTTAAACGTCGAATTTTTAAGTGTCCATTATTTGTAGTACAAACCACGTTCGCTCAACATATGCAAGAATTTATGCTTAGCTTCTTATACAATAAAGTTACAAAAATATGCGATATAAAATATTGTAGGATAAACCAAGCTAAAAAGACTGTACATAAATGGCTGTTAACACAAACCTACTCAGAAACAGAAAAAATTATTAAGATATTATCATAATGCCAATGCAAATATACCTACTTAAGAATCTCACTCACGCACACATCCGATTACTCATACACACTATCCCACACGCACACAACACACATTCACACTCACACTCACATATTATTATACGTTGCAAACAAAATAAGAATTGTATTTTTTAATTTCAACTTTCTTAATTTTTATTTTTCTTAATTTTTATTTTTTATCTCCAGCTGTGTTAATTTTAATTATTGTCACAATTTATAAATTTTATCTATGTTTTCTTTGGTCAATAATATATTACTCTTGTTTACCTAAAATAATGCATAATTAGAATATAACTATCAAAATATTAATAATAATGTATCGAACCTGGAAAAATGATTAAATAGTTACACCAAAATCAGGGCTCCACGAGACAGGCTCGACCTAGTGTGGAGGCCACAGGACAAACATTTCCTTATCCAAATTAAATTGTTAATTAAGTACCTACCTAGATTTATAAGGAAATGTATATAAATAACTTGTATTCTTTTTGGTAATAAATGATTTTATCTTTATCTTTATATCACAGTCCCTACTAATTATTTCGGTCGACAAGTTGACATAGAGAGTTGTGTACGTAATACAAAGGTTAGGAAACAATACTGTAGGATCTTTAGTCATTATAAGACAATAGTATGCAGATAATATTATATAGCAAGCTGACATGATAAAATTAGGTACAATATAATTGTAGGCGGCAGTAAAGTTATAGTCGTAATAAAACATAAATAATGTTGATTTCGTCAACGGTTTACGGTTTTTCAGTTCTGGGAATAAAAGCTAATGACTATGCGCTTTTTAATGACACAAACAGTGCATTCTGTAAAAGATTTATCGACGAATTTTGTGGAAAATCCTTGCATCTCATGCATGCAGCTCATGCATTCTCGGAAGATCGTAAATATCGAGTAGGTATGCGTTTTATCAAGGAACTTGAAACGTTTTTTGAGATAACGGGAAATTGTCGGATTAAAAGGGATTCTATAAAGAAATAATATAATATACGTATTTAAATTGAGTATTTAGAAGGCACTTGAGTTTAGTGCGGAATTCCTAAGACATAATCATACAAACATTTTGGGGCCGCTAAAGCTCATCAAGTTGTGCTTCAGTCAAATTGAGATAGCTGGCATCAGCATAGTTGTACGGGCTGCCAGGTTGCGTGGCAGTAAATGAAAAGAATTGTTTACTGTTAAAATTAGTGTTTATTAAATTACCCACAGATTGTTCTTGATAGATATCAGTTATGACCAAATGTTAGAGTTTATGTTAAAATGTTAATGAAGGAGAATGGATTGGGCAAGTGCAGTTTTGGTGGCAATTGGTAGAAAATTGCGTAGACTCAAGGACCCCGCTGAGAAAAATATTTTCTTGGAGCTGAGGACCCCACGAGGGATTTTTAATTTTTTTGCAATAAATATCCCTACCCAGGTGTTTGGTTTGTATCTCTCATGGGTATTGTGGCTTTAAATGCCTGATTTAAATAAGCAAAAAATATTAACTACTAATAAAAATATTAACTAGCTGTTGGCTGCGGCTTCACCCACATGTTTTATTATTATCAAAATTAAATATACCCTATTTTCATTCGGGGATAGTGTAGCTTTCTACTTTTCTACATATTCAAATTTTCTACCAGAACAAACAAATAAACCCTTTATGATAATATTAGGATAGGACATAGATAATTGAGGAAACACTTTTCAGCATTAAAAAAACTGTATGATTTAAATATGTAATTCAAAATAGCTTAGGTTTGTTTTATAATTAACACGTCTCTTAAGCTTGTTGTTGAATCCAACCAGTGTAGCGAGACACACGAGCGTTGACACTAGGGTAGAAAGCTCGACCACATTCCACACCGAAGGAGCAGACACCGACAACGATGCCGTTATGGTAAAGTGGACCGCCGGAGTCACCCTGGCACTGGTCGCGACCGCCGACGTCCAGCCAGCCGGAGCACAACATGTTGGCGGTAAGGGAAAAGCCAATAGTGGCATAACGCTGTGCGCAAACGTTCTGGCTCACTGTCCAAATCTGGACATGACGGAGCTGCTCAGAAGATGGGCCACCATACTGCAAAATTGAAATACACATCATCAAATAGAGGAAAGTCGAAACATTGGCTTTTATAGAAAAAGAACGCATAAACGAATAAACTTACCGAAGTTCTACCCCATCCAGCGGCCCAGACGACCTGGTTGTCTCCAACATTATAGTTGGCGCCAGCGATAGCAGCGGGGCGGACATTGTTGTTGTGACCAATGGTAGAGGCAGAGCGAATTACTGCGATGTCGTTGTCTAAGGTCCTAGTATTGTAGTTGGGATGGTTAGCGATATGGGCAGTGTTGAGAACAACACCACCACTATTGGCCCAGGTGGAACCTAAACGGATACGCCATCTGCCAGGGGGATCATTGCTGAAAAAAAAAGATGATTATAAAAACAATAATTATGTATATGGACTCGTAATAATTGAATTGTTATGGAATAGAATTGGTATGGTACAGTACAGGGACATAGGTGCATGAGCATATTAGAGATTGTATTCGAATGAGACGCGATGGTGCGTACGAGCTGTTTGTGTGGGTGATACACACAACGTAATGAGATATCACCATATTCACCACACACACTAAGAAGTTAAATAAAATGAAACAAAGCATAATTATTATTATTTCTGTCAGTCATGACCTTGGTTGACTTGGTCGGCTAGTACTGCTTTATTTCAAGTAATGCTAATAATCGCCGATAGCTATGATGCATTGTGCGTAGGACTGAGATTAACTTAGCGTAGGTTCGATTCCCAGGGAAAATTGTAATTTTGTTTAGATATTTATTATCCTTTTTTTTATTAATGGATGGATTCGTTCAATGATAAATATTAAAGTAAGTGATTATTTTCTGGGTTATTTTTACAAAATTTTAAACAAAAACGTGTGATAACAAAACAAAAACGTTTATTTGTATTAATTACAATAAAGTTATCTTTATAAAAAAAAACAGTAAGACTTATGAGATATTGAGGCTTATTGATTTTCATGACGAAAAGAGGATTGATACTAGACCAACTTTAATTCTTGAACTACCGACCTATAATAAATATAATAATATATACATATGTTGTCGCCAATAAGCCTGACATAGTGGTGATAGATAGATCAGCACGCCGTACAATGATTTTTGACATTACCGTCCCACATGATGAGAACCTCGTAAAAGCCGAAAAATACAAACAAATCAAATATCTGGACTTGGCTCGCGAGGTTGTCGATATGTGGGACGTGGAGTCAGCAATCATTGTGCCGATAGTCGTAACGGCTAATGGCTTAATTGCCAAGAGTCTCGACCAACACCTCGAGAGGCTCACGCTAGGTGGCTGGATCAAGGGCTTGATTCAGAAAGCAGTACTCCTTGACACTGCGCGCATTGTCAGGAGGTTTCTCTCTCTAGAGCCCTGACCACCGGTAGCTTGGACCCTGTTCCCGATGCCGGTGGCCTACTACTACTCTTTTATATTTTTAAATGTTTTTATAATCTTTTTTTTATTTAATTGTAAAATTATTTAAAAATATATAAAAGTATGTTAAAAATTAAATAAAGGGAATAATATATATATATATATAATATAATATAATATGTATAATATGGCCTGCAATTACAAGCTTTCATTAGTAAGGGGTATAACATTAGTAAATTATCAATATTTAGTGTAACCTCAAAAGACTAATGTCTAATGTGTGATGTGTGAATGTGTGGGAGCGAGAACTAGGAGTTCTGTCAAGTAGACATTGACCGAGAGAAAAAGAGATGAAGATATAAGTACCGGTATGTCAATGTTTTTGCTATTATGGGGCGATGGCGACCCGGGCTGTTCCACGTTGCGGTGAATTTTGTGCAATTTTGAAATAATCATAAGATTATTATATAAAATATCATTTGCACAAAAATGGTGTCTTCTTCCGTGAGTGACTGTGATGTTACAAGATAATATAATAACCCGAATAAATACACGTTTCAAAGGTAATTTATGATTATTTCATTGCATTATTGCATATCATATTTTGACAATTTTGGCTTATTATAGGACTTGAAAATCAATTTATTCTGTAGATTACATGTTTTTCTTTAGATTTATCAGAATATTTCTTTGCTAAGTGAAGAATTGGGGGATATTTAGTGTAGCTTATAAAAGGATTAGGATACGAATCGATTTGACAAAATCGTGATATATCATGATAAATAATAATAATAAAAGTTTATTTAACAGAAATATACCAACACATTTATGCCAACGACCCACAAACTAAGCAAAGCTTGTATCTTGGGGCTCCGGAGTCTGGAGTTCAATTTATCATAATAAGCATGGTTACAGTTTATAATTATTATTATGTTAAACAATATTATTAATATTATTCAAGTAATAAAGTTATGGGTTAAAGGTAGGGCTGGGTGTATTATGCGTGTGTGAGGGGTGTGTGTGTATTTGTATTGTAAGGTGTGCGTAATGGTAGTGAGACTATCTACGTGTGTAGGTACGTGTGTCATTATGCATAATGTCAGATGCTGTCCTGTACATGTCCTATATTAAGGCTTCGGTTTCGTCGTATGATAGTTTTAGTAGCTTTCTAGTAACAATTTTTTTACATTCGATGACTGAGCAGGTCTTTAGTTCGGAGATTTTGTTTACTTTATTATATGTGTTGGGAAGGGAAAAGGCAGGACAACGTCTTGCCAATCCAGACTGAACGTTAGGTATGGCTACTCTAAAAACACGCTTATTTATTATTTTATTATATTCTGGCTGTTTTCTAAGTGATATGTGAGTTTTTAGTGTCGCCTTAAGTATGAAGAGCTGCCTTAGACGAAGAACTCCGAACTCCTGATAAATAGAGTCTGTGGGAAACCTGTATGGTTTTTTCATGAATACCTATTGATAATAAAGTTTTCTTTTGACATGAATACGAACTCTTTCAGTAATGATCTAATAAATAAAATTGTTTTTTACTTTGGATAGAATTGGGATGTGTTCAGTAATTCAAATCCTTCTAATGAAGTGTGTTTGTTTGTATTCCGTTAATTGTGTTTTTTATATCTATTGAATAGCTTAGAGGTGTTGTTTTATGTTTTAAAGTGTTCACGGTTACACTAATGCTCTGCCGACTTGATGTTTTTCGTCGTGGAATTTAAAAATAAAATAATATTTGTATTCTTTGAGATTCCCAACTAATCCTTTGTTAGGTACGTGAAAAATCGTTGCAGACAAAAAAAATGGATGGGCTCAAAAAAATTTGTAGAAAGTTATTAGTTTGGAAGCGAAAAAATATTCAGCTTTTACGTACTTTCAATATTTCTGGACTAAATGTATGGAACAGCTGATTTTTTTCGCGATATCAGTGTTGGTCTATGGTAAAAGGTGTTCATAATGATGAGTACAGGAACCCCTTAAAGGGATCGGAATTAAAAACGTCGGACCATAAATAATGAAAAGTATTATTTTAAGCGAGTATCCATGAAATTTCTTGGCGGTGTTTTCTCCATAGACCTACTTATTTGAATTAAAAATGTTTGAATTTAATATCTTTTATTTTTATCCCATACAAGTTTATAGGTAGTATTTAACATGTAAATAAGCCAGCTAATTATATACCGAATGATTTCGCCAGGACAAGCATACTACTCAACTAATAATTTGTAGCTGGTCTAGTTATAGCGTTTTCTTCCCGCATTTGCCTTATTTTATTTTAGTAAATCTAACTTTTTAACGTTTGGAAATGAAATAGAAATAAATCACCATCAAAATCTTTTTGAAGTCCCTAGTAATATTTGAGTTATGCAAGTTAGTATAAAATATCCCGAGACTTTGTTGATGTGGTACATTTCAAAGGAATTTGAACAAGAAAATAAAGGAGTTGTAATTAAAGTAGGTTGTAGTCAATAAAACTACTTTTGAATATCACGACCACCTGCGACCACCCAAGCATAATTTATATGATTATAATCGATTAAGACATAAATACAGACACAGTTTTTTGTTGACAAGATCTCATAATGTATCACGCTTCCAATATATATATTTGGAGGTAAATTATGTGGAACTAAATTGTATAAAACCGTATTTTTTTGGTAATCACGGCCTTTCTCAAATCTGACATTGAAATCGAATCGAAAATACATTAAAAAAATATATAAGAAGGCCACCGGCATCGGGAAGGTCCAAGCTACCGGGTTAGGTTAGGACTCCAGAGTTCTCCTAAATTATTATTAATGAGACTGTCTATGAGAAGAAACGCCGAAACAAACTCAAAAAACTTTTTAAGTCCAGTTCTGGTATTATATCATGTGAGAATAAAGTAGAATAGTCTGGAATAGTGTTTTGAAAATAAAGACATAACAGTTTTGAGTTGACCTGTCCCAACTAACGGTACACATGAGTATTTTACGGAGCTCCTCCTCATCTAAAGACGACTAGTTTACAACTGCCATCATGGATTCGCCGTTTTGGATTATGTCATAAATCCTGTTGGTACTTCAACATAAGCTTAATACTTTGAGTATCTAGCCTTAATAGGACCAAATAGTACACATTTACAATAGAAGACTTTAGTGTTTATGCGTCTGCAGATTGCGGAACGATGTCTCTAAATAAAATAAAAATACTTACATGGTGCAGTGGGCAGCGGTGAGGACGGACCTATTGTTGAGGATGATACCACCACACGTCTGCGTGAAGGTGCTCCAGTTCCAAGTGTGGAGGAGAGCGGCGATGGTTGGGTACCGATCGATAGTGGTGACCGAACCACCCACAATCCTCTGGGGATTGGCGGGGACGGCTAAAATAAAAGTAAAATAATATGTTTTGAAACAATTTGCTACTGTTACCTATTGAGCTTGGGATCGTGTTTTTTACGCGACTACGACAGAGTGGAAGGTTGTGATCTGAATGTGATGTAGACGACATTATCATTTTGTTCTTAATAGCATGCCGCAATAGGTATTCGTATTCTGATAAACAAATCTTTAGCAGCCAATGACAATAATTGTATCTAAAATTTTGACCATGTTAACTTATGCGTAGATACCTAATTAACATTAAATCAATGACCGACACGTTATGTAGCATCAATAAATAGATTTTTTCTACATTAAACTTTTACATCAATAAAATCGCTCTAGTGCCCAAGATGCCGTAGCTGCAACTAACAGATCACTCGCGGTACCCTTCTGTTAGAGTCGCAGTTATGCAGTTGCTTGATCCGCGGTCAAAAGTATGTGCTAGTCTATGGAAAACGGTAAATACCTATTAGTAAAGTTTGTGACAATTTTCAATAGACTTTAGCTTTTCTAACTAATACCTAGTTAATTTTAGACGACGGCACAAACAATCTTCCAAGTAAGAATTCGGATACGCGATCGGGGCTTTTTTCACTTAATATATAAACGCCAATAAAATTTATTTAATTACGATTACGAGGCATTTATATGAAAATAAGTCAGTACGTCTGGATTCACATTTCGCTCAGATATGCTGCAAAATGGAATAATTTTTTTTCTTTAATATTAAGTTGATTTTCATTACGGTATTTTTAATTTACACTATTAATTTATCATAATTTTTTAAGTTAAAATTTAAGTGCTCTATACAATTTATTTTCTAATCACTGCACTGTTCATTGGACATTAATTCATAGTCCTCGGGCACATAGACATATTTATTTCAGAAAAGTTCAGTCATCAAGTGTACCTACCTGAAACAGCCGCGATGGAAAGGGCCAACAAAGCGATCACACGCATATTAACTGCCACAGACAAATACTGTGAATATTGAACATAGTATAATGATATTTATACCAACTGCGTATAAGTAGATAATGCATTGGATGCCACAGTATCTATATTCGATGGATATAAATCATTCATTATTTTAATCATTGTCAGAGATTACATTCTTTAATCCGTGCATTATGCATTATTTATGGGTTAAGACATTTATTTCTCATAAACAGAATACAATTCACTTACAATGACAAACACTTTTTATAGTTAAAAGTAGTTCACGAAATATGACTTGCACAATCACTTTCAATATGGTGTATCCCACTTCTACTAATTCGCAGAGACGTTGCGTACAAAAACACAAAATGGAGTCCGACACCAGACATCCACTATTCAGTGGTCAATTCAGTACTCAATTATCAGCGCAGCCTTTAAAAAGTCAGCACAGTTTCCTTAGAACACTCGAGAGGCACTACCGGGTTGTCCAGCCGATGCCCATCGCAAATACATTGTGGTTGGAGAAACTTTCGTTACCAGTAATCAAGTCCGCGGTGAAGAACTTTCTGCCAGATACGATCCGATCGAACGATCATGTCTTGGATCACATGAAAGTTATTTGATCGACTCTGGACCCAATTAGGCAGATGCAAGTGCATTATGAGCAAATGAGCAAGTGGGGCTATATCGAGGAAACAGCGGTAGGGTGGAGATGTGGCATTGTCCCTAAAACGATGTCTCTGTCTCTACTGTGTTGCTCAATATGCCCAATACCTGCACTTTGAACCACCTCTATTTTGCCAATAATAACATCATACAGGTGGCAAAATTTGCAGATTATACAACCCTAGGTATATACCCTTCCATCGACACAAAGAAGAAGGACTAGAGTCATTTGCAATCCGGAGAACAACTGCATCTTCTATCGCCTCGCCATGAGTGATCATATTGGATTCGCTCATGATGTAGTGGATAGATGAGTCAGCAATTTTCGTAACAGAGCTTACTGCCCAAGAAGCGCCGGACAGAATTACAATCAGATAAGATTGTTAATGTAATCAAGGCGTTGCGTTGTTATGACGGTCGGCAGCAGACTTCGCACTTACTACCCATTTCGTAGACAATATTCATACAATAAAAAATAATTAAACTTTAAATTAATTCTTCCCATTGTTTCTTAGCGGAGAATCAGGTTTCGTAAACTATAATAACAATAAAATGCAGTGTATGTAAAACTAACGTGTTCCTAGATTATTATCTTTGTATGGGATGAATATCCGACAACCCACAAAATAGCGTCAAGGCGTAGTCTTAACGGTGCACGGTGGCAGAAATTAGTGTTAAAATCTGTTTATATTTATACCATAAAGCAGGAGGCATGATTTTGCCTTTTGAGTGCCTATCCATTACCACTATCATAGATTATTCCTTTAAAATAGTCGTAAACGCGACCTGCCGTGCTCTTTGAGGGGTCTCAAGTAAAGAACGATCACCCATACAAGTAACGTGTAGATTGTTGTCACTCCCATACGTGCTCCCATGAGACAAATCATTTTATTGCACAGATCTCATATTTTGTAAGTTTTTGACAATAATAATTCTGAAGGCTATTTTTCCTTTTCGTTAATTTCAAGTGACTATCATAGTTTAATCGAATATTGTCACGTAGGCAAAGCCGCGGGTACAGCTAGTTAATATATATATATTATTTGTATAGGTAGTATGTAGGTACGTGATGTATCTGATAATGTAGGTAACTATATATTGTAATGTAAGTCTATGTGTATTGAATTACCTTATTTATTTGCTCCCATGCACTTCACACATTTTTCAATATACCTACATATTTCATTGTCAGCTTCAGTACATGAACCCTGGTGGGGCATTGCAAAATAGAAATGTTGATATTAATATTTGTACTATCTGTTAGTATTTTATTCCAGTCTACTTGGGTTAAGCTAAGTTGAAATTGTGATATTGACCTTTCGTTGAATATTCTTTTCGTAACGAAGTAGGTGTGACAATATTGTGTCGATTTAATTAGTTGTTGTTGTGAGTAATTAAGACTTTTATGATCCGAAATGCCAACGTCTTCTATGTTCAGATTGAATTGCTTTTGGTTGGTAAATATTAAGTCTATGCAAGATGACGTGTTCCTGGTCTCTCTAGTTGGTTCATTAACAATTTGATAAAGGTTAAATTCAAGCATTAAGTTTTGTAGCCTTTGATAGTCGTTGTGTCTAGATATCTTATCGATGTTAAAATCGCCAGTCAGAATGATGCATTTTTTATTCATTTTCGATTTAATTCTCTGTAGTATTTTACATAAGACAGTGTAAAATGTTTCTATATTGCGGTCAGGCCTGTATATGTTAATTAGTATGATGTTTTGTGACATAATTTCTACAACACAGCATTCTATTACACACTCTATTGAAAGGTTAGTACAGTCTTCCAAGTGCACATATTCTATTTCTTTACGTAGTAGGATGGCTACACCTGAGTACACCCCCTCCTCGATGATCGCGTCTATAAAAAGCCGCGGCGAACTTATACCCGTCTATGGCGACAATATCTTTTTGGTTCCCTCGTTTATTATGGACTGATAGTCTTTATCTTTTATATATGATTCAAGTATGTATATGTATTTTATTTTTTATACTTTGAATATTTTGAATAAGTATTTTAGAGTCGAAAGGAATTTGATCCTTTAGAAGTTAACGAGAGTTGTTCTTGCAAGTGACGTTTTGTCTCAGTGTCGTCATAATCATGCGTTAATGTTTTCCTAGTATTATTAGTAGGTCGCGGGACTTATCTCATTACCGTGACCCCGGAACGTAAAGGGCTATTGAAGGAACACCGTGGATTTTAGTCAGTACAAGTCTGACAGTCCCTCCCGCCCTGCCCGGGGTGGGAGGACTCATTTGATGATTTTACCAGGCTAAAAAAAAAAAAAAAAAAAATTTGTGGGTGTAGTTTCGTTATTGTTTCGTCATATAGTAAGTCGTTCCTCCCTTTGATGTCTCCTTTTCTGAAGTTCCTCTATGTCAAGAAACCCCGATACATACAGTCCCTGCCCTTTTAAGTATCCTGCATTCTGTACTATATATTATATTTAGTCATTCTTTTACTAATAAGCTCCACCCGCAATGGTCTTCGCGATCCATTTCGCCTTCCGGTATAACTCTTCAATATAACCAGTGAGGTCAATATTCAATGTATCTTGAAAATTTGAGATACGTACATTATCCGATCTTCTAGTTCTTTTCCCGTTTCTCTGTAATATTTGGTAAGACCATAGATAAAAAGTACTTTAGAGTTATTATTTATTTGTAGGTCTTGATTTTGTAACTCCGTTATTTGCCTGTTGAGTTTAGAGTTTTCTTTTTCAATTTTTTAAATCTTTTCATCTATATAACTAATATTGGTGGTAATCGATGTTTGTTCCATTGATAGGGTTTCAGTTTTCAGGCTAACTTCTTGTTGTAATTTAAAAATCGCCTTGTTTACGTCACATTGTACTGTACTTTTGAATTCTGATAAGATCGATTGCTTTTGGCATTCAAGTTTTTTATCTAATAATTGGCTGATTTTTTCCATCGTTATTGTTTCGGTGCTTGGAATTGGGGGGCTGATAATACACTCGCGGACTAATATTACGGGTCGGTACGAAAAACTAAAATAATAGAGCTAGCAATGAATGATTGAAACTGTATGTTGTAGATAATTTAACAGTTAATAAAACGACACCAAATGTTGGAAACATTGTTAGTAAAATTGTCAAAATTACACAAAAAAACAAAATATCAATAATTTTTACATTGAAATAATACTGATTGGTACCTCACATACAACACAAAACGAACTTTAACACAAAATTAATACTTTTAATTGCCTCCACGGACTCTTTTCTCAGCTGCCAGGTGATTGGGCAAGCTGTTTATTAAGTTTCTTATGCGATGTTGCGGGAAATTGGTCCATTCTTCCACTAACGCATGTTTCAGGTCTCAAAGTGTCGCTAAAGCGAGGTTTAGATTTTTTATACACCTCCCAAGCTCATCCCAAGCGTGTTCAATTGGATTCAGGTCCGGGTTTGTCGCGGGCCAGTCCACGCGATTGATGCCAACGTCCTGAAAATACTCATTTACAATTTGAGCTGTATGTGGACTGGCGTTGTCAAGCATGAATATTGATTTTTCACCCATATTAATTAAATATAGGCCGACATGCTCATTACGAATTTCTACCACATATCTTGCACTAGTTAGCGTACCGTTTTCTATCAGCGGTAACTCCGTGTGACTCTCTGAAAAGATTCCAGTCCAAACCATAAAAGATCCACCGCCAAACGGCACTTTTTCCTCAAAACAAGCTGGAATAAAACGTTTCCCTGGCCGTCCATAGACTCTTCGCTGCCCATCATGTGCATACAGTACAAATCTGGATTCGTCAGATTGCCCATTCTTCGTCTCCTCATTGTGCGTGTTCGCGGGCGTAACGTAATCTTGCTACCCGATGTTCCCTTACAAGTTTTGGACGATTTGCGGGTCTATGTGGGGTCAAATTTGCTTCAAGGAGGCGCCGCCTTACAGTCCGCTCGCTTACGTTGTCTATACGTGTCTCCCGAAGTTGATTTGTTACTTCAAATGACGTGAGGGGCCGATTTCGGAGCATGGTCGTAACAATAAATCGATCCTCTCGAGCCGTAGTACATCTCGGTCTGCTGGTTTCTGGCCATCTTATGTTCTGCCAAGTTTCTCGGAAACGATGGACGACTCGCTGCACTGTAGAAAGTGACACGCCTATTGTTTTTGCTGTACTTCGCTGACTTCTGCCTTCTTCTAACATAGTAACGATACGTGTAGGTACATTCTTTTGGTGTAGCGACATGATAGTAATTCAATAATGATGGTGAAAGATGACAATGACCGCCTTTTATCATTTGGATTTGATAGATTGAAAATAAAAGTGAAAAAACAAGCAAAATTAAAGCAACCGCGAATTGAATTTATTTCCAAATACAGGGATTTTAAAATTTTAACTTTTTTTACTTATGTTGTTAATAGAGAATTCGATCCCGGGCCTAATTTATAATCCCGGGATTTCGGGATTGTACACAGTCAATCCCGGGATTATAAATTAGATTAAGATTGCAAACAAAAAATTACGTAAGGTAGGTTTAAAAAAATCTGCTTTTTTTATTGACAATGCAAATTAATGTCCATAATGTAATTAGACGAAAAAAGTTAAGTAAAAATTCTACAAAAACCCACTAAAATCCATTTTTAACCCCCGACAAAAAAGAAGAGTATTATAAGTTTGTATTGTGTAGCTGTGTATCTGTGGATTTGTGTATCTGTCTGTGGCATCGTAGCCATAGATCGTAGCTCCAAAGCGGATGAACCGATTTCAATGCAGATATTAATTGAAAGCTAGTTTAATTGTAATTGACATGTTTTATTTAGAATTTTGTAATTAATGTATTTTATTTTATTTTCTTTGCCGAATTTCAATTAATGTATTGTATTTTATGTTATTGTTCTTTTGCATACTTTGTTATGTGATGGATCTCTGTTGTCTTGAAATAAATGATTATGATTAATCGGGTATCATCTTATATGTTTCATGAAAATCTGTTCAAACGTTATATTATCTCTTTTTTTTGTTGTAGTCGGGGATTTTTGACGGTTTGTTTCACCAAACACAGAAAGCGGTTTCTCTCTCGTTACAAGAAGTAACGAGAGAAGAACACAGAAAAGAATTCTGTGTTCTGTTCTGTGGTTATTTAAGTAAAAAAACAACTTTTACTTAACAAAATTAAATGAACTTTTAACATTATCACTACATAGTATAAAACAAAGTCGCTTCCCGCTGTCTGTCTCTGTGTATGCTTAGATCTTTAAAACAACGCAACGGATTTTGATGCGGTTTTTTTTAATATAGAGTGATTCAAGAGGAAGGTTTATAAATGTATATCTAATACTCATATTTAATGTAAGGATAGTAGAGAAACTGCACCCGCGCGAAGCCGGGGACGGGTTGCTAGTGTAACAGAAACATAACAAGTGTTAATTAATATAACATAATATAATAATAGTAATCTGACACATTTCTCATATACCTAGGTAGTATCATAACTATGTATAAACGATTATAGTAACACTTTCGTCAATCCCGAAAATCCCGGGATTACGATAATGTAATCCCGAAATTTTCGGGACTGGAATAGGGCCGGGATCCCGGGATCGAATCCTCTAGTTGTATATCATTTAAGGTATGATTTCATTTCATATTAAAATTCTCTCTAATATAAAGTTAGTTTCATGCATGTACCATCATTAATTTGCAAGTTACAGGGATTTTCGTCATCGACCCGTATTATTTGTCCGCGAGTGTATTATCATGATCATTATTTTTCGGAGAGTTGTCATAATTTGCTGTTTCGCCTAGAATACTTCGGTCGTCTTGCATTTGGTCATCAATAGACATTGTAGTGTCATCAAGAACCTGTGGTGATTGTTTTCTGACAGGCGTGTCATCGTTTCTAACTTCTTCTTCTCTAGGTTCTACTTGAGTATATTAACCTCACCTAATAATAATGACTAGTGCATCTACCATGTTTTTGTCTCTGCATCACCCTAAGGTTGTCTGGCAGAGAATGCCTTAGGCATTAAGACCGCCTTTGTACATATTTGTATAAAAAGCATTAAATAAATAAATAATGTTGCCCCAGACATTTAAAGCTGGTCACAATCCGCAGAGCCGCACGATTAAGCATGATAGGCGGAACGTGTACTGGACTATGCTTGCCACTCTTGAAAACTAGCACTTCGCTCTTCTTTGTCATATCTCAGTCCATGTTCCACCACGTACTCCTTACAAATCGAAACCAGTTTACGCACCGACCCCACTCATAGTCCCAGCAGCACCATGTCACCCGCATAACTAATATTGTTTATGCTTACACCGTCTACAAAACAACCCACATAAGTAATGCTGAGTCTATCGATGAGGTCGTTAACGTACAGGTTGAACAACAGAGGTGAGAGGTTATAACCCCTTGCCGCACGCCGCACTCCATGCCATACGCATCAGACAGTGCACCACCCCACCTCACCTGGTTTCGCTGGCATTTATACCAATAATCCAACACTAAGATGATTTCAGCCGGTACACCCGCGACTTCCAATTTGTCCCACAACCTATTATATAACACGGTATCGAAGGCCTTAGATAAATTCAGGAATCACGCGTACACCGGCGTCCTCCTCTCCGTGAAGAACCCGACAGCTAGCTTAAGACATAGGATTGATTCGGATTGATTAAATCCAATTTGAGCATCGTTCAGCTTTATGTGCTGCTTGAGAATGTAGCCATTATTATCGCCAGCAAGGTGGGCCGATAATTAGGTACCTTCATCTGACACATCACCGAGAAGAAGATAAAAAAAATAAAAAAAATATACAAATAAAAATCACCACCTGGCAACACTAATGACACTTATGATTAATTTTAGAGCAATAATAAAAATAGGAGAGAATTAACCATGTATACATGTGGTAATTTTGGGAGGTTGGGAAGTACCTACCTCGGACTAATTACTTCGTATAATTAGGATAGAACTTCATAATTAGTCTGAGGTAGATTAACTGTGTAGACGTTCAGAGAACATAGTATTATGACACTAGATGGGCACTACATTATAACTGAAGACTAAAATATGTAATATGTCTACAAGGATTATGATCCGTAATCTTCTTTTCCAGTGAACTTAGGAACAATAACAATTTTAAATTACCATGTTACAGGTTACCATTGAGTTTCTTGCCGGTTCTTCTCCATAGGATCTACTATTTGGAACCGTGCACCTAGAGTCTCAACATTTCATAAGTGCCTGAATCTGGTTTACATGAAATAAAGATCTATTCTATTCTATTCTAAAAAAATGTTTAATAGAGAAACTTATCTTTAAAACTTCTATAGTATGAATAATAAGTATTTGAGATCTTATAGCAAGCCCTAATCATATAAAACTGTCCTGGTAAAACTATTTTGGTTAGCAGATTCATTTCAAAGGGGTCTATTAAAATGATTAGCAAAGGATGACTTTGTCAATTACCATAAGTAGGTACTGCTTTTAGTTCAGGCTTTTAGCATGCTGAACTGTCAACCGTCAATCCTTGTCTATAATGCTTGTGATGACGACGCGTGCAGAGTAAATGCGCAGCAAACACAGATAAAACTGTTTGTTAGTTTATTTTTTTCTATTCCTTTACTTATTGAAATACTTAATATTATGTTTCTATTGGACTATCTATTTGTCTGACTGTCAGAGTTCTTTCTAGATATTGTAACTTCTTTGCTTGACATACATATTTTTAACTTATCGTTAAAAAATGGTAAAAGCAGCTTGAGTTAGATTCTACTTGAACATACTCTTTATTAAGTACCTATAGTTATCTGTTTTCATTATAATGACAACTAATTATCCAGCTTTAAATTTGAATAAAGTTTGGGCACGTTCTCCAATAGCCAATGCTGCTATCAATTCTCAAGCGTTTTTAAACATAAGTATCGAATGGATACCAAGCACTTAAATGTGCTAATACCTTGTATGGATCCCAATATTCCCAATACATTATCGTGTTAAAAATCCATGCTTTTTATCCTGTATGCAACAGTTTCATAAACTACTATTCTCTTACTTGCTCGGAAACTGTTTTATTATTAAAAAAAAAACAATATAACAATCTCTTTTCGGTACGCAACAAAAGACGAAATAACACGCCAGTAATTTCCAACACGACAATAATGGAAATAGCTGGACAGTATGGTAACATCAGTGGATGTTTTTATTTAAATGTTTCTTGAGTTAATTCATTTATTGTTTCCTTGCAAATTAGAGAAAATTCCTATACAAGTCTCGGTCGAAATAGCAAATAACGGCCTCGTTTAGTTAAAAAGGTTTTCAATTCACTTCGGAAGGACTCAACTTTGCCTCGTACTTCCAATATTACTCAGCCATCAATTGCTTTATTTCAGGCCTAGACAGTAATTACCTATTTACCAGTGGCGAAGGGTCTATCCATATCCCATCGGCTTCCCTTTCTAATCGTGGCCATTACCAGTAGGTATCAACATTATATATCAATAAATATGTGAAGGTAGGCAACTTGCTTTATGAGTTCATGCCACAGTTAAATTAATACTGCATAGCATGTGGCATGCCTAAATAAGCTATTTTTTGAACGGGTTCCCTTATAAAAACATTCACCCTTCGCCACTGCTATTTACTAAGTTTTTAAATGTAGCTAATGGCTGTACACTTTTTATTGACACAAGCAACGCATTCCACCCGGACTGTAAAAGATTTATCGAAGAATTTTGTGGAATGCTCTTGCATCTCAAGCCTCGTGTTCTCGGACGATCGTAAGTATCAAGTATGTGCGTCATCAAGGAACTTATAACGTTCTTTGAGATAACGGGAAATTATCGGATTAAAAAAAAATCTATAAAGAAATAATAGAACATACGTATTTAAAGTGTATCAGAAGGCACTTGAGGTTAGTGCGGAATTCCTAAGACATGAGCATACAAACAGTTTGGGGCCGCTCAAGCTCATCAAGTTGTGCTTCAGTGAAATCTAGATAACTGGCATCAGCATAGTCGAGGATTGGAAGGAGAATGGATTGGGCAAGCGCAGTTTTTGTGGCAATTGGTAGAAAATTGCGTAATCTCAAGGACCCCGCTGAGACAAACATTTTGCGGCTTCATTCTTGGAGCTGAGGTCCCCACGAGGGATTTTTATCAATTAATATCCCCAGGTGTTTGGCAGTATCTCTAATGGGTACTGTGGTTTTAGATGCCTGATTTAAATCAATAAAAATAAAAATATTAATTACCAATAAAAATATTAACTAGCTGTTGCCCGCGGCTTCACCCACATATTTTATTTTTATCAAAATAAAATATGGCATATATCATTCGGGGATAGTGTAGCTTTCTACCAGAACAAACAAATAAACCCTTTATATTATTAGAATAAATAGATAAATGAGGAAACACTTTTCAGCATTGAAAAAACTGTATGATTTAAATATGTAATTCAAAATAGATTAGGTTTGTTTTATAATTTATACATCTTAAGCTTGCTGTTGAATCCAACCAGTGTAGCGAGACACACGAGCGTTGACACCGGGGAAGAAAGCTTGAGCACATCCCTCACCGAAGGAGCAGACACCGACAACGATGCCGTTGTGGTAGAGAGGACCGCCGGAGTCACCCTGGCACTGGTCACGACCGCCGACGTCCAGCCAGCCGGAGCACAACATGTTGGCGGTGATGGTCATGCCACGAGTGCGGTAACGCTGTGCGCAAACGTTCTGGTTCACTGTCCAAATCTGGACATGACGGAGCTGCTCAGATGGAGAGCCACCTTGCTGCAAAATTGAAATACATATCATCAAATAAAGGAAAGTCGGAACATTGACTTTTGTTGAACAAGAACGCATAAAGGAATAAACTTACTGAAGTTGTACCCCATCCAGCGGCCCAGACGACCTGGTTGTCTCCAAGATTATAGTTGGCGCCAGCGATAGCAGCGGGGCGGGCATTGTTGTTGTGACCAATGGTAGAGGCAGAGCGAATTACTGCGATGTCGTTGTCTAAGGTCCTAGTATTGTAGTTGGGATGGTTAGAGATATGGCCAGAGTTGTGAACAACACCACCACTATTGGCAAAGGTGGAGCCTACACGGATACGCCATCTGTTGGCGGGATCACCGCTGCAAAAAAAAGATGATTATAAAAATAATCATTATGTACGAGTATAATTATGGACTCGTAATGATTGAATTGTTAAGGAGTAGAATTGGTATGGTACATCATGATCCCGAAAATCTCTTTGTAAGAATGTAGTTTCAATGCCCTATAATAAAATTATGTTCTCTAGTGAACGGCAGCCTGATTACGGACGCATCTGACAGTTTGCGACAGGCGTAAATTGTACAATCGCATTAAAAGAAGCGGAAATCGACCAAACATAACATTGCACCGGTACGTACTTTATTATTATGAAAATATGTCCCAATAGACACAATTCTAATAAGTTTATGCATAATTGAGAAAGCTTGGCAATATAGCTACATGAATTTAACATTTTGCCTATGATTTCATCACGTTTTTCAGTATATTTCGTGAAAATTATTTGTTGTTGATATGGAGGTAGTGTTGTCCGCTCATGCATTTTTTATTGTCGATACTCTACTTTTTTATTATTTTAATTTTAATATTAAAATTTTATTTTCTTATTGTTTTAATAATGAATAAAGGAGGTATTAATACTTCGTTTCTAATATTATTGTTTTTATTGTCTCGCAGGTGTGAATAGTAAAGTATTCCCCTCGGGGATAAAGGTGTTCACGTCTTGGGCGAGCATGAATCCGGAGCGCAGCGAGAGGGTGTAGACTAGAATTCTGAATGCGCATAACATAGCGCCCATGCCGTAAGACACTACTTTATCCCCTAGTGAATAATATTGAAAAATGTAAAATTGTATGGTTTATAAATTAATAAAAAAAGGATTAATATTATTAGCTTGTTTCATTTGCCTTGTTACGTGATGCCTAATAATAGTCTCGTATGGGTTCAATTTCCGCAAGGAAGAAATAGTTGTATAGCCTTCGGAAGTATCTACTTTTACATCCTGTCTTACCCCTATCCCTTTCCTTTTCCTTGAATATTACTTAGTACCTACTACCTATATTATTTAAACAGTTCTAACAACAACAAAAAATAAATATTCGATTGCAAAGTTGTTCCCGAATAGTACGGAATAACTTCACCATAGATTATACACTAATACTGATAAACTTCACTGTATAGAGACCGGCAAATACCTTGAGCAAAAAGCGGCGTGGTGTGGGAAAGTTTGCGCCCGTTCGCGCACATAAACTGTCGTGAGAGAGAAGGACAAAAGAGACTAAATGTCACCTTATTAGATGTTTGCCGATCTCTATACGTACCTGTAATATCCTCTGTTACTAAGTTAAAGCTATAAAAAAACGTTACGAGAGCTTTCTAAATTGGAACCTATGTTGGGATAATTATTATTTTAAGCCTTTATATTGTTCCACTGCCTGTTGGGGTAAGATATTATTTGGTTGGACGTTGCCTTAGATTGTCCTTTGAGAGCGACCTATATCAACATTTCTGACAGCATATCGACAAACATATCGAATGGCATACGGGTGCATCACTACACTAAGCCGCCATTTAGATTTCTCGATAGCTTTTGTTGTACACCACAGACTACATAGTATTCACGTTGTTTTGTAGTCATGCCAGGTCCTTCTAAGAGAGGCTTCTTACGTCAAGGCTTCTTACGTCATTGGCGCTGGGCCGCGCGCCGATCCGCGGGTCTACCGCGTAACTAAAATTGTAATGAACATCGACATCGGTGAGTTGACACAAACTTTGAGCTAACTTGTAAAAAAATACCTATGATATAGTCGGGACTCCTATCTTCATGATAAGTAAAAAAAATACAAGTTAGCTCAAAGTTTAGAGGTATTCCACGAATAGCACCGATCTGAACGGCACTAAAACGAATAGCACCAACGCCATTCCACGAACGGCACCGATCCAAATTTTGGTTTGGTGCGATTCGTGGAATAGTAAAATAATATTAATTTTATTCCACGAACGGCACCAACGTAAAATTTTCTTTTAGTGATGGGAACTATTTTTTGTTCACAACATTATTAAATAAAACATATCGATATAAATCAGCAAGAAGTACGTTTATGGATCATATTATTTTTTTACGTTATTTTTTTTTTATTAATAGATCTAACAATCAGTTTTCTTAACTATTTGGGTCACTTGCAAAAACAGCCTTAAGTTATTTATTACCTACTTACTATTAGGCTCTCACGATCGTATTGAAGTTTAATACCGATGTCGATGTTCATTACAATTTTAGTTACGCGGTAGACCCGCCGATCGCCACGTGCAATTGTTTTTTAAGGAAGGCTAATAAGGCTAAGGACTAATAACATTTATTATTAACATAATAAATAATCAAGTGGCTAATTTCAAATCCCCACAAGGGTCAAGGGGATAGGGGTAAGGGTTTTTAAGTCCACTTTTAGTATTATATCATGTGAGAATAAAGTAGAATAGTCTGGAATACTGTTTTGAAAAAAGAGGCATAACAGGTTTGAGTTGACTTGTCCCAACTGACGGTACACATGAGTATTTTACGGGGCTCCTACTCATCTAAGGATAACTCGTTTACACCTGCCATTATGAATTCGCAGTTTTGGATTGTTTCATAAAATCCTTTTGGTACTTTAACGTAAGCTCTTTTACCTTAATAGGAACAAATAGTTCACATTTACAAAAGGAGACTTTATCGTTTATTCGTCTGCAGATTTCGGAACGATGTCTCTAAATAAAATAAAAATACTTACTGGGTGCAGTGGGCAGCGGTGAGGATGGACCTATTGTTGAGGAGGGTACCACCACACGCCTGCCAGTAGGCGCTCCAGTTCCAAGTGTAGAGGAGAGCGACGATGGTTGGGTACCGATCGATAGTGGTGACCGAACCACCCACAATTCTCTGGGGATTGGCGGGGACGGCTAAAATAAAAATGAAATATGTTTTGAAACAATTTGCTACTGTTACCTATTGAGCTTCGGAACATGTTTTTTACGCGAAAGGAAAGTTGTGATGTGAAAAAAAATTTAGCATCAATAGGTATTCCTATTCTGATATAAACAAATCTTTATCAGCCAATGACAATAACTGTATCTTAAATTTTTACCATTTTAATTTATGCGTAGATACCTAATTAACATTAAATTAATGACCGACACGTTATGTAGCAGCAATGAATAGATTGTTTCTACATTAAACTTTTAAAACAATAAAATCTCTGTAGTGCCCAAGATGCCGTAGCTGCAACTAACAGATCACTCACGGTACCCTAAGTGATCTGTTAGTCGCAATTATCCAGTTGCTTGATCCGCGGTCAAAAGTATCTGCCTAGTCCACGACAAACAGTAAATACCCATTTGTAAAGATTGTGACCATTTTAAGACTTTAGCTTTGGTGACTTATAGTTAATTTCAGACGACAGAACAAACAATTTTCCCTTACTAAGTAAGAATTCGGATACGCGATCGCGGCTTTTTTCTCTGAATATATAAACGCCAATTTCTATAATTACGATTACGAGGCATTTATGAAAATAAGTCAGTACGTCTGGATTCACATTTCGCTTAGATGTGCTGCAAAAAGGAATAAAAAATTATCTTAAATTTTAAATTGATTTTCATTACGGTATTTGCTGCACAATCTTTGATTTTCACAATTAATAATTCACAATTATGAATATATTATTAAATTAAAATTGAAGTGTTCTACGAGTACAATTTATTTTCTAACCACTGGCACTGCACAGTTAATTGAAAACGAGACATTAATTCATAGTCCTAACACAAAGACATATTTATTTCACAAAAAAATTAGCCAAGTGTTCCTACCTGAAACAGCCGCGATGCAAAGGGCCAAGAAAGCGATCACACGCATATTAACTGCCACAGACAAATACTGTGAATATTGAACATAGTATCATGATATTTATACCAACTGCATGTAGGTAGATAATGCATTGATTGCCACATTATCTATATTCGGTTGATATAAATCATTCATTATGACATTATCTAAAGAAATAAATGACGAGCCGTGTTTTAGGACTTTCCAAACTATAAATAACATGTGATTACCTACTTAACTCTATAATTATCAGAAAAAAAAAATAGGTAGATTTAGTAAGCGTGGGGTAATATTAAAATAATTTAACCCAACCAAGTAGTTTGAAAAGTAAACACTGCAACAGAACGACAATGATAGAATTAAATGAACTTACCTTATGTGAAGCTCTATCCTAATTATAATATGAAATAATTAGTCCGAGGTAACTATAATAGGTACTCGCTTCTCTTACTCTTCATCTCGAATTTAGAGATTCTTATTATTATTCATTTATTTATATTATGTCCATAATTCCAAAAGGACATTGCTCAAATCGTCCTATAACTCGATAAGCATGTGACTTACACTATAATAAATAGTTTCTTTTATGGTACAACGTACTGTTATTAGAATCCAAAAGATATATATATATATCCCTTGCATCACAATCTACACTTGCTGCACCAAGATTTGCTAGTGGCACCGAGTGGCACCTATCACGCAGACAAGCCATGGTGTCTGCGATGAATGGGTGCACCGACGCCTTCGATGTTTTTGTCTTCGAAGTTCACTTAGTGCCGTTTTTGTGGAAATAAACTACTATAAATAACTACTACTATATCTTATAATTTTGTTACCGTTTTAAAGAGTAATGTTGTTGATGATGACAATATCCGGCTCCATAGGATTTCCATTTTTTGACACAGTTCAAGTGTTTCTAGAGTTTTCAGCCTAAATATAGTATATTTGAACACTACACCCGTAAAAGTAGGTGAGAAAAATCACAAAAATAATATAGGTATTTATAGTATGTTTATTGTTTGTAGTAGTATGTATGTATAGTGCTTTTTTGCCAACGTGAAACATGGAAAACCTACATCAACATGACTGACTTAATTAAAGGGAGAACGAGAATCATAATTAATTTTTGAAGCGTTTTTGCCTTAGAGAACATAGCCATAGTTTTGTTACTTTCTTTCGTTTTGTATCTTATCTAAGGAACAATGGGAGTGAAAAGAAAGTTCAAAATCGCATTACAAGAAAAAAAAATCAACATCTGCGACTTTTCTGACAAAATACCGTCCGAAGTCGACTTTATGATCTGGCAACACTGTATCGCCACTTTGACAGATCAATCAAGATGACTCTTGTCATGATATGGTATTTTCCATAGAAATATAATGATAAACCTAGAAGAGTTGCTATTAATTGAACTTTTCAAATGTAGTGGTACTATTTTATGAAATACACGCGCTTATGAGATTGAAAGAGACAGCTAGCTGTAATCGACTTGTCATTCAAGTCCAAATGAAGCCGGTTTTTGAAATGTCATAACTAAAGGACTTAGCGATTTTCCTTAGGAATTGGTGACCAGACTGGTGACCATTGATATCGTAATACGGCTACATAAAGATTCTGTTCTATTTGACGAGTGCCGAGATTATATATATCTGTCTCTTTTTAACTCATTACGCTGCATAATAAATAGAAATGTCACGCTAGCACATTACAGTTCAATTATATTTCAAAAAATTGTTACTCTTCTAGGCTTGTAATATTTCTATGGTATTTTCTGTTTTCAAATCAAATCAAATCATTTATAGTGCCACAAACTTATCTGACCCGGTCGTGGCGTCGCTGCCGTCGCTTTTACCAATGTCATCTCCGTACAAAGATGACATTTTGTTGCGTTTTGTTGTCATTTTTGTTCCGTAGCGACGTTAGTTCCAATTTTGGTCACCGGGTCAGATAAGTTTGTGGCACTATACTTGCTTTCTTATTGTTTTTATTTTGTGTTCTTGTTAACTGTTTGGCTTGGGAAAATGGACTCCGATTGGTTGCAATATCGATTTACCTGGTTTTGTTTTATGAACTTGTGAAACTGTTTCTGACGATTACCTGGCAAGCCTTCTCGGATATACGGATTTATTAGTGAAATGAAATGAGTATATTGTGTCAATTAATTGTGGGTCGGCTAGTAGTTCCAATATATCAGAAAATGAGAACATTCTTCACATGTACCTACAATCATAAGTTGCGACTGCGTACTGTTGCTGTTGTTGGGCACAGAAGCCATGTTGCGCCCATGTAATGAAAATAATATGGTACTTAAGTTGCGCAAGGTAACGTCGTACCCCCTGCATCTAAAAACTTGATATTTCCTATACAAATGATTCATTTTTCTCATTCAAATACCTACTGGCCGCTTCTACCCTTATCATGACTCGATTTAGCTTAGGTACGTCCAAGATACTATTGTTGTGATCAAATAAAAAGAAGACGATAATATATCATAGATTTATACAAACATGAGTCCACCTACTACACAACCGGATCACACACAGGCTGCTTAACTCGCTTTAAAATATGGTTCACTGAAGTCAGGTTTTAGAACGAAAAGACAATAATAAAAATAGGAGAGAATTAACCATGTATACATGTGTTAATTTTGGGAGGTTGGGAAGTACCTACCTGGGACTAATTACTGCATGTAATTAGGATAAAACTTCATAATTAGTCCGAGGTAGATTAACTGTGTAGACGTTCAGAGAACATAGTATTATGACACTAGATAGACACTTCATTATTACTTACTAAAGACTAAAAGATGTAATATGTCTACAAGGATTATGATCTGTAAATAATATATTATTTTCCAGTATACTTATGAATAAGTTTTAAATGTTAACTTCAAAACTCCTATAGTATGAATAATTAGCATTTGAGATCGTATAGTAAGCCCTAATCATATAAAATTGCCCTGGTAAAACTATTTTGGTTAGCAGATTCATTTCAAAGGGGTCTATTATAATGATCAGCAAAAGATGACTATGTCAATTACCATAAGTAGGTACTGCTTTTAGTTCAGGCTTTTAGCATGCTGAACTGTCAACCGTCAATCCTTGTCTATAATGCTTGTGATGACGACGCGTGCAGAGTAAATGCGCAGCAAACACGGATATATCTTTATATCAGTTACTCTCTTTTTTTTCTATTCCTTTATTATTTATTTATTTATTTAATACTTTTCATACAAATATGTACAAAGGCGGTCTTAATGCCAAAGGCATTCTCTGCCAGACAACCTTAGGGTGATGCAGAGACAAAAACATGGTAGATGTACTAGTCGTTATTATTACGTGAGGATAATATACTTATGTATTATGTAGAACCTAAGCAATTCAATACACATACTTACATTACAATATATAATTACCTACATACTTACTTCTCCCTCCTCCTCCTTCTACCTTCCTACTTCTTCTTTCTTTTTCTTTTTCTTCTCTCCTCCTTTACTTATTGAAATACTTAATATTATGTTTTTATTGGACTATATATTTGTCTGACTGTCAGAGTTCTTTCTATACAAGAATATTATATTAGATAGACCTGGATTTTGCGTCTAGAAGAAAACAGTGAAAACCAAATAAATGGCCTTGAAATAAATCAGTTATATTTTGCATCTCTTTCATCAGGGTGACCAAGTTTTGAAGTGAAACTTCCATTTACATGCTATGCTCACGCGTGGCTCAGCTACGGCGTAATCATGTGGGGAAACAGTACCGATGCTCCTACACTATTTATTTTATAAAAGAAATTAATCCGTATACTCACAAACATAAATCAGACTGATAGCTGAAAACCTTTCTTCATAAAACATAAAATACTCGCCCTTCCATGCATATACATTTTTGAAATTTGTTAGGAAATAGGTATAAATCATTCTTTACAAGACGCGAAGATAAACATACTGGCCGATCATTAAGGCATAAAAATATGCTAATGCTACCATCTTCCCGCATAACGCTACACTCCAACAGCCCCTATGTAATGTGTATAAAAATTTATAATAAAATACCAGAATCAATAAAAACAGAAAACAGCGAAACAATATTTACAAACAAAATAAAACAAATACTTATTAAAAAAAGCCTATTACACGATTAATGAATATATAAACAATAAACAAACATTTCCAATTAAATTAAATGAATAATACTATAAATAATACAACAGTAATAATAAAACGAAATAAATAAATAGATATAAAAAATAAAATAAAAATACATTAAATTCCATAACTATTAGTTAATAATAATTTATAATAAACTAAATACATATTAGGGAATATTATTAATAAATTAAAAATTAAAATATGCTATCCATATTTATTAATAAATTAAAGCAATAAGTAAACATAAGTACCATCTTCCTATATATACAACAGTAGTAAACATAAGTATCATATTCCTCTCCTATATTTTGCTGTGCCCTACAGGGTCCATGATTGTAACCTACCAAATTTTATTTTTACCACCTTATGTACATTGTGGAATGCAAATAAAGAATATGAATATGAATATTTAATTTGAAAGTTACCAGAGTAAAGTAAAAGTTTTCAAGATAGTTGTGCACAAATAGATAGGAATGTTTATGTTGAGGGCCATTTGGTATCCAGAAACTATTTTAAAAGCTTCTAGTATTTTTAAAGTCATCTTTAATTTTTTCTGCCTATAAAAAGGATGTGTTGATTGAAATAATTATTTTATGATATTTAAGTTTACCCCAATTTTATGAATGCATTCCTAGGCTGGTAAGACTGATGGTCTGTAAAAATAATAATTTCAATGACATAATTATGACATGTCAACATTGTCAACTTTCTTCCACTTCGAGTGTTTGCTAGGCGATTTCTAAGGATATACTAATTATTTATCAGTGCTTAATCATGTATCGTATATTTAAAGATTGTGGAAGTGTTTGGAACCCAACATCAAACGTTATTTTTCATAGGTAAGTACGCTGATGCCATATTAAAAATTACGCCAATTTGTACATATTTTTACGCAGTTTTAGAAAGATCTGCCTATATTTTTATTTAAAACTGTGTGAAAAACGTTTCTCTCATTGTGAAATGTCACCATTTAGTTATTTATGTGGTTATATCGCATATAACTAAGGAATCAGTCGCATTATTAGATTGGTCGTCAAGATAAAATGTTAGTAAACAAAGAAGAGTAGAGTGACCATAAATGATTGCTTGAGGCGGAATTTAACGTGATATGATTTTTCGTGGTTGTGTAATGAGCTACAAAGTCCAACTGGAATTCAAAATCTTCAGAAGTTTTCTTGGTCAAACCTGATCATTGATTGCTAACATCAGTGGACTTTCTTAGATGATTGAAAACACGATTGCATTTGTTTCAGTTTTCCAAGCGATCCAGAGAAAAGGCGTAGATGGTGGTATGGTGGTCCAACATACCTTTGAAAGGAAACTTCTATAAATCTGCAAAAAATTGTTGCCTACACTATAAAGCGGAGCACTATGACATAAGGCTAAACCGACTAAAATTTGGTGAAGATCTGATGAAGACTTTCGGAGAAAGACGATGGAACTCCTCAATGGATATCAGCAAATTAGTCGCGATTACTGTAGTTGCATATTTATGTATTATTTATGCCACTCAAAATAGAAAAATAAAATAAACCGTGCTAAAAAGTATAAAATATTTTCTTTAAAAACTTAACAGCTTCTGAAGTAGGGACCTTTAATCCTTCAATGCACCTTAGCTAGGCACTTATTAGTTTTATGAAGTTAGTTTTTACTTATTTTAAAGTTTAATTTATCCATAAATCAACCCGCAACTTTGGACCAAGTGATGACACGTTAAATCTTCACCATGGGTTCACCAGAATTTAGTACCTACCTATTTGGTACTTATGGTTATTGTTTTGGTACCTAACTATTAGCAAACAAATACGTGCTCAATTATGAATAATTTCTACTTGCTTAATTCCTAATAATATCCCAACGCAAATAAAAATCTTTGTCACCCTGATGAAAGAGATGCAAAAAATAACTGACTTATTTCAAGGCCATTTATTTGGTTTTCACTGTTTTCTTCTAGACGCACCGTCCAGTTCTATGTATAAGGTTCTTGTTTCTATATATTGTAACCATGGAGATAGTATTGTAACTTCTTTGCTTGACATATTTTTGACTCATCGTTAAAAAATGGTAAAAGCAGCTTGAGTTAGATTCTACTTGAACATACTCTTTATTAAGTACCTATAGTTATCTGTTTTCATTATAATGACAACTAATTATCCAGCTTTAAATTTGAATAAAGTTTGGGCACGTTCTCCAATAGCCAATGCTGCTATCAATTCTCAAGCTTTTTTATTAAACATAAGTATCAAATGGCTGCCAAGAACTTAAATGTGCTAATACCTTGTATGGATCCCAATACATTATCGTGTTAAAAATCCATACTTTTTATTCTGTTATCTAAGAGAGCGCGAACTAGTGACAGATATGGATAGATAAAATGCAACTATCACCAACAGTTTAATAAACTACTATTCTCCTATTTTCTCGGAAACTGTTTTATTATTTAAAAAAACAATTTACCAATCTGCTCTTTACGGTATGCAATGAAAGATGAAATAACACGCCAGTAATTTCCAACACGACAATAATGGAAATAGCTGGACAGTTTTTTTTAAAGAACAAGTCAAGGTATTTAAAGTACACACTAATATAAATTAGGCGTGTTACGTACCTACACGGTATTTATTATTTTGAAGGCAGAATGAGTATTTCTTTTCAAAAGTTTAAAAAAGAAGCAAGCCCTGCGCACGGCCGATTTGGCACGAATGAAAATTACTACACTCTGTATTGGATGTGGATGTTTTTTTTAAAATGTTTCTTCAGTTAATTCATTTATTGTTTCCTTGCAAATTAGAGAAAAGTAGTATACAAGTCTCGGTCGAAATAGCAAATAACGGCCTCGTTTAGTTAAAAAGGTTTTCAATTCACTTCGGAAAGACTCGACTTTGCCTCGTCCTTCCAATATTATCTACTCAGCCATAAATTGCTTTATTTTAGGCCTGAGGGCTAATTCACGTAATTTTAAGACACACAGATCGTATTGCAGTGACTCTCGAGCTTGACGCGAGCGTATCTCACTGAAGCTCAGAGGATACCAAATGGCAGAATAGTCGACATCGGCTCAATTGCCATGACGAAAGAAGAAGAAGAAGATTACCAAATGTGTTGTTTTGTTCAATATTTTATTGCAACTGCGCGGCAACTGCACTTCTTTAGTGACGTGAATTAGCCTACTGGACAGTAATTACATATTTACAGTATTAACTAAGTTTTTAAATGTAGCTAATGGCTGTACACTTCTTATTGACACAAGCAGTGCATTCCACTTGGACTGTAAAAGATTTATCGAAGAATTTTGTGAAATGCTCTTGCATCTCAAGCCTCGAGTTCTCGGATGATCGTAAGTATCGAGTATGTGCGTCATCCAGGAACTTATAACGTTCTTTGAGCTAACGGGAAATTGTCGGATTAAAAAGGATTCTATAAAGAAATAATAGAACATACGTATTTAAAGTGTATTAGAAGGCACTTGAGGTTAGTGCGGAATTCCTAAGACATGATCATACAGACATTTTGGGGCCGCTCAAGCTCATCAAGTTGTGCTTCAGTCAAATCGAGATAACTAGCATCAGCATAGTCGAGGATTGGAAGGAGAATGGATTGGGTAAGCGCAGTTTTTGTGGCAATTGGTAGAAAATTGCGTAGTCTCTATTAATTACCAATAAAAATATTTACTAGCTGTTGCCCGCGGCTTCACCCACATGTTATATTATTATCAAAATAAAAATATAGCCTATATGATTCGGTGATAGTGTAACTTTCTACCAGAACAATCTCTAATATAATATTTGAATAACTAGATAAAGGAAACACTTTTCAGCATTAAAAAAACTGTATGATTTAAATATGTAATTCAAAATAGATTGGGTTTGTTTAATAATTTATACATCTTAAGCTTGTTGTTGAATCCAGCCAGTGTAGCGAGATACACGAGCGTTGACACCGGGGAAGAAAGCTTGAGCACATCCCTGACCGAAGGAGCAGACACCGACGACGATGCCGTTGTGGTAGAGAGGACCGCCGGAGTCACCCTGGCACTGGTCGCGACCGCCGACGTCCAGCCAGCCGGAGCACAACATGTTGGCGGTGATGGCCATGCCACGAGTGCCGTAACGCTGTGCGCAAACGTTCTGGTTCACTGTCCAAATCTGGACATGACGAAGCTGCTCAGAAGGTGAGCCACCTTGCTGCAAAATTGAAATACACATCATCAAATAGAGGAAAGTCGAAACATTGGTTTCTATCGAAAAAGAACGCATAAACGAATAAACTTACCGAAGTTGTACCCCATCCAGCGGCCCAGACGACCTGGTTGTCTCCAAGATTATAGTTGGCGCCAGCGATAGCAGCGGGGCGGGCATTGTTGTTATGAGCAATGGTAGTGGCAGTGCGAATTACTGAGATGTCGTTGTCAAAGGTTCTACTATTGTAGTTGGGATGGTTAACGATACGGTTAGTGTTGTGAACAACACCACCACTATTGGCCCAGGTGGAGCCTACACGGGAACGCCATCTGCCGGCGGCATCACCGCTGCAAAAAAAAGACGATTATAAAAATAATCATTAAGTTTAGGGACTCGTAATAATTCAATTATTATGAAATAGAATTGGTATGGTACATTATGATCACGAAAATCTCTTTGTAAGAATGTAGTTTCAATGCCTTATAATAAATATATTATGTTGTCTAGTGATCGGGTGCGTAACGAGATATATATTGCATATCTATTATATCTATTACCATTGAATACGATTTTACCTGTGCAAGTTTAATGTGCCGACTCGATTTTCGGAAGTTATAGCAATACCTACTCTTTAATTATAATATCCCAAAATATTACATTTCAAATGAATTTGAACAAGAAAATAAAGGAGTTGTAATTAACTTAGATTGCAGTCATTTTAACTACTTTTGAACATCACGATAAGCATAATTTATATACTTTTTTTTTTTTAAACATTGCCCCTCACTGGGATTTCTCCTGTATCGAGGGTACAGTTTACAAACATACATGTCACATGCACACACAACCAGACCCGAAACAACTATTTGTAGATCATACAAATATTTGTTCCGTGCGGGGATCGAACCCGCGGCACGTAGCGCAGAAAGCTAATTGCTTAGCCACTGCGCCAACCGTGTCGTCTAATAATTATAATCGATTAAGACATAAATACGAACACATTTTTTTTTGACAAGATCTTTTAATGCACATTAATGTGTCACGCTTCCAAGATATTTGGAGGTATTTGGAGGTATGTGGAACTAAATTGTATACAACCCTAATTTTTTTGGTAATCACGGCGTCTCCCAAATCTGACACTGAAAACGCGAAAAAAAACAGCTGTTCCATACAAACAATTCAATAGTACTCGACTAAACCCCGACCCCGTGGCTTTCAGATTATAAGTTTTTATATGATTTGAAAGAAAATTGCAAATAAATTTAAAAAAATAGCAGATTATTTATCCTCAATTTCAAGTATGGTTCTATAGTAAAAGTTGTTCATAATGATGAGTAAAATAAGCCCTGAAAGAAATCAAGACTCGAAAGCTAAAACCTTGTATAATTATTACGAAACACAGACGTAAGTACTGTCTGGTCGCAGGTGACCTAGAAATTTAAAAAAACCTTTCTAAATCAAGTATATCTATCTATCTATACATATAAAAGGCTTTGTCCTGAACTACAGACGGATCAACGCACAGGCACAGCCTAAACCGCTGATCGTAGAGACCTGAAACTTAGAGGGTGTGTTCCTTGTATGACGTAGGCATCCGATAAGAAAGGATTTTCCGAAATTCTACCCCTAAGGGGGTGAAAAGCGTGATTCCTTTGCCCAATCTACTTCAAATTTTGCATAAACCTTTTTTAAGAGAATTGATGGAAGAAGTGTTTTGTATTTTATTGATATTCACCCCCTAACGGGGTTAAAAAAGGGTAGAAATTTATTTTGGCGGTGATTTTTTTCGAAGTTGATATCAATACTCCTTAGTGCTTTTGATTTAAATTACATTTTATTCAAAGTCAAAGTCAAAAATGTTTATTTTGTGAATATAGGTGAGTTATAGGTACAGTAAGGTAAAATATTGTGAGTGCCTCTATATTTTCCCACTATTGTAGCATACAAAATACAAAAGTTAAATACATAGTCCATTATTTTAAGTGCTTAAATTACAATAAATTAAAATTAAATTAAAAATACCAAACAATAAACAAACAATGAATCATAGTATTAGGGTACGTCCAGATCTGGCGAATGCGCCGCGAATGCGCCGCTCGCGAGCCGCTCGCGCGCCGTTCGTATAAATACTTGTTCCCTGCCGGTGGCATTTCCCCAGAAGATTAAGCCAAACTTTAACACCGACGCCACATACCCATGATAAGCAACCATAACCGCTTTTCGGTTTACAAATTTAGCTAAATTATATAGAGCGTAAGAGAATCGATAATTTTTTTTACAGATCTCATTGACAGCAATATCACATTTAACACACATGGTGTTAAATTTCATATTGCTGTCAATGTGTGGAGTACACATTGACAGCAATATGAAATTTAATTAAAGTAAAATAAATTCAAGAATTTTGTAGAAAGTGTTTATTCTATATTTTGCCCCAGATAGTCTTTTTGGGATTAATACAATTTTTATTTATCCTTTGTCGGAAGTGCATGATTTTAGTTTTAGCAAGGTTTATATTTAAATTATTATTTTCAAGCCAGACAATAACGTTACCAATTACCTGATTTATTTCTATTCATAAGTACCATTATCATGACCTTCAAATATATCGTGCTATCGTCCGCAAACAGTACCATATTTTGGTTTACTGCTTCCGGCATGTCGTTTATATAGACCAAAAATAAAAGGGATCCCATCACCGACCCTTGCGGTATACCCAGGAACCTTATAGATCACCATCAAGAACCTTATACATAGATCACCATACAATATTTTGACACATGTTTGAAAACTCAATCCAATTTTTTTCAAAAAAGGTTGTCTATCTCCATGGGTTGAACCATCTATAATATTCTTGGGTTGAACTCACTTAAAAACTTAAGCAAATATTCTTTAAAATTGGAATGTCTCGAAAGTCACCGTACTATATTGGTAACTCATTTGAAGGTTTCTCTATAACAGGTTTGAGTTCCCAACTGACAGTACACATGAGTATTTTACGGAGCTCCTCCTCATCTAAGGACAACTCGTTTACACCTGCCATCATGGATTCGCCGTTTTGGATTGTTTCATAAATCCTTTTGGTACTTCAACATAAGCTTAAATTTCACCTTAATAGGACAAAATAGTACAAATTTACAAAAGGAGACTTTATTATTTATTCGTCTGCAGATTGCGGAACGATGTCTCGAAATAAAATAAAAATACTTACATGGTGCAGTGGGCAGCGGTGAGGATGGACCTATTGTTGAGGATGGTACCACCACACGCCTGCCGGAAGGTGCTCCAGTTCCAAGTGTAGAGGAGAGAGGCGATGGTTGGGTACCGATCGATAGTGGTGACCGAACCACCCACAATCCTCTGGGGATTGGCGGGGACGGCTAAAATAAAAATAAAATATGTTTTGAAACAATTTGCTACTGTTACCTATTGAGCTTCGGATCATGTTTTTTACGCGACTACGACAGAGTGGAAGGTTGTGATCTGAATGTGATTTAGACGACATTATTAAAAGCTGATTCGTTATTTTTTTCCTAATAGCATGCCGCAATTATCCTATTCTGATATAAACAAAGCTGCCAATGATTATAACTGCGTCTAAAAATTTTACCATGTCACCTTATGCGTAAATACATATACAACATTTTCTAACATTAATGACCGACAGTCAATGTAGCAGCGACAACTTGAATTAAAACTATAAAACCTCTAATGCCCAAGATAGCTGTAGCTGCAACACTAACAAATCTCTCTCTCTCTCTCTAAGTGATCTGCTGGAGTCGCAGTTATGCAGTTGTTTGAACTGCGGTTAGAGAATATCTGCCTATTAGCTGAAGTCTATGAAAAACGGTAAATACCAGCTATTAGTAAAGTTTGTGACAACTTTCAATAAATAGACTTTAGCTTTTGTAGCTTACAGTTAACTTCAGACGACGCGACGGACCAAAAAACATCATTGAAATTCCTTAATATTTTAGTTACATCAACCGCACGTTAGGTGACATTATTTCAAAGTAAGTACCATAAATACCTACGCCCTTTTTGGATCGCGTAGACTTTTTGCTAACATAATTGGTGTCGAATCTGATGTGCACTATGACAGGCCTAAACTAACTAAGGGGGCGTGTGTCCCTTTCTGATTCAATAGAACAATAAAGTGACAGATTCGTTTAGTCCAGTTTAGTGCTGTCAGAATGCTCCATAGAATCAACACCATTGTATAAACGCCGATTTCTATAATTATGATTACGATACATCAGAGCCCCAAGCCTGCTAATTTCTGCTATCTCAATCGTGTCAGAATCGTTTCGTAATTGTTGGTTTCTGCAGTGTGGTTCAACCTATTTTAACACCTATTGCGTAGGTAATAGTAGTTAAAATCTATAGCACGACACTTGGTAACTGGCAAATAACCGATTTTAACTTCTATTACCTACGCAAAAGAAGTCAAAATAGGTCGAACGACACTGCAAAAACCAGCAATTACGAGACCGTTCTGACACGATTGAGATAACAGAAAGTAGTAGACTTGAGGCCCTATAACAATAACATGACTGTAAGGTTTCACATTTCACTCAAATGTGCTGCAAAACGGAATAAAAATGTATCTTTAATTATTTTAAGTTGATTTTCTGACTGGCACTGCACAGTTAATTGAAAACAAGACATTAATTCATAGTCCTAACACAAAGACCTATTTATTTCACAAAAGTTTCAGTGTGTCCTACCTGAAACAGCCGCGATGCAAAGGGCGAACAAAGCGATCACACGCATATTAACTGCCACAGACAAATACTGTGAATATTGTGCAATGGATCATCACATTTATACCAACTGAATAAAGATAATGCATCTAAATACATATTACAAACATAGGTACATATTACAAATCAATCATTATTTAAATCATATTATCTAATAAAATAAATGACATATTTTTATCTAATGAAATAAATGTCGGGCTGTTTATCTACAGACGATTTAATCATAAGAACTTTCTGAGGCTTTAAATTACATACGTAATTATATCTAGGGCGTAGTCAAAAAAAATTTGAAAAAAAATAACAAAAAATTGTGTCTGTAAAGATTTTTTTCTGAGATGGTTTTTTTTTAGCACAGACATTGATTATAAATATTTAGGCATTGATTTTTAATTTAATACATTAGGCATATCTATCCAGAATCTATAATTTAAGTACTAGGCACTTGTCGGTTTAATAATTTAATTTGCAGCTTGCACTATCCAAAGCAATTTTTTTAAATTCTTTAAATGTTTGTATTTACTTTTGTTATTCAGTTGATCAGTGTACGTTCTTCTTGGTCTTCCTCTTTTAATTTTTGCCTCTATTTTACCTTCTATAATGACGGTAATAAACTTATCGTGTCTAATCAAGTCCAAATTTGCTTCCTCTTCTTTTATTTAAGTGTCTCATGAAATTGAATCGCAAATGGGCCTCAGAAATATAAAATAATACATCACGATGATAAAATCACAGGAATTAAAATCAAAACCACTGGAAGGCATTAAGATGAAGAAATAGAACAGGTGTATGTAGAAATAGATACTATTACCTATTAATTATTTAAATACAAATGACGAATTAGTTATCAATAATAATTGGAGATTTTAATGCAGTTGTCGCTGATATGAAAACTGAATACATTACAGGAAATTTTGGACTAGGGTCTAGGTAGTACGAATAAAAGAGGCGAAAGACTTATAAAATTTTGTAAAGAACATGAACTATGAGCAAATCAGATGTTTGTATCACATAGTGATGTTCCTCAATATCCTGTCTATGTGACTATTCTTGCCTATGCTGCAGTCTCTCTTAATTTCAGAGATCAAAAGTTGCATATAAGTGTCTCTACAAAAGATTGAGTAAGCGATTTAAATTACTATAAACTAATTTAAATTTTCTGTTCATTTATACACTGTCCTAACGTGAACCCAGTGGCACCAAGCGCGGCCCCTTGCATTTATGAAGTAAATAATGTAAACTGCTGTTTTTGGGTTTAGCTTGATGCCTAGATCGGTCATTGACAACAAATGGCAAAATACTTTTTGCTAAGTAATAAAATACGGAATTGAGCAATATCCATATAAATACTATTATCTATTCATAACTTATTGCTCGTATTCCCTGAAGGGTTAGGCAGTGTTAAATTTATCTAATAATAAACAAAGAGTTCTGCTTCGATAGAAGACATTAGCAGAAAAAATTGATGACGATATGCTTCATTACAATAATGTACCCAAATCCCAAGTAAAAATCTGACAGCCACAGCGACCAACAAACAATGCATCCCTTTCTCGCTTATAGACGTTTTCATAAAAGGATACGGAATAGGACGTTTATTTGCGACAGCAACTGTCATATTTATCCTATATATTATCTCTATCATAGATTTAGGATGTACGAAGCGAAAATATTCTAAGTTTATGATCTCTATGTATTTATCATAGTACGTAATCAGGCGGCGGGTTACTATTGAGAATTTCCACACAGAAAACCCCAATAACACTTTGCCTGACCCGGGAATCGAACCCAAGACCGTTCATCAGTTCCGCTTCCCACCACTAGAACCACGGATATATGACTAGAACAATGAGGCAGTTAAATGAATAAAATCTATATAAATACTAATATTATAAAGAGATGGAGTTTCTTGCCGGTTCTTCTCCATAGGATCTACTATTTGGAACCGTGCACCTACAGTCTCGACATTTTATAAGTGCCTGTATCTGGTTTACATAAAATAAAGATCTATTCTATTCTAAAGATATAATTTGATTTTTTGTTTGTTTGTAACGGATAAACTTAAAAACTACTAGACCGATTTTAAAAAATTGTTTCACCAGTGGATTACTATATTATCACTAAGTAACATAGGCTATCATTTATGAAGATATCACGCGGGCGAAGCCGCTGGCGGAAGCTATTATTTATATAGATAATTATTATTTTGTGATACGTGATACAACACAAACGCGACGTCACATACTCGTGTTCATATTTTTATCTTTACGATAAACTTTTAAATAAAATGTAAATACTCTAATTATTAGGAATAGTCTGAGGTTCCGACTCCTTACTACAAATTGTCGTTGGGGTTATTATCTTGTGCGAGTAAGGGAGATGTAGTTATACAGGACTGATGCCACCATCTCTTTTTCGCAACTGAACAATAATATAACTGAATGTTAGTTCTAAATAACTCTAACACTTCCGGGTAAGTTTCTCGGTATTATAAAGAAGTGAATCAGCACGCACCGTGCTAACATCATGCTGCGTCAAAGATAAATACTGATCCTCAACATTGATCCTATTGATTGTTGATCCAAAATATAAGTTGAGATTTTTACTCATCTCTCGATTCGCTTCCAGGTTGAAGCTCTTTCATTTGGTTCTTTTAACTATCGTTCATAGATACGCACAAATCTGGTTCGCGCAAGTATTCACGTTGTATTAACTATCTACCTCTACTAAAAACTCTAAATAAAGTTATGTAAAGGTTATACGTCAAAAAAGGAATGGTTATAATGCCGTTATTCACTTAAACTTTTCGACTTTACAGCCTTTATTACAAAGAGGGATGAGTTTGAATGTCCAACTTTGGCTTATTCAGTTCATGTAAGATCCAAGTCAGTAGAGCTCAAGTTCTTAGGGCACACCGCGCGCCGCTATAACGCCGGTACGACCCTGTTTTGGAGGAGTGGCTAGAGAGGCGGTATGGCCCCCTCACCATCCGACTGAAGCTGGTATGCTCGGGACATGGTTGCTACAGGAAGTGAGGGGCAAGGTTTAAAAAAAAAAAAAAACGAAGTGTCTGTGTGTGAGCAGCCGCTCGGATGGCACCACTGTGGAGGTTACCCCAAGAACACGCCGCAGCACACGTTGCAGGAATACCCAGCTTGGGCGTGGCGGCGCCGTGACCAGCTCGTGGCAGTCATTGATGACCTCTCGCTTTCGACCGTGGTTCTGACTTGGGTGGGAGCGAGAGTACGTAGGGATCCGTCGCCTCGTTTTGCGAGGAGGTATATCAATACGCCAAGGAGGTGGTGGTAAGATAGAGGGAGGCTACGTCTGCCCTCCCATCCCGCAGCTGACGCACCAGGCGCTGGGGGGCGCTAAACGATCTCCAGCCTCCATGAGTTGCCGGCCTGCTGGCGGCAGTATCACCAGACCAGTAGTAGGGCCGCGATGGCGGAACGAATATGTTCCACGTGCGCCTCTTTAAAAGAATGTTCGGCTGACCCATAGCAGGACAATATGTTGAGGCCCGCCGGGGGCATCAATTAGCGGGCCGATATGTGCTCAGGGTGCGTGAATGCGCGAGTGAATCTCGTTACAGTAATGTCCAAGAAACATCGTGTGGCTGTAGTCGGTAGGAGTCCGACATCATCCTTCGCCTTTCCTAGGGCGAAGGGTAGTCTTGTGGTATTTCCACGTAAAAATGGCGCAAGTTCATATGATATCAATGACTACTTAGGTAATGTATTCAATTGGTGACAAACAATAAACCTAAATAGATAAACTGATATCCAATTAATTAATACCTACTTTGAAATGATATATAATTTGCACAGTGAAAACTCCTATCGTAATACTGTCGAGGGAAAAATAAGTGATTCATAAATCGGTACCTACATCATTTTATTTCATTTTATATCTTCTTCTCATTTGAACTAACAGCACTGTGAAACAAGCCTTTTAGAATTACTGCAGTAACATACCTAATATTAAGTAAAAATTCTGCATGTTCTTATTTTCCTATCTTTACTCGATATAATCATAGCGTATTATTCAAATAATGTATATAATAGGAACACAACACAAATAATGCGAAATAAAAATATAATTCATTTTTTCATTCAGTATTTTTACCAATAACTTACTAACAATTCCTCACATAGTAAATAAGAACAATGATACACTAAAATCATCCACATTAATCATTATTAATTAAATACGGTGTGATTATGCATTAGACTGAATCCAGGTTGCTAGGCGGGAAACACGTGCGTTGACGGCAGGGAATACTGCACTAGCGCAGCCGTAGCCCCACGAAGATATACCGACCAAGACACCGTTGTGGTAGAGAGGACCACCAGAGTCACCCTGGCATTGGTCGCGACTGCCAACGTTGAGCCAACCCGAGCACAACATGTTAGCGGTGACGTTTGCACCAAAAGCAACATAGCGCGAAGCACAAGTGGCTTGGTTGATAGACCAAGTCTGGATGTGACGAAGCTGTTCTGAAGGGGAACCACCAGCCTGCAAAACAAAAGAAAATTAATAAAAGAAAAAAAACAATAAGTTTCAAAAAATGAGTACTAAAAACTTACGACAGTAGTACCCCATCCAGCGGCCCAGACGACTTGGTTGTCAGGGAGGTTGTAGTTGAGGCCAGCAATAGAAACAGGCTTAACAACGTTGCTATAGACGATGGGGCTGGTAGTACGCAAGACGGCGATATCATTGTCCATGGTGCGAATATTAAAACTCGGGTGGACAACGATGGAGCTTATTATGTAGATAGTACCGCCGCTATTGGCCCAGCTAGAACCAATGCGAGCACGCCATTTGGAGGCTGCATCACCACTGAACACAAAAATAAACAAAACATTAAAGATGTGAAAAAAATATGTACTATTGTCGTAATTCGACTTATTTTACTCGATTTTGCGGTTTATTTAATGTGGAAAAGCTGGATTTGCTAGCTGTAACTTTTAAAAAGTAATGACGGCGAATGGTCGGGATTGTTGGGTGATGTAAATCAAGTAGTCAGTTAGTTCGGGGGGGGGGGGGCAGTGTTGGAGGAGCGGCAAAAGCGAACAGTTGTGCTAGAGTTACACATAGACTTAACATAGAATTAAGCTCTGATTGTAAGAAGTTACAATAAAATATTTAAGAGGGTTGAGAGTTACTTCATAAAACTATCCACATAAGTATTGTAAAACTTACAATACACAATGAGCTGCAGTAACTAAGGCCCTGGTAGTGATAATGGTGCCTCCGCACGCTTGGTTGAAGTTGTTAGCATTATAAGAATACAGCAGAGCGACGACGCTTGGATATTGGCTGACGACGGCCACCGAACCACCCACGATCACCGATTGGCGAGTAGGGACGGCTAGAAAATAAAATAGTGTGTTAGCTAGAAAAACATAATTATTACATTTTATGAATTTGACGCCACGGTTTTAGTATTCTGCACTAATGTCGGGGATTCGATTCCCGCACGGAACAAATATTATTAATATAACTTTACTATACTATTCTTGTACATCGCTGTCTACATATCGTGTTTTAAATTCTCCTCTCGCAGGTCTACTGGAAGAGATTTCTTTTGTGAAATAAGCAGTACCTTTGTACTTTGTTCTCCTATTTTTAATGTTTTCTGTGTCTTTCCATGTGTGTACAATAAATAAATAAATATTTTTATGCCCTCCAGGAACTACGTGGGCGCTATAAAATTTTGTGTTCCGTACGAAAATCGATCTCGTAACATGTTCCGCATCTGTGATAAGTGTTATGCGTCTGGGATAAATGTATATTATGGGTCATCGTTTTAAAAAAATAAGAAGTCTACTAGTAATCCGACTTCGAGATACTGCCAAATTATTTATTTAAATTCAGAATTTAAACAGAGTGATGGTAAACAATTATAAGTAACGGGGAAATTATATTGCTAATGGCATAGTTTAATGTTTTGATTGAGTAAGGATAAATAATACAACACAAGTTTTTAAATTTTCAACAAACTATCTGGGGGGCTAAAAAGGCCGCTTTTGGTGAATCATAATATGATCCTATTACGATTCTATTTTCAAATCACAAAATGGCCACTTATAGCAATTCATATTATGATTCTTATTATGATTCCTAATATGAAATGCATCTGTTTGACAGTTTTCTATGGAGATTCGTAAAATGGCTCAATTAATAGGAATTGCAAATGTGTCAAATAGCAGATTCATAAGAAGTTACTTGAAGACATCATATTTCAATTCATCTTTCAGATTTCTTTGAAATCTTAATTATTAATGGCAGATTTAGGGCATTGTTATTGTTAAGTCTGAGAATATGAAAAGGTTGTACATAACTTTATCACTAGAACTTCTCGTACTCATTAAAATATCGCATAGGTAGGGTAGCATAGTACAATTAATATTATTGTAATAGGTATTGAGCTAATGTGGTGAGTAAGCAGTGATAGCCTAGCGGTCGAACGCTTGCCTGCCGTGCAGGAGGGTCTGAGTTCGAACCCAGCCCGCACTGACTTGACTTTTCTGGCAATTTGACTATCACCTGCGCTAACGGAAGGAAAACATCGTGAGGAAACTTGCACACCTGAGAGGACCTCGTAAATGTCGATAGTGTGTTTAATAAGCCAACCCGCACTAGGCCAGCGTGGTGGATTAAGGCCTAATCCTTCTCATTCTGAAAGGAGGCCCGTGCCCAGCAGTGGGCTGGATATATTTTATATTTTTATTTAGGTAGTGAGCTTAGATTGTTGATTGGTCCAATCATAAATCTATGGTAGTGAGTAAATTAATTTGAATGTAGATTGGGATATTACTATTAGGTAGGTTATGAAATGTTTATGAAAATGAAACAAAGTTTTGAGGTCACAGTCACATTTAATACTTTATAATAATAAATGGGTGTTATTTATAGTTAATCATGTAGTAGGTATGAATCTGGCATAATATATTTCAATCTCTCCGCTCGATTCAGGTCCGAATTGAAAACATAATAGATTTCTCAGAATAAGTATTGATGCTAGGCATGGTGAGACAAATCATGTTGACATCATGAGCAATAGCAGCATTAGCCGCTGCTCGCAAAATGACAGGATTCTGCGAGCCTCATCTAGTGGAGCCAGCGGGCAACCTGAAACAATAAATTTATCATTATTCTATTGTAATTGAATTGGTAGTGTTGTATGCACAGACAAAACTTTCGTCTGTGGTTGTATGTACCATCGTCAACAATAATCAATATCTCAACCTCATTATTATTAGCTGTAAAGATAGTAGGTAGTTCCGTTTACTGCGGTGTCGCCAGTCTGCCGAAGCAGAAGTAAAATTCCATACTCAGGGCTGGGAGAAAGTACTATTTTAACTGTGTATTATATACTCATTATGAGAAAGAGAGACTGGCAAAAACACATTGCCAGACCTAGGAATTGAATCTAAGACCTAACGCTCAGCTGCTGCACTCGACGAATGAAGCTGTCGGTGTTACATAATATTAACATAATAATGAAAATTTGTTGTTTTACTCACTGAACATCTTCGGACATGAAGTGTAAACATTGTCCATTGAAATGATTATATACAACATAGTTCCTTTGCAGCTCCTTCCAAAAATGTAGAATTAGTAGTTATTTTATCATATTCACTTTTACAAAAAACGCACATTATAAATGTATGAAAGTAACACAACGAATAGTTAATTCCGTTACACATTTTATTATAATTATATTGTTGGCCGCCATTGCAGTTGTCATGGCAACCTTACTTTTTTATACCTCTCTCACTTGTTGCCAGTCGAAGAAACATTTTTATAAATGATTATTTTCTATAATTTATTTATGCTTATATACATAATCCTAATTGTTTTAATGATTATTATTACCTCTATTTTATTGAAAAATATATTTATATTAACACAATATATTTAATAATAGCTTTTACAAAAAATACTGATAAGAAACAATAACCGGTAAAGTGACGGTTTTCATATTTTTAGTGTGGCAATAATGACAGCTAATACGAATCTGCTAATGAATTGAATTGCATAAAATGTGTGACCATTTTACCAAAATTAGACGAATTGCTAAGGATCTGCTGGGAATTCGGAATATGAATTCGATTTAGATGAATTGCTAAATGTGGCCGTTTTAGCCCCCCTGGTTCATGTTCGATTAATTAAAGTTGTTATATAAATTTAAAAACAAAATTGTCATTCGATATGTTATCTATGTATATCAGTGTGTGACTGTCGATCAAAGCATACCTAATATCCTTGATCAAAGCCATTATAAATTTAATAACACCTGAGCCACTGGTCTTAAATAAATATAAATGAATAGCAGAATACCAAATGTCAAAAACTATTCCATCGACTCACTATCGACACTCCATTGAAGCGTTCGTAAATTAGCAGACTTCAGAGCCGTGTTTCTTGAAGATTCAGAAATTACATTTGAAAGATACATTGTACTAAAGATTTAACCAATTTATTAAAAGTAGGGTTAACCTTGCTTCAAAATAAGACGTTTTAGTAACGCCCAATAAAAAAATTATACAACGTGGACCTGCCACATGAAAATACAACAAAAAAAATATTGTTCCATTAGCACACATTTTTCCGAAGCTAATGATGACGCATGAGCCGTCTTGACGTTTGAAATAAAAATATATTCCATTCTTTTCTATTCTAATCTGATGAATCCATGATCTTACCTGAATTTATTCAAATGATAGGTATGTAAATGCAATAAATTATAATATTATAAATTCAATTAAATGCTTTTTTTATCCGATACCGTTGTGACTGGGATTATATGCATTATTTCAGCTTAGCGGTTTTTAGGTTAAAATATATATTCTAGAATGTAAACAACTTGATAGTAGGTACCTATGTAACAAGTTTTAATTTTATGTGTTTTCGTTAGAAATTATATGTATAATATCTTTTTAGATGTAGGTATGGATAGTTTTGCACTATACGAAGTGAAATGAAACAAGACTTAATGCATATTTTACAAGATGGCTTGCTATTCTTCTCACAAAAATCTTGGATAAGTTAGAATACCTACCAAAAAACGTTAGATTACAAGAATATGACTTACCCGCGACGGCAGCGAGGCCTATAGCCAAGAAACTGATGACTGCCTGCATTATCACCATTGATGCACTAACTTGAACGTTTTCTAGATCGCTATCATTATTTATACGCAGTGCACTGATTCATAGATTTCACTTTATCTGCAATAGACAATCGCATGTAGCGCTACCACATTTATCTATTTAGCTATCAGTTTTCCTCATAACAAAAAAAAATACTGTGCAAAACTTTAATTACCTTATATTAATTTCTTTACTCTCGTTACTTAGAATTATTATAATAAATCAGAGGATGCTGCGCAATCCTGAATTGATAAAAGTATAGTTAAAATAAATATTATAGTTTAAAATAAAAACTAAAGAAATCGCTTTTGTCATCCAAACTAAACGTGTATGCAAAATTTCAGCTCAATCGGAAACCGGGAAGTGGGTCAAATTTAACTTCCAAGATTTTTTTACATAGTTAGTTAGTTACAAATGAAGCTAATAAAAGCGTTTTAAAAAGTCTTGCATACTTACATAACGTCTAAAACTGTGGGTAAAACCTACAGAATGTGTCATGGGTCTTATTTTTTATTAAATCCTGCATTCCTCCTCTTATACTATCTGGATTCTCGGTGTGACATTATAATATGCGAAAATCACTTGACACAGTTTGATTTCCATTACAGTATAATTCAGTGCGCGAGATTCGGTTTCTGAGCATCCAAAAATTTGGTAATAAAAGGCAGCTTCTATCATCGTGTCCTGAAAATAACTAAGTAACAGAACGTAAAGTGAATTGACAACAACAAATTACTATTTTTTTATTTTTTTTTTAAACGTTTCCCCTTACTAGGATTTCTCCTGTATCGAGGGTACAGTTTCCAAACATAGGTACATGTCACATGCACACACAACCCGAAACAACTAAAAATATTTGTTCGGTGCGGGGATCAAACCTGTGGCACGTAGCGTAGAAAGCTAATCACTTAGCCACTGCGCCAAACGTGTCGTCAATGTATGGCGGTCTTTTAATTTTCACAGTAATTTGCAAAACAACATAATAAATGACTAAGTACATATAATTCGCAGTAATTCCTTATCTTCACGTTGTTTTCCACTTGTTACGAAAGATTTCTAAGCACCAACGACGCTGCTGAGGACGTAAACAAACACTTAAAATAACAAATACTGGTAGCAGTGACGCACTCAATTTATCAATATTATTAATCACTAGCGATCTGCCTCCAGCTTCGCTCAGAAGCCCAATTCTCGTAATGAATTTATAATATGACTGAAAGTTGACCGAACTGAGATTATATTATGACTTGACAAAAAGTCATGTATTCTACTCCTCTTAAAGTTCAGTCCGATTCCAGTATGATTTGGATTCAATCTTCTTACAAACTCATTTCAATCTCATTTTTGACGTTTGTGTATAGACGAGTGTCAATTTTATTATCTGTGTCAGTTCAAAATGTTAGCAGAATACCGATTTGCCTTTTATTCAACTTTCGATCTCATTACAATATAATGTCACATTTGACGTTATTTGTTAGGGTAGGAATGGGGTAGGACATGGGTAGGAGAATACCATTTGTGACATTTATGACATTGCAGCATTGGTAGTAGATCGGAATGAGATCCGAACTATATTTTGAACATTCTTAATTACGAGAATTGGGCCTCTGGTGCAATTTCTCTAATATCCTTACATTCAATATGAAATATTAAAAACATAATTATAAACCTTTCTTAAGAAATGCTCGAAATGATGGTGAAAATCGCATCAAAATCCGTTGTATAGTTAAGATAAATATTGTTTAGTGAACAAACTGACAGACGCGGCGGGCGACTTTATTTTATATTATGTAGTGATAATGATGCAACAGTGTCCTGTGATCTTCTGCTAACAATAGACAAGGGAATTTTTAAGAAAATGACGATTTGATAAATGTAATCCTTGTTGTACATTTTAACAGAAAAGCTGCTTTAAGGGGTTATCATCTTATTGAACAACTTTAATATTTAATTATTTGTATGAAAGAGCAGATTTTGTTTCGCCATTTTAGTGTTGGTCCCATAGTAAGTGTTAAGTTTCCAAAACGATCCCACAAGGTGCCCAGGTATTTATGATTGAATCAAAGAAAACGCCTAGGTCAGGTCGAGAGCATTTATTGAAAACAGTGCCGGAGAGTCGTTAACTTAAGAAAAATCTTGACACCGCCATGTACAAAAACGCGTCATAGGCACAACGCCATCTATCGGGGGCAGGTTTAACTAAATTTGGTTTATGAGCTTTAACATTCCGCCCACCATGGACAGTGTCCATAAAAAACTATACAATTGTTAAACACTACAACAAAACCGCCCACCATAACAGCAGGTAAACTGCTGTGGTTCAAACACAAGAATCATATATGTACCTAACCTTAATAAAAATCTAAAACAACAAATTCACTGCAGTACAATATAAACTTATAAAAACATCATAACAACACTAGCAAACCAAAACATCAAATGTAGGAATTAAAACTTTAAAACAAAAATACAACAGCATTATACAACTAAAGTTGTAACAAGTAAAATAATGAGCCTGGATACAGATCTCTTGATTGTTGTATCTTTATATTTTAAAGCGACAACACGCGTAATATTGTCTGAACCAGTGTGTTTCTCGGTTATGATGCCATACAACCATCTTGCCGGCGGCAGATCATCCTCTTGGTTGAAAAGATTCTTTAACTCCCTATTCGCTCCAACGAAGTTGGTGCCATTATCACTCCACAAGTCTGCACAGTGCCCTCTCCGTGCAACAAAACGCTTAAAAGCGGCCAAAAATGCTTCCGAAGTAAGATCCCTCATGACTACTTCGAGATGTATTGCACGAGTAGCCATGCAGATGAATAAACAAATATAACCTTTTGTGGGGCGATAACCACGTCCCTTGGTGGGCCTAACAGCGATAGGTCCGACGTAATCAACACCGCTTTGATGAAAAGGACGACAAGCTGTGACACGAGCTGATGGTAATTGACCCATCAACTGTTGATTTGTTTGAGCAGAATGCCGAATGCAAACAACACATTTACGAACATGCTGTCGAACGAGATTCTTCGCGTTTACGATCCAATACTGTGTGAGTATTAATTGAGGACCCTCATGAAGAGTACGATCATGAGCATGAGCTACAATCAGATTAGTCAGATGCGACTTATAAGGAAGCAGTATTGGATGTTTCATGTCTTCCACTACGTTAGCCTTCTGCAATCGCCCACCAACTCTGAGGATTCTATTGCCATCAAAGAACGGATTAAGCGAGGTAAGTCTACTTTTTTTATTTACTATACCTAATCTTTGTAAACTTTCAATTTCCTCTAGGAAAGCTTCTTCTTGACACAACCGGATACAGATAAGTAATGATTTTTTAATTTCTTTTGCAGTTAGCCACCACGTAGTTTTAGGTTTAGGATTTACACTACCCTTTAAATTAAGAAATCTTTTACAATAAGATCTTACACGCACTATTCTTTTTAAATTAGAAAACCTAGATATAATACCTGTGTTTTGCGTAGATACGTGACATACAACTGTATCTTTCTTTTCTTCTAATTTGGTTTTCTTATAATTTCCTTTACTGTAGTGAACCGTAGTTTCTTGTAGCCACTTATCGACTCTCGTCCGGGGAGTGGAGTTGGGAATAGTGGCGTTGCCGAAATAAAACTCGCTGCCCTCTCAAAGCCTGGAAAAATGCAGAAAATTAAATTGCATAGCTCCGTGCTTGGTCTTATGTCTACGTAATTAGGAGGTAACTTTATGGGTTGTGCGTACCTCCATGGTTGTGGCCCATAAGCTTTGGACGAATAGTTTCTGGCGAATCCACGATTCTCGTGCATAGGGTAACGGCAACGGTGTCGTGACACCTGGCGCCGCGCTGTCCAGTGTCCGTCCGTGTATAGGTACATACCGCGCAGCATTAGGAAGCCTGAAAGGTTTTAAGCACTAAATATAGCTTATTGTAGGTACCCGCAGGTGCGGGTTTGCATTTGTCTGATATTGAAACTACTGGAGAAGTATAAATGACAAGTGACTACCTTAAGAGAATGGCTTGCATTCGCTGCCACGGGTGAGTTGGTTGTCCGGTTGGCGGCGCGGTGGCACAAAGGTTATTGATATGTTGCACGGGATAGTATCACGATTCACGATGCCGCTACAGGCACTATTCAGTGTCTCATCTCCCAACATGTAGTATAACGTTATGGTCCGTTACATAATTGTTATCGTGCTGTTATTTATCGCTCACATTCAATGGCGAGTGCGGACTGCAGTGATGCTGTGCAGTGGCACGCGCCGTTGCATGTTGTTACTGAGCCGGCCGGGGTGGAATGCGCGGGCGCGACGAACAGATGCCACGAAAGAGATGGGGATATAAGCGTTATCAATGTAATCTGTGAGTTGTGACGCGACGACCGGTTTGGTGTCGGTATTTGATTCTTGTCGTATTAAGTATATGGGGACTTTATTGATTATTATAATCACAGAACATAGAATATTATAATGCTCTTATGTATGTAATTAGAATTTATATATATTAGTAAGTATGCCTATTATAATATAATATTGATAGTTTCGAGCGTATGGCACTCGTGGGTTGCAGCTGAAAACCAGCGTCAGGTGGCCAGTATCACTGCCTCCTGACATTATGCTGAGCTGCGGCCTTTTGGCACAACAACTTTTTATTTTATATGTTTTCTTTGTTATTGGTTTTATTTATTTTTTGTTGTGCTAATAAAGTATTTTTCTTTCTTTCTTTCTTTCACTTAGGGATGTTTCTCCAAAATTCTATTTCAGAGACCCTGTACACAAGTAATGGATATTTTTTAATCTCATCATAAGCGATCTGTTGCAGTGATTGTACAGCCAAGTTAGGTGCTGAGGATGTGCAAAATGTAATCCGCAATAACCTGAGATGTTGAAGTTCTGAATATAAGTCCCTACGCCGCAAATAGCGTTGAACATCAACATCGTCCTCAGACACTTTCACTAGCTTGTACATTTTTAAAACGTCAGCAACAAGACATATTGGGTAACAACGCCAGTGCATGATGATATGCTTCATATCAGGTTGAAGCCTCTGACCTACCACCATGACTTTATTGAAATCATCAGTACTTACATGAGTGTGCATGCTTATCATATCTCGCTGCAAAGAAATATTTTGTGGTGAGTGTGGTGAGTGTATACAGCCAGAGAGAATCCAACCAAGTTTGGTATTTTGTGCAACAGGAGAACCTGGTGGACCCTTGACAATACCTTCCAATAAAATCTGACCATACACTTCTGCACCTAATAAAAGATCAACTTTGTTTGGTGTATCAAATAAAGGATCTGCTAATTTCATTCCTGAAATTTGTAACGACCAATCTTTGATCACAATCTTCCTTTCAGGAAGAAGTGACGTGAGTTTGTTTAAGACATGAGCCTTTACCTGAACTATAAAGTTGGGATCGTGGCGTGATTGAATACTTATGTTAACAAACCATTTAGACTGCAATGATGCAGTCTGATCACTACCGCCGACTCCTGAAATATGACTCATACCTAAAACTTTCTTGAGTCCAAGCATCTGAACTGCTGACTCCGTAATAAATGATGCTTGCGACCCCTGATCTAAAAGAGATCTGAGATGATACGTGCCTGTTCTCGAATCTACCTTAACTAAGGCAGTGGCCAATAACACTTGGCTGTTCAAATTCGAGAAACAAGTCACAATCTTTGGCGTCTCGCCTTGGGAAGTTGATGATGAAGTTGAAGAGGGATTCACACCAACTTCCTTTTGATCACTAGTTTTGTGACCACTGCTAGGGACCGGTTTTGGATGAAGTAAAGAGTGATGTCTCTTTCTGCATATACGACAAGTGGTTGAATAGCGACATGAAAATACCGAGTGGTTTGAGCCAAGACAATTAAAACACAATCTATTGGTTTGGGCAAAGTTACGACGTGCATCGACATCCTGTTTAGCAAATTTCTTGCAATTGATTAATCTATGATTTTCCGAACAAAAATTGCAAGTTGTTGAAAATGAGGTTACGTGCATAACCTTTGGAGCGCGAGTACTAATTGTCTTACTAACTTTATTATCTAAAAATTCAAGTGACCTAAAACGTTGATTCAAAAAATCTTTAAATTCAGATAACTTAGGTAATTCATCAATGACTTTACTTACTTGAGCTTCCCATAATTTCCTAGACTCTGTATCCAGCTTCAGACTAACAATATAAATTATAATTATATCCCACGTAGAAACATCAATGTTTAGATTCTGAAGCGCGTTTAGACATTCATTGGTTGTATCTAATAACTCTTTGATAGCACTGGACGACTCAGTTAATACACTTTTTTGATTCATAAATCGTTGCAAGATACAATTAGACAAATGTTTTTTATTATTATACCGATGCTCTAATTGATCCCAACACGCTTTATAATTCAATGCAGTGATTGGAATATGCCGAAGAAGTTGTTCAGCTTCGCCCGTCAAATGACTCTTTAAATAATGCAGCCGTTGAACATCGTCCAATCCTTTATTGTTGTGAACCAATGATGTGAATAAGTCCCGGAAACTAGTCCATTCTATATATTTGCCACTAAAGATAGGAATCGAAATCTTTGGTAACTTGACACTAAAGGATTGACTTTTGCCTGCATTGGATACAGCTGAATCAGACAAAACAAGAGGATCACAAACATTCTTAAAACTACGTAAAGCTTGTTTTAGTTCTGTCTTGTAATCTGTATATAATTCCTCAGTAACGTCATACGCATCTGTCTTGTAGTAAGTTGACTTTGTCAAATCTCTGATGTCAAACTCCGAAATAATTAGTTTATGCGTATCACGAAAAGAGTTCCAATAGCTTTCCAATGTTTCTAGTCGAGTTTCCACGTACGATTGTGTAATCCTATCTCTGGGAGATTTTTTGAAATTCACCCTGGCTTTTTCAATTTTTAATTTTGTATCTTCTTGGAATGTACTATACGTCTCCATCTTGTTCAACTTTGATGAAATTTCCAAAGATGAAATAATTCCAAAAAAATTCTAAGTCAATGGACTTTTTGCTCCAAATTTTCTAAGTGTTTGAACACTTCTATAGGAAAACCGGCGTGGATTCCCCGTATTTCACTTTTTTGTGAAATTATTTTAAGTCTTAACTTCTTGAATTTTCTAAGACAATATAAGAGTACTCACAGTTTTCACACACTTAGTCCACTTTGAATAATAATCTCACTTCACCTTTTCGTGGCCCAACACAATACTCGGCAATTTCGTGACTTCTCTGATCCGATTTGCCGCTTCCAACTCTTTGTCATCCGGCTCGAAGGACCATGTTAAGTTTCCAAAACGATCCCACAAGGTGCCCAGGTATTTATGATTGAATCAAAGAAAACGCCTAGGTCAGGTCGAGAGCATTTATTGAAAACAGTGCCGGAGAGTCGTTAACTTAAGAAAAATCTTGACACCGCCATGTACAAAAACGCGTCATAGGCACAACGCCATCTATCGGGGGCAGGTTTAACTAAATTTGGTTTATGAGCTTTAACAGTAAGAGTTATTCATAACTATGACTCCAATAACCCTCTTACGGCTTGATTGCTCACAAATTTATGAGTTTCGAATTATATTATTCTTTGTTTCGCTATTTGATAAGTGAATTTGAATTATCCCTATAGGTACTTAAGATTTAAGTTTACTATGCATATAGAGAAAATAATATAAGAAAACGATAGCAGTATAAAAGTATAGTTTTTATTAAGTATATCTTAGATTCGTATTAAGCGTTAGACTGGATCCAGGAGGTGAAGCGGGAAACGCGAGCATTGACACCAGGATAATAAGCTTGAGCACAGCCGAAGCCCCATGAGCAGACACCGACAACGACGCCGTTATGGTAGAGAGGACCGCCGGAGTCACCCTGGCACTGGTCGCGACCGCCGACGTCCAGCCAGCCGGAGCACAACATGTTGGCGGTGATAGTGGCACCGCCCGTGCGATAACGGTCTGCGCAAACGTTCTGGTTCACTGTCCAAATCTGGACATGACGGAGTTGCTCAGAGGCAGCACCACCAGACTGCCGATCAAATAAAGCACATTAGAGTAGGAGTTCAAAACTGTTTAAGTTTTAAAAGTGGGACATCGAATTAATTTATGCTATTCATTATTATTTAATTGGCCTAATATTTAATTGTTATATGCTTTATGTTTTTTTGCTACTTCCAAATTGTAAAATTAAAATTAAATTGCTACTTACGGAAACTGTACCCCACCCAACTGCCCAGACAGCCTGGTTATCACCAAGATTATAATTAGCACCAGCAATGGAAGCGGCCTGAGCAACGCTGCTGTAAGAGATAGTACCGGTAGTGCGCATAATAGCGACATCAGAATCCATGGTGCCCGTATTATAGCTGGGGTGGATACTAATGGAGCCAAAAGCATGCACGGTACCACCACTACTGGCCCAAGTCGAGCCTACACGGACCCGCCATCTGGCAGCCGTGTCACCACTGAAAAACAAAATTGATAATCAAATAAGGAGTTTGTCTTATTATATTATATTATATTGAGTTCATTCCGGGTTTTTTTTTCTTTTTTTTATTATAATACACCCAATGAGATCTAATTAATGCCGGTTCATTTTATTCTGGGCGGTATTTGGATCAAATCCTGGCAATGTCCTTAACTAAAAAAACATTAAAACTGAACCTACTATGGGCAGTGAGCAGCAGTCAGGATAGCCCTGGTGGTCAAGATGGTACCACCGCAAGCCTGATAAAACGTATTACCCCATGAGTACAGAAGAGCCACTATGGTAGGGTACTGGTCGATAGTAGTGACGGAACCGCCCACAATCCTCTGCATGTACGCAGGGACAGCTGCAAAAAAGAAACGAGAATTATTCAGAAACTCTTCTAGATACAACCTTTGTACAAGTGTAAGTTTGCTCTCCTCATTTCGATAGATAGAATGAAAATACAAAATAATAAAGAGGGAATGCAACTACGTTTAAAACATTTTTCAACTGAAAATTATAGAAGCTTGTAAGATATGAAATTATCTTTGATAATAATTAATCTTTACAAGTATTCTGAATGATACACATACATTAGAATGTGTTATTAATAATAATGCTGCAGTGCAGCTATAGAGAGCCCAGGGCCCCAAGTCTGCCATTTCAATTGTGTCAGAATGGTCTCGTAATTGTTGGTTTTTGCAGTGTCGTTCAACCGATTTTGAGATCTATTGCGTAGAATAGAAGAGCAGCGCGAGGCATGCTCAACTGCTGATATTCTGTCCAAGCCAGTAATGCGTTGAATAGAACACAATTTTTATAGTATTATATAGGTATATCTATACATAAAAAAGTATAGCGTAGGTAATTATAGTCAAAATCTATAGAACGACACATAATAACCGGAAAATAACCTTTAACTTCAATTACCTGCGCAATAGATGTCAAAATAGGTTGAACGACACTGCAAAAACCAACAATTACGAGATCTGACACAATTGAAATGGCAGACTTGGGGCCCTGGTTTGTGTCCAATACCATTTTAATAGATTTAAATTCTAAAATTGCTTCTGGCTTATGGACTCTGTCCCTATGTAAGCCTACCAAAACACCGTAAAACGTGCAGCATTAATTCTAATCTAATCGAGGCTTAGCTACTTAAACAAACTAATCTGGTGACCTTGTAATAATAAAAAATGATGACGTATTTATAAATAACGTAGGATTTTTGTTTGATTGATTACGACTCGTGACTATTATAAATTTTACGACTTAAATATTAACTGATTTTCGTGCGATGTGTTTGCTTAAGAAAATTGATGAACACTTCTACAATTTTGCTTTAATTCATCCTGATAATATCCCGGGACCATTCCGGGACCCACCAGCTATAATAGATTTTCTAATGCTGCCAAAAGGGTTAAATAAATTCGGTCTTGTTTATCGGAATGCCTATTTTTGTTAGAATACAAATATTATTAGATGCGTGCGTATGTAGCCGTCTTTTTTTTCTTTTTTTTTTATTAGAAATTAGAGTGCCTTTGGCAGGATGAAGTCGCAGGCTCAACTAGACTTTTAAAATACATAATAAATAAACTTCACTGTTTACAAAATGAATGTATTACGCCATAATATAATATATTCTCTAGTTACATTTTGTTACCCTGTCTCATCCCGAGGGTGTCATAAAGCATAACAAAGGGTTTTACGTAAGTACACAGGGCGCAGTATTCCTATAGTAGCTGTAATATAAATCAGTGATTCTAGGGAAAAGAGGGATAAGTCTTAAACAAAAAAAATCATTACATACTTCTTTGTTTTATTAGATTAAAATCATATAATTAGAAATTTTTAATAAATAAGTATTATGTCAAAGTTAAAGATTTTTATTTCAACTGGGCCTTTGCAGGCACTTTCAAAACGTCATGATTCTAGGAGCACGGTTCCAAGTGGGTTGGTCCTGGAGAAGATACCATAGATAGATATCGATGTATAATTATGTAAATATTATGTAATTTTGGTATTGAATTACATAAATGACTTTAATCTATTAAAACAAAGAAGTGATTTATTTATTACTCTGTAGTGAAAATGTTGGTTTTATGACTTATCCCCATTTTCATAGGCACCCCAATATGTGACAACACAGTCTACCCAATTATGTCAATTTTAATTTTTATAATGTATTAAAATCTTGGTTTTTTAAACGTGTTATTAATACCAGAAACCTGACGTCTCTAAAACCAAACTAAACTAAACTCTAGAAGAAGGGACTGTAGAAGAAGATTTAAGAGTTCATAATGAAAAATAATATTAAATTTCAATAAAAATTCCTTTTTAGTCTTCTCTCTCTTTCGGATAACTTAGATTGATTAATTTAGCACTTACAATAATTAAATCCATTCATCCACCATTCTAAGTTCACCTAAGATAACTCTCTCTTATACCTGTGTACCTACAAAATAAAGCATTTCGTCGTCGTCGTCTTTGAAAATGATAAATATTTAAAAAAAGTCAAATGGGTGTAACTACATTCTCAATCAATTCTATCAATAAATTAATATATAGAGTCCCAAGCTGCCTTAAAGCAACTCGGGACACGGGTTCCGCCCATTTCAACCCGCAATATTTCACGACCCCCTATAAGAACGCCCTCTTTAACCGACGGGATGACTATTATCTATTTATTCTAAAATATAGCTGGAATAAAAAATGTTAGAAGACTGGGTACACTTAATTAAAAAAGTAACTAGTACATACCTGCTGCAGCAGCAACGCTAATAACCAATATAGCAATTATGGAACGCATAGTGACTCCTGCGCCGAACTTCTAACATTAGATGTAAACTACGTCTATTTATATAAAAAAAACGGAGGCCTAGACTTAACTTTAACCAATGTTATTGATAACTACAGATAAATGACTATTAGTTAATTGTCTATTCATATCTAAACTTATCACAAAATATTCTACAATACTGTAGTGGCTTTGATGTATTTCAACTGATAACCTGTGATAACCTATATAATGTTCCTTGACACCTTATTCTACTGTGGGTTTATCTTGATTTATTTTTCTATTGATCCGCTTTCGATTCTTGTGCATACTGTCAGTCAAAACAGTTTGAAGGCAAACCCAAACATACTCGTACATCATGTATCAAAAATACCTACGTGGTCATATTTAAGGGTGTGAATCAGACATTGATGGTCTGATCCACACCCTTAAATAACCACGCATTTCTGATACACGTTGTATACCCCCTTACTAATAAACGGAGAATAAAGTTATGTCAAGCTTAACTGAGACTTCTCAGGGGAAAAGGGCTGAGAGGTATCCAAGAAAAAAAAAATAGTTTATGCTTATGATAAAGTGATGTGTTATTTGTCAACCGCTTACCATCAGGGGGATCGTAATAGTGGCAAAATAATTATAACAACAATAGATATTATTTGAGGAGTAAGAGGAACAGCTCTGATGTTCCCTGCTTCCTAAATATCAACCTTTGTCAGTGATGAGGCTCCGACCACCGACTGTTAGCAAAATACCTGTCTAACTAGCCGTTAGTTCGTTTATAAAGGTTATTTTTTCACGCACGGAAATATCTTGATTACATACCACTAATGTGGCAAACAAGCATACCTACGGCCCACCTGATGGTAAGCGGCTATCGTAACCTATGGACGCTTGCAACACCAAGAGCAAAACTCATGCGTTGCTGACCCTGTAAAAATCTTTTCTCTCCCTTTTTTGAAGAACCCCATGCTGTAGTCTCTTGGGAACACCTCGATGATGAGCTGATTCCACGACCTGAGCGTGCGTGGGAGGAAATTCCTCTGAAACCGCACGGTTTGAGACCAGTGTGGCTTTAGCGTGGATCTATCTGAAATATGTGGGATAGGTTTTAGGTACCTGCTCAGAAAATTCACACTAAAAGCGATTCTGATTACGAGAGCTTATAGTAATACAAGGGCTGTTTTTCCAGTTGACTCATACCTACCTTATTTTTTGGAAACGTTGGTATTGCGGTTATTATTCAACAAATGTGAATTAAAAATTAAGATCATATTTTATCATTTATCTGTAGATAGTTCTAAAGTCAGTGTAAGGAATATTTTAAGCGCCTGATTATAATAAAAAATTATCAGTCGCTAGTAGACCGCAAAAAAATGCATGCAGGCACACTACTTAAAAATTACACGCATTTTTGCCATAAACAATTCCGGTGTATGAGTTTGCCCCTACAGGGTACAGAAACCTAAAAATAAAGAAGTTAAATTACATACAAAACATTTTCTACTTGTAAGGGTACGTTTTTTATTGACAAATTAAAAGCGCCAGTATCCCTTCTCTCAAATACATGAGGTCGCAAACAGGCTGAATAACTTATGTACTTCTAAAGTGGCGGACCCTTCCTCGTCCGGTGCCCGCATTAATCTCCTTGAACTTAAAGATATCGCACAATTGAGAAACTCTGTCCATTATATTGTGGAGGAAAGAGCTCTTTTGTGAACTTGTACATTTTGGAAACCTTGTATTGTAAGAATGAAATAAGTAACAATAGAATATTTTAGGCATAAGTAGATTTTCAAAATGTAGTGAAGTTTGCCTTGAAACCAATAGCGGTCAGCCATACGTCATTGGAAAGTTCTATAATACAATTGTTACCATGGCGGTCAGTCTCTAATCATTATGAAATTTCATCCAAATTAGTTCAGCCGTTGTTTCGTAATTGAGTAACAGACAACCTAAAATCGTCACTACCTTATATTTGTAATCTTGATAGTAGGATAATACTATAAAAGAACTGCGTGCTAAACGGTTTTTCGCACAAATAGATTGGTCTAGCGTTTAGTTACGTTCAGTCTGGTTAAGCACTGTGGTGCTTGCCACATTATTTATTTTATTCTAGAACTTGGGAAGCAAGGTGATACCCAGGAACATACTGGTCTCTTAATAATACTAACGAGAATGGGGATACGGTAGTCGCTATTCCCGATGACATACATAATGATAAATATGAATAATTACAATTATTTATTTCGAATTTTCTACCAGTCCACCTTTGGGTTCAAAACATCACATCTAAAGGTAAATAAAAGTCTTAACAAGTTATCAACATAAATTATATTACACAAATAAGGTAATAAAAAAGATACATACAACTACACATCATAATTTTATATAAATGTACCTATAATATACTATCCAGGTAATTACAATTATTATGAAGAAGACAGGCGATTTACCCCTTAGATCTGATTGTGATACTCATATATTTTTGCCATGTTCATTAAGCGTTAGAGCGGATCCAGGGAGCGAAGCGAGAGACGCGAGTATTGACACCAGGATACTGAGCACTAGCGCAGCCGAAGCCCCACGAGCAGACACCGACAACGACGCCGTTATGGTAGAGAGGACCGCCGGAGTCACCCTGGCACTGGTCGCGACCGCCCACGTCCAGCCAGCCGGAGCACAACATGTTGGCGGTGATGTCTGCACCACGGACTGCATACCGAGATCTACAAATAGCCTGGTTGATAGTCCACATCTGGACATGCTGTAGTTGTTCCGAGGGAAAACCGCCCGACTGCAAACAAACAAATACACATAAATTACAGAATATTATACTTATACTTGGGGACACATGAATGATTATTCATTGAACTATACAAAGTGTTAATTCTTTTCAACAATTATGTTAAAGCAGATTCACACTAGACTTACGTTATGTCGTGTCAGTATAACTACCAATGCATCAGAAACCTATCGGAGTCGGATATATTTTATATAAAGGCGTGCACACTTTTCAGATATGGCTTGAACAGCTCGAGCACCGTTCGCATCAGTACTTAAAACATGGTTATGGGGCAATTCACTTACAGATGTTGTACCCCATCCAGCAGCCCACACAGCTTGATTGTCAGCGAGGTTATAGTTGGTGCCAGCGATGGAAGCAGGTTTCACAATGTTGCCATAGACTATGTTGCCAGCAGTGCGTAAGATAGCGACATCATTGTCGATGGTGCGGGGATTGTAGTCGGGATGGACAGTGATTGATGTCACAGAGTGGACAGTACCACCACTATTGGCAAAGGTGGAGCCGACGCGGACTCGCCATCTGGTGATCATATCACCACTGCAACAAAGTACAAATAATTCAATAATTTACAATAAATAGTACCTAAACTAAAATCTCCAACTTATAAGTTTGGCTTGGTTTATACAATGCAATTAAGCGTCAACCTTAGTTGTAGGGAATTAACTTTAACTGAATTCAACCTTAGATTTACTAACTGGTAAATGAACTAGACAATTTGGGATTTCAAATAATTTTATTTGCGATTCAAGAGCATGGATCCTTTTTCACATAAAATATGTTTTTATTGGGATTCTATCATATTTAATGCCAAGGTTTTGGCAAGCCTGCTATGCACTGGCTTGGCTGATGACTGGTTTCTTTGTGAATTTTATAATAAGAATTAACTTACTCTGGACAATGGCCAGCAGTGAGGATAGCTCTCCTGGTTAGGATGGTACCTCCGCAAGACTGACTGTAGGTTGATCCAAAGTAGGAGTACAACAGAGCGGCGATGGTAGGATAGTCATCGACAGTAGTCTCCGTACCACCTACGATCCTCTGCGGGTTAGCAGGCACAGCTGCGGCAGTAAAAAAACATTCTTAACGTTGAAGATTTCAAACTAACATCAATATACTGTGACCTAAAACATACCAGGAAATAAAAAAATAAGAACATAATTTGGTTCAAGCCTATCGCAGTCCACAACAGGACATAGAAGTCTTATAAAACATGACACCAGGAGGCGTGATATCGCTGGTTTAAAATATTATTAATTTTAATTAAAATATCTCCCATAAAAGTTTACGCGTATAATAAAGTGAAAATGTAATGAAGATTATTGTTTTATGGTTAATAAAATTTATTTAATGTACATCTTAGCACTTTTCATAGCTTCCATATAATTTTGGTTTTATAAGCAAAAAAGCATTGTGCTTATTTTAAGATTGTGTTTTTTTTGTTACAGGTAAATTCATCATGATCATCACTACGGCTCGTGTTTTATACGTAAGAAGATTCACATAATTACAATAAACGTAAACGTGCATAACGAGTCAATAAGTACCTACAATGGCCTTTTTTGTTCTTTATTATTCTTTTTTTTTTATGTATGTTCATGCTCATACATTTCTATACAAACAATCAACGCGAATCTGCCCGCGTCCTGCAGCGCGGGCGGTACGCGGAGGGAACGCAGTTGGCACGCGGCGCGGGCGGCATGCGGGCGGCACGCGGACGTATTAGGGGACGACACGCGGGCGGATTCGCGCCAGTTTGAGTCCAGCTTTAAGGCATTGCCGGAGTATGTTTCCTGCTACTTACAGTCTAGGTAGCTACAAGTTACAAGTGAATAGATAATCTCCTAGGTAAGCGTGCTTCATCGTCGACCGCATCGTCGCTTAACATTCAACATTCGTAACGTCACCAAAACGTATAATTGAGAAACTGTCGAAAAGTCACGTGATTAGTACCTATATGTCAATCCAATACATTTTGCTGGTGATTCTATTCTATTGCGATTGTAGATTAGGTACCTACAACTTAGCTTAGGAGAGTGTCGAGAAACGCTATCCGAAATAAAAAATAAAGTCATATTAATTAAAGTTGTAGACTTATTTTAAAATTATATTATTACCTGCAACCGCTGCAAGACACAGTGACACTACAGCAATAACACGCATTATGCACCTTCAAACAATAACTTAATAATCTTCACCGTGTGCATTATTTATATTACCTTCGAATATTGATTCAATTGAGATAATCGGTCAATTACTATCAAACAAAAGGACAAATAACTTCAAACTTGTTGGACTCTTGAGTAACAAACACAAAACAATTAACCCTAGTTTTATCTATGACTTTTCTTGCATGAAAACAATAAAACATTCGTCCAATATATACCTCAGTAACTGAAAACCAACCACAGTGCACCCTTGGTAATGATTGCGGTATGCACCGGGACGGTCAACCAGTAATAGTGAAACCCCTCACCGCTACGTTCCAACTCCAGCGTCGTAGACAAACTACGAGCGTAGCTCTCCGTAGCATAGAGTCTACGATAAATAGGGAGTTTCATAGATGGACCATAGAGAAGTCTGTGTCCAGCAGTGGACGTCGATTAATTTGATGATGACCCAGTTTAACCGGTTCTCTAACGGTGAAGAAAAACATTGTGAAGAAACCAGCAGGTCCTAGAATAAAAAAATGATCAAGACTTGTGCTGTGAGGATAGCTGCGTCTCGACAGTAGATGCTGGTTGTCTACTTCTTCCATAGTATTGGACTAATCGACAGATTAATTTTAGATTTATGTTGTTGCAAGTCTTTGTATATTCACTACCTACAGTTATAGTCAGAACACTTGACATAATTAGTTTATAACAGCAAACTTGACGTCTTTTATTCAAGAAACCATTTCAGAAACGATATGGCGGAAGGAGTTCAGAACATTAAGAAATAAAGAATCGAATAAGGCAAGCAACAAAAAGTCGCAAGGACAACAATGCGTGTACATAAATGTATTTCTCATTTCTCTGCAATCCGAGCATTTTCTCTATTTCTAAAGGCTACACAATGGTTGATATCGGTCACCGTTCAACGTTCATCTATAGATTACTAAAAGTGGATTCTTTTGCGTTGGCACTCGTCACAGGCTATCGTGTAACGTTTGCTCCCTGTAATATAGCGCTGTCTCACTCTGTCGTCCTGTACCTCTACCATGAGTTTTCCGTGCCGTCTAAAGTTCATGTTCACATGCAATATTTGTATGGGAATTTTTTAAGCGCCTCTAGCGGTATAAATAGCAAACTAAAGTCACTATACAAATATTGCATGTGAACGTTAGACAGCACGGAAAACTCATGGTAGAGGTACTGAACACATTACTTCAAGTGCCTTAATAAGTGCTAAATAACTGACCTCCCTATGAACAACATGACAACCTCCATGAAAATTGAAAAATATAATTTCTGCATTTTGTTAGTCGCCTATCACAATCAACTGCTGGACATAAGCACCTTCTAAGTTGCGTCATAATTTTATAATGCAATACAATACAATATACTTTATTCTACACCAGAGATTTAAAAAATACATTTAATAATTAATTTTTCATTAATACTTTTGTTTTCTTGTTATCATATTTTTTTATTATGTTTACGCCACCTTTAATTCCGAAAATCTACTTTAATATTTATTTTCTTATAGGCCAAATGAAAAGACCACAGTGCGCACTCGCAATTGACAAGTATTTTGTGTATATTCCAAATTTAAAATATCATTAAACTAGAAAAAGTATTGAAAAATGTCAAAATTTGTAGATAATAATGATTATAATATCTGATAATGCAAGATATACTACAAAGGTACGAATCAGAACAATTCAGTAACGATCAAGTATCCACTAATAGTTTAAGAAGATAATAAACATATCTGTTTAAATAATATTTCCAAGTACCACTTTACTGTAAAAGTACTTCTTTATTTAATACAAAACTCACAACTAACTAACATTAATACCAATATAGACGATGCAATTGAATAAATGCGAAACCTGAATAAAGTTTGTTCATAATTGACTACTGAAGCGATAAAAATATGAAATTCGCTCGATTGAGCCAAAGAAAATTTAATCTTATTTTAAGGCAAAAGACTCAATTTTAAAAGCAGTAAGCGATGAAAGGCTTCTAACTATTATCTTAAAAATAATAGTTAACATTAAAAACCTTAACTTTTTGTCAATGCATTATTATGCTTTCACCTAAAAAAAAAAAAGATATTCTAATTGGGGTGTTTGGTTTCGCGTTAATTGTATACGTTTGTGTGAATCGCTAAAAATAGTTGACATACGAATACCTTTGACAGATCTAGATGTTACAGGCACTCAGCAGCCCAACAATCTGGACAAGGGAAAAATCTGGGCAGTTATTGATCTATGTTACATATACTTTAAAATGTGCCCCTGTAAAGTTTACATATTGGCGCTTTAGCCATTTTGCATTTCAAGTTTCGAACATGTATTGTACAAAGAGATTTGTAGGTACCTATGTGTGTGTTCGTCGCAACTCATACGTTCGGATATATTAGCTTTACGTGATATAATTTTGAAATATATTTGATTCGCCAACACTCCTACTTTCTTTTGCGGATCTAGAACTCTAATATTAAAGTTAATAAGAAACACGATATTAATATCGGTATACTAGATATCTTCGAACGTTTCTTGTTTGACTTTTACCAGCTTATATTAATATTACGTTGAAGTCATTTTAAAATAAATGAATAAATTTAACTATACTACCTCTTAAGTCTATTGCCATCTCTATTTATTAGCATACAAATGACAAAGACATGTTTAAAATCAGTGTTTAAAAATTACAAGTTGTTATTAGTAGTTAGTAATTATTTTGCCACTAAAACGTGCGTAATACCACATCTCCCGGCATATTAATAATTATTCTGTTTCTGATTCTTTTGTTTTAGGTAGCTGTTTGAAGTTTTATACTAGTTCTATGTCATAGTAAAATAAGAATTATTTTATACTATTTCTATTTATTTTACTGTTTCTATTTCTAATTATGCTATTTTTATTTCTGGTTTTACTATGTCTATATTTTATTATGGGTGATTAAATCGCGATCCTGTATCGTGAGTTAATTCAAGGTACAGCAAGATTTTCACTATGGGACATAGGTAACAAAGTCTACAATAGCCTTATTTCGCCAGGAGCGTCCATTTATTTCCCTCACATCCCACATACCCGTACAGAATATTGTGGAAAATACATAGGGAGACTCCGTGCAGATATAAATCAATTTGGCAGAGGATAACATTTGTATTCAGTGCGCGCAAAACTCCGCTCTTATCTGAAATTTCACTGACCTTACCTATTATTGAGCAGGCTTATAGAGGCAAACTAACGCTGCTGGGTTCGTGTTTGGGTAGTGGCCATGACTTTTTGCTAGGAGAGCGAAACTATAAGCTTATTAACGAGGGTTGATATTGTTATTAAATAAGATTACGTGTATTTGGTTTTGTATTGTATGAAATTATTCACTCACTCATATTTCGGATGCCAGACTTCGTTCCACTTGAGTCAGGAATATGTTACTGTTTTTTTTGATACAATTGTTTGTGGTTCTATAATCTGGAGCTCCGAAATACGTATGTAGGTTTTGTGATCATGTGTATTACGGTATTTCCGAGTCAGATGCAAGAACAGTGCGTCCAAAAAACATCTGAAAAAAGCTATCAGAAGTGACAGAGTGGGATGGTCTTTCAATCTGCACATAAAAAATGTGTCTGAAAGTTTGAACGACTATAGATTTTGCGATCATACCACATACTATCAATTAGACTATCTAAATTGAACGTCCAAATAACGAAGACAGCCATCATGTGTGGTCTTCTAAACTATCGATTAAAAAGATAAGAACAAGACTCCGGCTTAAAAAGACGCTTGTATGCGGTTATTGATAAGCGCACGACTATTTAACTTAGTTACTTATTATGCTATCAGATTTCTCAATAGAATTTCAAATTCCGAACAATCCTATTTAGGTTGTTCTGAAGTTCCTTTGTTAAATGATATGGTTCTTTTTATATTATGATTATTATGTATCTCGGCAATATATTGCCGGCTTTATAAAAAAGCACAGGCCAAAGTTATGCAGTCTATAACATTTATTATTATTTCAGTCTGTATTGTCCCACTGTAAAGCAAAGGCCTTAAATTAATATGGCAAATAAAAAAACATTAATTACCTAATTTAAAATCAAATTTCCCATAATTAGTCTTTGCTTTTTTATATTAAATAAATATATTTTGAAATTACTTCATCCATAACACAGAGACCGCTGTTTGGCCTACGCAATCCCTGGAGCAACTAGATTGTCTCAGTATGATATTATCAGCGTAACATCACAGGTAGATACTACCCACCCCGCTCCATATAACCCAGTCTGTTATAACCCCCACGGGAAATGATATAAATATATAAAGCAACGGCATGTATTTTTAGGTTCATCTTTTATACAACTTATATTATTTAATCTGTGCCGCGGTTCAAGTTTCTGTTTGGAAAAATTAACGCTATTGCTGTGGACTCGGTTATTATAAAAGATGGTTTAAAGCAAGCCTAGTAAAACCCAGGTTTTAAATATATACTTCACTTTCTAATGTCACAGAACAAAAAGAGGTGATATGCCTGCAAAGCAGTTTTTGGGTGGAGATTCTCGTGAGATGCCAGAATATACAGGTGTATCTTGACATATCATGTATAAATTTTTAAGCATATTTTATGTACATGCTGTGTCCACAATAACTTTTTTGGGGGGGTTTGTCGACAGATGTCAAAATGAGTATATTATTAATTTAATTCTTTATATGTTCGGTTGACCGACAAAAGGCCCATAACCTAACTCAAACATACGTACTTCTAGTCACGTACAACTGTGATCGTACACTTCTGTTAATACGCAGGTCTGCAAGCCTGCGAGACCATCAAAATATCGGCGGCTTTGAATGAAAGCTGGTAATAAAATGGACGGCTATTACCAGCGACAAGGCAGTGGCCGCGTGCCTAATGTTCTCAGCGTTGTTGGCATTGGCAACACACCTCTCATATCTATTGTAAGTGATCCCCTGATGAGCACGCGTCATGCCCAAATGGCTACGTAGCTGTTGGCTTTTATGAATGTTGCATTTGTTCTTTCCTTGAAATTGTGGGTATCACAGAAGTTTCTGTAATCTGAGAAAATATCCACAGATGATCACAGATTTGTGATCGATGAATCAATATCGATATACATGTCCAAAAATTCAGCGACAAGCGGGCACCAGAGGGTAGACGTACCCATGATAAATATCTCAATTTTTTATGAAATTACAAAAAAAAAATTAAATCCTTCGAGAATTTACACCCCTTAAGATATTTTTAACAACCACAATTTTTCAAATGATTCCGATTATTTTTTGTATCGGCAATCTAACTAGCTCTTCTATCCACTGCAACACTAATAATATTTTTTTTAAAAACCCTGTTATATTCTAGAATAATTACAAGTCACGTGAATGATTATTATCACCAAGCGTGCGCCCTGTTTCAGTTAGTACCAATTTAGATAACAATCAGTCGATGATAATCATCTACACATCGGCAAACTCGGTCATTGACTATAAATATAGTCACATGACTTCGAGCTTATCGTTCAGCGGCTGAACATTTGTTAATGCTCCTCTGTTTATCAATTACTTAGATAAACCAGCGAGTTCGTATGTATTTTTTATTGTGCTTAATATTATGTGCATTCTTCTGCAACGTATCTCAACTCTCCAAGATGAAGTATGTCACCCCCTATTCTCTCAGTTGGGTAAACAGATTGGACCAACTACCATCCCTGTCGCTCACCAGCACCACAGGCCTAGGATATTTTTGAGCTGGCAAGTTCTTCTTCATAGGACGAATCGCGCACCGAGAAAAAAAAACTTGTTGTAATTACAAAAATTCTCGTGCTTTAAATAACAACAAGAAGCATTTAGTCAATTTTACCTTGCTGTTGTAATGACTTTTTAACTTTCACGAATCTTATCTAGAGCTATTGGTAGATATACAAGTCCATGTCGTCATCGTCATTGGGTTGTCAAAATAAAATATTGCAGACAAATAAATTGATCAAGGTTATCATGCCCACTGTTACATAGACTGGCGACCTCTGAAAAAAGTATTTTGGATGGATTGAATACATAAAGTGGAGGACAGACTGTTGTGGTGTTGAGATTTATATGCAGCAGTATTTATATGCGTTTATATGCAGCAGTATATTCATAAAGCCATATGAGTCAATCACGGTTCCAATATACATTATTTTTATTATATTAATAAATCTATACTAAATTGTTTGTATGTAGGGGGTAACCACTGGAAATACTGCACCGATTCTAAAAATTCTTCCACTAATAGAAAGCTACACTATCCCTGAATGATACAGGCTATATTTTATTTTGATTAAAATAAAACGCCAGAGAAAAACCGCGGGCAACAGCTATAATAAAACAAACTTAACAAAAGTAAAAACCGACTTCAAAATACTAAAAAGTATAAAACAATTGTAAATTTTAAAAATCGGTCAGCAATTCGCGGAGTCATCGCGTTACAAAAATACAAAAAAATACATACAGCCGAATTGAGAACCTGGAGGAGATTCTCAATTCGGCTGTATGTTTTTTGGAAGTCGGTTAAAAAGTAATTTTACCGTTATTAAAGTTTGTAAAGTGTTTAGTATAGCTAAGAGGAAGAAACGGCGAAGCAATATCCAACCAACAAGACGTCTGACATGTTCTATTTATGAGATCCATAATACTAAAGCCCAATTATAATTTCAACAACCAATCAAAACAAGAAGCCAACTCTATGTTTAGCTTAGTGTGAACGTGTGAATATCAATGAATGATGAGCTTGTACTGTACTATAATATCTATATATATGTAGATATATTAAGTCTGCCACGTTTAGTCAGCGTCTGTACTTGTGCATAAAGTATAAATAAAAAAATATATATGTATATAAAACCGTAGGGTACCCGAATTCAATAACCTCATTACATTTACCGTTTACAGCTGAATAAACTATTCTATCTACGATTATCTTGTAAACATTTACAGCTACACATTTGCAAGACTTGATTATCAAGATCAAAGTAAAGAACAAGTTACCTGTTGTCACAGTAGGTACATATATTTACTGACATTCGTAAATATTAACACAGACATGGTAAAGATTAAATCTTTCACTTTCATAGCAGTTTGTCTTTTGTTACTGTCTCGGAAACGTGCTAATCGACTTCAGTTACTATAATAATCGCTTTTTTTATGAAGTTATGTTATCAATAATAGCATTTTAACTATAAGATCCTACCTTTCTACTCCCGATCCCTATAAGTGATTATTGTTCTCATCATTATGAACATCTTTTATTAGAGGACCAGACCAGAAACGTGAAACGCGTGTCTTATAAATGTATTTGTCCACGAGTTCCAACGTCATTTTCCATGATTATATGGGTACTATAATATTGCTCTCAATCTAAATTTATATTTAAGTTCTAAATCAAGATAGTAAGCGTTTTGCGGTATGCTGTAAGTTTACTATTAATGAATAAATAAATAAATAAAAAATCTGCTGTTCCATATAAATAATTCGATATTACTCGACTAAATGTATGGAACCGCAGATCTTTATTTCGCGATTTCAAAGTTGGTCCTATAGTAAAAGTTGTTCATAATGATGAGTACAATAACCCCTTAAAGGGATCGGGACTATAAAGGTAGGACCTTGTATACATTTTTGACGTATAAACTTGACATATATCTTTATTCAGTGCGTTTAAAAAAAGTACTGGTTTAATATAAACAGTACATTTTCATTTTGTATCTGTAATGATTATATATATTATCAAATCAAATTCGTCCTAGTACCTATCTATTGGATTTGCTGCAGTTGTCACCTGATTTTTACGATCCAGAAAGTGTTTAAAAATGGATGATCTATGTGAAAAAAGAAAAGAAGAATATGTGCCACTAAGTTTTAAGTACAAAGGTAAGTTATTACAGCTAAGGAATACAAGTACACCTATAACAAAAAACAATGAAGTTAAGATAAACAAAATTAACCGTGTGTTTATCGACAAAAAATAGACCACATTTGACCATGTCATTCTGTGAATGATTTAAAAGTTTAGTAAAAGGAAGAATCCTTCTTAACACTCATAACGATAGCGGTCACATATTTGTTTGCCACGGATGGCGAATAAGAATTACATTCTCTAAAGAGAACGACCGTTTGTTGCAGTGGTCCTTCAAAACTTTTGTCCAGCAGTGGACGTCCACAGGCCAAACCATAAAGTGCGTAAAAACTAAACTATATCCAGTATACGACCGGATATAGTTTCTTGAGATTCATTGATTCATTTCCGTTAACTAGTAATGCCCAAACAAAATATATTAAACTAGCGAGCCGTCTCGATTTCATAGGGGTACAATTAGAGATTTTTTTTTATCAATTTCTCCCCCTCCCCCCCTTTTTTTAACTGTCCTTCCCCAAAAGTAACCGTTCCCATATACATCGCACCGAACAACCGTACATCATCAGGATACACAGTGGTCACAAAATAGCTAAACCACATACCTAATCAAAAACAATTAATCAAAGAAATTTTCCGATGTTAGCCGCATAGACCGGCTATAACTCAATAAATAACGCTTACTAATAATTTATCGAGGCTTGTATTGGAATAATTGCGGTCTAAATATTAAGTGGGTTAATTATTATGATAAATTAACAGTACCATACCAACCCCATCATAACTACATGGTATAAAATAAAGTCGCCCGCCGAATCTGTCTGTTTGTTCGCTAACTATTTCAATGGATTTTGATGCAGTTTTCACCATCATTTTGAACATTTCTTCCAGAAGGTATACCCGTGCGAAGCTGGAGCTCGGCCGTTCGCTAGTTTATCATAAAATTAACAACATCAATAGTTGATCTGACTAACCCTTTGTTTATGTTATAAAACAAATGTCATTTTATATCATTGTACATAAATTCAAGGAGAAGTGCAAAATTATCTCAAACAGTCCACTTATCAGGTGCAATCATCGATTGTTCAGAGTTCAAGACACTGCGAATCATTTTGAACCAAGTACATTTTTACTGCTCCTTTGTTTACCGAATCATTATCAGTCAAATGAATATCAATACTGATAAAGGATAACCTACTTTAACCTGTATAAATAAGATTTCATAACACGAGAGCCGACAGTTTTCTGTTATTTGCATTAATTGATCCAATACGAGTATCTAGGTTGTGTGTGAAGGATGAAATTGTCTACTGGACAAGATAAGGATGGAGGAGCCGCAGAGCAAGGCCTTCTGAGAGGTCAGTGAACCCTTCTTTGAGTCATGTCTTGGAGACAAGTTTACGGGCATTTGTTAGGACATAATATTAGGAACTTCGCAATATTTGTACAAAATATAATAGTTACTTATATATAAATGTCTGTGAAATCTATATCCCGACATAATTCAGAGCTCCCAAATAAAATTAAACGTTACGGTTAAAGACATTTTTTTACAAGCCTTTAGTATCCCATTGCAGGGCAAAGGCCTTACATTTTTATTGTTTAATGTCAATGTATTTTAGCTGACTATTTCATACAAATAGTTATGAAGAGAAAAGTACAATTTTCCATGTACCAATTTTATAAATAACTTTATATTTTACTTTCTGTACCGTAACGAAGCCTGTTATCATATCTATAAATTTCTCAATAATCACTCTTTTGTAACAGTAACCACTGAACCAAGATGAGTTTTATGCCAATAAACAATTTTCCGAAAGAACTACTTTGTGATGAATGTTTCTCAAGATCCTTTTGTATATTCACCAAAACTCCTAGCTAAGTTGCAAAATTTTCCTGAATCAGTTAAGGTATAGCCTGCCAGTGATTCTAAAAGATTTATTTCGTTAATTTAATTTTGTGCGAAGTTCCTATAAATTCTAATAGTTTTTCTATATTTGACTTTTTCCTTCTCATGTGGTGTAGAAGAAAATGCCGGGGTATCAAACCTAGGAGCACCAACTTCCGAAGCCACAGGTAAAAGGGCCACTGTTTGTAAAACTGGGGTAATGTGTATTACTACTATGGCGAGCTATTAATAAGTTTGGGTTATCTTAAATCATTATCTATCCTGATATCGATGCATCTGACAATTAATCCTTAATTACAAGCTACCGACAGTAATGAAGATTATTTGTAAAGATAATAAAGACACTTCATTTTCGCATGATTATTGAGAAGGGCGTGAAATGCGAGAAATAAGGTTATCAACAATATATTTTTCCGTGTTATTGTTTTCTTAGGCCCACTTGCGTCAACGCGAGTTACCTATCTTTCAACCTAGAGGTAACCTGACAGAAGTGTTAATTTTCTATAAAAACCAAAGATAATTGAGATCTTTAACCCTGAGTTTGAGATAACTCGCGTTGATGCAAATGGGCCTTTATTAGCTATGTGTTTAGCTTACTCCCTGTCTCGAGGCGTATGCGCTTTAGTGACATTTGATGCAATATAACCATGATGCTTTAGATGACTTATCTTGATGATGTGCTTATTAGTAACTTTGTTAAATTCTTATAGAAAAACCTATTTATGACAAGTATACGGTTTTTAGGTTTTTACTTTTTTTGTAGGTTTTCGGTGTGAGCCAATTTATGTATTATAATTTTCTGAGATACCTTTAATAAGCATGGGTACACCATGATATTTTAAATATTATTTACAAAAATCTACCTTCTGTTCTACGACCTACGAGTTATGACATAATAAAATAAAATATTCCTCTAAAAAACTCCCAATCAGTTTGATGGTTTTCTTTCTAATTTTCCATAACTTGGAGAACAATATTTTCGGCCGAAAGTTTTGACTGCACCTCATAGTTGTAACAAACAAATGCTCTACATTGTTAGAACTAATGACTGAGGCCATTCAAGCACGTGTCCCCTATGATTAATAGCTGCACCGGTCTACTACCTGCATTAATTGCCTACCCGACTGATTGCGATAGGAAATGTAATTGCCTTACTTGTTTGTTGGTTAATTTGAGTGTTATGGAATATTTTGTCGAGTTTGATGTGGTTATATAAATATCGATCGCGAGTGATTATCGTAATTGTGAACAGATATTTTATAATACAATTGCGCCACAGTTCAGTGGGAAACAATTACTTAATCTCAAATTGACTCGGTACAAAAACGCGCGCGAGCTAGCTTTTGCCGTATTCGGCAAAAGAGTATTTGGCGTTTAAAATAAAGACTATTGATTTTATTTTATAAAAATAAAGTTATCATATTGAAGTGTGTGTTTAGACTAATTTATACATGAATTTTAGAGCTATAAATCGGTCTCGTTTCCCTGTAGAATGAAAATCTTATTTTAAAGAGCCGTTTTTGATATTTTTTTCTCTGCTGTAAAATTTATCCAATCATGTAAAGTATACAAATATCAGTATATATAATAATAATAATAATAATATATAATAGTAGTATAGTAAATGAAGTACATAAATATCAGTTCCGAATGTTTTATTAGGTATTGCTGAGAAAAATTGAGATCCCTGCCGCCAACATAATATAGACAGAGTTCGCTAATATTTAAATCTTTACTGTGTGAAATATTATTTTAGAAAATATAACTACTTGTCCTGTTTTTCATACTAGCAATAAAACGCCTACGTGCTCAAAGGATTAGACTGTGTTCTTGGTAACAATCTGTGTTGGTAACAATCTGTGTTGGTAACTACGTAACGCTATTTATGACGAAGTTTATTAACATTTTATGTAAAAAACAAAGTGGATGACTACCTATCCGTTAATTTGATTACTAACAAATAGCGTATAGCTTATTCAATGCATGACGCAAGCCACTATAACTATCAATACACACACAGCATAATAGACCTCATGTTAGTTAGCTCGTCCAATTAATGACTGTGGTCTAATGCATCCGGTCATTAGATGATACATTTCTTCTCTTCTCTTCTTCTCTCTTTAAAAACATTGCCCCTCACTAGGATTTCTCCTGTATCGAGGGTACAGTTTACAAACATACATGTCACATGCACACACAACCAGACCCGAAACAACTATCTGTAGATCATACAAATATTTGTTCCGTGCAGGGATCGAACCCGCGGCACGTAGCGCAGAAAGCTAATCGCTTAGCCACTGCGCCAACCGTGTCGTCATTTAACTGGGGAAATGACTTTGAAAACTAATTAGCCCATCACTTTCAGGCAAACTGTTAACTTTTACGTTGGCTGGTAATGCTGGTATCGTAGATAGCTTCAACAAACGGTCTTGAGGAGAAAATAAAAACTTACGACTATGTTCACTGACAACATAACAGATGTTTCAAACAAAACGGCCGTTTACCCATACAAAAGTTAATGTTAAACGGGTGATTTTGTCTTAAACATCTGTTAAATTGTCTGTGAACACAGCCCTTAGTTATCATAGGTTACGATCGTGGGTGGCCCAGTTTCATGTAAGTGTAAGTTTTGATCCAACTGCCTGGCAGCCTCATTATAATCTCTTAATTGCCTTAATGCTCTTAAAAACCCACTATTAAATGCTGAATAAAGTTACGTCAAGCTTAACGTCAAAAAATTAATGGTTTAAATGCCGTTATTCTTGACATAAATTTATACAGCGATAATGAAATTTTAAATTAGTAAGGCGGCTATTTAATAAATATTTACATACTCGTAGGAGGATAATCAACGCTTAGAGGCTTTGAGGACCGCGCACCATACCTACTTAAATTGCTACTATACATAATATATATACATATCAAAAAATGTTTTACCTAAATCACTTTGAAAAGTAGGATATTTTACCAAAACTATAAAATTTTCAAAAATCAAATGAAGAATTACGTTTTTTATGTGTTTTTAAAGATAAACCCTACTTCAAAAGAACCCTTGTCATAATATAAGAAACAATATAAAAATACCCCAACTTCTCAGTGATTTCAAACTTTTTTATACTTACTTAATCTATTAATTAGGTAATCTATGTAAATCAACAAAGGCTGTGAATTTTCTGGGTTTATTATGGTTTCATAAGTCTTCTCCCAAGTCGCGTCGAACACTGGGTCAACATTTTATTACCCAACATCTAAGCTGAGCTTATTTCGCAAATTCATTTCACGTCAATTTTTCCTATGAAAAAATCTCACTTCCTTGTAATTTCATCAGATCGGTAAAAAAATGGAAAAAATTACGGAAGGTCTACAAACGGAAATTACATAATTATAGGTTTCTTGGGACGACGGGTCGGTAAGGAAGTTTGTTATGTCTTATAAAAATATGATTGAGATTGGCAATACTCGACGTTTTTAAAACGCTTAGCTTCACCTGTAACTAACTATGTAAAAAAATCTTGGAAGTTAAATTTGACCCACTTCCCGGTTTCCGATTGAGCTAAATTTTTGCATACACGTTTAGTTTGGATGACAAAAGCGTTTTCTGAAGTTTTTTTAAACAAAATAAATAGTTCAGAGGGTTGAACGAATGTTCTTGACGAATATATATCTTGTAAACAAATTTTGAATTCAAAATACAATAATTCTATCGCATTTTTATTTAATTTTACGCAACATATACACTTGTTTTATGAATAAGTAAAAATACGGCATGTATTTTCTAAAAATATAATGGATCAAACGTGTATTTTGATCTAAATAGCTTACGTTAACATAACGATACCTCAAAATCATTCTTGCTTGGCTTGCTGGACAAAAAATTATAAAAAATACGTTTGGTTTAAGTAGGTATTGAAGTTTTGAATGGGACAGCTGATAATTTATTCACGATTACAGTGTTGGTCCCATAGTGGCAGTTGTTCAGTTTGATGGTCTGATCCACACATTGTATAAAGGTAGAAAGGACAAACAACAGGATCAGGGTTGTTGCGAACATCAGCATCGGCATCCGGGGAACTTCAGCATCATTTTCAACATCAGCATCCGCATTGATCGATGCTGATTATTACCTAATGCTGAAGTTCAAGTCGTGATATGACCGCAGAGGGGCGGGGTTATAGCACTAATTATTACTATTGTTTTTTATTAAAAGTCACAAAATTATTGAAACATATCTTTTATTTCAATACCAAGGAAAACTGTGCAACTTTTAGATATAAATTCATAATGGTCAGTACTTTTTCCCTGCTTTTTTAAGAAAATAATTAACATCAGCATCAGCATCCACTGAAGTAAAAAAGATGTGCTTCAGCAACAACCCTGGACGGGATCAACGATATTTTTAAGCTATATAGGAGATAACGTAAGCCCGTAGGTGGAATATACTCGTAATTAGTGTCTCGATATTTTTCCTTCGTTATTTAACGATCCCATTTTTAGAGAGGATCATGTAGGTGTAGTGTACATTGACGAAGAAAGTAAGCCTGTGCTATAACAGCGGGCTTAATTAACGAAGGACAGAACAAGGTTTTGTAATTAAAAGGACACCTATGTCTGGAATGTTCCAGAAGCTATCTGGCGTAATATATTTAACAAAATGTACTAGCGTCTTTGTAATTACAAGTACACAAGTGAATTATATATCTACTGAGTAAGTATTTAATAAGTAAATTAAATTAAATTAAATAAGTAAATTATTATATTTAAAGTAAATTATACTAGTGGTCGCCCACTCCTGCACTCACTGCACTCCTTCTCCATATAAACTTTAACTATGCCAAATCTCACATTCCTCCGTGCGCGCAACATGCTTAAAAAGGGATACAAAGTTTTCTCTTCACGTATTACTATGTAGATAATACACAAGTACACAAATTAATTACCCTTTAATTGCTAAGGTTGATCACTTTAGTAAACCAAAAAAATAATAAACGGCTTTACCAGAATGGCATATACCTTTATACAAGGTACCTCGTTCTGTAATTTTTAAGACAATAATTCGACAATCACCACGTTACGTTAGGGGTAGGCAGAACTATGTCCGCGCGCCCTTTTGTTGTTTATTGGTAAAAGTAATAGTTAGTAGGTATACTTTAATCGTGTAGCTATAATCTTAACTTAAGTCACCTGTCACAGTATTAGCCTTTGTTCATTTTATTATTTATGATATCGTGTATCGTCAATTATTGTAAATAAACTTGTTATACTCAAGTCATGTGTTTCCGAAGGCTGAAGGGGTACGAGAAAGATCCACGGGGGGTAGACCGAACCTATATAAACTATCGAAGGGAGTAGACCGTGGACCATTCCGATCACAGGACACACACTGCCGTACTCGACGCCTACAAGCCAAAATTCTTAATCATTTCTCCTTCCTGTTGTCTACACAAAGCATAGCTCATCTGTGTAACCTCAATTCCTCACATGAAAGTGAAGCAGTACGTTACTCACTCAAACCTACTTTCCAGTAATCAAAGCGTACTTGATTACAAGATCAAAGTCACAAAGACGCTGTGGTGACAAACAATCAGTCGGCTGATGTCAGAGGCGCCACTTCCGCACATTCCGACTTTAATGCCTCGCTGTAATATCACTCTCTGAAGTTCTCGCGGTTTTTGTTCCATGGTATTAGATATGTTAAGTTTAATTTGATATTTAATTTTATTATTCTTTATTGTACACAAAATATGGAATATATAAAATAAATACAATTTACAAATATATGCACAAAGGCGAGGTTAACTCAGAATGAGTTTTCTTCCAGCAAACCTTTGGGTGAAAGAAAAATTAACCTAGAGTGATAGTCAATAATATATACCTAATAATATATACATATTACATACCTACGACCTATATAATAATTTCCTTAAATGGACATGAAATCTATGTATTTTCTTACTTATAAAATGTTGTAATTATTAAACACTTATTAAATTATACCTGTTCTTGTTATTTTTATGCTAATGAATAGAGATGCCACTATACTTAACAGCTATGTTAATTAGTTAAAAAACATCATCATCATTTATAAGTACGGGGGTATTTTTTTATTCTCAAAGAGGTTGATGGGATGTTTTTGAGTTTAGTCTGATCCAAATATTTTGCTTGAAGTTTAATTTTTATAATGATTACGGTATTAGATATCTCAAATAACTACTTCTTTTCCTAAGGATTATAAAGGTTGAATGGAATGTACCTCACAAAATTAATGAATGACATATTTCTCATGAAATGTACGTTGAACCACTCTTTGCTTTTAACTCAGCGTTTTAAAAAGAAAATGCTTGAAATATAAAGCTTTGGAGACCTGTCGTTCCTTTGTTCTGGTTTCTATAACTTACCTACTGCCACTGCAATCGCATTACCTCTACACAATTCTCTTTGATTTACTTAACACACAACGAGTTATTGTCGAGACTGAACAAGTTTCTTTCCACATAACCCCACATTTCTGTGGAGAGCTACATTTATCGTTTAAACAGGATGGAGAAATGTTACAACATTAAAAAAAAATCATCGATTTTCACGGATATCATTTTTGCATAATATTTCACTCTACTCTCATTCGTCTCGTGAAGGCACATCAAAGTAGAACGTATGTCCTCTTTATCTATTTTATACGTGTAAATAAGAAATAATTATGGTAGAAAAGGCTAGATTTTTTAAATTTTGCCTCGGTCCTATAATAAAAGTTATGTCGAATAATGAGCAGAGAATGCCCTTAATACCTATTTTCTCTTAATCAAAAATTTTATATTTATGAAGAGAACAAGAACTATCCCACCGATCTCTCTCTGGTCCAGCACTTAGTGACAACAGCCGCCTTGCCCAGAGGAACAAAGCGATACAATAATGCTGTAATGTAATGAGCGAGCAACAAAGGGATCCCTCCCCGTCAAATTAAGCTGACCCATCTCTAACTCAATTGTTATTCCGTTTGAAGCTAAATCGGTGATTTTATTAATCCCGTCGATAGTGAGACCCAACGGGAATGGAGGGAATTTTGCAGGACTATTTGAAATTCCTTAATGATGCCATAAAAGCTACGGGTAATGAGAGTTTCGTTGATTTTATAATTTAATAACAGTAATGGTGCTATCTACAACGGAAACTGTGTTTAACAGTGCCAAGATCAATTCAATTCAATTTCAATTTATTTCATAAATATTTACAATATAAAATACCTTCCATTGGTCCCAAACTAGGCTAGGCCTGTATCTTGGGCACCTTGGGGTGATATGAGATGACAGTAAAATATGTATAAAAACAGTTCTCATAAGTAAAATGAATGTGAATACTGATCTCAAATATTTCTTACTTCTTCAAAACAACAAGAGCTATTCAGACACACATAACTTAGAGTTTAACTTAACAGCTCTCACAAAAGATCACTCGCTCTGTTTATTTTACACGCAAGTCCCGAGACGAGTATAAAGTAAACAATAGCACTATCTTAGGTAATACTGTACCTAGCTACCTACTACTACCAACTAAATATACACGTGTCAGAAATATTTGCATAATGTAGTCTCTACGAACAAAGTTATTAAAACATTAACTTCATGTTCAAGTCTGTAATAAGAAGTATCACTAACCAATCTATACTTCAGACTTCTATATCTAAATCGATATTTATACTTATTACTTATACTATACTTATAACTTAATTACTTATAATATTGTAAAGTGGTAAAATTTGTTTATTTGTATGTTGGGGTAATCTATGGAACTACAGAACCAATTCTAAAAAATATTTCACTAATAAAAAGCTACACTATCCCTGACTGATATAGACTATATTTTATTTTATAATAAAAATAACACGCGTGTGTGAAACCGTGGGCAATAGATTAGTTACTTATACTAATGGTCGCCCAGTGGTCGAAATTCGGCCTTAATTTTAGCTTTTTGCACTACTCGATATAAACTTTAACTATGCAAAATCTCACACCCATCCGTGCTCGCACTATGCTTAAAAAGGGGTATAAAGTTTTCTCTTCACGTATTAATATATAGATTCTTGTTAACATTTCTTGTGTGTATCATATAAGTGGTTTCAACGAAATGGCTTCCAATCGGAAATCCTTATCCTCGCTTTTGGAACAATGCCAGTTTAAATTATAGTGTTTTGAATTTCATTTCTCAAAATTACACTATAAAATTGATGACGTTCGTTTCTCCCTGCCAATGCTATAAATAGCGAAACGCGATAAATGCCACATATTATGGTAAAATTTATATCCCACTGTTTTATTCCTACTAATATCTAATTATAAATGTGAAATTTAGATGTCTTGTTATGATAACATTTTATAATAATTCACGGTCAGTGATTATTAAAAATGTCACAAATATCCAGCAAAAGTCAGAAAAAATAATATTAAATATAATGTCATCTTTCTAGAATTCATAATGTTAAATGACCTAAATTTCGATTCACCCCATGAACCCATGTCGTGAATTTCTCTGACTCCATGCCACATTCAATTCACAAGCACGTATTCTCCATTTCCTAACCAACTTGCAAAACAAAATGGCGTCTGGCTCCGAGCAAATGCAGGGTTAATGATCAACTTAACCCTTCGCCCAGTAAATAAGCACGTCTGGCCTGCTGACAGTTGCGGTAGTGTAAGAAATAGCCCGACTTTATAAAGGTTAACTAGATAACTTGCAACGAAGTAAAGTTGTGCATTCGTTTTCGTTATTTTTTGTTCATTTCTTTGTCACTGAAATTTTCTTTCTTTTTACAAGTTGGGTTGTTTTGTAGATATTTCTTTGGTTTAGTAGTTTTTTATAGGTATTAACCTATCATATAGTTTCATATGTATTGCTAATTGGCTTCAGTAGTAACGAACACTTCGGACTGCTGACGATTATGTGGCTTTGCGTCCGATTCATGCATTGAACAAAAAAGTTATTGGATTTTGTCTGTATTTTAATTATTGCGTCCAGTTGAAACCGAAGTTGAAGAAGATTAGTTCATTTATGACTTTATTTTTACGTGTGAATATTTTTCCTACCAATATGTTTTCCACCAACAAAATAAAATGTACTTACTATATCAAAGCTTCACCGCAACGTTTGCTTCGTACCTCTACTTATTATGATTTAATATATCTAGTCCCGCGGTGGGCGCCACTAAGGCGATTAATACACTATACCTAGGTACTCGTATTTTCTTATTTTCCGACTTCTTACGCATAGGCATAGGAAATGTGCTGTCCATATTTTTGTTTTCACAAACAAAACAAACAAATTTATTATTACCGTTATTAAATTATTATTATTAAGCTCATAAATTATGTGAGCGTACAGCGGTTTTCATACACCTGTTGTATAAAATTTTATAACTATTTTTTCGATTCCTTTTCTACACAGGGATCTACAAATTATTTTCTAAATAACTAAACTGGTACAGTTTCTACATGTATTCGTCACAGAAATAAGTTATCCGTAGTTTATAAATTTATTCAAAAAGCGTTTAACAGACGTTCATCATATAGTTCAATTACAATTCGACGCCATCTTTTCATTAACCCCCTTAGGTATAAATGATGATTAAACATTTATTTAATTAAACTATATATTTATGGTATAACGACCAGGACAAGTATATTTTAATACATTTACACCTACGTACTAACATCACACCTTTTTCCCATGCGAGCCGGCAAAAACTACAGAATGTCAAGTGCTACGATCCTTATGTAGATGGCTTTATTTACATAAATATTATGTTTTCACATAAATAGACACAACAAAACCATTTTTTCGTTTGATAACATTGTCCTGAAAACAATAAAAGCCACGTGGGAATCAATCGCGCTGGCTGTCAAAATAAAAATATCGGCTCTCCGTTATATCCAGACAGTCGTAATCCGAGGCCTACCCACAAGGAATGGTTTCACAGATCTCCTTTGCGTTAAACAAATAGACAAAAGATTACTTTGCTCCTAGATTGTGTTACCTTCTTTGATTTCTGGGATTTTGAGAGAAAAGAACAAAAAGGTGTCCTGTAGGTATTGATTGCGATGAATATGTCTAAGGAACAGTGACGAATGGTAACAGTTTTAAAAGGGGAAGCCGTCCCAAAAATCCCTCTCAAAATTGCTGCAAAAATCCATACCGTCTCTTGTAATCTATATAATATAGGACTCATATCTGAAAGAGCTCGACCTAACTTAATAACATCCCTTTTTTTTGTCAGTTGGATGAGTAAATAATATAATATATTAATATTACGTTGGTCTATGCACTAATCAATTCCTAAAGGGAAGCCGATGGGAATCGGGTTGTATGGACTCTTCGCCACTGCTAAGGAATGTTACCATACTATGTTTTTTCTTTCTTGTCATTTTAGTTAACAATCTTAACACAACTCATTAATGAAATAGTCATTAATAAAATATAACAAATCATTTAAATACCACATGTAGATTTGGTAAATATATACATACATACATACCGGTCAAACATATAACCCTCTCCGTAGTCGGGTAAAAAAGTGATGAATTATCAAAGACATTTAAATTTAACATGATTTTCATATATAGATTTTTATAAATAGCGTTTTTCTTAAAAAAGTCATGTGTAAAATAAGAAAAGCAAGAAAAAATACAGTATATACGTCTTTTATTTTCAAGTTTGTAACTACCCGACTAAAACAGAGAGGAAGGGTTATATTATAAATATCCCTGGCTATATGTCCCCTTAAAGCAAAAATTAACTAACTGGCGTTTTTAGGTAAATTGAGTGAGTGATGTCACGCTTATTATCTATTTTTAAGGTTTTTTATCTATTTTTCTATGTAATCGCCGTGATTCTATCTAGTCAAATGACAAAGTTAGGTTAGGTTAGGTTAGTATGTCAGAATTCATTAAAATACAATAATGTACACAAGTATGGATAAATTAATATAAGGAAAATATTTTAATGTAAAAATAAATAAATGTTTATTAGATTAACTGTGCCTGACTAAAAAAATATCTAAGCGCACATAATAACATTTAATATAATTAATTTTACTCTAATACATTTGAGTTAAATTGCCTTTATATTTAGAACGGTAATTCACTAAGTGAATTTAGTGAATCAATATTACCTATGTATCAAAATCTAGCTGATAAAAAATAATATTTTGACAAATCCTGTGATTAGAGTTATACATGCAAAAATCTGTGGTAATAAAATAAGGGTAATTTAAAGCCACACCAAATCGGAAAGATCGTTACGCAGTCAATTAATTAAATATATTGCTACCCTTTTACTATTTTATCACGAAATCTCTACACTTTGTGAGCTAAACTTCGCTTCACTCGGTTCGATACAATAAGTATTGTGTTCGAAAAAGTTCAAAATTTGTATCGCGCGATTCAGCAGTTAGCTACCAGTCTTTTAATTTACTGGCTGTATTTTTGTTAAAAATAGGTCTGCTAGCTGGCTTTATTGCCAAAATAAAGTTCAATGAAAACTTTGTAAATGGCGTCGAGCTACCACATAAAGGCAAATTACAAAAAAGATCCAGCGTTTCTTTTAAGCAACGTCTTATTAAACAATTCTTACATGACGACTTCTACACATGGACTTTTTAATAGTTTATTTCCATAAACTTCGTTAGGGAATATTTATATAATAGGTAATTCTGCTCAACAAACGGATTTATTTGTTAATCAGTGCACAGCATGCTGAGGGCTACGTTCATCGACGAAATAACAGACGTTAAAAATGTAATCAGCCCTTTACTAGTACAAAAATTCAATATAAACAGCAGATTTTGTCTTAATCATCTGTTATCCCGTCGGTAAAAATGGCACTGAGACAATCATATCGACGCCCCAGGAATAAAACGCAGTATCATATTCTTTGCGTGAAATCGCTGTTTACATAACAAATCTACACTTATCTTTTAAAACAATAATATCAAACAGAGATGCATCACTAACACAAATACTTAAACTTATTTGCTTTGCTATCTTGAACAAGCAATACGTTGCCACTAATTAAAAAGTTAACACCGTCTGTAATTTAAAAAAAAACTTAATTAAATTCCGCTCGTCTGTAACTGCTAATGGCTGTTTCACAACACTATGTTAATTACCAGCAAGTCTGTTCGGATAAAATAATGACTTTGATTGGTAGAGCGAGAGGCTTTGACTTCGTTACGATGGTGTAAACGTTTTTGAAAAAAGAAATTAATTAAACCACCTATTTGATCACACTGCCCTCCAATCCGCATTGGGTCAGCATTATGGATTACGTCATGTCTCGAAGAATACGCTGAACTGGTACTCTTTCCAGTAGTAATAATAAAAGACTGATGATTCAATTTCCTACTACATATCGAAATAGAGAGAGAAATGCTTTTTAATACAACTTTTGACGCCATTGATATCTCGGGTTTCAATCTATTTTATTCAGTTTAAAAGCCATCAAATAAACTAATTATTTTTATTAGTAAAGTAAGTACCTACCTAGTATTAGATCAGACAATTTTTTTTTGCAACAGTAACGATATTTCTAATGTTTCTCTATTCGCTTATGCTGGACACATTTCAGTGATTAAAAAATAAGGATTCTTTTAGTTTTTTTGTTAAACTTTGTGTTCTTGTTTTTCTCTTGTATAGTATAGTTTATTAAAAAAAAAAACATAGATACAGAGATGCACACAAACACAACTATGTGTAGGCTATACAAAAATTTTATCCGTGCGGGGATCGAACCCGCGGCACAAAGTGCACAAAGCCAATCGCTTGGCTACTTCAGCAACCGTGCCGCCAACGTATAAAATGCAATTGAAAATAAATAGCAGCTAACTAAGGAAAATATATTCAATTCATTTGAAGCTGCTTCCGCACCACATTACTCCAGTTCTGTAGATAAGCCAATGAAATTATCACACCATACCTGCATTATAACAAAAGAACAACATAGGCCTTAATGGCAATCTTTATACATCCATTCAACTATTTTGTAGAAGTAGTAAATTAATTTTTTCAACACACTTGCTCATAAAATGGCTCTAATTTCACCGCAATTAGGCACATAATGACACCTGTAATTAAACTGTGACTTTTTCTTTACTATTATTCACAAGTGAGTTATAGGTTTTTTTTTTAATTGGTTGAGTTGCTTTGTTTTAAAAAAAGTTTCGAAACAAAAAAAATTGTGTTCAATAGTACAAATAAATTAATGTACCTACCTATTGCTTGCTAGTTTCATGCAACTTCGTATTTAAATAGATAAATTTCAACTTGTACGTTTTTAATAAATACAACTTTCACTCAAATATAACTTTTGTTTTTTCTGTGATAAAGAAAACTTTGAATTACCCATTTTGTACGTGGCTAAAACGCTATCCGAGAAACGCCAAAAAAAAGAAACCTCATTCTTTTAGTCTATGGCTGATCCTGCACATTTAGATACTAATTGTTTCTCTAAATAAACTTTTTACTCACTAAATAAAATGGCTTTCTAATATTGTTTTCTTCACAAGTGTGTTGAAAAACGTCGTATGGTACACGTGTGTATTGATGATTACCGGCCTCGGCTCTCTTAAGACCCTCACCTAACGGCTCGGGTCTCAATGGCGCCTCAGCGGTAATCACCAACATTACACACTTGTACCATAATGTACTATTATCTTGATGCTGACCCAATAAATAATCTTAATAAAATAATGGTAATCGCAGACAGTGATGTGATTAATGATTAAACTTTGACAAAGTGAAATAGAAATAGAAATAGAAATAGAAATTTATTCGCAGGAACATGTGTTACAAAGTTCTTATAATAGTAGGCAGTACAATGTATTCCGCCTTTTCAAAGGCATGCAAATATTCGTTTCCACAATAATTATGGTAAACGTAGGCAAGTGAGTCCACAACAGAAACAATTAAACTCAAATCAAATACAGTAATAATCAGAATAATTATGAGTCAAAATTATAAACTTAATACCATTATGAAAATACAATATTATACAAATCAAAATCAAATGTCAAGAGGTAGGTAAAGGAGCAAAGTAAAATTATTCTATGTAATGTCAGTGAATTAAGATTAGATTAAAGATTAAATTTCCCTATAATTTTATGGTTTAGGAATTCATTAATATTATAAAAACACTTTTCAATCAACCACAGTTTTAGTTTGACTCTGAATTGCCGTAGAGGTAGTTCGCGAATGGTTTGAGGTATCATGTTATAGACTCTTATTGTCATGATTGAACAATTTTTACTAATAAAAGCACTTCGGCAACTATTCATCTTCAGCTTCGTTGGATCTCTATGTAAAAACCTATTATCTTCACTCGCTTTGGGAAACATGTTATTATGGTTTTTTACAAATATACCAATTTCAAAGATATATAGAGATACCAAAGTCATTACGTTTAGTTTCTTAAAAAGTGGTTTACATGTTTCTAGAGGTCCTACTCCGCATATAGCTCTTAAGCACTTTTTTTGAGCTATAAACGCTTTGTCCATGTTCGTCGAATTACCCCATAACAGTAGGCCATATCTCAAGACAGAGTTCACGTAACCGTGATACGCTGCAAGGGCTGCTCTTTCATTTGCTGTTTTACGTAATTGTCTCAATGCATATACAAACCTATTTATTTTTTTACATACCATGTCTACATGTAGTTTCCAGTTACAATGTTCATCTAATAGTATACCTAGAAACTTGATACTGCTATCTCTTTTAACGAGTTCTCCCGAATGGGTTATATTTAAATTAGGTGGTTTAAGTTTATAATTGGCAAATTGGACATATTTAGTCTTAGATATGTTTATTTCTAGATTGTTATCTCTAAGCCAATCCAGTACAGTCCCCAGGGTAGAGTTAACTACTTCTTCGTATTGTCTTTTTTTGTCTTCATCTGGTATTACAATAGATACATCATCAGCGAATAGTACACACTTCTGGTTGGTAACGTTTGGCAAGTCATTTATATATAATAGGAACAAGAGTGGTCCCAAGACACTGCCTTGCGGCACTCCTGCTCCATTCATTTCAAATGAGGATCTATAAGATGTAGACACTAATTTTTCATTAACACGGGATATTTCTACACACTGGGTTCTATTGCTAAGATAGCTACGCAACCAATCCTGAGCTGGGCCCCGAATTCCATACCGATCACATTTGTCAAGCAGTTTAGCATGGTTTACCAGGTCAAATGCTTTGCTCATGTCTAAAAAGAGAACAGTTACAGGCAGTTTTGTATCTACTTTTTGTGTTATGCTGCTAATGAGAGAAAATGAAGCTAGTGAAGGCTAAAATTATAAATTTTCGCCTTAGTCGGATAATTACTTTATTTTCTTAAATATACTAACGAACTTTGCTACTTCATTTGGAGAGTAATGAGTGGTTTTATTATTATCGTGTTTATTGAAAAATTATTACATCAAAGAAATTAAAAAATGGATATATTAATCAATATAAAATTAAAATAAAAGTCTCATAAGCGTTCTAGTCCATTGAAAAGCTTACAGACAAGAAAATGTGTTGTTATTGCTATGATTAAATACATAATGAACTTTTAATCAAATTAATCCAGCCCATTACTGTCTCACTGCTGGGCACGGGCCTCTTCACGGAATGAAAAGGGTTAGTCCACCACGCTGCTGGCCAGGTGCGGGTTGGCAGACTACACACACCACCGAGGACTTTATGAGGGCCTATCAGGTGTGCAGGTTTCCTCACGATGTTTTCCTTCACCGTTGCAAGTGATAATCAAATTGCGATCCGCACATAAATTCGAAAAGTCAGAGGTGCGGGCCGGGTTTCGAACTTAGACCCTCCTGCATGGAAGACAAGCGTTCAACCGCTAGGCTATCACTACTTACTCATGATCTTTTAATATTAATGCAATAATAGTATTATAAAAACCGGCCAAGTGCGAGAAAACATGTTTGTTGTATGGGAGCCCCCTTAAATATTTACTTTATTCTGTTGTTATAGCGGCAACAAAAATACAGCATCTGTGAAAATTTCAACTATCTAACTATCACGGTTCATGAGATACAGCCTGGTGACAGACAGACAAACGGACGGACGGACAACGGAGTCTTAGTAATAGGGTACCACTTTACCCTTTGGGTACGGAACCCTAAAAATTAAATGAATAATTTCATAATAAGTTAATAATTGATATTCATTATAAAATGTTAAATTAATTCGTGTTATATACATGTAAAAGGTAAAATTAATTCCTGAATTGACATATACCTGTGGATATACCTATTATTGACTTGTAATATATTATTACCAATAAATAATTATGTTTATCTGTTTATGAATTTGAAGACTCGTTGTGAACGAATAGATATTTCTTTATAATAACCTACATTACTTAATATTTTCCTCATACGAAAAACTGCATTATTTTACTTCTCATTTTGTTGTGTCGGCTTGAGCTCTTATGAAAAATATCATCATGTATCGTAAACGTTTTATTTTTGTTATTGTCCCGAGGTTTTACTTACCGTCAAACGTCATTTCAATCAATCTTATTCGTGTCAAATACACCGGTACCCTCAGTAAAGCGTTTTTGAAACCCCCATGTATGCTGAATTTTAAGTCAAGGTTTTTGTGGCATAAATATTATGTATTTCGAACTTTACGATTGTCATACAGGGTGCTTTTGATATAAAAGTACGATGCATTACGTATTCCTACAAATTTTAATATTTACTGCTTCGCACTAAAGCTGTTCCATGAATGCACAAAATAAATATTTTAATGTTTACTTTAAAGTAAACATGACAATATGAAATTATGTTGAGGTTTATACAAATATGTTGATGTTTATTTATTATTCACTCTTCATCAAATATTAGATTTCGAATAAACCGACATATTTAAATAGCAAACAATAAATAAATGTTCTTCCATTTATTTCGAGTCTTTCTCGTCTGTCCTCTAAAGAGCCGTTTAGTTGGTGTATGAAATTAAATTAGAGTGAGATCCAACGATTCTGATACAAATTGTTAAAGTAAGCAGCTCTCGCTATGCGAAGCACTTTTGTAGAAAAATAACCAAAAAATAACAATGTTTTAAAACCAATATAAATACAGTAATACTTATGGTAAAAAACACAATAATATAAATCATAATAATAACATAGGTATGATACTGATAGGTGCCTGTACTAGGATAAACCTGTGCCACAGGCGGCAGAAGTGCTTACGATAATGTACTTAAGAGGAACAAAGTTTTTAACAATAGCAATCTTAAAAGTAATATAATAATAGTAAGTAGTAAGTAATAATAATAGTAAGTAAAAGGAAATAATTAAAAAATATTGTTATTTCTTTTCTATTCCCTTACCTTAGTAAATAATTTTATTTCTTTTTTACTTATTTAAAATGCTACAAAGGCATTAATATCTTATTCTTCCGAATAAAAATGGATGCTTTAGACACATAGATACAAAAGCATCTTGTAAATTCTACTCGCATATACTTCTCAGCTTTGAGGGCGTGGTTGGCGCAGTTGCTAAGCGATTGGCTTTCTGCGCTACGTGCCGCGGGTTCGATCCTCGCACAGAACAAATATTTGTATGACCTACAGATAGTTGTTCTGGGTCTGGGTATGTGTGCATGTGAGATGTATGTTTGTAAACTGTACAATTTAATTTAATTTATGCGTGCATGAAACTGTCACATAGTTTAATTAGTGTTATTAAACTGTGCGGATATTTTAAATATTACATTACATTTTCGCGAAATGTACTAAAGTTAGTAGCTTTAATAAAATGCAAAGCAAACACTTTGTTTACGACAGTATACCGCGAACATTCATCAGATACATTAGGTTATTACATTAGCATGTACAATCGCAAACAAACAGAATATTCAACAAAAAGTTCTCCATGTTTCAATATTTTATGGACGAAACAATGTTGTGCACAAAATGAAAAAATTGGCCAAAACGTCCATTTGTGAAAACCATTGGTATCGGGAAATCAAATTCCAGTAGGTACCTATCTACCAATCGGCCAAACGTACAAATGACCAAAATTAATCAAAACTGCAACGTATAAAACGAACACAAAATCGAACCTGACCACTGTGTGATTGGAATTTATTTAAATTGGTCACGGAATGACTTTCATCAGGATTGCTAAAGCGCACACAGCTCAGTCTAAATTCTATTGTGATTAATTATTCTAATTATAAAGATAAAGATATTTTTATTTTGCAAACATGGGTAATACACAAAGCATGGTGGAATATAAAATAGTGGGTTCAGCCATGTTTTACCGGTAGGCGTGCAAAAACACAATGCAAGTGCAGTAACTGTACCAGTATACAGTAACACTAAGTGTAACAGTATAGTAACTGTAACCATTCTAATAGTATTACTATTTAAAATGTAGCTTAGATTGAGAGATATTTGAAACAAGTATAATACACCTTATTCTCTCTCTCTCTTCCCGACTGTCAATCCATACATCAATACACCTTATTATTACCCAATATTTAAACACTCCTAAAGTAAACTACTGCCGAAATTAATTAGAAGGTATCAGAATCAGATCCCTTAAGATCTGTAAAGGCTTCGATAAATCCTATCGTGGCTAATACAAATGGAGAAGCATTGTTAACTTGTATTATTTTCTCTGATCCCCTTTCGACTGCAGTAATTGTCTTCAAAGACTCTGTATCACGTAGCTCTATTAATATTATTCTAATTAATCCAATTTCCAATAATAATTAAATATTTTGTTTTGTTCTTCAAATGTTTTGTCAATTATTTATTCAAAGATCAAATCACTTTAAAATTGGAAATACATATTATTATTTAACCCTAAACTATTTATGAATCTATCTATTAAGGTTTTTAATCACTATTAATTACTCAAATGACTCAGTTCAATGACTGATTTTTAAATTTAAGCACGAGTTTTTTGTTTAAATTAAATTGAACTATAATTATTATCAACGGAAAGACGCACATAGGCAGGCTGCGTATACTCAACACACGCACACATCCACGCGTGGAGGGGTTGCGTGGTGACGTCACGGGAAAACGAGACAGCATATATTACCACGCCCAGGGGTGAGCGAGAGGGAATATAGGCCAAGAACCGACCTACCTTCTGCTGCTGATACAGTGGCGAGCCGAGCCACCTATAGCAGCTAGGGAGCTTGTAATAAGGTCGCTCACAAACGGTGTATAGCCTTCAAATTATACTATTCAAGTATTCACAATTTTTTATATGCTGATGAGGCGAATTGATAGAATAGAATTTATCTTTATTTCATGTAACCCAGATACAGACACTTATGAAATGTCAAGACAAGAAGAAGAAAGTTTTATGGAGAAGAACCGGAAACAAATTGCATGGGTATTGTTTGTTGTAAAATAATAGTTATTACAATCTTGATTAATACAATGTTGTGGTAAGAGCTCCGAGAATAATTTAATGAATAAGAATGCCATGGAGTCATGAGCTAACCAGTCACAGTTCACAAGTATGACGCGTGCATTAGCATCGCTAAGCTCAACCATAATGTAGGGAACTCAGTAATTATATTAATATGCATGGAAACTAAATAAATTATTCCTAAATCTAAAGATATAAATTCCGGGATAATCTATCGCTTGGTGCAAAAATTCTATCGAAGCTATCAATATACAAACAAAAGCTTTCATGCGTGCAACGTCGAGCTTTCCCTGAAATATAAACTGATTGTAAAAATTCATGCACGGTCGCTCGAAAAAATTCATTTTAAATTTACACTTCGCCAACTCTATTCATGAAGTTTTGAAGCTAGTTAAAGTAGAACGGCTTTCTACAAGATTTTTATTTGAATTTCAAAATCTTTCAGTTTCTAAAACTCATATTACCTATCATAAGATGGAAAAATTATGTATTGATTATAAACAGTTCCCAAGGCAATGCAGCAAATACTTTCAAATAATAGGGGACGGAAAATATTACCGCCATATTATTGTTTTACGACTTTTTAAGCTTTTATTTTTACTACACAAACTTTAACTATAGAAGCACACTCGGTGCGTGTTAGTGTATTTTTTAGTATAATTTGTGAATGCTTTTATTTTTAAATTCACTGGGAAGGTAGAGCTATGTCCAACAGTGCTCTGCTATAGGGTGATGATGATGATGATGATGAAAACGGGGCTTGTGAAAACGTAGATGATGTGCAGGCCGATTTTCTTTTATAAACAGAACCATGCCTAACCCGCTCGCAGTTCAACAATGTTCATTGCGCAGATTTTTTTAAACTTATCCGCATGTCGACTGAAACAACGTAATGAACACTGTTGAACTCGGCAAAATTAAAGCGATTCCGATTACGAGAGTCGAACGCTATAATTAGGGGGCTGGTCTGGCACAAGCATATGAAAGGTTGAAACACTACATAAAAATAGATTCCAACAAAAACGTTGCTTGGCAATCTTTCACAAATGCCATCTCAATTTAAATTACTGCGATTCAGTGATGACGTCATGCTCAGTTCTAAGTCATTTAACAGGACGACTTCAAGACATTTAAGAAACGGAAGTGAAATCCCAGAGGAACCCAGTTGACAATCGACTGTTTGGATATGCTAATGCAACGGTGCAACCGTCATTTGCAGGCGAAGCAGTCGTCGACTTGAATAGTTACAGAACTATGAGGTCTTATACATTTGAAATTGATAATTAAGCTAAGTAACTTTCGAAATTTAGATTTGGTATGTATATACTTTTATCCCAAAACAAAATAATCTATAGAGACTATGGTGTTCCAAACAGTTGTTGGAAAATTGAGCTTAATAATACTATTTATTGAACAAGAAAATAATTAATAATCGGTTCTTTCTTACTTGTATAATCTTCACACAACTCATGAAATAGTCATTTAAAAAATACAAAAAATCGTTTACCACATGTAAATTTGGTAAAAAGTAATTAATTTTATCAAAGACAGTTTTTAACATGATTTTCATATTTTTAAACAACGTTTGTCGTTAAAAAGACATGTGAAAATTGTTTACTAAATAAGACAATTATGAAAAATCTGAGTATACCTACATGTCTTTTTTTATAGATTTTTTAAATCTTATAGAAAACCTTGATAGATATCTGCGGGGGTAGAGACCAAAGACTTAAATCTGGTTGCGGGATTAGACTGAAACCTGCAACCTCCATGATACCATAACCAACGAGTTTTCCATTAATGATTTATCATTTAAATTATAGTGACTGCTGGACTAAGCTCTCTCCAAAAGGAAAAATATGCTTATGGTTAGATATCATAATTTGAAACTGTTGATGTAAACCTCTGCATGACGAATAAAGGACAGTTTTCCTGTAAAATTAACAGGCCTAAACCAACCACGAATTTTCTTCAACCCTTAAAAACACAACGATGTCCCCTTTCGAACTCACGTCCGCGTTAACATAATCTACAGCAATAAGCTATGGCATTACAAGTACTTATGTTATGTTACAAGTTTACTACCTACAAAACGTTAGTGGACGTCCCGAGAGAGTAGAGTTCCTAATCCAGACAAAACGTTTCAATTAAATGTACACGTTCGGCTATTTTAAAACTGTTTTTCGTTACGTACCTTATTAATACAATTCCAAATATTGAGTACTCAATTCGTTTATTTAGAAGTGGAGAACTTTATTCCGTAACTTATGTTACGATATTACAGAACGTTATTCAATATGAGCTGTAATTTCTAAACGGCTGAACAGATTTTCATGAAACATAGAATAGAATAGATCTTTATTTCATGTAAACCAAATACAGGCACTTATGAAATGTCGAGACTCTAGGTGCACGGTTCCAAATAGTAGATCCTATGGAGAAGAACTAATAAAAATAATAAAGAATAGCTAACATGATTCCCGATATCTCAGGAGATTGAAGTGTCCAATCCGGAGCTATTGGTGGACAAAACGATGAAGTATTATAGAACAAACTATATCATTCAGCGGTTTAGTAGGCATTTTAACATTTTTAAGTAACTTATGACACAAACCTCTTCAAAAACACAACTGTATTGTAATTTTCAGTGTATAACGTGTCAGTTTAATCTGCAACATTACAAGTATGTCATGTTACGAGTCTACTACAGACCGTTAGTGGACGTCCCGGGAGAGTTGAGTGTCCATTCCCGCACGATGGCGGACAAAACGTTTCAGGGTTAAACGTTCCACTATTTTAGAACAACCTGTTTTATTTAACGGTTTAGTTAGCGTTCTATGTTTATATTTTCGTATTCACATATTGTTAAAACTTACCATAGTATAATATCTTAGTTTATGGTTAACCCTAGTTGTTATGTGTATTTCATTTGTTTTAATATAAGACGGATAAATAATAAAATACAGTCAAGGCTGTAGTGATAAAAAAGTGATCAAGTGCAAGCCAATGCAAAATAAGAACACGGTGGTTTTTAACACGCTTTTATTAGCTTCACCTGTAACTAACTATGTAAGAAAATCTTGGAAGTTTTTGACCCACTTCCCGGTTTCCAATTGAGCTGAAATTTTGCATACACGTTCAGTTTGAATGACAAAAGCGTGTTCTATAGGTTTTTTTAAACTATAATATTTTTTTATTAATAGTAGGTATCGCGTTTAATCTTTAAATCTTACACTTCAAATTCGTAAGATCTAAATTTCAAATCCAATTGACACCAACATAATTATTATTACAAAAGCCTATAAATGGATGCATTTGCATTATAAAGATAAAAGGTTAATGAACGTGTTTTCATAAAATCCTGTTTATAAAGTCATGGCTTCGAATTCACCCGCGTTAAATATAAATGAAAATCATCCATTTATTATACGCTAAGGGTGTGATCCCACTGATCACAGTTGCTCTCACCTCCCCGTGGGCGAGGCCCAGTTCAGGAACAACATACAAGCAATACAGAAAACCCACTCCTATATGAAATCGCGACAAAAAATGTGGATAAACCATCTTGCTCGCTTACTCGCTTTAAACTATCTTGAACCACAAAAGAAGTTGACTTGTGATTACTAATGTGATGCCGACCTATGGCGGTTAAAATGCCTTGTGCTCATCGGAGCACAAGGCATAGCTAGCACAGTTTAAATTATGTAGTATATATATACTGTGTAGCTAGTGTGCTATTACCCTATTATTAAATTATCGAATTTCACTTAGGGTAATAGCACACTAGTAACTTTTTGCAGCAGAATCTCGCGTTTTGGCGTTCGTTATTCACTTTTTGTAAGCAAAAGGCAGCCAACAAAAGAGGAAACGCGCGATTTTTCTGCAAAAAGTAGCTAGTGTGCTGTGGCCCTTAGTGTTTCTTCCCTCCACATTGTTGTTATGGTGAATATGTTTCCTTTTAACAGCGCATCTTATTGTTACCTAGTTCATGGATATATTTGTATGTACTGGACCTTTTTTATACTTATTTTGTAGTAGGTATAAGGGTCACGTCAAACGAATAAAGCAACGAGGGCACGCTGATTTCATCTTTTTATGTTATTTTCTCCTTTCTCTAAAGCTAATTTTCATGTGGGAGTACTAACCAGTGCTTGTGTGACGATCTTATTACGTAGTCTTAATATAATGTATGTGTAACTTATTTAACCCAAGACCTCATATCTACATTCCAATTAGAATAGTAACTTAAAAGCATAATGCAATAACCAAAACTTAAGAATTTAACTATTATTTTTAAGTAAAAAGTGTTGAGTTTAGAATTATTTACTGCATTTAAAATTGAGTCTTATTACTTTGAAATTTACTTACAATACATAGAATCAATTATTAAAGTCGTAACGTCTGCACCAGCCTGTAAACATGTGAATTAAAGACTGTAAATTCTTATGGACGAAGCCATTCATACAGTCTGGTTTATTAAATGAAAAATCCAACAACATTTTGGACTGAACATGACGTTAACCATTCACATGAAACATCCGCAGTCAATAATAAACTGCTGATAATTTCGACATACTGTTTTAAATTCCGATTCAATAACTGCGAGATAATTCAATGTACTTCCAACCATGCACTACGTAATACGTTACATATTGTAATTAACTTAACGAACTAATTTCCACTCGAATACCTACATGATGTATTAATTGAAATACTATGCCAATGCTTGTATCCATCTGTAGGTATATTTAACTTCGAGTCCCAAACTCCTAACAGATTACCTACTTACCTGAGATAAAAGTAGTTATCTGACCCAAAACTTTAGATAGGTGCGGCACAGTTGACTCGCTAAACAAGTTTTTCTGGACTCGGAAAAGCTAAATTGGTGTTTCGCAACCGACTTTTGTCGGTATATACGTTTTTCGTGTTTGAACAAGAATTTCTCGGTTTATAGCCAAGGATAACGGGCTTTGTTACTAGCGGCACAATACGGGATAGGTCGCAGCCGAAGTGAGCAATTTATCGGCCTCTGTCAGGCCAACATCCCGCATGGGGCCCGTTGAAACCTAGTGAATAGGCGTGACCGCAATTAAAATATGGCCGACACAACACCCTTACAAAGGCCTTCGTGTGATAAATATGGAGTCCCTGCGGTTTTGGGACGTACGTTGTATTTCTTCAACTGTAACACGAATTACTTTACCTTTTTAGTGGCAATAATTTTATTAGGATGCCAAAATTCGTTTCGCAATTTCGTTCTTCATCGTAAAATATAATAGGCTAATATAATGAAGTTCGTAGGTTAAGGCTAGCAACTTGTTTTGAACCGCAACGTTAAACCCAATTACGGAGTGCAAAATGTTCTGTCTCGTACTTTTGTTGCAAGTATCTAGCTGTACTATATAACGAAAACAAACGAAAGAGATTGAGATATTATTAGGTAGGTATATTTTATTCTTCAAAGTAACTTTAGAATTCGCATTAATTTTGTGGATATAAATATATAACACATAATTCTTGGAGCGCTGTACATGTATTTCCAAAGCAATATCAACATGGATACTAAAGGAGCACGAATATATTTTATAATTTTACCTTTTATCGTTATCTGCCGTAAAACCCTGATTCCGATGCACTCGATTAACAAAGCTGCAAAGATAAAAACGATTTAGTAATCTGACTTATTTATGACTGTATTTTCAAAATTATCTATTTTAAAAAGACTAACGAATTAGCGGAAATAACCTATATAAGGCGTCGAACTGACATGGACGGGTCCTCCTGCCAAGCTTGTGGCCCCAGTGGGCTTAACTCAGGTTAGGGAGGTCGACACACGTCGTATAATCGTTGTGTGTCGGGTCGTTGAGTTCCCTTCATTATGGTTGAGCTTAGCGATGCTGACGCATCAGTCATGCTCGTGAACGGGCGCCGCCTGTCGGGCCTGGGTCAGCTTGTAACTGCCATAGCATTCTTATTTAAAGGCAAATCATTATTATTATCCTATTCGAATTTATTTTTATTCGCATTAAATTACATTATTCTCACAGCTCTTACCACAACATTGTACTAAGCAAGATTGTAATAGTTTCTTGCCGGTTCTTCTCCATAGGACCTACTATTTGGAACGGCGCACCTAGAGTCTCGACATTTCATATAGGTGCCTGTATTTGGTTTACATGAAATGAAGATCTATTCTATTATTAAAAATATATAAGGAAGGAAACTGGTACGCATTGAAAAATAAGAATCACTTAGTTGGAACTGCAGGAAAAGTTTCCGGCTTGATTCTGGGTATTAAAGAAAAATAAAATGGCTGGTCGACTTCCCCCGCAATTGAAACGGTTGGGACCCCATAGTGGGTCGGACCGCTACGGCTTACAAACTACTGTTGAGAGCGCCACTCTAAACATTTATACTGTATATTATTGTTACCCGTTGCTGCGGATCGAGGATTGGTTTCTAGGGGATTCTATCGTGTAGGCAATGAAACTTCCGACATGTGCATATATTTAGATAATAAAATATACACTTTTATACCTACTGAATAAAACTAACTTTTATATATTACCATATCCACTGAATAACGATACCAAACCATAAAGGCTTTTAAAGTATCAAAAGTAGGTATCTAGTAATTACAACATATTACTTTCGATGAATTTGAAACACGTATACTACCTACAGGTACCTTTTACAACGTCATCATAATCCGCTGTATAGTTAAGAAGTAGTTAGCGAACAAACAGACAGACGCGGCGGGCGACTTTACACATACTGTAGGTACTATGTAATTTAGTGAAGTTATAATCAATCAGCAATTAGGCTGTTCATTTAATATTATTTTCTTAACGTAAATTGAATTAGTTCAATGACCCTGAAACTGTACTTTTATGTATCAAGCCGACTAAGGGGTCCGCGCGAATTAATAGGTTTCCCTAAATTCTAATTGAAAATTGTCCATTAGCATTACTTGAATATAAACCGAATATTGGGAATTAGATTAGTAGATTGAAAGGGACGTCCCTTTTGTTAAAACATCTTTTCCGAGAAATATTGGATAAGGGTTTGTGTATTAAACAGTTCATTTATTATCATTCATCATTTATTTTATTAAACAGTTTTCATGTATCCTTGAACTTATTTATATCAATCAATTTCAATTCAATTCAATTTATTTCCATAAATATCAAACATTAACACAAAGAACAAATTAATATATGTATAGATTATTTGATCTTAACTAATATAAGGTCCTATCTTAATCGGGGTTATTGTACTCATCATTATGAGAATCTTTTACTATGGGACCAACCATGAAATTGCAAAAAAAAACTGCTTTTCCATACAAATAATTAAATATTACTCGACTTAATGCATGGAACAGCAGATTTTGTGTATTTATTTAGGTACATTTTTGCCCCTGAAATTGACTATAATCCCTCTCGGTCTGACGCAGGGAAACAGTACCGGACTATTAATTAGCCAAAGAATCATTTTATGGTCGGTACTCATAGAAATAATAAGTAGGTACTCCCCTACAACTAGTATTAAGTCTATGTTGGTACTCAATTTTCTGTCGGACACTTGTAAAAAGTGTCTTTATGGTTTTTATCCAGGCTGTCAAACGATAAAGCCATGAATTCTCAACGGTTTGGGACAGGCAGTCCCAATTACAACGTTAAAATCCTGTGTCAACCAACCATGGGACAAATTGTCCCATCAACCCCAAGTAGCATGGGATAATTATTATACCATCCGTTCTGAAAGGGTTATACATTACACAGGGTGTAACTGCCCCACCACAGATAAACCTGCGTTTTCGTTAGTGATTTAAGTGTATAATATAATTATTAAATAAATTAAATTTAAAAAAAAACAAAAATCGTGTAAACCCCCCTTATACCACGCGTTCTACTGCTTATTATTAACAATTTTTACTATGGGACCAAACATGAAATCGTGAAAAAGAAAATGAGTTGATCCATACAAATAAATCAATATTACTCGACTGAAATTAAATAAAAAATAAAAAATCTGTTATTCCAACAGATTTTTTATTTTTTATTTGGGATCATTAACTGTTACACATTACAGTATTATTGTGAGTATTATACAGGATTTGAAGTTATAGAGTTAGTAAGAGTTTAATCAACGACAATTTCCTCATATTATTAAGTTGTTCTTATTAAGCAATTCAGCGCGTGGTTTAAGGCATTTACACGATTTTTGTTACATTCTGTATAATACCAGAAATGAATTATTCCGGAATTACTGGTGGTCATAAAAAAGCGGTATTTTATACATTGTATAGCGTACATATGTAGCGCTGGTTTATTAAGGAGATAAGCAGAACTGTCGTGTATGTGTTCGGTGATGGTTCCTCCTCGATGATCCACCAAGCGTCGCGGTTACGCAGCCGCGTGCACGTCGTGCAATCGATGACGATGATGATACTGCATGGGAAAATATTATATCGACAGGTTTGATAGGATTAGTATATTATATTTAATCAATAAGCTTGTATCTAATCCACCTGTGTTTTCTGTTCCAGGTATGACGAACTCAACTGATTACAGCAAAGCCAAACGGTTTAGTAAGTAAATCTCCTCCCGATATAGGTTTTGTGGATTTTCCCGCCATAAATGGATTTCATATCGTTCTTCGAACGAAATTACAGCTCAAGGATTTTACATCTGACCTGAGCGCAGGAAATTCCACTTTACGATCTTAACTCAAATTCAAACATCATCTAGGTCTTGTACAAATTGCTTGGTAAGCAGAACTAACTACATAAATTTTACTTGAGAACAGTTCTTAGACGGATCTAACGAAGTTTGCAACGAGAACGACTCTTGGATTGTATTTATTTAACTCTGGTTACTTACTTTGATTTAATTTCAAAAGAGACGGGTTGCACTTTGGAGAATTTTTAGTTGTCAATTTTATTAATGAGTTCTCATCTTAATGGAATCTCGTCGACTTCTAGTAAGCACAATTAATTCAACAAGGCCATCTGATTTAACTATCTGCATGAGTATGACGTTGCTTCTACTGTCATGAAGGTCTATTGTTTTGAATTAGGACCCAGAATGATTAAGAACGGACATTGGAATACAGAATACGTTTCTAAAACATTCATTACGTAACCAGATTCGGACACTAGAATTTTTCCTTCCGTTCGCGTCACAACAACAGCGCTTTTACTTCGTTACCGAAAATTTATCTAAAATAAGAAATCTTCCATTCTTCAGTTCAACCCTTCCATTGTTAAAGAATGTCATTAGGCAGCCTGTGAATATTTCTAAAGCGAAAATTGCTCCAAATTGAATGGCCGTGGAGGCTATGTTGCGACGGTTGTGCTACTATACCGAACTTTATTAGGTACGTAAACATTTTGTACCGTAATTGGTTTACGTTTTTATGGATTCCGATTCGATTTCTATAGTACTACAGGGTTATTTTTATTACGTTTCCTGCTGTACAAGTCTCCTCGCCTTAATGCGTCCACTTACCTAAAAACTCAAAAAGTGTTACCTACCTATGTCTTTTGTTTTTGATTTCTTTTTAATAGACCTAAATCGACAGAATTAAATACTTTTACTTACCATACTAGCTAAAATAAGATTTTTGTTCCCGATAAAAGATTTCTAACGAGTCATGTCAAATCTAAAATTAAAATTAACTTTTTAACCAGTCATTAAGAATAACTAACTATCAATGTGCGATGAAGTACGGAACTTTTCATACATCTTTCGGAGTTAAAAACTCGCACCTTATTTCTGCGAGAGTTATAATATCAACAGCATTTTCTCCAGTGTATAATTTAGTAAGTTTAATTAGCGTTAAAGGGCGCAACTTTATCGCCTCCCTATAACTGCTCGAGCCTACCCGCGGATGTACTGAACAAGCTGACATATTAATTTTGAGTTAACGAGCTCCGGCGCACTTAACTGGAAGTGTAACAGAAATATTTATGGAATAACAATTGCGAACGAGTTTCATTTCTATGTTGACCTTAAAGGAATGTTTACACAAGCCATTTCCTTTTAAGAATGAAATAAAAGCGTCCTAGAACGCCAATTTTTTAAAATAAAATATCTGGAATTTACGGAAATTCCCTATGACCATTAAACTCAAACGCAATTATTTTTGTATCTAAGTTTATTTCAATTTCGTAACTATCAAGAAATTAGTTATCCTCATGGAGGTACCTACCTAAGATCTACAGATAATATTCTGTATATTGCTCTGTTTATCCTCTGTTTGTCTTACTTAAATTTTATGGTACGTGCCTTTAGCTTCTCTGCACCACCCTATGGTTGACTACTAGAGAATACCTAAGGCATTACGTCCGCCAATGTACATTTTTATAATGGCATAAAGTTTTATATATAAACTATAGGTAACTGCTTAACCAAATTGGCTCTATACAGGATGACTGGTTGACCGAGGGAGATATAGAAAGAGAGTATTGTACTTATAATTATGAACAACTTTTACTTTGGGATAAACCATGAATAGTTAGTTGTTCATAATGATGAGTAGGGTACCTACAATACCCTCCTTAAATATCTCCCTCGTTCAAACAAGCACCCTGTATAACAATGTTAAACATAAAACTGTTCTGCAAATCTATATTTTGCTATAAACAGCTCATTCACTATGTAATATCGCTGAAATCGTCCTGATTATAAGATAAACGTTATCTCAAGTAGACATTCCAGACTACCATTTTGAACATGAATCTGATAATTAATTAAAATGATTGATTCATTACGTGTCGGAATTACTTACTAAGCTGGTTGGCTAATCCTTTGTAGACACGCCTTTCAACCATTGAGAATCAACGTGGCTGACTGCCCAGGATGCGCAGGTGGCTCTTTTTTGGACGATAAAATAGACACGAATTTAAAATTAAAAAGACGAATTATTTCCGACAATTTTTACTTACTAGTGTTCGCTCAGGTCGAAATTCAACCATAATATTTTAATGCTAGCCTCCCTACAGTTATCACCTATACCTAATCTACAAAATTCCCTGAGACATAATTTACGCTCTCCATTTATAAGAAATGCACGTACCATTATGCACGTAAATTTTAAACAGCTCTGTCGTCTATGTAAATGCATCGTGCAACTCTTCCCGATGCGGACGGCTCTGAACCATTTACTCCGAAAACATTATTCCTGCTTTAACGCCATTTAGCTTTTATGGATATAACACTATGCTGATCCCGGAATTATAGAAGGACATTGAATAAATCTCGTCACGATGTTTATAGCGCGCTGTAAACGTTATTGAACGTAAACTGCTTATTTTGTGGCATTGAGGTACAATTCTGTCAGTTTAACCTTCACGTTAACCTCTTAATACCTGGCCATAGTAGACTTGATACTTTTAGCATCGCGACTAGCGATATAGTCGCTTTTCGGAAGCTCGATACAGCGACTGAACGCTACACTCCGCACACATTCAGTCGCAGCGATTGATTGGCTTTGGCGTGTTATCTCCCCGCACGCACAACCCTCGCTTTACCTCTCCGCCAGATGCAGCGACTCGCCAAAACGCGATGCAGCATCGATGCAATCGCAAAATGGCTAGTCGCCGATGCTAAAAGTATTGAACTTGTCATGTTTTAACACTGATTACATTTATAGGTACCTATCCTTGTCATTTCTATGCCAATGAATAGTGATGGGAATAAACTTATGTTCTAGTTTAGTTAAATAACGTTTAATCATTGTTTATGAATAAGGTGGTCAATGTAAAGATACCTTAAAAGATACAGAAATGTGTGCTAAAAAGATAAAGCAACATAATTTAGTATGATTACATCTAAATATTTAAGCTTCCCGTCGAGATCGCAAATTACCAACAAACAATTAATTATTGTATAACAGAATTAGTACGATCCTTGTGCGATTCCTTTTCCATATTTGTTATTTTGTGTAAAAATAAAGTATATTCTCCAGGACCAACCCACTTGGAACCGTGCACCTAGAATCACGACATTTTGAAAGTGCCTGCAAAGGCCCAGTTGAAATAAAAACTTTTGACTTTGACTTATATTATAATCCTATGCTATTTTAAAATAGCACAAAAACTAACTGACGTTTTTAGGTAATTTGAGTTAGTGATGTCAAGCTCATTACGGATTTTTTATAATTTTTTCCATCTAACCGCCGTGGTTCTATCTAATCAATTATTGCACTATTCAAACATTAAAATTTAATTTAGTAGGTTTTGTCGGCAATATATGACAACATCCCCAAAATCAGTCTTCATATCTGTTGCAACATATCTTCGGCTCTTGACTAGCCCGTAAATTCTAGTTCTTTTACTGTAGCAGATGTTAAAACTTATTGTTAATTTATACACCGATATAATAAAATTGTTATTTGATTACATTAGTAAATCCTAACATGATTATAAAATGATATAATATTATCTAGAATTTAATCTAACGAGTAATACAAACCGGATAACCCGTCAGATGGTAAGTTAACGTGGTTATACACATCCGTAGCTCCGCCTTCGGTTACTAACCGGGTAAAGGGTTGAATAAATTTCCAGGCGTAGCTAACTTTTGGGATAACATCTTCGGGCCGCGGTCGCTTTACACGAATAATATGAGAACAGCGCCCCATTTGTGATGCTACGAAAGATATTCCGAGGGCTAATAAGTAAGTTTGTACCTACATATTTCTCCTACAACGAGTAATAAGCCTGATAGTATTCATTTTAATATTTATCATTTGGAGCCATTAGGGCCATGTTCACCTATTCAATTCAATTTATTTCATTTCATTTATAGGTAACAGATGTTTAAAATGAAATCAACCGATTACCCATACAAAAAATTAAAGCGGCTTATTTTCGTCTTATAGTTTGTTATGATTTCGGTGAACTTGGGCCTTACTACTGTTTTCATTAACCTCTTAACCACCGAATTTTCATCATTGTCTAACAAATCAACCTGTCGGAGACAATAGAAACTTGCCTCTTTAAAATAGATTGTATAGTACTTCTAGTGCCCGTAGTCAGCACTCTGTGCCAACGGTTCTGTAACCGCAGAGTCGGACTTCTCCATAATGACGACACTATATCCCAGTATTAAAGCAAACCCAAGCTCGAAATCTAGAATCATAGCCACGCAAGTCAGTCTGTGCAAGCCACAAGAATGAAGAGATGACTACAGAAAGAACGGATTGCCTGTGGGAAGTCACAATATTTAAAACGCGAGTCCCTGTATTATTATTAATACAACCAACTACATCTATACTAATATTATAAAGAAGTTTGTTTGTTTGTATGTAGGGGGAAATCTCAGGAACTACTGAATCGATAAAAAAAATATTTAGCTAATAGAAATCTACACTATCCCCGAGTGATATAGGCTATTTTTTTTTAATATTATATTTTTCATAAAAATAAAACTTACGGGTGAAACCGTGGGCAGCAGCTAGTCAATTTTAACATTGTTGATTCGCTCAGATGCTGAATCTTCAGTTTTAATGAAACCACAATGTACAATGTCAATAAAGTATTTTCATTGAGGTAGATCTGAGTATGAATCCACTTAAATATGAATCCTTTGAGCTGCGTCGTTCGTTTCCGTTCCAGTTGAGGTTTTGATTAATAAATCTTTTCAGCTACAGTTGCTATGCAATACGGATTCGTATTTGAAAATCAAATGAATAGGTTCTCTAACATTCAAAATGGTAGAGACGAAAATTGTTCTGAAAATCCATTGAATATTAAAATTTTACAGTTGTTCAAAATTAATTAATTTAATAGTACGACATTCGTTTTTTTTATATTATTGTCTGCTTTGTGAACATTGGGGTGAGTTTGTCTGCTTCCTGATCTGTGTACGTTTGTACGTACCGAACGCGATATGCAGATCTCCCAGGAAGCACTCATTGAACTAAAAGCGCTCGGTAAACAATCTGTACCGAATCGTGTACAGTGCGTACCGAGAATACATATATCGCGCCGAAAAATCAGGAAGTGGCCTTACAGTCAAGAACCTATGAAGTATTATTTTAACCACAATGCATACCTAATTACCTATGTATCAACTATAACTGTGTACACATCCCTATGTACTATTTGTTAGTTTAACAATCTTCTAATAAGTAATGAAATAACAATATATCGCCACATGTTATGATCAAACACAACATATTAATGTGTGTACAATATTATTATGTTTCAATAGAACCTTGAAATAATTGAATACCATACATCCGTTCATCCGAAGGATGTTTCAAAGATAAACACATGAAGAGGTTGGGGAGGGTAATAGAAGTATATATATCCTTTATTGTACACCAGTAAAACATATATACACATATAGGACTTGCACGAACATAGATTATACAATGGGTGGCCTTATCGCGCATGGCGATCAGCGAGTATCAGTTTTGTGAACAACAAACGGTTTTTATTCTCTCTCCAAAAAATCTTATAATAAAGGATATACCTACAGGTACTCTTACGTTTGATATCTTCCAGAATAGCTAACAAAACAAAGACTTACCGTAAATTCTTACGTGCGAGCGTAGTTCAATCATGTATGCCTTTCTTGATGTACGTGTAAAAGGAAAGCTCTGTAGCTCAGAGCTCGGGCGGTATCTACAAATCTTGCGCTGGCACTGCTTATAGTTCTACTTTCAGTAAAAGGTGAAAATGTGAATAATGAAAACCGTGTAGAGACATTTCTTACCAAGTTTATCATTCTTTTTGTATAGCAAAAGAATTTGTGTGCCATTTCTTTGGAAAATGGGTGAAGAAACACTAAAATTATACATAAGAACTGTTAACGATATTGATATTCTTATTAAAATAGATGCATTTCGAAATTTAATAATGATAAAATATAAAAGCTACGAATAAATTCAGAGTACAAAATCAAATTAATATTGGGGGTCGAACAAAACGCTGACTGTGCGTTCAGGAAGCCAATATCAAACGCAATATATTTTTATTGAATTTTAAAGAGCTCCAAACATCGATATCGAATAATATGAACTGATTTCAATGTTTTCAGGTTTTATATGATAATATCTAATACTGTTTTGTACAGCATTTGATTTCAATACAACATGAAGTTCCTTATCCAAATAACTTAGATTATTGATTGGTTTCCACCAATCATTAATCTAAGCCAAATATTTATATTTTCTTAAGTTTTCGCACGCGCTCTCTTATTTCTTTGAAATACTCTTGTTAATTTCGGGCAAGTAATATAAAATATCTAACATTAATGTGCCATAAATTCAACAAAAGTGAGAATATATTATAAGTTCAGTTATTACTCAGAATATGCGAGTTATTTTTCTCGTATCTGTGCCATAAAACTTTAAAAACTGCCCGCTCTGCTCGTCATGTTTCACGGTTTCTGAGCGCATTATCAGTACTCACTCGCCGAATAACATTTTATGCATAAACTAGACGCGATGCGGGCTTCAAGCTCGGTACATATTTTATGAACGCTTCGTTTACACAGAATATTTGATGACAACACTGTTTTATGTGAATACGAAATAAGAACAGATAAACCTACATTACATCACATCACATTTTATAAAATAATTAGCCACAACATTACAAGTAGCTATGCTAACCTTTTATACTTGAATGCAATTCCAGCCACTTTCAACGTTACTTTAGTAACACCCGGGTGCTTAGAAGAATATATGGAAGTACTTAACTAGAGCTGAACGTTTATGCCGCCCAGCTCGTTCATTGAGACAAATGGCTACAAAGCCGGTGCCATCCACTCCGCCACATCGTCCTTTGTTTAGATGGGACCCTAATTAACGAAAACTCTTTGAAGAGTGCTACAAAAACTTTACCTCAGTGGCCGCCTGCTCCGTCTGTGCCCTTTAATTAAAGCGAACCTCTCGCAAGCCCAACTGATTGGCAGCGCGATGTTAAATCGATAACGGGGACGATTATGAAAGTCAGGCATTAAAATTAAAATTATACTCCGACTCTGCGGAATGATGACCGAGCCTGAAATGTGCAAAATTATCACTAATTGGTCGCCCGTTTTAGACGGCTATTTTCGGATATTTCATCCAAATATAAGATTGGAATGTTTAATTCAAAGTAAATTGTATTTTTATACGATTACTCTTGACATTTCGTGGAATTCTATAATGGGCCTATATTGCTGCCTTGGGGGAATAAGGTTATAATGGTATAACAGTGTCGGCGTGTCGTTGTGGGGATTATTATTATTATTGCTCATGAACGCAGATGATGTTCTTAGAGGCTTCGCTCACGTGTCACCGATATAATTCAATAGTAGGTAGTTATGTTTACTCTAGGGAATCGATCGACACACAGCATCGAAGGCTTACGGCAGATATGAGATTGCTTGTTATTGTATATTCAGAATGCGCCCAGAGTGGATTAACAGAGTCGACGATAATGGTAGTCAATTATAATTGAAATATTTTAGCTGTTCTATAAGTTCGCTATACAAATAAGTAAGTTTATACAAAATTCGTGTTATATATTCATGTTTCCTGAACTCGGAAAAATGTATCAAATGACATAAGCAGATCTTATCGAGCAATTCAACTATGCCTTCATATGAGTAGAATGTAATATCTACTTTGTAAAATCTTTAACTACTAACACACCAAAGGGACGAACTATAACTTGTACGCAATAATATTAGCGAGATGAAGCAATTTTACGCATCTCAAGCCACGTCGTCGAGCGTGTTCGCCGCAAAAGTTTACTTATCTCCCCGCGTATTACACTCGTTGTCTTACACAAAGAAAATTACAGCCTCCGGGCCTTGTTGCCTGTAACGCTTGTATTAATGTTTACTTTTGTATTTTGAACTTGATGAACAGCTAGAATTTCCGGCGAGTTTAATATTTGAAGTGAAGTTCAAACATTCTGTCAAAGTTTACCAAATAACCAATCTATTTGAATATTATTAAACTTATGACGTAAATTAAACAGGCCTTTGTTATTCAATAACAACCCAGTTATGGGTTGGCTATTGATAATAGAGGAAATGCTCAATCATTTATGGGACATTAAAACTAGGCACTGATTTCATTCAGCAGGACGACCCAATGTTTATTTAATGTTCCAATAAAAACGCCCAACGGCTGTCATAAAAACAACTTTATTATTTCAAATTAATTATTTTTATTTGAACTTAAAATACAGTTATTGCGACGATTTATTTTAAACTCTTTGTAATGAAATTGACGAATGAATGATTTGTAAAGAGAAACAAAGAGATACATAACCAGCGTAACTGGATTTTAGATGAAGATCTTTTCTTATGCTTCGGCAGACAGTTTGGTCCTGACAAACTCGTCATTCTTACAGTGCACTGCGATTATCATAATAAAATTTCAAAATACATATGGGGAAAAACATATTATAATAATATAATTATAGACAAGCACCTAAATATACACGCTTACCTAATTATATATTAAGGTGCTTGTATAAATATATAATTAGGTAAGCGTGTTTAATGCCCGTTAGTCAATAATTCGATATAAAAAAAACAAAAACCGACATAATAATCCCCCAAAAGCTGTCACTACATTTTTAACGCAATACATACAAAAACGACTACCTATCTTCATATTAAATCGGTACATCTCATGAATAAAGATCTCATTGTACATGTTTGTTCACCGCGGACTGACAGCATCGTTATACCGAGGCGACAGGGACTGTTACAGACATAATTCTCGAGGCAACACGGCAGACCGATGACGTCAATGTTCATAGATGATATTCCAATTTGGCGGGACATATTTGACGCTTCACACAGACAGTTGCTGCCTCACCGATCCAACTTGCCTAAGCAATTTGCGGTACGGGATTTTGACGAAAAATATTTTGTTGGTCAACGCTTTGTTTTTGACGTGTTATTATTTTTTACATTTAATTCCTTATTTTTTTATTTATTTTTTACTATATACATAGGAACTTTGCTTACTTATCATCTATAAACTGCTTTTCTACAGCAAAATACATTACTAGTTCGAAATAGGTTTAGTTACTCTTCACGGAACAAAAAAGATTGGATGCTATATTTTTTCAGGATCCTATCTCCCGCTTCCCGTAGAGATTGTAGATACAGTCGCGTGCACTGAAATGTATGCATAGAACAAAATTTAAAGAAAGGACATTTTAGAAGAAGCAGGTATTTTAACGTTTTAAAGTGTCGAAAAGCAGACATTAGTATTATTCTCAGCCACAGGTGTTCGCTCGTTAGCTAATGAGATAAAATGTTGTCAACAGATTGTCCGCACACTTTGGTGGAAATGTTTTAATCGTTACTGTGTCTGTGGCTCCAACCGCTTCAAAACTTAATTATTTCAAGATACAGTCTACTCAACTTTATCGTATTCCATTCTGCGGTTGCGGCGGTATTAAGTAACAAACGTATCCCTAAACTTTCGCATTTACAACATTAGTGTCATTAACCAGATTTCAGTCGATACTTTCTGAAAAAGCACGGGGTTATCGCGATATGTCCATAGTCCATGCCAGTGTACACTCACGTGAGCCTACAACTCACCCTGCGACACTAATGTGTGTAATATTTTCCCCTTCTGCTCTAGCGCGGACTCGCCAGATTATGGTGTACTCCCGCCTAAAAGGAATGCGCCACATGAATTTTCTTTAGTGGCGTTTATGTTTTTGTTACCTTTTGGACAAATTATGTTTTAAAGTAAGTTTATACGGATGATTTTTAAGGTGGATTGTATGTTTTAAATAAATTTATATAGGTGCAGCATTTTTATGCTGGATTGTTAATGTGATTGGCGCTGTGGACTAAACCATATGACGTATAAATTATTTAAAAAAAATAAGTATCGTATAAAGGTCGAAGAAGGTAAGGTATAGAGGTCGAGGGGCTCGTAGCTACATAGCTACCGCGCAGATCAGTCGATCAGCGAGGTTAAGCTGCGGTTGCCGCGGTCAGTCCGTGGATGGGTGACCATTTCTTCGAACAACGAGACCCCTCCGTGCCTCGGATAGCACGTTAAGCAGTTGGTCCCGGTTGTCATACGAATACCTTTGACAGTCGTTACGGGAGTCAGCAACCCAAAAAAAGTCTGACAACCGGTCTAACCTTAGGGTATCAGTGTCTCCCAGTAATTGGGTGGCGGAGGTCAGATGGCAGTCGCTCTGTATAAAATACTGTTACTCAGCCGCATCTGGTTAGACTGGGAGCCGACCCCAACGTAGTTGGGATACAGGCCAGGCAGATGATGATCGTATAAAGGTGCTATTCATAATAATACTAGCTATTCCTGCGACACCGTCCGCGTGGACTTCTTCGAAAACCGAGTTATTTTTCGGGATAAAAAGTAGGTATTTTATGTCTTTGCCCAAGTTGTATTCCAAAGATTAATTAACAAACATCCGAACAAACATTTACATATAAAAACTAGTAGGATAGGATTTTCCAGATAATAATATGTATCTACCTACCTAAGCATTTAAAGTGCTGAGCTGGCTGAAAATTGGATTTACGTGTATATATCATACATCGATAATCCATCAATATTTTAACCACGATAAGGAAATACGTGACAGATTTAAGTGTAATTATCAGAATAATAAACCATAACGAAAATTATGATATGTTAACTGCATTTTTTTATTGGTTATACCAAACCAAATGTATGTCAATTCTAAGACTGTATTTTTAGTTATGATTGGATAAAATTGAGAGCAAATACAAATTAACCATCATGATTTCTTATAAACTAAAACGTCTGATTAAATTCAAACCCTTTATAGAAAAGCAATAAAAAAGGCATATAAATATAAATATATATATATAGAATTTCATTTAAATAAATGTATTTCTTGATATTTCTACAACACATACATTTAAAAATTGTAATGGCAGAATGTATGAAAACTACTAATTAGAATTTATATTTTCGAGAAACTAGTAAAATGTGCAATATAAACTGTGCCAGATATGCAGAGCCTTTTATGAGCTCACCAATCTCGTGATTTTGATCCACGAGTTCGTGTGTTGAATTTAAATTGGCAAAGTTTTTATATCTACGCTCAAAATTTTATTCATTCGCAAGTGTCATCTAGGGATGAATCCATATAACAACTCGTAATATTATCACTGTATATACAAGGTCCTACCTTTCTGGGTCTCTTAAAAGGGTTATTGTACTCATCATTATGAACAACTTTTATTAAGGGACCAACCCTGAAATCGTTATAAAAATATATGTATGGAATAGCAGTATTTTTTTTTCACGATATCATTTTCTGTCCCATAGGAAAAGTTATTCATAATGCTACAATAAGCCCATAAAGGAATCGGTACTAAGAAGTTAGGACCTTAAATATAGCCCAGTGCGTATTAATTCGTTTACTGGAAAGCGCTATTTATATGCATATTTCGAACAACATTTTCCGGCTATCCGAGCATGTGAGTAAATATTATATTTTAATTGACTTTCAGGAACGGTTTAATTATGCAACGTTACACGGCACGTAACTTTTATGCAGCATGAATAATAGCTGAATATTATGAAATTCAGTGGGTTATTAAAATATTTATTAGATTGTGCACGTTTATCCGTTAACTAATTCTTTTGGCGTCATTCCACCATGCGTCCGAGTCCAATTTGCGACTAAAAAGCGTTCACTTTACTGTAAACAAATATATATGAAAAAAAATCATACGTATTTGTTTCTATAACATTCAGTATTGGCACACATATGTATTGGCACAAAAAGCAACGCTCCAGTTCCTATCTAACTCGATACAAAAAGCAATTTCGCCATCGATTCGCTCTCAGAGAGAAGGTAAAATAAATAATTCAATACACAAGATACTTATGTATCCAGCAAAAAAGTTTTTTGCGGGTCTTAAATTAGCTTAAGTGGTCTTTTTAGAGTCTCGGCCGGATTACGAAGGCCCAAACGGCTGAGTAGATTAGTTCAGGCTTGGCAAAAAAAGTCCATTTACCCAAATGTACGTACCTGTGTTTGTTTATATTAAAATCCGTGTAATGACTAGAGCTTCATTTTCTTAATTATTTGCAGTTTGAAAAGTCAAGGTAACGAATATAATGTAAGTATTGTAAAATTAACTCATTCCTGTTGCCCATAATATATGCAGGACCAAGACCGATTTAGGGCAACAGTTTCAAAGCAAAAGTATACATAGAAACATTTAGTTTAAAAGTAATTGATTAAGTCTATGTATAGGTACATTAGGTACCTACGTACGTATTAGTCTACGGTTTATTTTACCTCATGTAGGTACAGTAAATCATTGACGACACGGTTGGCGCAGTGGCTAAGCAATTAGCTTTCTGCGCTACGTGCCGCGGGTTCGATCCCCGCACGGAACAAATATTTGTATGATCTACAGATAGTTGTTTCGGGTCTGGTCGTGTGTGCATGTGACATGTATGTTTGTAAACTGTACCCTCGATACAGGAGAAATCCTAGTGACGGGCAATGTTTTTTAAAAAAAGAAAGAAAGAAGTAAATTATCTAAGTACTAATAACTCAAGTGGCTTAAAGCTGTTTCCGATACTACTCATAAACAATAAACGAAAGACACGGTAAGGTAATCACATTATGCATAAATATACATATAGAGTAAGTATATGAGTAAACAGCATTACGTAAATAGAGATTTATTCCGTCCACTCAACCCCGATATGAACTCCATGTCGACAAACAAATTGGGCGTAAAGGGAACCGACTTAACCCATCAATGACAAAGTTAATTCTATAGAGACTCACGTGGTCAACATGTTGGCGATTACGTATATAATCTGCTTCGTGGCCGTGAATAACTTTGCTTACAAATAATCAGTGATTAAGAAATAATTATCAATGTTATTTCGTTTGACTGTATCAATTAATTGATACAAAAAAGCCACCTGTCGCAGGCTTGAAGTAATTACGGTTCATTAACCGCTTGTGCATTCTAAATCTATGGCATTAATTATAACGCTAATAATCAATGATTAAGAAATAATTATCATATTATTATACGTTACCCACACTACTAATTATGCCTATATCGTGGTTACGTTTGCAAATACAAATCTTCACATACACAAACATCCAGACACGGAACAACTATCTGTAGGCCATACAAATATTATCTCCGTGCGTAAATCAAACCTGTGATCGCTCAACCACTGCGCCAACGTAGTATTACATGTACTCTGTGGCGCCAACCGTGCTGTCATTACACTTGACTTCATCAATTAATTGCGACGACGAGCGCCATCTGTCACGTTAGGTTAGAACTAGAACGGTGCATTAAAACTTTATAGAAGTAATCAGTGATTAAGAAATAATTATCACTTATTACATTAGACTTTATCGATTAATTGCGACATCTAGCGCCACCTGTCGGGTTAGACTTGAACTATATTACATTTATCTGACTTATCACTTAAGATAATAATTGCCAGCGTCTGCATTGATAGGGTTATCTAATATTAATAATATCTATATCTACAGTGTCTGGTTGAACGTTGGACATATTGTAGGCGGGTATTGTACTCAGGTGTTCCATACATTTAGTCGAGTATAGAGTAGAGAGTGTAGAGTAGTAGTAGTATTGAATTATTTGTCAAGTCAAGTCAAGTCAAGTCAAAGATTTTTATTTCAACTGGGCCTTTGCAGGCACTTTCAAAACGTCGTGATTCTAGGCGCACGGTTCCAAGTGGGTTGGTCCTGGAGAAGATACCGGCAAGAAACTCCATGGATACTCTTTTCATAAATCAAGCTTAGGTACTACACAACAAATGTGGGGCCGCAGGGGCGGCCCCGGCTAAAATTCGACCTCAATTTACACAATATTACAATAAAAAAAAAGAACAGCAAAGATCATAAGTACCACTATAATATTATAATTATACAATACTAGTAGGTGCGTACTTAACACTCAAGTCAGTCACCCAATTTTCGAGATTTCATGTTTGGTCCCATCGTAAAAGTTGTTCATAATGATGAGTACAATACCCTCCTTCGATATGTCTATGTATAAATAAATCTATCTTCTTAGGTTCTGAAGATAAAAACTGTAGTGCAAACACTTTCAATTTATGTTTGTATCTCTTGGAACTCTGTCTACCTCACTAAATAAGATACATGGTCCTCGAGCCACTAACCTGTAGGCTCACAATCTGATCCGCTGCCTTAATTAAACGTTAGGAACATTTAATTAGATACCAAGAACCGCGGGGTCCTATTGCATATTTTCCTAAATACTTAATACCTACCCACTCGACGAGTCAGTCCATTTTCTCAAATTATTTCTAACAATTAACAATTTTAGTAGCCAGCTTAATTTGGTGATATACTTAATATTGGCTCAAATACAATCACAAAACATCAAATCTTAATTAAAGGCGTTCAGGGCTATAAAATCAAAGGTCAAAACATACAATGTCATACAAAATACATATACAGGGTGTAAGTGACATCGTAACGAAAACTCATACCATGGGTTCAGTACATGATACTGGATCATTCAGCGTTAGAATTTTGCGTCGGTCTTATCAAAAATTTTACGATTTTGTTCGCAGATTTATAGTTAGGTATAAAAACTGCGAACAAAATCGTAAATTTTTTGAAAAGACCGACGCAAAATTCTTTCGCTTAGTCTTTCAGTATCATGTCCTGAACCCATGGTATGAGTTTTCGTTACGATGTCACTTACATCCTGTATACGGAATACACCCAGCAGAAAACATTGATAGTACGAAAACTACAAGATACCTTTTAGTACGTACCCATCTTTATGATACAAAAATAACCTATCAATACCTACTACGTTTTTAACAAATCAATTCTAAAAATCGTCTGAGAATGCGACATCTTTCTAATCATATTCCTCAATCAGCTGTCACGTGATGTATATTTGTATTATTTCTTTAATGTAATGCTTCCATTATTTACGTCGCTCTCGAGGAAATCATAAAAGTCGATAACATCCGTAATTCTGCCTACTTTATCTTTGTGTTATTTTCTCTGTCTTCATTTATATTACATTCGTTTTGTTCGTTTACATTATTGAAGACATTACTTTTTATAACCACAGCATCTGAATTAATGACACGTGTAAAAAATAGGTATTTAAGTTATTTATTAACTTCTGAGTAAAATAATGCCTAACAAAGTTGCTTAAAAAAATTGCTTATAATATTAATAGATGCCAGATGGTATAGACATATAATTAAAATGGAAGATATATTAAACTTTCCTACAATACTCCAAATAATAATTAATTAATTAATCCACTTGAATAATAATTAATCTTTTTTAGGCAGTTTTGAAAAACTCATGACCAAAACTAGTATTTTTTCATACAAAGATATCGTAGATTCGTATCAAATTCTCACGAGTCAGCAATCACTCTCTAACTTAGCTTGAGTTTAGTTGAGGGACGATGAAAAGTAAACCAATTTTAATCCTATTTCCTCTTTATGACCGACCATACTCTGAAAATGGGTCAGTGCTAATCACATTCGGGCTTTTGTTTCCTCTCTCAACTCTCACGGATAATATTGTTTGAAAAACTATACATACGTAATGTTACTTTTGTTTTTATTGAAATGGTTTTGCGCATTTTATTACTGTATTGGTTTTGTTTGTTTTACATTATAACATTCGATTCAGCCTTAACAATATTTGACTACTTAGGCAAACTAGAACTTGGAATAGTCTTAACTTACTTAATTAAAGTTCAATTATCTCTAACTAATCATAACGTATTAAAAAAAACTGTAGTTCTGACTTTCTAAATTAATAAATGTCACAGCCACTAAACAATGGAAATATCGGAAAGAAATTAAAGTCGGTGAAAAAACCAGGCACAAAATACTTGATATGACTTATCAAGTATTTCGTACACTGGATGACTTTTTTACTATAATATGGTGTGACAAGCATGTGGAATAGCAGCTATATACTAGAGAAATCGTTTTATACCATTGAGTTTATCCAAATAGATACCTACCTACTTAAACAGAAACCATGCTACGGAGTTACGTAATAGCTAAATAAAAAATATGTAGGTACGCATATAACCTCTCTAGGATTAGATACCGCATTGATGAATATCACGCCATATTTTAATGTGCAAAATGGGCTATAAATAAGTAGTGTGTATAGTAGAAAGATATCATACATACTGCGTAACTTTTTATTTTTAATTAACTTTTCCATTATCTTCCACTCAATATTTTTCTCGACGGCGGTAAAAATGTCACCCAGTATAAAATACTATATTTCATCAATAGGATAATCACCTAGCTATTTATAATTAAACTAGAACAGACTACGAACTCCAACACCGTTGACATCCGGTTGTAAACATTAATATTTATGATTTGTATTCGTCGTTTATATCCCTTTTATTCTTTCTTTGTCTTCCCGTCGATCCGGAACAAAACGTCTATTAAAAATTCAGAAACAGCAGCCCCCGAGCCTAAGTAAACGGTGCCACCCATTGTGGGACCTCGCAGTTTCTATAGTCGCCTTAACCCGACGCCGGAACAGTTTTTTTTTTTTCTTCCTATTCCATTTTGATAAATGACTCCATGCTGGCTGTTTATAGCAGCGATTTATTCGTAGATGTAATTTTATGTAGGTTTTATTCGATTTTTATTGGTGAATTAACTTCTGTATGGGGATTATAATTCTGGTTATTAAAATCTGTTATTACTTTACGTGATTTGTTTACACATGATGAGGGTTTCTATGTACCTATTCGTAACTTAATCTCTATAGGCCTCTGGCTGACCTTTGTATTTCAGTAAAATTACTTATAAAAAACCAAAGAACCAGACTAACCAGAGAATTATTGGAAAAGCGTTCTACAATTGACCTTAAAATAAAGATGAATCGAAAACCATCTGGTCTTTTTCTTTCATTACCGATTCAACGATGAACTCGAAATTTTAATCAAAAATTAAATCGACTTCCTCTTGCGTATCGAAAATTCCTGTCATGACCTCCGGAAAAATCTTAATTTGATTCTTCAGATTTGTTTTCCAAATCTTATAGACCATAACATAATTTAACATAATAATTTATTTAATATAATAATTTATATAATTTTTATTTAACATAATAATTTCTTTCCCTATGGACTTTTTTGTCTGAATTAAATGATTTTTATTTTTATTTATTTATTTATAACTAAGTACATATTTAATATTGAATTTCTTAGAACTACAAAGGCTTTAAATACAGCTAACTAACTCTTATCGACTATATTTTTATAATCTCTTATCAAGGTGTTACAGTCCTAAAGTTCCCTGTATAAAGGCATGTTATACGAGCCAATAATATTATACTCACATAAGTACACACGCATGAAATGTCCGTACCCAAATCTCTATCCGCCCTTATTCAAGCTACGTTAGGAATCGACCCGCGCTATCTTCTCATCGCGCCCGATAAAATACCAATACCTGTTCGCCACACGGCGAGGAATACGGAAGCAGTGTCATCCCGTAACGAGACGGATTCGATTCGACCCTCGCCTTTCCTGTATGATATAATTTAATAGGTATGTATTAGTAAAACCCTGCCTCAAGTCATCTTGTTAAAACGTTTCAGTTAAGCTGTTTGAGTGTCTCGAGGCAAGCAGAATGGTAAATTGGATGAATTCTGGTCATTTAGGAAAATGTAAGTTCGATTTGAAGGATGAGATGCAACCAATAAACAGTTGATTAGTTTAGTCATGGGCCGTGTGGTATTTCTGGTGGGTATCCGTATTACCAGGATACCATTACATTCCTTAAAAACCTAGTTAATTAAAGGCGTAAATATCGCAATCGAATATGTCTTCCAGGAGCAGCGTGCCTAAGGAAAAGGCAGGGGGAACCAGTTAATAAAGAAGATAACCAAAAAGATACAGTAAATAAGTAAATAAAAGAACAAAGTACTGACAACTCAAACTCCAGTTAAGATAAGTTAAAAGTTTCCGAGATAAAAATTAAAGTCAACATTTCCGATCCTCGGAGGCATGTTACACAACTCTTTCAAAGTAATTCCTCTTGAACTCTGCCCGCTTTTTATTTCGATGTCTTTAAAAACCAATAAGCGAAGCTAGCCAACCAGCTGACAAACTTAGTCATTGTGACTAGACCTACGTGTATCGTCAATAATAGCACTCCGGGTTGCTAAACGATAATATGGCTCCCAATTTTATCGGCAATTTAGTCATAGTACTCTTGACAATTCATGCGAGACAGGCCGCAGAATGATCATCACGTTGTGCGGTAATTAAACATGCAAATTTTGATGCGTTATACAAACGAAATATCGCAAGCATTTAATGCTAAATAGCGCATAATAGACGCAAAACCAACCGTTTTATTAATAAAGATCAAAATATAGAATTTGAAAAACAAGCGTGCTTATCCCGATGCCAAAAAAATTAAAACGCGAGCTTTTACATTTGAAAGTTGTGGACGTGAGGGACACACAGAGATTTCGTGATTTGTGCCGCTCCGAATACTTCTTACTAGATAAACATGCAGCTTTTGTTGCGTACAAATGTTCGAACACTTTGTGTTGCTGAAATGATAGCCGATGTCCGATCCTAAATATTATAGTATCGTATCGATTAGCAAAGTTGATCTTCACTCCTTCCGAAACAAACGCTCAAGATCAGATCCCTGAAGGTTGTCAATCATTATAATTTAGTTTACTTTTGCTTTCAGCTTCACCCTCATTACACTTCATTTTTATTATACTTCGCCTCACTAGCTAAAATGCCTTAACGCTATAAAGTTGGTTTATCTTAAACATTACCGTTTTGAGCGCAATTATCTCCATAAATCCCAAAACATTTTACCAGGAAATGGAATTCAATTAAATTCTCTCGTTGAAATTCAACTAAAATATATTTTGGTTTCATCAACTACATTCGCTTCATATTTTAACAAAAGACTGCCATTTATAATACAGTACGTATAGACTGATCTTAACGGTCTAAACTGCGTTAGTTTGGCCTGAATCAATGCCTTTACATGCACAACGCGTTTGGGTCAGTTTTTCATCGTTTTAATTTCACCCAGCCGCCGGCTATACCCATACCTCGAGGCCAAATCCCCATCCATGGTGAACGAGGCCTGAAAATATTACCGAATCATGTGTGTGCCTAAAATATGTATCGAAATAATATAAATGTACGTACAATGACTTTCAAGAATATAATATTTAGTTCCAAGTGAGCTGTTTTTGTAAATGAAACCGAAAAGTTGAACTGAAAACGTGCACCGAACTTTCAGCGACAGATCTGCTTGTGATTAAGTACAATTAGATTTATACTTGAAACGTACTTTGTCATAGCAACCACCACTTTGGATTTCACCAAGAATGAAAGTTTGTTCGACCATACAAAGAAGTTATTACAACTTGAATGAATATAAAAATACTTGACTATTGTATACATATCACGAAATGAAGCGGTCTATAAGTAGATTTAGTTCAGCGTTGTATTTTTGCGGGCTGATATATTGATTATGTGATTGTTTCGACAGCAGTTAACAAGAACTCATCACAGATAAAGGCAAGGCAGTACTAATATGTTTTCAACAGTAAAACAATCTATAGTATAATATAGCACGTGGGCCGAAAAAAGGAACGTTACAAATGATCGAAAACATTATCGAAAACACTCGTCGCAAAAACGTTTCTATTAGAAATGGCCTGTTTACTTTTTAAGATAATTTGATTGCCTTATATTTTACTCGAACGTAATGAAAGCGAATCGGAATTGGCTCCAACGGGCCATTAAGAATACTAAATATCTTCCCGATATTGTGATACTATTTGTTTGATAAATAGTACATTTGTTCATCCGTAACTGCCTTTGTAGAATTCGAAATAACAGGAATCAACAGTACAAGAATAAGGGATTAATGTCGTAATAAATGTTGGTCCCTTAACCTTAGCCCTTGGTGATGATCATCGTTAGGGGTAAGTATATGAAAACCCATTGACCCTAAAAGGTCAACTGGCCGGCCAGTCTGGTCCTAACCGATAAAGGTTGTATTACTAAGAAGAATGAAGAGAATTACTGTATGTACTCGAGCGGATAATTTAGACGGACAATACACTGACATGACACAGTGGTACCCAGAGAGCCTTAACTAAAATAATTACGCAACTACTCCGCACAAAAGGTCTAACATTCATCCCGTGGTATATATGTACATTAGGTATATAATTGAGCCTACCTTAACAAAACAACCTGCCGACCGACACTTTGGAGCGTTGAGGGGGTGAAGTGGCGACTCTCCCTTAATGCCGATAAGACACGCGGCCCTCGAGATCAGAAGTCAGCGCACTGCCATCGTCCACGGCACTTTAATACACCGTCAAGACGGCCATAATGATAATGTTCTATTTCTAAGCCTGCCAAATAAGACAGTACTCGAACAGAAAGCCATCGCGTGGCGAGCTTAATCACAACGGCTGATCTTGGATGTTTACGAACATAACCCTTTTAGTTGACAGCAAGAAAATCAACGGCTACCTGACTGATATAAAATGTCATCAGGTGGATCTCCCTGTCTGTTTGTATATTGTTATTATCGCAATATTATTTTAAGTACAGGGCTTTTCACTCTCATGCCTCCTGAAGGTAAGCTCTGCGGTCCTCTGCGGCTCACTGAAGCTGCCGCCGTAATATCATAAACTAATTTGATATCTAATAATGATGAAATGTAGGTAATGGGTAATAAATACATAAGCGGAGGGATTTAACATATTATTTTCGTTTACTGAAAAGTTATAGGTAGTAGGAACTAATGTCATTAGCATTGTCACGGGCCCTACCAGTTGTAGTTGTAATATTAATATTTGACTATAATCAAACTCGCCAGAGACTAGCAAACATTTCAATCGAAAAAAAAAAACATAATTTACAAATTGGTAGACTGATAAAAAAATAATATCATTATAAGATGGAACATATCGTAAATCAGTCGGGGATGAAGGGAATTGAAACGTGGTGTGCGGCGACGGGTCGGCGGCGCGGCGGCGCAGCGGCGGCGGGCGCGCGAGCTGGTGAGCGCGTGCGCGGCGCGCGGGGGCGCGGGCGGGGCGGGGCGCGGCGCAGCCTCCCAGCTGCTGCACTCCGCCGCCGCCCGCCGCCCGCATCGATCCCGCCCGGGCCGCAGCCTCCGGCGAGCCGGGACCCGACGCGCGCGTCCCGAACGCGCGCCGCACGCGACCTCCACGCGTACCGCACGACGCCCGCAAGCCGAGCGCCCGCCGCGCTCGCCAGCCGCACGCCCCAAGGTCCACATACCCCTGCATCTCATCTCGCGGCTACAACAATAACAGTAATCGCCAGTGTTGCAGGTTATAATCGTGGCTTACGTAACGTTTGAGATTTCGTGCGTATTGACAGGTTATGTGTGTCAGTGGCCCTCATCAGAATCGTGGTGACATTCGCGATGGTTTGCACTTGTTATGTATGTGTCACAGCACTGCGCTTAGTTTTATTGTGTCGCGATGTCACTGACATGTAAAGGTTGCGTATAAATTTAATATAAGAGATTTTTTTCTCAAAAAGTTCCTTCTACGCGAGTGAATCTTTAAGCTACGAGCGCTGCTACACACATAGCCTGCAGTCTACGAGAATGAGCCGTGTCGCGCCGTAGTTTCCGAACCTGTTCATAGAAATACCGACTTAAATTCTTCAGTGATAGAGCCGAAAAAGGAATGAAATGTGTAACTCTTTCACTACTACAGGCGAATTAAGCGGTTACAAATAGAACTTTTGAATGCTACGTCGTTTATTGGTACTATCATATAAAACATTTAACGCAAAATAGATGATAAAGCTATCATACATTGAATTACCTCTGCGGAATCATTATTCATATTTATAACGAGTGCTCTCATTTAGATAAGTCATTTACACATTATTATCATAATCATGTTAAAAGAAAACGCAAAGCAGTACTTAACTCATTTTTCAAAAAAAAACATTAAAACATTTAATTTCCGACGTAACGTAGGTACCCCACTAAATAATACTTAGAATAATAAGCACGTTACTACACGTAAATAATTACTCTACAAGTCTACACATTACACAACCGTAGTCTATCCAACATTACAAGTTTATAAATAACAAAATATTGGATTGATTGATCAAAAATAGGTACACCAATATGTTGGTAATGGTCAGTTTCATTTTTAATAGTAAGTAATTCGTATGCAAATGTAAAATAATATAAATAAGAGCAATGTTTTAGCTTTTTTTTCATAATAGGTAGCAGGAGAAAAAAAACATTTTTTTTTAAATATAGGTATAATTGGAAACAAAATCTCTTAAAATATTGTTTACCATTAATTAATTAATAGCCGAATATTGCCGTCGGAACAGACTTGTGAAGTATAACATATTTTAAACTATACTGACATAAATAAGTTAAAATGAATTGCTTCAGAGGGGTCCTAATGAATGCGACAAAGGTTCGATACAACAGATAACCTTATAACGCAATTTCCTATTCATAACAAACACTTAAAAGTACCAGGAACGTCCATGGAAATATTTTTACAAGGCTGAAAAATCTAGTGGGTATATATTGACACACCTACTTAATTTATAACACGACTTAGTTATATTAAGTCCCTATGTCAACAAAATAGTTTGTAAGTATGTAAGTACTTTGACCTTTTTCCATGTTAATGAGTTGTACCATATTTAATGTGCAATTAGCGCGGTTTAACTAATCTAGTATTATGATTAACGTTGACAGTTGAAGTAACAATCTCAGTATAAACAGGCCATGCGAGTCACGGCGCGGGCGCAACGTGATCACTCACCAATTAACCCATCACGTACAAGTTAATACTTAAAAGTAAAACTTCACAAATCAATAACATTATATTTAAGAAAATTCTCAGTACGACAGTGCTCGGTCTATCTGTTTAATTCAATATTAGTTATCAAGAATCATGTTAGTTTACTTGCGGTCGTTTTTTTTTAATTTCTATGAGCTAATGTAAATATTTGGTTGGCTGTTTGCCAATTTTAGTCATCGAAAATCACTCATCGTTCATTATCGGTAATAGTCATTTCTGTGGTCCTTGGGTGCGGTCGCATGCTGCCCGTTCTAAAAACACACGTTTTACGGCAAACACAGGTATGAGCAGCGGAGTGGCCGTTTTGTAAATTTGGACGACTAGTGTGTACTACGCTTTATCATGGCTTCGGAGAAGGAGAAGATGGCGTCTGCTGACACCAAGTCTCCCTCTAACAAGAGCAACTGCACCTCCCCCGGAAAGAAAGGTGAATATTACATGCATACACCACTTTCTCCATCACACCTTTCATGAACAAACTAACATCATTATGGTCATTCACATTAATGATATGCTTTCACTATGATATTCCATAAACGTTGTCTGTCTGGTTCCTCGAACCCGGCGCCGGCGCCAATACCTCGATAACCAATTCTTCTACTTAAATATTAGATCACACACCGCACTCTTACGTCATAAATTGCATTATCGTTGGTAATGTTATAATTCTAATTAATCAGTATAAGCATTTATATAATAACTTACTATTTGTCATTTAAAAACGTGCCAGATTCACATTCGTCAGTCCTACTGGACTTTAATAAAAAGAAAATCATGAACCTCAAACGAAACCACTTTCCCTGGAAACAATCAATCCAATTAAAGTTTCTTGGTATTAAAAGCATAACCTTTACCCTGTGCCTATTTATTATCGAAGACACCCTTGAGATCAATAATTGATAGTCAACCTTAACCGTGGCAAGGCGAAGGAAAGACAATACGGAAATAAACTAGCAAGTAGTAGCAAGTACTGGGCACAGTTGACCGGCTTCGCGCCTTGGTGTCGAAGCCCGATCGGCTTAGGGCAACGTGATTGCAACTAGCCGCCCCTTTCTATATATAGATGCAATCATAACACCTAATCAACTTATATCTAGATAGGATACAAATCTAACTTAAGAACGACATATTTTTCCATTATTTGTGCTTGTAAACAAATTATTCACCGGTAACCTGTAAATAGAATAAAAAGTAGAATAATAAAAAATGTGAAGAATATAAAAAATATCCAAATAAAGTTAGTAAGTAAAGTAGTAATAACTATTATCTACTACTTAATTAATATCTATTGAAAGATTATTGAAATTCTTCCTCGAAAAACCCACAATGATTGAGCAACCTATATTATATAAACAGAAAGTAGGAAAACCATGATGCTTGCAAAAGCATGAGCTCGAAAGGCAAATCCGCGAAGTGAGGAAATAGGCTTTCAAGGCATTATGACTTCGATAAAATTTAGATATCTTATAAAAATGTTTAATTTAACCTAAATATAACGTACTCAGCAAAACTGTGAGCCGTCGGGACCTCTAGCCGACGCGACGATGGTACCTCTAGGCGACGCGACGTTACCTCTAGCCGACGCGACGGTATCTCTAGCCGACGCGACGGCACCTCCAGCCGTCGACGGCTCTTGACGTGGAGAGCATTCTAAATCATAGACGGACTCTTTTTATAATCACCTATCCAATTACTGAATTTATTGAGGACTATCGATCCGTTTCTAACCTAGTTTGAAACTGCTAAGCTTTAATTTTCTAATAATATTCTAATTCTTTGTATTAGGCCAAACTTTTTATTAAGGCTCCTCGGTTTCGTTTTTTATACGAAGACGATGAAGCAATATACGCCGGCAATTTCCTCTCCGCATAAACCAAAAGGCGGCTATAATGTAGGCCTTAAAATTACTTCAGTGCTTAACTACGTAAGGGGCTTGTTAATTTTTCACGTCGTTGAGCAATTGTCAAAGTTTATTCAATCTAGCCCGCGTATATTGTTCCAACGCGGCTCAGTGACTGGCTGGCTACGCTAAAGTTCCTTTGTTTCAACACAAAGCCTTCAATGAATGGCTGACAGGCTTGGACGGTCGTTCAATATGCGGTCACTTGTTATTTCTAACGACAGTTACGAGTTTTGATTAAGTGGTAGGTGCGTAGGATTAGATTGTCTCATCCTGATGTTCATGAACTTGCTTTTACCGGGGAGACTCTTTCCGAGTTAAGAGCTTCCCCTACAAAGATGCCTAAGTACGTCCGGCGTACTTTCGATTGTCATTCGCGCTATGAATCTTGCTGACAAGTAAATTTTTTCACCGCATAATATCACAAAAATTCTTGCATTTAAACTATAAACTTCTTTAGGCTATATGATTATATCCACCTGACAAGTTGCATTTTTAGAAGTGTAAATTATTTTCATTAAAATCCACAAATATTTTGTATAGCGTATATCTACTTTACGTTTTACTTTTGTCTATTGAACTTCTAAGAAATTTACCATGACTTTGATTTGACACTCCGACATAATAAAAGCGAAAAACAAACTGATAAACTCCATTGTTACTCTTCAACTTTATCTAATACGAGCGGCAGTAAACAATCCCACCCTGTCATATAACCGCCAATTACTTTTACCGAACAACGTTAAACGCGCCCGTCCTATAACATTACATTCATACTTACCGTAATTACCGTTTAATTGCGAAGCTCTTTCAATAAGCCGTATTTAATATCCGCATTTAGCGATAAATAAAGAAGTTCTGCCTTTAAAGCGAAAATAGGCTGAAATAAATCTTCCATTCGACGTTAATTGGTTGTATTTACAGGAAAATATAAAACATACACACACATATATCTTGTATAAAACATGGAGGAAATTACTCGGGTGACAAGAACCATTTTCGCTTATTAACTTGCTTATCCTCTTAGAATCGCATTAAGAAACTGGTCAAGTGTGATCAGGAACTAACTTCGTACTCCGTGCCAACACCAGTTTTTCGAAGTAGGTAATTCGATTACGTCGTGTTCGAGATTACTCTGCGATAGCTAAGCCATTTCGAGATAATAGGCTTGCCAAAAAATCCCAGACAGGCAATATAGTAAAAAAAGGGTTTGCTTTGGGTTTTTAGGTACTTGAAACCTATATATTTTAGTCGGGCCCGTCCGTGTGTTTATCTATTATTGCTTTGGGTATCATTTCGACGAAATCCATCAATTTTAAAACCATGTAAACCTAAGTCCCCGAAACTTTTTTATCTCCCGGACAGAGTACTCCATATATTTCACACCTCAACCTTTTTGTGTTACAGTTCCCATAAAAGACAAAACTTTCTAATTCCGAACTATCTCAACAACTTAAACAGTGGCACTTCGTAAGATACTTCTAGCTTTCTTAATGTTTACTGTTGTGAGACCGTCGCACTTTTAAGCGTACATTTAGGATGGCTCGCTGAATCTCCTAGCCATGTTCTAAACTTTTTAAATTGAATCTGAATCCTTGCCTCGCTGAAACTTTGGGTCCGTCCTTAGTTACTTGTGTACATAATAAATCGCTCGGCCTTTGCCTATTGATGATATTCTAAAGTTAAGGGTTAAATTATAGGATGTAGCAAAATTTTGCAAATCCATTTTCGAGTTATTCGCTATTCGAATTGGGGTTGAAAACAATTAACATTTAACGTTCTCTCTCTATTTGGATTATACAAGTAAACATAATTTAATATACTCGTATATTTACTTCTCTAAACACAATACCAGTTAGAGCAACTACCTAAAATTATTCCTTTATTATTACCAGTATTTTAGCAAAGAAAATTATTTTCTCTAACTAGTATAACAATTTTTTTTTAAACTTATTCAGAAAATCGATTGCGTTAGAAATACAAATTTTCATATGCATTTGCAGAAGACTCATAACGTCTCATCCCTATTGTTTTATCCGCATTAAAAATATCAAAGCTTAATCCAGAAGACATAAGTGTGCAGCATTCAGTCCCAGGTAAAGAGCTTGAAAAGCATTGTTCTTCTAGCTAAGTAGACATGAGCAAGGCAGTGCTCGTTACGTTCTAAAAGTGCTCTGGCTCAGCTCCTCTCTTCACAGATCTGCATTAGCGCACACTGAACATTTAATCCCGACGCCTGGGACGTTACCAGTAGAACTCGCTTTTACGACGCTTTGTTAGTTTGAAGTTTAAAATTTTATGAGTTAAGTTTTTTTGGGTGCTGACCTACTTAAATATTTTCAATGTGTGGTAAACGAAGTAGAAAATCAAAAAGATGTTGAATTTAAAAGGTGTGAAAGTGCAACTGGCAATAAAATTGGAAATTCAATCGATTCCATCACGCTTAGGGGCAAGTTTTTTTTATACCTCTAACCTGGCATACTTTCTTACGGCCGGCCTGATGGTAAAAGGGTCGTGTTGGCAGTAGAGGGGGACGAAAGGAGACCCCTACTTCCAACACGACGCCGACGCTTCCCCGAGGGGCCCTGGCGACCTTGCTCACCATTAGGAACACAACAAAGTTAAAATTTTACGAGGTAATCAAAAAGATGTTAAATATTATATGAAATGTGAAACGTGTGAAAATTCAAACGGTAAATTCAAATTCAATTAGTTCCATCCCGCTTCGGGATGATAACAATAAATTCTGTTTCGGCTCTAGAATCACACCCGTGAACAACACTAGCAAAAACAACAAGCACAGTTCGTGTTGACGTCAGCGCGGATCCGATGCTCTGTTTACACATAGCTAGTTCAACCGCGTATTTTTATCGATACAAATACACACCTAAATAAATTTTACAATAAACAGTTGTCATCATTTGACTCCGTGTTATATAATTTATCACCACAGTAGAATGAAGTGGAGCTCCCGCACTTGCGCTAACAACTTAATTCCATTTCTCTTTGTTCCGTAGTTTGCTGACCGAAATGAGTTGACTGTACAAATTTTGCTGAATCGTTCCAACTAACAGAAAATTGTTGAATGCGCACTCAAAAAGTTAATTTTGTGTTTATTAACATCTCGGCTGAGATTTCTCTCAGACCTCCTCTCTGTGAGAAAGAGACCGTAATTCACCAGTGGTGAGTGATGAGTGATGGTGACTTTAGCGGCTGTCCATTTTAATAGAAACCTAAATTTATGTATGTATGTATGGCGTAATGTATGGCGGTCCTGATATATAATCCAAGTAGTCCCGCCCAAAAATTTTTAAGGCCGTTTTACCTATTTTTCTCAGCTATGAGAGTAGAGCATTCAAAATATTGAAATTATGTAAAAAGAAAAGAATTGTTAGATAGCATTTTCTTGATTAAATCATCGACTCCAATTCTCAAAACCGAAAATCCAAGGTTTTTATTTTGCTACGGTTTTGCATTCCGCACTCGTGCGGGCACCAGTGCGGATTGGCAAATACCACGAGTCTTCAAATTTTGGTATAAAACATAGCATATAACATAGGTATATCTTCATGGTATATTAGGTATGTTCTTTCACCGTTAGAGTTGAATAATGCACACATAAGTGATAGATACATCCGAACAATAACTATGCATAATTTACTTTATTCAGTATAATTATCTTGTCCGTGCACCTACCATACTTTTTTCTCTGCATCACCCTTAGGTTGACTGGTAGAAAATGCCTAAGGCATTAAGTCCGCCTCTGTACATAGTGCATAAAGTATAAATAAATAAACAATTGGTGCGCGCACGCCACGAATTAGAATTTATGATCTTGTAAGTTGGGACCTCGACCGTTGCGCCTCCACTGCAGTCTTTCAAATATAGCAATTAAAGCTTGTTTCGAGAAATACGTTTTGGATAGCGCGATTGTGACATACGGGAGGTCTGTGCACTCACACTCACAATATTCACGTGCAAGTAGCAAATCGTGTTCGACACGCCGCGCCGCGCCGTAACCTCTCTCGACTCGAGCGTAAAACGCGATAGTTGAGATCTTTGAGATACATGCTCAGGATGCTATTATTGCGTTCAGTAGTCTTGCGACAGTCACGTGCTTCGACCAACTCCATGAATTAATGCAGTTCTGTTTTCCGAAAAATCTGTACACGTTCTACGTGAAACCCCGTCGAGTTTTCGGGGTAAACCAGCCTGAAGCGATGAAAGAAGATTACGCCCTCTAACACGACGTCTATCCTAAAGCTTTTTCGGTTAGACATACGAATTGGTTTTAAATTCATCTATCTTATATGGAAATTCCGAGAAAAATATGGAATATTTACCTCTCTTTATATATCTTATAACTCTTTCACGTGTATTGCTTTTAAAAACGTGGTATTTGTTCCCTTATTTAGATTTCATCCAGTAGAAAATATGTATGACGTTCGTAATTTTGTGAATAAACAGTCTGCGAGTTCATATAAAAAGATGGTAAAAATATATTTTATATGGTTTTCTTTCTTTAGAATATACTTTTGAACTTTATTAACATCCATAGATGAAAAATGGGGCATATTTACTTTAAGCTATAAGTCATTGTCGAGTGAAAATATTTAGTTGATGACTACTTTCCTGGAATTCAGAAGTCATCTTACCACATGTGGCTCCAAAAGTTCAAAAGTAACATTTGTGGCAAAGATGCCATAAAAGTACTACTTAAGGTTACTGCTGTAATAATCCTTACAATATTCGTAATTACAAGGCAGAGGCAATATTGCGTAAAGTCTTGCATGTTCCGTTATGGTCATAATTATGCAAATCTAACCGCCACGATTAGTGGGCCCTCTGAGGGCAACCTCTAAATTAATTTTAGTTTAAACTACTAAAAGGTTTTGGAGAATCGACCTTTGAGTTTAGAAGGATGTGTATTTGAATTATTATGACTATGGATATCCCAGACATTATGTGGTTTATGAGTGTATAATCATAATTATAAATGGCGCATGCAATTCACAATGTCTAGACGAATTATAATTATTATCATCATTAATGTAACGAGGAATTGTTCCGTGTGAGGTAGAATATTAGACAAACCTTGTTTTGTTCTGCGATTATAATTATGAAACTATAATTTATGAAAAATAAACCTACAAACAAAACAGTTTTGGTGTGCAGGACTATTAAGAGCACGGATCTAACACACAGAGGACAAACGTCATGATAGCATAGCAGTTTTTGCTACAGAATTTCCAATTTTCTTGCAAGAAACCACAAAATAAAGTCCATTTGTACCTTTAACACTCAGTTAAGTAATACAAACACTTAGCAGTCGCGAAAGCACTCAACATTTGACGACGAATATTTAGTCGAGATTACAAAGTACAAAGTAAGTAAAGTAAGTTTTGGTTACAAAGTAGCTCAAAATATAAATTACCTCATCTTTATTTTTGCACCTGAAAGTTTTTTTTATTAAGAAGTCTGTCATCATATTATGGTCCTTTATGAATGCTGAGGAGATTGCTGTAAGTAATGATCTTGCCGAAAATTCCCTTACAGACAGAATGCGGGAGAGAAAAACGCTGGGCCAAATAGGTGATTAGGAGACGTTAAAGATACTTTCCTTATACCTACCATAGGGCCATAAATGACACGTTTATTTCCTTAGTAACAAATGGTAACTGCTATTATTTATAAAGAAAATAGTTTCGCCAAATACATGGGATCTTTGTGATGGTTTCTGTGCCCTCTGGCTAGATCTTGACATTGCTTATCGATTTTGTCTCTAGATAAAGATCTGCTACGGACAGACTTAGCCTAGATACTGCCGTCTAGATAATATCGTGTGCTTCAAAAATAAATGAACACACAATTTTTGCTGCTGCTATCAAAAATATTCCATTAGGACGTGTTACTGTGCCTATTGGCCGTTCGTTCTTATTATTTAATATAAAGAAACTGTAAACTTGCACTTTTCCTTCGGGACTTTTCAAGCAAAGTAGGCGCAGATTTTTTTAAATAAGACTCGAACTTCTGTGGCATTATTTCAAGTGTACCAAGTAAGGGTACCAATGATGCCGCAACTACGTTATTTGTGAAAAGCTGGATTCCTTAAGGGTTTTAAGAGCCAATAGCAATCACACCATGAAAAATCAGTTTTTTTGCCATATTATGAAGGATGGCTTTGTATGTCTTACGAAAGCTCAATGTTAATCTAAATAGACTCTAGTCCCAATCATTATTTCAGTGAATCCTCATGATGAATCCTCCGAAAATACATATTTCTACAACTTTTTTAAATTTAAAATTGTCTTCTAATGTTATAAAAATTTACCACCTTTAAATATCGGTTATTTTTGTTACAGGTAAACTATCGACAAGCATCTAAGCAAGTCCAAGAGTTTTATTGGTAACACATGAATATTTTGGTATGTAATACTTATTTTAGGAAGGGTGTTATTGAAGGCCACATTTGATCTAACAAAATATGGAATAATTTCCGAGTATTTTCGCACATTTTCCACCTTTCATCATGAATCTATTTACGGAAAGGGAAACATATTTTGAAAACTTAAAAGATTGTAACTTGAACATAAAAAAATCTATTTTTGTTCCGCAGTGACCCCTTTCAAGTGCTATTTCAAATAAAATAACGAGTTTTTGTAACGTCCTTTTATCAAACGACAATTATTAATATAACGAAAACTTCTTTGTTTCAACTCCCTTTCCGGGCTTCTTCGGCAATAAATCTTTTCTTAGAAAACGTTCGCCTGATGATTTAATCGTGTCGCCTACTATGAACTGAATAAATTTTACTTTGAACCCAAGCTACGAAGAAACTTTGGAATATTATAAAATATAACTTAATACGTGTATATCAGACTTAACTTTGAATTCGTAATGTAAACCATGAAGTTTAATAGGTAGCTGTACTTGCAAAGTTTGTAACTACATACGAGAAAACTGCCGATCCAATTTTAAATAAATTTCACAGTAAGGTCGCTTTGTACACGTATTTTCAGGGACTTTTCAGACCTCCTTTTTACCGTATATCCTTTACATAGGGGAGATACTGTTTATATTTTATATTTTCATTTTTCTCGTGGTTAGAGCAGCAGACATAGCTTAAATAATATAAAATCGATCGTTGTAAATAGGTATCGAACACAGGCTGACGCCTTTAGTCTCAAATTCAACTCTAATTAGTGGTGCCAGCTAAATACAGGTAGGTATGAGTATAGGAAAATTAGAATAAAATAGAATACAGATATGCTTTATTGGACACCAACATAAAAAAACAAACAAGAAAACAGAGTGTAAATCAATGCACAATGGGTGATCTTATCGCTTATTGTGATGTTGTCTAAAAAACAATCATATAATTATGTTGATGTTCTTTGCTCAATTAAACTGTAAGTATACTTAGTATCTACTGATAAAAACAAAATCATCGTGGAAATAAAATGAGAATTTATAGTAGGTACTCGTTTCCACTCGATAAAAGTACGGTCGTTTTACATTTCAAGAACAGAGCTGCGAAGTGTCAAAGAAAAAATCAGCAAAACGAACTTAAGTAGATCTTCTCGGCAAAGTTTTAAAAGTTCTGTACATCTACCTACAAATTCAAGCAGTGCTTTGTTTTTTGTTTAATTTATTGAATCTCAAGTTAGTACAGTATAGAAGTTCATAAATATGGAATAAATTGGGCGCAACGTGTATTAGATACAAAACAATATAAATGAACTTTTGGACAGCAGAAAGATTCGTAAATTCGTAACTTTTTCTTTGTAGGTACTATCTACATATTACAAAAACGGATAATACTACTCCAGAAATTCGGAAGTAAATCAAGAATTATGAAGTCTGTTATAAATCAGTATTCACGAAGATTTATATCTTAACGATCGCGTTAAAGGCTTCACAAAATACATGACCTGGTTACCTCCTCACCTCAGCGTCTTCCGTCATGCATACAATTTGTACAACGTATCGCTTCATCCGCCAGTGATCCGGACATTATGCGAACATTATAACGTTCAAGTATTCTTGGCACGACACATCAATGACAACAGAATATCACTAAACGTTTGGACGCACTCTTATTAGTATACTGGTTGTGTATCAACTAATGAGTTTCGTACAATTTCTCTATTCCATCATGGACCATATAATTTGAGCCGAAAAGAAAATTAGGGCGCGGTTAATGGTCGAACGCCATTTGGATGTGAGCCAACCGCCGTGCTACAACGGATTTGGGGACAAACCCGCTGGAAACCAAAACCTTAATCCGACTGAAAAAGTTCACCGAACGTTGCTCGAAACTGATTTATAGGGTTTAAACTAATCAGTCGAAGCACCGGAGTGCGGTTAGTCGTACCGTGTCCAATTTATCAGACCAAGTTGACTTTCAAGCTGCTGGACGCTTATTCAAGCAAAAACGCGTTGCTCTGATTATAATTTCAAATGGAGCCCCAGATCCGACCAGAAAGGTCTTTGAAAGAATATTGAATTCGAAGCGACGCGGCGACGCTATGTATTTATTTGGACTTGTGAAGTAAAGCTATCTGAGAGGAGTTTATTCAGCCAAAACGTAGGTTTGTGATTGATAGTGAATGAATGGCAATTGCATAACTCTCTCTGATCGTTGATAAATGATGTTCATAGTCAAAAGAATTTAGCAGTACTTGGTAAAATAAACGCTTACATCAACATTAATAGAGCTTTTTACAAATAAGAAAAAAGCGCCACCTATCTTTAAGTTTGTAAACGTTTTAATAACCACTTATATGATAGTGTTGCAAATGTATGCACATAACTATGAGATAAATATTCAAATGGCCTCAGTCGACTTACAAACAATTTGTAGTAGGTACAGTGAGGCAAAATAAAGACACAATTACAATTTCAAATGACAGCCTCGCACGGACCTTGCCATGCAAATCCGAGGTCCACAGTAGCTTAGAACGAAATGAACTCTACATCTATCAATTATAGTAAACGAACAATTTACAATAGTCCCGCACATTTTATTTTATTAAATAAAGTTTAAGAAAAAAGAAACAAAAGAAAAATAGGACGGAAAAGTCTTTGTTCGAGTTCTTTTGTTGGAGGCCATATTGCGACGTACTTGTAGAGACATTTAACTTTAGTTGATGTGCGAAGTAGTCCGTAGTGACCTATTTGCCGAATAAATTACTGGTATTCCGCCTCTGAGGCCGTTGAAATACCTTTTTGAAACATGGCACTATGACGTTAACAGCTATAGCGTTGTGTTTAGAATTTAAATCACGAATTTCACATATTTCGAATAAAAATCTAATTTAATGTTAACACCTACCGGTTTTCTTGACCTTATAAGAATCGGATCCATGGATATTTGACGCGATAATTAAGTAAATTATTACTAATGTATTCACTAGTTGGGCATATTCAATTCACATCTATCCCGTCACCCGTACCGAAATATCAACAATAGTTACGTACTTCGTCCGTTACCTTTGTGGTTGGCAACAAAGGAAACTTCGTGAGTACTGACTGTCGCTGTCGGGACATTGCTGTTTAGTACATACTCGCAAGTTTGTGGGATCGTTCCACTTAGCGTCAATGCCAACTAGTATCTGCTAACTTTAACACTCGTGGTTATGGGCCGACGGACTCGAATACGGCTCCGACAACGTCGTAAATGGTCGGACATTGAAAGTAATTGAGAGATTGTGTTTAAAAATTAAACTAAATAGTGATGCAAATTGATTAGGCAGATCTCATCTATTTGGCTAGGCATTCATATACCTCCTAACGAAATGAACTAAAGTATAAAATGTACTTGTTTTATATACAGTGTTATTTGTAATTCACCAATTGTGCTTTAAGGGGTGGAAGTAGGTACCCACAGCGGAAAAAAAAATTACAATCTTTTCATACATTTTGATCGAACAAGATTGATCTTTTGTCGTAAAGTGGGTAGGTCCTATGAAATTGAAACCGGCAAAAACTCCAGGGATTCTCTTTTAAAGTAATACATTTTCAATAATATCTGGCTCATAATAATAATGACGATAGTAAGTAATTACCATTAATACTATAATAATATTAATAAAGAAAGGAATTCTGTTCTAAGAAAATCTTTCACTTTTATTGTAATTAGTTTCTCAAATATTATAATGTTAATGGCAGAAATTAATTAAATACAAGCCTTTTACATCGAGTATAAAAGAGACTCAACGCTTTTAATCAAATAAATAATAATTTAGAACAGCAAATAGTTTCCTAAGGAAAGTCATTGAAGTTGAAAATTAATTCGTAGATGTCTTAGATATTCCCAAAACTGATGGGACAATTTTATCGTTAACCTTAATATAAAAAGGGATATAAGCCTCGAAAAAGTTTTCTAATTTCTTTTCGATTAAAACTCGGTATCCGTGCCATAATCATGACATCATGGTTTTGGGCCTTCAAGAACTTATTAAAGTTATCAACTTGAAAGGATCCACTCTAAAAAAATTCATAAACCAAAAGATTGGAATCAAGCTCAGTTTGTAATTTATTTGCTTCTTGTTTAAAAAAATTACATCTCAGATCCTCGTTTAGTATCAGTTACATAATCATAATGATGTACATTTAAGACCGCCATGTGATGAAGTAACGTAATTTAGTAAAGTTGATCCAGTAGATTGGCCCTTCAGAGAGCAAGCTTTTGAAACAACTTCAGCTCTTAACGTAATAGCGACTCCGAAAGAATTAATAACTTTGCTATTTTCACTTTGGCAGCGTTAAGCACTTTCGGTTTAATCTCCGAAGGCGGCGAACTTGTCCGAGGTTCATATAAACTATGAAGTTCACAAGTTTACCTGTTGGCTTTGGCATAAATTAATAGCCGTTGTGCAGTACGACAAGATCCTTAACTCAAAGATAATGATCATACTCAAGTTATGGAATATTGAAGATATAGTGGAGGTATTGTGGTCAAATTTTGATGCATGAATGTATAAAGTGGTTAAATTACATTATTTCAAGCATCATTACAATCGTGGACGGTTCCAATCTCCACACAATACTACAGCTGTGCATTGTTATTAATTACTCTATTGTTAATAAATTGAGTATAGCAAATTAAAACGCAATGCAGACCTCAAAACCACAAAATCTCCCATTAATTAATTAATAGAAAACTAAATCCTCACACAAGTGATTGTCGGCCAGAGCTCGTTCTCTCGTATATTACGCGGGATCCATCACGGGCGTTAATTAATTGATATAATTTATGGGCGCGCGTAATCGCCTCCACACAACACTCCGTTGTAAGGCTAAATAAATACTGTATTATCATAATTCATTCGCTAAGTATTTGTTTTCTCTGGGTCGTTAATTTTCAAAAGCGTTTTAACGCTAATTACTTTAGTAGCATGGTTTATTTTGAAAACTATTGTTTTATAATCGTTAAAGGCTTGAATTGTTGGATCATGTACAAGAATATCTAGATAAACAGTTCATCAGGAATAGGTCCTGAAGTCTTCACGCTTACCAAGATGGATAGTTATAGGACCATGATGGTATCAGTAGGTACCTATGTATGACGATGGATTTCCTTAAGTGCATCATTGTCCTGATACTATCTCCTTATCGCTTCTACAACTCCCTCGGAAGAGAAATGTCCTTTATCAATAACCGAGATTACACAGCCCAAAAACAAAATTTTAAGAGTGGCTGTTTGTTTCATTGAAAGGATGCTTGAAAATATGTGATGCCTTGGAACTATGCGAACACTTAACGCTTTAAACTTGGGACCATCACTCTCACAAGTAAGAAGGTACGTGGAACGATAACTTAGTTCTAAACAATACAATCAACAACCGACTTAATGGAAGGAATTTCTGTAGGAGGTACGTAGGCAATTAGTTGGTTCAAACTTTACCCACTTCCATTCCGAGTTTGCGGCCCAGAATACATAAGTATCATGTACTTATTGTGTAACGCAGATGAGGCCTGACGTTATACGCAAGTTATATAATTAATCTTAATTTAAAATTGAATGCTGAAGGTTCTGCTGCTATACTATCTTTTTTATGGATACTTGCAAATTGTTTAATTCATTAATCAATCTGTCGGAAAATAATTACATAACCTTGCCTTTAAGTCTGTAACATCCGATTTAGACGGCTTCATAAGTAGAACATCACTTTTTGGGGCTATTAAAGTCCATTGCCGTCTACGATACGAATGTACTACCTATTGTTATATAGTTAGATATTGATATGAGAGTGGTTGCATCCACTCCTATTTAAGTTGTGTGGCTTGCCCAAATAAACTCACTGTCCTACTAGCTATCGGGCGTTTCATTTGTCCCTACGTTCGCATATTTAACAACTATACTTACATCAAAGAATGTTCTTTTCATTTCATAGCTGATCTATATCACGTTCTTTTTATGACGAAAACAGTAGGTGTCATATCGCATCAAAGGAGAACACAAGTAAAGGAGGCAATAAAGAAGGAAATGTCGTATTTCAGCTAAAAATAAAATACATAATGGGCGAATATAGCAGCTGTCACGGTGGATAACGTCTGAGAGGCGCGTGAGCAAATACTACAAGATTTTTGGAGCACCTTTGCAAACATAATATCGATAAAAGACGTTACTGTCTTTACTTCTTGGATGCGTAAAAATGTGCTGGATTATTTAACAGTGAAACAGCGTTATATTTTTCAATGACAAAACTCGTGTATGATTGGTTTACTAATTTAGAGACACAAACGATGAATGATTGATATATTAGTGATTTCAACTCTTGGTTTCGAATGAATTTCTTATCGGTTGAAATTACTTTTAACTATTTTAGATGATAAAACAGAGTCAACTTATCCTAGCCTAGTCTAGTAGTGAATTTGAACTTAAAAATATTAATTCTATGATCAAACAGAATAACGAAGATCGAGATTTTTTTAAATTTCCGTCACGTTTGCTACCGTAAACTTTAACGAGAACGAACTCTGAATGTAAAATAAGTCTGCAATAATTATGGCTCTCAAATATATCATTGTCTCTCATTCGCTTCAAGAATGTACCCAAATGACATTTTAATAAACGTCCTGCTTTATTATAAAAATTCTATTGACGAAATCTTTTCTTCGGTAGGTATTAATTTATTCCCGTGAATAGTTTAACTAAACAGATCTTTATCTTCTTTACATAGTATAAAATAAAGTCGCTTTCCGCGTCTGTCTTTCTTTCTTTCTTTCTTTGTATTAAAAAAACGTTGTCCCTCACTAGGATTTCTCCTGTATCGAGGGTACAGTTTACAAACATACATGTCACATGCACACACCACCCAGACCCGAAACAACTATCTGTAGATCATACAAATACTTGTTCCGTGCGGGGATCGAACCCGCGGCACGTAGCGCAGAAGGCTAATCGCTTAGCCACTGCGCCAACCGTGATGTCTGTCTGTATATCCGCTAAATTAAACAACCAACTAATTTGATGTGGTGTTCACCATCATTTTGAGCATTTCTTCCGGAAGGTAATACTTTCATATTGAATGTAAGGATAGTAGAGAAATTGCATCCGTGCGAAACCGGGGACGAGTCGCTAGTTGTGAATATAAAATCCTCTGTAATTTCAAATAACAAATCTGTACGGTATATCCGTCTGATATGATATAATCTAAACTTCATTCATAAGAGAAATTAACATCTCGGCCAAGCTTTTAAGCGTAGATTTCCCAACGTTGAAAATTGAAATTGGGTCTGTACGCTCGCAAATTATTACAATTTATTATAATTTTTCATTAATATTCAGAATTGAACCTTAACTAGTTAGAAACAGTGAAGAGACCAAACTTCAAACATTTAAAATTCAAAATCCAAAACCGTTTATTCTAAATAGACAAGTATTGGTACTTTTTGACATCAACATAAGACCGCACCCCCAAAACGCCATACATACTAAAACCCATCACCGCTTCCTGTTCTTTTAGCTGTGAAGAAGAATCGGCCCAGCAAACTCCCCATCAACCCGTATGTCTGGTATTCTCATATGGAGGAAAAGAAATAAAAACCAATAAGGTTACAATAACTACTTCTTTGTTACGTGCCAGCTAGCACACACCTTTACACCATAAACAAATTACATTGAATAAAGCTCAGATGAAGAACCCGCTTAGGTACGCTTATCTAAGGAATGAAGCCAATGAGCTGAATTATACAAAGTACGCATAATATGATATCTATGATTGAAGAAGGCTTCATAAATATAATTTTCATTCATCTTAGAAGTCACCTCGCAACGAACCATAAGGAAGGCTACTAATAGAGAGCGAGCTTATCCCGACCCCTCATATACAGGTTTTCCTTACAAACTGCTGCTACAAAGCAAATGTAGAATATTAACTTAGTTGTCCTCGAATTACGTCGCATTGACACGTTTCATACCAGCCGGATATATGTATATAATTTTATATATGCAGTACCTATAGATGTCCGAGTTGGCGACAAGCTGTCGTCCTGGTCCCAAACTTCGCCAGTTTATTCCCGAAGACGTCAGCGTGTGGTCATTTGCTAACAACACACGCCGCATGCCCGTCGCACTAACTAACAAGGACGTTTCTAATTAAAACTTGCGTCTAGTTAAAGCAGCCAGCGAATGTCGACCCAAAGTTTTTTTTTTGCTTTCGCAAACTACGACAAGCTGAAGTGTCGGCTTGACATATTCACGTTAAATTAATTCGATAATTTATTCGTTATAAGCAAAGAAAATAAACATTTATCTACCTATGTGGTTTCTGGTGAACGGAATATATATTTACTTCGAGATATTAAAAGTAGCAATTGATCAATTTAAAAAGGTAAACTAAAACAAAATTAATATGATTAGGTACATGGGCACGTCCTAAATATTACATCCTTAAAATTTATTTACTGGCCCCAATATTTTGTTTAAGCGAAACGTTTCAATACGACGCCGTAATTTTATACGGCGAGGACACACGACCCAAAACTTTCCTTTGTAAATAAGACATGCCTGCTTAAAACTCAGCTACCCTCATGCCACACTGGCTTTTGCTGTCACAACGTCGTCCGAAAGTTCTTAGTACCTACACGGGTAGAATGAAAATTTCAAATGTTCGGGATTTAAGAGTGCGGAGTGTGGACAGACGTCAGGCCGAACAAGTTCGTGCGGCACACTTAAATGAACTCGACGATGCGGGATTCAACCGAAACGAGACAAACAGAAGACTTCACTTGGAAGGTTTTAATCCTCCTGGAGAGTTAAATGTTTTACAGTAGGTATGCTCTAGGGAACATTGTTTATTAATCGTTTCTGAAAAGCCGTTTGTGCCCTGTGGAAACTAGTTTCTATAGACAGCTTATACCAATTCCATTTAGATAGATATGATAAATCGTATTTTCCTCACGAGTTGTAAAGTTATTTATATACAAAATGAGTTGTGGAGCTCGCAGGCAATAAGCTAATAATCCCTTCTGCGTTGAATATTATTATATAAATCAGAATATTAGATGTTACCTCGCTTCAACGCTACAAAAACATTAACTAAGCAGGCAACAAATCATTTAGTACCTATGCTGCTAATTAGCCAAGGTCTGTTGTCATGACCCGTTGGGATATGTTTGCTATACAAACAGCACTACATTTTATTCAAACGACATCTATTATTATAAATATTATGTATAACCAATTTTAAAAACCCTGAAAAACAACCAAATTCTTCTAAATATTTGACAGAATACATTAACTTAATACAAATGTGACATCGATATTGTTTATATTGACGTCACCGTCATAAATTTGATTTATCGGACAACACAGCGAAAATATGAATCGCTCGACAACCGTATCGTTAGTGGGACAAAACTATCCCTGCTGGCGAGCTGCCAAAATGTTAGCCCGGCCGAATTGTCATCAATAAAAGTTATCATCCTACCCGCCGCGACCGAATTTCCCTAAAAACCCACATCTGTGCTCCAAACTTTTGTTCAGCGTTAACATGGTCGAAGCAAAACATTTTTATTGGATAGTAGATACATTTCACAACCGCCTTTCAGGACGTGGAAGAACTGTTTACTGAGAGAACAAAATGTATTGATATTATGGTTACATGATATACTATAGTACCCGCAGGAAACGTGTCTCGGCTACAATGAGCTACTCTCCGGAAAAACACCGCTTATTTACGTAGTTATTTATACGCTTTCAACGCTTCAAAGGTAAAGTGCAGTCCGTCGTAGTTGATGATCTCCTTCTTTTTTTATGTTAGAACAATCGAGAAAGGGAATTAAAACACTGTGTTGCGTTTTTTGCTCTCCGTTGTCTGGATATAATGATCCCACCATGCATTCTTCGATGTTTATGCTATTTCACTAGTACAGTCCGGAAAAATACGAGTACCAGAAAGTAATGGTGGAAAAGAAAATGTGGTATAAAGCGATATGAAAGAAAAAATCAGGACAAACTGTTGGTATTTCAATGAAACTTGATGGACAAGTCTGAACGACTTCAGCGACTATCTTGCGCGCTGCCACTCAACCGTTTATTCGGAGTCCTAGTCCCCAGCCACCCCCTCATTTTGTGGGCCGGGCATCAATAAAGCTTATCGTCTGGTCGCGACATCTCGTGTATACAACGCGCCTAGCCGCGTAGGCGCCTATAAAGAAAATATTGCAAATTGAATTATTTTTTTATTCAGGCACACAATTTATGTTATATCCCGGTTTATGGGAGATGGTGCTACCTATGTGCTAAAATTAAAGTGCCGCCTGTAATATTCGGTGCTGCATCGTTAAAATTTTACGACGTCTCTCATACGTGTGAGAACTATATTTTGAAGCTTCTATCGTAATGAAAAGACTTAAATATTTTTTACGTTTATGAATCGTAAGGCTGTTTTCACACTTTAAGATAATTCAACATAGTCTATAAAAACATCGTAGATAAGCAGAATTTTGCGTTGATATAATGAAAAGTCACAATGCAGAGCACGTAGGTCATAATCACACTTGTTCGCATATAACGTCTTCCCGCCCGTGTAATAGCGTACACGATGAAGGTAACCGCACCCGAACTAGTCTAAATCGTCGCGACCCGTGACGCCCGGAGCCGTCGATTTTCTGATCTCACGCTTCCAAAGGCAATGATGGCACATTTATAAAAATTGGCACGATGGATAAAGTTTGTAACTAGATAGAAGAAAGTCTGGATTTTATAGGTTTCGATGAGATGAATAGGTTAATAGAATCTATGTTCGTGTTTTATGGGAATAATCGCCACGTTTTATGTTTAGGTTTAGTATTTTTTTCATAATTAGATGTTAGTATATCGTGGTTAGAAAGGTGTCACAAATGCCCACTAACTTCTTCTTCTCTGGAGTCGGCAAGAGCTATCACATTAGAGTCGCTCTTTCCGGAGTGGAAAAACCGGCCAAGTGCAAGTCGGACTCGCGCACGCAGGGTTCCGTACCATTATCTATAAAAACAGCAAAAAAAACATGTCTGTTGTATGTGAGCCCCCATAAACATATATTTTATTCTGTTTTTTAGTATTTGTTGTTATAGCGGCAACAAAAATACATCATCTGTGAAAAATTTCAACTGTCTAACTATCACGATTCATGAGATACAGCCTGGTGACAGACGGACAGACAGCGGAGCCTTAGTAATAGGGTCCCGTTTTACCCTTTGGGTACGGAACCCTAAAAATTTGCCAGTCGGGAATGGTGGTATCGAGGCTGACTACCCGGGGTGCACCAGGGTGATCTCATTTCGTCACTCGGGGAACTTGTCCTGCTCTTGTTCTTTGTATACCATTTCAATACCTTTACGAATAAATAGCGAAAACAAAGGAATTGACTTCATATGACGTTGTATTGACATAAAACCACAATACATTCATTAAACAAGCTTTTGTGTAGAGAAACCTGATTAAAAATTAATTAGAACGGTATTGGACGTCCCTGGCAGAGTGAATACGAATATAATCCGACACTGGTGTTCTGTCTGTTCGATTAATTGAGTGTCATACAAAGCGATCAGTTCGGTGTTAAAATATTAATTGGATCTGGTCGCAGCTTAGTTCTGACGGTTTAGATTCGACGGATGAGTGATGTCTTCTACTTTGTATTCCATCTGTCATGCGGGGCGTGTGACGTGGCTGTAATATTGGACTGAAACAGGCTGTTACAAACGACAGAGCAATAGTCTGCCCACATTTGACGGTCCGTTATTAGTTTGGTTCTCAAAAGTAGGTAGGTAGGACTTTGGGACATAATGATCGAGATTTAACAGAAACACGATCACGCGATATGGTAAAGTTAAATAAAAAATATAACTACCGCATTAGTCTAGTAGTCGTTACAGATGCTGATCGCGAGATGCTGGATTAAACTTCCAGGTATGGCAGTTCGTGAGGATTCTTGATTGCAGCCAGGAGAATGGAATTGTGTGCAGTAAATGACAATAGACTCTACCTTCTAGGCTTCTACATAGAGATTAATGCAGTAATCGGCGAAATAATATGAGTATACTTTAGATACGCTTCTGCTTAACCCTTCAGTAGTGGCCTGGACTCCGTAAAGACAAAAAGACACTGCCTACTGTAATATATATACAAACGTTAATATTCCTGTAATATCAGTTATTTTAAGCTGGCCAGTCACAAACATCATTTAACTTGACAATACTATACTAAGTTGTTTTTGCCTACCCTGTAAGAAATGTCTGTGCACGCCACTGCCCTTCGGTCACTACAGGCATAAAAATATTTTGAAAGAAAAATATAACCAAGTTTGTTTTTCTTCTTGCACGCTTTTACCCTGGCCTGGAGCCAATAATATAATTATCGCTAGCCAGCATCGTAGCATACTCTAACAACTTTATATCGTGAAGTCTCGACTGTAGCTTTTATAACACATACTCAGACATCGTCTACTAAAACATTTATGATACCGTTTCAAGTTTAAGTAAAATTACAGAAAATAACATAATAACAGAGAGTATACTTAGCAGTCAATAGATTTCTGCTAGACTACATTTGACCAGCAATCGTAACATGAACTTTTCTCGACGTTTCTTATTCACATTATACACATGAAAAAATCTAATTTATTTACCGATTTTAACAATTAATGTGAGCGAGAAACGTTAAGAAAATGGTAATACTACATCTAAGATTGGGCACAAGTGGAGCTATTGCATCCGGTTCCGTGTCATCAATAACTTGAACAAAACATTGCCGAATAAAGTGACGACGTGGTTATACAAACCAATACATTGTACCTACAAGAATCAAGACTCTTAACTATTGACATGGCTTAAAGTTTTCAGGTTTCATTTTGAGAAGAATGTTGTTCTTCGTGTCGCATCTTTTTTTAACTCATATTATAAATTATAATAATATAATAATGGACTTATTTAACTAGGTACTTCATTGTCCACAAACAATAAGGACATCGAGTAGTGATGGTCTTTGTATCAGATAAACAAAGAGAGGTGTCTATACGATCCATGTGAACACAGAAAATTTGTGGATAAAAGTGTTCACGCAAACAAAGCCTTAAGAGACGCGTCTATCAATGTGAGTCTCTAATGCGTGTTCCACCACCGCTGCACCGCCACACAGACACTGATTAATTTTATTGGAATTAAGATATAAGATTATTTATTTGTGATACACACAGGGCATACAAGATGTTAAAATATAAAAATACAGTCATGTTTTGCCTTAACGGCGTACAAATATAAAATGAATGAATTACATTAAAGAAAGTAAAAGAAAACAGTGAGCTGCGGAATTTGAATCGAAAATAAAATCTATGGTACTCCATAGTTCCTAATATCATGAAATACCATAGTCAAAATTACAAGCTTCGGTGCCTAAGTTTATGAAAGAAATGGCGCGATGCGGGAGGGGTGTGACGCGAGTTGTCAGTCGCAGGCCCCTGACTTGTTCTGAGCACTTGAAACGCACCATAAAGCTTAGCCAAGCCACACTTAAAACTGTGGCTCAGCCACTAGTAGGCGAGTGTCCGCCCCCATCCTCCGCACCGTACCTCAAAATCTGACACCAACTGGCTGATGAGTGAATCGGTAGGCTTGTGTAGACAGTCTACCACTTGAAGAAAGCAATGAAGATACGCACACTGTGAACACGACGTCTAATAGTCAAAATTGTGCACCTAGAATCACGACGTTTTGAAAGTGCCTGCAAAGGCCCAGTTGAAATAAAAACTTTTGACTTTGACTTTGTGTTACATCAAATATGCGAAACTGTCTCAAGACTGCGGCATTTATTCTGAGACTAGACTAGCCTGGAAAAATCATAAACGGAAAAATAGTGGATAAAAGAAATTAAAAATGATCAAGAATGATCATGTTAACAAGTAACATGAACCTCATTAATATTGCGAATATGTGTTCGTCTGCGTCTATCGGTTTATTAACTCTTCACGGCTAATGTACCGAACTGATTTAAATTGGAGCATCAAAACTTTTCACGCGGTCGCAATGAGAACAGCTAGTACCTATGTATCGCATATAGACTAAATATTAAACTTACGCGACCAATTCCTTTCAGATATTGTACCCAATAGATTGCCGGAAAAAATAAAAAGCATTTATTTTCCGCCTTTATTAGATTGACCTCAAAGCTTTGAATCCCACAAGGAAACAATAAAATCTAATAAACTTTATGATGTTCTCATAAAAGCAAAAGGTAGCTTTTACCTCGCATTTTTAATTAACTAAAGGTGGCGCGAGACAAAGTTTAGCGTAATTTAATAATGAAGGAATGGGAGCCTTGAGCTCAAAAGTTAACTAACTACTTAGCATAGATGTACAAACAGCTGTATTATAGAAATTTTCATAAAGGCTAAAGTGTGGACTGCGTCAAACATTGAAACTCCGATCAACTCCAGAATTCCTGTTTTACTTTCAAAGTCATTTTGGGGTTTACAAACGTTGCACACTAATGTTAAAAGCTCGGAACTCGCTAATCGGCTTTTGTATTTAAAGGAACATAATTTCTCTTCAAAATTGCGAGATTTAAATTTTCTACCATTTCACTGTTTCCAGAGTTTAGAAATGTTTACGTTGTTCTATTAAACCATTTATTATTCGTATTATGAAAGAGAAGACAAAGCTCCGTTTTTCACGAAAAACATAAAATTTTCATCCATTATCTGAAGACGAAATAAAGTCAAATAACACGCCCAATAAAGTCCATTACAGAAGCTAAAAAACTAATTAAAGGATTGCAATTAAGGTAGGGCTCTGTTGTGGCTATATAAAGGGGAGCTATTGAAAAAGTTTCAATAATTGCGCGGCACGTAGAGTCCCGCGTGAATTGGAACGTGCGCTGCGTCCCCGCGGATGCATACCTACTCGCACAAATGAACGTCGAACGTTCCGTTTATATACGAACCACGTTCGCAAATATACGCCCTGTCCACGCCTCAACGGTTTTTCGATAAGTTATACCTGTGTTTACAGCCGATATTGTAGATACATATGGTTTAGTTACGATGAAATCGAATAAATTGGAGGTACTACAGTTTCATTTGTAAAAGAGTAAGTGAATTAGTAAAAAGAAATTGAACATTAAACATACTATTGAATTTGCGTACTATGCCAAATGAATATTGAAAAGTATTCATCCGTTCATTGTTTATGTTATTACCAGTTATTACCATAATAGTGGAATTATTAAAGATTATTATAAGTATAGATATACAAACAAGTTATGAGGTGACCTCGATGAGAGGTCAAATAGATAGCCTTCCTTAAATACAAAGGTGAAGTGAAGCCAAAATAATCATCTTGTGCAAATCCTCACAAAGTGGAATCCCGATTAAATAGCATAAGAAGCCAACAAACTGTTAAGTAAACAGATACTTACACAACTGCTAACACCGATGAACTTTGAACATGGCGTCTCTATGTAAATGTAATATTCGGTTACTGTAAAACCACCAAACCACAACTCGATAAGCTCCAAAGTCAGATTGAAGAAATGTTTATTCCCTTTGAAGTTACACTGGTACTTACATTTGACCTTTGAATTCTGATATATAAAGGGAAATATGATTAGGCTTACGTCTACGAGCGTTCGGCGCGCGTGGCGTAAAATTGTATATTCAAGAATCTGAGAAAGGTCACGCTCTGACATTTGTGTATACAGCCTCGTGTAAAATGTTGATGATCGAGATATCCGCAGGCGTCGTAGATGAAGCCTAAATAAATCAATTACATTTTTATTGGAACGTTTACGGCGCAATTTGTATTTATGCCTAACCGTAACTAAGTAAGTAAAGTATTTTATTTTTCTCATTATCATAAAACAGATATTATTATAAAACACACGTAAAATGGAGACTGGTGTCTGATGTAAGTAGAACCTGTATTACAAATCACCAGGCTAATCCTCCGTGGAGACAGATAAAATAACCTATCTATGGACACTTCAGAGACGCACCGCACCTTCGTGTCTAACTTAAAATATATTTTATACAACATATATTTTAAACAACCACACAGTGGGTCCCAAATAGCGAGAAACGGCAACAAGGCAGGCCCAGAAGGAGATAGATATATATATATAGATAGAGGAGGACTTCTATCTAAAGGATTGGCGCCAAATTGCCATAGACCGGGAAAAGTGGAAGGAGAAAAGGGAGGCCTTTGCCTTGCAGTGGGATACTACAGGCTTATAATAATTAACGTAATACAGAATGAAAAGTGAAATGTACGGTGTTTAACAATTGTTGCATGTGTCTATGACACAACCGCAAAAAAGAAATGCCCTCTTAATTAACTTGATACATAAGAGCGTATGAAACCTAAGAAAATCGTAATCTTAGTATTAAAAAAAACAGAAGTTAATTGGGCATATAATGCATGCACGTGCGTAATTCAAATTATTACGCACGTGTATGCATCAATTTCTGTACATGCACGTGTATGGTCCAATTAATTTCTGTAAAGCTAATATATTAAATACGCAGTAATAGGTACTAAGCGCCTACCGAAGGTGAGTCACAAGTGAATTAATTACTCGTATGCCGTAACTGTTTGCCGTGACGACGTGTTCCTTTACTCCTTTATAATTCGCCGTCAGCGCTAACTTGTTGACAGCAACAGCCATTTAATACGAGAACACTTTAGAATATAATAGCAAGGCTAGAAAAAGGAAACTTTGAAAATGTATATATGTTATCAGTTATTTTTGATTAAAATATGATATTTCACTTAGAGACATTTTACATTAGGCTGTATAAGTATTTGCCTCCGGTATGTAAAACCTGTGCTTAAAAATTATAATCAAATGTCAAAAAATGGCGCCTATTATTTTTTATTCATCATAATAATTCATTTTAAATGTGGAGAGGGAGCGTAACAGCATACCTTAAAGAAACTGTACACGAACAAGGCATAAAATCCATTGCCACCTACAAATACCAGCTATGGCGAATAGTATGGAAACAATTAAAGTTCCTTGATTTTAATGCCTCCTAATTCCACAATTACTTACATAATTACAAAGCTTAGCAATGTATAGTAACGCGAGCAAAACAAACCTGCCGCGGTCCCGAACGCACGGCAGGCGAACAATGTGTTTGCACACCTTTTCGTACATATTTACTGAACGAATACATTACGACTCACACGGGAATTATGCGGTACCTAAAATATGAGCCTGTTTTGTACGGGTAATTCCAGAAGCTTTTTAGAATTAAATATCCACATAAATTTTGAACTGTTTGCTTGCTGCTTGCAAACTCTCGAAGAAATTTCTTGTGTATTACAAAAAGTGAGTGCGTGTAACAACTTTTCTCGTTTTAAGTGCCGCCTTATTTTTAACAGCCAAAATTACGATGTTTTTGTGTGTAGAAAATTTTAAGGTCACATGAATTTCCACCAAGAATTCACGTAGGCACTTATGCTGACTTGTTAATGAAGACTCTATATTCAACAAACTGTTGATTAATTAATTATACTGTGGAGTTTTTAAGTTTATTTTTATCATTCATTATAGAATAGTTTAACTATTTTTTATTTTCCTAATAACAAAGATTATTCTACCGACATAATTTCATTACTTTCTCAGTTCCCTTCGTTAATACGTCCCTTTTAAGTCTTCTTCCGTTTCCGATGGCTGCAAAAATGGGACGTCGACATGACATTGAAACTTAATAGCTACCCGCACTATAGGAGAGTTGTGACGTTATAGCTCTACCGGAAGATGGCGCGTATAATTTTATTTCCCATACTTCGATAAACCAATTTTGTTTGCGGTCGATGTCATGCCACCGTTCGAAAGTTAATTTTGCACATTTACCTACATACTCCAAACGACTCACTGGTCTAACATTTACAAGGTTGGCTACCGAGCGTCAGGTATTCGCATACGTGTAGTACCTGGGGCCAAATCCTAGGTAGGACAACCTAAAATTTAGATTTTTCTGTTAGAAAAATCTTAGTTACAGTATAAAACTATGCCCAGAAAATGAGGATAGCGTCGCTCTTTATTACATGGAACTTAATGCCGTTATCTGGGGCATACCGGTACCTACAACTTCACCTAACCCTTTCGGGATTACCTGAGGCGAGCCGGCCATGTTGCTTTTAGGGGTAGTAGTAATTAAATGTTTCTACATAATACTCTTTTATTTACAGGTGAAACCGACGAACATGGCCTACCCACGGAAAAAGACAAAGGATGCGACACCAACCTCTACCTGTACCATGTAAGTTACGCTTATTTTTACTTACATAAATTATAATTAACCTTTTAATGACGCTTTAGGGCGTGCGCTTTCCAGTTACATTATTGTTACGGAAACAGGTCTGTCAAATAGACGGTATAAAACGTCTTGTCTACCAAATGCCGCAGATATGAGACAGGTTGACATTGACATAAGACAATTTAGTCTTTTAGACGTTTTTATCCTTATTTTTAATATTAGCTTCATTGCGTTTAGAGCGTCAGTCTATGTAACCATAGTCTTGCCTACGGGTTGCGCAGGGCCATAATGATTAAAGCCTACTTATACCCTAGTATAAGTAACGCTACGGTAGATACATGTTGGTAGAAAGGCTTTTCCCAAATTTGGTAAGCATGAAATAATAAAGGGCATTAATTACTTAGCGGGTACACTATTTAGCTGAATTTTATAGACGCCTCGATACGCGTAGTGGCTGAGCGTTTGATTTTTTGATCCGAACGTAGCAAGATTGACCCCCAGAAAAGTCAAATATTTGTAGGACTTACATTAACAAAATTGTTACAAGTCCAGATGTGACATTTGTGTATGTTAACGCACCCACGATACATCATAAATCCTTGATTGAGACATTGCTTAAAGAAAATTTAACACACATACTAAATAACTTATCAAAAAAAAAATTAGTTGCCTACGTATGCCAATACATTAATAACGATTACTTCACTAGTATATGTATTATTATGTTAAAAATATGAAATAAATGTGAAAGTTTGTAAAAATCTTTGTTACTCAATCACGTATAAACGACTGAACTGATTTGGATGAAATTTGACACACAGATTGTCCAAGTTCTGGACTTTTTGTCATAAGAATTTTATGGGAATATGTTCTCCTATAGGCCTACCGCTTAACTGAGACGGTAGATGCCTGAGAGCTCATGAAGACGTTGCGCAGTGCGGGAGGGGTGTGACGCGAGATGTCAGTCACAGGCCCATGATACGCACCATAAAGCTTAGCTTAGCAAATAATGTGTCACACCCCCTCCCGCATCGCGTAACTACCTCAACTTCGGACACCAACCGCCTGAGTTAAGCGGTAGGCCTGTAGAATGCAAGTGAAATTACAGGCAACAGCTTCAATTATAAATTAATATACAATAGATACAATTACCTACTGTTTCACTCCAAATAAGGAGGATTAGCTTCGTCACTGGATCCTCGGAGCTACAGTATAGAAGACAAAGCTAAGTCGACACAACTGTTCATTATGTAGGAGATGAATTGGACGGCTGCGTTTCGTACAATAGCGTGTACTTACACTGTAATCCCGGATCACTTCCTCTTCTTAGTAAAGCTAAATCCTCTAAAGAGACAAGATGTATTATGTAACGGGTACGGTAAATAACTAAATGAATTTTTATTCGTGAACCTAATACAGTGAACTTTAAGGCTATGTAACTAAATAAGGCTTTTATGTATCTTATGTTACTGTAATTAAATTGAAAAACCTATAAGTGGTAAAGACAGGCTCTGTTCTTTGGTTCCTCAATTGTTTCACTTCACGAGTGAACACTGTGAATTTGAACCTTATGTCATTGCCACACGACGTGTGCTCGCGAGTAGAAAGAATAAATAATAAGATTGAATTAAGCCCACCGCTGAAAATAATTGTGTCATCATCATTATCATAGACGCCCAGTGCTAAACATAGGCCTTTTCAAATACCATCGTGAACATCGCCATTATCACAACACATGGCAAAAAGAAAGGTCACCGCACAGAAGAGAATGCTGCTGCCCATGTTCATGACTTGATCTCATAACTGCGATACTTGGTCCGTACTCACAAAGGTACAGTTTTACTTAATAAGTCGGTGCGAAAGAAAGGAGAAAGCCCACGGAAGTATGGACAAACTGCACCAAACGCCGTCATCAAAAAATATTTTTGTTAAGTTTATTATAAACCCGGATGTGGATTCTTGTGATTGTCTAAAAATCATAATTATATTATGATATGATGATGAATATATTATGATTTTTAGAATAAAATTTGGACACAAATTGATACTGCAATTGGGCATTATTCTTTCATTTATTTACTTAATTCCATCGTGCCATGTCATCGGATCGCGCGATCCGATGGGAACTTTCTCCGATATCAGATGCAACAAGCAACGGATCGCGCGATCCGATGGGAACAACCCTGTGGTTCACATGAAGAGATTTACTCTCGATTGCGTAAAACTTTATGTTTTTTTTTTGTTATTTATAATGATTACAGTTTGTTCGTAAAAAGTTCGAGTAAATTTTTAACAAGATCATTAGTGCCTGAATGTATTACTTAATGCTATATTTTATGAGAAACAAAACAAATGAATTCGTTATCTCTTTGAAAATTTTCCACAGAAAACGTAGTATTTTTGCTTAGGTGCACTCATTATGTTTTATTCAAATATGTTCAGGAATGTCGTAAAAGTCTAGAGGAAGTTACGGCCTTAGTTTGGAGAGGAGAATTTATTTTATACACTATAACCTCCACAGAATTTGAATGTTTAGGCCTACCCATCACATTTTAGTAGTTTCCCAAGCCGTTATCTTTCTGGGTAAACGCCTTTGTTTTATTTATGCTGTGTATAATGCGTTAAAAAACTGTTAAGTCACGCGTATATTGTTGTTGTTTATAACGGACTTCAAAAAAGAGGAGAACTCATTTCGACTGCTTTTTAAAATATTTGTTCACTGATATCATCGCCAATTGTGAACCGATTTTAATCATTCTTTAAAAGAGTATTCTTCCCAAGGGATCCCATTTTTTGATCTGAGGAAGACCTTCGGAGATAAACAATGGAACAACAAATCAACCGCCATTGCTGTAATTGCAAGTTAATCTATTGTTTATGCCACACAACATAGAATTAAAAAAAAAAAAAAAAAAAAAACAGTAAATACCGACTTTTAATACTTTTTAGATTTTAAACGTCGTTTTTTTTTAAAATATAGTATGGATATTATTTCATTCAAGTCCTCTGAGTCCTAAAAAAAGGCCTTATCATTAGAAAAATAATACACAGTAAAAGGCAACAAAAATAATGATATACCTATTTCTCGTTTCTAAATTACCATCTTGGGTTAATTGTGTTATATGCGCATAATGAGTTTTACTATTCCTTTACCTCAGCTACGCTTATCTCTGAGTTTTCATCACGAGAGATAATACCTAATAATTAATTCATTTAATCTTCTTCCACCGTGCGCATCCCAGCGGGAATCTCGAGATTAAAAAATCATATCGTGTTACGTGTTGTTTCGTTTTGGTGGTATTTCCCACTAAATCCTTGACCTTACTTACTCAAGCGCACGTTTCATTTAGACTTTTAGTGTTAATCAATAATGCCCGAGCATATATTATATTTGTAATATCATTTACGCGGGCCAAATTAGGATCCAGATTATGAGGCGTTCAAGGAGGAAACGGAATAAATCGAGCGCCTTATTGAAATTGAGTTAGGAACGTATTACTCTTGCTACGAGTGCGCGCTCGTATACGTGTGCTTTCCATGACCCGTGAGGATCGTAGCGCCCTCGTAGCGTTCGTAGCTAGTTCGTAGCTCGTTACATGGCGGTCGTAGCACTTCAATCTCTTACGCTATTGGCTCGAGTTTCTCGCTCCATTCGTTACGATTCTTGATCCAGTTTCAGAATTTCGCGGATGAAAGTGAAAGTTTAAATAAATGCGACATTTAAAATTTGTTTACCTCGTTACGAAAAAGTTTGTATTTTTCATCTGTCACCGTCAGATTACTTAACATAATTTGAAAATTCTATATTTAACAGGGGTAATTTTATACAGTGCTCTTAAAAAAATATGCGCATCTCTGAAAATGGGACGAGAATAAAAACATTCGTATTCCGCAATACAATAAAGATGGTTATTTACATAAAACCCGAACGAAGGTAGCTTGATGAAAATAATCCTTAATAAAAACAACTCTTTAGTATATAAAGGCGAGGCCACACCTGCGGTGCGTATGGGCTGGAATTATCCAGGAGCGCAATCTCGTATATAATTCACGCACCATTTGCGAGCCTCGTGACTTCTGCCCCTATTACGTGTAGTGATGTTGAGGGAAAGATGGCAATAGAATTTTTATACGCACGTTATAAATATATTAGATCCACGATGCTGTCCATGAAGCGTTATTTTGGTATTGAGGTTGCCCAGCGATATTTGAGATCAAATCTATTGAAATCTAAGAAATTACAAGAAGAAGATTAAGTGCGGCCAGAAAAATAATATTTATTTATTCTTTATGGACTATGCACATATGCACGCCTTTGTGCAACATTTTTATTTGTGCATAAACCATTAAATAAAAATAATGCCTTAAGCATTTTCTACCAGTCAACCTTAGGGTGATGCAAAGAAACAATAGGATGGTAGGTGCACGAACAAGATTGCAATAAGCATGCTTAAAACATAGATATCTATATCCAATATAATATACCTATATAATTACATATATCCATACTAATATTATTAATCCGAAAGTGTGTCTGTTTGTTTGTTACATTCTTGAGGCCTTTACTACTGAACCGATTTCAACAGAATTTGGCATACAACTTAAACGCGACCCCTGGGAAAGGATTTAGGATTCTATGTTTTACCCCGAAAACGATTCACGCGGGCGAAGCCGCGGGGAGCAGCTAATTAGTATATAAATAGACTAATACGTAAATAATAGGAAAGCTGAGATGATTCTGTCAGCCTAGAGAATTTTGTATTAGACTCTTTCAGTCTATTTTTGTATAACATTCACAATTTAGAGTAAAATATAATATATATTTCTTTCATATAATCCAGATACAGGCACTTATAAAATGTCGAGACTCTAGGTGCGCGATTCCAAATAGTATCTAGGTCCTATGGAGAAGAACCGGCACGAAACTCCATGGAAACTCTTTTAAAATAAATCGTGGTAAGAGCTATAAGAACATTTTAATTTAATGTGAATAAAAATAAGAATAGCATAATAATGATTTTCCTCAGAATAAATCAGTTACAAGCTGACCAGTCACGACAGATGGCACCCGTTCATGACGCATGCGCCAGTATCACTCATAAACTAAAGTGTATATTGGTATCACTAAGCTCAACTATAATGAAACGAACTCAACTAAATCGTTTATTCAGTCTGTACCCGTATATCGAGTTTTGCTCGACCTCGACCGTAGTTACCGTAAAGACAAAAATGTATGAAAACTGTGTGCGCGTTTTCCATACAAGTTCACTCAAATGTGCGCGCACACTGTTTTCGCACATTTTTAGCTTCACGGTAACTATGGTCAAGGTCGAGAAAATCTCGATATAGGGGTACTGATCAGGCTTGTTCATTACCGACGCCACCACTGCTTCGCTTCGAAACATGTTTAGTATGGAAATATTGGGCAATATACCTAACATAGAAGAAAATGTTGAATACAAAGTTAAAAATAATACTTACCTAGATCATTTTTTCGCATCTAAAACTATGTATTATATGTTCATTAAAATAAACCTATAATTAGGTGCGCGATACATAATATATCGTATATTATGTATCATGTATGTATATACGTATGTATTGTATGTACATACAATACATAATTATGACCGATTTACCTCATATAGAATTTACCTTTGTAGTACAATTAGCATTAATTATGCATCATAATTAAATTAATTATCATTTCAGCATAATGAGGTTGTATTGTCAATTGCGTTCAGTTCGTCCTTCAATGCTATAATCAACTTTATTTATGGTTCTCTAAGATACACAATGGCACCCGTGCATTTATTTGCACACATCATCATCCTAGCCTTTTCCTAGCTATTTTGGGGATATTTCGAGTCTTACCGCGTGCGCCTACACGGAGCGTTTTACATTCTCTTATGACACTAACAACACTCGTTTGATAATCGGGACACACATCTTAACGAGCTTTCCAAGGCACAGTCAGGTCTCGATGTGTAAAAACGGTTACCTTTCTAAGATTTGACCACTGCCAGCACAGCCTGACCTCGTGGCTACTCAGCAAAGTTCTTTTTAATATTAGGTATTAACAAGTCGTTTTAGGATTTTTCCTAGGATGCGAGTAATTTTATGTTGTAAACATATCCTAATACTTCGAGAGGTATCTCTAAACCTACACTGAGAACAAAATATTGTTGGAATTATAAAAATTCTCGTATTATAATATTCATGTGACAACGAGAAGCATTTTGTAAACTTAACCTTGTTTTAATTAATAAATATATTTTTTGTGAACTTAATGCAAAGGATTTATTTATTTAATAAATAAAATATTCACTATAGAACACTGACGTTTAGTTGATACAACTTACTAAGCGTTCTGGTTGCCTTGTTAACTCAATATTTTTCTCCGTGTTATCTCGTAAATCAGCGTGGCATATACATTCGGAACCAACGTTAATAAACGGCGCGCACCTATATCCGTCGGATATTGGTGAGGCGCGGCCTCGTTGTCTAAGCGGCGGTGAGCACCCTACAGCCGGGGCCGCTCTCAGCACAAGGCCGCACCGAATGCTCCACCGAAATCAATGTGAGAGCTTCAATAACATCTCCACGGAGGTTAAGTGTCTGCCACACTTTCACGAGTCTTTTGACGCGATCGTAATTGTGTTCAATTTCTTTTATAATTCCATTCTTAAACTTATTTCTTCCTTGGTTAACTAGCGTAACTGCGTTTTTAGAAGATAAAAATATGTTAAACTCGTAATATTCAAGGCATAAAATCTGGAGTTAAATAGTTTAAGAAATGTACTACGCAATGGCCTGAAAAGCAATTACTACTTGAATGTTGTTTAACGACTGTTAAATCCAATATTGTCACCTCAAGCTGTGCCTAACCTAAACTAATGTCACTTACAGTTTATGATATCTTCCATTAAAACTAGAATTGTAGACACTGTTGGCACTTGGCTGTTAGATATTAAAGTCAGGTTTTTTTTTCAGCCATGTACCTAAGCGATGGATGCTTCAAATTACAAATTTTGTGTTACCATCTCGATATTATTCAAAGAGCAGATTAAATTCGATCGCCAATCATCATCGTAATCCTTTACTGTTCTCGTTTCCGATGAGATAAATTCCATTACAAAATACACAAAGCCCCAGCGAAAGCAATCGCTGAAACAGCGTCATCGTCGGTGAACGTTAATAATATGTCAAGGGCTCTCGCGCTGGCTTAGTAAAACCTCACAATCTACTGTGGATGAACAAAGAACTTCATTACGCTTGCGATTTCAACGGAGAGCCATCCGGATACCAAATAAAGTGCCGAATAATGGCGACGGAACAAATGAAAACAAATAGGAAAAGAGCTCCAGTGATAAATTGCGTGTTGTGTGCCTTTATTTTATGGCTGAACATTATTTACAACACGACGTTTAGGACCATTATTGTTATTTAAAAGATTTGCTTCCGACTTTTAACATTCGGCGCGTAATTGATTCTATACCACGTAGAACAATAGGCATTTTGGATATATATCTTATGCAATTTTAATGGCTCGATGGCAAAATGGCTGCCCCACAGATTGACCAATCGGACATTTAAAGATGCGCTTGCTGCGGTTAGTCCTTGGATGAGTGATCATTCTTTACACATCGAGACTCGTCCGTGACTCAAAGATGTTCCGATTGCCATATTCCAACCTATAATAGTCGTTACGGACAGTCGGAAGCCTGACCATACTGAAAAATCGTCTATAATGGGTATTCGGTATTCCTTGGCAAATTATTTCGTAGATTTGAAGCTATCGTCAATATCGTTGGAAAAAGTTTTGACAGACTTAGATTTGTAGAAACTGATTTCCTAAACAACAGTCATGATAATTCAGTATCATTGAACACATTGAGTGCCAGGCAGCAGACACAATGGAAAATTAATAAATTAATCTATTGTGAGTCACGGGTGACTCTTATGGGGTTCAAAGTAGTAAATATATTATAAGTAAGTAACTACCTGTCTATTTAAAATAAACTTTAAATTGAATCGTCTAATCCGTTCCTTTTCAATCAGGACGCGCCGTAAATCTTGATTCACACGTACATTCTCAAAGATTCTCTAGAGAAAACTCTGAAAGCGTCGCATTCCCCGCAAGTGAAGGAACCGCCCTAGGTATGCTCGAAACGACGTTACGGTGAGCAGTGAGCGCCGATGCGATGCAAATGGCGCGTAAATAAAATACGAGTATTCGGAGACGAACGCGGGTCTCGTTTCACAAACTCGGCTCTCGGCACTCGCATATCGTATTTCATACACGAAATTAAAAACTCCTATGCCGCCTATATATTACAATTTGAATCCCATCTCATACGAACATCGCGCGCACATTTAACTTTTATGTAGGCTTTAATAAATACACTCGTGCAATAAATAAGTAAAAAGTAATCCTGTTAGATATGAAAAAAATAAACCACTCGCCCATCCTGTTATTAAGATATTGTTGTAGTCGTACGTTGTGTTGGCTTTATTAAGAATAATCTTAAAAGCTTTCGGCGATAAATAACACTCTTTTATGGTTGCTACACCCTCTCCGTAAAACTTTGTACAGGGAGTGTTATACAAACCTAAGCATAAATGCAAACGAGGCATTAGAATAAAGAGGGTAATCATAATAGAAGTAACAAAGAACTCAATCTGAGCAACAAGGGCGTTATCATAAAGACGTCAGTCCCTCTAACTTTATCATAACCGCTTACAAGATTGCGATAGCGGAGCTGGTAGGTGTCCGACATGATTACGTAACCTTGGGCTATATTGACTTTGTGGAAACCCGCCGGGATCTGCCTCAGCCTTAGTTTTACGAATAAAATTACACGTATTTCAAGTCGACTACGTGATTTGGAAACATATTTGGTTGTAGGTAACTCGCTAAAGATTAAAGAGGCAGTGTACGAAATCGAATGTCATATAATACAAGATAACGTGAGACAAGACTCGTAAGTTGCATATATTGATGTTCCTCTTATTATGCTATAAAGCGTATACACGATGGGTAGCGTACTGAACGGTTATACATTGAACTTGATAGCGTTTGAGCACGTAGAACGGCGATGTATGTGCTACACACCATCATTCCAGGAAATATTATCTTATTATAATACTTGGGATATATAATAATACGTGAAGCAACTATAATCTCAGAAGATTCCTATAAAAGTCAACGCAGTACTGTATTCGATTTTCTTTTGTTTAATTCGCCCCATGCTGGAATCAAAATATGTTTCTTGAATCGAGACCTTCAGAGTTCGACGATGATCGAATTAGAAATAGATTATCTTTATTTAGAGATCTTGGTTCAAATTACTCTAAAACTTATTTATTTATTGTTAACAGGAAGAGCTGGAGGACCGGCCCCGAGCGGCCACGTTCCTCACGTCCCTGGCGAACTACTCCAACACGATCCCGACGGCGTCGGCCGCGGACCCTGACGTGAAGCCGGCGCCCCCGGCCCGCATGGGCACGCTCATCGGCGTCTACCTGCCCTGCATCCAGAACATCTTCGGTGTCATCCTCTTCATCCGTCTCACTTGGGTCGTCGGCACTGCTGGAGCCATACAAGGATTTCTGATTGTGCTTGTTTGCTGCTGTACGGTAAGAAACTTTAGTAATACATTCACTTTTTCTACTTCTTCCTATTCTTTTATTTTTGGCTTTCATAACTTCCACCAGAACACCTAGTCAGAGCTTCTTGAGACTATCTGGCCACAATTCAGGCATTCTTTATCCATAGTATTTGCTACTCCCTGGTTCGACGCAGTAAATGGCTAACCCATCTGAGATGACACTCCAGCTGTTTATATGTAACGCCGTACTTCAACACAGGCAGTGTTGAAGTACGGCATTGCACTCTTTCAACCATTTTCACACAGCGCTATGTTTTGGTTTATACATTATTCATAATTTAAGTTAATAATAATATATTATTAGTGTCACCCCGACCACACTAGCTATTTTGAATAAAATTACTTACGCATGAAGCTATTCATAGTCCTCCGAGCAGGGGGCGATGACGCACGTGAATAACAACTGGCATACAATAACTGTGTGAAAATAAACTGAGAAAAGAAACATAGTTACTGTTCATACCTATTGCTATACAAGTTTTTCTATGGGATCAACATTGCAATCGGGAAAAAATAATCAGCATGTACCATACGTTTAGGTCGAGTACGTATTGAAGTTTTGTATGGGACAGCTGTTAATTTTTTGGTGATGAAGATGTTGGTTCGATTGAAAAAGTTATTCACTTTGATGGTCTGATCGACAGTTCGACACCCTTAATTAATATGACCACACCTTTTTGATACACAAACAACGAGTGTTTTCTGTGGATTGCGGAATAAAAAAAAAAAGAATAAAAATAATTCATCGTCCAGACATTGTATTCCCTCCGCCTATATTTCCTTCTGATTACGTTATTGTTACGTAGAATTTCCCCGGGGTCTGTCCGAGCCTCGCTTCTTGATGGCGCGTCTAATAATGCTCGATCCTACAACTTATCTAATTTAACTTGCCGACGGCTTATTAAATCTTCCAGATCTTAACTAGATTATTTACTGGGTCTAAGCTGATTATAATATTGGTTGTTGATACACTAAATTTAGTTAAAATCTAAACTAGCCTTATCGGATTAGCTTGTCTGACCTTTATTGTGACTTTTATGTTGAGTTGTCCGGTCCCTTGGCAACCCTCTTCTCACGATTCTATGTATTAAATAATATGCCAAGGGTTATATTTTCTTTCTCAAATGTTAAACAAGGTTAGATGTGTCGTGCTGATAAAATGTAAAAGTAGGTATTCAAGCTTTTGAACACAGACGAATAAGGGTTCTTACACACGGGCGACACATGATATTGACGTCTGCCGACGACCTCGCTAGTCTATTAAAACCCTAACGGCTACCGAAAGATAAAGAAGAAAAATTGAATTAAAAGTCTCGACTGAAGGCTTCTTACAACAGGCTGTTCAATTTGTGACTGGGTTTACAAAACAAAGTTTGCCCAGGCAAGCGACATTGGGGATATGCCAAGTGGTTGTCAAAAGGACATTATTTATGTACATTCTTGTTTACAGACGATGCTGACGGCTATATCGATGTCTGCAATCGCGACGAACGGTGTGGTGCCGGCAGGGGGGTCGTACTTTATGATAGGTCGAGCCTTAGGCCCGGAGTGCGGCGGCGCCGTCGGTATGCTGTTCTATACCGGCACCACGCTCGCCGCCGCTATGTACATCGTTGGAGCTGTTGAAATTGTTTTGGTAAGTTTCTGACACTCGCAACAAACTTGGAAGAGTTGTGAAAATAAGATAAGATAATAATAATATAAAATAAGATCGCCTCGCTGCAATCGCAAAACGCTAGTCTGGCTGTGTTTATTACGTATATACTGGGCCTAAATACTGTTGATGTAACGTACACCGTAGAGGCGGAGCAGGCCGGTCGTACTTCACACCGCTCTCTGCGGTCGGGCTCGACAGGGATGCGGTCGGTCCGCCATAACGCCAACGTTATATGCAAGCATTAATAATTTGGAACAAGAACCTTGCTTCCTCTTAATTTTACTTGTAGTGGAGATGTAAAGTCTAATGAATAATAATAATTAATATCACAATTAAACTGTAAAGGCATGTTTATAATGTTGGATAGTTTGAGCTGTATTCTTTCCCAGTTAGCCACCGACCGGAGAGTTCAACAAGCTAATTAAACTTTTAATGTTCGCTGACTTAATTGCAGAACGGATACAATGCAAATTCGTGTGCGGAATACAAACCGACTGTTGGTTATCTCGGCCTCTTAATAATTTTAAATGTATTTCGTAATGTTTGTGTTTCAAATATTTTGTTCTGATACGGCAATTTTAATGAAAATCTTATATCGAGATCTTATTATTACAAGTACAACTTACAGATAATTAATATGACCTACCTACTTAACCTTGTAAGCTCATTACATGTATTTAAAGTTATGATAAAAGTTACGAACGTCGAACAGAGTTCAACATTGTTTCTTAAGTTGTAATCAGTTAATTATTAAAATATTGTTGACTTGGTATTCACCTCTTGGGCATAAATGCGAAGGGCATCGTCTCGTACAACTAGTACAGTACACACACGTATCTACTAGTTAGTACACACTCATGAACATTAATTCTTTCACAAAATGACTACCTATCTCAACAGACGTACATGGCGCCGTGGCTGTCGATCTTCGGGGACTTTACGAAGGACCCCGAAGCGATGTACAACAACTTCCGCGTGTACGGCACCGGGCTGCTGCTCGTCATGGGCATGGTGGTGTTCGTGGGCGTCAAGTTCGTCAACAAGTTCGCCACTATCGCCCTCGCCTGTGTCATACTGTCCATCACCGCCGTCTACGTCGGAATCTTTGTCAATTTTAACGGAAATGACAAACTGCAGTGAGTATTTTGTTTGTTTTATCTACTGTTGAAATCTGATTATTTTAAGTTGGACGCACAGTAAATTATTAGGGCCAATAGGTACAGGGATAAAATATATCTCATGTTATTTTGTTGTTCGGCGTATTGTTATTTTCAGCCACATACAAAGAGAGCCTGCGGAACATATCATGCAGGCATGTATATAATAGATATGTAATCAGGAACATTTGCAATCCTACAATAAGTAACGCGAAGATTAAACAGCTATAAAAATGTAAATCCTGCACAGTGACAATTGCCTCTGAAAAGCAAATGCGTGCATGGCCATAACGACCAAAATTTGGTTATTGTGAACAAGAACATCGGTCGCGCACATTAACACGAAGCAAGGGTTAAAGCTGTGACTGAGATAGTCGTATGAGTCATTAAGCCGCGTTAATGGCACATTAGAGATGTCAGAGATAACATCAGCCTGCTTTTATAACATTCTGTAGCCACTGAAAAAGTTTTTAATGTATGATTAAGCTTTTCCATCAATCTTGCTGTGTCGTCATTAGGGAGAGGATTATTTTTGGAATGTCGTAACTAAAGAAAGGTACTAAGATTGCCCATCACAGTAATTGCGTGGTTCTCACCAACTAAACGTAGATACGGTCTTCTTCAATTATTGCTTTTGTAGATTATTTTGAATGGATCCTTCTGAGAAATGGGACAATAGTTTTCTAGTCTTTGAAATATTTACATAAAAATCTTAAAAAAAATAAACCTACCATGATAACTTCATTCAAGCACGACATACTACAAATCCAGTAATACAATAAGAAAATCTTGATCCAATTTTTTTCCAATTCTCCAAAGTTATCAAACATTCGAGAGGTTGATCAGATTTTGTACTAAGAAATAATTTGCAGGATGTGCGTCCTGGGCAAGCGACTGCTAAAGGATATTCACATCAGCAACTGCACGAAAGAGATTGGCGCCCCACTGCATCAACTGTTCTGCCCCAACAACACCTGTGACCCGTACTACGCGGCCCACAACGTGTCCATCGTACAGGGCATCAAGGTACTTTGAAATATGTACATTATGTAACTGTTGATTTCTTGGCTATAAAATTAAACGAAAATATCAATATACCGGCTGATCCATAAAGATGACGAATGACCACTATGAGGAAGTTTGAAACTATAAGAGATAGAGAAATTTGTTCGAAGATACCATGTCGTCGATTTTAGAGTTTAAAAATCTACATTCTTATAGATCACCCTGTATACCTAACGTATAATAATTATACATTAGAGCTTCTTTTAACAAAAAAAATCCACTTATACGCCAATCGTTACAGAAGGAAAAAGAAACATAAGCAGCCATAGAATCATCAATGGCTGCTTAACTTCCATAGCGCAATGAATCTTGATATAATTCATGAGTATTTTCTAGGGTCTGAAAAGCGGTGTGTTCTTCGATAACTTGCAAGACTCGTTCCTGCAACTGGGCCAGTACATCTCGTATGGCAAGGAGCCTGATGACATCGAACAGATGGAGAGGCCCACCTACAACCAAGTCTATGCCGACTGCACCACGACCTTCACCATCCTTATCGGAATCTTCTTCCCTTCTGTCACTGGTAATACTTATTTACATAATATAAAAAATATTTTTGACGGGATTTGATGCTAAGTACATTCATATAAACACTGTGTTACTCATGTCACTGGAGGCCCAGGGTCTTGTCACCCTTTTTAAATAAGAGAATGACCACGCTCCTTCGCCACGACTCTGGAGTTCTCCCAGAAAACAGGACAGAATCAAAGAGCACCCGAAGCTCTTTCAACACTAAGCCTCCCTCTACTTTCAGGAGTTCGGTCGTAACTTCGTCATCACCAGGAGCTATTACAGCTTCATAATGTCACCTTCCTCTCAGGTATAATGGCTGGTTCCAACCGCTCCGGCGACCTGGCAGACGCTCAGAAGAGCATTCCCATCGGAACAATCTGCGCCATCCTCACGACGTCCACCGTGTACCTGTCCTGCGTGCTGCTGTTCGCTGGCACCGTCGACAACTTGCTGCTCAGAGACAAGTACTTGTTTTGGAATATTCTAGACCTACTTTAATGTGTTTAAATTTTTCATTGCTATGACTGTACGAAAATGCAATTGAGGTGATGAGTATAAGATATGGTATAAAAGAAGCCTTTTGTACCTTAGTACAAATGTCTTCTTTTATACCATATCTTAATCTGCTGCTACTGCTTCGTTCTTACGCTTTTGCTCTGTATTCGAATAGAAAAAAATATGTGCGAACTATTTTGAAATAACTAAGCCTGTAAACACAATCTAATTGAATATATATATAGGTAAAAGTGAACATCCACAAAAATTTTTTTTTTAGTCGATCACGATTTGTAATTTACTGACGCCTTCTATATTATGGTTATAGTCACAGTTATAGTTATACCTACTAATCAATATTCAACATTCAAGGTTTGGTCAATCTATCGGCGGTAAGCTGGTGGTAGCAAACATGGCGTGGCCGAACCAGTGGGTGATCCTGATCGGCTCGTTCCTGTCCACGCTGGGCGCCGGCCTGCAGTCGCTGACGGGCGCGCCGCGCCTGCTGCAGGCCATCGCTAAGGACGAGATCATTCCGTTCCTGGCACCCTTCGCCGTCTCCTCCAGCAGGGGAGAACCTACAAGGTTAGCCACTTAAAATAAATATATACCTTAAACTTGATAGTAGACTGTTGGACCAAGACATGTCTCATAATTGAATCGTAGAGTCAATCTTCAGATCAATAAATTGATTATAATGCTTTGAACATCTCGCTTACATTTTGACTCCTCACTTCGTGTGCAGTACGAATTCTTCGAAATTTCCTTGAATAGATACTGAATAAAATTATAGTTTACCAACTTTTCCAACAATTATGGTAGGTAAGGGTTAGGGACAGTTTGCCGGTAACATTTTTAAATCCTATGAGATATGAAATAGGTAAGCCATTTTCGAGCATAATCCAATATTGAAATAAAATATTACTATAATTATAATCACGTGTGTCCCCAGGGCCCTGCTCCTGACGATGGTGATCTGCCAGTGCGGCATCTTACTGGGTAACGTGGACATCCTGGCGCCGCTGCTGTCCATGTTCTTCCTCATGTGCTACGGCTTCGTCAACCTCGCCTGCGCGCTGCAGACGCTTCTCAAGACCCCTAACTGGCGACCAAGATTCAAATACTACCACTGGTAAGGATACGCTAAATGTTTTTTGTAAAATATAGTTCTCCTGTTAATTTGAACTTGTAATTGTGGTCCGTCTAATAAATAGTCTGTACGGAACTTATTGGTAAAGATTAAAGGATTTTTGGAACATGTATAACAGTGTACAACTCTTATGCCAATTATAAAATTGACTGTGGAGGGGACAAGTACTGCATCCCAGTTCACAACCAGCCGGCAATTAATTCTCGCTCGGTTCCAGGTCTCTGTCACTGGCCGGGCTCACATTGTGTATCTCCATCATGTTCATGACGTCATGGTTCTACGCCCTCCTCGCGATGGGCATGGCTGGACTCATCTACAAGTACATTGAATATCGCGGGTAAGTTCGCAGTTCATACACACCATTTTCATTAAAATAAATAAATAAATTATTAGAAAAAATAACCTAGGTACGTGTTAAAATTCTTTGTAATCGCAATAAAACATGACAGAACAATTTTATTACTAACGCCGACTTCACAAACTATAGCCAACAATCCATAATCAAGCATATCCCGAGATAAGGATTAATTTAAAAATGAAAAGTAATTCCATTAATAACCTTATTGTCTAAATATTATGCACCTTCTAGAGCGGAGAAGGAATGGGGTGACGGCCTCCGCGGTCTGGCGCTGTCGGCGGCGCGCTACTCGCTGCTGCGCCTGGAGCAAGGCCCGCCGCACACCAAGAACTGGCGCCCGCAAGTGCTGGTGCTCGCCAAGCTCAACGTTGAACTGCAGCCCACCTACCGGAAGATGCTCGCCTTTGCTAGTCAACTTAAAGCTGGTGAGGCTTTTTTGCTATAGAACTAACTGTGGGGATTTCTGTCAGTCCTTTAGTTCATCAGAAGGATTACAGGAACGGACGAAAACGTTTGACGTATATGTATGATCGAGATAGATTTGAACTCTTGTTTGTATTTATTTATTTAAACAGATCGGAAGTGTGTTGCCTTAGCTTATTGTTGCTATACTTATTTATCTTCAGGCTACACGATACACATAGCAAAAGCTTTTATAAAATCTATAAAATGCCTATAATGAAGACTGAATTACAGCCGTAGGTATTGAGATGATATTTTAAATGATATTAATAAATTAATTTAAAATAACATCTCAATACCATAGCTGTTGGAGAGGCGATTCAAGGCCTGGGGTATTCTGAAAAAATGACCAATCAATCCAGCCTAACACAGTCCACCAATGTCTGAAATAGGTATCCGTACGTTGCGCCACAGCAATGGGATGAAGTTCCCGCAATCTGTTGCCTTCTTTAACAATTTCTTATTGAATATCCGTATCTCCGCCGTAGGCAAGGGTCTGACGGTGTGCGTGTCGGTGCTGGGTGGCGACTTCCCGCGGCGCTCCGGCGACGCGTCCACTGCGCGGCAGAACTTGCGCAAGTGCATGGACGAGGAGAAGGTCAAGGGCTTCGTCGATGTGCTCGTTTCGCCCGATATCGCTGAGGGACTTAGCAATTTGTAAGTATTCACTATACAATATATACCTACCCTTCCTCACTATATCCTTTTGTCAGAGAGAATTACAGCAGTGGGAACATCAAAAGGCTGATGACTATACACCGTATTTTGGATATTCAGGTTAACTCCGTTGTACTACACTTGCTTAAAATTTATCTATAAGACACCAGAGCCAGTAAGGAATTTCCAATATCATAATAACCATAAAGAACGCAACAGCGCAGAAACGTAGTTGGGGACAACCAAGTTTCTGCGCTGTTGCGTTCTTTGAACTCATGAAGCAATCTTGGAACTTGGCCATCGACAATCTTATTGCACCTTGCAACGCTGCAGATTTTTGTACTGGCTAATAATCGACTAATATCATCATATTTAGGATAATTATCTAAGGTCACTATCTGGTGTTATGGTGGTGTTGTGAAATGTATGGATCTCTTTTCTAAAAAAAAAAAATATATTATTATCCTCAGGGTCCAAACATCGGGTCTGGGCGGTCTGAAGCCCAACACCGTGATCGTGGGGTGGCCATACGGCTGGCGACAAGCGGAGCGGTCGGCGCCGCGCTGGCAACACTTCCTGCACACCGTGCGCGCCGTGGCCGCCGCACGCATGGCCATGCTCGTGCCCAAAGGCATCAACTTCTTCCCCGACTCTACTGAAAAGGTAACGCATATCTAACGATACATTCCTATGTACATTTATAACTCTACACACATCAGTTAGCCTCAATAGTGATAAACGGATGAAAAAGTGTGACAGTATAGAAACCAAGTACCTAATTGTCGCAACATCCAAGTTAGCAAGTACATCTTTCTACATAAGCATTCTACTTACTTACTAAATATCCAGGAATAATGGGTTTGATGCTTCCAACTCTTTATTATGATAGGTTACGAAAACTATAATAACGATAACGGTAATGATAAGTATGTAGGTGGGTGTTCTCTTCCTGTTCTAAGAGACGATTGATCAGAACCATTTAGGCGCTCCACCCACTGAAGATGCGTCCCGCCGCGGTGCGTGGAGTGACGTATAATATTCCCGCGCATTTCCGTGTCGGCAGTGTGTTGTGCTAGGCGTGATTTCTATATAAATTGAGATACTTGCATACAATGGTAAAATCTGCCATCCCACGCTACGCGACGGGGCGCGGTGCAGTGGGTGGAGCGCCTTAAAGCATTCCATCATTGAAATCTTAGCTACAAATCCGTACAATAATAAAGCACATAAACGTTGGTAATATCCAGGTATCTGGCAACATTGACATCTGGTGGATCGTGCACGACGGCGGCATGCTGATGCTGCTGCCGTTCTTGCTGAAGCAGCACCGCACCTGGAAGAACTGCAAGATGCGCATCTTCACCGTCGCGCAGATGGAGGACAACTCCATCCAGATGAAGAAGGATCTCAAGATGTTCCTCTACCAGCTGCGACTTGAGGCCGAGGTGGAGGTTGTGGAAATGGTAAGTACCGAATCAGTTTTAATAACATTTTAGTTTACATATTCACAATGTTTTACAATAGTAATAACTCTCAATTTTCTTAGAAACTTTCGTACTGTAATGTATCATACAGTTCAAGCCATTAAAGTAACCCAGAAGTCTGGTATCAGACTGGATGCGTTAAGTCCTTATTCTGAATGATGATATCACGAACAAGATTTTTATGAGATTACAGAAGTATGATCTTTTTGTATATTTGAAACCATTCCTATTATACCATTCTCAAAATCAAACTGCTATTTAATAAATTGATAAAATTTATAATGAAATTGACATGAAAATAATAATTTCAGACGGACAGCGACATATCTGCCTACACCTACGAACGCACCCTGATGATGGAGCAACGCAACCAGATGCTACGTGAGCTAAGATTAAATAAAAAAGAAACTATGGGCATGGTGAGTACAAACTGCACTCAAACATCAATGAAATATACTGAAGTGTTCACAAATCAATGTTCAATCTATCTGTACAAAGCTTTATATTAATAACTCTACTCTGACCTAGAACTAACATGTTTGTCTGTCGCTATATACAGATGCAAAATTTCGTGGATTATCGAGAAAACGCTGAGGAGAAGTTGCCTTTGGTAAAGTGGATATCTTAACCCTGATTCGAGTCCACTTATTTTCTTTAAGAGCATTTTGTTAGCTATTCATTGATTTACAAATATCTCCTGCATTTTGAAGTCTACACTAACTTCTGCTGTTGTTTTGATCCAAGCAATGTGTAGATGAGTTTTCTTTTTAGCTTTAATGGACTTTTGGTGTATATTAGATTAAATGTTGTTTCCTTTGTGGCTAAGATCTTCCACGTTCACTACTTTATCATATGTCTGTTATCACAACATTCTCACCAATTCAGTTATAAATGAAATTGGCTAACAACTACTGAAATATTCGCTTTTGATGTTATTAGATCATTTTTTCATTTCTAATCGTACTTTAATAGAATATATTCACTATATTTCACTCTTCACTGATCAAACCTTCCTATGCTCTCTGACATTCACTATTTGCACATAGGTATTTAAATTTTACTTTATAGATACTATCAACCTATATCCTATTTTTTACTGAAACTCTTAATGTCTGGATCGAAATGTAGATATTGAAGATGGCATGCAACCTCACCAAACCAGACATTTTTCGGTGCCATGTAGTGACATTCCATAATATCTGTTTAAGAGTACCTATATATTTTTATTATATCTATGTATACTATGCGCAATATTAATTCCACAATACATAGGCATTGTAAATAAGTAATTCTGCAGTATTTTTGTAACTTATTTTTTATATCTACAATAACCAAATCACAATAAATTAAAAGAGAGAGGGGGACATTGTAGTAGCTTCATGGTTAGTTATAGGGGTAACAGTTTTTAAATTCACTTTAATTTACTTCCCCAATTATCTTTTTGGGTTATACTCGTAATATCAAAAGACCTTAAAGTTGACAACGCTTATTTTTTGCTTTTCATGGAACTGTTTTAATATACCTACTTCAACTATTCAATATGCAAACCTATCCCCATCGAATCTCAGCGGTAATGCAATCTTCGAAACACACAAATTCATATCGCCTCACGTTTCCGGCTGAGAACTATCTGCACTCATACATAGATATAAATATTAGGCTATTTGTCTAGTGTATAGTCATATATTAGGCTATATGTCTAGTAGTAATGTAAAGACGCTTTAATTAAGCGATAACTGCTGCGCGACGGCATGCGGCAGACAGAAACTATATTTTTTATGATAGTTTCCGTTCATATTAGTACGTTACTTACACTGATTTTTATATCCAATAGGGAATCGTTTTGCTTACCAATGGCAGATTGTAGTAATTGATAATGCTAAACTGCGGCTATAAAAACATTCATGAGCCAATTTTACCGGTGGATGCCTCAAACAGGGATTTCCCCGGGTTGGAGGTTCTCATGGACGTAGCCAGTATCGAACCCAACAAAACAAAGTAACTTAATCAAGTAAACTTTGTCAAGAAGCGGCAAACGCCTTGACTCCCTATGTTTACGCTCACGAAGGGTCTACTACACTAAACCACAGAAACTCCACCTGGTTCTTAGTAAAGATATACGAGTCGTAATTTGAGTAATAACAAGGCATTTGTGGTCGCGCTGCAGTCACGCAGCAAAATCGCTTGTAACGGACTATGAATTGAAAGCGTCTTAAAGTGGGTGATCGTATATAGGTGCAAGCTATAGTGGACCACCACCACGCGGACGTGAAGACGGCCAGCAAGGTTCGCTTCGCTGAGCCCGGCGACGAGGCGCCTGCAGATGCGCCTTCGCCGCCGCTCGCCGACACCGAGGAAAAGGATAAGGATGACAAGGTGACTACACGTCCTTTACGTTCCACCACGTGTTTCGTACGCCGCAAGCGCAATTTAACTCCGACGTGAAACTTGTTGAAGCGAGCCATTGCCGCGTGCGTCGCCATTACGATGCAATAGAGTCCCGAATACTAAAGCTTGATTGTTATTACTTGTGGGAGCGCTTGCAGCGTCTGCGACACAAGCGTGCCTTAGTGGAGACCTTTATAATTGTATACCTGCACTTAAGAATTAATAAATCCCCCCATAGTAATCTGATAGTGTACGAAAACACACAATGAGTCATTAAAGCCATGAGAATGTTTTTCAAATAAAGCAATTACTTAAATCAAAATTTTGGCTAGCGTACTTCGACTAATCCGATTGGAGAACTATACATAAAAGTGGACTGATGATGATAATGATTTTCACTACTGCTAGTTGCTAGTCCACTTCGTTAAGGTTCACTTTTAGATCTGAATCCCAATGTTTCAGTTTCTCTTGAAACAATTGACTACACTAACTATTAAGATGCATTAACAAGCTTCTTATTTTCTCAGCTAGCACACTATTCATGATCTAATTATAATTTAATAGATACTATTTTGGTTTCCATATTCTCATTAAAATCTCATACAATATCTTTTAAGCATTAAAAGACCTACCCTACAATCATATCAATTTAATATATTTCTTCAAACTTGTCTTAGTCTACCATCCCTGACTGATTCAGGACAAGTTTAACGTGTGCAGCCTAATCTTGTATATTTGACTTTATCTGCTTTCTATAACTGAAATCTCGTCTAAGAATACCTTCTCAAAATTACATCGTCTCACTTTCATCTTACGGTATCCGGTTGACACGCCAGAATGATAATAAGCTGTTCAGAAATTGGTGAAATGCGTGAATTTTGTCAACAAGATTAGGTTGCCAACATTGGTCAATGAAATGTGATACTAACAAAGGTCGGTGTTCTTCCACACTGCTAATCATATCGTATCATGTTTTATACACGGTTAGTCGAAAAGGGTATAATTAAGCCGAAAAGGGGTTATTGTACTCATCATAATGAACTACTTTTACTATCAGACCAAAACTGAAATCGCGAAAAAAAGTCTGCTGTTGCATACAAACAATATAACATCACTCGACTAGGTTTAAATGTATGAACCAAATTTTTTTTTTTCGAGATTTCTTTATTTGTCTCTTTGGATTTTTTTTTTGGTAATGATGAGTACAATAAGCCTCTTTCGACTTTGTATATCCTTTCCGACAAACTATATTTTATTTGAGTTACTCATGATCATGCCACCCTCATCATAATGTCACCAACGAGTCCTAGCGAATTTACACACGGTGGTCATATGTTTGCGATGACTTCATTCACGTTGATTTGTTCACTTTAGTTCCTTTCGTTGTCCACATTAGATAAGAGATTGGATGTTTGAATGTCAGTAGTGAGTTATTGTTTAACAATTAAAATAATATATGACATCCCGTGTTTTATTCGCCTTGAATCCGTCATGTGCAACACAAACAATACGCGATTCAAAAATTGATATTGGAAATGGAAATTCTTTAAATTGGGGTGACGTAGGACGATTTTCGAAGTAGTTTGTTGCACATTATCGATTCAATGTGGGACTCGTCCGATGAACGGTCGCAGTGTGAGGACGCGAGCCCCACGCCGCCAGCCGACGACAACAAGCACAAGGACGCCAGCGCCAACGGCGACGCGGTCAAACCCAAACCCAATCTGTCCGACATCACACCGTGAGTACTCCGCCTTTTAGATTGATTTTCTACTTTAAAATTAGGAAAAAAAAATATACCGCTGTATACAAATATTTATTGTCCAAGATATTGAAATAAATAACTTTGCAATAATTCAATCCTCACTTTTAAAAGAACTGACAAAAGAAGTGGTTTAATAATAAGCCGAATAGTAACTCTTGTATTAATTAGCTCATTGCCTTTCATAGAGCGAGCTTTGGATTTTTTTTATTTTGTTCTAATGCCTTGTTATGTGTGTCAGTGACGAGGGCACGGTGCGACGCATGCACACGGCGGTCAAGCTGAACGAAGTGATCGTGTCGCGGTCGCACGACGCTCAGCTCGTCATACTCAACCTGCCCGGCCCGCCGCGCGACACCAACATCGACCGGGAGTCCAACTGTGAGCATATTATATTATATTACTACCCTACCCAACCCCTATAACTTAAGTTACGTAAATTTTCTCTATCGCTGATCTTCAATTGGGTCCTCTGTCAATGGCGGCATAGTTGGCGCAGTGGCTAAAGATTAGCTTTCTGCGCTACATGCTACGGGTTCGATCCCCGCACGGACCAAATATTTGTATGCGCCACAGATATTTGTTCCGATTCTGGGTGTGTGTGCATGTGACATATGTTTGTAAACTATACCTCCACGATACAGGAGAAAACAAAGAAAACATAGCGTTGACTACGGATACAGCGCAGTAGCAGTCTGCTGTTGTACTGCTACGATAGGTCCTGCGTAGCATAAGCTACGAAGAATCCAACATGGCACGTAGCTATATACTGCTACACAATATTTAACGTATGCACTATACAGTGATCTAACGTAGCTGTGCTACGGTGTAACCTGTAGTGTAACGCCCGTACCATCTACCATCACAGACTCTACCCTTACTAATAAACAATAACTAAACTAGATCTTAAGTCTACTGCCATCTCTACTCATTACACGCATACAAATTACAAGGACGGGTATAATTTAATGACTGTTTAAAAATTGCAAGTTTTTTTTAGTAAGGGGTATGTATGTGTCTACCACGCTAAATAAACCGTAGAATATGCTACGTAGGAACCAGTTGCAGTGCTCCATTGGATGGAGCTATAACGTTGCTACGATATAACCAGTGCAAGTGTAGCAAATGGTATTAGCGTAGCATAGCTACTGTAGATACGGCGTAGCAAATGCTATGTTAAGTCCACCGTAGCATTCACTCCTCAAGTATGGCGTAGCACGTACTACGCCAAGGACCGACTACAGAGTAACATTCGCTACCGTAATGTCTAGCGTAGCAAATACTACAGTAGGTATTTTACATGTATTTTATATAATTTACTGGAAGATACTCGTAGTGATTGCTACGATGAGGCCAGCGTAGCATTTGCCAAAAAAAAAGTTTCTATCGCAGCTTATAAACTAACTTTCTATAATAAGGAATTATTTGGAGAATTAGTTAACAAAGCCACTTTACCCTGTGTTAACATGTGTGTGTTGCGCGGCAGACATGGAGTTCCTGGAGGTGCTGACGGAGGGGCTGGAGAAGGTGCTGATGGTGCGCGGCGGCGGGCGCGAGGTGATCACCATCTACTCGTGAACGCGCGGCGCCCGCGCTGCTCTCCTAACTGTTAGTGCTATGGTTTGGAACGATCCGATCTCTGGGGCTCGTGTCTCGTCGATCGTTAGACTTAACTCGCGCATCTCTAAGACTGCCGACACGACCGTCGCGTTCCGGTTCGTTCATAAATATTGTATGTATTTTCTTACGATGATTGTATTCAGCGTTCGTTTTACTTGTAAATGTTAGCTTAATTCTACGATATGTTTTGTTGAATTTGCTGTTTAGAGTGACGTTGTTTTGAAATTTATTCACTGTTGTATAGATATTTATGGATATAATGTATGTATTTAATGAGGAGCCTTATCTGTCGGTTATTAGCTCTAAGTTCGTTGTTTTGTTATTACATAGACTAGCTAAGAGTTACGTTAAGCACCCGAGTGGTCTCTCGTTTACCGACATGCCATATAGTTTTTATTTTAGAGCTTAATTTGTATCATTTTTATACATCAATTTATTTTCTATAAATTGTTAACACGACGTAGATACACTTTATGAGAGTATACATTTTATTAAAAATCATGAAGATTTTTAACTACTATATAAAAATTGTATTTTGTAAATATTGTTCTGTTCTAAGATTTTTTACATCTGCTCAACTTAAAACTTATCGTGGGACTGACGAAGGAAACAACAATTTGAATTCACGCTAACCGGATAGATTTTGAGAACATTCCACTTTGGAAACTATCATTTCTAGTCACTTTTTGATATTAGTTTTATCTAGTACAGAATTTGTAATATCAAAAAAATACATGACGAAAGTCGTATAAGTACTGGACACAAGACGAACCCTTGAGTTTTAATGGTGAGTAGATTGAACGGCAAGAACGCGCTGAGAGGGATACATAGGTAACTATTAATTATTCGTATTTTAGTATTAGCGTGAAGATTTAATAGTTAAACGCGATCCCCCGTCGCAACTAGCTTAGTGACTAACTTGGAAACTTATTGCGCACATTCGCGTAGGTAGATGATTTCTTACTGTGATCGTTTATATAAAGTTTTATTGTTTTAGTTTTACTTAAGAGGTAGCGGTAATAATATTATCCAGATATTCTTCATTAGCCATCGTTCAACAAAATGTACATTAGTTGTTTTTGTTTTTCTCTCGTTGCCTTGACTTGCTGTGCTATTTTTTTCAACGTCGATTATCTGCCTTATGACGTGTGTAACGCATTGAAACATGAAATGTTAATACTGTGGAAACACCAAAACCGAATTTACATTACGAAACTAAAGTCGAGAAACTGTAACTTGACTTCTTTAAATTTGACCCTCTTATAATCGTATTTGGAGCTTAGAGTGCAGTTGTATAATGTTTCTTATTGTTTGCTGACGTGACCGCGAATTTTATTAAGGAGAGAAAACAGCTGTAGGTACTCTAAGCTCCAAATACAATCTTAATGAGGGTCAAGTTTATATAGTAGTCAAGTTACGGTTTCGCGACACTAATTTCGTAATGTAAATTCCGCTTTATGTTGTCAACAGCGGTATTCTAGTAGATAAGCCACGATCTTACAAAGTACTTGTGACAGTGCAGAAGCTCTAAGACATTATTCTTGCTAACTTAAAACTTATCGTCGAACGAAATTAGTAATGCCTAGACATATAAACATACAAAATTATTATACCTTAGATTATTGATTGGTTGTCGCAGCGGCTGCGACAACCAATCAATAATAGGATTATACTTTCAAACAAAAACTAAGAACAACTATTTGGAGTTTCACATAATTATTTCTTTTGAAAAGGGATCTGCTTACGTAGATATTACATTAAACTTTGTAATGTAATTAGATAATTTTGAATAATTAAATATATTTGTAGCAGCCAACAGCAAAGTTACAAAGATGAAAATTGTACCTATGACAGCTGCAATATTTGAGTGACAATCAATTATTGCAACTGTCTCTACGTATGAGAAAAACTTCTCGTATAAACTTGCAACTTGCGCGTGTGTACGTGTGTTAAAAACTTGTCAATTTTTATTTATGTACCAATACAACACATTAGACTAAGGAAGTATTTCTTATTCGTATAAAGAGTGTTAGATAACTGCCAAATAGGAATCGGTGTTGTAAAATATCCTAGTTCATAAGTGAGCTACCATCAACTCGATAAACAATTAACTACATTTTTGAAAATCATAAAAATACATCGTAAATATTGACGATACATTTACAGTTGTAATCATTTAGCTTATAACACTTCGTAGACAAAAATGTTAGTAAGAACTGTATGTCTTTCTTTTCACGATATAATCTATTTAAGTACCTATGAATTTAATCATTGGATTGATATTTTTCTTTTGCGTATTTTGACCTAAACAGTAAATGTTATTTTCATCAATTATCAATTACCTTCATAATGTCCTAAGATTTTATGATAGCGTCGACTCGTATTTTGTAAAAGAGTTAATATTTTTAAGATTTCCTCAACTAAAAATAGTTTTACCTTTTCATAACTCGTTCTCACAAATATCTACAAATAAAGTCATATAATGTTCGCGCACCTCTGCGTAATGAACAAAGTAGAAACTAATTTGAAGGCATTTAAGTATTCCTTTTTGACATGGTTGTAGATGCCATAATAATAAATTAAGTAAGTAGATGTAGTTATTCTATGAATCGACTGTCAAATTGCCGTCTATGAAAATACCAGTATGCAGTGACTGGCTACCGGTCTCCTGACAAACAGACACAAGCCATCCCGCCGGCTAAAACTATACCTACCACGAATCACAATGAAGCATAGCGACATAAACAAAATTAAATCACTTAATAAGATTAAGTATAAATCATTCTAAATTATATTAATCTATAAATGAACATGTAACGACTATTTCTTTAGACATCGTCTCGTTTTAAGTTCGTGATTGTGTTCTCCATCACTTAGTGATATAAAATACACGGATGTAATTAAATAGTGATCACATATCTTCCTTTTCACATGTAAAAAATATGTCTACATAAATCTATTTATGCCTATTAATAGGTATTGGACGATAATATAATTTATTTAAAAATACTGAATTATATAAAATATTCAAATTAAAATTATAATAAAATTAGTAGGTATTTATTACGTCTAAGTCAAAATTATAAAATTGGAAATACATAGTTATTGTAACTACATGCATATTTTGTGTTCTATAAGAACATATTGAAACATTATATTTTAATGGATTTATTGAAAAGTCGTTTTTAAACTGACGATTAAAATAAAAATATGTATTAAAAACGTGGAGCGTGTTGATCAAGAACCGAACATATGATATACCTACCTACTACACCACGCTCCACCCCAACCTAACACTGTAGATAGTTCAACATTATAAGTAGGACACTAGTTAATGTTCGATGCCCACGATACCGTCATACATGTGCCAAACATCATCATTTCAGTAAATGACACGGTGGCAATATTATAGCGTAGTCATCCTACTTACATATTTAATTAGATTAACTACAGAACCATCTCTCAGTGAACTATCAGTAATGTGTGTAATACTAATAATAAAATAGCTTTCGGAAATACATTGTGTGTTAGAGATTTCACGTTCACTAAATATAGTCTGTTGTAATACAACAATATGCACATACATAGGAACCTACTCCGGAATAGATTTAAAATCGTGTTCGTAATTTCAGTCGTAACATTTTAGCTTTATTAAAGTCATTAAAATTTATAATATGTACAGTCGCCAATGTACCTATTATTGAATACGCTGTTATTGCGCAATCTGAAGTCATTTGGCGATTGTACTTCGACGAGTATCAAGTAATTATTGATGTAAAACTATTAAATTACCTATTTTAGATTTTAGGCTGTGAGTCAGCGTAAACACATTCTTAACAATTTAATATTCAAGCTAGAGTTGCTGTGATACACCATTATGGCTATAAAATTATAGTGTAGTCATTTCTGGCTATGAATAACAATGGGAGGTAACGTGGATATACGTTAACAACGCCATATTCTATCTGTGATTTCACTGATGTGTAGATGCACCTAAATCCGCGTACACTCATCCACCATTTCTGACTTGGGTATGACTCGTAATTTTTTGTCTCTTATGTAATCTGTAATCATACATAGTATTGCATATTACAAACTACATAATTAAAAATATGTAACTAACAAGGCTGTCTGTACTTTGAAAATATTTTGGAAATTGTATTTTATAAAGCCTAGCCTGTGTAACAGCCAGAAATGTATCTAGAGTGTCTCTTATTGAAACAGAACTACCTATTTGAAAACTCTTCTTGGTCTTGGAAATATTAAGTAAACAAAGATAGTCTTCTGTAACATGCTACATCTCAAGATTTTGAGCAATAACGAAAAGTTTAGATAGTGATCGCTGGGCGGTATGCTATATAACTTATAAATATTATGTATTTTGATCTGGAACGAGTTTTTCATAGAAAAATATTTCGAAGTGTAAAAGTTGTTTAAGAAATTATTAAAATATTCAAATAATAATTCTAGAGAGTTAGTCAGTGAGTAATTATAAGAAAAAGATGTTATGAGTATAATAAAATAAACAAATAAAACTTACTGCTTACCTTTATTTATAATCTTTGCCATTTATACCCTGTGTGTACCTACCTATATTTTTGCCGTCCGAAACTAAATAAGATGGATTGATTTGGTAGCTGCTTCGACATAGAACACAAATGGGTAGCTAACGCTTCCTCAAAGCTTTTGTAAAAATGGCTATAGGATCTCAAGCGGGCTGCTAAGTGTAGATAAGTGTGAGATCCTGGATTCAAATCCAAGCCGGACAAAGCCGCATTGGGCTTTTGATTCTCAGAAACAGTCCGAAAAATGGATGGCAATAGAGCCGCTCACTATTACGAGGTAAATCTCAAAAATGGTGGTACCTACATTAAAAGGTATGCTTGATTCCTGTCTAGATAAATGCATTAAATTACATGACGCGCAGTTTGGGTTTAGACCCGGGCTATCCACGGAAACTGCCATTGTTGGTCTCAAGCATACTGTCCAATACTATATGGACCGCAGGACACCGGTGTATGCGTGTTTCCTTGACCTCTCCAAAGCTTTTGATCTTGTCTCATATGATGTGCTCTGGAGAAAGTTGGGCAGCGCGGGTGTACCGGTCGGGGTGCTCAATATGTTTAAATATTGGTATTCTCACCAAACAAATTTTGTGAGGTGGAATAATACTCTCTGAGGCATATACGTTGTAAAGCGGGGTGAGACAGGGAGGTTTGACGTCGCCTAAACTTTTCAACTTATACATAAATGACCTCATCGTCCAGCTCAGTAGCAAGCGTGTCGGTTGCTCGATAGATGGCGTCTGCATCAACAACATCAGCTACGCGGACGACATGGTGCTGCTGAGCCCGACGGTGAGAGGTCTCGGAGAGTTGTTAAGAGTATGGGAGGCCTATGCTGGTGCACATGGCCTTATATACAATGTCCTAAAAACGGAATATATGGTCTTTAGGGCCACTGGTAGATGCCCCGAGTATTCACATAATATTACCCTAAATGGCTTGTGCATAAATCGTGTCTCGAAATTTAAATACCTGGGGCATTTAATTACTGAAGGTCTTGAAGACAATTTAGATATTGAGAGTGAGCGCAGGGCTTTAGCGGTCAGAGGTAACATGCTGGCCCGCAGATTCTCCCGTTGCTCGGAACAAGTAAAGATAACATTGTTTAAGGCGTATTGTCAAAGCTTTTACACGGGAAATCTGTGGGTCAGTCATACCAAAAGATCGCTGGATGTCCTGCGCATCCAGTATAATAAATAACATCTTCAGGATGATGTTGGGGCTGCCTCGCTTCTGCAGTGCATCGGGGATGTTTGCGCTGTACCGCACCGATGGCTTTCATGCCGTCATTCGCAAGAGAACTGTATCCCTGATGTGCAGAATGTGTGGTGCTGCAACGGAATTCTGAAGACTGTGGCAGATAGAATCTCTTCGCCGCTATGGAGATCCTTTATTAAGCGGGTAATTTAAATGTATTGTATTTTATATTGTATTATATTTTATTTTTTATTGGATTATTTTTTATAGGCTTGTATGGATCTGAGTTATCTGAAATAAATGAATTTAATTTTTTTATATTTTTTTTAAATAACTCAATTATTCCGTGCGTAAACGTTTTTTTTCTCGCGGCTTGAACGTAATTAAATGCTAACGGATAAAATAATATCCTATAGGTAGGTAAATACTTACCTAGTACAACCAAAGAGTATGTAATCACTACGTTTAAGTACAACCTCGATGCCTGGCGGTTTTGGGAAGTGTTAGGCTCGTTATCTCCAATAACTCCCTAACGCTAAGGTATGTATTCTTTGGCGTACAAAAAAAACAAAAAATCGCTGATGTTCACCCACATTTCACCGACATCATTGCAATGGTATCAGTGAAATGTGGGTGAACATCAGCGATTTTCTTCTCATAGACGCTTCCCTTAGGTACCCTTCCCCTTCCCTTACCTTAGCGTTAGGGAGTTAATGGAGATAACGAGCCTAACACTTCCCAAAACCGCCAGGCATGGAGGTTGTAGTAGGTAAGTTTTATTTTTTTTGAACCTTTGTAAATCTAACTACTATAAATATTGCGCAAAAATAAAGTCATTTAAACCAAATAACCCTTCACAGAATCTGGGAATCAAAAACAGGACCTCAAGATCAGCAGCCGCCGCATTTTAACGACCATTACGCCAATGAGGCAATTCTGTGCCACTGCACACAGGGCACAACTGGTATAAAATAAAATGGCTATGCATATAATAAAATATATTTATTAATTACTATTCAACATTTTCAATGGTGACATTAATCAGCAATATAACGTAAAAATAATTTGCCACCAACATCCAACATTGTTGATTAGGTATATGTATAGGTAATTATCTATTTTAATAAGTTACAAAACATGTTTCAACAAAACTCATATATCAAAATGTCAATGGCATGTGTACATGTGTCTCTTTACAGATTCATAAAACAAAATTGTGTGTGATGCCTTACCTTAAGACTAGAAAAATAACAATTTGTTTAATCCTTACTTTAAAAATGTGAAACTACAAACATAAAATACCCACATAGATAAGTCTATAAAATACCTTAATAAATCTAAGGATTTAAAGTCTATTCACATTGTTCTGCATTGTTAATTCTTTCAATAAGGTATTCCCTCAATCCAATTTTATTGTATGATGTATAGAACTGACTGAGCAAGGAATATTTAAGGCTCACAACTTTCATTCCTAAAATTTTGAGATGTGTTTTTTTCATCACTTGTGGACCTATCAAATGTTCATTATTGGAACAATAGTGATCAGGCAAATGAATTAAGATAGCAATATTTTCATTACGAACAGATTTTGATTTCCAGTTAAAAATGTTGCTTCCCAAACCAGCTGGGTGCAACATTACATCCAATAAGTATGTTTCATCAGAAGGTAGGTACGGAACTGAGACTGATAGTGACAGTTTGTTATCACCTCCTGCTACAATAACTAAAGTCTCCATGATTTTGTCTAAAATGTTCTTGACTCGAACATCTTGAGAAATAGGCTTAGACCATTGGTCTTTTGGCAACAAAGGACCTGAATATTTCTCACACTCTAATGTCATTGCAGTATCAATTAAATAAAACCTCTTCAATATATCAGGGTTGCTCACTTTTGTCAGGTACTCTGGGCTCAACATTCTGCTGACTAAACCGGAAGGATATTTGCCAATATAAATTAATGACAATAATATTAAACTGAGGTCACTACTACATATTTTGTCAAATTTCTCATGTATTATTTTATCTATCACAGTCCAAAATGCTGAGCTGTTAGCAGGATCAAAATTCAAATATCCAAATGGGTATATAAATGACCTGAGAAAACTAGGAGGCACAATCTGCCAGTTACTAAGAAAGAATTCACTGCATGAATTTAATATATTTTCATTGCATATTTGGAACTGCATACAGTAGTTTAAAATTCCTACAATAAGAACATAACTTTCTATTCTGGAACCTTTTAATTTCATATATTTCTCCACAGCCTTTTCAATTTGGTCATCAGTATATTTAAGTCTAGTAAGCTTAGAAATAATATCCAACAAGGAATCCTCGTCTACAGCATGTATATTAGCACAGAGCCAACTGCCAGCAACACCAAATGATTGTACAGATAAATATTTTTCTTGTACAAAAAAGCTCAATATATCCTGCATAACATAAACATTTATTTTGCTCCACAAATCACATAACTTCTGCTCCAGCAATGTTAAAATTATTCTTTTACTTGCTTTCAATCCATGCAGAATATCAAAAACCTGTAAAATATTTGTTTCATCTATTTCATTTTCTCGGGCCACAAAGCCAACCCACAGTTTATCAATAGTCTCAGAGTACTTTCCATCATTTTTATTTTTAATGAGAAATGTTATAAACTCACATAGCTGTTCAACAGACAGCTTGTTATCAATAACTCTCATAAGTAACTCATCATGGAATTTATATTTGTAAGGATCCATAAATGAAGAAACTGTGTTCAAAATATTCAATATTGTCTGAGTGTCTTCAGTCTTCATTACCACCCTTAATAGTTTATCTAAAATGGCCCCTTTTGCTAGATTAATGTGCATGGTTTTAGAATCCAAAACTAATGAGCTTAGGTTTTTTTCTATGTCATATATTCGTTCAATCGCACCTAATGCAATGTTTGGAGTTATTTTTGTACATTTCGAAAGCAAAGAGAATACGTCCCGAAGATCCGTGCATTGTTTAAACTCTTCTTGTATCAGCTGATAGTTAAGAGAGTCGTGCGCACTTGTTGGTTGGTCCTCGTTGGGCTTGCACTCCATGTCCGTCAGATTTCTCAACTTCTTTATGACAAGTGGAAGTTCTTGAACATTAAACCCATTTTCTATAAATATTGTGCTACTGCTAAATTGTGGATTATTGCCAGATTTGTCGTCACATAACATTCGAGGCGCAAATGTTAGTAATGGACAAGATAACGAAATGTTTCCATTACTGGAAGACAAGATGTTATTTTTGGCTTTTATATATGTTCTTCTCAAAACTAATGACATCTCAAAAACTCCAAAGTAATAGTAAACAAATAAGTAGACACAAATAAAAAAATGGAAACAAAGCGATACTTCTACATCTACAACATCACATGTTTGACAAGATTGACATTGAATGTGACGTTTATGACACTAGCAAATGTTAAGTGTTGCCAAGTCTTATTTTCTTCTCATCCCATTATACAAATATATACATAAATAAAAATAAACAAATAAAACAATATAAATAAATATATATCATTCTAAATACTCAAAGTTCTACTATAAGCATCATCCTCAGCTTTTGTCCACGCATATACAGTAGAGTTTACCAACGAAAACTGTCCAAGACATAAACACATTACCCTCCTTTGCGTCGCGAAGCCGGGAAAAAAGGGCGGCAATTTAAAAAATCTGATGCTAATCTCACTGAATAATGAATATACACTGCCGGAGTTGATATCTATACTTCAGAATTTTTTAAATTGCCGCCTTTTTTCTTGGACAGCTTAAGGCTGACATTCAGAGACGACAGAAACGAGTCTAAGCGTGAACTTACGCTTCCTTATGTCAATTTTACGAACAAATTTTGACAAATGGAAGGAAGCATAAGTTCACGCTTAGACTCGTTTCTGTCGTCTCTGAATGTCAGCCTTAAAACCTCGATCACACAAAGCGAATACGGAAACTCGCTTGGTGGTACAAACTCGCTTCGTTTGACCGAGATTTTAAATAATAAGTATAAATGTATCTTATAGCTAAGCAAAGTTATGCATGTATTAATTAGTGTGTTATATACTCAAAGTATGATGAATGTCAGACATGTGCTTAGAGCATATACCTTGCATTTAGCATTTATCTGAATTTATCACACACAACAAAAGGCAATGTGTGTTCGATTTGCAAAAGGAACAACGACAAAACGACTATCGCTGGCAACATTGATAGTACTATACGTTCGTTTTAAAAAAAAAATACGTTCGTTGCGGTTCGTTGACTCATTTTTTTTTAATTGATACTCTTGACAGCTCTTGACATTTATTGAACTGAGTACTGTTTTCAATCATTCACTCAAAGAGTACAATACAAGGAACATTATTACTAGAGTACAATATATATGCATTCACTAGTTCATTCCTAAATACCTTTGTCGGTGTTGGTGTTGTGTGTCTCGTCTCTTTTTTCGTCTATTCGTTTATTTTTGATAAGATACGACAATCATTTTATTATGTAACTTACAAGTTATTTTCAGTGTTATTTAATAAAATTCTAACAGCCTAATAACGAACTTAGGTTATAAAACCGGTGAACTACTCTGACGATAATTTTAAATCAACTTCTCAAGTCAGCTGATTTCCTTTTTGGTAAGTTCTTTTCATTTAATCTAATATCAATATGAAGCTCCGGAAATTAATTTATTGTTCTGAGATAAGATGAAACTGACCCCAAGGTAGCGTTACGCCTATACTGTCTGTTAAAAATTAGGAAAAGGCAGCAAACAAAATAGTATTTTATAAAATACGTTTCAAATTATTTTGGTAAACCTACATTGTTACCATCTACTTCATGGTAACAAAGTTATACAATTTCGATAAATAAATTTAAATTAAGTATAAGTTCTAATAATGAATTTTAATTGTACCTACATAATTATTAGAAACAATTTATTTCTAGGTGAACTGGTTGCCTGATATTATAGGTGCCTAGATATAAATGAAATAAACAGTCAGTTCCCTTACCATGCATGATCAAATAAATGTAAGTAACTAAGTACCTACCAATAAATTGTTATCATCCTACCATTATCACAATAATAATAAATTAATCATCATGCACTTCATTAATGTTAATTGCACAAGCTATTAATAAAATAGTCCATATTAATGTACATTACTACTGTATATACATACATATATAATGAAGCTCTACATTTAGCTATCCACATCCAAACTATCTTTATATTTTTGTTGACACTCATATTTAGAGAACTCTGACTATATCAGAATATGTACACCCTTAATGCCCAAATTTTGCCCCATCTGTATAGTTTCTAAAAAGTACCTAGTATTCTGCAATAACCATATCCATAAAATTTCACATTTATTAAACTGAATGCCACTAAATGTACCTAAATAATTATATTCTTAAACATTAGTATTACTAGTAGGTAGGTATGATAATATATTAGACAATCATGCACCTGCATGAGCACTTGGTAGTTGGTGCATGTCACTCACAAACATAAATAAACATTATTAGGACCTGTCTCATATAACACTAACAAACTGGCAATCAACCTAGTTGACCAATGAGCTCACATTACTCCACATACCTACCATTAGCTCTATCTATCGTATACCGACTCAGTTCAATTAACACATATTTAAGAGGCCTGCAGAGGCAAGTCGTTATATCAGTCCATATAAGGACAAATCACAGTATATTCAGTCAAGTCGAGATAGCGACATTGTGTACGTTTTTACGTGATTATCTTATAAGATAAGAAATACCTAATTCTCTGTTATATTTACACACCACTATAAAAATACTCTTCGTATTTCTTCTTTTTATAAGGTGGTGTCGCGGTATTGCCTTTCAAGTACATTCATATTCAATTACACAAAGTAGGTATCTATCTTACTGTGGAATAGGGAAATATTAGATATTAATATTGTAATAAGTAGATACCTAATATTTTTTAGTGTTAAGAACGTGATCCAATTCATTCAGATCGGATTACTAGAAATTTTCAGTGTTTTTATTACATATTTTTTTAAATATTTAACACAAAGTAAGTAAAGTATCGTGTAGGTACATTTTATTCTTTTAAAACTTAATTTCAAATTATTTGCTTTATCAAATCAATGTAATCAGGTACTAATCCATTTATAAAACGCACAAAACAATGTTTTGAACATAATCGTAATCGCCTACGTAATAAATTTCAGCACTGATAAATCTTATCTTAGAAAAAATCGTCGCCAAATTACGCCACTCCAGAGCAAAGATCTCATCAATCAATGCCAATCAACGATGTTTACAAATGACTCTACGATGTCTATGTATTTTTCCAGATGGGTTTGCAACTAAAATGGGGTATAGCTGGCGTGGGGATGATAGCTCACGACTTCTTGACAGCGCTGGGGACGCTGCCGGCTGAACAACACAAGGTCGTGGCCGTCGCCGGCAAAGATCTAGAACGTGTCCACAGATTAGCCACGCTCCACAAAATCAACACAGCTTACGAAGGCTACGAGTCACTCGCGCGTGATGACTCTATAGGTAACAAAATGTCCTATTGTTTAGACAAGGATCAGTAAACAAACAAAAGATAACGAGCTAAAATCATTACAGCTGAACGACTGCGACACTTCCTTTAACATTCAGTCGTCACGGAGTGAAACCTCGCCTTTAGCCTATCTACTAACCTGCCTGATACGCTTAATGCCTTACTTGAAAATGTTAATTTATTTGGATAAACTTATGCCAAATAGATAGACATTTAACTAAAATTAATACCTACACAGTTTTTTTTTTTTACTTCATCTTACATAATGTTATGTAAATTTAAATCATTTAAATAGGTAGCTACCATAAAAATTTAAGTTTCATGTCGATAGGTAGGTTCGTTTGAAGAAACATAGGTACATTTTAGTCTATTTAACATATTACGGATGTAAACAATAGCTTCCAATATGACGCTGATACGGCAAGTGGCAATCCAACAACGAAGAAATTACACGCTTGTCAAGAATGCCAGTACGTTCTTTTTCTGAATTATCTATAATAGTAATACCATTTATGTACCTACACGAACAAGGCTACGAATCTTTAGATTTCGAGTCCCAGCTAAGGATTGGAAAAACCATTATTTTTACAGTAGATAGGTACCTACATAATTCTATTTCCTAATGGTTTCCGCTTAGTGACCTAACACCGTTATTGTTTTACCTTTACATAACCCTTCTGTAATGAGTCGTGATGGACAGTTACCTGTTCATTATTCATAACTAGCTCTTACTTGTGGCGCGCATGATAATTGTATAATTGTTATAATTAAAAAATATAAACCATCCACACATAAACAACGCCGACACGTTGCATTATAATGCGTTCAACAAAAGTTTTACATGAGCGAGCGTTGCGTTTAATTGCACCTAGAGACGATTATTGGACAGAGTATAGTGGTGCCTGCCTATACACGACCAAGTTTTACATAAATATTATATTTTATTACTGATGTCATTGTACCTTTGATTTCTACTAGTGCGCATAGATGGAACTCTTGCAGTATTATGAACGTTGCATTAGCCTAAGTGCCTTTGTGTACTACACCAGATTCAAATTCGAGAAGACGTGGTAAGAAATATATGATGACGACTCTAGTTTGGATCAGACTCAGTGCATAACATTTTATAAAAAAAAATGAATTACCGTACCGGCTACTTCGGTACCTATTTCCTCGATTTAAATCGGGCGCAGTGCACAAATGGTCTTACACTTCACGTCCGTATCAGTTTAACTGTGAACCAATTGCCTCCAAACTTAGTATTATTTGTATGTAAACTAGATTATTCTCAAGTCGATTAAGATTTTATACGAGGTTGTACTTCAAGGCAAGGTACTACTGTCACCATGACAACATGCAAATCACGTTCACACTCGGCACAAACTCGGATTTATAGGAAATATTTCTCTTGTTTCCAGACATTGTATTCGTGAGTGTTCTCAATTTGCAGCATTACGAAATAACTAAATTAATGTTAGAGAACGGTAAACACGTGCTATGCGAAAAGCCCATGGGCATGACTTACAAACAAACTAAATCGCTGGTGGACCTGGCGCGCGGACAGAAACTGTTCCTCCTTGAAGGGATGTGGTCGCGGTTCTTCCCTGCTTACGACGCTTTGGATCAGCACATATCTTCGGGCGGGCTTGGGGACATCTATCACATCAGCATACAGTTTGGGGTCGAAATTAACGACATTGAGAGGAACTTGTAAGATATTTATTATCATTCACTGCTTATATAATAATGCTTTACCCCATCATCATCTCTAATTGTACAGACACGTTATATATGTTCTAACGAGTATATTGAGCATCGCCATTGACTAATACATAAAATGTAATGAAAATATTTTCTGCTGGAGTTAATCGGGCACCAATTTCAGAATGAAAGACTTGGGCGGTGGTGCGGTACTAGACTTGGGTATATACATGTTGCAACTAGTGCAGTTCGTGTACAAGGAAGCTCCGACGGACATCGTGTGCACCGGCCACCTCAGCAAGACAGGCGTGGACGAGTCCGTGTCGTGCGCGCTCAAGTACAAGGACGGGCGGACCGCCACTTTGTCCGCACACACGCGCGCCAATATGACCAACAAAGCTGAAATCGTTGGCACCAAGGGAGCTATATCTGTGAGAATTAATATTTTTTGTTGAAATAAATATCAATTCTAGTAGGCACTTAATATTAATTAAGTATCAGATAACTATTCAATGCATTCGTTGAATCTTTACGACATCCTAAATTGAAACGCATAATGTAAGCTATGCATTCTTAGATCACGATGACATTCAACGTGACCGAAGCAATTAGCAGTTAAATGCTATAATATGACTATATATGTATATTTTCAGTTGGACTATTTCTGGTGTCCCACGGTACTGCACATATCGGCAGCTAACAACACAGAGTGGAGTTTACCCAAAGGGAAATACAAGTTCCATTTCCACAATAGTGCGGGCCTCAGTTACGAGATACAAGAATGTTGGGACTGCATCAGTAAAGGTATATCTTCTATTCTCTACATAGTATAAAATAAAGTCGCTTTCCGCGTCTGTCTGTATATCCGCTAACTCCTCCCAAACCACGCAACTAATTTTGATGCGGTTTTCACCATAATTTTGAGCATTTCGTCCGGAAGGTTTATATGTATAATACTTTCATATTTAATGTAAGGATAGTAGAAGAAGTAGTAAGAATTGTACCCGAGCGAAGCTAGCTATCCTATAATCCAAGCTCATCCCAACAAGCGCGACACTCATGAGTGTATTATCTAATATCTCGACTCACGAGTCCTATCTGATGAGTCCTCTGCCGCTCTTTTAAATCCACTTGAGGCCCGCATCCTAGTGCAGACTGGTGGATGAGGTCTTGATGATTATTATTAACATCAATTTCAATTATAAGTAAAGTCAACGGCCACGGTCGGCGGTAACGGCCTAATCGCCGTATAGTTGATGTGTGTTACACTTTGAAAGGAAGGAAGGTATAGTTCATTACGGACATCTATTAATACATTGTGAAGCGCATATTGCTAATGTCAATATAATTTGTGGTTATTAGTAACATAAATATTATTGCAATCGGAAGCCCCTGACCGGTACTACCGATTGCAATAATAATATTTTTAGTCAAGATTTATAAAACATTTAAGTCTCCTACGTACCCACTGCTTTGTTTTATAAACAGTCATCTTACAATAACATTTTTGAAATCTTAAATATCGTCCGTGTTTACCCACTTAACACTGGAGAGGCACGTTATTTTAGTTTTGTTTGTAAGAAGTTTTAACTCAATATAGACGTGCAAATAAGTACTTACACAATTTGTTGCCATATTATTGTTCATGTTTAACTAGGTACATCACGCACGACACGTCTGAAATATGCTTTTTTATCTAATGAATTGTGTCTTTGTGTTTTGTTACAGGCCTGCTAGAAAGTCCCAGAATGACCCTAGATGAGACAGTCCTTCTATCAAAATTGACTGACACTATGCGAGCTCAAGTTGGTGTCTTAGAAGCTGAACTAAATTGAGGGAACAAAATATAAACCTATACCTACTATAAGAAATACTACCCAGTCCAATTTTTCATAATACCTGTATACATATACGTAAAAAGATTTGCTTTAATTATATTGTATTGTAATGCTAAGTGCCAGAGGAACAAAAGAGCTACGCGTTGTGATATTTTGTCTTTATTCGGCTCATACACGTTTATAAAAGTTACTTAAAGTACAGTATTTACCTCAACTAACTGTGATTATTAGTGTGTTGTGAGATGATTGTTAAATGTTAAAATATTGATTGAAAATATACTGCACAAAACTGTAAATTCTGTTTTATTAAAACAATCCGGAATCAGTTATATAAATATTTATTAGGTATCTGAAAAATTTACAAATGATAGACTGCTGACAAAATCTCTTCTCCTTTTTATAAGTAATGACAAAATAAATAAATATCGTATCTTAAATACGCAGCCCTTCATATTGGGCCGACTCCAGATGGTCGCACGATGTCGCGGTAGGTATAACGCTTTTTACACTTTGCGTAGCTTCAAGCTTGGTGATGATGCGGTCTGTCGCGTTTCAAGGGGCGTTTACGCACAATATGTGTGCGGTAATGGCGACTGAAATGTATTTAAAATACGCGCGGCCATCTAAACCTAGCCTCATTTCGTGGACTGTGTCCGTAATTTAGTAACTTAGTAGTTCAATGTGTTGCGGTGGTTAGTTTATTTGTCGTAGCTGTCCAGCACTTTGCGGATGAGGCCGGCGCCGTCCCTGGCCTGCTGCTCGGTGATGACGAGCGGCGGAGCCAGTCGGAGGATCTGGCCGTGCGTGGTCTTGGTCAACAGACCCTCGTCCCGCAGCTTCAGACACACTTCGTACGCTGGGATGCCTGCAAATTAAAACGACATTTAAATCGCGATTAGACGTTGGGACATAACCGCTGATTAAGCCACATTACGGCACATGCAATCATAAGTTGTAGAGCAGGTGTGAACATGATATCTGTATAAAATATCTAAGAATAAGTAATTTTCGAGAAAATCGCGGATACATACATGACGTGGGGAACGGGAGATCCTCACTTTTATTTACAAAACCGACTTGTCGTTTCTGGAACCAGACACCTGGTACCTAGGACTTTATGTTCATCAGTCCTGCTTACAACCACTTTGCAATGATGCGGTTTTTAAAGTCGGCGGAATCCTTTAAAGTTCCAGCCGATTAAGCATTCCTTCTTGAGAGGAAGGTCCGCTTGCGATCGCTACATCCATTCAATTTCCAATTTAACGTAAAAATTATCCAAATAATACTACAACTTATTCCTTCTCCACAATCAAGCAGTTTGGCATCAAAAAGAAGGCATAAAGTAAAGAAGTATTAAATACGTACGGTCGTTAATAACGATGGCACACATGAGTCCCCTTCCTCGTACTGCGGTGACCTGGCTCTTGGGTATCTTGTTCAGCTCTTCAAGCAGCACCTTACCAACCCTCTCCGCGTTTTCACATAATTTCTCCTCCAATAGCACCTTAGCACAAAATAAAAACATTAAGTCGCCATGACTACCACCATCAGCAACCGTCTATCGCGTAGACAGAGATAGCTTTCTCTGTCTACGGTCTATCGTCTCTCTACTAGTACCTACCTATAAGATCCAACTTTTCTAGCCCGATGTCGAGTAATATTGAATTATTTGTATGGAAAAGCAGTTTTTTTTTCCACGATTTCAGGGTTGGGCCCATAGTAAAAGTTGTTCATCATTATGAACAAGGGGTTATGATACTCATCATTATGAGTACGATAACCCCTTTAATCGGACTTCGGGATTTTGACTAGATACACGGTTCATGGATATTTTTATGACAACGGTAACCGACACCATTTAACGGGACTCAGAGGCTCGGAGGGTTCTAGGTAAAGAACAATCTTTTGTCAGCAGAGCGTTCTTTAGTTTTCCGAAGAATTGAACGAATCCAGCGCAGCTTAATTTCGCAGATCGATCAAACTGCGCGGTAGCTTATACTTACTGCATATAGCCACGAACATAAAACTGCGCGGTAGCTTATACCTACTACATATAGCCACGAACATAATTCGTCAACTATCATGGAACAAATATTATCATCAATAATGTTTATAGAAAGGTTTCTTGAAAAAAATCCTAATGAAAAAATCTGTAGGTAGTAAGACAGATTAAGAGTCTGTTTCGTCAAACTAAATCTTTACATAGATATTTTAAAGTATTGAGTCAATTTACCTTCATGGCTTCTGTAGCGACGACGCAAGCTAGAGGATTACCACCATACGTCGATCCATGAGTGCCAGGCTTGATAACCTAAAACACATCAACAATTTTTACAAAATGTACATAAATACCTGTATCTCGATTCTCAATTTATAACTAAGCTACAATAGATAACATTATATCATGAAATATCATACCATAAATGTTCAATGCTAAACATTGGCGTTTTAATTAAGCGCTATCGCATGAACATTGAACAGTAGAGTCCGACCAAGCTAAATCTGCAATGGCAATATGGCAACACTGCAAACAATCAGTATGAAAATCTTTGCAATGTACCTACAGAGTTAGCTCGCCAGATCCGTACCTCATTACATAGTCTGGCAAAGCTAACTTTTCATTTAAATAATGACAATATCATAAAGATTTCGCAAAGCTTGGTCAGACTCCAGTGAGGGAATACTTAGGCTGACATTCAGAGACGACAGAAACGAGTCTAAGCGTGAACTTACGCTTCCATATGTCAATTTTACGAACAAATTTTTACAGACGGAAGCGTAAGTTCACGCTTAGACTCGTTTCTGTCGTCTCTGAATGTAAGCCTTAGTTCCTTTAAGACCGCGCTTGGCAAAGTTCTAAAGAATTTCTTAGGCTAAAGCATTATTAAAAAATTGTAGCTGCCTAACCGCTTAGTCTCCTTCAGCCTTGTCGTCTTTTTATACGAAATAGTGAAATAACGAGAGGTTGTAGAACAGAGAACATTTGTAAAGGGTGGCGTATTCATTGCAGCTTACTTACATCCATAACACTGTGGTTAGCCAGCACCGCGGACACTGGCATCACTCCGCCACTGAGCGCCTTGCCAAGGATCACGATGTCGGGCTTCACGCCCTCGTGGTGAACCGCCAACAGTTTTCCGGTACGACCTGGAACCATGATGCAAAAATACGCCATACAATATCTACCTACTAAAAGGATTTTGGAGCGCCGCTGATTACGAAAAAGTATAGAAAAATAATAGCTTCGAAAACGAACAAATAAGATTTGGCAAAAGTACCTAAGTTACTAACGTATTTATAGATGTAAGTATAAGGACATTATTGTTTCTTATTAAATTAGTACTGTTTTAGAATATAACTTAGTAGATACTTTCTTTATTAAACCTGTTTTAGTAAATTTATATATATATTTTCATTTCACTTCTACATTTCATGTAAGTACTAAAATAATCGCGTAATAAAAAAAAATTGTATAGTATATTCGTCATAATATCGGATATTTGTGGAGAGACAAAAAAATAATACTTTGCATACCAAAAAACTTAATTCGTTCTCCTTTAGAACTTACTGAACTCTTCTAAAGATCTAAATACGGGTGGAGAGTTCGATACTTGCCTACCAATCGACTCATTTTGGATAATTTTGTTCTTTAATTATGAGAAAGTGAAAAATAATTCAAATGTAATGTGTGATTATAAAAGTACAGTTCTAGTGGAACAAAACCAATCGTGCCAGTGACAGCCTGTTACTGGTGCGATTAGTTTTACCCGCTTGCAAATATAGTTCATTACGCCTTATTTACTTATAAAAGAACAATCAGAGCTCTAAATCATACAAAATGAGTAGATTTGTAGGATGGACCCTTATCAATAGAAATATTATTACAAAGCAGCTTTGATACTGACGTCATAATAAGGTCAATGTAACGAACAGATTGCAAAGTTAACATCAACAACAACCCTGATACCAAACCGCAAATCGATATAATATTATCTTGTGCTTTATAATCAGAACATCATAATGGAAATATTTTATTTATATCCTCCGTATCTAATATTATTCGTAAACATTAACATTAATCTATTGTTTACCCGCTGACGACATAAACTATTAACCAGACCTTTTACTTACCCAAACCGGCCTGTACTTCATCGTCGATCCAAAGCACGTTGTACTTGGTGCACAGTTCCCTGACTTTCTTCAGGTAACCGTCGTCGGGGATCACCGTACCCGCCTCGCCTTGGATTGGTTCTACCATGAACGCAGCCACATTGGGGTCTTGGAGCTCTTTCTGTAGACGCGGAGATAATTTATCGCATAAGTATATGATGGATGTAAGAAGGCATAGGTAGCTACACAGCCGCTAGCTTTCACTCAACATGAAACACATTGGACTGTGTGAAGAAAGAGAGCAACATACAACATTTCCGAAGATAACAAATAGTTTGTAGCGGCCGTCTAACGAGATATAATCATCCAATTTGCCAGTGCAGATCCTATTGACTGCATAGGACAAAACCCAGCCGCCAGCATCATGGCATATTTTGATGTTCGCGGTTTCGCCGATGCCATTATTTTAGTAGTAGGAAGCGAGCCCCTTGCCATCTACCAGGCAAAATTCCAAACTATGAGCTACCGAAAATTTCCTAACAGAAAAACATAATAACACTGCGCTGCTTCGTGTATTTAAACAAGATTTAAACTTTATTGACGCACGCTCAGCAGCAGCGGCAGCGCTTAGGTTGCACCAAGTTGCACACACTAGACTAACGAGGCAGTTATCAATTCCATTTTACAAATGTCATTGGCAGTTATCATGTAATTTGATAATTATCTATAATTTAATACGATAAAGCACATAACTACCCACCTCTAAAGCAACAGTATCGTTGAAAGGTATTAAATGGAAGCCAGTCATGTAGGGCCCGAAGCCTGTGTAGCACGACGGATCTGAAGATGACGAACAGGCAGACAGCGTGCGGCCCCAGAAGTTACCCTCGGCGAAAAGAATCTGCGAGCAACAAATAAGTGATAAATGACATATTATTAGAGACAACATAAATCCCTGTTCAATAAATACAACTAGATTTTACTATGAAAAAAGGCAGGTCAACATGATGACAAATGTTACTGGGATTAACCCAGTAAAATGTTTCTATACATTTCTATATTTAGCACAGACATAAGGGACATGATGAAGACAAAAGGTGTTCCGTTTCTGCCGTTCGCCTAAGAATTTTCGTCAGTATTCCTATACCCACCTAATTATAACCTACCTTTGCTTTTCCATCAGGAATCTTCTTCACGTCATAGCCCCACTTCCTTGCGATCTTACACGCGCTTTCGCCCCCCTCGACACCAGTGTTCATTGGCAACAGCCGATCGTAGCCCAGGAGGTCAGTCATGAACTTCTCGTATGTACCCAGTTTATCCGAATAGAATGCCCTGGAAACGATGATACACAATAAGAAAAAGCGGTGGTTAAGGGATTGGCTTTCTCTGCTACGGGTCGCGGTGTTCGAATCCCGCACGGATACAATACAATACAATACACTTTATTGCACACCAGTAATAGAAGAAAAGATACAGTAATTAGAAAAAGAAATGTACAAAGGGCGGTCTTATCGCACGTGGCGATTCGTGGATCAACTATTTGTAAGGCCTAAAGATCCGGTTCTGGGTGTGTGCATGTGAGATCCACGACACAGAAGAAATCGTAGTGTGATCCTTTAAAAAACAAAAGAGTAATTTACACTCTGAGCTGAATTATACCTACAGAGTAAATATATCCCCCAGTAGGTATTTTATGTCTGAAATAGGAAGAGTACCTATACTAAGTAGACTAAAACAAATATTTGTCTCTCTTTTCGAAAACGATTGGAACCGCGTTCATAAGCTTCATAATAACCCGTCTCAATGACAATTATTTTTATTTTTACCTGGAGACAAGAGTCAATTTATCTGCTTGTTTCTTGAAAGCAGCTATGATCCTCGGGTGGCAGTGTCCCTGGTTTACCGCGGAGTACGCGCTCAGAAAGTCGTAGTACTTTTTGCCTTCAACATCCCATACGAAGACTCCTGTAAAATTAGATTTAGGTATAGGTATATTAAGTCAAAGTTAAAAATGTCTTTCTACTTAGATAAGTAACTTTACGCCATATTGCTTTTCCTCGTGCCATATACTTACTGTTAGAATAATAAAGAACATGTGTTTATCTATTGCCAAAAGAACAAGACTAGGACGAAAGTATTGCCATCACCTTACCGCAATCTCCTATTCGTTTTTGTCAATATTTATGGAAAGAGAGGGATTCGGTAGTTTATTTTTTGTCGAAATCCACAGGGTCTACGTTAAGAATAATTCTAATTCTTCGGCGGCAACACACAAGCAGACCTAACTGCGCCAATTCTGCCTGTACGAATGTGTGGTTTCGCGTCAGTTCTGTTTCCTTTCTATTACTCCAGTCGTAAAATGCGTACAGCCTCGAAACCCCTACACACAGTCCGGATATTCATCCTGTCAGCCTCGGCCTGAATGAAGACCGATCGTAAGTAAGTACCCATCTCGCGAGACGGTCCGTTATACTTCGTTCGTATACGAGCTGCTAAGTCGCTAAGAGCAACAAGTCATTACCCTATACCCTATGGCACAGATTACCTACAGAAGAAAGAAATCTGTGCCCTGTTGTATGGGAACCTACCTACTACCTACTACGTATATGTAAATAATATATCAGAGATTTATTAGGGCAGTGTCACCCAGTTGACTTATTTCAAACAACATATAAATAACTTAATGTGAACGCATGCACATTGCATGTCAACATTAATCTTTCAAGTTCGTTGTTAAGCATTTTATCAGTTAATATGACATTGTAGTACATACCTAAAGATTAGTTTAATATTTATTTATTAAATAACTGCCCCAATTTCGAGATCTAACATAAAGATTACACATTATCTCAGTGTTTCATAATTAATAAAGAAATAGAGATTTTCTTTAAGATTAAAAAGTTATTATTTTATGGTTTTCCTTCATAAAATTATATTGTCTCTCTCTCTTGTTTGACAGACATGACAACATAAATTACGATTAGATACCTAGGCATGGAACCAAACGACATTACCAAGCTCACTATGGGATTTGGTCCAAATGCCACCCAGAAATAAAACTGAACATTTAGTCCATGACGTCGACTTAGGTATGTCTGGAAATCAAACCGCATTAAAATCGACTCAAGGATATTCGTATTATTCGTCCAAAATAATACAATAGTGTACGGCAAATAGTACTGAAAAACTGATAAAAATATTATTGAGAGAAAAATATCCTGGTATCGGTCATAATTATTATTATTACAATTCCTTTAAAACATAACCATTATCCTACATTTTGTAACATAACATAACATCACGCACGCCTGCATTTCTCAGTGGGATAGACAAAGGAAATTCAAATAATTGATGTTTTGCTTTATTCTTCTATGATTATGAATGGTTCTAAGGTCATGAACTCGACCACAGTCATGACTTGGCGGATTCGGGTGCTCTGACAAACACACACGCATCGCGTCGCCGCGCCGCCCTATCTTAATGCCTACATAATTTTTGAATCTACTGCAGCTTTAGTTTGATATTTGAAATTAATTCTATACCATTCACAGAGCCTAGCTTTAAAATTATTGGCATTCTTAAAATATAAGACCTTCTATTGCCACCTCTTACATTATTATGCGCGTTCTTTCATGCAAGTTAAATTAGCTATCTAGGTACCTATATTTACCAATATTATCAGAAGTCACGCAATAGCATCCCAAAATAACTTGCTAAAATTAACATGGACGATGATAAATAAATAACACATTCATAGACATTTCTATACACATTTATAGAGATTGCTGTTCGTACTTACCAAGTTGTTTATAGTTAGTTACTATAACGAACCTGTTTGTATAATATTATATTATCAAAACACATAACACTTTCCATATAATTATGGTTATGAAGATATAATAAAGCTTGTTACGCGTTCTTCTATACCTACTTGCAATTATCATGAAGACGGGTTGAACGCTGTTATGTGTCCTTACATATTGAAGGAGGGTATTGTAGTCATCATTATGAACAACTTTTACTATGGGAATAACAGTGAAATCGCGAAAAATAAAATATCTACTGTTTCATACATTTAGTTGAGTAATATTGGGTTGTATGGAATAGCAGATTTTTTTATCGCTATTCCTGGTTGGGTCCTACAGAAAAAGTTGTTCATAATGATGAGCACAGTTTACTATACCCTCCTTCAATATGTACAGATGCCGAATAATCTTAATTATAAGATCCAACTTTAATAGCAGAAGTCTTTTTAACGGGTTATAGTAGGTAGGCTACTCATCTTTATGAACAACTTTTACTATGGAACCAATAGGTACTGAAATAGCGAAAAAAATATGCTGTTCCATACATTTAGTTGAGTAGGTAATATTGGTTCACCTTTTGTATGGAACAGCTGATTGTTTTTCGCGATTTCATAATGATGAGTAATTTAACCCCTTAAAAGGACCTCTGCTAGTAGGACCATAAATTTTAATGATCATTCGGTCAAAATACAAAGCGGTGTCTTCCTAATCAGAAAAAGGCTGTTTAAAATAATGACCCCTGACCATCGATCAGTGGCGTGCACTCCATAAAGATAAAAAGACACTGCCTACCTTGATAAATTAAATTTAATATGTCTGTAAGTTTATGTAAGTCTTAGGGTGAGGTGGCCAATCACAAACATCGTTTAACTTGACAATACAACACTATGTTGTTTTTGCCTACCCTGTAAGAAATGTCTGTGCACGCCACTGCCATCGACCCCTGACTGACGTAGGTATATAAACCTGATAGGAGGTACACTATTTACCATTGGCGTAGCTAAGGAGTTTTCCTAGGGCGGGCAACCGGCCAGCTGATCAGTCAACGCAAGGTTTGTAAGTAATATCAGCGTTCTCGGAAACGGCTGTGACGATTTCAATAATCTTTGGTAAACGAGGTTTTTCGGAGATGATAAAATAATTTTACGAGGAATGGTAGTGAATCTTTTTCTCACAATAAAAATAATGAAAACAGTATATTTCTTCAATACTGTAGATTTTTATAGTATGGGCGGTGACCATCCTTGCCCCTCCCTCGACCCTAGCTATGTCCATGCTCTTTACTCACTTTCGCAAATGTCTCACGTAGTAGGGGCGCGCCTATCGCCATAATTCATCAGACATAATTATTGTAATTGGGCCAGCCACTGACCTTTTCTAACATAAACAGAATACCACTTTAACCCGACCTAAGGACAGAATACATCGAGATTTATCCGACTGCATTATCAAACTATGCGCCTTTTGCCACACTCAGTGGCTATTAGACACTATTAGTGAACAGTTTGATAAGATGACCCGTAATAAAACACGAATGAGGTGATTTTTTTTCTAACAAGGAGCCTACGTATCAAATTACATAAAACAATCAATAATAATAATTCCAGCCCATTACTGACCCACTGCTGGGTACAGGCTCCTTCTCAGAATGAGATGGAGTAACTAAGCAATTAGTCCACCACGCTGGACTGGTGCGGGTTGGCGGATTACACACACTTCACACGGAATTCGAAAAGTCAGAAGTGTGGGCCAGATTCAAACTCAAACCCTCCTGCAGGCAATGGAAGGCAATCTGTCAACCGCTAGGCTATCACAGATAATTAAAAAATGATAACAACGACCTTCTATCCCTTATTTTACACCATTTCTAAAAACCCAAAAACACCTAACCATAACAGCTACATATACTAGGGGCTGAATTTTCAAAAATCCATTCATGAGGTTACTACATCACAAAAGGAACCTTTTGTGGTTAATTAAGTAATTTAATATCATCACTCTTCATAATAATATTATGATGATATGACATGAATCTGTTGCGATATAGAGACGATAACAATAAGGCCATTTTTCACACAATACTTATTTGAGTAATGTTACATTATTGATATCCATACCTCGTACATTATTGATTGGTCTCCGCTGCCGCTACAGCGGAGACCAATCATAAATCAAAGGTAAATACGTAGATATACCTATACCTACGTATTCGATAAAGAAGTGTCAAACTCCGACTTAATCAAGAATTAGATTAATCTTTTAGGGAAATTTTTTCAATCGCCAGATAATGTGTTATCCAAACTATAAATTTGACATTTGATAGATTTTATCTAGGAATGCCGTCGGATAAAACTTATCTGGCCATTAGTCTGCGGCTTAGAATAATAGACAAGCTCTAAGGTCTGGGGTGTCAAACGTTTACTTTTTTCAAGTAATTAGATACAGGAAACTGCAAATTCTATTGGAGGTCACGTACGACCGGTGCCCTATCATGGAATTATGACAAAAACGATATGCGAATATCGATTCTGCGAGAAATATAAAACGCTAGTACGACAAACGGTAGGTAAGCAACATGCTTTAAAGATAGTAAAGAATTAAATAAAGATAGAAGTTACCTTCTCCGCGGCACAGTGCGACAGGCAAGGGGGCGTAGTTTCGGCACCCGTACTTGTCCTCCAGGGCGAAGATCTCTTCCGACGACAGTTGCGCGTTCTTCTCGGCCATGCTGCAGCAAAAGAACAATAAAAAATTAATATCTCTTTAATTTGAGTGAAGCTTCGAACTTAATTGTCGAAATTTTCACAAGGCCCTACAATTAATTAGAATTTTAAAATACGCACGTTATCTCTTAATTAAAGTTTGTTTAACTGTCTGAAGCTGTAGATATCACTCCGATGAATAGCTATGCAATAATGACAAAAATTAAGATAAAGTCACTTATATACCACCGCTCTTGAGATGAGAAGCAATAAAGAGCTTATATTGTACTGTATGCATAATATAAAGATATTAATTATTATATTATTATTCACATTGTACCCACGATAAACTATTGTTATTATAAATAGGTAATTGATTAAAATACAGAAATTACACTTAAATCAGTTGCCGATGCCTAGTGAACAAAGATATTTATATAGAAGTTATTGAACTCATATTTCACTCAATGTTAGTGCAGTTTAATTATAAACTAATATTTCATTCATGTAATTATGTGAATGGATAGATCGTTAACCACTCTGCTAAGTAAGTAAACAATGCACGTATGATAAAAACTTATTGAAAGAGAAGTTTAATTGAATTAAATAAATGTTAATGTCCTCTAACCTTTCGATTGATTTTGCTTTTGAAGTAATGATCGGTACTAAACTTATAGTCGAGTGACCCGGAGAGGTGTGTCTGCATCCAAATTTGTCCAACGACTGAATGATAGTATAAACGACTACTGTAGGAAAAATACCACAATACATTACTTACTGTCTCTAGATATTACGTCATACGGCCCCCCGGCTGATAAATCAATCGCAAGATTACAATCGTCACCCAAGCAAGATCAAATAAACATCATTGTCAGAAATTGACAGTTATTTCGTGTTTCTAATAGATCTAATTATTATTTTTGCGTCGGTTCGCCTTACATACATACTTTATAATAATATATGACGTATTGGATTGAACAGTCTTTGTTGTACTCTCTACATACTTCCCTAGTTAAGAACCAGAATAAATAAACCTAAACCGAAAAGCTACCTACCTTACTACCTAAATTAAACTCAAAAATAACCTAACCGTCAAAAACCCCCGACTTAGTTGGAATCGGGGGAAAAGAGCTGTAACTTTTGAACGGTTGAACAGATTTTTATGAAACATGCTATAGCTATGGCTAGCTACAACAATGCTATAATTAATAGATTAGATTAGATTATGTTGTCAATTACCTATTGACGGCCATTGACTTATCAAAGAGAACCTTCCCCCTCCCAAAATGAAATCCTGGATACACCTTTGTCCCAACTCATAAGGTGTTATTAACCCCCGACCAAAAAAGAGGGGTGGTATAAGTTTTTAGCACAGATATAGCTATCTGTGGTTTGTAGTGTGTATCTTTAGCATCGTAGCTCCAAAACGGAGGGGCCGATTTCATTGCAGTTTTTTTTAATTGAAAGCTCGTACCTTTCTCATCACAAGCGGCCGCGGTGGACCTTGAGAATTATGAAAATCTGTGTTTAGTTATATGAAAGAAAGAAAGAAAAATAATTTATTCCACATAGGATGAGGGATTAATAGGCATGGTTTTTAGCTATGTTTCATGAAAAACTGTTCAGCCGTTCTAAGTTACACGGTTTGCTCTTTCTCTAGTTGGAATCGGGGGTTTTTGACGACGGTTAGGTTACTTTAAAGTATTGAAACAGAAAGAGGCAAAGGCCCTTAGTTTAGTCTAAGTCTTAGTTTAGTCTACGTCTTAGTTTAGTACTGTCAAAGTGCGCAAAAGAATCGTCATCAATGTGCGTATTTTACACTATAGAAATCTATCTATGGTATTTTATAAATTGAGAGGTGACAATATCAATAAAACGACTATTATGCTATTTAAAGATGGATAGATGTATCTAAGTCACTACTTACAGTATTTATACATCTGAGAGTGTTATTTTATGAAGTGTAGATACACAGGTATAAGTAGGTATAATATAGTCCACCCTTTTGTTCTGAGCCGATGTTTTTGAATACGATTACCATAACAAAGGAACTATCATCAGATAGCTAGATACTTACTTGAAATACTGAAGTACCTACTTAAATAAATAAATTCCATCGTTATACATTGCCCGGAATTGCACCGTCAAACCTTGACGGCGTACCTACTAGAGGTGTGCGCCGATGCCCGCAGCGGCGTCATCGGCGTCCTGGGTTGCAGCTGAAAACCAGCGTTGGGTAATCAGTATTAACGTACTGGCACCCAACATTATGCTGAGCTGCTGGCCCGTTTGGCACAACTACTGATTTTATTTTATTTTTATTTTCTGTGTTTTTAGCATTTATGTGCCAATAAACTTTATTTATTTATTTCTTTCTTTCTTTCTTTCTACTGACCTAAACTAAACTGCTAATCTGATTTTACTACTAGACAGGTAGGTACACTTACGGGTGACTTACGGCCATCACCCATTCTGGATTAGCAAAAAATTGTTATTTGAACATTTTTGCTGCCTGTGGCGACCTACTCTTAAAGTTACTCCAGTATCCTTATATTTTACTCAATCAGGATAAGTATGTCTTTCGTAATAGGTACCTAAGTAGATAAGTAAAACTAGGTAGGTAGGTTACCTATATGAGATGTTTCAACAACTTCCATTCCAGCTCTAATATTTTATCACTTCAAAACTCTTGTTTAGTTCATATTAAAAACTAAACACAAACCTTAATTAAACATAATAGATATTAATACTACCTACTATAGTTTATACTATACTATATCTACTAATAGTTTCCGCATCATTCTACTAGGAAATGTACAGACTAGCTCATTAATTATCCACACATATCTTATTATCACCATCAACATTATATTGTAGGTAATTGTAGATAGCTACTCGCAAAGTTTTGTGATTTCACATGAGCCATTATGAGATCAGGCATTCAGGCTGTGATAAAATATTCCACGAGCTACACAAGCGCTGCCAAAACCCGGAATTCGGTGGATTTCTTAAACAAGCAATTTCGTATTTCTCTTGAGTAGGCTAAGTATTTACACAGAAATAAACATTTATTATTGTATCTGTTTAAAAAGTTTATTGTCTTGAAATTGCGGCACTGGAGACAAATGTCTACAGACGTCAGACGATTACCGTCATACTAAAGATAGTTATAACGTGACCCCGCAACGCAATTCATTTTAATCAGGACTTCCATATTGCGCGCTCAGCCGGGGTCCGACCCGTCCCCTTTGGGCCCTTTTCACGTGCACACGGTTTCCGTATAAACGGTACCGTGATGGTTCAGTAGTGTTGGCAACCGTCTAGTGTCGTGTACTTGTGAAAAGGGCGTTAGTTGGTCAGACCACCAGGCTTGAGGTCCCCTAAGTCACAAGCAAGTGACACTACATTTTTCCCGGTCCGCGGTTTCCACTTGACCGAAATTTTGCGGTTGCCAAATATACTAGATTTATAAGGTCCTACCTTTCTATTTCCGATTCCTATAAGGGGTATTGTACCTGCTCATCATTATGAACAACTTTTACTATGGACCAAACTCTGAATTCGCAAAAAAATTATCAGCTGTTCCTGTCTACATTTATTCGAGTTCCTAATATTGAATTATTTGTATAGAACATTAGTTTTTTTATTTTCGCAGCTTCTGGATTGGCCCCATGGTAAAACTTGTTCATAATGATGAGTACTATAACTCCATAATTAAAGGGATTGGGATTACAAAGGTAGGTATCCCGCTCTTCTTTTCGGCAATATTTATCACGTCTGACATTCTGTCTCACTGAATTATTCGAAGCAACTGAAGGAAGGCGCCCCGCTACCAGGCAACCGCGGTTCTTTCGTTGCGAAATCTGCAATCTGCCGCAACACTTCCGTTGCTGTATTACCGTCTACTGTCGCTGTCTGCGGTAGAACTCGGAATAGCACCTTAATCAATCTGTGACCTGACCACTGGTCAGTGCAACGCAACTGCAGCACCTCTAATAGCATTGTGCATATGGGACAAGCACAATGCTCTTAGATATGGTATAGGGTATAGGTATGCTATTAGATAGGTACATAAATACCTGACAACCATTCTTCACTGATTTACATTACCTACCTAACTACCGAGTCTACCGAGTGCTATTACAATTTAATTACTGAGCAGCTTGGGGGACATGTAATAATCATTACACTTACATTACTAGGTAATTCTCGTCGACTACAAAATCTAGAGTGGTTTGAGCAAACGGCCGAAATCAACAGGCAATTGAAGTATCGCGTAGCAAGTCGTACACGCCCCGTGTTATATTATAGGTACTATTAACTATTATCTATTCTATGACCTACTTTTAGTACCTATAATTTCAGTTCATACTCTTCATCATTTCAGTCCCTAATCGACTCTACTTATACCTCTTCAAAAGACGATCGTGATGAGAACTTGTTTTAATCACCACGCTTCGCCAACTGATTGGCATAGGTAGTACTTATTTTGTTAGTAAAGACATGTATTCATTAGGCAACAATTGACGCGCAACATGTTACTAAACATGTAGCTCAACATGATGAGCTACACACGCCAATTTTGATGTGCGACTACGACTACGCGTTGAATTGAGACAAACAACAAAACGCGCGACGTGTTTCGCGTTATCTGGCAAAGACGCGCGTCTTTGCCTGTTGTGCCACCTTGCCAAACACAGAACACAGAAAGAGGTGTGTTCTGTGTTGCCAAACATGTTGAGCGTCACGTGCTGCGCCTCAATTATTACATAGTGAATACATGACTTATTCACTAGGCAACAATTGAGGTGCACTACTTGCGTCAATTTAGTACCTAGGCTACATTACACTTTACAATTTAGTACACAGCTTGTCTAGAGTAGCTGTTCCGATCTTACCTACTGATAAGAAGTTTAAAACTCGTGTTAAATTTGGTTTCATATGGGAAGCCTATCATAACACGATCAAAAACTATGTTGACGATAGAGACGTGTGAAGCTAATTATCTTCTGCACAGGCGGCTTCCCTGGTGACCCGCTGCTTCCAGTCTTCACAAGCTAATTTTATTCCCTTGTTTTCATATTTAGGTGGCTTGAATGTTAAGTATGTACCTACCTACTTGTATTGTTGAACTTATAGTGATAGATATCTACACTTATTATGATCTTTGCTGTTCTTTTTATTTTTGTAATATTGTGTAAATTCAGGTCGTATTTTGGCCTGATCCTGACCTGGCCCAGATATTATTGTAAATTTGTTGTTTGAAAAGAGTATCCATGGAGTTTCTTGCCGGTAGCTTCTCCAGTACCAGGACCAACCCACTTGGAACCGTGCACCTACAGTCTGCGCGCGAGCTCTGACCTCCGAGGAATCGGGGGCTGAGGAGGCGGACACTGTGCGTTGCGCTCGACCGCCGCTCATACCCCCCACTCTCCCAGTACCAGTGTCTCGGGGTACCACTCGAATTTCGAGTAAATAGAGAATATTCAGTGAAGTCGCTGTACACGGCAGGGGAGAGATAGGGGAGGGGGGGGGGGAGAGAGATAGCGGACTTAAACTTAGGAATGAAGTTATCAATGTGTCAGTGAGAAAGTAAGATGGTAAATAAAATAAAAATTCAACTGACATAATTTACTACTCGCTAAAGATCACAGCTCATGTTATTAATCTAAGATTAATGAAACAATACAATAGATTATTATTTTAACAATTCAGGTTAAAATCGAGGTAAATCTGCCTAGGCGCCTACTAAAATTTTGTACATAGGTACTATTAAACTAATAAAAGTTTACGAAGAGGTAAGTAGAATGTATACATACATTTAAAATGAGGTTTGTTTATTACCTATGTTATTTAATTACCCCTTCAGCTCACAACACTGATTAGAACACTGTCCTTGTTAATTGTACCTATGCAATGACCAAAGAATCCTAAGCCATTGTACCTATGCCAATGAATAGAGGTGGCAATAAACTTAAGAAGTAGTTAGTTAAATAATGTTAATCATTGCTTAATTAGTAAGAGGGTAATCTATTAAAGCAATCAATTTTAAGATACCTAGCTAACATTGGGTAAGCTAAATAGTGTATTGCATCATAGTTTGAATAATAATTATCATCAGAAATGAATGAAGTTACTGAGCAATTCAAGAAGGGATACCTAGTCGATTTCACAATTAAGACCAACCACAGAGGAATCTAAAATCCAGTAGGTATACATCATTTAATTTTATCTACTTATTTACTACACAATGGAATACGGCTAAAATAAATTTTAATTGTACACAGTCATCTATAAAATACTCACATAACTTAGGTGACCATTAGACAATCAATCTGGGCCCGAAGTCTGCTAATTTCTGCTATCTCAATTGTGTCAGAATGATCTCATTATTGTTGATTTCTACAATGTCGTTCAACCGATTTTGACTTCTATTGCGTAGGAAACAGTAGTCAAAATGACACTTAATAACTGGCAAATAACCGACTTTTACTTCTATTACCTACGCAATAGAAGTCAAAATAGGTGGAACAACACTGCAAAAACTAACAATTACGAAACCATTCTGAGATAGCAGAAAATAGCAGACTTGGGGCCCAGGCATCAGTTAAATCCGTAATTTTGAAATGGAGACAGACAAATCAAAATATTATCTGGAAATTTGTGATCAGATTTATCTATCCAACAAGGTCACAGATCAAACTGTTGCCAGATTGAATGTCTAATGACCACCATACATTCATGAATTTATTGCAAATGATGTCTCAGGGAAGTAAGTTAGAAAATATGTTGACAAAAGTGAACATAGTTAGTTGCTGAAGTATTTTGAATTGTAATAATTTTATAGTGGCTATGTGGTAAATTGTTTTATTAACTAACAATTTTTTTCTATTTCTTTCCAGGTTTATTTTCTGGGTCTCCTGGTTGAAAATCAGGATAAACGGGAAATGACAGGTGACCTCTTTCTGGTACTGTAGGTAAAGCTCCTCCTTCAGCCAATCTTTTTGCCTCAATTTTTGCTGCATTTACCTTTTTCATTTGAGCTATGGCAACATTTTTAGCTATTTCCTCCTCAGAAGGTGGTTCTGATCTATAACAAATTACAAATATCTATGACATAATATATCTGTGAGAATAATATTGAATGAATGAATTGTTTTCATAACTACCTCCTCATCCTCAGCCATGCCTCCCATTCAGCAGGTATAGGATCTTGAAAGTCTTGACCTTTCGGTGGATCATACCACCTGGTAGCTTTCCTCTTGCCAATACTAGGATCAGCAGGAATTTCATAATAAGCATTTCCTATGTAATCTTTACCTGTAATAGGGACTTGCATGTATTTATAGTTTATTGTAACGATTGAATGCTTAAATAAATATAGTTAGAAAAAAAAGTATATGCACAAATAATAAAAATATAACTTTCAAATGTTCATGCCAAAATACAAAGCCACGTGATTCGACATCATTGTATCACTTGTTCATAGCGTGTGAATATTGTTACCAACGTAAGCAGGTTCTTCATCTGAGGTACCTACTTGATAATGGTGTTTGAAATAATGTTCTGAAGCCCAATTCTCGTAATTAATTTACACTATGACTGAAAGTTGACCGAACTGAGATTATATTATGAATTGACAAAAAGTCATGTATTCTACTCCTCTTAAAGTTCAGTCCGATTCCAGTATGATTTGAATTCAATCTTCTTACAAACTCATTTCAATCTCATTTTTGACGTTTGTGTATAGACGAGAGTGTCAATTTTATTATCTGTGTCAGTTCAAAATGTTAGCAGAATACCGATTTGCCTTTTATTCAACTTTCGATCTCATTACAATATAATGTCACGTTTGACGTTGTTTGTTAGGGTAGGAGAATACTATTTGTGACATTTATGACATTGGTAGTAGATCGGAATGAGATCCGAACTATATTTTGAACATTTTTAATTACGAGAATTGAGCCTCTGTTTTATGTTATTTATATTAAACTAAATTTGTAAAAAGGCATTTTTTTAAATAATTATTTCATTATTGCACTTTTCACAACATTTATTGATTTTTTTTTAAATAATTTCTCATTATAATTTAGATGCAAGTTCTCTATTAAAAAAATTAATATTTTTATTATAATGGCATCAAACCACTCTATAAAATAATATATTTTACTTATCAAATTTAATAGCTACAAAATAAATTAAAAATGTAATAAGTTACATAGTCAGGGGTGAGGTAAAAGGTGTCAATAACCCGGCTATATGAACTGGAAATTACCTACTAACTTCCCATACATTTGCCTTTGTAGGTAGATTAAATTGGAATTTTTGTCACTTTCAAACAGTTTCTTGTTGTGGCAGTGGCGTGGTTCTAACAAAAGTAAGATCATAAATTTCAGAGCAGAATTTCTCACTTATTATATCAGAAATATAAATTTACCCATATGATTCCCCCTAATCTGGCGAGGTCTTAATGAGTTGATGAAATTTCTAACTACAATCCTCCACACATGTCTATATTCACCGGACATCTGAAAATATAGAAAAGATACGAACTTGGTAAATTGCCAATTTCTTGGAAAATAAATTTATTACAATAAACGTTGCAGGCTAATTAAATATCATAAACATATTAAATTACCTTAAATTTTCTATTATTTAACCTTGTTGGTTGTTTAAATTACTGTAAAACTCAGCTGACCATCGCCGTATTGCAATGATTGACATGACAATTGTCAGATTGACAGCATGATGACATGACAAATAGTTGTTGTTTATTTAGTTCGCCCAAAAACAGGCAAAGGTCTGAGCTATACAGCCTAGTAATATTTAAGTTGAGTTTTCTTTCATGTTTGATATCGTGGAATTTATAGGCGAAAGCCAAGTATTTTGTCCTATAGATAAAACTCTAACGCCATGATATCTGTTTTCTATCTAAGAGAGAGGCTTCTTACGTCATTGGTTTTCTAACATGGTCAAAGCCAAGTCAATTTTTTACTCAGAGTAATTAGTAAGTTTTTTTTAGTTAAAGGGCCGAAGCTACCTCTCTATACCTCATTCAATCAAATCAAAATCATTCGTTCATTGCGCAGACTATGAACTGAATGAAATATACTCCAGACTCCAGAGAAATTAAACAAAGTCAAGTCCGGTCAAGTCAAACTATTTCATTGGCTTTCTCTTTCACTCCTAGTATTTCAAGCGATTTCAAGAAAATCATCAGTGGTGATAGCAATAGTATTTTCACTCAGCATACAACTCTATTATGTATTTAAACAACTTGTAAATAAGATATACAGTATATAGTGGAAATATTGTTGTTTTTCGACTACGGACTCCTACTCGCGATCATTCTTCAACCAAGGATTAAAATAATCAACCAGTCACCATGGCGAAAATGGCATTTCAACACCAAGCTGGAACAGCTATGGAGTGTCTCAGTGTAAGTTCGAAGACCACTCCCAGTTGTGTGTTTCATTTGGCCTCTTCATGTCAACATTGTAGGTATTGATAATCTTTCACAGATACCAATCACACTTCAAAAAGAAGCTGGAGTTGACTCAGAGGGAAGAGAAGTTATGAAATGTGGTTTTAAAATTGGCGGCGGAATAGATCAGGATTTTCGCAAAAGTCCTCAAGGATATACCGATAACGTGAGATATCATTTTTTTATCTGAAGTAGAATATCTTGGTACAATCCTGTATTTATACAATGCTCTATTTCAGGGTATTTATGTGACAGAAGTACACGAAGGAAGCCCTGCAGCGAAATCTGGACTAAGGATGCATGACAAAATATTACAGTGCAACGGCTACGACTTCACAATGGTAACTCATAAAAAAGCAGTTAGTTATATAAAGAAACATCCTATCTTAAACTTGTTAGTAGCGAGGAAAGGTGTTACATCTACATAAAATTATTTGTTATCAACCATTTTACTTATAAACATTATTAAGTTTTGCAAAAACTGAGGTTTTATCTATACATATATTATATTGTATTTATAGAATAGATAACAGGTAAGTACTGTGACTAAGTTTAAAAAACCTAATCACCAGTGATAATTTTATACAATACAACTTTCTATCTTACAAGATAAGTTGAATGTATATTGAAAAGGACTGTAAATTATATTTCATTCAAATTATGAATTCAAGTTTTTCTACACTGAGGTGATGATATACATTTATAGTTTTACTATTTTCGTTTAGGCCTATTTTGGTAGTTGGTATGAATTGTTGGTTGTGCTGAATCAATCACTTGTTAGTAAAGGAGTAGGATTTATTTTTTCAACTGGTACTTTGGCACTGACTTTCATAAGTTTTTTGCAGTGTCGGTACATCCAGTATGATGTACAGAAACTCGTTATGTGAGTCGTAATGTGTGTGTGTGTATGATTTAGTAACAAACACCTAAACATCACAAACTTTCACATTTATATTGTGAATATCTCCAGTTTCCTTTATCCCAGAGAATAGTAACTTGATATGGTAAAAAAGTACCTATACAGACAAGCTAAATTAATATCTATATGGTGTGTTTAAGATAATATCTTTGTTCTGTTAGCCGCTGCATTGCTTTACATTATCATTTTGTTGGATTATAAGTGAACAACTAAAGAAAACTGCAACATAAAAATAAATATTTTAGAGCCATCTTGGAAGGCCCATGTTCAGCTTTGGATGTTTCAGGGATGTTCCATATTGCAAGTGTATCATATTTACTGTTTGTCATTAAATTATGGAATACAGCTAAACATAAAACATGCATATTACAACGAATTATAACTCCAATCTTTACTTATTCCATTCAATATAAGTATTGAATGGGTTTTAAAACTTCTTATGTATCTAATAAATATTTGTAATTTATGTAAATATACAATATATGTCACAGTCAAAACTATTGACCGGTTAGGAATATTGACTGTAATATAATATATATATAATTATCAATATAATAATAATTAATCATCAATTTAATAATAATAGAGCCTCAACAAATCATAAAGTTTATAAGTAAATTGGTAAATAGTTCGAGATTTGAGTTTAAGGTGATAAGAGCACTGAATTAGTATTATATGACAAGTGATTATTATAATGTTATTTATTTTTTTATGTAAGCTTTAGTTTAAGAGTATTATGCATTACTTTTTAATAGTGCAACTTTTGTATAACTAATGTCCTACAAAGTACAGAGAATCAGTAAGAGATTGCAAAATATTTATATTAATGAGTTACCAATGACATATTTTATACAAAATAATTGCATTTACACCAGCAGTTATCATTTTTCTTTACAAAATTTAATGAAATCTATTAATATTGTCATGGAAAAGTTACTTAGTTAAGTATTTATGAGTGGTTACATTTGAATTTAAATATATAAAATTTAATAATTGGTATATTTATACTACGGTCTGCTTTACTTGCAAATGCTTTACTTTCTATAAATTCAGGTTTATAGAAATAGGTGTTTATAAACAATACATACCTAGTTACATAATTATGTGAAATTACATGTACAACTGAAACAGATATCATTTTTTTTAAATCTTATTTTCCAGAATAGTTGAATCATGAAATGAAAAAGGGAGTCTTTGTTAGTAAATCAGATAAGTACATTTTAATTAACCTTGTTATGGCTCATTTAATTCATATACATTAGTTATTAGATATAAATAAAATGTTACAAACCTTACTTGTAATACATATTGGTGTATGCACTGTGCCAAATAACACTGCTCCATCTTTTAATTTTTTTTTATATTTCATTGAACTGAAACATGTTAATTACTTATAATAAAATGATATAAATAAACCATCTGTATTTTTAATTTAATAATACTGTTGTAGACTTGGTAAGGAAGGATTTCATAAACAAACCAAAAGTTTATTTAAAATATTTATTATCAACTAATAAGAGCGCTAACAGAATCATTCAATAAATTTAAGCCTTTGTTGGAGGCCACTCCCACTGGCCCTTAGGTGGCTTTGCAGTGAGTGGTTCCCACGGTTTCCAGTTCAGCATTTTCCTAGCCAAATTCAATTCATTTTCTGCCTGAAGAATCAGTTCCTCAGCCTGACCACAGTTTATTTTTGATTCAATCTCATATACATCTTTAGTCTGCAAATGTAAGAAAATATTTAGAGACAGACTTATGTTAATAAATACTGCTTAAAATATGATAGTACTTTTAACCTGTGTTAACACAGCAGCTCTCTCACGAACAACTTGTTCGGTATATTTTCGGTATGATGCGCTTTCAGGCATCTTTTGCAGGACTCTAAGAATTTTCCCATATAAAGCACCAAGGGTATGGTGGGCATTCGGAGCTACAGCCAAGCCAACAAGGCCTGTCGTCTGAAATTATTATGGCACAATAAATAATAATAGGAATGTACACGATGGCATTACTTTGATAGAGTAGATGAGATCGCGAAATCACATAAAAATGGATGAGGATATTTTCCTACTCCGTAAACATGCTGGCAAAGGCTTTTTAAATATATTATCTCATATTAAATTACCTTTTTCAGCATAGACATTTTTAACGATTAGATAACGCAATAAACTCACGCCGCTCACGCGATTATCGACGCAATCACAGATTACTATAATTGTACTAGCAGCAGACTTGCTTGACTTGTCAATTTGACATTACTTACGTTTTTAAATGTCCAACAAAGTTTGAACTCAAGCCTTTTCATTTCAATTGATGAATAATGTTAGTCGATTCATAGACTAACCAATACTTACCGCCTGTCCCAGCTAGTCGGCGTGTCTAGCTATAGCAACATAATGTAATCCAAAGTGGCAACAGCGCCCAGCATATTGCTACTTCGTTTTCTGCAAATAGGAGAAGTTCGTCAGATTCACTCAGTGACGTTAGAGGCTTCTTACGTCATTGGATCATTGGATTCACTGGAACAACTGTTTATGTTCAAAGAGTGCGAAATAGGGAAATAGGTCATGCGTCAGATAAAGTATTTCAATCATAAAGTTATTATTAGTGGTGGTAATAATAACTTTATGATTTCAATCAAGCGTAGACTGCTACTTGCTTGATACAAAAATCACAGACTACCAACAGACTACTTAGAGATTACGCAAAAAAATTGGCGACTTGAATGAACCGTGCCACACCTGGCAACACTGCTAGTCTGTGACTTTACTGCACTGTTCAAGAGTTGGTTTGTGTTTTTCTTGCTTTGGAAATACATAGCCTATGTCAGTCAGTTGTAATTCTAATGATTAAAATCATGATCCTGTGGATACGTTCGTGTGTTACTTAGTTTTACATCAATCTTTTACATTACTTATTTAGTGAATCGAATCTCACTCAGTGATCGAACTTGGGTACCTACTTCGTCCCTCGTCCGTCACGTCACAATCCACCAAAAATCTGTCAAGATCATACATTTTGTCAGTAAGTGAGTACCTATTACCATCTCGTAAACTTCCATTTTATAAGGAAAATTCAAAGTATGCTATGCATCTTTTTGTAGCCGACATTTCAAGTGCTCAGATGATAGGTATAACATACCATTGAACAAACGTAGGTACCTACCTATCATTAATATGGTCTCAAAACCCAGCATCTCCTAACTTAGGTACTGTAAGTTTTAAATAAACCTAATCTATACTTCTATACATTTTATATACCCTGAGATGACACTGACCCATGTTTCCCATTACCATTTTCAAGTACCTACCTACTTACTCTTACTCATAATGTCATGCATTATACACATGTCATACAAACAATACTCTTCTTATGTTCTCAGTCAAATTTTTTTTTAGAACTTCATTCTCTACCATTGGTCCAATGATCTAGATAATTATGATTCCATACCTACCTATATTTGAATTCTTCAGTTAGTTCAAAACTTATTCTACAAAATAATGTTAAAGTAAATCAATATAACTAACATCCATAGGTAACAAGCCATGGAGGCTCTGTCAGCTGCACAAGATGACAGTTCAGGAGCCAACCCCAGCAGCATCAAGAGTGATGACAGCAGCCCACGCCCTGACAGTCGCACAGGCTCTCCACCACCAAACTGTGCAATATGTCTTGGCACATGCAAGAACAAATCATTCACTGATTCTTGTCTGCACCAGTTTTGTTTTTCATGCCTTCTGACTTGGAGTAAGGTGAGATTTTGAAATACTTTCATTAGATTTTGGATAGATGTTGAAATACTTTTAGAAAAAAAAAAAAAAACTATTCTGTACCTAAAAATATTTTTTAAACAATAGGTATTCTGATATTAATGCCTACTGTTGGCTGACTCATTAATTTAAAATTAGAATAACTGAAATGAGAATAATAAAACACTTTGAATTATGATAATATTATAAATTGTGATCTTTCAGAAGCACTGTGTTCAGACACAGTTATTGTATCCTTATCTTATCTTTTTAATGTCAGTCATTGATATAGAATATTATTTAGAATTGTTGTAAATCTTGGCCTCCAGATTTCCTCTGGTGTCTGTGTATTTTTTATAATAATTATAATTCATAAATAGTAGTGTTATAACACAAATCACAATTAACAACTAAAGACCCATAATTTGAATACTATCATGTACAAGTGACCAGATCAACCTATTTCTGAATAAATGATTCATTTATATGAATTATTTATTTATTTTGAAGAAAGCCTACAGACTAATAACAACATTTAAATAGGTAACATTATATGGATACATTAGCTAATGACAAGCTTCCACATATATATTATGAATACACTTTAAAAAATTCCAGGTGAAAGCAGAGTGTCCACTTTGCAAACAAGCATTCAGGTCAATCATTCACAATGTGCGCTCCAACCACCAATATGAAGAGTACCTGGTGGTTCAGCGGCAGACTGAGGAGTCGAGCAGCCGGATTGACATTGACAGAGTCACCGCTGCCACACACAGGTTCAGATACAGGTACAGTGGTGGGCCTGGTACTTGTATGTATTTAATGTTATACACATAACAGAAACATACTTCACTATCATGCCTGGCTTCCACAAAGGGTTAGGCAAAACCAATCAAGCTGCTTTTGGTTCTGCCCAACCCCATGTCAGATCCTGCCTTAAATATCAGTAATAAGTCCCAAGCTTTCCTAATGAGTTGAAATTGAAGCATTAGAGACCTTAAAACAGTATACTGGGATCAATCTATCTATTGCCATCAGCATCAATCGGGGACTATCATGCAGAATCCATGATTAACTCCCTTATCCCTTAGATTTATAATTTTCTTACAAGTGTGAAAAATTGTAAGTACTAATACCCTTATTAATAAATCATGGTTACCCAAGGATTTTTTTAAATCGGATGGTTACCATCTTATTAATAAAATTTCGTAACTTATTATTCTTTTGCGTTCTCAAAACAAACAGTCACAGAAATAGATGTCCGTCTAGGATGATCCTTGGATCGGTAATCTTAAAATGATCTTGGTTTATTAATACGGCCATAACAAATAAGACTACTTATTATACAGGTGTCCCGTAAATAATGGATCAAACTTAAGGCAATGATAGCCAATTATTTAAATATTAGATTTTTGACGTAGGTACCTTAGGGATTCCAATATTACTAATGTACCATAATGTATGTGTTGTAATGTGATTTTTATTTATTTATTTATACTTTATTCACTATGTACATAGGCGGACTTAATGCCTTTTATGTAGTAGGTATGTTCCACATTTCATGTGACTTATCAGTGGCGTCGCTAGGGAGGTGCGGTGGGGACGGTCCGCCCCACGTATATCCCGTGCAAAGGTGCTTAACACTTTGTCCATACAAAGAAGTATTTCATGAAAACTTGCAAAAATACAAAAATAATACCTAAATAAAATAAAAACATAAAAAATTACGTATATTTATCTCAAGCCACCAGATGCGAATATACAGGGTGTATTCGCACCGGGTGCCACCCACTAGCTACGCCACTAACCTTGATATCGTATCTGATAATGTGGAGAGGTATTCGGGCGCATTGCAGTGCGTTTATTTTAATTTGTGGTTGTTTCCACTTCTAAAAACTTAAGTTTCTGCCAATCTAAACAGCTTAACTTTGGTTAAAGTAAAGATTCCTGCCTTATTCTAACAAGTTGTAATGAATTAGAAAACCCAATCATGCGATGCTTGTTGTTTTTCCGTACAGTTTTGGGTTAGTTAGTACAGCACTCAGTGGGGATCGGGGCGACAGGGGTCGCGAGGTGATGGGTCCATACTAATACGCAAACAGCAACAAATATTTGTATGGAGACCCCTCCCTGCTGTGGCCGAGAATGCGGCTTTGGATGTAGAATCTGATTACATATTGGTTTGTCAGTCTCATTAGAACAAATTGACCTTGTTCACTGCAAATGTATGTACACTATTTCTAATCTTGGGGACTGCTCCCCTGCCTGTACATGTACCTATATGCTGCATATCTGTAGTTCGGTGTATGGTTCGTACACTTGCAGAATGTTAAATGTTGTTATTGGAGTTTAGTAAGAAAGAGCACAAAATTGTTGCCACAAAAGTAACTTCACTGTACATAAGTTTAATAAACGCATACCTAACACGAAATGATAATTCCTATCTCTAATGTTCTTTGTAAAATTGTAATGAACACACACTGGTTCATTATTTTATGGTTTATCTAAAATGTTGCTCGCTCGTGCCGACCGCAGCGTAAGCAAAATTTATGTATAAGTAATTGAGTAAATTAGTGAATATAATTTTTGCAAGAGTATGGTACAAAAGGTCTTATTTTAAATATTGTTATAACAAAACTTTGCCAGGTATACATGCAAATGCAAAAAGAGACTGAAGGCATAATAGCAGGCATGCAGACTAGAAAAACATTCTAATTAATAAATTATTACAATAAAATGTCAATACAGAGTGTCAAATGTTATAATAGGATTTTTTATTTGAAGTATTTCTAGGGAATATTTCACTTGCTGTATTTAATTGAACAGTTTCATGTTGTCTCTAACATGTCGTTTCGTTGTATTGCACTTATAATAATATAATGATTTTCTTATTTGTGTATTCAAATTTAATTAATTTCGTTTTGCTCGAGTTAACGCTTAAACCATTCTCTTCTTGGAGATTTCGCTAGCGTCATCTCATGCGCCCCTGCCGCTCTTAGTACGAAGGCTGTGCCAGAAAAGGCGTCCTATAGGGCTGATAATGATAGGTTTCGTGACGGTGCAAAGGTGGCGCCGATTGCGAAAGAAGAAGAACCGCCGCGGTAAACCTCCTACGTAGCCCGACATGAGTCTGCGTGCCGCGAAGCCGAACACACCGGTATACATCTCCCGCCTGTACTACACCACTGAGGTGGAGGACATCGAAGAGTACATGCGCCAAAAGATGAGGTACACACCGAGGGTGCAATTGCTGGAGTCATGCCGCATTGTCAACTTTAAGGCGTTTCGTGGTGCGAGTACTGAACTTTTTTCTGCCTCTCTTCGTTGAAGAAGACTTAGCCGCGGGGCGTGGTGTTCCGTCGACAAGTGCCACAGGAGAACACAAAGACTATATTACTACAAAGTGAAGTGCGACTAACATTGTCTTAAGGCTAGATTTGTGTGCTGCTACTATTTTGTTTCTGTCAAAGATTTTAGTTTCGATGTATTGTGTCTTAAATACTAAAATAATCATAGAAGATAGCATGGAATTAATAAATAACAATTGTATATGCAGGACTACGCTCACACTGCCGCGGCGCGAGACGATCGCGATCCAGCAGCTGCTGCGCCACTACCCGTTCATGGCGGACGTGTTCCCGCCGCCGTCGGCGCGCGCGCCGCCCGCTCGGCGCCGCCGCTCGCCCGCTTCGTTCCGCCGCACCGTGTACCGTCACAACCTCTGGGCGCGGCCGCTGCCCGACTTCACCGGACGGTTTAGGGATTGCTCACCCGAATTTTACAGGTATATCTTTTTAAGTTTTCCAATGTTAACTTCTACTACATTGTTGGAAATAGAACATCAATACGACCAAATAACGAAGCTCTTCGAGACACATTTAAATGTTACGATTTCATCTTTGAAGGTACAACGACACGCAAATGCACCGTTTGGTGCCTTGGCTTAACAGGGAACTCCATTATTTATTGAATGAAAACATTGGCCACATATCCTATGTGATGTCGCGGATCCTAGACTTGCTGCCGCAACACCATATAAATTCACCCGAATTCAGAGAAGCGATGCACCGATATTTCGGCGACAGAACTGAGCACTTCCTACATGAGCTGTATTGTTTCGCCTCTACCCCATACGACATGACCGGCTACGATCGCAACGTACAATACACCACGGACAGCAGAATATCTACTATGGTCAATGAAGTGATATCGAGTTCTGACTCTGAAGCGAGTGTAGACTCTGATATCGTTATGGTTTCAAGTTCGGAGCCAACCGAGCCGCCCCCGGGGCCATCCAGGTTCCCGGCGCCTGTTTACCCACAAAGCTACATTTCACAACCCGCTACTAACAATACAGTCATTCCTATCGAAACTATATCCCAATCGGATACCGATGATGACTCGTCGGAGGTGATGGTGGTGGGTTACATTAAGCCTCCCCAGGAGAGAACTCCCGAGATCGTGGACCTGCTGGGGTCCGACAGCGACGTCATCGTCCAGGACAATCCTCAGCCGGAACCGGTTCAAAGTACAGAGTCTCAAGAGAGCAGGCCCGTGCCCTCGGTCAAATTGACGTTGAAGCGGCACAGGAGTCGGTCCAGCGGCGCCGACGTGCTGTGCAGCGAGTCGGACAGCGACGCGTCGTACCGGCCGCCGCCGCCGCGCCGGCGCCGCGCGCGCGCCGCGCTCGGCCCCGACGCGCGCGCCGCGCTCGGCTCCGACGCGCCCACCGCCAGCGACGCCGGCAGCACGCCCGAGCGCGCCGCGCCCGCCGCGCCCCCCGCGCCCTCCGCGCTCGACCTGCAAGCCTCCACCTCCCCCTCCTGGTCGCCGCTCAGCTCCTCGAGCGCCTCCAGCGACGACGACGACGCTAATAATATTTCTAATGTAGTAGTAAAAAAGAAATCAAAGAAAAAATCTAGTAAAGAGAGCACGTCCAGCAGGGATCGGAGGAAAAGTAAAAAACGCTCGTCACGTTCGCATCACAAAGAAAAGAAAAATATGCAAGCCTCGGAAAAGGATAAACGGAGCAAGCGGAAGTCTTACTCGGGGAAAGGCGTCAAGTCTTCGAATAAAGCTAGTAATAACGAATGGAGCTCGATCCTTCCCGAACAGACATCGACTGCTGTAGATCAACCCAGTACTAGCGGCACGTCGAGCGGAGACAGACGTAAGGCCAGCCAGGAACGGACACGCCAGCGGCGGCGCGACAGGCGTGAGAGCAGAAGACTGAGAAGTGTTGTAAATGTTATGTATAATAGTCATAAAAATACAGATGAATCTAATTCGAGTGCAAATTATAGTAATTTGTCTAATGTTACGACTACTACTACTACTACTACGACTAATAATAGCAGGTCTGACTTTGAATCGACTCCAGGTACTAGTGATTCGCGGGCTGCTAAATTAGAACCCCCCGACGAGCATGGCGAGTTAGCAACGACGAGTCGTGGACAACTAGACACTACATCAGATTCCGAGGACGATTTACCACTGAATCTTACATTACAGAAAATAAGTCCGTTTTCTTCATCATAAAGTGGCATTCAAAAATCATTATTGTGATAAATTATTATAAATGAATCCATTACAGTAGCGTTATACATGTTCAAAAACTACGAGGTGGTAAAATATTTATGTCACTCGGAAAGAACAAACCAAAGCAATTGTGACTACAAATTAAAAACGTTACTATTTGTACATACAATGGGTTCGTATGAATTGTAAAGTTCAATGAAAATATTTAACATAATATTTTAGAATTTACTGCCTGTATTATCAGTGACACGTTAGATTATTGCAAGTTCCTTGCGTGAACCACACCAAGACTGCAAATACAGGGTTACTTTTCAAAGGGTAGCCAAAATTAAAAGTTGTTCATAATAATGAGTACAATTTTGAAAATTTTGAAAATTTTGCTACCCTTGAAAAGTAACCCTGTATAATTATCTAGTTGCGCACGCGCCGCATTAAGCAGCTGTGAATTGTGATTCTTTTCTCAGTAAAATGTGTGTATGATTTGCATTATTCATCCTTAATTAACCCATACAAAGTTGTAAATGTTATATTTGTCAATAATGTATTATTTAATTTTAAGGAGACGTTTGCAAAATGGATAGGTATCGAATCGCACTAATCGCACCACTACATTGACACGGCTCAAATACTCACACACGCGCCCGGATAGCTGCGAGAATAACTAATTTCGATACTTTGAAAGTAAATTTTTTGTTTTGTCATATTTTATATTTTTGTAATATGTATGTATTATATTTTTATTGTCGGACTGGATGGAGTGACCTGATGGTGTACTTCCTTGACTGCTACTGGAACTCCTAGATGAGTAGACCTAGATGTGCCGAGTTTGGGCTCGTTTTGTTAGTTATGATGAGGACTTACTTCTGGACATGATGGAGTGACCTGAAAGTCTACTTCGGTGACTGCTACTGGAACTCCTAGATGAGTAGAGCTAGGTGTGCCGAGTTTGGGCTCGTTTTGTTAGTTATGATGAGGACTTACTTCTGGACATGATGGAGTGACCTGAAAGTCTACTTCGGTGACTGCTACTGGAACTCCTAGATGAGTAGAGCTAGGTGTGCCGAGTTTGGGCTCGTTTTGTTAGTTATGATGAGAACTTTCCTCCGGACTTGCTAGTTGTGCTGAGTTTGGGCTCGTTTTGTTAGTTATAATGAGACCTTACCTCCGGACTTGATAGTGACCTGAAATTCTACTTCGGTGACTGCTACTGGAACTCCTAGATGAGTAGAGCTAGGTGTGCCGAGTTTGGGCTTATTTTGTTAGATATGATGAAAACTTACCTCCGGACTTGATGGAGTGACCTGAAAGTCTACTTCGGAGACTGCTACTGGAACTCCTAGATGAGTAGACCTGATTCTAGTTATGATGATGGTGACCATGATGATGACGGTCATGATGACTATGATGATGATCATGATAACCATGACGATGATTGTCATTGTCATGATGATGGTCATCAGGATGATGATGATGGTCATGGTCATGATGACCATGTGATGATCATGGTTATGATGACTATGGCGATGATGGTCATGATGATGACCACCATCATGACAATGACAATCATCGTCATGGTTATCATGATCATCATGTTTATCATGATCATCATCATAGTCATCATGACCGTCATCATCATGGTCACCATCATCATAACTAGAATCATAGGTCATCATCATGATCATCATCATTATGATGACGTGACGATCGATCGATCGATCACTCACTCACTCACTCACAATCACTCACTCACTCACGTTCGTTCGTTCACTAAGTTCTCACCATAACTAACAAAACGAGCCCAAACTCAGCACACCTAGGTCTACTCGTCTAGGAGTTCCAGTAGCAGCTATCGAAGTAGACTTTCAGGTCACTCCATCTAGTCCGGAGGTAAGTTCTCATCATAACTAACAAAACGAGCCCAAACTCGGCACACCTAGTTCTAGTAGCAGTCACCGAAGTAAACCTTCAGGTAACACCAGTAAGTCCTAGACGAATGTGAATTTATAATCGTACAAATACTTCTAGCAAAAAAAAAAAAAAAAAAACAAATTGCGTAAAGTATCTAGTATGGTGTTGTCAAATCTCTTGTATTCGTACAGCGATCTTTTTTACACGAGCTGCTGCTTACAAGCGACACAGAGTCCACTCACGACGGCGGCCGAGCGCGGACTGAGATTGCATTAGAAATTATTGTGAAGTAAATCAAGACAGTGACCAAATAAAATAACCCTTATTGCCAACCATTAAGATTCACATATAATGGCAAATTATGTGAAAAAGGTAGACGCGATTTTAATTTTTTTCTGAGTTTATTTGTAATATTTTGAGAAATTTTTTCAACACCTTTTTGAGTTGAACGTGAACGTGTACCCGTACCTAAGGTATTTTTTTTATTTTTTTATTGCTTTATTAATTGAATGAATATTGTCCTAAACTCAACCCGATATCGTCAATTTCATGTGAAGAGGTAACGGAAAATCGTTTTTACAATATAAAAAACCGTCATTTTTAAGAAAAATGACACCACCTTTTATAGATGAAGGACTAATCTATCTGTGGTTATTATTAGTTTACTTTAATTTAGTTTCATTTTGTCGTAAAATTGTCCGAAAATATGCTTGTTTTTGTTAGATTTGAGAATACGTCGCCCGAAATTAAATTATAGCTGCGTCTCTTGTAAATTATTTACACAATGTTCATTTTATGACTTCATATCTTTCATTTGAATTACGGGTATTTAAGTAAATAATGGATGATTAATTTTAATTTAAGACCTCGATACTTATTATGATCATTTTTATAAGTTGTGAAATATCTAAAGCCGTGTAGATAGTGAAATATTTTTACGCATTATTAATTTGAATCTTTATATTCTGACACGTGTGAGAACCTTACGATGCATTTGTCTATCTATAGATTATCAAGTGGATAGGAATGCATTGATTGTAGCTTTGCTTTAGGATTCTAACATATTTTCAGTGAAAAGCAATTGTATAGATTCCTCTTATTTTCGGAATTAGCCAGGATTCATGATGTGTTGGACAAATTTTTCCCTAAAGAGTGGTGGCCTTTATACATGCTGATTCACGGAGCATGGATCAAACGAAACAGGATTTTCATGTAAATGTAATGTTATTTATTGAGATATTTCTTAAACAATATTTTTCTGTTGAAGTATCTGTGATTAACCAAAAATACAATGGCGTCAATTTTGTTGTGCACTTTAACAGGACTAAACTAAACTAAGTGAGTTTGTCTCTTTCTGTTTCAATAGAAAAAGAAAATGACAGATACGTTTAGTCTAGTTTAGTATTGTCAAAATGCGCAACAGAATCAACACCAATGTCATTAGGTGTGTTCAGTTATTCGCTGGACGACGCTCGACGTCGCGGGTGATCACACAAAACCGTTAAGTTATTTGAGCGGACGTCGTCGTCGTAAAAATTATCAACGCACTAGTACAAGCGGTGTTCTCAGAATAGCGGAATTTATGGCTCGATATACTGAAATGACGCTAAATGCTAATTATTTCCTAAACTAGCCAATACTGCTGAACATACATGAGGGTGAAATGAGTGCACATAGAGGTATAACCCTGTTTCGTATGGTCCATGCTTCGTGAATCACGCTGTATATGTCAACTTAAGGTTTTTACAATGGTATTGTATCATACTGGTAAACCGGAAAATAAAGTGATGTATAAATAGACCTTTTATTTATATTAGAATTAGAACTTAAATCATAACTCTATTATTAACGGATACATGCGGCGACCTCTGCGATCTTTCTGTCTCAACACGAGGCTGTTGAGTGGTTACAGGGGGGCTAAAAAGGCCGCTTTAGGCGAATCATAATATGATTCATATTACGAATGTCAAAATATCTACCTAATTGACGACTCTTAATGTCATCCGCTTAAGGTTCATATTCAGTAATCATCTGTTTGACAGTTACTAAGCAGATCATTAGATGAATTGCTCAATGTGGCCTTTTTAGGCCCCCTGGTGGTTACATAGATAGCTGGCTGATGAGAAGATTCATTCAGACTCGACGCTTGTGGGAGGCAATGTATGTATGATGAATGAACGTACGCAAAGGCAACACCAATGGTGTCGTCCTATGTGTATTGTAGATGTGAACATATGTGTATCTGCGGCCAACCACCGTCTCTTATTGTAGTTATATTTAAGGCTTGAAATGAATAGTTCTGGTTATTCGTACCAGGATGACTCCAGAGATTTTTTTAAAGAAATGATAACAAATGTTTCGATCTGATACATAAAACAATCCATGTTGTTCTCGAGATCCAGCATTCGAATTGAAGCACTACCTTTCAACCATTTACGTGGGTCGTACAAATAACGTTGTTTCCCTCGAAACAAACAATTTTTTTGAATATTTATTGTAACTGTCGAATTCTCAAAAGGAGGAGACGCTCCATTTATCAGATAAAAATTTACTTATAAGCATATTCGTAATTTTACATACTCACAGTGTCTCTAGATAATAACCGATGACAAACAAAAATAGAAGACCAAATAAAAAATATGCCAAATATTATCGAAAAAGGACATGGAAAATAATTAATATTGTTTTTTTTTACTTATTGCCTGATAAAGAACCTCTGTATCAATAATTCCGTAATTTCCTTAAAACACTTGTTTAAATATTAAAATGCTAATATGCAGCAGGTTACATGCGATATTAATATTTTTTTACGCGATAAATTGAGTTCATTACCGTTTTTGTCACAAATTGAGCACTAAATCTGGACGCCAGATACAAAATGGTAGCATTAGCCGTCCTCCAGATATAAATATATGTGAAATGCTCACGCTAGCACACTCACCAAGCACTCGCATGTCACTGTATTGAAATTTGGTACTTCCAATATATAATATATTATGTGTTTAAACGGTTTTTCCGTACGGGAGGTAGCGTGAACGTTAGCTAGCGTGAACGTGAGCTAGCGTGAACGTCACGCCAACAACCTCACACCTCCCGAACACACTGGTATGGGGCTATAACTTTCAAAGTATGGATAAATTGGGCACTAAAGGTTGTTAATATCAATATCGCTAAATTTCAAGGTAAGTTCGCTATCGTGAGCCACACGATTCCATAAGCTCTATCGTCGCGGCAAATAGTCTGACCCGCGGCTGACAACAGTCTGTGCAGCAGCTTACAGGGCTTGTTCGATTATTATTCAGATACACTAGTTGCACAGTAATTTACACTTGCTGATTGGTTAGTCCAATCGTATCGTCATTCAATACCGTTAACTGTGTAACACAGTCTGTGTTAGATAAGGAAGTAAATAAAACACCAAAATAAAATTATTTTACATTTACTTTTACAGTTCAACAATAATACAAACTACACAGTGTATGTAATACTTACAAATTGTTGACGTCGTCTGTATTAAAAATATAGTATTATATCTTAAAATATTCATAGACTATTGTTACGCCTAATACGCAGAAAATGTTTATTTCGTCTTTTCCTTTAGCTTAAGTATTCATAAGGTCGCAGATTGTTCGCAAAACCCATTATTGATGTCGAATCGGTAGCGCATTTATTTTCGACATTACCTATCTAAACTACATAGACTAAATGCATCTGTCACTTTCTTTTTATACTGAAACAGAAAGAGACAAAAGCCCTTACCTAGTAGGTTTAGTCCTGTCAAAATGTGCAACAAAATCGACACTAATAGCCGTAGACAGCGTCCGAAGGTCAGTAAAGCTACAGTTTCCTACGAAAGCGGTACAGTCACCTGGCGGCCGTAATAAAAATCTTGATTCGGCTCGGTGCTTAGATGTGGCTGCAGCGTAGACAGTAACCAAGGCTGCAGTAAAACCTGCATTTTACTGCAGCCAGAAATGTCAACCATTTAGAAGTCTGTCTTTTACGCGCTCTCCTAGGAAACCATAGGTTTACTTAATATCCCAATTTTTAAACGTCACGATACCAGACCACTAGATACAACAATATTTTCGCGTATTAGTCGTTACAACTTCAGATATAAATGGCAAATAATATTACTTCGTAATCTAAAAATACACATCCTTGCCTAAAACCTTTCTTCATTTCACAAAAATGTTACTCTTATATTATAATGTAATCATTTCATCTAATGTAATGTAAACTGAGCAAAATAAAGTCGCGACTCGATGAACGACTGGTCAATTTTAACTGTTATGTAATTTGAACATTACAATAACTAGAAAACAGATATACGGGGTCATTTTGTGAACATACGCTCACTTCAGTGATTGACAGTTGCACCTGTACGGAGTACAAGAATGAAAACTAGCCAAATATTAAGAAAAGTCAATATTTTAAAGATTAAACTAAAACTATAACCAGTTAGCATTACAAATAATTATTAGCTGTTTAATTATATTTAACCATAAGTTTCATAACACTAAACTTCAATTTTGCGCCACGAGCTAAGTAAATGATGTTGCAAACGATACCTGTCACCAAATAGCGACCACGGCCCCAGTCTATCTGTTTTCTCTTTTATATTCATAGATCAGAAACCAGAAACAAATAGTAAAACTGACCCTCCACATAATATGATTCTGTTTGGGGCTAATGCAATATATTAGCTGCTGTTTTACAACTAGGTACTTACGGTAACTAAACAAGCATTAAACTGAACTGCATGTGCAGACAAGAGTGTAATTTTTGTTCTTCACACTTTACTTACATCATGGGAGGGTCACGTTACAGTTCCCATGTTATAAATCTGTGGTGCCACGGTAAAAGGGGATGTCATAAAACAAAAATTTACACTACAAATTAAAAAGAAGACACTTTGATTTTTCATTTATTAGATTAACGTCCTTTAATTAAAGATCCAAAATTAGTTTTAAATATATTTATATAATTAGGGGAGTTGAATCTGATAAAACAAACGATTGTTTCTTTTATACTCTGTAGTGAAAAATTTAGTTTTATGACTTATCCCCTTTTACCGTGACACCACAGAAATATAACCACTTCGGATGATTTTATTATGATGGGAAGCGTTTTAATTTCCTTTTGGTTGATAAACTCAAATGGTTTTGCTTTCCATAAAATCTTACTCTCTAACAAATTATTATTAGCAGCAAAGTAGTTAGCACCAGCATAATTTATAAAGCCCATTAGTAACGGGTAACAGTGCCTTGACTACCAACATATCAAATGCAAAAGCATTTATTTACAAATGGTTGCCACACATAAATTTAGGCAGAGAAGTATTGCTCTTATTATCACTACTACTTCTTTAAAACGCCTGCGTGAATTTACTTGAACTGGTGACTTAATAATTACATAGTTTCTGAATAAAAAAATATATTATTATATACGTAGATCAGTAAAGCCGGTGTGACTTACCCCAAAAGTTGCATACATCACAGTGAAGCATTAAATGCCCGACAGAACATCGTTTCTGCTATAGCTAGATCTTAAAAAGCTATTTTTATGAGTCTTCGACTACAACCCATTGTATAACAAGATTTTATTTATATTCTCGAAATAATATAAGTTTGTGCTTACTTTCCCTCTCGCTATGTACTTGGAAATGAAATGTTTTTATAAATATTTTAACTGCATAACAATGTTCTTAATGCCAGACGTTGTTTATAGACGGCCCATGATATTATATTATATTATTATTTCATCTTACCAAAGTAAGATTTTACCTATCCATTTGTAAAATAAAATATTCAAACTTACACTATTTACGTCAACGCAGCTGTCAAAGGGTAAAAACTATGGCCTGCATACTGCATACAAACACAGCAGACAGATATACAAGCTAAGGGCAAAATTCCACAGTTATTGGCTGACTGAAAAGCCTAATTTTTTTAAATGGTGGGTTCAAAGATCTCTTACCCTTACACCAATAACGGTGCACGCCGCGGATTCTATAGGCTATTTGACACTATGAAATATAAATTAATATGCCATACAAATAATTCAATATTGCTCGACTAAACGTATGTTTATTAATTTAGTTTATATTTTTCTCGCTATTTCATGTTTGATACCATAGTAAAAGTTTCTCATAATGATGAGTACAAGAACCCCTTAAAGGGCTCGGGACAAGAAAGGTAGAACCATAATATATGTTACGGTCAGTGCGATTCATTGAAAAATAATAATAATTACCAGTAATTATTAATAAATACGAACTCACAAGGTTAATTGTAATAAATTTATCACACTGACCGGTAATTGTTATAAATTTTCAACCACGCGTGGTAAATGTAATAAATCTTAAACCAGCGGTCAGTGAAGAATGCGGTAGGAGTACTCAATGTGGCACGACACGAAGCGATGCGTTAAAAAATATGACGGAGGCAGTCACGTTGTGTTGCATATAAAAAAACCTAGGTAAGATTAGGTTTGATGACCACAAACGAATTGGTTCCAATAACCTACATTTGCACATGCTTTTTGCTTGTATATGTATGTATTGTCATGCAAATTACAACATTTTATTACTTTTACCACACAGGTTGAGAAATGATTTATAATAACCAGTTAATATTATGATAATTTTCCCAATATTAATTAAAGTAACCCAATGTTGCAGTTATTATTAATACTTATCGGTAATTATTAATATTAACCACATTTATTACTTTGACCGTAACTAAACATTACATTTTAATAACTTTCTAAACACAACCGGTTGCCTGCGGCCCAGAACAATATTAATGTCTGCGTAGTGAATTAAACGATATAAAAATTCTAAAGAAATTTTAAAACAAAATAGAACCCAGGTTTTAGATAAACCCGTCTCTTTTAGTTATATGACGTCAGAAACTGACGGATATATTTAAAACCTGGGGTTTTATTAAACTTACTTTAAACCATCTTTTAATAAGGGGGATTAAGGCTATTACGTTCGAAAGATTTGACGAATTGGCTGCAGTCATTTCATTGTTGGAATTTGTACTGAATTTGTAACATTTTAATGCTGACATCTGCCTACTATAGTTTGATTTCTTTAATAAAATCATAATAACCTACAAATAAAATCATAAGTGTACTAAACTCTAAATTATATTTTACCCTGGATCTACTAACCTATAGATCAAAGTGTGTTAACAGCAATGTTCAAGTAAATTAATGATAGTTTATAACAACATGTAGACATTAAGAGGGGTTCACTTCTACCACTGTGTTCATGTGTTGTGGGTGGGGCTTGAACTCCACCACTTCTTTCCACACCAGTTCTGTAAAAATACACATTGGTTGATAATATTTATTTAAATAATACTAATAGTAATTGGTCACAGTCACGAAAAATATTAAATTTAGTGACTAAGTAAATAAATAAAGTATATTTTGAAAAGTATAGAAGTTGCAGCATTCAGTCGTAACAATATTATTTCTACTTCTTCTTCAATGCAATTCTGTTTCATAAATGGAACATTACACAATATGTCTCAAGGACGACATGCACACTGTAAGTAATCCGACATTGGCATAATTATCGTATCATATCCATATCAATCAGATAAGCGTTCCAGCCTAAAAAACAGTACTTTCCTCTTTATAATACTGGTACGATAACAGTGAAGGTTGTAAGGGAAAAGCACATGCGACGCAACATACAGATTCTGCAAATATAAACCTAGCTTTTAAGCTTCCGCTCAACGACAGAGACACGCAAGAAAGCGCGATCTCAAATCTCCCCAACTGTGGGCATTATCATCAACATCGACGGGATTGTTTGGCGATAGCAATGAGCACATAAGCACAAGCACATAAAGTAGCGAATCGCAATGTCGAAAAGTGAAAATAATGTACCGAAAGAGGAAACAACTTGAAGATGTTATCTCCGAGAAATTTGATAACAAAATAATGTTGATGCTTTTATTATTATAATTTTTTGTCGGACAGTGGCTAGTTTTGACCATCGCACCTCTCGCCATCGGCGAGGTTCATCCGTGTACCCTAGAGCCACACTGTTCTTGTAAAGTCCGGTGTGAGAGGAGTTTCCTCCCACGCACGCTCAGGTTATGGAGTGAACACCGAGGTTTTCCCAAGAGACTACAGCATGGGGTTCTTCAAAAAGGGAGTGAAAATATTTTAAAGGGTCGGCAACACGCGTTTTATGCCTCTGATGTTATAAGCGTCCATAGGCTATGGTAACCACTTACCTTCAAGCGAGCCATATGCATGATTACCACATTAGTGAAATAAAAAAATACTCAATTATGTGATAACACAAAGCAATTTAAACTAAAACGAATAAATATCGAGCCTGTAGTGTTGACGAAGTTGTATTGTCCCCACATCCTTTGTATGTTTAGATGCATAATTTTAATTTTATTATCTGGTTAATCTATACTATACGCTATATTTACCAGATATCCTACATATTATACTATATATAGATACGCCTCGATAAGTAATCTTGTATTTTTCCGACAATTTTTTTTTTTGAGAAATTAATGTCTTAAACCGTAACCGTATCGTAATCGGTGCGAGCGGGCTACAGTAACCAACCCTAGCCTAGGCAGGCAAGTGGGTTAGAACCAGCCCAGTCAAAGTGGTGCACGAGTGCCTTAATAGAATTTGGATAGAAGAGTGCAGGCTATAGCTTTCCAAAATATAAATAAATAAATATACCTTTCCACTTGTCGACGGGTAGCTCCATATCCTCGAAACTCTGATCGTACTGCACCGACACGGGCTCGTCGTCGGGGTCGGCGTACTGCGCCAGGTATTCGTGCGCCAGCGCCTGCTCCGCTGTTATACGCCTGGAACACGCCACATACTTACATGCCATGCCATTTTTAGACATTCAGCAAAAAGCCCGAACCATTTTATATATAAATGGAAGCTTTTAAGGTCAGTTAGTATAGATGCAGTGGGTAGGTAATAAAAACAATAAAGTAGGCTGCATCGCGCACATAGACATAATAAGATTAAGGAGCGTGCCCGTAGCCAAATCTTGTCTGGGTAGCCATCCGTGCTTCGTAGAACACGTCAAGTCCTGGCAGGAAATAGCAAAGAGTTGTGTCATAAGTACGTATGACAGCGTACTGCTGTCACACACACATAAGATAGGTACAACTGTGGGTACAACTCTTCTATGTGACGTGATAGAAAATCAGAAATGTAAAAAATATCTGATGATTGGTCTTAGAATATCGGTGTTTCCAAGAAGTTGGGGTTCGAAGATCAGTAATCACGATACTTACACGCTTGTAATCGGAATCGATTCAATATTGACAGTTCAAGAATGTTCATTGCATAGATGTTATATATTCTACATCTATGCAAATGCATGCTGATTTCTAAAGCATACCGTGCAATGTAGATTGTTGAACTTTCCAATTAAATCGATTCCGATTACCAGCGTATATCGTTAGTGCCTACCCTGCTGGCTTGGCACGCAACCGTTATTTATAAGAAAAGGCTAGGATGAACGGTAGCCAGCATAATATATAGCAAATCGGCTTTGGTTTGGTTTGATATTCGAAAGCCAAACTTCACCCCAGCCATCGTAAATGTGAAATAACAACTTAAAATTCTAGGAAACGTTGATGGGTGTATTTAATTAATCATTCAAATGGTTATAGTTACTCTTAATACCAACTGTCAAAATAATATTCATATCACCTCCACGTATAAGGCAAAGGACGGAGAACAGGTTACAGTCGCGAATCACTTTTTATATTAACGTTAGTCATCATTGAATTTGTATTCCCCATAACTATAACTTTGTCATAAAGGAAAATAATAAACTAAATTAACATTTCTAAGACAGATTTCGTATACGATTTAAACTCTAGAGAAAAAACACATTACTTGCATACCTGATCAATCCACATTGGCGCAAAATCGAGTTGAAGCAAATCGACAACTTCGTCTCGTCTCGAGGAGTGTTAACCTTTCTTTCTTTGCCGTTTAGATACACACCTAGTGGAGATGTTCAATGTACCTACCTACATAGTCAACTTTTGCATCGAATTTGCGTAGCCACTAGTAAGGATACTGTGGTTATTATACAAAAATACACCCTTTTAAGGAGATGACACGGTCAGATGTACATGTGTACGTCAGAAATATACGTTCGTATGTGTAGACTCAACTTTTCGATGCCGTTATATATTTGGATATCTTAATATTCGGGTTACCGGAAGTTATGGCGACGCCATACCGTAAGCAAAAAGTAGATACTTATTTTTTGTGTTATTCAGTCTCTATGTTTAATTTCAAGCAAACACGTCCTAAGAAAATGGTAATACTAACTTGTCAGCATCCAACTCCAGCATAAGTTCAAGCAGGTTGACGGCAAGCGGGTTAGCGCCGCGGAACACCTCGCGGAAGTCGCGTCTTTTCAGCGCCGGCAGCGACTGGATGTAGTTCCTAGCCTGGAACACGGCAATACCAACCCAATTTACATACCTTAGTAATAAAGCTTTAAATCCCTAACAAGTAAGCAGTTTTAATTAGCTTAAACGGTGCCTCTCCTAGTCTATACCTACCTCCTGTACACGAGATGATGCTCGGAGGCAAACCAGAAATCCGATGTGGCTACATTCTATTTGATATAAAAATAATATAGCTCATGCCAGACATAAGATTAGCGTGGAAATACTGTTATTGATTTTCTTTACAATTTTAAAAGATATTTAGTAGTGTTAGAACATAAATTGTTACTACCAGTAGATATAGGTATCTAGTACTTACTTATTGTACGTTAGATAGTAATCTAGCGTACAATAATAAGCTTTTCTTCAAGTCGGCCTCATAGCAGCTATTATAATAGATTCCTGCATGTCTTTCTTTGACTCGCAAATTAATGTGGAAGTTAGCGCCAAACCGTTTTCAGTAAAAATAGTGTGGCAATGAGGAAAAACTGCCTTGACTTTACCTAAATGGTTGGTTTTTGAAATGTCAAGGCCATTGTCCATCTACGAACGAAGTTAAGGTATACCTACTTCGTTCGTCGTAATCCCAATTTTTTCGTGCGTGCGCTTATTATCATTAGAGATAGCATGATTAAGCCGGTTTTTGTTTGTGGCGGACATCGGTCGTGGTCGTGGACGACTAATGGTAGCAGTAGCGGTAGCTGATTCTATTCTACTTTACCGTCATTACCACAATTTGACGAATACAGTCATAGAACGTTTACGTCACGAACTCGAACAATTCAAAATTCAACATACGCTATGACTTTATTTATTAATAGCTCTCATTAGAATACCAAGAACACATTTATGATTTATAATTACAACCACTCACACAATAGGCGCTATTTACGAAGTTGGCAAGTTATGGCTCACGCTTAAAAACTGGCGATATTTTGTTAATACTTATTTTGCTAATAGTTAAATTTTGTGCTGGTTCTCGTATCAGAAAGCGTCAAAGCCTGCATTAATTCCTGACCCTGTTCTGGGTATAAATTTATTAGTTGCCTTACTCACCTCTTCACTAATTATTTTGTCAACAGTCTCTTGATCTGGATTTCCGCACAAAAACAATATTCTTGTGAGGTGATCAATATCTGAATACACGCATGTTAAGGTTACACAAGCACCAAACTTACACAAGCCATTTATTGACACGACAACACGACAACAATTTAAGCGAGTTAATGCCAAGCTTGCTAATGCACTTAATATAATTGTACATTCATTTTGTTACACCATATCACCGCTGTAACAATGAAAGGCAGCTACTTACAGACTCTGAAGATATTTTCGTCATAAACTCCTGGGCAGGCGTCCCAAGTACTTCCATGATCAAATTCAGTTGATGGATATCTGTCTCATCCATTAAGGTTGAAAGCCATTGATAATTAAAATAATAATTACAAGCTAAGCTGTAAATCTAATGCACATCAGTTGGAGCGTTGGCTTGGAACATACATGACTAAGAAAAATAAAACATGTTTTACTTTCTGAGCCAAATAATGATGAACTTAGGACTGATTTGAATTAGAAAATAATGTGCAGATGAAGTCAAAAATAAACAGTGATTTGTAAAAATAATGTATATCATAGTTATGCAACATACCTAGATACTTACTTTCCCCTGTTAGCAAAATAGATTTTGGAATATTTGTGAATGTTACTCACACATATCAAACATTAAAACAACATTATAAAAGTATCAACTGGTTGGCACACATCCAAAAAACCAAATTTATGATAAGGATGTACTTAACTGTGTGCAATCATAATTGTGGACTTCCATAATTTAACACATTCTAAATGTCTAAAATAATGAAAAATGCATGCATACAAATATAAACAGAAATGTTGAAATTAAAAGGATACGGTCTGAACCTGGGAACAGAGTCCTACCAGTCAGTAACTCTGCCATGATACAGCCCACAGACCAAATGTCAACTGTCTGGTTGTAATGCATCCAGTTGAGCATAATCTCAGGGGCTCGGTACCATCTGCAAATTGGTTCATCTATATTATTTACTAATATTATAAAGAGGTAAAATTTGTTTTGTTTGTATGTAAGCGGTAAATCTCTGGAACTATTATTTTAAAAAAAACTTTCACTAACTGTAAGCCACATATATCCGAGTGATACAAGCCACATATCTGTGATACAAGCTATATTTTATTTTGAAAAAAATAAAACTTGGGTGTGAAACGGTGAGCATCACAAAATTAACCACAATGTAACTAGGTTTTTGATTGCTAGAAGATATGCATAATAAATAATTAATTTTAGTATTTGAGCATGACTGAACATACTAATAGATCTAATTTAATAAGTTACAGAAGTGCTAGAGATTTGAATAGAGAATTTAATAAGTAAACATGTTGTAACCTCATCATGCAAACATAACTTTTATACATACCTCGTAGCTACATAGCCAGTCATCTCTGTCTCAGTTGGCCTGGCTAGACCAAAATCTAAGATTTTCAACTCACAGTCCTCATTGACAGCAATGTTAGAAGGTTTTAGATCCTACAATATTAATACTTGTGTTAAGAAATAAATTAACCACAAATTGATGGCGTTAAAGCATGCAAATATAAAATGCTAAATAATTTTCAGATTTATAACAATATCTGATTGTAGGTAATATTATTACATTAGAAAATTAGTTTATTGACCTTTTTTGTGATAAGAATGGAAACACAATAGGTAAATGATTCAAGATGTATTGATTGATTAGGTCTCTAAATTATACTACACAAATGTAAACAGATTCATTGAAGTATAAAGACATACCCTGTGAATGATTCCTGCAGAGTGTATATATTTGAGACCACGGAGAATTTGGTAAACCAGAAATTGAACATGGTCATCTGATAGTTTCTGAGTACGAACAATATTGTTCAAGTCTGCCCCCATCAAATGTGTCACAAGATATACTTGCTGGAACTCCTCCAGAGTTTTTTCAGGACTGAACACATCCAGTAACCCTGGATAGAGGTGGTAGTTTTATTTTATTTTATACATAAAAATAAATAAATTCAGCCCATTACTGTCCCACTGCTGGGCACGGGCCTCTCCTCAGAATGAGAAGGGTTAGGCCTTAGTCCACCACGCTGGCCTAGTGCGGGTTGGCGGACTACACACACCATCGAGAACTTTATGAGGCCCTCTCAGATGTGCAGGTTTCCTCACGATGTTTTCCTTCACCGTTTTCGCAAGTGATAATCAAATTCTAATCACACAAGATATACTTGCTGGAACTCCTCCAGAGTTTTTTCAGGACTGAACACATCCAGTAACCCTGGATAGAGGTGGTAGTTTTATTTTATTTTATACATAATAAACATAATGTTTAGTTTGAGGAAGAAGACTGCTCATTAGAGCTGCAAGGGAGTAAGGTGCTCCACCCACTGCACCGCGCCCCGTCGCGTAGCGCGGGATGGCAGATTTTACCATTGTATGCAAGTATCTCAATTTAAATAGAAATCACGCCTAGCACAACACACTGCCGACGCGGAAATGTGCGGGAAGGCGCCCCGCCATACAATGGTAAAAATCTGCCATCCCGCGCTACGCGACGGGGCGCGGTGCAGTGGGTGGAGCGCCTTAGTGCAAGAAAACAATGGTGTTGATACTATTGCATGTTTTAACAGTACTACTAAACTAGACCAAATGCATTGGTCATTTTCTTTTTCTATTGATACATAAAGAGACAAACCTCTGTGAGACAAACGCACTTAGTTTAGTTTAGTCCTGCCAAAGTGCGCAACAGAATTGACACCAATGTTTGGTTTGATTAGAATAGTATAAGAATACAATAAATAGGGGATTCTAGAACAGCTAAGAAGCTCATAATCACTTAACTGTCAGTTTCATAATGTCAATTTTAATCTTCAAAATGCGAAGCTTCTATGAAATTGTTTTTAGTTTAATTTAATTCCTGTTACATTTGAGACTAATTCATTAATTATCGTTAATATTGATATCCATAAACATTGCATTTTTAAGAGCAGCTAATGTACAGTGCCACAAACTTATCTGACCCCATCATGGCCTTGCTGCCGTTGCTTTTACCAATGTCATCTCTCTACAAAAATGACATTTTGAAGTCATTTTTGTTCTGTAGCGAAGTTAGCTTCAATTTTGGTCACCAGTTCTAAGTTTGTGGCACTTTAAGTACATTTTAGGTACCAACTGACAGTCGTAATAGTAAAAACATTGGCTTATACATTGTGCAGTATGTTTTAAAATTCACTGAACAATTCATTGAAAAATGAATTGATTCCAAGCATGTATCATGATAACACTGCCGATTTGAACAGAAGTTCTATTTCAAATACATTTAGCTAATAGATATATTTACCAATAACATTCTCATGGTTCATATGTTTCAACATCCTCAGCTCACGGTAGGTCCGCTTGGCATGCACGGCGGACTGGAATGGTCTCGCCAATTTCTTTATTGCCACTTTCATATTATGCAAAGTGTCGATTGCGGAACTGTAAACAAATACTTGTTCATAAATTCAAGAATAGACATACAACTAAGCCAGTCCGCCCACGCAAGGGCAATGTACCTACTTATTTTACATACTGTTGCCGAGCATAGAATCATAGATTGTGTACTATTGAAATAATTGATATAAATATATGCAACACTTTCATTACACACTAATACTGGCATAATGCCGAATATATTTACGAACACATACCAAACTTGTCCGTAAGCACCTGAGCCCACTGGTGTTAGCATTTGGTATCTTTCCGGGACAATCCATTCTGTTTTATTAATTTCCACCTTATGGTACCGAGGCATCTTGTTATCTTCTACAGGATATTTTTACCCACTACCGACTCAAAAATGTAAAAAAGATAAAATGGCAAAATTATCTATTCTGACACCCGAGCGACCCGATAGGTTTAGATTTTTTTTACTCTGTCTGGCAGTGTTACCGACTCTCAAAAATATTTATCCCCATAGCTAAAATTAAAAACCCCTAAAATCCCCCTAAAAAAAGAATACTCTGTAAAAATAAGAAATAAATTGTATTATTTAAAATCATTGAAACATTTTCAAAACGTTTACAGCCAGCTGGGTCATAATTATTAAAAACTTCACAAGAAAAGTCAAAAGTCAAGAATACCCCTAAAAAAACCCATCTCACTGACTACGTTCAGTAATTCATTTTTCAGATGAAAGTCACTCGTGCGAATGTCGCTCGCTCATCGGGAATAATTGAAAGGCTTCGAGCAATCCACAACTGCGTCACGCGAGTGACCAATCAAACGACCTCAAATTATCTGCTATGACTACAGTCATTGGTCGGTTGATAGCAGTTCGACCGATTCGACCGGTCCGATTCACGCCAAAAGCGATAATATCGCTCAAAGTTGGTCCGAATTGGCGTGAGCGCGCTAACGACAGAAGGCGTGACGTCATGAATGACGTCATTACCTGCGCCATATTGGACTTACAGAGCCTTTGCTCCTGCGAGAAATCACTGTGAGCCAAACGTCAAATTGACATTTGCACCATTTGACATTTTGTGGAATAATTGTGATATAAATGGAGAAAATTCGAGAAAATTGCAGTCCCAGTAATAGATGAAGGACACAGATGATGGATGGGAGTCAGTTTGCGCTTTATTTGATGCCACAAGAAATTAAACGAGCGAATTTGGGTGAATGGCTTCTGTGGTGTGTGTGCGGTTCTATTTGTGTGTGTTGTGTTGTATACAAGAAAGCGGTCTGATCTTAGGTCCGATTCAATATAACGCTAACAGCACTTTTAGCGCACTTTCGTTTCGGACCAACGATTATAAGTCGTAAGCACCGTGAGCACGAAATCGTAATTCGGACCGCAGGGCGAGTGCGACTTTCATCCTACTATTTCACGGAGTGACCGGAGCGATCGTCCGACGATACTCGCTCAAATAACTGAACGGTTTAGTGTGATCACCCGGACGATAATGCGTCGTCGAGCGTCGTCCGCCGTAATAAATAACTGAACACACTCACTTATTTACCCCCTAAATTTGGGGAGGAAACCCCTAACTTGGGAACCCCGCTGTCTGGTAATGTTGCCAATGGTTGTCAATATTGCAAATTTTAGTCGATGTTTTTTAGTGTGGAGCCTCAGAGTAAATAATCCGATAGAGATGAAGTAGTCTCTTTTGATTATATGGATGAAATCGATGTAGCAATAACAAATTACATATCGTCTCTTTCTAACGAATACAATATTGTGTAAGGTAAGCGAGACGATAATATCGTCTCGCAACTTTACTGAATTATTCTTAGACGATTTTAAGAATGGTGTTGAGATGTAAATATCCCTATTTTCGTTATGTGACAGATAGCAGCACATGACATTGACAGTCAGCTGTCGACTGTCTGTACGCGGGTACACGCATTGTCAGCTGAAATGAAAATATAGTTTTTCGTAGAACGTTACTGATTACTGCGAGCACGGTAAACACAGCTTTGAGTAAACATGGCTCAAACTGCGGGTGTTAAGCCCATGACCATTGCTGGTCGTGTGGCATTAGAACGTGAAAGATGTTTGGGAATGACCGATGTCGAGAGGGCTTGGCGCAAGCAGTGGTTAAAAGACCAGGTGTTGGCTCCCAATGAACCAGTACATGTAGAAGAATACTGGCGACAGCGCACTAATGGAATCCGCCGTTTCTACCGCGCGCCCTTGGACAAGCTCTTTACAGCTTTATCTCCAATGCTGGTGAGGTTACATAACAATAACCTATATACTGTACACAATATAAATTTGTGGAAACTGATATATTTGCTCTAAATATTCTTTTTTAGGGAGCTGAACGTGCTGCAGATTATAGATATCTAACTGGAAAATTTGGATTGATTGCTGTTGGAATTCTTTGTACGCACTACTATTTCAAATACAATGGAAATGTGAGTATTTATTGCCAAGTGTTTATGGTATGAATTTTATTTTTATATAATTTTAACTAATGGTGTAGTATGATTAATTGCCATGATTATATAAATTTCTGGTGATATCAAAAATACAATCTTTTGGGACTTTAAAAAGCAAGAAGTTCATAATTTGTGTACATGAATTATATGATTTCTTGTATAGGTAAGTATTGAACTGCATTTTGTGTCATTTATTATACCTGATTGAAATTATTATAATTTTTAACTCCTGACAAAAAAGAGGGATGTTATAAGTTTGTAGTGTGTATTACTGTGTATATCTATGGCATTATAGCTTCATAACGGATGTACCAATTTTAATGCATTTTTTTTTAATTGAAATCGAATTTATTCAGGTATCATCTTAGCCATTTCATGAAAATCTGTTCAGCTGTTCAAAAGTTACAGCTCTTGTTCTAATTGGAGTCAGGGGTTTTTGACTGTTAGGTTATTAGCTTATTGTGCCCTACTGCAGGTCAGAGGCCCTTTAATTTTACCACTTTCCCAATCTGACTCTAGTTTTTCACGAGTCTAGCTCAACCATCTCCTGGGCACACCATGTGTATTTCCTGTTATTTTTTTGCCAATAGGTCCTCCAGCATGCAGCAGATGTAACCAGTTCAGTTCAATTATACTTAGCGGTTAGGTGGCATTGTGGGTTATTTTGAAATATAATATTGCATTCAGTCCAAATGTGATACTACATTCACTGATTGGAATGCCATTGAAAAGTAACTATTGGAATTTACCCATTGACTGCCCCAGTCAGAATTATCTGCCAAATATTATTTTGTCCATATCACCTGTGTTGTATTTATATGACACAAAACCTGGTTTATAAATTTAAATATCAACTAGTATTATTTGGCGATCTTTGGAACCAGCACAGTAACTGACATAAAATTAACAGTTAGTGTTAATACCTATATTATTATTATTCCAGGACTGGACCAAGAAGGGAGGCTGGAGAGTACTAAAGTCTAAACCAATGGTGTTGCCAGGGCAACCAGGCTTCCCCTACAAATCAGAACGCACCGAAGGAGCAGACTATGCCAGCAGAAATTTCAAGAATGCCCCAATATAGATCAACTGCACATAGAGCAAATGTCTAAATTAATGCTTCAAATCCAGCAATTTGCTATATAAGTGTAATTTATTAGTTTTATGTTTATCATTGTAAACTACAATAGTTAATAAAAAAATATATAATTATTATGATAATATTTTAATCTTAAACCTATGCATATTATGTACTATGCAAAATGTATCCCTTCAGAATTGAAAGCATGTAATAACTTCATGAAGTCATCTATGTCCATCATTCTGGCTCTCATCTGATCTGTTTCTGAATTTGTTAATATCTCTTGAACTTTTGCTTTTATATCAAAACCTTCGGATATTTCCTACAACAGAAATAAGTTCACAGCTTTAAATACAACCAAGCAATGGAGATCTATGATTTAAATATTCCAATTCCAAGAAGACCATTGAAACTGGCAGGTTTTAAAAGGTTAAGCTAGTTCTTATAATACGGATTGTAAATAACTTGGAGATTTTTTATTTTATTAATTCGGTTTTCTTCCTCATCCTCTGAAACAAATTGAATGAACCATGCCTACCTTATTATGAAGGGAACAGTGTACCCTGTAATTCTTCTCTAATACAGCCATAGTTGTTCCATGTTTAAAAACAGCTGACAATGTTTTATTCTTTCTTACAAATGCTATCCTTGTCAAACCATCCCATTCTACAAAATTTATAGGTGGAGGTGGGTTCCTTGGCTCTATCCGCACTACACTTGATTCTACTTTAGGAGGTGGTCTGAAATTGTTTTTGCCTACCTGTTGAAAAACAAATGCATTGTGAGAACTAGGTAAAATAATGTAATTTTTTTCTTTAAATTGGGCTATGTATCACTTGGTACTAACCTTCATCAGCATGTCAACTCGAGCCAACAACTGTGTATTTATAGACAGCCTACAATATAACTTGTCACCAGGTTTTGCTACTAGCCTCTGCGCAAATTCTTTTTGAAACATAAGTACTGCACATCTGAAGTAAGGTCTATGCAACAACAATTTGAAGACTAGAGGCGAACTGATTTGATATGGCACATTAGCAACACAGATGTCAAAGAAAGGTAGTTCTGTTTTGAGAACATCACCCACAAGTATTTGAAGTTTAGCTTGGTAAGGCGTTCCTTGAACACGCTTTTGAAGCTCGGCAACCAATCTATAATAAATACAAGTAATATGAATAAATGTCAAGAATTTATTATTATCACTCTGATAACACTGCACATACCTACATACTTCACTCACCTTGTATCTATTTCGCAGGCGACAACTTTCTTGACTCTGTCGAGTAACTTGACTGTCATATTACCAGTACCAGGACCAATCTCGAGAGCAACATCTGTAGGTCTCAGCCCAGCTTTGTCTAACATTGAAGTTATAATTAGCGGATTTTTCAATATATGTTGACCGAAATCCTTGTTGAATTGAATGCCTGAAAGAATATTATTTAGAGATTTTAATAAATTATATACCTACATCAAAATATTTGGAATACATAAATAACCCTAAATTAAAAGTTACCTTGTTTAGCAATTTCATTATGCACACGTGACTTTTTTTCAGCTTTAATTTTAGGCATTGTGACAATATTTGGATTACAACGAATAATTAAATTAAATTGAGCTAAATTATGTTACCAAAAATTGAAAATACAATAAAAAATTAAAAACACGCTTGACTAGAGGTGGACGATTCCACAGACTCACCACAAACTATTACTTAGAGATACTACGGGACGAGATAAACATCGATTGCTATGGGTCAACTCGACTTACTAACTCAAGTTGCGCTTAGCTCGAGTTGAATGCTGTTAACTCGAGATTGGGCTGGCGGTACATGAACGAATCAAGCGGAAGATCAAGAGCGCGATTCTAAATCTTTGTGTGTGCGCTTTGTATTCCCGCCATAGTGCATCGACCAAATGACATCGACGATGAATGATACGAAGTATGCCGATCATATACTATAACTAAGACTAAATTTTAAAAAAAACTTACTCAGCAAAATAATTTACCTGCTAAGTGCTAACACGAGTTCAATTCGAGTTAAGGGAATTTCAGCTCGAGTTAACTTGAGTCGTGTTTTTTCGAGTTGGCACATCTCTATTACATCGATTCTATCAATCGATAAAATCTATATATCTATACTAATATTTTATAGAGAATAGTTTTTATTTTTTGTATGTTTGTTTGTAATGGATAAACACAAAAACTACTGGATCGATTTTAAAAATTCTTTCACCAGCAGAATTCTACATTATCAGTGAGTAAAATAGGCTATAATTTAAAAAGATATCACGCGGGCGAAGCCGCTGGCGGAAGCTAGTCATAGACAAAGTAGTTCTACTTTATCTATGATGATGCCAATAAAATAATATTCTTGCCAATAAACCACAAATCACAATAAACACTTTAATTTATAATCGATGATCGATAGCTACGCCCAAAGAGTGTAATCACTTGGCTACGCCTACGAGCAACCTAGCGAGCAACTAATATTAAATGTTTATTAGTTGCTCTTAGCCTGTTTACGCTCCTGACATTCAGGAATCAGGCTAACATTCAGGCTTACATTCAGAGACGACAAAAACGAGTCTAAGCGTGAACTTACGCTTCCATCTGTCAAACTTACGAACAAATTTTGACAGATGGAAGCGTAAGTTCACGCTTAGACTCGTTTCTGTCGTCTCTGAATGTAAGCCTCAGAGACGACAGAAACGAGTCTAAGCGTGAGCTTACGCTTCCATCTGTCAAACTTACGAACAAATATTGACAGATGGAAGCGTAAGTTCACGCTTAGACTCGTTTCTGTCGTCTCTGAATGTCAGCCTCAGAGACGACAGAAACGAGTCTAAGCGTGAACTTACGCTTCCATCTGTCAAAGTTACGAACACATTTTGACAGATGGAAGCGTAAGTTCACGCTTAGACTCGTTTCTGTCGTCTCTGAATGTCAGCCTAAGAACTGAGGCTGACATTCAGGCTTACATTCAGAGACGACAGAAACGAGTCTAAGCATGAACTTACGCTTGTAATGTAAGCCTTAGTTATGTAGTATAATACGTCTATCATCTATGCGTATGATTCACTGAGATGCAGGTCTACCGCGTAACTAAAATTGTAATGAACACCGACATCGGTATTAAACTTCAATACAATCGTGAGAGCCTAAACTTTGAGCTAACTAAATTGTACAGTATCAGTTACAGAAGAGGCTTTACATATGATTTAATAAGGTTTTACAAGCAAACATCGTGTAAAAATTAGGTAAACTCACCTATGAAATGTAACATAACACAACCCTGGTTCAAATCGGTTTTTAAATGTTATAACAGAGCACTGCACCATAATTATGCCACATATACTATAAGTCACTTTCTGATGCGAAAACACAAACAAAATATTACGCAAACTAATATTTTTTTATAATTAATCTCGAAAACCTTCAAATAGTATCATTTTGTAACTCCACAGACGTGACAGACGTCAATTCGATTTGGAGTACCATGGTAACAGCGATAAGGACAGCAAATAACGATTTATGTCACCTTCGCACTCGCTTTATTTACGGCTTTTTCGCTTTGGAGTAAAAGAGATGGAAACGTGCATTAGTCTATTGCTATTGGTTTCTATGTCTACGCTTTGGTCGGATCAATGACTAAAGAATACTTTAGCCATTGGGTCGGATTCGCGATATTATCACTTTTAGCCTTTGAGTAATACTCAAAGCTTTTAGCCTCTTTTAGCGCAATTCGGATTGCAGGCTAGTATGTTTTCAGCTTTTCACTAGTCTTTTACTAAAACGATTATTCGACTTATTCTAAATACCCGTAGATATTCTCGATAATTTAACTCATATTATAGTGTTTTACTTTCAGTTTAAATTATTCAATCTGGCAACTTCAAATTTTGGCATGGTTGATCTTTACGGGACCGAGTGAATTAAAACTGTTTCGAAGAATTATTATGAAAATGGAGTGGAAACCAGAACAAGAAGGACTAAGACAAATACTAACACTGCTCAAAGAGTCTCAATCACCAGATACAGCAACACAGAGGGCCGTTCAACAAGTATCCTTTTCACAATTTTCACATTTATAGACCCTATCGGCGTGGATATTTTTTGTAACTATAACCGCTTTATTTTTTATTTATGTACTAATCGTTATCAATGTTTTCATATTTCAATGCATTTTCTCGTTTAAATGGGTGTTTATGCCTATTTATCCATTAATCGTTTCATCACGACGCTTACGATAAAATCGATTTTTCCGACATGACAGCCATTGACAACCTTTATTTTCCTAACAATGTAATCTCAGAAATTGGAAGAATTGAACAAGTATCCAGACTTCAATAATTATTTGATTTTCGTTTTGACGAAACTCGTCACTGAAGAAGAACCTACAAGATCTCTGAGTGGTTTGATTTTGAAAAATAATGTCAAAGCTCACTATAACAGCTTCTTGCCTGAAGTGGCTGAATTTATAAAGCGCGAATGCCTGTCAGCCGTCGGGGATCCGTCTCCATTGATTAGGGCTACTGTGGGTATTATCATCACTACCATAGCTAGCAAGGGTGAGCTAACATCATGGCCCGAACTCCTGCCAGCCTTGTGTCAGATGCTTGATTCACAAGATTACAATGTTTGTGAGGTATGTATTATTTCTTCAAATGTTACCTCAGTTCTTAATTTTTACCAAATAGTGATGTTGTTTTACAACTTCAATATAGGTATCTCATGTAAATTTCATAAATCTTTGTAAAATTGATAACTTTGAAATGACCTCATACAAGACAGAATTTCTTAGTTTTCATTTATATAACAATATTTTAGCAATTGAAAACATTCAATAGATTAAAATGAGTGAAAACTGACAAGGTCTAAATATGAATAGTTATTATTTATTTCTTATCAAAATGCTTATTTCGCAGTGTTGTAAATTTAGAAATCTCTGTTACATAAAACATCCTAAACTGGTTCAGTATGCAAAAAAGGTGGAAAGAAATAAAATTAACTAACAAATGTTGCAATTTCAGGGTGCATTTGGAGCACTACAGAAAATATGTGAAGACACGGCAGAGATTCTGGACAGTGATGCACTGAACAGACCTCTGAATGTTCTGATCCCTAAGTTCCTACAGTTCTTCAGGCACTCGTCACCTAAAATCAGGTGTCATGCTATTGCTTGTGTCAACTACTTCATCATGGGGCGAACCCAAGCCCTCATGTTGCACATTGATGCTTTTATTGAGGTAATATATTTTTTTCTACAATTAATAATTAATTTTAATTTACAAGACTCTTTAAATACTAAATGACCCTATGTTGGCAAATTTTTGTTACAGAACTTGTTCCATTTAGCAGCTGATGAAGACCCAGATGTCAGAAAAAATGTTTGTCATGCTTTGGTCCTGCTGTTGGAAGTGCGACTGGACAGGCTCATTCCTCATCTGCCTAACATTATTGAGGTAAACACTATTTAAGATGCTGGGAGGAACAAGGTATGGTGTTCCTCCAAGGTATGGTGAACAATAAATGGTATGCCAAAGCTCTATGGTTGATGTCAGATATTTGTATAAATGTGCTAACATCGTTGTATACTCTGATATTGTGTTGTCACTTCATTCTGATAGATGGCACTGGAGTATTTTTTGCCATGTTGCTACAATGCTAATATGTTATGAATACTCAAAACTTAATCTGGTTTACATGAAATAAAGATCTATTCTAATCTTAATAACTACTCCAAACCAAGTAAAGAATCACCCAAAAATTTGTACTATAGCTTTTCACAATGCATTTATTCTGTCTAGTATTGAGATACTTGTTTATAAATATACATAAATCTATTTAATTTGATAGTACATGCTCGTGAGAACACAAGATCCTGAGGAAGGTGTTGCACTGGAAGCCTGTGAATTCTGGCTCTCACTTGCTGAACAAAATGTCTGCCGTGAGGTATGTAATATTATTCATAAATTATTATTATAAAAATAAAAATGGAGGTTATTCAATTAGTTATGTGATTTTACTATTCTTTTGTTTGTGTTATTAGTTGTTAGGTTGTTAAAAAATAAACCTCTCATTGATCAGTGGCATGCACTCCATAAAGACAAAAAGACACTGCCTACCCTAATATACTAAGTAATACAAACATTAATATGACTGTAATATCAGTTAAATTAAGTCTTTGGGTGAGGTGGCCAATCACAAACATTATTTACAGTACAACACTAATTTGTTTTTGCCTATGTTGTTAGAAATACCAGTGCAATATTTTTTATCTTATTTCGGATAGGCCTTTCGAAAAGGCTCGAAATTCTAAACAATTTAAAACCTAAATAATACTTGTTTTCGAAATATATTTATTTCCTACAACTACAATCGTAATTTCTGTCCTAACTTTTGAATAAGCTTAATTTACACACACAGTTATAGTGTTTTGCCTAAATTGTTTCTGTGAATATTTTAAATTGAATTTAAAATGTGTAGGTCCTGGGCCCCCGACTGCCCGCCCTGCTGCCAATCTTGGTCCGCGGCATGCGCTACTCGGAGATGGACGTGATACTGCTGCGGGGGGACCGCGACGATGACGCCGACGACGCCGAGCCTGACAGGGAGTCCGACATACGGCCGCGGTTCCACAAGCCGCGTTCACACACCGTCAAACACAATGGTGAGGGTGTTATAATGTCAAATACATGCCTGACGTCTACTGTTGCATGAGGCACATATAATCCAATATTTATTATGTGTTATTCAACTAAGATTCCGCCCGTAATTTATATGCTCATTGATACTTTTAGTCTGATGAGCTTCTGTTTCATACATAACATCTCTTCTCTTTTGTAAATAAAAACAAAAAAATAAACAAATATTTGTATGGCCTACACACAGACCAGTAAAAAAGGTTAAAGAGACCTTATAGGGGTAGCAAACTATGAGCAGATGCTCATACTTCGCAAAATCGTACGATTGCGCTGTTTAGTCGCTCGCAGAGTTCATGAAGTGAGTGTCCGTAAAATATTCGAAAATGCCATCTTGTGCAAAAATTAGTTGCAGAGGAAAGATCAAAGAAAGAATTTATTTTCATCAGTAAGCATTAAAACTAGCGCTGCAACGATACTGATGCCGATAATCGTAAACTGCAGGTTTTCGGCGATAATCGGTATCGGTATTTCATCGTGATACGGATTTAAAGATTCCTTAAACTTTTATTATTTTGTGTGAAACGGAGCGCAAGACAGCATCGGTTTTTGTGTAAATGCGATATAATATCTCGACATTAAATGGGTGATAATATTGTGAACAGTAAAAAATTATGATTTTGATGGCATAATTATGATTGTGGATACATACAACATAACATATTCCCTAGAAAATTGCCACACTGTTCTATACATTGACCTTCACTTCAGAGAATATAATATCTTCCTACAGTCTTTATCATAACAATAATTGTAATTATCTGTATAGTATGTGTATAATGTATACATATTTATATATAATTAGGTACTTTATTTAAGTATGTGTAGGTTTATGTACCTTTTTTGGGTACTATATTTTTGTAGTATTATTGATGTTGATTACTTAGTTAAGACGACTATTTTTCAATTTCAATAGGGTGGGTAGTGGACTACTATTAAAAATGGACAAATATTTTATATTCCCTTATAATTTATTTTTACACTATTGCTTAACTTTGTTAGGAAAGCTTAAATTTACCCAATTTAATATTAATAATTTAATTTACCCTTTTTTGTACCTATCTTATTGATGTGATTTTTTTAACCCAAAGGTTGACTGGCAAAAAGTGCATCATGGCATTAAATCCACCTTATTTACCACTAGCTTCCGCCAGCGGCTTTGCCAACGTGATATCTTTATAAATTATAGCCTATGTTACTACTGGTTGATATAGCATTTATTTCTGCGTGTGAGGGAATTTTTAAAATCGGTCCTGTCGTTTTTTTAATTTATTCATTACAAACATGAAATCTTTTCTCTTTATAATATTAGTATAGATTTCTACACATGAAGTATAAACAAAATATGTTGTGTTGTGTAGCGGGTGCGGGCGACAGCAACATGTCGGGCGGCGGCGAGTCGGACGACGACGACGACGGCGGAGCCGACGCAGACGACGGCTCACTGTCCGACTGGAACCTGCGCAAGTGCAGTGCAGCCGCGCTCGACGTACTCGCCAATGTGTTCGGGGCAGACCTACTGCCCGTGCTATTCCCGATACTCAAGGAAACGCTATTCCACGAGGACTGGGTCATCAAGGTTTGTAATTAATTGACTGAATTGCCATTCAGTCTGCTTGTAGTTCGATGTGGTGATAATGTCTGGTGTCAAAAGGCACAAGATGTCGAAAGTAGTGTTTTTGATATTATCTGCTGGATTAGTTTGATTCTTCCATTTGGCGACGCGTTTTGAATGTTTGAGAAGTAGCAGCATTGTCGTGTAACACACACCCGTTTTTATTTTGAAGGATCCACTATGTCCATTACATTGTATCGTACACCTTTAACACTTGCTTGACATGATAATCACTGATAATTAGATAAATCTGTTTATAGGTAACTAAACTACACAGTTATAAAGATGCGAATGATAACTGTTATGATTGTTAACATATAATGAATGTTATGTAACTGAGTGCACGCGTATTGATCGTTGATCGTGAACTGTCGAGTAATAACCTAAATACTGTGAGGCGAGGGAAAAGTGCTGACAGTATACAGTACGGTTGACTCGTACAGCTAGGGAGTAGATTTTAGAAATGAATGTTGTCGATCCGTATAAATGATCGTATAAGCGATCGTTTCTGGGGAGCGAGTAGTGAGGTGCATGTGCCCGTGTGCAGGAGAGCGGCATCCTGGCGCTGGGCGCCGTGGCGGACGGCTGCATGGGCGGCATGGTGCCGCACCTGCCCGACCTCGTGCCCTACCTCGTGGTGTGCCTGGCCGAGCGCAAGGCGCTGGTGCGCGCCATCACGTGCTGGACGCTGTCGCGCTACTCGCACTGGATCGTGTCGCAGTCGCACGACCTCTACCTGCGCCCCGTCATGACCGAGGTAACATCCTTACATTAGACCCATCACGATATAATTATATGGCGAACATCGTAAAGTATCTCTTTTCTTGTATTCAGTCTATGGGTAGCACACTTTTTACTCCCAGGTTACTCTCTGCCCCCAGCATAACTAGCGAGTTAACGATGACTCACTGATGCGTATTCTGTTGCGACATGTAGGGTACTTCAGTAAGCTTTACTCAACCAACATTTAAAGTATCTACCTACACTATTTAATTATTTTGTTTTATTTTCAGTTACTAAAACGCGTCCTAGACAACAACAAGCGCGTACAGGAAGCGGCGTGTTCGGCCTTTGCCACTCTCGAGGAAGAAGCTTGCACAGAGCTTGTACCATACTTGGGTTTCATCTTACAGACTCTCGTGTATGCCTTCAGTAAATACCAACATAAGAACCTGCTCATATTGTATGACGCTATCGGCACGCTAGCAGATTCTGTGGGACATCACCTTAATAAACCAGAATACATCAACATGTTAATGCCGCCACTGATCAATAAGTGGAATGTTTTAAAAGACGAAGATAAAGATCTTTTCCCACTTCTAGAGGTATGAATATAAACATTATGAAATTAAATGAGTAGTATGAGTTGATATTAATAATCATATTGTTTGCAGTGTCTGTCGTCTGTAGCTACAGCCCTACAATCAGGATTCTTGCCCTACTGTGAACCTGTCTTCAGGAGATGCGTATCTTTAATAGAACAGACATTGAATCAAAATATTGTGAGTATAAATGTACCATAATTATAATGGTTTGATTGGTGATTGTATGGTCATTCAGTCACAGTAAAAGAACGGCTGCAAATTATTCCGGACTACACAAAAAATTGCTAGAGTTATTGCGAAATTCTGTACAATCATCCTAGGACTTTCGCAATAATCCGTTTTTCAAATTATCCTGTGACACGAAGCCTCGCGCCTCGTTTATTCGCGTTGTTTGGCGCCGTCCGGAGTAGGAGAATATGACTGGTATACTAACAAAATATGTTTTCAGGCAAACAGTCAAAGTCCAGAGCAATTTGAAGCGCCTGATAAGGACTTCATGATCGTAGCTCTGGACCTACTGAGCGGACTGGCCGAGGGTCTGGACGGGCACATCGACCACCTGGTGTTCAACTCCAACCTCATGCAGCTGCTGTACCAGTGCATGCAGGATCCGATGCCCGAGGTATATCTTGTATGTGACTTCCGCTTAACTACTCACAGGGACATGGGCGCATAGGGAATTTTTTATATGTCAAAGGTATTGTGGAGATTTAATGTATTTGCATCTTTTGTATACCATTTAAGTTTTATTTATTATGGTTGAATTGTATTATTTCTCGTTGCGTTGTTCAAAATGTTTGCTTGCATATTGGTAGCAAAATTATATATTTTATGATGTGGTTTGTATTAGGCGATGGCTAAGCTACATTGAAAAGAAAAAGCTGCATTTGCAAGCACATGCTTGTTGTTTTACTTGCGATCAGTGGCTTGCATTGCCTGCAGCTAGGGATGCCAGATACAGGCTTTTTAGACATTTATGGGGAAAATATTAAAGTAACTAATTATTTATAAATAAATGGCACTAATGTTTTTTCTAGTGATATTTTTTAAAAGAAAAAGAAAATGTAAGTTATGGTCAAAAAATTGCATATTTAAGGTAAAAACTATCAAAAAATCTTACAAAAACGACGTGCTGTAAGTTTGTCAAGAAAATCTGGTGTCCAGGACAGTAACGTATAATAACTGGTTACGGAACCAAACGCGATATTCCGGAGTTTTCCCAGATTTCCCGGCCATCTGGCATTCCTACCTGCAACACTCTACATTAATTAAAAAAGAAATAAGACTTGTACATATAGTAATGGGCTATGGGAATATTTTCGGGAATATGGCTAGACCTGGGGTCGGCAACCTTTTGAGTCGGAAGAGTCAAAAATTACAATTTACAAAATTCAAAGTTTTAAAGAGTCACACTTTTTTTTTTTAATTTTTCCACGAACTTTCGTCTATTTGGCTAATAATGCCAGGACCACCTAGTGATATGCTAATGGAACTAAAGAGCCGCAGCTTCACATCCAAAGAGCCGCATGTGGCTCGCGAGCCGCAGGTTCCCGACCCCTGGGCTAGACGAAAGAATAAAACCAATCTAAGATTTTCTTTCAGTATCACTGTTGGATATATTCCTAAAATAAATTCCTGGGAATGGCCTATCACTTTGCACCTAGATGTCAATATTTGATTTAATATAACTTTACTTTTATTTTGCTTCATCTTATAACGCTTATTTTTAGTTGCTGTGTCGTCTAGTATTGTCTATTTGGATCACGCAACTTGACCTCGCAGATCTCATCATGGTTCTAAGGTTGACGGATATTGCATTTAATTCACCCACAAAACCATTAATACTCATTGTAGAACTTATAACAACTATATAACAGTAACTAACAAGTATTGGGCGAAGGGATTCGTTGGTTCGATTTTGAATATATATTTTAACGTTGTGTCTATAATGGTCAGGTGCGGCAGTCGTCGTTTGCACTGCTCGGTGACCTCACAAAGGCGTGTTTCCAACACGTCTTGCCATACATACCAGAGTTCCTGCCGATACTCGGCATGAACCTCAATCCTGAACTCATTTCCGTTTGTAATAATGCTACCTGGGCTATCGGCGAAATAAGCATCAAATTAGGTAAGTGATACCCCACTACATATGGGCCCAAATGAAACCGAAACTGTTTGTTTACGATTACACAAAAGAATTTGTTTGCAACCAAAAATGTAATTATTTCAGGGCCAGAAACATCAAAGTATATTCCTCTAGTATTGAATCACTTAGTTGAAATCATCAACCGGCCTAACACACCTAAGACACTACTGGAGAATACAGGTAAGTGATTGTGTTGATTAACAATCAATGAAATATGTTATTTTTGTTGAAAAAAAGTGAGATGAAACTAATCAGTAATATTTTATTATTTGCTAGAACAATATATCCAATCAGTGACTTTTCTCGGTGGCAGTCATGTTACGCTGTAATATGTATACTTATTATGTATATGTTACTATTCAATGTTTTATATTGAGTTGTTGTGATGTTCATGTTTACTTGTATACCCCATTTATGTTCAATGTAGCCCCTGTCTATGTGTATCTGGCAGCTCTCCTAATACACATACGTATTAGAGTAACTATTTGATGTGTTTTAACTCTGTACTAAATAACACTTTGTTATATCATTTATCAAATACCCACAAATATTTTAATAAAACATGTATTTATTGCATACAAATATATTTCACGTATTATAAACACAAACGATAGAAAATCTCAACGCCGTAGCTTATTTACCCTTACATAATTAAATCTTTATTTTGGTTTCTGGGGTATAATGTAAATATTGACTACAAAGTAGATCCGAAAACAGAAGTGTGTGCCTGAATTAAAAGATGGCGTAGACAAAGCAATATCACAGCATCAGCTTGCATGAATTCATTGTGTTCATTATCATTGTAGCACTATTCAATGTTTGAACGGTCCAAGTTCTAGGCCATCTTTTGTCAAACATACAATATTATATTTGATGGATTACTTAACAAATAAAATTGTTTCACGTTTTTTCCCATTTGTAACACTAATTTGTTGCTGTTGAATTATGTAATTTAAGTATGTTTTGAATGGTTTGTTGATTTGTTTTCTTGGTTTTGTTCTCGGTATGTCGTGGCGTGTAGCGATTACTATCGGTCGGCTAGGTTATGTGTGCCCCCACGACGTCGCACCCGTTTTACATCAATTTGTACGCCAGTGGTCTGTAGTAATTTTTTTTATTATTACTTTATATTATTACTATTACGTTTAATATTAAATAAGTTATTAACCGGTATTATTTCGATTGTGGATGGTGTTTGTCCCCGGCTTGTTAATATTATTCTTTTACACGATATGTTGTTCCTGATTTAAGTTGAACCAAAGCATGAGAATATTAATTCTATGTATTAATTGTACGGCCACACTCTAAGGGACTGATTTGTTGGGTGGTACATACCTATTTGATCATCTTATGTTCAGTGCTGTACTTTATATGTGTTGAACACCATCCGCTTTCTAAACAATATAGACAGCTAATATAAACTATTATTTACACCAAACTGCAAGACAAATTGTTTTACTAACTCAGATTAATTTGCAAAAGTATTATGCTAATTTTATATTGAATATTATTTTATTAATATGATTGAATAATTTTTATTTAATTATTATATATTTAATGTAATTTGCTTACAGTTTGGAATGTTCTGATTTCCAATATCCATACAAATATTTACGTGTGCCAGTTTCAATATTTGCTATTCACATTAACCTTTATATTCCACAAATTTCCCATAAACATACAATATATTATTCGCTTGATTAATTTTCATCAATATATTTTAGAAGATTGTTTTTAGATGATATTTGAAGTTCTCATAAAATATTATCCACAATTTTAGAAATACTTAACTAATTAATTATTTATCTAATGAAATCGACTGATATTTGAAACATCATCTAAAAAATTATCATTGTGTGTTGTTATTCAATGAGCAGACTGTTACAACACGTGATTCGGTATCAGGTGCACATCACTGAGGAATATCCGCGACAATGACGAGAAGGACTCTGCGTTCCGTGGCATCTGTCAGATGATCCAAGTGAACCCGGGCGGTGTGGTGCAGGACTTTATGTTCTTCTGCGACGCCGTCGCCTCCTGGTCGCATCCCAAGGACGACCTCAAGGAGATGTTCACCAAGATCCTGCACGGCTTCAAAAACCAGGTCGGCGACGAGAACTGGCGCCACTTCACCGACCAGTTCCCAGTGCAACTCAGCGTGCGCCTCTCGGCCATGTGCGGGATATAGACGTGATTAATGCGTTATGGTACGCTGCTTTTCTGCATATTGACATACCGGCTACAATATTGAAGTGTAATCCACTAATAAAAACCGTTTGTTTGTGCCCACAGGGGAACCAATGTCAGCACGGGTCGGGAAGACATTGAGGTTGACGGCAGCCGCTCACCCGCGAGCGTAGGGACACGTCACGCCGGGCCGCGCCGGCCGCTGCTTCTGCCGCCGCGTTATGTGCCAACACACTGACCTCACTACACTAGCGAGGATATTTACACATTTGTACCTAGCGACAGAGAATATAATCTAGATTGTAAATTGTTACACTTCATTCTTGTGTTTGTACCTGAAAAATATATGTTTTTCGTTCGACGAGACGTACTTGTAGAAGCGGCGTTATCACTTAATAGTAATGAGTGTATTGTGCACCGAATGTATAGGATGTAGGTTGGTCGGGGTCGCGCCGGTTCAGAACCGCTCCGCTCAGCTCGCACCATCAGACGCACAACGCACGGGCGGGGGCCGCGCGCACACGTTACGTGGGGTGCTAGGCTTTCTAATTCGTATCTTGTTACAGTAATGTCGCGCGTTGCATGCTTACGTGCGCATATAACCATCGTAACGAGTTTACATTCATTGGACCTTTATAGTTGTAGTTTTACTCACTAAATTTTGTAACGCAGATGTGGAATACCTACTGTAATTGCATGAACTTTAGAGTTAGTTTCTAGTTTATAACTATAAAGATGAGACAAGTTATGTTTTTCTGTTTGATATGCCGTTTTTTAAATTGATATGTAATCATTCAAAAAATTATGATTGATTTTTATTTTTGTCCAGGCAAAATTAATGTTGATTTAAATCGTGAAGAAGTAAGATTTTAACTACACATCGAATCATTAGAGGTCTCATCACAGAGAGTAACTAAAGAAATGATCTAGTATAGTAAGTTACTGTGTCGTATAGGATTATTATCGTTACGAGACATAACGTCAAAGCTGATACTGGAAACAACATAATGCAATCAATTCTTGTCGCGAGCCACTTGCAAAACACCTCAGGAACTGCGATATTTTGAACGCGAACATCAATCGCCAGTCACATCGCTCGCCTTATTGCTCGTAAATGATTAGCTTAGGTTGACTGATGCCATTCACTGCTCAACACATAATGTTATATAGCACGTGTTTATTTTGTAATTCACTAACATCAAAGCAGCATTGTTGCAATTTGTTTTGGAGGATTTCAAGTAACAGAGTCATTTGGTAATTGATTTTGTCAAAAAGCATTTATCTACACCCACTAGAGCTTCGCAAATATATTTTAGTAGGTATTTAAAATTGATGTGTTAACTATTATTTTATATAAATTACAAGACTTAGTAAAATCGAGAATTTATGTCAACTGTGATTTGTGACTGGTTTTTTTTGACTAATATATGTGTATGATGATTATATGTCTGTGTCAGTGTAGATATAATATTATACTGCTTTGATAGATTTTATGACGGCTAGATTTCTGCTATATAATATACCAAATAGTATTTTTACGTTGTATATTGTTTAATGGAATTGTATGTTTGAGTTGGCCGTGCCATCGGCGCTTGCGAGCCGACGTGCGCCTGCTGTCCACACAAAATCTTGTTGACAACTTTCAAAGCTATATTTACACATTTTGTACTCGTGTACGTCGCGCCAGCGACTGTCGACTTGTCCTGGTCAACTTGTATGATGATTGATATAAAGTACTATTTACGTGTATATTTAATTAAAGTAATATTATCTATATGTAAATACGTATTACGATGTATATTATTATTATATTCAAGTAAAATTGTTATTTTTTGTTTTATAAAAGCTAAAAGTCTGACTTTAAACACTTGTTATATATCATTTAGTTTTTTCAGATACGGGGATCTGAAATTATGCAGTTCAAATGAACATTTGTATATTTTACAAATTGCAATCATAGCGTAGGGTACAGCGTCGATATAATACGGTATTTCGGGCATATAAGGTAATATTAAACATTCCGTGGGATGTAAATTATATTGTTTGGCTCAGTCACAAGTCAAATTTCACTCTCGAGTGTTACTATATATATTTTATTTGTTGCGTCTCTAAATTTGTACTATTTAGATACATATACAATGTGATTTAATCGAGTAGGCGAAATCCCCGATCCCTGAAACCCAGTCAGTTCCTATCCCGAGTCCTGTCTAGTCCCATCCCGTGTCATGTGCCAACGAAGCCCGGACTACTTGCAGATGGGTGTGCGGCGCCGCGCCAAGCCGTGTGTCGATACGGTAGCTGTTTCACGCCTCGGTACCCGTAGGAACATAAATTACTGTAGCTACCTACCTTTCGGATAAATTTGAGACACATGTTTATTTTTTAAGTAGAATCCATTTTATATCGATGTTACGGGTGGCCTCGTAATTTATTTTTAAGGTTAGTAGATTTTATGGTCATGATTTTTTTTTTAAATGTAGATGTTTGTTTTTCCTAAAAAAAAACCGTGATAATAGTTGGATAAGTGATCGCATGCGTGTATGTGTGAGTGAAGCGGCATTCGTAAGGCACTCCCTTCCTTGAGGCATAGTTAGTATTTTATGAAAAATATTATAGTTGTATCGTTTGGACGAACATTAATTGTGATGCATTGTCGATATAAATGTAGGTAGTTTGTGTCGCATTAAATTGTCTTATTGTGTTGTGCATTATTGTCAAAACGTAAATATTTTGTATATGTATACATTATTTTATATATGCATGTGAATATATTAATCACGTTGTCAACATAGGTCCGTTAAATGTCTAAATTATTTTGTACATCGCAATGTATTTCACTAGGAAGAAGAGACTAGAAATCGAGCGCATTGTTCACTACAAAATATTATATTTTTATATGGTATTAAGTAGCATTTACATTGATTATCAATTTCTGCTGTTTGTGGTTGTTATCCGACTTCATTATTTTCAATATCTATTTAATTTATATTAGGCAGGATGTTCACTTTCTGGAAAAGTTGGGGAACCTCAAGGCGGTGACGGAATGTCTGTGAAATCAAGTAATCTGGAAAGTCGGGAAAAAAATTAGATATTACAGTTTGCTCTACACACTTATATATATATATATATATACTTATATTTCATGCTCTAGCTAGTCTGTCCCTTAGTAGAGAAACACAATAGATAAACTCATTGCAAAAAATAAGAAAGCTATGAAATTATTGAAAAACATAGGTTTAGTTATTTATGAAAAAAAAAAACTTAGAAAATCTTGCTCTAAAAAATGAACATTGTTCGTCAGGGAAAAGTCGGGGATTTTTTATTGTTAACATTTGTAGTGGACGCCCGTGTAAGAGTAAAAAGGTATTTTGTGAAGATATCGTTTGTAAATACCTACATAAGGCTAAGTTCAGACGGCGACCGCGTTCCCGTATACCGTGTATACGTATTCATTGTTCACATATGTGGTAAAATTAAAATAAGTACCTACGCATTATTACATGGACCATGAGTGAACACCTTATATAAAGTTCATTTTTATTTTTATCATAACAAAGAATAGCCTATATCATTGGGGATAGTATAACTTTCTATTAGTGAAAGAATTTTTAGAATCTGTTTAGTAGTTTTATAGATTACCCCCTACATACAAACAAACAAGTTTTACCTCTTTATAATATTATACTAATATAGAAGATAGAATGAGAAACGAAAACCATCTGAACCTAATCTTAATTATTAAAGCTAACCGTCTATGATGGGTCCGAAAATACTCTTCGATCCAGGACGATCTTGCAAAATGCCTTTAACTAATCAGGATCGGACAGTTCATCGTCTTAGATGGTGCAACCTAAGTTAATCTAAATTGTCAGGTAGACACGAATAATCGGCGTTTCAATCAAATAAATAATACTACAGGTCGCCTAGTGGTCGCAATTCGACCGTAATATTATAAATTTATTTTAGGTTTCTTCTGCACTCCTTTTCCATTTAAACTTTAACTATGCCAAATCTCGCAATCTTCCGTGCGCGCAATATGCTTAAAAAGGGATACAAAGTTTTCTATTCACGTATATGTACTTGCGCTAGTCAGAGGTCCGGCGGAGCTCGAACATAATAGATTTTTCAGAATTCTAAGAAATCTAGTATCAATATGCCCAATGTTAATTGGCCTTACATTGGACTACTAGATGTGATCGAAAGTCAATTTCTAACCATAATTTTTGAATTATTGTAAAACAGCTAGGTATTCTGAAATAATCCCTTTTATCCAAACTCTCGAATGTAGTATTGGAATAGTTCGGTATGTGTAATAAAGGGATAAATAAAACAGTGAAACCTTACTCAACGATTTGGATAATATATTTTTAACTTTATCATTCCCTTTGTTTTTCAAAAATTTGTATATCATTAGACATTTCTGAACACATGTAGACAATGTGATATATTTTTATATTATATCTATTTATTCTTACGCAAAAAAAAACATTCTTAGTTCTGCCATTTTTGAATATAATAAGATAATTATATATTTTATTATTATTTTAAAACACATTATATAAATCTATATTTAATAATATACCTATGTATGTACTAATATTTTAATTATATTATTTCACTATTATTTACAAATCACTACCATTAGTTAGGGTCCTCTTGCAAATGGCGATAGGAAATCTATTCGTGAAAACTGTATCGTGTATAAAAATGAAATGTAAATTCTTGTCACCAGGCGAAACGTGTAAGTTATTACATATTAAAATTAACATGAAGTTGTTGCAACTGTAACGTTTGTATCGTAATACATAATCTCAGCTATAAGTCAACCGGTACAAAATTATATACCATACATAATTATTGTGTTGTTTGTTTACATAAAGTGAGTACAGATAAATTAATTTTGTAATAGATACTACCTACCTCTATTTTAAGGCCTAACCCTAGGCGACATGTTCAAAATTAATAAAATAAAAATTATAATTTTGGAAAAATATATTTGTATAACACTCTTTTGGAATTTAAATTCTGTACTCATTTTATATAGTTATCTATTAAAAAAATATACAAATTCAATTGTAAAAGTTAACTATATCCAGATACTAATCAATATTGTTAAAATCTAAGTTCTGGTTGTAATACGAAGGTGACCTCACAATAGACATTCTTTTACCATACATTTCGTTAATAAAGCACTCATTGTTCGAAGACGATGTTTTAATTTATTTTAACACCATCTACCAATGATATTATTTGTAAAAGATACACAAACAACTGTTACGCTATTCAGTTCCTATGAGCAGTAGCATGATGATACATACTTATATAGTATCATTCCAACTACATCGGTAGCCTCTCTGAGTATACCCATAGAGGCAATCGTCCGCGTCGCAGGTATTATTTACCCACAAAAAGAACTTACATTTAGGTTTTCCTTTGTTAAAATAGTAACTTATTAATTCAAACGATGGTGATTAATGCCAGTAAAGTCTTGCCATAAGGCCGGATTTAACGTGGGATCGTGCCTTTTGGCGTTGTAGGTTTAGAACATGCGACAACGCAACCCAACCGCGGTCGAACTTCAATTCATTATTATAGTTTTATCATCTCAATTTAGAAACGGGCTCACCATCCTGCAGGCTCCTGCAAATTGTAGGACTACTCATATATAAAATTAAATAATATCGTACACACTATTTCTATTCGTAGATCGATATGCCTCGTCTGGACAAGCTGTCTTGGATACGTATAAAGTAGGATATGTAAGATAAAATTCTTGTCTACCCCAGACAGAATGCTTATCTAGTCAAAACAATGTCTTATAATGGTGCAGGCTAGATGTTTAGCAGGTCCAATAACCAATTACAGTTTTATTTTATTAGGCACTATGTCTTGTATACTTTGGGATTAATTCTTTAACAATGACATTTAGAATAACTATAAAAAATACTTGTAAAGGTTTCTTAATTAATGGTTTCGATTTGCAACGGGAAAACGGGACCCTATTACTAAGGCTCCGCTATCCGTCCGTCCGTCCGTCTGTCCATTTGTCACCAGGCTGTATCTCATGAACAGTGATAGTTAGACAGTTCAAATTTTCACAGATGATGTATTTCTGTTGCCGCTATAACAACAAATACTAATAACCCTCTCCGTAGTCGGGTAAAAAATAGAATACAATTTAAAGGGGCTCCCATACAAGAAACGTGATTTTTTTGCCGTTTTTATAGATAATGGTACGGAACCCTTCGTGCGCGAGTCCGACTCGCACTTTGCCGGTTCTTTTAAATTAATTAATGCCAATTCTATTTTAACACTACTGGACCCCTATAATGGATTCGATTGAAAATGACAGTTTCTGGCGTTGCGGCTGATTGTGGGGCGGTATGGGTGCGTAAGTAGTGAGTAAAGCTGCAAGGAGGTTCCTGCAGAGCAGCGCAGCGGGAGGCGCAGGCGGCGGCGGAGGCAGCGCCGCCGCGCCGCGCTCCAGCTCCACGTCCGCGAAGGCCCGACGCCTGCGCACACGCTCGTTCCACACAGGATCACTTGAGAACAGTCTGTCGTTACCTGGTTTGCAGAAAAATGGCACATTATGTTGCAGTCCATTATCAGGTTAAGTCTTGACGAGCTTGAATTGAATGACGAACCTACCGCAAGCAACATTGGTATTTCAAAAAAATTATGCGTGATGATAGTGAATAGGTTACGTTACCCTAAAAGATCTATACCTAGGTACTCCCTGAAATAAAAGCGATTGTGAGTTTTTTTTTTTTATATCACTAAGGTGGCAAAAAATCCTACGACCCGTCTGGTGGTAACAAACTTATTACCTATGTCCTATACTAGTGGAGTATAATAAGTTTATGGCCCGGTGGTTGGTGGTTACCATTTCTCTTCCTTTTTAAAGAACGCCATGCTGTAGTCTCTTGGAAAAATCACGGTGGGGAGCTGATTCCAGAACCTAAGTGTGCGTGGAAGGAAACTACTCTGAAACCGCACGGTACGAAACCAGTGTGACTAGGGTATGCGGATGAACTTCTCGCCAATGGTGAGAGGTGCGATGGTAAAAAGCAGCCATTCGCAACATATCAAACAATTTCTCAAAACACTGTCCGTTACCTATACATGCAGTAAAACACACACAGAGAGGCAGACTCTCCTCAGACTTATAAGGGTCCTAGACCGCTTGTGTACTTTGGGACCGCCGACAATCATAACTGTGCAGTCTCTGGACCGAGTCAAAGGGTCCTAGCTGGTACCTAACCGGGTGCTCCCGCCCATTTGTGACAACAGTACTCCATATAGCCGGACTTGCGTCTTTTAAATCTATAATAATAAGCATCTCGACCATGTATTTATTACCTACACATGTTTGAAAGTAGCAGTGTGTTTGCCCCCACAGACTACTTAGAGATACTACGTATGTTTGCCCCTGTGTGAAGTACCACCTTGCCTTATTGAACACACTGAGATTTAGGGCCGCCAGCTTGACCTTACTGTCTCAATGACTGCGGAACTGGACGCGCCGCTAGAAATGTCGACGCCAAGGATGCCAATGCTGTTACAGATGTTAATGAAAGTGTTCTGGAAGAGTGGAGTCACGGTAAATAGTTTTTGTTGGGGTTAAAGTGAACTAAGTTTAGTCGTCCCCAATCGGAGACTCTAGTTAGAGTACCGATTTCACACACAAGTTGTCTGCGGCTTTCCTCCACTATGGGACGAGGGATGATAGCACCCCCAATATAATAAGCGTCCCCCAGTACTGTCGCGGTCGGTCATCGCAATAATAATGGCCGTCCGTTAGATGGTAACTTCGATAAAAGACCCCGGTGCTAGACCCGCGGGTCTACCGCGTAACAAAATGGTAATGAACATCAGACTCTGGTAACAAAATTCCATACGATCGTGAGAGAATAAACTTCGAACTACCTTGTAAAAAAATTACCGATCATGAAGATGGGAGTCCCAACTTTACTATCGGTAATTTTTTTACAAGTTAGCTCGAAGTTTAGGCTCTCACGATCGTATTGAAGTTTATTACCAGAGTCTGATGTTCATTATCATAATAGTTACGCGGTAGACCCGCGGATCAAAAGCCTTCGCTACGTCAAGGCTAACAACCGTAGATAACAACCATGACGATGTCAAGACGTGTCAGTAGAAAACAGAAAGGTCGGTGATTGTTGGCCGGTTACGAAGTTAGGTCGTATGTGAGGCTGAGCTGAACTTAACGCCATTTTCAAGGTAAATTAAGATTGGCCATATAAACGGTCGTAGGAGAATTTAGTATTTACCCATACCTATATGACATAAATAAACACATTGGCCATCTATCGATATCGTGTTAGTCACACAGAAGGGTGCTTTTGACACCACCAAATGCACGTTAATTAAGTAGGTAGGTACCTATAAACTAGGGAAGGTACGTACCTATAATTTTCAAAAAAAAAAAATATTTTTAGAACATTCTACTAATTAAATATTGAGTAGGCTGTAGGAATAATCTAGCTGTAAAATAAAATAGGTACTTGTGGAACTGTGATTATGATGAATTCAGAGCGACAAACAACTTGCAACTTTCAGTCAACCTACTCATAAAATAATATTAAAACAAATTATAACAATGTGTGATACGTGTAAAGATCGTTTTGGCACCCGCGGAGCTATCATTCAACGGAACGGAAAGGCATGTTTACAGTCAACAGTATTGCTGTAACTCGACACCCCGACAAAGAGCCGCCTCCGCCTTCGCTTGTAAAACAATCTTCACACTTTTTTAGAGCCCATAAAAATAGTTAAAAGAAAATTTAGTTTTTGTTTTAATAGACAGTGAAATGTTGCCGAGTGTTGGATGACAGCTTTTGTTCTGTAATGAAGCGGGGACATTTTCAAGAGTCATTCAAAATTTTTATTACAGCTGTGGTGCTCTATTTTTAATGTTGAAGACGTTTTATGCAACATGTAAAGACGCTATTTGACTCCGACGCATTAGTCTTATTAAAATTGAAAGAGAAAAGTTTTAAATTAGCTATTGGTAACATAAAGAAATGATTGCACCTGGGTTTGGTGGAAAATTAATTATGTAAAACCAGCAACCATTTCTTCAATTAGTTCAAGTACCTACCTACTGTTCTTGGATGTTGTATTGCATATTTAATTTCATTGTTAGGTTTGCGTAGTCAACTAGGAACCCAAATATTTTACCAGGCTGGCCTCGTTACTGAAGGCTTTTGATTTTCAAACCCTGCAGTAACGAGATATTTGCTTTCAAATAGTTATCATAACCTTCCTCTAGGTATAATTCTAAACTTGATGCAAAAAATAATAATAGGCGAGTGATGCTCCTTTCCAAAATATTCAATTTTAACTCTCTCCTGTTGTTCCAAAATAAATATTTATCCAGCTAATTCGCATTTAGCATTTCACGGATGAGAAACGAAACACTCTACAGAGTCGTCTCCGTTACTACAATAACAACCGACAGAGTGGTACGGACGACACCGCACCCTGCTCTCTGTCACAGTGTATATTGCATTTTAAAATAACCGTTTACACATAGGTACATAGGTAATATTTTATAATTAGTAGGGTATCGTGCAATCTGACTGAAAAAACAAATACCAAAATCAATTGCAACGTGCCTGAAAACTAACGAGAATTTACCGAGTCCTCTAGATTCATTTAGTTTTTATAAGATAAAGATAGATTTATTTGTTCAAAACAAGTAACCGTATTCTATAAAAATGTATCAATTTTCAGAATCCAGGACATGGAAGAATTTACATTACTACTAGGTATACGTATTTGAGAACTTCTCATTATAATATAACTACCTACCTACCTATTGTATTTTCATAATGGTATTAAGTTTATAATTTTGACTCATAATTATTCTGATTATTACTGTATTTGATTTGAATTTAATTGTTTCTGTTGTGGACTCACTTGCCTACGTTTACCATAATTATTGTGGAAACGAATATTTGCATGCCTTTGAAAAGGCGGAATACATTGTACTGCATAGATACTAATAAGAACTTTGTAACACATGTTCCTGCGAATAAATTTCTATTTCTACCTAGATGACAAAAATGGGTCCTTGATAGGCACTACCTACTTACGTATCTACCTATTTGAGTCTGCTACAGTGCTAAAACTTATTTTACTTAGTACCTTTTAGTATTTTAAATGTTTATTAGTATCTAGGCCCCCAGAAACTACCTACAAATCTGAAGTTCGGTACCTATGGCATAGCTGTAGATATTGTTTTCATTCAGTAAGAAGGTATGGTAATCTTCCTTGGAGTCTATAGTAGCAAAGTGGTAACACGTAACATTACCATGACTAGCCATCATAATGACGACTAGTAGTGTTACTGAAGTAGGTACCTACTATGATTTGACCATCGTCATTAATTGACAAATAAATAAATAAATTGACAGCACTTTTTAACCGACTTAAAAAAAAGGAGGAGGTTCTCAATTCGACGCGTATGTTTTTTGTTTTTTTATGTTTGTTACCTCATATCTCTCGACTGCGTGAACCGATTTTGATGATTCTTTTTTTATTTGAAAGCTGGTGCTTCCCGAATGGTCCCATTTTAATTTGGTCCAGTTCTGACTATGGGATCCATGAGAAAACCATATAAGTCATAAATTTACATTAAGTATGTGCGCGACAAATGGTCGAATAACTTAATATCACGCCAACCGATTTCGATGATTCTTTTTTTGTTTGAAAGGGTATACTTCCGAAGTGTTCCCATTTAAATTTGGTGAGGATCTGATGAAGATCTTCGGAGATAGACAATGGAACTCTTGAATGAATAACAGCACATCACTCGCGATTGCTGTAATCTCATGTTTATGTATTGTTTATGCCACTCAAAATTGAAAAATAAAATAAACTTAAAAAAAAAAGTAAAATCCGACTTCAAAATCTAAAAAGAATAAAATAATTTTCTTAAAAAACTTATCAGCTTCTGAAGTCGGGGCCTGTAATTCTTCAATGCACCTAGCTTCAATGCACATAGTGGCACCGACTTCAGAAGCTGATAAGTTTTTTAAGAAAATTATTTTATTCTTTTTAGATTTTGAAGTCGGTTTTTACTTTTTTTTTAAAGTTTATTTTCTAGTCACATGTGCACATGTGCTGGAGTATGGAAAGATTAGCGATACAGCAAGATTCCTAACGGGCCTGAGTGCGTAGGGTGCGCTGGACGTAGGTACCTAGTATAAGGACGTATAAGGTTAGGTACTCTTTGAGGCTATTTCCACTCTATAAGGTACCATCATATCATTACCTATTGATTCGTCGTCATTATCATCATTCTAGTCTTCCCAACGAATAATTGTGGTTCAGTTTCCCAGACCAACCAGATGTCGACGATCCATTTTAAAAGGACGCAAATTATTATTTGTACTGGGGAGTTCCCAACTATTATAAGAGGAGCTATCGCGATATCGCGAAAATCGGGGTTTCAGTTCGTGTAATATGCTGTTATAAAGCAACTGGAAGCTGACTCCGAATTACATAGTTGCGAAAAGGCTAGAATGATAAATGATAATAATTATGATGACGCTGTGAATGCAGTTAATCAGCTCGTAATTGTGTTGTGCTAGAGCCGATTCGAGGTAGATAATAAGCTTCCCACAAAGTAATTATAAAGTACCTAATGTGTGGTTTTAAACTATTAGATACCATAGGCCGGTGATTGTACTGGGAATGTCCTGGACATTTGCATGCAGCGCAGACGGGCGCGGTAGGCGCGCTTTCGTGCTGCTAGCGCCGCCGCTTCACCGTCGCGTGTCTCTGTGCTGCCGGCGCCCTGCTGCCTGCGCAGTGCCACCTAACCCAAACAAATGAAACAATGCAATGATTACCACGAAGGTAGGTATATACTTAATTGATATAATATAAGAGCCATTCGTGGATCAACCAACAGATTTATTTAACTCCGAGGTTAAGCAATCACGCCGCGCCGTAGTCAAGATGTTAAATGAGCGACAGATCTTTTCACACCGAGAGATGACCATCGTATAAAGGAAAGCACGCCAGATATTATCCATCTTTGTTATATGCGAATCAGGTTTAACACTGCTGCGCCGGCAGTCACCCAGAAGTATATAATATCTGACTGCTAGTCATAGGATGCCTATACCTACTTATGTCATTGCAGGTAGAAGCTACTTAGCGAACGACTTGCTATGAGAAACTTTTTTTTTTATGTTGGATTAGTTCCTCGACTAAGTTATAGAAGAAGATGAAGACAATCTTGACAGGTTTAGAACACTAATTAATCCAGTACATACATGACAACTACCTAATTACCTAACTTCGCCAATTTGCTTGTAACGATCGAAGAAATAGATACCTAGGTACTATGTTAAACTAAGTAGGTTCTCATTTACTCATTATCATCCTTTATACCTCCACTAATTGCTAAGTATGGGAACGATCATTTATTCACCAGGTAGGTAAGTACCTATATACGATACCTACTTATATAATGTTGTCTGAACAACAGTTTACTAAACAGTGATAGCGCAATGGGTAGGTACCTACCTACTTACAATCAATGGGTACCTAGGTACCTACATTGATTGTAAGTACCCATTAGGTACGCTATCATTCTGGACCATCGAATGTTATTAATAATTTCATCAAAGAGTCAGATGCAGTGCTTACCTGAGCAGCCATGACGCGTTGTCGCTCGAGGACTAGCAGACAGCCAGGGCACCGACAGTCCCGCCAGCGACATAGTCGCTTGTGTCCCTTCAGGCAGGAGATAACGCCATGGTTGCGACACCGAGCACATTTAGGTGTCCTCAGCGCCTTACGGCTGTTACGGCCTTCACTCTCTCCCGCACCTTCGTTTTGCATTTTTGCTTTCCGTTTACTATAAAGGTACTTACTGTGAATCACAATATCACACACACTACCCAATCATGTTACACGAACAGAGCCAACCGATTACAAAAGAATTAATGAAGCACGACAGCGAGTCATGTTGACGCTGAAATATCGTTTCAGAGATTGACGGCAGTAAAGTGGGCTTCAAGTTTTAAAAGTTCAGCTACAGCTATGGCTCCGCCCAGGCCGCTTCACTATTGGCGGAGAATGCGATGTGGGCGGGCGGTGCGACACCAAACGTCTTTGTATTAGAAAAAAAAAAAAAAAAAATCGTAGCCAAATGATACATTACTCGCTTGATGATTTTAATGCGTATTTTGTTACGTTTTCAAAGACAAAATTACACATTAGACACATCATAACTAGATCTGTACAAATCAAGCCATAAACTTTGTTGTTCTTATTGACTACTTACCGGTCTATTATCTAAATTTAAATTACATAATTATAAAATTTTAAACGATCGATTCTCTTATGAGTAATATTATCCTAGTAACAATATTGCGTTATTTTGGGGGGCGCAAGATTCAGCTCTTGCCTACGATACAGTCTTGGCTAAGACACTGACTAGAACAACAAAGTAGGCAACTACAAACATTTTGAGATTCAAATATTGATCCTTATCTAGTTTAATTCAATTTTTAGATATAAGTACCACTTGTGATTAGAAAGGTTAACATTTTAATGCCTGCAGAGATTTTCAGGTTGAAAACCAATCTTTAGAAGACACGTACAATAACAATTTAATCCATATCTAGTAGTATCAAAGGTAGGTAATAGTTAATGCTGAAAATGATATTCAATCTCGAGCGGCGATTGCCAATTAGCTCTCATATTTCATTGTCAGTGTCCACGCTCCTTCTTCGGTTACCGGGACTCATGTTAACATTGATTCTTATTATTGAGATAACAACTGAAACCAATAGCCATCCTGTTTTATATTTATGTTTCTAGGCGAGATGAATAAATACCTACCTATGACGGTATAGTAATAAAGAACAATTCCAATTTTTTATCCCATAAAAAATAATGTTTCCGCTTTATTCCTGAATAAAACTGATTTACGTAAATAGAATGTTCTTGGTCCCTCCCTATAGGGTGGAGCAAGAGAAGCGGTCCCTTTAGGCACCAAAATCGTTGAAATTATGAGAAAACCATCATTATTTGAAAGGTATTTTTTACCAAGAGGCGCCTCCAACCCTAATAAATGGCTAGAGCTGCCGCTAAGTAATGGAGGTAGGTAGGTATGTCACGTTACGTATAAAACGACACAGGTTGGTGCAAATATTTGCACCAACCTGGGTAGGTAGCCATACCCTTTCTGTAATTTTAGATTATGTGCATACCTACCTGTTTTCATAGAAATCGTTTTTAGATTTTTTCTCAATTTGGGCAAGTACGACTTCGTTGGTTGTTTGGAGGAAACATTCCTGTTGGGAAATAGAGTCGATTAAGTTTTAAGTTTTTTGAGAAGCGTCAATTTTCTCGCCTACTGTTCCTTTTTTCAAAAAACGAAATATGAAGGTTTTAACGTCTTGAACTAAAGTTTCCTAACTTTCTACCATAACAGAAAGGTTAGAATGCTCCAAAATTTTGCGCCACTCTGTTTAGATATTTATAAACATAATTACAAGTACCTACCTATCTATGCGATTCGGTTATGCTAATGAAGTAATAAGTTAATAATAGTAGCGGACAGAGTATCTTTGTTAGCCATAATTGTGAGTTAATTCAGAGCATAAAGCGCTCTTTGGTCGCAGTGCACGCCGCGGCAAAACAAACGCATCCAGTGTTGGCTTACCAGCTACTGATACGCGTGCATTCGGTTCATTTTGCGGCTCAGTGGGTTTGATTGTACAATATACAGTGTTAACAAACCAGTGCGTCTTTTTGTTAAAATTAATTTTCGCTGCCATAACTTAACGCGTGTGTACAGTACAGGGCATTTTTATTTACCATTTTTAGGATTCAGTACCAAAAAGGTACATAATCAGTAATTAGGTAATTACACTCCTTTTTGGGCATTCATGTAAAAAGGAATCCTTATGAGTTATGGTGCGATTCCGTCCGTCTGTCACAGTGGCCGCATACGTATTCCAGCAACTACGAATGTTATTGATTTAAAATTTGAAATAGTTTTTAAATATTGCTTACCCAAACTTGTAGCAAATAAAAAAAAAAAAATTTTCTTAAATAATAATAATTGATAAAAGTTTATGTAAATAAGTATTAGGTACAGATAAAATAGAACGAGGTTTTTTAGTAATCATCAAAAATATTTCACAAACAAACTTAGTTATGCGGTCCGTATACAATAACTAAATACCTAACTTTTTATACATCCAAGGAAGGTACGGAACACTCGGTACGCGAGTCCGACTTCGCACTTGGCCGATATTTTTGTTTATGTTTATGGAACTCATGAAATTGCATATCATATGTACTAAATACATACTAGGTAGGTAGGTACCTACATTGACGGTCGGAAAATTTTGATCACGAAATAAGCATCTCAAAACGATTCATCCAATAGTATATAGCTTACGGTGCCCCCGTTCGCCGGAACCTTAAAAAACGTGGAAAAATATCAAAAATAATAAAACTAAAGTAATTAACACACAGTAAGTATATCATAGATAGTAGGTAGTTACCGACATTATTGTTTCACCCTATTTTATAACTAAGTACACTATTCTCGTAAGGCACTTTTATAGGAGGTATAAGTTAGCTATATCACTAGGGATTTACTTAAATTTCATTTTTCTTACTGTGAAATATTTGTTAAGTTATCTGAGTCGTTATACATGATATTGCCTTTATACATTATAAACATTGATGTAGATTAGTTTTCTTATAGTATAATAAATTCAGTTGCCGGAACTAATTTTTTCCCTAAAAAACAGGCATCTAGCCAGTCTTCAGACACCACCAATGCATTGGATTGCTTTCTAAGGTCGTCTACGTCATTCCTTTCAGTAGTGTTGGGTACCACGATGTGTGTACAGATACTGGTAGGGGTATCGAGTAAAATGGCTCCGTACATCTTGGCCAGTATCGCGGCAATACTTCCTTTGTCCGTAATATGTATAGAGCACGGTCGCAAGAACGAGTGTGGGTTGTTTTCACCAAAGATCTTCTGGTCTAAAGTCAGCATTTCTTGATATGTGAGGTAAATTGGTACCTGTTGAAATGAAATAATAATATTTTTTTATTAAAAAGGTGCATGTCATTTTTTTTCTACTATATCCCGTTAAATATAGCTTGATACCGACAGCAACACTACTACTCCTACTATTGCTACTGCAACAGCTATCATCGAAGTGGACAACAAAGCTTGTACAAGTTTCGACAATAATTTTTATTTTTTTATATTATTCATATTCACAAAACTATGAAAGAATATTCTATAAATAACTAAAAATAACATTCGATTGCATAATAATTTAAAGTGGTTCTGGTTTGATGACAGCTGTCGCACGTATCAAGCTATATTTTACGCACTATAGGTCTATACTTGAGAGGCTCGCGTTAGCGTTGACCCTAACGCTGACGCAGAGGTCTCAGTTTGTATGTCAATAATGCGCAAACAATTCACAATATTTTTCGTACTATAAAAACTGAAGCATTATGAAGTATCTAATTCTTAAGGTGAAAATGGGTAGCACACAGCAACAGCACAAATTTTGTTGCAGTCATAGTAAAAGTTATTACTTATTTAACGGACTATTAAGTAACACAGGTCTCTTTAGTGGTGGACATTTGGACCAATTTTGCTCATTGTCCTTTGTTGTGGTGGTAGTTCTTGTGTGAAATAATTAAAATAACGAACATCACGCTCAAGGACCATCGTTTGTTAGTCATTCGATCGTGTTAACGCTTGCGCTCGTGGAAACAGAGCCTTTAAGTTACAAACCCCTTCAAAACATGCAGGTTTAGACACTTACATCGACTTCCATTTTGTCGAAACACCTTCTCAAAGTATTCTCATCAGTAAGTTCGGTGTAGCTGTCTCCAAACTTGTCGTAGTTCCTGGAGAGTGCGAGGCGAGTGGCGGGCTTCATGGACAGCATGTGCAGCGGGCAGGGGGGGCGCGGCGCGGGCGCGGGGGGCAGCGCGCGCAGCCACGCCGAGCTGATGACGTCAGCCGCGCGCGACGCCAGCACGGCGCGCACGCGGCTCGTCAGCCGCCCCGCCACCATGCTCCACGTGTCGGAACCTATCGGATACATAGGTGCTTCTTTCAACGGATTTTCCACCTAAGCGATCTGAGGGTCTAAAAAGGACCTTCTTAGGTGAATCATGATATGATACACATTACAAAAAACAAAAAGACCACTAAATTGTCGATTCTTAGGGTCCAGAGCAGACGGACGAAGTGGCGGCGAAGCGACAAATTTAGTAACAATTTTAATTCAATTTAATTTGCTTCTGCATACGACTGTAAATGGTACAGCGAAACAAATCACATTGGGAGGTTCAAAACGCCACGGAGCGCGGTCGAGCATGCATGAAGGCGCTAGCAGTCGCGCGAAGGCTCTCGAAGTCGCGCGGACGCTCTCGGAGTCGCGTGGAGAACTGAAGACTCGGAGTCTGCGACCGGTGACTAATTTTCCTCGCCACTCCGTCCGTCTGCGTTGACCCTTAATATTATAATTCGATTCATAGTCAGCAATCTGTTTTACTATGGAGATTGGTACATAAATTGCTCAATGTAGCCTTTATAGCCCCGCTGAGCTCGGTCACACCGATGCGTCTCAGTATAGAGCGAATAGATTTCAGTGTCTACACTACATGGCACCAGCGTGTCCATACACGTTATGCATGTTTAGATGTCGGGCTATCAGCACTGTATGAGCAACCACACCGATTGAGAAGTACAGCGCTGTACGTTACGACACCACATCACACAATTGAAAAAATGCGTAGCCTTGATAGCGACGTAAAACTGGCAGAAGGAGGAGTATGTCGCTTCTTTACGGAGAATTCGCACAATGATGATAACTTCGAATAACTTTTGTATGAACATAATTATTAAAATGTTACCAGTATTAGCGACGACCTTCCCGCCGTGCGACTCTATAATCTTGCTGAGCTCCGGTCGCTTGCAGTCGTCGTCGTCCGACAGTATGTACAGTTTCCGTCCGAGCAGAGCCTTGGAGGTGACCTCGACATCTGCGCACGGACTGATCTGGAACTGTTCGGCCACCTGCGGCGCTTGCGTCTTGCGCTTTGCTCGCGTGTTCACTATCACCTCACTTATTTGATCCCCGTTTATTAGATTTGTACTTAACTTAACCACGGGCCCTTTGTTCTGTTTAAAAAATGATTAAATATTTTTACTGAAAATTGAGCCTATTGAAGTCAAGATTAACTAAATAACTTTGCCCATGAAATAGTAATTTAGTTGTTGAAGACTTACGGCACAAAGTAGTTTGAACTCTTCCAGTGTCATGACGTCTTGAACGGGCTTGTCGTCACGCACCCGCATAACGCGCGGGAACCGCAGCGTGTAGCCTGCGCCGAAGGCAGAGCTACGGATCAACTCGGAAGCACGGACCTAAGGAACAGACGTCATCGAAATAAAAGTAACATGCTGTCCAATATGAATAAACATGAAAGTACTAAGATTAATCTTTTTTTAATTAATCGAAGTACCAAGTGTTTGTTGTATTTGGGTCCACTTTTGCTTGACTGCAATGATCGGTCGCAAATACACGTATCGAAAAAACAATCTAACAACTCGATTTTTTTAGACGTCTCTCAAAAAGAAATGAATACCAAAATAGAAAACATAGCAAAATGATCTTAAAATCTTAATAAAAATGACTTTACCGTTAACACGATGGAGTGTTCAGGCGGTATCCAGAAATCTGGTATCTCCTTGTTTAAGCAGAGGTTTGACGGAGCCGGCGTCTGTTTGTAGGGGGTCCAGTGGCGTTCTAGAGCAGCGCATAAGCTCACGCGCTCGTCGAATGTGAGGCCGGTAGACACTCGTCCCACTGATACCCAACGCTCCGGCATTTTACCTGCCACAAAAGAGTACAGTTAGAAAGCTCACTGGTAATAAATTAATAAGACGTTCTACAAGCAGCAACTACGGCTTGCTAATTTCTGAGGCGTGACTGTAATCCTCCATGCGGACCCAGTTCGGACAGGTGGTAGTCACAAGTCTTCGAATTTTTGGTTCTAGGACGTGTCGGTATTTTCACGATGTTTTCCTTCACCGTTAGTTTCTGAGGTCACTCACCGGGTGCTCCGCCATCAGCACACGCAACTAGGAAGCTCCTAGCGCGCCCTTGTCTCTTGTTCTCGGCTTCGTCGGCCCCGATTATCACCAGGTCGAGGTCACTCATAGTACCGTCTGTATACTGAAATGAGACAGCATTGACGTTATAATATTTGATTGAATAGTTGTGATCTATGACCACCATGTTACTGGAGGTACCCATGTTTGCAAAATTAAATATCTTTTATAAAATTAATTGCGCAACGAAATTTATCCCTGCAACAAATTGATTATTTGTAATAAGCGTAGAGATTACAACTAGTTGATATCATTTATTTCTAACCCAGTAAACGTTTAATTTTTTTCAGTTTATAGATACCTATGAAATAATTACAATTCTAGGCTATATTGAAATGATCTGGAATTTAAGTAATATGTCACCTCAGGTTTAATTTTGTACCATCCTGCGTTGCGTCGATTGGGAATGTAGTAGGACTCCACATCTTTGACCACTATCCCTTCATCTTGGTTCTCAATGGCCTTGTTTAAAGCTTCCAGCACGTCAGATGACAGCATCCTAAAGTAAACACATATTAATACTGTGCCAAGTTATAATTATCGTGTATTTTTACTAAGCATATTGAGGTTTAATTTACATGACTGTTGTTAAAGCTGAAGAAGCTTGAATAATAATAATCTTATTCTTTTTTTGTGAATAAGATCGTGATTTTGTCTGGACAATAGCAAGCTGAGAGATTTGTAATTTGAGTAGCCCAGTAATTGGAGGGTTACTGGTACGAGCAATACACCAAATGCCAACGCCACTTTGGAATGGCGTTTACGGATGGACATGATTGAATGCAGCCTTTGTTTGCTAGCTTTCCGTTTCGAACTAGCTAGGCCACGAGCTCAGGTGTTTATAATCAAGAGGCACGCCCATGCGGGCGTGCCTCTTGATTATAAACACCTCCGTCAGTGTATCTAATGGTAAGGTAGGCCTAACAAATAATAATTAATTAGTTGTAATATTAATAATATTAGCAACCCATGCTGTCCCTCTCCTGGGCAAAAGGTCTTCCTCTATTTCCTCCACATTTCATAGGACTTAGCTCTTCCCTATTTCGTCCCAGTTTTTCTAGGAAGGCGTCCACTTCATCCTCCATAACTTTCATAGCCTGCCACGACCATTTACCTTTGTTGAACTATCTGTCGTTCACTATGCTGTATTGCCCCAGGCACGTTTACAAATATCATATCTAAGATATGGAGTCTTTCGTTGAGGCGCAATCCTCCTTTCTCTGGAGGTCCCACTAGAGTTTTGCCGTTATAATAGAGAATATCAAACGCGCAAAAGCAAGGTCGAAACATAGAATTCTCTGTTATCTTTTTAACATCAAAAGCCATTCCTGTAATTAAACATGTTGAATGATAAGTATTGAATTAATTTTAAATCGGACAAAAAAGTATAAATTAATTTCTCTTATGAATACATGTACAAATATTTGTAAAATTTGAAACTATAAACGAGGGGCGCATGATATGAACCTTTGTGTGAATTTTTCAACAGCTACTCCCTACACTCCTTACTAGTATTTACTACATGCACCCACGTTTTTCGTTTTAAATCTTCAAGTATGTATTTTCATAAGATAAATTATTTTGTAAATTGAAGTAAGTTCAAAAATAAATTAAGTAAATCATTATTTTCTTCTTTTTAGTTAATATTTATATTATATTATTGAATCATCATTCAGTTCTGATCTATGTTTAAAGTTTCACCTCTACGCTCATCGATCATAAAATTTGAAAATAAGACAAAGATATGGACAAGTAAGGGAGTTAATCAAAACGCGGTAAAAAGTGGTATTTTGGATAACACTAATAATGGATCATATCGCGCCTTCCTTAAGATACCTAGGTTGAAAAAACCACTAAGAGATATTGTCAAAAAAATAATGGGCAACAGTATCCTCACGACATAGGTACCTAAAAATGCGTGCGCTACCTTGTGTCAAGCGATGTAATGCACATTAGCATTCCACTCAAGGTTAATGGTACTTATCTATTATAGAAAATCCATATCGCCGAGTCAATATATCGTCGTCGATACAATCACATTAATTTTATACAAACAATGAAATCTGGTGTTTACCTTTACAACCAAAACATTGGTGTTGTTTATGCCAGCCCATCATCTCGCCATCTAGAATGAAACTGGTTACATCTGAATTGAAGCAATCCTTCAAACAAGGCGTTAATAGCCCAGAGTCGTAAGTACCTCCGTAATTACTAGTAAAGGAATAGCCTCTTCTTGAGAAATATTCAAATTGTCCATTTTCCATGTGCATCTGGTTTGAGAATAAATGTTAATTAATATATCAATAGATAGGTACATTGTAAATTGCAACCGTATTTATTATTTTATGTTTGTAGGATTTTAGCAGTGATAGCACCTCTGACTTTTCGAGTTCCTGTTATTTTCCTTACTGGCGCATGTGATGTTTACCTTTAAGTAATTGTTACACTATTATTTAATATTTTAATAACTGTTTTATCAAGTTATATGCTGGTGTAAACCTTAATAGGGTAACAAAAAAAATGTCGGTTTAACGCCAAGAAGTTTAAGGTGATCTGATATCGGCACGGATGTTTATTATCCTGATAAGTCGAAGTCAGACGAAATTTACTCTTGAAGAAACTGGGCCCTGGGTCTTAGCAGCGTTAAACTTGAGTAAATTTGTTTCACCCTAAACATGTATTATCACGCTATTGCTCATAGGAACTAAACAGTGTAACATTTTTTTTTGTGTATCTACTATGCTCGACATTTATGATAAAAAACATCACGCTATACGACTATAATCTAAAGAGAACTAAGCTATATATTTTCCACATTAGGGGCAGCTCTTTGAATACATATCGCGACTAACCACGCAGGCTAGCGCTAAATGATAGGATAGAAGCTGACAGATATCAGTTCGAATCCGGTCCCAGCACTATAACTCATTGTATTAAATCTGTTTTCTTGTATAAAAAAATCGAGCACCTGAACTCCACGCGGACGAATTCGCGGGCACTGCGTCTATCATAAAAATATGGATTTGTTCACGTACATGGAATCTTTCCCCATCAAACTTATTTTCTATCTGATAAGTTTTGTCTGGTGATAGTTGTCTGGCTAAATATTTGACATCAAGCCGTTCGGAAAGCATGGGGCTGACTGGCAGAAACACCTGGATTCCAAGTTCCAGGGGTCGAGCGTCACCGTCGTTTAGTTCTTCACACACCTATAAATAATTTAATTTCTTAGTTCAACTTTAATAGGAGTAGGTACCTAGAATTTGTCAATCTTGAAGGGGAAAAGTGGAGTGAATATCAATTGCTTCACCCATAGGTACATAGGCCTCGCCTATGCAATCTGCTGTTGACCAATTACTTAGGCTCCGACGACAAGCAGATGATGTATTAATCATTCAAGTAGGTAACTAGCCCAAATCCAAATTCCCATCAAGGTGACGTGACGCTCAGCGCCATAGATGCAAGACCGGGCGGGTATCACCAACCAGCTTGTTCAACATAGTTATTCCCATTAGAAGAGATATTTTCGATGTGTTCGGAAGTAACTTGACAACAATTCTTACCTACCTTTGACAAATTACCACAACTTTCATAATATTCGGGAGCATCAGGGTGAAACAAGGCCAGTATACGTTGGCTCCCCATCTCAAGTTTCAAATCTTTCAGAATAAACCTAAGAAACCACTTCAATTGATTTGGGCTAACTTTGTTTATAACGTGACTAAACATATCATCAAGGACAGCTGAAAAAGATATAGCTAGTATAGAATATTAACTATTAGGTTAAATACGTGAACCGTAAGTAACTGTCAAAAAGTAAGGCAGAGGTGTAGGTACTACGGTATTAGGAATATGTGCACACGATGCGTTGCGGCGTCCTACATAGAATTACCCATGGTATGGTATCATGGTCCGGTGCCGCGCCGCACACATACCGGACTTGCAACCTGCGAGACGAGAGGGAAGAGTGTACGCCGGCGGCGCCGTAGCAACGACGTTACGACACCGCATATCCCGTGTGGCCACCAATGGGGCGCCGCAATTACTCATCATGTGGACAGACCATAAGAATTGAAGTCTCAACCAGCATCTCAAATAATAAAAACGAGCCTATTGCTATTTACTGAGCTTAATTGCAACCATAAGAGTTGCTGTTGCTACTCAATTACAATTTATTCGGACTGGAAATCGAATCCTAGAACTTAAATCTAGGTAAATTAACGCATGTGACCACCAGGCTTTGATTAAGATGCTTCTTTACTGATAATAATTGAGCCTAATTCATGCACAGGTTAGCTTTTGAAAAATAAATAAGGTTTGGACCCTGTTTCTGAGTATGGATCAGCGCCGCCGAAAGACTGAGGGCTGACCAGCTGGCGGGGTAACCATCTTACTTGCCAGGCATGTAACATGTTACCTACTTGATGGGCCCATGGTGCAACAGAGGAATGCAATATAGATATAATTTATATAGAAGAACCAACTCTACTTACATGCTTTCTTTCCGACTTCAGCAGATGCAATTTTATCAAGGATTTCATTAATATCACCAACAGTGAAATTGTCGGATTTTGGGTTTAATCTACTCTTTAGAACAAAGTACGCTACACCAGCAAAATCATTGTCCTGTGAATTACTGACTGATCTATAATTAAGTAACTTCTGAGCATCGCGTGACTGCTTGCAAAGCGATAGGACTTTTACCAATAAAACACCCAATTTGTTCTCCTTTAGGTTGTATGCATTCCTTTCTCTATCAAGTTTTGGCAACAGCAGTCTCAGGATGGGAAATATGCTGGGGTTCTGGAATACAGAATGCCAGTTAATTGGACTAAGATTTTTGTCTCATATCGATGGTCGTGCCCCTAATCAGCGCCGTCTCTAGCCCGTGTAGCGCCCGGGTACAAGGACTACCCTAGCGTCCCCCATCATTGTTGCCTGCCTGTTGGAGTGATGTCTATATACATCCTATACCTACATACATTTTTTCGACAGATTTGTTTTTTCGCAGTTTGGCGGTGCCTCTTTCAATCACGACATGGGTCGAACAGCACGCGCCTTTGGCGGCGTTAACACCTATCCCAACGTGACAATTTGGTTCTTAAAGTAACGGTCTTAAGGTAGAATTCACATTAAAACAAAAGGGCGGCGCGGCGCGGGGCGCATCGCCGCCAGAGTAGGTAGGCAGCACCACTCGTGCCGACATTCCTGCGGACCCTGCAGCGCCCCTCCCCCCCCCCCCCCACCTGGGCCTGGCACCCATTACACCCTAGGTAAAGACGGCGCTGTCCATGATCTATAAAATATCATACGATAGTTATACGGAAAAATGATCATGGTGTCAAAATGGCCAACCATAAATATTTATATAAATGTATAATAAAACTAATAAAATCATCAATGATGTTACCTTTTGACCTACTATTTGCGAGGCATTCAGTTTAAAATCATTAATAAAATTTCCCAAAATTTTATCTTTTTCTTGCCTTTGCTTTATCTTGTGCAGTTTTTCTAATAAATCACAAAGATTTTCAAACTTAATATTGTTTGCTGGTATTAATTCGTTGGCCATTTTATTTAGGAAATTAAATCGATATGGATCCTAAAACAAACAAAATTCATGAAAACCAGAACTTAATAATATATGACTGTTTTTACTTCATGGTGGTACCTACTGGCCTATATTTTTAAAACAGAGGACCTAAATGAAAAATCAAACAGTAGATAGGTCATAGTATTATGTTTAAATCACATTTATTTATTAAATAACAAGGTATTTTAGCAAATATTTCCTGGCCATCACAGGAGAATGGTCTTTATAGAGCAAATACAAATTGTAAGCAGTTTCCTTTGTTAGATTTATCACTCCATGTTGATCACATTTTGTGACATATTCACAAGCAAGCGCCCTCTCATAATACTCAATAGCAAGGTTATTAATGTTTAACATCTGATAAACCCTTCCCATATTATAATTTGTTTCTTGATCACATTTTCTTAAATCCCGATAAGTTTGCATGTAAGCCATTCCTTGCAGAATCAGATTATGATGCTTGTCCACAGTTCTTTGTGCTGCCATGACCAAAATAGTAATGGCAATTAAAAATGCTGACAAAGGGTCTCTGCATTTCTCATGATATTCTAAATAGTATTTCAATGCAACCAGGTATCTTCCTGATATAAGAAAATTGTTGCCCAAAAAAAGGTTCTTAACTACATTATTACTATCTCTTTGAAACAACCTTAACAAGAATTTTGAATGCGTGTTTCGATCAATGTAATTAATAACCATATTTAACAAGTTCCATGAGCGAGGGCTTGGATGCTTCTGAGCAAACTCTCTTATAAAACGAAATGCATTATGGTTGTCTTTGCTCAAGAGGCAGGCTTGTAAACAGTAAAATTCAATATCAATGCGATGAGGAGATAAACTTTTTGACATCATTGCACCAAATGTCAATCGTTGCATTGTAAAATATTGCTTAAATTTACATGCAGTACTTAACATTTCAATAAAGAAATCCCATTCTTGCTGTGGAGTTAGTTTAAATGTTTCATCTTCATCAAAGTGGATGTCATTTTCATGATATTGGTTTTCACCACGCATGGTACGGAAATTGTGGATAAGATCAATACCACATCTAGCTTTACATGCCATATTTAATTCTTCTTGGTGTCTAAACCTAACAAATGTTTTAGAGAGTAGTGCTTCACCTATTTCTAAATATTTCATCCATTTGTTATACTTCTTTAAAGCCAAACATTGTTCATAAAGTAGATTTGCACTAACTACATATTTAAAATCTTGTTCCAACATCTGCAAAGCTTCATCAATGCGACCTTTTTTCTCAAGTATGGAGTACAACTTTCTCCTAGCATCAGGATGTTGTGGTGCATGTTTTAGTACTTTATAAAAAGAGTTAATAGCATCACTTTCTCTACCTAACATGTACAAACATTCTGCATGTTTAAGCCATACTGCTCCAAGATCAAAACTATTATTTCTTACTAGAGGCTCTAAAAGTTGTATTGCTAATTCATGATATCCAGTGGAAGAAAGTGCTTCTTCAATATCCATATATAAGTCGCCAGCCTTTTCTACATCATTTGACAAAAAATCATTTAGCAATGTTTGAACTAAATTAATAGCCCCAAGATATATGAAACACACTAATAACTTGCTTTTCAGATCTATAGGTAGAGAAAAAGGGATTGAGCATGTCAAATAACTAGTTTGCTCCTCTATGTCACCATTAGCATTTTTTACAGTTTGTATTTCAGCTTCAATTTCAACTCCAGCATTTGCAACAAATATTTCAATACATGTTTGAAATTGTTTCTGACCAATAAGTAACTCCAAAAATATATTCAGATCTTCTAGAGTAAATAGTGTTGGGCATTTTTTATAAGCTGAAGACATCACAGCAAGTGCACGCTCCATTTCATTATTGTTGTGGTACTGCGTTGCAGACATTTTAGCATATTTCATAATTATTTCTCCTTCAGATGATGGTAAAGAGGTTACTATCTTGTGGTAACACTTAAGTTTTGTGATATGCAAAGTCTGAATAGGATATTTCATATTTTCTAATTTATCAAGAAGCTCAAGTCTTTTCATATGACTGTCAAAATTATGTGGATCATCTACAATGGCTTGTGTGTAACAAATCATTTCTTGTCTGTAATCATTTCTTTGTTTAGATATAGCAGCAAGTCTCAACCATTCCTCTGCATCCGGAGGGCTCAGATGAGCACCTAACAATGAAAACTGTAACGACTTCTCTGTGTCATGTTCATATATTTGGGCAAGAGTTTGATATGGCTCTGGAGCTGTTGGAAATTGCTTTATAATTTCATGACACATCTTTTCAGCGGTGTCTTTATCACCTCTTACGAAGCGCAAATTTGCTTCACCCATCAAACCTAAAAGGCCTGGCGGCAGTCGTGCAAACTTGCGACGCCTGTGAAACCCTTTTTCAGTCAACATAAATGATTCATCTTCGTTTCTTTTGTTTGTATCCTCTATATCTTCCTCATCATCGAAGTTATACCATTCATTAGAATATTCAGCGAAAGACATTTCGCCGCTCAGAAACTTACTTGTTAAATCTTTTTCTAAATCCATTTTTGATTTATATTTGATAACTTATCTCGGTATGAGTCCTCTAAATCCGCTAAATTCTTCGCAAAATTTAATATTAAATTGCTAGGAATTCAGTTCATATTACAAAATATAGTCTTGGATTTTTACTTACTTGTTCAAGTTCTTTTGAGTATAGTAGTAAGCGGGTGCAAAGTGTGGTACAAAGTATGCAATTTTTCAAATTGTTGAATTTTTCCTTTGCAGTAACTCAATAAATATTGTTTAATTTCTCATTTCTTTACTTTATCATACATTTATCAAGTTTAATTGGAAACGGAATGCGCTGTGTTTTGCGGACTTGCGATGATATGTGTATTTGAGAAATAGGTATTTCAAGTTCTGAATTCTGAACTATATTACTATACCTACTCTTTGATTCCGAAATAAATCTGAAATATAGAGAAAAAACCTTGAAAAAACAGAAAAAACTTCAAGACGTCAAGATGAGAAATCGGTCAGTGTTGCCAACTGCTAGCTTTACCTTACCCAGTTGCTAGACAATTTTTAAAATGTTGCTAGATTGCCAGTTTTTTTTACTCCAAAAAGTTGATAGAAGTCTTTAAATGTTACATACAGTAGGTAAGTAGGTTTTTTGTATTTAATATTTTAATTTTCTTAATGTTTTTGGCATTTTCTAATAATAATTTTGATAAAATTTTATTATATTAGAAACATTAATTTTCATAAACAAAATTCGAGGACCCGAACTCAACGCGGATGCAGAAAAATTGTACGTTTATACATAGTATAGAGAGGATTCTATAATAATTGGTACCTTTGTATTTATAACCGACTTCAAAAAAAAGGAGGAGAGGGCGAGAGGCGTATGTTTTTTTTTTTTTTTTTCTCCATCTACAGTATGTATAGCTCAAAAAGGGATCAAAAGACTGGTAGGTACACTATACACAAAAAAATCCTAGGGAAAAATAAGACTGACAAGTGACACTTCACTTCAGCAGCTTTGTGTGTGACTTGTATATTTTTCTGTTTTGTTTCAAATTTTACCAACCAAAATAATACACAGTAATCCTAGTAAAAAATTGAGGCTACTTAAGAATTTGCTAAAGTACACTGTATCTAAGTACTACCCGGTAATAATAGACATTATTATTTTGTATTTATGTAAATGTGAGCCTTAGAACCCTTAGAACTATAGGGATCTTTGTTTATTTATTCATTCAGTGTAAAAGCAGGACTTGCCGAGATGATTATTGTGATTATGCATTGCAATTATATTTATCGATAACTCATGGATTAATGTTTACACGTATTTCCATAAATAGGCAGGCATATTTTACTTTGTAATGACGTGATTGAAAGGCCTTTGTTTTTGTAATACTCATTAAACTAAACAATATGTTTGCAAAAACATGTTTAAATTTTCCTTATGATTACTGAAATATGTAAATAAAGGCTAAACAGCTTACAGCAAAATCTTACCTACCTATGTCTTTAATGAGAAATTTCATATAAATAAAATTATATTTACACCAATTTCTTAACTAACGAACACCAGGTATCTAGTTATCACAGTAATATCCAGGCATCACAGTTTATTCTAGGTTCCAAATCATACAATGTTTTTTTTTATCTACCTTATCGGAGGCCAAGCACATTTTGGTTCACTGAGCCAAGGAGTAGTAGGTAGTAGTATTTATTTGTATTGTAAAAAGGAACCTTTGTTCTACAAAAGTAGAGGATAGTATAGTGATTAATGCTCTTGCATCATCTTGCCTCATCACTGATCCCTACAAGTCTCTTAAAGATTTTACAGAACAATTGAATTTGATTTTATTTTGTTGCATGTCCTCGTCATAGTGTTGACATGATTGTGGGTTCACAAGAGTCATAGGGCATCTAAAACCTCTTACAAAGTCCAGTTGGTAATGTGCAGTTCCGTATATATTAAATTGATACAGAAAAAAATAATTACCCTATCCTTTATCTTTTTGGGTGCACTTCAAAAAAAGCCATTTGAAACTAAAGTGTAGATAATGCAGGATAATGCCTGAATTCCCCAAAGGGTTAGGCAAAAGTGTCGGTGTTGTAACTGTACACCTACATTTTGCTGCATGTAGTAGGGAGCTACATTTACCACCTGAATGTATGAAACCAAGAGTACCAAACTGAACTCTGAATGGTTTGATAAAAGTATGAAATTTGTAAATTTACACTCTGGATCCAAGCTGATTTTTTTACAAACCATTTAATGAATATGTATAACTTGCAGAGTAAACAAAGTTATTGCTTACCAATTATAGAAGAAATATGGCCAATAAGATGTTGAGTATACCTTGCAGTAGGTACACACAATATTATCAGCAAACAAGGGGTGAAAGGAGAAAGGCTCCACAAGTGATGAAACGTGAGATTGTGTGGCGCACCCTGTGCCAACGTCGAAACCACCATTACTGACTGGCTATTCTTTCCACTAGATACGGCATAAACAATTCCCATGAAATAGCTCATGCCGACTTGCAAGAAGTAGATAAGCAAACATCCTTAATACTACTTCAGTTGTTTGATGAACTATAGGTAACTTAAATGTTAAAAAGGTCATGGGGATCCTCCTTTTCTTTTGCTATTTAATGCCATCACCGAAGACGCGAGCGACGCGACGCGTCCGAATATTGTTTACATAAATGAAATCTTATGAGATAGACCACACTACGCGACTGTGGAACTGCACGATGCGACACGAAATACAATTCATAATAATAATATTTTTTTATAATCAAGTAGCGTCGCTCCGCTGCCATCGTGCAATTCCGCTCAGTGCGGTCTGATCTTTATTTAACCTAAAGCAAACACATCATGTTATTACCTAAATCTTATTTGTTAATAGTTTTATTTACTAATTCAGAACATACAAATAACTTCACCCTAAATAATTTATGTACATAAGGGAAATCCCCATTCAGTATAGTTGAGTTGCCTTCTATTAAAAAAAACTTACATCTAGTAAGGTGACCAGAATAAGAACCACAAAAAGTCAACGGCGATGTCCTTCACTTGTTTTGGTGCCCATACTTCTAGTAGCTCAACCAACTGCAAAAGTGCAGTAGCATCTGGGCGGCCTGCTGCTGCACCAAGTAACTGTGAACTCCATTTTTACAGTCGGCTTGCAATCGTCCTTGTTTGTTTAGGATTAATATGATATTTTATGTACAGGTGTAGTCTACAGTTACACTTGCAGGCACAGCTGATATGTGTGATATATTTGAATCAGTGAAAGATCAGTTAACAACGATTGAAAATGAACTTGCAACAAATACAGAGACTTGTGAACTGTATGACAGCAGTAAACCCTCATTATTGGATATGCCTGTTGAGGTAGGTTATCCATATTTTTCAACCTTCAGTACCTAAGCTTGAGAAGTTGGGACTAGGAAGAATTTGATTGAATGGGGAACTTAGTAGTTTAAATACTCTTTTTCCTACCATCTGGGCTTTGCGCATAGGAGTTAACTTTTAGGGTTCCGTACCCAAAGCGTAAAAAGGGACCCTATTAGTAAGACTCCGCTGTCCATCCGTCAGTCTGTCTGTCTGTCCATCTGTCACCAGGCTGTATCTCATGAACCATGATAGACAGTTGAAATTTTCACAGATGATGTATTTCTGTTGCCGCTATAACAACAAATACTAAAAAACAGAATCATATAAATATATAAGGGCTCCCATGCAAGAAACGTGATTTTTTGGTCGTTTTTATAGATAATTTATTTATTTATTTATAATGATACGGAACCCTTTGTGCGAGAGTCCGACCCGCACTTGGCTCGTTTTTAAAATTTACCTACCTACATCAATACCCAGATATTACTAGCACTATGGTCATCCTACATTTCATTAGCTAGTAATTCTTAAATTGCCATTAATAAAACTATCACTAGAATGTCAATTTATTTTCAGATACTTTTAAAAATATGCTCATTATTGGATGCACATTTTTTAAAACATACATTAAGTAAAGTATGTCAGCGATTCGACGACATTTTAGCCGACGATCATTTATGGAAATATTGGGTACATAGTAAAATTAATGGCTGCTTCCCGACATTGCCACATTTGAAAATATGGGATGAGACACAAATGGACTGGGAATCCGTTTGTGTTGAAATGAATGTGGAGATGAAGAAATGGACCAATGTTAAAGACACAATGAAACATATTGTTGTTAAAGATGTACATTTTGCCTCAGTGGATACTGTTTTGTTAGTTAATGTAAGTGTTATAATATATATAATATTATATATACATTTGCAAATTTTAACAAATTACAGGATTTTCTAAAATCTTTTCTATTTTCTAGAATGGTGAAATCTGTGTGTCCGGCGGTAGAGACCGGGGGATGGCGTTGTGGAATGTCCTGGATATAACTCCACATGAGGACAGTGACAATGTCACCTCATTCACAGATGCCAAGCCGAAGCAAATCAGGCACGATGCCCACGCTGGCTGGGTGTGGGACCTGGCTGCTGACAGCATAGACTCTGCTACCACTATCTATTCCGCCTCATGGGATAACACCGTCAAAGCATGGGATCTTGAAACTGGATTTGAATGCAAACAGACATTCCGGTTAGTTGAAAATATAACTGGTACAATCACCACCATAAACATATTGGCATGCAGCAACATTCAAAAGTGAATTATAGGAGAATTTGTGATTAAAATCTTCCAGCATTGTTTACATAATAATACCTGCAAACATAAGATTATATGCTTGGTTTGTGTTCAAAGACTTCACAATCAATAGGTACCTTTCTAAAATTTGTTTTTAACTGGCTGTGCCTGCGACTTTGTCTGCGTGGAATTTAACAAAATTGATTTTTCTTCAATAGACTATAGAGTTTTTATTATAATTTTCAGATGTGGTATGTCAGCATTGTCTGTTGTAACTATTGGTAATGAAGTTATTGCTGGATTGTATTCCAAAAAGATATTGTCTTTTGACTTGCGATCTGGAGCCAGCCCTACTTACTCTTATAAACCACACAAGGGACCTGTCCTAGCACTTCAAACATTTAATAATATGGTTGCATCGTTAAGTGAGGACAAAACTATGGCTGTATGGGACAGAGTGGCTGGGAAACTCTTAATGAGTGATGTGAAAATACCTACTGATAAAGCTTATCCAGTATGTATTAGTTGGAGTCCATCAGCTCTGTATGTTGGTGACTCTAAAGGTTGCCTACACCTCTTTAATCCTGAAAACCACACATATGTGAGAACACATGAAATATGGCCTGAGCCACCTATAATAAAACCATCAAGCAAGATAACAGGTTGTTACCAAAGTCAAGGCAACATGATTGTGTGTTCAGACAGGGGTGAAATTAAGTTTATGTATAACTGCTATCCTCCACAAGAATATACAAACGTAAAGAGTAGAACATTTGATGTAACTCAGGTAATTAAACTTATACTTTAGATATTTTATGTAGTTTAATGTGATAAGAGAAAACAATGAGGATGCTAGACAGATTTCGGAATCTGACTTAAAAAACTAAATTTTATCTTTATTTCATAAATGATAAGAGCTTTTTTACTTTGTCAACCTTGAATACAATTTGTTTTTTTTTTGTATTATGGTTTCTACTCATTGTTTCTTTGCAACTTTATATAGATGACATGGTGTGCCATGTCAGGTTAGGCTGTCTCCAATCTACTATTATTGCAATAGTCTAGTATAGACATTCTCACACATTGTTCTTGCATAGTCTGGTACCTTAAGAAGGCCCTTCCTGAAAGTGAAAGTTTTTTGAAAACATTATTTTATTTATTTAAAATGCTTCATGTACAAAGGCGGTCTTAATGCCGTAGGCATTCTCTACCAGACAACCTTAGGGTGCTGGGTGATGCAGAGAAAATGAAGGTAGAGGCACCAAAAAACAAACTTAAATGAGAGGTATAACTATTATACTTTTATACAACTATAAAAACTTACTTAAACATTACCTACCAACATAATTATATACAAATAAATATATAATATATGCTAAATAAACTAATTACACACATATAAATAATAAATATTTACAATTCGGAAAAATCAGAGCCTAGATGAATCTGCCGTCGTCTTGTCACGAAAGTATTTACGTACTATAACTGTTAGCCATCCTGATTTCAAGAGGACACATAGAAAATTACTACAAAATTATTTATCATTTATGGAACTATTTATACTTATACTTATAGTTTGTTTGTTAATCATGTTTTTCATTAGACGACACGGTTGGCGCAGTGGCTAAGCGATTTAAGCGATTAGCTTTCTACGCTACGTGCCGCGGGTTCGATCCCCGCACGGAGAAATTATTTGTGTGATCTATAGATAGTTGTTCCGGGTCTGGGTGTGTGTGCATGTGACAAGTATGTTTGTAAACTGTACCCTCAATACAGGAGAAATCCTAGTGTGGGGCAAAGTGATAAAAAAAAAAAAAAAAAAACACTTATTTTTCTTTTTCCAGCTAAGATACTTGAACGGTGTTCTAGTAGTCGGAACATGTGACTCAGCATTGGAGTTTTGGGTACCGAATGACAGGTACAATAATCAGTGATCACGACGACTGAAAGGTATACCGTGATGTTGAGGATCTAATGTGAAGTCAGGGGGTCTAAAAAGGCCGCTTTATATGAATTTTATTATGATTCATATATACTACTCTGTCAAGAAAGTAACGGGAAAAGATCAATAATACACAAAATGTTTGTTATTCATCCAAATTAATTTTATCACCTTCAAAGTATGCTCCTTCAGAAACGATACACTTACGCCAACGAATAATCCAATCATCAAAACATTTTTTAAACGCTGTTTCCGGAATTGAGTTCAGTTCTCGCCGCGAATTCTCCTTTATGTCTTCTACCGGTTGAAAACGGGTGCCACGAAGTGGTAATTTGAGTTTAAGAAAAAGAAAGAAGTCGACTGGAGCCATATCTGGTGAATATGGTGGTTGCTCGATGGTATTTGTTGAGTGTTTGGTCAAAAATTCGTTCACAATGATGGCCGTGTGTGAAGGCGCATTACCGTGGTGCAAAATCCAAGAATTTTCTTTCCACAAATCTGGCCTTTTTCTTCGAATTTGCTCTCTTAAATGCCGCATAACGCTCAAATAATATTCTTTATTTACCGTTTGACCTTCTGGCAAGAATTCCGAGTGCACAACACCGCGATAATCAAAGAAAACAGTCAACATGACTTTGACTTTTGATCGACTTTGGAGTGGTTTTTTGGCAAATCTTCCATCACATCTCAACCGCTTTTGAATGCTTTGTACCACTCATAAGCACGTGTTTTTGATAAAGTCGATTCACCGTAAGCTTTCTGTAACATTTTCAGTGACTCCGAACAGGAAATTCCATTGGCGATGCAAAATTTAAGACAAACTCTTTGTTCGGTGTTTTTGTCCATAATGAAATTCGCTATACACACTAGATATGATATAACTAAAAACAGAACTGTATTTAATATAAATAACAGATGCAACTCAAACTCCGCGCCAAAATGGCAAACAGTCGTGCCAATCTAACAACAACAATAAAAACAAAAATTTTAATTTGGAACCATAAACAAATCATCCATTCCCGATACTTTTTTGACTGAATGTATGACAAAATATCCACTTAATTGATGACTCTTATTATCTTCCGCGTAAAATTCATATTCAGCAATCATCTGTTTGACAGTTACCATTGAGATTCATAGGTGAATTGCTAAATGTGGCCTTTTTAGGGCTGCTGATAATTAAAATGACAATGCCTGTACATGTATTTAATAATCTTAATATCATTTGTTACATAATTAATGAAATTGTGTTATACTATAACATTAATTTGAACGTTTAACCTATTATATTGCCAATAGGTACTAGAGTCAAGCCAAGATAACTTTACATTATAATTTAATGGCAACACTGCAAAGAACATCTAAAATCTGTATAATATTGTCATTTTCCAATGCAGTTGGCTCTGCCAGGCTAGCAAAGAGTATGTAATCACTACGTTTAAGAGACGGGAGTCCCATAGAAAAAGATGAAAAACGTCACTTGTATGAAACGTGCGCTAGAACTGTATACCAACAAAGCAAAAAGAAATGCAGCCATTGCCGTAAAGGCAGAGCTGCCAACATAATCACCAAATAGGGATGTACTATTCATGCGTAATTCTATCGATATATCGCTACAAAAATTGTAGGGGTTCCTATTTTTTTTATTACATTTAAGATAGGCTCATTTCCGCCAACGTGAACTCTTTAAACTGAGTTACGTGGCAATTTTATTACAAAAAGAAGCCAGTAAATCTAAGTTCACATTGGCGGAAGTGGTAATGAGACAAATTTCAAATTTCATTGTGCAGTCAAATTATTTTGATTGACTACATAATGAAATTTGAATGATTTGCTGTGATGATGATAAAATAAAACAAAGCTTTGGATTTTATTTTCCTGTGCTCAGCTGCTGCGCTTTCGCTTCGCTTTGTCCCCAAAGGCATATAATATAGATATTTAAGTCAACTTCTATCAATGCTTGTTGATAGAAGTTGACTTAAATAATATCTATATGCCTTTGGAGACTTCTTGTAGAAGGCGAGAGCCACACATTTATTTATTTTAGACCACCGACGACCTTTTGATTTCCATTTTTCGTTCTTTACAGTTGATTCTATGAGACTTTAATACGGGCGATGATATTTATTCGATTTGAGCAACTTTTTTCTTCAGGCTTTTAATTAAAATGTTATATATCTTTAATTTATTCAAAAGTTTTTTTTTCTAGGTGTAAGTAGCTTTTATTTATGCAGTCATCGTTAGTGTTGTTTCTCGAGGTCTTGCATGCGCTATTTTTGCAGCGCTGGGTGAAGGTTCTGGAAAATTTACAAAAAAAATGTTAAGATAATTAATTAAACGGTTTTCCTGTGATGTAATGTTATAAACAGACAGACGAAAAACAAAAATTAAAAAATTATCTACTTGCGTTCTATTGCATAATTTCTAGTCTCGCTAGCCTATAATGGCGAAAATATTTTTAATGTACAGCCTTTTCGACCTCTACGATTTTTTTATAGTAAAGATAATTAATCAATTTGAGCAAATGATTTTGTAATAGACACAGAAAAATCTGTAATGATAACATATTAAGGCATGTTAATACAGTGAATTAAATGTTAAACATAATTTGAAATTAACATAAGCCTTACCCGCAATAGAACATCTTTTCCTTTCGTAAAATTTTCGTTAACCTCTCCGCTCGATTAAGGTCCGATTAAATTGAAAATACAATAGATTTCTCAGAATTGGTGGTCAAAGGGCAATTGGCAATGGTTCAGCAGTTGATAATGAAGGTACTGTAATATAGAAAAAATGTGAACTGACACAAGCGAATTTAAATTTAAACCTAATCATGAAAATTTACTTGGGCTAAGTCTTTCCTTTTTAATACATTTTCATTTGCAAACAACTCTGTATTCAACCCATTGTTAACATCTAGCAAACACATTTATTGTATTATTATATAAGCAGCACTTTTATACTTAAAGGAAAAGAAGGAAAAAAAAACAAAAACAAAAGTAAATTTATAAAATTTAATAATGAGAATATCGACTGTCGAGAAAAAATGTCACAACACTATCGATACTTGATTCTGACAGGTTATTTTCTAAAATCTGGATTTATGTTATAATCACGTAATTCCTTTTCTGTAATAGCCTAACAATTGTAAATTTAAGCACTTATTTGTAAAAAAAGAATTACCTGTCTTGATTCAAAGGAAATTTTGCCATGAAGATTCGTTTTTGGCCATTTCACCGGCCAGTTGTTATACCACATATTTCGCACGTTTTACAATGCATTACAAATATTAGATACGTCACACGCATACACAAACACAATAGGTAACAAATAACTTAGGTATGTGATGATTTATAAGAACGATGAAAGCAAAAACTATAATCAAACATGAATCAAACCGAACTAAACAACTCTGTTGACAACCAAAACAAAAATGGCGGCTGCGTGCGATAGAGTCGAGAATATGTTAAAGCGAGACAGCGATATCCGCCATTAGTCCGCCATTATTTCTAGCGCACGTTTCATACATCAATTTTTTACTAGGGAGTTGCGCCAGACTGCAGGCTAGGTAAGTAGGTATGGATATTGCAAAGCCAACTCTTATTGGAATAATGACAAAACTGCAAAGATTTTCACAGTAATTGTTTGAAGTGTTGTCTTAATTCCTCTGCAGAGTCAGCTTGGCCTGGCTCAAGATTTCAACAGCTTGTGCTATTATCTGTTCTAGGTTCAGTTTGTAATCCTTACTGTGATATAACGTCTCAATAATTATTTAGTAGAAGAATGATTATAATATCGCATTTATTTATATAGACAGTGGCTTATACCTATATGAAAAATGAAAATATGTGATATTGAAAAGAAAGTACATATTGTTATAAAATTCGAACTCATTTCATGCTTATTTTAAATACAAGCTAAATGCGTTTTCAAATTAGTTTTAAACTTCGGCATAATATTTATTGTGTAGTATCATAAAAAAAATTGTACACGTAATTGCAAGTCCATGATAACGAAGAGTAGCCTAATCTGAGCAGGAGACCACGGATGAATAATATTTAAAAAAGAAAAGTGTGTCCAATTGAGAACCTCCTCCTTTTTTTTGAAGTCGGTTAAAAATAGCATTACTTACACAGGGCCTGGATCTAAATAACAAAGACATATATCCAGTACCTACCTATTTTAAAAATTAACTGTGATTAACTTACACGGATAAGACTAAACTCTCTGCGCGATTTATTGTCGCTAATAAATTATTCTTTTTAATTTTTAATTTTAGTGAATTTTACCTAATATTAATACTACAAAATACGAAACTAGCAACGTCTGCCCAAACTTATCTAACTAGATCTAACTAAACTATTAAGTTTCAAGTTGCAATTTTTTTGGTGCGACACACCCATCTACACGTCACTACGGCACGTGTCATTCTTTACGGCCACTCTAATGTTGCCCGCCCGCTCCTCTACAGCCTACGTCCCTCCCGCTTAAACGCGTTCTGCGCATCGATTCGCGACATTTAAAGCGGCCATAAAGATTGACGCAAGCTGCAAAAATGTACAATCGCGAGAAAATAAAAACTTTGTCAAAATGTTCTGAAATGACACAAGCAGACGAATAGTCACGTGATTCGTAAATTTCAATTCCATACATTTTGATGGCGTTTCTATTGTACTGCAATTGTAGGTTGTAACTTGTCTAGGAGACTCGGATTTCGAGTAAAACAGCAGCGCAGGCCTCGCAGTTGGGAAACACACACTCACGCAAACTTTGATCGTAATTTATGTTTTTGAAAATTCTGGGGTTAGCCAAGTTGTTTCTGTGGCGAAACATTAAGTGCGTAGATCGAAGTACTTCCCGATTATTATTGGCCACTGCAACTCGTTAACAGAACGATCGTCCGTGCATTATTGTCACTACATTTGCTTACTACTATGTGATCTACCTATTAATAAAACTTAGAGCGCTACTATTATGTATGTGTAAAGCTGGCTTTTCACTAGGTATGGGATATTAGGGTGGAATTTTCGAAGCGTACCTGGAGGAAAAGTACTGTCTCTAAATACTGAAGACAGCAAATTTTACTCACACGAAAAATACCTTTATTTTTAAAAAGAAACAAAACTGCATTTAAAGATTTTTGAAAATACGCTTGCCACACCCGAGAATCGAACTGACTAAAATCCGAAAAATTGGCATCCTATACTTTTACGGCACCAATCGATAGGGTCAATCATAAGGATCAAATGTCCCTAGCAGATCTCACCCCTTTAGATTTTATTTATGGGGATATGTAAAAATGTATTGATATCCTCTGATGAACTGTCGAGGCTATCTAGCAAAACAATATCCATTTTGTTTGTGAACGACGCGTGCCGTGTGATCCAATGACGAACGCACACTGTAAACGTAGTGATTACATACTCTTTGGCACACTGGTTAAAAGATAGATATATCTCACAGTGTGAAGGCCAATCGCGCGATATAGGTAATACTTATAATATCCTATAGTGAAAAGACAGCTTAAGTTGTACCGCTACTAGAATTATAATACCCAGTACCCTACTAGAACAAGAAACCTATCAAAAAAATGTAATGCTCAAATGCTTTCTGTTAAATGTAAAAATACAAGTTTAAAGTGGGGATGACATTGTGACACTAAAATGCTCCCAGCTCCGACGTAATCTGATAAATAATTAATGCAACTTTTATAAAAACAAAGACAATTTGACAATTATTGCCCGCGAATAGGTCCCAGACTTACGGAATTTCGCCGAGAGAGAGATCTAAAAGGGCAATAAATTAATTTAAAAAAAAATACATACAGATGAACATAGAACCTCCACCTTTTTGGAAGTCGGTTAAAAATAATCTTGTGACTAAACTAGGTATATTAATTTATATTATATTTAATAGATTTTTTGTGTAGGTATCGTATGGTCATTTTAACAATAATTAAAAATGTATCGCAGTAGGTATTTATAAATTTACATGAAAACCGTATTTAAACTAATGGAGTAAGTTTTTGTCGCTGGACTGGGCTACACTTGTCCTTGTCTGTCAAACCTCAATGCACGGAAGTTACAGAAGTTTCATGTTTTTTTACAGTAGCGCCATAATAAAAACATAATATTATGCTCTAATTTCACTTACTATTTCATAAGTCTTGGCTATGTACTAAAACATACCCTAGGTACACTTATATCGAAATCCTAACTTCTTTAGAATAAAGTTTTTATAAAACATTGGTGCATTTTCTTTACCAAGTAGGTAGTTACCTACTTTATGAGGTACTTACTAGATGTAATAGTAAGTACAGGCCTTAGATTATGTAAAGTAATCTAAGGTACAGGCTCGTATCCAGCTCTCAAAAAAGGTTGTGGTCACGGCCACCCGAAAATCGGCCAAGTGCGCTCACGATCGTTACATTGCATTCTTACAAAGGAGACAATTACAAAATGTATGACGCCCCGGCCAAGACTTGTACATTGTATAAATCAACGCGGATGAAGCTGCGGGGTAACACTAGTAAATTAATAAACCTGTAAAATGTTAGTCTGTTTGCTCACGAAAATTACAAAAGTAAATGTGGTTTGTTTGCATATATATCACCTCTAGACTCCAAACTTGGTTTTTTTATGGCATATCATCCTATCGACCTATAATTAGGGTTTTGGGCATGCCCACAGGAGTGGATCCGCGCCTGAGTAAGTACACGAACCTATACTTAGCTCGCAAACTTTCGCCCATGTCGTGTGCCATGCCACCCCACCCTACCCTAAGGCTGACATTCAGGAAACGAGAACAGAGAGAACGAGAACAGAGAGAGATACAGAAACGAGTCTAAGCGTGAACTTACGCTTCCATATGGAAGCGTAAGTTCACGCTTAGACTCGTTTCGGCCGTCTCTGAATGTAAGCATAAGCGTGAATTTACGCTTCCATCTGTCAAACTTGCAAACAAATTTTGACAGATGGAAGCGTAAGTTCACTGTATGGTTCTTGGTTCACGCTTAGACTCGTTTCTGTCGTCTCTGAATGTAAGCCTGAATGTCAGCCTAAGTTCGAGTTTGCACATGGGCGCAAAAGAATACAGAGCCACAGTTTGCCTACTTGTGTATAACATACTTATCTATAACCTTCTATAACAGTATCGGTGACCACAGGCCCGTAGTCAGGGGTAAAATTTTGAGCCTGCCCTATCAAGCTTGCTAAGGATTTCGAAATTTCTACACTTAGTTTCTGAATTGTATTGTACAGTAGGTAGTATGTCTCATATAGTTAATATTATTACTAGTAATAATAACTTTATGGTATGTCTACAGTGCAACGCAATGAACACTGTTGTAGTGTCAAAATTGAGTCGATTCCGATTACGAGCGTGCATCGTGATTATCTAGCTGGATGAGGCTTCTTACGTCATTGAGCTGGATCTACACGCAAAAAAGTTGTTACACGACGTCTACACCGATCTACACTGACTGTATCTGAAAAACAATGACTAAAGAATCCATTGCTGAAAAAGCACAACCCCTGTGCTTTTTCAGCAATGGATTCTTTAGTCATTGTTTTTCAGATACAGTCTTAAGTGTAGATCTCCATGGATATTCTATACCGTGGACTTTGTTTCTCCGTCTACGTTCTATACCGATTAGCAATGGTGTCAGGTGTCAACGTGTCAAGTGTCAACCTTAGGGGCAAACCATAGAAATAATGATTATGGCTCCTCTGGCTCCTTTACTTAGTTAATATATGGGGCAAACTTATTAAATTTGGACCAGCAGCGTCCATAGAACCAACCGCCTTTACAACATCCGCCCATCCGCCATCCGCCTTTACAACAGGCCGCCACCGTGCACCATAGATTTTTTTTTTGGTTCTTTTGTCCCGTGCACCATAGATTATACACTGGCTACGTTCAGTAATTCAGTTTTCGGTGCGAAAGTCACTCGGGCGAATGTCGCTCGCTCATCGGAAATAATTGAACGGCTTCGAGCAATTCACAACTGCGTTACGCGAGTGACCAATCAAACGACCTCAAATTATCTGCTGTATCCTATGATTACAGTCATTGGTCGGTTGTTAGCAGTGCGACCGAGTGCGACTTTCACCCTACTATTTCACGGAGTGACCAGAGCGATCGTCCGACGACGCTCGCTCAAATAACTGAACGGTTTAGTGTGATCACCCGCGTCGTCGAGCGTCGTCCGGCGTAATAACTGAACACACCCATTATACTCAAAGACCATAGACAGAGAAAGTTATAGACTAATACTGATACCGGGCACCGCCATCGCCATGCGCCACTGCGTGTGTTTGTGCCCCATAGAAGAAAGGATAATTACACCGCCATCGCCACCGCATACCGCGGCGGTTTCGGCACCGCTCACGTGTTTTCGGTCCTGCGGTTCAATTATAAACTTAATATTTTATACTGTAAAAGTTTATGGGTTCAATACGGTTGGTGAACTTTCAGCAATGACTAAAGAATCCTCTCTACTTTCAGTTGACTTTCAGCTAGCCGTATAGCCACGCCCTTATGTTACTAATAGTGTAAACGAGCGAGTGAAACTAATGACGTGACGTTGCGTTGGCAACATTGCCGTCATGGCTGAAAGAAACTGTTGACTATCTGTCAATTTTGTGAAATCTTTTATTTTCGCCATGATCAGGAATAGGAATTTGTGAGTTGTGGTTTTGTAATGGATAGTGTTCAATAATTTTCTCATGAGTATTAGCAAAAATTCATCATGAACGGGTTAAGTTTCAGTGAACTCTGTTGCCTGTTTTGTTGTCCACCATGCCCGGGGAAAATCGCGGCTAAGCTTGCGTTTCTGCCTCCAGAACCTACGTATGCATTCACACCTGACGAAACTGGATCAAAATTCTCATTGACGCTGACCGAACGAGCAGAATGGCAATATTCAGAACGAGAAAAGGAGAATATCGAAGGCTTCTACTCGAGAACGACGAGAGGCAACAGAATAGCTTGCCTCTTTGTTCGATGTAGCCCCAATGCCCGATTTACGATATTATTTTCACATGGAAACGCCGTAGATCTCGGTCAAATGAGCAGTTTTTACTTAGGATTAGGTACTAGAATAAACTGTAATATATTCAGCTATGATTATTCTGGTTATGGTGTGAGTGGTGGAAAACCATCAGAGAAGAATTTATACGCGGACATTGATGCTGCGTGGCAGGCGTTGCGAACTCGGTATGGCATCAGCCCAGAAAATATAATATTGTATGGACAAAGCATAGGAACAGTACCAACAGTGGACCTGGCCGCTCGCTATGAGGTGGGAGCTGTGGTGCTGCATTCACCTCTTATGTCTGGTATGCGGGTCGCCTTCCCCAACACCAAAAGAACATGGTTCTTTGATGCTTTCCCAAGGTAAGTGTTCTTAATTTCATAATAAGTCCATGCATGGTTGTTGATATTATGACTCATCTATGAGTTTTGAAGTATTGGTAAATTTATTGATGCTTTTAAATTGGGTTGAATATAACAGGCTAAATATATTTTTTTAAATTTGTATCTTCGCACTTATGCATGTATATATTAATGTACATGTTGTTATTTTTCTTCACTTACATTTATTCAAGAAACAATGATAATCTGACTGTCTGAAAAATTGTTATGATTCTTTATCCATATTAATTTATATGTAGCAATAAATTGAGCATAATAAATACAACTCAAATAGTTTTTGAACAAAAAGAATAAACAGGTTGATTTTATAATACTTTTACAGCCTTTGTATTGATGTATGATAATTAAATTTTACCTGTTTGACTTTTATAAAGTCAACAAGTTATATCATAACTGTTTATCATTTTAAACTGTGATCAGTTTAATAATGACCTTGTATTGACTCATTAAAATCAATATTGTTTTTATATTTTCTCTCCTTCAACTGTTTATTATCAGTTAAACAGTTCAGTGGTATTTTTACAAGATATAGGTAAGTAATTAATACAATAATATTAATTCAAAACTTTATTTGAGGTCCTTTTATGGGGTGAATATACAGGGTGGAGTTTTCGGAGCATACCTGGAGGAAAAGTACTCTAAATACTGAAGACAGCAAATTTTACTCAAAGGAAACATTCCTTTATTTTTAAAAAGAAACAAAACTGCATTCAAAGATTTTTTTAAATACGCCTGCCACTAGTATGACTACATGCAATGCGTGAATGCGGTGACAGTTAGAGACATATCATTGATGATTTTGTCATTGTTCCTGTCATCAATATTTTTTTGTCATTGTCATGTAGTCATTGATATTGCAAAATCATCACTCAGACCATCTCTAGTGGGTACCCTTATTGTTCCAGTTAGAAAGTTCTGGTTTTAGGCAACTAGGTGAATTATGAATGTATTAAAAAACCCAATGATTAGATTTTTTTAAAAAGGTTCTGTCTGCTATTGAATTAAAACTTAAGTGAGGCTTTTCTATGAAAACGTGAAATAGTTTTTTTGTATTTATCTAAATGTTGACAAGTACCATTTCGTCGGTTGGTTGGAGGAAACATTCCTGTTGAGAGTGGATTGAGCCCCTGCCCCACTTAAGTTTTCTCACTGACTGTACCATTTATTTTTATTTTTATAATGGCCTTTTATATATCTACAGAATTCACCTAATGTTTCCTAATACCAGTACTTTCTAACTATAACAGAAAGGGTAGCCACGAGAGGTAAGCCGACTATACACCAACTAGTAGGGAAACAGAATATTCAGCATTCAATACTAAAAATGAAAATAAAGAATACTACATCAACGTAATAATCAACAATAAGTCGAACAACAAAATTCTCCAGTTTATCAATTTTATCTATGATGACCAACCATGAAAGTCGTAACAACGAGTGAATTAGGGTCATGTTCACCAACAATATAACATGTTTAAAGTGAAATCTGCCGATTACCCATACAAAAAATTATGTTAAAACGGCAGATTTTGCTTTAATCGTCTGTTATGTTGTCGCCTGTCGGTGAGCTTGGACCTTAATCGGGTAGTATTTATACGCAAATCAAAAAAAATACTTTTTGTATCCAAAAAAAATCCGAATTCCAATCAACATTACTGATTGCACAGCAAAATACTCAACTCTAAATGAGCAACAATTTATATTCGTGGCGCACCGCTATTTATCTTAAAGTAAAGCTTTTTTATTAATGCATAGCTGATATGAGGAGGCGTTTCTGGCACTTGCCGGCCGCCGCCGCGGAACCGCTCGCTATGCTTGCTCGGCTCGTGCGTTGCTTGGTCCACAGTTCTAACCTACCCATCCTGCCCGTTAAACGCCGACGCGCCGCCGCACAGTGGAACGCTTCGTACAAATCAGCGGACATAGGAATCATAAAGAACGATTAATCGATTTCTGAAAAACTAAAGATGCCAATGTATTCCGTTTAATGATTGTATTCGAAAACAATCATACCCATTTTTTGATTAGACTTAAATTTTAGAAGATATTTGACAAAAACTGATTTCAATGTATAGAAAACTACTTTAAAAATCGAATTTCTTGCGATTCCCGCATATTTCTGTGTTTCAGTGATTATAGTGATTTAGTATGAACTATTTGCGAAATATCGGCCAAACATTCTAGGTACCTCTAGCCACCTCTCTGGGTGCTATGTGACAAAACATCATTTTCCCCTATTTATGCAAGCCGAACAGGTTCGCGGCTCTGTAATCTTCCCGGCTAGCCAGAGATGCCGAACTTACAGAAGTCAAAATGATCGGCATCGCCGACTAGTCTGCCGACTAATCAGCCATTTTCTTAGCAATTAGTCTACTAGTCGGCTAATTTGCAAATCCCATAGTCGGCCCAACTCTAGGATCCACCCTGAATGTCCCAAAATTTTGCGCCAAACTGTATATTATTATAATATTTATCTGTGATGTTGGTTATGATTTTAGCTAGATAATATAGCACCTACTTCTGTTGATATCGGCATATCACAGATATCATCATTAGCACGGCAATTAAGATAATATCTCCTTTGTTCAGTTTTCATTTTACTACTAAATGGCACACTGCTCTGGTTTTTTTTTATCATAATAAACTGTTGTTAAAAACACCACTTTGTAGACTATAAAATTAAAGATTATTAGAAAAACAAAATCCTCAACAGAGACCTTCCTTTTTTCTATTTCTGAAAAAATTATCATGATCATATCCATTGATACATACTGCTTCTAAGCCTTTGTTACTGAAAATGCATAGTCTACATTGTGGTGAACGCAGAAAAAAGTTTGGCGAGCATTAGGGCGTTTCTATACTACTCCCGAGCCGGTGTGGAATGCCGGAAGTCGCCTTCGGAAACATTAGTAAACTGGATGACCCTTTTTTAATTAACTGATAAATAATAGCCGTTCAGGAAACTTCATTATACAAGGTCCTACCTTTCTAATCCCAGTTACTGTACTAACAAAACCTGAAATGCCATACATTTAGTTTAGTAGTATCGAATTATTTTATCATCATAAATAGTGGAACATATTTTCTGGTTAAAGGAAAAGACATTGGTGTACCGTTACACAGTAGGAGCCTGATTGATAGATTGTACAAGTTATTAAAATACTGCACTTTTTAAAATTGAAGCTTAATTTTTTTTAAACACATTTATGTATCTTTAATACAGTCTATGCTTGATATTAATAACAGTTCGTAATTAATTTTAATTTATGTTATCTTTTGGGGGGAGGCTATTGCCCAGCAGTGGAATGATACAGGGTATAATTATAACAGTATTATGTATCTTAAATTAATATACTCATAATGTTTTGACTAGTATAAATTAAACAATATTATGCAAAAAAATCAAAATGGGCTAAATTGTTCTATACTGCTTGTGGTATAGCTAAGTAACCTTGATAACATTAGAGTCAATTGGATTAAAGATATTGATTGGTACATCTATTTAGTATTTAGAACTTGAGCACGGCTTATTGAATACTTATGGCTCAAGCTTTACAACGCAATTAATTTTCGTGATGATTTCATAACAGCAGGAATATCGATAGCACATCCAGTTGACTGTTGGGTCATTCCATGGAAGATGACACCTGACAAGTAAAAAGTAAACTTGCTATATTCAATTACTTGTTAGGCTCAAAGTATAGTATAAGCATCATAGCTGATGGAACAATATGAATTATCATTAATAAAACTCTCAATACATTTTTTTTTCTTAACTGAACATTGACACTCAAGCCACAATTATATGATGTTTATTTAAACGAAATTGGCAACTCTTTTTTGGCTATTTTGTTTTAAGCAATCATTCTAATGTGTAATATTAGTATACATACATTATTCATCTTGTGTTTGAAGCAGAAATAATCAATAAAAGTATAATATTTTTTAAATTATTGCTACCTGAAGTGATCAATGTCTTCTGTCCCACCCGTCCCATGAAAACATGCATTAGTTTAATTAAACCAAAAACTATAAAAGCTATCAATTAATTACTTTCCAGAAGAAACAATTAACCTTAAACCTAACCATTAAAATTACTTTTGACACCTAATTCAATTATGTAACCGAGTTATTAAGCTTTGAATTGCTGTCCCACCCGTCACTGGAAGGGTGTTAAAATTCATAAAAGTTAAATAAAACTTTTTTTAGTATATAATATACTAGAATCTGGATTTTGACTAGTTTGCAATATAAATAGCTTTTTATAAATTGAAACAACAATGTGTAAATGCTTTAATAATAACAAAAAAAAAATATCCTATTATTTACGATATTTTTCTAACTGTGCAGTGTCATTATTTTAATTTCTGTTTTAAGTTGCATGTTATGGATGAGAGACATAAGTCTTGTTAAAAAATGATTTATAGCCCCATAAAAGAGGACAACTAATACGAAAAACCAAGGTCGAAAGAGAAATTAAAGTGAACAAGGATGAATTACAAAAGATATTTAACTAGAGATCTGTGGACAGACAGAAATGGGCTAAAATGAAGGTCTTGATTTGAAAAGAATAGAATTTACAGTTAAAATAGCTTAGAAAAACTTCTATTCATTAGTTTTACAGATATGGTGTACCAAGTTATCAATAAGTTGGCTGCATACCATATGTTCCTAGAAAACCGCACAAATAACTTTGTCAAAAATCTTTGTACTGAAATAAATTATGATTTTTCCATTTCTTTGATAACTATTATATTCAAACAATATTATAATGACTGCACAAGACGAGCATTTGCTTTTTCCGATACACATTTGGCAGTTTATTCATTGAATTTCTTACTCGTCCCACCGGTCACAAATCCATGTCCCACCCGTCACAATTTTAAAGGCTCATAAAAAAATATAGACTTGCATTTTTACATATTTCTTTCGAAATATTAATAGCTACATTATTCAACTATCGTACTAATCCAAAATAAAGGCTGAAATTGGCCTAGTTGATCTGAATTTCATTGACAACCACATGTATCTAATGATGGTAGGGATTTTCGTGTACCACCCGTCACAGTTAGAAATCAGTGATTTTAACTACCTTAAAGGCAAAAACTTAGATTTTTAACTGCACTATCATATGAAACAGTTAACTGGGAATACTATCACACACTACATAATGTAATATATACTTTGGTAACGCCTAGAAATATAAAAGTGTATCAAAAAATGGGTCAAATGTCCCACCCGTCACTATGGAATGACCCTGTTACTAAATACAAAAGAAAATTTGATAGGTACTTATTATTGTTGTAAAAATTTATTATTTGCTTTCACTGCAACGCTTACATATTCAGACCTCAATAACCATTGGGCGTTGAATTGCTAGATGCTTTACACGTAATAATATAGTATTATGTAGTTGTTACATCAATAACTAGAATCCATCACGCGTCAATAAATACTATGAATATTTATAGAACCCTAACCACCTGAAATTGTACATAAGCGACGAGGAACGGGTGTAGTTAATAGAATTAACTTTTTGTTACAGTATCGACAAAATTCCCAAGGTGACCTCTCCGGTTCTTGTCATTCACGGAACCGAAGATGAGGTGATAGATTTTTCTCACGGATTAGCTATATATGAACGCTGTCCCCGTGCTGTCGAGCCGTTATGGGTTGAGGTATCAAAATAATATACTACGAATTATTGTTTAGAGACATCGATTCCATGTAGCGTATATATTATTATGAATCTTAATTTCAAATTTTCCAGGGGGCAGGACACAATGATGTTGAACTCTTCAACCAATATTTAGAGAGACTGAAACGCTTTGTTTCAGTAGAATTGCTCAACTGACAAAGACTGCCGGCCACGGGCCAGACAACTCAAGGTAAATATGCATGAATTCAGCAGTATACCTTTTCTGGTATTACAAACGGCAAGCTTACTTACTCTGTACAATGTGTACCTAAATCAGTATTTATGAAATGATTTAAAATGTATTTTTTTTTACCGTGTCCTAGTAGCACTTGCAAGAAAGTAAAATATTGATCAGTCATCTGTCTTGATCAGACCTATCACCTAACCCATCAAAACAGTACTTTCGCGCAAATCTTTATTGACTTGTTAATGTTTGTTGTCTTGTTAATGTGTATTGTTGTTTTGGCGATTATCTGATAAGATAAGATAAGATAAGCTTTATTTGCATAAACATGTGTGTGTACATACAAAACAACTGTTCTACTTGTGTAGAATAACCAGTTAACCACGTTCTGTTAGCAAAACCATTAAAAGTATATTGAATACATTTATCTTATTACATTCATGTATTCTAGGTGACGACCAAAATCCCGCATCCACACTGAGCTCCGGCACCTCTAGTTCAGCGACAGAAAGACTCCTCTAGCTAGCGGGGGCCGGGCCCAGCCGGGCCGGCCCCAACAAAAACTCTGCCAACGCTAATGACTCCGTGAGTCCACACAATTATAAGGAAAATAATAAAACAGACAATAACGAAACAGGCTCTGTCGACCTGAAACCCTCCGTCGCGCATAACATCAGTATAAACGTGACCGACACTGACTCGCCGACGTGCGTGCGAAGGAGAATACATTTGCGATCTCTTAGCGATGTGACTCCGGCTAGTCGCACACATACTCTACGCGCTCGCTCACATTCTGAGAGACCGCGAGCTTCGCCCGCGCCCTCACCGGCGCACGCGGCGCCGCCCTCGCCCGCCGTCGTGCTACCCGCGGCCGCGCCCGCCGTACTGCTGCCGCGCATCGTGCGCAGCGAGCGCTCGTCGCCCGACGCATCGTCGCTCGCATTGGACGATGCAACCGAATCCCGATTACGAAGCCGCGATCGTTCCGGCAGCGACGCTATTTCCGTCCTGGGAAATCCGTGGCGCAAAATGAGCGAAGTCGATTTGAACGCCGCCGGTAGCCGCGGCCGCACTGCCGGTCGAGGCGCGCTCGACCCCTGGGTGAGAAACCCTACTCTGCGTCCCGATAAATCCTGTGACCGACCTGCCTCCCGAGAAGAAGTGGGGCGCGCGGTGTCAGACTCTGAGCAAAAACGAGAGGTACCTGCTTTCAAACGAGGTAAGCTGGAGCGAAAATCGCCAGTGGTGTGCGAGACGTGCGGTAACGAAAGTTGCGAGTGCTGGCGAACCGGCTGGGCTCGGCAGGCGCGCGCTGCACGCTCGCTGGGCGCGCAGTGCACGTGCGACGCGCGCTCGCCGCGACCGTCGCCGGCTCGCCTGCGCCCTCGCGCACCACCGCGCGCGCTCTCTGACGATGAGGATCGTCCGCGACGCCTGTACAAGTCTGCCTCACAGAAGATAATATGTTCTTCGATCGATGGTGACCGAGTGAAGAAGCTTGCAGATCCTCTTTTGGAGACCACCTGCTAAGGTGGCAGACGACGGTAGTGCGACACGAGGACTCGGTCGTCGCCGTCGTCCTCTGGCGGTGATGAGGTATCGTTTTGTGTACGGTGTGTTGTCCGTTTTTGATGTATGAGTATTATTAGTGCGAATTTTGTATCCCTTTAGTGATTAAGATTTCAAAATTTATTATTGTACTGTATCATAATATTTGATAAAATATAAAAGTATGCTCGTGTTATGATATGATAAATATGAATGATTTAATATTGTATAATTATCTTTTACTTCGGGAGGTTGTGCGTAATTAGAAATTCTACATCACTTGAAAGTATTTTAAAAGAAAAATAGTTTTATTCTAGAACAGTACAGTAGTAGCATCCGGAAAAAAATATCTTCTAGTTCCTTCAGCATTATTTTGTATTGTACACCAAAAATTTAACGCACAATATCATAGTAGCTGTGTAGTTTCATATTGTTGTTTTGCATAGTTCAACTATCCATACATCTTCCAAAAAATGTAAATATTTTTAGGTATGAAGTAAAGTTATAGTTGTTATACCACAATCTGAACATATTGAAAAATTAAATCAATTTATTAGGCATTGATCAGTTTCTATCTATACATTCCACAAGTAAATAATTATATAATTCAACTTGGCTGAGTTATCAGTAGGTAATAGTCCTGTCATACAATTAAAAAGTCTGACCAAATCTACAGCTTAGATAGAGAACATAAACTTGAAACAGTATAGTTTTCGAGCATACGAGGTACATATTTTGCAAATTTATATCGTTATATATAATAAGACGTGCAAATTAAGCTACTGCTGATCTTCAATTGGAACAGTATACAGGAAGGGTTGACATATAAAAAAAAATGGTGTTATACAATTTTATGCCATTACTGCATTTGATAGGTACTAAATTAAGAATCTAGGTACTACTACAAAGATTACCGAATAGTTACTGACCCCCAGGTATATCTGTGTACTGACTGAACATAATAATATTAGTTTATGAAACTGTTGCATAATTGAATATAATATTAAAACATTTATCTACACTCATATTGTAAAGTTCTAATTATGAATTCAAAATAGTACTGTAATGGCAGACTTTATGCACATACAACTATAATAAAATTAAAAAGTTTTAATAATATACAGTTTTCTCAAAATAATGCTATAAAAGAAAAAAAAAACTATTATAGTACACTTCGAATCCACCAAGGAGATATCAATTAATTTTTTATAGCGGCTGCATATTTTCTATGGTGCGCATGCTCGGTGACTTAGGTCGCAGCGCCATTATTGTGTTTGATTTACCTATTTTATAATTTGTTAACATGATTATAGATTGAAACTGCACATAACCAGGTATTAAATAAAACACTCGTGTGATACTACATATTAAAAACCTCGCCTGCGGCTCGATTTTTAAACACACAAATGTTTTAATACCTAGTTATGTGCAGTGCTAAGTACACTACTCTGTCTATACTCATGCAATAGGTACCTAAATAACACATTAATATTGTAAATAAACAACTATAAACCTATAAATAAAAATGGCGCCGATACTCAGCAGCGCGCATGCGCCCTAGCCGCGCCAATAAAGACAATGTGCGGCTGCTATAAAAATTGAATTCAAAACTCCTTGGTGGAACCGAAATGTACTATCATAGAAAAAAAGTTATTTTATAGCATTGTTTTGTTATGGAAACTGTATCGTAATAAAACTTTTTAATTTCATTATAGTTGCAAGTGCAAATAAAATGGGATAAGGGCAGGAGAATGATGATGATGATAGAGTTGCATATGCATAAAGTCTGTCATTAAAGTACTATTTTTGAATTCATAATTAGAACTTTACAATTATGAGTGTAGATAAACTACTATAATAGTAAAGCATATGTCCAGCAGTGGATTTATATGGGTTGTGATGATAATAACCAGTGATCGGAAGAGGTGGTGCTAATTTACCTAAACTTCGAGGCACAGACAAAAAGTGGAGACCGTAAGGTCTGTTGTCGTAAGACAACATTTTTTCTGGGACAAACATTGTCCCACGTTTCGGGACATCACTTAAGTACATTAATAATCAATGTTAGGTATTTTATTAATACAGTTACCGAATTAAATTGAATTCAGGTTTTTATTTCCCAAAATTGACAAAAATTCAGGAGACACGTTTTTTCTCGTTTAAAAAAAATAGTAGACTTTCTCGTTATTTTAGATTTATATTTCTATTCGTTTTTATTAGCTTAGGATGTAGAAAATCTGATTAATACCTAATTAGCAATGGCGGCAAACGTGAATGGTGACTACCTACTTAATTTTTGTCGATTCTGGGAAACAAAAACCTGAATTGAATTTGTTTACTGTAATAATTGCATTAATTTAATTATTAATGTATTTAAGTGTTGTCCCGACCTGGGAAAATTAAGTATTGTCGACCTGGGACAATTATTGTCCCAGGTCGGGACATCAAAACAAAATTATTTTTGTCCCAGAAAAATTAATGTTGTCGTAAGCAAGTCTCCACTTTTTGTCTCTGTGCCTCGAAGTTTAGGTAAATTAGCACCACCTATTCCGATCACTGATAATAAAACAGATGGAAGCGTAAGTTCACGCTTATGTCGTCTCTGAATGTCAGCCTTAATATTTAGTAGGTACTCGCAAGTATTATTCAGCTATGCTTGAGCCTGAGACTTGAGAAGGTCTAGGTCTCCCGATAGAGATCAGTATATTGTCTGGGTTTATGTACCTACGTCATATGTTGTCTTTGAGCTCCAATGTCTCAAAAACGCGACACGGTTCAATTCACACCGAGATGGCAGCGGTCGGCAGCGAGCAGTTTCAGTGCCAAAAATTACGCAAAATTTTAAACTTTATCTTCAATACCAAAATACATAGTATCGCTTCAGGTGCACGAACGGGTCGCGCAGCCGCCTGGCGGCGGAGTTACTGCAAGATACCGGTCAAAGCAGCGGCGCCCTATTGCTAGCGGTGACGCGGGCGGCCGTCTCACCTCTGCCCTTCCTCACTGCATCGCTCGCGCGTGTAGCCCTGTACCAATTCGCAAAGGCTCTGGTGCGGCAGCGCGCGGCCGCCAGCCTTCGCTTAGTATCGTACCCTGCCGTGCCGCCCGCTGCCATCTCGGTGTGAATTGACCCTTAGGATACTAGTACTAGTAGATTCATTTGTATTGAAGTCCTCTGTCGATTTATTAAGGGTTGATTAGCGGCTTACCTATGCCTAGCTATGGTCCCTACATATGCCAGGCTTCATAGTAAAACTATAATAACCCTTTTGCTGATATCTGCCGTGTCAAATTAAAAATGAAATGTAGAAAAAAATTGTTCATTTGCAGTAATGGCGTAAATTAATTGGCCATTTTATGATACCCGTAATGTGGAAAAAGTGTGAATAATACATGTTACAGATACCTTGTTTATAATAATTATAAAAGCCCGAGTGTTAGGTAATAGGTACCTATTTAGACTCTATTACTTGCCATTTAAGTAGTTTCGCTACAGTGCAGTTCCGGTCAGTGCGGTCTGACCTTTTCCAGTCAAAATTTAATTTAAATAGGTTTGTTAGGCGGTGTGAAATACGATATCAAAGCACAGGCGCAAATATTTTTCTGCAATTCGGTTTTATGTGGGTACCTAAAGTTAAATAAAGATAATTAAGCATTTGAACGGTTACCTATCATACTTACCTGCCTACTGCCGAAATGCTTAAGTCGGAATATTCTTTTCCCGAAAACCATTCTCTTTTTACTGATTCACATTTTTTTCATTTGCCCCAAAACACAATTACCATAACTTATTTTAAAGGTAACATTTTTAATTGTCCTTGTTTATCCAATAACAAATGAGTTTAAATTATAACTAAAGGTTTTTCTGTGGTGACAAAAGTCAGATTATATTATTTTCGGTGTTTGTTTTTCCGTAGAAACAAATTTCCAAAATTGTACGGAATCTTCGGAAAATTATAGGTGTCGAATAATTTAATTAACTATATAACTGACGATATTTTCCCTTAGATATCGTCAGCTGACATCGGTTCAGTTTGATTAGGTACCTATACCAGTACCTATATTCAAATACAATTGTAAATTTTTGTGAATAAATGAAATGAAATGAAATAGTGTTTAAACTAGGTTTTTTTTTAATCATTATAAAATCTATTTAACATTAAATAAATACATACAGGGCGAAAATGCACCCGGGAAATGGTTATTTAAATCATAATGTATTTTTTTTTTATCTCAGATTGGCTGTGTTTGTATCAGCGTTAGTCTAACTTAAAATCATGAAAAACTATTTTAGTTTCAATTTTGTCTGATAAATAATAATATAATATTTATAATAAAAAACGTAAGTACTTAATTGTTACCTATCTAGTAATTTTAAAGCAAAAGTTTTTTGGTCTTTAAAAACTTCCAAAGAAAGGTATTGTTGTTGTTGTCTGAAGAAAAAGAAATGGTAGGTTAGTACCTATCTACTGATAGTTTGACATGTGTTTCTGGCAAATGATACTTCTGTTGTGTGTTTATGGAATAACAAAAATATGATAAGTTCTAACCTTTCTTGTCCATTTAAGGGGTTATTCTTCAATAACCCCTAGAAAGTTAAAAGTTGTTTTATAATGATGAGTAACTTCGTACTCATCATTATAAAACAACTTTTTAAACCTAAGGGCAAAACCGTGAAATCACAAAAAAAAATGCATTTCCATACTAATAATTCAATATTACCTACTCTACTAAATTTATGGAACAGCAGGTTATTTTTATTCGCGATTTCAGCGTTTGTCCCATTGTAAAAGTTGTTCAGAATGATGGGTGCAATAACCCCTTACATTGTAAAGGCATCGGGACTAGAGAGTTAGGACGTTGTAATAAAAAGAATTGGAACTTGAGAATTCTATCAACCGTTTTCGTTCATTTAACATTCGGACTAAAGAATTTCGAAAGTATGATAGGTTAGGTACCCATTGGAACAAGTCCTGTGCTATAAAAAACCAAAATTTGTGGAAAGAATATTCTTGATAAGATCGTCTAATGACTCTAATAAGTATAAAGGGGAAAGTAATCTCAAATATTTAATCAACAAAATATTTTTTTCATTAATTACTTAGAATTCAGTAACAGACAGTGACAATTAAAGTTTTATGGGCATGCTACAATCACGTCACCTGTGTGATACATTTTTTTAATCCACGAGCGTGTTTGAGTTATTTGAATTGAACCTTATATCAATGCGTATAAAAGTTACAACGTAGTTTAATTATGCAAGTTTATTGAGGACTCAGCGCAGTGCCGTCAGAGTTACATAGGTATCGACATTCAGTAGGTCGAGCACGAATGTTTTGACGTATCGTAACGATAACGTAAGCTAATTTAGATTAAAAAATACACGTTTAATCCATGACATTTTCATGAAACAAGTGTGTATCAAGCGTGTGTCAATTTTATGCAACATAGGTAGGTACACACTACGTGTATGTTGCATAAAATAGAATAATACAATAAATCGATGGCATTTTTATACTTAATCAAAATTTGCTTACGTTAACGTTACGATACGTCGAAACAGTCGTGCTCAGCCCTCTGATTGTATAAGTCAATAGATATCTATAGCGATTAGGGGTAATCCATAAAGTACGTCACACTAATTTGTGTGACCCTCCCTAGTGGACGGCACATATTTTGCAATTTAAATAAAACAAAAGTTCCTAAATTAGTTTTATTTCCATTTAAATTATTTTTTAATATGATTTTGAAATGTAACATCACGAAACTTAGGACCCATCCTACCCCTTGTCACATAATCTCACACTTCGTCGACCCCCTCCCCCCCTTAACGTGTGACGTACTTTATGGATGGCCCCTTACATAAAATGGAAAATTGTTTATTATTACCTAAAATTAATTTGTATTCATTTATTTCTGTAATTAATTTGTAAATGTTTATTATTATAGACAACAAGTACTTAATTCTTTTGTTTAAATTTGTGCTGGAATGGAAAAATCTGCAATAATTATGTGTAACATACTGACTGCGGCAGAATTATATAAGTACTTTGTTAGAATTTTACACTGAATCATAATGGATAATTTTCGTTTCCCTCCTTCAGTCTGACCGACTCCCAGCTATGTTATAGTGAAGTGAATCCTATAATAGTTCCTTTTCACAAAGTAAGTAGGGTATCTACTTACCTAAATTATTGTGATCTGATACATGAGCACCTATGTTACAATGCCAAACATTATAGAAATTGAATATCATTTTGTTATTATATAAGTAGAATTGATTATATTTCCACCTAAAATACACAATAGTACATACATCTTTAGGTAAAATTTGTTTGTTTGTATGTAGGGGGTAATATCTGGAACTACTGAACCGATTCAAAAAATGCTTTCACTAATAGAAAGCTACACTATCCCTGAGTGATATAAATGTATTTTATTTTTATTATAATAAAAAGCGTGGGTGAAATTGCGGGCAACATCTAGCAGATGGCACATTGCTGTTTCACCGTTTTAGTTAAAGCTTTTAAAATGTAACTGCCAATTTTACAAACGGATATTGTACGTAGAATGTACCTACTTTGAATAATTCGATAAAATTCACTCAAAACCCAAATGGGAACTAAGTAAGTTGAAATGGGCTCAATACTGAATATAACAAGAAAATTAATCAAATTATACCAGGCTCTCCACGTATGATTTTAATGACAACCGGCTGCCTACTTCCGCGACAATACTATAACGTCTGTTTCGTGACTCAATGAATTAATTACATTGTGTGTGTACCAAAAAGTAACTATCTATATTATAACTTGAAATAAAATATGACACACCTAGCAAATGTTCTTAATTATGTACATAGGTACCTACTTATTTCAGTGCCATTACTTCGACTTAATTTTGTTTTTCTAATTAATTTAATAAACAGTTAAAGTGCGAAGCTTAGGATAGTCAGCGTGAGATATATTGAAACAACTAAGGTGTCCACATAGATCGAAACATCTCGGTTACCCATGTACCTACGCATGTAGGTACCCAAAGTGTTTAATAGGTATAAAGAGGTCCGACTTTAATAGTGGAGATCCTTTTAAGTGGTTATAGTAATCATCAATAAGACTAACTTTTACTACGGGAACAAACATGAAATGGCGAAAAAAACTGCTGTTTCTGCTTTTTAGTCGAATAATATTGAATTATTATTTATAAGGAAGAGCTGATTTTTCTTTTGCGATTTCATGTTTGTTCCCATATTAAAAGTTGTTCATAATGATGAGTACTATACCCTCCTTCAATGATTCCCTCGTTCTACCGATCACCTGTATATTATACACACTTGATCAAGGTAGATCTGCCAAATTGGGTTGAGTGGTCTTTGGGTGGCGGAGATATTCAAATATTCAAGGAATGATAATTTATTTTAAAATAATTTTATTTTCTGGAATAATAATGCAGAAAAATAATTTGAATGTATTTCGTATCGAGCACCTTGGTACTGACTGTTCTGATACAGTAAACGTTTGTTATTAATTTGATAATGGCAGTCCTATACCGAGTTAGCGTGGGTTATGATGATATACTCCGGTTGTTATGTTACCCGTGATACTACGTTGCACCAGTAGCAGCAACTCTCGTTTTACTGAACGCGATTTTGGGATAGTAATTCAATGGAACAAGAATATTTCCCATGGCACTATTTTAGTGCCACTCAGTATGTAGAACCCCGGGTGATAAAACGATTTCCTCTTTATGTGCTCATCAACCAATAAGAATAAGAAGTAGGTAGGTACGTACTTATTTATATCATGTACATGGAATCGAGTTGTTAATTTGGTCTCGACAGCTATTTTATGATACCTAATTGATAATATACGAATGTTATCTCTAAATTGTAAAATAAGACGTAAATTACTTTTTAATAAACTAATTAAATTGCACATATCTAAAATATTTTGTTTATTATTTAGGTATAGAATATTGTTTCATTTGCCCAATTATAAGGACATCATTTACACTTTTGCAAAAGCAGAGCGATGGAAAACTGGGTAGGTACCTACAGACGTCTTGGCTGGCCTCCCTAGCATCCTATACTATTTCTGTTTCATAAGCCTAGTGTAAATATGTCATTTGTAATTGTATTGGGCTCTGACATTATAGGTATAGTACTCGCAAATCTTTATGAACCCTGAACTGAGCTCTGAACTCACTCACTCTCTCTCTCTCCCTCTCCCTCTAGCACCTATAATAAGCGTACTATTATAGGTGCTAGAGGAAGAGAGTTCGAGGGCTCATAAAGATTTGCGCGAACTATATATAGTAAGCGAACACTCAAAATCCAGATATGTTAGAGCTTATGAATTGGCTACCTACCTAAATACGGGTTTAACAAATTGTGATAAAAACATCACGCTATTTCTAAAGGAATAGATCAGGTTTTTGTCATTACGAAGGATTTTTTGACCTCTTCGCCTACTAACTAAACTACCTAGATAGCAGTCAAAGCTAGGACCGCCAATGGCTCAGTTCAGTAATTCATTTTTCTGCTGCATAGGACTGCGCGCGTTCCAGTGTACGCGAGGTGAAATGATCTACAACCAGCCACGTCGAGCCCGTATTCGCACGACTAAGAGTTCACTGGAACGCTCAATCCGTACATGGCTTTAGGTTTTTAGTTCAAGTCAAGTTAATACCCTATATAGCAAGGAATATAACTACCTATATAGTTTGTGTACCAGACCTCTAATAATCTGTTTTAATTTATTTCTGCATTTCACTTTCAAATACCTACCTAGGTAATTTAAAAAAAAAACCTATTTGCAATGTATGTATGACCATGAAATTTATATTATCCATAAACATACACTCGTAACTATATGCAAATGATATCTATTTATTGAGAATTAACATAAAAATTGATAAAATTACAGCAATTTAAACTTAGATATTGATTGGTTGTCGCGGCCACTCCAATTGGAGCGGCTGCGACAACCAATCAATAATTTAAGAATTTTAAGTTATTTTTTGTACCAAATAATAGACATCGATGAAATAACCCCACTTTACGGTACGTGAATTTAGATTTTCTTTAGATCGATAGAGATAGCTATTCAAATAAAGTAGGTACCTAGTTAAATGAGGGCCAAGCGCTGGCACGCGAGGCGCCCTGAAGCCGCCACTGGGCACTGGATATCGCCTATTTAGTCACTAAATTTTAGTGCGAAGTATGGAGCTGCTGCTTATTTTTCACTAAAGAATACAAGTTCGCGGAAAATATTTATTTTGATGGCCCGGTACCGGGTCGCAACCCGGCAAATGGGAAACGCTGACCTATTGTATGAAACTGCACTTCGCTAGGAATACCTAGCGAAGTGCAGTTTCACACGAGTGTTTTAATAAAAACACTCGTGTGATACTATTAAAAACATCGCCTGCCGCTTGGTTTTTAAACAAACTTTATTAATTAACGCTAGCATTAATAATATTAATATGTATGTCGGCCTGTGTTGTCCAACTGCAGGGCAAAGGCCTCCCTCTCCTTTTTCCACTCACTTCTGGTTTTTGCTAGTACGGACCAGTTTTTTCGGTAGGAGTCAAGCTCGTCCCGCCATCTTCTCCTCGGTCTGCCGCGATGCCGTTTAATATTTACTGGGATCCATTCAGTTGTTCTTTTGGCCCATAGCTCGTCAGACATGCGACAGACATGTCCAGCCCACTTGAGCTTGGCAGCTTTTTGGGTAACGTCTGTGATCTTAGTTTTAGAGCGCAGTATTGTGTTCCTTACACGGTCTGTAAGTCGAATTCCTAAAATATTGCGCTCCATGGCTCGCTGGCAAACCTCGAGCGTGGACCTCTGCTGAAGAGTCAAAGACCAAGTTTGAGTACTTACCGTATGTAAGTATGGGGAGAATGCACATTAACGCTAGCATTAGAAGAAAAAAAAAACAGTATCATTTTGTTCTATTATATATCTAAATCTATTTATTATCTGAAGTTACAAATGGAATGATTATTCAGTGTTATATATTTGATCTCCTTCTTGGATATTCCGAAGTTTTATGTGTTAAATGCTCTAAGTTTTCTACTTGGTACTTATTATTTATTACATAACAAAATAGGTAACATAGGTATACAAGCTAGTTATCTACTTGGCTTGGTGTTCTTGACCTTTCTAATCGAATTCTGCATAAGTGTAGGTACCTACTTAGAGATAAATAGGTGCATACACGGTGCATAATATAAATTAATCTCAACTAAACTGCAATATAATTTTTTATAGGTACCAATAGGTATTGTTTCGAATTATACAGGTGGCGCAAAATTTTGGCACATTAAGGTTCCTTTTTCTTTTCGGATTACGTTCATACGGAGCTATATTTTTTAGGGGTCATCCATAAAGTACGTTACACTAAACGGTAACTACGGTACGGTACACTAATTTCGTGATTTTTTGTCCGCTCCCCCGTCCTTGTCACAGTTGATCACATTTGTGAGACGTCCCTAGTGTGACGTCACATAGCTATTTGCAATTTTACATCTAGAAATTATTAAATTAAAACAGCAGTCCCGAAATTAGTTTTATTTCCATTTAAATTATTTTTTAATATGATTTTGAAATGTGACGTCACGAAACTTAGGAAACCCCACCCCTTGTCACAAAATATCACACTTAGTCGACCCCCTCCCCTTAACGTGTTACGTACTTTATGCATGGTCCCTTATAGAAAATGTATGGGAAATAGGTTTCTGTATTTTTCTCAAATTAGGTAAGTAAGATTTCTATAGTTGTTCGGAGGAAACATGGAAATAGAGTCGATTGAGCCCACAATTTTTTTGAGAAAAGTCAATTTACTCGCTAACTACCTTTTTTCAAAAAAACTATTATCAGCAATGACATTTTACAAATAGACGCGTTGCCCACGCTCTATATTCGCAAGATAAATGCCCTGCACCGACTGAGAGAATGAGCATGCAGCAGCTAATGCCACGTAACCACAGTATATATACCTACATACAGTAACTCAGCTAAGACGTTTTTGTGACATCGACAAGCGGAGCGCTAGGGATGTCACTAATATTTTTGGAAAATGGTTTTTATTTTATTTAGTTACATTTACCTACTGCAAACATAAATTAATACTAGTATTGGCCCAGGGCTTCGCTCGTAAGTACGTAAGTAGTACGAGTATGTAAACTATATGACGATATTTAAACAGGAATTAAAAACATGTGATGATTCTTAAAAAAAAGATGGGAATGGATATTTTTTCATAATTGCGATTTGTTCCTGAGGCCCAATTCTCGTAATTAAAAATGTTCAAAATATAGTTCGGATCTCATTCCGATCTACCAATGTCATAAATGTCACAAATGGTATTCTCCTACCCTAACAAACAACGTCAAACGTGACATTATATTGTAATGAGATCGAAAGTTGATAAGGCAAATCGGTATTCTGCTAACATTTTGAACTGACACAGATAATAAAATTGACACTCTCGTCTATACACAAACGTCAAAAATGAGATTGAAATGAGTTTGTAAGAAGATTGAATCCAAATCATACTGGAATCGGACTGAACTTTAAGAGGAGTAGAATACATGACTTTTTGTCAATTCATAATATAATCTCAGTTCGGTCAACTTTCAGTCATATTATAAATTAATTACGAGAATTGGGCTTCTGGTAAAATATCCTAAGCGTTAAAGTATTCTTCAGAAACACGATAATTCAGTGCCGGTTCATCGGCATCGGAATCATCTCGGAAAATCAAACGAAGCAATTTGGACCAGCTGAAAAAGATAATGTCATAACTATCAACTATCCCACTTTACTCGGACCCTCAGATATCGATTTTGAAAGCAATTGGTCCAGTAACTAAAAATATCAAAAAGGCGGCAACTTTTTAAAATTCTGACTATAAATAAGTATTCAGAGGTCATAGGGACTCTCAGATATCGATTTTGAAAGCAATTGGTCCAGTAACTAAAAAGATAAAAAACGCGGCAATTTTTTTTAATTCTGACTTTAAATAAGGATTTAGAGGCCATATGGACTCTCAGATATCGATTTTGAAAGCAATTGGTCCAGTAACTAAGAAGGTCCAAATTGGCGGCCATTTTTTAAATTCCGACTTTATATATGGATTTAGAGAATATACGAACTCTCAGATATCGATTTTGTATATAATCGGTCCAGTAATAAAAAAGATCAAAATGGCCGCCATTTTTTTTATTTCTGACCATAATTACGATTTCAGAGAAGACACGCATTTTCAAAGCAATCGGTCAATATTGACAACAAATTCGTAGAGAAATAGTTGAACATTCATTATACCTTTCGATATCAGCGGGAAATTTAAAAAAGCTAACTGCTGATTTTATATTAGGGAGTTCAAGCAGCCGTAAACACTACAATATAGTCCTGTCAATATAATTAATATCGCAAATTATGGGAGCAACACAAATCGTGACCGACTTTGTCTCGAAGTAACACCGACTGACAACCTTTGAATATTTCGCTGTTACCTTACCGAACCTAACCGAGAAATCCCTGTAGAGCACACGTCTCTGTGTGTGTTTGAATTCGGAACGTAAGTACGTAGCTTACCAACTGTTTACTATATATTTAAACTGTGACGTAACTAAACGTCTATATTCATCTTTTTCTAACAACCGACATGGCGTATGGTGGCTTTCATTTTCTTTCCCGTTCTTCGCGCACTGTATAATTATATGTACTGCTATGTAGCTATAGTAAAGTTTACGCCATTTTGTAGTGCATTAATTTTAGTGTATGGCCTGTCTATTTGTGTCATTGATTATCAGGGTATTTAATATCTTCAAAATTCACCTAGATTCCTAAGACCAGAGGGTCGAGCACGAATGTTTTGACGTATAGTAACGTAAACGTAAGCAAATTTTGATTATAAAATACGATGAATCTATCGCATTTTTGTTCAATTTTATGCAACAAACACACTTGTTTCATGAAAACGTAAAAATATTGCATGTATTTCCAAAAAAAAATTCATAGGTTTAACGTGTATTTTTGGTTCAAAATTTGCTTACGTTTACTTTACCATACGTCAAAACATTCGTGCTCGGCCCACTGAACTCTCTAACTTTATCGGAAAACATAGTCACTCTTACTGCCCCAAAATTTTGCACTACCCTGTATTTTTAATTTTAATATTATCCCAACCCAAATTTTGTCACAGATTTCCATAAAAAAACATTGCTGATTATAATTTATTACAGCTTTGTTTTAATAAACTGTGTCACCATTTCTGCTACTCTTTCTGATGATTTAAAAACAAATGCATGGTCAATATGTACCTGTATCATTTGGATTTTTGGCTGATGTTTTTGCATGTCTTCCATGTATGAAACTGGAACCCAGTTATCTGTATCACTATATATCACGTTAATTAAATGCTTATTTTTGTCTATTACTTCAATATTTAATCTTTTAACAGTATCCATTTCATCATAAGCTAAAAACAATACTTTTTCCCCAACTGTTGGATTCAAAAATTTGAATATGCATTTTGAGTAATGTAAAGGCAAATAGTTTAATTTTATATAGACTTTTACTAGGAAAGCCCTTATTGAAACTGGTAGTAAATATGCTAATAGAAATAGAAATATAAATAATTTATGGAAGTTTCTAATAAAGGTGTTTAAAAATCTTCCATTTTTGGTTTTAGCCATTTCTTGTAATGTTGGGAATAATAAATGAACAGAGGAAAGTCTCATAGATAGATTTTCATTATCTTCCAATAATTGTAATATTAACCAAGCTCCAATAGAATGGCCAATTAAATGTAATTTGCTTTGCTTATCTATATAATTATTGATGAGTTCTAGCTTATGCTGTAGTTGACCTTCAAGATTAAACAGATGCTCTTGGCCTCTTAGAACATTTGACTGTTCATCTGGAACAATTTCATGACCTGCATGCCCTGTAAATATAAACAAAATAACCATTATTCTTTTATGATTTTGTAGCTTATTTATTACCACAGCAGGGTTATTGTAGGTATAGATAAGTAATAAAAGAGTGTCATCAACAACAATGCATAGGTTCAAGTTAAAGGTAAAATGGAAATAAAACAGCAGTTGAATTTTCTCTTCCAATCTAATATGCAGCGGAGTACAGCTAGTTGCTTTGTGTGAAACACTATTTTATTATTTTTCATCTAAAGGTAAATTGGTGTAAGGTACATCATTTACCTAGGTACTGAAAATAGTGATTTGTCTAGCACCTATTCAAATGGCTATTGACAGTACCGAACTATGTGTTTCAGTACCTGTCCAGTCTCTAAGGAAGACTTGGCTGCAAATATAAAACATGACACTAAAACACTTCTCTAAAGTAATTTGAGCGTTTTTAAATTGATTGTTATTCAAATCAGCCTATCATTACAGATCACTGAAGAGTTACTGTCACAGTTGACTTCTGGATATCAGCCTCTCCCAATTAAAACCACAACATCAAGTCCTATTTATACCTAGATCCAAGTTAAATACTGTTACTAATGACAAATCAGCACAATGTATTGTCTATCTTATAATTCTCAAAAACAGGTGGGACTATAGGGTTAAAGCTCAGAACTATATATACCTACTTACTATGTAAATGGATAGACACCCCTAAGATGACCCACTGACCACACTTTTTTGCCTCGATTTAATTGATCTAAGCTTGATTTTTTTATTGGTTTTTTCAACTAGAAATGTAGAATTACAGATGTATATCATGCTGACTTACCTATAACACACAAAGGTAATCCAGTGGCTTTATATAATTCAGCAGCAAATTCTGTGTAAAAACATGTTATGCCTGGATTTCCAGTAATGCAAATTATCACATCTTGTCCCTCACAATTAAAAGGATTACCGCATGTTATAACATGAGTTTGCACATTGTTAAGTGTTAATAATTCATTCTTCATTTTCAGTCGTGGTATATTTGAAACGTTCTTCTTCAGCTCTACAACACGTTTCTCCTTCACTGATATTCTATTGTTCTAAATTATGCGCATATCTAGTACACGTAAATGACTAGGTAGTTCACTTATCATTTCAAGGCTCAAGTATATCTTCCAATAACAATCAACGTTTCTTCATCCTTTACTCACCGTACATTAGCTACAAATCTTATCTGGCCAAGATAGGCACATGATTACTTTACTCTTTGATAGGCACAAAGCGATTCTTTAGCGACTATTGTGATAAAGGGTTAGGACTAGGAACCAGGCACTAGGATGTAGTGTCGTAAGTCCTACCGCTACTCATTAATTGAAAGCACAGATTAATATATTTGTACATTGAAAGTCGGCGGTTCTATATTTTTATAGGTACCTACTCTGGCTGGCTGACTGTTCGAAATTAAATTGTTTATTCATAGAGAGTAGACAACGACAATTCAAAAAATGACAGTCCAACAAACTACATTGCGCGGTATGCTTTTAAAACCACTACGCCCTACAATTTGAGCAAAGCAATGAACACTGTTGTAGTGTCAAACTTGAGTCGATTCCGATTACGAGCGTGCATCGTGATTAAGTAGGTCAGTGTTTGGGGTAGGTAGGTACCTATAACTATACATACCATTAAATAATCTAAGTACCATTACTAATCAGGGTTGCCAAACGTACGAGGTTCCTCGTATAAATACAAGATTTGTGGTCTGCTGTACGAGGTACGAGGACACAATGAGCCTCGTAGTCGAGATTTTTGATATACGACATTTTATAATGGGTTTTCACTGTTTTGCCTACAATGGGTGTACTAAATTAAATTTAGACACGCTTGTCCACTGCCCAGTCTGTCTTGAATATAGTCATTATCTGTTTGAGAAAACAAAGTCCGGCCGGACGACCTTTTTTAAGGTTCCGTACCCAAGGGTTAAACGGGACCCTATTACTGAGACTCTGCTGTCCGTCCGTCAGTCCGTCTGTCACCAGGCTGTATCTCATGAACCGTGATAGTAAGACAGTTCAAACTTTTACAGATGATGTATTTCTGTTGGCGCTTTAACAACAAATACTGCAAAACAGAATAAAATAAATATATAAGGGGGCAATACAAGAAACATGTTTTTTTTTTAAGTATGATAATGGTACGGAACCCTTCGTGCGTGAGTCCGACTCGCACAGGGCCGGTATTTTTTTTTTAGACGATCACGTTCATTTCATGTCTTATTTTGGCATTTTATAAGCTTAAGGGGAATGTACGAGGTTGCAAAGCCAAATTACGAGATTTTTTGCGAGGAAAAAAGTTCTACAGTTGCCAGTTGGCAACCCTGTTACTAATCTGTGATATCCATAGACATATTCAACTTAATTATTGTCTATGGTGATAACACTGACCTACACTGACTGACGAATAAACGAACGTCATACTTATATTTGGGTTGTGTTTGGTTGTATTTCACTCATGTTATTAACCTAAGGTTTTATATTCAGCGGTAAGACTACAAAATCTAAGCATACCTATATCGAAAAGAGAATTTACTTCAAGTTGCAATGTCTGGAGAAAAGAAAAAAGCACTGTTCATCTGCCTCGGTAAACTTCATAGTACCTAGTGGTTTCATCATAAACGTTTACCACTAGTAATATTAAGTTTATGGGTTTCATACTCTTTGTTTCATATTATCCGCTTCATTTGACTTGTTGCCTTGCGACTAGTAGTCGTTTAGCCTGTCCAAGTATATATTGTAGTCTTTGGTTTAGCCGTGATTGGTAGTGACTAGTGGATTATATTCTAAAATTGAACAACACAAACAACACTACCAAAGCCAAACTCAGAACAAAACCCACGAAAAATAAAATAACTTTACGGTAATATGTCTATGCTTTACGGTGAAGAAAATTCTGACTCCCAATATAATTTTCGACTTAATGTTGTTGCAGGCAATATTTGTCGATCACCAATAGCAGAAGGAGTATTTCAAAAAACAGTTAATGATATGCACATAGGTGATCAATGGGAAATTGACAGTGCAGCTATAGGAGGCTGGCATGTAGGTAATCCACCAGACTGGAGAGCCTTAGACACTATGAAAAACCATGATGTCCCTTACAATAATCATGCAAGACAGGTAGTGTAGAAAATATATTTAATGTAAACAGTTATTGTGCATCAAATAGAGGCTGTATGTAATACAGAATCTAGGCCACATCATTGATTACATCAGGTAAGATGGTAGCCAAATGCAGAACCTGGAAAAAGTAAATACTAGAAATATGTTTAATCATTATGTACTAAACTTTTATGCCATTTATATGCAGTAAAATGTAGTCGAAGGATTCCATTTAATCATCCAAATATTATATTTTAGAAGCTACTCTTTTCAAGATATTTGAACCACTTCTTTTATTTCCAGATCATTTCAGAAGATTTTAATCATTATGATTTCATATTTGGAATGGATGAGGCAAACATGAAGGATCTTAATAAAAGAGCCCCAAAAGGCAGTAAAGCCAAACTCTTACTCTTTGGAGACTTCGATCCTCAGGGTGTAAAAATTATAAGAGACCCATATTATGTATGATCATTAAATATTGTTGAAAATTTGATAACAATAGTGGTAGTTTAATATTGATGTTTTGCTTTTAAAAACCAATTAATTTAATTAATTGGTTAATTAATTAAATTTTAATCTGTTGTAATTTTTTACAGGATAGCGACTCAAAAGGTTTTGAAAAGTGTTACCAGCAGTCACTAAGGTGCTCCAAAGGATTTTTGGAGAATATACCAAAGTAAAAAAGATTTAATAAAAAAAAAAAGTAGGACTGATATATTATATTGTTTGTTTATTAATTTTGCTCGGCTTAAGTTAAATTGCCGATAATCTTCCTTAAGAATTGAGTAATCAAATGCATTAAAAATAATCAAATCTGATTTATTAAAACTAAAATATTTTTATACCTACCTAAACAGTAGGTATTTAATAATAAAAATATAAGTAATGCAATGCATCACTGACTCCTTACTATACTACAAATATGTTCAATCCATGGCTTTTCATAAAATACTCATGTAGGGTCTCATATATAGGGTATATGAGGAATAATGATCATAATGAGGCACTAAACAAGTTGTGAGGAATGTATAATTAGATTGAAGATCTTTTAATGTAAGAAAATTAAAAAACCATAACAATGTTTTTTCATTTGTTGCTGGTTCAAGACATTGAAAACAAAATGTGTCTTTCTTGGTTAAATATCCTTTCAATAGTACCGTTTCACTGGTTTTAAATCTTCGAGGCTTTATGTGCGCTATTTCTTTACCAGTTGAATGTGAAAAGTTAGACTCTATGCTCTTTTTGTTCGATAATTCTTTATTAATTCTCTTCTGTTCTTCAATATATTCAAATCGATTATCATTTTGATAGGCAGGAACAAGGGGAATTTCAATGTAATCGCCTGAAAGCGAAATGTAGGCATATAAAAATTTCTATGGTATTTAGAAAACAGTTGACTTAAAAATGTACCTAAGAACAAGAAGTTTCACTAGGTACTTACTTGGCAATTCATCATCACTGTCGAGTATATCTTCTAAATTAACACACTTTTTTGCTAATTTCTTCATAATTAATGTTAGACTTTCACGAATACAATAGAATCGGTGATAATGGAGAACTGCGCAAGCGCCACCAAACTATACAAACAAACGAAGTTTTAAGTTTAATTTACTAGTACATCATACACACAACGGTACAGCTAAACCTAGTGATTACATACTCTTTGGGTACAGCTAACCGTTCTTCAAGAAGGTTCTTCGAGATCGAGAAGGTACGTTTAACTATGATTTGCGTATTCAGTATTTGGTACCTACTAGATACATATCATAGAAATATTAAATAGGGTTCCCCTACAAATAAAGTGAGTTAAATAAAATAGTACTCTGTGGAGTATGGACTGACCCTGTGGTCCGAAACGCGATTTCGGTCTCCACTCTCCACGGTGCTGACGTCTTTAATTAATCGTTGGTCCGACACAAAAGTGCGCTGTCAGCGTGATAATGAATCGGACCTCTTTTTTGTTACAACACAACACACAGAAACACACACAGAACCACACACGCACCACAAGCCATTCACCCGAATTCCCTCACTTATTACGGCGGATGACGCTCGACGACGCATTATCGTCCGGGTGATCACACTAAACCGTTCAGCGGGTCTACCGCGTAACTCTGGTGAATATCAATTTTTCGATTTTTTGACGTTTCCAAGCCATATATGGACTTCGTCGTACCGTGTAACTATTCGATATTCATATAATGAATCGAACCCAGAATCGAACGACAAAGTGTACGATTTCCCAAGATTTCCCTATATAATTGACACTTATTTGACATTAGACGGTACCGCGTAAGAAAAAAAAAAAAAAATAAGTGGACTTGAGCCCAGAATGTAATGTCAAATGAAGTCGGTAGCGAAAGAGCTTCGGACATCGGTAAAATTTGCCTTATTTTTAGCTTTCCCCAACAAAATATTGCTTTTTTAAGTTTATTTTGTGTAATTAACTTGTAAATATTCACTGTAATTCCTTGCCTTCGTGTTTTTTTGTCTGTTTTTAGAATTTCGAGTGCGGGATAGCGGGATCGATCTTATGTTTTGCAACTTTTGTTCCTAACGTATTTATGACGTTGTGTGAAGTTAAAACTACCAAAAGAATCACTGCAGTGCATCCAGAAATCGAGGTATGTATCAATTGAATCAAAGTGATTATGACATTCTAAATATCATTGTCAATGAAAGTGTTGTGTGTTATAATTATGACTGTGTGATAAATAATAAACTATTTCTTAAAATAACTCTAAAATCCCAAGTCCAATAAGGTGGCCAGTGCTGCATATCTATGTAAATGTTCAATGGAGCACCTGGAGCACCCACATAGAATTTGCGAATGCTGACATTTATGTTTTTTACAGATTTTGGCAGCATTGCAGTTGTATGGCAGTGGTGGCTGTCAAAGCCCTAAATATTTCACAGGCAAAAATGTCTGAGTGTCTAATGGAAGTCACGGCAGCCTTGAATTCTGAACATATTTTGCCAAAATATATCCATTTTCCAGTATCTCAGGCAGAACAAAATGAAATATCAATGAAGTAAGTTTAATAATAAATACTAATTATTAGTTGTGATGATAATAAACACCTTTATTCTGCTCAGCACAATATAAGGCTTGTAAAGAGGAATAATAGTCTAGATAGGTACATAGTATATGAAATTAATTTTATTTTATACTCATGGAGAAGTTTGGAATTCCTGGGCTTTTGGGGTGTGTTGATGGTACACATTGTGCTATCATTTGCCTTAGAGACAATGAAGAGATATACTTCAATAGAAATTATTACCATTCACTTAATGTCATGGTGGTATGTAAAAACTAAACAAGTCTTATATAACTTTAATTCTTGTATAAGAGACATTGCTTATAAAATATTTTTGTTTTTTAGGTTTGTGATGCAGATCTACGCATATTGCATGTTGATCCATCCTTCGGTGGTGTGAGCCATGCTGTCACTCCAGTCCTGTAAAGTGACACATGCAGTATCTAGTAGGACAGATCTTCTGGTTTTTGGGTAAATTATGTTTTTAATTATGCAATTACTGTTAGTTCTTACTCATCAGTGTAACAAATTCAGCAGTGAGATTATGCAATATGATTATGATGAATGAGTTTGTCTGTGTAAGACTAAAGATAAATCCAGAATTATGATATGTGAAGAGAAAACTTTGTACACAAAGGTGTACAACGTTTTGTAAAGACAAGCATATTGTGCGCACGGAGGAGTGTGAGATTTGTCACAGTGAAAGTTTATATTGAGAAGGAGTGCAGAAAGCTAATTTAATGAATTACGATCGAATTTCCTTCATTGAGTGACCATTAGTATAATTAATTACACTAAAAAGTGTTTTTTTCATATGTATAAACATTATTAAGTAATGTGACATTGCAGGTGACCCTGGATATGCACAGCGTCCATGGATGATGACACCAATCCTGAGTGCAACCCACAACTCACCGCCAGAATACTATACTAGCCGACATACTAGTACTCAGAATGTGGTGGAACGTTGCTTTGGAGTTCTAAAAACGGGCTTTCCCTGCCTCTCATGCATTATGAGCCTATAAAAGCTGCAAAAATGGTAAATGCTTTTGTAGTTCTACACAATATAAATGATCACCGCATTGCCATTGATGTGGAAGCTATCAACTTGGATGGCCAACGTCAGCCTCCAAGAGACATGGACCGTGGACCAATCGACGAGGGAAGAGCTGCTTTGGTCGGCAGGCTGTGGAGGAATCGAGGTTGTCTTCATTAGTTATAAAATAGTTTTAAGTAGTACTATTGTTCCATAACAGAAATGTAATTAATTTGAACTATTAAAAAACTTGTGATAAAGTACCTAATTTGTAATTAATTTATGCACCTTGTATTCTTTATATCAAGTTAAGTATCATATAAAGGGGCAATGCAGTTTACTGGATTACCAATTTACCACTGCAATTTCAATAGGTACCCATTGTTTTATTTTATAATATTTTTTAATATTATTTATGCTGAGTCCTAGTTAAGACGCATGACGCCTACAAAGTCTAATAGTTGATTAATTTGCACATGTGAGTAGCGGGATTTATAGATCTCAGTGAATCATAATATTTAAAGCTTTAATAATTATCTGTCTATTTTCTTTGAAGAAATTGTGTGCGTGCTGCTAGCTCGCGTGTATATTTACTATCACAGACTACTTAGAGATACTACGTATTTTACTATGTTATACAGACGGCCAAGCACCAACGTAATACGATATATTACACGAACTTATATAATATTCTCGTGTTATTTTATTGAAACAACGCCATCTATAAGATATCGATTGAATTTATTAGAATCCAATAGATATCTTATGGATGGCGTTGTACCATAAAAAAACTATGTAAGTCTAAATCACATGCTTATGCTATGCAACTCGGGATGCTTCATAAATAAATACTATCCTATTGAAACCGAATTGGAATCACGCATACCTCTTTTTAGTGTTATATTTAATAAATTATGATACGAAATATCCCTACTGGATAGTACCCTATCGATAGATGGCGTTGATTTCAATTTTTTTTTTATTGAAACACGTACCATAAAAAATACTATTTGAGCAATGTCCTTTGCATGAATCTCAATACAACATTTACATGAAGAAGAACGAGGGTATATTAATTAAAGTCTCATGGCTGTTAAGTATGACTTGTTTATTTGGAACAAGTAAGGATTTAAAACATTTCGTCACCAATAAACAATTTCAAAATACATGATCATGACTTACTAAATTATCAGCTTAATTACAATTTTATATTAATTGAACTAGCTTGAAGAAAATCGTTATTAACATGATTTCTTCGGGGTAATAATGTTTTGTGATTTTTGATTTAAACATTTACATAAAGTATTACTTGTATATTAATTTGTTACAGCGGAAGATTTTCGTCATCACAAAAACCATATGAATAACAAAATAAATGTATGTCTGCAAAAATATCAACTATGGTAATGTAAATAATATTTCAAAATACCCTTCTATTTATTAAAAATATAATCGAATAGGTGCATGAAAAATTAGTGGCAAGATGACATGTAAGGATGTAATCAATTAATAATAATCGCAAAACGCATCGTAGACCGCACTACGCGGCCTATACAACATTTCTCTCATTTCTCTGCAGCATTTCCTCCATATCCATCTCGAAACTGGCACGGGTTCAACTGTTAAAGAAAATAATATTGTTATCAATACATGTAATTAGGTGTCTTTCTTTCGAAGATGTGAGGTTTCTGCCGACCTGGGAATCGAACCCGCGCGTCGCGCTTATGATCACTAGACCAATGAGGTAATTTTATCAAAATATAGATTACTAGCATCCGCCCACGGCTAAACCCGCGTGATATCTTTATAATTATAGCCTATGTTACTCAGTGTTATTATAGGATTCTGCTGGTGAAAGAACTTTGAAAACCGCTCCAGTAGTTTTTGAGTTTATCCATTACAAACAAACAATCAAATATTATCTCTTTGTAATAATAATATTATTATACTATATAAAGATAAAGATAAAAGATATTTAATTTTGCAAACATGGGTACAATAACATGGTGGTATACATAAAATAAATCAGGATCAGCCATATTTTACCTGTTGGCATGCAAAAAATTAGGGTAAATTTTAATTTATGACATTCCACTAAACATTAAACATAGATACAATTAAAGAAATTGAATAGTGCATAGTATAGACTTATTTATAAAGGTTCGTAATGGGGCTGATTGCACAAGTTGTGCACAATTTTCATAGCTATCTTCACCTTAGGGAGGTTCTGTCCTCGCGGGACATGAATATATTATTATTATGAATAAAAAAATCTAAACTCACTCTGCAGACCTTTAGGGCTTGGGGGCCGTAGGAGGTGGTGGCGGAGTGTCACCACCATAGTCAGTCCATTTGGCAACAATCATGGCAGAGAATCATGATAAAATATTGTGAAAACATCCAAAGCACACCACATACAGTACAAATGACATGATATTAAAATGTTGGTTAATAAGTTACTTACGTCTCTCCACTGTGCGCCTGACTTAGTAGTCCCCACACCAACAGCATTTAGCTGGGCCGCCAACGCATCCCACCGAGAATTGACGCGTTGTCTATCGTGTGGTCCGGCATTGACCAAACGAACAACCGCCAAGTCAGCATATCCATCTGCTGTGTAGAGACTGTGAACTCTGTTAGCCAGCATGCTGAAATATAAATTACATTAGTCGAAACGTACAGTACGTGTATGTAGGCGAAAACACTTCCGTCCTAAATTCCGTTTTATGTAGTCTATCCTTCAGAGAGGTAAGAAATTAAGTTTTGTCTGTTCTACGGTAAAGGTAACCTACAATGTGGGGCGAGCGAAGCGACCTTAGGAGTTCAGAGTACCCCGACTAGAGCCCTTTAGGTTCGAAGTATATGACATCGCGGAGGACTCGTGCCACCTTGCACATCCTTTGCTGCACTCTGACCGAAAAAAGCCACTATTTCACTTTGCTGCATCATGTTCCACTGTTAACTAAATCATGTTACGATTGCCCCGTAACTATATCTCACTAATTTGCAATGGTCGAACATTAATTACGAGAACAACATACTTACTTTATGAAGTTCTTGTATTTCTTCTATAAAATATAAAGATTTAATAATCTTCAACCTTCTTCAACGGAATTTTCAGTTTTCATTGTATAAAAAAGCACAAACCATAGAGTATCTAACCACTACGTTACCACAGACTAGGCAAATGCCAAACATCGTTTGCGTCTAGTTATTAATTTTCATTATTTTTTATATTTTAATATGCATGTTTTAAAATGTAAATAATACAAAAACAGTCGGTCAATCTTTATTTAACTCAAAAAAGTGTAAAGTCAATTTAATAAGCAGAAATGGCACGATTAAAATAACTTCAAAAACATTTCAACGTCTCGAAACGAAACGAAAATAACGTTCACTTTGGCCGTTCACCGCGAACTGTATAATCTGTGCCGCGAACCCCAGTTTCGGAAAATTTTTTACGCGGTACCGGTATGTTCATATTCTTTTAATCGTATGAACTTCACCAAAAGTGTTGTTGTTCATATCCACCAGAGTTACGCGGTAGACCCGCAGTTATTTGAGCGAGCGTCGTTGGACGATCGCTCAGGTCACTCCGTGAAATAGTAGGGTGAAAGCATAGAGATAATATATAGTACCTACTATTTCTATGGGTGAAAGTCGCACTCGGTCGCACTGCTATCAACCGACCAATGACTGTAGTCATAGGATACAGCAGCAGATAATTTGAGGTCGTTCGATTGGTCACTCGCGTAACGTAACGTAACGCAGCTATGGATCGTTCAATTATTCCCGATGAGTGAGCGACATTCGCACGAGTGACTTTCATCCGAAAATTGAATTACTGAACGTAGCCATTTAATCTCTTGTGGCGTCAAATTACCTTCATTGCTTACTGGGGGTGTGTTCAGTTATTACGCCGGACGACGCTCGACGACGCGGGCGATCACACTAAGCCGTTCAGTTATTTGAGCGAGCGTCGTCGGACGATCGCTCTGGTCACTCCGTGAAATAGTAGGGTGAAAGTCGCACTGCTAACAACCGACCAATGACTGTAGTCATAGGATACAGCAGTAGATAATTTGAGATCGTTCGATTGGTCCGGATTGGTCACTCGCGTAGCGCAGTTGTGGATCGTTCAATTATTCCCGATGAGCGAGCGACATTCGCCCGAGTGACTTTCGCACCGAAAACTGAATTACCTACTGAACGTAGCCAGTGGCAATTTTCTAGATTTTTTTCATATCACAATCCCACAAAATGTCTAATGGGGCAAATGTCAATTTGACTTTCGGCTCACAGGGATTTTACCACAGATGTCTGTTGATTTCACGCAGGAGCAAAGGCTCTGTAAGTCCAATATGGCGCAGCCAATGACGTAAGAAGCCTCTCTGGCGCAGCACACGCCTTCTGTCGTTAGCGCGCTCACGCCGATTCGGACCGCAAGGTGAGATACAGTCACAGACTATTAAGAGATTTCCATGATTTCATATATAAAAAGTACTCTGTGCGACTGTGGATAAAATACAGCGTCAGGGGCGTAGACGGGGTTTCTCCGTCTACGGTCAGGGGGTTACCATGACCCAGAGTTGCCAGTGCGCTCTAGTCAAAAGTCAGGATGTGCCTGAGAAAAGGAAAATCACAGAGTATATTTAGGAAAGGACATTGCTACGGTTGGCCCCGTCGTCTACAAAGATGAACAATATACTATTATTAATTTCATTTTATGCGGACAGTACTTGAATCATTTTTCATTTTAAAAAGTAATCAACTCAATAATGACGTTATCGGAAATTATAGTATCGTCCATATTGTTTTTGTTTGCCGATAGCGTAGTACAATTAAGCTACAATTAAGTCAATGAAACAAAATTCGAATATATAAAAATAAGCTATTGTTTTTTTTAATTTCAAAATTATTTTGATCGTTTATACAACATAAAAACAACATGAACATAACCCAAACATTTTATAAGTAGGTATACCCAAAGAGTATGTAATCACTACGTTTAGGTATACCGAGATAAACATACGTCCTTTTCATGGACAGACAAAGGCACTAATCTATACTGCCAAGACTTGTTTTGTATTTTCTTTCGTTAATTTAATTTCATTAAATTATTTGTTTTTGTCAACAAATTAACATTAATTTATGTAATTAACAGAACATTAACATAAATACACAAATATTCCGTTTATTATATTTTTAATAGTATGTTTTACGGCTTCCTCAGTGCGTCTCATTCGATCTGCGCGCGCATTCTTCCACCTGCGCGCGCATACTTCATCCTGCGCGCGCATAGCTAACTCATCCAATCACAAACGAAGAAATACGCAAAATAGGATTTTAACTATTTATTTTTTCCTCGCAAGTGTGTTGAAAAACGTCGTATGAAATGCGTGAGCATTGGTCATTACATTCTTGGCTCCATTACGCTCCATCCCTTGCTTTCGGTTCGGGCTGCAATCTAGCCTCGAGTACCTATAATGACTAACTTAGCTCAATTGTATTTTATTCAAAGAGATTTGTGTAGTTTAATTTAATGTCTTTGATTTTATTGTACTATTGTATGGACTATAGATGTTTGTTCCGGGTCTGGCTGGGTGTGCTGCCCAAGTCTGTTGTAATCACGAGAGCATTCTGCCACGAGTGAGGGTTTGGCGCCCGGACAAGTGTAGACTCATATATAATTAGGCATCTAACATTTTCCTCGCTTTAGTGAGATGAAAAGTTGTGTTTCGCATGGCTGCAAAAATATTTGCGTGATTGACCCTATCGATTGGTGCCATAAAAGTATAGAATGCTATTTTTTCGGATTATAGTCGGTTCAATTCCCGGGTGTGGCAAGCGTATTTTCAAAAATCTACACAGGCAGTTTTGTTTCTTTTTAAAAATAAAGGAATGTTTCCTTTGAGTAAATTTTGCTATCTTCAGTATTTAGAGTACTTTTCCAAATTAGATCCTGTATATTATGATACATATTCTATACCAGTGCTCCTCGGCTAAAGCATCTAATGGTGAAAAGTGTGACAGTTTATTTATGTACAGACAGGTACAGACTCTGTTGGTTTTTATCAGTGTCCAGAGGTGAAAGCCTGTGAATGGCCTACAATTTTGTACTGTGTTAGCTGTAAGTTTTCCGAAAAATATAAAATAAAATATAAACAACATTTTTTGAACAAATAATTTATTCTTAACACTTTAGTCTGAGGTACTGTACTTTACAATTCCTAACTCTCCATTTTCATTAAATTCTAACGTTTTCAATCGTCGTTTGCGATATCGATGTGCGCTGAGCTTATCTAATGCATAGTCGGCAATTTCTAATAGAGGTTTTTTTAAATATCCAGGAATCTTGTGCACAGGTCCCCAGGTTATACGATACAAGAAACTGTGCGTTAGTCCATCTGGAAATTGCTTCACTAAATCTTTCCATCGTATGTCGGTCCAGACTTCATAAGATGATGACTTAAGTCTGAAAATATTATAATACAATCATAAAATTAAAAAAGTACCACTAGTTGTAAGTTTATGATACATACTCATAAACTTACAACTAGTGGTAAAGACGAACACAGTGTGCGTGCGAGTGAGAAACCGATCTGAGGGGTTACTACGAACTCTTACAGCAGGGCCGAAATTGAACTGCCCAGACATTTCCAGTATGAGCTGACCACGCACTGTATAGGCTTTTCGTACAATAAAAGGTCAGCTTATTCTAGAAATTTCTGGGCAGTTCAATTTCTGCTCTGCTATAAGAACTCATAGTAAGCCCGCTGTACGAGGAAGAGACACAATAAAATGTTCGTAGGACCGATTTGAAACAATGCCGTATCCATTAGTCTCGCCCACGCCTACGTATTCCAATCTATGGTCTCGCCTGTGTATTATTTTATGATTTTCTTCACAATCGTTCTGTATTTTATCGGATAATCAAAAAGGTGTCGTGTACTCTGTTAGACTGCAATTCAAATCAAATCTTTATTGCTGAACACAGGTACAATTTGGTACATTGCAAGATGTTGGGTGAATGCGCAGTTCACTATGTTCTACCCAGTTTAGGCATGCAACATTAAATGGGGTACACAATTATAAAATATTAATTACAATTATTTAAGATGTCACAACCATTCGTCACAACAATCAATTTATTTAAATCGGACTTATTAAGTATTCACCAGAATGTCAAAAAATAAAAGAATAATAACTAACTAATTATATATTACTATCTGTCAAGTACTCATTTGTAGTATAGTAGGTACCTATCACCTATGTCTTATTTATTATCAGATCTTCATCTATAATTTTTTTTTTAAATATATCTATATGGTTGCTCTCCAATATTGATTTTGGCAATTTATTATATATCTTAGGTGCCATTCCTAAGATTTTTTAATTAAGTATTGATTTATTATGCTGTCTGAAGCGTATTTTATTTCTGTGACATGTGCTGTTTAGGGTCTCAAACAAATTAAAATTGTTTCTAATGAATAGAGCTACCTCATTTATGCAGTGTAGCTTACAACAATAATGCAATTATGGAGACCTTTTACAGGTAAAAAATACCGACAATACAATACTACTTTCAGAGTGCATAATTTCATAGAAAATATTCCTAAAATTATTTAGTAATACGCATCATGCAGTAAGCCCCCTATTTTCTAAATAATTTAAATAAAAAGATCTAAAAGATATTAAAATATTATTACAAAACTATAGAACACGCTTTAGTCATGCAAACTGAACGTGTATGCAAAATTTCAGCTCAATCGGAAACCGGGAAGTGAGTGAAATTTAACTTCCAAGATTTTCTTACATAGTTAGTTACAGGTGAAGTTAATAAAAGCATGATTATAAAGTAAGTAGTAAAAGTAATCTGTATAATCCTGTAATCTTCACTTTTGTTTAGATTCATATTCGCGGCTTAACCTTAACCTACTGTGACAGAGAACATGACGTGTGTTTTGATTTCTATTTTATTACTTTTTTTATTTTTTCAAACAAAGAGCTAGTTTTATTAACTTAATCGTATGCTTGGTCGTTAGTCTGCAGATTATCAAGTTAATGTGAGATTATTGAAAAAAAAAACAATATAACGGGCTCAATCAGACAATCTGCAGATTAACAAGATAATCTGCACTCTAACTGATGTATGCTCATTAGCGGTGACATAATATACATATAGGTTTACCTACGTACATCATGATAGTTACAGTCTACTCTTACCCGTCAAAAGCTACCTTTGTTTTTTTTAAATGAATGCTGCTGGCATCTCCTCACCTGATGGTCAGTGATGATGCTGCCGAGGATGGAACACGCAAGCTCAAATAATGCCTATTCACTCTCGGCTTGAAGACTTGGGAGAAGACTCCCAAGTCTTCAATAAGAATTATATGAATCGGGGAACACGGACGGCATCGAAGCAGTGAACTTTCGCGCTCATGACTTGTCGATTTTAAGTAGATAAGGGGAGTAGGGGCAGATTGATAAGATTTTTTTGCGAGTCGAGAGTAAGTACCTACCATAATGGATAAAAATTGGAAAATAAGTAATTTAGATGTATTTAGTAGGTACCCACTAATCTAAGTTACATAATAGGTAGGTAATATAATTTTAATTATGAAAGATAAACTGGTAATACTTGTTTTTTTTTTTAAGTTAGGTTTTGTATCAAACTGCCCCATGAACAGGGTACATTAACCCTAAGTGATAATAATGCGAATCCGACCAAAGTCACAAGTATTATTATTACTCAATAGCCCTTATATTCTGGGACTATTAAATTTGGTCGGATTCGCGATATTATCACTTTGATCGCAATTCAGACCGCAGGGTAAAACATGCCTGAGGCACATTAATACTTATTAGGGGCAGATTAATACGATTTTTTTGCAAGCCAAAAAATCTACCAAGATGGGTAAAAATTGGAGTAAAAACTATTTAGATTAATTGTATACAAAAGTTACATTTTCCCTAATAATATAAAGCTCATTAAAATTAAATTTAGCTATATATTTTTTTTTATTTGATGCATGCCCTGCATTGGGGACATTGATTCATTCTACATCATGCTAAACATCCTTAAAAATAACTCAAAATAACTAAGATTTTATAGTTTTCAGTATTAGTTATTCATACACAATCACATCATACAAAAACGCCACGGTAACCATAATTAGGTTTTTAAAACAAAATTATGTTCAAATCTAAGGACTTTGAAGTTTTAAACTATCAAAAAACAATATTTCCAAAAGAAACACGAGGATTTAGTATCTATCAGTATTAATCAACACAGTCTTTGGTTAAACAAAAACAAACAAAATAATCAACAAATTTTCTACAGGACGGGGTAGATTGATATGCACCAATGTGCCCCCAATGTCGCTGCATCAATCTGCCCTATAAACTAGTTTAAACACATAATTTTAAATATGTTAACAACACATTGAAACTATCTTGTATCAAACTGTGAAACATATTTACTTACCTCATACACGAAATTCGATAGGTTTAGATAACAATTTCTCAAAAATCATTACAATGTTATGCAATTAGAAAATTTGTGAACTAGGTATTAAAAAATGGTTCCTAAGTTGGCTTTACCGTGGTCGCGGGACTTATCTCATTACCGTGACCCCGGAACGTAAAGGGCTATCGAAGGAACACCGTGGATTTTAGTCAGACAAGTCTGACAGTCCCTCCCGCCCTGCCCGGGGTGGGAGGACTCAATTGATGATTTTACCACGCAAAAAAAAAAAAAAAAACAAAAAAAAAATTGTCAGTCAATAGTAGGTTTCACTGGGAAAGATTTGTTACTGTAATATTACAAAAACTTATCATAATAAAAAATTCACAGAAAACTTACTTCTTAAATACTTGTTTTCTCAACTTGTTCAGTTTTAAATTTTTTTTGACAAATAATTGTACATGTAGACTCGAATACCAAAAGCTTTGTAGATAAATATAACTATGTTCAAATTTCCTTTCAAGCTTCAACCAAACAGATTTATCTATTTTCTTGTACTTTAATTCTTCAAAAGTCAATTTTGTATACTTTAGTAGTAGCTTCAAAAGCCTACTTGCTAATGGTATGGTCCATTTTATCTTCTTTTTTTCTGGTTTCCCTGTAAATGAGCATTAGGTACTGAGTATTACCATGTGCTATATTATGTTTAGTTTTCTTTATAATCACAGATACACTATCATAGGCACTTTGTCAATCTACTGCTGACCACACACCACAATTTTTTAATTACTCACTAGAAAAAAAACTAGGGCATGCTTGCCTCATCATTTGTCACGTTTTTTCACATCATGGGACCAATTATGAAATTGATATAATTATAAAAAAAATTGCTATTCCATACAAAAGTGGATACCTAACCAGGTCAAAATTTATGAAGCAGTTGTTTTTTTATCGCAATTTCAGTCTTGGTACCATAATAAAAGTTATATAGAATGATGAGCAGAGCATGCCCTTAAATTTTTTCTGGTAATTAAATGATAGGGGTGTATAGCAATAACTTCTGTATCTTTCTTACTTTTAATGTGAATGAGAAAAGTTTATGATACACCTGCTGGGCATAAACCAACTTCCTATCTTATTAAATAATAATGAAAACATACCATTAAACATTTGTTGTAATCTTTTGTATATTCCTCTAGGTTCTCTACATAAAACCATTGATAATAATGTAACTGCATGGTTGGGATGGTGCATGAAACACACTTGCATGATTTTTTCTTCATACTCAGAGTAGGCACCTTTGACAGCACCTCCAAAATAGGTCATAATGTGCCGAAATACTTGATATATTGTCCTCTCTAAGCCACGGGCTAAATAAGCAACAACAAAACGTCTTGCCAGTTCTTCGGGTGTGTTTGGCAATCTGCTTTTATCTTTATTTTTCCATCGTGCCAAACATACTGGCTTATCTGGTACATCATAAAGCTGGTCAATAAATTTTTTTTACTTAAATAAACAGTGACTCAAAATAAGAACATAAAACATTTTTCATGCATGTTGAAGAAAACTCAGATTTACCTAATGTGACAATCTCATTACTATGTTATAATAAATGTTTGCTTTCAATCAACACAGTTTTCTCATATTGTGTTAAATAAACATAATAACAACTATTCCTTTCACTATAAAATATGAAAGTGTGCATTACCTGTATAAATTCATACCAGTTGTTTTGTATTTTATCATTTTCAGCTTTGCATATGGTGTCTGTGCGATATGGTTCGACATGTTTTTCATTTCCTGAGTCTTTGAGTGGCCGTGAAAGAGAATTTGACTGCTGATACCAAGGTTGATACCATGTTATTGTTTCACCATTTAATCTCTCCACCAACAACTAAAACAGAATCTTTTATAAATTTAAGGTAATTTAATATAGGTAGTCTAAATATGAATATCCTGGCTACGTTAGCAATCAAGCAATAAATCTCTTAGCTAAGATGGACTTTCCATCAAACCTGTTTGAAGAAATCAGGTTTCCCAACACAAGAGGATTGACATTATTATGAACTTACCAAGAATTACTCCATTAATATCACCCATCGAAAGAAGAGTAGTAGACTTTATTTAATCTAAGTAGGTACTAAATAAACCAATACAAAAAATTAAGCTTTTTTGTAGTTACCTCCATGAAAAAATAATCTTCTTCTTTGATTTCTTCCATACACATGAGTATTTTATCCATACACGAAGGATCATTTATATCATCAATGTCCTTCAGTATATGTCTTAGGTCCATGTGTCTTTTTCTGTTTAATAATCCTTCATCTTCTAATTCCATGTTTTGCTCCAACTCCATAACTGGAAGTAACTCGTCTTTTATTTCCATTTTTGTAAATTTAAAATTTCATGAACTGCTTTCATACATTTTAGGGTTAGTTGAATTGTACTTGTACACAGAATCACAGAATCACAGAAGCACAACTAAACATTGAGTTGGTTGTCGTAGTAGTTGTATTATTTCGATCGATGAAGCACCCACACAGACTACTTAAAGATACTACCCCACTACCGCTTTCGATATGATTATGTACTTTACTCTTTCGGTTTACATTTTACAAAGAGCGAAAATTGGTTTCTCCGTCCACGGCGAAAATCAAACAAACCAAAGAGTTTTTTTTTTTGGTTTCTTTCAAACCCAAAGAGTATGAAATCACTACAAACCTCTACAATCGGAATCGATTCAATTTTGACAGTCCAACAAACTACATTGCGCGATATGCTTTTAAAACCACTACGCCTACAATTTGAGCAACGCAATGAATACTTTTGTAGTGTCAAAATTGAGTCGATTACGAGCGTGCATCGTGATTAGCCGTGCGGTCCGAATCACACCAAAAGGTGACCAAAAGTGATACACACCAAAAGTCCACAACTGCGTTGCGCGAGTGACCAATCCGGACCAATCGAACGATCTCAAATTATCTGCTGCTGTATCCTATGACTACAGTCATTGGTCGGTTGATACCAGTGCGACCGAGTGCGACTTTCACCCTACTATTTCACGGAGTGGCCAGAGCGATCGTCCGACGACGCTCGCTCAAATAACTGAACGGTTTAGTGTGATCGCCCGCGTCGTCGAGGGTCGTCCGGCGTAATAACTAATAACTGAACACACCCAGTGATTTCACCTACGGATTTCACGCAGGAGTAAAGGCTCTGTAAGTCCAATATGGCGCAGGTAATGACGTCATTCATTACGTTACGCCTTCTGTCGTTAGCGCGCTCACGCTGATTCGGACCGCAACTTTGAGCGATATTATCACTTTTGGCGTGATAAGGACCGCAGGGTATGGTCAAAATGCGAAATCGGATGCGGAATGCGGATCGGCAAGAACCGTATAGACACACTTATAGATAGAACCCTACCGCGTAACTAAAATTGTATGAACATCGACATCGGTATTAAACTTCAATACGATAGTGAGAGCCTAAACTTTGAGCTAACTTGTAAAAAAATTACCTATCATATAGTTGGGACACTTATCTTCATGATCGGTAAAAAAAATACAAGTTAGCTCAAAGTTTAGGCTCTCATGATCGTATTGAAGTTTAATACCGATGTCGATGTTCATACAATTTTAGTTACGCGGTAGACCCCCCGTTAGCATCCTAGTAGTCTGTGATAGAACCGGATCGGTCATCCATCGGTAGAGTTCAGACTTAGTTCAGAGTTCAGTGTTGCTGTGTTGCGACCCTCTGATTTTGATTTTCCCCGGACTCCTCGTGATATTCCCCTAAATTAGTGGCACTATACCACTGAAGCGACGTTACTTCCAATGGGGTAAAAAACTGCCTTTTGCTCACTTCAGATGTCGCTACTGTCGGTTGTTCCAGAAATTTGACAGATAGCTGTCAACTTTCATACTATTTTTATAAACAATCGAATTGTTATAAGAATAATTAATAAAATGACGCTTTGAGCAGCCGTTGGTTGCAAAAATCCGGGAGTCCATAATATTCCCTAAATAAGCCAAAAGAAGAAAACTATGGGAAAAGGCCCTTCGAAAGAAAAATTCGAAGACTAGTAATAAGTAGAGGTTAAGTGCTATCCATTTTAAACCTGAGGAATATTTGGGGAGAAATTCTTACACTAGTTTTATAAAACAAACATTCATCATCATTTCAATGCTCCCTTTTTATTTTAGGCACCGCTATCAACGTATTACAGTGTATATTTTTATTATTTTATAACTATACTTCTATACTCGTACAGAAATCTTCCTTTGGGCGGTACTTGACACCTGAAACAACATGTATGTCGAATTTAATCCAAAATATAGCCAATCCACAAGGAAAGATGAAAAAGTCATAATTAAATAGCATTCTTACCTTTCTGCAAACTGTTGAATGTGGCGTTAAGACAGCGTTGGGAGATTTGTGCTGGCATTTACATCCCTGAACTTATGCAGTGCCGGAATGTTGACAGTCTCATCCTCAAGCACGTCTTCAACACCAATGAGATTATTTCGATCGTAGGCCTCTAACCTCCAACGAAAAAATAGGGCTTTACAAAAAGAACACAATATAACCTCCAAACTTGTTTATATATTTATATCTATTTACCGTGCCATTTTTGCTGCTTTTTTAGCAATGCCAGAGGCATTCCTCTTTATTAGCTCGTCTTTTAATTGTATTACACTCCACGTAGAATACATTTTACTAGTATAATATGGTTCTAAGTAGGACACCAAACAACAACAAAAAACAATATGGCGGTTCTCAGGAACAACCGATAGTGGCGCCATCTGCGATGAGCTTTCAGTTTTTAACCTCATTGTTTGTGGCACTGACTGTAGTGTAGTCATAGAAATAATAAGTGGGGCTTCCCTAGATGATATTAATTAAAATATTATATTTCTGTGTAGCTTAATGAATAAAATTATTTCTACAATAATAATTGCAATTTGTTAATATTAAAAGTTCTTTCATATCTATTTTGTTATATTTTGTATCTAGCGTGTTTTTTCAAAACCACTTGTTCTAGCGTTTTTTTCAAATTCAGCGCGTTTTCCGCTTTCCTAAATTCCTAACTGTCTATTGGCAACACTGCAATCTTCATAGCTACCTACGCTTCATAGCATAGCGTAGAGTTCATACTGTAGAGGTGGTCTGTAACAGGTAAATTTAGAATACCTGTTTCAACTGTTCCAGTTCCAGGGAAATAACAGTTCCAAAATCCTGTTCCAAAAGAACAGCCTGTTACATTGGAACCAAAGACTCTTTGATTGCAACAGATTTTTATTATAGTACCTACCTACCTAGTTTCATTGAGTAAATATTTTCCCCAGTTAAAGCATTTTCATAAAATTTTCACCAAATATAGTGGTAGATTTGTAATAAACAAAGCTAAAGTAAATAAATGAAAAGAATACAATAAATTAACATAATACAAAAATTTGCGATAACCTCTGTTATCTCTGTTGTGTCTGTTATGTTACTATATAAAATAACTCTTTATTTTATATAGTATGGGTATATTTGGGTACTTAGTATGTATTTTATAAACCTATTCTGTTCATAATTTTTGCCATGGCCTACATAATTGAAAATATTGGGAACATAAATCCCCAATGTTTTACCCACTTTTTTATTTTCCCCCGAACTTTCTTTTTTTAAATTTTTTATACCGATTTTTATTACATTATAAAATTTATGGCTTACGCATTTTTTTGTTCAACGGTAAGTGCTTATTTTTTGTGTGCATCCGAATAGGTTATCAACAATGACCAAATTGGTTTCCTAACGTCACTGGTTAACAATAGTCACAGGCCGTCACAGGCAGAGAACAGATGTTATCTCTTTCTATTACAATAAGTCAGAAGAGAAAAGAGCTTGTTCCAAACTGTTCCAGGTCATTTACGTTTGTATCTCTTTCTAACAAAGTAAAAATCCTTAAGCTAGATAGAGAAGAGCTTGTTATGTTACACAGATACACACACCAGTTACAGCAATGTCGGCACGTTGTAGGTTTCGCCTGTTCCACACGTACCCAGTGCCGGATTAAGCCAGCGCGGGGCCTGTAGCAAATTCTATCAAGGGGCCCTTAGACTGTTTTAGGTTAGATACTTATCGAGTTTATGGCATTGAATAAAACAAAACTGTTACGAACAAACTTTTCTTGATTTAATTTGGGCATATTTACAAATAATGCTGTTGATATCGACTTCTCGGAGTAAATCATGTTCAATATTCATTAAAGTGAGGTGATTATGACGTTGTTGGCTCATCGTGTTCCTCAATTCATTTTTAACACGTTTTAATGTTGAGAAAGTTCGTTCACCACTGCAGTTGGTGACCATGAGAGACAAATAAATGCGCAAAGCAATTTCAACGTTCGGGAAACAAGATTGTAAAGAATTATTTATCAACAGCTTGTAAACCTGCAAGTAGACAACTTCATATCGATCTTCGCATCTGACAGTCCTAGTAGCAACTAAATCGGACTATATATTTTAAGAGATAACTGAATACTTAAAAAATTCGGTTGCACCGCTATATTATGTAAGAAAATAATACTCAACACAATTACGAAACCACTTTTCTCAAGAATGGTTCATATCGAAAGTAATATTATTATCATCCAAACGTAAATATCGATCATTCCTTATAGATTGGTAGTCAATATAACCCTTTTCAAATCGGTCGGGTTATTACGACTAGCACGGAGAAAATATTAGGGAATTACCCGTTTTGTTTAGCAGTATTGCCAACTTGCGTGTAGTGCGGTGCGAAACATGATTTTTTGTATGACCAGCAGATAGAAAAATAAAATTATAGTAATGATCATTTTGATGCAAATATTTTCTTCTTAGTAATTTTGACTAAATCTAATTTTTACCCCTATTTCACCCCTTTCTGGGATGAATTTCCAAAAACGCAGAATCACGTGTTTCTTTATTTCTAACCAAAAGCCTAAATCTCAATTTTCACGTTTCTAACTTCAAAAACAATTTTTACCCCTATTTCGCCCCTTTAGGGGATGAATTTCCAAAAACGCGGTAACACGTGTATCTTTATTTGTAACCAAAAGCCTAAATCTCAATTTTCACGTTTCTCACTTCAAAAACAATTTTCACCCCTATTTCGCCCCTTTAGGGGATGAATTTCCAAAAACGCGGTAACACGTGTATCTTTATTTGTAACCAAAAGCCTAAATCTCAATTTTCACGTTTCTCACTTCAAAAACAATTTTCACCCCTATTTCGCCCCTTTAGGGGATGAATTTCCAATAACGAGGTAACACATGTTTCTTTATTTCTAACCAAAAGTCGAAACACCAATTCTCACGTTTCTTACTTCAAAAACAATCCCAATATCACGTTTTACACTTCAAAAACAATTTTCACCCCTATTTCGCCCCTTTAGGGGATGAATTTCCAAAAACGCAGAATCACGTGTTTCTGTATTTGTAACCAAAAGCCTAAAACCCAATTTTCATCTTTCTCACTTCAAAAATTAAGGGACTCCCATACAAACTTTCACCCCTTTAGGGACTGAATTTTAAAAAATCCCTTCTTATTGCTTGCAATAAGAAAACAATATATACAAAAGGGACCTACTCTCCAAATTTCGTGACTCTAGCTTCAGTAGTTTTGGCTGTGCGTTGATGATAAGTCAGTCAGTCAGTCAGTCAATCAGGACTTCTCTCTTTATAATATTACTATGATAGGTAGGTATCTGAGAACATGCAATATTTTTGAAAATTATTTCTGATAAATACGTAGTTAGCTAATTAATTAATTAGTTCTGTGAAAGTGTATGAGCAATTTAAGTATCTATCTAACACGGAGAAAATATTAGGGAATTCCCCGTTTTGTTTAGCAGTATTGCCAACTTGCGTGTAGTGCGGTGCGAAACATGATTTTTGGTATGACCAGCAGATAGAAAAATAAAATTATAGTTGATCATTTTGATGCAAACATTTTCTTCTTAGTAATTTTGACTAAATCGAATATATAAATACCTAATACTTTTCTATGGTCAGAAAACGTTGGTGCGCGGGGCCCCCAAATGCGCGGGGCCCGCAGCATTTGCTACTCTTGCTTCGTGGCTAATCCGGCACTGCACGTACCTACAAGTTGTAGGTACGTGTGGAACAGGCGAAACAGCGAAACAGGCAGGAACAGTTTTTTCTGTTTTGAGATATCTGTTCCATGTTCCATGTTTTAGAAACCTGTTTTTTTAAACTGTTTCGATAAATACGCCTCACTCCTAGTTCATAGTCTATTTCACAGATGAAAATCTCAAGACAGATTATCCAAAATTCCTAAGCATAGACCACAGGGGTTTATCTTAGAACATTTTATTTCGTCGTTCGTCTCTATGGCTCAATTAAAGCTTTTGACAGCTACCTCAACCCCCCCGACTCATACTTCACCCTTTTGATGCCAGTACGATTTATGACGTCACAAAAGTCTATGGAACGATCGTGACGTCAGTTTAACGTCATTCTGCCCGCCTACCCCTGCGGTCCGAATTGCGATAAAAGTGCTAATATCGCGAATCCGACCAAATTTAATAGTCACAAAATATAAGGGCTATTGAGGAATAATAATGCTTGTGGCTTTGGTCGGGTTCGCGATAATATTACTTAAACTTTTAGCGCAATTCGGACCGCAGGGTACGACGCCGTCAACCGCCATTGCAGTTCAAAGTGTATAAATAATTATAGCTTTTTATGCATTACTCTCAATTTATGTAATATTCCTTGCAAAGCCGCAAATTTGTACAATATATGCTGTGTTGTGGGTTGTGAGCTTGTTGTGAGAGAAGACGAAAGGACGTCGCGTTTTTCAAAATACCAAAATCAGAGACGGGACTCCTGGATCAAACTTTGTACATCAAGTTGGAACATTACGGAATTTGAGTCTCCAAGATCTTGAAAGGTACCTACTTCGTGCGTGCAGAACATTTTGACGAGAAAAGTTTTACAGTGTGCTATTTAAAAACTCGTCTTCATCAAAATGCAGTTCCAAACTTATTTATTATGTGAAATAACGAACGGAATGCCTGATGGAATTGGTAAGTACCCGCTCTTATTATTTTATAAAAAAATGCTAAGCACAAATGCGAAAACGCATTCTTTAATTATTGTTGTTGTTAAAGTTGAATCATTGCATTCCACTAACGGTCAATGCATTTGTATGGGTAGACTGATTTTTGATCTAATTCTATAATTGTTAACAAAACATTAACATTTTCTTGATTCCGACCTATGTATACTCTTAACCCTTTGAATTTCCCCTAAGATGACCCACTGACCGAATTTCTATTCTGAGAAATCTTTATATAATTTGAATAATTAACTATAGCTACTTGTATTGTTTCAGTAAATGTGAAAGTATCCTTGGATCATGACTAAACTAGAAAGAGGAAGCAACATGATCATTCCTACTGTAAAGTTAAAAATGAAGAAAAACAAATGCAGCCCCAAACTGGTATGTAAAATATAGATTTGAATCATTTTGAATTATATAATTTCTAGGCTACAGCATTACTTCAGCTTTACATGTTATGAAAGTATACCTATGGTATGCAACCACCGTCCCCAAAAAATCTTCTATCAAATTCCATGAAGTAGTTACAAAAGTTTTAAGTGAATACATGTGTTTTAGGTATATAAGGTGTCATTATTTTATACTGTTTAGTCATAGAACAGAAAAAGAATTATGCCAAAACATAGCCAGTTTTATACATTCTTATGTAATATTATTATGAGCCCGTAATGTCCCACTGCAGGGCAAAGGCCTCCCTTCCCTCTTTCCATTTCTCTTCCATGTAATATTATTGAAATAAAAAAACAAAACTATTTTTATTTTCAGAATTTATTCCCATGCCTTCAACTTCCAAGCACACAGTTCCATCTATTGAAGATTCCCCAACAACAGGTAAACAGAAACTTCAATTATTGAAGCTCATTAATCAGCCTTCTTATTCTTTTTCTTTTTTTATGTTCTCACTGCTGGGACACAAGGCCTCCTCTCAGGGAGAGGAAGTTGGACTTGTAATAGCTTGATTACATGAAACAAGTTCATATATGCCTCAATTCTACATGTTCATATGAACCAAACTCTCAGCCTAGTGTTCTTACTTGGCACTGTACTCATTACATACATTGAACCCATAAGTCTACTACTAGGCTACCACTGCTCCAGAAAGAAATCACAAAACAATATACCTATTTTCTTTTTTCAGATTTCTTACCTTCATCCTCTGACTGAAGTTCATAAGGAAACCACTGGCAACAATACACCTATAGCAAGAGGTAGGACCAATGATTTATTTACTTTATTATGTGTGGGTCATAAATGATCCACTCACACAATACTTGGGTATGTGTTATACTAGAAAAATTCTTGTACATAAGATGGATGTACTATAGTGTCATATGCGAATATTAATAATTGGAATAATCAATAAACTGATATAGAACTTAGTTAACATGGTGGTTATGGCTGATGGCTGCACGGACAAAAAATCATGATGTTTTGACCTAAAATAGAGAAAAGGGCAAGAGGATGATGATTTTCACATAATTGTTCCATAATTATAATAAATAGGTACTTCTTATTCTTGTCTTATAAAAGTTGTTTTTTTCTTCTTGCAGCTCATTATGCTGATGGCAATGCAGTCAGCAAAACACTGAAGAACACAGCAGAAATCGTGTTTTTTTTTGGATGTAGCTTTTATTAAATATAAAACAAAGTTAAAAAATTATAAATGAATCTTTTCTTTGTATAGTATTATTCCTGAAATAATATTTCACTTAAAACATCAGGGAGCTACCTCAAAATTATGAACCCAAAGGGGGGGGGGGGGGTTATTCAAATATATTAATGAAGCTTAAAAGGCTTGATTTCAAATCAGTACGTCGAATTCGCAGAATTTTCTAAAAAAGTAAACATTTGTCAAAGTCTATAAAAGAGGTCCACAGATAACCAAAATGTTCGATTTTTTGTTCGGGAGTGCTCCGTCTGATGCGTTAGCATCCCTATATAGTTTGTGGCATAGACCAAAGGAATAGACTTAAAAAAATCATTAGTGTCAAAAAAGTCTTTGGACGGCGGTGGATGGATGGTGGTGTGACTGTGAAGCAAATGGAACAGATAAATTTTAGTTTTCTATGCGTCTCTTGGAGAAATCCAATGCAATTGTGAGTGTTGTTATTTGTAGTATTATTAGAGTGAAGGATTAGCCTTTTATATATTTTGTTGAATTCTTTCTTCGTGTTGGCTCTTGGCTCCATCAACATTTTTTACAATGTTTATATTAGGATAGATCAGTTGATTCATATTGTTGTTCCTTGCATATTCGTACTTCCATAACCCTACTAGCAAACAGTAAGAGTTTCGTGATCTCTGTATGTTGTGTTTATAAACACTGCAGGCGGTATTACAATGTTTGTGTATTAATTTTCTGGTATGGTCTTTTATCATCTACTATTACTAACAATTTTTAATGGATATTTTAAGTAATTTTATCGACTGTAGATATAATTCATTTTATCAATTAATAATTCAATGGTGGTGTATGGTGTAAACTACATGAATGCAACATGCACTATGGCAAAATGTTAACTGAGCAAGGGGCAGTCGATTGTTTAGAATATTTTCTCTCATAGTTTAAAGTATTAGAGTCGAATAACAATACTCCTGTAGAGTTGGATGAAACTGCAACTTGGTTTTGTGAGATCTGATTATCTAGTTTTTAGTATGGTAATTTTCAGTTCTGTCTTCCAATGAAGAGCACAATATAAGAATTATGTTTGTATCACATGAAAAGAATGTTGGCAAGAAAACATTTCAGAAACCCAATATTCTCAGAAGAAAAACTAAGGTTTCCATTCCAAAACCGAACATATCCAGTTTTAATGAATCTCTTGAAACAAGACCTCTGGACACCACCACTTCTGTGCAAGATACAAACATACTATCGCCAACAAATGTAGAAAAAGCATTATGGAAATTGACAATACCAAATAATAGTGACGACGAGGATGTTAAGAAATCTCAGGAGTCTGATATAGATGCCAATATTAACAGTAATATTTCTATTTGTAGCAATGTTACACAAATTAAAAGTAAGTTTTCAATATTTTTTTATAAAATGAAATATGGAACAATGAAGTTAATTTAAATGTTATGTATGTTATGAAAGTTTTGTCTTTACAAAATATTTGATGTGGCACATTAAATGTTTAATATTGTTCATATGTCAGCTTTATCATAAACATCAATGTTTGGTAATGTATATATACAGGGTGGAATTTTCGAAGCATACCTGGAGGAAAACTACTGTAAATACTGAAGACAGCAAATTTTACTCAAAGGACACATTCCTTTATTTTTAAAAAGAAATAAAACTGCATTTCAAGATTTTTGAAAATACTCTTGCCACACCCGGGAATCGAACCGACTAAAATCCGAAAATAATGTTAATAACCATTTTAATACCTGGATTGGTACAAACGGCACAATCTCACCACACCTTTAGATTTTTTTTATGGGAATATGTAAAAAATCATATTTACCAAAATTCCTATACACTATAAACAAGCTAAACTGAGGTTCACAATACAATTTTCAATATACACCACAACACCCTACTAAAAGTAACTCAAAATGAATTCCTTTAAAATAATAAATTTGTGCATCCAAGAAAATGGAACTTATTTCAAGCAACTACAGTGGAGTCATTTTATTATAATTACTTAATTTACTCGTTTTTTTCGTTTGAATAAAATAAGTTTAGATTTCATGGTTTTTGTTTAATTTAATTAACCATGTTTGCTATAGAGATTTGTACCTTATGATTGACCCTATCGATTGATGCCATAAAAGTACAGGTGCTATTTTTTCGGATTTTAGTCGGTTCGATTCCCGGGTGTGGCATGCGTATTTTCAAAAATATTTAAATGCTGTTTTGTTTCTTTTTAAAAATAAAGGAATGTTTCCTTTGAGTAAAATTTGCTGTCTTCAGTATTTAGAGTACTGTTCCTCCAGGTACGCTTCGAAAATTCCACCCTGTATATAAATCTGTAGTACCAATATCAGAGACTGTTATAAAAATGCTCATTGGTGTTGATTCTGTTGCACACTTTGACAACTAAACTAAACTGGGTGTTCGCTTCTTTCTGTTTCAATAGAAAAAGAAAGTGACAGATGTATTTAGTCTAGTGTAGTACTGTCAAAATGCACAGTAGAATCGATACCAGTGTACATCTGTTTAGTTTTGGTTTTATATGAAAATGCAATAAAGAGATTTGTATTCTATTCTCTCCCATTTCTGTTTTTTCTTTAACACATCCTTAGTCAACTGAAAAGTTATAGTTTTTGGGTATTGTGAATTAATAATGTTTATATTATTTTCAGACATAGACAAAAGTTTCGAGCACAGTTCCCTTAATATTGAATCATTTATAAATGGTGCAGACAGTGGACAGGTGTGCAGTACTTATTATCATTATCAAATCTAAATTGTTTTATATTTCCTGTTCTTAATGAATCTACTTTTCCAGATTATACCTTTGCCCAACCTTGTTGCCAATGTCTCATCAGAAAAGAAAACAACACGGGCTAAAACAAAATGGTGCTTTGATATAACTAACAATTCTATGGATATTATAATAAATAATTGTAAGTAACTCAATATGGATTACAAGGCAATATTTTCGATATATATCTGGTTATCAATTAAATACAAGCTCATTAAAATTGATATGAATTTACAGATAGAGAGCCACAGTTGGGAGAATTAGAACAAAAGCTAGATTCAGTTATTATAGTGCCTTCAGTCGAAGCATCTGATGATAATCAACCTGAGAAATTACATAAACAAATGGCGACATTTACACCAAGTATATCTGTAGACTGTTATTCAAACAGAGCTGTTAAGTTTAAGGTACTAATGTTTTTTATGTTAAATGAAACCTTGATGTAATAATTATATATTAACCTGCTTACATAAAGCTAACACAAGATATAACCAATATGTTTCAGTGTGACCATCCCAATTGTACTAAGGGTTTCTGGAGTGAGGAGAAACTGAAAAAGCACATAAACTCGCACAACCGTCCTGTGGTTCGATCTTCGACTCGGATAACGATCGAATGCCCCGTAAAGAAAGAGACCACCGACGGCTCCGAGGAGAGGTGCCCGCGGACCTTCCAAGTGAGGGGTGAACTGCTTAAGCATCTCAACGAAGACCATACACTGGAGGACGCTCAGCACAGGTAAGCACCACACACGGCCCTGACAGTTGATCCACGTCTGTGAAGTGATGGCGGTATGTAGGTCGTGTGTATACTCGGCAGGTGCGGCGTGTGCGGGCGGCGCTTCTTCTGGGCGTCGGGGCTGCGCGCGCACGGCGCGTCCGTGTGCGCGCGCGGCGGGCTGGCGTGCGGCTGGCCCGGCTGCGGCCGCGTGTTCCGCCTGCCCTGCCGCCTGCGCGAGCACGCGCGCGCGCACACCGGCGACCGCCCCTACCTTTGCAGTTACCCGGTATGTGCAGTTTACATCGTCCGCGTCATTATACTGTTTCGATAACATGGACATTTTAGATGGAGTATTCATTACGTTACAGGACTTACGGCCGCCGTAAGTTCCACATAATTAGCTATTTATTTTCCAGGATTGCGGTTGGGCGTTCCGTTCGGCGAGCAAGCTGGTTCGGCACGCGCGGCGCCACACGGATGAGCGGCGCCACGCGTGCACGGCGTGTGGCCGCGCGTTCCTGCGGCGCGAGCACCTGCGCGACCACTTCGCGCGGCACCACCAACCCACCGCGCGCGCCACGCACCTCTGCACACATCCAGGTATCAATTATAGTCCGCGCGAAACTAGTTGGCATTACTCAGTACGGCGCCGACACTAGGCAACCCGCCGCCCTCACCCCTGTCCCCACCTAAGGCGCAATCAATATAATCAATCGCACCAAATAACAACTTTGCAGCCTTGCATAACAAATAACTATTATTGGTATCTTCTAAATAACTTACAAATTGTTAAGTCCAATCAATCCATCACATAAGTAGGTCCGCAGGATTACCAAAAAGTTTAATTCTCTGGCCCTTTTTGTTTTTTATATGTGCTTGCTTAATATTCAAATCTTATTTATCAGGTTGCGAGCAAACATTTACAAACATGAGCACTCTGTACATGCACATGAAGAAAGTTCACAGGAAAGGTGAAAAAGATAGCGTTGCACCTGTTGCTGTTGCCGCGGAACAGATGTCGACAGTGACGGAAGATAATCAAAATGTTTATTTGGTGAGACACTAAACAACTTTATTTTTGTAAAAATTTTCTTCGTTTTCTTTTTACCTATAATCAAACATGTTTAAACTGCAGGTTAGCTTGGTGGCTGAAACTTCCGGGACGGAAGATGACGCGTCAGCTAAAGTAGAGTCAACGCTATGTAGCGAGCTGGACGCCGAACGTGATGACATGGGGGGTGCGGGGAGTGCGGGGCGTGTGGAGAGCGCGGGGGGCGCGGGCGTGGGGGGCGAGTGGCACGCCGCGCGCACGCACTGCACGTGGCCGCTGCCGCGACACGCGCTGCCTCACTACGTGCTCGACGACGACACACACGTATGCAGCTAACTAACTAGCTTTACTTACTAGTTCACTTACCGCTAGCGGTTGGTCGTCGTATTTCTGGTTAACGAAACTAGACCGTCCATTTTTGTTCATGGACGAGTCCATCAACTAGTTGAATTCGTCGACTAGTTATCCTATTTATACTATCTAAACTTTGCGACGATGGGTCTCGTCAACTTTCGGCCAGTCCATCAACGTAATCGTTCACGCTTTCAAATATGAACTCTGTTACAATTGATTTAGAGTTCAAATTTATTTTAATCAACGATGTTAGTTCAATCGACGATGTTAGTTCAATCGACGATGTTAGTTCCATCGTTGATTTAAATAAATTTGAACTCTAAATCAATTGTAACAGAGTTCAATATTTGAGAGCGTGAACGATTATGTTGATGGACTGGCCGAACGTTGACGAGACGACGAACGAACGAATGAACTTGCGTTGAATTCAACTGTTAACCGACTACGTTCACGCGTCGTCGTCGTTTTGCCCGTCGATAGGAACGTTGTGGACTCTCAATTTACCCGTCTACGAAATAGACTAGTCGATTGAATGACAGTGAACCGTCCATGCGTTGATTGTACGTGGACGTTTAATTTAACTAGTCCGTTCATTCAACGCTCATCGCTACTTACCGCCGGATACGTCCGAGGACCTCGAGCTTCTGCGTCATGCTTTGTCTTTTGGACCGCTGCAACCCATCCAGCCGATCTTAGTTTTCGGTTGGACATAGAACGCACAAGGGGAAGTGACGCCGGTAACCACCATGATCACGATAAGCTAGCGGTAGGGCGCAGCACAGTGTTTTAAGAAGACCATTTTTCGGACATCGCATTTATATTAAAAAAGGTGATAGATATAATCATTTACATGCAAGATTTCGTATCCCCATTTAGCTAGCATGTCTAGTTTTCGAGTCATATTTTTTTGACATCGTCCAGTTTTGATCCGATATTTAGAAAAAAAAAAATACGCTTAAACTAAGCATAATACGCAATAAAGATGTTAGGTAGACTGATAGCGCCTCTTATGCTGCGCCTTTGAGAGTATGAACGAATCTCGAAGCTTTGTTAGATTCACATATATACGCGTTTTTTGGTTTTTAGTTTTTCTTATTTTTCTCGAGAAGTCTGCCGTATTGGGAAAAGTTATTTATACTGAAGTTATTATCTTTACTTCCCCAAAAAACCAAAAAAAAACTCACATCCCAATTCCATGGAATCTAGAAGTTATTCCATATTAACTATATTTGCTAGGGTTGCCATTTTTTTATCGGGATTTTATTGACTCAATTTTTAATTGATATTGATTATTGGAGGAAGGCCTTTGCCAGCAGTGAGACGATACAGGCTAGCAGTATCAGTATTGATTATAACACATAATTTAATTTTAAAATTCAACAATAATGATAATAATAATTAGCACACGAAGTTGTCGACATGTGGGATGTGGACTCAGCAATCATTGTGCCGATAGTTGTGACGGCCAATGGCTTAATTGCCAAGAGCCTCGACCAACATCTTATGAGGCTCTCGTTGGGGGGCTGGATCAAGGTCTTGTAGCTTGGACCCTGTTCCCGATGCCGGTGGCCTACTACTCTTTTATATTTTTAAATGTTTTTATTAATTTTTTTTTATTTACTTGTAAAATTATTTAAAAATATAAAAGAATGTATTAAAATTTGAATAAAGGTCATAATAATAATAATGTACCAACATTTACATGTTGGTACATTATTGTACTTACATCAAGTACTTAAATATAATAATAAAATACACATACGCAGATTTTTTCTTCACGATTTCAACTTTGGGCCCATATTAAAAGTTGTTCATAATGATGAGTACAATAAACCCCTTCCAGATCGGACAGGGTTTTCTTTACACCTGTAAGTATATTCTTTGCAAAGTCAAATCAGATCCGGATATAAATTATTATCATAGAGCGTGACGACCCTAACGACGTAAAATCCGGATTAAACTTAAAAAGGTTGTGGTTTCTAGATTCCATGGAATTGGGATGTGAAATTTATATGGTGTGTAGGGGAAGTGAAGAGCATAATTTTAGTATAAATAACTTATCCCAATACGGCGGAATTTTGGAGAAAAATAAGAAAATCTAAAATCCATAAATCTTGAATATATCTGGATCTAACAAAGTTACGAGGTTCATTTGTATTTTAAAATATGCAACATAAGAGAGGCCATCAATCTACTTAACATCTTTATTGCGTATCATGCTTAGTTTAAGCGTATTTTTTTTTTCTAATTATCAACATGAAAATTGGACGATTTTCAAAAAAATATTACTCGAAAACTAGACATGCTAGTTAAATGGGGATACAAAATCTTGCGTTTAAATGATTATGTCTATCAGCTTTCTTAATAAAAATGCGATGTCCGAGAAATGGTCTTCTTAAAACACTGTGCGCAGTGAGATTTCAACGGTTGGGGAGGTAAGTTTCCCCAAGTTGTCCACTTCTAAGGGGTAGTTATCTTTCTAACATTATGGAAAAGTCTAACCCTCGTCCGATTGCAGGTGGAGCGGACGGAGGGTTCCAGCAGCGATGTGTACACGGTCCGCAGCGATTTATTCCTTCACGGCAATGTACCTATCGACGAGGATAGCCAGTGAGTATACCTATTTACTATATGATTATTTGAAAATCTTCATGTAAACGTGGCAAGACGGCAACATAAAACCGAAGCGATAATCTTAGGCGCTCAGATGCTACCGCATTCGTGATTCTAGCGATTCAAGCGTGTGTATATTACTAGATAGTGTTCATAAAAGTGCATAAATTGAAGCTTCGCTTACTGTGGAGCTTTATATTGGGCGTATGAATACGGTGCGATATGATCGGGTGTGGTTCGGCAGGCAGATCGTGGGCGCGCAGCTGACGGGCGGCGACGGCGCGCCGCTCGACGCCGACCTGTGCCTCATCGACGCGCACCCCACTATTGATCTCATGCAGGTACGACACACCAATAACGACCATATTTCAATATCAGTAAGGTTCACACTTTTACTCACGTGCGTATTTCGGGTATGTTCGACTTGTTTTTGAATCAATCGGAGTCAATATTATATATATTATAAGCTATCTTATTATACAGCGTGACATAAAAATGAGCAACTAGAATTCAAGAGGTAATCAGGTCCATGAAGTTTATTACCAGAGTCGATGTTCATTACCATTTTAATTACGTGGTAGATCCCTTGATTACCTCCTAAATATGGCTGGTCACTTTTATTTCACCAGTATAAAAAAATGTGTTCCATATCTCGAGTTATTTTGTTGACTTATGTGTTGTGTGTAGGAGGAGTTAATGTACGAAGACGCTGCGGTGGATGAGTCTTCATTCAGGGTGTTCCTCATGAACGGCGAGGAGCTCACTTAAGTAACGCGTGTTATGTATGTTCACCTTATAAAGGCTGCTACAAGCGAGTCATTGTTATTACTACGTTAATCTATTATATATATCACATCACTGCGAGTGATAATGTTGTCAGGTACAATTCAGTATGTGTTTCATCGGAGTTATTGTACTGAGTCAGTTCCTTGTTACCATTAAATTACAACTAATAAATACTACATGGCAATATTTGTATCTAGAAATGTGTTTTTGCCATTTTATTACTTATACAGTAATGAGGCTTGTCTAGATGCAAATGTTTTTACATTGTGGTGCAAGGACTGAATGTATTTGTCAACAACTCGATGATCTCAGTAATATTAAAATGTGCCGGAAATGTGTTAATAATACGGTATAATTATACGAAAGACATGAATTATTAGTCTTTAGGGTGCAATAATAATTTTTTATACTTAACGACTTATGTAGTATGTACTTTTGATGTGTGTTTAATTCGGCCCCTAATTTAAGGCTCCGATCATTATTCGAATTGGCTGTCTCATAAAATATACATTATGTGGTAATTGTATAATATGAGGATCAAATGAACAATAATATAGTTCGTATGTTTATTGTTATGTGGATATATTTTATTATGTGTGTAAAGTAGGCACTGCTCAGAGCATTTTATGTTCAACTTAAGTAAATCAAAATTCAGAAAGAATTTATATAATAAATGTCTATTTAATGACTGTACACTCAGCAATCATAATATGAGCCGCTTACTATTCACAAGTTTAATTTAAAATTCATTATTTAATGATCCTAATAATTACTTTTAATTAACCATTACATTAAGATTGGTAAAGTTACTCTAACTCTATTATAATTAAGAAGCCAGTTTTTCAGATATTAATAACTCCCGTAGTTACAATCCCCTTTCATAATTTATATTTGTATTCATGTATCAGCATATTTTTTGCTGATACAGAATATTGTACTCAATATTTTGTAAACTGCTAGTTATTCGGGAAAACTTTGCTCACTCTAAATTCGTAAAATAAGTTATGATCTCTAAAATGCCTTTTAGATTTAAGGTCAAGTTAATATACTGAATGTTTGTGATATTGATTGTTTATGAAAGAACCATTGACCATGGAATGCTGTACAAAGACACAGTTTGAAGTTGAATAAAATTTGACGCTAGATGTTAGGTACTCGCGGTTGAAGTTATCGGAACAAACTAGGTACTTATTATACATTGAGTACTTGGTAATATTGAAATGTCAAATATGTCAGGGGTTGCCAATAAATAGAAAAGGGCGGCAACTTACTTAAAAAAAATCTAACTTCGGTATCGATTTGATTTTATAGAGACTTCCATAAATAAAGAATTGGAATTCTATACCTACAACGTTTGAAAAATGACTGGTCTGTCCTTTCGACTTTTTGCCACACCTGAAATATGTGATCGTAAAAGGCATGTACCTACTTTTTCAATAAAGAAGTAAGTAGTTAAGAAAGTGAAGTACTAGTTAAGGCAGACTGATTGGTCTGGTAGCGTCAGACGCTAAGTTATCCGACAGTGTCTTGCGAAGGCGACGCGCGGCGGCCGGGTGGTCGGCAGACGACTGTCTATAATAGATTAGCTGTGTGTCTGTATGTTTTCTTTGGTCGTCTGTGTCGACTCTCGTTTACGTGTTTCGACTAGGTCGTATTTAATCGTAACAACGTACCTATGATTGTATATAAGAAGTTATATTTTTGGATTTACAAGGTAAATGTGAGAATTCTTATTTTTTGAGACTGTTGTCCAAATTATGATCATGATATCGTTTTGTTGAAATTGTATACTTGGATGTAGGTAGATGTATTTCAAAATTATTTTTTATAAATGAGTTTTATTTTGGTTGTTAGTATTTGTTTTGTTTAATTAATTAAAATATGTCATAAATAAGTGTAATATCTGCTATCACAGTCCGCACAGTATAGACATACTAAGTCAAATTAAATTAATCACACATATCAATTATTTAGTTTGTTATATTAATCATAGTTTTAATTGGTTGCTTTGTGTTTAAATGTAGATTTTGCTATATTAGTACCTAATAAATGTTTTTATAATACATGTAATATTTTTTGTTTATAACCCCATGAAGTGTTAAAAATATTAAAACTTAATCATAAAGTTTGCATTATTCGATGTTTATTACGGCGATTCATTTACTTATAGGCTTTAAACATAACAATGCCTTTACATTATTATACCACATACAAACTGGAATGACGAACACCTGTCGGTAAATATATAGGTTTATTTATTTATTTATTTTATTTAATTATGTACACAGAAGGAAACATGGTAATAAAAATGTATGCATGTATGTATGTAGGTTTATTATTTACAGTTCTTAAAAATCATATTTACACACATAACATACATTTGAAACTTTAATATATAAATAGTATAAATACATACACAAATTGTTTCATAATTATTTAAAACACAAAACCTTTCTGTTCATACAATTTTTTACAAAATTATTGTCAAAAATTCTTAATATAACATTAGGTAACCCGGTATATCCGATAAAAAATCTTTAATTTCTGATAAATTCCATTCTATGGAATCAATACATTTGGTACTACATTCGTATCTCCCTGTATAAACCTACCTACTTAAAAACTATTAGTTGAGCATTTGCTGAACCTTGAACACAATTATATTAACACTATATCTATATTAAAATATACACTACGTATCTATATGAAATATTTTAGTCAAACGATTCGCGTATCTCTGTCGGGCTGCGTGGTAGGTAGGTTGTGGCTAGTCGTGCGTATGAGCATTGTGGAGAGCTTGTCTCTGAACAGCGCCAGCCCCCATATGAACGTATACACGATGATAAGGCCAGCCATAGACGCTATGAGCACGATCCCCGTCCGTCTGCCGTGTGACCAATCTAGCACCTCGTAAATATATCGGTTCCCGTTCCTGTAAAAGTAAGTAGATAATATTAACTAATTTTCTTTAAAGCAGTACTTAATTTAAAAGTTTTATTAGTTCTAGTTTGGTTTATATTGAAGGGGGACCTTTGAGTTTGGTGGAAAATGCGTGACCATTACTTAGATACTATGTACAGGAGTATGGGAGGAACTGATGTTTTACTGGATTTTTATTATTTGGGTATAAGCTACATTTTACAGCTTTAATTTACGATCATCGTGAGGGTCACGGTTACAGTAGTCAAGTTATTGTTTCGCGACACTAGTTTCGTAATGTGAACCTCAGAGTGAGCGCGCGACTATGGTACCCCATAAGGAATTGGCATATTTAGATACTACACTATGTACTTATATGTCTAATGATTTCTATAACGCAATACTCACAGGTCAGTGCCGCCGGTCGCATAGTAGATGGCAGAGAAGGCGGAGTACCACAGCCCCATGCCGAGCGGTTGGTACACGTGCAGGAACCGCACCGGCGTGCGAGAGAGCAGCAGCTCCGCCATTACCACGCATGACGTGATGCCGTGCGTCGACACGTCCAGCCAGAACGCACGCTCGCCCATCTCGTCTCGTAGAGCTGCAAGTAGGTTTTATTTAAAATGGTAACCAGGATTTTCAGTCATATCGTATCGGCTTATTTTCAGGTAGGTACCTACCTGAAAATAAGCCTGGAAGCAACAATACCTAAGTAGGTAGTTAAGTATTGTTGCTTTCAAAGTCAGGTCCACGTCCAGCTTTCCATTGCTGGCTTCTCCCCAAATAGGAGGCAAGATTATCATATTACAGGCAACGTGCTAGTCAGTTATCTACTGATATCGGTAGTGGTCGCAAGTGAGGTAGTGGTGCAGGTACTGAAATATAACAAAGTTATTGTATGCTTTTTATTTACCTACCACTGTAAATACTTAAAAAAATAGGGATTTTTTACTGTCGCTGATGAGTTTGAGGTGTAGTATATGAACTAAACTTCACCTATTGAAGAAGCATAGATACCTACAGCATACTGCTCAATTTCATAATGTCAAAGCTTAGGTCGAATTACGCTATTGGTAGCAGGAATTCGACGGTCGAATTGATTGCTACTCGGTTTCAGCTGCACGTAACTTGCTACGATTTTTTCATTTCATTTTTGTATAAATACCTGGGTTATACAACAGGATCCAGTAGAGAGCGGTGATCATGATCGAGAGAGTGACGGCGATGTTGAACACCACCCAGTACATGCTCGCGAACCATGGCAGTTCCTTCGTTTCTGAAAATATTTCCAGAGTTCGAGTTTATATCTTTTTAACAAACTCCAGTTCTCTTATTGTTAGTCTAGCCTGTAAGAAGTGCTCGGTGAATGAAAAATTTCAGATGAAAAACTTCCTGAAGATGCTAAACATACCTATCTCTATACCTAGGTGACCAATGGACTAGATCTGTTTGGCATCTGCAGGTAGATATATTCAGGCTTACATCTGGCTAATTGTGCTGAAGTAAAAGTGCTTTGTGCTTTTGTTTAATAATTTTAAATTTTATTGTTTGTATTGCGATAAAATCAAATAGATTTTTGATCGACCGTGCGACCTTTTTCATACTTGGCACAATTTGGTAGAATCATTACAAGCGGAAATATTGCGATTATGCACGAGCTTCGACGAGTGGTTGGGCCATCATGTAATTGCACTAGAACACGATTCTCTTGGATGACGACAATCTTTTGCAATGATCATAAATAGATAATAGTAGAGAAAGACAGACGTTAATTAGGTAGGTAATAAATGGTGTTGATTCTGTTACACGCTTTGACAGGACTATAGTAAAATAAAGGCTGTTTGTCTCTTTCTATTTCAAAGAACCAAAAAAAAATTCTTTCTGTTTCAATCATAGAGAAAAAGAAAGTGATCGATGTGTTTTGTCTAGTTTAGTACTGTTAAAATGCGCAACAGAATGGACACCATTGACATTAATTTTATTATCATAATAATTGTCAGATAAGTGCCAAAGTTGACTCTGAATCATGATTAGGTACTTAGGTAGATTCTTATAGAGGTAAATAGGTAGATATACCTATTATCTAACATGGTATTTATTGATGCTAATTACTTGCGTAACTGACAGCTTTACCAAGTAGAAGTACATACTTAACTGATGCGGCGCGTGCCTATACATATATCTATTTTTACCGGACTACCAAAATAAAGGTTCTTGTCCTGAAGATTTCTCATTTTAAAGTAGTCTGTTTATGGGAGAAACATTCTAGAATATATATTGAAGAATCAAGGTCATATTCGCTGAATTGTAGTTTACAAGGGGCGTATCGTTGCTCACTGCTGGCAGGTAGCGAATGTTAATGGTTCGTCATAGTTGCGTCATGATGCCGTGTTGCGTACGGGCAGGGGGTCGTCCTATCTGACGTCGTGGAAATTACGACATAAATTAAGTGTGTCTCGGGTCTGGTTAGTAGACAGTACCTACTTTGTTTTAATTTTATTGAGCTGCATTGGCACATGGTAGTCGTAGGTATCTACATAGTTCTAAACAATATAAACATAAACATGCTTGTCGTCGTACGTGAATGGTATAGATAGAGGTCATGTAGAGGTAGAGAACTTATTAATAGTAGGTGTTTTGACTTTTATAAGACATTCAGAAAACAGGTTTAAAGTAGGCTTATTACGTAGATTCAAGAAATACCTACTATTTCTTGAATCTTCATTTTCCTCACAAACTAATCTTGGTCACGCTGTGATTCAGAATATTGTTATGACCATATTAGCGTAAAGTTATTACGATTAGGTAGGTAGGTACTTGTAGTAGCATAAATTTCAGATGCGATAATACAATATTATCCTTTCATAATAGGACATTAGGTAATTAGGGGAAAACCGGGCAATGGGAGTCAGCGGGTAATGGTGGTCACCCACATATCTCTAAAAGTACAACTAATAGAAACGCGTTAACGGTCCTCCCCGCCCCGCTCTGTTCCCCTCGTATCGCTGCGAGCGCGCCGTGCCAATATGGCGACGGCCTAGAGAATGAGAGGTGTGTTTTGATTTTGCGGCTCGCCGATGTAAATTTTCACGGACGCAAAATAAACAGTAAGTATTATAGTTATTGATCTACTTGTATGTTACTTTTTTACGCCTTTACTTGTAAATTCAGTGTAATGATTTCATACTTAAATCCCGAGTGTTCCTAATATATATTTTGTATTTATTTATTTTTCTTCATAATATACTTGTGGGTAATGAGAATCGCTAGTGACCACGATTTCCCGCAATGTAAAAGGCATATATAATTTTGTTATTTTTGTTTTAGATGCCGAAACGAGTTAGAACTACCACAAAGGCTTCCTGGTCTTCTGATACTTTAGAAAAAGCGGTGAAACTTATTGAAGAAGATGGTTTTTCTATACGAAAAGCTGCTAAAGTGTCGAACATTCCATTCTCGATTCTACAGAAAAGATTCAATAAAAAAAATAACTTGACACCACGTCTGGGACGGCTGACTGTGTTTAGCGCTGAACAAGAAAAAGAATTGGCCGACTTGATAAAGAAGATGGCGATTTTTGTATGATCCTCATTGCCCACAAGGTGACCTCAATTACCCGTACCTCAGTGCAATGGGAGTCAAAACAGTTATTTTTTTGTACTTTTATATTTCCCAAAGATGATTATTCATGTGATGATTAATGATCTCAAATAATAGCTAATTAAGTAAACTTTGTTATGAGGCGGTTGCAATAAAGATTTTGTTTATTTTAACTTTTGTATTCTAATTCTTGCTTAAGTGACCCCCATTACCCCTTTCTCCCCTACCCTACCATGATAGTGTCGTGTTTATGTATTAGAACTAGATTAGAACCTACATTTATTATAGATTTTTATTTTCCAGTTTTCATTATTAGTGGGATTTACTTTTTTAACTTGGTTGGCATTCGATTCCCAGTGATTTCCAAGTCATGCAGTGTTATTGAGTTTACCTACTGTTAAAGATATTCTAAGGAACATGGGTCTATGAAAACAGGCATCACATAATTATGAAATTGGAACAGTGCACCTAGAAACACGACGTTTAAAAACTGCCTGCAAAAGTTGAAATAAAAATATTTCCACTTATACTATGGGACCTTGATGGGACCTGTTAAACTATCAACTGCGGGATCTACTCATATGTCCGAACCTCCCTTCTCTCCTCCGTGGTCCGAACGTACTTACTCCTCTGCATGCCTTTCGGGGGCCTTCTCCTATCCCGAAATACCTATGGGTAGGTAGGTACCTATGCATGAGTGATTAATATTTATTCTACTTTATCAATCTCTCTGCACTCGGAGACGGAGAAAAGCAAAAGGTCAGTGAGACATAAATAATCTGACGTAGGTAAAGCATAAATTATGTTGAACAATACGGCGGCTCACATTTAGTCGAAATGTTGACTATTTGCAATGTAGGTAGGGTTTATTGTCGTTTTAATTAACCCATTAAAGCCGAAGAATTGTAATTTTATAAACAGCGAGCGAAGCGACCACGGCAGTGCAGCGATTGATCCAAGTTGGTCGCAGTTTCTAGATTAGGGCACCCCGAGCAGATCGGTTAGGTTAGCTTAGAACTGCGAGTGATATGCTGTTATTCATTCAAGAGTTCCATTGTATATCTCCGAAAGTCAGATCTTCACCGAATTTAAATGGGACCGCTTCGAGAGTATACCTACCCTTACAAACGAAAAAAGAATTTTCATAATCGGTCTGCAATTGGCGACGTAATCTAGTAACAAACATAAAAAAAACATACAGTCAAATTGAGAACCTCCTCCTTTTTTTGAAGTCGGCTAAAAATTATAAAGCGGCCGTTCAATAGTTAGCCGGTTTACAAATCGCCGACGCGTCATTTATGGCATTGGACAACGCAAAACGCCATTACAATGTGGCTGATCAACGTTCAGTCGTATTACTTACTGTTCAGCTAACTACGTTAACTAGCCGTTTTACAGAATTGAGTTGTTTTGTAAAGCGGCTAGCCGTTATGTATTGCGGCGGCGGATTCTATAATTCGGCTGCGACACATACAGCCACAAGTCTTGTAATGTAATGTTTGACTTTGTTATCACTCGGGTCGGGCTCCACCGGTGTGGATGACGTTAAAACTAGTTCTAGTCTAAAAATTTATTAGCGCAACAGGAATAACTGGTTTCCCTGACCTGACAGTGTTTAGGTACAATCAAACTTATATCTCTACCTGTCCTCTTGTGACAATAGGCAAGCGTTACTATAAATTAACTTTATTGAATGTTGATTTAGAAGTTCGATAACAAATGAACAGGTTCGCGTGTAACACAAACAATCGTGGCTTTGTTTTACAAAGGACTAATTAAATTGTTTTATAATCATTATTGGCATGCGGATGTAACTATCCTATATTTCCAATGCAACTACTGGTGGCCGTCAAAACATGCATCACTTTCTGTTTACCCGCGTAGTAGGTAGGTACCGGTAAAAAAGGGTTAAGGTATTTTATTAATTAATAAACGTATTTCACTGTGAAAAAGTTCAGAGACCCGGGAAGTGAACTTGGAGGTTTATTACGTACCTACTGCATTTAAATATAGGTACCTACCTATTTCGCCTGAGTCATCAATGAGTAGGTACGCTATATGGAATTAGTGAATATCTTGAGTACCTAATTGTACCCAAACTTTTATGATTATATTTATCCCAGCTTTAGCTAGGTTCCGCCTCCTGTCCAATTTTCTACACTTTGCCTCGTCTTCGTCATCCTCCATGGTCAGTTCGTTGGTTCGTAATAATTATCGTTCGTCATCACGAAGTATTGCACCAGAAATGACTAGGTCAAGGCAACTTCAACCGACGTAGGTAGGTTGGTACGTAGCTACTTCCGCGGCCTGTGCTCCTGGATCTTATTCTCCGGATGTTTATATTGTTATTTATGCCAGGATGAAGTCGGTCAATCGCTGCCGTAGGTACCCGGTACCTACTCGTACAGTGGTAGGTGCTAGGTACTTGGGGATCTTTGGGATTAACGCATGATTGTTTATATCTAATACCATTCACACTAATATTACATCTCAGACCAAAGACTAAGATAGACGGAGCCCGTGGAACAAACTGGTGAAGACAACCTGTCAGTGTGCATGGCCGACGGTTTCTATATTAAGTTTATAAGTTTGTGGGTCTACCGGTCTGTGCGTAGGTAGGTACTTTAGTCAGCATAAAAATAAATTGGGCTAAGTGTGGTAATAAACTGAATTTTGAGCGAGTTTTTCTTTTGTTATAAAAAAACTGACTCAAACTGCGGTACTTAGGTACGGTATTGGTATGATTGATATGAAGATGATGATTAGTCAGAACAGGTATAACGATCAATGGTTAATTGAATCAAACTGAAATGAATTTCTGAAAGCTCACCGTTAGATTTGTTGCAAAGGGCTGAGAACGAAACAATGAGTCCACACAGCGTCGTGCTCACGACCAGCATGAGCCCCCAGTTGGTGAGGTAAATCAGCCAGTAGGCGCTGGGACTTTCGATGAGGGACCACGTGAGGATGGCCACGGCCACTCCAGCCAGCAACAGCCGGAACACCAGCAGCGGCACCGGTGAATCTCCGCGTTGCCATGACGACGCGTAGAAATCACTTAGCTTTTCGTTTGTCGATACCCATAAGGCCGAAAGGGATACACTTTTCCTATAAAATTTCACCATATTGATCACTTATATATTAGGCACAGTAACTTTTAGAACATAGTGTTACAAATTTCACAGCATTCACGTCTTGTACGGTCTACTAGAAAAGTTTAATCACTTGTGTTAATATTATTTCACAACGCGCATCGGAGCTGAACACCGTAGATACATCACAGCCACAAGAGAGTGAGCAGAGCCGTTATCTATGAGCCGTTATCTTTATCATCAATCTAATCTTGCAGATTTGTTACTATTTCTTGTATATAGTAGGTACAATATAAATAAAGTTTAATCTCAAATAATCCTACGTTGTAATAAACAGTTTTTTTTTGTGATGTCGAAGGAACCTGTTTTTAGTTAATTGCTTCGTAGTTGGAATTAAAATAAAGGCTCCTTTAAATGCGCGACTATTAAATAAAAATAGCTTTGCGTCACGTATCGCCGTCGTCGGTGCGGGCGCAACGCAGGCGCGCGGGCTCGCAGACGCAGATGCAGACTGGTGCGGCGACGAAGACAGACGGAGCGCGAGGCGCGCCCACATCAACCGCCGCTATACTTGCGTAAACTATAACCTTCCTTATGTAATTACTTGTTTTCTAAACTCAAACTGGGTTGTGTTGTGTCAACGCTGTACGATTTGTACCTTCTCCTTATGTTCTGCTCGCGAATCGATCAGTGTAGGTGCCTGCCTAGATATCTTCCTTTTAATTAAAATCTTACGAGGAAGGATTTGGAGACCAATTCTTGAGTTAATAGAACAGTCAATTGAATTTACTTATATATAAGTTATTTTCCTATATATATTTTCCTATTACCTAGTGCTATTAGGAATTGGGATTGGATAATGAAATCGGAAATCAAAGACTGAAAATTAGACTTAGGTATATATTAATAAAATTAAAATAAAAAGGTTTATTGCAGAAACTTTTCCCATGATAAAAGTTGTTCATAATGATGAGTACAATACCCTCCTTCAATTATTCCCTCGTTCTACCAGTCACCCTGTATAATAGCCTAATTTCCCAATGGATGACTGATTTAAGTATCACCATTATTAGATTTTAAGTCTCTGGCCAGAATTAGATAAGTAGAGCCCCAATATTCGCTGCATGGACCTGTGCGTTGGATCCAGCCGACCCTTGTATTGCAAAAGCTTTCGAAATGGATAGGTACTCTAGAAGTTATGCGAGTCTTGTAACTATGACTATGTAACTTTGTCATAGTATTATAGCGAATGTTTTGAGTTGGAGCCTTTCATTATAGGTAAGTACCTACCTACCTTATAGTAAAGACTGACGCCTGAAAATTCAGGAATCAAAGTGATTCAATGAATCAATGTGCCTAGATCAGCGCAGCCAATCGCCGTTCATAGCTTGACATAGGCTTCTCCCAAGTTGGACCACACACTTGGTCCTTCGTCTTCCGTAATCAGTCCTTCCCAGCTACCTTTTGCAGGTCGACAGTCTATCGGGCTAAGGGGCGTCCTACTCTATTTTTGCCTTACTTTACAAGGTACGCATTTCGACACATTTTTGTACGAACGCGAATATTATCAAAAATTCTTACGGCAGCTAAGAAAGTTTGAGAATAAAATCTTGATTATGTAATAATAACAAACTACAGAACTGTGTCAAACAAAGTAAAATGCTAATACGATCTAGTTAGTAGTTCCAGAATGATTCATTCATCAACTAACGATAGTTCCAATTATGGAGTTGTTTTTGTACAGTCAGCATGTGAATAATCAGTGTGCACAGAGTAGTCAATATTATTATGTAAACAATAAGAAATTTTGATCTTTATGGCAAAAAATAACACTTTAACACAAGGCTTAACGGAATTCAACGAAATTTGACAAAAAAACTTAAAGAAAACCTGGGGAAGGACAAAGGATACTTTTTATCCCAGAAAATAACTCAGTTTTCTCGGAAATCCACTCGGACCGAGTCGCGGGCACAGCTAGTATTTACATACCTACTAACGGAAAAAAGGTAGGTACGAAAGAAATTTTAAAAGTGGCGTTGGATATGGCCCTATTCTAGAGAGAACAGTGTACCTATCTACGATGAAAAGCGGAAAACTGCCGTTGTAGATTAATTAATTTTGTAGTAAGGGGGGCCCTTTCCTCACTGATTCTATTTTCTCTTCTATTATTATTTCTATTCTATCCTATTTTCCCGAAAATCTACAAAACAAACAATTTTATAAAGTAAGTAGGTACTTACGAAATATCATCGAGTCCTTGATAAGTCATGGAATACAAATTATTGGTCCGTTTGTACAATATTTTATATTACTGTTATTTATTGTTTAACAAATGTATCGCTAATATAATGAGCTTAAAATTACAGTACAGATTAAGTTCAAGTCTTGGTACTGGCTTTTGTGGAGGAATGACCACAATGTCGCCAATTTCGCGTAAAGCGTAGACAGACAGAGTAACCAAGACTCAAGAGCGCTCAAGAGCACAGATTAATATATTTGTACTAGTCAAGAGTGATAGAATGTGACGTTAAGAATGACATTGAAGTTCAAGTCAACATAAAAACTCTTTGAAACAGTTGGATATAAAAACTTTAATCACACGAACGTGGAATGAAGAATATGTTTATACTAGCTTCCGCGAGCGGCTTCGCCCGCGTGATATCTTTATAGATTATAGCGTATGTTACTCCGTGATAATATAGCATTCATAGCATTTGTTATTTATTCATTTATCTCCGTGTTTACGCCGTACCTACATGAAATTAAAAAGATCATAAAGTTGATACTTTGATATTCAAAGAGTTGATACGATCTCGGGTCCAAATAGGTGCTTAGGGAAGTTACAGTAAGTAGTCTAGGTATATAGGTAAATATTATCTATAATTAATATAATAAACCTATAATTTACCTACTTACCTACCTATCATTTGTTTAACTATCCTACGTTTCTCTCGTTAGATTTAACTCGTGTCATACCTTTACTACCCATAATATTGATTCTCATAATAATTATGATGAACCCATAACACGTTATCCATAAAGATAATTACTCATTATAAATAATATATAATTACATAATGTCTAGTGACGAAGCATGCGTAGTAAGCTTGTAAACATACCTAGCCCTTCGAATATCTTCCTCTAATAAGATCTCATTTCTTCCTTTTGCTAACTAAGAAAAAGTCTTTATAATTTAGACTATTTATTTTCAGAGCAAGCTCAGGGCATGTACCTAGATGAGCGTCTTTTTAACTTTTCACAGAGTCTAAGGACCCCAAGAGTAGGTACTATTATTTATAATGTGCCCGAGGAAATTAACCGAATTATTGCGAACAACAATTTAACAACGGCTTCTTTTGTGAGTTGTAACTACTCCACAGTATTTGTTGGATATAGGAAAGCAAAACGCCACTACATTGATGAATTAGGATAGTGTGTATGTAGGGCCAGTTCAATGGAAAGAATTGTAAAACTGGATAAAGCCTTTTCCCAAAAAGGTAGGTATATTGGGGTCGGGTCCCAGTCTATAAACCAAAATGCGCCTGAATATCACTATTTTACACTGAGCGACTGTCATCTAGCATGTCTTAAGTAAAACTAAGTATAAATAAACACAAAGTTAAGATTGTCTCAAAGATTTATTAGAAACTGGGTTAGAAATAATACCTATGCCGTAACCAAGCTTGTAGCAAGAAAAACCTCGAAGTGGGAAATCCCGACGTGCAAAAGGTAAACATGGTAAAACCAGCTTAAAAGTGAAGGTCGTGTACGTATATGCCATACCCGCCTTCACATGGTTGGCATTTCAAACCGTGTATCTGCAGAAACACCTACACTACAAAAATGGAAATAACGTTGAGCTTCATGTTATTCTAGCTATATACATAGGTACACCACTTCACAAAAGGACACATTTTAGTTCAAAACTTGGCAAATATTTGTACTGATACTTACTTCTTGGAAACTACCTAATTATATAAATAATACCTATAATCATATCGCTTCACGAAATGACAGACCGAAGCTATCATGTTCTTCATTGTTTAAAATTGGCCTTGTTTACGCGTTCATTCGTGCAGGCTGTCTGAGCGGCATGCCTTCGACATGCTCGGTGTCTGCGTGCCGGGTGCAGCGCGCAGCCACGGCGTCGCGCCCCGCCGCCAGGGCTAAGGTCACCAGGTGCAACGCCACCAGCAGCACGCCGGTGATCACCACCACCAGCGCCGTCGTGCTCGGCTCCGACCAGTTCACCACCGGGTAGATGTACGCGTTACCTTTTCTGAAACAAACCCAAACGTAAGTTTAACCATACATCTCTGCCGATATCCCGTATTACATGCGCGATGTTACTAGCTACAATTTCAATGAATATAATTTGGCAGGTCCTGTAGGTTGGTGGGTTAGGATTTTGCGAAAATCCACCCCTAAGGGGGTTACAAGGTTGTATGAAAAATCTTTCTACGCAGTCGCAGGCACAGCTAGTTGTTATACTATAGCCACTATAGGTAATAGTTGCGAAGTTATCAAAACTCTTAAATAATATCTATGACGTTACTGTTACTGTTAAGCGCAATACACACTGAGCCCGTCGGGCCGCCGACAAAGCCCGGCGACACAACCCGGTGGCCTGTATGAAAAGAAAAAAAAAGTTGCCGACATATGTCGGCGGCCCGGCGGGCTCAATGTGTATTGCGCTTTAGCCTGTATCATCCCACTGCCGGGCAAAAGAATCCTCCCATGATTTCCAGGCCTTTCGGTCTAGAGTCAATGTGGACTATTTAAATGATTCTACCATCACCTTCGTGGTCTGCCGCGGCTTTATGAGCTACGTCAGTTCTTTGTGTTTTGAAGCGCAGCGTAGTGTTTCGGACATGACTTAGTAATTATAAATATGTTTGCGCAGTTAATAGCGTCCTTGGCATCTCTACCTACATATCACTAGTCACGGCGTTTTATACAACAAAGTTAAAAAACTGCGTCTGTCTGCATATTTGGCATACTCTTCAAAGTACGGATTCCGATACTGTTTTCTGAAATTCCCAAATCCTTCCTAATGATATACGGCGCGGCCCTGTAGTGTAACTTGTCCTTCTTACTCATGTGCTAGTTCACTGCTCTATATTCTATCCAGATAAAGAAAAAGCCTCCTGCCCTATCTATATAATCTTAATATTATAACGAGGTAAAATATGTTTGTATGTAGAGGGTAATCTCTGGAACTACTGAGCCGATTCTAAAGATTCACTAAGAGATAGCTACACTATTCCTGAGTGATATAGGCTATATTTTATTTTGATAAAATTAAAACTCGCGGGTGACAGCTACTAGCTAGTATCAAGGTATATAATAAAGACAATTATATATAGGTATGGCAGGAATTTATAATCAATAGTACAAAAACTGCACAATAACGTGAGTGTTCTGAGTAAATTATGCACCTTATATAGATATGAAATTAATGTGTACACGATAAACACACAGTGAGTACCTGTAAGTCGTGTTTTATCATTGTAAATGAGGCAAGGTTATTGTTTATGGACATTGCAGTGCAATGTAAGAATAACGAAGACACTATAATTTATGGATTTAAAACAACATACATCGTGCCACTTTTCGTGTTTTTTTGGACAGGCCTATATCCAGCCTTGGACTACGGACGACTAAGCAGCCACAGTATTACGTAGTTCATGTATACTTTATACCAAACAAATCCAGATCCTCTTTGAATATTAATTATTAACACGTATTATTAGAATATACAAGTATAGAATATACATTTGTATACTTATTTTAACATTTTAACATAATATAATATCCGTGATAATATATAATAGTTATTACCTAATCGTTACTTAGTAGATATTTATTAGGTATTCAAAACTTCTTGAAATGGGAATTTTTAACAATTTATAATTATAATTTATAGCCGAGCACGAATGTTTTGACGTATAGTAACGTAAACGCATAGAAATAATAAGTAGGGCTCCGTAAACGTAACCAAATTTAGAACCAAAAATACACGTTTAATCCATGATATTTTTTTGGAAATACATGCAATATTTTTACAATTTCATGAAACAAGTGCGTTACATTAAATTGAATAAAAATGCGATAGATTCATCGTAATTTATAATAAAAAATATGCTTACGTTTACGTTACTATACGTCAAAATATTCGTGCTCGGCCCACTGGTCGTTTTTTGGTATTTAACGTCAGACGGAATTTCCGTTTACGTATGTTTATTTTGCAAATTTAATATAAACGGAAATTCCAGCTATCGATTGGTCGAATGTCTTTTTTTCTATTAATAAAATTAATAATTCAAAGCAGTTAACCTATAATATCAGAAGCACAATACACGGAATTAAAATGAGAGTAAAAATAATTTTGGATCCTTGTAGGTAACTGTCAGTGCAGTCTTATTCAGAGATAGGTACATGTTTTCCTGTGGATTTATTTATTGCACAATGTACACAAGTTGTTATAAACTAATTATAAACTAACCTGGTACATGACCCTGTTAGGGTGCTGCAAGAAGGTGAAGGTGCTGTTAGAAGAGGCGGTAACATTAATATTATATTCAGGAGACACTGCCTCCTAAGATACAGGATATTAATCCTAGTTTAGGAGACAGGGTTTCAATAAATCTGTTAACTTAAAAATGACTGTGTTCCAACTTTGTATACTTTGTAGTACTGTAACAAATGACTTGTTATCTACAATTTTGTGTTCCAAATTTGTTATTTAAGTTTAAGTTTTTTGTGAAATAAAAAAATATTATTATTATTATTATATTTCTAAACTAAATTATAAATATTATATAAGCTACGTTATGTTATAACTTATAATACTTTTATGTTGTGTTATTATTGTTATAATATTTTTAATATGTTATAATTAATAGTTATATAATTTTACCATCTTACATATTTATTATAATAATTATTTTACCTAATACAATATTATTATTATTCTATTATCAATTCTATATTATATTATTAATAAATTAATTACCATTTATCATGCATAAATTATTTTATATTATAATAACAATTTTTAACTTTAGCTTTAAAAATACTGTTGGTTATAGTGTTTCTAATATTATCAGGTAACTTATTATAAATTTGAATGCTGCGATACTGTGGGCTATTTCTATACATTTCTAGGTGTCTGGGTATTGGTAGGAGTAATTTGTTTTTACGGCGTTCGTTTTTATCAAAGTTGAATAAATGTATGTTTTTCCCATAGATTTGAGGGAAGCGAAAATATACTACCTACGTTTATGGTTTTTCCCATAAACTTAGAATATTTTCGTCATCCTAAATCTATGGTTTTTCCTTACAAACATACCAACTTCTAATATAGGTATATATGGAAGGTAGGCTGAGAAGTTTCTCCTTAATGAAGGGGATTTCCTATTCTTATTTTTTATTCACATTAAATTACATTATTCTCGCAGCTCTTATATCTCACAACATTGTATTAATCAAGATTATAATCTATTCATATAAAAGTGTTTCTATGGAGTTTCTTACCGGTTCTTATCCATAGGACCTACTACTAGGACTACCTATCTACTATTTGGAACTGCGCATTTAGATTCTCGATATTTCACAAGTGCTTGTAGGTATCTGGTTTACATAAAATAATTATATCTAATGTTCTATTCTATTTATATTTAAAAGCTAGGGGTGAATAGTTATAATAATGATTAGACCTCGGCACTGGTACAGTACAGATTATCTTTAATATATTTGTCTATGTGCGAATACGGTCTATATCAGGTTATTCTACCTTATCCTTTGAGTATCCTTGTCCAAGTTGCGTGTTTTTTGTTTTTCTAACTACATAGGTACATAAATGACCTCATATTATTGTTGTGAGTAAGTAGGTTTTAACCTTTGGGAGAAAATATTAATATTAATGAATACCGTCCGTAATTGCGTTTAATGTTTGTGAATTAATAGAAAAACCACTGTTATTAGAGAGAATGAGTCGTAGACATACCTGCATATTTAATATGTGCATTTAATTTGTACTATGAGTATACGTAAGAAGGTATAATCATGCAGTCTGCTTCTTGTGTGTCATTGTGATGCTTCTCCCGGGATGATTATGAGATGATCAGCAGGTAAGGTTGCCAACCGTACTCTAAAATAGAGTATTGTACTCTATATCATGTAGGCGTAGGTACCTACTCTATAATCTATAACACTAATAGAGTACTTATGCTAAAATACTCTTTTTTACACAATGTTTACTATACTACTACAATTCTTTTAAAAACCATGAAAAATTGTTATGTGCTTCAAAAAGTACAAAAAATACTTAAAAAAAAATGATATCTACTCTTTTTTGGAAGTCCATACTCTTTATTTACCTCCTTTGAAATCAGATATACCTCTCTATTTCTTCTAAAAAAAGTTGGCAACCCTATCAGCAGGGGTCATATAATAATATGTTATATGAGAACGTTATCGCCTCCCATAATAAAGAAAAGGTTTTTCCTTCAGTTTGAGCGTTAGTAAACTCTTTTCGTAAGTATTCCAGAATAAAAAATGGGCCTGAGAGTATTTGAAAAAAAATTGCCAATCTTTGCTAATTGCATAGAAATAATAAGTAGGGCTCCCGTTACTTAGTTAATAAGTCTATGGCTAATTGTTATCGAATTCCCAACTTTTTCTTTTCACAGGTTAAAAATAAATGATTCTACTGAACTGCCCAGGACTATCATTAAGCTCAGCGTTTTCCTTGGACTTCCTTTGATATAACAACGAAAAATGGTCCAACTCAGCTAGATAGCTGATTGTCACCGGAATGGATTCACTTCAACGATGCATCGAACGGAGTTTTGACTTATGATCTCTATAGAGAGATCATGTCGGCGGGGGTGTCGCCTGCGCTAAAAAAGCCTATAATGAAGCCGTGAAAAAATATTCCCTTAATCAGTAAGTAGGCTTACCAAGTAAACGGATAACTGAAAACAGAATGTTGTTATTAGAGCAAAGGCTGATGCTGTTGACTATTCTCTTGGCATTCATAGGATGATTTCTTATAGTCGCGGTATGATTTAAACGCTTACTGGTCTGTACCACCGGCGAAGTGGTAGATGATGCTGAACAGCATGTAGACGGTGCCGAAGACGAGCGGCTGATATATGTGCAGCAGCCGGCTGGGCTGGGAGCTACTGAACAACAGCAGCAGCACCACCAGCGAGTTGAGCCCGTGCACCGCCACGTCGAGGCCGTGGTTCAGCTCCTCCTCGATGCCGGCTGATAAATGCATCGAAAACATTACTTATGAGGATTTTTCATAAATTATAAGTAGGTATGTCACTCTGACAGTCTGACCCACAGTCTGGCCTCACATTGTGCTCTCCTAATTAAATGTAGGTAATTTATTTAATCCGTCACTTATTTTGTTTACATTACGCGTATCAAAATAATAATAGGTCCAAAATGAGCCCTGTTGTATAGGTACCGCAAGTACATTATAGAGGGATAGTTTGAAGCTTTTAAATTTTATAACCCTGAACTTATGAGATGTTGTGAATTACAGTTCTGTACCTGTTATACCCATTTTTTAGTATCTGCAGGAAGATACAGAGTCAAAAGTCGTTTTTTAAATACTTTAATTAAAACAAACTTATTTTTATGGATAGGTATTACTTATTAAAAAAAATAACAATATTAACCATAGCCGATAATGTACGGGAAATGTGTCTAAAAAACTTATTAACGTTTCGTGTGCAATGAGTTCATCAGGAAAGTTTAAAATGCAATCTATAGCTGTAAGAAAATAAGACTAACCTTCGTATAGTAGACTCCAGTAGAATATTGTGATCAACAAGGCCATGGGTACGGTGATGTTTAACAGTACCCAGTAAGCCTTCACGTACCATGGTAGCTTGAACTCAGCGCCTGGAGCATTTTAAAGGGTAAATTATACACAAGCGGGTACTTCGTACTTCATCATGTAGGTATTTATATTTGGCAGGCGTTGTTAAATTCGCATATAACAAGACTATGCCTACTCGTTTGCTCTGACTTAAGTGTTGTATGCTTTAGTCATAATAAACGAGCAGGCATCGCCTTTAAGCAGACAAACATTTATGATTGATTTTACGTTGATAACACTCAAAAATATCACAAATCTATATCTGCTTGAAATTGTCAGAATTATATAACCTTTGATGAAATACGATTCAGTTATACTTATAATACATCAGCTTAGTTATAATTTTAAGCCATCGAATAATTATACACAGATGTAGTCACATAAAGGTAAATAAATACACTGTACTTACTTATTGGACCGTAAAGGTAGCAGCGTGCTGACACCAAAGTTGCGAATCCAGTGGCCAGGAGGATGCTCGTCAAACCCCAGTGCGTCAGATAAATGAACCAATATGCCAGTTTACCATTCAGTATGTATATTATAATGGACGATAACACTATTCCTAGTGAGGTGAGGAACAGCAGCGCCCGCCAAATCAAAAGCGGCACGACCGACCGCGTCGTTTGCCAACTAATGAGATAAAAGTCAGTCGGTTTAGGATGCTCTAAACTGAGCATACTCGTCTTAGCTTCTTGTTTAAAATAAGTTTTTAGAGCACTCATCTCGATATTGTTTTGGTAACAGTAACACAGCACACCCAACGCTATCGATTACAGGGAACTGATAATCGATATCTTACTTTTTCGGTTATCGATTGACTCACTTACATTATCTAAATGTAGTGCCAAAATATATCTTATTGAAGTGTGTACCGTGACTGATTCATGTACGTACAGTTAGGGTGTGAAACAAGTCCGCTTCAAATGTACGCTTATCTACGTATTAAGCATGGGGTTTTTTCTTTCGTTTGTGATCCAGATAATAACAGGATAAACGTAACGAATGGAACGAAAAATACACAATAGTATAATATAATTTACTACGGTAGTATAATAGTACATTATAAATAACAGATGAATCTTAAGGCTTAGTATCGGAAACAGCATTCAGGACCGCTAACACTGAACCAGCTAGTGACGAGAGTTTGTAATGACACGTTCATGATATCTTAATAAACTTATTCTAATTATATCGATCGTTGGATATAGTTAGAACTGTGGTATTTCTGAATCGCTTGGTGACAGCGTCCCTGCCGACCGTGATGGCGACGACGATGGCGTGGATCACGATGAACATGAAAGCCGAGGCGAATACGGTCAGCGTGGTTGCAACAGGCTTCGACCAGTCCAGCATCGGATATATCCAGGACGTGCCGAAGCTACACACAAAAATAAAACACTATTATAACCTCTGATTATGATAGAATTCCTAACAGACACATTTTCTGAACTAATAAATGATATCATGACAGAAGTCGCAGAAAAAGGAGGATGAGAAAGCATACCTACTACCATCTGTTTGACATGATACAAGTCTGAAATATCGACATTAGTAGGTATACTATAAGTCCTTTAAAGGTAGAAGTTCGATCCGAGTAAGAATTTTAACTAAAAGCATCGAAATCGTCACAATATCGTAAACGTGTTGGAAGGTATACCTAATTAGGTATATCGAACGGATTTCTAACTTACTTAAAACGGTAGGTGTAATCTCTGGATCTGGCAATCGTTAGAAGATCACTAGTTCAACAACTCCCGAATTGTTTCAAATGGAAATTATAGTCACTATTACACCAGAGTTGAAATAACACAACTATCTAATCACCGGATAAGTTATCCAAATAATTGACTTACGGACTGATACCACCAGCGTAGTAGAATATTATGCTGAACAGCATGTAGATGATGCTGAGGGCGAGCGGGAAGTAGAAGTGCATGAGCCGGGTGGGGTGGCGCGAGATGAGCAGCAGGGTCAGCATCAGCACCGAGTTGATGGCGTGGATGAACACGTCCAGCACCGGGTCGATTCCGTAGTCCTCCGCTAAAAACGTTGTTCAGTTGATAGTACAAGATCATTATCAAAATTTCAAACGAATAAATGCTGAGCATATACCGCTACGATGGGTGACCGATTCTAACGGATTGGGGATGGTGATGATGATGATGCTGCACATCTAACAGTCATAATCCCTTTAGTCAACTTTATGACACCATCAGGAACGCGGGGAAATTGGTACTCTTTGCCGGAAACCATACGTCGGCGGCAGGGCAAAGGTAATTGAATTTCATTGACAGCCACGGACCGCCGTGGCTGTCAATGAAATTCAATTACCTCAAGTACCAACCGTACCAAGTACCGACTTGAGGGCTTAAATTACCACCATGATACCTTGATTGGTATATAATCATCGTATAGCCTTCTTATTTGTCGGGGTAGGCTAGTGTGTTGCCAATTGTTAACTCATTCCAACAGTTTTCTTAATATCTATATGTATTTATTTCATTGATACTATCTACACCGGTACTTTTGCCATGGAAGTTGCATCAATGTACCTAATTATGAACATACGGAATTAAGTAGTTCATAAATAAGCAGTCAGCATAAAATTAGCTAGCGAATAAATATTTATACATAGCTCATAATAATATTTGCATTTAATAAAATCACTCACCTGCTGATGTCAGGAACGTCCAGTAGAATATCGTTATGTAGAACGCAATAGATATGGTCGTGTTAAAGAGTATCCAGTAAATCTTCACGTACCATGGCAGGCCCAAACTTGAATCTGAAATTATTTTGAGAAGGGTTAAAGGACTGTGTCTTTGTGTTTAGAACTTGTTGTTTGTTTGCTGTTTGGACTTCAGGCTAGAAGATGTTGTTGTTATTGTTATAAATATATTTTTTTTCTATTCTATTCCATTTTATCCCACTGCAAAGTGAAGGCCTCCCCTTCCTTCTTCCAATCATTATAAATATCATATAATCTTGAGCAATTACAGGATAATACTTTCTGAAGGCGCTCATGCCACTTATCTTGCCATTTACGCCTAGGTGTGCCGCGATGTCGTTGGACGTTATCTGAGACCATTTAATCGTAATTTTAGCCGTGTTTATCCGATATACAACACCAGGCTACCAGCCCAGTGGTTCTGGGTGACGTCGGTGATCTGTGTTTTGGAGCACAGTATTGTATTCCGTATTCGGTCCGTAAATCGGACCCCGAGGATGCTACGCGCCATGGCTCGCTGGCAAACCTCGAGTGTGAACTTCTACTGAAGAGTCTAAGACCAGGTTAGAGCTCTGACCATTGTCCAATGAAAGAAAGAAAAAAGAAGAAAGAAAAATGATTAATTGATATTTTTTTGTTTATTAACTTACAGTCATGGCTCATGGGAAGGACTACCTTCATGTGTCCCTTCCCTTCATCGACCAATAAGCCTTCCAGACGCGTTCGGTGCGTTGAGTAACTTCTTTTTCCTGTCTTGCCTGGAATACAGTGCATAACCAAAGTGTACCACAGTGGATGTTATGATAACTACTGGTTTTCAGTGACACAAAATATTTCCGACTCAGTGTGCATGCGCAGCGAGGTATGGCATACTAAAATTTCCAACGAATTCCCGTAGTTTTGTTAGAATTGGTATTGTATGAGCTAAAAACCTTTAGAAATAGACTGTCAGGGAATTCTGTATTCGTATTTGACATGATTGATAAAAACTAGCTTGAAAAGAGAGGAACTTTATGTTGCAGTGGGTTGACAGAAGCTGTTATTGGTGATGAGGAACATTTGGTGTCACAGCATAATAATAAATATAATTATTATGTAGAAAACTTTACTTGGGTACCTATTTGAATCGTTTCTAAAGAATTTTATTTGTTTTACAGTTGTAGATATAACTATCAGTTGTTAAGTATAAAGTTTATTTATTACAACAAGCTCTTTGTACCCTTACGATTCATAAATTTGATAACAGTGTTAGCTTCTGCCAAATATTGTGATAAAGTTTATTCCTGAGTTGTTAATCAATACGATCCCTAGATACCATTTCGATAACGAAATTGGTGTAGGTACGCGTACATTATTCTAATTTATAGATTTCCGTGATAGGTACTTATGATGTAAGCTATTTATTTGTCATCACGTATACCTATTGGTACCTACTAGTATTGTATAATTATAATATTATAGTGGTACTTGTGATCTTTGCTGTTTTTTTTTTATTTTTTTATTGTAATATTGTGTAAATTGACGTCGAATTTTAGCCGGGGCCGCTACCGCGGCCCCACATTTGTTGTATAGTAAGCTTGATTTATGAAAAGAGTATCCATGGAGTTTCTTGCCGGTATTTTCTCCAGGACCAACCCACTTGGAACCGTGCGCCTAGAATCACGACGTTTTGAAAGTGCCTGCAAAGGCCCAGTTGAAATAAAAATCTTTGACTTTGACCTAGAGGGTAACTAATATTAATAATTTCACAAATTATTTAATGCTTTATGCACAAGTAAAAAATAAACTGCAAAAAGGCGTACTTAAGAGGGCCCTTCCCGGTCCGCCTATCGTCAACGCGAGCTTGATCGAAAATCTTGTTGTTTCATCCAAGGCAATTTTTGAAACGGCCGTCTCATACCTACCCCACACGACTCTACTCCCGCGTACTTCATACCACCCGTTGGCTAAAAGCAAGTGAGAAGGCGATCATTTAATGAAAATTGGCGCTCGAAGATTTCACAAAACAGGTTCCAAGAAATAGGTGTTTTTGAAAAAGCCTAACAAGTTTTTGGAAAAAATGTTTGTTATTTAGAATCTCCATTACATGTGTTAGATTTGTATGCAAATCTTTTCTAAAAAATTTCAATTTATGAGTACATTATGAACGCTCAAAGTTTAGATAAAATTTGTCCTAAAAAGCTGATTTTCAGATGTATTTACTGAATTTGTTTCTCAAAAAATTATTATTTGCCTAGAAACCTAGATATAGACCACACGATACCTATGTATTCAAAATATCTAGAGGAAAAATTGTTATAGCGCCGTAATCACCTACGGGCGTTTGTATGGGAATTATATATAATATGGGTTATAATATGGGTTGGCATTTTCTGCCGGTAGGTATACCTTAGGGTGATGCAGAGAAAAAACATGAAAGCAACAAAATAAATGATAATTAAAAAATAAAACACAATTTAAGATACAGGGATAAACACATACATATAAACAAACATACTACTGCGTCAGATAAATAAAAATACGAAATACTGAAAAACTAATCCACCAAATCACCGTTGGGACAATTCTGTCTACTTCTTGCGACGGTGTTCACGCGCCTTCACTTTAAATGAAAAGCGACTGGTTGCCATCCTGATGTTCAGCGGGAGCGTTTTGCAAAGGCGCATTTTTAAGAGTCTTTATTTTCCGAAAGGATAGGGTAGGTAGCTGTCTACTGGGTCCTGGGTACAAACTCCAACCCCCCCTTACTAATAAACGATGATTAGGCGTTATTTAACTAAACTATAGCTCTTATGTCTATTGCTATCTTTATTCAGCGCCGGCTGTAGCATATGTAGCGCCCGGGAGCAATCAATACCCTGGCGACCTCTAATAGGTGCGCGATATATTTTAAAGGCAGGGCTTAGAAGAATAAAAAAGCACAAGCCAAGCAACCTAAGCATACAAATGACAAGGACAGGTATAATTTAACGTGTAAAAAGTAGTTTTTATTAGTAAGGGGGTTAATATTTGCCATAACCACTGTTAGGTCCCATACTTAAACACTCTAAGGTCCCATAAAGAGAGCGGCTCATGTAGAAATCATTTGCAATTTCTCTGTACGATTCATATACTATTTTTTCGGCTTTTTTGGCCCATATTATATACTATTATAATATGGGCCAAAAAAGTTTAGAGATAGAGAGTATTTTAGGAAATGTCGTAATATTATGTTCCGTAAAAAAAAGTGGCACCCGATCTTTCGTATCTAGATTCTAAGTAGGTACTTAGATATCCTATATAGAATGCCATTTCGAAACAAGAAGAATCACATTAGAGTTTGTCTGTAGGCGTGGCGTGGGTATTTACATCCGTTACTTTACAAGTGTTTTCTTATTCAAGTGTCAGATAACTTTGAGTACTTAGGTACTTATCTACATAAAATTTTTAAGCAGTTTAAAAAAAAAAAATACAAGTTACAAGTTGGTGCAAGATAAATTGGAAATTGACAAAGCATTTGCAATGTAACAGCTCGGACTCGAGGATAACATTAGCACTCAATACGCGAATGCTCCCGGTAAATAACCACCTTTAACCGTAAATTAAATTTGCACTTTGATCGATTTATCAATCACAGAAATCACAAATACTTATTGTAGATTAGCAACCTTGTAATGAGTCACTATATCTGATTGATAAAAAAATAATTAAACACGGACTAACTTATACCTAATCCGAATTATAATCCACATTATCTTTGCGTGTCTGTAATGTGTAATTAATTAAGATTTTTTGGAGAGTATTTTTCAGTACTTATTATTATGAGTCTATGCTGCCCCACTCCTGTGCAAAGGCCTTCTTCTATACTCTCCACTTCTTACGATCGCTTATTATGGAATCTATAAAACGTGAATCTACACCAGTGCACACCGCAACGGAAAAGTAAAATAAAACGTAAATCTACACTAAACATAGTATATCTAGTGGTATGTAACTCGTAAGTGTAAGCTCACTGTTCCCGTTCACAAGGCGACATTACTAAGGCGCTACTTTCTGCGTTTGCGCTTTTCAATAGATACTTAGATGATAAGAGAAAGAAACGTGCAAACATAATCATATTATCTTACTCGTAATTATTACCAATAGTCTAGCCGCCAAGTCTCCGACGACTGTCAGTAGGCAGTATCTGCTGTAGGTAGGTAGGTACAACAAAGGCAGGTTATGCGATATATATGCTTCTTATTATGCTTGGACTACGATAAACTGCCATATTGAGAAACTGATAAACTGCCAAAATATAATTAGTTAATAGTTAAGCTTTCCCGAAAATCTCGATTATCGTGCTAAATATTGCTCAACTTATAAAGCAAATAAATGATTGATTGGACTTAACCTGAACTTCGCGGAAACAAGAAATGCCTAGAATCGACTCTTCCATTACGTACATAATCCTAAAGTTAGGAGTATGTCCACGCAGATATAGACGTTTGCACTTCTAAAATGATTATTGGAAAAATGTAGAGCTTAAGTGATAGCCTACGGGAATCGGATTATCAGATTTAAAAGAAAATTAATCTAGATGCAGTATTCTCTGAATAATTTCCTGCTAAAAAATAAATAATAATAGTTAGAAGGTCGGTGTACCTACTTACCTAACGGTCCTTGGAAGAATGCAATGAGTGACACAGCTACCGCAAATCCAGAAGTCCCAGTCATAAGAAGCAGCCCCCAATGCGTCATAAAAATAAACCACATGCTCAAACTTAAAGATTTCGTGGTTATAACCATAGAAGATACTAAAATACCGACACAACCTATAAATATTAAAGTTCTCAAAAATAATAAAGGCAGACTAGAAAGATTCCTTTGCCAACAACTGATAACGAAGTCTGATGTGTTATCATGCTTCAAGGAAAACATTTCCAATTGGAACTCTTTTCTAAAGTATTTTTTCACGTTTTCCATTTTGTTTGCAAATAGTTTGATTTAATTTATCGAGAGTATATCGAGCGCGTTACGGCTGTCGACTGCGGATCGACGCGGTTATCTCTGATTACCTTCGTGATTGTGTGCCATCGCCCATCGATGATGATCCATACATTTTTGTAGATAACTAACAATAGAACAATGACGTCTACTGATTTCATTAAAACCTTTAGTCATTGTATTAATATAAAAATTAATGCAACAGCCTTTTACTTGGGGAAGAGAGAAATTATAATTAAACTTCGTCCTCTGCTGAATATACCTTTGTAGGCCGTCACAACCGCATGATCTTATGCAGAGAGGGCTTTTCGGACAAAGGCTGGTGTTACTGACCATCCTAAACATGCAATCGCTTATTCGTCATTCGAATTAACAATAATCGATAGAACCAAATTAGGCTTTAAAGCCACATAAAATTAAACATAGAAACAACAAAAGGTTATTCCACTTCAACTCTTGGTTTATCAAATGTTATTGTTTATCCATGGTTTATCCCCATCAGAAAGACAGAAAGATACATATTTATGTCACGTTTCATATTTGACGGCTGTCTACGTTTGACGGGGCCTGGAAGGGCCTTGGTATCATAGACTTGGGATTCCAGATCTTTTCAGATTTCAGTCATAGATTTCAGCATAGGATTTCAGTCGTAGACAGAGAAGCCTTCTCTGTCTACGATTTCAGTATTACGACCAGTGATTACGACTAAGAAGTCTACCACACTTTGAGTGTCTGTAAGTCAAATTGCTTTAAATTTTAACACCATAAACTTATTATACTTTACCCTTAGACTTTACCCTCCGTCCACGACTTTTTTTTTTTTTTATGTTTGTTACCTCATAACTCACGACTGCGTGAACCGATTTTGATGATTCCTTTTTTTATTTGAAAGCTGGTGCTTCCCGAATGGTCCCATTTTAATCTGGTCCAGTTCTGACAATGGAATCCATGAGAAAACCATATAAGTCTTAAATTTACATTAAGTATGTGCGCGACAAATGGTCGAATAACTCAATATCACGCCAACCGATTTCGATGATTCTTTTTTTGTTTGAAAGAGTATACTTCCGAAGTGTTCCCATTTAAATTTAGTGAGGATCTGATGAAGATCTTCGGAGATAGACAATGGAACTCTTGAATGAATAACAGCACATCACTCGCGATTGCTGTAATCTCATGTTTAAGTATTGTTTATGCCACTCAAAATTGAAAAATAAAATAAACTTAAAAAAAAAGTAAAAACCGACTTCAAAAACTAAAAGGTATAAAATAATTTTCTTAAAAAACTTATCAGCTTCTGAAGTCGGGGCCTTTAATTCTTCAATGCACCTAGCTTGATAGTGGCACCGACTTCAGAAGCTGATAAGTTTTTTAAGAAAATTATTTTATACCTTTTAGTTTTTGAAGTCGGTTTTTACTTTTTTTTAATTTGTCATCTTTTACCACTTGCTTGGCCAAGAATTTCAAATTCTCCGTGTTAACAATAACCCTTCCACACTTCTCGTTGAGTTATTTTTTCCGAGCACTCATTAATGAAGGTATTTAAATTATCACGTTTGGTCATAGACTGGGAGTCCTACTTATTATTTCTATGCGTTTGGTCAACCTGCCTTGACAGTGACGTTCTACCTTAGCCCTTAGGCACTCAATGTGATCCGACTCCAGCAAGTCTTAATATTATGATGCGCCCTAATCCTGAAGTCGGAGCAATAGTCGGAGTGGCGGTCTGTGGTGTTCCAGATGTTAGATCCGTGAGCTTTGTGCTCCATACACATAGAACCAATAGGTATTTAAAGAAACCTAAAAAAAAAAGGATTATACAAGGTTAGTCGGAAAAACTAACTGAAAAGAAAATTACTTTTTCATCCCACCATCACGGAAAGAGTATTTTTAATCTTCAATATCTGAGTGGAAAAGCCGTTTTTATTCTCTAGAGGATAAAGTAAATTTTCATCCCACCATCTCGGAAAGAGTATTTTTAATCTTCAATATCTGAGTGGAAAAGCCGTTTTTATTCTCTAGAGGATAAAGTAAATTGAATTTAGAACATCGTGTGCACTAAGTTTGTGAATTAAACGTTTTTTTTTGCATTTAGTCATTTCCTCGCTGAGGTGGAATGAAAAGTTACGTGTTGCACTCGAGTGCAAAGATTTTTCACCTCGTGCTCTTTTGATTCCCTCGCTAACGCTCAGGATTCTAATTTTGAATCACTCGCTGCGCTCGTGATTCAATTTTAGAATCCTTCGCTTGCTCGGTCATCAAAATTGAACACGCGGTTAAAAAGCAACTTTGCACTCTTGTATAACAAATAACTATTATTGTGGAAACAGAGGGAAAATTGGGAAAATAAGTATTTGCTGTTCCATATACCTACATATTTAGTCGAATAATATTGAATTATTTGTATGGATGAGCTGATAATTTTTCGCGATTTCTGGTTTGGTCCCATATAGTAAAGGTTTTTTGTAAAGCCATGTATTCACTAGGCAACAATTGAGGCGCAACAAGTGACGCTCAACTTGTTTGACAACGTTGCAAACGTTGTTTTGTTTGGCAGCGCGCAACGTTGCCAGATAACGCGCAACAGTTATGTTGCGTGTCTTATTGTTTGTTTTTGTCAACATGTAGTTGCGCAAATGTTGACGTGTGTAGATGTTCTACCTGTAATGATAGATGTAAGTTTTGGTTGAAATAAATAAATAAATGTTTGCGGCAACAATGCCAATAGTGTGGTCTAACGTCTAATAGTTCAACTTATTGAATTGTATCAACACTATCTATTATAGCTCCTCAGGCGACATGTTGCCGATGACAGGGGCCTAACACCATCTCTTACAGCAGTGTTGTTTTAACCTTACATCAAAATTTCGTATTATGGCGTGCTTACTGCTTATAGAAAGATTACTTTAATAATTGTATTTGACGTCATCGTAAATCATTCGTCTCGTTTTCTCTGAGGAATAGATAAACATAGAGATAATATATAGTACCTATCGTAGACAGAGATAGCCTTCTCTGTCTACGGTACCTATGATAAAATTCTTGAAATGTCATTGTACGTATTTGATCATAGACTTAGGATATTTTCGCATCCTACATCTATGTATTTTATTAACATTACTTTAAGCTGGAAACAAAACCTTCCTGAACTATGACGGTTGTGTAAAAGATGGTAGTAAGCAGAGGTTTACATAATCTAAGGTAGTAAGCCCCCTGATTATGTATGGCCCTAGGCCCGCCTAGGACACTAGGAACAAGCATTGTTCCTAGGTATGGGCAGACAATAATGATGTATATATAGCCTTTTCAACTAACCTTGTATCCTTTTTTGTCGTATTAATTAATCTTTTAGTAATGATTTTTTCTTAAATCGCTATTCACAGGGAAAATAATATCCACATGTATAAAAAAATATCATATTCATTCATTACGTCATGTAGAGGTTAAATATTAATTAAGTATACAACATTTTATATAAAAATTAAAAACACGTTTTACGATTCTTTACAAACTAAATCACAGTGCGCTTTGATTTATAGTAAAAATAAATGTTACATTTTTACTTAATTAAGTAAAACATGCAGCTCATACTTCAACAGACTTCAACACTATTTTACATTCAGTTAAGTATTTATTTATATCATTCAAATGGTTTACAAAATGTTAATCTGTTTAGCGTTACCTAGGTATGTAAGTACATTACAATTCGAACTTATAGCTAGATTTTCATTTCGTTAAGTTATATCACATTTTAATACACTACACACCCAGAATATGTCGAAGTCAAATTGTAGAATCAGTAACATTACAAAACGTCAGCTGAATTGTACAATCTTCCGCAATATAAAACGGCTAGCTGCTGTACAAACCAGCTGAAAGTTCTATAAAACGGTTAGTTAAGGTTTACGCGGATTGTTGTGCAACGCGTTCAACAAAGTTGGTCGTAGTAACTAGATTAGGGTACCCCGAGTAGATCGGTTAGGTTAGAACTGCAATCAAACGCGCGCGAGCCGAGCGAGCGCTTGATCCAAGTTGGTCACGGTTTCTAGATTAGGCACCCCGAGCAGATCGTTGGGGACAATCAGCTGTTTTGTAAAGCGGCTAGGCGATTTGTAATGTGGCGGATTCTACAATTTGACTGCGACTGATATAACTCCACCATTCACACATTCTTACTTGACTGTTATAAAGGGAATTTGTCATAGAGGCTATCCTTGGGAGGTGTCACGGCCGAAGTTGTTAGAAGAAGAATAAAATCTAGCAGATGTTGCTAGTGCTGGGAGTAATATGGTGTTAAGGTGAGAATGCATCGTTGTAGACTCCTTTGGGTTCTGCGAGGCGCCTTTTGGCGACAGCGTCGCGGGCCGCGGCTAGGCCCACCACGAGCAGGTGCATCAGCGCGAGGAACAGGGCGGTCAACGTGATCACCACCATCGTCTGCTCCGGCTTCGACCAGTCCACCACGGGGTAGATGAACGTGTTACCCCATCTGAAACATATACTATACATTATCATTTTGTATTTGAATGTACAGTCACGACCACAAAGTTACGATAGTAACATATAACATCATTGCAAATTATATTAGGTACTAGTGGTCACCCAATGGTCAAAAGTCGTAATTTTAGCTTTCTGCACTCCTTCTCCATATACCTTATCTATATATATATATCTTATAACTTTATGCCAAATCTCACAAAACTCCGTGCACGCAATATCTATGCTTAAAAAGGGGTCCAAAGTTTTTTCTTCATGTATTAATATATAGATACACTATACGCATAATATAAATGCTTGGGTTATGTTCATAGATTTTACAATTAATACTTTTTCTTAAAATTCTTTGAATATCGCTACTTAAATGCATATTATTTGTCCTGACTGTACATTGTGAAATACAGTGTAGGTACACCGTACTTCGCCGATGTGGCTTCATCGTCACGTAGGTACGATGTTCAGCGCTGATCATTAGGAAGGCTTTACGACTTTTATCAAAGGATCTCAATGCGAATGCGGAGCAAGGTCATTCCCACGGTGTGCGATTTGTTTTAGCTCTTTTGTATGTACCTATATTGTTGGAAGTTGCTTTGCCTCTAAAAGATCTACGATACGATAGAGATATTTTTTACTAGCTGTGTCCGCGACTCCGTCTGGGCATTCGAATGATGACAAATATGAAAGAAAAAACATAGTTAGTTTATTTCGTTCCTCATGATGCACACACTCTTGCCTTGTCAAAACTCGAGAAAAGGTAACAAATAGATAGAGAGACAGAGTTACTTTCGCATTTATAATAATTGTTACCAGGATTTTTGTTCTAGAGAAGTTAGAGCTAGAGGTCTACGTGCTATATATAGTACACAGTATATCAATTGTCCAGTCAAAATCGACGAAAAAATATTCAAATTTCGGAATCATTCGTAAGGAAACAGTATAGAGATCTTTTTGTAGATGATCGCATAACCTACAAACTTAGTATAAATTATTTAACGACAAAACTTGCCGTTTAAAAGATTTGTGCAAATAACAGATTTTTTTGGTTTTGGATAAAAATAATTGCCGATGTAATTGTAGGATCGATGGTGCTTTTCATTTATAATTTATTTTTAATAATGAAAAGATTTAGAATAAAATAAATTAATGAGGTAGGTATTAGGTACTAGGTACCACAATACCTACAATTGGAGTATTTTTATCAAGATTGGGTACCGGTATAAATAGTAAATAATTACTTAGTTTACATATTACTATCTAGATATATTATAATTATTATACTTGGTTTATATATTTTACCTATTTATATATATACTATACTATATATACTATACTATATACCTATTTATTTTGATTTATTCCAAAATTACGATTTGTGTGTCTAAAATTTATATTTCTGGTGTCTCGGAGTGTTTCTATGATTAGATCAGCGATTGCCTCCGTATAAACAAAATATAATAAACGATAGTCAAAAATTCTTTTAAGAATTACGACAGAAGCATGGTATAAATTTGATCATGGAAAAAAGCTACCGCGCAGGTCAAGCGATCCTCAAGGTTATCACGGTCAAGTCTGTCACACAAGCACAAAACAAAATAATCATAGTAGACACAAGGCAGTTGGTTAAATAGATGCAGACCAGCGTAAATATTTGAGACAGCCATCACGGACATTCAAGAGAGTCCAAAATACCAGACAGCAGTCGGCCTGAGTATAATAATATTATTATTCAATCACATAGCAATCTCTTAGAAAATCTGTAACAATCCTAAATTGAGAATTCCGTTAAAAAAACTTGGAAACTACAGCTCCTTTCTGTCATTATTTTATTTTTGCAATGGATTAGGGCAAAATACTATATTTAGTAGATATGAATACATAATTGATATAGGAAATAATTATGTAGGAACAAAAAATCTTCAAGGCTGATTTAAAATTTTGTGAGAAAATTATGATTATTGTGGTTTTAGAAATCTTATTTCTAAGATATAAATGCTAAACATATTACCCTCTCCATAGTCGGGTAAAAAACAAACCGCAGTGCTGTGCAGTGGGTTACAAAAAAGCTCTCTTCCATCGCTTTTCTTCAATTTGGAAACATGGGACTGAAAACTGCGATGATTTAAAACAAACTGTAGATCTACAGTTAAGACTGTGAGGCTTCACTAAACTGCCTGCTTATGATGGTATTTTTTTTGTATTAGGTATACATGTTTATTGTTTATATTATGTATAATGACCATACTCACCAACAATTTAATACTTAGGGCAATGTTCACCGATAATATAACTGATGTTTAAAAATAAATCGGCCGATTACCTACCCATACAAAAATTCTTGTTTAAACGGCTGATTGTTGTCTAATCATCTGGTATGTTTTCGGTGAACTTGGTACTGCGTAATGTTCACAAAACGTTCCTTTGATTCCTGATTTATCTTCCATGATGTGAGCGAATACACTGGTACCTATCCTTATTTGCGAAAGAGTATTGTTTATATTTATCTAGCAAACAACTTTAAATACTTACCTGTCGAGTACATATTTGATGTTTTGTTAAATAAAGCCAAGGCTTCATCTTGTGTTCAGCGTGACTATACAACTACGGTCGTTCACATTTCGAATTCGAGTGAGTACCATGGTACTTACATACTTACAAAGGTTTGTAGCGCGTAGCGTTCAAGGTTCTACGAACGTTAGCGTTTCTGACTACCCCATAAAAAGGCGTATGAAATCAACGCTAGTTTTCAAAAGTATGGGAAATTTTTGGTTATCGAGTCTACACAGTTAACATTACATGGTACGCACATGCCATTATCTTATCATGCTATTATTCAGTTTTATTCTCAATGTATTTTATATGTACGTGGGATAAAAATGGTTGCCATCAACAAAATCCTAAATCCAGGACAAAGAGACCTAAAACCCCGGATTTTCGAGCTTAAAGTCCGATTATTACCTACTATCTGAGAATGGAAGTTGTGTGTTCATATAATTATGTTTGTTGGATTCATGATCGGTGTAGCAAACTCCGCCTAGTTTGAAGGACATCGGGGGAGCGTTCCCGGGTTGTCCTAAACTAACTAACTAGGAAAAATCCGGATGGATGGCAACCCTAGATAAAATACACTCACAATTTTTTGGTTAACCTGACATTCACAGGTGTTGGCAAATAGAAGTGGCTTCTACCACTACCGACCGGATACTTACGTGAGATTTTTTTAATGTTTACTCGTATCGTATCTTTACGACCAAAAATCGTGTGTATTTTTCTCGGATGCCGCAAGCGTAGCTTATTGTAGATTTACTACTACACAAAGCATAGCGAATACTAGGTTTTATGTTCCCATACGATTTAATGCGATTACATTTTTATTATCATTTGTTTTGTTCACGAAATAGTAGACAAACCAGAGAACAGTTGGGTTTATGAAGGTACTTGAAATATAAACCTATGATTTTCTAAGCTCTTGAGCAACTTTGATATGAACACACGTCTGCCTGTAATCGTATAAACACAAATCACGTAGAATTATCTGTTGTAGTAGAGGTATTGTTTAGGATGTACTCAATTCCAGTAATGTAATTTTATATAATGCCTCCTCTGCAAAGGTGTTCAATAACATCGCTGTCACTTCTTGATGACGCAGGATGTCCTCAAATCATAAAACATAAAATAAATACGTGTAGAGGATGCCATACCAATGTGCAGGTGCTGCATACTAATGTTAGGATTTTTGGCATTGCTTGTTTCCCTGTTTTACTGTCTCCAAATTCCGAAACAAGGTAAAACTTCTAAGGTAACTTATAGCATCTAAAAATTCATATAAATTCCTCATCACGCATTCCAGCGGCCTTGTTGGTGAGATCACACAACGTGCCATCTCAAACGCCTTCTGCCATAAAATCAATGTCATTAAACGTAATACTTTTGAACTTGAATAATATTAAGCATGAGTGAATGACCATCGACCTCTGGCCTTAGCAAATTGCTCATGTGTCACATATTATATGTCTTGAGGCATTGATGTTACGACACAATCTCTGAGACGCCCAACAATCAATTAGAACATTATACTTTGATCTTGACTTTTACGTTGATGCAAACACGCATTTTAAAAATAAAATGGTTACGTAAATATTTGTTTTAGTTTGTTATTAAGTAAGTAGGTATTTAACATTAGAGTTAATATTTGCGTATATATACATGGAGTAAATATTCTTATATTTACTTGTAACCAACTTTAAAACCACAGAACACAGAATGTGTTCTGTGTTTAAAACCAACAAATCATCTCAAAAATTTATCACATGCTGACGTTTTTATTTATTTGAGCTATCCAAAGATTGAATTTAACGTTTAATCGTTTACGATGTTCGTGATTTCGAAATATAAGTGTTTATCTAAGACTTGTTAAGGTCCTTTGATTCATCAAAAGACCTTAACACGTCTTAGATGTAAACTTACTGTTCACAGTAAGTACCATTTATCCACTACAGAGTTGACGAGAAGATATTATACACAGAACGCATAAATACCTAATTAAAAAATAGATATTTAGAATTCGAAAATATCGCGACATGAAAGTGAATTGCGTATTGGGGTGGACCGTATCTAGTTTTATCCCGTCTTATGCCTAATATGAAGTTAGTGAAAAGAGTAAACTCACGGGTCCAGTCCGCCAGCGAAGTAGTAAATGACACTGAAGAGCATGTAGGCGCCGGCGAAGTACAGCGGCTGCATGACGTGCAGCAGGCGGCTGGGGTGCGCCGAGCACGCCAGCTCCACCAGCATCACCACCGAGTTCACGCCGTGCACCATCACGTCCAGCACCGGGTTCGGTGCGAAGTTCACCGTGTTGGCCGCTGGAAATACATTTTTTGTATGTTAGAAGACGGCAAACGAGCTTGGATGTCATGGCAAGCATCACCACTGTCTATAAACATTCGCAACCTAAGATGCGTTGCGTGGCTTAAGTTGAAATACCCTGTGCTCTGTAATTTCAGGCTGTTTCTACCCTTCACCTAGAACACAACTACGGTTACACATAATTGCTATACTGGGTGAACTTGGTAGGACTGTAGTACCGCTCCAGTCAAGCTATTGGTAAATGGAAGTCCTTTTTAAAAACCTTTCCCCTCACTAGGATTTCTCCTGTATCGAGGGTACTGTTTACAAACATACAAGTCACATGCACACACAACCAGACCCGAAACAACTATCTGTAGATCATACAAATATTTGTTCCGAGCGGGGATCGAACCCGCGGCACGTAACGCAGAAAGCTAATCGCTTAGCCACTGCGCCAACCGTGTCTACTAATTTTAAGTCTACTAGTAACACAGTCTACGAGTTCCATGTAATTTCCACCACGTAATGTAAACGATTTTTTCCATTTATTATTACACGTTTGTCAGGTATCTAATATAAAATTGGATCAATGTTGAGCAATAAAAAAAAAACTGTTCACAATAATTTACTGAAAATTCAAATGATATAAATAAGTACCAAATGAGGAACTAGAATATAAACATGGAGGGCAGTGCCATGTCTTCGTGCTTTTGTGACAAAGAAATAGGAGCCACGTAGTGGGGCTCCGGCGACTCATAATCCAAAAAGTAATGTTAGTACCTATATTTGAGTATCACAATCGTTCATTACACGGTCGTACATTCTACGTCCTGAAACCAATAGACTGCTGCTCGCAGGTACAATAAATAATTAAAGCCATGTAAGTATTTTATTAATAATACAATATTTTTTTGAATAATTCAAAAAGAAAACTTTTGAATTGAATTGGATATTGGCCTTCTGCATTATGGGTCGCGGGTTTGATTTGCGCACGGTACCTACAAATATTAGTGTGGCCGTCTGATGCTGTTCCGGATATGTGTGAGATAATATGTGTCTGTGAACTGTATCCACGATACAGGAGAAAATTCAGTCGATTAAAGAAAACAATAATAATTTGAGAAAAGAAACAACGTTTAAACTCACAAGTCCTCAGGATTCCCCAGTAGAAGACAGTGATGAGGAAGGCAACGGGAATGGTTATGTTGTACAGGATCCAGTAGGTCTTCACGTACCATGGCAGGCCGAACGTTGCGTCTGTCGATGCAAATGAAGCAAATTATATTGTGATAGCCTTGATAGATGATAATGATAGTTAATGTCGATAGCTGTTTCAATGTCAGAGTCATAAGAATGAATAATAATACTGTATTATTTATTATTCTAATGGACAGACTAAAGGGCATTGTGTACCTATTAAGATGTTCCAGTAAAAGATCGTAATTCTGGATGAGAGGGGTTCGAACCCCATACCCATAATGGTTTGCGTCGTTTTTGCATTTACAATGGCTCCTTCAAAATACTACTGTTTGCCACATTTATTGCCATTCTTTTCCTTCTTGTGTTTTCTTTATGTGTTAATTCTGTATGTTGTGTCTCATTTCATTGTGGCCAAATAAATGTTTATTCTCTTCTATTGTTCTATTCTACATTGCTCGAAAATGTTTTGGCCAATACATACTTATCTGGCAGCATGGGAATTACTTCATTATGAAGGCTATCAGTAGAATGCCCTGTACATAGTGTACCTACATGATAATCTATTTTAATCTGTTTGTAATATTCTTTGTACGTTCGTTGTATATCATGTGCCCCAAGATACAGACTAACAGTCTAGTTTGGGGCTCACTGGCACTAACTATTTAGAAACCTAGTTATTAGAATACCTATGTTTAAACTACATTTTGTACGTATCTTTTGGCCAATAAAGATTAATAATTAATAATATTATTATTAATTATTATTATCCGCTAGCATTGGTCACACAGCGTAAAATATCTTATGCATTCGATCTTTACTAAAATGTTATTCACGACCTCCAAAAAAATGGTAAACATTATTATAACATTTATTTTATTGTTTTATTTATAAAGGAATATTTTATTAGTACACTAAACTTAAACCGGTTATTAAATCACATATTAAGATGTGGTTTGAATTATGCAGTGTTAGTGAGAGATGAGATAATGTCGAGTCAGTATGTTATGAGACCTTACGCGTGCAGCCCGAGGTCGGGCAATCGACCGCAGCTGTACGTGATCCTCACTGTAGCCACGTGCCATATATTGTTCTTTGACATGACACCAACTCGTCACCATACATGATACCATGAACCTGTATACCATCTCCTTAAAGACTTTGTTATTCGACTACGAATTTTCATCCTTTTCGTTAAATAATAAATGTCGAGGCATCAGAAACAAACATTACGCTGAAGTCATATCTGAAGTGCGTATGTTTTGATACCAAACCTATGTGTGATTTTATCAGGACATATATACTCAGGTCACATGATAACGATAAGAAATAAAGCGTACCAATAGGCCTTTTAAAGTAAGCATATGCTGATACAGCAGTAGAGAAGCCCGCAGTGAGAACGATTAGTAGGAAACCCCAATGCGTTAGGTATATGAACCAGTAGCCGAAATGTATGTTCATTGTCAAGGGCACCGCGACCATAGACGTGAGTAGCACACAGGTCGAGTACAGGAAGAGGAAACTCCGCAGCAACAAGAGCGGCGCGGCCGAGCGGTTGCTTTGCCAACAGCTCACGTAGAAATTGGCCGGCGACGGGTGTTCCAGATGACACAGCCGCCACTGACACTGACTCCGCAAACATTTGCCGCACTGCATGCTGCACTACCAGTGATCACCGCGTACACAAACACTACACAAGGAGCACTGTAAACAAACACTTCGTAACCGCATTTCCAAACGTTCTTTGTTGTACGAATGATCGCATTGATCCTTCACTTGATTGCGATGATAACCTCTATTTTATCGGTACAGTATGTTTACAGCGTTAAATATGACCAATCGTGTGCATAGTTAGTGATAAACTAAGCAGTGAAATTGTGCTGCAACCAGTGAAGCGAGGACGGCCTGGTCTTGTAATAACACTGTCTGTAATGAACTTGTTCCTTATTCAATCGTCAAGGTCTTGCGACATAGATTTTTAATCGCTTCTTACAAAAGCGATTTCTTGTACCTACTTCTTTTGTTCATACTGCTTAACAAGTAGGTAAGTACTCATAGCGATGAGCGTGTTATAATAATCTGATATTAGATTACTTTAACAATAGATTATTAATTGAAACCAGCAGCAATGCAAATGTTCTACATTATAATATATGTATTATATTATCATGTACACAAAAAGTTTAATAGGAAAACCTGTTAGTATTATGTTAGCTAGATACTAACGAATGATATCAAGCAACTATTGGTCGTCTTATTATTTTTATTTTGGCTTTATTTTGTGCTGCGTTGTAAAGACATACAGTCGCGTTATTATCCGTCGATAATATCACTACGTTATTGCGATATCAGTTTAAGTCGTTTTAGTACATTGTGTATTAGGATCCATTATAGCAGCAGTGTGTAAGATCTACTAAAAACAGATGTCGCTGAGATAATAACGGTGTAACATAATATGACGCGGCTGTGTGAGGCCTTTATTTCTTCAATTAGTTATCTACTTATTAATTTGATCACCATAAGGCACAGTTTACTATATTTTGTGGCAGTAGTCTAGTTTTTATAACAAATGTTTCTAGGAAATTGCAGTTATCACATTGCGGTTTGTCTTGATCTTGTATTTGATCACGACACAACTTTCCCACAGTTCAAGTTTATAACAATTATGACAATGAGATCACTCGGGTTAGTCAAATAATAAATAATAGCGGAAAAGGTGATGTAAAACAAAAGGTATAAAATAATTATGTGTGGTGTAGCATAATTATTGTGACTATATTGAAGTCGTCCATGAAATAAATTAATAACATGGTTTTCTTTTACGAAACGGCCGAGCACGCCTGACCGCATCGGTGGCACGCATCTATTATACTTACGCTACAATAATGCTGTTGATGTTAGGCTAAAAGTTGATGTTAGGCTAAGTGGTGCTTGATGTGTTGTGTGGTACTTGCACCTGGCAAGTACCACACAACACATCAAGCACCAACCTGCGCGTCCAGCAGGATGCTATGTGAAACACTAGGTGCAGCAACCAGTGCCGATTAGTGATGCATCACCGCTCGGCTCGGAAAACGACCATTACACTTTAATTATTAGCAGATGCAATCATTAAAATGCAATTAGTTACCTGTTAATCCTTTACGTCCTATGGCGACGAATATTCCGAATGTCGATTCCAGCACTATAAATGCCAGACCCCAGTGAGTCATGTACAGGAAGAACTTTTCTGTGGGGCCCCAAAAGAACGACATGGACCAAAACAAGACAATCAATGCCCAGACGAGGATGGGCACTCTCCAGTAGAGTGGGGAGATTCTTCCGAAGCATGATCTCGTAAATGGCTCACACGAGTCATTTTCTTCTTTTCCAAGGATTCCTGTGATGCAATAGAAGGCTTGACTCCACGACCATTGCAGCATTTTGTCCGATTAATATGATCTTTCGTCGAATAGTTAAATATATAAAAACTTTGTTTGTTTACTTATAACATCTTGAGTGCGTAGCTGTGGACAAGGACAGAAAATAGGAATTTTAAGTACGTTGTAGTCATTTTGCTAAAATGGTACATATTACATATTTACAAGGCAATTTAAATCTGATTACCAAGAGGTGAATGAAGTAATAATTTAGGTGTTGTGTGATCTATTGGACGAATGAGTTAGTTAGTGGATCCAGGTGACCCTCGACAGTCGGACACTTAACAATTGCACGTGAATTTTTATTTCACGTGGTCTTTTTATTCGGTCGCTGACGCCCGCAAACAATAGGTTTTTTATTGTATCTACTTTGCGTCGGTTTAGATTAATATACGTATTTACATACAAATAAATAATGGGATAATAGTTAGGTTTTTGTAATTTAATTGAACAAATTAAAATTTCCTATAAGTATTTTCAATAAATACCATATAATAACTATCGATTGCATTCAGTGTCCATGTGCCGATCTACAGTTAAAAAGTCAAGGTGGAGTTTATGTTCAATAATAATTTAATTGCTTGAACATTTATTATAAGCTGCCTGCTAAATGAAAAGTGTAAAACACTTATGTAGCATCAAATGTATTTACGGTATGAGTTGGAATCTGAACTATTACCTATCTTAGTTCCTACCGGAGTTACGTCTCGGTAAAATTATGGGAATGTCTTGAATACCTAGGTAGTAGGTACCTATGTATTAAAATTTTGCACAATATCTATAGATATGGAATACGAGAATGGAAGAATGTAACTACATTTTTAGGTGGAATTCAGGCTAATAAAAATATAATTTACATACAATATAATATACACAAGAAAAAAACAACTTTGCAGCGTCCATCCGAACCAAGTACTCGGTTGTAAATAGCAATAACTTGTTTATTTCTAGCCGTTAAGTTTTTCAGTGCATGCATGAGTACAATTATATTATCTGTGTTAAAACTACCTATGTAGAAGGCTATTTAATTTGAATTGAACGTCAAGTCTGTTTATCCGTTCACTGCACGTCATTCTAACATGTTATTGAAGTCAATGGAATCCAAAACAAGAATAGTTACATAGGTAGGTAAGTTATCAGCTTTACATAAGCGCATTTTAATGACGGTTACAATTTTATGTCTGCTATTAATGACTGCACACAAAAATAGCCATACCAAAGTAAATATTGAGGACAGTAAACATCTTGAACCGACGTTTACACTGAATTTTGGTAAATATAAACAAACGTCAAGTTCAAGTTCAACTTGCATATAAGTACTTACCTAGGTTGCGTAGGCGCATGTACCTACCTAATGACCTACATAATATATGACGTAGGTATAACGAATTGACTTACCCATGAAAAATAAATGACTATAATATCGCATGCTAGCAATTTAGCAAAATGTTTCTGGTATAATTATGAGGAACTTTTTAACAAAATTTTGAGGTTATAACAACTTAGAAGTGCGACGATGATTAAAACTTATTCGACGAATGAGTGACGCTACTTATAAATAAAATATGTGCGTTAATTTACTTCCGTAACAATAAAATTAGTATAATTTAAAGCTTATTGTAGATATATGTATAAGTTTACCTACAGAGTTGTTGTCATTGGATGGTGTTAAGGTAACTACATAGGTAGTACCGAGTATTACTACGTTATAAATTAATTCGTTTTGACAAAACGGTTGGCGCAGTGGCTAAGCGATTAGCTTTCTGCGCTACGTGCCGCGGGTTCCATCCCCGCACGGAAAATATATTTGTAGGTATGATCTACACATAGTTGTTACGGGTCTGGGTGTGTGTACCCTGTGTGTAAACTGTACCTTCGATACAGGAGAAATCCAAGAGATTAAAAAGATCCAAAAGATTAAAAAACATTCTTTAATACGCGGAAGTAAAAAACTAACTAATCACATAGAACACACAACATTTGTATAAAACATTTCCGGACACATTAGATTAGAGAAATAGATTAACCTTATAGCTATGTATATTTTGGTGCTAATCAAACAAACAACAAGTCATTTTCCGTGGAACCCTGCATCACGAAGTCAAGGTGATAATGTATGATTAGATATTATTTATGGTATTGAACATATCACGATTTAGTCATTTAAAAGTCGGCGGCTTCGTAACCGAATGCTCGAAAGGCTCGGTGGCTACCGTGAAATGTACCTACATTTACTTGGATCAAGCTAATGTACGAGGTAAAACAGCGCATGCCACGGTCAAGTTTAAGATGGGTGAATATTTACGGCTTTATCGATACGATCAATGAACAGTCCGAAAGTCTGATAATAATATAGGTAGTTTAACTTCAGGGGCCTTATTATATGACAATAATGTGTCGTGTCACTATAAAACCACTCTGATCTGTGTCATTTCCATACAAAATTTGGCATATTATAGCAAGATAATGAGTATGGTTGTCATAGAAAATAACCCAGGTTTAATTAACTCTCTGCGGTGCCAAGTGGACATTCGGATCGCCATTTATTTTAGGATCCCGGAGAACCGTGTGGTTTTAGGCATAAGCCTCCCCCTTACTCTGGTGGATCAATATCCATGAGGGATTTCGACACGTACAGAACGTATTTCTGTATGAGTCATTATTTCGGTTGCGAAGCCAGATAGACTTTAGGAAGTTGTAGAAAATCACTTCTAATAAAAGTTACGATGCGTATGAGGAAATTATTAAAGACCAATCATATATGGGTACCTACAAAAATAAATCTTTCACTCAAATGATAGATCTTCTCCTCGATTATACACACACCCCAACACTGTTCCATGTTTTCCCTAAAATAGAATTTTAAATTTTTTTGTGGCCTATATGAAACACCTTTGGTTTTCTCGTCCACCTAAACTGCTATCCAACATTTTATAATTTACTTCTCATTGCTTTAATAAAACATCGTGAAACTATGTAACTGAACTCTTGCAAATGTTAACACAATCAGCCGCACTGTGGGTCAACACTAAACTTTGCTTAATTTGTTAAGCCGCCTTGTCGAACGTCATAAAATGTATTTATGACCCACCGATTGTTTGTTATTTACGTTCGACGTTCGCACCGACCTACAACATCCTTTAAGGCAGGAGCTCACTACGTGGAAAACCATTTCAAGGGCATTAGAAACGGAGGAAAACGTTCGCTCATTATCCTAACCTTAAGGATGCGCACCAGTCACGATAAATGAACGATTTGTAATAGCAGTAGGATGTGGTACGAACTTGGCCATCTGCAGGAAGTTGGAGTGTTTCTAAACATCCGCTGTACTTGCCAATTGTATTTATTATAATAAAGTGTAACTGATGAGATAGTTAATGCCCTTAGCCCTTAAAAAACGTCGTGTTGGCGAATCTTTTAGTTGTTGGCAGAGGTTTACTTATTCATTTTACAACTCACCGATAGCAGCTCTAGATTTAAATCTGGATGTATAGGCAATCTATTAAACTTATTTATACTGAGCTGAGTGCTTCCTACCAACCGTTCTTTCATTTAACTTGCCAGGGCGAGTTTCGGGTTTAACGCAGAGTGACTGCCGTTCTTCAAACAAGTAGAAAATCAAATTGAAAAAAGTGATATTATGTGACCACACACATCGTTTAGCTATAGGTACAGTATACGTCTGTAATGCTTACGAGTAGAGATAGATCTATTATTAACCAGGGGCTAGACATGCGGTATTTTATAAGATAAAGTTATTACGAGTTACGGCTGACACCGTTGCAGCGCCTTTGCGGCCGCCAGCCAATATCTAGGCGCGTCAGTGGGAGATGCGCCAAAATCCTAGTGATTAGAGAGATTTATTTATACAGGATTTGTTCTGGATAAACTACCTATATCGGAATAGATAATGAGTTCGATCGATTGAATTTTGATACGTTCGTTACCAAAAGTCAACTTACTGTAATGAAATTTAGATGTAGCTAAAACGACTCACTAGACATGACCTATCTATAGGATAAAATGGCAGTGATAGGTCATGGTTCACTAGAGACTCTCACTTAAGATTTTTTTTTTTTGGTGCATCTACCTTCATTGTCTCTGCATCACCCTAAGGTTGTCTGGTAGAGAATGCCTACGGCATTAAGACCGCCTTTGTACATTGTACATGAAGCATTTTAAATAAATAAATAATAAATAGACTCAACCTACATATATTAGGTACCTTTAATAGGTTTTAACATATTTTTAACCGAGTTCAAAAAAAAGGAGGAGGTTCTCAATCCGACGCGTATGTTTTTTTTTACATTACATACTCTTGTTAAATCAACGCGAGATTACCGATAGGCAACTTGGCGAAGATATCGTACGTGCCTTAAAAGAGTACTTACTTATTACTAGAGCACACCTATGCATAGATGAGGTCGAGGATTTCTTCTTCGGGAGCTAGTCGACCTATAGTAATATTTATGCGACCGAGAATACAAATAACTACTGCTAGCAATTTTATGGCTCGCTAACATAATACCTATTTGTGCATAATCGGAATAAATATTGGTACCTACTGTGTTTCATGCCATATTGAAAGAAAAAGTTATAGTTGTATAGTTATAGTTGTAGTTATATTGTGAACATCTGTTTCTGTAGGTTTCTGTTCATGAGTTCAATAAATGCCAGTTGTTATTGTAGGTAGGTAAATGTGTGGTGTGTCTTACATAGAATAAAACAAAGTCGATTCCCGCTGTCTGTCTGTCCCTATGTATGCTTAGATCTTTAAAACTACCCAACGGATTTTGATGCGGTTTGTTTTTATTAAATAGAGTGATTCAAGAGGAAGGTTTATATGTATATTATTTTGATATTTAATGTAAGGATAATAGAGAAATTGCACCCGGGCGTAGCCGGGGACGGGTCGCTAGTGTATGATAAAATAGCACCCATCCGTTCGTGTTTCATTAGGTATGTAAAATGTTTGAAACGCATACCTAGTACGTTGGCACTAGCAAATAAGTACTTACTTCCGTTTTATCATAGTTATACTAGTTCGCTCCCGTAGTTAGTGTGTGTATCTATGTAAAGTACCTACACAAAAAAGAAGTTATTTCCGTCTAAAGCATACTTGTGAGGAGTGACGTCAGTAACGAAAATAAATAATTGATGTTTTTTGAGGGTTTTCAATCCATGTTTGCTGCTTTGTTATATACGTTTTATTAAGTATATTTCGCTCTGTAAATATTAGGTAATGTATGTGTTGAGGTAGTATTTCAGTTCAGTTTTGTGATTTATTGATAGGATGGTAAAATAGAACAGAAAATTTTAAGTCTAATTTTTAAAGATAATATTAGGTACTTACTTAATTGGGTTATGGTTAATTTAATATGTAGGTATTATAGGAACGTTAACTCAGTTTCAAATTATGTGTAATAATGAATAAGGCTGCCTGAAATATTTCATTTAAATTGTTAGTGGTACTTTCAGAGATAAATGCGACAAGCGGATTATAATTCTATTATTTTAATAATACCAGTTCATTTATTTATCCCAATAATATGACTTTGTTTACAGGATACAGCTTTTACAAAAAAAAGTAACTTATCACGTATCTCAGCTGGTAATATTTTGTTGTAGAGTGCAATACATACCACTTGTTTTATTTTGTACACACACAAAGCACATATAATAATAAAATTTAAAATAAAATATGATTTGAATAAACGTCGCGCGTTTACGTTTATTTATAAGTTTGCGTGGTTCTATAGTGAGAATAGTAACGTTGGTAGTGAGCACGCAATGCGCGTGTTGCAGTGCGCGAGTGCCGCGCGACTAATGTTCCGAATAGTTCCGATTGCTCCGCGGTCATCGCTGGATGCTGCGCGTACGCAGGTAAGGCCGCGTGCATCGCGCCTCAGATCACACTCAACTTGCCCATTAAAATGATCCTTCATGCATCATCAATGATTCTGATCACAGTTTTTATGCAATATTTATTTTACTTTTCACCTTGAACTTATTGTACAGGTACCTAGGTACGCTACACCGACATGCTGAAATAGCACGGTCACTGGACGATTAGAAATGGTTTAGAAAAAATAAAATAACATGGGAAAATTAAAATTTTATTTATTTATTATCACGATTGATTACACTGATTATAATACGATATGACCAGATCCCTGAGTAGATATTTTCGACAACGTTCGTGCAATTGGGATTAAAATTCAATACTACATTATAAATAAATAAATTCACGGCAAATTTTCGAAACAGACCAGAATACTGGGGATCTTATAATTTAATACTTAAGATACAATATTTTATTTCAAGTGAGGTTACAGTCCATTATAATTTCATAATTATTAAATTATTGCTTACAATGTCTTTGAGATTACAAGTCTATTATTGCTATTAGTTTAATTAACAGTAATACATTAAAGAAACATCGCATCACAGCATTTTGTCCGATTTTAAATTAAGGCTAGGAACGATTCATATCACTAAGTCGTACATTTAACTACTTCATACATAGGTATTTGCTTACATAAATGCTGATTGCTGAGCCTACTTAGGACTTAAGTAAGGAGCAAGGCAGGAATATTTTCAATAATATAATGTTCTGCTCTGTATATAATGTACCTTAACAATTGTTAAAGTCTGTTCTAATTATCATTCTCTAGAAATGTATTGTAAATTAATTTTGTTACACGCTGCTGCGTCTAATTAAAGATAACAGTCAGGTTATTTTCACGATTTCAAACGCAATAACTCGTATATGGTGAAGGGCAAACTATTATAAAATAACATTCAATACATATTAATACAACAGTAAAATTATAATTGACAATACGAACGGGTCAAGGTGTCCATATAGGTGCAATCTAATTGACACCTCAGAGTTCGAAAAGTTTTATGAAAAACGTTTTGTATTGACGGCAAGAGAGCAGGCAACTATAGTTGCATGCTAACTTATCTCTCTTTTAAATGCAGATTTTCTATACTTATAACAAATCCTTCATTATAACTGGGTTATGCGTGCTGGATGTCCAAATCACAGGGCACTAACAGACCGAATTCACTGGTACCTTCAGATGTGGCGCAAGTTCATTGTAATATAAATAACGCTACCATCGGACTTCATGTGTCTTTAAGTAAGTATGTAACTGACGCGGTGCAAGGAAACATCCTCCAACACGAGTGACCAAACATAACATCGTTTGGCGCACCCGGAGCAGTCAGCCTCGATACCATTGCTGACTGGCTAGCTAATATTTCAACTACGGCATGAGCATTGGAGCAATTCCAAGCGATAGCTCATGCCGGCTTGACGGAAGAAGAAAGACTGTCACTGACTTTGTTCTACGCTCATTTCAAACACAGATTTCGTGTGATTATTGAGTTGAGCTTTTTCAATGCAAATGCACCAGTAAAGACAGTCTGTTAGCGCCCTTTGAAAACTTACAAATTTTATGCTCACAATAACAATGGTAGTTGCCTGCATTGTGCTAACACTAACATATTCCCAGCAATGCGTTCCTATCTCTTGCACCGTCTGTGGGTATACTAGGTAGGTATATAATACATACTGCCATAATATTTCCGAAACTCTCAGAACTCGAGTAACTCCATGTTATTTATTGTACAGAGCACTCAATTTTTTTTAACAAAAAATTCAATTTTATAGATTAAATTTATAAATACATAAATATCACAATTCGAGTAAATCTACAGAATTTCAAATTGCGCATTGAATTGTTTAATTATCCAGCTGCCACCCTTCATATTAATATTTAGGTGCATAATGGATGAAACAGGTCTATTACAGAGTGGGTACTGGGTAGGTATATATTTTGTGATAAGAAAGGTAAGTTTTGTATCGTTGTTTATGGCACGTTTATAATAATTTGTATGTTATCTACTGCATTGTATTCATGCATATGCATATGTATTCAATTTCATCCATTACGCGCCCGAACAAGTTAACAGTAATGAGGTTCACCTCCAACCCCTTAGAATTACACAGTACAATAAACAAGGTGTCCTGTAAATAATGGATCAAACTTAGGAGGAATCACAAAAACCAATTTGATTAATAAAAAAATAGGAGAGCTGGCCATTTCATATTCTTTTTGTCTAAAATCAATTTAAAAAATGCAATATTTACCCAAAAATCATACCTAAATAAAATAAAATAATTTAGGGTAGAAATATGGACAAATTAAAAAAAAAGTACTTTGTAATCTTACAGTTTTTTTTAACTAATCTAATTTGTTTTTAGGTAATTAGGTGATCTATCTTCGTCTTAATCCATTATTTACGGGACACAATATACAAGGCCTTATCATTCTAGTCCTGATCCCTTTATGGGGTATTATACTCATCATTATGATAAAGATTTATTAAGGGACCGAACCTGAAATCGCAAAAAATATCTGCTGTTCCATATATTTAGACGAGTAACTAATATTGAATTATTTGTGAAAAGCAGATTTCCTTTTCTCTTTTCGCGATTGTGTTGGTCCGAAGTTGTTCATGATAAGAACAATAACCCCTTAATGGGATCGGTACTATAAAAGTAGGACCTTATAATAAACTATATTAACTGTATCTAGTCTAGGCACTATATTGCTTCTGGTTCGCTATCTGATTGTACACATACCAATGACTTATCGCTACGTTTCTTTGGAAAAATAGGAATGTTTTTAAGTCGAACATATATATTATAATATTACGTAGTTACTGTATTAACTACTTGCTTAAAGTCGACGTATCTAGAAGCGACTCACAATAAGTGTATCATACAACTGCAATAATATTGCTTGCATATAGTCCTTATAGTTACAATGAACTACCTAGGTACATCTTTATGTATTATGATACAGATGAATAAGAGACACACAGTTGATACTTACTTATAGAACACATTATTGCAAAAATTAAGTTACATTCATGTATAACGTTGTTGTTATTTTTGCAAATTCAAACTCTCATAACTAAGATATCGTGATATTTTGTCATTGGTGTTGAATTCTGATTGGTTGTCGAACAAGACCAGTCATTTTGTTAGACCTGAATGTTGCTTTTACAAAAAACATCTTTGTCATCAACGGTCTTCCATAATAACATACCTACCATCAATTTTTATACAAACCGAAATCAATGACAAATTTAATCATGTCCTAACTACTCCCTAACTGACAGTCAAAAAAATGTGAATTTTCAAAAATAATAATATACATATAGTCACCACATGTCTTAAATCCACTACAACACATTTGTTTTCAGTTACCTAATCTTGAGTCAGGTGAGGAATGTTAAAAACTGAGCATTTAAGGCCGGAATACACCGCCGCCCGTGAGCACTTGAGCACTTTGAGCAGTCCGAACTGAACCCGTTTGGCCTGAACGAATGCGTGGACATAAACAATACGATCTCTTCAGGTTTATGCCGTTTCGGGCGCTCTGGCCTCGAGTTCAATTTCCTCACACATCACATATGGTACGGATTTTCATTCGGTCAGGCACGGCCAGAATGTAAACTGGATTGTGTACGGTCTATAAACGTTGAAGTTAGGTTTATTACACTTTGTGAGACATAGCTTTCTTTTACAGCCGAAAGTTTCTGTAGTTTAGCTTAATGCTATATTCTTTTGGGAATGTTGATAATTATTAATATTATGCTCGTAGTTTTGAGTGCAAACCACGTCTTTAACTTGTTTCTACCAGATGGTAGGAGTGGTTTTAACTAAAATTGATTATCATGATGGTTTTTAAACATTCTTGCATGTAAATAAATTAATTCAAGCACAACTTACTTATAGCACAAACACGGTTTCTATTATTACTTAAATATTTTAAAAGTCTAAAGTAGGTAGTTATTGTTACCACCTCCTCCTGATTGAACGGTTCGCGTTGTACGCACGTGGTAGAAAATACCAAGCAAACTCTTGTGCTGAAAATCCTTTCGCTAGTTTTAATTTAAATGTTATGGTGCCTACAGATTTGCATTATTTTGTCAACCACGGCCAATACGATTTTAAGCAATATCGAGTAAAACGGTCGATCGATCGGTCGGTCTGTCGAAATATTTTATATGGTTTCTTTGATTTTCCTTTTATTTATAGTTATGCTAATAAACCCTTTTCTTTCTTTCTAAGAAAGAAGATAAAAAAATATTAATCAATAAAATCGATTAACAAAATTTTGCTATGTATAAGGGTGGTATGATACTGAGAAACAGGTTTTGTTATACGACAATACAGATCAAAAAAAATATACGAAAAAATCGATTCAACACTGATCGCTAAATTGAATAAATCTGTAGGCATCAATAATTGTTTGTATACACTACACAAGGTCGCTCCACGGAAGTCTTTGGTGTCGTTTCTACACACGGTCACTGGTTGTCCATTGCTTTATACGAAAGTGTGTACTATTGTTTTTGGCGGGAGAACATCAATCACCGGCCAGACCCCCTTGTGTTTGAAGCCACAACACGATAATGTTACCGGCCGCTAGATTACAGTAAAACTCTCACAGGTAAGCTAAGCTTTAGCGAGTACAAGCGGTTGCGGGGGTACTGTTTGTAATTAGTTAAGTTTCCCGTGGGATCAGTGGGTGGGTAGCGTGAGGCGGTCGGCGTGCGGGCGCGCGCGCATTCGCAGTGCGAGGCGCGCGCGCACCGCCGCCACGCCCGTGGCCACCGCGTGCGCGAACACCATCACTACCGCGCACAGCGACACGAACCCGAACGCTGAGCCTGCGACACAAATAAAATGAACAGATTTAGTTACTTCAGTTTGGGGTGTCGTTCCGCATGGACACCTTTGTGGAGCACGTCAGTGTCAGTCCTTGGTCTGACAGTTTCAGAGCTGTAACAGATTATGGCTATTCTACGGACATAGACATAGTCGTCCCCGTCTTTCACCCGTTGGCAGAGCTTATCGAAGGCCACCTCAAGGCGCCTCAAAAGTCGGAAACCGCCTGACGACTGATCTATCAATCCGGTGTCCCAACTAAGTAATTAGGTTTCGGAAGTTAAGCTGTAGTCACTCCGTAGGTATAAACTACAGATAATTATGGGTATCTACTTACCTACCTACAGCCAGGAATTTTAGAATAAATGTCTTCTCCGCAACATTGACCAAAAACTCTAGCAATTAATAACATTTACCGATATAGTATATCGACATTCGATACTGAAAACACCAGAGCATGCTACGATCAATCCGACTTTTACGACTTATTCAAGACGACCATGACAAAAACCTTCTGCTTTTCTTCGAAGCTATTTACCAGGTTTATTCCAATCCAGTGCCGGGTATATGGCAGGCAGGCCGATCCTGTCAGTACCACCAACTGCCCAGTAGAAGGCGCTGAATACGCCGTACGCAAGCCCTGCGCCGGCGCTGTAGAGTGCATGCGCGGCCCGCACCGGGTGTGACGTTACCGCCAGTTCGCACAGCATCACCAAGGAGTTGCCGCCGTGGACCAAGACGTTCAGAGCGTTCACCTCGTGGATCTCTGTGGATCATAGAATTTTATGTATAGGTTTGAGTAGATATATTTATAAACTATTTTCAAAATATAATAAATTATATAATAGGTATTTATTTATTTATTTATTTTATTTATTTATGTACACACAAGGAAACATGGTAATAAAAAAAGGTAAAAAGGTAAAGGTAAAAGGTATATTTTGTTCGGGAATTATAATTTCAACAAAGGTAAGTAATGGATGTAGGCTGGTAAGCTGCGGGATATAGGATAGGCTAGCAAATTAAGATTACTGCATATAAAAATAAATAGAGCTCCTCTTGTAAAATAGGTGATGATGCATCTTAGCACAAAATTGCTATATTAATTTTATCAGGCTCTATAATAATGTGGTATCGCTCGAAACTCAAAATCCTTTGAGTGATCATGGTTTTATTGTAAACAGTAACAGGGGCTTGAAAGCTAGTAGCATCACGATTCTCCACCGAAAAATTTATAAAGTACATTAGTGTATTTTTGTGTATAGTTGGGTCTGGAGATCAAGGAAGGATTCTTTTAAAATTATATTTATATATTATTTGTGAACCAGTAGTATTAAAAGGTGTGACGTACTAGGGTCGTGTACTAGAGTCCAGTAGACGAGCGAGATGACGAAGGCGAGGTCTGTGGCGATGTTGTGCGCCAGCCAGTACGCGCGGCATAGCATCGGTGTGCGCGTGCGCCGACCCAAAGGTATCGGGATCTCATCCTCTTCGCATGCTGCAAAACGTAGGTTTACTGTATGAACATAGGTAAAATTTGGTGCTTAGAAATGCGTGTGGTAATAAATAAGCATTATAATTAATTATAATATAGATTGACAAAATTATAGGTTGTTTATAGAGAGAGGTTATAATAATCATCATACTTTACCCAAGAATTTTTGAATAGGGTTTCAGTTTAGTCGAATAAAGTGAGGCCTATTACATTTCGGCCTTGATTTTTGCGTTAAATATCCAAGTTTGGCGTTCTTATTCTGAGAAACTGAAAGACTTCGACACTTATTGAGTGGTGGAGAATAGTTATTAGTATAGTTTATAGCGTCCTCGCTTTTTGCATTTTTTTTTTATCTATTTAAATGAAGGCAAAATTCCGAAGCAAGTTTTTCATAATATGCGCGACGGCACTTTTTCGAGCAAAGCTTTTTTTTGTACATAAGCAAATTAAATGAAAAATATATGATAATATCTCTTAAATAGTCGTTTTATTTAATAATTATTTCCATTTACGATGAAGGCTATCATTACAGAATGTTTGGACTGGACGTTGGCGGGAGTAAAACTGGGCTATATCTAAAATATATAAGTAATGTCAAAGAATTCCTTGTTAGTATTCCTTTTAATCACTAATAAATAGTTTTAATAGGGATCCATGAAGCATGCTATGTAATACATAGGTACATACATGTCAAAACATGCCAACTATCCCAAGTCAAGAGTACCAACGAGTTAACGAAAGTGACCGTTGTATAAATCCTTTTATGTCCAGCCACAATTGGCTGCCACTTGCTATTGAAGTGGACAACGTCTCCAATTTTCAACAATAGCTCTGCGGAATAATACCCAGTACATCTGGGCTCGACTCGGTTGGAATGAGGAACCAATAAGGATAATTTGAAGCACAATAGACAGCGGTCCCGCTCAATAGTGATCTTAATTGACGCGAAATTGTTACCAATCAAGCGTTCGTGACCTCTGTCGATAGCGTGCACGAAAATATTAGCTATCAAAATGTCTTTATTTGAATAGAAATGCCCTTGACTATTACGAAAGATAATAAATACCCTAGAAGGACATCGAAGCGAAAGCATGCCAATAACGATATTAATAGGAGTTTCTATCTAAATTGATGAGAAGTCTAGACATCCTAATGCACTGTGGACATATTGGTGGGACGAAAAAAGACAAAACACGTGTTCAATCGATCTCCAGCGAGCAACGTTCGGATGTGTACGACAACACGCGACACAACGATTCAGATTAATTGATTCGCGTGAGGAGTTACGTTGTCCAAGGAAACCGTTCTTGAGTAATAAATTCACCCACGCGAGCACTTGACATTGTCGAGCTCGACCTGGCACGAATGTGCTGAACACTTTCTATGGCAACTTTGACAATCTGTTCAGAACTAGTTCTAGGTTACTAAACATGGCTTCATTACATAATGAACATATAACAACAATGAACATATGATAATAATTGTGTTCTGAATCGATACCACGTACGAGACTTATTTTCGGTAGGTTTTGGGAAAATAAAAAAACAGAATCAATTAGTGCTTGCTACTCTATAGTCACAGAGCGTTTATTCTGGGTGTTAAATCTTGCAACGGAAGTTAATAATACGTCTGTAGTGTTTACTAAACAAAGTAATTGTACACCATACGTAGCGTGATCGAACACAATAGTCCCCGTAGTTGGTACCACTAGCACTTGCACCTACCTCCGAGAGTTTGATATTCTAATTTGGATTTGAAAAACGGAAATTTTGTCTCAATTAACGTAGCGTGCTAAGTTTTTTCTTATCCTATTTACAGTTTTGTTTGATGAATAGAAATAAAGAAAAAAAATACATTTATTCAGCACGGACACTGACTGTGACAACACAAGAGAGAGAAGATTAACGATAAATAAAAACACTACCAAGACAGACAAACAAAAAATAATGATTAATTGATGTTATTTGTATTTAATTCTTACATTTAAATATTAAGTTGTTAGGTATTCGGTTTTGCTAGGATTGAACGTGACGTAATTCAAGAATTTAATTTAGGCTAGGAATATTTAATATCATACGTAGTTTTTTATTTATTTATAAATGTTTGTACAGTTACCTATACATAATAAGGATCAGCAAGAATATCAATAGGTACACAAATATGATCTGATCATGACGCGGTTTGCCATTAAGCTTGGTGGCTCCAAAGTCTAGTCTAAGTCAATGAACTTCGAAGAGGGTGCCTTACTTTGTAATGAACTGCATTTTCTTGTAGATACAGCTGCATACCAAGAACAAAGTATATTTTATTTTTAGAATTTATGAAGGTGTTTGTAGAATTTAAATACTAAAATTACCTTGAATATAATTATTGAAATTGTGATGCTACACTACTAACTTCACTTAATTAAAATTTATTATTTCAATTTGCTTAATGTGTCATTTTGTATTGCATTTTGACTTTAAAAAAAAACATTTTAACCTTTATATATTATTATAGTGACGTGTATTTGTAATTGAAATTAGCGAATTGAATCGTAGAATTATTTTAATAATAGGTTCTATTGACATTATTGTAATTAATGTTGTGCCGCATCTATTTTGCATTTTGTTTCAACATGAACTATATCAACCACAACATTGTAACAATCTTTAACAATATTTGTTGCAAGTAAATATTTCTATTTCTAGATACCATCCGAAGGTGATAAAATGTCGTGTAGATTTTGCCCATCCCCGCGAATTATATTACTGGTCCAGTTCATAGGGATGATGCATTTTTTTCGAGCAAGCTGTTGTAAGTAAGGAGAGAATAGAATAGAATAGAAATACTCTTTATTGTACACCTGATAAAAAAGATTATTCTATTCTATTCTAACCGAGCAAGAGGAGGAGGAGGAGGAGGAAGAGGAGGGTGCAAGGTAGGGTCCCAGCAGTGTACATTAATAGGCTGATGATGATGATTATTGGTAACGATGATATTGTTATGTAGATGTTAGAAAAGCAAGAACTTACAAGAATTTAATTTTTGTGCTCTGTACTGTTGCACGACGGCGAGGGCGAGGCCGGCTTGTAGCGCGATCAGCAAGAAGCCCCAGTTCGTGAAGTAGATGAACCACTTCATGTAGTTCAGCTCCACCTTAGGCCCGTCATACAAGCGCGGCAGGCGCTGGCACGCGAAGCTCGCCACGCCGATCGACACCACCGATATGAACAGCAGCCATCTGGGTTAAGGTCATACAATACGTGAAATTGTTAATTAAATAAAAATGGGATATTGAAAAATTAGAGAAAAATAATTGACCTGTTGCAAAATAAAAACAGTTAATGTTAACCTGTATATGAGGTATGTTGTGGATGGGTGCGGGCTGGTCTGCCACTGGCTGCAGGCGAATTGGTGCGCAGGTGAATGCTCGAGATTAAGCGCGCGCCGGCTCGCCTGCCACATGCGACCCAGCATGGCTGGCTTGCACGACTTCTGGATGGCTAGATAAAAAACATCACATTTAAAAGTATGGTTCCTGACAAACAAAAGGAACCAATTCCTCTCCTCCCATGGGTGTCACGAGGATGGAAAGCATAAGCATCCTTTATCCACCTGTGATTACCATTCACCAGGGCGTTTGCTCAGTTTAGGAGGTGTATCAGCATTTAGCCATGTTCACCCATGTTTAGTAGTGGACGTTAACGGGATCATGTGATAACGTAGACTGATAAAATTCAGCCGTGGAAGGGGATAACTCACAACATTTCATGTCAAACTCACTTTCTCAGGGATTCACACTAACTGTCAAGGCTCCTCCAACGACCATGTCAGATGAGATATATATTACTTGCCAGCCTTACCCAGGCCGATGATGGAGAACAATGACACAGGTGTACTGTTGAGGACTAGTTCATCAGTTTACGTAAAGCGTACCGAGTATGGTCATTACCTGACATTTTGGCATCAGTAATTGTGGACTGAGGTCTTAGGTGTAGACGCGTAGACGTTACAGTTTTACATCAGATAGCTCATAGCTGCTTGTAAACTAGTCCCAATAAAAAGTATACTGTTATACGATTTTTAAATTTTTATACGTTGACAACAGCACAAGTCTAATACATGAACATGAATCGTAACATAAATTCTAATTGTACAATCGTTCAATGAAACTGCGTGTGTGGTGGTGGCCGATCGATTTGTGAAATACGATGGGTGTTGGCAGCTCGTCTTTATTTCTATTTAATATACAACGATGACATGTGTTTCGTTCACAAGCAGGAGGCGAGACCTTGACCCTTTTAACGTATCATCTAGGTATGCTATAAGTTTCTTTGAAATGTTATTATTTGCAAAGTTTAATCATTTCGCCAATGAGATATGGGAATTGTAAATGTTAACTTTGAATTGTGCCGCTTCCATTTGTATTTATTTAAAAAAAAAACCCGTTACATGTTAAGCATTCAGTCATGTGGTCACGTGACAACGCGACGCTAGCTATGTTTTGCACGCGATCAATAAAGGCATTAATTAAGAATACGTTATGTGGTCCGATGTTGCGATAACGACGGAGGGGAACACTTTGCTATAATCAACAACGATCCTTTCAATGCAGAAACGTTTAAATCAGATCAAATGTCTTCCTCATGGCAATTATAATCAGTAAGTATGCTGATAACGGAATGAAAGTAACAGTAAAGTTATTTGAGATTTATATGAGCAATGCAAAATGAATAAATTAATGCATTAATGTTGATGTAGGTAAGTACAAAGAGTCAATGAATACATTGTTGTGTCTAACATCTGATATCAAATACTACAAATGAATTACAGAAGTCAAGATTAACGGTCTAAGATTAATTGATGTAGATATCCTGATGGGTCTACTATAGTGAGCGAGGTTAATGCACAACTTGTTAGCCACCTGCGTCGATTGGTTGGAGCAGCGAGTGGGCGCAGCAACTGTTCGCAGAATAATTACTAATTAGTACACAAGGCCAGGAGGGACCGCGCAAGAGCTCGTCGAAACCCTTAGGGCTCAATTAAGGAGACGTGGAGCGTTGCGCGTCGCGTCAAGTGTAGCGTCTCACGGCATTTGACGCGTTTTTCTGTTCATGGAGAGGCAACGTGTGAAGCGTGGTCTACAGGGTAATTGAAGAAATACCCAAAACCTCTTAGCTCTCACTTTGTATACCACAGCACACACTGAACAACGTTTGTTCTACGACTTTTCAGAATTTAAAACTATTTTTTCATATAACAATATGAAAATATTCTTTAGTTTGCATATTCTAACTGAGAGGGCCAAATGGAATGAAATGGAAGAGCAGATCCTTTGATCATTCTGTATGTTACCTAGTCCTAAAGGTATCGCTACTATTAGCTATTCTGTGGTTTTATACATAAATACACACAAAAAACTTTGTTTTATCCTAACCTCTACTTTTGGTCAAAGTCGTAGAACAAACGTTGTTTAGGATCATGATACGAAGTTGGTACTTAGAGATTTCGAGTATTTTTTCAATTATCCTGTATATTTCTACTACCTGTGTGCCGCAGCGATGCACAAAGCACACATACCTACAGAACTTTCATGGCCTTCCTAATATCTGATTAAATAAAAGTGTTTTATTGCAAGCAAGTATCTATAACATAGGTAAATAATTCTTAAAAATTGATAGAGCGGTTATCAATGAAAAGAAAATAGATGAGGAAGTTAGGTTAAATGTAGCATCCGGTAAATAAAAAAGTTTATGAGAGTTTACGTACAATTAATAAACGTATGTAAATGAATACTCAGTCGTTATTTTATTAGTTTCAACTAATTATGAATGTGAATTCACGGTGATTTCAATGGAGCCTTTTTCAGACTCGTTATCATAAAACGGACGGACGGATGGTTTCGTTTCGGTTGGGTGGCTGCCACTGTCATCTGCGATAGTGATCTGGCCTCACATGGGACCATCAACACAGCTCCCATACTCCCCATTTATTGTTCTTATTAAAATTTTATCATACCATTCGTATGTAGTCATACCTGTATAAAAAGCTGCTGGCGCGCTTGCAGGCAAGCGGCCTATACTTCCTCATTTTCATATTATTGACCTCTCAGAGTTGATAACTTAATGACTAAATATATTTATGTAAATACTGAGTATTAATTAAGTCATATATTTCAATTCCAATTCATGAATGATCAATTCAATTCAATTTAAACATATGTCATCAATGTTCTGACCGTTTCAAGTTTCAACCGACATTTTAACCCTGTAATGTCAAAGTACTGTCGAAGTCACTTTGTTTTGTCCATTTGTCATAATGACTTATTGAAAGACAGACAAAGTACCTACAACGAAAGAGTTTCAAATCTCGTGTGAGTGAGCTTTGTTACAACTAATTAATATACTAGTGGTAACAAAGCTCACTCACGTTTATGCCTTTGAGTATGTGAGTGATAATAAATCTTCGCAGGTCGCAGTGACAAACGGGCTTAGGACCCTACCTCTTTTAAATAGATACTCTTCTACTTCTAATAATAATAATGTGAGTGACAGATGAGTGACTGCCTGCTGAATGCAATAAGGTCCTTACTCTAAACCAGTGACTCGTGTTTCACGTTTGTTTACCTACTTATATTCTGGATCTTAGTTTATTTTTCCCTCAGATTACCTTTAATAAAAAACGTCCAAAATCAGAAGTATGATGATCATACTGAAATCCAGAAACTTCATAATGAGTGAAGCAAATTAACACCATCAGGATCAGCATCAATAATGCTCTAATTCATAAACAGGCCCTAACGCTAAGGGACTTTTTCAAACGCTGATGTGACAATAGCCGTAGGGACTTTAGTCTAGTCAACAATAGTACAAAATATAAAAGTCAGATAGGTGCTGACAAAACGTCTGTTGATCAACTAATTAATTATTGGTATTAAAAGCGTACGACTCATGTTTAACATTAAAATAATAATAATGAAAGATTTATTATCGTATTCCTTCCTCTCTGTATACAAGAACAATAGGTATTCTATACCTGGGTATTCAAAGACGAATGAAAATATGCAGCAACGTAGAAGTAAGCAGAAGGTGCATGTAAGGAGCATGACTGCGTTCACTCTATGCCCAGTAGTGGACTGCTGCGATAGGTGGAGTTGATGAGTTAGTAACCCACCACCTCAAAACATAGGTACAGAAGGCCGCCTCCGTACAACGAGCGATAACAGGCGCACGCAGGCACAGACGCGTACGTACGGCGATTTCAAACCAAACCAAACGAAAGTTAGGAGTTGAGATGTCCGTACAATACAATACAAATACAATACAATCCAATTTATTGCACACCAGTGATAGAAGAAAATATACAATATTAATTAGAAAAATAATTGTACAAAGGGCGGTCTCTTACCGCACTTGGCGATTTCTACCAGACAACCTTAGATGGTCGGATTTGCAGGTTAAGAGAGAGTGAGAGAGTGAGAGCCGTGTGTATGCGTCTGTGTGCACTTTGCTTGATATCGCGCGTTGTACAGAGCCGGCCTTCTGCATCTACCTATCTATTTTGGGCAAAATAGGTCAAAATAGGTTTCTGCGTCGCATTTTGCCGCTAATTGAAACTCGGTTAAGCATGTCAGCGATAAGCGTGATTTTATGAATGTATTATGTAAAGTACGTGTATCCGTCACGGATTACGTGTGCGGATAGCGTTCGTTACAAAGTGTGCTAGACAAGTATGAATATTTATATCTGCAACTTTGTATTTAGAACCGCTTATCTAGACGGCAGGCAGACGGCCGAGCCTTCCGGGGCGACCTTGTAGTCACTACTATATATTATTGTAATGCATCCGACGTTATTTCCTACAACCTATGATGGCCTAGTACTGCTAAATAGCAACCTAATCGGGCATCCTCAAAACTCTTAATTCGAGGTCAGCCTGTGGTTTGAGTGCCTGTATTGAATCTAGATTTTTTAATGCATAGGGTTAGCAATATTTTTGTTTATGCAGCACAAGAGTATGCGTTACATTATGATTTTAACCACAATAAATAACTCCTTTATCTAACTTATTTTGTGTTTGTTATAAAAACTTACCTATTGTATCTACATACTATTAATGCGTTTCACTTTATTTTTTGCATATTCTACAGAATGACTGTCTTTTGTATACAAATCACATTACATAACCTTTGTTTATTAATTAGTTAGGATTATTTGTTGTAATTGTAAACAAGCATCGATAAAGGACGGTTGGTTAGGTGCCCCTTAAAAATTATGATTCATACTGTTATATAAAAAAATTGTGAATTTTTGGGCACAAATCGGTGTCTGAATCTCTGTAAGAACTCTAACTCATATTGAAACTAATGTTATGAGCATGGTTATTAACCGTGAATTATGACGCTTTATCTGAACTATTAACACATACAAAGAAGATGACGATATCCTTCCGGTTTTTGTCTATGCATCATCTTAGGTTGTTTGGCAGAGAATGTCTTTGTAAATATTTGTATGAAAAGCATTAATTATAATAACAGCCCATAATAGTATACTGCTGAACTTTGACTCCGTTAGAGGCCGTCCATTAATCACGTGATGTTTTTTAGCATTTTTAAACCCCTCCCCCTCCCCCTTGGTGATACCCGGTGAGGTTATTCATGATTTGGGGGGGGGGGGGTAGTTTTGAACTAACCTCCCCCCCACCCAAAATCACGTGTATTTTTTAGTAAGTACCTACAAAGAATCTTAAATTTTTTAGAATATTATCTTTAAATACAGGTTTCATAGAATAGAATAGAATAGAAAATATTTATTCGATAAAGGACACATCGTCAGTACAGAAATAAAATAAAATAAAATTTAAACACAGAGATCAGAAAGAAACAAAAATAATAATAAGAAATAATAACAAACAAACACGGAAACACGGTGGTCATCAAGCCACGTTTGACGAAAAAATAAATACACGTGATATATCTTACTACAACCCACTCCCCCTTGTGATATTTCGTGATTTTTGCTGAACCCCCTCTCCCTATCCCCTTCAAGCCTCACGTGAATAATGGACGGCCCCTTATAAAGGTCACTGGACAGGAAAAAATAGGAATCTCTTCACAGGCAGGTTTTAAGCTCATAGTATCAGTCTAGTAGTCCTTGCTCAGCAGTGAATGTTTGAGGGCTGATGATGATCATAGTCTATCTACATATTCTATTTTTCTATACACATTCGTCCAACGCGAGGTCTGCGTGGTGAGATCGATGGGGTAATGACCCGAGCTGCCATGCAATGTCCGGCACTACCTTTCAAAGTTGCGATGAACCACTATACAAAGGCAACATTCAGTGAATGATTACTTCGTTATTTCATTAAAAAATGAGGATAACAGCAGATTTAAGTCCAGTCAGTAGCTGGCGACAGTCGGACAAGATGCGTTAACCCGTCTGTTATCGCGTGAACTGAGGCCAGCGCTGAACTGACTGACCTGTTAAATCTGACATTAGTATGTACAAGCACCGTGGACGGCTGTCTACGACAAGCACATACAAAAGAGATTTTATAAACCTGACAATGTAATAATATGTATTATAGTTTAAAAAGAAAACTAAAGAATACTCTTTAGTCATCCAAGCTGAACGTGTATGCAAAATTTCAGCTCAATCGGAAACCGGGAAGTGGGTCAAATTTAACTTCCAAGATTTTCTTACATAGTTAGTTAGTTAGTTACAAGTGAAGCTAATAAAAGCATGTTAAGAACAAGCGGTATCCTGAATGTTTAGTGCAAATTGTACGAGTCGGTATCAAAAGTAAATGACGATTGTAAAAAGTTTTAAGTGTTAATTGAAAGAAAACGTTTTTTATTTTACTTTTCTTACAATAGAGTACATATACGTACTCTAAAGACTATTAGCGCTTCCGTCCGCTTAGATTTCGGATGCCCCTGCCCGTTAATTTTTAATTCTGAAATCCTTATCGAGTAATGATGCTGATTGTACTTTTAGGCGACAAGCAAGACACTAATAGGGCACCTATTAGAAGACCTATGTGATCAAAGCGAGCCAAAACATTAAAGAAACTGAAATAACTTAGAAATAAAGTGATTGATGACTTAATAAGCCAAAGCTTATCATTTAGAGTGACTGACATTCTGATTTCCGCAGACTATAATGATCCCAGAATCCAAATAAAACCGGTTATCAGACTTTTCGATGCCCGTAACGACCGTCGTAGATTGGTATGGTACCCTGGATCAACGGCTTATCGTGCTGTCCGAGGCACGGAGAGATGATGTCTCGAGAGTGTGTCACTCACCAGTCTAACTACTGATAGCGGGCAACGTTGCAGATCGATGGTGTACTCATTTAGCCACGATCCTCTTCACTTAATCGATAGAAAATTGATAATACCTACCTACCCATATAGTTAGGATGATGCACCTTACTTCTTCCGACCCATACAATAAAGGCGTAAACCAGAAACCCTTAGTGTTCTAGGAAAGGGTTTATGGAAATTCAAGTTGGAAGAGTGCGAAATCGGGCGGGTCTTCACCCCCGACGTTGATAGAATCGACCGACGAATAGATAAGCACAACATCGCTTGGGATTTTACCCAAGCGAGCGACGTAGCGCTAATGCCATCTTTTTGAAAAAATCTTGTACTTAAGTACAAAGCAATCATCATCACATCATCACGTTGTTAATATGATGATGATGTTCGTTTCGTACAGACGTCCCGAACCATTCCTACTTCCAAGCGCGCAGGGCAACCACGTGTAGTTACATACTTTAAATGCCCATCCGTGCTTAACCAATAACAACCACGTACTATTGTTGTATTTTATTGTTCAGTTACATAATAATAACTGATAACGGAAGATTGCAGGTGTTACTCACTGAGTGCGATATATGAATTTATTTTACAAGATGTTATCCAGTGATTGCATGAGGTCCTCGGTTCGATTCTCAAGTCAAACAATTTTAATTATGAAAGGTAACACTTCTAGATTTTGAACTTGACTTTATTTTCGATATGGTTAACTGTATCTGTCTGTAGTTGATGTAATAGTATATGTATATAGGATTTGGTTTAGGCCAGACAAATGTTCGTCTGATAATATCATCACTAACCTCTCTATAAACTTCCACTAAACCCGAAACAGAGAAGGAAAAACAGACATCAAGGAGTTATGATTTAGTTGTATAAAAATTTCGATTAACCATGGTTGATTGAACTTTAAAAGTTCTCGCTGTTTTTTCAATTCAACCTGTACGCATGTGAACCTTTGTCAACTTTCCGAATAACTCGATTCAGTTCATTGAACCTACTTAATATTTTTGTCACCCGATTTTATATTATGAAAATCGATATCACTGCTTACGTATATTCGCACCGTGAAAGGCTCAGTAGGGCCAATCACCCCAAAGAAAAAAATACTGTTGGCTGCTATCAGCTCAATCAGGGCGAAGTGACGGGAGAATTAGGGTGACGGATCGAGGATTAGGTACACTGAAAAAAATGCAGACCAACTAAGATGCATTTTCTCTTAGTTGGCGTTAAAATGTTTGGTATCATTATTTATTTAGTTACTATACACAAGATAGCATAGTTGCCAGAATAAATCCATTTTGTTTGTATCGACAATAATGCACATGTTTATTATAATCAACGGTTTTTGCTACATCAAACATGCTTTGTTTAATTTAACTTTTTCACTTGTATATATTAAATAATAATTTAAGTTCATGGTAACAAGCAACTTGTTAGCAATAAAATAATTTATATCATAGTTTTAACAACGAGCATAGTTGAATTAAACAAGTTATGTAGTCATATCTAATAACGCTTTCTAATATCAACAAACCTTCACCCGCCCGCCCCGCTTGCTCATACTAGTATTATATTACATCATGCCGACTGTCGCCGTTCGACACGCACGTACGCTCCTTTTACAACCGAATTTGTCAGAAAACGGAAAGCTTTTATATCTACAATTTTATGTACAATTGTTCAACTACAATTATATTGTTAGTGAGTGAATTAACACATGGACGACGTGGCAGAATTACTTCAAACATGGGAGCTCCCCGATCTGATCCCAAAATTTGCAGGTTAGTAATTTATATCATGCACTAACCTTAGTATGTATCAGCGTTGTCAGTTTTTTTTTTGCCAAGTCGGGATTTTGGATCTTTTTGAGTGAAAAAAGCGGGATTCTTTCGTCGATAGCGGGACATCGTAAAAAACATATATAATCAGAAGTTTTTAAATATTTATCTTTTATTTGAGTTCAAATATACTACTTCACGTATACCTACTACAGGTAGCTGTTTACCTATTTTAACGTCTATTCTATCTCATTAAAATTTAGGTCTGGAAAATGGATTGCCTATATTATAATATTTTTCTTTTATTTCAGCACCTAAAGAAGAAGATAAAAATCTAGCAGCATTTTTGTCCGACAACTGTTAAACAGAAGAAATAGCAAAAAAAAAAGTGTAATTAGTAATTAGCCAGTTCAAAATAATTATTTTTCTTTTATCTATCGATTGGTCTTATCCTTTTTAGAATTAAATGACGTACGAACTATTGTTTTATTTTATTTCCAAAATCAACCTTATTTATTGCAGTCAAATCACTTTGTTGACATGCTAAAGACACTGACTTGAATTGACTAATACAGGTATTTATTATGACAACGACTCATGTCTACGTCAAATACGAGGTTAGTTGAATTAATCATTTTATCACAGTTATTTCTTGCAAGATCTTAGTTGAAACAACATATGAATTTCATTGATCTGACAAAGTTTCAGAAACATATCGTGCAAGATCTTAGTCGAATCAACAATATAAGTATGTTAATGTGACAACGTTTTATTCTTGGACTGGCCAAGATCTGAGTTAAAATAAATAACTACCGGTGATTAAACCAATACATTACTTAATTGACGGAACTGTGACAATTTAACAAAGTTCTCATAGCTTCAGTAGTCAAGATCTTGTTAGGCTCATATGGAGTCATGATGTGTGATCACATTAAACAAGATGTTTATTAAATCAAACAATTTTTTTTTTCAGTGTACAAAACACTTTGCTTAGTCTTTGCTTTGCTTAGTCCAAAAACTGTTTTTGGGAAATAAGAACGAAATGAGGGAAAATAATTAGAAATATTATAGATAAACTTAATAATATATAGGGTGTCAGTGACATCGTAAAGAAAACTTAACCATGGATTGAGTACATGATTCTGGACACCTCATTGGTAGTGTGTTACCTAAATTTAAAATCTTTAGTTTAGTACTACTGTTTGCAAACGATTATTTGAGAATCCATGGAGCTTCTTAATTGCACACAGCTGTCTGTATTTTTACGTCAGGGTCATAATAAATAATGAAATACATAGTGTTTTAAAATCAAGAAAAAAATGTTGGTAATGAAGAAGATACCATAATCAAGCACAGACGGAATGCGCATCCCACAATTTTGTTAAATTCTTCTTGTCGTTGTACCGGCTTATTAATTGTTATTTTACGATTGAAAAAGAGTTAACAATCATTGCTGATTTATTTGTTGGACTGTTGACCACTTAAAACAATTGAACGATTTGTACCTACGATGTTGTAGTAAGCGTACCTACTAAAAGTCCGAGAGTATTTCGTAATATTTTTCAGTTTCAACTAAAACTTTTAGGCTCGGGACTCGGCAATGGCAATGCACTGCGATTACTCACCAATTTGCCTAGCTGCTGATTTATGGCCAGTGCCGAATCTATACGATTTGATGCCCTAAGTATTACAGAATTTAGTGCGGTCGAGGATTCAAACGATGCTTTTGTTGTTTGACAATGATTCAGGGAGAAGAGGCACGCACCACTCTCATATTAGGGTTATGATTTTGTTGTTCCTGGAAATAGATGCCCTAACTGTAATGTCTGCCCTGTGGGTGAAATTCTAATTTTTGGGTTGTGGTTTTGGCCCCCCGCCCCCAAGCCAGATGCCCTAAGGAACTGCTTAGTTAGCAGGTAAATTCGGCACTATTTGTGGCAATATTCCTATACGGCCGCTCTAGCCTATATTCAGCAGTAAAAGTTTGGTAGTAGTGTAAGGTTTAATAACCAATTATACTAAAGTGCTCCAGTAGCTGAAAGATTTGTTATCTGGAGGCATCGACATTATTTATTTCCAATATTTATTTTACGAGACCGTAAAGGAACTGACACATAAACATGATATATGATCTCCTTAAGCACCTAAGTGATCCCTACTTATCGTGTGTGATTCAAATTTTATTTCTGTAAGAATGTTTGTAGTTTGATGATGAACTACATCAATGTTTGCATGCCAAAATGGTAGAATGTACAAGGATTCTTTGACATTATTGTTATAAGATTCGTGAGCAATCAAACACAAGTAATATTCGAGACTGGTTTATTACAATGTAGGGTATGCACACATTAACAAATAATAAAATACCTACATACATGCAAATACATCACAATTGTAACCACCTTATTGTAAATACACTCGGGAGCAAAGAATCCGGGTCACCAACATAATGAACCTTAATATCTCGGAATCTAAGAATGATAGCTCATTCAAATAAAGAGTATTTTTTAGACTATTTAATACTACACAAGTTATAATACGCTTCGAGAGCTTGACATTGCATTGATAGAGGTATGTGAGAATATTCCCCAACATCGCCTCAGACACTTTGTGCCGTATGAATCGCATGACATCTGTATTGACAACACACGGAGGTAATACAAAGTACTAAAAGTGAGAATATGATATAAGTTTCTATAAAAAGTGAGTATATTAAAAAAAAGAAATATTTACGCATTTTAAATTAATGTATTTTTAATAAGTAAAATAAATAATAACTAAGAAGTTTTATTAATTTTATTTAAGTAATAGATATTAAGTAGTCCATAAAATACATTTAATTTGATTGTCCTAACATTCTTAGTTTCCGAGATATTAAGGTTTATTTAGTGACCCGGATTCATTGCTCTCGAGTGTACCTACATTCTGAGCAAATAAATGAATATTCTATTCTATTCTATTCTATTCTATTCTAAAGTAAGAGTATTTTGTATTGAGCAGCGATATAGCGAGTTCATATAAAAAACCTAAACTCCCGGATCATTTCAGAAAACTCTCTTATATTTGCGAAGAATCCCGGACAAAGTACCTATCTATCTACAGAATTGCGCAATGAAAATCCGACGCAATGGATTAGAATTAAGAATTCCTAAATTGATGTTAGGTTTTCACATTATGTTTATAATCACACATCAAAAGAATCTTACTTACTGAATTTTCTTTGCACTTAATATAGAAGACAGCCATGAAAAGCTTTATCATATCAATCAAGTTTTCACGCCCAGCGCAATCTCGAGAACTACTGGACCGATTTGAACGTTGAAACTTAGTTTGTTGAAAGGTTCGCGCAATCTCGCCAGGTTATTGGGTTAAGAGCACGAGGGTGCGGGAGGTCGGGACCCGGGACTTTGACACTTCAAACTTAGCTTTTACGAAGATGGAAAAGGTAGATTTTTATTAACTACTTTGAGATTATATTTATTTTATTTTTGATCTCATGATCACTCAAGTCTTTTCTCATGTTGGAGTCAGTTTGCGGTCAAACAACACGGGGCTGATTATCAGAATTTTATATGGAGCGACTATCGACTATATGGACGACTATATTTTATATGCACCTAGAGTCTCGACATTTCATAAGTGCCTGTATCTGGTTTACATGAAATAAAGATCTATTCTATTCTATCATTTTATCTCCGCAACCGAATTACTGGGGATACCGATATTCTAAATCTTGAATAAACGAAGGCATGTCCTTAAAACAAAAAAATCGAAGACTCGTGACACCCCCAATCCACACTGGGGCCGCGAGTTATACCTATAACGGCGGAGTCCCTCTCTCAGAGAGGAGGTTCTTGAGTTCTGATGCTGATTAAAGTTTCCCATCCCCTTATGCCCCCTAGCTACCCCTTGTGTTTTAAAGTGTTCCGGGCAGTATAGTTGTCTGGAAGAGATCGCATTGCTTAGAGAATTTCAAACAAATTACTAATTATTCTAATTACTCTAAGCCGCATTGCGATAAGAACGCCGATTGTATTGTATTCTTTTCCCTATTGTTATTTTTTTTTGTATATCTTGTGTGTAGGTAGGTACACTAAATAGAGAGGATTTATGTTTTGTTTGTATTTTATTTATAGTAGCGCTACTAGCGTAAACCTTACTAAATATACGAAAGGGTCATAAATAAGTCCCTTTTGACGGATTATGATTTAGGTATCCTATAATTTCAATCAGATATTATCAGCCGTGGTTAGGGGGAGATGGAGGGGTCAGGGGTCATGGCCAAGCGGAGAACGATCGATCTGTAGAGTAACGTTACCGCGGTAATAATCTGACCCGCGGTCAAGTCTTGACCTGCGTGCCATGCGAATAAGAAGTTACCTTATAACAATCTTTGTAATAGTGAGACTGAAAAATTAGTGACAACCAGTCTTTCAAATCAAATCAAATCTTTATTGCTGAACATAGGTATCATTTGATATATTGCAAGATGTTGGGTGAATGCGAAGTTTACTATGTTCTACCGATTTAGGCATGCAATAGTTACCTATGGGATTACACATTTACACCATTCACCAGTCATAACAATAAATTTATTTAAATCGGACCTAGAAAACATTTACCAGAATATCAAAAAAGAAAATAATAATAATTAGTTATTATTATTTTCTTTTTTGACATTCTATCTATACCTATCTATCTATCTATTCTATCTTTGCTATCTGTCAAGTACTCATTTGTATTATAGTATGTTTTATTTAACCATAAGATTCCGGTATGTATTATCTACTAATTGGATTGCAGATCTTGCGGAGTTTAGCTAATGACACTTGCTTTTTTGTGTCCTCTCGCGTTTGTCTAGCTGTTAGACCATAATAGCATGAATGATTAATAAATGCCTATGTTTTGTTAAAACCAAATTATCTATTCTGACGAAATATTAACAATCTATAGATATTAGACAGTTAAGGTAAATTAATGTGACCGTTTATTTATAGTGTTTTTTATTACATTGCCCCTTTTTTACTATTTAATAAATTGTTGTATGATCCCTTAACAATGTGTTCTTTGGAGTTCTTCGTAGTTAGTTCAGAGGGAACTACCTAAGAAGAAATTCAAAGAAAACGTCTGTTATTTTTTTGCAAAAATCTTACGAAATGTTCAGATATCAACTTAACTGAATATAGTACTTGTATTGTGTCAACATAATTGTGTGCTGTATATTGATACTATTATAGGACTTGAACTGATTCCATAGGGACGTAAGTTTTACATGACATACAATAACACAATAATATTATTGAATGTCCTGTCATTTCATTCCGAAGGCTAGCCTTGCTAGCTAGATGCTCACACTTACTAATATGACATGAAGATCTTTAACAAAGATCTTGTCTGTCACACATTTAAAATGGACATTGATGTTTAAAATGTGGTAGATTTTACGTAATAATTCTATGAAGCGTAGAATTCTTGACTATGGCAAAAAAATGTATTCATAAGTTGTACCTAGCTGTAGCAGCCTTTATCATTGTGAATAGATTTTGGGCCTGAATTACTATTAAGTGCATAGTTTAATGCCGGATGACTTGTTATGATACTTTAGTTTGTACGTTTCTGGCATGCAAGTTAGACACACGACAACGTGCTTGTATGGAATGTTTCAGTTTTTCCAAACTCGCACAGGAAAGATAGCCATAACATTACTACAGGAACTAGAACAAACGATATACGATATACAGGTAGTATAGGTACACGTATGTATAGGTATAACATAATTATTATTCTCGCTAATTTAAATAGATCGTAAAAGTGCAATTACATTACACGTGCATGAATCATAAGTGTACAATTATACAAATAAAATAATTCAGTGTAATACAAGTCGTTATTTACACTTACACAGATCCAATTTCGGCAACTTCATCTTTCTGGTTATGGCTCGGGATTCAGGTCTCAGTAATCAGTTACAACGATTCGTCGGCGTATCAAAATACCACTCTATTAAAAACGTTTACAAGTAGTTCACATTACGTTGTTTTTGAACGTTGAAGAATGTGTATGATTCGTATATCGCGATGTTTTTAAAAGGAAAACAGTGCATTGATATGTGCGGCCGTGCGCATGAACGAGGTGGCACTGCGGTGGCCTGACCGTGCGGAGCGCCGCCGCCGAGCGGGAGCTCCAGCGCTGATATTAGTAATAACACCGTCCTCACACGATCTCCATTAGAATTATTACGTCCGATAAGTGCTTGTTCCGCGTCGCTCCTTCTCTGCCCATCGACAATCACGCCGGATCAATGCCATCATACGTTTCATAACTATCGACGTGACGATTAATAGTCGCACATGACACTTAATACAAACAAATGGGTTCCTAATTTAAGGCAATTGGCCAGCCCGCGAAACTATACGCTGACCTATAATCATGAATTTTTACATTTATTAATATAACGCATGAACACGAAAGACAGAATCGTTAATAAGAGATGTATATTACCTATACTTACAAATAGAAAATAAAGTAATATTTATATTACTTACATTTAAATCGATAGGAAATGTAAGCATGCCCAAACGCTGATGTTTTATATATTAAAGTTTTGATTAACTTCATCTTTATTTATAACATAAAAAGATTTACTAAACGCACTGGACTCAAATAGCGACAAGCACTAAATTTTAAATAATGGTCGTAATATTAAACATTATTATCGAAGCAACCACACATGATTAATATTTACCGGGTAGTAATAAAACCTCATAACATTCTAATAGGTACTACTCAAAATAAAAGATTAAACTAAATAGAAACTATAGGTATTAATTCATACTAAGCGATAACAGTGAGAAAATCCAAGTGAAAATTCTTATAAACTCACCTGAGTCTACGGTCTTCTTCATGGGCACCATCGCAACGTTTTTGCACATTGTTATAGCTAATTTATTATGAACGTCCGTAAATTTATTTAAAATACACAAGATGTTTTAAGTTTTAAAACTTTTAGATAGGTAACGTAATGTTATTTAGTGTTGTTTATATATTATGCATGGGTGTTGGTGCGTGTGGTCGCCGGCGCGCGTGGCGGCGACTGCACCGTGCATGTGGTCGCGAGGCATGCGCGGTTACCGGCGCGCGCCGATCAGTACCACTCTCAGCCCACCGGCCAAAAAGCCCGGTCCGCTGCCTTATCTCGTGGCGTATTACTTCCTTAGAATACTAAATAATCAAGCGGAAAGCAAATATATAAAACTTGCAGATAATTTTGTTACCATAGAGAAGGGTATGTACGTTGTGTAACAAAGGTAAGGTAAGGCCAACAACACAGCAAAACAAACGACTAAAAAGGTGCTAAAATATTTTTTTAAGAAACGCGCAGTCTTTTACTCTTTGATTCACTTACATCTGTCTACGGACGGATGTGCGCGAGTGAGACACCTCGGGGCGAGACTGCCTTTACCTGGGCCGGCCACGTGGTGCACCGTGCAACCCTCTCGACTGTATCAAATTTTACTTTAATTCACCGACCGTTACGGATTATACGACGGAACGAGCCGCTGCCGGGCATGGCGACACGGCTACGTTCATTCAATTCCTCAACTACAAACGTTATCTGAGAAATAAAACTACCTTTGTTTTACGACTGATTACGTAGCTGGTAGTTTTAGTATTATAAGTATACATCTTGACATAGGTACCCATAGTTTTGGAAACAAGGTGCTTGGGATATGATAGAATTTTAGTTCGTCTAAAGTAGGTAGATACTGTGAGTGATCCTTATTGTGAGATTGAAAAACAAAAGAGATGTCGTACACACCTATAAAATATAACCTCTAGTCGCATTTATTACACGAGAACTTACACGTGCATATTTTTTTTACACCTGTATTAACGTGAAATTATTAATTACGTCCTACTTTTTCATGGATTCAGAAACGAAGTAAGTAAATACTTTGTAAAAAAAATAGCATACATTTTTGGTTTACTTAAAAAACTAGATAAAAGATTGCTATTACATAATAGCATAAAGCATCGTTTGAATCTACCGCATTTTTCAATTTTCTATACTGTCTACTGTCATACTTATCCACTCAAAATTGTAGATTTCGTGTTTCTGTAAGAAAAATCTCTTATAGCCTGCAGAATAGATAAAGGGTTAGAATTTCGGTAATTTATCAGCGAACTTTGTAAATGATAACAAAGTTTTGCAAATTCCCAGTACGTATAGCATACCCTTTAGAGCTTTTATCGCACGTAATCAAATGCTTATGATTGGGTTAATTAGGTTGATCGCCCATGCGAGACTATCGCGTATGCTTTGCTCAATTTTGTATGGCGCGATGCCATGCCACACGTGATTTTAGTACTTTTAAATAATGTGGTGGATGTTAATCCTCTCCGGCAGTGTATTGGAAAATAGAGCGCCCGCGGTAATAGATCATCTTTATTTTATCTAGATTTCTGTACCCAGCTCAGTCGATCGAGTGATAGCTATTATTGATAGTCGCTTTAGCTACCGAAAAATAGCTAGCAACTATCGCAAGTCCAACTTTGTCCCCATTATGTTGTTATTCATAGACGTAGCGAAAATATCCTAAGTCTATGTTGTTATTGAACTCTGAACTCTTTTCAAGGTCCTCTGAAAAGAGTTCTTTAGATTGCCTGGAGTCTAGAATTGGCTGTTTATTTCCGTGTATTTATGGTTTTTATTTATGCTGATTGTTATTATTTATATATAATTATAATTTAACGCCATTTAATATGTATAAATAGAAATACACTTTAATACTAAATTAGCTTTACATTCGTATACGTTATATACATAACTGCTTAAACATGCTAAAGTCGTGATCTATTCAACGAATAAGACAACAATTTATGTCTTCTTTAAAAATCAGACGACTGTTGAGCAACCGATAAATATAATAGGTACATTACTATAGCGGCTGGCAAGTCAGGTATAGAGGGACGAACGTTATAATGTAGGCCGAGGCGTAGCCGAGGCACACATACATACGTGAGTCCATCAATGTCCAATTGCCGCCAAGGCTTGTATAGTACTTTTCTCAAACCTAAGTCTCAAACAAAGAGTGGATATTAAAACTAGTAATTTGCATTGATGGTAATTTGAAACATTTTATTTGAAAATAAGTACTTACAATAAAAGAAACATTACGGCTTTTGTCGCCTCTTACGTTACAGGTGGCATCACAACATTTTTATAGGACCGATTCTTCGCTTCAGCTATAATTTCGTTAATAATTCCAATAAAATAACAACAATTAACGCTTAGCGCGCCATATTTTTTTTAGTCTGACGAGAATCAGTTATCATATAGCCAAAAACTTAATAATATCTCTTTACACATTGAATTTCTTGGTGAGTAATCGTAATGGTGGCTTCCCACGGCCCGTGGATGCCCGCTGGTTTGGCGCAACTAATCCTAAGCACATGGCTTTTTGCGAGTTCGATCCTCGCATCCAGGAACAAAGTATTTATTTGTAACACAGAACACCAGAATAATAATATATCTAGTTTGTCACTTAGGTTCTGAGGTTAATTATTTGGTAACCTGCCATCAGTGGTCACCATCCTTTTACCCATAGAAATTAGGTGCTCTGGAAATGTATCAAAATATTCCTTCCTCTATACCTTAAAGTGGACATTAACTCAAAATATATAATTATTCAATCTTTAACATAAAAATAGTTACAAAAGTTCGGTCTAATAAAGTTTTATTATTAGTGTTATATACTGAAAAATTGGCAGTGAGGAGGTTAAGTATCCGTTACAATCATAATTTACTGTTAAATTCTGCAACTGTAAAAAAATAACCACATGGCTTGTTTTGCAATCAGTTCCTGGAATTAATCCAACTCTTAAGTAAATTGAAGTTCTACGCAGACTTGCCTTCGCCACGGTGTAATATAACGGTATTGTCAGCATTCTCGGAAGCTATGTCACCCTAATATCTCGGCGTCCCTTCAAGGTACAAGGTTACCCTCTTTCGTGGAGGCAGAATTGAATTACAGGCGCTTACCTGCCAAAGTGTTTTAACCCTCATAAGTTAAAGGATGCCTCGGTGTGAAACCTGAATCAGCTTTTTTGGAAGATAAGAGGGAAGAAAACGTGCTATCTCGTCAATCTCTACATTTAAAACGGTACGTTTGCTTGTCTGTTCGTTTTTTTAATTTTGATTTTTTAATTTTTTTTGTTCTTTGCCAAAACCCCGTATAAAGCGCTACAATAGAACGCTTGCGTGGCAAACTTTGTGATTGACTTCCTTTTATCTTTATAGTTAGGTCGTTTATTGGGGACAATCGTTGTACTTAAATTCAAATAAAACGACTTGTTGTTAGATTGATTTTATGAAAAAGCCAAACAGTGTGTCCCATATGTGACACTACAAAACCATGGTCACCGTGGGCAGGTTAAGTAAATAGGTCGGTCAAATTAAATGATTATGGTCATGATTTATGAATTACGAAATTGTCAGTAGAATTAAGAAAAATGTTCAGTGTAGATTTGTGGGCAATGGGCCATCATGACTCGTGTATTTTTATTCATTATATTGAGAACCTCCCTTTATATATCATACCTACCCTTGTTATATCATACCTACGACAAGCCCATTCATTTTATATCAATATTGAATGTCAACATTACCCGGGTCGTTAAGTTGATACCAACGAAAAAGTTAATTAATTATATAAGCTGGGTGGGATTATAGATTTTTTAAGTTGGGATCAAGGATTGAGAGATTACGGCGAGCTTGAAGATAAATACTCTGGCATGAGAAAATCCATCTGAACAAATTGGGTCAGCTCTAGTAACGGTCCTATTTATTCCAAAAATCAATCAGAAACGAATTGGGACAGCTCTAGTAACGCTCCTCTTTATTCCAAGGCTTTATTCAGAAGATACTGAGCACCGGCTGAGTTCGATGCGGGAATTGTTTGAATTTTTTACTCGGTAATAAAAGTGGTATCCTGCAATGGCACCTGCTTGCCTGTCTTCTGACTCGAGTTTCTTTATAAGTATACTCTGTTGGATAAATGTGTTTATAAAATATATCATTATTACCTACATTCATTATTAAAAATCTCGATCTGGCATATCTTCATCCGGCAGTCCTCTGAGAGAGGGACTGAGGCGAAATTCATCATGATGGCGTTTTGTTTCACGGCGCATAAAAAGTCTAACAAATCCGTGCGAACATTTTTCTGATAGCACCAACCTTCCCACGGGAATTCTTTCTAAGTACTACCAGAAACTGACACTGTTGCACCTATTTGACGATCAGCTGGTTCTAGCTACATCAAACGATGTGCGCCGTGGACTAGATTGTACAAAAAGTCTGTTGTCTGCGGTTGGCCAAATAGAATAAACACACGTGTGCATAGTCATACTGCATAATCATTTCGACACCGGAAAAGCAAAATGGCTAAAGTAAATTTTATAGGGGCATATTTTAAAATATTATTTCTATTTTCTAAAAACGTATAGGTAGTTAGTACCTAAAATATACTATGATTTTTTAGAGTATACGTTTTACAGAAAATTTTCCGTTAGATAAATTTATACGAATCTTTTAGTAAAAAAATCTTTAAAATGAGCTCCTGTAAAGTTTAGATATTGGTACTTTAGCCATTTTACTTTTCCACTATCGATTTAATTTATCTATTGTTTGTATTGTAATGTAAGTAATTACATTATGAACAAGGTTGAGGTTGTCGTTGTTTCGTATATAAATATGCTTGCTGCAGTCAGTCAATGGACGGGTGACCGTTTTCACACATTGTGTTGCCCTGCGTGCCAGTTTTACTGACTCTATAACTTTGAATCCTGTGCAATACTGTAATGTGTAGTAAGTAACAGATAAACTTCCCAAAAAAAAAAAAAAACTATGACTGTCGTTAAGGGCAGACAGCATCCTGAATAGTCCAGGGGTGTTGGTATCTCCCAGTAATTAATGGCATGGTTGTAAACTAGAAGTCCGGTGGCAGTCATAATCATTAATCCCTGTATAATTTAATGGGCAATTTTGCTCATGCTGGTAATTCCAATTTTGCGGGAATACCATAGGTACATTTATAATATAAAAGCAAACGTAAATAAATTACTTAAGGAAACAATCTACGTATTTTAGAAGCCTCAGTTTTCCTCCATCTGCTATTTATTAGTCTCATTAGCTGTAAAGAGTCAACAATAAAGAAACAGGAATTTTAAGAAATTAAATCAACATTAGTGACTATTTACCTGCATTCCTAGAATTTTGAAGGCACGGTTGGCGCAGTGGTTAAGCGATTGCCTTTCTAGGCTACGTCCCGCGGGTTCGATCGTCGTACGGAACTTAATATTTGTATTGCCTACAGATAGTTGTTCCGGGTCGGGGTGTGTGCATGTGACGTGTATGTTTGTAAACTGTACCCACGACGACACAAGAGAAACAGAAGTGTGGGGCAACGTTTTTTTTAAAAGACAGAGGCCAGCCATTGTTAGGTTTTTCAGAAATAATAATACTTTCATGTGTTGCAATGGTAATTTTGAAGACCGAATTTTCCATAATTCAACCCCTACGGAATGAAAATTAAAAGATCTTTCTACGTGGATGGACGTTGCGACTACAGCATAGCTGTTCTGTAAGAACATATCGATCTGAATTCGAATCTCATTTTTAATGTCGGTTGATATTTGATGAATTGACAAACGATCATAAACGTGTAACTTTATAACAGGAGCTGCGAACATGATTAGAGCATGTTCACAGCTCCAATATTAAGTTATCGTTTGTCAAGTCGTCCAATATCAATCGACAATAAGAATTATATTCGAATCGAGATGCGAGATCTTCTTATAGAATAGCTATTGCAGCTAGTAGGTATATCTAATCATACCTATACCGATATAGTCTTCAAACCATGGTGATGAGAGAAAGCCTTTTTCTAAGTGATTGCTAACATTGAAGGTAAAATTATGTCCGCTTATACTTACATATTTTAGGAGTGGATTCATCATGCCAGTCAATGTCTTACTGTACTATACTGGTTACTGTCATCTTCTTGGTATTGTTGTGCGTTCGTCGTGGATGATTGACACATTTATTTTTAGAACGATTTGACGCTCCAATATGATCTTGGCAACATACTCATAGATCAAATATCCTTGAGCCTTCATGTATAAGTCGGTAAGTTTTGGCGTACGTCCAAAATTTTCCTACTTTATATTGACATTATTCAAGGAATTCTAAAAGCAATCTCTTATTGTGTTTATATTGAGTAAGAACAGAAAACGACGAGTTTCATACCTTTAAAGGAGCACCTAATATGACTTGTATAGTATTTAAATGCATTATATAAGATCCTACCTATTTAATCCCAATCCCTTTACGGGGTTATTTTACTCATGATTATGAACAACTTTTACTATTATGGCCAACAGCTGAAATCGCGAATGTATCTCAGTAGCTCGAAACTGAAACGTCAAACACTTTCTACTTACTAATGTACCAACCTAGACGCGTAAGTCAACCGGTAGTCGTAGGCTTCGTGGGGCGCACAGTGGACAGTGGACGTGTAGACGTAGAACATACTAAAGTCTAGTTATTAGACGCCAAAATATTCCCCACGGTAAAATTGTAATTACATTATATTTTCAAGTATATGGTTGCATAACTAGCGTAAGTGAATGCCATAAAATAAGAACTATAATAACCTAACCGTTAAAATCCCCCGACTCCAACTAGAATAACCCTCTCCGCAGTTGGGTAAAAAGAGCTCTAACTTTGGACGGCTGAAAAGATTTGCATGAAACATAGCTAAGATGATAAAACAAACAAGATTTCAATTAAAAATAAACTGCACTGAAATCGGTCCATTCGTTTTGGAGCTACGATGCCACAGACAGATTCACAGATACACAAATACACATATACACAGATCCAAAGATACACCGATACACAGATACTACTACAAACTTATAACGATAAAACAACAGAAGTTTTTTGTCGGGAGTTAAAAATAGCATTTAACAAGAGGACTTTAAGATTTTTGTGACACATATGAAGCTTTATCAGTAGAATATAAAATTTTACATGTTTATTACCCTGAGTGGCTGAGTTTTTCTATATTATAAAAATAAATAAGGATTAGTGCTCCATTATTTCATCTTAATAGGCATGTCGGTTCGTTCTGAATAATATCGATGCACGATCGATGTTCGATTCGATTTTTTTAAACGACTAGAGACACTAACGTTTAAATATGTATGACGAATTAAGGTAGATATTGTAATAAAATATCAACTTTAATACCAAAATATTGTCCTGTCTAAAAATTTCATCAAAAGATTAGTGTGCAGTTCTCTGTATTAAATTAAAATGTCAGATAAATAAATAAAATATTATAATTTAAAAAAAAACTATAGAAAACTATACTAAACACGCTTTAGTCATCCAAACTGAAGGTGTATGCAAAATTTCAGCTCATTCGGAAACCGGGAAGTGGGTCTTTAACTTCTAAGATTTTCTTACATAGTTAGTTAGTTACAGTTTACATACAAGTTAATATAAAAGCGTGTTAAAAACATTGATTATTATATAGAAAAATTACATTTTTCAATATTTAAGATGGAGTAACTAAGATTATTGACAACAACATCATGCAGTGATAACCTAGCAGTAGAACGCTAGCCTTCCATGCAGAAGGGTTTGAATTCGAAACCGGCCCGCACCTCTGACTTTTCGAATTTATGGACGGATCGCAATTTGAATATCACTTGCATTAACGGTGAAGAAAAACATCGTGAGCAAACCTGCACACCTGAGAGGGCTTCACAAAGTTCTCGATGGTGTGTATACTTGTGTAGTCCGCCAACCCGCACTAGACCAGCGCCGCGGCGTGGTGGACTAAGGCCTAACCCTTCTCATTCTGAGAACAGGCCCGGGCCCAACAGTGGGACAGTAATGGGCTGGATTAATAATAGATTAATTTATATAGTCGCTCAGCGTCTAAGCGACTTAACGCAATGAGAAAAAATATAACTTAGCTTACGCAAAAAACTCATATAACTACCCCACTTTTAGTGTAACCGCACATTTAGTGTAGTTAGGTAAAATTCATGGTATCTGAGAAATTAAGTATTCAATTATCGTCCTAATGGTTTGAGTTTTTCCCATGTAATTAAGGCAAATGGTCCACTGTGGGCGTCTCGACGTCGGGGCGGGCGCCGCGACGGTGCCACGGGAGACCGTCTACCCGACGCCAAAGTCTTGCCCTTGTGGACACGCCATGCTTACTCATACTTTACTGTAATGGAACAACATTTAATATCGCTGAAAATGTCTCGGGAGCTATTGTTTTATGTGCTTTCCTTGATTTACCGAGGAGGACAAAAATCAGGCTCTATCTTTTACTTAGTGAAACTTTTGAGGGATACTCGTATATACAAACGTAGACACAATGGAAAATCGATTGATCTCGGGCGCTGGCGATCGACTGTGGTTTAATAAATTTTATACGTAATTCTCGACATTTGAGATGACGAGACTGAGTAAACCTTAATTTTCTTTCTGTCGTGGACTAGATACAATTTCCAAAATGTTTAAACGCGACAGTCTTGACACAAATCCCTTGAGAGTTATTGCTTCGCGTGTTTTTCCAAGGAAAATGGGTGTGTTAGCGCTGAATATTACTTTATTCTTAAGGTCTGAGATATATAGCTCGCATTTGTTCCCTTTCTGTCCCTTATGGAGGCTGTCAACGTATGGAACAAAATGTAACACGACAGATCGTAACGAAACCCCAGGCTATTGTTTGTTTTGGTCCCTCAAAGGAAGAAAAAAGTGTGTTTATAGAAGCTTTGAGTATGATTTATTTGTGACGCTGGATTAATTTTCTTTGTAGTAAATTAAAAGGACGTACCCCCCTATGTGGGGCTTGTTCTGTTAATACCTACTGTTACCAAATGTGGTAGGTAGCCGTGATGTTTTCTTCTTATTTTCTTAAGTGTTTTAATGCTTATAATTATTAACAAAGCGTTTATTAACTAAAATATAGCATATAGTTACCACAAATTAAATTTACATGATGATACATGAGCAAGGTACCTGTCGGCTGTCACCCAGGAACAGTGACCTCTACCCCACTCACAAAGAGATTAAGAGAATAAAGTGACTTCGTTTTATCTATTCGTACCTTGGTACAGTGTTTACAGATCCCACTCTATATATTACAATCTAAACAAGAAGGCAGTTTCAGGCCTCTGTTTAACGAAGCTTAGTGCCTGTGGGTATCAATTTAAGTCTAATTAATTTGTCACCGCCGCCGGCCTCTCATTTAGCAGTAATGTTGGGGTTAGGACCTATTCACACGGGCATAGCGTTTAACGCCAATTGATACATAAGCAGATGAAATGCCAACTTTGTATATCGACGTTCAAAACCACTCAAACGTCGCTAACGCTGAAATAACGCGACGAAGAATTTTGGACAGTTTTCAGGTTGGCGCTTACGTTGATGCTCTCGCATATGCAGCCTCAAACTTCACGACAGCGACAGTGACCCATGTCGTGTGGTAGTAAAGTTCGCAGTAGAACATTCTTTCTATCACTTCGTTAAGCGCCTGATAAAAAGTAGTGGCACGTCACACACAAGCTGTTAGCTGCTATAACTAAATGTAGGTACTTAATCAACTGCTTAAGGCTCAATCGAATGTAATTATTATCTCAGCCTCACCTCAATTATGACCTCAATTATGAGGTCAGTATCGAGATGAGCTGGATTTAGAAGATCCCAAGAACGTACTATTACCAGATCTCTCTGCAACCTAATAAGTGGGAGATATTTAGGATTCTCTAATATAGACAACACATAACAATAATCTTGATAGACAAGTTGTCGGAAAATTTTCAGGCTTCCAACCTCCTAATACTGTCATATATGTATAATAATCATAATAATAAGTAATGCCATGACAGTTGGAATCAAGCTTTGCAACCTTTACATATTCTCCGAGAGATAATATCCTCCAATTTCTATACGTAATTATAAAATCTGTCGACATGTGTTTAGATCTTTGAAACTTAGAGCCTTCATAAATGTTTATTATTTATAATGTAAAATATGAAAATACTAGATATATTATTATAATTTACGATGACTTTAGCTAATTATTATTTTAATATTATAAATAAAATAATAATATAATTAATTTACACATATTTATTTACTTGACAGACTATACAAGGCTAGTGAACAGCTACCTGCCGATAAACGAACTTCGAAAGAAAATATACAGATATATATGACATGCTCTAAGTTAAAATATTCAACGATCTCGTTTTATAACACTAAGGGGCTTGTAAGTATTTATGGAGGCATCAAGAAATGAGCAGAGTGCTGGGGCGGCCATTAAATTAATGTATTCGACGCTCCGGCGACCGACCGCGCGTTTGAAGCAACCACTTAGAAATTTCCATACGCCTGGAAATTCCTGAAATTACACACGTTATAATGTAAATTTTAATCCACTTAAAGGTATTATACCTTTATTTGGATTCAAAGTTACAGATTGATCAAAAAGAGTTTGCAATGTACTGTTATTACAATCGAGTAATTTAATTGACTGGTAAAAATCTGTAAATATTTTTTGCTCTGTATTGCTTCCGTCATCAGTTCATCACATATTTCTGAAAGGATTTTAATAATCATATAATTATAAGTAGTTCGGAAGCTTAGAAATCAATCTAGAACATATTTAATAAGATTAATTGAAAAGTTCTTATCGTGAACGCCGTTAGAGTTAATATTTTACAAGATAATTATAGTTACGAAATGCAATATTGAAGAAACCCAAATGTCTGCTAATAAATATTGGCTAAGAAGTACTGTAGCTGTCAATACGCGTTCCTGATTCTGTTCGTAGACATTGATCTTCGGGTTTTCTGAGAATCGTTGCAATTTTATCTGTTTATTTTATTTAGCATTGGATTTATTTATTGATTATAAGATAGCAGTTCGTCGAAATACAGTATTGTAAACTTTCATGAGTATTTTTCTAAAAGTGATTCTTAACTATTCGTACACAAGTATTATGTCAAGAGGTGTTGACGAATATGTAGTTTTGATACAGACCTCGCTCTGCTCCATAATACCACGATAAAGTTAACATCCACTTTAAAGGTAAAACTTTCAAGTATGAATTATGCACGCAGGTTGTTACGACACGCTACGGGCTTGTGTACTCACTTGTGTTTAATGCTTACACGCTCCCCGTCGCCACCCTTTGCATATTAAATCGGTTTATTTCACGTGACTGGATGAAACCCTAACGGTATCCCGCTCATTTAAGCTCTCATATTCGAACGTTAATTCACTCATTATTGTGTTCTAAACGAGGTGAGACAATACATAAAATATATAACAAAGCGATATTCACACTCATAGAGACGTCATTTTATAAACTTGTATCTTTGAAATTTCAACAGCCTTTGTTTGCAGTGCGGTCTTTTAAAGTTTCGTAGCATCGTCGTAGCTAAACCTTTTATAGTTTTTTCAATGTTTAAGCTACTCAATATTTAATCAATTACGGACCCAGTAATTGGTTCAGTAGACTAATATTATAGTGAAAATAGAATACATGGATACTCAACTTTCACATGTACGTGCTACGGCTACGCCGGGCGTAGGCGTACGTAGAGGATATAGTAGTGTGACTTAAATGATTAGGTTTCAAGTGACTGGTTTAGTATACCCAGTATAAGGGTAGAATAGATCTTTATTTCATGTAAACTAAATTTGGGCACATAAGAAATGTCAAGAGTAGGTGCGCGATTCCAAATAGTAGGGCCTATGGAGAGGAACCCGCAAAAAACTTCAACTTTTAAAATAATATATTACATTTTTTATTAGTAAAATGTTGTGGTCAGAGCTGCGAGATTCATCATTCTCCTGCCCTTATCCCATTTTATTTGGGGTCGGCGCAATATGTCTTTTTCTTCCATTCATCTCTATCAGACGTCATTTCCAGATTATTAGATTATCAGAGCTGCGAGATTAATGTAATTAAATGTGAATATTTTTTTTCTGGCTAATAATGATTCCTTTGAATAAGAATGCCATGGCAGTTAAAAGCTAACCAGGGTCATGACGTATGCGTCAGCATTGCGAAGCTCAACAACAATGAAGGAAACTCCACCCGACACACGACGCCATCATCAGCGAGACATGTTAGTGAGCATAACCAACTCATAGTACCAGACAACAGGCAGGTATTTAGTAAATATCTAGAACATTATTACTTACATCATGCTGACATTTTACAGGTTTTGTATGTATTCAGATGTTAAAATGATGTAAGATTAGGTTAAACAAAAGTTTGTTTGTTTATGAATATAGAATACACTCAAACTTTAATTAAAGGGCCGCACTCATACTCGTACGTCTGCTACGGCTACGCGAGTCGGAGCCGTAGATAAAAAAATTGTGTGATTTCAATTATTGGGCATCGATTGATGGTTTCAGTATTTTCAACATTAGGGAGACGTAGAGGAACTGAGTCATGCACTGGTTAGCCGATTTGATAGGTTTAGAAGTTAAGTAAAATATACTTATATTCTAAACAGTGATTTACACAAGTGATTGGTCCCTTCGCCCTTGTAGCAAACGATTTAACATAAAAATCACGCACACTAATCGATACATCAAACAGATTTTTTTACAGAGAAAAACACTCAACATTTCTTTTAGGGATCCTTTTTTACATTTGCTACGGGCAACAATACGTGAGCCGTAGGCGACGTTTCTATTATAACGGAAATAGTACGTAATATCGCAATATATTGAAACGTTGCCTAGGGAGCGATACTTTATGATTCAGGCCGTAAACAGCAAAGGTGTTGGTAACTTAAAAATTTGACGGGTCGCATGGATATAGTTGCATTCTACTTAAAAATAAATACTTACTACTATAAAATTTACCTCATAAGTAGTTCATTCTGATAATTTATTTTCTTCAATTACTATTTCTTTTATTGGGTACCAATATACATTTTTAGTAGGACTACTACCTAAGCTAAACTATTAGCGACCTAGGGCAGAAGGACACTTAGATTAATTTAAAAAATCTTTGATTGTTCTTTTTCCTAATATCACTTCCACGAGAAATTGCTATCTTAAAAAGTTATCCTTCTGAGAACAAAGATCTGATACAGACATTAATGCCAACATTATCTGGCATTGACACAGTCCTACATACCGAAGAAACAATAATAACGTAACCACGTCCCTAACTGACGAAGCTCCGAAAGCGCGCACCTTCCAAAAAGTTTAATTTCTATAATTATAAGTACCTAGTAGCGTACGAATCTGTGAGATGCGCGCTGGTAGCAGTGTGTGGACAGACACAGGCCGACCTAGATCGGTCCGCTCGATGCCGCCCGAAGCGTTCGCCGGCGCCCGCCCAGAATAGACGCAGCACGTGCGTCGGCCGCGCCACACGCCCGCGCCCGCTCCCTGCCCGGCCCGCGCCCGCACCGGCAGCGTCCACCCGACGCACCGCAATACGCTGCCACACAAACTATCTCGTGCCCGCGCACATATGAAACAATCATGTAATTCGTGTTGTGAACCCCCGTGTAAATGGATTACCGACCTGTAGTCGAAACTCATCGTAAACTATTAATAACCTTGTTAACGTGAAAGTATTTAGTGATTGAATGTTTACTGTGCTTCGGAATAGTAGTGGCCTTGCTCGTTATCTCGCACGGGGAAAGCTTTCTATTTCCTTTTAATTTCGTTGTTCTTTATCTTTCATAGATAAGTGTTTAGCCTTTTAGCAGCTTAGAGTGATATATTTTGTGATGTATCGTGTAAAGCCTTACTTGAGTAACAAAATATAGTAACGATGTGCCTTATCCTGTAATATTCGCGTAATTTACGAACATTACTTTTGTGAAACGCAATAAATATTTGGTGTTGCGCGCGTGAGTCACCGCCGGAGATATGCAAAGTTTCAAGTTTGCATTCGTGTGTGCATTACTGTTCGTACCAGAACCTGCCCCCGCCTGGAGAGCTGATACGTAAGACCACTATAAAATTGATGTTATCTATTACTTTTAAGCACATAGATAGCTCACTGACCACTCCGTTGCCTGATACACTCTGAATAATTTATTTACTTTGAAACTATACAGTAGTTCAGGAAAAGTGTAAATATACATAATTATTATGTATACTTCTTGTAAACATAGATAGTACTTCTTCTTGTTGTTATACATGCTTGTAATGCAAAGTATCAAAGAAAGTACGATTCGAATTCAATTCCTTGGTAACAAAAAAGTTTATAATACAGTACGGTACGTAGCGTACGGGTTACAAAGTAACTTTATTGGAAGAACATCTTGATTCGAACACCGGACGTGGAGGGATGTGCCGTACAATGAGACCAGAGTTTCGGAAACAGCTGAATCGAAGTTGTAATTCAATTATTTTGCGAGTTTGTGAACAATTTTCATTTGTTCCGTTTATCTCCGAAATGGGCTTTTCATTTTTCATGGGATTAGCGTCGCTCCCGACATAATGGATTCTGAGAATCTTCTTCTTGAGTTGGTATAGGGTGATCCAATTCGAGGTTCCTAACATTTATTTAAAAAAAATACACAAAATGTAACAGTATCTGAATTATTTTTGCTTTAATCGATTATTTAGTGTTATTCATTAATTATGGATAATGATGTCAGGCAAATGGCCGCCACTCGACCTTCTGCAGCAGTTGATTTTTTCGAGCAAATTTCGTGGGTTATCTCGGCAATAACTTGGCAGATGTTAGTTATAGGTGCTCCAACGTTGCAGGTGTGTTGGTATACACGCGACTCTTAAGAAAACCCCACAATAAACATCCAACGGCGTTAAATCGCACGATCTTGGCGGCCAGTTGACGTTACCGTAACGTGAAATAATGCGACTTCTGAACGTTTCACGAAAAACATGTAACGTTTCACGCACTGTATGGTATGTTGCACCGTTGAGCAACGGTAAAGCGATTTATTTTGTAAATGTATTGTTACAAACTAACATTTAACGTTTGAACAAACATCTGGCAAAATTACAGTGCTGCCAATATTGGAACCTCAAATTGGATCACCCTTTATTATTATGCGGTAGAGATATATTAAAAGGGTTTTATTTTGTTACTAATAAAGTGTTTCTTTTATTGTAGAGTAAAAGTATGGGCAAGATCGCTTGGGGATGAACTTTGGAAGTTGAGCGAAGCTCTTACCAAGTCAGATCAAATCAGGATTGTGAGTAATCTAAACAGATTTTATTATAAAACCTACTTGTGTATTGTCACGGTATTTTTGTTATAATATAGAACAAAGTATTTAATTTATTAAATAAATTATAAAAGCATGTGAGACATTGAATCACATAAACTTCCCAACATATAAATATTGAAATCTTTTCTATATATTCTATTTCATTACCTACCTTTGCAACCGTAGTATTTTTTTAAAGTTCTTATGTAAACATTTTATACATACACATGCAATTTCACAGAAATACAAACAAATGAATGCGAGCGTGAAGAAAAAGGATGGAAAGCAAATATTGGAATCTTCGTTGCGATCTGTGAGCACAATGCTAACCCGAAAAATCAATGCTGTCAAGGTAAACCATAGTCGTAACTCCTTACAGCACGGCACACGATAGCCTGTCTCCCCCACTATAATGTTATTTGCGTCATACATACATACCTACATAAAGTTACATTATAACTCAACTTAATGGGTTAGTTAGATTACATGAACGCCGAAATACATTTGAATCCATGTAAGACTATTTTTAGTTTTTTTGTTAACTTGCCTAATTAGTGGAAGGATTGGAAATCCATTATTAAATAATTTTAGGCCTCCTACTGAGTCCTTAGAGACCGCTTCAACGAACGCCCGTGAGAATATTGCCATAATCATCACGCCTTCACGAACAGATTGGTGATAACAGTATATCTATTGTTTTGTGATGACGGGAGATGGCTGCTACCTATCCTTCTAACATAAATCCTTGCTCATTTTTTACGACGCCTACGAATCAATCGCCAGAGATAATTCTCTATCCAATATCGCCTAATCTTGGTCGACTTTTAACGAGATTTCTGGAATTTAGTTTATACCCAAATTAGCATGAAATTATTAACTCTTCATAACAATCAAGGTTCATTTTTTTATATTTTTTTTATTCTTTATTCTTTTTATTCTTTATTATTACAGTAAGGGCACAAAAATTGGTTCAGGAGAGACTTATAAACTAGCAATTATGTCATTACATACATCCAACGCATGACGCATTGTAAGCTTTTAAAATCGGTCTTTGTGCTGTAGAGATTTCAAAAGGCTCTTTTCTAATAAAGGGGTGGCCTCCAATTATTTTCTATTCGGAAAAAATAAATACCTACATCTGGTGACCGTGTATACTTAAGTATCTATTTCGAGCATACATAGGCTTCTCATAAGTTGCGCCACATCACTCGATCCTCTGCCTTCCGTATCCAGTCCACCCCAGGTAATAACAGCAACACCATTTAGCATTTCAATGGGTCGCTATAAAATGTTCCTTTAAGTATTTGTTATTGCGTGAGTTTCCCTCGCACTTGACCGCATTTATATTTCAGTGCATTCACGCGACGGCGGAGGAATTGGCGAGAAATTTCAACTACACCTATAATAAGTCCTTATACCCTTTCGAATATTGTTCGGCGAAGTATTCCAAGTTCTTTTATGAGGACGAAGCGGAAGACCCTGGCTCCCAAGACGAGGACGACCTGCCTAGATATGTGATAAACAATACTCACTATATGAACGTGTCGCTGGAGAAAGACTCGCACTTTTACAACATTAATGTTAACACGAATACAAGCTGTGTTCACGTTCCAACAAATATTTTTGATGAAGGTAATTATTTTTAATTGCGAAATTCAATGGAAGTTTACTAATATTTGCAATTTGGTCGAAAGAACCACAGATTATTGATCGTGATTAAACTTTAGAAACTAAAGGTAGGGGATTTCAGGGTTCCGTAATAAAGTAAGGAAAAGATCCCTTATAATTTGGTCATGTTCATTTGTCACACAAATGTGTCAGCGCTATTACTGACAAAATTGTTTCTACTTATTCGATTAGATATCAAATTTACGAAATTAAAGATTAATATTTAAAATAGAATTATGTTTTGTAAGCCTAGCCTATATAAAGTATCATTATCCAAATAAATTCCGTTTTGTTATTATTTTCCAGAGAAGAACGCTCTTAATGCGATTTTATGGTCAAAGGGTCTGAACGATATCTTTTTGAAAAACTATAACTCCGATCCCTCACTATCATGGCAGTACTTTGGCAGTTCACATGGAATTCTGCGCTTCTACCCTGGCATGCCGTGGAATGCCAAGGAAGTCGACACATACGATTGTCGCGTCAAGTCGTGGTACATTGAAGCTGCAACCTGCTCCAAAGAAATGATTATATTGTTCGACGTTTCTGGTTCAATGACTGGGTTCAAGAACTACGTAGCAAGAAGAACGCTAGAATCCATTTTGGACACATTATCAAACAACGATTACGTCAACGTATATACTTTTAAGAATAAGACTGAGTTTGTTGTGGACTGTTTCGACGACAAAGTTCGACTAGTTCAAGCTACTCCTGAGAACCTGAAGACTCTCACCGACACCCTCGAGCCGACAGACAAAGGGAAAACTCACAAAGTGCCTTTGGAGGGTTACGCTAACCTAACAATGGCGTATATCAAAGCTTTTACTACACTCAAGGCGGTAAGAGAGATGTTCATTTAACGTTTCGTTACTTCCTGTCCGTAAAGTTTAAGCCCGTCATCAAATAGACTTTAGCGATCGTACTCAATTTATACATTTTCGTTATACTATGATTGCACATATTTTCATACTTTGCCGTTTTGGAGTAAAATTAATGTATTTTAATAATTATTATTGTTACCAAAGACGAATATATTTTGTCCAGCGGAGAGCTCAGTGCAATGTGAGCAGTACGCAAGGCTGCAACCAGTTGGTTATGGTGATAACGGACTACGTGCCCGGCAACCTGACCGAGGTGTTTGAGCAGTACAACCGCGAGGAGGTCGGCGGGAAGATCTACACGCCGGTCAGGGTGTTCACCTACCTCATTGGGAAGGAAGTCACTAATGTACGCGAGATCCAGTGGATGGCGTGCTTGAACAGAGGTGAGCCATTTTTGGAAATCTATTGCTGGAGAGAAGATAGGTCTGAACCAGGTTTTGCTTGCTAAAAAACTCGAGTTCTAATTTTTTGTGCAAAATGTATGAGATAGGTGTGTGGACTGTATGAAAAAGCTAGAAATGTATGGAAGATACAAATTATTACTAACCTATGTAAATCGACCAAATCTGATGTCATTCAAAATGACGATAATGATTTAAAAAAATAAAATAAGCCAAAGAGTATTGCAACCATAAACATAATATACTAGTATATTAAATTAAGTTTATAATTGCAACATAACACTTTAGTACGGACTGTTGGTAACTTATCAGAACTTTATACAGATCTTAAATAACAACTAATAGCGTGTAATTTATCTATGAAAGACCATGGTTACCTATTTTGGATAGAAAATTAAGATTCCATTTGTAGCAGGAAAAATTTGGTTGAGACCTACCTCCAGCAGTGGACTGCGATAGGCTGAGTTGATATTAAAAGTAACTAATGTTAATGTAAAAAAAAAACAAATTTGAGCACAGGGAAATATTGTGCTCTAAAGATGAAGACCTCAAATCCTAACACGATGTTCGGTCAACATCACGGGGCGACAGTAGATATGAGATTAGCTGCGGTATGGCCAAAGTGGCGTAAAAAGAGTGGATCTGTTGCACATATCAGGGTAGATGTGAGCTAACTCGATAGAAAGGCAAAGTCAATTTTAATAAACAGGATTGGCGCTTATGTGGGCACGCAGTGAAGAAGTTTCTTTGTTTCATTTAGGTTACTTCGTGCACATTCATTCTGTGGAGGAGGTTCAGCAGCAAGTACTGAAGTACATCAACGTGATCGCTCGGCCGATGATACTGGAGAAAGAGGAGCCGCCGCCCACCTGGACACACGCCAACATTGATGACACGGTCGGTATAATATCAGTATCTATACCTACTTTACTTATAAGGTAGTATATGTATGTACCTACTCGTAGTGTTACGATTTGATGGCATGAATTGATTGGATCCCCATATCTGACAACATTTCTATTATTTGGACAATAATATAGTGGGTTGATAATGATTTCTTGTCTTCCTAATAACGAGTCTTTTTACAGCGCACGAGCAAATGGGGCGTGAGTGGAGACATCAGTAAGGTATTTATTCTACTATTATAAATAAATAAATAGTGTAAACAAAGAGAGCCTTGTCGATCAGCGAAAGGGTATTGTAGCTTACATTGAACTAAGGATATAATAATATTCCAGCCTGACGAAGACAAGCTGGTGACGTCAGTGGCAATCCCGGCGTTCGACTACAATTATAATGAGGAGCACAACGACGCGCTGCTGTTGGGCGTGGCCGGCACCGACGTGCCTATCGACAGCATCGCCAAACTTGCGCAACCGCATCAGGTGATAACTTCCATATAACATAACCTGTCGTAGCACGATTTTAGCCTGTAAACGTTGTATGCAAGACATACAAAATATTTGAAATATTATTAAACATTAACATATTTTGTATACATTTTCAGCTCGGTGTCAACGGGTATTCATTCATCGTGAGCAACAACGGCTATTTGCTGCTGCATCCGCTGTTGACGACGACAGTGAGTAAAGTATAGTTATTTAGATAAATTGGAGTCAAGCCTAATGCGGCTGAAATAAGTATTGTACACGCGACTGCCATACGCAGACATTATTATTGTTCTCGGCCAAATGTGTCCGCTCGTTAGCTAATTATTTAAAGACAGACTAGCAGTACCTCTGAATCTAGAAACGAAATCTATAACATACCTACCTACTCGGGAGGCAGAGATGTATAATCCAATTATTAATTTCTGTTTTCTTTAAAGCAAATTAGTTGGTTTAAAAAAACTAGACACACATTTCTGTTGTCAGATAAACAATAAGCTGCAAAAGAACTACAACAGCGTGGACTTCGTGGAGGTGGAGCAGGTAGACGACGGCAAAGGCACCCGCGACCTGGGCGAGCAGATCAAGCTGCTGCGGCAGAACCTGGTGGATGGGGAGGATGGCAACATGACGCAAGTCAAAGTGCTGTACCATTACGATAACATGAGGTTTATTCCTGTTTTTTTTTGTAGTCTACTTCACCGTATTGTGACGACGGAAATTACCTTAGTTTGTTCTGAAGCTTCTTTGTGACAAATCTATTGAAAGACACTGAATTGTAGACTTATTCTTTTTCTTCTTCTTCTATCGAGTCGAAGAATCGCTCATGCCGTAGTGGATTTATTAACGAGGCTGACTGCTCATGGTGCGCCAGACGATCACATGTTTCGTCACTCGTGGAAGCTCTTTCTTTGCTAATTTATTTCCCAAGATTAGGTTTACCCTACGTACCATCCAGCATCGATGCAGTCGATAAAACGCACGATTTAGCAACTGCGATCGGACGCAGCGAGTCGCTAAAACGCTATGCAGCATCGATGCTATCGCAAAATCGCTGGTCACCGATGCTAAAAGTATCGCGTGTGAGCTAGCCCTAATGCACCCCACAAAAGACTATCCATTATATTACGTACCTTTAATTTTTATCAGTAAATACGTTTAATATTTTCAGGAGAATAGCTCGAGTAAGCCACGACTACTTCTTCAACAAACTTGAAGGAACGCCATTTTCCATGGGTATTTCACTGCCAAAAGGTTATGGAGACACTGAACTCATGCTTAAAGAGAACCCTCTAGAGGCGAAGCAAGGGAAAGATCTAACTGGTATCAATGTGACTGATTACTTTAGGTTCAGTTACCGGGTACATCCTGACTGGTAAGTTTATCTATTCGTAAAATCACATTAGAATAGGTATAATTGCTTCAGCTCAAATATACATATGTTGAATGTTCACAGGGTCTATTGCAAGTATCATTATTTAGAAGGTCATGAATCACCAAACTCTGAAGTCGAAGCCTGGAACTTTTTAGTTGGTTTATCTAAAAACGAAATTGATATAACCAAACAGCAATACACAAAAGATAACGAAACTAAACCATTTAAACTTGACAGTGAGTAAACTCGAATGCTGTGATTTTTATTACTGAACAACGATTAAGGCGGAAACAGACTGGGCTTATGTGACGTTTGAAATGTCAGTGATGTCACCATGTCACATATAACACAAGTCTGATTCTAAATAGAGCTGATGACAAAGCTGCAAAAATAAATGAAAATAAAAGCATTTTTCATTTAGCCAGCTGAATAATTGCTTTTTGAATTAAATCCTTGACACCTTGTGGGAGATGGTTAAGTATTCGAACCCTAATGGCTTCTGATGGCCGTCACATGATGTACGTCAGGTTACATAAGGCCAATCTGTTAGCGCCTTAACACTTTGTCACTCCGAGTCTCCCGGTTCCACTCTACAGGATATTTTTTTATGTATGTAGTGCGCAAATTTTCTGAGTTATTCAGTGTCCATTCCCAGATGCAACCGCAGTACAAAAATTCCATAAACTTATTATAACTAGTAATAATAAGTTTATGAAAAATTCACTCCAAAACAAAATTAAAATTAAAATTTGTATGGCTTGCGCTAGTAAATTATGCATGTCCCCCATACTAAGTCGAATTTTCATCCCAATACTGCGGTTGCATTTAGGAACAGAGACTGAATTACTATACAAACAATGCGCACAACACAATTTTTTTTTTACGAATATATTATATTATATTTTTTAATAACAATATATATTTACTATGACTCTCATCGCCCGCTAAATTGTTACAGTTTGCACCCACACACACATAATCATACGCTCCTGTTTTTGGGAGCGAGCGAGTGGAAGTGGGGCGCTAAGTGACAAGTTTTCATAGTAGAGTAGCAGTTTTTATTTTATTTCATTATCCCAAATAATGTCTCCTTGTTTCTATTAGCGCACTGTGGCATGACTGCTCTGGGTAAAGACGACTACTATTGTAATGAGGACCTTGTAAAACAATTGGTGTTTGATGCTAAGTTGTCTACCCCGTACTTCGACAACTGGATAGCATCTGATGATGAATTGGCCTTGGCAAAGAAGTACAACATCAGTGTTCGATTCATAGCGACGTCGAGTGGCTTGACGCGGTGGCATTATATTTTTGATACTGATAAGAATGAAGAAGTTGATGATCAGGGTAATAGGAGAAAGGCGTTTGATGGAGAGTAAGATTTTTTGACTATATTTATTATTTTTATCCGAAATTACGACATATATACATTTAAACTTAATTAACTTTATAAGCATTTGGTAACACAAAAAAGATTTTTCTTGCTGAAAAAAACTTCACATTATATCATCACATAACATGTTTTCAGTGTTTTTGGTGATAAGTACCACAATACAATTGAAGAGACTTGGTACAAGGCGGCAGTTCTGCAGCACATGATCAACAAGGAGTCGCTGGTGGTGGCCACGCCGCTCCCCATCCTAGACGACATCATCAAGCACCCCCCCAACGTGACGAACGAGGATAACGACATCACACTCACTGCCAGCTACGCCTTATTCTATAAGGATGGTAACTCAGAGACACCGGCGTCCGTTGTTGGTTTCCAATACTCATATTTGAAATTTTACGAGAGATTTTTACAAATTACCAACATCACTTTAGATGGGTCAAAGGTAACTTACATTACTTTATTTATTTTATATTCTTATGAACTTGATGTACCTAGCCATATTCTGCAAACATATAATCAATCAATCAATGTAACATATTATAATTCTCGCTGATGTGAATATTAATTACTTCAGAATGATATTCGTTCAGAACTGTAGTGAGGCCGTTTTCTGTAATGAAGATAATTGTAACTGTAAGCCACAAAACTATCTGTAGTCTCTGGACTGGATAATCTTAATCGGTTTTACCCTCAAGGTCGGAGTGTCTGTAACGATACAAAAGCCTTTCGAGCTTAACGAGTAATCGATTCTCATATTTTTTGGTATAGATTACCAAAGTTACCAACATTTTCTAATTATGGTCGTAAAAATGAACCTAACGTGTTTATTTCAGGATCCAACATGTGACCCTAGTTCAGAAAAATACGATTGTTACGTGATAGACAGTTCTGGTTACATTGTGCTCGCCAAGGATATGGCTCTGGTGGGTCAGTTCTTCGGAACGGTTCAGAAGTACGTGCTGCAATCCTTCCTGGACATGGGTATATATGATCACGTCGAGGTGTTCAACTATCAAGCTCTCTGTCCACTCTCTGCGTTGATCAAGAAAAGTAGCTCGTGGACATTGCGCACGGTTAGTTGTTACTACTTTAAAATTTAATACAATAGTTAAAACATATCCGTTTATATGGTGCTAGGTGATTGGTAACGATTGTGATCCTCCCGAAATGTTTAGTAGTAGCGATTTTGTTCACCTTGACACAGCTCAGGGTCACCGGGCTTGCGTTACGTTGGCATATCTAGTGACTTATTGTTAGGACTGCTAATCAGCACAAAGCCATCTGCTGCTCTTCATCTTGTGTTATTTATCCACTAATTAATTAACTTAGTAATAGTTTGGTTCTGTCCAATTTCTTTCTTAGGACGGAGTAACATTTCCGATTTCTTTGTAAATTAGTGGAGTCGGACGCTTTTGCACCATGAAAATTCTCCAAAAGCCCAAAATAAAGTATGTGATGTTTTTCCCTTCGACTATTGGATCAGGTAATCGGATATCGCGAATTTTTTTCTAAAGAAATGTTATGTAATAAACGTTTTTTTACAGCCTTTTAGTTTAGCTTTCAACTTCTTCCATTGGTTGTTGACGGAGGCTCTGCTGCTGATGACAAACTTCTACAACCAGAACGACTATGCGTATGCTGTCGACATCGAGTACCCTGATGGTGAGATATTATAATCAATTAGTGGTTTTGTAGATAGAGAGCTACGTTACAATATGATGATATAAGTCTTTGAGTATCTCGAACATTTTTAAGCAGTAATCGTTATCACGATGATTAAGGGAATTCTTGTATTCTTTACATTAAATGGAGTATGTAGTAGGTAGGATGTTAAAAAAACTCCAACAAGTAATTAATTTAATTTAGGCTTCATTAAAAAAAATATTTTTTCCATGGGTAGATGAAACAAAAATTTTGGAGGTATTAAAGAAATCTAGGAATTTTAGATAGTTTTCTTCATGAATTAATCTTTACCACCGTTTTCTGTAACAAGATAATAAAATAGTACTATTACCTAAAGTATTTGAGGACCTAATTATATGTTGTATATTTCTGTGCGTAGTAGTTGTCTGTATTATCTATGTGAAACATGTCTTCATTGGATTTATTTTGTTAAAGTTATTTCTATTTTCTCTTAACGGAACAGTAGAGATGGCAGTAACATATTATTGCTTTTGTTGTTCAGAATAATGAACTCAAAAATAATATAAGTAACTATACGGCACATCGAACTAATTGCTTTAATATTCTATCCAGTGGCTCACATTCCTAGTAACATAAATATTGTAGAAAGAACGGTAATGGACCTTAATTTATTAATTTGTAAAAGGCAATACCTACACTAATTGCGGCTTATACTAAAATAATGTTTTAGGCAAATAATGATAAGAACGTAGTTATCGAATATACTTTATTAGTTTAAAAATACTTTATCTACAATAATCAAATTCGTAGTTACTTATATATAATATCTATTTACCTAGTAACTTAGCTGCATGGTAATTAGCAGCCTTTACTATTGTATTAGCACGTCTAATTATTCTTCTGCTTAATGTAACCGCATGGTCGTTCGCTCGCAGACTATAACGATCTAATGAGCCAAGCGTACACAGAGGCGCCTCCGACCACCGCGTCGCCCTTACCGGAGAACAAAACAGATTCGGCCAAGGAGAACAAGGAAGCGAGCCCCTTCTCCTGCGACCATAGTATCACACTTTATATACTGAACCAATCATATTTTTTGGAGGCGGCGGGAGCTTCGCCCACCGTTCAGAAAGATGAGCCGGGGGAATGTTGGCCTGCCTACTGGGCCTCATACGTTCCTAAGACAAACTTGCTCCTCGTTGTGGTCGAGAAATACGATGATTTCAATGCGAACTGCACCGTACCGCCGGACACAAAGCCGCAGCCGACGCTCATGTCGAGGACCAGTCGGGACCCCTGCCACAAGCTGGATTTAGGAGCACTGCACAGACGACGGCTGGAGGGCTGCTACACTTACCACGATGGGGTACGCTAAAACTATACTTATTTTATAATATTCAAATCAGACCTATATCTAACAGGAGTAGTTGCAGTTCAAATTAAACCCACAAACACTTCTTGAAATAATGTTCGTCAAATAGTTGGTAAATAGCGTTACCGATTGTAGTCCCAATTATGCCCCTTTTGCAGAATAAGGAGGTAGTTATGTGCAGCATTGGAACTTATGTGCACTTTTTTAACTTTCTGTTTTCCACCAGGAACGAAACATAACAGCTTGTGGCATCGGCAGCATCGTTCGAGTTGACGTGGCCGTCCTGTTGTTCGCCGTGGTAATGGCTGCGGTTGCTAAGATTGGCTTGTGACCCGGAAGAACCTATATATTTGTACCTTTGTTACTTTGGCAATAAAACTTGTTGCACCTATAGGTATCTTGTATTTTATTTATAATATATTTTCCTTTATTAATAACTGTAACTACACTTCACATGTCGAGTTTTACCGCAACTGCCGTTTAATTCATAGCTTTGTAGAGGGTTTTCCAGTATGATCTTAGGTATCAATGTACCTATACGTGGTTGCCAAATGCATATAATCCCTTAATCATACACGCATCCTTATTGCACCGCAATATGATGAGTTTTAGCTTTTGTAACTTCTTGGGCAAAGTTACTGGCAAGAGACACGTTGGCCGCGGTGAAAAGATGTGACTGAGAAACATTTGGGACCGGAGTCGCGATCGCGAATGCTGCTATACGTGCGCTGCTATACTGGGCTCGTAAGAGACAGTAAGAAATATACGGAGCTGACTGACAACAATCGGTATTCGGAGAGGTACTTATAGAAGAAGTTGCCACAATGGTAGCCTTAGCAACTTTCTTTTACTGAAAATCTTCGTAGAATTTTCATGTGATGCAAAATGATAACATAAGCTTTTGCAGGAATTTGTGTAATCGCAGTCGAAAAATATATTTTGTCATTAAAAGACGACTCGGCAATAAAAGTGCTGATACGGTCAAAAACCCTACTCAGGGGCAAACTCAGGGGTATTCCCAAATAGTAATAACATAGACAGCAACAGCGAGACGTAAGCGGAAGTTCAACACTTTCATGACGCGTCCTATAAACACGTTGACCTAGTGATGAGGGCGATACGAATCGATGCTTCAGGTGGCGATAGAATCCACAAGTAGCGCTAACAGCGTATGTTGTACGGCCGGACGCGAACACGCCGGAGGTCGGCAGTCGGGCCGCGCAAGGGAATCAGTGCGCATGTCCGCCCCGCGCTCTTTCACGCCTGCGCAGTACTGCGCACACCTATCAACCTTATCAATGTTCGTTGCCCAGTACCCCTCGACCGCCTAACACATTCTTAGTGTATTCTTAGTAATTCTTAGTCTCTAAACATTATCAATGTCGTAATTAGATTAGTACGTAATATGTTCTCCAACCATTCTAGTCAGTGAACTAAAACGCAGTGGTTCTGATGTGCAAGTGTGTCGGTGCCTCCGTGGTACTCCTGCTGGTTCTGTACCTGGACTCCAGGGACTGCTCGGCTAGTGCACAATATGATGCCGCTGGCAAAATATCGCTTAACTCGTAAGTTATTATACCAAATAGTACCTATATACCGACGTCGATGACTTTCAATTATGTCGAAAAACAACTGGTAGGTACCTAGATAATAAGGAAAAAAATGGACCCGTGATCTGTTTGAAAAATATACAAAGGTTACAGTAACAAAATCAGATAAATTCATAAAATCTGTATTATAGATTACGTTTAGACTGGAAAGAGTCTATTAATATACATACATCGTAAAAAATCCATTAAGAAAAATCCTTGATAGAGTATCTAGATTTGTTATAATCTAATATCAATGAATTATCTTGTAGGGTGCAAGCATGGGCAGTTAAGCTTGGCACTGAATTGTATCATTTCGGAGAGTTTATCACCAGGAAGAAAGAAGTTCAGGATGTAAGTACCCCAATCGTTTTATCTCTATTGTTATAAAAACAACTATTCGCTCAAGTAGGTGTAACATTTATGATACATTCAATCCAGAGTTTTAAATCTGCTCAAGTGGAATCGAGAGATGGAGAAAAACTAGTTCAAAGTATGTCAGACGACATTCGCGCGATGATGGAACTGAAAATTAGTGCTGTCAAGAGAATAGTGGAGGCAGCAGAGAACATGGCATTCGATAAACAGAACGAGCCCGTACCTGAAGACTTCCAGTATTACAACAGCAAAGAGATGGAGGAGCCTTGGGATGAGGTGTCTATAACCACAACGCCCGAGACAGACTTCGGCCAGGAGAGTTGGATAGTACGACCGCCGACAAAGAACGCGCACATGCAGCAAAACCCGCATTTTTCTAACATTCCTGTAAACATTAATTTCAGCAGTGTACACGTTCCGACAAATGTTTATGCTTGGGGTGAGTGAACCATAGACGTGTAGGTGACTAGGTGATCATAAATATTAGGCAAACGGATTATAAAAAAACGGTTAATGTATTGCAGCAACTGAAGTTATCAAAGGAATCCATTGGTCGGAAGGTTTGGACACACACTTTATAAATAACTATCAGAGCGACCCAACACTCTCGTGGCAGTACTTCGGCAGTTCTACTGGATTCATGAGACACTATCCTGGTAAACGAAAACTATAATATTTGAATGGCATATTAGTGTATGTTGATTTATGATAATAAAGCAATTTAAGTTCGAAGTTTTGATTAAAATATTGTTTTAGCATTGAAATGGAGGGCAGACCCGGTGGATATTTACGACTGTCGGACCCGAGCGTGGTATATGGAAGCGGCTGCAAGTCCAAAGGATGTAATCATTTTAGTAGATCGCAGCGGGTCAATGACTGGCCAACGACGGGACATCGCCAAACACGTCGTTACTAATATACTTGACACGCTCGGTAACAACGACTTCGTCAATGTGATGACATTCGCCGATACGGTGGAGGAAATTGTACCGTGTTTCGAGGATTCTCTTGTGCAGGTGAATAATATCTAATGTCTGCTTGACTCGTGTATTTCTAGCAGAAAAAAAAAAAAACACGGTGTGGATATCACTTGGAACCACATGCTGTACTACAGCACAAGCACAATAAGTGCTTTATTGAAGTCAGTATCTAGAAAATATATCAAGATAAAAATAATATTGAGTTGTTTATCGATATCTTATATCGCATATAAATCTTTATGTTCATATACTTAATATGAATTTCACTGTATGATTTATCTCTTTTTCAGGCCACACTGGGAAATCTTCGGGAACTAAAATTGGCAATGGACAGTTTTGAAACAATGGAAATAGCAAACTTTTCAGCGGCATTAACAAGGGCGTTTGAGCTGCTGGAAATATACAGGAACAACAGTGGTGGAGCCAACTGTAACCAGGTATACATAATAACCTTGTAATATCAGCCCGTAAACGTTCACTGCTGAACATAGACTGAAAAATAGACGCTTCAGAGGAAATTGTATCACATCGCTTGGCGAACGAATTAATGGTTATAGTAAGTTGTTATTGGTGCAAAAGAGGGTGTGGGATCCCTTTGGGGTCTTGCAAATTCAGGGAACGACGGGTCTACCACGTAAATTTCTTTGCGATCATGAAGTTGGAAGTCCCATCTTCATGACCGGTAATTTTTTTACAAGTAGCTCAAAGTTTACTGTCTCACAATCGTAATGAAGTATATTATAAGACTTTATGTTCATTACCATTTTATTTACGCGGTAGACCGCGGGAAGGTCAATATGTAGCCGAACCGTACGCCAAATAATCCTAATATACCTTGGGCTAAAAGTAACAATGTTATAGTATAAACGAATCAAATTTTGTAATTTTTTTGGGATAACACTATTTGTTCTTTTCAGGCAATAATGCTGGTTACTGACGGGGTCCCATATAATTACAAAGAGATATTCGAGAAGTTCAACTGGAAGTACGAAACTCCAGTGAGAGTGTTTACGTACCTGATAGGGCGAGAGGTAAAGGTAGTACCACTTCAGGTATTACTGTGTGTTGTAGTCATTGTGCGACCTGCATAATGCCTTCCTTCGTACCAATCTGCCAGTACACCTAGAACGTGGTACTCTTGTCTGTCTAATATTGTACATTGAATCTGTACCTTGCATGGTGATTGTCTGTCTATTGTGCATTCGTTTCGTACATAACCTACCATATGTTTACGTAATTTGTCAACTTTTCCACCTCATTGTGCTTACGCTTGTAGTGTTTCTGTTTGTATTGTACTTGATAAGGAGTGTTCACGCTGTGAGAGTCGAGTACGAACCGAGCCGGGCCTCAACCCGTAGCGACGTTTTCTGCAGCATCCATTTCCATCCAGCATGAATGAATCAGTAGTTGCTATTATAAGAAACAATTATTTTTATGTCGAAACGTTGGGAATATTTCCCAAAGAATAATTGCAAAGACTCTTAATTCGACTAGTCCATTATGCGTTCATGTATAAAGCAAACTTCAAGCAAATTAGCCAAAAAAGCCCTTATAGCGTGCTCGTTCAAGACTAAACTCACAAGCCTACGCTAACAGTTAGTTTTCTTTGCCTACGCTACGCGTAGCAGGTTGGTTACGTATCCGGCTCTCGTAGCGCATACTACGCGCCTTTAGGCTCAAAGACGAGAACGGCCATTAAACGAAATAAGCGACCTCGACGTGAAGTTTATGTAACTACCTATGTCGCTGTTAACTGTAATAGTACACCAACAACTCGCAGTAAAATAAGTTGATCAGTTTGAGCGCATCATGGCATGGTTGCAACAACGCGTACGAATGGTTGTTTAAATATTTTCTTACTTGCACAATTAGTCCTGCTTTTTAGCATATTGAAATGGATTAGCTAAATACGCGCGATTTTGTTTCTGGCAAAAATTTTGCGGCGAGTTGGAACAATAAAATAATATCCATAAAATCGCGACCCAAAGGTTGTTTTTTCGCCAAATGAGCGTTCTTAGGCCTTGTGCATTAATAATGCAGCATTACGATTTAACCCAGATGTTACTGAAACTATTTTTCATCTCCGATCATCGTGATTTTTGGATATGTTTCAACAAATGACTCATAATAACTAGGAAAAATAATAAAAAAAATGTAGATTTTCTGGGAAAGCCAGGAAAAGGTGGCCTTTTAAAAGGCCTGTCGTAATATGGGGATGGTCTACATATGTGGCAGTATAATAATGAAACAAAGAATTTTTAATCATTTTAACTAGTAATAAACACACATTACATAGTTTAACATAATTAAAGAAAGACACATATTACAAGCAAATATATTTATTACTGTTTGCCTGTGATATTCCAAGAAAATTGATATTCTGGTGTAAATTTCACATTACACTTCCGCAAAAGCTTTTTATTCTGCAAACTTTGCTTCGAGTTGGGGTGCACTATATTCTTTGAATACTCAAAGACTTGATTGGACCAAGTGATCAATCCCATCATACAGAGAAGATTCTCGGTATATCGCTGTGCACAAAATACAAATCAGCATCCGAAGATGTGTCCCAATTTATAAATCTACGAGATAGAATAACATACCCGCTGAATGTAGGAGGTTACATTATCCAGTTTATTCCACTGTCTTGCATACAAATTTGTATATTGCACCAGTAACTCAATTATACCATCATTGAACATAAAGTTGAAATAATATATATAGGTGGTGTAAGGTTCTTGGACCGTGCTCGTCATTCTATTGGCTGTAGTTGTTTAGAGTATGATGATTTCTCCATCAGTCTGTTTAGTTTTGCGGAACTTTCGGCTCAACAATATCTACTAGAAACGCTTGACACGCCTGGTGTAGGAGTAATAGATGTGGAAGGTTCAGCAACTTCACTGTCATCAGCAATCGTGTCAGTCGTACATCTTCTTTAGCGCAATCTTGACAAAGGCTCGATATTTTCCTCGTCAGAACTCTCATAAAAGGCTACCTCAGCTGGAGTTCTTAGTTGAGAGCCTAAAACATACAATATGTTGTGATTATATAAACTAGGCAACATAAATTCTTTGACACCGAAAATAAATAATAAACAATTACCTACTTTACCTCTAAGATTTTGCAATGTTTACAAACTCTTCATCTCTGGAGTCTTCATCGGTAATAACCGCGTTAGCATTCTCAGGTTGAAAAATGGTTATTTGGGACGGCAATAAAGTGTCTTCATCATATCACTCCAATTCATAATCAATTTAGTTGAAATTCAGTGTTTTCACTGGTTGCGTAGTACAAATAAAATAATTATTTTGTTACCCCTATATTACGACGGGACTTTTAAAAGGCCATCCATTTCAAACGTAAAAAAAGAATGTTTAGTTGTTGATTTTAAACAAGGTTAGAAGGTTTTTTTCTTGATAACATATCTAAAATCAAATATCATAGTGAAATATTTTCATATTTCGCATATAAATATAATAAAAGCTTACCTTTGTGCAGGCATCGTAAAAAAAAACTCACAAGTTCTTCAAAAACATTAAAATAACAAGGAATCGTGTGTCCAGTCGTAAACGTAACTGCATCAAATCAAACGTTAATAGGTACTAAGAAACGTGACAGTATAAATATCTCTGTCAATTTATTACAATAATACGAAAAATGCAGATAGATTTAATTGATTTTTTGGGCCTTTTAAAAGTCCCGTCGCAGTATCTGGGTTAAGTAGTTAGGGTGAATGAATGATAATGATAACTCGGTAGTTGTTTATAGTTAGGTTAGGTTAGCATTATGCATTTTGTTATTTCTACCCTCTTGTATTTAGACAAACACGAATTCTATCTATTTTCATTCTGCCAGTAGCAAATGAGTTAGATAGCAGCGCTGTGGTTGTTAGATAGTTAATGTATGTTATGAAAGCCTCTCACGAAGCTGCATATTATCGCAACACTTAGCTAGGTGTCAATAAACGCAGCACTTACACGACGCCATCAGTAGAGTCGCCTATTATTCCTAAGGAGGTGTAATGACACATCAAGGGTTGTATGTAGGTGGCCGACGTAAGGGAGGTAAAGTGGATGGCGTGCGCAAACCGCGGGTTCTACGTGCACCTGAGCACTCTGGCGGAGGTGCGCGAGCGCGTGTTGGAACATGTCAACGTGCTCGCGCGCCCGCTCGTGCTGCAGAGAGAGAAACACCCCGTCGTATGGACACCCGTTTATGCTAACGTCACTGTAAGTATTTCATTGCTTTTCGCTCTTTCAGTGCATTATTTATTAGTGTTGTTCTTAAACATTCCGTTAAAATTTTGGCTAATATTTAGGAAGAACGTCACTGAATCAACTGTATTGTACTAAAATAGTATAAACTCAAAGCCTCTTCTATTAATACATCAATATTATCATTGTCTAATATACAAATCTACATCAATGAGACAGTACAGTAACAGTACTTTCTACTATTTATGTTAATGTTTTCTGTTATGCGTAGGATCCTAAAGTAGCGGACTATCTGTGGGAGCAACGCGAGAGAGCCGAGCAGAAGGAGCGCTTCATGAGTCAGCGTCGCGACAAGAATCTCTTCAACTCCGATAAAGAACAAGACAGGCGATGGAGGATTACACAAGTAAAACAATAAAATACATACCTTTCCTATTCCACTTATCTCAGTGCAGCGGAAATGGGCCTCCAAACTTGCTTTTCAATACCTGAACAGTGAACCGCCTTCTACCAGTTTAAACAACCTGCTATCTTGGTAGTCGTCTAATCTAGGTAGTAGTCAAATTTTAAGTAGCTTGCTTCCTCGGCGACTTATAATGCTAGAGTCAGCTGCTGACTGGCTCAGTACCTACTGGGTTTCCACCATAGCATGAGCAATTCTAATGTGACAGCTCACGAAGAAGAAGGAGAGTCAACGAGCTGAAGTAACACGAAGTTGACCATGACCGTTGGAGCAGACGAGTCCTTGGGTGGAGACACAACTTTCTTAATATTCAATAGAATATGGTTGTGTGTTTATATGAGGTGTATGTTTGTAAATGTACCCACGATACAGGAGAAATCGAAGAGGGGGCAAAGTTCTTATTTTTTGTATCTTATTTCAACTAGCATAATTTTGCCTTTTTCATAAAAATGCCCGGTAGTTTTGAGTGCCCCAAAAGATTCTAAGTCCTCTTTTCGTTGCAGATGAAACGAGGCCAGTACAGTGAGCTTGGAAATTCCCAGTATCAGTTAATGACTTCAGTTTCTATGCCAGTCTATGACCTGCGACACAACGAGGTGAGCTCTCCGTCGTGTTGAATACTTAAGCCCTTATCTTGAAAGTCCCCAAAGTGTCTGAGATAAAATATAAAATAATCGGGAAAGAGAATGATTTGCGTACTTACCTAAATTAATTTTGAATTTATATAATCTGAATTATCTTTTTCTAGTGTAACTGTTCTTCTTTCTTCTAGTCAAATTATTCTCTTATCTCTACTTTTATTTAGCTGTACATTACGTCTTTTCCAAATTCTAAATTTTCCATGTAGCATGAACCAAATAAACCTGTCATCTGTTTCAAAAGATTATGTTTACAGATTGGTTTTATATTTCCTACTTATTGGACGTAAGCTCTATCTCTTCTGATTACTTTACTCTATCTTCTTTTACATGTAAATGTCTATTAATAACTCCGTTTTGTTTGATGGTTTCCCCTCAGAACATCACAGAGAATGTACTGATAAATGAAGCTTACTGGGTATCGGTTACGAAAGAGGTACTACACTTAGAAAGTTTTGATGATTTAATTGTAAAGTTTTTGCAAGATACAAGAGAGTTTTTATGATTTAGTTTTTTGGATTTCAGTAACGGTACAGTGTTATTTGGCCCCGTTAGCGATGCATCTGTCCTCGATAGATGTGAGAGCGGCTGGCGGCGCGCGCGCAGCCGCCGCCCCGCCTGACCAATGTGTTGTCCGACCCTTTGGCTTACTGTAGTGTTGTAGTTTCTACTAGATCGTAGGCGTAGACCACTAGGGTGTTATGAACGACTTTTCTATCAATCATCAAGTTAATTTTCTATGCAAGAGTTATAATCTATATTACACTACACACACTATCTAATGAAATAAAGTATTTTTGCCTGAATATAGTGATGTCTTCGTAGAGACAACTTTTAAAGATTGACTTGTATGACGACAAGTAAATGTAAATATTTTTGAATAAGAGTATCGTGCAGCCCGCCATACACATGACTAGTATGGGGCTTTTGTTACTTGAGTATCTATTGAGTTTAAACTATTATCTTCTTAAGAATGGCAATTTTTGATATTAACAATTTTAGAAATATTTAGTCTCTCCAAGAGAGGGGAGATTTTAATTTCTAGCGGAGTTGTTACAACGCATTTATCTATATGTTATTATATTTTATTGCATTCGTACGTCCACAACCAATCGCAGTCCGTAGAGGAGAACGGCCAGAAAGAGGTAGGCCAACGCTCATAGACCATACTGCCTCCGTGAGACGTGACAGACGATGCATGAGAGACGACGGACGAGCGGCTGTGAGCCCAGCGCCCACACAACGTGACGAGAAGTGCTGCTTTCAATGTTTGTTGCAATTATTTTAAATGGGACTTAGGCCGGCGTGCGAGATAAAGTTACTTAAGTGGCAATATCTTTGTCTTTATGATTAATTTAAAATTTCGACAGATTTTTACAAGGATACATTCCCAAGGGTACCTATTTGTATATTTACAATCAAATGGTAGTGGGTTTTTTTTAGAATCTAACGAGTAGAATTTTAAGTTTATAACATAAAATTATTTAATATTTGAGTAGTTTTGCTAGAACCTGTAACCGTGGATATAAAATTAGAATCCCTTAACATAGTTCTATATAAATAAATATATAGAACTTCGCCTAACGGGGCTTAGATGCTAAAGAATCAGTAATTTATTGCTAGTTTTACCAGATTGTCATAATGTTTTATAATAATAGTATCTAGAATCTGATGGCCAATACATCGCCAAATACGGAATACCTTGTAGTTAGAATAATTTTTGACTGTTTACTTACAAAAATAACATACAGCATATTTTTATAATACTTTTTATATTTCGAATGTAGATTAATAAAGTGGTAACGTAGATATTAGCAATATTGATTTGCAGAAACCAGAGGCAAGAAAAGATGAATCAATAGCTATAAAATCATTGTGTAATGTGTTGTGCATTGTAGATATAATTTTGTGGTAGGTATCAGTGTTATTTATTGTCATGTGAATATTTTCAGATGCGTATAGCTAGACTATTGGGAGTCGCAGGCACTGACGTAGCTCTTTCTGAAATACAAGCTCTGATGACACCTTACAAGGTAAATTATTATGATTCCTTGAAATAATATAATTAGTAGATATTATTTTGTAACTCTTTTTTTTTTATGTAATTTTTATTTTTTTTATTTACTTATCTGTGATGTGATTTTTCATTTGCTACATTTGTAATATTTAAGTATTTTAAAGAGTATCCGTGAAAATTCATGCTGGTCTCTTCTCAATAGCATCGACCCACTTTGGAACTGGGCACCTGAGTCATGTTAAGGCCCAATTGAAATGAAAAGCTTTGACTTTGATTCAATATATTTGCAGTATAGATATGTAATGCACAGAACACTAGTTATTTTAATATACTTTGATATTACAGATCGGTGTGAATGGCTACGCATTTATAGTAACAAACAACGGATACATCTTAATTCATCCGGATCTGAGGCCCGTGGTACGTAACTACTACTTTTTAATACTATATCAAAGGAAGCTTTTATGTTTGCTATTCTCATTACATGACTAATGATCTCACATAGATTCATGATTCACTGTCAACTAACTAGGTTCATATAGATATAAGATTTAAATATCAAACTATAACATTTACGGAAAGAGATAGAGATAGAGGACCCGACAGAGTAGGAGATAAGGTGTTCAGGGGGCCTAAAAAGGCCACATTGAGGAATTCTACGAATTTTCATCATAACTGCCAAAAAGATGATTGCTGAATATGAACCTTAGGCATATGACATTAAGAGCCGTCAATTGTGTGCATATTTTGACATTCATCTAAAGCGGCCTTTTTAGACCCCCAGTAGTTTCGATATAATTGAAGACTAGAGTAGACTATAGTTGTTCGGTACAATCCTGGACCAAACCAAAGTCAAAGAAAAATAAACTTAAGAATTAATTCACTTTTTCCAGTTTCAACAAATATTGAAACCAAGTTACAACAGCGTTGATATGATAGAAGTAGAACTCTTCGACGATGACAGAGGGCCCAGGAACTTTAGCAAAGAGTTGACCGCAGTAAGTATTTAGTACTGGTTTTAGTACTCTTCAGCCGTATGTCATGGCGGGTACTAATTTTAATAAAATGTTACAGCTCCGGAAAGAGATAATTGACCAAAAGACGGGGAACAAGGTGATGAATGTCAAGTACCACTTGGATGACATGGTAAGTTTTGTTTTATAAACTACAAAGTCTGACTTTGACTTTGAGTTTTGTTTTATAAACTACAAAGTGCTAGTGGTTACGTTAGGTAAGTGGTTCAGACAGTGATTGAGAACATATTATAACCTAACCATCAAAAATCCCCGACAGCAACTAGATATAGAGCTGTAACTTTTAAACGGCTGAACAGATTTTCACGAAACTTTGCTAAGATGATACCCGATTAAACTAGCTTCAATTAAAAAAACTGCATCGAAATCAGCCCATCCGTTTTGGAGCTACGATGCCACAGATAGATACACAGATATACAGATCTACAGATACACAGATCCATAGATACACACTACAAACTTATAACACCCCTATTTTATGTCGGGGGTTAAAAACGGCAGCATGACCTCAATTCCTGTGTTTAGTTCATATTTTGGTGAAAAATTACAGTAATTTACAAATAATTCTAGATGAATTTGAGGTTGAGCGATCGACTGCTGCGCTATGTGTCGCGGGTTTGATTCCCGCACGGAAGAAAATATATTTGAATGGCTTAAAGACTTGTTTCAGTTCTGAATGTTTGAGAGTTTAAGATTTGTGACTGTCAACGTACCCACAATTCAGAAATAATTCTTAATGTCAACGAATATATAATTAATGTCTCTTTAGAAAAGAGTATCCCGAGCAAAAAGGCATTACTTCTGGACGGGCATCAGTGACTCGCCATTCACGTTGGTTGTGGCGATTCCTGAGAACTATGGCCGACACCGCATCACGCCACCGCCTACTGACGATATACACCGACTGTCCCTCACGTCCAAGAACATATCTGCGAGACAGTACCTGTCCGACAAGTGGAGTGTTCACCCTGACTGGTGAGATCTTTATTTACTCTGAAATAGATTGTACTAGCTCGTTCCCGCGTTCCTGCGGCTCATCCTGCGATGATATTTTTACGTCACATATATTTCCAGATATAAATAACATTGCAAGGTGAACTTTAACCTGCTTTGGTTTATGATTTATTTTATTATTTGTGGAAATGTAATTTAATATGAACCGAAAATTATAATTATGTAGAGAAATATTACGTCATAGTTAGCGATGCACGTCTATATAATAGGTAAAGGTTAGCCTTTATCTATTATATTGACGTGCAATAAAATTGATAAATCTATAACAAATTAAAAATTCAAATACCTACAGTCTGTCAAGAAAGTCATGAAAAGGATTTTGAAGGAACTAAAATTCTTCTTCGCTCGCAACCCTAAATAAGTACCGTAGGTGTCAGTTTGGGTACAACGATGTGTTTATTTTACTATTCTGTGTAGATTTCAAGAGAATATACAAGTGGCGCCCTCAATCCTTTTCATGACTTTCTTGACAGACTATACTGTAATACATTTTCAGTTAAAATATGATTAATTTATAAATCGTCTCTATATGTGTCTATAGGATGTATTGTCGCCATTACGAGCGCACGTTTTCGTCGCCTGAAGAGGAGTTGCTTTACTTCTTGGAGCGGGTGGCAAAGCCTGGGTGGCGCTGGCCAGCCAAGCCTCGGCCTCCTGAGCACCACAAGAACAAGCCTGGACACGAGCGGCACAACAACGGTAATCGTGTTATTTTACTGAAACGTAGTTTGCTCGCCTCAAATCGACTTCTAAAAGGTGACATTACTAACCTTCTCGAACTCCTCCTAACTCTGCTGGCTGATGCCCGTATGTTTACGCCTGATACAGTAGGTTAACAGAAGCTGCGATTGATGATTACAAAAAGTTTGTTATGGTATGAATTTCGTTTATCTCTAATAATTTCTTTTATTTCTAATAATTGGCGCAAATTCGGAGAAGCCTATATTCAGGGATAAACTGCGATAGGCCGAGTCGTTTGATTGAATAGTTTCATGATCAAAATGGAACAAATAAAATAGAGAATAGATATAATTCGTATACATACATTACGTGACTATATAGCCTTTCCTGGCCCCTATGGAAGTCGCTAAACCGGCTCCGGACCCAAGTGGGCAGGTGCAGGAATAACATGACCAAGTGGGGCCACATTGATGAGACAGCGACGGGATGTAGATGCGGCATTGACCCTTGAACGATGTCACATTTACTGTCCTGCCCATTGTGCCCCAACACAACCCTGAGCGATCTCTGCTCTGCCACTAATAACGCCGGAGAGGTGACAAAGTTCTGAGCAGGCGAAATTTAGCACCAATTTATGTACCATCGACACGAAGAAGAAGATATGGCTATGTGTTAATGTTATTGTCTTTGAACAGATCTTTTCATTTACCAGGAACACCAGAAACGAAGGAAAGGAATAAAGTAACTAATAGCACACCGAGGAATGAATATTACTGTGAGTTTAGCTAAACAAGCTATTCTAGTTAATAATTTAACTGTAACTGAGTTAGTACCTAAGAATAAAATATTGAAACTACCAATAATCCAAATACAGTAGGTAGGTAATTTTCAGAATTTGTTTTTTGTTTACTTAGAAGGCACCGAAAGTATTTTTTGATAACTACATCAATAATAAAATATTATAGTTTTAAAAAAACTATAGAACACGCCAACTGAACGTGTATGCAAAATTTCGGCTCAATCGGAAACCGGGATGTGGGTTAAATTTAACTTCCAAGATTTTCTTACAGGAGAAGCTAATAAAAGCGTGTTAAAAAAATAAGACGAACTGTTTTTTTATTTTTATTAAAAATGTATAATTGAAAGCTTATCAAATCTATTTCCTTAACTAGGCGATCATGGGTTGATGCAGGCCTTGGTGTATGACGCTAGGAACACCGCCTGGTTTAACAAGACCATATCTGACTCCGCGTCCGATGAAAAGGCGTAAGTAATTTTATGGTATTATTTCATATCCTAATTAATTATACTTCCGTTTTTCAACACAAGTTATGGTAATGGGATTTAAAAAATGGTTAACTCAATACAGGATGTATTTTATCTTTGTAAATAGTTTTTATGTCTTTTATTATTATGCTATTCACAAACTATATAATTTACTCTTCGAATGCATTTTACTACTTTCACCCGGATAGCCCATTGACAAAAGTGATCGGATTATTGCCGAGGTAAAGTAAACTTTCGACATGGATCAATATTTTGCATGACAATGACAAATAAACTTATACTTTTACAATAGGCATATATACATGGAGATATTATATATACCTACTATTTCTATGCATATAATACTTGTTGTGTTTTGACAGGTTTACATTGACCCAGTATGTGGCTACCATAGAAATAATAAGTAGGTAGGGCTGTGGCGACCTAATGTGAAATGATTTCAGGCTCTGATCCGATAGGGCTGATTTACACGATAACAATGTGGGTCTGATTTGTCTTGAGACTGTCGCCCGATACAGCCTAAAATTGTAAATCTGCCTAGGAAAGAAAATATTTTAAGAGAATATAATGTGTATTTAATAAATTTATACTAAAAAGAGCAGCTCTGGATGGGTTTGTATGATTATTTGTGTAACTACGGCCACATATCGTAATTTAACGAAACGTTTTGTACTCCTCGTCAAAAATTATCGACAAATACCGCTATTGGGGTTTTAGAGATATTTGTTGATAAATTTCTCAATTGATACTTATTTAAATCTTCACACACAAAAGTGTGTAAATTTTCTTAAGAAACCTAACTCTAAAGAACCATATAGGTATAGTGTATAGACGTTATTTATTAAATTGAATTGAAATTATTTCGATGTGGTCATAGGATTAATTTTAGTTTTATAGGTGTCTAGAAGACCATGCTATCATGATCAGAATCGCAAAGTCAGCATCAACTAACAAAATAAAATATAAATTGATTTCCAATACGTGTGTGTGCATTTGTGCAATCTGATGTAGTGATCTGACTCTATCCAAACCAAAATGTTCTTGAAGGTTATTTATATTTAATTATGAATTAGGGTGCGATATCCTTTATCAAATCTTTAAAACAGATTATATAAGATTTCTGGAGAATATAAAATAAAAAAAAATTGGTACTCCCTGAAACCAATCCAAAAAATTTGGTTCAGTAGGTAGGTACATAGGTATTTGCGAGACCTACGTTGAAAAACAAAATGAGGCAAGATTATGATCTAATAATGTTGGCAACAGGTTGGAGTTCATCCAGCGGTTTGGCTACATAGTGGCGTTCCTGTCAACTCACAGCGGCCTGACGCGTTGGCAGACGCACCCGCCCAAAGAACATGATAATGACAAGTAAGATAGATCATCTCAACTAGTACTACATGGCCTATGCCCATCATTTCTTTTTCGATAATATTTTACTAAAATGTTATTTTCTTAATTTTTCCTCTACGGTATCATCGTCTTCTTCTTGTCTTGTTGTCGTAGGCAGGTACTTAAAGAACGCAAAACAGAAAACTACTTTTATTACTTCTTCGAGCAATAGCTCGATAAATAATAATAATCAGGATAATAGGCTTGATAATAATTAGGATTTACGAATTTTTTATAATCTTTAAGCAAGTCTTCTGAACTTTAAAAAACTGAAAGATGAATTTCTAGACCAGATTTCGGCAAGCAATGGCCTCGAGCCATCGAAGAGGTGTGGTACCGTCGGGCGGTGGAGCAGCACTACGTGGATCCGCTGAGCTTCGTGTACAGCGTCGAACTCAGTACCGTCAAGTTCCCTCTCAATGTCAGCCTGGCCATGGTCACCGCCTCCCACGCGGTGTTTCACGGTGACGGACACCGGAAGGCCCCCGCGGCAGTAATCGGGTTCCAGTTCAAACATGAACGACTCAGCGAATGGTTTGATAATATTACTTCGTCGGTGAGTACTAAAATTTCTCTAAAATGCTTTAGAATATTTCAAAACTTTTAGGGCATTGGGTTCAGATCTTGGTTATTTATTTTCTGATATCACTTAGGGTCGATTTAACCAATGTCAGATAACTATTATCCAAGAAATAAATTTTAATTTTGACACCTTTTGTATGACAAATCTGTCAAAAATTCAAATTTATCTCCTGGATACTTTAAATCGGCCCTTAGGTACACATCCAGTTTTTTTTAAATTTCGTTTAAATCTATCGCTCCAAATCTTGATAAATATATGTCGCTATATGCTCTTTAATACGAGATGATTGCAGGCGACCCAATTTTATTTCGATGGAGCATCCTCGTATTAAATGGGAAAGTGTCTCTTTGTCTGTCTGATTGTAACCTTTTTACGACTAAACAGCTACAACGATCTTGATAATATTTGACAATAAAGTAGTGTGCATCATGAGCACAGTTTAAATATATAGTAAACAGTTGGTAAGCTACGTACTTACGTTCCGAATTCAAACACACACAGAGACATGTGCTCTACAGGGATTTCTCGGTTAGGTTCGGTAAGGTAACAGCGAAATATTCAAAGGTTGTCAGTCGGTGTTACTTCGAGACACAGTCGGTCACGATTTGTGTTGCTCCCATATTTTCCTATATTAATAATTATATTGACAGGACTATATTGTAGTGTTTACGGCTGCTTGAACTCCGCAATATAAAATCAGCAGTTAGCTTTTTTTAAATTTCCCGCTGATATCGAAAGGTATAATGAATGTTCAACTATTTCTCTACGAATTTGTTGTCAATATTGACCGATTGCTTTGAAAATACGTGTCTTCTCTGAAATCGTAATTATGGTCAGAAATAAAAATAAATGGCGGCCATTTTGATATTTTTTATTACTGGACCGATTATATACAAAATCGATATCTGAGATTTCGTATAGTCTCTAAATCCATATATAAAGTCGGAATTTAAAAAATGGCCGCCAATTTGGACCTTCTTAGTTACTGGACCAATTGCTTTCAAAATCGATATCTGAGAGTCCATATGGCCTCTCAATACTTATTTATAGTTAGAATTTTAAAAAGTTGCCGCCTTTTTTATCTTTTTAGTAACTGGACCAATTGCTTTCAAAATCAATATCTGAGGGTCCGCGTAAAGTGGGATAGTTGATAGTGATGACATTATCTTTTTCAGCCGGTCCAAATTGCTTCGTTTGATTTTCCGAGATGATTCAGTAAAGAAACCGGCACTGAATTATCGTGTTTCTGAAGAATACTTTAACGCTTAGGATATTTTACCAGGAACAAATCGCAATTATTAAAAAATATCCATTCCCATCTTTTTTTTAAGAATCATCACATGTTTTTAATTCCTGTTTAAATATCGTCATATAGCTTATATACTACTTACGTACTTACGAGCGAAGCCCTGGGCCAATACTAGTATTAATTTATGTTTGCAGTAGGTAAATGTAACTAAATAAAATAAAAACCATTTTCCAAAAATATTAGTGACATCCCTAGCGCTCCGCTTGTCGATGTCACAAAAACGTCTTAGCTGAGTTACTGTATGTAGTATATATATACTGTGTCATGAGGGAGAACATAGGCAATCTTTTTTAATCACGTCATCCGTATCCTCTTCGTCAGAATCGCGGGCACAGCTAGTACCTAGGTATCAAAATATCAAACAAAATATCATCTCTTAGCTACTTTGATTTCAGTGCGAACACAACAAGGAGTGCACGACTTGCCTATCTGATAACTGGGACTGTTACCTGGTGGACAACAACGGTTGGATAGTTGTTAGCGAAGACGCAACACAGACTGGGCAGTTCTTTGGCAGGGTACGAAAGGCACACTTCATTGCAATTAACTAGATATTATGGACATACTTTTTAGGAGCCGCACGTGTATAGCTGCAATAAATTAGATATCGGAAAGAAAGAACGGACACGGGTAATGGATAGGATAGGTATCTGAGTAATACGTTTACATGGATAAACTGTCTGGGAGCTGCAGAGGTATTGCGATCAAATGCTTTTCTCAAGATGTACTGCACTTTTATGAAGATTATAATCTTTCAAAGAATTGAACTAGTTGTAAATGTTATTCCCAGATTCGGCCAGACATCATGTCGAGATTAATCGAAGACGAGGTCTACAAGCCGGTGCACATCGTGGACTATCAGGCAGTGTGCTTCCGAGAGAGGAAAACCACAAACCCTGCGACAATGCTTCTAACGGTAATACACGATAACTAGGTACAATAGGAGTTCTATTAAATTGTTGATTGTTATCTCTGTCGGCTTAGATAATTTACTAAAGGTAAACAAACAATCTTGACATGACTACATAATATATCTAAACTTGCAAAAGTTTTGTGGACTTTAAGTAATATTTGCATTCATTGGTACGTTTGCTGACCTTTAATAAATAACCTAAGCCGACAGAGTAGGTACCCAATATCGGAATTAAACAAGACTTTTGATGCTTAATGTTTGTGCAAGAGATGGCTTCAAAAAGAATATTTGGCTACTGATACATGTAATTTATCTTATTTTTAATTTCCAGCCTTTTGAGAACCTTCGTCTCGTGATGGCATGGTTCCTAGCCACTACTGTCTGGTTCTACAACTCCATAACGACAGGTTTGGCACAAGCGTCGAGCTACTCCTTTGACGACGGTACGTGAGCCCGAACTGTTGCACTGTTCCATATTTCATGTTCATACATGTGTCAGGATAGTTCGAGAACATTCCACAGTACTTAACAATAAATACCAAATTGGTTCTAGGCTAAACGTTTTGGATCCTAATGCGCATTCGATGTTGCTCTTTGACGTTGTCGGCATGTTCTGTCAATCTGCATGACAACGAGCACTTTAGACGACGTAACTTCTATCTATGTAGAATTAATACAACGTAATATTGAAATGATTGTACAGGAAACAGGGGTGTGCTTATCAATGTTTCTTTGCATGGAATAACTTGACTTTATGAAACGAAACTAAGATAAAAAAAAAAAACAATGAATGCATTTAGTCGAAAAACCACGTAGAATGAACTAACACGTACCTAATAGTCGAGTGTGGTGAAAAAACTTTAAACATTTTGTATCTGTTTCCACGAAAGATATTTTGGGTGCATGCGAGTGTGCACCGCAATTCAACTGCACCCAACATTCCTGTTCATAGCTGGTTCTCACATGTAGCGAAAGCAAAATTCATTCATGGAGTCAACAATTGGACTTAGATATTTCTACTAAAGTAGTAATGACTCCATCTTTTTTCAGAGAATGTTACACCCACCGGTGAGTTACAAGTAGAGCGAGCACAGTAGCACCTGTCTACAAATAGTCACCTAACACTTTAGTCTTATTAAATATATTTAAGTATATATATAAATAGATAAGTGCCTTTTAGGATTTCCGGCTGATTCTCGTTCTAAAAGCTCGTTAAAGCTTGTTGTTCGGGCCTGAACGTAGAAGAATTACTTTAAGTTAACGCACCTTAAGTACCTATTTCATTAGAAGTAGGTACTATGTTCGGGATGGCAGAGTAATTAGATAACGCTATGATATGACGACAAAGGAAAAATCTGAGTATAACATGCAAGACCGTGTCAGGTCAGGATCAAAGAGTCTAAAGAAACTTGTTATTAGAATTAACTAAGCTGATAGCTGAACTTCAAAAGCTACCCAATTAAAGATTCGTTCAGGCTCAAAAAAACAAGATTTTAGAACGAGTATAAGCAATTTTTCAAACTGTACCTATATCACAGTTTCTAAACTTAAGTTTCGATGGGTTCTTTTCGAATACAAATAATGACATTTTTTAAATGGAACATACTTACCCATTTAGCGGATTTTTTATAATTTTTAACGACTGAAATTTTAAATTCATCAGTGTGCCACATAATTATTGATGTTGTACTATGCTGTTCACAGTATTGACTAGAGAGTCAGTTGTCAGTCTGTAGGTACCTACTCAGAGAGTCGGTTAGTAGTTTGTAAGTACTCGTATGGAGTACCTAAAGATTGCCTTCAAATATACTAAATAAAAAAGAATGAACATTACTGTCTGGGTTGTTTTCCAGTATGGTCTTCATCTATAAAGCAATCTGAGTGTGATTACAGAGGTATTGCTTTGTAATCGCAATCAGATTGCTTTATATTTGTGATATACATATATTGTGATAGTCACAAAAATTAGTTATAATTATTTAAATAATATGTGGCTATAGAATACAGTTTGTCTAATCGCTTCTGTGAATGTGCACGTTTGTAGTATTTCACGCCCTTCATATAGGTACATTAAGCAACCGAAAAACGATCATCATTATGAGATATCTACTTCATTCTAATGTGGGATTTTATTTGCATGTATATTTTTGCTTTTCAGGTAATTTATATTCAACATTATCGACAACCGAAATACAAATGTTTTTATTCAAATTCTATCTAATATTTCCATTTCTTTCACTACAATCATCTTCGCAGGTTTTCCTTTTTTGTCATATTACAGAATCTTTATTCTAATTACCTGCATTTCGAATAAAAGTGCTATGACATTTCTTTTCCTTTATATTCTAATTCATATCCACAGTACTTACAATTATTAGACCAAAACAATATTTTATACTTCCGCATGTTTCATATTTATTTATTTATCTTCATTCTTTCTTTATAATATTACTATGTTCTTGTCTTTGCTCGTGCATGGGGACGTAAGCATCCTATATTGTGGTCTAACAGTGTATTTCTCGGCACAGTATCGTACCAGATCTACGAGAACGACGAGGAGACAGATGACCCTTATATGTCGAAGCCTCCGAACGTGCGAGTGTTGGAGCGCGACTTCGAGAAGCTAGTACTCATAAACCGAACACGCCCGACCCCTTGCGACCGAGAGATGCTCTTATACCAGCTAGATTATAACAACTTGGACGAGAAGCTGAACAAGCCAGTTACAGAGTGCGGGCGGCCTTTTTACGCGCAGCATGTAAACTACACAAACATGCTGATGATCGTGGTGGATGCCAACTGCCCGCGCAACGAGGTCGTCGCCATGTCGGTCGACGCCACAGAGGTCAATTACAATGAGTCGCTGCCCTGCTTGAAGCACATGCATCCCTTATATAGGAAGCAACCTAATTCATGCATTAGAAATCATAGTGAAGTAAGTACCTACACTGGTAGATTTTGTAATGTATACCATTCCTAGTTTCGAATACGTCTTCATTGAGGATTTTAGCTAACAAGTATAACGACAAACATATTTGGGGGATTGGCACTAGAGTGGTGACTCCTGGTGACTCTAATGCCAATCCCCCATAGTCAAACCAAAACTAGCTTAATTATAGGTTATAAAAATAAAATAATGTAAATTTAATTAATTTTCAGGAGAGCAACATCGACATGTGTGGACGCGGCAGTTTACCAGGCAACAGCAAGACGTGGGTTTCGCTGAGCATCCTTCTCATAGTTCGATATTATCTGGCGTAAAGTCACACAAATGAACCTAAAGACAGGTAGATAATGCACTAAGCGGCCTGAGGGGGGCAACCAGACGGAAGTGTTTAAAACCGGACCAGAAAAATTCATAACCTGAAGTGGTAGCTAAATGTCGATATTATGACACAATTCATAGTTACTTCATACTTAGGCAGACTAGATACTAAAATTAGCAATATGACCAGATTTTTATTTTTCTAGTCTGGCTGTACCTACATTGACTTACCTACAGTAAGCACGTCGATTTGGTAACCGCACCTCGCTGCCTAGAGCTTCATCTGCCCAACCGTTTCTTTGATGTACTAGGGTTTGAAATTAAAAATAAATTAAGTAATTGTAAATAAGTAGGTAAATCTAATGAAGATTTATAAAAAGTTTAAAAAAAGTAATTAAAATCTTTTGCGTCGCTTCCGCCGAAAATGAAGGCATTGAATTTTCTATGTAGATATTACAAATTCTCAAATACAAACAAATGTTACCTATATATTTCTGTTAAAATGTGTCATAGTTTATTCATTTTTAACAGATTCAAAGAATTATCAAGTGTAAAGCACTTATGAATAGTCTATTATTTGTATTAAGATTAAATTTAATGATCTCTGCTTTTAGAATAGTTAGGTAGGTATTAAAAAAGTACATGTCATTCCCACATATCAAATTAAATGATAGAGTATGCTCCCTTTGTGCCAACAATAGGAAGCAATAATTAAAATATTCATATCAAAAAGTAAATCATCCTATGTGGGGTGTTATTTAAAATTGTCTAGTTAATTAAGATAAAATTATCTTATTGAAGATATATTAATATAGCTTTTGTATCGAATTGGCTTCTTGGTTTTGCATGATTGCTATATATTTGCTGTTTATAGGTACTTTGTCAGTTATTCTCTACGTTGTAGGTACCTATAGTTAGTTAACTTATCTGTAACCTTTGCTCCGCCCTTCAGGTAAATTGGATGATGTTATGTAGAATCGTTTCAACCCTTAAAACATCGAGTTTAGTTATGCTTAAACCATGGTATTTTTGAAACTGTAGGTATTCTATCGTATAAATAAAAATGGATCGAAGTCATTCCTTAAGTTTTATAAATACTATTTATTAATCTGAGCTCCTATATTCTGTATTTAGCGACATTTCCGTTGTTGGCAATGTGTTTCTGAAGGAAGGGATAATTACTTTCACCACCATGTATGATTCCTACGTAAAGGTTCACTATAACTGGGCGACGCGACGCCGCTTCCTTCCAACCGAGTAGAACTCGCCTTGTGAACAATAAACAGAGGAGACCCGCGAGTACGTTATAAAAAAAATAGAATATGAATAAATAAATTCATTTATTAATTCAAAGCCTAGAAAATCCATCCAAAAATACATAATACACAAACACAATAAAAAATCAAAATTAAAACAACATGCAAAAATTTCCTGGAATACGCAGTTTTTATTTATGTAAAAAACTCAAGATTTACACGTTTTTATTAAACTTGCAATATTTTTATTGTATGAGGTACCTAATGTGTAATTTTTTCTTTCTATCTTAATTTTCATTCTCCAATTAAGCTGAAATTATGCATAATTATCTGCTTAAATAGGTGACGATATCTTTCTTTATAACGTTGAGGGTCTGATGATGACCGGGAAGGCAGTACTTAAATTTCAGTTATGGAAACATGTAGAAAATTCGGGTGCTTCAGAATGGCTGTTGCCTGGTTTATTTAGCATTGAAGTGGTGACTGAAAATAGCTAATAACTAATTTTTACTATTGGGAACCTACGTTAAATAATTGCTACAAAAGTATTTTTCAAGTTTTAAGGGTACTGTAGGTGCGAGGCAACCAGCCATCTTGGTTTAAAAAAATATATTTTTCAACAAAGAGCTTACTTATCACGGAATATGCAAATCTTTAAGTTATTTTCATCTCGGAATTGCATTTTTGTGGAAACCGAAACATTTCTGTATGACACCATCCAATGATGGATGGATAGATGGATGGATGGATAGTTACACATAAAACGTTAGGGAAACATCACGAATGAAAACTGTGTTTATTACTACACCAACTGGTCATATTGTATTTTTGTAATAACATTATTAGAGTTTAGTATTTTGAATCTCTGTCATTTATGTCCGTAAACTTTTTAGAGCCTAAGCACACCGGCTGCTTTTTGAAGCTACGTTTGACAGCTCAATAGCTTTGCCAAAGCAGGTTCCAGTGATCGGTTGCTGACCTGCGCACATTATTAGCATTGCGGTTTATTATCCTTGTGATTTACTAAGGAAGATCGGATCTTAGATACAATTTTATCGATAAAATATACTATACGTTTAGTCTAAGCGAAAAGTAGTAATTTACCTTAATGTTACGTAGCCATAGGCAAGAAAATTATTTGATGCACAAGTAATACAAAGCTTTTACAAACTGTACGTATGGTATACAATAAAGACATACAGGGTTGGAATATAATGTAAACAGGTAATTTCATAATTATAAAACCGATTTGAAAATAAACTACGTCGTCCAAAGAATCAAATTGTACTTACTATCTTTTTAAAATTAAATCACTGCATGTTTAAAATTGTTTTGAACTTTGCCCAGACAAGTAAGACAATTTTCATACGATTATAAAAATTGATAATAAGATAGACTTTATTAATTTTTTACTGATATTGAATCCTATTTTGTTCGCCAATATCAGTTTAAGTTTTTGAATATCTCATTTAAATGGTATAATCATCAGAACATTGCCTAACACATGTGCGACTTTATACATACGGCGATTCAATTTATAAATGATAGTTATTAATTTATTTTTATTCTTTAGTTAGACTGTAGTGTGTGTGTGTGTGTAGTTTTCAGAATTAAATAACACTCCAGTTTTCCACCCTGTATGTAAGAAAAACAATTAATTCTTTTTTCATAATCACAACTTTAACTGTACATTTCGAATATTCTAAGGAATGAATATGCATGATTTTTTCTTTGCGTTTTGTCAATAAAAGGTACTCTAGTAATTTATTGTGTTATTGTTTAAAAAAAATTGTACCTATTATTGATTCATACGTAGTTGGGATAAAGGCCAGGCAGATGATGATCGGACTCACTGCCCCAATCGTTCAAGGTTTTATTTTGAAATAGGTATCAGGAATAATAATAATATTTTCTTGTTTCTCATACTGGAGTGAGAGATCCAGTTCATCCAGTAGAACACCGCGAACTGCCGATCGTAATACAGTATTAATGCAATCCCGTAACCGCTTTATCCTATTTAGGTAGCTGGTGTGCTTTAGGCGTTACAACTATTTACCGATTTACTCGAATGTGATTGTTTGTTTGGTACAAAATAAATAGTTAATATAATAATTTAATGTTTTTGGATTAATAATACTATCTCCTACACTAACCTTAATATAATAATTTTTTTAGATGCCTTTCAATGTGGATTCCACATTACCAGTATCTCTGTTACCCCTCCAACTAAGCTGGATGCTTGTGAGAAGAGTGAGATCACGTCAATAGTTCAACGGGTGGGATTCGAACTTGCTTACTCTCTGTAGCTAGTCTGAAACCGTAACCGTTGAGCTATTGCCACTTAACAGAAACAACTTACATGTGGTTGCTGGTTATTATCAGCTGTTTCTACTTTTTGTTTCTTAACAAACTGATTGATGTCCTCCAATAATTCCTGGTGTTTCTGTTGCCTAAGCAGACTCTCTTGTAAATTCTGTAGTGCTTTCCCTCCCTGCATGAAGCCTTGTAGATTGTGTATGATGCCACCACCCTCACGGTGCTCTGCCACTTGGTCCTGAGAGAAGTTGTATGTTCTAATTTTCTCGTTTCTATTACTGGATCCGAACTGAAAACCATCACAAAATTCCTTTAAAAATTACCAATAGAAAATTCAGGTTTAGAAATTTCGAAATATAATAACATTATAATGATTCCCCCTTTGATTGCTATCTATTCACAGGATGTGATATAATATATCAATAAAGAAAATATAATATTACTGTGATATAAACTAATTGCCATAATCAAGCAGCTTAGAACGTACCTGTGATTCTCTTTCACTATTGTTTTTAGATGTTTGTTCTTCATGTTGCTTCTCTAATAACAGTGCTCTTAACTTTTGCATGGCAATTTCTTCATTCTTTATAAGCGATCCACCTCCCTGACATTCTACCATGGTTCTGGTTGGAGTGTGGATAATACGTACAGCACTCTCAGTCATATTACCATGCTGGCCACCCGCACCACTTGCTTCTTTAGTTTCAATAATAATATCACGTTCAGGAATATTTACTTCTATATCAGAGGGCTGAGGGAAAACCGCTACAGATACGGTGCTGGTGTGAATGTGTCCACCCTTATTGGTAGCCGGAATCCTCTGTACATGGTGAACACCAGCCTCCAGTTTCATTAATTCAGGCACACCAAGCCCCTCAAGGAGCATTGAAGCCTTCTTGATGCCTCCAATGTCAGACTTTTCAAGAGACATGATGTTGACTTCCCAGTCTTTGTATCTAGCATATGATTCATACATTTCAACCAGTTCTTGTGCGAACAGCATCGCTTCTTGTCCACCGGTGCACGCCGTCACCTCCAACAACACCTCGCCTTCCGTCAGCTGGGGTTCCAACTGTATTGTCTGCAGCTCCGCTATACGTTTCAAGTATATTTGAGCTTCTTCTTTTATCATTTTCTTTACCTCCCTATCACCTTGCTTTCTGTTGAGCTCTTTGAGAGATTCAATGCTGTTGTAGTTGTCGTACAACGAGGTGATTCTCTGCTCTAGCACATTTACGATAGGTTTTAGTTCGAAAAGACGTTTAGATTCACGAGGCGTTCTTTTACTTTTAGTGTAGAGATTATCATGTTCTACCATCAAATGTTTCAGGTAAGTTATCGTAGCGGGGTCGGATAAATTTATAACATTTTGTGAATAACACTTTCGAAGCAAATTGAGTTTATCAGATGAAAATAATTGCCGGAAGAATAACATTCTTGAAAGTGACACGATTTTTGCATGCCAAAATAAAATAAAGTTTGTGTAGGACGCACTATAAAACAAAAGCCGAAGAATCCAAACAAGGAACTAATAAAACTTTGTTTATCTTCCTCAAAACTTCAAAAGTTCAAACTTCAAAGAGAAACACACTGACAGAATAGCTGACTATATTTTTGACAACTTCAATGACATTTTAATCTAACATTTAGTTTATAATTATTTAAAAAATCTATTTTAATAATTGATACACATTTATTGTTTCATATTGATTTGAATTGAAATAAATAATTAATCAACATAAATTATAAACATCTATAGACATCTATCGTTGAATAGTAGAACTAAATATACTGCCATCTATTGTCGAGTAGACTAAACTGATTTACAATTTATAGTTCTCTTTTAAAACAACAGATGTCACTTAAGCGGTATTTAAGTACAGACTGATTAAAGTCGAAATGGTGAATGTGGGAATGGTGGTGCATTCTCCGTGCACGGTGCAAGGCCGATAAATTTTGAGACGGTCAATGATTGGTCCGTTTTCAATGTGATGGAGAACGGATGAAGAAGAGTTGAACAATCAAAACGCACGAAATCCCCACTACAAACTTGACTCATAATATACCTAGGCCCTAGGGTTATTATAAAATCACTACAGCGTTCTCGTGAAATTATAATGTCTCTGAAATGAGCCCGTGAAATTGTGAGAAATGGAGGCCGTTGACAAATGCAATTATAATAATTTCCTGGTTTGACAATATCGCTGCGAAATATATTTTAATTTCAATCCTAAATAATCCATTGCGGGATTTAGGAGTTCTCCAGTTGCACGTCAACAGTCAACACTAAAGTAGGTATAGTACTCGCAAATCTTTATGAGCCCTGAACTGAGCTCTGAACTCTCTCTCTCTCTCTCCCTCTAGCACCTATAATAAGCGTACTATTAAAGGTGCTAGAGGGAGCGAAGGAGAAAGTTCAGAGGGCTCATAAAGATTTGCGCGTAGATACTATACCTAGGTATATTTGTTCTATGAAGTGGGTAATATCGGATTTATACCACGCATTGAGTTAGGATGCACAATGGCTTTAGAAAAAGACTGTGAGATCAGGTATGGATTATTATATGTACCTACCTACCTATAAAAGCAAAATAGACGTAGCGTAAAATATAATTAGAAATATCAGTAAAAAAACAGAAACCTAAATCTACAGTCATTCTAGACGAAAATATAAAATATTAGTAAATAAATATGATATACGTATCTACTGAAAAGGTGGAAAAGATATACCTATAGAAGATTTACAGAAAGGTCAAGGATTAAAGGAACCCGATGTAGAAAAAGAAGTAGATATAGAACAAGACATCTTACGACCCAGTAGGTACGTATATAAAGAGAAGAGTTTGAAAGCTTTAAAAAACAAATTATTTAATTTTAATGTTTCTCAAATAATGAATAGGTACACCTACAACAGGTGAACTATCCTGTCTTCTTTACTGCCGATTCTATGAAAATGTTAAATAGGTAGATATTTACTTAATTATGGATTCCACATTCAAACAATTTAATGTCGGTATCAATGTTACCATCTTTCGGAGACATAGGTAATTCTGTACCTACCTCGGAAAGCACGATAAGCAGTCGATCCGTTGTCATACGAATACCTATGACAGCAGTCGGTCTAACCTTAGGGTATCGTGTCTCCCAGTAATTGGGTGGCGGAGTTCAGATAGTAGTCACTCCGTATAGAATACTGATATTCAGCCGCATCTGGTTAGACTGGGAGCCGACACCAACGTAGTTTTGTAGTAGACAACCGGAAACTACTTACCTACCTAACGTGCTTTCCGACGCACGGAGGAGTATCGATGTTTGAAGAAACGGTCACCGATCCAAGGACTGACCGCGACAAGCGCTGCTTAGCCTCGATGAATGACTGATGAACTGATCTGCGGGGTACCTATGTAGCTACGAGCCTCTCTCTATACCTCCATCCCTATCAAACAATATTAGGTACTTTCGTCTCGCGTGCATTTATTTAACTCACTGCTTTTTCTGTACATTTATGTTGCCACTTTTCCACTGACGATGCAAGTACTACTTGGTCTTCTCTATAGAGAATAAATATCCATACACAGACACTAGAACCTAGTCCCGCAGAGTGATTTTAGAGGTTGCGACAAGTGACACACAACTTTATTATTCTTCCCTCCACACACCATAGGCATTCTCCAAATCAATGATACCGCCAGAGGTTTTTCGGCTATGTATTGTAAAATCGAACTCGCCAAGGAGTTCGTCCACGATGCCGGTAGAAGCTATAGCTGTGTACACGTCTTTAACAAACCTCTGCACTTAACTCAGCAGTCCATAAGTACCGTAAATATTTTCTTCTATGCAGGAATCGGCGACCTGCAACGCAGAAGGTGGTCATCGCTGGCAATACCTAAGTATGTAGTACAGTAGATAATAATGTGGTGGGTAGTTGACACTACATGACCTAAGTAAATGGCGGTTGTCACGTTTGTCAACGTCAACATGCCTGTAATGAACACTGCATGCTCACAAGCGGAAAACTCGCAATTTATACGTAATTAAGTACTAAGTATACGTTATACGTACGTATAAACTTTTTAATCGCAGTGGCATGAGCTAACCGTTGAAGCATTGGCAGCCAAGAACCTTTTAGATCTAATATTCTTGTTGGCAGCACACAATACAACAAGTATACTGGCATCAATTCTGTTCCGCACTTTGACAGGACTAAACTAAACTAAGGGCGTTTGTCTCTTTCTGTTTCAATAGAAAAAGAAAGTGACAGATGCGTTTAGTCTAGATTAGTATTGTCAAAATGTATAACAGAATCGACACCAATAGCATCTAACTTGGCATCTAATTTCTAAGTAAAAGTTACCTAAAAAAGTAGGTACCTAATAAGTGGCAGTCCAAAGGTATAAAAATGCAATTAATAAAATTCGAAACTAAACAATAACAAGGAAATTACACATACGCTCTAACCGACTAACCACATTGAAATTGTTGTTCTGTCGGCTAAAGCTTCCTGTGTCAATTGTTATAGACGCTCAGAGTGGCTGCATTCCGAACATATTCTAGACGCGCGATTACCACATCGACCGCATCGATGCGCCTATTGATAGAATTATTAGGAGGCTCAAAGGGAGTTTCCTCTTCAAACCGCAAGGACGTCACTTTTGCGTTATTGTACGTTCTTTCGCGTATGGAGTTATTAGTGCTAATGACGACGGACAGACGGACGGCGCAACCACATGGAGCTTCCTTTGTTTCATCGGCTGTGGTAAAAGTTATGAGCATGCAACGTTGAGGAGCTAACGGTAAAATAATGATTAAGATGAATAGTTCTCTACTATAAGGAGAAGTAGAATCTATGTCAGGTAAATAACTTTAAGTTTTACACTTTGCGGTGTTCAATATACCGTTTTTAAGTTGTTAAGATCACCAACCTACCTGTTAGGCCGTTCGCAAAAAGGAAGGTAATTCTGACAACTGTTTGTGGTCCCTAGGTAGTGTGGTCCCTTACCAGCCGACAGGTCAATAGGCAAGTCAAGGGTCAGCTATCTTACCTATTGACATGTCGATTGGTAGTGGTATACCGACCGGCCCTATCGATCGAGAGCCACATTGTACCGGTTGTTTACACCTTTAGATCGGCGTTCGGGGACATAGACTGGATAATGTGTGCTTCCCCCATAATTTGATTTCACATCGCTTGGTGTTTTCAAACACATCTTATTTTATTTAGGTTTTTGCAACTTTTAATTCAACATAATTTTATCGCTACCAAATTCTTTGCTCAATTTGTGTAGAAGTAACATCATTTCATAGCTTGTCAGGCACTCTGCTAATGGTGGTCGAAGGACTACTCTTAAGGGTAACTTATTTACTTAGTACTTAGACCACTTGAAATGCCAAAACGACAAACTCGGAGAAATACAGTTTTAAATATAACCTCACATAACATGTTTATCGGGTATTCATAAATGTAATGTGGCAAATATCGCGGTAGCTGCAGCGGCAGTTAGCTCAAACGGCATTGAATTAAATTGATAGCGTATAGTAAGCGATAATGTTACCTAATGCAACTTAATTACAGGCGGGCTCCCGTACCTACTGCCAGCAAAACTCATTCATTATATTAATGAATAAACACATCGTACCACACATATAAGCCGTTAATTAAAATTGTTATTTGCATGTGTGAGTGCAGCTTGTTATACACAAGATACAACCTAAGTATATCAAGCGTCGAGTACATTTATTTTTTGTTACAGTGGCTGAGTAATCCGTGGGTTTTAAAGAGCGATGTATATGAAAGAAGTTTATTTTTCCTGACATGCGTAATAGCAGCTTTACTAGCGTACATATTAAGTTTATGTGAGAATAAAAAATGTTTTGTATTCTTAATTATAGTAATACAATGTATAAAATATACATAAATAAAACCGTAACGAAAGTTCATAAATTATGCAGGTTCATCTAAAGTATGAATAGAAAAGATTTTTATTTCAAATAAACCCAACACTGGCACTGACTGGCACGTTTAAGAGTCTGGTTACATGATTCTAAGATGTACTATTGTTTAGGTTCGCTCGATTTGGGTCAATTATATCAAACGTCGAACACGAATCTGCCTGGCAAGGGGCTATGACAGTTCAGAAGTAGCCGTTTAAGAATTGATTGATTATGGGCCATGTTCACCAAAAATATACCAAATGTTTAAAATTAAAACGGCCGTTTACCCATATAAAGTTCCTGTGAGACGACTGATTATTGTGTCCTTACCGTCTATTAAATTGTCGGTGAACTTAAGCCTAAACTATATAACTTATGTTGATTGAGTCCTTCACTCAGTTACACACAATTGAATGAATAACTGAGGTTTTGATTTTGAATTTGCGTGGTAAAATATTATTTTTGTTCAAACGTAATGTAACAGAAGTATTGGTATTTTGTATCGATTTATTGAAATGTAGATAAAGAATGTGTGTTCAATTATAGACAATAATAATCATGAGTTTTGGGCGCCGCGCCGGGAGCTAACACAAAAATGTATCAAATCAAATCAAATCATTTACTCGCTTAATATGGGTAGACAGGTGGTACATTTCATGTTATTAGCAATAACTAGTATCCGCATATTGACCATCACTGGTATGCGAGACTTAAATCAAGAATAAATTACAATTTATATTATTAATGAACAATTATTGAATCATTACACATAACCATTACAATTATATCATAGAATATTAACAAATAACAAAGTAACCAAATAATACTATTATACAATATAGAATACAAACAATTTCATTATTATTAGAATAGGTAAACAATTATATTTCAACAAATTCATTACAACAGAGATACAAAAATTATCAGGTATTATCCAGATACTCCTGAATACTGTACAGACACTTATCTACTAACCAGGTATACAGTTTCTTTCGGAAAATAATTATGGGCAGATCCTTAAGTCCACCTGGAAGATTATTGTATATTTTAATTGTCATTGGGTAGCAATTTCTTTTATATAGGTCTGTTTTTATACTTGGCAACCGTAGTCTATTCGGGTAACGGGTCTTGTAATTACAACAGTCACCAAAAGTTTTATAGAGGTGTTGGTGAGTTTTAACAAAGATACAACACTCCAGAATGTATATAGAAGGTAACGTTAACAGTTTTAGTTTTTTGAACAGAGGTTTGCATGAAGTTACATTATTTACATCACAAAGTGCGCGAATGCATCGCTTTTGTGCCAGAAACACTCTATTGAACTCCACAGAACCACCCCATAGCAGAATGCCATATCTTAAGTTGGATGAAACATAGCCGTGATACGCCTGCAAAGCCGTCTTTTGGGTAGAGATTCTCGTGAGACGCCAGAGGGCGTACACATATTTATTAATTTTTGAGCATATTTTCTGTACATGCTGTTTCCATGATAACTGGTTGTCTAAACATAACCCAAGAAAAGTCACGTTTCCCGATTCTGCGATGGGATTATCCTTATTGATACACTTAATTTAATGTCGTTTTTTCTCCTGTTATAAAATTGCATAAATTTGGTTTTTTCAAAATTAACTTTTAAATTGTTATCCTCTAGCCAATTGATGATGCTTTCAACCGCCTTATTGACTTCCTCATTGTAGCTATTGTATGCTTTTGTTGTTTGTGTTGTTGTATTGTTGTTTGCTATTGTTGTTGTGTTGTATTGTTGTTGTTGTTGTTGTTGTTGTATTGTTGTATTGTTGTTGTTGTTGTTGTGTTTGTGTTGTTGATGTTGTTGTTGTTGTTGTATTGTTGTTGTTGTTGTATTGTGTTTTTTTGTGTTGTTTATTGTGGTGTTTGTTGGTTGTGTGTTGTTGTGTTTTTTGTGTGATAGCCAGCGATATATCATCAGCAAAAAGTGTACAATGGTGACTGGTTGCATCAGGCAAATCGTTAATATAGAGGAGAAACAGGAGTGGGCCGAGTATACTTCCTTGTGGAACTCCAACTGTATTATAGGCCAGGTCTGATTTATAGGTTACTTCTAAATTGTGCTCGTTAATATTATTGATTACAACGTATTGTTGTCTGTTTAGCAAGTAACTACGCAACCAATCATTTGCCACACCGCGAATACCATACGCGCAACATTTTTGTAGTAGCAAATCATGAGATACGAAGTCAAAAGCTTTGCTCATATCAAAGAAAACTGTACATGTGTTAATGTTTTTGTCGATATTTTCGCTTACCTTGCGAACTAATTGGAAGGCAGCTAATGAGGTAGACTTGCCTTTCTGGAAACCATTTTGTTCTGATTTTAATATATTAAACTTATTAAGAAATATAGTTAACCTTTTATGCATTACCTTTTCTACAACTTTAGCTAAGATTGGTATCAGAGCAATTGGTCTGTAGTTATTGGGTTCGCTTTTATCACCTTTTTTGAAGATAGGTTTCACTACCGAAATTTTTAGGGACTTGGGAAATATGCCTTGGGATAGCGACAAATTTATCAGATGGCATAGAGGGGGAGTTATAACAGGGGCACAAAGTTTAAGAAGATGAGTCGGTAGGTTGTCATAGCCTACTGATTTTGTGTCTTTTAGAGATAAAATAATTTTTAAGATTTCATCACATGTAACGGGCATTAGGAAGATACTGGCATTAATGGGTTTAACTATATTTGGGGAACATTTTGTTGGTTTTTGATCTTGAGATTGATTATTAGTGAGCTCAATAAAAAAGTTGTTAAATGTGTTTGCTATTAATGTTGGGTTAGTGATTGTCTCGGTTTTAAAACATAATTTATTAATTTGTTGATTAGAATATGTATTACTTTCCTGGCTTTTAATTATTCTCCAGGTATCACGACAAATGTTCTTTGATTTCATCAATATACGTTCATTGCTTAGTTTTTGTGCTCTATTTATACACCTTCTCAATATTGTATTATATGCGCAGTATTTAGTTTTATTACCCTGACTTGAGGCTTTACAATTGTATAAATATCTTAGCTTTCTCTTAGTTACACATGACACTTTTATGCCAGTAGTAACCCATGAATGGCCGTTTCTTTTTTTATTTACTTTTATTTTTCTTTTTTTATTTTAGGGGGGTGGAAGTTGCTCGCGTCCGTAGGATTTACCATCTTTTCCTAAACCCACCCTACACGTGCCCCCCGGGTGGTGCAAAACGAGCAACAACGCCGAGCAACGGGCGGCGGTTAAATAACCCGACAATGGTTACCACAAGCCAAGAGGCATTAAATCTCCTCTAAACAAAGTGGCTGTAGCTCCTTGGGAAAGTTCTACTAGACTTCTTCCCAACCCCCAATATGAAAATGTTAGAGAATATGGAATGCGATTTGTCGTGCGATCCGGCTAACCCCCGGCGCTCACCAGTACCCGGGCTGGTGAATGTGAAATTGACTACCGAAGACACCACTGAAGCGAGTGACCAGGCTTCAGTGGCTGTGAATGCTACTGGAAACAATAATAAAAAAAAACTTGTACAACAGGCATTTCATCCAAGCCTGTTTGTGTCTAGGACCCGGAGTGCCTCTATGAGCAATATATCAAGCTCTAACAGCAGAGACTGCTCTGATGAACAAAAAGTAAATGTTGTCAAGCCTCCATCCTGGCAAAGAGTACCGACGATAAGAATCTCAAAAAAAAGAAAAATAACAGATTCACCTGAACAAATAGAAACCTCTAATAGCTTTAGTGGGTTAACTGTCGATCTGACTGAAGGCAGCCAGGAAAAAGAGCCACAACAACAAACAAAAAAACCCAATAAACCACCACCAATAATTCTGTACGGTATTGAAGATGTGAACAAGCTCACACAACTACTGGGGAAAGCTGCAGATTTGTCAAAATTGTCATACAAAATTATCAATAGGAACCAACTTATGATTATAACAGTTGATGTTGAAGTATACAAAAATGTCATATCCATTATACGAGAACATGGACTAATAGGTCACACATTCAATAGAAAAGACACCAAATGCTATAGAATAGTCATACGCAATCTACACCACACTACACCATTTAGTGTCATAAAAGAGGCCCTAGAAGAAACGGGAAATACGGTCTCAGGTGAAATAATTAATGCTAGACATGGACCCGACAAAAAGCCTACATCCACATTTTTTGCGAACTTGCTACCGGGCCCAAACAACAAGGCAGCAAAAGAGCTAAAAGTGATATACCATCAGTCTGTTATAATAGAAGATCCTAGGAAAAGAAAATCGGTGGTACAATGCCAAAGATGTCAACAATATGGACATACTAAAAACTACTGTATGAAACCATATCGATGCGTAAAATGCGCTGGTGCACACAAAACGTCAGAATGTACGAAAATTTACCGTAACTCACCAGCCACGTGTGCCTTGTGCTTGGGACCTCATCCAGCCAATTACAAAGGTTGTGAGATTTACAAAGAAATTCTTACCAGGAAAACCCTTCAGCGATTATCTTCTAGGCAAAAAAACGTAGAACCGATACTACCCAAGACCACTATGACTACTCAGAACTTAAGTGAGGAAACTATTAAACCCAACAGTGAGCCAACCAAGAAGCAAAATAAGAAGCAGAGATACAAGAAGTCGTATGCTGAAGCTGTCTACTCAGACCAACCTCGAAACGATAATACAAACACCCAACAAGATTCATACAAATTAATAGAGAACATATTTATTAAACAGTCAGAAAAATTAGATGTCGTCTTACAACAAATGAGTACCCTTCTTCAACTCATAACCACACTAGTCTCTAAACTGTCTAAGTGACCTCACTAAAAATAGCAACCTGGAACATCGACGGTTTAGCACCCAACAAAGATGAAGTTGAAATATTCCTGCACCTGCATGATCTTGACATTCTTCTTGTAACGGAGACCCACTTTGTCACCAACAGTCTGATTAGAATCAAAGGGTATTATGTCTACTCCACGAACCATCCCGATGGAACAGCACACGGAGGAACGGCGGTCATTATACGGTCCACCATTAAACATTACGAACTCCCAAAGTTTTGCTCAGACCATATCCAGGGCACATCTGTTGCAATATCGGACAAAAATGGAAGCTTCAATATAGCAGCTGTATATTGTCCTCCGAAACATAGAATAACGGAGGATCAGTTTAATGAATTCTTTGAGAGCCTGGGATCTCGGTTCGTTGCTGGAGGCGACTGGAATGCCAAACACCTGCACTGGGGCTCCAGACTAATAACGACTCGTGGAAGAAGCTTGAAAAGCAGTGTCGATAAAAACTGCTTGACCACTATCGCAACACCAGAACCAACACATTGGCCCACCGACCCAAACAGACTTCCTGACATTCTGGATTTCTTTATAATGAAGGGACTATCTCGACTTTTCTTTAAAATCGAGTCAAGCCTAGACTGTTCGTCCAACCATATTCCTGTGATACTAACAGCCGGTACCATGGTACTCTCACAGGAGAGACGACCGTCGTTGTATAATAAAAATACTGATTGGGAAGCTGCTCGTGAAATTATAAATAAAAACCTAGATCTACAAATAGCCTTGAAAACAGAAGAGGAAATCGACATGGCTGTAAGTAGATTCACAACAACCATTCAATCAGCTTGTTGGAAATGTACACCGGAAATATCGAACTTAACGCCAAGGAAAAACAAGATTCCAATAGACATAAGGCGGCAGATCCTTGAAAAAAGAAGATTAAGGAGAGTATGGCATACCAGCAGACATCCAGCTGATAAAACTGCTCTCAATAAGGCCGTTAAGGAACTCAAAAGATCTATCGCAAAAGCGAATGATGAGTCGGTAGAGGCCCTCCTGGATTCGCTGACTGCCACAAGTTCTACTAACTACTCCCTGTGGCGCACCTGTAAATCTCTCAAGAAGTCCTCAGATCCCAAGCCACCAATCCGGTTACAAGACAACTTATGGGCAAGAACGAAACAAGAAAAAGCGGATGCGTTTGGTATCCATTTGGAAAGGGTATTTACTCCAAACGAGGCTGATCCTCAAGCTGACGATACAGACATTGATATGGTCTTAAGCCAGGACTTTCAACTAGAATTGCCACTTAAACATGTTAGCCCCATAGAAATAATAAGATCAATCAGAAAAATGGAACAAAAAAAGGCACCTGGCTTCGACCTGATCGACAAAAAAGTCCTCACTGAACTCCCAAAAAAGGCTATACTGTATCTTACTACCTTGTTTAACGGAATTCTCAGAACTGGTTACTTCCCGGTACTATGGAAGGTTTCGCAGGTTATAATGTTACCTAAACCAGGTAAACCGCCAAATGAAATCACCTCGTACAGGCCAATAAGTCTGCTACCGATTACCTCAAAACTACTAGAGAAAATATTATTGACCAGGCTCTTAGATGAAATAGGCCAGAGATCCCTGATCCCGGACCATCAGTTCGGCTTCAGACAACAACACGGCACAGTAGAACAGATCCATAGAGTCTGTAAAAAAGTTAGACAAGCGCTTGAGCGGAAAGAATACTGCACTTCTGCATTCCTGGACATACAACAGGCATTTGATAGGGTTTGGCATAAGGGGCTGCTTTTCAAGATCAGATCCCTCCTACCGTGTTCATTCTTCCCAATCATAGAATCTTATCTTGCGGATCGTATATTCCAAATCAAGGAAGACGAATATACATCAACATTTCACCCTATCTTGGCTGGTGTGCCACAGGGTTCAGTCCTGGGCCCCGTGCTCTACTCCATATACACGTCGGATCTGCCACAGGGTGCCAATGTTACAGTGGCGACCTACGCAGACGACACGGCTATTCTCGCGTGTAGCCACTGCCCTACAGAAGCTTCCACGATACTACAAAGTGCCTTAAATGACATAGAAAAGTGGTTGAGCAAATGGAGAATGAAATCTAGTGCCTCGAAATCCGTACATGTGACTTTCACTCTACGAAGAGGAAACTGTCCGCCTGTCTTGCTGCGTGACAATCAACTACCGCAAAGTGATTCCGCCAAATATCTAGGGATATACCTAGATCGGAGACTAACTTGGAGGAAACACCTGGAAAAGAAAAGGGATGAAATAAACCTTAAATACAAGGGACTCTACTGGCTACTCGGAAGGAACTCCAAGCTATCCCTAGACAACAAGCTCCTTGTCTATAAGACCATGCTCAAGCCAATCTGGACATATGGGATTGAACTGTGGGGATCAGCATGTGACTCCAGCATCAGCATAATACAGAGGGCTCAAAATTACATCCTCAAACAGATATCCAACTCACCATGGTTTATAAGAACCTCGGAAGTACATGACCACCTAAAAATCAGGACAATTAAGGAGGAGATAAGATCATCCTGCGCTAAATACAAGGCAAGACTTGCAAATCACCCGAACCAATTGGCAGTTCAATTGACTATTCCAGAATCCATACGTAGACTGAAAAGGCGTCACATTCTGGAAACGGACTGCACATAGTACTGATTATAGAGACTTTCCCAGAGGGGATTTTACTCTGAAAGCCACACCAATTGCAACTCATCTGCTCATAGTCTATCGACTGATTGCAAGATAAAACTTGGAAAAAAAAAAAAAAAAAAAAACTTTTATTTTTCTGATAGGAAAGCAAAGATTGAAAAACAGTATAAGAGTATCATGGAAAACCATAAAAGCATGATTAGCATCTCTGTTTGTGTACACCTCTGACCAAGAGAGATGCCGTATGGATTGCAAAAAAGTATTCACATTTTCTGGGGTATAATCGCGCCTAAATATATACCACTGCTTTTTAGCTTTTATTTTGTTTTTGACGGTAAGTGTCAGTGTTTGACATGTGTCGTGGTCAGACAGACATAAGGGAAGGACATTTCCTACCGCGTTCGATACATTGCTTATGATTTGGTCTAGACATGAGCTTCCTCGTGTCGGTTCTGTTATGTGCGTCTGATAGTTATAATCCGGAAGCTTGAACCATAACACTTCCCCAATCTATGCGTATCAATTTCGCGTAAAGTACCAAGTGTTACGAATGCACAAATATTTCATCTAAAGTAAGTAATCTAGCAAATTGCCGGTCGCTTTATTTCCGGAGGGTTCCGGCACATTTGCTGGGAGAGTGGCAACATTCGTTCGCGCCCGGTAAATATTGGTTCACTAAATTCACACTAAAGCTACAAGCTCGTAAAAGCCTCGATCGAAACGACTCGCCGACCGACTTTCGCGAATTTCCTTCACAATTTTGATAACGCCTCTATTTTGTTTTATGAGTAGTTGGGTAGCAATGATAGAGGAGGTGTACGTAAATTTTATATTTAATACTGAGTATTCTGTATTCTTCTCCACTATACCATGCAGGATTGTACAGGAGCAGCTGATGTTTTTGATCCTGCACTAATATGGACTCGTGCTGGGTTATTCCGGGTGGGTGTGCCGTGTGTGTGCATTTGAGATTGTTTGTAAACTGTACCCACAACACAGAAGATCTCTTAGTGTAGGACATGCAATGTTATAAAGAATAAATAATATTGTTACAAGTACGTATACAGAGATTATCCAGAAGCCGCATCCTTAACCGTCACGCGGAGGGCTCGTGGCCGGCGGGCGCGGGCGGCGCGGCTAGGGCGGGCGGGCGCTCCACAACGTCCACATTAGTCTTGGGCCATTTCCGACCGGAGTGCTCAGTTTGCGTAGTCCGCACTCCACACTCACTGCCTCTTAAATAAATATCCCACGTTTGTGCAATATAACCGCTAACAACACTTCACACTTTACTTTTACTCGGGAAGACATTTATAGCGCCCGCATAAATCCACTCGATTTATTGTTTCACCTACAAGTACATATTTAAACCCAGTTCCTTTTATGGTTGCTTTGTGAAAATAAATATGCTTTTGTTGTTATGAGTAACTGGGTAGGTATATTTGTTCTTAAAGTATTTTAAAATTAGTACCTACATAATTATTAAGTTGGTATCTACTATCTATCTTGTTTCCAATAGTTTGATAGCAATTTTTTTTTTCAAGTTTATGGAGAAGATTAGGGGTCGGGCAATGTGAAAAATAAGGAAGAAGATTGACTCAGATAACATTCGGGATAGATAGCACCAGGCAGAAGAAGAAAAGATAAGTCAGGAATGATAAACGAGTATTTTGTCGTCCCTATTAAGTATCAACCCTATATATTCTACGCGTATGTGATTTTTAATACCAGCTAGTTACTCAGTCTTTATCACATTATTAAATTAAATTAATAGGTAGTGTAGTGTGCTTACTAGATAAAGAAAGACTCTAAAGCATAAGTGCACACAATAATGCTTTTAATTCTTATATTGTTAAGTGTCAAGTAAAGCAAAGTTGAGCTCGCGTGTACGGCCAGCTAATGGGCCATTAGCTGAGGCGAGCAAACACAGCGATTGTTTTCTGTCGTGCCTTGCCCAGCTGTCTGTTGTGACGTAGCATCGTATTCTTGTAGGAAAGTAGGTAGAATTTCAAATGTATTTTTAAAGATACCGTCTAGTTTCCGGCCAAAAACAGGCCACCACTTACAGTGGTCAGTGGGTGTCATAAAAAGGATTATTTCTATAGAATGTAAGATATTTATTCACCAATAATTGTAGGTTCAATAAAATACAATACATCATTATCCCGTCATATCCGCCACTAAAAGAGGCATACGAATATTCTCCTAATTCTAGAGTCATATTAAAATTATCATTTTATGTCAATGGTTCTCAATCGGGGTGTTGGTCCGCGAGATAAAACCTGGCGGCCCAAAAATCACATTGATTTTCAATTAACAGTTCTCTATTATAAAAAATATAGGTATTAAAATATAATTCAACGTTTATTGTTTCACTACAAGTTTAAACATATTAGATATAACTTAAAGTGGTCGCCCGTGGTCGAAATTTGACCATATTTTTAGCTTTCTGCACTCCTTCTCCATATAAATTTTAACTATGCCAAATCTCACACTCCTCCGTGCGCGCCATATACTTAAAAAGGGGTACAAAGTTTTCGCTTCACGTATTAATATATAGATATCCAATAAAGGTCTCTGCATCAATCAATGAAATCTTTGTGGTCCCTGGTAAAAAAGGTTTGGCACCACTGTTCTAAGTATAGGCAAGTACCTAGTACAGTAGGCACCTAATATAAAACCAAAATGATGAAGGGCAATAAGTAGGTATCGTCGTATACGTATATGGAACGACGAGATAGGTATAATAATATGGTGGACGATTTGAGGCTGATCTACCGAATAAATAAAAAAGAATTAAATTGAACTGAACCGACGAATAGTTATAATCATAGACTTAGGTAGAATATTTTCCCTTCCCTTAGGTACATCTATGGTTATAATATTTGAATTCATTATGCGACGAAACGCAAACATTAGTATTGTTCTCGGCCACAGGCATCCTGTTGTGATTAGAAAGGTTGAACGTGAAATTGCCGTTTCATATGGCAAAAAAGTCTTTAATTGAATTCCGCAGATAATTCCTATTAATCCAAACTTGGTCTGCAATACGCCATTAAATCCAAAGAAAGGCTGTCGGCCGCTGTCGGGCGATGATTTACAAAAGCGAAAACGTCACCTGGACAAAATTTATTAATTGCCCTCTTCCTGGAGATTTTCACAAATGTTAACGTCATAAAATTGTGTCGCCGAATTTGTCTGCTCTCAGCGGGACGTAATTCAATTTATTTATGGCTTACCAAAACATTTACCCTATTATTGTTATGTTGTTATGGCTGTATTAAAATGCCATAAAATTTATGATGCTTGCAGAATTTGTTACAAGAGAAATTCGACTGTGGTTTCAGGAGTTAGAGTTGGTTATTGTTTGCGGGTAGTTCTGCGGGGTAGGATGACAAAGGTTGTTCGTCCCCCTCGATTACAGTGTCGCGAGGAGGCGAGAAGTCGGCGTGACGCAGACTCAGCGATGCCATATTGTCTCACTTGTGTTGGGGGAAGCCACAATGCTAAAGGGGTGAATAGACGCTGCATGGCAAATTGATTGTCATTTGCTGTTGTACAACATTGTAAATGGAATCGAATTTAATTTAACCGAAACGTTTTGGACGTCCCATTTTATTCAAGTCGTTACTAGAAATAGTTTCAAAATTTGTAATGTGTTTTCCTACTTCACAACAGATGGCGCTAGTTACATTTTGTAGCGCGGTCTTTAGCGCCCGCCGTAGACATTGTCTATTTATCTGAGAATACAAAACATAATATTGTGAATTTATAGGTACACACTACACAGTATTGAATAAATATTATTTCAGCATAGGTATTTGTAAACTGTGGTTGAACACATACCTAATTATTCATTGATGTATGTTTATGTTTATTTTTAATTATAGGAAAATTATACCTTTAGTGAATTTATACCGTTATACCGTTAGTCCTTAAACTGACTTGAAATAGAGCCAAGACCTTGATAATAACGTTTGTTATGAAAATAAGCAAAATAGAGGTGTTAATAATGCTCGTTAGAATTCGAATGTAAAAAATCCAATTATATTTGGACTACTGTTCAAACACCAGCGATCTAATAACGAGTTATAATAAAAACAAATATGAGATCATCATTACGCTAGATGCAGGTAAGGCTAGCGCACACCGGTTCCTTTCTGTAACCTATACGTAGACAAGTGTAGGTATAATAATTATAATAATAATTTCTCCACTTCTTTCCCACTAGATCCTCTTACCAAACATAACACTATCAATTTCATAGCTGGTCTAACGCGTCCCAACATTAACCCCTTTCATTTTTCTCCAGTTGATTCGGGGGAGATCAAAAAGATCATCCTTTCCATTAAATCTAAAGCTGTGGGATTTGATGGCATCAGTCGCAGTATGATCACAGCAGTATTAGACCATCTCCTTCCTGCTATCTCCCATATCATTAATGTGTCACTTGACTCGGGGGTTTTTCCGTCCATGTGGCTTAAAGCCTATGTCTTACCCTTGCCCAAAATTGCTAATCCTTCTCTTCCTGGTCATTTCCGTCCTATTTCCATTCTTCCTTTCTTATCTAAAGTGCTAGAGGCCTGTGTTCACAAGCAGTTCTCCCAATTCATCTATCTCAATAACCTTTTAAGTCCTCTTCAGTCGGGGTTTAGACCAGGCCATAGCACTGTCTCTGCCCTTCTTAAAGTGACTGGCGATATTAGGACATGTATGGAGGACACTAAGGTCACTGTACTCGTTTTAATTGACTTCTCCAATGCCTTTAATACCGTCAGCCACGACATCCTTTTGTCCATCCTTTCCCATCTTATGGTCTCTTCTGAAGCACTGGAATGGTTTTCATCTTATCTTCGGGAGCGCCAGCAGTCAGTCCATGTTGAAGAGCGCTCTTCAACTTGGTGCAACCTGGAAACTGGCGTTCCGCAGGGCGGGGTACTATCTCCTCTTCTTTTTTCTGTTTTCATAAATCTTATTACTCAAAAGCTTCAGTGTGCGTATCATCTTTATGCCGATGACCTGCAGTTATACTCTCAGGCTAGGGTAGAGGATTTGTCCGAGGCGGTCAAATCCGTAAACCGCGATCTTGAAGCTATCAAGAACTGGGCTGACGGGTTTGGTGTGGCGGTAAACCCCTCTAAATGCCAAGCCATTATTTTAGGTAGTCACCGTAATATATGCAAAGTGGGCAGTCTTGCTATCCCTTCTGTCATCTTTAATGGTTCAGTCATTCCCATCAGCTCCAGTGTTAAAGATCTCGGCTTACATCTCGACTCTACTCTCAACTGGCAACCTCAAGTTGCACATGTAAGCCAAAAGGTGACAGGTGTCTTGCGGTATCTCTATCGTCTCAAAAAATTTCTTCCGTCTCATACAAAGGCAATGCTTGTGCAGACCTTAATTCTTCCCATAATCGACTATGGTGATGTGTGCTACTTCGACCTGAATGCAGATCTACTCAACAAACTTGACCGCCTTCTCAATAACTGCATTCGATTTGTCTTCAACCTCCGTAAATATGATCATGTTTCTGCGTATCGAACACTTTTAAACTGGCTTCCCATTCGTCAGCGCAGAAACATGAGGGCACTGACCACTCTGTTCTCTATACTCTACTCCCCAAATTCTCCTTCTTACTTATCTTCTCACTTCCAATATGTTTGTTCCAATCACGTCAAATATCTTCGTTCTTCAAACAATCGTCTTCTTCAATGTCCCTCTCATCGCTCTGACTTTATTCATTCTACCTTCTTTGTTCAATCTATTCTACTATGGAATGCACTCCCTCTTGAAATCAGGATGGCTAACAGTAAGCTCTCATTTAAATTTAAAGTGCGTAAATACTTTCGTGACAAGACGGCGGCAGATTCATCTCGACTCTGATTTTTCCGAATTGTATTTTATTATTTATATATGTGTAATTAGTTTATTCAGCATATTGCATATTTATTTATATAATATTATGTTGGTAATGTTTATGTAAGTTTATATAGTTGTTTTTAAGTATAATAGTTATATCTCTCATTTAAGTTTTTTTTTTTTTGGTGCATCTACCTTCATTGTCTCTGCATCACCCTAAGGTTGTCTGGTAGAGAATGCCTACGGCATTAAGACCGCCTTTGTACATTGTACATGAAGCATTTTAAATAAATAAATAAAAAATATAATCTACAATTACTAGAGAATATAAACGCCATCCAACCAACTTGGGGGCTTCCTGCGCACTCTTGTGGCAGGGCAGAAATTGAACTGCCCAGATATTTCCAGTATGAGCTGAACTCGCACTGTATAGGCTTTTCGTACAGTGAAAGATCAGCCTATACTGGAAATACCATTTCTTTGAAACGAGCGTAAAATAAGCACGCCCATGTCCTGCAGTAGACATGTACGGGCTTATGTAATGATGGTAAAAGTTGCAATATGGAATATTTATCTATCATCAATATTGCACCTGATGAGTAGTAACGCCCGACATAAGGATTCTTTAAGTCTTAAATAACTCATATTCTTCCTTTCTTAATCGTAGCTCGTAGCACTGTTCGTAGATGATAGGGTAGCAAGCTGCAGCTATCATTGTGCACCTGCTTCGTTATCATGGTTTTGTCCTGTCCTATAGATATCAATAAAGATAGGTGTAAACTTCCTAGTATTTCGCGTCAGTCCTCGTAGCCATACTTCCTTTGTCGCTCGTAGCAATGTACGTAGACGATGGGTGACGAAGCTATGCTATCCATATTCCCGAGATTTTTCATCCCAGCGCTGTCCTGTCTTTTTTCCAGATATATTTAGGTTTTCTTGTATATCGTGTAAGTCCTAGATGTCATAGAAAGCTTCCTTTCCTAGCTCGTAGCGCTCGTAGCAATGCTCGTAGAAGATGGGCGAGTAATCTTTCGCTCTGCTTCTTCATCTGTGAGTTGTGCCTTCCCGTGTCTAAAAGATGGGTATAACCTTGTACTGTCGCGTAAGTTCTAAGAGTCAAATATAATTTTCCTGCTCGTAGCGTTCGTAGCAAGTTTCGTAGACAGTGAGCTAGCAAGTTGTTGCTAGCTTTTAAAACGGAGCAGTGCAGTGCAGAGTGAGGAGAGGCTGACCTAGTCTTTGCTAGCCAGCAATTGCATATGATTGCAAAGTAACTCATAACCATGCGTTACTTTGCAATCAAATGTCGCTAAGTAATCAAATAAATGCTGCAGTGACTTCCGTGGGCACTCCATATTTCATAAACAATTTCAATTATAATTTAATAAAGACGCCATTTATTAATTGTAGTCGAACATGATAATAATCATACAATCTCATAATCATGAAATCAATCCAAGTTTATCTTGCAGAAATCGCCGAGTGCGATAAGACCGTCTTAAATTTACATCTTTTTTTCTATGTAAAAGAAAAAGAGATATTACAAACCTTACCTCACCTTATATATTTTATCTTTTATTGTCTTTATGGTGGGCAATAAAGTGTATTGTATTGTAGTCTACAGTGAAGTGACCAAACAAATCCACCAGTGCATGCTCCACCTAATAAGGCGAACCCAAATGAGTGCGTCGGCTAAAGCAACGCTAATCAAACAGATTTGGGGCTCATCCATCATGTCAAGTGAAGAAGCTCATTAGCCTGCGAGGCTGTAAACGCGGGGCGGCAACGCGAGCCATCAGGTTAATGCCTGGTTACACCACTATCACTCGTAAACCTTATCTAACTTGTATTAATCTTTGGTATGTTTATGCTCGTTTACCTTTATAGAGACAAATGTAGTAATGTAGTAGTCGTTGTTTCGTTTGAAGCTCCATCAAAACACCGCATGTGTTTTCATATTAATCTTGTTCTCTATTCTCAGGGTCGGAATTTCATTGGGAAAATAACCTATGTTTCCTATTATGTCTACTACGTAGGTTGAAAGGAGAGAAGAGCAAGGTCCTTTTAAAAAAGCTGGCGCCGTAACCAAGAAAAAATAACAATTTCTGTTCGCCAAATAATAGAAATGTCAAGGAAGCTTAGGATCACGTAACCGTTCGATAGCTTTTGTCTGAATATAAGGTTAGTTACAATAAGAGTTACTGAACACCCTTTTACAAACAGACTTTATTTTTTCTTTCATGGATTCATACAAATCAAAATTATTGCTTATTTTAAATTTATTTGGTATGTCATTTTACAGGTGCAACAAAATCAATTATAAAGCTTTCACGTCTGTAATAGAGTTTGTTCAACTGTTTGTTGTTGTGTTTAGAACTATATTTGCGACAGTACTGGACTGTCGCAAATATAATTCTAAACACACAAAATGTTAATATTATACATTAGTAGTTAGGTACTAATTGAGAACCAATTAGATTACCTACTGACAAACGTGGTCGTGGTGCAATAATTGCAAAGGAAAAAGACGATGGAGGATCATAAGTAATTTTAGCCTTGCATCCCTGTCTAACGTTAAATTTTGTTTCTTTCCCTCTGCGCCGCCTCGTCTGCGAGGATGAGTGCGCCCGGCGCATCTGAACAACGAAAATTATCTCCTAATAGCTATTGTTACACCGAAAAGGAATTAAATATTTACATTTTGAATGAAAAGTGACCGAGATTTAATTAATTATTTCCTTATTGATGTTTCCGCTCAATATCAATAAAAGTTAAGGAAAATTAACGTTAATTTTGTCGGTGAATCAGTCACTAAAGGCATATTTATCTGCATTCACGGTAAAGTTAAATAACCAACTAATAATATTGTAAAATTTATACTTCTTAGTAAATTCATTTATAGTTACCCGATAAATGAATTTTGCGGCGTCGTCTGTCTTCAGTGGACGCCGCGCCCGCGCCGCTCACAGCGAGCGTTTACGACGCACTTTAAGTGAAATAAATAAATCGCTGCACTACGAGTACTTGGCGTTGGTACGGCGCTATGTAATTTTTGAGAGAGCCTTGTTCCAGCCGCTTAATGTGCCCGGAGCCCGGAGCGCGGACTAACCAGGGCTTCAAGGTGCTGCTAAATGACGGCGAGTGGACGAGCACTAAGTGGTACTCTTGTACTACTTTGCTGTGCTAGCTGGACTGTAATTAATTATAGAACAAAGAGTTTGCCGAGCGACAGTGTAAGGTATTAGTTGGTTCATGTTAGCCCGTTTTGTATTTATCAATACTCCACCTCACTTATAAGACATGTCATGGCTAACTCATTTTCTAAATTGTACATGCATACCGGAGAAAGTGATGGAAGGAGGGGTGTGGAAATATGGGGGAGATATTTGCGTATAGCCGTGGGACAGTATATTACACACACAAAAACAATTTTTTACAGCTTTGCTCAACATCCGTACCTATGTCATAACCGCCGGGATCCAGCAGAATATCAGCGTCAGGTGTCATAGCCTGGCAATGCTGAGCTGGACATCAATTCGCTACAGCTCGGGACACACATGGAATAGTCAAAGTGTAATGCTCAGTCGGCTCAATTTACCCACATATTTCTTTAGTTTTATTTTTTTTCTTAATTTTTGACTTTGGCCATCATAAGAAAAAATTATTCTCTAAATATGCATCTGTTTTAGCTATGTTTATCATTCTAGTGTCTTGTTTTGTGGAAAATAAATTATTTTTCTGTCTTTCTAGTAGATAATGCCAAAGTTAGAAAAAAAGACTTCCAAAATAAATTAACACATTTGCCATTTAGTTCTTAGACGTCGCTTATTAATTCCACTAATATGTTAAACATCAACTTATGAATTAGGTATTTACAAAGACAGTTTTCCGTGTAATTTTTACGTAATAAAAAGTTGTTAGACTGACCTTGAAATAGTATTCAAGTTTGCATAGGGAAACAATTTGCTTTTGGGTAGGAAAAGATTTTCCCGTATTATTTTTATAAGTAGGCAGGCACCTACATCATACTTCAATATACAAGTATAGGTACCTATGGAAACAGAAAAGCTTCCATAAAACTAGAATTCGAATCGTTGAATTTGAATCGTTATTTAATGTTGTTAAAACATAATAATATGTAAAGACAAACCAGGCCGCGTATATCGATAGTAATTTCACGCGTCGAAGTGTGATTTTTCACGTTTTCTCCCGAGATGCTAACGTGACCCGGAGCGGGCTCCATTTATGATCGGTGCACCGAAATGGCCGACAAATGGCGGCCAAATGAGAGGCTTCGGCCGCCGATGCCGGCCGCTGTTCAATACAACTGGCCGCTTTTTAAAAACGTTACTTCAGTTCTATCGTTTTGAACGAAGTACAATAGAAAGTTTGTTCGAGACAATCCATGTAATCTCGTACTACACAAGCGATGGATAGTTTGCGTCTGAGTTTATGTCGACTTTGTTCGGAGTGAAGGTGGCCTGAGGCACATTTGATTATACGTTGAGAGAGGGCTAATCGCGCTCGACGGGCGAACACCTCGAGATCAAACACGAGGCGCGCCGCCAGATATTTTTGTTTCTATTAAACAACACCCGACGTAATAATGTTTAACAATCGTGCAGCGATAATTTGAACAACAACGACTGTGGAGTCGCACTTAACTGTTTTGGATCTTGTCTGTTTTATAGAATTATAATTTTTGGAGTTATGGTAGTGTATCGATCTTTTAAATTCCATTCTTGTTAGATGATGATAATTATGTTGGACTTGAACGAAAGAACAATCGATTCATAGGAATAGAGCAGTAGTGACCTCTTGACACTGGCCCTGATAAGGTGATAATTTTATTTGGCATCTGAAATAGAATTCCTTAAGACTAAGTTTTCCATATAGATACTACTAATAAATAAACCATTTTGAACAATAAATATCTGTTATTGTTGGAATACCTACTAATCATTTCACACATGTGCCACTCTTAGGTCCGTGTTACAGAACAACGCTCAACGATGATCTCTATTTGAGCAGCGTTTGAGTGACGTATTTGTATGAATTGACAGACTCATAGCACAGGTAGAGATCTCCGCTGAGCGTCGTTCTGTAAATCGGACCTTTATTTAAAATTCAATATCATTAGGTGCAATAGCTACTCCACTCCACTGCCTGTTCCAATTGAACAGATAAGTGGTCATCTCGGAGGATCTGGGATTGTTATTAAATATTTGTGTTGTGGTGCAATTAGCGGCGGCAGCTCACCGGCTAATTTATCCACAGACATCGTAGCGCTAACTCGGAGTTAGTGAGCCTGCCTATAACATAGGATAAGTAGAGCTAACTACTGGGCACTTGATGACAGTCCGGTATACAGGTATACTCGACTGTTTCATGTCAACTATCGAAGTTGTGTATGTGTGTATTGAGCCGTTTTTATTTCTGTTCTGGGTAAGCTACGCTTGTCTTGAGCGTGTTAGCAGGTTTATAGCTAGCCATCCGCCAACGATAAAATTGGTTTAAATGGTGAAAGTGGTTTATTAATTAAATACATATCTATAAATTAAGATTCGTTTTCAAAATGTTTCCTTATTTTCGATATTGAAACTGAGATCTCAGAACCTTTAGTCTCTAAAACAGTAACCAATGCTTGTATAAGAAGCCAGGAATGATTTCATTCGGGTAAAGAACTCAAACGAGTACCTAAATAATATCCTATAAATATCAACATCAGTGTCAGTGTTCAGTGGCTAAACGATTAGCTTTCTGCGCTACGTGCCGCGGGTTCGATCCCCGCACGGAACAAATATTTGTATGATCTACAGATAGTTGTTTCGGGTCTGGTTGTGTCAGTTGTGTGGGCATGTGACATGTATGTTTGTAAACTGTACCCTCGATACAGGAGAAATCCAAGTGAGGGGCAATGTTTTAAAAAAAAAAAGAGAGAAGAAAAAAAGAAATAGAACATATCCATTGTGATATCCATACTTACGTAGATACAATCGCGGCCATAATAACTACCACAATATGCCTTGGACATTGAGCAGCGCCTTAAATACTTGATCGTTTAGGCTGTAAACAATTATGATTGCTCATCGCATAAAAGGAAACGTGCATGAACAAAGCTACCAGCAGCTCGTGGCAGGTCATCATAAAGAGCATATAAATCATTCCGTTTAGTCATCCACCAGCAATTTAGCGCACCGTTCTGTAATCAATAGCTGACAGTCCACCGGTAAATGACAGTTGACAGGTGATGTATGATGTGCGGACATGCGGACATAGCTTAGCAGACCACAGATTATATAGCATTATTCTACCAATAGTCAGTGCATAGGCAAATTGACAGGCACGCGAGTCTGAATTCATTGATCATGTTGAAACTAAACCTATTCTTGGAAATTGATTTTCTGTGTATAATTGAAATTCAATTTCTTTTGTTCTGTAATTAGATGAATTTATTTTATGGTTCTCGGCAAAGAATAGGCAATGATGAGTAAAAGCTTTTCGGACTTGTAAAATGGTTCGGAAACGTATTTGTGATCCAAAACTAATACAATAATGCGATCACAAATCCGTTTTTCATCCTCATGATCTTGCTTTCGACAGGGGATGTTTACGGGTTGATGATGACATGTCATTGCAGGCTTGCACGGGACCTAAAATATCTAAGAATTTGGGAGAGAGTAAAGGAAAACTGTTAAACAATCTGAGGCTTTACGGCTGATAACTCTTTTACAGGTATTTTTAGTATTTTGTATCTTATAAGGAATTCAGAAAATAAATGGTAAAGCGAACTCAAGTTTCTTAAAACATATTAGGTCATTTATTTCTAAGTAAGTTTAACAGGGATCTTGTTATGAAAAGTGCAGGGAAAATGAATGATTCAAATGGTCATAGGTATTCAAAAGACTTGTGTAAAAATTACTAACGTCGATTCGCGAAGTACCACACCTGAAATGGTTGTGTGCTTGCTAATGACCGCTCAACAATCTCTTTAGGCAAACTTCAAAGGGACTGGCAAAGTGCTTGGGAAAACGGTTGAATGAAGAAAGAAGTATACTTTTATTAATCGGACGTCTCCCTAATTTAAAGTCCGCACATCAATATTTCATACGTTTAATTTTTACTTGTTACGGATCCACGCAATGCCTTCGCATTACTTTTTTAAATGACTCAGCGAAGACAGCCAATTGCATAAAACCTTTTCCTCAAAATATACCGAATGTTTATTAAATACCCTTCGCATTAAGCATCATTAAACTGCAAAAAGAATAAAAGAAGCTGAACATTTCGCGTGTATATTAAGTGGTTCCGATCCGACCGATCCATATATCTCTTGCAATCCGTTGCATTGTGTTACATAAATAAAAGCGCTAAACGCCGCCTTATTGTCTATTAAGAATTACTTTTCTGGCGGCGCGGCGCGCACAATGGGCCGGCAGAGCACAAAGCGGCGATGGTTATCGTTCCACGGGTACATTAATACGCAACAGACACGCCCCGATCACGAAATACTAGATCCGTTTGTGTTATGATACGTATTTGTGTCGGTTACTTGCTCTTTATTTTCACGCCGCGTTAATATATCTTTATATGACCTTTGCGGCGCTTGCTGTGTCGACGCTCGAGCGAGTGGTGAACAGGAATCGTTTTCAGTGCGATTTTTTTTACTGTAATCGGTTTTAGTATTAGGTTTATCTTAAATATTATAGGGAGAGGGGGAGTTATCCGGAAAGTCTTAATCTTACCCGGAAAATAATGACCTTTGTGGCAGTGTTATGTTATTGGCTTTTATCACTACGTACTGATTTGATGACTTCAGATAAGAATCAAATCCAATAAGCGCCCGGAATACAATAATAACATGGTAGTGCAGCTCTAGGCAGATACATGGTTGTACGTCGCTGTTTTGTCAATTACTTGTACTTATTACTGACAATCTGAAATTGACCGCATAAGTAATTTCTGTATCGTCCATAATTATCATCTAAGGCGAATAATATACGGAGCGGTGCTGAGCCGTATACCGTGGCGGTGCGCTTTCGATCGGGTTGAAATTGCACCGCGTGGAAACGCATTGCCGTTTGTTAAGACTCGATGGATTACCCTACAGGTACATACAGATACTTACAAGATTAGAAGACTCCCGGTCACGGCCAGGATGCCCCGGACATTACCTAGATACTGTCCCTCGGGAAGGCTCATACCATGCACCCGACACTTTATTTTGTTTATTTTTATCATAAGTCTGGAGATGTGGAAGTGAAAATTTCATGCCAAGAGTCGGCGGCTTTGGAGTTTAGGAGAGCAAACCGCGGTAATGTCACACGATGCCGGTTACGTTTGTTCTTTACGACGATGCAAATTTTAATGTTTTACATTATTCCGTCTATTGCTTCATTAATTTACAAGGAAATAGTTAAATTTTAAATGATTAACAGGTGACTAATGTTTTGGATTTCTCGAAACAATCTAATGGGTGATGGGAAAGGGTAACTCAAACTCAAAATTTTTATTGCTTATAGCCTTATAGCTTTTAGCCTTATAAGAAGTTTCTCAATTTAGTTTTTGAAACTGAGTTTTTATGTTAGTCTGTTAATTTAGTTTGTTACAGCGTTGAAGACAAAACCACCATCCGTATGATATTTATTTCATCAGTATCTATTAATTATTAAAATCCTCATCATAACTTTATAACCCCACCTCCAAACCTCCAAAGATATACAGAAAAAACACAAAAGTTATTAGAATACGCCATAAAACATAGGAGCCATAATCACAAAAACAAATTAGCCGTGGTCTAATTTCGGCCTCCTCTAAACGCGTTCATTCAACCTAAATCACAAAAGGTTTTACTATATAATTGGTGCGTTTTACAACAAAACTCAATGAGCGCGCACGACACAATGTTCCCAGAATTAAGTACAATAAATTTGTAAACGATACCACAAAACTTCTGTGTGTAGAAAAAAGGGAACTTAAAAACGTTCCGCGTCTCAACCATCGCTGACGTGTCATTCATTGCGTGCCTCTTAGATCTCTGTTGGGACTCTCCTCTAAACCAACAAGCGATGGACACTCTAACACTAAAAAGAACCACCGTTAGCGGGACTCATAAATGGTTTCACACACCTGTGCATCGGCCGGCAGTTTATGAGTTTATTGCATTACACCTCTCGGCTTAGGATAGACCCCCGCTGGTTATTGCTCCATGAAAGCCTCATAAACGAACGGTTTATTAGTCAAAAACATAGGTTGCATATTATTAGATACAAATAGTTCAATTATCTTGTTTTACTTATTATAACGTCACACGTCGTAGAATTACGTTTCATTAGATAAGTACCGATTTAGTTACATCAACTCCACCCGACTTAAACCTGTAACACATTTGACTTTTTTCGTCGCTCGGCTTATGTTTACCTACCTGCTTACTCAAAAGGTTTTTTGCTGCTTTATTACCTTTACAAACCGAAAATCCTATTATTTGAATGATTCCCAAAGCAAATAGAAGAAAAAGCGCTTTTCAATGTGGCCACACCGAGGCCGCGCTGACAATGGCAACAATGCGGCCGCGGCTTGAGCCGGCGTAATCTGTTCGTCATTAATAAGGGCTCTTCACACGTTCAGTGTTAACATGACAAATGCAAGCGGCGCTCACAAAGCCGCGTGGGCGCCCCGCTACGCACACCATTATCATTTACACCTTACCACACAGATCGGCGCAGCGCAGCCTTAGAAATTGTTCCCTAAGGATTTAGTGATTGTGCGTTTTGTAAAGTGTTCTAACTTGATGTTCTAGTCTTGAATATACAATTTATTCGTCAGTATGGCCCTACTTTGCTCTATTATGTACATAACGACAGAACACATCTCCGATAGAGTTTAATATTTATAAAATTACACGTTTGTTTTTAAACCGTTCTTTTTCCTTTATGAAGCTATCATTTTCAACAAGTTTTTTAAACCTTATTTTGATAAATGCTTTGACTTTCATAATAAAGTTTTAATCGTATAAGTGGTAGTACGTGAGCGCGACCGTCCAGTGCACACGCGAGTGTCCGCTCGATGTATGTAAAGACAACTCTAGTATGTCGTGTCGAGCCCCCGCCTGTCTGTCCCGGGGCTAACTGCAATTATTGCAAGTAGAAAATTAAATTAACACACACGCACATCGTGTAACTCGGGGGAGAGCAACCGTCCAAGTAAACATGGCCTCCTAATATCATCAATTACTCCCCGTCGTTGTTTCCCGTGCGCCACTGCTGGAGGGGCGAGGAAGGTCCTGTTACGGTGGTTGACTGGTCAGCCATTTTGCTTCGTTCACTAATTGCAGGCCCTTAGTAGTCATTTCATCGCTCACTACGAGGGACGTCTTTGTGCTCATTATAGTACACTGCGGTTTGTATTTTTCGAATTAGCACTTCCATGGCTTCCGTTGTTTTCTGTGCTTCATTGTTATACATAATTATTGGGTGTAATAGAACACATATGGGATGAATACAACTATTGCTCGGTCAATACAGCTTTATGTTGGTGTAAGTCTAAAGTTACTGCATGTTTGTCGGTTAGGGGCTAATTAGAAAATAATTATTGATCATTTCTGGGATATAAATCTTAATTTTTTATACCACTAAGGTGGCAATTTATTATTATTACTGAATTATATTAAACAGAAATCTCAGCCAAAGCCTTAAAAATATCATATTGAATTTAATTTGTTTGTCTATGTAATTGCTAGTCGTAAGTGACTCACTCTCAAAATTGGCATCCGTGGTGTTTATCTCTCGTTGGCTCTTGCTAAAATAATGTAATTATTTTATACCTTAGGATCTAAGGCATCATTGCCATTGCAAACTCGCCAAAGCATGACTAGTTCACATTTGCTAAAACCTTTGCTCGCCATTTGCTAAAACCTTTGCTCGCTTACATAAGAAGATAGGAGAGTTGTTACAAAAAAATCGTATCCGTTTTATTGCAGTCAATAATCCTACAAGAATTTGTATCAACACAAAGGCCTCTACATGTCCATTTGTTCTACTTCGGTTTATAATTCAATTATCAATGGCGGATTGAAATTATTTCAAAATATCAGATAACACAGCATGTCAACACATTACACACTTCGATTTGTAATGAACAAAAAAATCATAAAGTGTTGACTCAAATTGAGCGTGGCAAGTTTATAATTCGGCCGAGAGTCTCGAATATATTTTTTAATCGAGACCATGCTTGATTGGAACCAATCAAATGATGTAATTTACAACCAGTGTTTATAGGCATCGGATCCTGTCCAGTGTCCGAGGAGTGTTTTACGCCGACCTTGACCCCGTGTGGGATGCTGGGCGCGGGGAACTTTAATCCTTCGTGACGAATCGCCGGTTAGTCACACTGTATACTGATTGGATACCTAATGAAAAGCACATCGAATGGAATGCAGTGAATAGACCACTGGGTATTGGGGTTGAAGTAGTTTACCCAGGAATGTGAGCTACATATCTAAGAAAGCTACGCTTAATCCTTTTTAATTGCTTTTCATTTCTCACTTTCTCGTAGAGTTCGCATAGAAACCTAATTCGAAAATAGAAACAACCAATACGAAATTAACTCTAACAATCATGCAGACCATTATTTGGCTCCAGCCTCGATTGATTCCCGGAGTACCTACCTATATACACTATGTTAGTCATGGTTACCTACTTTTGAAAAGAGTTCTAAATTTCCATCTGTTGCGTTCAAAAAACCCTGACAAATAACAAAAAAGCACATCAAACAGTAATCACTCAGTTTTAAAATGTTCGTTTACTTCATATTTTATTGATTTAAAACCATGATTCAAGTTACACCACGTATTATGTCGGCTCCGATTCAACAACCACCGAGCTTTTAATTTCCAAGTAAATTGCACTAATTCCGTATTCCGCAACAAAGTACCAAGCTACTCGTAATCATATAGGAATGCATATATCAAGCGCTCATTATGTGCGGTCATTACTTTGTGCTACTTGCCGTATTACTCCAATTAGAGCCAAACATTCGCCTATCATCAATTATCGTGCTATTAACCTTGATAAGCTTTGCAAGTTTTATAAATCAATCACCAATAACTTAGTTGTAGGACAGAGAGTAAGTTACATTCCGACACCTTGAGAATATTAATTAATGTGATATCAATCTATGGTGAATGTGTTCCCGGATGTAGAGTCGCTATCAAAATAAAAATTAGACTGTTCGATACTTATGACACTTACGAGCTGCGTCCGTCTGTTTCGATGTGGTTTTATTGCTCAGTTTACGCCGGATTAACCCAAAACAAGGTAATATAAAATAACGATCATATTTAAATAGTACGATTCAAGGTGAATCTATTATCTATTCATAATACATCAGATAATGGTACAATCGGCAACTCATTTGTCATGTTGTCATCAACCGTGGTATGTCAGCCGATTAGACACCACGGCGTTTACATTACAGACGAAACAAACAATGTGTATATAAATAATGATAAAAAAGCTGAAGGTTGTTGATTAACCCGATAATATCGCGAGATTGCGGGCGGCGAGATTGTTTTATACTTAATCAGCTGTTGCGGTGTCAGGAAAGCCATAAAGCGGCGAATTGGCCGAGATGCGGGCGAAATGTGATAGAATTAATTTTCAAATTGCAGGTTCGCCGCTCTCAAAGCCGAGCCTGTTTTTTATTATTATTTGAGCTCGACCGTACTCTGTTATTTGGGCATCAATTTGAGGCGTATTGCACCTGCTAACCTCTTTAAATATTTATTATTGTGCGGACACACCGTCCTCGAATTTGTGTGGATAATTTGAAAACTATTTTCTTTCGGTGTTGGGTAACATCAGACAAAGTTTTCCAATTTACATAATAAGTTTTAGTAAATTGGTTTTTTTGTAAATTGATGTTGATGTAAATTGTTGTAGAGAAACATTATTACACACACGTAGGTAATAGTTAAATTGATGTCCTTTAGCAAAGTCACAATAATGTAAATTTGCTAAAAGGCATCACCCTCCCATCCCGTCTTACACCCCCACAAACACTAACTAGTATTATAACGTATAAGTTATATCTATAAATATCAATTGGCATAATAATATCATTAGTGTGGCTTACATTGTGCCCGCCCATACGTTTTGTATCGTTTTGGCTGTTCCCTACATCCGGTCGCGTTTTGTACAACTTTGGGGGAGCGCGCAACGCGAATAAGGGGCAGATCACATGGAAATGGAACTGTAATTGATGTTTTATTTTAAATACATCTGTCAATCATATTCCTTAAATGATTATGACCCAATCAGGTATTAGAAATACGACGAATATAAAATATATTTGTTTCATTTTATAAACCAAATGGTTTTATACATGTTATCAGTTATTCTTGAAAGTTTGAGAGCCGATGTTTAAAGCTTAGGAAAATAAATGAATCACTCAAAAAGTCAATTAACTTAATTTAAACGAAGTGATTCGATGCCAGAATTCTTTACAAATTTTATTAAAACGTGATATTTTAACATGCATGTAATATTTACAACAATACTTTGGGTCTAACGAATCGTTGATTGCAGAGGACTCGGGACGCGGGTGGCGCGCGCACGCGAACCAAACGATCGCATTTCGATTACCGACGATTGACCAAAATCAACCGGAACAGAGCGGTGGATATCCACCGATAGTTCCGATCAAGCACGCGTTCTCGATTACCAACCAAATCGATTCGAGCGGCACACACCAAGAGCCGTACACACACCATTACCGACACCCGTGCCGTGCACATTCCACTATTAAATAGAACGTTTTTGTTTAAATCCGAGACGAATCGAAGATTTGAATACTGTTGTTATTCCTCGGCTCGTCTTATTTACGGTTTTTATTGTTCTCTATCATGCGACGGGAGTGCCGAATGTGTTTATTGATTCACGGTACGTCTTCCGAGTTTTCTGAATTTCACACTATGATTTACAATTTTGATGGAGGTTTTCTTAATTGCCTATCAACATACTATGAGATTAATCCGTGTCTAATAACGACAATAATGTAACATTGTGTTTCTAGAGAGATAGTCGGGTGTATTATTCTGTTTCCGTAGGTATACATAGAATCCGATACAAATCGTTATTATTATTTTGCAGATAATATCTTTTATATCCGTAGCTTAAAAGTGTAACATAGGGCATTAATAACAAAACATTGCACACACTATTATACCCTTGCAGTACTGCTGACAAACATTGTACGATTTTGTTATGCTCAAATCGCTTTTTCCAAAATGCGATTCTTGCTTCACGGTGCGTTACAAAATCATAAAGTAAAATGAAATAATGTTTGTTGTGACAGCGCTTCCCGCATGACAAAATGGGCCCATTTATTTCAGATAACAATGTAGTAAATATAAGTTTAATGACCGTGGCACACAGTAGAAATTACACTTGAAGATACATGTTCTGCCTGCGTTAGCTTGTCTTATAGTTCTGAATGTTCGTATCAAAGATGAGAAAAGAAATTACTTAAATTTGAAACAAGATTTTTTGGCCTAATTTATAGGTACTACTGTAAAAGCGTATGCGGTCGCAGCATACAAGTACAATAGTTACATCACTAACATCCATAATATAGAAATATTATAATATAAAATACACTCTATAATACATGTAACCGTAACAGAGAAAGATAGTGGAAATGAGCTACCAAAAAAAAAATGGACTTGCTACGACGTAGCACCGAACCAAATTTTTTATACTTTTTTTTTCTAAACTTTCTCTTTTATTATTGCCCGTATTGGTTCCTATTTCTTAAATCTATAACTTTATTGTGATAACAATATAAGGTTTTCTGTAAAATAACTCTCAAGTACAAACATCAAAGCCAAATACCTATAACAAAACCGCAAGACGCTACCCGCATGGCGGTGCTCGCCGTCGAGAAATTTGTCACGCTGTGAAATACTGAGCACAGAACGGAACGGAATTGAATTTATTTTGCCCCGATGCGGTATAACGATCTAATAAATCGAGAGGATGCGGCCGTAAGTCAGGGTTCACCACAGAGACCGTAACTCACGCGCGCAATGTGCCGCGAAATCTATAGAGCTGACAATACGACCGTACGGAAAAACTGCCACCCTGTATTATTTGTAGCCGCTCGTTCAAGTCTTTTATGGAGCTGTCAAGTCTATGTAATCGAACTGAATTTAAAGTGAACAGGACCTCAGATTGTTTTCGATATAAATTTATATTATTCTGCTTCAATAAATATTTTATCTGACGTAAAGTCGGGCTTAAAGTACTTAATAGAAACAGTAGTCTTAATCTATAGGACAATAATTAAACATAACAGCACATAAGTACTGGGGTATTTTGACGTGGGCCAGTGTAAATTTCAGATAGATTACAAGCTGTCAATACTGAGAGGCGTTCGTACCACGAATCGAATAAACTTAATGGAAACACGGCGTGCAATCAAACGGCAAGAACAAGCATAAATTTATTAACGATGCTGAAATATCACCACATAAATCGCTATCTCGCCTGTCAGTTTATCGACAATTATTCTTAATTGGATTATGAAAGCGGTGTGCACTGTTATCGTGGGCGTATAGTGCGAACGACGAGCGGTTACAGCGAGTATCATACGTTGAAAATCGTAAATAGTATAAATTTTCACCAACTGGCTTTATGTGGACGGAGCACGAGCTTTCTTGTATTTAAAAGAAGAGGGTCTAAAAGAATTAGAATTAGATCTAAAATTCTTGTGCATTTTTCTGTATTTGCATTTTTCTTGCAATGTCACTTTTTTTTTTTTTTTTTTAAATCTTTGCCCCTCACTGGCATTTCTCCTGTATCGAGGGTACAGTTTACATACATACATGTCACATGCACACACAACCAGACCCGAAACAACTATCTGTAGATCATACAAATATTTGTTCCGTGCGGGGATCGAACCCGCGGCACGTAGCGCAGAAAGCTAATCGCTTAGCCACTGCGCCAACCGTGTCGTCATTAACTATAAGCATCTAATATACCATTAAGGGCTCATGCACACTCGATACTTTTAGTAGCAGAATCGCGTTTTCGCAATCGAAATTCACTTTTTGTAAGCAAAAGGCAGCCAACGAACGCGAAAACCCGCGATTCTGCTGCTAAAAGTATCGAGTGTGAACGAACGCTAAAATATAAGTATTCCCATACAGTAGGATACACAGAGAAAAATATTGTGATACAAACCTACCAGAACGCTTCGTAAGTTGCATCAACTAAACATTAGGACTCCACAATGAGTACCTATTCTATTTATAAATACATCCTTTGCGTTAACTTTACAAAACAATTATTATTAATTACAACAACAAAGTTAAGTTTACTAAATGCTTCTTGTTGTCACATACTCGTATACACGAGAGTTTTTGAAATTATCTACAATAAGATTTTTTTCTCGGTGTAAGAATACAATACAATACAATAAACTTCATTGTATACCAGAAATACAAAAGATACAATATTTATAAATATAAATATGTACAATGGTCGGGCTTATCGCTAAAAGCGATGTCTTCCAGACAACCTTCGGATGGACATGACTCGGAAGAAATAGAAAGGCAGTTTGCGGTGTACCATACATATTATTATAAACAGATAAATAACAACAACACAACAACAACAACAAACAACAATTTTACAGCGTAAAATTAGAACCTTCTTATCCTACTGTAATCGAATAGTTAGGTGCTTTTTGTTAATGCTTTGCTTTGACGAAATACTTTTGGATAGATAATACATTTCGTATATTTTATCGTTCTATATTGGCTGATTACCGTACCTTGTTTTTACAGATTGTGACAAAGTTTGGGAAATCTCAAGATCATCTTCGTTTTATGCTGTCGCTGCTCGCTCGTGTCATGTGCAGGTTATCTGAGCGGGCGAGGCGCCTCGCTGATCTCGCGGAGACACGGCAGGCGCATCCCATTGGTGGAGGAGAAAGGGGCGGCCCTCCGCGCACGCCGCGACCGCCTCGTAGACACTCTCTAAACTTCTACAACATTATAAGAAGCTACAGTACACTCACTGCTGTAATCCCCGGAAAATCTTACCAAAGCTAATAATCATTAACAAAACATTACACAACTACACTGAAAAAACGTAACGGTTATAAATATACAAGTTATTGCTACTGACAACCGTACTTGGTTCAGATGGAGCCTGCAAAGTCGTTTTTTCCGTGCAACTAGAGGTTGTGGTTATATGATTGTGTTATATTATAGAGGACGTTACATTTCGAAAAAAATAATGTTTTGTATTTAGATTTTAGACAGAAAAAGAAATGTGTGCTGGGACACATTAGAAGTGAAACTTCAACGGACAATAATATCGTCTACCCCCTCCACGCGGCCGTAACGCGTTTTCGTGACAGAAAAATCCTAATATCTAATATCCCCGTCTAATAGAAATTTCACAGTTTCAGAAATTCTATCGGTAATGGGTAAGTGTAGTTACCATAGTCCAGTGGCGAAGGGTGATAGTTTTAAGAGGGGAAGCTGTCCCAAAAATGCCCCTAAAAATTGCTGCAAGACAAAAATCCATGCTGTCTCTTGTAATCTATATAAATAGTCACGTCTGGAAGAGCTCGACCTAACTGAATAACAAGCCATATTACGTTGGTCTATGCACTAACCAATGGCTAAAGGGAAGCCGATGGGAATCGAGTTGTATGGACTCTTCGCCACTGCCATAGTCATCCCTGAGAGTCACTACGACGTAAGTAAGACGTATACAAATTCAAATAATTTATTTTCATATTAGACTTTAATTAGTGCTTTTAGATCGTCATTTTTTTATCGATTGCAGCACATCAAGACTTGTGCTGTCAAGGGCATAGCCTTGATTGTTTCATGTTTTTGCTTGGGGATAAGAAACGGCCAACTAAACTCTCCAGTTACTGGTTACAGTTCCCCATAAACTGGGTACAGTCCCAAATATACCTACTCATATATGCCCAAACATATATGGCATCATATCATCATATATGGCATTCCTAAAATATACCACACTTGTCGTTGCGCATATCTACAGTAGAACTTCTGACCAATCCATTCCGTGTACCTTCACACCGCTTATCCTACTTAGTTGCTAATCGTAATTCAATTACATTCCCACTCATTTTACGAGCTGCTTAACGACCTCACCATCGTCACTGTAAACATTGGCGCACATTGATCTGCCAGTACTGTGAACTATCGTGAGAAGAATGTAGTATACCATTAAATGTAATTTAACTGCTAATTAAAGATTAACTTTATTGAAAACTAACGGAAATCTTTAATTAATACATTGCAATAACTTACACTAATATCGGTATTATTACAAATGAGGAACGTTTGTCAGTTTTTTCTTGTAGGGAAAGATTATTAAAATGAGAAACGGAAAAATAAAAAAATAATATTCACGGCGTGATTTGTCATACCACACACTTTTATGGTTACAGTTGAATATCAACAGCTATAATCATCTGCCTAGCCTTTTCACAACTATGTTGGGGTCGGCTCCCAGTCTAACCGTGTGCGGCTGAATACCTACCTGTATTTAACGCGAAGCGACTGCCATCTGACCTCCGTCCCCCAATCACTGGGAGATATCAGTATAAGTAGGTAAAGACTTGACCGATTGTCAGACTTTTTGGACTTAAAACTGCCTGTAACGACTGCCATAGGTATTCGTATGACAACGGGACCGACTGTTTAACGTGCTTTTCGAGGTAAGCAGGGGTCTCGGTATGTGACGAACGGTCACCCATCCTAGGAACCACTGATTAACCGATCTGCGCGGTAGTCATTTAGCAACGAGCCCCTCTGATCAACTTTAATCATAGAAATAAACCCCCGTTACTAATAATACTATTACGTTTATTTGTAAGTTAAATATTTTACTGGTCAGATTAAGCGAGCGGCTTATAAAGATAATAATGACTGGCTTTTTTGTTCTGTTTCTATCTCTATTGTTTTACATTCGCGGCCTTCGACCATCTTGATGTCTTAATAAGCAATCTTTTGTATCTGTTTGTAAATGGTGTAAAAAACAAATTGCCTCTTTATCATCAACAATAAATTTTAACCAGGAAGACAGTTTTATGCTTGTAATTGTTTGTACTTAGTATTACTTACTTTGAATAATCATTGCATGGATTTGATAAAAGATTAGGTGTCCTAACAAAAAAAAATCAAACAAGTACAAAGACGCAATGGGTATAATTAATGGAAAATGTAAGATAATCTGAATTACTCGCACCAAATTGACATAAGTTTGTTCGCATAAAACAAAGTAGGTTTATGTGTAATGTTTGATTGCAATGACGAATATATCCTCAAAAGTAAAATATTAAGTAGTGTACCTATCTTTCTCTCGGGCCATATACTTCCCAACAAAATATCTATCTATCTCCCACGTTTACCCTTTTTACGCAACTTTTGCCGGTCCACTGTCGCCTCGCGATCTTTACGATGTTGTCCGACCATCACATCGTGTTGGGCCTCTCTTTGCCACCACACAGATATCTAAATTAATATTATATCTTAAGATAAATTAATATAATATAAATTAATCTCTACCTTTAAAAAATCAACAATAAATTTTTATTTTGAGTTTGATGTAGATGACATACATTAAGTTGTTTCTTTTCTCTGTTGAGTATAAAACTTGCTCCTCATTTCTCTGGAATATTTTTAATCGGCTCTATCAGTCCAAAATTAACACGAACAATTTTCTTTACTAGCTTTTCCAATTAAACCCAGACTCCTCACTCAAAACATACAAACAAACACTATACATATAAAAATTCACATACAAATCATGCATTAATCCAAAACAAAAAGGCAATTCACCCACAACCTCCTTGCCACTTACCAAGTAACGCGGAAAACAAAGACTTATTTATGAAATTCTTCAGAGGATCGTACACAATTAATAGCGGCGTAATAAAACTCAGTCAAAGCCCGCCGGCAGGGACATAACATTAACGGACTAATGGGTTATGATTATGATATTTACAGCTACACGCGGCCGGCTTAAGCCCCGGTCCCACCAAGCGTTTACAGCCGACGCGATAATCTATAGTTCAAACTTTTGTTCCGAACTTCGCGATCGATTAACAGTTGATTGAATTTTATGTTAGCTTTTCTTTTTGGACATTAATTGTCCGTCTGGGAGCGATAGCATGGGAACGCAAACGCATCTACTGCAGCCTAAATATAATAAATTTAATTAAAAATAATAATAAATTTAATTAAATAAATTAAATAAAAGTTCAAATTTTATCAATCCTACTCATACCCCGATTTTTGGTAAATAAAAATAATTTCATGATTTCGAAAATTTTAATAGATACCATAAATAAAAAGACTTGACATTATTTCTGCAATCCCTTGAGAAACTTTTACTAGTTTTAGAATATAACGTATTCAGACTACGTTTTTTTTTAGAATCAGATTTATTAATACCTCTCACGTGCTTGTCGAAATAATGTGAACAGTACGAAACCGAGTAATTCCTATGAAAAGCCGAAAATAGTGTTGTGGAACGAGACCGCACCTTATGCAAATGAGGCGGCAGAGGCCAAAGCGTTGCCTAAATATTAGTTTAATATTTGGGAGATTGTATCATGGCCGCACTGGAGCAGCGTTGCAACTCGTTTTGTTGGATGTAACGCTTAGAATATTAGACTGCCTACCAAATTATATTTTTTATACATTGCATTAAATTTTATTTGTTTATGTATTTCTTGATAAGATAAGATTCTTTATTTGTGGAAATGTGAGTTTACATTAATTTAGCATATACTTATAAAACGAGCAGTCATGTTTGGCCTTCGTGGCGTAGGTACCAATATTATCTACATGTCAATTAAAAATAATTTATCTCATAAAGAGATTAATAAAAAAATCAAATAGCAAGAATAAATCAATAAAAGTAGGTATTCAAACCTCAATTAAATTTATCATTTAGAAATTCTGTTACATCGTAGTAGGTATGCTTACTATATTAAAAACTGTTTCAAATTCTTTTTGAATTTTCGCCCGTTGTTCCGAAATGATGCTAACAATTTTTTTTAAATTATTGGTTCAAATGGAGTTTATGGATATTATATTACTCATTATAAATAATTCTGTTGTCTGAAATTTTCTGATATGTAGGTACGTTAAAAACATAGGTATTATTTATACAAATACCTACACCCAGTCAGCCAAACTAGTCCTGAACATAATATGTAAATAAATACCTCATACTTAATTAGCATCGCGAACTAAACTAATTTTTACACAAATAAACTCGAAAACAATTTCAATTTCCAAGTTACAACACTTGGACATCGTAATGAATAAATTATGTAAATAGTATGAGGCGGGTTCTCGCTTTCTTGTAAATGATTTGGCGTTTTGCGTCTAATGGCCGACCGACCGACCGGCCAGATCCACGTACCCGAATCTACATATTAGTGCCACAAATTATTTAATTGCTATTTATAACGTCGCCGTGTTTACACGCGAACTTGAACGCATGCATCAAACTCTGACTAGATGAATCAGCAGTATGGATAGGACCTCGAATAATACTGACCCACAAAAACGTTATTGTTGGATGTAATTGAATTGTGTGATCCTTAGGAAGAATTGGTAATTTAGAAGATTAAAATAAATATCTACAAGTTCAACATTAAACATAAGTAAATCTACCTAATTGCAGTACGTAATTGCTACACCTAAAGTGTTACAGAATAAATTTAATTAAAAGATAATAATCATCACGATTTTGTAAACATTTGGATGCCTTAGTTCTAAAAGTCACTAACTCCATTTTCTTCGTTTTGAGATATGATCATATAATTATAGTGCAAAATTACAATATTTAAAAGAAATGGCTGTATAAATAAATTTGGAATTTATTTATACAGCCATTTCTTTTTTCATTTGAAAAAAGGAATACACCTATCGATATCGACAGAGAAAAGAAAAGAATTATTTTGAACTGGCTAACTCAAAATCATCTCATTCAGAGAACTCCCATAAGAACTCCCTTAGTTATTGGTAGTTTATTATGTCTATGCTCAAAATAGATAAAAATGGACTAAGTGACTTTTAGAACTAAGGCATCCGTTTTATATTTTAATCTGTAAGCACCATTAACAAAACATTATACCGATAGCATTTTACATTAATCCACTTTTTCCACATCTGTCTCCCCGTGATTTTCGCCAAACAGGCTACGCGTAATGTTTCCATAATTTTGATGACGGAGTGATTGGTTATGGTCTCAAAACCGAAACCATTAACTTCGCATTCCGGCGGACGTCGCGAGAAAAAGAAAACGCCGCGGCCTGAGGTGCAAACAGGGCGGGCCGGTACTTTACTGCGCCACCTCGTTCCAAAAGTAGTGACAAATGGTGGCGGCATCTTTCATCTCCTTGCTTTTTTAATATCACCACGCTTAAATATCGACCCTAATGATCAGATATAAGGCAGCAAACCCCCCAACAAACTTCAGTGATTAACGAAATGATAACGCAATAATGAAATTCGGAAATAATCGCAAATAGCTTTGGAGTGCCTCGAGGGCGGGCCGCTCTACCTGAATTGAAAAGGGCATTGAAGTATTGCAAATAAATTAAATGTATTTTTCTTCACAGAAGCGTTTCATTAATTTATAAGTTATTTAAATGCGTACACGCGGCGCGTCGTCGCACAAGCGTTTCGACGTGGAAACGACTGTCATATAATGATAAATTCATAGCATTTCCAGTTATTACACAAGGACCCCGCGCAAGGTATGGTTAACGTGCTCATGCATCATGCATGCCGCGGATATTTACGAAATTCACATTCTACTATAATGTGTGCAATCCGGTGGCTATTGTCTAAGGTCGATTATTGAAATGGCGACGCATTAAATTGATTGTGCATCGTATACGATAATAGTCCCTAATACGAGATAATTACAGAGAGGAAGCTCGCTAGCTCACAGTAGTCGATGAAGATATAATTCTTCGTTGAATTAATGAGGGCGTCGTGCGTGATACATCAGTTTGTCGTGCAGTGTTCGTACATACGGCATAGACGTCGGTGTGCGCTCGGCATGCTCGGTAATCACTCGGTATAACATAAGTGGCGCGATTTGATAGCTCCAAGCATTCACAATTTGTTGCATCGCATGCGATGTGATTCCGCTAATTGAATACACATTGTATCATTTATTACTCGGTAGCACGTACCGCTTATTTTCCCTTTGAGTACTTAATAAAAGACAAGCTGGCTGACTTAGATAGTTTCTGTATTATTAACGGCGATTACTGACAGGCAGTTATTTGAAATGTTTAAAGCTCCTAGTTTAAAAGAATAATAAATAGAACATCAGACACACAGACTTTCAAAACTTGTAAAAAAAAATCGCTATAACCGATGCGCAATGTATAAGTGTACTGTATTGATGAACATTGAACACAGGCTAATTAAATTCACCCGTTCCCCTCTGTTTGCTAAGGTTGTGTACTTTAGCAGCTACAGCTAAATAGCTATTATCTACATATAAGGTCCTCCGTGTTTATTCTTGTACAACGTTCGGCACATAAATTACTAGTTTGCAATTAAACTTGTGACACGTAACACGATATTTTTCAACATTGAAGATATATTACTTAACTGCACAGTAGGTACCTACGTGTAGGTAACTCAAAATAAATAATTGTGCCTAGCATGCACATAACTTATGGATCTAAGGTTGGTAATAAAATTAATACAATAAAATAAATACACTGTTTACTTGTACAGTTACTAATTAGACGAAAATATACCTTTTTGTGTTCTACTTAGATATTCACACGGCTACTGATCCGAATACGTAATTAAGAGAAAGTCATTAAAGTATAGTAGGGCCAATATCTCATCTGTAACACTGATTGATATATTGACTCTTTGATGAGTTTTGAATATCAATATTCAATATGTCAATTAGAATCTTTAAATCTATAAAAGTAGGTAATAGTTAATCAAAATGACGCATATATCAATGATAAATTGAACAATCATCAGTTCTGTGCCATTTGCTTTGACCCCTAGTGGTGCGATCACAACAATTTAGCTTCATCAAAGATCCGATTTGATACTAACTTTTCTGATCGCTAGCCGTTAGTAGGTGTTTACGATGCCTATCTACTGCTCAGTCACAGCAACAATTTATAAGGTTTTAAAATGGCATCTCATCGTGCATAAGTAATGACAGGTTGCTTATCGTCGGCCGCGAGCATTACAACAACAACTCGTTTCCTTGGTTGACTCTTAATTGCAGCTTACAACGGATAATAAGCAGCAATAGTCTTGTATCTTCAAACGAGCTGCTCGGAAAATAATCAATGTTTAACAGCCATTTAGCCACTTGTCACGCTGATCAAGCGGGAAAACAGATTTTCTATGCACAACAAAATGTCAGTGTAAAAAGGCACAGAGCATTCATTAAAGTGTCACACATTCTCATAAAATTTATTCTCATATCCACGCCACGAGTGTATAACCAGCCCTGGATGTTCTTGAGTTACCTCCATTAGTTATTAAGGGGGCAGTTTGCAGAGAATCGCGCAATCTCGCCAGTAATTGCCGCTTTAGCGGCGACGTCGAAATTTTAATTAGTTGGCGAAAATAAGCGACTGGAAAGCGGCGAGCTCATCCATCAAGGGATCAGTTGCAGGACGAGTAACTTGTTTATACAGGTCATGTTCTAGTATGGGAACAATTATACCGTATCGGAGATCGATTTTAATTTAGCTTGTGATGCTTTTATCAGCAATAAAAGGTTAAGATTTTAACCATTTTACATTAACAAGTAATGTTCTATTAATTTTTTCGCACAAATAAAAAGATTACTTCGATTATTGTGTATTTTAATCAAGCATCCTTTCATACTGCGACTACGTGCGTTATGTGTAGCAAGGTCCTATTCCCCGGTACATCTTAGTGCCGCTACGAACGTAGCCGCGCGCACCTTTCTTTTTTTTTTTTTCTTTTTCTTCACCTAGATGCGTCGTAGCACTGATATATTTATGCTGCGACAACCTGTGCAGCCATGCGTATCAGTGTCTAGAAACGCGCGTAGCCGCGCACCATACCACTTGCATTCGTACGCGGCTACGCGCGTTTCTAGGCACTGTTACGAGATGCATGACCGAAATTGCTACGTGGCCAACTGTGACAGTATAATAAGAACAGATTATAATTAAATATTAAACGAGCTACGATTTTTAAAGTTATTGTACCTAATTAGGTTGTTTCTTGGCACTTAAAAACTCAAAAATATATGAGGTCAAAAAATAGAACGCTCTATGAACGTCTGTACTCTTTAGCCGTAGGCACTTTTAAACCGTGTACCTGTACAAAGTGCCTGCATCACCAACGTTGTCTTACCGGAAAAGTGTGAGAATAAATCACACACATTTTTAAAGAAATAAATAATTAACATTGAACTCACGTGTGAAGTACTCGTACATTGAAGTGAAATGATAACCGGTTCGTAAGCTAATAAGTTCACCGTATCTTTGACAACGTACTATGAATGTATCGCGCGTATTTTCTACGCAAGAAATACAGGTTCCACTAGTTGAAAGATAATCAAATACAGTCCATTCTGGCTGGAACAGTTCGGCACCTTATATGGGCACCTTCTCGATCAGACATTAAAATAGTAATTGCTAACTAGCTCCACGTTATATGACAGATTTCAACTGTATTACTGCATGTAAAATTAAGGCGCTTGTAGACGATATGTCATCATTTTACAATTTAAAATTAGTATTTGTACATCAATTAATTCAGTATGTTAGTGTATTTGCAGCGCCACAAAATCTGCATTTTATAGTACTAAATACACATATTTATATACATGTAGTAATAGCACCATCTTAGTGCAATAGGTGAATACTAGAATAGTAATAGGAATACCCTACAGATTTTTGTTCCTTTTGGTCTTCAGCAACGGGAAATATATTATGTAAGAACCTTTATTTATATTTATTTTAACGGGTCTTTGTTTCAGCGTATTTATGATTCTACTATACCATTGTTCCGTTTGCCTGTGAAGTTCAATTTAGATCCTGTATTGTTTAACTATTCTACATCCCTTTTTACATTCAAGATCTTCTCTACTTACCACTTTTGCCATTTTTTCCTGGCATTTGACATAGACACAAGAAATGAGGGCTGAATAAACTTGAATCTCAATACTGAACAATTTATAATCGAATACGTTAAAACACATCCAATTATAAATTGATCTTTACTCCTAGTATAATAACGGGATGATTGAATGTTGATTTTTACTCTCTATGTACTAAACGGGGAGGTTAAGGACCTTATGCACAATCTCGAACACGAGCCTTCTAATGAATAGGTATGTGTTATTTTACTTGAAATGTTGTCATGAGAAACCTCCTTTTGAAACGTGTGCCTTGTAACTATGTAAATTATTGATAGATATTAATAAAACCATAATCAGAGAACGATTCTAAAATCTAAATCACTTCTTATTTTAGGTATTTCATTTGAGTAGGATGAGATGTAAATTATAAATACGAATTGATTTATTCTACTTATTTCTTATTTTTTCAGAAAATGTGAAATGCAATAGCTGTTGTTATTATTATTATCATCCACAAAATGGAATAAAACACTATGATTGATGTCAAATTATACATAAATCAATAAAATTATATATACTCGTCAAAACAAAATAAGGGCCACTTGCAAATTTCGACATTATGGGTGATTTAATGACCATTAATTATATCCATGTGGTAAATTGTACAGCGTTGTATTATCTTAAGTGTTTGCGAACATTTTAACAGCATTCCGCTTGAAAAACCGTTAAAATGGGTAGATTTTATCAATTTTTTTGAAACCAATTAATTTTACCCTGTTTTTAACGTAAACTTTAGGCTCATTTAACATTTGTATTGTACTGAGAACAGTTAAGTGTGTCGAGTTAGTGCCTACATCAGCATTTTAAGAACGTAATTCCACAGGTTCGACTTCAAATAGACTTGACTACAACGACCAGGACCATAACACTCATCCAAGAAGGCTATTCGTAGCGATCTGTAGTTTTACAGCCGAGATTTTCGCAGCGAGCGATTCAGAATGCCTGGAATTGCTTTTATGAGATCCAAAATTTTGTCAGAAGTCAGGAATTAGGCAGAGCCAGAGGAACCACCGCTCAGGAAGACCGCTACATAGACTTACATGCACGCAGAGAGGGCACCGTCACTTCCCGCTCTTTGCAAACCCGCTTGTGCCTGACCACAGGTACGTGACTTAGTCACCAAACAATTAGAAACCAGTTTTATGAAGACCAGCAATTGTCCAGGAGTCAAGTGGTGTGAATTCCATAGACCAGTATTCATCATGCAAATCAATAAAAATCCGCAAGGCAACAATTGGACTGTAGCGTAAGTGACTGAAGTACATTGCTTTTTACAGATGAGAGCAAAGTAAAAGTTTTTAGTGTTGACCGTTGCATAAGGGTGTGGAGATGAAAAGGGAGCAATTTGCAGAAGCCTGCATCCACAACAGTGATCGATTTGGGGGGCCCAATGTTATGGTGTGGGGAGGCATAAGCCAAACTGGAAGAACTGAGCCTATAATTCAGAACTAGGGTACAGTAACAACTTAACGATACATCCAGGAGGTCATAAGACTCTATGTGGTGCCATTTGCATAGCAAGTGGGTGTAGGTTTCAAGCTGTTGCACGGCAATGCACGCGCTTATACTGTTAGAGCCACCAGAGAGACACTAGAAGAGGCTTGTATACAAGTGTTGCCGAGGCCAGCGAACAGTTCGGGCTTGAACAGAATTGAACACATGTGGGATCTGTTGAAAAGAAGAGTATGAGACACAGATTGATCACTGGACAATGAAAGACAGCTCTTAAACGTCCTAAAATCGACCTAGGAACAAATCTCTCAAGAAACAATGCGCCATCTGATAGAAAATGCCCTCTAGGCTTCAAGAATATGTTCAGAAAAGAGGAGGGTACACCAGATATTGATTCAAAAAGGAAGAAGAATAAACGCCCTGGAATTTCATTTATAATTGCATTTTTAGTCCAAGTGTACTTTTTGCTGAAATTGCACATTTTCTCGAAAATGTTGTAAAATTGTTTTTCTTTCCTGTGGATTGTGTAAAATTTAGGCCCATTTCATTAAAAACAAATCATTGCAATGAATTTTACAACTTAGAAACCTAGGAACCTCATAATTTGCTCAGAAGATCAAAAATATAAGGTGGCCCTTATTTTGTTTTGACGAGTATATAATAATTTATGAACTTAAAAAATCTTTTATCTTCCTCTGTGTTAGAATCACCTGTATCAGCAGTGGTACCACGCTTATTCAATCGACATTATTTGAGGTAATTTATGTTAACTTATGAGAGTGTTGCCAATCATTTTGAGCCATTTATGTACCTACTATTTAGCAAAAATAAACTTGTATTTCCTTATTAAACAAAATAATTTAATATCAACTCATATTTAACCATAACCACCTTATCATATTTTTATTTACGTTCTCTTAAAAATGTCCTATTCCAGAAAAACATCTGTTTGTATGTTTTTTTTATACCTTTTTTCATCTCAGGAAAACAACTACTTTTTACAACTTTTAGAATAGGCAGTTATTTTATACAACTATATACATACATACATGAACTTTTCGGAAATTTTGTTCATAAGCAATCATTACACTAGCTAGTCAATAAAGTTACTATATTCTATATAATAATTAATTACATAAGTAACGAAATTTGCAACGTTTCAGTAATTAAAAAAATATATAAACCTTTGTACAATGATCAGCTACTTTTGTCTCTGACTGTACCTACTGAATTTAACATACCTACCTATATTTGATGGCTCGAATGGTGCAGTAGCCTTTTTGCGGGTCGCAAGTAACATATATTTGTATGGTCTATGTTTGTGCACATGATTTTTGTTTATAGCTGCAATATTATATATACTATTTTTTATATTATAATCTATGAAAAGAAAAACAAAACGAACAAATTAAGAAATTAAATTCCATATATGAAAAAAAAAATGAGTATTATATTATTAATTTTATCTATTTTTAAAATAATACCGACGCGACGGTGACGTTGATAAAATTGCCACTTACACACATTCATGAATACGGGTGCAGTTAGCTCTAAACAAGCAACTATTGGAAAGGTGTAATTTCTCCCGTGGTATCTATGCATATCTAATAAGATTTGCACCGTTTTATCTATACTCTACACACGTTATACGCAAGATATAGAGTAAAAAGTACAAAATTAAATTAGAGCTATATTTACCAGCGAAATGGAGAAATTTTAGTTATAAAAATATCTACGCCCTGTTTTTTTATTATTAGAGCCTTTCAAAGATTTTGATTTTGGAGATATTTCCTAAACAATATTTTTGTTACGATAAGTATTAATGATAACAAAAAAATACAATGGTATTAGATACGGCCATTACATTAAGTTCATAAAATATATCTATGAACTAGCGAAGCGGTTTTGTCAGGCCAACGGAAATAATAGCTCGATCTACCAAAATACTGAAATTACGCTAAATATCAATTATTTTCTGAACCAACCAATATAGCTGACATACATGGGGATGTAATCTGTGCACATCCGGGTCTCTATAACCCTGCTTGTTTGATCCATTCTCCGTAAATCAACCTGTATATTTATTTTTATTTTTCAAAATAGTATGTATCCGCATTATGTAGGTATAAATAAGAGGTATGCCATTTAGCGCACCAATTTGATGCGCACCTATGCGAACCGCACCAGGAGTATTCTACATTATACTCTGATACCTGATAATATATGTACTCTATGATTCCTTTTTATCGATTTAACTTATTAGTTAGTACCCCTCTCCATACACAAGGTGTAATAGAAAATAAATATTTTTAATTTTTATTTGATGCGCTCCACGCGGCTTCTCTATGTGGAATACTACTGGTGCGGTTCAAATGGGTGCGCATCAAATTGGTACGCTAAACGGCATGCCTCATAAATAAGTAGCAAAACAGAAGTCAGATGTCTACACCGCTATGAACGCTTACCCAGATTGATGAATATGATGAAAAGACATAAAACCACTCATTAATGCACAGTATTCACGTGGTTAACGACCTTAAAAAACGTGATATAAACAAAAATTGTCGACGCAGGTATCAACATCTTTAATTGGATGGTACAAAATCTAATCAAATTTTATTGGCAGGCAACACCAGCTAATCAAGAATAAACATAATTTCGTAATCGCATCAATGTAACATGTTTTATTCATTAATTTAATTGTTTTAATGACATACGTAATACTAATTGAACTTGCGAAGTTAAAATAGCCAGGGTCATAAAAACAAATTGATTGATAATTTAATTTGATTAAAATTATATAGGTATCTTAATCCTTCAACGTTTCGATATTGAAATATTGACATTTAATTCAGGTGCATTATTAATTTTTATGTTAATGTGCATTATTAAGAGTTAAGTTTAATGTTATGTAGTTTATATGTCGTAAACAGTGAATAGAGGCAAAAATATTTTTTATTTTCTATAAAGAGGTCATCCACAGTATGACTAACGAGGCCAAGTAGGTAAATTAAATCAGAAAGTTCGAAAAATATGCTCTGTTAATTTTCAATTGAAAGGAAGCATGCTTGTGAAAGATACCTAATATTATAAACACATTCATAAAGTTCATTAATAAATTAAGTTTTCCTTTTTTTATAAATTTTACACCTAGGTATTCATGAGCGTATATAAAATCGAATATACAAACAGGAAAACCACAGTAACCACAATAATAGAGAGCCAAAGGAAATCTGGTGATCAAAACTTTAATACAAACTTAGATTTCCTTTCTTTCCTTCCCTAAATAAATAACAAATGTATTGTAGGTATTCAAGATCTTCCGTTAGAAAGTATACTGGCATAGACACAGTTTATAATTTTTACATTACGGAACTGCCTCAACTTCCTTTCGTAGTCCAGTGCTTAATATCTTCTTCTGCTAGGCAACTATATAATAGAGCCAGCACTAGCCCTATTGCACTACATATTTTTACCGGCCAGGATTTTAAAGTTGTCTCACCAGCTGTCGGTGGTCACAGAGAGCCTCGTTGGTCTGTGTCAGGGTATACCACGTGCGGGTGAAGTTAACTTTGGGGAATCCGAGTAACCTACCCTGAAAGTCAATTTCATCCCCCATTTCATTCTAACGAATACATTCGTGAAATGTAGCCTATCTTCTATAGTCACATAGCATGATGAGAAGCTGTCTGCAATCAATTAAACTATCAAGTCAGTGTTGTGTTCTTGAAGATTGAATTCCATTAAATTAATGTGTTGTATAAGGTAGGCCTGTGAGCGAGTTTGATGACTAACGCTGCCGCTTTATTGATTGCCAGCAAGACGGCTTTGTGAACAACAAAGTGTTTGAAGCGCACTTTCGATTCATCAATCTCATCAAAACAATGGAATTAAATAATTACACTAGCGCAACAAATCGTGACCGCGTGCCGCCAATAAAAACTTGACTACAGTGCGATTATCCGATTACACACATAACACTCTAATAACAAGGTGGTGTCTGAAATAGGACCATTTAACAATATTGTCTCTGACCAATCGTGGCGTGCGGCGCAGTGAGTGCCAGCGTCACGCACCGCACAGCGCACTCCGCACACCATGTCACTGCGCACATTTGCCGCATGTTATTGCCGCCTCGCACGACTTAACCATCATATTTTGTACGAGCGTAAAGAAGGCGCTCGTTTATCGAGAGAGCCACGAACAAAAGCGCTTACGCCTCGTCTTAATTAATATGATTAATGAGCCGAGGCCGCGGCGCGTTTTTGAACTCGCGTTACTGTTGTAATCGAGAAATAAATTAATTTTATTAGTAGTCCTTCCTAATAGAATACGAACATCGAGGGCCGAATCGCTCCCAAACGACTCCGACCAGACCGTGTTTTCCCGGTTCGTTACGTTTCTTTAATTTAAAAATTGGGCGTTAAAACTCACCGATTATAATTTAAATTTACGGCATTATGCATAATATAAAGGCATATAAAAAGGAAATTGTGACGCGTTATAATGGGGCATCACTAACAAGACACATATCTGAAATTCTGAACACACCGCTGCACCGTAATGACTTTAACTATAATTTCATTTAATCAAAATTATTCTATCTAACTACTACTTACCCACCATCAGTTTAGTTTAATTAATATTAACATATTTCATTGCTCGCTTCAGAATCAAAGCACTAAATTATTACAGCATATACAAGTATCTTATGTAGATAATATGTAAGTAGGTACACATTAGTGGTAAAATAATTTGAAACTATTAGAGGTATTCGCAGTAAAACAAATAGTATTCGCGCAGACGTGTTACCCTTTAAAAACACATAGGTATCTATTTATTTTCCCATGTTTCTAAGCTAACGTCGACAGGCTAGTAGACTATAGATTTTGGACCTTGCGTGGTGGTGCGAGGATGCAAATCAGCAATGCACGCTAGGCAGTCGCGTTCGCGCCTCGGGCCGAGATCGTGGCGGAGATAATTAGAGGCCGCGGCTCTGTGGGAGCCATAAAAACGGCAAATTGACCGGCGGGATAACCAGAAAGGCACAATGTGTTAGATAATAATTTCCAAATTACAGGTTATGTTGGTTCGCGAGCGAGACTCGACCGGCTCTTTTTTCTCGGACGCCGACTGAGGTGCTAAGGGCAGGCTAATTATTATTTGGGTATCAGAGCGAGGATTTTAGTGCAGCTGCTACCTGTATAAATATTTATTATTAAAAAAGATCAAACGCCAATTTCGATGGAATCCAATTTTTATCAGCCAATTAAGTAATGTTGCTAACAAATAACTCATCATACATTTATAATCATAAGTTCATACGTACAACAAGGAATATACACTGAGCAGATTTTTAAATTAAATACATGTATAATCTTATGCAAATAACGATGTTTATAATATTATTTTTGTATGTCATTTATATACTTATCATTGCCAGTTTTGGAGCACATCAGTATTTGCATACATTAAGATTTCTCTGATTAAACATTACGACACGTGTATCTACCGAACTACTTGAAAATAACAATAAGCTTAGAATAGAAGATACTTCAAAATACACATCAATAATATCAGAATCTTAATTGAAATGTGCCTGACATCCATAGTAATTCGCTTATACAATTTAGAAACCACATCGCTAAAGTATTTAAATTATTCAAATATAATTATAATCGTAATACTCACTACTGTACTCTAAATGTAATCTATTTTGCATGTATCATATATTAATTATTAGTCAAGATTATAAGTTTAATCGTATTGCCAATTGCATTTCATGCTGTTTACACATACCTTTGGAGCCACAGTCTACTATGTTATAGTGTTAAGAAGTTTATATTATACAATGCTGTCACTGTTTTGTGTACCAATAAATAAATACTGATAAGATCGTTGGTAACATCAAAATCGAATCAGCAGTTAGAACTTACAAGCAATTAAATATACAGGCAAGGAGATGCTTCATTCCAACTTAAGGAGATGGTCCCCCAATTCCGTAGCCTGAGACAATCAATGGTAGGACAGGTGAGCGGGGCGCCGGAGATGGAGCGCCGCCATTGGCCCGCGCCCGGGGACTCCGCCCCACGCCTCCTCTCAGGAACTACTCCTAGATTAATGTTTTGTTAAAGGGAACATTATCTCCTAAGATGTGATGAAATATGGGAGCTGCAGCATCCGGCACGCTAATGCGGATAATTCCCGTCTTAAATCCATCCTTGTTTATATTTAACGATTGTACTGAAACATAATGGTTTTTGAAGTGTTCTTTACCTAGAATGTTAAAAATATTCTAAGTTAATTAGTTGAAGAAAAAAAAAATACTTTTCACACACTTTATATTTTGATTTTTTACATGTATAAAATAATATTTTCTCCCTTCACATCTCCTGATTTCGTCAGTGGTATTTTAAATTAGAGAGAATTATGAGTTCATAACTAATTTACCTAGAAAAATATTGGAAAGACTGTTAATAAAACCTAAATAAGTCCTCTACTATTGTAAGTTTATGAACCTAACCCAAAGGGGCTCTCATTACCAGGGTAATTTGTGACAGATAATTACTATTTTGAGAAAGTAACTCATTGTACAGTGATAATTTCAAATTATAGGCCGGAAGTCGCAATGAATTTAATGTATAGACATGATTATTTCAGTCATAGAATTAATAAGTACTTCTGGTACTTACGTCTTTGATTTCAGTTCAGTGCTTTAATCATAAACCTATTATACTACTGGTAAAGTAAGTTTATTATGGAAAACATTATTTTTCCAAGATTTTTCCTTATTGTTTTTAAGTACACCAAAAGACACAAAAATATAACCAGTATTCATTTGAATGAATTAAGAAAAATCCAAGAAGTCGTTTTCAAAAATGAAAAACTTTATCCGAGGGAATAAATTTGAAATTTTGACAGCTTTCCTAAAGTTTGACAAGCATCAAATTTATTCGTTGGATAAAATATGATCTGGCTATTAAAGAATCCGTAAACATCAGTCATTATCAGATAAAAATGGCTACCTATCCGCTTAAAAATGCTCGTTTGGTGCACCCAGGTCAGTCAGCCTTAATACCCAATGATTGCTGACTGGCTAATCTGTCCATTACGGCGTGAGCGATTCCCATGCATCGATGTCTCCATATGACACCTGGCGCATATTGGCCAGAAGAAAAAGACCAATTGGACACCTCGGCTTGTTTTTGTTTGTGTTCCCTTGTATATTTTGTATCCGTCTTATTTCTTATAGCTTGCAGGATTACCAACATGAAGTAGCAGGGGGCTGGCCATGTCTGTCCGATGGAGCAGACGAATCCATGAGTGGAGACCGCGAATCCACAAACTTAGTGCGGAACGCCCCCCGTCAGATAGACCGACGACTTAAAGAAGGTAGCTGGGTTAGGCTGGATGCAGAAGGGGGAGAACCCGGTGTTATGGCGCAATTTAAGCCTATGTCCAGCAGTGGACTGCGATAAGCTGACTTAATTATAATTATCTATTGTGATCATAGAACTACTGGAAGAAATTTCTTTAGAAATAAGTAGGTAGATCCATTGTGCTCATAAGTCTGTAACATTTTTATTACCATGTTTCCTTGTGTGTACATAAATAAATAAAATAATAAATAAATAAATAAATTGCCACCTCTATTTGTAGCTTCATTTGTGCAGGTCAACGGCAATAGGTATATATTATTTTTATGTAATGGCCATATATGTTTTTTTTATTACCTATGTTGTCCCATTGCAATTAAACGGTCTCCCTGGAGAGTTCCCTAAATCTATATTTGGAAGTTTTTAAAGGATATCACATCCGTTTTCTATACACAGGAATTTTTACTTTAAAATAAAAAAGATCTTGCTCTGTTTTAAATTAAAATATAATTCTGAGTTTCCAATAACTTGCGCAGAGAAATTTACTTTGGAACAAAGCAGCAGAAACACTTCTTCGCTGTTTCGTTTCTAAACTATAAAGGAACACTTAATTTTGCAATAAGACCAATTCAAATGTGTAAGTAAATAATCCTTCATACAAGCATTTGATACTTTGCTAAACTTTGGGGACAATTCTGTTATGAGCTCAATGAGATTTTTATTAGAATAACTAATTGGAGACAAAAGTGTATTTTCTCCCACTAGTTCGGAAACTGTTTCATTATTAAAAAAACAATACATAAATCGGCTGTTTTCAGTACGCAACAAAATCCAACGAAATTAAACGCCAGCAATTTCCAACACGATAATAATAGAAATTGCTGGACAGTTTTTCTTGCCGCCCTTGCAACATTAGGAAAATTGGGTTGAAAAAGGATTTTTTTAGGAAAAATGTAATTATTATTTAACATAGGTGGATAGGGTGAATAAGCAATCGCTTATACGCTGGTACTACTTCAGGTGGCATAAATAATGACAGTTCAATGCTTCGTGATTTCTGGCTAATCAATATTAGCCAGAAATCACGAAGCACTGAACTGTTATCTGTCATATTCCCGTTCATCTTTAAAATCATTGTTGCCAATAACACACGACCATTATGCAAATCTTCCCACTTATTACTGATCATATCATCTCAATTCCACGTCGTAGCGGGAATTGTTCGTGTCCCTATTATCAGGCAGAGATTCCAAACAGTTACGTCACGTAAACCCCAGTTCTAAGATTGTTTATCCACCAATTTCTCGAGATGGGACCCAATACAATTGTGTTTGTCAATGATAAATGGTCGCGCGCGGTGCTTTTCATCTCCTATGGTCAAAGGCGCCGCCAGCGACAGACGACAAATAAATTTAAATTCTAATTCTTGCAGCATAAGGTAGATTCCTGGTTGAACATAAATAATTACAACACAGGACTAAATGATACGGTACTAATCAAGGCCAGGAATAAACGCGGATAATGCGGTTTAATATCGTTTGAAAGGAACCTTTCGGCGGGTAGTCGCATTCAGCTATAATGAGTTTATTCAGAGTTTTAATCGAATGAATCGTGGTAAGCAAATAGTGGTTCAAAAGTATCAAGGTGAGGTCGGCGCGGGCGCAGCGGCAATCCACTAGTTGCCTTTTCAATTTATACAGAAATGATAGACGAAAGTCGTACCGCGTGGATACCAAATTAAAATAATATTCGAAATTTTGGAGCCCTTTTATGTTATTTAATGCTAGTTTCAGTGTAAGATAGTGTGATATAATGATGATTCGATGCGTTTATGGAAAGTAAAGTTTAATTTAAGTTTTTATAATGATTAGAGACGTTTAGTTTGAATTTAATTTGTCAACTTTAGCTGAAGAAAATCCATGTTTTAAGAAGTGAATGTTTTCAGAGTATGTTGTCATGATGATACTTACTTATTGAATAAAATTTTATTATTTTATTCTATTTATCTATGTAACAATAAAATGCCTTACTCTAATACATATTAAAGTAGATACTTGTAACATTATTTTTAAATTAAGACCAGAAATAAAAGAACAAAACATAATAATAGAAGAATATATTGGAGATACTGCAGTAACTAAATTCATCCTAATTTACTTACTGTAGTATCTCCAATATATTCTCGGTGAAAATAACATAGTCTCTTTCAACTTTAACCATATTTCTGCACTGCCTCCCCAGATTGCAATCTCATGATTATCATAGATTGACATAACGCGTAGGTAATAGGTTGTAGTAAGTAACTTGGGTCCTGTGACGCGACGTAGATTTCGGAAGACGTAGGTACTTATATTAATTTCCGTATCCGACCTGATAGAACTGAAATTTGAATTGTTCGTCTATTCGAATTTCGGATACCCAAATATCGGACTGAAGAAACAATGGACAGGCAATAAGAATTATTGCAGTTCTGACTTTGATCCACTTAGCTGAGTAATAGTAGGTTTTTATTTGAAGAGGTAGGGTACTTAGCCCCTTTGTCACTGCGACCTGCAAAGATCTATTGTGACGTAATAGTAGGTAGGTCTATGCTCTGATCACGTATAATTATAATGACGTCTAAAATTAAAGTATGTTACTATTTTAGTCCAGTTCAGGTCCATTCCCATATGAAAATGCCGCTGGTATCTATATCTACTCATCTATAGGTAAGTATCTATTGTCCCAGTGCTGGGCAACACGAAATGACTGACCGGAGAAAGTTACACAAACAGGGAGAGCCTGAAATAGATTTATAAGAAACATAATACATAATACAATAACATATTAATTTTTTTTTTTTTTTTTTTTTTTTTAAAACATTGCCCCTCACTAGAATTTCTCCTGTATCGAGGGTACAGTTTACAAACATACATGTCACATGCACACACAACCAGACCCGAAACAATTATTTGTAGATCATACAAATATTTGTTCCGTGCGGGGATCGAACCCGCGGCACGTAGCGCAGAAAGCTAATTGCTTAGCCACTGCGCCAACCGTGTCGTCAAATTTCTAAATTATACCAATGATGCCATTTTATTTTCGTTCCTATTTCCAAAATTAAATTGTCTAGTCACGATTTCTAAATATGTTTTCAAAATTACAAAGGTAAAATTAAAATTTGGTTTATAAAATATTTGGCATTGTGTTAGAATGTGTGTGTGTTTTAATATAATCACAGACAGTACCTATTAGAGCTCTAGCTAAAACGGGTATGTGCTTTTGTTATACTTTCTATTTATTTCATACAACACGCGCGTAATAAATAGAAATCCAAGTTTTCTATAGCAGCCTTCAAAACATTTTATGTTTTTACATTCCATATTGCCACAATATTGCGTTCACAATTTTAATCTATTTGAAATGCACGTACAAATACAACTTAAATGTTAGACCGAATATTCGAATGCATTTAACCTAATGACAATACACATTAGGTTAGTACGAAAGTTAATGTGTTGAGAATCAAACTATATGGGTAGGTTTTATGTTAGAATGGCTGGAGGTGTGTCGATGAAAACGCTTTGATTCGGCACGCCCGCCGCGGCGACATCCGTGACATTGCCGCAAAGAGCACACAACGCGTTAGATAAAAGATTAACGAGGGACCACCTCGTGTGAGCGACGCTCGTTTGTTTTCAATAAACTTTCACCGCGCACGCTTTAACTCGACTGTTATATTTTATTACTCTATGCGATGTGAACGTAGGTATGGCTGAATATGCAACAACCTTAAGGCCTTGTTTTCAGTTAATTATAATTATATTATGGGACCAACATAACTGTTGCAATGAATCACACACACGCTCGATATAGAGCACTTTCGGAGGACCGACAACATAACTATCGATTAGAGCAAAATAAGCCGTTTAAACATTAATTTTTCTATGGGTAATCGGTGGATTTCATTTTAAACATCTGTTTTTTCGGTATGGCCCTTAGAGGCTTACAGCTAAATGGCTCTTACACAGACCGAACGATCTATGAGGCTAATTAACGCTAAAGTGACGACGATAACCGTCGTTGTTATTTCTATTTGAAATAAATCTGATCTATTCTATTTTAAATGGGTTCTGTACATATTGAGATTTGAGACCCGTCAGTACTAAGGAAAACACGAGGAATTTCAAACAAACATTGAGAATCGTTACCAGGGAGGCAATTCTCGTTTCCTTCGAGATCATGTCGAAATCGAGTTTGTACTTCGAGCGCTTTTTCGACTATAAAATCTCGCAAATCGCAATTTTTTATATTTGACGAATTGGCATACCGCTACTTAATAAAACGGCTGTGAGCATGCTGTAGTCATGTTCACGGCTCCCGTTATTAAGTTATACGTTTATTATCCTATATCAATTCATCAAATGTCAACCGATATTCGACTCGATATGCAAGATATTCTTACATAATGAATTATTAATGTACTTAAGTGATGTCCCGAAACCTGGGACAATTTTTGTCCCACAAAAAATGTTGTCGTAAGGAAGTCTCCACTTTTTGTCTCTGTGCCTCGAAGTTTAGGTGAATTACCCCACCTACTCCGATCACTGCTGATCACAGAATGAACCGCATTTTAATAAATTTATTAAGGCCTATTTTTTACCTGTGAATCGCAAATAAATGATTTTATTTGATTTCATAATATTATAAGGATTGCCATTTATGTAACATGAAATAGCTATTTATTTTTGTTACAATCCTGAATTTATTAACGAACGTGTATTAATTATGTTTTCATAACACTGAACATGTTTCATGCAATAAAGCAAAAGTTACCCAGATTTTTTTTATTTTCCCATTATTATACTAGATATTTCTAAAAGCATTTAAAATATACAATTAGGTATAACTATCGTGAAGCTATCGAATAAAAATTGAAATAATAGTTGTATGAATAATCTGCACGCAGGATGAACTTATGGGTGCTACAGTAATGCGATCCTTGTTGCCAACTTTTGCCCTTACAATGATCCTACAGTAAGTTTCATTATTTTAAGATCAAAAGTTTTGTCCCGCATGAACTTTTTCCAGTACCGTTATGAAAATGTAAGGAAATCTCGACCAAGAAAGAAGTGACCATGGCGATGCGGTAGTTCAGAGAAACAATAAATATTAACACCACCACTATTCCCTGGAAACATTAACTTGCCAAGCTTTTGTTTATAGGATATTATTACATTGACGATTCTTACAGCTTTCATAAGTATCCATTTTAAAATTGATGTCTATTGTTGAAACCCGAAGAGACAATGAACAATTAATGAAATAACGGACACGACGTGACCACGAAAACTGATAAAATTATTATTGATATGCAAATGTGGAGTTGAAGTAAAATTTATAGTGGCGAGCTTGTGCCATGACAATGGCGGGCGGGCCGGCGCGCGCGCACTGCGCACAATGCGGGTGCCGCTCCTTGCGGCTTTACTGCCGCCAATTACTGTTTATCGCTATTTTTACATCGCAGGCCGTGTATTTAGTAAACATTGTCCTGACTATTGTTTGTATCACCATATTCTTAGTAATTGCCGGTAGCTGAAAGTAACTCGACACTTCTCAAGACAAACAATGAATGTTGTACCCCGCGATCTTCCATTCTCCTCTATACCTCTGTTGCTCTACCATACCTCTAATTATTTGTTATAACAAACTGCCTAGAACAAACGGTCCGACAAGAATCAACATGATAAGTTTTACTAAATTACAGTTGTCAGTAAAGTACCGTACCTAAACTGTCTTTTTAAATCGAAGGTAATATAAAACCGAGTTAACCCCTGTAATTAGCGCTCATCCCGCGCCGCCGCGCCGCCGCCAAATGGTCTGCCAGCAATCAATTAAAACAATATTTGAAATAGTGCTCCCAAAAAAATTAAAAGGAAGTTCTCAGGCTATAAACATTGGGTATTATGTGAGCTGGGGCTGTTGTGTCGCCCACTCGCACGTAGCGGCGTCCCGTTCGTGTTGCGCCGGCGCGTCTACGCGTACCATATTACCAAGGAGGATGCGCGCCACGATGAATTATGAGCCAGCCGCGTTACCGCCAAAGCCTTGTTTGAGAGAACCAAAGTAATTAACTTCGACTTAGTTAACATTATGAGTTTGAAATTATCTTCAAGTTCTCCAAAAGTTTAATGCTCAGTCGTAGCCCGTAGCATTCAGCTACGCCGTAGCAGTTGCAAACAAAACGAAGATAACAAAACAGTTTTATTGATTTGGGATTGGTTTATTGTATCTGTTGAATCTTTTGTATGTACTGAACCAGTTAATGTTCAATACTCTTTATGAAAAGTTGATACGGACAGATAAGTCATGTATGATTATATCGTATGGTCCAAATTATTTATTATTTAAGTGGACTTACATTAATGGATTTTGAACGGATGTATCTAGATGGTTTTGTTAAAAGTTGTACATCGGATTCTAAGTAGAGTCAAGTGGATATTTATATTTACTTAGTTTGCGACATTTGAGCTGTGCGCACCTTTTCATAAAAAGTTAATCCAGAATATTCAGGTTGAGTAATGTGATTATATTATTTTACCATGTGTTACAACAAGTTCCAAAAGAAACAAAAACGGTAGTGTATTGTGTATACGTGTATGAGTCGCCTGTAACTTGGGCTCGTGTCTGTGAGAGTCAGTGGAGCCGCTAATCGAGTTTGTCGGCCGATGTTATCTCTAAACCACACGTTAATAGTACCAACGCCTCTGCCGGCGCTGACCCGCGTTTGAACCACGCTTACTCATGTACTACCAATATTATATGATTATACACAAAAGGGTGCTGTTTTTTCGAATTTAATATTATAAGTGTAGAATTAACTAGAATATAGCCCGTTATAAGGATAAGAAACACAGTCATAATAGTTTTGTCATATTTGTGTTACAAAAGTCAAATTGACAAGGGATTTTTTCCATACTAGCGTTTTAAAGAACTATTTAGGGCCATATTCACCTACAATATAACAGATGTTTAAAATTAAATCGGCCGGTTACCCATACAAAAATTCATATTTAAACAGCAGATTTTGCTCTAATCGTCTGCTTATCGGTAAACTTGGGCCTAAAAGTCCCTTAGCTCTCCCGCATATTGGTGAATTAGAGCATTAGCCTCTTAAAATCGGGCCTATTGCTTGAAAAAACGTTAACGTGATTGAAGGATGTTTCAGACTGGGTGTAGTGGAGAACGTTGTCAAGGAAAGCTGACTCCACCAAAATTTGATATTAACGGTCAGGAAGAAATAACGATAAAAATCATATCTTCTTTCTAATTAGACGAATCTGTCCAATTATTTATTTTATCAATTAATAAACCGTGTTTATTTTATCAATTTATTTCGAGATATTATCTATACTATATCGTTGACAAAACATAGTTCACATGAGTAATGAGTGTTAGTGTTTATTTCTAGAATATTGTGTATAATAAACACTCATTCAATACACAGACAATAAATTCATTTTAAATCATGAACACAGGGTGTTTAATTTAAAGAACACCACCCATTATTATTTTTTATCGTTCCTAAATTGGGTTAACGTGTCAGAATTATATCAAATCGCCTCCACTATTGTAGCCGGAAGCAATGCTTTATTATTATGGCACAAAAGAATCCATTTGTTTTGAATATAATAGCTATTGTTCTAAAACGCTCCAAAATATTATCACGACTAGTTGATTTATTAAGGTATCTAAGCTGCAGTACTTAGAAGCTTTATTACAAAACTTGTAAACAATTATCAAATGTTTTCATAGAAAGAACATAATACAGGGCTATTTGTAATTCACAGGCAATGCTTTAACGGGTGAAAGTATTCATCAATATGAACAAATTTTACTAAGGGACCAACCGTGAAATCACAGATAAAACCTTTTCATATAAAAGATCAACCTTGCTCGATCAAAATGTATGAAAAGTTTTTTTTATTTCAGGGTTGGTCCCATAGTAAAAGTTGTTCATATTGATGAGTACATCACCCATTAAGCATTGCCGGAGAATTACAAATAACCCTGTATAAGAGGTACTTATCATATTAATTTTGTGCAGGTTCGTCATAGGAATGTTTCTTCATGCGCAAGAAATATTTTACAGTGTACCTTCAAGGCATTGTGAACCACGCATATCAGTGAACGACGCTGTAATAGGAAGTTAACTAACATTGACAATGAAGTCATAAAATAGTTCATACATTTTAATAAACGAGCTCATTCATAAAAATCTTAAAAATAAAAATCTTATCTTTATCATATTGCTAAACGTATATGTAATCTTACAAGCAAACATTAAAATATAATATGAACTAGTTGAATAATGAATAGGAGCTTAGACGCTTAGAGCGATCTTAAACGAGTAGACGGCACGCCAATACACTCACAGAATCGCGCCCCATTATACAACTCAATTCGTCCAATATTTTCTCTCTCCGAAACGTATTTTTCTTGAAATATTTAAATTTCGATTGTTTCCATTCTTTTAGCGTCCCTGTTATTGTTGGGGTGAAAAGAAAATGGATAGATGATGTTGCTGCTTATTATTCATTGTTCAGGCAGAGGGGCGGCGCGAGGGCTGAGAGCTTTTCTTGGCTCCGTGATTTAGCTCATTTTTTAAGTAACAAAACAAGTAACCGACCCTGTTCGAATAATGTACTTTGAAAAAAAAAAGAATGGTAAAAGTGACATTGGTTTATAGAATTCTATTAGCTACCAACAATACCTTAATACTTTATTCAGTGATATTACTAAGATCCAGTAAGCCGATTCGATTCTCACCAACTCGAAAGGTTTTCGATAGTGTTTAACCCATTGTTTAACTCTTTCGATACAAAAGCTTCGGTATTCAATCATATCAAAAGCTTTAATGAAGCTCGCCATATTTTAATCCAAACATTCAATTCAAATCCTATTGAATCGATTGGCCACGCTCATAATCAAAAGTCCGTGATGCAACAAAAAACTAATTGACAACAATCAACACTGTTGCAACAAAAAACAATATTTTCTATCATTGTCATTAATAATAGTTAGAAAAAAGTCATTCACACCTTGGTGTGCGCTAACATGACAAATGCGGGTGTCGGCGGCGCGGCACAAAGCGGCGAGGTGCGTTCGCGCCGCGGGGCGCCGCCCGACTCTAAATATTAATTATCTACAACACTACGAACACCTTTTAGGAGATTATCGCACTTTTGTGTAGCGTAATGTAACAATCTGTAGATCTAGATATCGTTCGGCCAGCGCTGTTGTTGTGACCGCAGCGTATCCGGCTCTAGGTGTTTTAAGGCGCACATTTGTTTACACAGGTTAGAGCGACGCCAAATAAAATAATAAGTATATTTAATATAACTTATAATTACTTCTTAACTATTCAAGAAATACTTTTTGTTTTTTTTGTTAAGACATGGTGCGGCCCTATAAAGTAGTATCTTTCGAAGCGATCTTATAAAGCCTTTAACGGACTTACTTTATACATATTCACATCGGCCATTGCCGTATTATTTGAGTGATAGAATATTAAATTAATTTTGCGGTGAGTTTAAAAGTTGCGTGGCTTAAAGCGACAGCACCATGTGGCGCTGGTTTGCCAGTAGGAATGAATTGTGTATAGTACCTACAATCATATCAAATAATAATAATCGCCCCGGGTCGATTGGACCGATTATCAGACTATTGTGTCCGTCTGTTTAATAATCAACGACAAGATTGCATCCATTATGTGACGGTTAATACTCCTATTGACTGCACATGGAAAGATCAATACTATACCTCAATGAACAGAATCATTATGTGGATAGTTTTACAAATGGAACGACAGAGTGCTACTGGAAACGCAAGTCTACAACATGATTTATTGGAAACGCAATAAATAACCAACCTTTATAAATCATAACGATCTCAAAATATTTGAATGCAAAATGACCTTGCATCAAATCGTAAATATGGATTCAAAAGCATTTCATTATACCCCAGACCAATACAAATGGGCTATAAAACGTATCGCTTGTTGGTATAAAATGTGTACAACCTTAAAAATACACATCTGAACGAACAGTAAATTATCTTCAATATTGGATATCTGTATATAGTGCAGGCAATGTGTAATGAATATTGGATTACTGCCACAACCACCTTACTCACAGACAGATATATATTTAAAGCTTTGTGCAGACTCGCGATCACTTGCGTCGCGAACAAAGCGTACACAAATCTGACAAGACAAACAGACAACTCAAATCCTACACATAATCCAGCCGAAATGCTAACTGAATCGTACGTGTGAGATTTATAATCTCAATAGCATGGCAAAGAGATCAATGCCACCGTCTCGACAACACTCGGAGCCGACGACATAAGCCCTGACAACTAGTCAAATAAATAACCTTCAACAACAAATATTGTAATAACCGAACTCACGAGGTAACGCATGAAATGATCCCGCCCGACACAAACCAAATAAAATTGTGTCCAAGCAGTGGGGCGTTTAAGGACTAATGTCGTGTTACACTAAATACTAACCAGAATAAAGTTTCTTTAAATCCCAGCGAAGTGATATACAATTAGTCTCCGCGAGCGATTCTCAATTTTCATCGAACAAGATAAGAAATAATATTGCCTGTGAACTCGAAAAACGTAAAATTTTATGGGTACATTAAAGTTAAGTGGGAAATCCGAAAAGGAGTGTTAAAAATCCAGCGAGCAGATGGCGGCGCGGCGTTGATACAAACTCAATTATTTACACTCAATAAAAAGGACGTTATACGAGTATTAGAAAATAACCTGCTAAACAGTCCGATGAACATTCGACGCAGGACGGCTGTTTACGAGATAAGAAATCACTGAGAGCTGTAGATAAAGGCATTCACGTTAAACATACCCTAGACTGCTACCTGCCGCTCATTCGATTAAAGTAATTCTATCAAACTGTTATCAAATTATGTTTAGGTAAATGGCAACACAAAAATTTTAGTTAATCTCAATGAAGATTACCCAGGATTTTTGGGTGCTCATGATACCTCATAAACATGCTCATTGAATTACTGAATAGGAACTTCATTTTGAACTATATCTTGTTTCAATTTCAATAATAGTATCGCATATACATGACGCCAAATCCATACATGTAGGTACTTTATTACAGAGAACTATTTTAAGAACCCGTGCTAGATTTGATAAAGAATACGTACCATTCTTAATTCACCGTGCTTAATCATATAGAGCTTTTATGACGTCCTTGATGCGGTCACGGCAAATATAACAAATGTTAGTAAAAAGCCCAGGTAGACGCAAATATTTGTGAACAATTTGTAGAATTCACACTTAATAACAAGGTGGAGGTGTTTAAGTTTTTTCGCCGAGTGTCCAGGCGGCGTCGGCGGCACAAAGGATCATCATTAGGAGCAGCTAGTGAGCGAGGTGCTATGATTGACTCCATAGGATATTGCAACAGGTGACAGAGATCGCTGAGATAATAACCGTTTCTGGTCAACTTTTTATGTAAATGTTTAAAATTAAAACGGATTATCATACAATCATGGCGAAGACAACGTTTCTTGAATACCTATTAGTCAATTGGGCTAAACTAAAATGACAGGTTGAGCAAAAATTATTTCAACAGGAAATGAGGTTCTTATCTATTATGGTCAGGCGTCAGATATGAAAGGGCTAGAGGAGTTTATTAAGTAGTTCGTATGTCTGTTACCTGAAGTCATACCTACCTAAGTAACTACCTAGTTAGGTATAGGCTCAAACAAAGAACATTACCCATTACTCATTTCTATAAACAATGAGTAGGTACCTATTGTACAAAAAAACTAGTTATGGATAAAGAAGTGGAATTGATCTTGATCTTCTCATAGTTTTCTGGCTATTCCTTTGTTTGATCGCACGTCACTCAAAACTGCTGAACGAATCCAAATGGTTATTGGTGGTTGTTTTACTTAGAGCCTGGGAACGAAATCACCATGTTTCGTCTCGCCATCATGTTACTGCCAATAAATAGAATTTGGCGTGAGTCATTTGAATACCAAATACACAGGTATATCGAGTTAGCTTCATTGTTTCCTATTCATAAAAATAAGTTTTGATGTCAAATGCATCAAATCACTTGATATTTGGAACCGACCAAGTGATTTGACGTGTCTAAAATAAATTGCAGGTTTTCACAAGCATCGACGATTTTAGTATTAGAGTCCAAAACGGGGTAGGTATTTACCATGTCTGTATATTGTTTTGACTTTCAAATATTTCGGCACTGCTGTGTTTTGAACTCTAATACTAATGACAGATACTAATGACAGAATATTCAGGTACTTTGTGAACTTTCACCGATAAAGATAAATTTACAAAGCCGTCCGACGTGCAAAGATTAAGATATTAGTAGGTAGTGAGAAGTAAATTAAACGACGAAGTCGACGTCTTTAACGTGGATTTCGTCTTATCATTGGCGTTAATGTTTAAATACAGTATTGCTAACTCAATATTACTGTCATGGCATGGCTTGTACCAACTTCGCTTTTTCCACAACTGAAACAACTCAGCAAATCAAAAGGAACACCAATTTTTACATTCCCCTTATAAAAAGTGCACTAAAATGTTTTCCGTTTCTAGAAGGGTGTTTGATAGGGTGGCAGAAAAGGGTGTAATTGAAGATATTCAACAATGGCACATTTATTAATTGTTTCATTGTGTATAGTCATTTTAAAATAACTATTTAATTTTACAATTTGTCGTAGTCGGCGTGTCATGTCTGTAAAATCGCGTCTCCCGTGACTAAATGACTGTACAAAAGTATTGTAATTGTATCTAACCCCTGCGTACAGTTTGTGATGCAACTTTTATAAACTATTTACAGTATGATTTATAACAAAATATTATGCTGACTATAATTTCTGTTTGATAATTGATCGCAATTTGATTGTTATTGTTTGAAGCACACAGGGAATAAAATTTATGCAATTTTATGATTTTTGGTCAATTTATTTAATATACTGTTAAAAGAATAACCAGACCATCAAAAAGCCCCGACTCCAACTAGAAAAAGAGCTGTAACTTTTGAACGGCTGAACAGATTTTCATGAAACATAGCTAAGATGATACCCGATGAAACTAGTTTTTAATAAAAAAGTTGCATTGATATTGGTCCATTGTTTTGGAGCTACGATGCCACAGACATATACACAGATAGATTACGAACTTATAACACCCCACTTTTTTGTCGGAGGTTAAAAAGCACAAGCTAGTAAATAGAGTAGAATAGACAAAATATTCATACAACACATAGTTGATAATAATAACGCAACATAACGTTATAGTAACGTCGGGATAATCTATTTACATGGAGTGGAATGGCACATACTATTTAACGTACTACGAGTAGCTTTGCCTTCGACTTCATTGATAAGTCAATATTTTCGGATTCCAAGACACACAAATCATCATCAGCAGCAACCAATTAATTTCTCTCTTAGGATCCTCTTTCATATTTACCAATATTTTGTTGCTCTATTACCTAACTTACATTTTTAAGGGCATTGAATAGTCAACTGTTCCTTTAAAAACATCAAGAATGATGTTTTTAAAGGAACACTGTTTTTGGCTAGGTAGAAACCTAGCCAAAGTTACGAATGTCGATACTTGGATATCACTATTGCATGCTTTCCTCAAGTCGTTTTATTTCCGTACTATGGATATGTATTGTTATCAAAGCATTATAATGTTGTTTATGCACAAAGACGTTCATGCTATATACGTTAATACATTAATAAACCGAATTCGTCTCGGACCTGGCGTTCTTATTATTTCCAAAGAGGCCATTTCAGACTTTATTACAGTTGTAACGTTTCTGCTTGGGCACGAAGTTCTCATAGCAGTCGGGACAGATTAGGAATACAAAGCACCAAGACCTTGTGGTCCTGTAACTTATGTGTTACGTTAATACCTCTAAATTATATAGGAGACGGATAAGTGACGCTTCTGTCTTGTTGTTGCGCGACCGATTGAATTTAATGGCGCTATCTGCGCAGACGCCGACAATTTGGCGAGACGTGGTCAGCCTGTGAACGATGTACGCCTCTATTACATCTATCGGCGGTGTGATAAAAGGCTGTGCCGTACTTATAAATGACGTGATTGCTGAGACCAGATTACATAAAAAAGAAAAAGTGCACATAGGTAGGTCTATTTTACCATTATAATATTTCATATTTTGTAAGTGATTCATACTGGAACTCAGATGAATGAATCAAATGGAAAAAAGCATTACATTTACTAATAATTTGCTGTCGGAATATGTTAATGGCTCGGTCCCCATTTTTGAGGTTAGTATCCGTATTCAATATTTTCATGTCAACTTCAACTTTGTAATTACGTTGTGGTCTAACCAGGCACAGCTGAACATCTTAACTTTGCACCAAAGGACCGGTGTTCTGATTTTCCTTATCATGCCTTACCAACTGGTTAGAGTGTCACCTGGCCCTCGGTCTCAGGGGTGATGTATATGTCATCGTCGAGCGTAATCCGTAGGTTCGCGAAAATACGTGTGATTTCGCGAAAACCTGGATTTATATTTTTAATATTGTTTTCTTTGAAAATTTAGTTTGAGCTTTTTGTGATATACAGAACTGCCATCGAGGATAGAGATAGCTTCTCTATCTTCGATTGGACTCTCTGCATTAGCAAAAATATGCTCTAAGATTATCAGGTTTGTTTGTGTCATGATTTGGTCTGCAGTGAACTCTTCCGTGAGGTTATCCTGCAACAGAAGTGAATGCCTAATGTTTTGTTGCAGGTGTTCATCACGAATACGGCCATTATCCAGAATAACAATATTGTACCAACAAAACACACGAAGAATAATGTCCCAGGCAAAATCATTCTTTGCTGTTGATTAGTACCTATCATAAGTATCATCTTGTACTTACACGTGTTCTTGATTTTGTTCGCGTAGAATAGCTTATTAATTATTTATTTTATTTCTGCCCTTTACCAACAAGGTGGATGAATTAAATCCGAAATATAGATGTCAATTGTAGCGACACCTAGCGCCACCATAGCAACGTAGCAAACTAACCACAATGGGCGTATACAATACGAATTCGACCTATCAGATTATGAAGCCTGAATCACGCAAGTAAAAAGATTACTATATCTAAGACATGTACAACTGTGCAACATGGCTTCGGCCCGCCAGGCAATATCACCTCGCCTGGTAGGTGAATCCTCCCTTTTCAGCGGAGGAACACCATACCTCGTTCCTCAGCATCAATAATATGTAAGCATAGGTCAAATAGGTCAATTGCTCCAAATGATCAATTCTAACAATATATAGCATTTTTTTCTACACTTTCAGAACATTCCGAAAGTATAAAAAATAATCAGCATGTAATATTCTTCAAACAATTTTTTTTTTTACACTTTATAGTATGACCACACTGCTTTCGTGCCATAATAACAATTACACAAATTGACTATTTATAGCAATAATTTATAGAATAATATTTTTCTTAATTTCAGAAAAAGCCTTATAATGTATGAGTACTGAATGTTCTCCTTTCAATAATAGAACTTTTTTACTACTTTATTATTATTATTATATATTTTATCATTATTTTCAAAAATGATTGCACTAATATGATCACTTATTATAAGTAAGATACTTACTAAATATCAAGGGTCTTTGTTACAGTATACTTACTGTCAAAGCAATTTCCGGTTAATTAAAATAAGTTTTGAGGTCGCTAATCAAAGCCTTTCATTAGGGACCTTTAATTAGACCCTTGCATAATAAATTAATAAGCTCGTATAGATAATTATACGAGTAGTTATTGTGATATAAGAGTGAACGTATTCGTTTGAGGCTGATATAGTCACCAAAGTGCAAAGAACAACAAAAATATTGTTTGTTTTAATTAAACTACAAAAGTACATTTGCAAATTATCCTAATCTAGTTAGGCATGTCATTGATAAACCTGACAAATATCATAGGTATATTATATTAACATCATAAGCAGGTATACTTTTTCAATTTATTTATTTGTTCTAATTGTAAAACCATTTCTTTGGAATATAAATAAATGTCGTTCATAAATGTCAGTTGGTCATCGTATTGTTAGCGCTTTATTATTCGTGGCAAATTTTAATTTCAGTAATAATTGTAAGTACTAATTGATTTGTGCCTGACTTCTACGACTTGCAAGAATCAAGATGGCCTCTTTCTTAACTAATTTAATTAGCAAAGCAATTCAAGTTAGCATCTTTATCTTCATAATTATGTAGTATTGATATATCGACACAAGATTAAACTTTTAAATATTCATATTTCCGGTTTCCGTAGAAAACACCTGATACAGTTATTAACATTCCTCTCAAGATTCTTATCTAGTCCAGCGTGCAGTTTATGTTTGATGACATGACTGAGAGCTAAGTATAGGTCCTCGGTTAATTTATACAAGCAACATGTCATCGTTTACACTTGAACGCTTCGTTTTGAACCCCGTAGCTACTCCGGTATTACGGAACCCCGGTATTTTAGCCGCTCCAAGCCATGGCTGCGATCGGAGCGATGTGCGAACGACCTAGTCCTCCATCCACTCGGACAATAAGGACTAACCTCATATATCCATTTCGTCAGTTCCGACAAAAATAGTATCCGTGAAAAATGCACTATATTCTTACGTATTTTAAATGGTTTCTGATTATAATATCATTGTTATCTTTTTCACGAAACATCATTGACTCTAATAAAATTGCTAATCTATATTTGGTGTCATTTGAATATAATTAGAGGATTTTTCACTGACACAGTTTTTTTGTCGGAACTGAGGGAACGGATGAGTGCGGATAGGCATTTGAATTGCTCCTATTTAATCTTGAAATACATCAAGTTTGTGTATTAATTATTTGTGTGTGTGAATCATTATATTAGCAAGTAATTATTTGAGTGAACTAGTTCAAGAAGTAAAAAATATTTTGACATAACAAAATAGTTTGGCAAATATTTATATAGCTTAATAACCTACAAACACTGTTACAAATGGCAGCAATAGAAACTCTTGCGTATGGTGAACTAAGATAGAAGTAAAGCTCGGCGCTCGCGCATGCAGCTAGATAATGTCTGCAGTCTGGTTGTTACTCACAGATCACCGTAAGTACTGTAAGCGCACTTACACACTCAAACTGACTAATCGATCTCCTTTATTTATTGTATAGTGCTACTCATGTAATAAATGTTTATTTATGCATGATCTTATGTTAGAATTTGGTTTTTAAGAAAGCAATTAAACATAGCTGCTCTCTACATCCTGCTTGCATGATTTTTTATTACATACCTACCATTTAATTAAAACCTTTCAACCTTGTCACTCAACCAATTATACCACAAGTCCATAGCTAATATCAAGTCACTGCCTCTTTAGGAGAGCCATTGATTAGAGTAAGTATCCGCGCTAGAGATCATTTCTTTCTCTTTCTCTCCCGTACCATCAATAAGTATCTACTACTTTAATCATTGCAATTTCGAAACAAGCTCAAGCTGTTGTCGGTGTCGAATAAATTTTGTATAATGTAAACGTGATAACAATTTAAATTCCTCTGTAACGGGTCCGGAGCCGACAAAAACAACAAACAAACTTAGAGGCACGCGATTGGCGGCTCGCGGGCAGGGCGGCGCCTTTCGCGCGGCCACTCCCGCCTCACGCACGCAGTCTCGCTCACTCACCCAGTCCTTATCTGCCACTCCGCTGTGAGAGACGTGTCGCCCCAAAGTTTTTCCCTCCGAGGTGACAAACTTGATATTACAGAACAGTATTGTGCGAAAAGATGCCTCGGCCGACACGTGAGTCCTACGGTGATCAGAAACCACCCTTTTCCTACATAGCTCTGACGGCGATGGCAATCTGGAGCTCTCCGGAGCGCATGCTGCCGCTGTCGGATATCTACCGGTTCATCACGGACCGCTTCCCGTACTACCGGCGCAACACGCAGCGCTGGCAAAACTCTCTGCGGCACAACCTGTCCTTCAACGACTGCTTCGTGAAGGTGCCGCGCCGCCCGGACCGGCCTGGCAAGGGCGCCTACTGGACGCTGCACCCGCAGGCCTTCGACATGTTCGAGAACGGCTCGCTGCTTCGGAGACGCAAGAGATTTAAGTTACACAAAGGAGAGAAGGACAGTTTAAATGCGGAATTAGCAGCGCTGGCCAGCTTTAATAGAGCGTTTCTGGCGCGACAAGCAGGTGCTCCTCCACCTCCGACGACGCTTCCTAATGGTAGTCTGTACAACCCAGCATCGACATACATTTCAAGGCCCAGTCCAGAACCATCAGAAGCGGTAGATACGGCCGCACTGCTTCCTTTGGGCCCGCGGCCGCGGAGAGCTTTCACGATAGATGCCCTGCTAGAGCCAGAGCCGCGGCGCTCGTCTCCGTCTCCACCGCCGCCTCTGCCACCGCTGCAGCCACACTGCCCGCTGCCGCTGCCACCACCCTACCTGCTGGCCGCGCAGAGGTACCACGCCGAGCTGCTGGCCGGCTTGCAACAGTCTTGCTTACCTCCTCTATGGACGTGGCGAGATACAAGTCAATTTTCACATTATACGCTTAATTCATGAATGGTAAGTTCCATTTACAATATTATATTTCAATTCATGCCAAAGGCGTTTAACTGAGACACAGGCTCACAGTACGTGTTCTATCATCCTGAATTTCAATGTCTAAGAATTGTCAAGTTGAAAAACATCAAACACATGTCATAAGAATGGGCAGCAGCCCTCTCCGTTGACTTCATAACAGCATATAGCGATCACCAATCCGCCCACTAACCTTAGTTATGAGGGCAATAGGTATCATCCCTCTAATCGTTAATTGTAGTGGTTACTAGAAGGCTACATTTTCAGCTATTGATGTTTACGGGCTGGTACGATGACGATACAACACATGAAACTGATCAAGATATCTATACCATTAATGCTTTCTGTGAAAGAAACACAAACAAAATAAATGGGATATCAGGTGCTAACTTTGAGTATCTAGAACACTCAAAGGGTGCTAATCGTTCTAAATGAGTCACAAAAGTCGATGAAATAGTTACTGTCGTATTTTGTATGAGGTAAATAGGTCCTACCACTTAATTGGCCTAATGGTCGCACATGCAACTAAAGCTCTGGCACAGTATTATTGACATATTTCTGTTAAGAACTTCTCAGTAGCAGACCTAAGTTTGTGATTGTGCTCGGTAAATGGCAATAGGCTACATCCCTGATTTCTGCTTTTTTGTCTGCTTCAAAGTGAGTCAATATATGATTGAAAGTATATCCAATCCGGGACAATTTCTAAAGGCGCCCAGACTGTCCTATCGATGAGGTTTTGCCATACAATCAAACTGCGACTTTGTCAATATTCCCAACTTTTCTAGTACAATATCGGTAAAACTATGCAAGCTTGCCTGTACTCATAACTTAAAACTCCTAATCAACGCTTAGAATATGAAATATCTTGTATAATAGCTTAATATTAAATACTATAGTAGTCTGGAAGAAACTAAATAATTGAAGAGTTATTGGCAAGATATTACTCCAGGCCAGTTTAGGAGTGCTGGCAATGCTACGACATTTGACGGTACCCAGCTCAATACTAGCCTACTGACTCGTAGAAAACAGAAATCCTTGTCACAAAACCTTCCGAGCAATAGGTGAATTTTTGGCCCACTTGTCCCATTCTGTCTCACTATACGGCAAACCGCACTGAATAGAAAGGCAGTCCCCTTTTCCATTTTCGTTTTAGTACAAATGTAGGACAATTATTGCATCAATCTCATCCCGCTATCTTCTCCTTGGTCTACCGCAATACTCTTAGCCTTTTCTGACGAAATATGGCTAAATGGTCTGGCCCAGTCCAATTTAAACTTAGCTTTCGGGTGAGGTCGGCGATCATAATAAAACAATAGTACAAGAATCGTCCCAAAGTATTAAGTATAAACTGACCTGACGTTATCATAACGTGATTATTAAAAAAAATCGCAAGATTTTCAAATTACCTACTTTAAAAAAAGGTAATTACTTTTTCTAAAGCGCATTATTTTAATGAGTAAGAATGCAACGTTAATTTTAATTGCTCAATGACTAATTACCGCATTTCCGCATTTGTACTTCTCTGTGGCGGAAGTCTCTATGAATGAAAAACATGTAAACTTACTTATACTTAGCAGCATTTCATAACACTTCTTCAACTTTTTCAACCCATACAAAAGTTGTTGCGTAAAGTTTTAAAAGCCAAAGCTTTCAAAAAAGTTCCATCAAAAACGATTTAGTTGTTCTCGTAATAGAGTTATATAAATATATTCACAGGAACTTAGGTTTTTGGATAATTATTAAATTACACAAAAGAAAATATATATTATAATGAAGCCATTATTAAACATAACCATTAGGTCATGTGTGAATTTAAAAAATAATAATTTTGTACGCATCACAAAGGAGTTATCTGCAGGTCTTTGAACTATAAGAAATGTTCGGTGTTGTTGAAAATAAGGAAAATTCTTATGAATAAATTAAACAACAAAATAATTATTTTCCAGAAATGCATTTGCTATAAACAATCATCTAATTTTATTGATGTCATTTATTTTATTTATAGACATTGAGCATTGATTTACTTGCAACAATATCATATAGACAGTTTTAAACATAATGCATATTTAAATGATCACATTTTTATTTTTAGTCTATTACTGTAAGTGGAAACTTGTTATTGGCTTTCTGTTGACTAAATTGTTGTAATTTAACCCTTCTGAGAAATCTTTTATGTTTTCAATTTAGTAGGAAAAATAATAAACACTAAAAAAAAAAACTGTACACGTTTCCCTGTTCTACGAACTGAAATCCTAGACAATATTTCTGGGTAAGCGTTTCAATAGGAACTAGGAAGAAATTTAAGAGTGTAATCCTAGGCTTTCGGTTCTAAAGTTCTCTCATCTCTAAAAGGCTTCTCCTCTCTCTCATTTCTCCCATCTTGGAAACTAGAGAATGCAACAATGCAGCTTTTCCACGAAAAAAGCTCGTATTTTGTTTTGTTGGCTGCATTGCATTGCTCCTCACTGCTCCTTCCTCAAATAATTGCCACATTTTTTATTTAATATATTTTTTCTTTGCATTTCTTTAACCTAGCTTTTTATGCAATGGTATTGTATATAATAAGTTGTAAGTATACAATGTTGTAATTTTATGTCTTATGTGCAATAAATAACTTAATTTTCTTTCTTTCTTCTTTCCTAAGTTGCGGCTCAGTTTCCTGCAGCCTGTCCCCGGCTGCCGACTTTAGGTTGTCGCTCCCCAGCCCCCAGCCAAGTGGACCCACGACCACAAGATAACGTCTGATCCTGGTCTGCTGTGACGGCTATAGGTCCTAGCATTAGATTAGAATTGGTATCATCGTTCTTAGCCTTTTCCCAATCGTGTTAGGGTCAGCTTCCAGTCTAACGTGCATGCAGCTAAGTAGTGGACCGAATACCACCCCACAACCGCAACTAAATTTTTGGGGAATATCGATTTCTTAAGCTTAGACCGTAATGACTATCATGTCATTATATCACCAACACCGATGGCTTACGTGACTTTACCTCAGTAAATGAAGAATGATCACCCATCTTCAACATAACCGCGTCAAGCGTAACTGAACCTCATAGATTTATCAAAAAGCTGATAGCCATTTAGGCACAAGTCATTTCAGCTCCATAAAACGGCCGACTGTTCACCGACATTATAATTTAGTCGTAATGAAAACTTTTGTTGAGTAATTGTGTTGGTGTCGTGTGCGCATTCTTATAGTATAAATTCTAAAGACTTTCATTACAACTAAACTGTTGTGTGGGTGGGTGATCAGTCGACCGTTTGCTGGAGCCCTAAACCTCCACTATTGAAGATATAGATACATCCCTATGGTAGGCCAATACAAGAAACAGCAGGCACGTTTATAATTGCAGTACATATAATTATTAAATACATAGTACTTCAATACATAGAGATATATTTAATATTTAATCATATATTATCCACATTTTCTATATTCCCTACATTAGGCCAAAAGCCCACTAGAAACTTTTCTTTCCGGAAACTATCCGATTCATAATTTGAAAGTGGAACAAAGAGATTTGAGATTTCGAAAAAATTATGATGGTTTTTAAAATAGAGTTTTAAATAAGCGGGCCGGGTTCTAACTGAGACCCTCCTACATGGAAGGCGAGCGTTCAACCGCTAGGCTATCACTGCTACTATTGCTATTCAAAACGCTATTGCATATTTATTAAATAACATATTACATAATACTCAAAATAATCAAAATAATATAGTTCAACATTTTGCCATTTCCATGCATATCTTCGAAGTAGGAATATTTGTTAGAAACAACATAGAACTGTTGAATACACCAATTGAAATATTCCCTAGAAATACCCTATACCCGAATAGACTTCACGGAGAAAAATATTACGATAACAAGACTACCAGAAAGTTTAGTAAGTTGCATCAACTAAACGTTAGGACTCCATAATGAGTAGGTACCTAGTCTATTTAAATACATCATTTGCATTAACTTTACAAAAAAAATAAAAAAAATACAACAACAAGGTTGTTTACTAAATGCTTCTTGTTGTCACGTATAGCAAGAGAATTTTTGTAATTACAACGAGACTTTTTCTCGGTGTTGTTTTGCCGGCGGGAACCAAAACTATCAGAATTTCCTGAGAAAATATCCTCTATATCTAATGATCCTGTAACCTACCTATCTTGTTCGACTGTACTTACTGTGGTACTTACCATAGGTTCTACTAAATTCAATGGTCTAATTTATTGATAGAAAGAAATAAATTGGCCATCACAATACAAAAATAAATGTTATCTATCTATCGTACCGGCTGACTTTTTTACCGTCTGGAAAATAGTATGGTGTGTCATGTACGTGGAATAGAAACGTAATTGAGTACCTAGTAATTGTTTCATAACATTGTGTTTATCCAAAAATATACATGAAAAGAAACCATACTACAGGACCTGCGTAATAGTAGATAATAAAATATTATAGTTTAAAAAAGCTAATAAAATAAACATGAATAAAAACTTAAAACCGATTTCAAAATACTAGAGTATAAAATAATTTTCTTAAAAAAAAAATTAATAGCTTCTGAAGTCGGTGCCACTGCCAAGCTAGGTGCATTGAAGAATTAAAGGCCCCGCTTCAGATGCTGTTAAGTTTTTTAAGAAAATAATTTTATACTTTTATATTTTGAAGTCGGTTTTTACTTTTTTTAAAGGTTATTTTATTTTTCTATTTTGGGTGGCATAAACAATACCTACAGAAACAGCAATTACAGCAATCGCGAGTGATATCCTGTTATTCATTTAAGAGTTCTATTGTCTATCTCCGAAGGTCTTCATCAGATTTTCAACAAATTTAAATGGGACCACTTGAGAGTATACCCTTTCAAATTTAAAAAAAAAAATCAAAAAAAAATTTCAAAATTTGTCTGCAATTGGCGGAGAAATCGCGTAACAAATATAAAAAATAAAGAAAAATAAAACATACATTCGTATTGAGAACTTCCTCTTTTTTTGAAGTTGGTTAAAAAAATCACGCTTTCGTCATCCAAACTAAACGTGTATGCAAAATTTCAGGTCAACCGGAAACCGGGAAGAGGGTTTAACTTCAAAGATTTTTTTACATAATTAGTTACAGGTGAAGCTAATAAGAGCGTGTTAAAATTAAGAATAGGTACGTACCTATACAATTAAACATAGCCCTATGTTTAATTGTATAGGTACGTACCTATTCTTAATTTTAACACGCTTTTATTACGGCGGTTTGATACGTATCAAACCGCCCTATCAAACCGCGTATCAAACCGTATGTTTAATTGTGCAAAATCGGCTAAAAATTAGTAGTGTGTAGTGTGTATTAGTAGAAAGACTACATACAGCGACATATATTTTTCATACTATCTTTGCCATCGTCTTCTACTCCTTACCTATCGCATCTTGTTATTTTCCAGACGGTAAAATGAATCTGCCGTTATATTTGTATTATCACTTTGCTCTCAAATAATGGATTAGACAGTATCTAGAAACATTTCCAGGGCGTCTTTAGCTCCATATCGCTGAGCAGAAAGACCCGGAAGCATATGCAGATTGAAAAAAAAAAAAAAAGAACTACAGCGGTGATTTTACGATTTTCTTCTCCGAAAATTAATAAAATTTCAATATCATTAATGATTCGCTATGATAAATGAAACATTATATACCTAGCATATGATTAATTTGAAGGACTGATTCGGGACGAACACATGATAGGTATATAAATTAGTCTGGTATTTCTTTTTAAAGCTGGCGTTAACTTATTATGGTTATTGTCGACCGCTAGAAACTACTCCTAATAAAATAAACCTACCTTGATATCAAATTCTAGTAGTTCAGAATTATAAAGCTACTAATACAAGGATGTTAGTCAATACGAATAGGTACTTGATTTTCATACTTCTGTATATTTTATGTATATCAAACGTCATTGACACCAAGATGGCATTACCAGAAAATAAGGCATTCCAACTTTAGCCTTAGACAATCCAAGTGGCGGACCATGGCTTGTTAGGGGCTCAGCGCATACGCGAGTGAATACTGTGCCCCCCCAGCCTTGAGTCGTCCGAGGAACACCGTGCTGTTTAAGCCGGGTATACTACGGCATAACTTTTCACCTTCCCCAGGAGGAAAGGGATAAATGACGGACTTCAGCACCAAAAAAAAAACAAGGTCAGCTACGCATACATAATCGCTAGGCTGCGGTTGGTTCATGGGTGGCGGAGATCGCTTGCCGTCAGGTGACCCGCAAGCTCGTTTGCCTTCGTCTAACATAATAAAAAAAACACAAATAAAACTATTACTAGATTCTTATACATTTCATAAACCTTGAGAATCTATTATCTACTATCATGTTTTATTGAAATATTAGCAATAAACCACTTGGTATTTGCGAAATTTCATCAAATGCGTTTGATTGCGATCATCAAATGACTATTAACAGGAGAATCACCAATCTTATGAAGTCTGTAATAAAATTTTATATCTCATAATAACACAATTAGAAAAGTGTTATTTATGTTTGGAAAAACATTGACATAATTTTATTATTTTTAATAGTAATCGAAATTTCGTAAATAAAATCGAATCATACTCGATTTAATATGCAATACAATAATAATAGGAATTCTTTATTAAGCATTTAATAATAACATTAATTTATTTGTACTACATAACTTATTCTGACGTTACAGAAACGTAGAATAGACCGGGATCATTAAATAATGACGCGGCAGACACTGACCACCAACGTTTGATGACTTTGTGTGTTTCTGAATAGTGAGAGAACGATAAATGAAACGCCGCGTCAAAGCTCGCAATACAATGCGCACACGCCTTTATAATGCTAAATGCCTTTACAATGTTCTTTGAAACCAACTACAAATTTTGATTTTAATATTAGATAAAAACATTTCTTTTAAGTACTTCCTCCGTTTTGACTTCATTTCATTGTGATGATAATAACTACCGTTACATTAACTGTTTTTAATTTGACAATTGATTAGATATAGTTTTGTTATTATACAAATTGAATGTGTTTTCGTTTGTCCGCAGGTGAGCCGGTGTACAGACTGATCTCAGACGTAGCTCTAGTTGTAAGGAAATGTCTAGAGACAGTTCATGTATGCAAGTAAATATAGTTAGATGATTAGTGACGGGAGACATTAGTGAGCATGGGACTTATTTGTGTACGCGCATCGACACCGTGACGGCTTGTAAACGTATGAAGACTTTAAGGTGAGTTACTCGTTTTTAAATTTCAATTTATTTGGTTAATTAAACTATACCCTATTTCATTTAACAATAGAAAAATAAGGCCCATTTTACCAAGGAAATGTACAGAAATAAACGACGGGTTTACTTCCAGCAGGGATTCAGCACAGTATAATTCTTATAATATGAAACTTAACGGTCTATCAAGATGAGCTGAAACTCTATCTCTATATATACTGTGCGTATGGCACTCGTGGGTTGCAGCTGAAAACCAGCGTCAGGTGGCCAGTATCTCTGCCTCCTGACATTATGCTGAGCTGCGGCCTTTTGGCACAATAACACATTTTATGTTTTCTTTTATTTGTTTTATTTATTTTTTATTGTGCTAATAAACTCTTTTTCTTCTTCTTCTATCTCAAGAAATGGTTTATAGATATTCTTAACGGTGGGCCACTTTTATCTATTGTTATATTAAATGGAGAATGTACAACATGCTCTTTTAGTGAATAGAAAACTTTACGAGGTGATATACCTTACATTTATTTTACCACATTTGAAAATAAGCCAAACACAACCTTTCTCATGCAAACTATGGTTAATTGGTCAAGCTGATCCGTAACGTAATATAGATATATTTTTTTTTACCACTAAAAGGGCACAGTGTTTACGAATCCCTAACGTACCTATGTTTCTGTAAAAGCTCTGAGGGGTTACTACGAACTCTTACAGCAGGGCCGAAATTGAACTGCCCAGACATTTCCAGTATGAGCTGACCACGCACTGTATAGGCTTTTCGTACAATAAAAGGTCAGCTTATTCTAGAAATTTCTGGGCAGTTCAATTTCTGCTCTGCTATAAGAACTCATAGTAAGCCCGCTGACCATAGAGAGATTCGAACGTATTAGCTACACGGCCGACCAACTGAATAGTTTGGTCATTGGTTAAAAATTCCGATCTAGTATGGGAACGACTACTCGGGTGCAGTGCTTTTTCTGCTCTTAATCACTTACTAAAAGGACGTGTTAAAATCCGAGCGTTATACATTCATTTTTAAGCCATTTTCACCGACAAAATAAAAGAGGTTTAAAGCAAAAACAGCCTCTTAAAATGGCCTTTTGTACTGGTAAACGGCTGACTTTATTTTAAACATTGATGAACATTATAAACCCTTTATGATATTTTCCAAAATGCAACGATTTGCCGGGAAATCTTGGGTTACAACTATTGTTTGGGCTTTTACAGACCCATATTTGAGCGTGATACATACATACATATTTCGGATGTACAGCTATATACATACTCGTACATATTATTAGATCACTCTGACTTCTGACTAACAAATGTGACGTAATTATAACAGTAACAAAAATATGTCACTGAGGCTATTATTATACCTTATAAGGAAATTGAAATTAATAACTAATTATTGTATTTACAATAAAGTATTATATTTATAGTTAAGTAAAGGCTTATTATTATTATTTCCTGTATTCAATTATATAAATACCTACTTTTCAAAATTTATAAATATTTTTACAAAAAGAATAATATAAAACCATTTAAAAATATAAAAGAGTAGTTAGTAGTAGCCCACCGGTATCAGGAACAGGGTCCAAGCCACCGGCCGGCGGCAGCTAGTTATAATTCTGGATCTTCACCACAACTCCACAAGCTTAATCAATATTAGGTAGTTATACAAGGTTTGTCGGAAAGGGTATATACGGGGTGACATTTTTTACCGTCGGGAAAAAATTGGGTGTGATAAGTGAATAGGGTAGAATTCAATGGCATAGGTAATTTGGAAAAACACAGACTTAGAATATTTTCGCTTCCCTACATCTATGGAAAAAATACTTTTTTTTCTCAATATGAAATCTTTCTTCTACACGCACTAATTTATAGACCATTTTGCACAATAAAACATGGCATTATTTTAATTAATACGCTACCTAAACCTAGAGCGGTTAGATGCGTATACCTATTCTTAATTTTACTATTGCGCAAGCCCCGTAGTAGGTACGTATTTTTTTTCATGTATCTAATAGGATAAACTCAATGGTATGCAAAAATTACCCACTCTGATGTAAAGCTTCTATTCCACGTAGCTACTTATTACCCATATTATTTTCCAGACGGTAAAAAGTCATCCAGTATAGTAAGGCCCTTTTCACACACACGGTTTCCGTATAAACGGCGACCGTTTACACGGTTGCCTACATTACTGAACCGTCACGGTACCGTTTATACGGAAACCGTATGTGTGTGAAAAGGGCCTAACACGGAAGGAGATTATTGTAATCATCACTATGAACAACGTTTACTGAAGGACCAATCATGGAATTGCGAAAAATAAACTGCTGTTCCATATATTTTCGTCGAGTAATATCTACCTACTGAACTGTTTTATTATTAATATTATTTATTTATCAGGCAGGCAGTTGAGAACTGGTAAGTGCCTGTATCCTGCTGTTCCCCACTTGGTTTTATTCTTGCAGTTGAGAATATTTGTCAAGTCGATTCTTGAACTGATTTATATTTTGGGCTGAGACGACGTCTTCTGGGAATATATTTAATAGTTTGTATGGAACAATAGATATTTTTTCTACAATTTCATGATTTATCCCGTAGAAGTTGTTGATAATGATCGGTACGTAATAAGCCCATTCCACCTTACTATAACCCTTTTCGATTAATATTGTATAGATAATATAAATATTTAACAATAATAAGATCCGATCCACATCGTTACTTTATTCGTCACTAATTATGCACTCTTTTCATTAACTTATATTTTTTCCTATACAGGATGTAACAGAAATCGTGTAAATCCATTAAACTACGTGGTCTACTGCTCATATAGACTCTTCCTGGATGAAAGTTTTATCGATTAAAAAAATCCAAATATCCTGCACCCAACATTGCCTAATATAAGCAGGCGTGTGGTTTAAAGAATTTACACGATTTTTGTTACACCCTGTATTATATAATACCCTTTTGTTTAAATAATATATTTTTGTAGCGGGAATGTAACTATCATATTTATCATATCATAAGTCATTACAACGTGAAGTAACTGAAAAGTAACAGTAACAAGAGTACACATATGCATTCATTTTATATTATGGCTCTAATCTAATTGTTGCTAATGTAATATCCACCGGCGTATAATTCTGCAATTTATCCGCAATTATAACTGCCAGAACCTTGTTATACAGTTTCTAAAAATAACGCTTGAATTAATTATTGTGTATTTAGGATAAACCACAGCAATTGTTGGCTGGCCTATTCTTTGAACAAAGTATAAGCATTGTCCATTGCCATTCAACGTGGCAGTGCTGTCAGTCTTTTAGGCATGCTGCCAATTCACAATGAAGCAGAGAAGTACTTACTAATTTTAAAAAAAAACATCACAATGCGATTGCTAAAATTAATATAAATTTAAGTCTTTTTCAATAATACCTAAGTAGAGCCTAGGAACAAGACGATAATCTCCGATTGCCGGAGTATAGAAACGCCAACAAAATTAACTGAATTGACTTATAAAAGCTGTCTTTTTGGATATTTTGCTGACGTGTCGTGTGACTATGGCGATCGGAGATTTACATATTCTCTAAGGAGCAGGATTTAGACCCAATGTTCTTTTTAATTTCAGGTAATGGCATGTAAGAACAAAGAAGTTTGGTTTGAAGTCATTGAGAACGGTTCCCTTGATAAATATTTGCTACGTAGATATAATGTGTAAACTGTGATATAGGCTAGGTATAAACTGTGTGTAAATATGTACAGAACAACAGTATCATATGGACTTAACAAGTATAATTTATTGCTATAGATATTAGTAAAAGAAAATATAGAAAAAAATGTGTTTTAATGTTTTTCAGTGTTTTATTTTTTAAACTTTTTAGAGGTTCTACTTGAAAACTGCTTATGGCACAAGGTAAGTATTACAAATTCATTTAAATAAGTGAATTAATCACACGTTTCTTTTAAAGATGTCAACATCAACATTTATTAGTAAAATAACAAAGTCGCTACTCTTTATTTTAAGGTTGTATTTTACGACGATTTCTTACTTTTGAGGGGGTGAAGTATCAGCCTAAGCCCCACCCACTAGGGGAGCTCCGTTCACGCAATTGCGCAATTGACGTATCAGACTGTGTGACACACGTGTCACAGAATAGCAGTATTAATTAGCAACATGCAGTATGACACCAGCAAATACTTGAAAAGTATAAATCCATAATATCGTATACCCAGTGTCCTATATTACGCTAGAACATCTGTTCGTCCGTTTTGTATTTGTAGATTTTATACCTATTTAACTATCTACTTATAAACTATCGGTCATACCTATTGTGTATGAGTTTATGCAAGTGCACATAATTGTCTCGACCAACATTGGGCATTTTCACATTAAGCCGATAATGCCGTAACGAAACCGATATATCGGCACGACAAACCTGATGACACTGCCAATGTGTGTGTAATGTTAGAAGAATAGGCCAACTCAAAACCATGCCTTGAGATAATAACCTACTCTCACCCACACCTGTAGGCGTCGTCCGTTTCCGTAGTCATGCCTACTTAAGTTCGATCACAGGGTCGCTTTTTTACCAAAAAAGAAATTGTATATTCATAGATCAAAACCATATTCCTAGTTCAGATTCCTCGCTATGTGATAGATATATCCACCATAGATAATGTGCGGCTGCTATAAAAATTGAATTGAAAATTCTTTGGTGGAACCGAAGTGTAGTATAATAAAAAAAATGTTATTTTATAGCATTGTTTAGTTAAGGAAACTGTATCGTAATAAAACTTAATTTAATTAAAGTTGCATGTTTATAAAGTCTGTCATTATAGTAATGTTTTTGAATTCATAAGTAGAACTTTACGATATCAGTGTAGATATCGTAAAGTTTTCATTTTGATACCAATCAAATATTTTTTTTATCCGTGACCATGGTGCTTGCAACAAGTACCGAAATATCGGGAACTTAAAACAAGATATGAACATGGTAAATACCCCGTTTTGAACTCTAATACTAAAATCAGATATATATATACAAGAAGATATAAATATTATGTGCTAGTAGTTATGTTGAATAATAATAAAATATAAAATTGTTATAATTAAACGAATTTTATGAAGTAAAACTGAACTTTTATTATTTAAAATAAAACAAAACACACATTCGTGATTCATAGAGTAGAGAGTAGTAAACCATAGAACAACATTGACACTGATAACAAAAACAACGACAAAGAAAGGCGGCAATTTTAAACTATCTTCAACAAAAATTACTTGAGTATAGTCTTTTGATTTACATGATTCGTTGTATTCGATCACATTTTGCGTAATGGACTGTCGACAGACCAACGGTGCATGGAAAAACCTAACAAATGGTTATAGTTAATTAAATTTTATTTATGTATTTTTTATTAGTCTGTATAAAAAAATTGAATGAGTAATAAATAATATATATTATAGTATTCAAAAAATTCCAATTAAACTGGTTGTCTTGGTAGATATGTCAATTACGCGGTTTACAAAAGTTGATAAAAATACGTTCATTAGTAGCGGGAATATTTGTCGAAGTTCCATCGCTATTTTTATATAAACTGGAAAATGATATAAGTACTATGAATATTGTTCTATAAGTAGGTAAATAGAATATAATATAAAAACTTCATACTCTTTGTTTTCAACACTACAAATTGTCATACTGATTTTTCTATACTACATCCTATAAAATGAATTCTTGACGGAGATGTCAAGAAATTATTTTAGCATATTGATTTTATAAACGAAATACTTAGATTTTCTGAATAAAAGGCAAGTTACTTATACTTCCTGTTTCTTTTTAATAATTTTTTTAATGATTATACTGTCATTCTTTCTTTTGTTTTTAATAAATTGTAAGCGCAGGAACGTCAAAAAAATTTGCACAGGTCCTACCTCGATGCGCGCCGAAACGCGACTGATTGATGGCAGAGATGACAGAAATCACGAATTTTGTGGTTTTTATCAAATTGTGACCAATATACGTAATATTATGAAAAAATAACAACCGATTTTGGTTGGTATATTTGCGACCAATATTGTGATGTAAAAATTATTTGAAATATTAACATGTTTTAGAAATAATCTTGTAAACACTTTTTTAAAAGGGGTAACTTTGCGATTTTTTTTTATCGAGCCAACTTCATCCAATCATGTATCGGACAACCGTGCAGAGATTGTCACATCTTCAAGTTTGATATATATTTTTTTCGGGACAAAGAAATAAGAATTTCTATTCAAAAAATTGTAAATACAAATCGGTTTTTGCAGCATTCCTGTAAAATACCCCCTTAAAGCTTAACAGATGAGAGCCTTTGGAACATAGTATACCTGATAACCCGAATAATGCTATAATTTATCACTTCTGTACAACAGTAAGTTACTAAATTATAACTTAAATAATATATAGCTATTTTGTTGTTCAATTTTTGTGTCCCTAGATTAAATTATGAGTCTGTACACAATTTAATCTAGGAACACAAAAAAAACTGAACACAAGAAAATCTGTAGTATAACATTTTGTTTTAATTTACTCAATTTGTCCATTGAGAGGGTTATTTGAATCAAGCGTATTAAATCGCTCACGAAATTAAGATTTGTTGTATAAAAATCAACCAATATATACTTAACTGTGTTCAGTTCATTCATCATCATCAGTTGGCGGATTAATAAAACTCTACGCAGTTGGATTTTGAAGTTGAACCGTATTATTAAAGAAAACAACGACTATACCATCATGACAATTTTGCAAGTAGACAGGTTGCAAGCCTGCGAACTTTACAATACCTTATTTTCCTTTCTTGCTGTCATAGCAAACATTGCATGACAAGCCACTGATATACACAACTAGCTGCGCCCGCGGTTCTATCCACGTAGAAAGATTCTTCAAACAAACTTAATTTTTTTATTTATTTTGCTTTGGTGCCGTATTGGCAGTAATAGGGTGGGTAGCTTCAATGATGGCACACAGTCTTTGACTTTGTAAACTTATATTACTACATTATTTAAAATAGGTACACGTTTAGCACAGTAATAGGTACTAATATCTATCACTAAGTTACATATTTCAATCATTTCTTGCGTATAATTATGTAGATAATGTAATGCGTTCATCCACTATGACGTCGGGAGCCAGAAGGAAGTGTCAGTGTGGCCAATACGAAGACATTCACAAAAACAGTGATGTTCGTGATTGTATTATCACTATACGATGGGTAGCGATTGTATATGTATAGGCCACAAAACTTTTATCTGATGACTCTATATATTTTTCCTCTTTTCGACTATACCGACTACGACTCGTGTATCATTACAATAAGTTATGGAGTCTCCATAGCGTTAATGCCCCACCTGTTCCAATACCCCAGATGTTTATATATGTGCTCCATAGATGACTTCAACCAGGCCACAGACAGCGCAAAAGGCCTACCTCAGTAGGTAGGTACTCGTAGATAGCCCCGCTTTATGGATTCAGTTTGACTAAATCGCTTTACACCAGTGCAGTGTCTAGAGATTTATTCAATCGACATGACAAGAAGGAAGCGTAAGTATAGTTGGCATTACCAGTAATTAGTAGAGGAACAGGGCATTAGTAACAAAGATTTGAATAGGTATAGAAATTCGTATAACTGCCTACTTGGCCTAGTGGTTGCAAGAGCGACTGCTGGGCGTGAGGTCCTGGGTTCGACTCCCAAGTCAGGCAAAGTGTTTTTGGGATCTTCTGTATGGAAATTCTATGTAGTAGCCCGAAGTTTGGAATTGTATCCGGTAGACGGCAATAGGCTCACCCCCTATTACATGGGACTAAATAACAGCATCGGCGAAATTTAGGTATAAAACTGTACCTACATCTCTACCTAACCCTTCGGAGAATACAGGCGTGATCTATAAAGCTAAATTGAAATATAAAGCGACCACATTTATAACAATTATGATTAAACACCGTTTCGGCACTAATTAAAATTGCAATGAGTAATGAGAATGGTTTAGGTATGTATTTAATAAATGACACGTATGTAAATCATTATGAACCTGTGATGAACGGGAAAACCACAAATTATCACAATTATTATTAAAGTTATTGCGAGGTAAAGAAGACTCTATTTCGTATAATTTTCAGAGTCCAAAGTTTACATTAAAACACAATATTAAATGTAATTAAATAATATTAAATTTAATCTATAGCTACTAATATACATATATAGGTAAAGAGGTATTTGTTTCTATGTAGGGGTAATCTCTGGAACTACTGAACCGATTCTAAATAATCTTTCATTATTAGAAAGTTACACTATCCCTGAGGGAGACCATCCAAAAAGTACGTGACACGTTTAGGAGGAGGTCTACGAAGTGTGACATGGGAGGGGTCCTAAGTTTCATGACGTCACATTTTAAAATCATATTAAAAATATGATTTAATTTAATAATTGCTAGATGTAAAATTGCAAAATATGTGACGTCACACTAGGGAGGTCTCACAAATGTGATCAACTGTGGCAAGGACGGGGGAGGCGTCAAAAGATCACGAAATTAGTGTGACGTACTTTATGGATGACCCCTGAGTGATATATGCTATATTTTATTTACTAAAAATAAAACGCGCGAGTGATACCGTGGGCAACAGCTAATATAATATAAGTTGTTAAGAAAATATGATGGAAAAAATATTAATGTAGAGGAGAAGGTGGTAATGTGGCCCCCTACTTTGTTTTTGAGGCCTCATGCAAAAAATACCAGACTCAAAAATCAAATAAATACATTATAGTGATCCTTATTCATTTACCTATACATGTCTTACTATGGAATAGATGAAACTACCACAGAATAATCACAAAAAAATATATTCTAAAAAAGTCAAATTGGGCAACTTGAGATCAGGTGAGGGTTATATGGCACCCTGGGGGCCGTATTAAATGTATTGACCTTAATTAAAACCTAACGGCAAGATTCGCAGATATAATATTCGCCTTCAGGACCTGCACAGACTGTATGAGCCCATAAATTGCAACTCTGGCATTGAATCCACTCCTCTCCACGTTTGTCACTAGAATAACTGGTATCACAGAATATACAGTCTGTATCTGAGCTTTCAGGTATCCTATTTGGATGAGTCTGTTTCTACGACTGCGTCACTTTCAAAGCTGCCTAGCGCCCAATAGCGCTGCTGCTGCTGCCCCCTCCATCCTGACTACGTCCGAAGCCGCATCCACGGCCACGTCAGCGGCCACGTTTTATAGCCCATGACCTTTGTCCTCACTTCTTCAAATGCCTTTTTCATTTGGTCAGTATCCCATGTTTTCTTTTACTTAGAAGATGGAGATAATACACATTGTCTAGGCATCTCAAAACAGAAAATAAAAGAATATAGAAGTGATATATCGGTCATACATGTTATATGGCCCCGAGGACCATAATACAAACGATGTGAGGGGGCCAAATTGAAAGTATTAAAGAATATGTAAATAAATCATAATAAAGATAGTTATTCGATTTTTGTAATAATTATCTTCAAAATCCCGTAGAAAAACGTTTATCGAACATAATGTACAAATCACTAAAGCCAAAACCCAGTTTTTTCAGAAAATATGAATAAAATGCAGAGCGGTTTTAAAAGTTTGCCAATTGCGTGTTTCGATTGGTTCGAATAACAAGAGAACGTGACGCGCCCTCACGGATTTTTTGGACATTAAATCGATACTGTCACACAAGCTCCACGTTGCACCAAAAATATACTAGATGGCATGTTTCTAAATTATAAATATCGAAGGGGGCCAATATATCTGCAGGGGCCACATTACCACCTTCTCCTCTAACATAATTCGATTTTATTTTATTTCTTTACTTCATTTTCGTAATAGGAAATTTAACAATGCACAATTCAAAAGTTATGTAGGTCATTTTATTTTCTATTTTATTAAATTTATTTTCTGCAAAAAATATCCTCTACTTACAGTAGATATTTTTGCAGAATACCTAAAAGTATCATAAAAGGAAATTGAACCTCTTCTCAAAGTTCATTCATTCCATTCATTATAATTGCTTTGAATGGGTAGGCACAGGTATTATATATCTCTTTTGTTAAGATTTTTAGATTTCCCGCCTGAACGATTCTCCGGCAGTCAGTTAAACTTCAATGGATAATGAGATTTTAATTGCTTTAACGATTATGTGAAATATGAGAATACAGACATTACCAAATTAGTCACACCCACCCCTTAGCAAGTTTTATACAAAGGTTATAATATAGGATTGTGCACTCAAACATTTATTGGATAATGCCATATGAGCCCCATAATTATTACATATGATATACCTGGAGTTTATCATTTCAACAATCAAGTGCATAGTTTAGTCATCAATATTATTAAAATGATTCTATATTTTAAATTATCTTAAACTGTAAATTCAGTAACGTATTATTAAAACAATTCTTAGTTCCTGCTTAGAGTTATGCCGACATCGAACATAGTCCCAATTTCATTTAATAAAGAATAGAAGAACTATACCGAAATTAAAGATACCTACATAGGCATATAATAATTTAATGAACAGAATATACTAAAGTTTGCAACATGTGCCTACTAGGTACAGTCGAACAAATAAATAAGTATACATGATCATCAGATATAGATGTGTGTGTGAGGGTATGTGTGTGCGTGTTTTTTCAAGAAATTATAGATTTAATATATTAATTAAATGATAGAAATAGTAAAATTTATCATCAGACTTTTTTAGAAAAGTTCAGTCTTCGTCGACCTCGACCGTAGTTAGCGTCAAGCCAAATAAGTATGAAAACAACGTGCGCGCGCATTTGAATGAACTTCTATCAAAAACGCATGCACAGTTTTTTCATACATTTTTGGCTTTACGGTAACCACGGCCAAGGTCGACAAAAACTCGGTAGATATAGGTCTGGTGATCCTGTATACCTACCTCTTTGCCCGACTGTACCTACTCACGCTGTTAATCGCCGAATTGTTTAGGCTACTATTCTACATTATCACCCAATAGCGATCCAACAATATCATACCCGTTGGCTTCGAAATAATACCAAAAGGATCGATAGTCATTTCGTCACTAACGTCACGGGTAGTCAGAATCCCCAAAAAGTCTAACATCAACTAACCGTAGGTCCGTAGCATATTGGTACTTGGTAGCGGATATTCCGTAGAGGGTTTATAAGATTTATACCACATTCGCCACAAAAAATTTCGTCTCGCATAAAAAATCCTAACAGATCAATCATTTATGCAATCTATTTATTATGCTATTTATCCGAGGCGAAACTTTGTGGGGTGAATGTGGTCTCAATCAAACGATAGGTCACCTAATAAGTCAAGATAACTCTAAGAAAAATATTATGGTCTTGATACCTTTATAAAAAACAAAATGCTACACCGACAAGAGTCAAACTCATAAGCTTAAGATGATGAGCGGGTATTCCTAACGTTTGTAATGTGGATGTCAGACGGCCGTCACTCGTCATATTATATTTGTATTCAATCGCTTCTGCGGCTTCTGATTACACTAGAGATCGGCTTACTCATACATAGGTAAAAGCTATAAGAGCATAATGGCCAGTAGTCACCGTATAATAACATCATACTGAGATCACTAATCCGTCGCACAAGAGTGTGGATTATATCATTCTCCATATGGAATGTTTATTTTTTGAATAAATATTGTGTAGTTTTAGCAGTACATGGGATAAGCTGTATTTATGGTGTAAACTAGCGGGTTCACTCGCATTCTACGGGAACTACTCCGTGTACCCGGATAAAAAGTATCCTATGTGGTAATTCAAGACATGGACTATCTGTGCGCCAAATTTAGTCCATATCTCTTCAACCTTTTACGCGTGAATGAGTGACAATATTCAAAGATCTTCACAAACTTTCACGTTTATAATCAAAGTCAAAGTCAAAGGTTTTTATTTCAACTGGCCCTTTACAGGCACTTTCAAAACGTCGTGATTCTAGGCGCACGGTTCCAAGTGGGTTGATCCGCCGTATACCTACCTACATGATAACGTGTATGTTTTGAACCTATATACCAGTTGCTATCTAACTATGTACATATCGTCAGTGGAAAGCCAAAACTACTAAAGCGCCAATTCGTTGCCAAACTAACTTAAACTTTACAGGGGCACATTTTAAAGTTTATGTTAGTTTGGCAACGAATTGGTGCTTAAGTAGTTTTGGCTTTCCACTGACGATATTATATACATGGGAAAAAACGACTTTGCAGGCTCTATCCAAACCTAATACTCGGTTATAAATAGCAATAACTTGTTTATTTCTAGTGTTATTCAGCTCATTACTGTCCCACTGCTGGGCATGAGCCTCCTCTCAGAATAAGGAGGGTTTAGGCCTCGACCCACTACGCTGGGCCAGTGCGGGTTGACGGACTACAAACACGATAACCTTTGTTTTAGAGCCCTTTGAGGTGTGCAGATATCCTCACGATATTTTCCTTCACTATAAACGCAAATGATACACACACACACAGCACACACACACTATGACGCAGTGATAGCCTAGCGGTTGAACGGTTGCCTGCCGTGCAGGAGGGTCTAAGTTCGAACCCGGCCCGCACCTCTGACTTTTCGGATTCATGTGCGGATTAGAATTTAATTATCACTTGCGATAACGGTGAAGAAAAACATCGTGAGGAAACCTGCACACCTGAGAGGGCATCATAAAGTTCTCGATGTTGTGTGTAGTCCGCCAACCCGCACTAGGCCAGCGTGGTGGATTAAGGCCTAACCCTTCTCATTCTGAGAAGAGGCCCGTGCCCAGCAGTGGGACAGAAATGGGCTGAATTTATTTATTTTTTTATTTATTTATAAACGCAAATGATAATTAAATTCTGATCCGCACATGCATTCTAAAAGTCAGAGGTGTAGGCCGGGGTTGACTTCAGACCATCCTGCATGGAAGCGTTCAACTGCTAGGCTATTTGGCTACTTATTAAAAACAAATCAAATTCTTTGTACTTTTCTTGTTTAAACACAAATTCATTTAACGTCATTTAATTGAATACTTCGCTTGCAAATGCGAAACGTGAAGCCTATTTTATTTCTGAATGCGGATACAAATCATTCAACATACAGTGTGTTAATCGAATTGATTTATTTTGATGAATGGAATAATTAAACCAGCGGTGGATTGGTAACTGAATGAATCGATGTCATTAAATTAACTGGCGAATTAAGGTTTATGTTTAACTACCTTAGCCCACGGGTTCGCCTGTGTCGAATAAGTAACAACTCGCGTTAAATTTTAATTAATTGTGACCGAAACTTGGTTCCAATTCCATTTGAATTAACAAATTAAATGTGTAATACTGTGCATTTATGAGTATTTGTGATGTTTGTATTGATTTTTCTTTTTTTTTTCTTTTTCTTTTAGCATATATGTAGGTAAGCGTTTTGGTTTTTCTTTTTTTATATTGTAAACTTATATTGTAGTTAATAAATAAATAAAAAAGTACAGATAAAGGGTTACAAACTTATTATATTATAGAAATACTTTTGGGATGAAAGTATCTGCCAGGAGCGCAACATGGAGCGCAACATTCTCTTTTATTTTTTTAAACTAGTTAAATTATTAACACTACGCTACCCTATGACACGTAAAGAAATTAACGTTATTGTTGTTGCTATAATACCTATCTCAAGAGAGTGGGCAACAGCGTCTTCCTAGTATTTGACAACGACATATCACTAACAGCAAGCCGTCTGCCAGTGGTGGTCATCATGCAATTTTACGGTCACGGCCGTTTATTGTCACCGTCTAGGCAGAGTACCATGTCCAAAAGTGGAACTTTATGGGCAAACTGAGGTGGAATTGCGTATGCCTAAGTCTCGTTTTATAGCGGATGCAGCAGCGTAGTAGACTGTGGAGGACATGAAAAGATGAACTTGAAGACTTTCATAAGAACTCGCAGTAGAAAGGAAGTATATCGACGTTCTACATACAATAATACATGCAAGGGTACTATCACCCAATCGGACTCCTTTCCACCTTAAAATTACACTTTGTATCTACACTGATGTAACACAGAAACCCTGCCCTGTGTTTTGGCCTGGTCTATTATTGTACTCATCATTATGAACAACTTTTAATATGGACCAAACCTGAAATCGAGAAGAAAAAGTCAGCTCGTCGATATATTTGGTTAAGTAATATTGAATCATTTGTATGGAACAGCAGTTTTTTTCGCGGATTCAGGTCTGGTTATATAGTAAATATTGTTCATAATGATGAGTACAATAACCCCTAGGGATCGGGACTAGAAACGGAAGATCTTGTATAACCATACGCACCATTTGGCAAAAAGCTATTTACTTTAAGGCAACTGTTCAGATAATTTAGAACAAACACAAAACAGATGATAGAATCGCCACCAAAAGCAAGTAATAACATGTTTTGCCAACAAAATATTGCAGCAGGTGTATGTAATACAACTAAGTTACGAACATTTTCACAATCTGAAGGGTAAACATTAAATAAATAATTTGTTATTATATTCATTAACGATACCTCGCCCCCATCTGAGGGAGGAGTTTAATAAAACGAAATCAAACATCATCAAGCTCTTTGATAAACCACTTGTTATATCATTCGTCAAAAACGGACGTTCTTGACGAAGTTAACATGCTTATACGATTCTTAATTAATCTAATTATGAAATTCGAGTTAACCCACTTAATATGTATAGAGTTAATTAATTAAATATCAAAGAAATGGTAACATGATTGTGTTAATACGTGTGGGAACAGAAGTGAGACGTATCCGGTGTTGCAGTCATAAACGTATGTGTGATGAGTTGTTGACGATAGCTTTTATTGTATTAACTTCCTGAACGGTATAATGTTATACTTACTAGCTGACCCAGCAAACTTCGTACCGCCTATCTACCATACCTACCCTATCTACTATACCTACCCTACCTACCTAACCTACCTACCTACCCTATCTACCATAGGTACCTACCAAGGGAAATAGGAATTCATTTTTATATATTATACATATTAGACGCAGGGTAATGACGAAACCAGTTATTTCGTGAAATTCCTAGGGATACCACGAAATCACGGAAGATCTCAATTCCCCAATAATGGGGTCTGGGTCTGCCGAAACAATTCGATGTCATCATGTTTACTGACAAGTTCATGTAAAAATAATTTTATGTCTATTTTTTATTGTCACACCACAGACTACCCTTGTCTTTTCACCTTCTTTTCTTGTTTATGCTAAGCTTGTCTGGAAGAGATCGCGGACTGCGATAAGACTGCCTTATCTTTTGTAAGAATATTTTGTGTCAAAAATTTATCGGTGTCCAATAAAGAGTATTCTATTCTATGTTTTATTGATTATTATAAATAAATAAAAAACATAACCTACCATGGCTTCAGTAGGTAACAGTTTTTTTTTATTTGATAATTTTGTGGCATTTCCCAATATTCGACATTTTCCGTGATTTCATGGTATCTCGGGATTTCACGGAAGCCTTGATTTCGTATTTTCCTTACGAAGGATAAATATTATCTGTGTGGTTCCTGGAAAAAATTGGTCACCTTCTTTCCTACTGTGTCCTTGTGTGTAAAAGGCGACTAATATATTAATATTAAGTTGGCAGTGGCGAGGAGTCCATACAACCAGATTCCCATCGGCTTCCCTTTAGGAATTAGTTAGTGCATAGACCAACGTAATATGTTATTATTTACTCATCCAACTGACAAAAAAAAGCTTGTTATTTAGTTAGTTCGAGCTCTTCCAGACATGACTATATATATAGATTACAAAAGACGGTGTGGATTTTTGTCTGGCAGCAATTTTTAGAGGGCATTTTTGGGACGGCTTTCCCTTTCAAAACTGTCACCCTTCGCCACTGTAAGGTGAACAAGCGTATTAGGTCCTCCACTGTTATAATAAACATTATTGCGATCACCAATCCGCCTGCCAAACGTGGTGATTGTAGCATGATCGGTCATTGTAACGGTTCCTAAAGGATGAACAGCGGTTTTTTTGGTCTGATATGATGATATTATGTACAATCGTTATACCTCTTTTATCTGGAGTAGGTAGTAAAAGTTTAAAGTAGCAGCGACGCAATCTCCAGCTTAGACAAGCTATTACAAATCTTCCTGCTTGCGTCAGAAGGATCAATGAATAAACAATAGGTAAGTAATCCATTGAACGGATGAGCACCAAAAGGTAAGGAAAACCGCATATTAGTAGGTAGGTTCTAAATTTACAATCAATAGAGGAAAGTCCCATATCATTATGAGTGCGCAATATTTTACGGAGAACTACTCTGGTCGAAAATAAATGTTACAATGAATCAATAGAAATTCCCAATATCATAATGCCGGGCATAAAGTGCAAGTGCACAATAATTACGCTACAATTAAGTAATAGACTTATTATAAAGTAACTTCGTCTACGTCAGCAAAAATAAGCTACGTGCAATAATTAAAAAAGTCGTAGGCAATTTTGTTATGCCCGCGTAACCATTGTCTACGAGCGTCGTAGCAAACGAATGTTCCGCTGGCGTTTGAATAGGAGGGGTGATACTGGACAACTGATATTTATTTATTTCGCTAAACAATTAGTGATGGCATGGCAGTAATAATAACAGACTTCTTATTATGGTAGTGCATTTTTTTTTATTTACAGTTTGCAATCCAGTAACGGCCATGACCTATACCACAATTTCCTGTTTACCTCGATTTACTTTTACAGGATAAAAGTTTTTAACCATATAAATCGTGTTATTCAAATGCTGGTGTTATTTTTTTAATAAATAAAAAAGTAAAGCATATTGCGTATGGAAATCACACACATAAATGATTCGTCGGACGGCGATAGACAGATGATGATGAAATTATGGAATACTGAAAAATTACTAAGTAATATGAAAATTTTCTAGCTGTTATAAACCCGTGCTAGGTGAAAAGTCGAGAAATGAGAATAAGGTGTGGTTATTAATTAATAAATGGGAATGGTCCCTGCGTAGTGTACCTAATTTAAATTATTTATAAACTAAAATATTTAACTTAAACTAAGGTTTCAGGTATTTATTCGGAATAAGAAGAAGCAGAAGAAGGGTAATGTTTTTTTCTTAATAGGTAGGTACCGTTATTATGTTCAGTATTCCTTGTACTATAATATAATCGGTTGGGCTCTCATTCACAATAGCTCGTTTTGCTGAAAAGAAAGTACTGGATTAGTGTATGTCTGAACGTAGTCATGCAAATTAAATCATCGACAATACCTACGAGTATTACTCACTAATAATAATATAACTAAATATAATACAATTTCGTAGCGGATGTAGTGTTTCAAATTAAGATATTCGAATCCCATTTTTGACACAAAAACATATTGAATTAAATGCTGTAACAGTATTTTAATTCGTATTTCTGTAATTAAAGCTTGTATAACCATCCATCTATCATTTGTTTATAGAGGTAAAGATATAATTGAACGCAGAAGGAACTATTTAAAACTCTATTAGACAGATTTTAAAAGTCATAACGTAATGAGTTTAGCTTTTTGTAAGTATTGCAACATCACGCGTCTACTTAGAAGTGTCATTTCAGCCCATCCTTACATAAAATACATGAACAATAGTCATAGGTAATGCCTAGGTGTTGTGTAATTGTTAACGCGACCCTCCTTAACATCCAACTTATTCAATGGCAACAAAGCTCAGCTCCATAAAACATCGTAAGTCATGCCTCAGCATCGTCGGCGGCCGTCCGACAAACGATATGTCACGGCACGTAGTACAATGCAAACAGTCGGCGTCTGTGTCGGTGCTTGTGATGCTCTGTGCCAGTGTCACAACACTCGCAACACACAAATGTGGCGGCCGCGGCGCCGCGACTAATCGCGCCACAATACCGCCGCGCTGGCCCGCTATGCCGCACCGAGCGATCAAAGCCGAGCGGTGGCGACAAAGCCTTTGTGCGCGGGCGGTCGCTCGCACCACCTCGCATGCACGCACAGCACTAGCACTACGACTGCACCACTCTAGTGCGACTTCGAGCTTGAGCTAGGCAGATATACGGCGCACGTCGCATCAATTAGTTAGATTTGTATCAACACTCGTAACACAAGTAGTATACCGTCCGAGATACGATCTGTTGATGCAGCATCGGCGCGATTGCGAATCGAACTCAATCAACTGTCGGGTTTTATTAATCTATTCTTCATTAGACACTACCGTCTGATCTGCCCGCTTTCAATTGAAACAATATTTAATGCTTTGCCGGCCCAGGAATAAAATAAAACGGTAGAACCATAAACATTCCACATTTATATTCGACCTCTGCCGGCCGGTCGGTCGGGGCTCTCTGTCGTGCGCACGCGTTGCGTCTCGCTCGTACTGCGCCGGAGCGTCTGCGGGCTCTGCGCACCTCTCTGTTTAAAGATCCAAGAGGGAGATAAAAATTGTATGGCTCATAATGTTTTAACAGTCTCATCGTTTGAGCGCATCAAGCCGAGGTCCAATTTAATTTTCATCCTCGGGTTAGTAATAATTGAGTCGATTCGTTCTATGCGGCGAGAAGTTAGCGCAGAAGCCGACGCGTTTGCTTCAGGCCCACGTAATCGATTCCTTTTAATTGATTATTTCGAGTCTCACATCTGGTACTTTTGAGTACCTTCATGGCCAAGTGTCTATAAATGAAGAACCAATCTCCATTACCACTAACTTGGTACGCAGGTACCTACTAATTGATAATACATCAGATGAATGTTCAATCGGGTATAATTTGGAAATTAATAACACCTCATCTACTAACAAATTAACCATCTTGTCCGTGTATTTAGATTATAATTTTGAATCTAATGTACAAGTATTTTTACATTCTTTTAATAAAAATATAAAACGAATTTTGCGATGTTATTATCTCACACACAAGAATTGGTCACAGTCGTCAACAATGGCAGCCATACACGGCTCCGGCGAACCACCTACATCACAGTGAACGTCTGTCGGCGTGCCACAAAGCCTCTCCACATATACAAATAAATAACATCGGAACAACAAATATTTTAATAACCAGCTCTAAAGAATTGTTGAACGCTTCGTTACGAGTACATGCGTGACACACAGGGCCGTCGCTTGTCGCGTAGCATCGCGTACGCCACCTGCGTGTCACTACAAACTCGCCTATTCCGCACGCAGTTGTCGCCCCAAATCACACGCACCTAAGTATCGTTTTTGTATACCGTTTTGCACGTGCAGATACGTAAACAGGGACAGACGGCATGACCAATGTCAGAGTATATGGATTCAGTGGTGAATAGCGCTCTTTTTGAAACATAAAGTTTTATAGCGACATAAGAAAGAGCCGATGGAAAATTGGAAAGGTAAGCGTGAAATGTGGCAGATGTGTCGTCATAAAACGGACACTCGGTCGTCACACGCGTAACTCGTAACGTACTCGTAGTGTAGAGCGAGGCTATGGGACTGCCTGCTGTAAAAATATTAATATTCTTACAACAGAAATTGATAGGTGATGATATAATTTTAAATATAAATACAGTAGCATTTTTAATATTCAAATACATCAACCCTGCATTTGCATCGGATTTATCACCCGGATATTAATTAAAATTACCTATTGATACAAGTTTACGTCAATATTACGCAACACGTAGTTTAGGTCCGTTATATCACCTCCACATTAATATATTAGATTTGATAACACCTAAAAAGTAATAAAAATTCTACGACATATATTATGATTTATGTTGTTGGCGCAGCGCAGTCGCAGTCATTATTAAAAATCCGTCTTTGAGACGAGTCCGTATGTAGAGGTATATATAGTTTTTAGTAGCAGCGACTCTCATACACGAATATATTTTATTATTTTTCATTAGAGTAGTTATAGCCATTTATGGCTAAAAGATCATAAAATAGTAGTCAGGAAAATGACAACATTCTAAATATGTAATCAAAACTTTATTCTGTTTCATGTGCCTCTGTGTTAGATATGGAATATCTCATTCTCATCGTCATAGTGAACACGAACATATCCACATTTGTCAGATTTATGGGCACACTACAACATAACCTACATTAGACATGAAAGAGCTGTATTTTATAAGGAGACGCATCATCATTATGAATATGTAAATAATCGGACGTCTTGGTGGATTGCTTAATTAAGTTGATATTAGTCAAGTAGTTCACTCATATACAAGGTCTTTTGAATAACATAAATATCACAAAGCTAATAAACTGGCAACATACAATTAGTTTGTGAGAAGCTGTTTACAATATTATAATGATATTTACTACACTTAATTTATTATTGTATGAATGTAAACAACCTCCTTTTGAGAGGCCTATTTTAACATATGAACTGCGATATGCTGTTGAAGATCTTGGAACAAACAGACAACTCTTATGTATGTGAACAACTCGACTTCAAAGTAATCCATGTTTAGTGTCGGAGGACCACGGAGAGAGCCTCCCGGATCAACAATACCTAAGTAACCCGGCGCATCCTTTATTTTCGTGCTGAAATCCATCCTGGATATCCTTGGGAAATCTAAGGGTTATGCCGGACTCTTACTAGCTAAAAAAGCACTGTGTTCCTCAGACAACCCATGGCTGCCATCCTGCTGGTTGAAAATCAACCACACATCAAGGCAAAATAACTATTTTATTTACATAAAACAAAGTTTTCAAGGCACCCAACCATTATTTATCCTAATTTGTAATCAGTTATAGTAAACGAATTTGAATTAAAAATAATTCTGTTTGTATACATGTCATGTTCTGTCGTTCAGTCGTCAATACCTAGGTACATTAGTATTTTTTACGCTATTATACACGCAAAACATTATATAGATAAAATATTTTTTTATTTGTGTTCAGTGAGGGGATCCAACAAACAAACACATAGCACAGAACGCAAACCGTTTAGCGTGTTTACTCATGGCGCGACGCGACTCGAGATCGCATCGATTATCGACATCGGTCAGATATCGCATAACCTTGCGACCTATAGAAAATGTATGAACGGTCGCATATGTTTACTGACCAAATCGTACGATATGACGATATCGCTCACAGGTCTGATCGACGTCGAGTCGCATGTACGTCCTCAAGGCGTGCGATATCCACTCGACGTACTTTGGTACGTCGATGAGCGATTTCAGTTGCGCAACTAGGTAGGTACTTGTATCAATAATAATTTATTTAATAAAAAGAAATACTGAGTAAAATTCCATTCAGTTTGTACCTACAAGAAATTGAAAATCATCCCTGTCTCTAGAAGGTCTTCCTACCTTTTTAATACCCGATCCCTTTATGATGTTATTGTACTCATCTTTGTTAATAACTTTTACTATGGGACCAACCCATTCATTTTATTAAACTATTGGTAGATATGGAACAGCCATGGAACCGCTGATGTTCTTTTCGCGATTTCAGCCTTCGTCCCATAGTAAAAGTTGTTCATAATGATGAGTAGGTGCAATAACCCCTTAATGGGAGCGGATCATCAGATCTTCACCAAGTTTAAATGAGACTACCTCGAGAGTATACCCTTTCAAACAAAAAAAGAATTTTCAAAATCGGTTCGCAATTGACAGGGATATCGGTGAAAATACATTAAAAAAAAAAGTACATACATACGGTCGAACATAGAACCTCCTCCTTTTTTGAAGTCAGTTATATAGTTGGTGAGCGACACAAATCAGTCGAATCGCATCGCGTCGCTCCATTAGGACGTACATGCAATTTGAGTCGACAATCGATGCGATATCGGTCGCTTCGCGTCGCGTCATGAGTAAAGTCCCGTCACTGCACCAATCGCGCCCTCAAACTATTATAGTTAAACTATATCTATTCATTAAAAGATTTTGCTCGAACGCATCCATAATTTCCTGCAAAAACTTCATCTATATCTGGTCACCCTGTATAGTATACCTATTTTTCTTCGACTACGTATACCGCATATAAGGAGGGAATACCGTACCCCTTCATACTTCATTACCCTGGCAGAACACCTGCCACCTGGACATGAACTGCAGTCTGTGGCCAATATGGAAATCTCTTAACCGACTCCGGATCCAAATTTGCCGCTGTAAAAGCAATTTGGCAAAACGGGTATTATTGACTCGTCCCGGGTACAGTGTAGGTGTGGAGCGGGGTGTACATGACATGTCGCACCATATCGTCTTGCACGTTGTGCATGGTCACTTGTACCCTGGAGGATTTAAATATGGCAAACGACAGGACCGTCGAGATTGCTACATATTGGTCGGAAATATAGGTAAATGTTTAGTATTTTGACACAAAAGAAGAAGAAGGAGGGAAGCAGAGCCCTAGTCATTGAATATATTTCAAAAATAAAATATATAAACAGGCAAATAACTTTCCAAATAAGCACAGTCAATCCCTTTTCTTTAAATGGCCATCAATAGCATAAGTCAGGTAACGGATATGATGTGTGATCCCTCGTTCGGCCTGTTTGACGCCACCCTCGTCTCACGCAGACTGTTACGTCATCATTCGGCGGCGATCACAAATGATATGAAATGATACAACGATATTGCATCGTTTTGTAATGGATATGTCACAGTCAAAGCTCTTAGCCGGTCAAAACTAGTGTTGACTGAAAAATACAGTCAAAATTCTATTGACTAAACACATCAGTCAAAAGTAGTTTTAACTGAAATATCTAAAACTACTTTTGATTAAAGCCTGCAGTCAAAAGAAAATAGTTTTGCCTAGGCCAAACTAGTCGGTTAGGTTAGGTTAGAATTGTGACTAAATAACGTAAGAGTCACTTTTAAATTAACCAATATTCTTTTTTCAAAACTAGTTTCGACCAAAGGCCTTAGTTAAAATTAGTTTTGACAGATTTTCGCAGTCAAAATTAGTTTTGACCGGTTACGAGTTTTGACTGTAACAGATACAAATATTGTTGTGTAGTTACCAATTTATCAGAGAAGATACTAATTATTTTAACAAAGGGACTTTACAATTAACTGTCAAATTGGTTTATAGGTATAGAAAGATCAATCAAAATGTTTTGTTATTATATGCTGCTAGTCAACTGCATCTGATTAGACTAGAAGCCAACCGCAAAATAGTTGGGAAAAGACTTGGCAAGAGGGAGGATTGTAAAACTTAGTATTCTTGAAATTACTTAAGCACAGACTATTACTTTCAACCAGAAATGTTAAAAAATAAGAAAATCGCTACACTAATGGTGTGCTGATTAATTTACATTAAAAATCGAATTAAAAGTCACATCACATTGCGAGAGCTTTCAACAAAACAATTCTTCAGCTGCGTTTGTTCATACTATTCCTTTTGTATGTAGTTTCATGGCAAATTATTTGATATCTGTGAGCTGGGGCGGCGTGCGGCAATAAAAACAGAGCGGGGTCGGCAGACATCGCGGTGGAGACTACTTTTAGCCAGACGAGCAGGCACCGCCCGCCAGAGGAGCCTGTGTCACTGTGTTAGTACCTACTATAAAAGTTTATCTACCTCCTTGGGGATGGGATCCTGTACTATTCATCGTCATAAAACGAGTTGGATAAAAAGTAGCTGACCCTTACCATAACCGCAGTTTGAAAAGGATACAAAAAATTTCTATAGAAATAAGTAAACCTTGTTACGGTAAATATAGTTGTTTGAATGTTTATCTCTTTATCTACGTGTGACCTAAAGAATTCAGGCAGTAATCAGTGTTACCTTACCACACAGCTGCATTTCTAAGACATACAATTTATGTCTCACTACAGAAAGAAAATCAAATTTCCGACTTCAAAACAGCTGATCAAGCCTCATTAACTTGACGAATCAAAAATAAACTTAGGACCAAGTGGAAAAGCAATAGCTGATCGTAATAGCTTCGCTTACAAATATCGATCACGAAATAGCCCGCTTTCATCTCATAAAGTTTTTCGCGTCTTTTTGGCCCCGAATCCATCAATTCTCGTGATGGATGGACCATTGGACCCGACTCGGGCAATCGAAATTCAAATTCGCTAAATCTTCCCACACGGCGTCGAAAACAGGTCGCGTCGTTAACAGTGTACGCACGCCGGCCGAACGTTGTGTTTGTGTTTTTTTCTGTTTGCTCTGGAGATATTCGCCCCGGGGCGGTGCGGGGTGAAGCAGGGGGTGAGCCAGGGTGCGGGAGGCAGGGGATCCGGGTCGGCGCAGACGCACGGGCAGCAAAGGCGTGATTACAGGGCTGTGCGCAGCTAATCACTCCAGCAACACGGCCCGAACGATACACGAGTTAGTATGGCTGGCCGAAAATCATCCACATACATCATGCCATTTTTATTTTATTTAGGGATAATTTTTACATAATGATAGAAGTTATTTATCTGGAAATAACGTTGTTTCCCAGATAATTCGTAACAAATTAATTTTACCAATAAAATCTATTTCTAGAAACAAAACTACGATTTCTGGTACTTAATGACTTTAATGAGGCTAATCAAGATCTTCCACTGTCCACCAAAACAAACCATCATTATAAGCCCTACTTGCTAAGTCAGCCCCAGCGTGCACTTTCTCGTAGCCGTGCATGTCCGTCCTGCTCATTGTTGTTAATAACAAACAAGACAAAAGTTCGCCGCTAACTACACACGTTTCTCCACATAGCGCGTTTTTACCGACGAGAATCGAGACGCGCCCGCGCTGATAACGCATGGAAATATGATGTGCCTTGTCCTTACGTTTTGTGGCACGAAGATTGCTTAAACACTTTTAAACTGCCAATCGGACTTGTTGCCTTTGTTGTCTTACCTTTTGAAGCGAAATTCCGACATTTGTTGTTCTTGTATGAATATCGCGTATTTGTTCTTTCACGCCAATTCCAACGTGAAACAATCATTATACCGCTTATGATCCTGACAACTTGTAAAACTCAAATCATGGTATCCTATATCTTAGCAATAATGAAACGTGTAGTCTCCGTAGTAGCGTTGTAGACTATTTATCTGTTATTAGCATTTGCAGATAAAATTCGTTCATAGGAACAGTTTGTCAGATGTAACCAAAACCATTCGTTATCGAATTTGAACCAGTAAAATAAGGCAGTGAGCTGTCATCCAGTCAATAATAGTGCTACGAAGTACTACGTGTCCTAAACTATGAATCTATAGTGATGTACAATCGACCAAACAATTGTTCTACTACCCTAAGCTTACAATTTGTGTGTACGCAATAAAATAAAAAGGTGTATATTCTCTTTTCGAAACAATTAGCTTTCAACTTTAGAGATATTTTCATTTGACAGGAAATTCTATTAAAATTGATAGACCACTTTTTGGCCGACCGTACATATTTACTCAATCTGTCACAGTTCACTACTCACCTCAAATTATAAGGTAATTTCAGGTAGATAATACTCGTAGTAAACAGACCGGCGACGGCCTCCTAATTAGGCATGTCTGGCTATTCACCTCCAAAATCAGTATATGACACTACGGAACAATTCAATTGGGTAAAATGTCATGTATATTTGTTTTATTACGCAAACAGCGACCGGTTGCAGCTACTATGTATATCGGCTACCTATTTGCATAACCCTCAAATTAATAATGATTGCCACCTCTAAATTATTGATCGCATCAATTTTAAATCAGATCGGATAGAGCTAGTGTATATAAATAGATTGACATTCATTCGATATTCTGATGAAATGATTCTTGAACTTATCGGTAAATGTAACCTATATCATATGTCAAAATCGTGCAACGATTGTCGATATACCTTCTACGATAAGGCAACCTGCATGTTTATAATATTTATAATGCTCGTATCTACAATTAGACTCACAGATACACTTTCGATCGTCATAAGCAACTTATGTCTTTATTCCCTGGTTCCTGTTCTTTCATTTATTAGGTCTCATGTAATAAAGGTACGACATGGCATGGCATGACATCGGACATTGCCATTTATCGGGAACAATTTCAAAAGCCATGCTAATACGGAACATTTCCTTATACAAATTTCTAAAAAATGATAATAATAATGTAGGTACGACACCTCAGGAGGCTCTCGTTATGCAGTTGGATCAAGGGCCTGATTCAGAGAGCAGTACTTCTTGACACGGCACGCATTGTTAGGAGATTCCTTTCTCTGGAGCCCTGACCGCCGGTAGCTTGGACCCTATTCTAGATACCGGTGGGCTACTATTTTTTCATATTTTTAAATGTTTTTTAATATAGTTTTGTAAAAATATTTAAAAATATAAATAATATGTATGAAAAATGAATAAAGGATATTAATGTAAGTACCTACTATATCATATGTATATGTTTAGAATTAAACTTAATCGAAGATGAAAAGCCTTCAAATTGAAACATCCTCCTAAATCATCAAGGTTGCAGGGTTTCCTAAATTATCAAGGTTTAACCATATTTATATTATATCAACGTATATAATTATGAAACGGTGTAATATTTTCATATTACAGAGATGGGGTCATGTAAAATAATACTTTCTTGTATAGACCACACTTACATCGACAATATGGTTTCCACTTTTGTCTTACCGTATCCTTACACGGCAAACAGTGCAATTACTAATCAGTTAACTGTTTTTTATTGTAAAAAAACTGAATACATTTTCACTTACTTCCATTGGGAGCATTGAACGGATACGAAAAAAATATACTATATTATAATATATTATGTATGTAGGAACTATGTAGATAACTACGTGAGTACCATTGCCATTGCAATGAAGATTGAAAATCATAATGTGTATCTGTATTACAACTAACAAACAAACAGACAAAATATATTGTAGACTAGTGATTATTTTCTCAAGACAAAACTAATATCCAGATGTTAGATTGGACTACCGGAGCTACCAGTAATTTACATAAAATAGACAAAAACTTGATTGTCGACAATAATTATAGCTCGTCGCTTTTAATCTAACTAAACACAATCTTTTATAATTTGAATACCAGTTTTTTGTGCAAAATTTACCGTGATTTTATGCAATTAGATACTGTTGTCCTGTCCCGAGCGCGATGTCTTAATTTTGTTTTATATAATGTCGGAGACGATCTATTCTACTTATACAGAATTAATCAAAACCTAGATTAAATAAATAGGTGTCATAAATAAAGTACTCTGACATCGACTTATCAGGTAATTTACACAGAACACTTAATTGATGTGAGCGAGAAACGAGGATAAACAAATAAAACTTATAATGTTGTAGTGACTAAGCAAAGATTAATTAATTAAATGTAAGAAAAATATTCACAAATTCAACAGTTGTTGGTCAGATTTGTAAACCATTTTGAATAATGAAAATATTAACATTTAGGTAATAAATCTAATTCTAACCCAATATAAATATTCGTACACGTAATAAATGTATAATCAAATGTTGATCAACGATCATTACGCATAGGTAGGTACGTCGTCGGAGCTTGTCAGTCGCTGCGCCTGCGCCGCCCGCCCGTCAACGCGGCGACAGGCGTCAGCAACGCTTGTCAAATGTCAACATTTTAAAGCCACAATATTGAAGCAATTTTAATTCAATCGCGACATTTTGTTCACATCGAGGCGGCACCGCAGTCGCGGCGAGCGCTCCTACTCATTACGACTTCATTTTGTTATAACAACAATGAATGCCCGCGTTTTGCGTTTTATTCATCCGCTGAGCTTGACAGCGGCTTTGTGTGGGAATCAATCTTACGTCCGTCGGTTGTAATGATGCAAAATCGGTTCCACTGAATGACAAAGAAAGAAGCAGCCGCTAATGTTGTTTATTCGACTTTTTACCCACGAAGTTACTTATTGAATAAAAAATTTACGGTGTTGTATACAATTTTACTTAAAGTTTAACATGCACAATGCAGTTGCTTACTATTAAAAAGAGAGAATAATATAATAAACCGTCTCCCTTAATCATGATGCATAAAGACTTTGATATATTATTATAATTCCTCTCAATTATTTTATAATGCAGTCTCAACATTGAGAGGATAATCTCAATAATATAATGGCTAGCTCAATAATCAGAGGCACCTGTCATTAAATTTATTAACTCGACGATAAGTAATTGAAGTAATGACTACATGACGCAAATAATACTTAGTGCGCACATAAATCGTCATTGAGCCCTGTTTACTGTAAATTACAGTCTGTGATAGGTATACAAAAAATGACACACAATTAAAACTTTTTCTTCTATTATTTTCCTTATTTATTGGCAGGGTGTGTTTTGCCTGTACATTCGTGAACTGATCCACGACTTCTTTGGAACTGCCAAAGAAGTCAAAGTAAGATTTTCATGTAGGTAAGTATATGGTGAGCGCCCGGTAAGTTTCGACCGAGATCTCGACCTCATTCACGGTCTCGGCCGATCTCGGCTACAATTTACGTCTCGTCCTCGGCAAAAATTTTGGGACAATCACAGCCATTTGCGTGACTAGGTGACTACGCAGCATTCGGAAACTAGTTGGCGGAGCTCTCGCCGCGCTCTTTCGGCTGGTAAGAGCGGTCAATTATGATTGGCTAAATGAATGGAAACAAGTGTGCGACCGACCATTGTAGTAAGCAATAGAGTTATTATTTATTTAAACATTTTTATGAAACAGTTTTCTTTTAGTGGTATTTTCTCGTTTTTTTTAAATATTTTATATTTTCTCAGTCTCGGTCTCGGCCTCGGCCAAGAAATTATTTTATTCTCGGTCTCGGCGAGATACAATAAACTAATAGTAAAAAAAAACATTTTTTATAACAAGCTTTTATTAAAAACTTTGACTCTGTATCCCACTTTTCAAGCTCTTTCATTAATTTGATACCCATATTAACAGAGTTGATAAAACATACACCATCTCACACACATAGATTTAAAATAATATGTGTCAGCGGCCATTTTGAAAATATTACAATATTAGCATAATATTAAGTATTGCCATAGACTAGGGGAATGCCTACTTATTATTTCTATGGCTATTGTATATTACATTGTCACCAAAACTAAAGGTGTATTCAAAATTTCAGCAAAATCGGTTGGGTGGAAATGGTACAAAATTCAGTCGCAAGATTTGACCTAAACAAACAAACATACATATATACAAACACTGCATGTTAAATAACGACTCTGCTTGCCAATAATGATTAAAATTTATAGATAGCATTACTTAATGCGCGTTGTAGCGGTAAGAGGAAGAGGTCCGTGATGAACGGTAGAGATTTAACTACGTGGTACATCCAACCAACTCCACAAGATTAAAAATTTGACGAACAGAAGAACCCGAAAAGATAGGCCGGAATGAGAAGCACCAAGATGATGGTAGTGATATGAAAAATCCAAAATCCAGATGGTATGCTATATTATACACTTATCCAACTCGTCCCACCATAGCTTTCATAAACCCAGCACTATTGCCCACAAAAACACCATAAAATTAAAAGAAACCCGACAGACATTTAGAGTTTCTTAATAGAAACTCTAAATGTCTGTCGGGTTTTTGCGGTAATGCTCGCAATCATCAGTGATTACTTAAAAACTAATTTGTGGAGGCGGTGCAGGCGCAGAGGTGCTCAGGCGCCGCTGAAGGCGTAATGTGCAAATAAAGACAGGGTGCGAGCCGGCTCCGACGCGCGCCGTTTGTCAACCAACCTGTTTTCTAGTCCGTTTGTCAATATTTGTTAGGTACCCACTTACACCAACCGTGTATACAGGATGGATCAGAAGTTCTCTGTCAATATGTACACCAGGCTTTGTTAGTTTTACTGAAGATTTATTTGCTCAGGTATAGCTTTTTATGCGTACAAAATACATCTTGTTTGTAGACAAACAAAACTAAAATTGGAATAGATTCAGTTTTGAAATTTCAACAATCTACATTGCGCATTATGATTTAAAAGTCACTCCGCTCGACAATGGGTGTGTTCAGTTATTAGGCCGGACGACGCTCGACGTCGCACCGACCGTCCGGGCGATCACACAAAACCGTTCAGTTATTTGAGCGGACCTCGTCGGGCGATCGCACCGGTCACCCCGTAAAATAGTAGGTTGCAAGTCGTACTGTTGTCAACCGACAAATAACTATAGTCATACGATCCAACAGATATTTTGAGGTCGTTCGATTGGTCACTCGCGTAACGCAGCTGTGGATCACCCGAAGCCGTTTAATTATTCCCAGTGAGCGAAAAATGAATTACTGAACAGCCATTTAGAGCAACGCATTGAACATTCTTGAACTGTCAAAATGCGATATATTTCGATTACGAGCGTATATCGTGAATCGTGATTACCCTGCTGCTTGAAATATTGAGGGTACCAAAAATCACTTCAGCCGGTCCTATTTCCCTTCCCTTTCGTTGTAGTCTGAATATAAAAGAGAAACATACCCTATCCTTACCTTATCAGGTCCTCGTCAGTCTTGTAAAGTTGTAACTACCAGTTTTAGGTAGGTTATACTTGTGGTAGTAAAAAAAAGTGAGAATAGGCTACTTTAACCCAACCCAAGCTATGACTATGTTGTGTGCTCTTAGCGGCATCATCAATTTAAGATAAGATATGTTTTTATTCAGGTAGACTATATACAGGTATTGTACATAAGAATAGTCATAACCATGTCACGTTCCGAAGTGTGAGACTTCGTATGGAGAAAAACGGGCAAGAAACATGGCTACTATTTTAAATTGAGGATTTTTTACAATATTTTATGAAAGTGATCGAATTCGTTGTAATTTTACTCACCCTGTACTGTTTCTTTTTGTCATTTAACTCTATCCTTAACATCGGGATACGTGGGATAAATATCGAATTATATTCTACTTTAAACAAATCGTCATCTGCTGTCCTCACACTATAATCAAAGTGCCATAAGTAGACGAGCTCATGTATTTAGGACCGCATCCTTTCGGTTTATTACAACCTTTTTTTAGGTTCAAAGCGTTAAGCGGCATGGGTAAGGTTATTTTCACACTGAATTACCAGGTTAAATATTTACGTGACACGTTGGAATGATGTAAAAATTGTGTTGATTTGTTTACACATCACTTATAAGCTCATCTAAACAACCGTCTTTCAGTAGAACTTCGCAGCTCTCGCGAGAAAATTATCAGTCGAAATATACCAAAAAACAGTGTTATATGATGTTTATACATTTAGGTAAGGAAAATATAGTGATACCGATCGTACCTATTAATTCTGTCTGACTAATCGATCCTTCTATTAATCCGGTAGTTAACAAAATAAAAACCAATCAACATCTCAGAGTTCGCTAATTATAAAAAAGCAGAAACGGTAGTTATCATATTTATTGAACGTTCATAGATCCGTTAATTAATTACAATAAAAACTAATAAAATCTACACTTTATCACTTTTGTAGAAACGCAAAATAACTTACACAATTACACGCAATTTAGTAATGATAAGCACTTAAATTTATGCAAATGTTTCTTTCAACTAATTGATAGACACCATTTATTAGTTCGCGTGCAAACATTAAATAAATCGCTGACCAGTGACTAACATAAAGTTAGCAACCATTTGTCTAATGGATATCGATACTCACTTCCTTACATGCAACAATTACCGCTGAGAACTTTAATCACGAAACGATAATTATAAACAATGGCGGAACAAAAAATATCCCAACAAGTGAAACTATACGTTATGTTTTACAAAATATGTATACTTAATGTAGGTACATTGTCTACACCAATTAATTACATAAAAAATACCAAAAAAAAAAATTGTGAATTATTTAAAATAATAAAACTTTACAACAAATAAACCTTGATCTTTCAAGGAAAATCAAACAGATCATCCGGTGCGGCACGGTCTTTCGTCGTCCAAAATGGCTTATTACAAGGTAGGAATGCTACAATAACAAACAGGAATGAATTAACAATAGTAACCTACGTGTCAAGTCCCACACACTCGGCATTACAAACATGGCACAAAAAAGAGGTCGCATCCTAAACGCGCGCCACAAAAACTACGACGGACAAAACGGTATCGGGCGGCGAGTTCAAAAGCACCGGCGACCACTCATTTCACACCATCAGCCGGCCGCCGGCAAGCCATCTTCTACCCTGCCATACGTGACCTAATGACAACTCGACCACGGTATGGCACGCAACTGTCGTACACTACACAAAACAATATAGACTCTATTCCCAACCGCAGAAAACCGTAAATGCCGTCCCAACTATTCACAGTTATGCTGATCTGAACAGTTTTCTCAATAATGGAGCAGACACAATGCCCGATTTGTGCAAAAAGTGTTTTTAGCAAACAATTAGCAGTTAATGGTCATAGGACATTCCAGTTAGAACGGCGGTTACTCAGTGGTTTCGTCAGCCGTATTTAGAATACCGTGCACGAAAGTAAACACAGTATTGTGAACAATATTTTATGAAGGCTATCATTATAATTTTAAAATTTACTTCTCAACAAGAAAGATCTGCTCAACTACTTATTAAGTTACGTAGCGCCGTAGCATCTTATGAATATGGTAAATTTTTAATTGTTTTAGCCTTAAACCACTCACCAAACTACACAGACTTAGGCTTTACCGCAATAATTATTGGGCTACCTTTATTAGTTTAGATAAAAAATCTCAGGAACCGTCTTCTACTGCATTTTCCTTCTCTTTTTTCTCGGAAGCTCCGAGAAAACTTTCTCCGAACATCGCGTAACTCATTATGTAGAGTCATTGCCTAATTGACGTTAATAGTTCTGACTCAGAGAGTAAATTTAGGGAATCCTTGCAGCTCACAATAATATACAGGTAAGTGGTAACTACTTACTAATCACTTAATAAAGCAAGGTGTTATGTTATAATAAATACTAAGTTACACAGGACGTGTTTGAAGGCTTCCAAAAAGAATGGATTTTTCGCAGGAAATTGAAGTAGCTGACTACAAAGTGCTTTTTAACGGATAATTAGGTAATAAAATAACGTATTATATACCGTAAAGTTGGTGGAATTGATAAAGAGCGTGCAGCGTCAAGCGTGAGACGTCTGTTGACGGAAACGCGCGCGCAGAGGAATAACGCTCCGCTGACCGTGGCCATTGTGGTTTCGTCACAACCAGCTATTTATCAAGACAAGTAACTTACTGAATTTCACCAAGCACCAATCATTTAAACGTTTATTTGTCCTAATTAGTAGTAAATACAGATTAATTAGAAATATTGCTAAGAAGTTGCAACAAAAACGCATTTCAAATAGTTTTTTTTTTTTGTGTGCAAGAGTATAATTAGATTTTTCATTTACTTCAAGTTTGTGTTTGGGTGAGAACAATATAGACTCTCCTTTTATTAAACACTATAGTACGACCTGACATATAAATCAACACTCACATTATATTCATATAGACAGATATAAAAAACACACTGAAAAAAAAAATTGTTTGATTTAATAAACATCTTGTTTAATGTGATCACACATCATGACTCCATATGAGCCTAACAAGATCTTGACTACTGAAGCTATGAGAACTTTGTTAAATTGTCACAGTTCCGTCAATTAAGTAATGTATTGGTTTAATCACCGGTAGTTATTTATTTTAACTCAGATCTTGGCCAGTCCAAGAATAAAACATTGTCACATTAACATACTTATATTGTTGATTCGACTAAGATCTTGCACGATATGTTTCTGAAACTTTGTCAGATCAATGAAATTCATATGTTGTTTCAACTAAGATCTTGCAACAAATAACTGTGATAAAATGATTAATTCAACTAACCTCGTATTTGACGTAGACATGAGTCGTTGTCATAATAAATACCTGTATTAGTCAATTCAAGTCATTGTCTTTAGCATGTCAACACTTTGTTGACATGCTAAAGACACTGACTTGAATTGACTAATAAAATCAATCAAAAATCAATCTTATTTATTGCAGTCAAATCACTTTGATTTGACTGCAATAAATAAGATTGATTTTGGAAATAAAATAAAACAATAGTTCGTACGTCATTTAATCCAAAAAAGGATAGACCAATCGATAGATAAAAGAAAAATAATTATTTTGAACTGGCTACTACTAATTACACTTTTTTTTTTGCTATTTCTTCTGTTTAACAGTTGTCGGACAAAAATGCTGCTAGATTTTTATCTTCTTCTTTAGGTGCTGAAATAAAAGAAAAATATTATAATATAGGCAATCCATTTTCCAGACCTAAATTTTAATGAGATAGAATAGACGTTAAAATAGGTAAACAGCTACCTGTAGTAGGTATACGTGAAGTAGTATATTTGAACTCAAATAAAAGATAAATATTTAAAAACTTCTGATTATATATGTTTTTTTCGATGTCCCGCTATCGACGAAAGAATCTCGCTTTTTTCACTCAAAATGATCCAAAATCCCGACTTGGCAAAAAAAATCTGACAACGCTGATACATACTAAGGTTAGTGCATGATATAAATTACTAACCTGCAAATTTTGGGATCAGATCGGGGAGCTCCCATGTTTGAATTAATTCTGCCACGTCGTCCATGTGTTGATTCACTCACTAACAATGTAATTGTAGTTGAACAATTGTACATAAAATTGTAGATATAAAAGCTTTCCGTTTTCTGACAAATTCGGTTGTAAAAGGAGCGTACGTGCGTGTCGAACGGCGACAGTCGGCATGATGTAATATAATACTAGCATGAGCAAGCGGGGCGGGCGCGCGGGCGGGTGAAGGTTTGTTGATATTACAAAGCGTTATTAGATATGACTACATAACTTGTTTAATTCAACTATGCTCGTTGTTAAAACTATGATATAAATTATTTTATTGCTAACAAGTTGCTTGTTACCATGAACTTAAATTATTATTTATTATATACAAGTGAAAAAGTTAAATTAAACAAAGCATGTTTGATGTAGCAAAAACCGTTGATTATAATAAACATGTGCATTATTGTCGATACAAACAAAATGGATTTATTCTGGCAACTATGCTATCTTGTGTATAGTAACTAAATAAATAATTATTCCAAACATTTTAACGCCAACTAAGAGAAAATGCATCTTAGTTGGTCTGCATTTTTTTCAGTGAAGATCACTGGCTCACATATCACTGCTCTATTTTTTACAAGTTGTCAGTTTAAGTATTGAATCCTATTAATTTGCAGGTCAAAAAGAGACCCGTGGGTGTGATAATAAGTAATTAGGGAAAATAACAGAAGTCAATAATAATTATTATCGGTATCTAAAAATCCATTGTCCATGTCTTTGTGTGCAACGATTACATGACTTCTTGATCCCTTCGAAGCTGTGCATTGCAAACATAAAGATATTTTTATTTGTAATACAAAAAGCATGGTGGAACAGAAGAATAAACAATTACCAGGAGACATGCAATAACACAGCATCGTCATCTGTCGCCTTATTAACCTCTTCATAGCACTTATGGCAAGCGCGGCTACTCGGTTGGGTTTGGAAACCGCCAAGTTATCCATCACCATTGGTTATCTGGTGTATAATAGATGTGGTTTTTTTTCATATAGATGTACTTTATTTGAAATTCGATTAACGGTTCTGGGTCGGGCTATTCCACTTGTCCCTATCAGGTCCCTGAATTGGAAGAGGGGAATAATTGTCCTATTTAATATTTTTCAATTATCCTTACCAAAAACTGGGACCTCAAATTATTTCCCACGCTTCCCTGCCGAGTCGTTTTTGTATAAAAATACAGTTGAGTTGATCATATACTATGAAATTTCAGAATTTATCTTAGAGAGCAAGGACAAGAAATAGAAATATCCGAAAGATTTCTATAGAAGATTCGGGCCTAGCAGGAAATAATAACTATCTACACGCCAAACTGTCAAAATCTCTGTTTAATAGCAGTTAAATAGCAGGGAGTTAAAAAAAGTTTTGAGTAACATCTATCTATCTCACACTAAAGACAACTCACAATCTACACAAGGGCAAATTATAAGTAGGTCCATATAAATCAAGTTTTAGCCAAGAGTGTGTAGGGTTGGGGGCGTGCCCTTCGATACAATCGCCGGAACCACAGCGGGACGCCACGCCATGACGCCGACACTTCGCAGACACTCACCCATTCACCGACACACACATCGACGTCGGTGACAATACACCGACACCTTGATCACCATGACGATATTGTTCTTTCTCTATTGGACGATTGATAAAGGGCGATGTGATGTGACACAGATCTGTTGGTATTAAATTGATAAATGCATGATTATGGATGAATATTGAGGGTTTGTCTGTACGCATCCGCTTAACATAGTAGGTATCTTCCTGTTGAGAAAGTAGTACTATTTTTATTTTATGAAGAAAGTAAAGTTGTTAATCGCAATATCACATCGTACCTTATTCTATCCACTTCGAACACAAGCCATAGTCAGTAAGTACTAATTTATTGTTAGTAAATCTCATCATTTTCTAATCTTTTGCAAATAAAACCGAAGATGCCTGTTGACTCGTTTCAGGGACAGTTTTAATGAGACTGCAGGAAATATTTCAGGCACAAACCCAATAAACATGAATTATCCACTTCGAACACAAGCCATAATTAGTAAGTAGTAATTTATTGTTAGTAACTCTCATCATTTCCTAATCTTTAAAGCACGTTTCGCAAATAAAGCCGAAGATGCCTGTTGACTCGTTTCAGGGACAGTTTTAACGAGACTGCAGGAAATATTTCAGCACAAACCCAATAAACATGAATTACATGCATTTAATTCTCTTAATACTCCCAAACCCGTGCTAACAGACACAAAGCTATTAGAAAAATATTGATTAATTATCATTAAAACTAAGCATATTAATTAACATAAAGAAGTCAAGAACATGGAATCCTAGTAGCAAAATGTGCGAATTTATAGCTTACAAAATATGATTTAAAAAAATGAGCAAAACAAATTATAAGAAATAAAAAACACAAATTGTAGATTCGTTTAAAATTGAAATTTTGTTGGTAATTAAATATTTTCAATATCGTGTTATACGACACATTCATACGATAGCACCAAGTAAATTAGAAAAGAAATTAGGGTAGGTCAACTCCGAATTCATCCTTGGTGCATTTTGTATGAGCTCAAAGCGGATATCGTTAGGTATAGGATCAAAAATTCCGTAGCTAATTCACATTTAGCCCAGATTGCTGATTAAAACCTTTTCGGGGGCTGAACTTGAACCCTACACCAAACACTTAAAGTTGAAATTCAATTTGTTAATAAATTCGGGAAAGGCTCGAGGCGATGCCGCGGCAGATATAATTAGCAGTTACGGTGTCGGGAAAGCTATAAAAACGGCAAATCGAGGGACGGACAGATAGGCACAATGTGTTAGATATTAATTTCGAAATTATAGGCTAGCGTTGCATGCAAAGGTGTTCGGGGCAAAAACATCAACAGAAGTGCTAAGAGAGGACGATTATTATTTTAGGTTCGTGTAATAATCCGTTCCGAACAGCTGCCTCTACAAATATTTATTGTTTGTTATGTGATTTAGATTGTTTGTAAAAACTTTGTAGGTAAATGATTCACACTCGGTCGAGGCAAATATTGTTTAACAATGTATGGTGTAGATTGGAGTCCGATAAACACTTGATTGGTAATGTCATTGCCAGTGCAGAGCATATAGCATAAGTTATGAGCAGTCTATGGTCAGTTGTGGATGAAGATGATAGATTTTCCGCATGAGACATTTCTGTCTGACCTTTCTATTCGTCAGATTAAAAAAATACTGATATTAGATAATATTGTCGTCAAATGTAATATTAAAAAAATAGAGAATAATATTCCGTTGCACTATCTCTATTCTAAATTATTTTTTGCGTACTCCACTCCATCTTTTCCATTCCACTTTCATGCTGGTTCTTCTCTTCTGACACCGAATTTTCTCGACCTCGACCATAGTTTACGTAAAGCCAAAAATGTATTAAAAAGTGTGCGCGCATTTTCGATAGAAGTTCATTCAAATGCGCTCGCACGTTGTCTTCATACATTTTTGGCTTGGCAGTAACTACATTCAATGTCACAGAAGTATTTCTTAAAAACGTTGAATTTTATTTTAAATTTTTGTTTTACTATCCACACCCTGGCGCCGCTTTTCTTGTAGAAAAATATACCGGGGTCAGTCTTCATTACATTCTTAAAACTGAAGGAAAATTCCCTTTTCACTTGATAATGTGAATCTAATGTGAAAAGAGATGATTTATTAACCAACCTTTTCTCGGTAAAAGTATTTTTAACCATTCCCATTTAAAAAGCCAAAAGTATTTTTGCCTGATTCCTTCAGTAATCAAGATAAGTAAGTAAGATAAGTAAGAAGATAAGTAAGAGGATAAGTAGTTAGTTCAAAGGAATTGCATTATCATTATCATCATAGCAGCCTTTTACACGTCCACTGATAGTCATAGGTCTTAGGCCAAAGGAATTGTATAGGAAAATTTATTTATTTTTGACACCTATCAAAGTAGTTCTTACTATTTCTAAGCAAAGTCTCCTACCGACTAAAATCAGGCGGGGCGGTGTTCCTTTGACATACTTACCTGTAATGCCGGGGGCACAGGATTCGCTCGCACATTCACCGCACTCCCGGCAGTCTGTGAGTAGCTGCTGCTTCAGGGATTTTGGAAAAACGCTATTAGCATGCATGTGAAAATTATATACATCGTTTTCTTATTGTGAGCGGGTTACTTGCATGATATATTTTCACTTGAAATACTAATTAGCCTTGCTCAAATTACAGATACCAACTGTATCTTTTTGTCATCCTTCTGTCTATGAAAAGATCTATTTGATCTTTTCATAGACAGAAGGATGACAATTGATTGAAGTTTCAGACAGTTTGGATTTCATATGGAGATGGAGTTTCTTGCCGGTATCTTCTCCAGGACCAACGCACTTGGAACCGTGCACCTAGATTCACGACGTTTTGAAAGAGCCCGCAAAGGCCCAGTTGAAAATAAAACTTTGACTTCATATGCGTTAAAGTATGGAATGAAAAAGTCAAGTTCTATGTACCTATTTGGCACATAAAAAATAAGCCGATGATTATATGACTATTGAGTGATCATCATGTGATAGTTTGTTCTAACAGGACAGAAGAAGACATTACTAATTTTCAGCTTTTTCCTTATTATTGTACATAATTAGAATTTCATTGGCGACCTGTCTCTACCAAATGCAAGATTGATGAACTAGAATAAGGCACAACCTCTCCTCTCCTCTTATGGTCAGTTGTAATGCAAAGTTTTTAGTACAATATGGTTTTGAGAAGTTTTCAAGATTTCTTTATACAGATTTTTTTTAGTTGAAAGTTTATGATTTCTTTATTCAGATTTTTTTAGTCAAAAGTTTTTTTTTCTATGAAATTTATTCATATCATAAAATCAAGCAGATCAAGCGCTCGCGCCCGCCGCGCCTTGCTCTACAAGACACACCGTAAAAGAAACCCTATTTACTGCGAATAAAGTATATTTGTATTCACAGCACTACAAATGATATTACTTATATTATATTTATTGTATAAGAAATCAACTTTATCCTTAAATCCTTAACCTACAATATGACGGATTGATTATTAATTTTGTAATAATGAAGAAAACTGTAGCGTTTGGTGCAGGAGCATGGTGACGATTAACTAAATACGTGTACATGTGTGTGTATGTGTGACGTCACGTCATAGGTACTCACTTGTTTAAACATGGCTCGTATAATATGTTATCGTAATCGTTACTGGAATTCCCACAGGCATTGTTGCAATGTTATAATTTATTCTCTTATAAAAAATATATATAAAAAAGATTATAATAATCGTTAATGTTCTATACAATTTTATAAGCTCCATTCTCTACATTCACTCCTTTCTTTTAAATTTTGGCAACGTTTTAGCTTTTGAAGTTAGTGTTTACTTTTTTAAAAATCCTATATTTATATTTTTTTATTTGTGTGGCCTAAGCAATTCGCAAACATGCGATTACAGCAATAGCAAGTGATTTTCTTTTATCCATTGAAGAGTTCCATTGTCTATCTCCGAAGATCTACATCAGATCTTCACCAATTTTAAATGGGACCAATCCGGGAGAATATTCATTAAAAAAAAACATTGAAATCGGTTCACAATCGGCGACGATATCGTTGAAATACAAACAAAATAATACATTCCAATTGAGACCATCCTCCTTTTTTTGAAGTCGGTTTAAAAGGGTCATCATTTTCTTCTATTTTAGAGAATCACTCTGGTCGATGTAGCTTCCCTTATCATTATTATTATTCAGCTGTGATCATCCCACTGAAGGGAAAAAGCCTCCCTACTCTCCTTCCACTCCTCCAACTTTCATTATCCTACTAAAAATTTAATATCAGCTCTCTGATATCTAATGAAATTAAAAAATCAAACGACATAGATTTTAATTTCATTAAATGATTCAAGCTTTAATTTTTTCTACTATTTTTCTTTGGATTATTTTCAGTTCATAACTCTAGAAACCCGGCACGGTTGGAGCAGTGGCCACGCGATTAGCTGTCAGCACTATGTGTATGGGTTTGATCCTTGTACGGAAAAAATATTTGTATGGCCTATACACAGATGACAGAACAAAAGTACCTATATACAGTTGTTCCGGGTTTTTGTGTGTGTGCATGTGACATTGTATGTATGTTTGTAAGCTTTACCCACGATTCAGGAGAAATCCTAGTGCGAGGCAAAGTTTTTAATAAAAACAAAAAATATTATCCAACCATTGTTTGGGTCATTTTTGGCTATAAACCCAACTACCCAAACCCAACTGTAGACAAGAATTCCCAGTGTATCCTTGTAACACAAAGGCATACACCAGTCAGAATACAAACTTCCAAAACATTTAACCCACTGATCAAAAAGCTGTATGTCAATACATCATTGCTTATTCAGTTGAGGCCTATTTACAGGGTTTAGTTACGTTTCGTTATCCAGTATACGGTGCGTTAGTAATAGTAATCAAATCAAAACTTCGAAATTTACATTTGTTTCCTTATTTATAAAGGAAAATTTCTTTATTATCTATAAAAAGACATTCTTATTTAGAAAAAAAATGTGTACCCAAAGAGTAAGAGATAATTGTAGGTGATCCCAGGTAAACCTAGGTTTACTCATTGTTCTGACATTACCCATAACATATACAAGGTATAAAAAATAACTGTCAGTAATAATCATGTATAAAATAAATATACCAAAATAATTAAACTGTTGTTAAGTGCTAGAAGTTATAGAGTAAAGTTAGTATTTAGTAAGGTTCTAATTGATCCCATTTCGTACATTTAGTGTAGGTAATTAAAATATTATTATTCCTATTCCAAGTCTTGTACTATAGGCCAATTTATACAAAATATCTACTCAAGTATATTATTATAACAAACCTTTAAACATTGAGAGTTGTATTATTCCTCATTTTTAATTATAACTGACCACCAAATATCCAAGAGGAACGCTCTTTTTACTTTTCCTGTAGCATCCGTAGTACAACGTAGACATAAAAAAACGCTCTAAGATACAGTACTAGTAACATACAATATTATGATGTTACTTAGATAATGTTTTAGTTATTTATTTTCTTTAACAGAATTTAGGGTGTTGATTTTTTAAAATCCTTTATTTTTATTTTTAAGCATTCATGAACTTTGCGTCTCGTAAAGCCGAAAAACAACGCATATTAAGTAGACACACGTATGTATAAATTACAAAATAAGTTATTTCTATTTTGTCCCCTATTTCACTACCAAAATTCCTAATCACACAAATTGAACCCACAAAAAGAAAATAAGAAAATAAAACCGCTCTATTGTGTCCTCTATCATTAGATTAAAGGTTTTTCTGTGTAGAAAAAAGGTTGAACAGGCCTATAATGCGCATTATGGTGTGTAACAAGCCGGTGGGTGAGTCAGCAGGGTTGCAGGCCAATATCACGAGCTATTAGGGCACAACGCCGCCCGACGCGCCATGTTACACCGTGAAACAGACCACCAAGAATCCCCCTTTTTTATAAATTACCACCACTTTTTTCTTCCGCCCCACACGAAGAATATCGACGGCTACCGAATTTTGTATATACTGAACAGATATTTATATATGTACTGAATTTTATACGGGAACTAATGGATAGATCTGATCCAGAGAATTAAGTACAATTCTCCACAGTTAATAAACAAAATGTAACACAGCTAAATGTATTGACAACTCAGAAAAATGTGTATCAAAATAAAACCAAGGAAGTGAAATGTATTCCATTTAATATTCCTACTCAATAGGTATAACAATTTAAACAATATTTACAGATATAATAGATCTACACTATGAACAGGAAAATAACTCAGTTCTCATCACTAAAATAAATAACAATCTTATTCTACTCTAGCTATAATATCTACAACAATATACTTTTTACATTTACTCTATCCTACTACGAATAATATCATATTTTCTGATTAGAATAAACAGAGTGTGTTAATTAAATTCTATAATTTGACAACCCGAACCGTTTATATTTCTTTATGTTAAATATTAACGTTACATTGTCTGTTGTCATATTGGTCATTGAAATGCTCTCTGTATTTTTTTTTATGTTAAGTTATTTAGGTCATAATTATACATACATATTTAGAGTTTATCTTTAATTCACATCTCTCAATTATCTAATCAATAGTTACATAAACCATGTGAGATCACTTAAAACACGAAGATGATCCGCTCTACGTAGAGATGAATCATTAGCGGAATGTTCAACAGTAGGCCAATCATCATTTAGCCTCGATGTAACTTGTTTTAAAATATTAAATAGCTATTATACTAAATGCATTGTAGGAATGACAACACTATTGCCTACCTAGCGATTTAGTTGAAAACCAGGACACCAGCTTATGGTAAAAGCCCGACATCAACACGACGAGTGTTGAATCCCAAAGTTTAACAACTTAAAACTACAAAACGAATGTTCCACATAAAAAATTTAAACACTATACAAAATGATGAATACTAGTTGTGTACTTACAATCTAACATTGCACGAAACATTGGAGCAGCTAGTGTGCGTGCGCGCTGGGTTGTGTCACGCGACGGGCAGCGGCGGCGGCGGCAGGTAGCAGGGGCGCAGCGCGTGCGCTGCGGCCAACAGCTCAGCGTGGTAGCGCTGCGCCGCCGCCATATATGAGAGGTCCAGGCGCGGCACGGGCATCAGCACGGGCGGCGGCGGCGGCGACGGTGACAGCCGCGGCGAGTCCGGCTCCAGGAGAGCTTCAATCGTGAACGCTCTCCGCGGCCTCTCTCGCGGCAACATCGTAACGGTCGCCGTCTCTGGTAGCTCCGCAGGCTCCGGGCTCAGTTGGGGACACATGGTTGGTGTGTACAGGCTAGCACTCGGCATACTTGGCGGCGGCGGTGGCGCACCTGCCTGTCTCGCCAAGAATGCTCTATTGAAACTTGCAAGTGCCGCTAGCTCTGCGTTCAAATTATCTTTCTCGCCTTTCTGCAGCTTGAATCTCTTGCGTCTTCGAAGCAGCGAGCCGTTCTCGAACATGTCGAAGGCCTGCGGGTGCAGCGTCCAGTAGGCGCCCTTGCCAGGCCGGTCCGGGCGGCGCGGCACCTTCACGAAGCAGTCGTTGAAGGACAGGTTGTGCCGCAGCGAGTTCTGCCAGCGCTGCGTGTTGCGCCGGTAGTACGGAAAACGGTCCGTGATGAACCGGTAGATCTCCGACAGCGGCAGCATGCGCTCCGGGGAACTCCAGATCGCCATCGCTGTCAGGGATATATACGAGTAAGGGGGCTTCTGATCGCCGTAAGATTCACGCGAGGGTCGCGGCATTATCACTTCCCCCGACGGGAGGACAAGTCAATGTTAGTAAAGTCAGAAGTAACAACAACACACGGGTGTACGAGCACGTCAGTCCGATGCGAGGTGTGGAGAGGAACTGAGGCGCGGCGAGCGCGATGCTCGGCCCGCCCGCCCGCTGCCGGCCGGATGTGGTGGCTGCAAGCTCGCGCGCGATTGGCGCACTTGTCAGCCAATCGCAGCGCACCACTTTCAGGTATGATGTCGGCTTTCGCTCCACTAACAAGGAATTTAAATTGATATTATGTTTATATTGCCTCCAAATATCTTTTGTGATGACACCGCTTTTTATTTAGCATATGTAAATTACGATGATACAGAAAAAGAGATTTGAATTATACACTGATTCAACGATGAATGAGTAGGTATTATTAAAAGTATTGTTATTTTATGAGATTAGGCAGACAGCATATCATGTCACGGATGCACCTATTGTTTGTCAGGTAAAAAAAGTACCTATATCTACTTATATACACGTTTGGAATTACATAATGTAGAAGTAATTAAAATATGTTGATTAAAATAAAAAAATCACCTTTAAAATCTTACTGAAATAACTGTCATAATTGCTACTATGGTAGAGTAATGTAGTTTGATTATGATAGAGCCATCATTGACACAAATCCAGAGCGCGTTTTGATAATAATCGAAATTTCTGTTACAAGGCAAGGACTCCAAACCTAACGACCGTCTATTTTCAGTTGGTATTATAAAATTAATAAAAAACATAACCTAATGACCTTATTATTACGACTTCCAGTATTACAGCCATATAAATTATTATATTTAAGCTGTTTTAGTGCTCAAAGTTGGCAATAACCTAACAAGACCAGCTAGTTAGTGTTGCTGCTGTAACGTTAACTTAATAATATAATAATAATTCATAACCTGAAGTAGTCTCAGTCTATTTCAGGTACCAGATCTTAATAAAAAATAACATTATTTCAAGGTATGTCCAACATGTTTTTTTTTATTGGAAATAAATAAACTACACTAATTACTTTATATTTTTTAACAAACACAATCTAGTTTTATATTAAGTTATCTAAGCTAAGACTTAAATATAATAAATTAAAATAATAGGGTGCATTTAAGCATTCATATCGCTTAAATTATTAAGTAGGGTTTACAATCATATTTATAAACAAAATTGTTTATGCTATGGACCAATTAAAAATCGATTTAATAATTTAGATTTTTATGAGCCACCTTGCTAATATTTAATTATGTAATTTCGATACAAATATTGGTTTATAATCCCTTAGTTTCTGACACTACATTTCTCCTTCACAACATCTTTAAGAATATTTTCATAAACGTACTTAAAAGTTAAGAAGATAAGCTACCATAAAGCGCTAATTGAATATTTAATTAAAATATTCTAATTGGTTGCGTGGTCGATGGGAGTTTCGAATACTAATCTAGCCTAAATGGTACAATCTACCGATTGGACTCAGTATTGACTTTTAGAAAGCAAAAAAAGTTAATAGACGCATCGATCACGAACTATAGTTTTTATATTATTTTTTAGTGTAAAACCGTTTCCTAAATTCGTGAATGGTTAGGAGGTGAACGATCTGCTACAAAAACATGGCGGTGACATCCATCGGCGCACAAGCGCATCTCAGCGATACATATTTTTTACATAAAGAAGTATATTTATCTATTTATATTATATCTCGGTCTAGGTATATCTAAATTGGTGTCAAAGTTGATAACTGCACCGCAAAATGGAATCGTTTTTAGCTTCTTTTTACTGTTATAATTATTATTTTGATAAATACATTTTCATTATTTTCGATTGTTACTCTCAAAAGTAGGACGGACATTCCTATTGATACTAGATGGTTTCACTTGTCCACCAAATAGTTTATAAACCCGTGTAGTCAAATGAAAGAGATTTGTAGGTAAATAAAAAGTAAGCCTAATTTATTTTGTAATATTGGCTAGGTCATAGGTGTTATACCTACTCCTTACGTAACTAGTACCTATGTAAATAATTTATTCAGCCTAATATATTTCTAATGCTCTTGCCCTCCTCCTTTGTGGTACGAAGATTAGCTCGTCAGCAGGGATCTTAGGCTGACATTAAGAGACGACAGAAACGAGACTAAGCGTAAACTTACGCTTCCATCTGTCAAAATTTGTTCGTAAGTTTGACAGATGGAAGCGTAAGTTCACGCTTAGACTCGTTTCTGTCGTCTCTGAATGTCAGTCTTAGGGCCATAGCACACTAGGAACTCTCTGCAGCGGAATCGCGCTTTTTCGTGTTCGTTATTCACTTTTTGTAAGAAAACAAAGAACGCGAATACGCGCGATTCTACTGCAAAAAATTGCTAGTGTGCTATTGCCCTCAAGGCGGTGACGACTCGAGGAGGCTTGTTCCATGTGAGATGCAGGGACAGAACCTCCGAGTGACGAGAACAATTATTATATTGAACATAACTACATCTTAATTCACTAAGCGGCCAGAACAATATGAGTATCTAAGTTGCGTTATTAATAACCCGCTTTTCCAATTACTTTTCTTAGTATCGTTTGATTTCTTGCTACCCGTCTGCTTCTTAATTTTGGAACTCCATTTTTGAGAAATTTCTCTTTAATTATTTTTAACACAAAAATCTTCAAATGAATAATCATAACAGATTAGTCATGGTCTCCCGCTCTAATCTGTTCTTTGTATAATTTTAACTCGATTACTCTTTGTTGACATCGAAATTGCAAGTATTTTAGATTATTGAGCTCACCACAGGTAACAACCGTGAAGTTACATAAAGATAAAAATTATGTTGCCCCAAAACTTCATCAAAATATGAAACTGATAAGTATTATAATTGGAATTAAATTTGTATCGATACGAATATCTCAAACATTTTCTCTTAAAGAGAAATTGACTGACTTAAAAACGACATCCTGCCCTGTAAAATAAATCTTGATACATACATTTTAAGACGTATTTTTGGGTGTTGATGGTGTATTATTAGTCATTTTAATAATATGTTTACGCGGCCGGAGTATCGTAGGTCCGAGGGCTCGAGTGGTGCGAATTCGTCACGGATGCTTATCGAGAAGGCAGTCGATAAAGGCGGCCTGTCGATGTTTTATTATTACAGGGACCCATGGTAATCACGAACCCACGCTCTGCTTTCGACGAGACCTCGTGGGACTCATTAAACTGTTTGCCGGCTTTTACAACAGAAACCTTCTCGAAATATGAGTGATTTAGGTAAGTTGATATGACCCTATGAATGCATCAACAATGACGATGAAACTCCAATCATTTGTTATTGGAGAGAATAAGATATTGGTTTCAATGTAATTATTATGAATAATAGAAAATTAATATTAATTTTCCCAAAATGGAAGTCAGGGCGATGACGAATAAATTGCATTACCGAACCGATCAATAAGACTTTATCCTTTATCCTCAACGCAACATTCATTTAGTCATTAGTATTAACAGTATCAGCTTATTGTAACAAGAGTATCAGTAGCTACAGGCAATATATTTTCCTCATTCCTTAAATGACTAAGATACAGTTTAACTTTTTGCACAATAGTCTCGCAAACGCATATAGGTACCATTCAACTCTTACTTCATTTATAACAAAAGTTTGAGTCTCAAAAAACTCAAAAGAAAGAGCAAGTGTTAGCACTTCACAGCAAATATTTTAGTGACGGGTCGGCTTTTAGGCGGACGCAACCCAATTAATTCTAAGCAAGTCCGCAGCTACTCAAAAAAGCTCTCAGGGTGCTTTCGTCATTACTTGCATATTTTTTGTTCCAAGTAGATCGAATTTTTTCGCGCGCCCTCGCGGTTTAGCCACGGGGTGATTTATGATAAAAGTTATAAGCGGCATTTTTAATATCAACGAGTCTTTTAAGCTTTGGCCCTTTGTAGATGCCGATGGGGAGATAACCTAATTAACAAACGTTATATATCATTGGGCAGAGCGAGCGCAAATATGAGATTTTATTTATTAACTGGCATCAGAAAAGTGGTAATGTATGTGGGGGATGCAGCGGTGCAGGGTCGTATATTCGTGCGAGCTTAATTGCTTCTTATCTTGCATCAGCAAATCGGCGAGATCACAATTTGTATGTATAACCCGGCACAGGTATCGTGTCCACCTACACGAGGCAATGGAAACAAACCGCGGTTACTCCCTCCGGGCACCACTCGCGGTTTTATACCACAATCCTTGTCGAAAATTTCTATTACACCTTATTTAAAAATAACAAAGCACTACCTTAATTTGAACAATAAAATACATAGTAGGTATAGAATAAACTTTGTACATGTGCGTATAATGAAATGTAAAACCAATTTAATGTTCATTTCCTATTATAAACAACTTTGTTCGATCTATTTGTATCAACGAAACAAATCAAGGACTTGAGAAAAGAAACAAAATTCATCGCCGCTCTTTTTCAGCGCCGACTCTATTTTAAATTAGGAACAAAAATAGTTCTTAACAGTGCAGTAAAACAATGGAACTGAAACCTGAGTATGGAGCAACTCTAGCAACGATCTGTTATTTGTAAGCTCAACCAAACCATCCTATTACCGAATAGACCACTGCACAGTACCTATAACATAAACGCCAAGACCCTTTCATGCTAAATTCACCCCTAGTGCACCTATTTATATAATTCAAAATCGCATGTTACAGAAATAAGTTAATAATTTTCAATGTAAGGCATTCTCTGCATGTCGGCGTTAAAGAGAATCCGATTATTGTTATTGAATTACATATCAAGAGATTGCGTGTACCGGGGCACAGAATAAAAAGGTTCAATTACTCAACTCTACTAGTAATTAATAGCTGATCAAATTAGTTCAATGATTTATCGTTATCTGCTGATCAACTGTGTTTCTATACGCGTTATTTATGACCAGAATAATTACTAATGTTCTTTTCCATTTGCCAACATTGTCGAATGTTATGCCTTCACGCAGCGATTGCCATCTGTCCTCCGCAACTCGATGACTGCGGGGATACCGATAAGTGTAGATTGTTGCCCTAAGAAAGCTGGGTTGGACAGGTTGCGAAACGGGGAGGACCTAGTGTTGTAGCGTTACTTGGAAGAGGCCAATTCCAGAAGAAGACTGCGACAGACCGAGTTGATCTTCTTCTTCTGTCGAACGAGCTATCACATGGGAATCGCTCATGCCGTAGTGGAAAGATTGGCCAGTCAGCACTGGTGGTATCGAGGCTGACTGCCCAAGGTGCGCCAGACGATCTCATGTTTCGTTACTCGTGGAGACTCTGTCCTTGCACCCCGAGGCCGAGTTGATGAGACTAGTTGTCAGACTTCCGCGACTTCCGCGTTTGAAGTGATCTCTGAAGCACAGTGTATCGATGTGTAAAGCACGGTCATCCATCTAAGTAATGATAACGTCTTAGCGTAGTTTCACCAGTTGGATCACGCGACTTTAGCCAAGAGCAGTAAAGTGGGTATTGAATGTAATTCTTTCGCGCCTTATAATGCCAACACACACTTCGCTATATATTTTTTTTCACGAGTTTCTTAATTTCACATATTCCGTGAATTTTCATATAAGCGAGTCTATTAATTCTAAATAAGTTTTTTAAGTTTATTAAGGGCTGATTTTTTCAACTGCCAAATAATGTTTTATCCATCGAATAAATTTGATACTTAACAGATTTTGTATAGGAAAGCAGTCAAAAATTATAATTTATTCCCTCGGATTATCTGGCGATTGTAATATCATCCCTTAGTTCAACACTAGGCTATAGCAGTAAGAGTATCTATATTTGCAAAAATTTATAGAATTTTTTCTATAAATTTTTGTGATAATGCTCTTACTGATCACGCATCCTTTAATTTTAAAGGATACCTTTAAATCAAAATACTGTAAATACTTTCCTTGCGTAAACTGTTAATAGTAGCAAGTTGCTAATCATCGCTGTCTGACTTTGCTAACCTGTTTAGCTTAGTTGAAACATGCAAAGCCTCAAACCGTGGGATATGTAATTATGTAATGGTTCATAATGATGCTCATTTTCGGTTTAGACGATTTGAACTAGCACTTTAGGTAATTTACATTAAAAATTAACGTTAATACAATTTACTTTTATGAATTAACGTAATTACAATTTACTTTATGAATTATCCTAATTGTACCTATTCCAATATTGGATTTAGATACACACATTCTAGATCTTTCTGGATATAAGACGTACCTAAAGGTAAAATGATTCATAAAATTAAATTATGTTTTCTTAAGTGAAAACGAACTTAATATATCACTGTAGTTACCTATTATAATAAGCAGTCTTTCTCTACCTTTTCTTCCAAAGATAAAGCCTCCTACATACATAGATCATCTTCCTTTCTTTCCCAAAGGCAAGTCTCCTCGCCAGACTATCGGCTTCCAAAGGTAAGGGCAGGCATTTTTCACGAAGAATCTGACCTCCGCAACCAAACTGTAAGCCTAAGGCCGTAGCCGGGAGGAAGGGTTCCACCCAGTAGGGGTGCCAACAAAAAATCAGCGCTGTGCTCTTCGCACCCAGCAAATGCTGTGCTGGCTACCCTTTCGGCATGGGCATGCTTGACAACAATATACAATAGGATGACTATTTTACTTTTTTTATTTTGTTCTCAGTGTCTGTTCTATTTTTTTATTTTTTACTATTTAAAGGTTTAAGTTAGTTTTTATTTTATTTCTCTCTCGTGTGTTGTCACTGTCCGTGCTGAATAAATGTATTTTCTTTCTTTCTTTCACCCCTAAACTCGTTATATTTTTTTTGATAAGTCGCATTCAATTCCATTTTACCTAGTTTTTAATTAGTTTTGTATAATACCTCGGTTATGTTCAGGGTTCAACCCTCCCCCCTAGAAATAAATTCTTGGTTACGGCCTTGTGTAAGTCGATACCAACAACCTAAGGTTAGATAACTAGCCAAGTAATATACTGACTTACTGCTTTTTCCTCTGCTGTGAACTTAGAGCGTGGGTAGACGGCCGCGTGTCCGGCGTTCCACCTGTGTCTTGTGCCGGACAGACGGACATTATTTATGTATGGCGACCTTTGAGAGCCCTCGTATCTGTTATGAATAACCTTCGTCAATAAATACGTAACATATCAGAGCTTAGCTCTAGTCGTAAGCAGTGTTCATATTATACAACTTGCTTGCTTGTATATCCCTCTCGACACGACTAGATGGGATACTAAGGGCCGATTTTTCATTAGCTGGATAAATGTATCAATGCAACAACAAACAACACAACGCTTGGAAAACATATTGGTGATCGTCTGTTGTTATGTAGTGCAAAATGGCCACCATGACCATTCGTTTTGTCATGAACTTCTAGTCGTCTTTTAATTCTTTCTTCAAATCTTCTCCAGGACCAACCCACTTGGAACCGTGCACCTAGAATCACGATGTTTTGAAAGTGCCTGCAAAGGCCCAGTTGAAATAAAAACTTTTGACTTTGATTTTGACTTTTTTTACTATTCTATACCGGGAACCAGCACAACGAAAAACGATCCCAGGTAAAAAGCCGAAAAAACTGTGAGATTAAGAAAAACTTTGCATGAATAAATCACTTGTCTACTATGTATCCACAATGCATAGTTTTTGTTCAACATGACTCGCTTCCTCACAAGCTTTATTAAACCATCAACTTTATTCAAGTCATAAAAAGCTAACGTCTTACGAAATAAATTGTGTAACTGTAGGTGCCTATAACACAAAAAATAACAAAACACATGAAAAACAAAACAGTAGAAGTTTATGTTAGTTTTCCTCAAAGCAGCGGCTGAGCAAACGAAGTCGCAGTCACGTCAAGGCGATGTAATCACGATCAACTCACACTACCACACGCTAGCCCTCGGATACACCACCCGAAGCTGTAACCACATACCAGGTATACATTGCGCCACTAAACAATTTAAAGCAGTGCATACTATCAAGTAAACCAGCAATGTATGGTAAATAAAATTCTATTGTTGCCTAGCCCAACGTTTGTACTACGGGGTGGCGGAAACGGAAGCGCCAGGTTGTGCTGGTAATGAATTTGCGCGGGCGGGCGCCGCCCTAGGAAAATAAATTGCCGCGTAGTTTCCTTGTTTTGTTTTTAAAAGCTTTAGTCGAGTTGAATGAATAACGGACTCGTGTGTGTACTTAGAAGCGTGCTGCAGATATCAGATCGCAATTTAAACTTCATTATTACATGAAATAGAATCTAATATCTTTTTTATTGTTACATGACTGTATTTTTTATTGGGTTTTACCTAAAAACATAGATTTCTCGTTGTATTGTGTAAATCTACTTTGTAATAATCCAAAATGTATTAACTTCTGAAAACCGTTAAATGAAATAAATCTGTAATGTATTTTATAATTTTTTGTTAGAGATATCTGATTTATGTTATCATGGATTAAGACTTAGTCTTTTTGTAAAGTTATAAATTTAATTTGCGCGTTAAAAAACATATTAAATTGCTCTTTATTAAGCTAAACAAAAAGTGACTCACGTGATGGGCACATAAAATGGTAACAAAGCGGGGACCGTTACACGGCAATTGTATGAAATTCAATTTGTAGAGTCGGGGTACCGGCTCGCGGCCGCGCCGCACCGCAGCGCCAAACACTAGCGCCGTGAATAACAATTATTGTGTTGATTACCGCACCGCGCCGCGTCTAATAATTCACTCTATGGCCTAAACTCTGTAATTACGCGGATGGAAACGTCGGCTCACCGTTTGAGATAAAAATCGTAGTGGGCCAGCCGCGGCCGGCCGCGCCGTTCCTACCGCCGCCCTCGGTAATTGCGGCCTTTCGTACAAACAACATAAACATTTATTTTGTTATGATCAACCAAACGTTTTGTTTTACACAGATACATACGAAACTATTGTATTACGTTTACAATTCTTTATGCGCGCGGAAAATATTTACCTACAAGAACACTTTACAGTTGAGATGTCTTACTACCTGATTGTTATAGACTTATAGTCCACTATGGGAACTATTCCTGTATTTTTTCACATTGCCATGACAATTGACATGCACCTTTGATTTATGCCGATCAGCCGATGCATACAGTATATTTACTGAGGTATAAGTATTTAACTTTAAATGAGGTTTTACAATACCAATGACAGTTACGAGTAGACAAATACCCGAAGTCTGATAACCGGTCCAAACTTCCTGTTACTATTGGCTTGTATCATCCCACTGCTGGGCAAAAGCCTCCCCCCTTGATTTCCATGCTGGTCCAAACTGATAATAAAACTCTGGAAGTAGCTGTTAGACTAGAAACTGGCCTTGGGGTGGCCTCGGTGGCATGTCATACTTGATCGACTTCTCAAATATTGTAAATAAAGAAAGGGGATGGGGTTACATCCACTTTTTTAGAAGAAGCCTTGAGGCTTGTGTAGTAAAAGGAAAACGTTATTAAACCACAAATAAAATATAACTCATCATGTAACGTAGATAATTATTATTTAGCGCATAATGACCACAAAAATGTTATGTCATCGAACTGTACAATGGACGTCCCCTTAGACATGCAGCATGAGTAAAGCGGAAGGAAGAACTCGGAAATATTTAAACTAATTCTTTATTGACGTCATAGGTCATGCGCTTTGAAAAGGTAACTGATATCGCATGGTAATTTAGCAATTTATCCTTATTACTTATTAATTTGTTTATACTTTAAGCACTACAGAGGCCATTTTCTACCAGTCAACCTAAGGGTGATGCAGAGAAAAAAGTATGATAGGTGCACGGACAAGATAGTTAAACTAAAATAAACATAGTTACTTATAAATATTTATACATAGGAATCGATATAATATACACAATATATACATTCTATATTAGTACATAAATAAACGATTATCTATTTATGTGAAGAAAAAACTTTGTACCCCTTTCGCACGGAGGAGTGTGAGATTTGGCATAAGTTAAAGTTTATATGGAAAAGGAGTGCAGAAAGCTAAAATTACGGTCGAATTTCGACCGGCTTAGGGATGATTCTCCCAATTTGGTGCGGAGGTGTTCAGACAAATTATGTTTAAAGGAATAGCGACCGGACACCGTCTTGATTTCCTGAGGGAGCGCATCTCACTATAAAATAGACTGAATGTATAAAGAAGAGTGTACCTACCTACAAGGTGAGAGCTATGAGAGGGACACTGTAGGAGACGGTTGATCGAAGAACGAAGATTTCTTTCGTGGTTGGAACACACATACGGAATGTTATGCAGTATTGAATAACGTAATTATTAAATATAATTCGGTTACATCATAATAGGTTTAGGTATATTAATAATTGTAATTATATTTTCCCGTGTATTTTAGAGGACAATATTAAACGTATCAATTTCAATTATCGGTTCAAATAATTTAATACTTATTAATAGGGACAAATATGACTCCATGACAATAAAACATGAGTCGGTTTAAAATAGTTACTGCTTTATTAATAAACAATCAAACGAATGCATGTTTTGTTTACGTTTGAAAAGCTTATAAGTGTATTATAACGTGAAGCGTATCATAGTTCCGAATAGTGAGTTTCTGAGAAGCTCGGCTTGCGGCGCGGCGCGGCCAAATTACAGGGGCGCAACCACCGCCTGGCCCAAATCTACGCTGCCCAAACAATCGAATTAGCTGTAATGACTCCCATGCACCTAGTAGTTTGCTCCCCCGTTCTGTGCCAACGACTTTCACTTCTGATATGATATAGTTTCTCGTTATAAGAAGAAACATTATCGGTGTCTATTACTATTGAAAGATCTAAATAAAGGTAACTACCTATCGATACACATAAACCTAATAAGAACAATGATTTATCCATTTAAATGTGTGAAATACACGTATCCATATATCCTGTTCAATTTAAGTTTAATTTACATCAATTTAATTTGTACACCGAAAACCAATGATTAATGTTCACGGAGCGGTCTAAACTAAAAGATAAATTAACGTCATTTTAATACCTACTCCCACATAACAGGCGCGATATACATACAAAAAATCCTATTAGTCGGCCGAGTGCGGCCAAACATTAGACAAAAACTGGCCGACATCGGCTACATAAACACGGCGGGGCTCGCTACTCGCTACCAATAATTACCGTTTATTATAAAGGGTGAAATAAAGCGCATTCCAAACAAACGGAGCTAGCGAGCCGGTACATGTTACATTCGGTAGTACGTGTCACAGGTCGTGTCTAAACTCATCAATCTTGACTCCATTTAATTAGAGAATAGAATACGTGTGCGTCGGTATGCGGAGCGGCGCGGGCGCGTGAAAAGCTCCGTCTGCGGCGAAACAAAACTGGCTCGCGTGCACAATGAACGAGTGAACAAGAACGATGCCGCGCAAATGGAATACACCCGGCGACGCCATTGTCGATACACAAAAGAAAGGCAATCATTCGACATGAATAAATATCTTTGAATAATGGGGGCCTCGCTGCCTATAATGAAATGTTTTATGTATTGGAATTACCGCGTATAAATCGCTTTTATACGACGCTACACTTCCATGTAAATGTTTGATTCGCGGTTTCGTTATCATATTTGGGTTAATCTGTGTATTAATGAGCTTATGGTCTTGAATTCATATTACTTAATTAACGAACTAAGTAGATGGTATGGTAAGAATCAACTTATTAATCTTGAACAAGCTCGTTATTAAGCGTAATAAGCTAATTAAGCTGAACGTTTGTTGTACAAATAAAATTGAATCGAAAACTCAACTAATTACGAACTATATAGAATGTTACAAAAAGCGGTGAACAAAGAATGGTATAAGGGTTAAAAATTACGTAAAAATCAAGTGAGTACCTAAATAGAAACTTCAAAGTTCCAGCATTGCGTCACAATACTATCGTTTAATAACATGGCAATTAATTAGAAGCCTTTAGAACACATAACTAATTAATTTTATGGGCCTATTATTTCGAACAATACATCATTAACTATTCTCAGTAAACAATAGTCATCAAAAAACTAATTCATCATAGAATCCCAACATTGTTCTTAAATAGTATAATTTGTGCTTTCAGACAGTACGTGATGAGGAAACGAACAACACCAAATCTCTTGAACAGCTTACGAAAAAATTAAGTCCAATTGAAAAGTAATTGCTTTACTGCAATATTCGACTATCCGGTAAATATTACACGGTGATTTCCAACTGAATATAGGATTTTCACGACTTACTTAATTCCCCCGAGCACGACTAGGTACATCACTTGGTGAAATTGCTAGATATGGTCCCTTATCGTACAAGTACAACAAACTAAAGTGAATATTACGAAGACCCCGTGCATAGTTACGCGTATCAGAAATAACTCCAAAGGGTCCATGATTGTTACCTACCAAATTTTATTTTTACCGCCTTATGTACATTGTGGAATGCAAATAATAAATATGAATATGAACTACACCTATAATAATTACATTTGTTGGTAAGTTTGAGCATAAACTACGAAGCACGAAACTGATTTTAATAAATCTTTTACTAGATTAAACTCATAGTCTCCGTTTTTTTGTTTCGAAAGTCAACCCCTAAAGGGTATCTACACCCGGTATCCACCCGGAAGAAGTCGCGGACAACAGCTAGTCTATACTAATAATATAAAGAGGTAAAATTTGTTTGTTTGTAGCTAGGGGGTAATCTCTGGAAATACTGAACCTATTCTAAATATTCTAGGCTACATTTTATTTTGATAAAAATAAAACGCGCGGGTGAACTGCGGGCAACAGCTGCTAGTATATTTTATAAATCTAAATTATTTAATAAGTGTATATTAGCGAAGTCAATTAGGCAAACCAAGCTGTAATTTAATCTTTTTTTTAATTCAAAGAAACGATATGTCGTAGTTACACTATTCCTGAGTGATACATTTAAATTCGGTAAAAATAAAACGCGAGGGTGAAACCGCGGGCAACAGCTAGTATTTCGTAAAACAGAGTTCATGCAAATTATATTTAAACCAACTCCGCATTGCCATTGTAAGTACACCTGTACCTATGTCTATACACAGATCGCAGAGAAGTCTAATCATATCGTGAATAAGTACATAATCTAGGTACAACTACTCGATTAACTGATATCTGCATTTTATTTTTCCTTTACATCACGAAGTATCTCTGAAAGTCACGGCGGCGACCAAGGTTAATTTTTCCGGTATATTTCCGAATCTAATAGCATTAATTAAAGTTGCGCGGGAGTGCGGCGGAACGAAGCGACCTGAGGAGGACTCGGCTCACGCTCCTCTACCAATAAATCAATTTAATCTAATTTAATTTGAACCAGGCTTCCTCCGGACGGACGTTTTGGTGGAGTCACGCAACCTTTACAATGTTTTTTGAAGGAGTTACTTTCAGTAATTGACGGACACTGACATACTTAATGTTATGTTTATGTATTCATGTCAATGTCCTTACATAGTTATAGTATTTTTTATTGACATATCAACTACTGAATATTGTGAGCCAGCCAATGCATAGTTTACAAGAGGCAGTAAGTTCTCCCAATCGTGTTCATAGTATTGCATCGATTGGCCAACTTAGAATACTAGATACCGACATTCTTGTATAGTCCGGGAGAATTATGCTTTTCATAGATCTCCTAAAAATTGAATGGTATAGGTACTAGAATATAGTTAGTTGATGATTTTGTTACTTTTTGTAGATTTAACGGGGGTGACATGTTCATTTTGATAAAACCCCTTTATATAGATAAAAGAAAAGAGAAAATAAAATTTAATTTGAACAACGGAATAGTCTTTCAAAGCTGTTAAAAATTTTTATTTTCCAAACTTTTTCAATGAGATTTTTATAGGTAATTGTCTAACAGATGTGTGTTATACAACCAGCAATGCCATAAATTCAATTTTAAAATTAAATTTCTTCAAACCTCCCTACACCTGACGCTGATTATACAGGGTGTAAGGGACATCGTAACGAAAACTGATACCATGGATTCAGTACATGAATCTGAACACCTCAGCATAAGAATAAGGCATAGGCCTTTTCAAAAAAAAATACGGTTTTGTTCACAGTTTTGATAACTACCTAAAAAATCTGCGAACAAAATCGTAAAATTTTTGAAAAGACCGACGCAAAATTCTTACGCTGAGGTGTCCAGAATCATGTACCTACTGAATCCATGGTATCAGTTTTCGTTACGATGTCACTTACACCCTGTATATTTTTATGTCGGACCAATGTTTTCTTCCTTCGCATACTTCTTTTCTTCCGTAGTCCAACAACTCCTACCGATAATTACGCGAATTTCGAGCCACGCGTAGGTATATAGCAGTTAAAATTATTATCACATTTGTAGATACTGCAGACTGTTATCAGACAATATTTTACTGGCTATGTCACCTATACAATATTGTGTAGCAGATTTGAAGGACCATTTTTATTACAGTATACAAAACTTCTTATAAAGAGCTCTCTTCATCGTATGTACACGTTCAAAATTATAACAACAACGTACAGAATTCCAAATACCTCTTATTTTCTCATTTTCGGTTACAAGTGGTAACGTATTAGTTTAATGAGAAACACCTCTTCGATCTATAGGGCAACGTTTACAATCAAGATTGCAAGTAATAAAACAAGGACTTAAAGCAAGTCACGTTCGTAGAGTTTAGATCATGACCAACAGATACAAAAAGCTTCTTAAACAGTAGCACAAGTCACACAACTTGTTCCCACATGAGTCATGTATTCGTCTGTACGCCTCTTTAGAATACATGTTACAAATAAATTACTCGTACAACGAATTTAAACCGATCTCTACTCGGGTGAATATACCTACCATCATTTTGCGCTTCATTATAACTCAACAGCACCGACACAATAATAAGACACACATCAATGGCTAATTCAATTTCATCTCAACAAATTGAATTTGTTCTACGGTGGGAATCTACATTCTTGTTCGTACAATGAGTATACCAACAATAAAAGGCCGAATACCAATACCAGCTACCGGGTTCGTCCGGAGCCAGAGCGAGCGACCACACAGCTCGCGCGTCGTCACGTCTCCAATGAGATCGGTGCCGCGATGACACCCTTGAAATGTTTTTAATAGCGTGATTTATAGAGCAAATTAAACATTTGACTTGCCGTGAATTTGACGCTGAGTGGATCCGTCACGCACGGACTCTACGCCCGCTGCCACCGCCGCGCCTCTGGTACCGGCGAGCACATCCTCGATAAGGAAAAATTATTCCAGAATTATTTCGTCTAATGGGTAAATGCGGGTTTCAATAATTACAATTCATTAAATTAAGTCTGATTAATTTGCGGTTTTTACAATGGTACAATTACGACCGTTGCTACGTGAGTATTGATACGGTATCGGTACTAATTTGTGAATTATTCTTAGTATTTTGGCTATCACACTCAGCAGTGCTAACTAGCAACAAGAAAAAAGAAAGACCTTGACTTGTTAATGTTAAGTAACATTTTAATAGCAAGCCGTACAATAATACAAATAAATACCTATAGAAAAATCTCTTCTTGTAGATCAGGGAAATAGGATCGGACGCTTTTCCCTAGTTTTATTAGTTGACTATCGTCGACTGTACGTATCTGCGCGAGGTAGAGCTTCCAGTCCGGTGGTCGCAGCTGATTAATACGCGCCGCTACCGTCTTCCACGGAAGGTTTTTTACTTCGGCGACAACGCGCGTGTGCGTGAGAACCGATTTCCAACGCTGCCGTTTTCAGCACCAACTAACGGTAGAGTATCGATCGACCGACCCGCCGCTGTAAAAGAACCCACTGTGAAAGTACCATCACCAATTAATAAAAACTCTTCTGACTCACGTAGCTTAAGCCAACCGTGAAAATACGTTTGCAGTTCTGGGTGTTGATGTGCTTTTGTTAACTCTGATATTCGAATACCTGACGTTGTTTTGACACTGTGTTGGTATTGCGCTTGTCAGCTGTCAACAACCGGGCCATTGCATTGTGGGAAATGATATTAAAAAAAAACTTCTTAAAAATGGTTTTTATGTGAATCCAAGTGTCTCCAATAGATATTATATTTTTCGACACGCTGTTTTTGTCTCATGACTGATATTGACCTATATCGTCAACAAGAACCTTATACTATCTAATATTCTTGATCGTCAATTAATAAATTACTAACGCTGACATACTAATATACTTATTGACACAATTGAAAAGTTTAATAGTGTAGTGTAACTTACACCCTATGCGTACACCACCTACATGACATATTGATCAATTCTGCGGTATAAAACTAGCATGAGAAAAATACAACCAAAAATTTTTACACAGAAAGTTCTTAATACAGGAAGTTAGTAAAGCTTTATATTTTTAGTTCAGTATACTAACGCAGAATGACCAATATTTCACATACTAAGTTTGTTTCTCACTGCGTAGAAATACTAATTTAAAGGTGGTGTCAATACTCGCGGGACAGTTAAACGTGGCAGTAAAGTGCGTCAGGTGCGCATTGTAAAGGAGTTCAATCAGCAGGCTGTCGTCCAATATTTGTTATCGTCTGCGCCGCCGCAAGTGCCCATTGTGCAAGTGTACTGGGCACTACACTCGTTACACTTTCAGCCCCCGATTTGTATGGTACACAGGATGCATTACAATTCTTCATTGTTTCAATTCATTTGCGTAAATGGCATAAATGCCAAGCCAATGCACTTCGATATCACGATAGCTCTCCTGCCTATGAGGAAGTTAAAAAGGCTTACCTAAATTAAAACTGTTAATTAAAATAAGCAGTTCATTCTAGTCGTTTCTATAGAACATACCTCATACATCTGTATAAGGATATCGATATTTTTATCACCTATTATAATAATTAAATATATGTGTATTTAAACAATCCAAATGTGGTTTTAATTAGTGCTATGACGGGAATACCGGTCTAACCTATAACAAACATAAAAAATAACCGTGTTTATCAGTATAAAGTGCGGTTGCGAAAAAGGAATAGGTCATGACCGTGAGAGTCGTAAACTAAAAGGCCACAGCAAAAATATACTAATACTGCGAACTAAGGACCGACCGAGATCTCGGCCGCAGTCTTCAGATCTCGGCTTATTACCTCTCGTTGTCGACAAAAATTTAGGGAGAACCTCGGCCGTGGCCGACACAATACAAAACTCGGAAACTAGTGTATTTTAAAATTGAGTAGCTATAACTATTTAGCAGGGCTGGGCAGTTGGAGAGGATGACGAAAAAAGACATAACGCTGAAAGTTTGCTGTTCTTAGCTCTTATATGTATAACATTGTTCAATTTTGATTATTAGTTAATTAAATATAATATTATAATTTAAAATATTTTAAATATTTTGTCATTTCTCGGTTTCGGTCTCGGTCTGAGCCGAGAATTTATTTTATTCTCGGTCTCGGCCGAGATTCAAAAAACTAATTTCGTCGGACCCTACTGGGATCACTATAATTATCATCTTTCAGGCCAATCAATAGTGGATGTCACGTACGGGCCGAGCTTGCGTTATTCAGTACAGTTAACTGATAACAAAGCTGACTAGTGAGGATGAGGCCTAGCACATAGTACGTACCGACACTATCTGTGTTGTGTAAGTTGTCATTGTGACCCATTGCAATAAAAAATAGAGCCCGTTGTATATCGCAGGTCACGGTGTAACTTAGCACCAGCTCTCGAAGACAAGTGAGATGATCTAACTAGCAATAGTATGAGATGACTGACGCAATGTATGTACCGACACTAGTCACTGTAGTGTGGGTTGTGTTGTGACATGTGACTTATTTGGAAATAGAGAGCCCGCTGTATACTGTGCACCTAACTTAGTAACTGCTCTCATAGAGAAGTGAGATGATCTAACGAGCGAGCGTGTGAGACCACGAGCCCATTCGAAGTGCTCATATATCACAAATAGTTCGTAACAAGTTTCATTGCGTTCAACGTGAAACTCAATTTTTTATTGCATCAACTTCTATGTATTACCCGAATAATATTTACACAAACTACTAGGAGGATAATAATGATGCGCAAAATGGTAATATTTTTTACGTCATTATTGACGATTTTGAATGACGCCAATAACCATCATTGTCCTTATAATATTAATTAAATAAAGTTTTATTTAATTAATGTAGTATGTATGTATGTATATAGTATGTAAGTTTTATTTTATTCAATGTAGCTATTGTAATTTAGATAATCCTATTTTAGCTACCTATGGAATTAAAACTGTTCCGTTTTCCCTAGTTGGTTGGAGACTACTGTTGGAGAGGATAAAGAGAAATATAATTATGATAATGTATAAATAAATACTTAATTAGGTATTGCTAGTTTCTATTTAACAATTTTTCTAAAGGGGCGCGTAGTACCGCACAGATCAGTCCATCAGCGAGGTTAAAAAGTGCTTGTCACGGTCAGTCTTCGGATGGGTTACCGTTTCTTCTAACATCGAGACCTCTCTGTGCCTCGGAAAGCCCGTAATTAAACAGTTATTCCCGGCTGTCATACGAATTCCTATGACAGTCGTTACAGGAGTCAGCAATCCAAAAAGTCTGACAACCGGTCTAACCTTAGAGTATGAGTGTCTCCCAGTAATTAGGTGGTGGAGGTCAGATGGCAGTCACTCCGTGTAAAATACTGATATTCAGCGGCATCTGGTTAGACTGGGAGTCGACCCCATCGTAGTTCGAAAAAGGCTAGGCAGATGATAAGTAGATATTGCTCGTTTCTATTTAGTTCTAAAACTTAATAATAATAACTATTATTATTTATTTCAAACTATGTAGATCCAAATAAATGTTAATATGACCTTTGCCTATTGTTAGTACCTAAATAATAATATAAATAAATTAGTTGGGTCTCTGATGATTTGGCTGAACTGTGACACGTCTACCAAACGTCATTGAGGAAATTTCATGCAATAATTGTGATACCCGATTATCATTAAGAAATCAATAAATAACACGGCAACCAATCTCTGTTTATCGTAACTCCAGCCCATGTAACGGTGACATCGATGTTAATTCCACAGCGAAGCACACAAAAGGTGTTCAGAGCGGGCACCGGGGATGCCCGGGGGTAAACGGCACTCAATTTAACCATTTCTCTATATTAATTACCAAAACAGCCCCCGGCCGTTGCGCCGAGCATAAATAACAAAAAATGACGTGTATACGTCACGCCGGCCGACTCCGCCGATTACATTAGCATCCCCTTCCAAAGCTTAAACGAGTTTAAGGGAGGCGATTTATCACACGTTTAAAACGTAACCTCGCGTATAAATTGTATAAAATCCATAAAAGTGGCCCACAGACATCACCTGTCCTATGCATTTCTTATTCGTTTTTCCATGGAAATATAGTGCCTACATGAGTAAAGAAAGACGTAGCTATCTTTAGTTTTTTGTATGCACATTGAACACTTAATAATGCATGTTTACGAATAGTTGTTTTTTAATTTTTATAAATGCTATTTGATCACCTTCCATAAATGGGTCTGTATTTGGCGAGGCTAGGATAGGGTTAAAGGATTTATTAAATAGTTACAACTCTAAATATAATTATCTAATATATTCCAATTCAATTCTAAATATAAATATATTTAACACCTTTTAACACTAATAAACAGATGGCATAACATAAATAAAGATGACATGACTATAATTATTAACAATAAAATGTTTATTGTACTTATAAATAGTGAAATAATCTTTAACTTAACCTGAATTTTAACCAATATCTTATATTTTTTTTAACGCAAGATAATAATAATACGTATACTTAGATATTTATGTATGTACATTAATTAATATAATACGTATCAAGAAGTATAATTATTTTTAAGTGAAATCAAATAATTGAACCATGGAACTTGCCTTGCACTGAAATAAAGCCGTTTTCCACTGCATCGGGTTCACATCATCAACATCTTGAGCAATTTGATCATGCTCTGTAAACCCGGTCGTCACTCATTACACCTTTATTTTCTTGCTATTTTGATCTATGGTTTGTGATAACGGGCTATTTTAATATTTTGTATAGATACATACAAAGTATAGTTAGGTACGTATTTCCTAGATGACAACATAGTTGAACATAACACACTAGCTTAGGTATATAAAATGTACATAAAAGCTTAGAAAGCTAAATAATTTCGCGGTCGTAAAAAACTGAAATATCTACTTTTATATGTAGAATTTTTGACTTCGCCTTACGATTTATATAAATACTATCTACTGTCGTAGATGATCAATTAGGTGAAATGACATGTTATTATTGGATTCTGGGTTCATAGTCTGAGTTAAAATAATTGCTATTTTCGAACCTTTTCATATCTATCTGTCACTAACGATCCAATCGCTAAAAAGTTAAATAGATTATTAGATACCTACACGTTTAACACGCATTAGGGCTTTGATGTACCTACAGATTTTTGTTCCACACGTGATAACGTTTTTCATAAAACAACAATGTATAAATTATAATTACACAGAATGCAAAGGTTGCCGAAGGTATAAATGCAGATTATCCACAATACTTTGAAGGTTAAATGTTAGCTGAAGATGTTCCAGCGACGACGGTGGCATAAACGTGGGCCACATTGCCGCGCTCAGCGCCACTAAGTCTGGTCGGTAAGGCACCACCGGCGCGCGTGCAACATTCGCGTTCGCATCAACACTACACGCACTCACTCCACTGCCCAATATACTGTCAATAGAAAATGACTTCCTCCAACTGTCCTTTGTATCAGTCACACTGTAAGAATTGGGAATCACTGGTGCTTCAAACACTTGCAGAGGCGGTAGTCTCATATTCAACTGGCCAGCAAGAAATTGCTGATTGAAGTTTGCCAACGCAGTCAATTCTGACTTAAAACCGTCCTTTTGGTCTGTGTGCAACTTAAATCTCTTGCGTCTCCGAAGCAGCGAACCATTCTCGAACATGTCGAAGGCTTGTGGGTGCAGCGTCCAGTAGGCGCCCTTGCCAGGCCGATCCAGGCGGCGCGGCACCTTCACGAAGCAGTCGTTGAAGGACAGGTTGTGTCGTAGAGAGTTCTGCCAGCGTTGCGTGTTGCGCCGGTAGTACGGAAAACGGTCTGTGATGAACCGGTAGATCTCCGACAGCGGCAGCATGCGCTCCGGGGAACTCCAGATAGCCATCGCTGTCAGGGATATATACGAGTACGGGGGCTTCTGATCGCCGTAGGAATCGCGCGGCGGCCGTGGCATGTTCGATAGTGCTAAATGGTAATGATATGAGCCGGGGCGGTGTGGGCGCGCGGGCGTGGCACCGCTGGGCGGGGCACGCCGTGGCTCCGCCCCTCCGCCCGCGCCCGTTTGCCGTCAGATATGATAACGAGAATGCCACTCGGCGAGCAAACCACATCTCCCCCTGGGACTATCATTACTGACATGATTGACTGTGCACTTACCTCCTGTTGGTTTATACCAGCATAACGCTAAATAGACATTTTCTACGCATATCTACTTATAACTACAGCCTAATATATATAATTAGGTATCTAGAATCCTACCTAGGCCCCAGGCAATACGATTTAGGTAAATTCATATTAGTTTGTAGGTACGTACTGTACAGTATATAGCTTATCAGACATAAAAAATATATCTCGTATATCGAATTATGTAATATTTATCTATCTTTTAAAATTAAGTAGGTTTTACATTACATACCTACCTAGGTTTGCCTTTGTAGTTCTTTAGCAAATCTTATGAAAAAATGTTATATTTAAAAGAAAAAAAAAACCGATACCGTTTGTTTACATAAATATAAATCGATTTGACAGCGCCATCTATGATGGAGTAGCATATAATATGATTATTCTACATAAGAGCTCCTATTGACAGAATAGAAGAAGAAAAAAGAAATTTATCATTATTTATTAATTATCTATTTTATATTCCATAAAGTGCTCAGATTCTAGTCTCCACAAAATGCTCGAATTTTTGGTTCAAGGATAATAATATACCGGTTTGTCCCACGATCTTATCCTTGACCTTCACTGTTAACGTAGTAAATTAGACACGCGTGCACGCCTAGATTCGAACCCACGATCTGTGACTCGGTAAGTCGGTGCTCTCGACTTTTCTACAATGTAGTCTGGATACAATAGACCGTACAGAAGATGTAAATTTAAAAAAAAATAACAAGGCTATGGCTAGTCCTATACAAGGACGGATCAGTAGGTAATCACTAATCAATGGTTCAGAAACAAACACAATATACATTTAGGACACGTATGTACTCTCGCTTAAAGCAGGCCATTGGTAGCAGGTATTCTGTCGCGAAATATGGATACGATTTTGTGTGTAGGTATCTTTAATAGCAACAAGGGAAGGTATTAATAAACTGGGCGGCAGTGGCTGTGCCAAGTATAACTTAAACCCACCGAGCAAAATGCTTCAAATATATGGAAAAAAGAAGCCGTTCAATTACCTATTCTCAACTATTCTAGTATCTAGAACCTATTCCCGGTGAGCGACATTTGCACGAGTGACTTTCACACCGAAAAATGAATTACTGAACGTAGCCATTGGGTGTGTTCAGTTATTACGGCGGACGAGACGCTCGACGACGCATTATCTCTTGAGTAATATTGTTCTGTGCGCACTCATAATTGCTCATAATCTAAGTGTGCGCATTATCGTCCGGGCATAAAGTTGTTACAGTTATTATTACTGGTTACCACAGATAATTTGAGGTCGTTCGATTGGTCACTCGCGTAACGCCATAGAAATAGTATAGGTACTATGTTTTATCTCTATGCGTAACGCAGCTATGGATCGTTCAATTATTCCCGATGAGCGAGCGACATTCGCACGAGTGACTTTCATCCATAGAGATTTTAATAAATAGCTTTCATCCTTCTTTCATCCGAAAAATGAATTACTCAATGACGTAATGAAGCCTCAGTAGCCTTCTCAGTCTACGCCTCAGTAATTCCAGTGACGCTTGGTTTCCTAGCGTCACTGGAATTACTGAACGTAGCCATAGACTTAGAATTTAGAATGTCATCGAAGTTGTCAAATTTGACATGAACAGAATAGTCAGCTGTTAAAAAAAATGAAAAAAAGTGAGTGAAGAAGATTTGGAATTTTGGATTCGTATACTATTGTTTTATAGACGAACTTTATTTTGATATACAATTATCATGTCCCTTTCAAGAATATTATTCTACCGCCAGTTATTTTCTGCTGAAAAATTCAGTTTGCTCGGTAGGTCCTATTCACAAAATGCTCTAAATTTGTCTGACCCTGCCGTGCAACATTACCTGAAATATTTAATTTTCGAACATGATAATCTTTACGTTAAAACTAAAAGAACGCCATATGAATCTAAACGTTTATTCGATATTAAGCCAATAGTTCGTGTCCTCGAAGAGAGAATCACCTTGTACGATAATATCGAATCGCTCAAAGAGCTCAATAACAAGCAAGGTGAAGAAGCCGAAATGAAGAAAATGATAAAAGAAGAAGCTGCCATATATTTAAAACGTCTAAAGGAAGTAGATCGAGAGCTAGAGTCAGTCCTGTTGGAGCCCCAGGTGTCAGACGGCGGGGTGTTGTTGGAGGTGACGGCGGGCGCCGGCGGACAAGAAGCGATGCTATTCGCACGGGAATTGTTTGAAATGTACGAATCATATGCTAATTATAAAGACTGGGAAGTCGACATCGCATCTCTCGAAAAGTCTGACATTGGAGGCATTAGGAAGGCTTCAATGCTTATTCAGGGTCTTGGTGTGCCTGAACTAATGAGAATAGAGGCTGGTGTTCACCGTGTGCAGAGGATTCCAACAACAGAAAAGGGTGGACGCATTCACACCAGCACTGTATCAGTAGCGGTTCTTCCACAACCCACTGATATAGAAGCAAATATACCAGATCGTGATATTGTAATTGAAACTAAACGAGCAAGTGGTGCGGGTGGCCAGCATGTTAACACAACTGATAGTGCTGTCCGAATTGTTCACACTCCAACAGGGACAGTGGTGGAGTGTCAGGAAGGTAGATCACAAATAAAGAACAAAGAAATAGCCATGCAAAAGTTGAGAACACTTTTATTGGAGAAGCAACAACAAGAACAAGCAACTAAGATCAATACCGAAAGGAAATCACAGGTATATTCTAGCTAGGATAAAAATGTATTATCTATGTTGTGTACTTAAACTACCTATTATAAATATTCAGACAAATCTTGGTTAGACTGTGAGCTGACCTTGACATTGGTTGGAAAAGGCTAGGCAGATGATGGATGTTTACATTTACATTATTTGAAACATATCTTGCTCACCTTGGGATAGGTTATTGTCATAAATTGAATCCATCGGCTCATAGAGTACTTCGAAACAAATACTAGATATATAGCAGCACACATTTTCCTCCCAAGCCACGCATTATGAAATCAAACAAAATAAGACCTCAAACTCCAAAAACCAATATTTGTGAAAATTTTCAGATTGGATCCAGTAATAGAAATGAGAAGATAAGAACATACAACTACCCTCAGGACCGAGTGACGGAACACCGCGAAGGTGGTGGTACAGTACATGATCTACAAGGTTTTATGCAGGGTGCTGAAGCACTAGAGAAATTACAAGAGAGTCTGATTAGGCAACAGAAACACCAGACATTCTTGGAGGAAATCGATATATTTGTTAAGAAACATGAAGTACAAACAGCTCAATCAACTGACACTAAATAAATACCACATGAAAGTTGTATTTGTAAGTATATTTAGGTAAGTGTTGATAGTTTGTTGTTTATTCAGAAATGTTTATTTACGTTATACCAAACATATTAGAGATAACATCAAAGAAGTATTATTTAAATGACAGACTGAAAATACTTAATTCTGATAATATTAGTAATACTGTAATAATGATTAGAAAATTCAATAAAAATTTATTGAAAATGTTATATCTTTTTTATAAATGACCATCCCATGTCGGGCTGCCATCACCTAAATTGCCGACACTGGACAAGGATTTCAAAAACCCCGGACATTTGAAAATGAAATTGTGAACACTTGGAAAATGTAATTTTCATTTTTCGGACGTCCCCGCACGCCATCCCAAACTAGGAAAAATCCGGGAAAACCGGACGGATGGCAGCCCTAATCCCATGTAATTTAATCATTCACTGTAAAGCGCGCGACATACGGTGCAGATGCTATAATATTTTATCTTGGGATTGGTACAGTATCGCTTACCATATAATCCAAAGGTCCAGCACACACGGCGAATACAATATATATTTTCATCTTACGTTTGGTTTGGCTTTCATGCGAATGTGGATTCTGCCAAACCCAAGAAATAGATAGCAGGAGCTATCTATAGGTGGTCCAATTGAGGATTCGTCGAAGGAAAAGGTCACAGTCTTACCCTTTTCTTCGACTTTCCTATTCACGACTCTCCAGCTTGTGAACTCCAAGCCCAAATTATGGGCAGCACTAGTAGCACTGTTGATAGAAACTTCACGCGCCCCACGATTCAATTTTAGAGTCTGATCAATGCGCTAGTTTGATGAGGAGAGTAGTGTGATGGTTGGTACTTAGGACCTACCTAATTATTTTTTAGCTTTTAGCACATTTAGTACATCATTATTCTTTCTTTTCAACAAAAGCGTTTTTATTTTTATTAACAGCCCGTAGTATCCCACTGCAGGGCAAAGGCCTCCCTTCCCTCCTTCCACTTTTCCCGGTCTATAGCAATTTGGGGCCAATCCTTTAGATAGGCGTCCAGCTCATCACGCCATCTCCTTCTGGGCCTGCCGCGTTGCCGTTTCTTGCTATTTGGGACCCCCTGTGTGGTTGTTTTTACCCAAAGCTCCTCCGGCATGCGCCAGATGTGACCTGCCCAGTTCCATTTCAATTTGGCAGCTGTGTGGCCCGCATCAGCAATTTGTGTTTTGGAACGTAGTATCGAGTTCCTTATGCGGTCCGTAAGTTTGACCCCTAAGATACTACGTTCCATTGCTCTTTGGCAGACCCCGAGTGCGGACTTTTGACGTAAAGTTAACGACCACGTCTGCGCGCCATAGGTGAGGGTATATAGGGTGATAGGGAACAAAAGCGTTTAACATAAAAAATCTTTTTACCTATTTTAAGATATTTAGATAATAAAATAAGAATGTAGGTATAGATGGAGATGCACCTCCCTGAAATAATCCTGCCGGCGCTTGTCTCTCAGTACTAACCATAAAGTTATTATTACTAGTATAATAACTTTATGGTACTAACATAGGTACATCGTATTACTCATTCGTTTAATAAGTTACTGTCGCCGAGATAAACGCAGTGTTTTTCGTAGATCTAAATACCTCTTGGATCGATCACTCAGACATCATTTGAGACTTGGACTACTACTACTATACCTGGCAGTATATGTTGGCGACCGTTATAAATAGTTGGAAGCCAGAAAAGGCTTAATGACAATGAATAATAAAAACAATAGTTTTTGTAACAATCTTTATTATACTTATACGTATACATGATTCATCCATGTGATAAATTACGGTGATCAACAATAAAAGTCCATAAATCTCGCGGGAAGTGTATAAAAGTCGTACCTATATAAGAATAAAAGGTTTTATCTAAAATGATTATAATAGACTATGTACTTTTTCTCTCTATTATCTATGTGTTCACAATTTGGATGTGAGCTCTGGAACAGCCTTGAACAAGTCAGCAACAAGACCGTGGTCGCTTACCTGAAATAAAAAAGTTAAAGAAATAATTAAAGGGTAAGTTTTGTAAGTTTGTTTGTTATAGATTCGTGTCAAAACTACATAATAGTTGCCGGAACATATCTTGAGTTTTCGGCGGAGTGTTGGGGGGAGGGGTTAAGTTTTTGCGTAACTCTCGGAGTAAAGTCACTGAATAAAACCATAGTATTACAATACTGGTTAAAGGTTTAAGTAGGTAATTAAGAACAGCGATTATGATTTTTTTTTTTCATGTTTTCCAATCTTGAAATAACCAAACATGCGACATCAATCTTCGCGTCTTTTTAGACGCGTGTTGCCAATATTGATAATAAGCAATGACGCAAACTCCAATTTTCTTCCCTACATATAAAAAAAAATTAAATTAATCAATATCAATCTGGTTGTTGTTACGAAGATAGATAAGGAGCGAATAAAACTATTTACCCTTGACTTCTTGACACATGGATGACAACGTAACATATTAGTAATATTATTTTGATTAATATTTTTGGTGTACAATAAAGAGTATTTCTATTCTATTCTTTATAGAACATGAGAGCAGGACAGTCATTGATAGGAGCAAGACTAGAGCAGCGGGCCCGTAGATGGTCGAATAAAATACGTTATTATCATGAAGTATTTTGGACATAGGCTTAATTATGAAATAAATATTGGTTATTATTTGTTATAGTTACCTGGAAAATAGGCGCCTCAGGGTCTTTGTTGATGGCGACGATAGTCTTCGAGTCTTTCATACCAGCCAGGTGCTGAATGGCACCACTGATACCTACTGCGATGTATAGATCCTGGGGACAAACATACAATATTAAACTCTGAAACCCTTATTTGGTAGTAAGACATTTCACCTCAAATTCTCATTTGCATGTCATTGGGGACGAAGCCAGCGTTTACAATCGCTCGCGACGCGCCCAATACCACCCCACCAACGTGTCACCCCGCGGAACGGTCGCGCACGATCTTATTTGACTATAGTTTGTCAACAGGTCTTACAACAGCTTAAAATTGTTGCAAGACTTCAGAACACAGATGGATAGTAACTAATTAGTACTTATAATACTCACAGGGGCAACGATCTTGCCGGTCTGTCCAATCTGCAGGTCGTTGGCGACGAAGCCAGCGTCGACGGCCGCTCGCGACGCGCCCACTGCCGCATTTAGTTTGTCGGCGAGGTCATATAACAGCTTGAAATTGTCACCTGACTTCAGACCGCGACCTAAAAGATATAAAGTAACTAGTGTTATGTTTATAAAACTAAAACTTGTCAGTTTCTTACTTAGCCTGGGTTACACCATCTTACTTTAACTATAACAAACATCGAACCCTCAATTAAAGTACCGGTTTAAACAAAAAAATTGTTGCACCATTTGACAATTGTTAGCTAACGTCATAATTTTAACTGTAACCATTAACCGCCCACGCTTCGCTGGTTATTGTTAATGTTAACTATTTGGAACTACTGTCAGACACATCAAATATAACAATAAAACTACTTGTCACTTGTCAAACTTTAACTTTTACATTTTACATCAGTAGATAGATAAGTTCTATGGTCATTGTTAATGTTACTTTTAAAATTAACTTTGACAGTAACAATAACGTAGCCCTTGGTGCAACCCACCCTCAGTGTTCTTTAAATAGAACACCTCAATTTTATTTATAAGAAGATTGATTAAGACTCAGAATGTCTTCTTATCTGGTATGAATGTATACATATATTTTCTCACCACCAGCAACAATATTCTTAGCACTAGTGAGTTCAGGTCGGTCAGATTTCGCGAGTTCTTGCGAGACAAACTGTACGAGGTCTGTCTTGTAGTCTCCTTCGGGCGCCTTGTCCACGGCGGCAGAGCCTCCCTCCAGCGGCTCTGGCGGGAAAGCCGTGCCGCGTACCGTGATCACCTTGATCGCGTCCTTGGCTTCAAAAGTGAGGATCGCATTACCTACAAAAATATAAACAATTTTTTTTATTTTTTTTTGCAATTTGACTATCTTCTTCTTGTCCGTTTAAAATAAGTTTGCCTTGACTTTATTCAATAAAAAAGGAATTATTAGTATTCAACAATTCATATTCAATCATGTTCATTTAAATTTTTACAATAATTTACATAAATAGAGTTGAGGAGAATAGCATGAAAATAACAGCAAATTCCCATTACTTCTACCCATTGATGCTTCTACCACTCAATATTCTCTGATCTACGTATAAGATAAGAAATTCAACAAATTGACTATAATTTACCAGCATAAATAGTTCTGATGAAGGTATTAGCATCCTTGATACCAATAATGTCGGTGATGGGTGAGACATCAAGTTTGGCAGCCACTCTTGGCAGCACAGCTTTGCCGAAAGCAGTGGCCGGGGCCAGGATGTGTGTGAACTTGAACTGCTTCTGAGTGGCTATGATAAGGGGTGTCAGGGTCTCAGGTGTAAAACCCTTGAATGTGTCACTTTCAGCCACTAGTACTTTGGAAACGCCTTTTGCTTTGGCTACAGCCTCAGCAGCCTGAAATGGAATGAGTATTAGTAATAAAAAGCATGGTTGGTAATTGACATGCAATAATTACATAATTTTGAAGTCAACCATTGAAAATCTCTATTTAATTATATATTATTATTAAATTATGGACGAGCGATTATGGTTTTTGTTTTTAATAATTTAAATAGATAAATATATTTCTAACATGCAGGTAACGTAACAAAGAGGTAACTTACAGGACCACACTTGGTACCGACCACCAACACGGAAACATCACCACCAATCTTCTTAGCAGCACTCAGAGTGTTCTGAGTGGCTGCTGACAACACTTCATTATTGTGTTCTGCTATTACCAAAGTGCTCTGAAGTCGCCTCAGCTGGAAACATTAGTTTTATATGGGATATAAGTATTATAATATTTGGAATTAGCAATGAGAAGCACCAACATTATTTGGTAAGTACAAGATGATGATGATAATTTGAACACATACCTAAAGTTAGGTGCATGGGTCCTGTTTCAAACCATTGTACTTATATATTGTTTTTTTATTTAATGTTCTGTATTTGGCCACCATCTCACCATATGATTGGAATGTGATAATTTTAGATGTATTTATCAGATTATTGGCCTTGTTTCGCACGGACAGCAAAGTAACCTTTGCAGGACCATGTAAGCGTATGATGGCAGCATTGACAATTATTGTAACTGTACAACATACAATATAAAGTAATAGAAAGCTGGCAACAAATACAGACATCTTAAATAAATTATGATTGTACAATGTTGTTGAATGGAAACTTGCTTAATAATGTACACATAAAGTACTCTCAAATCTTTGAGCACTGAACTGAGCCTCAAACTCTCTCTGTCTCCCTCTAGCACCTATAATAAGCGTACTATTATAGGTGCTAGAGGGAGAGAGTTCAGAGGGCTCATAAATATTTGCACATACTAACATAACAAAGTATGATTTATATGGTAGAGAACACTTCAACTGGCTTAGTATTTCGTTAAACACAAAACAATTATTAGCATAAATAACAATGAATTCCGAAATTCCTAAATACATATTCTACATGCAGAGGCACTGTCAAACTGAAAAAAAAAAAATCTGGAATGTAGGCATGTATTAATTAGGGTTAATTGTTACTTTATCCTAAATAAATTTCATATGTATAGATTGTCACGATAATGAATTATGTAAAAACACATCATCAACTTTGTAGCTTTGTAGAATGTAGATGGATGGGCAGATAAAGCTAGTCAAGTAGAAAATTTCAACTAACCTGCGTTGAAAAGAATAAATGTCTGCTGCACGGAGAAAACATCCTATAAGGTAATATAACCTGATTTATAATAGGTACACTAAAGCAGAATTTCTATAATTATTTTTCAAAAAGGTTTCAAAGTCCAATTCACTTTGCACTTTATTTCTAATGTCAGTTGTCAGGATGTCGGATGTCGACACGTTTGACGTTAGTGGCTACGTTCAGTAATTCATTTTTCGGTGCATAGATAATCTAAGTTTGATCTAAGTTTCGGTGTGAAAGTCACTCGTGTGAATGTCTCTCGCTCATCGGGAATAATTGAACGGCTTCGAGCAATCCACAGCTGGACGAGGAGTGACCAATCGAACGACCTCAAAATATCTGTTGGATCCGTACTACCTACTCTATCTACGGTTAGGTCGTCGAGCGTCGCGTCGTCGTCCGACGCATTATCTGAAACATGTCTGAAACCTAATCAAACATTAAAATAAATCGCTTAAAAAATATCGATACATCGATATTTTTTCAACATTTCAACATACTTATCAGTCAGTCACATCTCTTCAACTGTCAAACGTATAGGTACCTACGTAAAATAAAAACAAAACTTTTGAAACACTTGTTGCATTTAGTTTCCGTCTTTTAAGTTTAGTATAACAACCTGTCGCCTGAGCTTGTGCCTAAGCCATCTCATCTGCTGTGCTTGTCAGTATTCCGCTGATTAATAATTTTTAAAGACTTATAAAAATCATTTGACCTATAAAAATGACTCCATTACCAATAGTATCGATAACCAGACGAGAAACCTTTAGTTCCTGCCACCGACTGCACAGGTATGTATTATTATTTTATTATCGTGCTATAATATTTGAACAATACTTGTCTATCTATTTAATAAAGTCGGTATAGTCCCTGAAGTCAATACCATATGGAAATATCGTTATTCACATTCTACCTTTAAAATAGGGCCAGCACCACATTTAGTACATTCAGCAGTTTTGTTACTTGTGTAACCTTAGATATTGATGACTGTGTGCTCCTAATATGACCAGTAATTGTGTATTTATATATCATAACTAGGTAGGTATTTCAGTATGCAAACTCAGTAGTAGTTTATGTAAATTGCAGTATCAGCTGCAAATATCAAGGCACATTATCATTCAAGCATTTCTTTTATTTTACTGCCATCATAAGTCACCTTCAAATGTAGGAAATACTATGCAATTTCAATGATACTCTAATTTATTGTACCTATTTGTTTTTGATTTATAGTCCATTTTTGACTGACGAAGAAAATAAAAAATTGTATGGGAAGTGTAACAACCCAAATGGACATGGGCACAATTATGTTGGTATGTATAATAATAATAATAATAATAATAATAAAAGTTTATTTACCAGAAATATACCAATACATTTTATGCCAACGAGCCACAAACTAAGCAAAGCTTGTATCTTGGGGCTCGGAGTCTGGAGTACAATTTATCATAATAAACATGGTTACAGTTTATAATAAATTATGTTATTAAACAATATTATTAATATTATTCAAGTGATAAAGTTATGAATTAAAGGTAGGGCTGGGTGTATTATGCGTGTGTGAGGGGTGTGTGTGTGTATTTGTATTGTAAGGTGTGCGTAATGGTAGTGAGACTACCTACGTGTGTACGTGTGTCAGTGTGTCATATGCATAATGTCAGATGCTGTCCTGTACTTGTCCTATATTAAGGCTTCGGTTTCGTCGTATGATAGTTTTTGTAGCTTTCTAGTAACAATTTTTTTACATTCGATGACTGAGCAGTTCTTTAGTTCGGAGATTTTGTTTACTTTATTATATGTGTTGGGAAGGGAAAAGGCAGGACAACGTCTTGCCAATCCAGACTGAACGTTAGGTATGGCTACTCTAAAAACACGCTTTTTTATTATTTCATTATATTCTGGCCGTTTTCTAAGTGATATGTGAGTTTTTAGTGTCGCCTTAAGTATGAAGAGCTGCCTTACACGAAGAACTCCGAACTCCTGATAAATAGAGTCTGTGGGAAACCTGTATGGTTTTTTCAGGGTGACTTTGATGAGCGCACGTTGTGCTCTCTCAAGGTTTATAAAATAGCTTTTACCGGCGCTTCCCCATATGCTGATGCAGTACTGTATAACCGATTGGCATATACCGTAGTAAACCTGGCGCAGGATGTCCACAGGGGTACAATTTCGAAGGTTTTTCATAATGTGAATTAGTTTTCGCACTCTGATTGATAAGGCAGAAATATGGGCTTTAAACGTCATGTTATGGTCTAGGGTTATTCCGAGATATTTTATTGTTTCAACGCGTTCAATCGGTTCACATGTACAGGGAGAAAAGAGGTTGTTATTGTACTCTTGGAGGCAGGAGTGAATTTTTAGAGGCATCGAAGATGGGGGACTAGTAGTAATCGTTTTAGAAAAAGCAATATATTTGGTTTTGTTGACATTTAATGTAAGTAAGTTAGTGTCTAGGGACTGAGCCACCTGAGAAAGACCTTGTTCCGCCAGACGGTATACTCGGTCCCAAGTCTCGTCGTGAAAAAGTATGGCTGTGTCGTCAGCGTAGGTGATAACGTCTGCTTTAGAAAGTGGAATATTTACTACGTCGTTTATGTATAGCGTAAATAGTGTCGGGCCGAGTGTACTGCCCTGCGGTACACCGAAAGTAATAGGAAGTAGGTCACTCTGGTGCCGGCCTATTTTTACATACTGTTTTCGCCCTGTCAAGTAACTACGAAACCATTGCAGCGGGATTCCCCTTATTCCTATACCCTCCAGTTTTTTTAGGAGTAGGCCAATTGATACGGTGTCAAATGCCTTTGCCAAATCAAGGAATACACCGAGACAGCGCTCGCCATTTTCTAAATGATGGGAGACTTGATTTGAAAAGAGTGTTAATGCGTCTTCAGTCGACTTTCCTTGGCGGAAACCAAATTGTCTTTCGGAAATGATATTGTATTTTTCGAGATAACTGATAAGTCTGTTATTGACAATTTTTTCTAGAAGTTTCGAAATTATGCTTAGAAGCGCAATTGGTCTATAATTTACCGGTAAGGTTTTTAAACCGCTTTTGTAGATGGGGGAGACTGATGCAACTTTCCAGGAGTCTGGGAATACACCAGTTTCCAAACTTTGGTTGAAAATAAACGCAAGTGGCTTAGCAATACTGTCAAGACATTTTTTAAGTAGTAGAACCGTTATATGATCTGGTCCCGGAGAGCTGTCTAGTTTTAAATTATGTATTAAGTTAGTGATTTCTTTTTCGTCTGTCAAATGTAGGTAAAATGATTGTGCGTTTAAATTAGAGCAACGGTATGAATCTATTAATGTATTTTGTGTGGTAGATAGTTTGTTCAATATCTTAGCAGCATGTTTTTCACCTACGGAGACAAAGTGCTGGTTGCAATTTTTGAGTGTTGAATTTGGGGATTCGCTAACTGCAATTAGTTGTATTGCTGTGTTCTGGGTGTTAGTTGTTCCACATATATCTTTAATTGCAGTCCAGAGTTTTTTCGGATTATCTCGATTAGCTTCTATTTCTTGTCTGTTGTGTAATGTTTTAAGTTTTCGAAGTAAGTTATTAACAAAGTTCCTATATCTAGTGTAAGTTAGGTGTTTCATATGATCGTCAGGGTTAGCTTTACACTCAAGATGAAGTTTGTCACGGTGTCTCAAGCACCTGACTAGTCCTGGCGTAGTCCAGGGTTTTAAGGTTTTTGTTCTACGGCTGATTTTCATATTTTGGGTGTGATTATTTATGGCTCGTGTGATGATGTCGTTGAAGGAGTTCAATGACGTGTTAACGCATGTAGATCTTATAACGGGTTCCCAATCTGTCCCAGAGATTTCTGCAGCTGTGGCGTCCCAATCAGTTTTAATCCTCCAGCGGGTGTTGTTTTTGTAAGATTGTGCTTTTATAGGAATGTTACACAAAGCTAGGTCGTGATCTGTTATAGATAGGTTACAGACAATGCCAAATGGTGTCGTATGTGATTTAGTGAATATATGGTCTAGACAGGCACCGCCTCTAGTTGCCTGAGTTATAACAGGAGATAGACCGTGGGAAGCCATAAGACAAGAGTAGTTTGCAGCTTGGCTGCTGCTTGGGTCAATTATATTTATATTGATGTCGCCGGCTACAATAATTATTGTAGGTTTATTTTTCATGTTAGATAGAGCAGTATCAAGCGAGCTTACAAATCTCTCTATGTTAGTAAAAGAGGGAGAGCGGTAAATAGCTAGAAGAGCAAGATCATTATTAATTTCTAACAATATATTGTCGGCGTCCTCTAGTTTATGTTCAACAGTGATTATATTGCTACTCCAAATGTTTTTGGCGTATACTATGATTCCTCCATTTTTATTGATCTGAGTTGATGTTTTGTATGCGCTGTAGCCAGGTAGATGGTCTATCATTATGCCATCATACAACCAGCACTCTGTTAGTATGATGAAATCAATATCAGAGTTTAATCGATTGAAAGCAATTACAAAGTCATCAAAATTTCTTTGAAAGCTTCTAATGTTATAGGTCAGCACTGTGATATTATTTTTTGAAGCATTTAGAACTTTCCCGCATGTTTCTAGAGATTTGACTGTTTGACATTCTATAGAGAGAAAATCGTCTATATCGTTGGTAACACTAAGTAAAGCTATACTTGAGTAACAAGAAATAATAAAGACTTGGACTCAATAGGAGTAGAATGTTTATCAGTGCAGGAAATGTTGTAGACGCTTCTATATTTTGGTTTGGCGGAGTACAGCATGTGTTAATGTGTATATGTATGTGAGATTTTATATGAGGAATGTTACTGGAGTATAAATGTGTGTATGTGTATGAGAATGAAAGCCCTTGTACATAGTATTTAGGTAAATTAAGTATGAAAATAAAAAATAAAAAATATTTAAGAAACAAACATAGCAACTTAAGTATGAAAATAAAGAATAAAAGGTATTTAAGAAAAAAACATAGCATAAAAAAACATAGCAGCTTAACTAAGAGAATACTGACGTTAGAGATCCTAGGTAGTGACTCGTCAGGCTGTGGAGTTCTCAGTCTCAGGCTGTGGATTGCCGGAAGGGCAGTAGCGCAATAAATCTTCGGGGTTCTTAATGGCGATGGCTGGGTTTCCCTCCTGCTTGCGAATGTGAACAGTACCATTTTTGATCCAGCAATACTTGTAGCCGCATTCTTTAGCGCGCAGTTTTGCTGCTCGAAATAACTGACGATTTTCTTTCGTCAGTCGCTCGTTGAAATATAATGTTGTGTGGGTGCCAGGTAAGTCTATATCTGCGCTAGTGAGATTGCGTCTGGCTTTAGCCGCCTTTAGAAATTCGTCCCGTTTGTTCTGACGCAAGAACCTTACTACCAACGGACGAGATTGTTTTCCCATAGATGAATTGGTGGGGGTGGATTTCCCGCTGTCTTGACGACGTGGCCCCGCTCTTGTTGCGTAGTCGAGGTCAGTGTTATTAAGATTGATACCAATTTTTACTGCAGTTGTAAGAATGATATGCACAGGGTTTTCGTTGGGTGTCTCGTTTACGCCTATAATTTCGATCTCGTTTTTCAGGTTAGCTTGAGCTTGTGTATGTAGTTGCTCGCGAAGTTGTTCGATGGTGGATTTTAGGTAGGGAACTTCGGATTCTCGTTCTTCAAGAACTTGAATTCTAGCTTCTGCTCGTGCTAAACTAGCCTCGTTCGCTTCTAGGCGGTTGTTAAATTGTGTTAGGTGTTCTGTGAGTGATTTGAGGTGAGATTTGAGATCGCCCACGTCTTCGCGTAGTAGTTTTATTTCCGAAGTTAGCTGACACAGTGTGCTATCGTCGGCAATGCTATGGCCTGAAGTGTTCACAGCGTCGTCGCTGTTATTAGTTTTTACGGGCGTAATCGAATTATCTAAGTTGGTCCCCTTACGCCGACAAGACGGGCAGGTCCAAACAGATTTCACAGACTCCGTTAATTTCCGAAAGTCTATAATGTTAGCACATACGGGGTGATAGTGATTGTTGCAATTAGCGCATTTAATATGTTGGTTATATCTTATTGCCTTGACACAAGTTGCGCAGATGTTAACCATATTTGAATTTATTAATATCATCAATAATTCTGTTACCATAAGTCGTTGCGATCATATGCTCAAATAAATGAGCACTATAAAATATGTATGTGATTTTTTAAACTCACTCAAACTTGGTAAAAATAAATGTTTAATTACAGTTCTGGTGACAGTGAAGGGCCCAGTGGATCCCCACACTGGCATGGTCATGAACGTGCATGAGCTTAAACAATACATGCAGGTCGCCATCATGGACCCACTTGACCATAAAAACTTGGATCATGATGTGTCATACTTCAAAGCTGCTGTAATTATCTTGACTTTTTTAAAACAACCGGTTTGCAACTGTGTCATTACTAATGTCTGTTTCATCACTGTATTGTAAATTATTACCAATTTATTGATAAAAGAAAGTTTCAAAAATTGTGTCATTCACTGCTAATAATGTATTTTTAATTATAGTTAGAAAAATTGTGTAATACTATAAGGTTGAATAGGTTAAATCTTATCTTAATTATTTAAAGGCTCTAAACACTTATTTATGAGTTAGTGATAAAAGATTTTTTTTTAAATATGAACTTTGTGCTCTTGTATATCAAGTTTTGATAGGAAGAGTGATCCGGAAGCACAAAATATTTTAACAAAAAATAATATATTTAAATTTTTAGGTAAGCACAACAGAGAATGTGGCAATATACATTTGGGATCAACTTTTAAAAGTGATGGAGAAGCCACAGTTACTTCATGAAGTAAAAATATTGGAGACTGAGAAGAACCATGTGGTGTATCGAGGAGGAAGTACCTATCCTAGGAAAAAGCCTGATACTGCCAGTTTACATCCTAACCACCATCATAATGTATCTTCTGACTCGGACTAATGTTAATGGCAAAATATGTATGTCATATCAATTTGTTATAATATTATTGTGAATTTTGTTGCAAATATTAATGGATCTAAATTATGAAATCATGTTACAATTAAACATTCCAGACTAAAATAGCTTTTTTAATTTTATACGGTTTATTTTAGGGAGTAGGTATAAGTAAAAGAAGAAATAATGTAGCCATACATTTATATTATTCAATCTTCATATGCTCTGATAATAGTATTTAGGTCTATTTCACCAAGTAAAACGAGAAGAGAGTAGGAGTGATGCATGACCGAAGCTGCTTTTTGCATACCTACATACAGTGAAAATACAAGATTACACAGAACAGCATTCAACTAGGTATCAGAACTTCTTGAGGCCAAATATTTTTCACAATTATCAAATTAACTTAGGCCCGGACTCCACCAAAGCAGAGAGGAGCGGAGATGTGTCTTAACAACCAATGGTATATCGTAATTTATACATCTCTCTGCTTAGCATCAATAACTAAATCTTATTGGCGGTTACGACACATCTCCGCTCCTCTCCGCATTGGTGGAGTCCGGGCCATGGTCTGACACTAATGACTATTCAATATTACTTACTAAAACTTAGACCATAATAACTGAGATTCGTATCAAAGGTTCGATCCCTACCTCCCGCCCCCACGATTTGTACATAGGTACTTCGTCCCAGCTTCAGATCTAATCTAATATTTGACCTAAAAAAACGTGATATTGTTGTGTCGATAATTAACTACTCCAAGTTTTCAATAAACAAATGCTGCTACTATCGTATCATGCGATATGATTTTTCGATTGAAATAATTCCAATAAATTGGGTACATTCCGTCATCAAAACGATTATAATTTATCACTGTTTTTTTGTACTACCCACTGTTTACAATTTACAATCTAACAGTATACAAAATAAATAGCTACACACTTAAACTATCCTACATTAATATCCCAGATATATTTGACATCACAAAATTCAGCTGCGTAAACCTGGATAACCTACTTCTATATATAGAATATGTACCTAGTCCTTTTTAATAGTTAATAAATTAGTTAAAAAAATATAAGTATAATATAATATAAACAATAAAATGTCTAAAAAATCTAATAAAAAAAATAAAAATATAAGTAGCAAAAAAAAGAACAATACATAACAAACACAGTCAACATTAAGTTAGTCACACCGCAGGGTAATCACGTTACACGCTCGTAATCGGAATCGATTCACTTCATTGTAGATAAATATTGTATTGAACCAATTGCCGATCGAAGTGATTTTTAAAGTATACTGCGCAATGTACCTACATGTTAAATGAACTGTCAAAATTGAATCGATTGCAACGAGCGTGTATTGTGATTATCCTACCGTTCATACAAAATTTAAAGCCGACAAATTAATTATGATATTATAACCATCTCATCCCCTTGGGGATATAAATATCAATTTCACAATTTATTAGTAAATACATTACATCAATATTCAAACTCCGAATATGCCAGATGAACTACTAATGTCTTTCGTTTTCCCATTGTACCAAACTCTCCCAGTGATAAAGAACGACTGTGCATTATAAAACGCCGATCACTGACAAGTAGATCAACCTTTTAAAAACTGCGTAATAGATTCAGACTTTTAAACTAAAATGACTAGATTGCTAGATCTTTGTCTATTTTACACGGATGTTTAATAGTTATGTACGGAACACCCAATTCGAAATCGTTTATTGGCCAGTACTTGAGCTGAGGTTTCTGTTCAGGCCTCTCTTCTGTAACATTGAAATATGCGAAGAGTACAAGAGCAGTGTAACTGGCAATAAAGACGAGTACATGCCAAACTCCATGCATGTAGGGGAAGTCGATGGAAAGCCATGCGTCGCAGAACATTCGATCCAAGATCCAGCAGAACATTGCTAGGAAAGAGATGGCGACGGAGCGCAGACCAAGACGATGCACGCGTGCGCACTTCACTCTGGAACATTTGAATTTGTTTAGTTATTTTAATAAATATACACACATATTATACAGCTCGTAAAATAGTGATAGAGAAAAATAAGTATAGGTACCTGTTCAGTTCCTTGTACAAAAATACAAGAGCAGGCAGAGCTAGGGTCATCAAAGCGAACGCGTTAGCAGCCGGGTGCATCACTAGGAAGCCAGTCGATAGAACAGACGCCACGCCCGAATATATAGCCAGACGTCGCCTGAAAATAGATTTTTTATAAAATGCTACCAGTCCGACTGGTCTGCGCGACTGCCGAGCATGCGGTCCTTAGTTATTGGTTCGATTCCCAGGTTCCCAGGGCAGTGAACTCACCAACTGAATTAAGCTTGGTTACAATAGCCTTGTCTTATAATGAGCGTCACATTAATTTAGGATGAGAGGATAGTTTTAAAATCAGCGAAATGTGGAGTAATAGTGCAGTAGTGCACCTCTGCCTAACAATATAAGAGTGAATACAAGCGCAATGATAGATACTATTCAATGATCACCCTAGTAACATAATTCAGCGCAATCAGTAGGTATGTATGAATCACGCACTATCTGCCCTATAAACCAATACGTCCAGATTAGGTGCCTATGTAACCGAGAAAATGTAACATTATGATCATTAAAGGGCAGTGAATTAAATTTATTATTCAATTTTAATTATTATAACCAGACAAAGCCGCAGCCGTCAGCTTTTGTGACTCAAGGCCTACTTAGTAGTACTGTTGTCCTATCGACCCCAGGGCGTCGATTACCGGCCTTTGGCGGCCCTCGCCCTTTGATCGGACGGAGAATGAGAACAAATGAGTGAGAATCAATCTTAGCAGGCACGCACTAAGTTTTTCTCCCACTTGCTCGGAAAATGCTTCATTATTTAAAAATAACAATACATCAATCGGTTATTTTCGTACGCGACAAATAAAAAAACTGTCCAGCAATGTGCTGGACAGTTTTTTTATTTTTTATTACTCTGTTAGGTGAGGTTTAGCGAGGTTTTTTATGTACACACTGACATAAATTTGGTTGTTTTAGGTACACGATATTTATTTTAAAGGCAGTATGTGAATTTCTTCTCAAAAAATTTAAAGGCTGAATGTGAATTTCTTTTCAAAATTTTAAAAGAACAAAGACCGCGCGCGGCCTGATTGGCGCAAATAAAAATTATTAGATACTTTATTGTGGATGTTTTTTAATTTTCTTGACTAAGTTTCTTGAATAAATTTGTTTATTGTTTCCTGGCAAATGAGAGAAAAGTACTAAGTAAGTACCTATACAAGTCTAGGCCGAAATAGGAATTAATGCCCTGTTTAGTTAAAAAGGACTCGGCTTGCGACTCATTCTTTTAAATATTATACTCAGCCGTCGATTGTTTATTTCAGACCAGTTAATGTACTATTATATGACCTATAACTGTGGTTAAACTGCATATTTTATTATTGTTTATCAAACTTAGAACAATACAAGAATTGCTCGTAGAGTGTTTCTATTGTTTTATGAAATTGCAATATTTTGAAACCATCACTCGATGTATGACGTAATATAAGCTAAAATTAAAACATGTCTGTTTGTTTTATTGTTCTAATTACCTACCAAATTCACATTCTTGTGTTAGCAAATTGTGAATTTATGTTAATTCATGTTAAGAATCGGCCGCCCGGCGGCCGCCGCGCCGGCGCGGCCGCTCCGCCGCATTCTCGTATACGGTTAGCAAAGTGGGCTCTATTTCTTTGGTAAATACGTTTTAAATTAAATGAGCGGAGCGGCAACACGGCCGCTACGCCCGCGCCGCGCGGTTAGGTTAATGCGAGGAATTTGAACGTTGTTGTCTAATAAATAGAGTACATAATCGCCATTAATGAACATAAGAGCGAGGCGAATGAACGCGCGGTGGCCGCTCGAAACTTTCCGCTTCGTATATCCGGGCCTTACGCATTATTACCACGGTAATATTATCTATATTATTACTCGCAATTATATTTTACGTTTCTAAATAGGTAGTTTAGCTTTACACTATTCGATCAGAGTAAGATAAGTAGGGTAAGTAAGATACACAGAAAATTGTACTGCCAGAAATAAGGAATTGTAGAAAATCTTTGAACAAAATTAGTATCTACGTAATGAAGGTAGATACATTCTACAACTCATAAATTGAAATAGGTGCCAGGTAATTAGGTAGGTACCTATGTTTTATATACTACCTTCTGCAGAAAAAAGATGAGTATGATAAAATATTTGAGTAAGTTAAATTATTTGATTTTTTATCAATATAATGACAATCAGAATAAAATTAATTAAAAATAATATGTATATTGAACTTACCTGTTACCACCTAGGAATGTTGGGAAATATCTCTTTGGGAAGAACATCGCAAATGCGGCTATAAACACCCATAGTATAGCCAACTCATCCATTAGCTGCCCTGAAAATGTAAATAGCATTGTTGAAGACACTATCAACATAAGTGGCCTCTTTGTTTTACTGATGGGTACAAATAATAAAGCATGACTCATTTCATATAGAGAAAAAAAAGGGATATAAATTTGGCATGATATCATTTATGAAAAACATAGTGATAACTAATTTTATCTCAAAGCTATTTATTCAAATAACTAGGTCAATCCGTAAGTTTAACATTCAGGCACAGTTAATTAATGACTTCATTAGAACTAGCCAATAAATCTTATAAATTGTGTTTAGCTCTCTCATTAGAAGAAATAATCCATTAACCTGTCAAGTAATGCAGACACATAAGAAATTCTATTGTTTGTTGACCATTCCCAGCTAAATGAATTAATGAGACTCATATACAATAACAATTTTTTCCCATCAAACATCATTAAAGCTAAAACCGTTTGTGTCCAGCATCCAAATGCAGAGTTACTAACTCTAAGAGAGCCACAGCTGTTCAAAGCATTTTGTTTGTGAAATATATCACCGCAACATATTATTATAGTGACTGTACAGCACTGGATGTTCATACCGCTTAATGAAAAGAGACACATTCTCTAAAATAGATCTAGTAGATCTTTAGATGGCAAGATATGGTGATTCAGCTCTCTACATTATTACACAACAATATTTTTGAAATTAATGTTTAAAATGTATCTTACCCACTAAACTCAATGTGGCATGGAAATAGGCAGAACTTATACCAACTACCATCAACAGCACCCATAGGACATTGATGGCAGGGTTGAAGAATTTGGCATACTCTTGGAAAAGGTGAATCAGCACAGGCGGGAACAAGAAGAACAGGATGTTGCTTATCTAAAATAAATAGATAGGTAGTATGATTGAGGCTTAGTTCGTCGACGATTTTAGGCGAGATGTCACCAGTCACCAAAGCCATTATTTATTTTTTCAAGGCTAAGTAAAATTTCGCCGCATGTCAACACATGTACAGAGAGAAAATCCTTTGTCTGTCCATCAACTAAATTTAGAAAATGCGATTATTACTTACGGTATTAACAAATTCCGCTATCACTGGCGAAATAGAATAATTAGATTCACACCAATCAATTGGCGAACTTCCACGTTCTAAGTGGGACCACATTGTTATTGTTGTAATGCTATGCTTCTTTGTTTACAATCTATCAAATAAAAATCCCAAAAAATATGAAATATTGCTATTAGAGAATGAAAAACGAAACTACAAAAAAGTAACAATATAGTTACATTAAGTTTCGTATTTTCTGTTAAAAAAACAAATATAATTCTGTAAAATCTGAAAAGTTTACGAAAATTTTGTTACGCGCAACAAAACACACGTCCAACTAACGTCAATGATTTGACATTTCAGTGTTGCCACCCACACGATGTCAAGCAATGACTAAAGAACCTATGTCAAGTATTATTCGGGCGAAGCTAGGATAAGTCGAACCTAAAAAAAGGCTAGATTTGTACAAAAAATTCAAATTAGGGCTAAAGCGTTTTAAATATGTTTATTTCTAAAATAAAATGCACGTTCTATAAGCCTATTTTCTAGTTTAAAAATAGGTTTTGTAACGCCAGGTATGGTTTTGTTTTACAGGTAGGTGGGTCTAGGTATATAGACTAATTTCGGCTGTATAGATTCTTCATAAATATGTAACACTTTGGTACATTGACATTATTCCAATACTTCCAATATTTACAAATTGTCTGTCACACTTATTTATTGGCGATTATGATTGTATAGGTATATATATATTTTCGTATAGTGCTTTTGACGAAATTCAAGCGTTTATTAGTTACTTACCTTACGGAATAATTTACACAGTTTATCACAATGGCTTACAATGCTACGCATCCATCTTCTGGTAAGTACCTACTATTTGAAATCGTTCATGTTTAGAACTTAGTTTAGAAGTACGATGTGTGTACTTACCACTCCACCTATCGTTCTAGTCCCCTTTCCTGGTGATGAACTCTCCGAATCATAGTATAGATGTTGAATATAATAGGCGAGAAAATAAACTCTTGGCGCAAAGTACTCTCTTTGAAGCTATTGTATTACCTACTGTACTATCCGTGCGGACGAAGAATGGGATTAGAAAAATCGGTATTTTGGTAAATTTTGAAACTTTTTTGATTTATAGGGCTCGCTTTCTGTCCTACTGACGTGCGGCACGCATTTCAGCGACGGTAACTGTGTAAATTTTAGTAATATGTATATTTAATTATACATACAAAATTTACCAAAATAGCGGTTTTTCTAATCCCATTCTTCATCCGCGCGGATAGTAGGTAGTTTATTTTATTCGGTATAGGTAGGTACCTACTGTACAAGGTACTTGACAAGCGACAAGTGTTGCTGTGTACGATAGGCAGGTATACCTAGGTCAACGAACATTTATGACCTAGGTATACGACCTCTACTGGATCCACAACTCAACTACGCAGTCGAACTCATTCCTGTAGTCCATGGGCCTATTGAACTCTTTCTTTGGCGCGTCCTTGTGCAATCTGCCCATAGTGTGCCCAGTCAGGGAGAGAAGGGGGGTGATTTACAGAGATTGACATTATACGCATGCAACTATCTACCTACTTATTAAATCGGAAATATAAATCTTATAGATACCTACTCCATGTGACCTTTTACATTACAAACGCCATTCTTGAGCATAGAAAAATGTGTACCTGCCTACTTATCTTGCCTCTCCATTATAATTACAGATTCCGAACACATTATTTTAAATACGGAACCTGAAGGTCTATCGATAGGAAATAAAGATATTGATTTTATAAATGACTGGGTCACCAATGTAACCGTTGAAAATGAAATTTGGCGTGGTAAAAAGCTTCGTGAAGAAAAACCATTACCAAATAAAAGGAAACACGAATACGAAGTCGTCAATATTGATGTCATGGGATCAATTTGTAATGAAAACCAACGACACGGAAGGTGCTGTGATCTTAAATACGTTTCGCCTAACGTTGCCGTCGCGTTGTATGAAAGATTAATTAATTCAAATGCTCGTTTGCTCTTTTAATTACCACATTCATCAGGTTACCTATTTCCCTTAATGGCATTTCTGAGCGATAAGAAATTTCTGTTTTGAAACATTAGTAAGTATGTGGATAACATAGCATCACGCTTGCATTGTACACATTTTACCGATGCCGTTATTCATTTAATTTTATTCGCATGTAATGGACGAGCCTATCGCCATATTCCGAATACAATTCTAAAATCTGGACTGCTATAACTGCTTTCCTAACAAGAAAACACTGCCCGACATGGGAATCTAACCCTCATGAAATCGAGCCTTGCTGAACGATCAGCTCAACAGCTGCGCTTGCGACCACCAGACAACGAAGCAGTTCGATAATGGTTTAAATATACCTACTTTTCACAGGAAAGGTCACCGTAAACAGTATAAAGTCAAATCAAGTCCAAACACTCCCAGATCTAAATCTCCTTTCGTAAGACCAACTTCTGCTTTAAGCTCTTATCTGCCAATTAACAGGATTTTAAGAACAAACAGTCCTCGAATGAAGCCTAAAAAGCAAAATAAATGTTCCATGCGAATAGCCGAGTTGGCTGTACCAACAAAACGGCAATGTATTGACACCTGGCGAAATAAATCGTATATATTACCCGAATTTATGGTAATGTATCAATTTTTAATATTAAACTTCAAACCGGAAGACCTGGAAGTCATGGGGGGAGGCCTTTGCTCAGCAGTGGGATGATATAGGCTAACATCATCATCATCAATGTTTTGATTCCCTCGAACCGTGTATTTAGGCTGTTACACTTTGGTTATACCGCAGCCAGTATACATAACCAGCACAATTTAAATAATTGACTATTGACTATATATATAAAGCTCGATTACCACTGACTGACTGACTGACTGACTGATTGACACAATTGTTCTCCCAGAAGGAGCCGTGGGGGGTAAAAGTCATGTATGAGGGTCATATAGAAGGGGGTCCAGTGAGTCCGGGAAAAATCCGAAATGACCTGAAAGTGGAACGCTGACCGGAACTGCCCTACGGATCTCGAAAATGGCAAGTCGAACACCCACACTGCCGGAACTAAAAATGTCAAGAACCCTGGGCCGTTTGACGAGCCGGTGAAAAAAAGATGGCGTCCATACAAAAAAAGATGGCGGCCATACAAAATTGAAACGCTCACCGTTCCGAAACCGTTGGAGATAGTGGGGGGGTGCTCGACCAAATGTCATAGAGGACGACGGGGGCTTTCCGGTGGGGGTCATAAAAATCCAAGATGGCGGATTCAAAATGGCAGCCAAAAAAAAAAATGGTCCGAGCCGGCTGAAAATTGGCGTCCGGGGGTTTTCGGGGGCACCGATTCATAATCCGGGATCAAATTTTTCTTTCCGCCATTTTTCAAGATGGCCGCCATACAAGTGTTCATTTTGGATTTTCACCCAATTGTTCTCCCAGAAGGAGCCGTGGGGGGTAAAAGGGATGTATGGGAGTCGTATAGAAGGGGGTCCTGCGAGTTTAGGAAAAGTCCGAAATGACCTGAAAGTGGAACACTGACCGAAACTGCCCTACGGATCTCGAAAACGGCAAGTCGCAAACCTATACCGCCTGAACTAAAAATGTCGAGGACCTTGGGCCGTTTGACGAGCCGGTGAAAAAAAGATGGTTTCCATACAAAAAAAAATGGCTGCCATACAAAATCAAAAATCATATTTTTTTTAAGTTATGATACAAGCTCCACCTAAAAATCCCTCGCGGGCCGCATGCGGCCCGCGCACCCGCGCGACCTCTAGTATAATTTATATAATTACATAATATTCGTCTAACCAAAGGTCAAGTCCTGTATCACCTGATTGATAAATTCGATCTGTATCAAATTAAGGATTCCTTTGATTTTACCCTGGTGCGGCTTAAATAATTAAATTAATGAGGTTGCTGAATGTTTCAGGTAGATAGATTAAAACAACATGTTATGGATCAGAGACCAATTGTAAAAATACCAGAGGCATTATATTGTTTCCAAAGACGAAAACCCCAGCCATCCAAAAAGTAAAGTATAAACTTATAACATCGTCTAAACGAAATTGAAAATCTCCACTGCATTCAATAATAATAAAAAAAAAAAAACATACTAATGAACCAGTTTTGGTTCTTTCCCTGATCTTTATACATCTGGAAAGGAATTAGGCGTAGGTCAGATTGCATTTTTCTTCACTCTCGTTTTTTCACTTTCGTAATCCGCCAAACGCGTGTGTAGCACACACACTGCGATATTTGCGGGTGGAATTTGTGAGGGATGTCGGAATTTATATCCGCTGGCGGGAAAACAGTCTGGCCGTAACCTTATCCCGGTAGTTGATCGAGCTGATTAAGGCCCAACTTCACCGACAGCATAATAGACGATTAGAGCAAAATCAGCCGTTTAATTAAGCATGATTTTTTGTATCGGTAATCGGACGATTTCATTTGAATCATCTGATATAATTGTCGGTGAACATGACCCTAAGTAATATTAAGTTGAACATGAGATTTAACGGCTAATTAGAATTTAAGAAACCTGTTATTAGACATAATAAGTACCTAACTTGGTCAATTCAATTGAAGTTCACAAATTTTTATTTCTTTACATGTTTATTTTATTTTTCATCTATTAAAAAACGCAGTGGGGTTGTCACTTTAGTTTAGACGAGCTCTACCTCGTAAATTGTGATATCTACGTATAGGTACACATATCTTTACTAAAACCTAAATTGGTTTTAACTGCTTACAGTTGCTGTTTTAAGTCTACTCAAAATAAAAATGAAACTAATTTTGGAGTTTCGAAGCCCTTGAACCGAATGGACATACGAGCAATGTGTATAATATTTGGACATAAAATTGCTACAAGACTATCCACGACGTTAAATTTAACGTTAAACTCCAAGTACTATTCTGAATAATTATATTTATTCAAATCAATTCAATAATCATCAAATATATGACGAATTAGGGCACTTGATACACAGTATGTATATAAGGGCAGGATACAAAGCAGCAACAGCAACAAAAAAAAACAACGAAGATCTCCCCTTATTTTTAAAGCAACATTCATAGATTTGCACAGATTATGGCAGAAATAACTTAAAAAATGCAGGCGATGTTTTGTACTTGTAATGGTTTTAGTAGCTGTCGTTACCTACTGCCCAGTTTCAAATCATCACCCTGTAGGTATTTAACTTATTCCCTAAATGTTATTTATGATTTTGCGGTCCGTTTCCGGACTAACCGCAGATGCCGCTGAAATCAGTGGTATGAAATCATTGAGCTGTGATCATAATACTCCCATTACATCACTCGGATAAAAAGCATAACGCTGCACATGAACCAGATAGAACTTTCTCTGCATCAGAATAAAATTATCCAAATGTTATAAATCATAACAAATAAAAGCTGTTGATGTTTTAGATTGGAAAATTTATCTAGAATTGTTGCCAGTGACATTGCGCAGCTCACAACATGTCATAATAAAAACTATGTGGAAAATTGGAAAAATGAATGCATTCAAACAGAAATATCAGAAAAAGTAAGTATTGGAGTAACCTTAAGTGGGAAGGTGGAATGGGTGATGGCTATTTTGAACTTAAAGCTTTCCGATTGGTTAAGGCAAGATTTATTAACGATGTTAACTTGCCTTGCCTTGCATTCGAGACATCTCGAGAGATGAAATACTAGGTATAGATAATACACGCTCTGGTCGAATATCTTTATTGGAAGACTTTCTGCCAACGCATGCTTTATATACACTTGAATTAAATAAGTAAATTGTTACATTCTACAGATTACAGTTTGGATAGCGGAAATACTGGAGGATTTATCTTTAAAGCTTTTGGAAGAGGATTTGAGAGGTACCTAATTTGAGTTTGCATCTAGCAGTGGACAGCGAAATGCAGAGTTGATTGATTCAGTTTGATCACCTTGTTAGAGTGCTCATTCTATAACTCAATATTGGTGTCGATTCTGTTGTGCGTTTTGACAGTACTTAGCTGGTGGTAATTAGAAAACAAGTTAATTTTCTCGCTTTCTTTATTTAAATCTTGAATCATACAAACTTGGCATCTACCGAGTCATTGATAGACCTACACTAATTTTGTCGAGTCCAAAAATTTTATGTGAACTTTTTTATATTATTTCCTTTATTTTTATTATTTTAGTCGTAAAGGAAAACGAAGCTAGCGCAAAAACTGCTGAGCAGTTAGTGACCGTTATGGAAAAAGTATTACGACAAGAACAGAAAATAAAGTCTACAGGTTATTTTTTATTTACAAACAACCACTTTAAATCTTTTAAACAAAAGACTAAAATATTAAATTATACCTTCACAGATTTGGAAGAAGAAGAGGGGCCCGTATTGGACTTTATCGATGATTTATTAGATAATGTAGTGGTAAGCTAAAATTATAAAACTACATTTATACAAAGCGTGATGTATCGGACAAAAATAGTTAAATTTTTAAGCGCATTGGAGCCTCAATATACACTTATACAGGCATACCTACAATTATGTTTCAGAATATCTGCGAACCAGAACCGGCATACATTGACGAAGAATCCGAATCATCGGAATCCTCGAAAGACGAAATAATGGAAGAAGAATCTGAAAAGCCCGTAACGCCTACTGAGTCTACAGAAAAGAAAAAGACGATGCTAGATCAAATATTTGACACAGGAGAGGCAATTACGGATACTGAAACGACGATAACCGAAGAAACCAAAGATCTTCAAGGGGATGATGAAGTTTTGACTGATCCAGAACATTTTAGAAAAGAAATTAACAATTTAATAGACAATATTGACAAAGAATCCGGGGATGGTATTAGCCAACAATCTGGAGTCGATATTAGCAAACAATCGGAGGATGATATTAGCAAAGAATCTGGAGATGATATTAGCAAAGAATCTGGAGATGATATTAGCAAAGAATCTGGAGATGATATTAGCAAAGAATCTGGAGATGATATTAGCAAAGAATCTGGAGATGATATTAATAAAGAATCTCGGAATGATATTGGCAAAGAATCCGAGGATGACATAGAAAAGGATGCAAATCAGGAAATGCCTCCAAAAGCAGAGATGGAAAACGGTGAAAATACTGATGAAATAGATGTTAGTTCGGAAAATATGAAACAAAATGATGAAAATGATGTAGAGGCTAAATACCCGGAAAAAAATGATTCAAACGTGAGTGAAGTATTTGAACTATTTACCGAAGATTCAGTTGACGACAAGAACAGCAAAAAAGTAAAGTTTTCTGTAACAGACTTGGGTAATTTTTTTATTTCTCTATTTTATTTTGTTTTCATTATACATATTTTATGGCTATTTTTCGTAATTATCATCACCGAACAAATGTTTTATGTATCGTTACTATTTTAAAATTTATTAGTTATATAGCTTTATGGAACATTTTATTAATCATTTATTTCCATTTTAGTGAACCCAGACATAAATACAGCGTTATTCAAACCCAGGTACTTATATAAAATTTACTTTTTAAAATTATGCCATTTACATTTAAAATCTTAATGATTCATTTGTTTATTGGACCCTCAACTCCAACAAAGGCTACACAGAGATATGGAATATTTAAAAATTACATTTTGAATTATTTTTAAGGTTGTGTAATAAAAATCTTAATGTAATATCATCTTTATGTAAATTAACTTATTTATTTAAGCACTGTTGAAGAGTCCAAATATGTTGAACAGGAACAAGCCTTAAATAATGCTAATAATGATAACTCAAAGTCTAATATTATTTTTGCCGAACCTAATGAAAATCTACTTAGTGAGTGAACTAGATAATATGAATTTAGCCTTATATTCTTGGTTGCCCCAAAGCATGGTAAGTGATGATGGATTTAATGTAGAAGGACAAATTAACAATCCCTTTTGATACTCATAAAGATTTCTATTAAATATAGCGTACCGTTGAGTACATCTAACATAGATCGTGCTTTGATTATTATTTGTACCTATCTCTTGGCTGATTTTGTTCCAATCTCATTCCTACCTGGTTATAAAAACAGGTGATGCAGATGAATCATGGCCTGCTGATTTATCCGAAAGACCTTTATTGAAACTCAGCGAAAGTGCAAGTAAGTCAGTCACATCACTGGGATATATCATAGAAAATGAAGAGAAACAGTTTACACCAATCAAAGGTGAAGTGCAAGAAAAACAAAACACGGGTGATACGAAATTACAAGAAAAGGACAACATACAGAATACGCTTCCATCGAACTATAGCGACATTGGAAACCAAACAAATGAAAAGTTGACAGAAGCGTTTAAAGAAATCACTACAGCATCACCCAAAACTAGTGGAAAAGAAGTCGATTTAAAAACGCTGGATCATAATACTGTTGATAGTACTTTAATGGATACAAAAACTGTTGATAAATCTTTAATGGTTTCAAAAACAGACGATAAACCTGTTGATAAATCTTCTAAGCAACAAAAACAAAAAACAGATACCGGAGAAATAGGTCTCATTAAAAATGGAAGTACTGCAATAATTGGAGGAAGAAAAGAAGACGGGAAAATACCTACGCATAAAAGTCAATCACAAATAGATTACGGTTGGAGTAAGTTACTTATAAAATAAAATCTATAATAATATTATAAAGAGATAAAATTTGTATCTTTGTACGTAGGGGATAATCTCCGGAATGGACAGATTCTAAAAATTCTTTCACTAATAGAAAGTTACACTATCCCTGAGTGTTATAGGCTATATTTTATTTTGATATAAAAATAAAACTCGCGGGTTAAACCGCGGACAAAAGCTAGTTTAAAATATACTTATTAAATTACGTTTATAGCACTTAGCAGGCAAAACATGCGTTGCAAACGCGCTTTCGGTTTGGCCCAGTAGAACTATTATTTATATAAACATGTTTTTTTAACAGAAGTCCATCCCAAGACAGCACCTTCGTGGGTCACTTCGTGGGGTTATGATCGTGGAGAGCCCAGCGAGGATTCTATACCAATACAGAGTATGTATTTTGTGTATTATTTCAAAAAGGATGTTTTAGACCAGCTAATCAGAAGCGCCTAAATACCAGAATTTTACTCGGAGCGACGCAACACCCAGTGGGAGATATTATTTTTCAGGCTTACGTCTGTCTGTAGCCTCTGGCAGAAATACTTGCGTGACAACCGGACTAACCAGAGTTGATGACGGCTTCACCGGCTTCTCGTGCTCTCTAACGACATCTGTAAATTAATAAGCGCATTTCCTTTTTTTAAGACGGAGGAGTAACTTTTACAAAACTAACTTTCGTGATTATTTTTAGTGAGACCCACTAAGGTGAGAGAAAGCGACATGCGGAAATGGTGCAAAGATTTGGAAAAGGCATATTTAAATCTAGAAATGTGGCGTAATTGGATAGATAGTACATGCAAAGAAACTGGGTCCTTACTGAAACGAAAAGGTCAACGTTAAGTCATTGTTTTGGCATAAATGTTATCCAAGATGTTTCACGTAGCGCTAAAGTACCATTAAATAATTTCAGAAATCGCATGTGCAGGTTATAGTAGAAAAAGTGTAACAGATTGGATTAGGCTCAAGAAAAATATTAACAAAGATGCGATTCTTTGGACCAAATTATACCAACGTACCGAAGATAATTTTAAAACCTTGAGAAGGAAATACCATAACGTTGAGGTACGAACCATAACTTATAATTTTTTTTATATTAATAAAATGAGAAAATTCTCCTTTTTTGTTTTTATTTTTTTAGTATTCATCGAAAAATCCAAAGTTGGGTGTTCATAAAGCAATTTTTGAAACTATGTGTGAATTTGAGAGTCTTAGTGTGGATTTGCATAGAATGGTATGGCGGGTCTTCTTTTTATGCTGTTATATTTTTATAAACATAACCCTACCTCGTTATAAAAAATATGACTTTTCTATTTTCAGATTGTATCAGCCGAATTTTGTGCAATGTGTACTTGTAATGATAAAACCAAAACTAGAAAAAATATAAATACAGACTATACCTAATAAAGAGATAACATTACCAAATAGAGTAGGTATGTGGCAAAGATACAATATGATAACATCAGGAGTAGAGAGAATATTGAATGTGCAAAACAGATATTTTTGCCATGACGGATACAATAAAACTAATATGTTATGTCTCCAAAAGACAGGTGGTATAATAAATCTTAAACATAAATATTCTTATTAAATAGGGTGGTCCACCAATGGTCACTTAAAATGGACATTGATTTGATTGAAATCGTATTTTCGTACATTAGAGTCTCTGCATCCAGCGAATACCCACTTGCCATTGAACGAAAGATCCCTAATACCATCACAATCTGAGCCAGTCAACTGCACTCTAATTTTGGAGAATCCCTCTTGCATTGATAGAACTGTACAAGTCCCGTCTTGCCGGCCGACTACGAACATCTGATGCGTTAATACCGCCATGCTTAGTACAGGGTTAGCAGATTCGTGCCATTCTTTTAGTACAGAGCCATCTTGAATACTTAATTGTATTATCTGTAATAGGAATTTTATTGTGTGAGTTTAACTTCGATGCTTAAAAAATAACACTTCAAGAGGGGGAAGTTAGAATACGACGTCTGCATCGTGGAGGGAGTTACAGGGTATTAATGACGTCATATATAAATCGTGTTGCCCTTTGAGTATAAAATAACGCAAATAAATCATTGATACGGCAATGCCTGAATGACGGAGGATGAGTCGCAGATACGTACATTGCATGTATTGCTCTCAAAAAATATGGACAAGCTCTGTTCTTCATCCATCTAAATTATCGTAACAATAAAATGAAAAATTAAGTGTTGGTATGCGGAGTTTATGGCACATCACAGTAAGAGCTGAGAGGTATAAAATCGTCATAAATTATGTGACATCATCCTCTGAATTGTTCAACATAAGTCTTTCGGTTGCTATTTGACTAAATGGGAACTAAGAATTGAGTTGCCTTTGAGAGTTTTAAGTTACCAAAATAAATAAATACCTTTCCATTGCTGCAGCCGGCAATGACAGCACGTTCCACTGATATGATGGCGTTACAAGCAGAATCAAGCTTCTTGGAGAACAGCTGTGCTCTCTTGGCCACATGTGCGCAGACCACAAGTCCACTTTCACATCCAACTACCAACAGCTTGTCACCAGTGCCTATCTGGAATGTCATAATACAAATGAACTGTAATAAAGTCAATTTTGTATGTGAGAAGTGTAGTTAATTTCATTTGCCAAAGTCGGCTGATGATGGTTTGTTTACTTGATCATTATGATCACGTCAGTTTGTATTTTCGAGATGCGAGAGGTGCGTACACGAATAACAAGGCTTGGGGAGCAGTAATTGGAAGCTCAGTTGCGACGGCACATTTGGCGCAATGACTGAGCAATTGGCTTTCTGCGATACCTACGTCGCGGGTTCAAGCACGACAAAAATGGCATGAAATTAAAAAGAGGGATGACATCTTGGCCTAATGCGGCGTAGTTAGGGACATTGCGGGATATATTAGCTAATGCGGGACTATCTAACCAAGTCGGTATGATTGGCCACCTTACATCAAATTGCTTAGTGGAGCACTTGCTCGTGAGGTTACGTCGCCCATCGTCGCGCACCTACGCGACGTAAACTAGATAGCCTCAAGAAATTCATGGATATAATAATGTATCTTAATTCTTAGGTGCCAGTAAATAAATTCCATATTTGATTGCTGTACTTTAAGTGCGCACTGCAGCTCGTCTGTCGCGCCACATGTACGTAGACGCTTAGTAATGATGAAGAAATACATACTTTGGTATGGATAAACTAGAATCATATTGTATTTGATTTAAATAATCTTAATGTACCAGTGTATGCCTGTCTGTATGTTATTGTCATTAATCTATTGATATCACTTTTGAATAAGAAGAATTAATGATTTATTATTATAAGTAAACAATAGCATCCACAAAAATATTACCTCTCTCTCATTCTCAATCTCGACTTCCTCACTAGTTGTTGCGATGGCACAACAGTTGATCTGACCATGTCCTTCAACAACATTATCCAGGCACTTTGATTCACCAACATCCCATAGTTTGGCAGAACCATCCCTGTAAACAAAGAAGAAACCAAAGAATTGAATTCTAGAATTTTAATTTGTGAGGATTATGAAATAATCTACAGTCAGAAGCCAGAAAGTTTTGACAACTAGTACAAGGTTTGAGAACTACTTCAAGAAACTTCCCTTTTATTTGTGTTACAAATATAGCTAAGGGCAAATAGTTCTGCTTGTTGAAAAGCAAAATATTGAAACAATTAGAATGACTTACTTGCTTACAGATATAACATTCCTTCCTTTGTCAATAATACATATATCACAGATGGCCATACTATGTCCTTTCAGTGTGACTGGATTTATACCAGTCTCTGCTGACCAGATCCTGCAGGACCCATCAGCTCCAGCAGACAAAACCACAACACCGGATGGAAAGAGTCTACACTTATACACTGGACCACCATGGCCTTTCAGATCTAGGCTCACTTCACCTGAAATAATAATGTAACAATAATTTAAACATATTTCTAAGATTTTTAATACTTATAGAAAAAAAATCCATTAATTTATCAATGGGTATTTTTTTTGTGATCAGTTTTAGCTTATTAACTTTCACAATTTATAAATATAGTGTAGACTCTATACAATGTCTTTCAATTTAATGTAAAACTTTCATAACATAGAAATTAGTTTAATTTGGTTAGTTTACCTTAAAACCCATACATTGATACACCTTTAAATAGCTCAACAGCCATTCTCTATTAGTACATAATTATTTAAACATCAGTAAATATATTTTATCAACATTGCTGTTTGTTACCAGTTTAAAAAAGGCTCCAAATATATAAAAAATGTAAATATCGACATTTGAAAGGCGATATATTTGATTTAAGTGACATAATTTTTTGTATTTATTTTCTTAAATTATTAAAATTGTTTTTCGGAAAATAAATGAAAAAATATACAAAAAAAATGTAGCTTAGCCTTTCAACCGTCAATATATAAATGTAATATTTGGATGGTCTTAAAAATAAGACAAAATTTTAAACTAATGAGTGTAGATGTAATGGATATCTATGGACTTACTAGTTCTGCTGTCCCACACTAAAAGTTTATCTTCTTCACAAGACGACACAGCTAATGCATTTTCAGCAACAGCCACTGATAAAACTCCTTTTTGATGTATTTTGTGAGCTTTAGTAGGTGCCACAAATGCAACTTTCAGGCTAGACGAGACATGCTTCAATACCAAACTTAATGGTCCATGAGATATGTATTGATAGTTATCTGAGAAATTGATTTTGATTTTTCCATCACTTAGAGTAGTTCTTAACTTATCGTGAATGCTAGCTTCATTTAGTTTTTTAGAAGATATCCAAGCTTCACCTTTTGGTAATCTGAAATAATGATCAAGTAAAACGGCAGCCTTTAGGTATGAGTAAAATAAAAAATGCAAAGCAGAAATTGTAAATGGGTCATAGCATGTGACATACATAGTTTAGTTAGAATCTTATACTTACTACCTGGGCCTACGGAAAAGGAAAAATGCGGGATGCATCATATGCTCTTGGCTAAAAGTCTTGGCTGCATTGAGTTAATTTTAAAACTACTCAATAGAAATAATAAAGGTCAGAGCTAGAAAAAGTGTAACGTAGCAAAACTTATTGTTAAAAAATAAATGTTTGTAAACAATTTACCTTATAACATCATTCCAATCGCATTGGATAGTGATAACCGGCATTTGATTAGACATTTTACAGTACAACTATTTCTATATTATGGTATTATGTCTTTAGCTTTAGTAATACAGCAAAAATTGTTAGTCTTACATATACAAGTAGGCGGCAATATTTTTTACCAAATTCATCAAAGTAATTACAATTTATAAACAATTCGATGATTTGCTAAAATTACAAATCAAAATAAAACAGTACGTAGGTAGCACCCAGGGTTGCCAACTGTAGAACTTTTTTCCTCGTATATGTACAGTACACCAAAAAATCTCGTACTTTGGCTTTGCAACCTCGTACATTCCCCTCAAGCTTATAAAATGCCAAAATAAGAAATGAAATGAATGTGATCGTCAAAAAAAAAAAAACCGGCCCTGTGCGTGTCGGACTCGCGCACGAAGGGTTCCGTACCATTATCATACATATCAAAAAAACATGTTTCTTGTATTGCCCCCTTATATATTTATTTTATTCTGTTTTGCAGGAATTGTTTATAGCGCCAACAGAAATACATCATCTGTAAAAATTTGAACTGTCTAACTATCACGGTTCATGAGATACAGCCTGCGGGTCTACCGCGTAACTCTGGTGGATATGAACAACAACACTTTTGGTGAAGTTCATACGATTAAAAGAATATGAACATACCGGTACCGCGTAAAAAATTTTCCGAAACTGGGGTTCGCGGCACAGATTATACAGTTCGCGGTGAACGGCCAAAGTGAACGTTATTTTCGTTTCGTTTCGAGACGTTGAAATGTTTTGAAGTTATTTTAATCGTGCCATTTCTGCTTATTAAATTGACTTTACACTTTTTTGAGTTAAATAAAGATTGACCGACTGTTTTTGTATTATTTACATTTTAAAACATGCATATTAAAATATAAAAAATAATGAAAATTAATAACTAGACGCAAACGATGTTTGGCATTTGCCTAGTCTGTGGTAACGTAGTGGTTAGATACTCTATGGTTTGTGCTTTTATAAACAATGAAAACTGAAAATTCCGTTGAAGAAGGTTGAAGATTATATTTTATACTATATAGAAGAAATAGAAGAACTTCATAAAGTAAGTATGTTGTTCTCGTAATTCATGTTCGACCATTGCAAATTAGTGAGATATAGTTACGGGGCAATCGTAACATGATTTAGTTAACAGTGGAACATGATGCAGCAAAGTGAAATAGTGGTTTTTTTCGGTCAGAGTGCAGCAAATGATGTGCAAGGTGGCACGAGTCCTCCGCGCTGTCATATACTTCAAACCTAAAGGGCTCTAGTCGGGGTACTCTGAACTCCTAAGGTCGCTTCGCTCGCCCCACATTGTAGGTTACCTTTACCGTAGAACAGACAAAACTTAATTTCTTACCTCTCTGAAGGATAGACTACATAAAACGGAATTTAGGACGGAAGTGTTTTCGCCTACATTATACACGTACTGTACGTTTCGACTAATGTAATTTATATTTCAGCATGCTGGCTAACAGAGTTCAGTCTCTACACAGCAGATGGATATGCTGACTTGGCGGTTGTTCGTTTGGTCAATGCCGGACCACACGATAGACAACGCGTCAATTCTCGGTGGGATGCGTTGGCGGCCCAGCTAAATGCTGTTGGTGTGGGGACTACTAAGTCAGGCGCACAGTGGAGAGACGTAAGTAACTTATTAACCAACATTTTAATATCATGTCATTTGTACTGTATGTGGTGTGCTTTGGATGTTTTCACAATATTTTATCATGATTCTCTGCCATGATTGTTGCCAAATGGACTGACTATGGTGGTGACACTCCGCCATCACCTCCTACGGCCCCCAAGCCCTAAAGGTCTGCAGAGTGAGTTTAGATTTTTTTATTCATAATAATAATATATTCATGTCCCGCGAGGACAGAACCTCCCTAAGGTGAAGATAGCTATGAAAATTGTGCACAACTTGTGCAATCAGCCCCATTACGAACCTTTATAAATAAGTCTATACTATATAGTATAATAATATTATTATTACAAAGAGATAATATTTGATTGTTTGTTTGTAATGGATAAACTCAAAAACTACTGGAGCGGTTTTCAAAGTTCTTTCACCAGCAGAATCCTATAATAACACTGAGTAACATAGGCTATAATTATAAAGATATCACGCGGGTTTAGCCGTGGGCGGATGCTAGTAATCTATATTTTGATAAAATTACCTCATTGGTCTAGTGATCATAAGCGCGACGCGCGGGTTCGATTCCCAAGTCGGCAGAAACCTCACATCTTCGAAAGAAAGACACCTAATTACATGTATTGATAACAATATTATTTTCTTTAACAGTTGAACCCGTGCCAGTTCCGAGATGGATATGGAGGAAATGCTGCAGAGAAATGAGAGAAATGTTGTATAGGCCGCGTAGTGCGGTCTACGATGCGTTTTGCGATTATTATTAATTGATTACATCCTTACATTAAACAAAAGTTCTTATTGGTGCCCCACACTACTAATACAATACTTTGTACACTAGCTTCACTTGTAACTAACTATCAAATACCTTTTTATGTCATCTTGCCACTAATTTTTCATGCACCTATTCGATTATATTTTTAATAAATAGAAGGGTATTTTGAAATATTATTTACATTACCATAGTTGATATTTTTGCAGACATACATTTATTTTGTTATTCATATGGTTTTTGTGATGACGAAAATCTTCCGTTGTAACAAATTAATATACAAGTAATCCTTTATGTAAATGTTTAAATCAAAAATCACAAAACATTATTACCCCGAAGAAATCATGTTAATAACGATTTTCTTCAAGCTAGTTCAATTAATATAAAATTGTAATTAAGCTGATAATGTAGTAAGTCATGATCATGTATTTTGAAATTGTTTATTGGTGACGAAATGTTTTAAATCCTTACTTGTTCCAAATAAACAAGTCATACTTAACAGCCATGAGACTTTAATTAATATACCCTCGTTCTTCTTCATGTAAATGTTGTATTGAGATTCATGCAAAGGACATTGCTCAAATAGTATTTTTTATGGTACGTGTTTCAATAAATAAATAATTGAAATCAACGCCATCTATCGATAGGGTACTATCCAGTAGGGATATTTCGTATCATAATTTATTAAATATAACACTAAAGAGAGGTATGCGTGATTCCAATTCGGTTTCAATAGGATAGTATTTATTTATGAAGCATCCCGAGTTGCATAGCATAAGCATGTGATTTAGACTTACATAGTTTTTTTATGGTACAACGCCATCCATAAGATATCTATTGGATTCTAATAAATTCAATCGATATCTTATAGATGGCGTTGTTTCAATAAAATAACACAAGAATATTATATAAGTTCGTGTAATATATCGTATTACGTTCGTGCTTGGCCGTCTGTATAACATAGTAAATATACACGCGAGCTAGCAGCACGCACACAATTTCTTCAAAGAAAATAGACATAAATAATTATTAAAGCTTTAAATATTATGATTCACTGAGATCTATATATCCCGCTATTCACATGTGCAAATTAATCAACTATTAGACTTTGTAGGCGTCATGCGTCTTAACTAGGACTCAGCATAAATAATATTATAAAATAAAACAATGGGTACCTATTGAAATTGCAGTGGTAATCCAGTAAACTGCATTGCCCCTTTATATGATACTAAACTTGATATAAAGAATACAAGGTGCATAAATTAATTACAAATTAGGTACTTTATCACAAGTTTTTTAATAGTTCAAATTAATTACATTTCTGTTATGGAACAATAGTACTACTTAAAACTATTTTATAACTAATGAAGACAACCTCGATTCCTCCACAGCCTGCCGACCAAAGCAGCTCTTCCCTCGTCGATTGGTCCACGGTCCATGTCTCTTGGAGGCTGACGTTGGCCATCCAAGTTGATAGCTTCCACATCAATGGCAATGCGGTGATCATTTATATTGTGTAGAACTACAAAAGCATTTACCATTTTTGCAGCTTTTATAGGCTCATAATGCATGAGAGGCAGGGAAAGCCCGTTTTTAGAACTCCAAAGCAACGTTCCACCACATTCTGAGTACTAGTATGTCGGCTAGTATAGTATTCTGGCGGTGAGTTGTGGGTTGCACTCAGGATTGGTGTCATCATCCATGGACGCTGTGCATATCCAGGGTCACCTGCAATGTCACATTACTTAATAATGTTTATACATATGAAAAAAACACTTTTTAGTGTAATTAATTATACTAATGGTCGCTCAATAATGGAAATTCGATCGTAATTCATTAAATTAGCTTTCTGCACTCCTTCTCAATATAAACTTTCACTGTGACAAATCTCACACTCCTCCGTGCGCACAATATGCTTGTCTTTACAAAACGTTGTACACCTTTGTGTACAAAGTTTTCTCTTCACATATCATAATTCTGGATTTATCTTTAGTCTTACACAGACAAACTCATTCATCATAATCATATTGCATAATCTCACTGCTGAATTTGTTACACTGATGAGTAAGAACTAACAGTTATTGCATAATTAAAAACATAATTTACCCAAAAACCAGAAGATCTGTCCTACTAGATACTGCATGTGTCACTTTACAGGACTGGAGTGACAGCATGGCTCACACCACCGAAGGATGGATCAACATGCAATATGCGTAGATCTGCATCACAAACCTAAAAAACAAAAATATTTTATAAGCAATGTCTCTTAAACAAGAATTAAAGATAAATAAGACTTGTTTAGTTTTTACATACCACCATGACATTAAGTGAATGGTAATAATTTCTATTGAAGTATATCTCTTCATTGTCTCTAAGGCATATGATAGCACAATGTGTACCATCAACACACCCCAAAAGCCCAGGAATTCCAAACTTCTCCATGAGTATAAAATAAAATAAATTTCATATACTATGTACCTATCTAGACTATTATTCCTCTTTACAAGCCTTATATTGTGGTGAGCAGAATAAAGGTGTTTATTATCATCACAACTAATAATTAGTATTTATTATTAAACTTACTTCATTGATATTTCATTTTGTTCTGCCTGAGATACTGGAAAATGGATATATTTTGGCAAAATATGTTCAGAATTCAAGGCTGCCGTGACTTCCATTAGACACTCAGACATTTTTGCCTGTGAAATATTTAGGGCTTTGACAGCCACCACTGCCATACAACTGCAATGCTGCCAAAATCTGTAAAAAACATAAATGTCAGCATTCGCAAATTCTATGTGGGTGCTCCAGGTGCTCCATTGAACATTTACATAGATATGCAGCACTGGCCACCTTATTGGACTTGGGATTTTAGAGTTATTTTAAGAAATAGTTTATTATTTATCACACAGTCATAATTATAACACACAACACTTTCATTGACAATGATATTTAGAATGTCATAATCACTTTGATTCAATTGATACATACCTTGATTTCTGGATGCACTGCAGTGATTCTTTTGGTAGTTTTAACTTCACACAACGTCCTTAAATACGTTAGGAACAAAAGTTGCAAAACATAAGATCGATCCCGCTATCCCGCACTCGAAATTCTAAAAACAGACAAAAAAACACGAAGGCAAGGAATTACAGTGAATATTTACAAGTTAATTACACAAAATAAACTTAAAAAAGCAATATTTTGTTGGGGAAAGCTAAAAATAAGGCAAATTTTACCGATGTCCGAAGCTCTTTCGCTACCGACTTCATTTGACATTACATTCTGGGCTCAAGTCCACTTATTTTATTTTTTTTTTCTTACGCGGTACCGTCTAATGTCAAATAAGTGTCAAATATATAGGGAAATCTTGGGAAATCGTACACTTTGTCGTTCGATTCTGGGTTCGATTCATTATATGAATATCGAATAGTTACACGGTACGACGAAGTCCATATATGGGTTGGAAACGTCAAAAAATCGAAAAATTGATATTCACCAGAGTTACGCGGTAGACCCGCTGGTGACAGACGGACTGACGGACTGACGGACGGACAGTAGGGTCTCAGTAATAGGGTCCCGTTTTACCCTTTGGGTACGGAACCCTAAACTTCTGTCGTCTCTGAATGTAAGCCTTAGTAGTCTGTGCAGTGTTCCCAACTTAGGGGTTTTCCCCCCAAATTTAGGGGGTAAATAAGTGGGCTGGGATTTTTTTAGGGGTTTTATTTTTTTAGGGGTATTTTTAGGGTTTTTTTTATTCTTGACTTTTACTGTGAAGTTTATAATGATTGTGACGCAGTTGGCTGTAAACTTTTTGAAAATGTTTCAATTATTGTTTAATATTACAATTTATTTATTATTTTTACAGAGTATTTTTTTTTTTGGGGGATTTTAGGCTAACATTCAGAGACGACAGAAACGAGTCTAAGCGTGAACTTACGCTTCCATCTGTCAAAATTTGTTCGTAGGTTTGACAGATGGAAGCGTAAGTTCACGCTTAGACTCGTTTCTGTCGTCTCTGAATGTAAGCCTGAATGTAAGCCTTTAAGGGTTTTTCACTTTAGCTTTGGGGATAAATATTTCTGAGAGTTGGTAACACTGAGTCTGTGGAACGAACAGTGCATAGTATCTCTAAGAAAAAGAAGGCGGGAATCTTCGAGTTAGGCGGGAGTGCTTTTTATTACCTTAAAATAATTTTCAATTATATAGTGTTTAAAGAGATCTGTTGTGTAGATTTGTACTCATATTAGTTAGATTAGATCATTTTTAATATTTGTGTATAATATTTGTGGATATTTAGGTAAGTTTTTTCAATTCTATTGTCTGTCCTATGGATAAGGAACCGCCGGATCCGGGGGGCATAGTTCCCCCGGTTGGCGAAAACGTTACGATTAATTGTTCTCAACAAAATGATACAAGCATGGATACAGATGGATCCTTTTCTCGTTCAGAGAGGAAAAGGACTAGGGCTCCTCGAAAATTATGCAAACATTGCAATAAGAGAAGGAGGCATCACAGGCACGTAACGACTGGAACAAAACCTATTAGTAGGGAGACGGATTGCAATTGTGACAGTGACTCTAAAAATGTTTCATCAGTAGAATTATCAGTAACAAAGGAAATACCTCAGGAGGTCCCCTCACAATCTGTGAGTGGTTCAAGGCCTGAAGGTAACTTTATAGATTCTTCACAAAAGGAACCGCGAGTGACCAGGACTTTGTATGAGGTTTCAGATCTAGCACCTTATGTGGTTCATATTATAAAAGATCAAGATGGAAACTCTGCCGCACTTCACCCTGTAACATTAGGTCATTTCCTTAAAAAACGTTTGTTTCAAAATATAGTTAACGGCAGTTTAAAGCGCATAGGTAGGAACAGAATTGCTATTTCATTTTCGCAATATTCTGACGCCAACTCATTCATTAGCAATACTTGTCTGGCTGAAGAAAAATTAAAGGCATTTATTCCATCTTTTAACGTGTCTCGAATGGGTGTCGTAAAAGGGGTACCTACTGAATGGTCTCCTGAAGAGGTTATTGAGAACATCTCAGTACCTATTGGTTGTGGTAAGGTCATTAAAGCAAGGAGGTTAAATTATAAAGTACAGGGACCAACTCCCATTTGGAAACCATCACAAACAGTGGTATTGACTTTTGATGGACAGGTGTTACCTAAAAGAATATTTGTATGTTATAATGCTCTGCCTGTTGAATTATACTCCTTTCCAACAATACAATGTTTTAAATGCTGTCATTTTGGACACACCAAGGCACAATGTAGATCAACCCCTCGTTGCTTCAAGTGTGGGCAGGGGCATTCCGCTGACACTTGTGGCATAGAGGATGAGTCTGATGCTGCATGCTGCCTTTGTGGTGGTTTACACTATGCGATAAATAAAAAATGTCCAGAATCTGAGCGTCAAAAATCAATTAAATTATATATGGCTCAAAATTGCGTATCATATGCTGAAGCATCTAAGCTACATCCTCCAGTCTCTAAATCCTATTCCGATATATTAACCTCTGCTCCACCAGCCTCTGCTATATATTCCTCTACAATGGCTTCTCCCTTGTCCCCATCAAAGTCTTACAAGAAGACTGTTTTTTTAAAGCCCCGTACTCCCCCCAGAACTGTAAAGGGATATGATCAGGCAAAACATCAAGAGTTGATCAAAAATGAAGTTTCATCTATGCCTAATGGGTGTGCATTACAGAATAAAACAAATAATGAAAACCAAATCTTAACTTTGATTATAACTTTAATTAATACTCTTACACAAAATAATAATATGTCACCGTCCAACGTTGCCCCTATAATTGAAACTTTGTCAAACTTATTTACTAACAATGGATCCACATCTATCCAAGATTGTTCAGTGGAACAGTCGCAGCATTAGTAATAAAAAAAAATGAATTGTCGCATATTTTAAATAAATTGGAACCATTTGCAGTTGCTCTCTGTGAGACATGGCTTAAACCAGGATATTCATTTAGAATTCCCGGTTACACCAGTCTTAGATCTGACAGAAGCGATGGGTATGGCGGAGTTGCCATACTCATTAAGAATTCTTGTCTTTTTAAACCTCTTCCCCTTCCCTCTCTTTGCGACGAAATATCGGCTGTCGCTGCTATTGTAAATAAATTATGTATAGTTTGTATATATTTCTCTCGCCCTACTGTAAATATTTTATCTGAAGTTAACAATCTTTTATCAGTTTTACCTAAACCATTCTTAGTTTTGGGTGACTTTAACTCACAACATCAATCTTGGGGAAGCTCAACTTCTAACTATTATGGGGAACAATTATTGGACATTCTGGATTCTCATAATTTGTGTATTCTGAACACTTGCCTTCCGACTCGCCACTCAGATCCTAATGAGGGGGTAAGTGCTCCAGACCTTTCAATCTGTACACCTGATATGGCGTCATCTTTATCCTGGTCCCCTTTACCTTCCTCCTATGGAAGTGATCATTTCCCATTGGTTATTACATTCCCATATAAAAATCCAGAAACTTTTATTCAAAAACCCCGTTTAAAGTACAGATTAGCAAATGCAGACTGGGATGTATATAGGAATTCTGTAGAACAAAAAATTCTTGCAATATCTGATTCTCTCCAAGACCAAGAACCTCAATTATTGTCAGACAAATTTACAAAAATTTTAATTGAGGTGGCAGACAAGACTTTCCCTATTAAAAATGGAGCATTCGGTAAGATCCCTTCCCCTCCCTGGTGGGACAGTGAGTGCTCCCAGGCTATTAAAAAACGGAAAGAAGCAGAAAAATATTATTCTCAAAATATGTCAACAGAAAATTTTGAGTTATACCTAGAAGCTGCCCGTGTTACACGTAAACTCCTTAAGAAGAAGAAATATGAAGGTTGGCAAAGTTTTTGTGCTTCAATATGTCCAGATGTAAGTCCTTCTGTTGTATGGCGCAATATAAGACGCTTTAGGTCTGCATTTAGTCAAACTTCATTATCAAAACTGCCTCCAGACTTAGCTAATCAATTCATGGACCACTTAGCTCCTCCTTCAGCTCCAGAACAGAGTTCTTTTCTTCTATCCCCTTCTCTACCTATTTGTCAGACTGAGCTTGACTGTCTTTTCACACTGAAAGAGTTGAAGGGTGTTCTGTCTCATGTCAAGGACTCAGCTCCTGGTGAAGATGGTATACCCTATTCATTTATATCAAATCTGTCTGATCCAACTCTCTCTGTTTATTTAAATCTCATCAATACTGTCTTAATATCTGGTAAAATTCCCCCAAGCTGGAAATCTCAAATCATTATCCCCATTCTGAAACCAAACAAGCCCGTTAGTGATGTTAGTTCTTACCGTCCTATTGCACTTTCATCAGTTCTTGCCAAAATAACTGAACATCTGATTAAGATTCGTTTGGAGTGGTTTATAGAAAGTAGAAACATACTAGCTTCAACTCAGTTTGGATTTAGGAAGGGTAAAGGCACAATAGACAGTCTTAGTGTATTTACCACTGATATTCGTGTAGCTTTTTCTGATAATAACTCTGTAATAGCAGCTTTCCTTGACATCAGCTCTGCTTATGATAATGTTCTTGTGTCCGTCCTGAAACAAAAACTCCATTCATTAAACATTCCTTCAATGCTATCTAATTTCATCATAAATATGCTATCAGAAAGATCTATAAACTTATTTCTTGATGATGAGACTAAATTTACCCGATTAGTATGGAGAGGCCTTCCTCAGGGCTCTGTGCTCAGCCCGATTCTTTATAATATATACACTTATGATTTAGAATCCTCCCTCAATGGATCAGTACAAGTCCTTCAATATGCTGATGATTTACTTTTTTATCTCTCAGGACATTCTATTATGGACATGTGCACTTCTTTAACCTCTTCTTTGTGTTTGCTTAAGTCTTGGCTAAGCAGTAATGGTCTAGACCTATCAGTTAATAAAAGCAGTGTTGTTTTGTTCACAAGAATGCGTAAACCGCCTGTAGTAGATGTTCAGTATAACAATATCTCCATGCCGGTTAGAAACGAAGTCAAATTCTTAGGTGTTATTTTAGATTCACACCTTACAGGGCTACCACACTGTGAATACATAGTAGCCAAATGTGAACGCAATTTAAACATCATCAGGTGTCTCTCTGGTGTTTGGTGGGGAGCCCATCCCTTTTCATTAAGACTACTTTACAACACTCTGATTCGTAGCGTACTGGACTATGGGACCTTTATATTAGAGCCTTGTAGTGCTGCTGGGTTAAAGAAACTGGATGGTGTACAAGCCAAGGCATTGAGAGTGATTTCAGGTGCAATGAGATCCAGTCCTATCAACTGTCTTCAAGTGGAATGCGGAGATCCTCCGCTACACTTGCGACGGCAATTTTTAGCCGATAGATTCATGTTCCGGTGTCTACAATTTACAAACCATCCTTTGAAGTCCAAAATTACTTGTCTCTCTGATAAAGTGGTTGCTTCCAATTATTGGAGGCACAAAGCTACCCCTTGTCTAGTGAAAAGTATGACAAAACATAATTCAATTGAAGCTCCATCCCATCAATCGCAGTTTCTTCCAATATTTCACTGTAAATATAATGCATTAATTTTAACTCCAAACATCTATTTTATCCTCAACATTTACAGACATGACATCTGTCAAAATAATAAATTCAATTTCACTATGGATAGAGACTGGAAGGGTTGTCACCATCTTTTTACCGATGCATCGAAACACGGACGTAACACATGTGTGGGAGTTGGTGTATTCCACCCTCAGTACAACGTGGTTCAAAAAATAAAGCTCCCTCCTGAAGCTTCTGTATTTACAGGAGAATGCTTTGGACTATTTAAGGCTGTTGAATACATTCTCCTCATGGGGCTTCAGAATACTTTAATTTTGACTGATGCAATGAGTGCCCTACAATCTTTAGCCAGGTTCCCTTTTTATTCGCAAAATCTAGCTGTTTTATTTGAAATTCGTGAATTACTTCTGAAGTGTTCCATGAGGGAGTATTCAGTGCATTTTGCCTGGATACCTTCTCATTGTGGCATTGCAGGAAATGAAAGAGCAGACCAATTAGCTAACGATGCGGTGAGGTGTGGGGACGTATTTCCATATAAAAACTTTTTCCATGATCTGTCTGCTCTGCCAAGAGTTTATTTGCAGGATTCCTGGGGTAAACTCTGGGCGGAGCATTCAGTTAAAGGTCGTTTTTATCGTCATATTCAAACATCTATTCCCTCAAAGCCCTGGTTTACTAAGTTCAAATTTAACAAAAAAATGACTTCAATAATAATACGTATGCGTTTGGGCCACGTTTGCACTCCGGCTCATCTTGCTAGGCTTGGCATTGTGCAGAGTCCTGAGTGTGCCTGTGGTGTTGATGTAGGAGATTTGAACCATTTGGTTTTTGCCTGCTCCCTCTATGATCACTCCTCCCTTATTCAAAGTCTTGTATCCCTCCGAGTTCCTTTCCCTACCTCTATTTCCTGTATTTTAGCTCATACTAATGTAGATATATATAAAGCACTCACCCATTTCATTTTAAATAATGATATTAAAGTTTAATGTATATATTTTTTTATAAGATTGTAGTTATCATTTAAGTTTCTCTTTCATTGTTTGAATCTATTTCCCTTTTCCCTGTTATTTTTGTTTCTCCATTGTAATAACAACTGATCTCCTTATCCCCTTTACCTTTTCCAAATTCCGTTACCTACCTTTCCTTTTCGCGAATTATCGTTTCCTACCTTTTTTATTTGTATATTGTCTGTGGCAAAAGCACGAATAGTGCAAAGCCAGAAAAAAAAAAAAAAAAAAAAAAAAAAAATAGTATCTCTAACTAGTCTGTGGAACAGTGGAACTGGAGTTTGGTGGAGTGGAAAAGTCAGTGTTTTGATGAAAAACCAAACAAATTATAAAGTGGGCGATTTGTTAAGTTTGTGAATAAATTAGAAGAATTAATATCAATATTCGCAACACTTTATTAGCAGAGAATTGCTAAGAAATATTATGCAGTTTTTGGAATAACAAAAATGCATTTTTCTATTCCCGATTCGCAACAATTTCACGATGACAATGGCATCTCTTACACGGTAAATAAATATTATTTATAAAACAGTTGTGAAAAATAATATAATTATTCCCTATATTATAATGGCGTTGAGAATATTTCCGGACTATACAAATATTAGAATTTATAAGTTTGTTAATGTTGTTTTCTTTACTGTCTGTCTAAAATACCTAGGTATTGGTTTGAGGTTTATTATATATGAGGTGAACTGAGACTACATAATTTTGCTTTTGTTTTTAGGGCTACAACATGCATATTGACGGTGTCTTCCATTGCACGGCTCGGTACAAACAACTGCTCAGTCTCCACGAGCAGTTACAAGCACAAAATCCTTATGTTAAATTGCCACAGTTTCCACCCAAAAAGTTATTCCTAACTAGTTCTCAACTAGAAGAAAGGAGAATCTTATTGGAGAAATACATGCAATTGGGTAACTATATAAAAATAACACAATTAAATTATGGTATATTATTTTTATACCCTATAGCCAATCACTGTAGCGGTCATGACGAGCTATGTTCAGCAGTAAAACTTATAGCAAAACAGTGCAAATTAAAATACCTATGTTATCTTTATTTTCAGTTGGCCAAAATCCATTGCTAACATGTTCCGATCTTCTCACAACATTCCTTTTTTCGGCTCAACAAGAAACACATTGTGTTAAAATGCATGAAGTAGAAATTGAAATATCTTTGATGAATGGATATAGAATACCACTCTCAGTGTCCTCTACTGATTCATCAAACACAATATTAGATATTGCTTGTAATTATGTTAACCTTCCAAAAGAGTTGGTTAAATACTTCTCATTATACCTTTTTAATTGGAGCTGTGCAAAAGATGGGCAACCTGCCTTGAAAAAATTGGAAGAATATGAATCTCCATATATATCTCAAAAGTATGTCAGACCAGATGACAAAATAGTCTTGAGGAAAAGGTAATAATAATTTTTATCCATTACTTGTAAATACCTACACATTAATTATGGATGTTTTACATAATGTTATGTTTTTTATAGCTATTGGGACCCCTGTTATGATGTTAATTTAATGGTAGACAGGGTATCTTTAGACCTATTGTATCTGCAAACAATAGAAGACTTTGACTTGGGGTGGATTACTGCTGATCCACAAACTAAGGAGATGCTTGCAACATATGAATCTAAGAAACAAAAGAAAGAGGTAGGTGAGCTATTCAATATCTTAATTTCAGTATTTATAACTACAAGCGTTCTTATCAGGTCAATGGTTCAGATTCACTAAAGCACTAGTGCAAGTGTTGACAAACAAGGTTAATTGGTTTTTAATAATATTTTAACATCCATTTATTAGGTATATAATTTTTTTTTTTTTTGTAACCCTACTGTGGCACAAAATCATATGGCCAGCCTGATGGCAACCAGTAGCATCACTCTTGCATCGCCGTTACTACATCAAGTTTTATTCTATAGTCCCCCCAGCCTAGACACACTGCTATAACTCAAAAAATTCTTGGCTTATGTTAACATTGCAGTTTTTTTTAAGCATCATTCTCATATTATTGTTGTGCATTTTTATGCACACATGTAATTTTTACCAGTATTTATAGAGAACATTAATTTATTACTAAGTTGCATTCTCTACATCCACATTGTTTCAAGGATACAATTTGTTGATGAGGCTACTATAAACATCTTTATCTACAAAGAATGTTGGGTCAATGGAGAGCATTGGGTTTTATAATCATACTTAATATGTATAAAAGCCTTATCAATATTCAAGAAACTGTTTATTCATGAGGAACGTGGCTAACCATTCTTGATATTGTAGGACTGTCCTGGATTAAAGCTGTTGGTCCCACAATGAACTAAATTAGATACCTATATAGACATTAGGTCTTGATTACGCGCCCGCCGCTGTCTCCCAATTTGCGCAGAGAGGACGGAGTCCTGCTAAAAATCAAAATGTTAGCCACCTTATTAAGATTAAACTAATCTGACTTGAGTTGCATTAGAAAACTTGTTAGGTTCACTAAACACGTAGAAGCTTGAAATTGACTATTCTGTACATCATGCATTCAACTATTATTAGCTGTGGGGCTTAGTCAGGTTTTATAGTGGGGAAGATTATGTCATCAATGACTGATATCATTGAAAAGTTAACAAATGCATCATACCTTATTGATATTATTTATCATCTATTGGGTGATAAGTGCAAATTTACGTCAAATTCGTTGATTGACTTACAAATGTTATAATATCATAATCATCCATGACTATTTTTCCTGTGTACTTAACATAACACAGGAAAATGCATTTAGAAATCTCAAAAATACCAATAATTCTATATTTTATTCTTATTATTCATTTGAATATTTGAACTGTAAATATAAATAATATTTAAGGAACACTGGCTATAATTAGGTAGGTATAGATAGATCTTTAATAATAGGTTACCTGTTCTTTTTGCCTCTAGAGATTGATTCAATACTCGAAACTTAAAAAAAAAAATGGATAATATATAAGGATTTCTTAAATTATTCCTTAGATTTCCTGGATATCGAAGCACTGTGCAGGATAAGGCATTCTATCTTTGTTTATTGAGTTATTGTTACAGTATGTAGATCTAGCGAAAACTCTCCGGCATTACGGGAGGATACCGGCGGGAGAGGCGGTGACGGAGTCGGGCAACGTGTCGGGGGCCGGGCCCGACGGCACGTGCCGCGTGCGCGTGTCGCTGGCTTCCAAGGAACTGACCCTGCTGTGCCTCGCGCAGCCCTCGATGGAACAGCGGTACAAGGTCACCAGGATGAGGTGCTGGCGGATCACTACCTTGCATGCTGTGAGTACGACATTGATCGCAAAAAATAAATAACGAGCTTTCGCGCACAACTTCGTTTTGGCCCTTTCTTTACGTCCTTAAATTATTACACTATAGGGCAGTGAGCAGTAGCGCCCCAGTGGCTGTGACGCCAAACTGCGAGTCGCAAGTTATGCGTTCAACCCCAGGCGGGCCCTTACTTGTGTCAGATTTTCGAAAGTCTTGTGATGTACCAATCGGCTGTGGGCTCTGGGTTTTGGATTATCGTTCCCTCGGAGAGAAGGCCTCAGTCCGTGCAATGGAAACATAAACGGGATACTGATAAGATTTAAATAATTAATGTGTATCATAATAAACGTAAGGTCAAGTAACTTCTAATTAACTATAGCGTAATTATCCCCAAAAGAAGTCATGATCTCGATAGACCACGCGACAGACTAATTCGTAGCAGTCTGTCAAGATACTGAAAATTAAAACCGAAATGTAGGAAATGCAGTTTCTAATGCATGGAGTCATAAAATTTTAGTCATTTTATTACAGCCATGTATAGCTACCTCATGTTAGTTACTTTAAATTGATTACCTATTAGTTGAATGGTTTTTAATTGATAATAATAAAATATAATAAAGTTGAAGAGTTTTGTTAGAACGCGCTAGTCTCTGGAACTACCAGTCGAATTTGAAAAATCCTTTTTGCATTTGGTAGCCTTATTCTTGAGGAAGGTTTGAGGCTATTTAACATCACGCTACGACCATTATGGAGCCGAGTAAAAAGAAAACAATAAATTAAACGAAAGGTGAAACCGCGGAGCACAGCTTTATTGTATGTACCTACATGTACTGCTGCAGCTAGCTAATCAAGACTAGAACCACTCATTCGCTTTACAGCCAGCGTCAGATACCCTGAAACAGCTAAGGTGGTCATAATTATGGTAACAGTAATGAAATAAGATTTAAAAAAAAAAGAATGTGTCAACATGATAATATAATGTGACAGCGGTAAAACGGTACTTTCGATAACGGTAGGTTTGTTTTTTCTAACTGTTATCTTAATTATGACTGGGTACTGACTGTTTCAGTATCTGACGTTGACTGTACCCATACTCTACACTAAAAGTATCAAATCAAATCGTTTATTTGCCAGAAATACATTGTTTTGTAATCTAACAGCAGTTTGAGTTTACTTCATTTCAATATTATATGAAACAATAATTAACAATTCATCATGGTTTTTGAACAATGTATTACCTACAAATTTTTCCATCATACCTATACCAATATATCTACGTATAATATACTTACAACCTTCTTCATTTTTGCAGATTGAAAGGTCACAAACTCAAAACGGTCACGGGTCCCTTCTCGAAGATTCTAACAGAAACTTTGAGCTATCGTTTGAATATCTCATCAGTAAAGACAATTTGAAATGGATAACCTTGAGGACGGAACACGCAACGTTTATTAGTGTTTGTTTGCAGGTAATATTTCATGTGCTATTTAACGCGCCGTATCTGTCTGTAACCATACTTCATGTGTGTTATTTTATCCATAGTAAATAATAGGATTATAATAAGTAATTCTGATTTTTCAAGGACCAATATTTATGTTATTCCTCTCGATCATGTAAGACAGACCTCTCAATCACATAACGAATTTTACCGTTAATAGTTACAGTTCAGCGCTTTATGCTTATACATTCTAGATATCCTCAAGGTAGGTCTCCTGGGCAAATAAACCTACTCGTATAAAGTATTTTTTCCTTAACAAAACCAAGCTCAGTCACTATTTCAGTCCATGTTATCTAATCCTCCATACACTTTTTCAGTCGATAGTTGACGAGTTGATGCGCCAGAAAGCAGGTGAGGGGCCAGTGTCTCCTCGGTGCAGCAAGCGCGGCAGTCTCACGTACCTGCGGCGCGACGGCTCCAGCCAGCTCATCACGCCGTCCTCCTCCAGCGACACGCTCAGTTCTACTGTGAGTGTATAATACATGACGTAGTAATCACATCAACCTTAGCGGCGCGGTGCAGCAAGCGCGGCTGTTTCACGTACCTGCGGCGCGAGATAGCCTGCGAAGTACCATCACGTGTGCGACCGCCAATTTGCGTGATGATCGTTGGCTGCACCCGCGAGCATTATGAAAGATAAATAAAATATATTTTTATTGATTTCATTTTTTAGTACAATAATTTCTATTCTTATGTCACGTACCTGTAAAGTTGACAAAATGCGTATTTACCCCGCGAGATGGTATTGTACGACTGTTCTAGGCCTGTAGCATTAGCAAATAAAACACTCTTATTTGTAATTTTATATTGTTCTAATAATACTTTACGATCGTTTCAGAATGGAGATTCATATAATTCCGGAAGTTCGAGAGAAATATTTTCTGTGCAAAAGTTGACAGAAAAGTTTGCCACTGTCTCCTTCAAGCCCGGGAGAGAATGTGTAGAAAACAATGCGTTTGAAGCAATAGGAGATGAGGAACTATAAGGACTTCTCTTCACCCGAATTTAACTCGAATAATGTTTTCCAAAGAAAAATGATCACTCGGAAACAAAGTTGCCAATCATGTATATAAAATGTAAAAATTGTATACATATTTGCATTTTTCGTATTTGTACAGAATATTTTTTTATCTTATTGTCTTGATAGATAGATTTTACATTATACCTACTATATAAGAAAATACTTGGCTATGAATACTGTTTTATATCAAATTGTACGTCATATCACTATTATTGAACAGTCTACTTGCCATATTATTAAGTGTATGATCTAGTTACTAAGTAACAATTTTAAAATTGCTCATGATTTTTTATTTCTTTTTGTATCGTTGTTATGCTATAGTGTTGTTTTTACCAAATGAATAATATGATCTATATTGTTTGCGTCTTAGTATTTGAAGAACTTTTTGGTAATCTTTCGTCACAAATCATTTTTATATTAAAAAAGAATTATTGAAACCGACAGGAGAAATGGCAGTCCGTCCCAGGTGACTCGCAAAAGGTTTATAACACCATAGATAGATATTTATCATATTCTGAATGAACTGTACATTAAAAATAAGTTTTATTCGGTTTTATTCCTTCGTTATTATGTCCGTTCTGCAGTTATATTGTTCGATTTTAACAAAAAGTCATCAAATATTATCGAATCCATATCTTGCCTTTAATTCGAGCAAATACTTTTTTTGTTCTGTATCTATTAATATAAGCTCGGAATATTGTTTTTTTATAATCTGTGATCGTAAGTAGTATGCATATACTAATCAGAAATAAATAACATTAAGCTCTTGAGCAGACGACGGACTTTTTTGCCGTGACGATAATATGATGGTGCAACAACGCACACCACGGACAAAATGCCCGTCGTCTGCGCCGCGCGTAAGGGTTCTAGCACACTACGTACGTCAAGATTAGATTAGTGTAACGACTACGCCGCTATGGCCGCATCATCCAGACGTTACACTAATTTAATATTTTCATCGCGCACCGGCCAAACCAAAAGTTTGCATCCAGGGTTCTGGACTACCTACTAGTGCGCGAAACCCTAATAACGATATATTGCTAGGGTGCCCATCCTAGAATTTCCTGACAGTTTCTTATTGGCTCTCCAATCCGCTTTCACGATCGTTGGTTTCTCACTTTAACCACAACTATACCGAGGTGATGTAATTATTTGATTCCAGGTCAAATGTATTCCGAAGTTTTTCTAACGCTTTGTGTTGATCCTTTTTTTATTTAATTGGCAGTAAGAATGCCGTTATTCCATAGATTTCACAACTAATTTAATCACTATTGTATCCATATTTTGTTTGGTAACAGATCTGAACCTTTTATGAATGTTTTACACAATATCATACCATAGTTCTTAAATAGGTGTTAAGGTGCCACTAATAGAAAACTAGAGAGAGAGATAAAACTCTGTTTTCCCAACGGAAACAAGATTATTTCAGTAACATTAATCGTGTGGCAATAAAAAGTTAGGCTTATTCATGTATACAAGTATGTTAGTGGATTTGAATATGGTGGATGTTCTAGAACACACGCTGCTAGAAGCAGCGAGTGTTTTCTCAAGTATCTGCGCACCGCGTCCTGTCTCGGTGGTTGTGGTGAACGGCGAGATGTTCCGCGGTGCGGAGTAATGAAGCGTACTCCGAAACGTATCCGCTTTCGCGCTCTCACTAAAATTTGTACCTTTTTGTATAGTAAACAGGTTCTACATTGTATCGCTATCTTAAAAAGTACGCGCACCGTCGCGTCGTGTCTCGGTGTGAACTGACCCTTAGCCATGGTTTAAATACCAAGGTGTGTCCTTTGGTCCACTTTGCTTGTGTGCAAAACATCGTCATCTTCAACTCTTGAAAATATAAATGGCTGATGTAATGTTCTTTCATCTTCATTTCACGTTAATATTTATTTATTAGTTATGTATATTATATTTTATAAATAGCATTATCTTCAATATTTTCATTGTCTAATAGCTTATTATCTCCAAATAAATACTTTCCCCCTTACTAAATTAATAAAATCGATGATTATACGATATATAACTAAACTAGCTCTAGCTAGTTTATTGCCATCTTTATTCATTGGCATACAAATTAAAAGGACAAGTGGCGTTCGTCCCACCAGAGGGGCAACTGGCAGTGCAGTGGGACGAACGTGAATACACGTTAAAAGTTTTTAATAATAAGGTGTCATCATGTGTGGTTTTGTTTAAAGGTTTCACCTTGCGTTTATTACCAATGTTGTTTTTTTTTTTGCATAACTATGCTATCTGTTGCATTTTAGATCCGCTATTGCACTTACGGAAGAATATGTCCAATGACCAAAATCACCCTTATTTCCAAAGGTATTGAGATTAGTTTTATTTCTATTTATGTTGTGCAGTTTCCATTGATTTTTTAACAAATTGTAATTGGTTATTTCGACATCATTTAGGTAGTATTGTTTACAGGTGAACATCTTTTTTTCTATTTTGTGAACAAATGTTTTAATGTGTAAGTTGATTTGATAAGACTAATATTAAGTTTGCCAATTGTTGACATGAAAAGGTAAATTTTAATTATTGTTACAAAAATTCGTGTTATTTTAAAGGGACCACATATATAATATTATGTATTTGTGTATTATTACAATTTATTATTATATAAGTGGCCATAATATATTCTGTTGCCATACTTTCTTTAACGAATTTACTATTACATCTTCGTACTTTGTATTTAGTTATATTATTTTCTACTTTGTAAATTTAATAAAATCGTTTATAAATGTCGGGGTTTAAATAACACCACAAACTACTGAAAAGCAACATGTCACAGCATATCACGTGTAGGTAATATTGGATTTGAATGGGGTAAGAAAAGCAAACTTAATATAAAATAAAATAAATATTTAGGGAAAACATTATTTACAATTTGAACATTGCTAAATTTATTTAAATAATAATACACCAGACATTACATAACAGTTACTATTTAATAATTCTTCTCCCAATTCTCTCGCTCTTCTCTCTCCTTCTTCACTTGGTCTACAACAGGTGTGAGGTAGAGTTGATCTTCCTCCCATTTGGTCCACTCCTCCTTGGGCAGAATGGTTTTAGTGAGCGAGAGTTGCATGGCTCGCACAATGCGGAAATTACGCTCATCTACCACATGTTCGGGGATGCGGCGGAGTGCCTCAAGCACGTCATCGTTTTCGTAGAGACAGTCGTCACGGAGTAGACCTTTAACACAAATGATAAAATTAAAATTATAACTTTTTTAGAACATTATTACATAATGGTAATTGTCAAATGATTTATGGTGAGGATGATTAGTACTATTAAAATACTATATAATATAATGATAGGAATAATCGCCAAAATAATATGTGTAACACTAACAAGTCACAAAAATGCCTAAAGGTGAGTACACAGACACACTTAGAGTATTTCTATTTGAAATTTCGGATCTGCAAATCGCATGAGCCGCGTTTATCTTGAAGAGTTGTATTAAAAAGAAATAGAATAGAAGATGGTGGCATGAATATTTACAATAACTCTACGGACGTTTTTCCCGCAATCGACTCGTGTCTGCTCGATGAAATTTTACACAAATTCGCTCATTATTGTAATATCAAGTTGAAACCAAATAACGAGTGTGCTCGATGCTCGGTTCGTGAAAAGGCATTAGAGTGGCTCGATGTTATGAGTATGCAAGTATATACTTGCATTTAGAATTCTCAGGATATTTTTATACAAGATAGCAACCAAGCAACCAATTTTGAGCGGAAAGTCCCGCTATAGTTCGTCCGGAGTTACCCACTGCTAATGTTTATGATATAATCAGTCTTATAACACAAACTTTTATTCAGGTTAATGGCCGTTTTCATTTTAAATATCTGTTTTATTATCAGTAAACATAGTACTAAGCCCAAACTAATTTAATGGGCAGGGAGTTAGCTTGCAACCTAAAATGACATTAGGACACTTTTCATTCAACAGCTGTAAATATGGCAAAATGTTTTATGAAATTAATCTTCCATATTCCTATAACTGCACCTATAAATTCTCTAACACAACTATCTCTCTAAGGCATTCACATTCCTTAAATATATTAATGTTTCACCCTAAAATTGATAGCCAGCTTATGTAAAATTTGTATCTTCTATTGATTTCAATAATAATTATGTTATGAGTTGGAATGAATAGCATGTTTGTTTTGTTTTTATAAAAATGTTGCCGCACACTAGTATTTCTCCGGTGTCATGGGTACAATTTACAAACATGTCACATGCACACACACCCAGACCTGGAATAAATATCTGTGTATACCATACAAATATTTATTCTGTTGATGGATTGAACCTGCAGCATGTAGTGTAGAAGTAGTCATTAAAGTACACTAACACCCAGTTTCTTAAAGGCTGGTCAGATTTCACTGGCTGTCAAATGTCTTGTCTATTATTGGTTGTTGATGGTGGACAAACATTATCAACTAATTCTACTAAGAACTATTCTGAGCTCAGAAAATCCCTATATGTTTATGTATTTATCTACCATTTATTAAACTAATGGTATCATAAATGCAATTTCTCTTAAATCATATGGCTGAGTGCTCATATACTCACTGTGATTCATGATTATTGAGCTATATAAGAAAGAAAGAAAGAAAAGAAAATATTTTTATTCTGGACTCGCCAGGAACGAATAAAAGTAAAAGGTACAAAAAATAAAACAACAAATAAAACATAAAAAATAACAATGGTAAAACAATAGTCAAAGCCACCTGAACGAGACCAAAAATGGCTCCCATCTCAGCATAATGCTGTGGCATTTAGAAATAGAATATCATGTATAAAGTATATTAGATACATGCATGCATAAAAAAAGATGGGTGATGTATAAGGATAATGGGAATTTGGTCAGTGTCAACTTAGGGTAATCTAGTAAAATTAACTTTGGAATGTCATTGTGATTTTTAATCTACGTACATGAATTATTTTACGTACCATATTTGTTAAATCCAGACATATTGTAGGCCCATTTCCTCATATTGTCTGAAAATAAATACAGTTACATAACATTAATGTAACCATTGAAATAAAGGTAGTAAACAGAAACACTATAAATATAATACTCACTGAGGGCAACTGCAGTGGTCCTGAAAGCCATTTTAATTAAAGCTCTTGAATTTCAGATTGATGGTTCTGAAAATCACAAACCGATCGAAGAACGAACGACCGTAGATCTTAGCGTGCAATACAAGAGCAAGTTCCGCCACTTCGCAAAACGAGCAGAAACAAATGACAATGAGTAATGACATTGACATAAAAAAATGAAACTAACCCTGCGGTCCGAATTGCGATAAAAGTGATAATATCGCGAATCCGACCAAATTTAATAGTCACAAAATATAAGCGCTACTGAGTATTAATAATATAATACTTGTGACTTTGGTCAGATTCGCGATATTATCAATTTTAGCGCAATTCGGACCGCAGGGTAAACGACATTGACGGCAGCCTGCTAAATACACTACACTTTACACGATTGAAAAGGTTGTACTACCGCGAGTTGAAATCTTGACAAAAAGTATTGGTACCTATTGAGTCTCATATTAATTTACGCTCTTTCAATAATTTCCTTTGAGTATTTAAATGTTCTAAGATTTGGTATTAAGATATGAACTTTAGCGCTGCGCCGGGTGACGCCGCCACGGCCAGCACGCTAACAGACTAGTTAGAGATACTACGTAATTGGAATCGACTCAATTTGACACTACAACATTGTAATGAACAATGTTGTAGTGTCAAATTGAGTCGATTGCGTTCAAAGAGTAAAGTAATATACTAGTAAATTGCGTTGCTCAAATTGTAGTGCGTAGTGGTTTTAAAAGCTTACCGCGCAATGTAGTTTATTCGACCGTCAAAATTGAATCGATTCCGATTGCGAGTGTGTATCGTGATTACCCTGCCGGTCAGTTGTACCCATAGAAATAATAAGTAGGGCTCGCTCCCCCTAGATAATAAGTCTATGGTTGTACCCTGTGTTTGAAGTGTCCCATACAAACAATGTATTATACATTTGACTTTCTCACTCTATGTCTATCTATGTATGTCTGCATTTCCCTTTATGCTTTCACCCAAAGGTTTCCTAGAACACAACTCATTCTGATTTAAGCTCGTCTTTGTGCATATAACTGTAAACTGTATTTTTTGTATATTCCATATTTTGTGTACATTATAAAATAAGAAACAAGATAGTTCATTACAACCTGTCCTGCAAAAAAAGGAACTTTATCAGAAGTTTTCCTTTTATTCAGTCATGGTCATTACCAGTGACGTTAGGAAACCAAGAGGCTTCTTACGTCATTGGTCATTACCGAGTTTAGAGATAAGATTTTAGGCATTGATGATTTTGTCGCTGTCACTGCACAACGAAATGATTTTAAAATATCGATGATTTGTACATGTGACACGTAGACAGAGAAACCAATGTGACATGATATCGGATTCAACCATAGAAATAATAAGTAGGGCTCCCCCAAGTAATAATAAGTCTATGGATTCAACTTTAGTTGATATTATTCTCGTAATAACGATGTTTATCGAGCATCGAACATCGATGAATATCGACATCCCTACGCTAACGTCACATTTTTCATTTCATTTTACATTTTGTTGAAAATGAAAATTGGATTTTGGATTTTGCTATAGAAAAATCTATACAAAATAAAATAATTATTTGGATCGTCGATTTCAGGAACATAAATTATGTAATTTGTTACGTTAGACAATTACTTAAACATAGTAAATATTAAAAATGCACGTCGATACATTGAGGGAAAATAAATGGTACGTTTCAAAAATCATTCCAAGAATGGTTAGAAATTACACATGACTTATCTTTTGTAATAATAAATGTCCAAGACAAGTACGATAAGGTTGCGTTGCGCCGGTTGCGCGTGGCTGCTTCGTGCTTCTTATCAAGTTGTTTGTTTTCTTGTGTTGGAGTGACTTCGAATGACCTCGCTCGACCTCCTAGGTCCCCAGCCCGCTTATCATTATCAGCACCAATAAAACGAGACGGCGGAAGGTAATTAATTTAATTCATCAGATATCGTTGCGCGATCACATACAGTCCTCGGTGCTTACGAGTAACAATAATTGTTTTTGTATTACATTGTCGTAGTACGCGTATATCTTTGCTATAATTCTGTCCTTTCGGAATTCAATTTCGTGTGTAATAGTGTAGTGATTTTTTTGTTCATCCTGCATTCAAGAAGAGGAATGCCAAGTGACTGTCGAGACTGTTTGGGAATTCGTTTTCGAATTAATACCCTGCACCAAACCTGGAAGTGGCTGCATCAAACAATCGCCCTTCACGAATATTTGATCTCCCTCTCGGCGGCTGATACTGACGCCTGTGGCTCTATGCACTAGGTTATAATATTATATGGACAATTTGAACTGTTATTAGTCAATTTATTTAGGTGATAATACTGATATTAGATAATTAACGTTTAAGGAACTGTTGTTGTTAAGTTCATACAGAAAAGTATCCGTTTGAAAATTAATTTTGATAATATAATATTTAAAGATGGCTCAGACAATGATGAAGAAGATTGTCGCAAGCAGTGCCTGCCTTGTGGTGGGACTCACAAGAAGATCAAGCTCTCGGAGCTTGGTAACTGCAAGCAAGACTTTGAATGCAAAGAAAGAGCGCGACTTACCGTCTGAGGGGGAGATCACCAAGTCAGTGTTCATGTCGCAATCAACCGACATCTATACAAACCTGGCACTGGAAGACTGGATGTACCGTAACATGGATTTCTCTAAACATCATGTTATGATGGTATGGCGTAATGAACCATGTGTTGTAATTGGAAGACACCAGAATCCATGGTTAGAAGCCAATGTCCCACTTTTGAGTGAGAAGGAGATTGCTTTGGCGAGGCGCAACAGTGGAGGTGGTACTGTGTACCATGACCGTGGAAACCTCAACATCTCATTCTTCACTCCTCGTGAGAGATACGACAGGAAATATAACTTGGAGTTGATCAAGAGGGCACTCTTCAGAGGATTTGAAGTCAAGTCAATTATTAATGAACGTCAAGATATTATTGTACGAGATAAATACAAAGTATCCTTTTTTATATAAACCAAGTTTGTAACTTTTATGGTAAATCTGCCTGACAGAGAAGTTTTTATACTTCCGGGATGAAGTGTACTCTCTGTGCTAATCTAAAGTCATTTCTTCCTGTGCACTCTTCACTAATATCCACATTAGCATACTTAATAATATTAGTAAAATTACAATGACTTTTGAATCCATAGCGGCATAGATGATGCCATAAGTACAGGAATCTTTCCTATCAAAATAAAGAGCATTTTCTTTGAACGTATCTAGTTGTTCCTTAAAAGTCTCAATTAGATTATTAATAAATTATGTCCAATTAGTGATTTTGCATATACTATGGATGTGTGTATGTGAGATGTATGTTTTTTAAACTGTACCTACAATACGGGTAAAATCTTAGTGTGGGGCAATATTATTGTTTTAATTTAATAACAAAATAAATTTAAACTATTTTTGTTGACAATGTTGTATAGCAAACTAGTTTCCTTAGCAACAATATTACAAGGTATCTGGAACAGCTGCTAAGCTGGGCCGTCTGGCAGCCTACCACCACTGCACCCTTCTAGTCAATGCCAATAAGGCAGATCTCAGCAAAGCCCTTGCTAAACGTGAGGTGAGTAATCTCCAACCTAGATCATAGTATATAGTGCTAAGTGTGAGGTTTCTTGGGCTGATGAACCTTATTGGCAATATGGACTTCTTCATTTTTCCAAAATTTATATAGATGTACCAAATATATATTAGAACCACATAGCTTTTCTAATAACATTAAGGTTCTTTTTCGTAGGAAATATCAATTATTTTTCATGCTGTATACTGTCTTCATTTCTCTCTCATCTTCTAAATAATCTTTCTTGCTGCTGGTATGTAGAGTGTGTAATTTAATCATTATTTTTTGTTGTTGACCTATTTCTTCTATTTGTAATTACCTATGTTCATAAATTGATTCCCTCAGACATTTTTCTCTAGCTTGTGTCCCATGTATATCATCGTAATATATCATTCCATTATAATGTATTGTTTGATCCCAAACTTAGATGACATTTTGCCCCATAAGCATTCCCCCTAATTTAACCTTTTATTTAATGTTATGCAAGTGAAGTCGAACTATTCAGTATGCTGATGGTACCAAACTGAGGCCCAGTATGCTTTTTTGCATATTCAGTAATGTCACAGGTCGCACATGTTGCATTTCATTGTTTATTTGTGTTGTGATTCATCAATTTATGTGGGGAAACAAAAGCGTCAATACTGAATTGCACATGCTCCGCAATATTCTAAATTTCACAATGTTTACCAAAACAATTGTATTCATGACATTAATTGTTTTATTAACCTCTTATTGTTGTTGCGTTTCTTTTCTCACTAACTCTTTAACACTACTGACCTTGACTTGACTTGACTGCCCTCCAAATTGTAAGTTAAGGACATTTTAATTCTATTTAGCATGGCATACAGACTCACGCGACTGCGTCCACCCGCTCCGACGTGGCCAACTTGTCGGAGCTGGACAACCGCGTGACGGTGGACAGCCTGCAGACCGCCATCGGGTACGAGTACCTGCGCACTGCCGCCCTGCGCTTGGAAGACGGTGGTCAGCGCCAAATCTCAAAGCAACGGGGCTTCCAATTCGTTAACCCTACTGATGACTGGTTCCCAGGTAAACAAATCATTTACATACATAATGTCTTTGCTCATACGATTTTCGATTGTCAACAATTTTAGTTGCCGAGTTTTTTAGAATATATTAATCCTAAATCCTCGTTGCAAATATTTCATAGTTGCCGATAACCCATTAATCATATTATAACGTTTTTGTCAGGTCTTGCGGAGTTAAGAAACGAGCTCCAGACTTGGGACTGGTGCTACGGTAGAACACCTGTTTTTACAGTGAGTCGCTCCTTCCCCGTGCCGGCGGAGCTGCTCGCTCCGTCGAAGGTTTACTCTGCTACCCAAGAGCTTGTCATCAACATGACGGTTGAGAAGGGTCTCATCAATGACGTTACCCTCAACATCCCGCCAGGACTGGTGGAGTCTGGGTTCCATGGAGAAGCATCCGTCATCACTCATCTTAAAGGCAAGAGGTTCACTTCTGAAGCTCTCAGCGCGCTACAGGATGCGATGTTAACGCGTCATTTGAGCAGTGACGTCAAGGAGTTGGACGAGAAAGAACAGTTTGTCGCAAAGTGCTTCGATCAAGTGGTCAATACAGTGTAAGTCTTTGATTGTGTTCATTTAATGATATATGTAGGTGCTATGAGTACTGTATGTTAGTGTAAGCACAGGTGTAAGTATCAGTATAAAAATATAATTATGTGGAAAAATTATAGTTATTGTTTAATAATTTGATTGTTGATTATAGTGTTGTAGTAATTTTTTTAAATCATCGGAATGTAGTAATTGTAATAATGTAAATAGGCTGTACATTGTAATGCTAATTGTATACAACTGATTGTGTTAACGTCTCACTAAGTTATATACTTACTTGTTACCTTCCTGTGCCAACTAATTATCTCCTTGATGCTTGTAAACATAATATTTTCCCTCGTTATTAACTTTCAGTCTGCTTTATTACATTACTTATGTGTTTTTTTTAGTTTAGTATTAATAAATATCTAGACGTGTAGCTTAATGTTGTTGGTACTATTTGAAGGATTAATAACGAATCTCCATGAAACTAATGCTGAAGACCTAGTACCTCAATATTACGCTACCTGGCTAGATTTTGTTCACGCGAAGCGCACCTTTGTGCGACCGCTACAAGAATGCATCATATCATTTGTTTTAATTAATTAAATTATAATTTTGTTACAGATTTAACGTATCCACGTAATGTTACTTATCAAACATTAATTTGTGTAGCATGTATTACCTACTGTATTGTAATCATTGTGTAGACTTCTTTGACTAATTTACCCATTTCATAACCCGCACAACCTTGTTTTCGTAACATCAGTCCGAAACGGGGACTTTTTTGTATGAAATGGACATAGAGTAATTTTATATAATTTTAGTTTTATTCGTACCTAAGTTCTGTTTAAGTATGTCCAAGAGGTTGGCTTTGTAGTAATAACAACATACCTAGTTTAATGTGTTAGTTAACGATATTGGTGATAAATTGTACAGAATTATTTAGAATTAAATTTAGATGTATGGCTTTAGAAATTGGACAGTATGTTATTATTATTACTAAATGGGAGATTGGATTAAATAGTTCACTCGTATTGAAATAAAAATATATGATAAAAACTACCTCTTTTTAATTAGTATTCCCCATACCTCACACTGGAACTTTTACCAAGCTAGGAATACGTTAGGTCGCGGGACTTATCTCATTACCGTGACCCCGGAACGTAAAGGGCTATTGAAGGAACACCGTGGATTTTAGTCAGTACAAGTCTGACAGTCCCTCCCGCCCTGCCCGGGGTAGGAGGACTCATTTGATGATTTTACAAAGCTAAAAAAAAAAAAAAAAAGCTAAGAATACGTTAAAGACAGTGTACAATATTATGGACTTATGGTGTACCTACTTGATAAGTATCCGAATATAAGTCAAGGACCCGCGTACTTTGATCATTGAACTCTGCCTGAAAAAATAGTCTATCACAGACATAGATTGAACGTCTATCTAGAAGTTACACTCAAGGCGAAGGATTAGTTACGGAAGTTATAGATGAATGTCTTCAACTTAACTCAGAAATTAATTATTGATTTATAACGCAATTATGAATCAATTATTTAAATTAACCAAATTGCCATGAAATTAATAAGAAACATCGCGCTAACAAGCTATAGAAGATCGCCCGCCGTACCGTAACCGTAGGCGCAGTACGCATACAAATCAATGTTATACTAATGGAAACATGCACTTGTCCTCGCACAACAAAAACTCGCTTGGAGCCTGGGCTCTTCCTCTCGCTTTCAGAAGAACCCGTGGTGGTGGTCGGTGGCCGGCGGCGCAGGCGCAGCCAGTCTGCGTTCGTTCACAGAGGCGCGCGCGCATTCAGCACCATATTGTATTTACATACGTTACCATGACAACCGCGTAAACACGATCTCAAGCTTTGATTGAACTTTAGCGGTAAAGTTTAGTATATAAATTTTAATAACGGACTTAAAGTGTTGTGATATAACTGTATGATTCCATGGTTTGTTTACCTGTAGTTTTTTAACGAAGAAAAGTAAGTATTTTAATGTTATTTTTCTGAAACAAACAACCTACTCTTAGTAAACATAATTGCAGTTTACCTTTCTGTCTATTGACCTGAGTTCTTAATGTACAATTTTGGCGGTACACCACTATTCTTAGACCTATTTATATACGAGATTAAAAATACCTATCTATAGATAATTATGTAGTAAGAGATCTATAACAATAACTATTATTTTATTAGGTAGGTATGTATTTCTGGACAGGAATAGCAGATAATATTTTGAAGAGTAGTTTCGTCCTGTTGCCCTATCTTTTTAAAATAAAGAGAAGACTAAAATGTAACTCTTGCTTAAAAATAATTCCTGGACACGGAACAAGGCAACTTTGTTGTTTTCCCAAGCATTAACATAACATACACTGTAGGTAGGTACTATTTTCTATATCAAAAAGTGTGTAAGAAATTGGTAAGAAATATCTATTGTGACAAGTAGTGATGTGATATCACAAAATCATTCCATTTCTCCATTTCCCGCCTTCAATCTCAGTTTTCCCCAGTATTCGATTTCTGTTTTTTACCTTTTTATTTTAGTCACAGATTTGAATGGAAATAAATATAAAATACCGATAGACATAATTATGTTCAAACATTTGGTAATAGTTACACAGACTATTGAGGAATCAAGTATTGGTTTTAAATCTCCGTATTTTATCTGAGGTGAAGGTCAAAGTTTATTTGTCTTGCACATAATGCATATTACAACGACATTTTAATATTGTTAGGTAATTTTTATATTTTCTCTAGCTTCAAGCAAGTGGACTTATAAAACCTTTGCCATTTTTAATGTTCCTTTATTTCGTAAATATAATCATCGCTTGCCTAATACTTTCCCATCTATGTTGGGGTCGGCTTAAGTTTAGTCGGGTGAACATTAGTATTTTACACGGGGCGACCGCCGTCTGACCTCAACAACCCAATTTACTTCGAGATAGAGTAGAGTTGCGGTCGCTTCTCGAAAACGGAACCAGAAAAGATTAAGACCTTGGCGGTAAATGATGAATTAATAGCTATTCCGCTTAGAAAACGTGCATCCGCCTAATTCCGGCGAATCGATAACACGCAGACTAAAGAACCGATTACCTACATAGGAATTGCAAAATACAGTGTATCGTTAGATATTAATTTTATTTTAATTAGTTTTATCTATGTAAGTAGATACCTACATACATCACCGTACTTCGTACCTACTACATTTCGAAACTTGTCGAAGATGGGTATATTCGATAGATAGGTAGGTACTTACTAGGAACTCTGATAAATTGTACCTATATTCAGTTCTGGCGCTTTGTTTGTCACAAGAAAACCTACCTAATCTAAAGTCTAAAGGGTCCATGTCGGCTCTGCTCTGAGGGCCGAGCACGAATGTTTTGACGTATGGTATCGTTAACATAGGTACCTATGTACGAAGCCCACCTGTAGGTGAGTTTAGCCGTTAGGAGTCCGGCACACCCCTCCGCCCCCCCCCCAGGCGGAGGACAGCTCTATGATGGGTTCTCACCACGTAAAACAAAAAAAAAAAGGTACCTACCTATGTAAATTTTGATTATAAAATACAATTGATCTATCGCATTTTTGTTCAGTTCTAACGTTTACGATACGTCAAAACATTCATGGTTGGCCCGGTTGGCCGACTGAACTGAGCTCGTTATGTTCTATTGGAGTAGTGTTTTGAATAGTTTTCTGTTGGATAATGGTTGGATATGTGTTTTGTCGAAGCAGTATTCTGTCAAAGTCAAATATTTTTATTTCAACTTCGCCTTTGCAGGCACTTTTTTTTTATCTTTATTTTATTTAGGGGTTTTTATCCAATAAGGACCTGATAAGGACATGCCAACCCCATCAGGCACTTTCAAAACGTCGTGATTCTAGGCGTAGGCGCGCACGGTCGTATGTCGAATTTATGTTCTATTGATCACGTGTTTTGTCGAGGCAATGTTTTGTCGGAGTAGTGACTAGTCGGAAAATGCGGGTCCAAATTCAGAATGACGATAAAATGAATGAAGGTAAAAATATAAAATAAACGGTTTACAATAGTTCTATCCGAGTAGGTTTCAAATCTTAAATAGGTTGCAAGATTAGCCGATTGTTACATGATGGTACATTGGTATGTGTTGCACAAATTATTGTCGGCAACATCGCATTACGTAAGACTGGACATTGTGGGCTCTCTGTGCGACCGGCTGCAGATATATCCAAATACCTAGGTACTTAGGTAATGCCCACCGAGGACATTTTTAAACATCCATACATAAATTACCTATAGGCTATAACACTTCATTCTCATGGCGGTTGGTAAAAAATGTAGAAATTACAAAACACCTTTTGTTTCTTCCACCCTCAAGTTACTTAATGCATCTTTTTATATGGTTGTAAGTTCTACGTATGACCTTTTTGCAGAACCTCACCTGCCATAAGGTGTATCTAAGTCATTCAAATGCATTCCTGCTGGCATCAGCACTAAACTTACATTCGCACGTTAAATTTCGTTAATCGTCCCTCATATTCCTCCTCCCAACAATGACATGACGAAACCATCAAATCATAGGTAAGTATCTATCTAGGTATTAGGTACCTAGTTAGATACTATAATTATTCTCTATTTTTGTTCCTACACCTTCTATCAGAGAATCTGCTATTATACTACCTACCATGGCATTTTAAAAACGATAACCATTGAATTATTATGCATTTTCCAGCATGAACAATTTATTAAACTTGGCTTTCATAAACTCTCGATAGACCTATTACCATTGTGTTGATCACATTGAACAATTTTTTTTCTCGTAAATAACCGAGGCAGGATAATTCACAATTGGAGTTAGGAATGTTATGGTAGTGTTAGTAATTTACATAATTATAAATAACTGCTATAATAATAAATTACCACTATAGGTACTATGAGCGATGCGTTTGTTAATTGTACCTACCTAGCTTTCTCTACTTAATTCTATCCAGTGCCAATTCCTTCAGTTTCTAGTAATATTTAGGTACCTATGTAAGTTATAAGCACCTGTAGATACCCATATTCAATCTTTGAAGTTATATTTAGATTTTTTTTAAATTAGCAATTTACATAATCCTTCATCTTCAGCTCCTACATGACGAGTTTAGATCATTATCTAAGTAACATATTAGCATCCCTATATAGTTTGTGGTAACATAATATGTCATCGGAGGCAGTTTTTGTCACATTTTTTATTTTGGAGTAGGTACAGTCAGTATCTTGTCGATCAATTATTCGTCGCTTTGAAATTAAAATATCAAAGAGGTTTATTTATCTCACCCATATCTAATTTATGTTTTAGTCGATGAAGTAATTTTAAGTTACAAAGTGTAATATTTTTTTATAAAAACAATTTTTGTTTTATTTATTCACTTCACAATTCACTTGAAAAAATGTGGGTTAGTAAGGTTTCTTAAATAAAATTAAGAAACCTGAGTACATAATGCTGCTCAGGGACGGATACCGATATTTTAGAAATATCGATATTCGGCTGTAAAATACCGATATTTTACAAATATATCGGTATATTCAAGTATCGGCAAAATATCGATACAAAATATCGCTTTTTAAAGTACCGGTATTAAGGTATAGATATTTATATCGATACTCAATACCGATTTTAATATCGGTATTGATACAAATATAGACACATTAAAGTATCGATATTTATGTACTGAAATTAAATATCGGTACCGATATCGATAAAAAAATACCAGTATATCGGTATTATATCGATATTTTTATATCGGTATAAATAAATATCGGTAATCCGGTCCCTGTGCTGCTACACGGTTGGCGCGGTGGCTAAGCAATTAGCTTTCTACGCTACGTGCCGCGGGTTTGATCCCCGCACGGAGCAATTATTAGATATTTGTATGATCTATAGATGGTTGTTCCGGATCTGGGTGTGTGCACGTGAAATGTATGTTTGTAAACTGTACCTACCCTCGATATAGGAGAAATCCTAGAGAGGTTCTAAAAAAATAAAATACAAGAAAAATAATATAAATAAAATGCTTATCCCTTATGTTTTGGATTAAGACATTCACCTTATTCAAGTTTCTTGGGTTTTAATATATATGGGCGCAACCTGTTTAAGTGCTGTACATTCAGTGCAACTGCACATACAATTTACGTCGTTAGAAACTTACAGGAAGACATACACAATCCACTTTCTCTGTGCAACATCTTCATGCTGCATTTAAGCGTCTTGTTACTTATTATAATATCGAGTTTCCTATAACTTTTTTAAACGACCAACCATTGATCGGTATTCTCAATATAGGTACCTATAATATCTAACTGCAATCATTGTATACTCCGGTACAATACATAAATGTTAGTCCCTATCAGAGGGCAGAATGTGTTTTGTAGTCTACTTAAAAATACTGCTTCTTCTTCTTGTTTTTCAGTGTCCATTTCTTCCAGAGTTCTATTTCTTTCCCGACCAATTATTTGTGGCTGTCTTGTACAGGGCGGTAAAAAAAACTGCCAATATTTAAGCCAGACTGCTAGTATATTATTCACTGATGCAACTGCGCAATGGTTTTTGCTCTAGTCACGCGCGTAATATTGGTACGTATATTATGAGATATTAATTAGTAGTTATGAAATTGCCCCCGTTAAATATCTGGTGCAGAATTAAATATCGTGCCGATGCTTACTGTTTTACTGAGCTGGAGTTAATTACTTTCTATAGCTCAATCACATACCGTGGGAAAAGAATTAAGTTGGTACCCAAATCAGTCTATAGCAGACTACTAGACTACAGGACCCCTTATAGATGGAAGTACTTTATATTTTTGCATGTCTAGTGTTATTTGACAAGGAAATGTTGCAACTGAGTGCTGGAAACTGTTATTATGTTTGTTTATTACATATAGTACCTTTACCTATTTGATGTATCAAAAGTTATATGACGTATAGATAGGTACTTAAATAAACTAGGAATATTTGTTTTCTAACCAGTACTAATTATTAACATGTCCAATATTATAAATCCAACATATAAAATGTTAGATTTTTAACGAAGCGTCGGTCAAAGTTCAATGTTAGTTACATTCGAATCAAACTGTGTGTAAGATGTAACGATGGATGTAACTAGCAAACAGGTCTTGTTAATACAGTCGTGATCTTACGGCTATCCGTACCTAACTATATCCACTATATATGCAATCATCACTATAGATACCCGTCAGGTATTATTTTAATTAATTGCATATGACGTGTGATTATGATTGTAACATCAACCAATGAAAAGTATTTCTAAAAGCGCTAGCTGGTAGGATAGGATATAAACCATTTTAGACAACGACCGCTGAACGTATTATCACGCCCAATAATAAAATTGTAGCCGTCTACAACTACCTACATATAATTCATGGTCATAATACGCTTGGTAAACGGATGGTGATCGCAATATGTATGAATGCTCTTTTGCCCATCTGATTAATACATTGAGTGTGTTAAATGCTCTAAGGATTTAGGCCACAGCAGCCCAACAAAGTTTCCCCTCGCATAAAAATATCCTATAAGATCTATGGATTTTTTTTGTGCGAGGCAAACTTTGTGAGGCGAATGTGGCATAAATGGCCCATATCTGCGTGTTATCTACATAATGTTTTTTTAAATGAGCGTTTTAGTTCACTATGCTGGTTGCATCGTGGGTTCAGTATAAGGACATCAATCTCTCATGCACAAAACCCAGACCCGGAACAACTGACGGTAGGCCATCCTTTTACGACACCCACGATAAAGAGGCAGTGACGGAAATCACTTAGCATTCTTTATCAGTATGTAATTATGTATTGTTGGTACGGTAGATTCAAACCGACGCTAAGTGATAGTAAGGTATTTTCTTGGTAAACATGACTGCGATAATTGCTTAGAATTATAAATTAACATTATAATTGTAATTGAGAACTCAGGCTGTCCACATGTTATTGATTAATAGGTCCAATCATGGTATCTAACCCAATTATGAAACGAAGATCTTTATCTACAGTTTTTATGTATCGAATACAAGTTAATTAATAATTATCGATCGTAATAATTACTATGCAGCTTTTTGTGGGTTGTTATGACAAATATGTAATTAACATAGCAGACCTTAGCTAGGTAATATATTGTCCCGAGTCACAGAATAACATAACTATTAACTAGTAGATACAAGAACGAATCGCACTAGATTGCACTCGAACTTTTATGATTCGTGCTAAACTATGGCGTTCTTGGGCCGATATTATATATGATATATACTTACAGTATATTTTGTATAATGTGTAGTGCTATATAATGCACATAATTGACTGCCCCATAACATCATTTCACTCTTGTCCATCCAAAGGTTGCCTGGAAGAAATCGCCGTGTGCGATAAGGCCGCCCATTGTACAATCTACCTCTGTTCGTGCAAGTTATATGTGTATAATTTTTTTTTACTGTTGTACAATAAAGAATATATAAATAAATAAATATTATTCCTGATATGCATAAATGATTATGTTTACTCAAGCCGTTAAATGGTAATCTAGTCTCTTATACGGACGATACTGTCGTTTTACTTTCAGCGTGAGCTTTTTAAAACTGCCCAATTTGAATTTAATATTACCTCTAAGTGGCTAACCGATAGTGTATTATCCTACAGAGAAGTGCATGACCTTTTCGATCCGGGATTAGAATAGACCTACTGACTTCCACTTAGTAGCTCACACTTGCACGGTTTACGATCCTAACAAGTGTTCCTGTACCTAACAAACTAATCACATGAAATACCTGGGAGTGGTTTTATATGCTCACTTAAACTTTGCAGAATATTTTGCGTCACTAAGTGGAAGGATGCGTTTACTTATCGTCTTCTAACCTCTTTGACACGTCGCTGAATCCAAACAAGTAAAATAAATTTATTATGCATTATGCCAGACCTTGATTTCTTACTGGATAACCTCCTGGTTAGGAGCTCGTACAATTAAATGTATTGAAATTGCCCAACGAGTTTTTTTCAAATTAAGTAAGTTTCGACCAAAGATTAATTAAGATTAAGTACGTTTTTTATTCAACGAAACTTTTTTATTAGAAAATATGTGAAGTATTTAGAGTTAGGCAACTTTTTATCTTGGGTATAATCCTCTAAAATACGGTAACATCCATTTGACCACCATAACAATATAAATCGACGAAAAGGTAGAGTCTACGAGACATCAAAACCATTTCATTGGTCATTTATCCGAAGGATTTATTGTTTTCTTGATCCGTTCATTTTGAAAATAGTATTAATTCCGATTTATAGCCTCACTAAAAAGAGTGTAAAAGGGCAGTTACAGCGTACAAACCCTAGCATATGACGAAACCGAAGAAGTTCTATCGGGGTGGTACGCTCACCATGACATAATTATCTTTAGGCTGGATCGTCGGTGTGAATCAAATTATTATAATTTTATTATTCAAGGCTGTTATTTATTTATTAATAATTACTTCTATTTAAGAAAAATAATTTATAAGTTTGCATAATGTATCTATTTATCGTCATGCACATATCCTTACTCTCACACACGCACACGTACACAATCACTTACACAAAGTGACGTTCAGTATAAACAACATAGCATTGGTTGGTTTGGGCGTTTGTTTTTTGGTGGTTTTTATTGTTTAGATCATTTCAAATTTACCTAGCTTAAATTTTATATTATGACGACAACCCATATCGATATATTGATAAAATAAACCCCAGTTGAACCACCGGCAACAGCTATCGCTTATAAACAAAAATATCCGAATCCACAGTTAAATCGAGTAATACTCATAAAGTTATTATTAGAATAATAACTTTATGGTAATACTAAACCACCAGTAGATTATTTTTCTCAACTACATTCAAGTGGAGTTACATTTTATTTTTCTCTTTGTTACAGAGCTGCAGCTGCTGGCCTAAGAAAATAAGATGGAAATGGAGAAGGACAAAATCGTGTTCAAGGTAAGTTTAATTTTAGCCACGGTTAGCTGCAATTTGTTTAGGAATGTACATTTTTTATGTTTATTTAAGTTTTTTTACTTGTGCCATCGTTGTCGAAACGCGTGAAACCGGTAAACATCCGTGTCGAAGAGATTTTGTCTTACCGTAATTCACATTCAAGCAGTCAACCAGTGAGTCGGATTATTTACTCATTGCTGGGATGAAATAAAATAACTATACTAATGATTTTATCTGCGGTGCTTAGACTTTTTTTCATATGTAGGTAAATATTCAACTTTGTTATATTTGTTACCGTATAGTTTCATCTAGTATAATAAGTTTATGGGTTTCACCTATCAATAGAGAATATTCATTCAATTCTAAAGGGTGTCTTAAAAGGGCTGGATGAACACAAGTGACTATTCCATAATTAAACTGGATATTCGGTAATGTAACTGCAAGATCATTTATTGCACCCCACGAAGACAGTGGGGTATTTCTGCATTTCTTTTCTTTTATTTTGAAACGTTGACTAGGATTTTCTCCTAAATCCTGCGTGCGTTTACAGACACAAATCTCACAATTACCCAGCACCCTTCGATTATGCTTCGCAGGAATGGGGGTTATAGCACTAAAATGGCCAACAGCTTCCATCTGCAGACAGTTTGTGCCGTGTCTGGATGATTGTGTTTATGAAGATTTATGTTTGTAAACACAGCCACGTTATCGATACATGAATAATTTGAAACCCGCAATTATTGTAAAAATAACAATTGGGAGCTGGTAATGACACACTGTACTTCCCGACTAATATGACTAATTGGCGCGAGGTAATGTTCCTTCAGGGTCATATATTGCATTCTACGGGGACGGGGGGATCATGTTCAAATGTGATAATTATATTGTTGGAAATTATGGTAATAATAGCAGCGTTATTATAAACGCTTTGTTTAGTTAAACGGCACTTTAAAAAGCGACATAAACAATAGAGTCGTTTACATGCAAATTAAATTGCGTAAATTATTTCATAGGAGATAATTCAACCGCGTCGGCATGCGTTTTCGTGAGCACCATTTTATCTTGTATCTTGAAGTTTATTGTGTAAATACGTACGTACTCCTAGCTGTGGTCAGCAATCAGGCAATTTTGGCTGTTGCAATAATGTGCCGTCTGTACTCTGTGTGTGACTGATGGTTCACTAAGGCCGATTCTATTAGCGGAGCAATGATGAAAACCTTTCGACAGTCTCTATACCTAATTTGCAAGTTTATTTTGCTAACTTACAGTCAGTTAGAATGTACTGCCAAAAATTACGATCTTTTATTTCTTATGGTGTTTATTTTCGCATGCAATAAACGGCTTGTGTTGAATTCCTCATCCACCGTGGTGTGTTAGGTATTGTAGCATGTCGTGCGCCTGTGGCATTCCACTCATGCCATACCTACTCATTAGTCGTCTATCAAGGCTTCGCGTTCACTATTGTCGTTCCTCGGGTCCTGTACTCGCCTTCATGCGTATTTACCCTAATGCCACTAACCTTCGCCGATTAAAACAGGCCTCCACACGCCAGCTTATCGAAGCACAGCTATCCATTTGTTATGTAATCTGCATTGTTGAGTGCAATCATCATCGGCGTTTAAGCTGCAATCAGAAATACAAGTGTCGTGCCGGTGAGCGGCGAACAAATTAATTTATTTCTCACATTTTTGTTTCATAAACTAGATACGGCAAGATGATTGCTGGGAAAGATATTTGTCCCCATTCGTTTTTGCTTGCGTCGAATCGAACAAGCGTCACCTTAGTGCGGCAGGTTGAAGCACAGTTGCTGTAGTGACGTCTCGATGATCGGCTCGACATGTGGTGGAGAGATCAAAACAGGTTCGATGTCACGGCTGTCGCCGTGGGTCAAGGTGTCCGTAATCAGGCGCCGATCCCGAATACAAGTTTGTAGAAAAGAAGGTCACGTGCTCAATGCACAAAATAGCTGTTTTAACAAAGAATTGTTTAACACCTTCAACATTCTATGTGATATTTCGAATGTATGCTTTAATCATTGACATCTTTAATACTGATAATACTCTACAGTAGTCCGAAGTCTGCAATCTGGATTAACTGTCGACTTTACCGGTATTTTTTCGACAAACCACATTGTCTAACAAGATAATGTAGTTGAGCAATGCATGTAATCATTTAATCACGTATATAAATCAGTCAGCGGGCAAAAAACGAGCGGAATGTTAAAATAAACATAGCGTATGTATGATATGTGATATGATTGACTGGATCGCTTAGTTCCGACAGGGCGTTTTTACTAGGTAGCTGTAACTTTGTAATATAAGGTGTGGTTAGGCAAGCCAGGCGTGATCGTCGGCAGCGCCTCATCCGGCAAGTCTGTGGATTGATCACGAATGTTCTGTAACCGAGACATTTAATAGATATGGTTTTGACGGATTGAAGATGACATGGTAATCGAACCCATCGAGGCTTATATATTTAGGTCTCTCAGTATAGTTACCGAGTGAATATTAGTGAACTACTTATCAGTAGGTAAATTACTATCCTACTGCTGGGCACGCACTTCTTGCAGCGTGGTGGACGGTTAGGCCTTAGTCCACCACGCTGGCTAGCAGGGCTAGCACGGCAAAAAAGGGGAGAGAGAAAAATCTGGGACAAAACCATATTTATTTACCGTTTTCTCCTAGATTTTTCGTTTTGTCTTCCGTCAATGAGACAAAGGGTGGAGAAAACAGGTTTGTGCACCCGCCGTGCCAGCCCTACTGTAGTGCGGGTGTGCACACTACACACCGGATTCCTGTAGATCTTTTCCTTCATCATGCATACATGTAATTCATGTTTATTGGGTTTGTGCTGAAATATTTACAAATACAAACATCTGCACTCTTAAGGTAGGTATCGTAGAATTTTTCAATTAAAGTAAATATCTTTTAGATGGTTGTTCTTAGAGCCCTGTTCTGATAGGTTAAATATCATATCAGGAGAAAAAGTATTCGACAGGTTTTTGGCACGGTTTCAATACGCTCGCATATTAATTACATGTAAGGTGTATTAAGCCTATTGTATTCTAATGTATCTATCCTGTTTGAGCTCGAAGGCTGATCTCGTCACGACTACATCTCGGTGACAAAGCTAATAAACTTGGATCAGCTACTAATATCTACATGTTCGAATTTGATGGATGAATCAGAAGCAAGTATTTGGCAACTCATGATATTATTCAATAAACTGTACTGCTGATAATTTGCTTCCGCAACTGAATTATTCCGTTACTTACCTGAGTAATTAGACGAATTAAAAAGCTGTCGGATCACAAAGACCGATTCTATTAGTATAGCGGAACGATTATGAAAACTCCATAGATACATTTTAATATGATGTAGGTACCTACATAAATAATAATTTGTATGATTTTCTGACTTTTAGCTGTGCTTTTAGCTAGTTAGTATCTATCTATATATCTATATATAGTAGTTAGTAGCTATTGAAAATTGCGAGCTTTTAATTCCCAAAAAATAATTTTATTATGGTATTTTTCTCTATTCTATGTTCTGTGGTATGTATTTTTGCACGCCAAAAAGGACCTTGTTGAAGTCTTCAATCCACGTAATAGCATCAGCTACTAATACATGTTTGAATGTGATGGATGATTCAGAGTCAAGCATTTAGCAACTCATGATATTATTCAATCGTCTATTAGGTGTTAAACTGGTGATAATTGCTTCCGCAACTGAATTAGCTATCACGTTACTTACCTCATTAGATGAATTACAAAACTGTTCATTTATTACGTATTGTAAGTAGTATGTTAAGCTTGTAACTTTGCAAACTTCTTATAATGTGGTTGGCTGGTAAGTGAGTTATGTATACATTAGATTATTTAACGAATGTTTTTCTTCCCGTCTGCTCGAGTGGCAATAGAGACATTCATACTTATCTTAAGTTGATGACTTACATTATGTACACGATACTTTAATTCTTTTACTTTTAAGGTAGGTACCATACTATCGAAATCAGTTACAAATTGGTATCCAAACATTCCTTTTTGTCTTCATTATTCATAGCTATTGTCAACCCTCTGCGGGACATAAGCCCCCATTATTACGCCATTATACCCTGTTTTTAACCGACTTCAAAAAAGGACGAGGTTCTATATTCGATAGGTCTTTCATAATCACTAATTTGACAATAATAGAAAAAAACAGGATTAAATGGAAATTAGTTAGGTATAGAAAATAAGATGCAAAGAAAAAGAAATTGTTGAATATAAAATGATTGTTTATTATTATGAAATTAATATTCTTTCGTTTCCACAGCAAGTACTTGGTTAATAGCCCGTGAAGATTTGATTATGCCCAATGTCTGTCAAATCTATTTACGAATCGGGACAGGTCACGTTTCTGCTATTATGTGTTCAATGTCAGAATATAATAGATCGGTAAATGCGTTTCATATTTAATAACGGATTCCCTGCGAGTCTACAATGGAATCTTTATAGTTGACCCTGACATTTCAGCTTAGTTTAGGTATTTTTTCGGTCCAGCGATTACGAAGTGCCCTTTTTATAAAAATGATTGATGTAAAGTTCGTAGAAAATCGAACGCATACCTAAATGTACCCCTCAAAAAGTTTGTTACAAATAAATTAAAGGTCTCACACAATTATTTCATTGGCTCTACAATATTTAAATTATATTGGGTACTTGGAAAACTATGGGAATTTACCTAAATGTAATATTATTTAATTTCTTGTTATCGCATCGCAACTACGTTTCCTTGGCACAAAGTCCGTAAATTCAAATAAATACTTATAGATAACTTTCATTGATAACATTTCTGCCATATTGTAGAATAATTATTAGAGATAAGAGTATCGAGATCGGTATTTTCCGTTCCTTTGTTGCAAATTCTTGCGAACTACGGACGTGCCTAACCTATTATTATTATTAGCAAGTGAAATAGATAGTGCATTCACTGACACGGACGGTCGGTTTCCTCCTTCTATCATGATCACTGATATAATTGTTGCTGTATTAACCTTCTTACATTATACATAAAACACGCCTTTATTGTCTTAATTCGCCTTTTGAATCAGGAACCATTCTAGCCAATATGTTGGTCCATAAATGGATTGGTATTTACAAATCAGAGCCTTTTATCTTTGTTTGTTTGATTTTTTATTACCAAATGTTGATGTAGATCGCAAAAAATTTTGTTTGATACTTACGTGAGTTTTAAAATATTCTTATGTAGTGATTTTATTGCACTTTTCGTCAAAACCAAATATACCTAGTGTATTAGAAACCTGTAAACCGCTCTATTTTTGTTAAACGAAGTAGTTAGTTTAATACATACCTATAACTCAATTATATATTAATACAGGGGGACTAAAACAAACACAGTTGTTATTATTTTATTTGTGTTTTCATAAACCGAATAGAATATACTCAAATACAATACAATAATATTATTGTAAGTGATCTATTGAAACTTTGGAACGTGAACTTACATGTTTTCATGTTCCAATAATAATTATAGTCTATCTAGAGTGATAAAAATCACGTGATATAAATTTATTAATGGAAAGTCTGGGCTTCATATCTTTCTACGCTCTGTCAGCCCCCCGTTCACCGGCCGTCTTGATAACATGTCCGGTATCAGAACGGCCTACTTGCCGGAGACGGTTTTATCTCATCTGTTTATACCGATTTGTAGACTGTGTCGCGATATCAACAGTTTTTAAAAACATGAGGTTATAAACCGATTTAAATAAATTCTTTTAATTAACCTAAATGTCTATCACCGCTGATTTTGGATTTATAGTGGAACGAGATAATCTACTATATGTAATTATATTATTTTGTTTTATTGTAATTTAAATCCATGTATATTTATATCGTTGATTGATATTATGTACGTATTCATGTTCTGTTTCCAGAGTTTATTTAAATCTAGTACAAAATTCTTTAGTTAAAAAAGAATTAGAAATAAAAAACTTTCACATTACAAGAGATAGAATCTTGTTAGTTTTATTTATGAGAGCTATAAAATTACGCCTCGCAGTCACATTAACGGATAAAATATTACTTCTGGTTGCATTGTTACATTTTTCTTAAACAAAAATTAAGATGGATTTTTTTTTGCGCCTACAAATGAGTTGCATGTTATTAAAATATTAGCTCCTTTCTAGTAGTGTGTATATTAAAACTTGTAGATAAAAAAATAATTAAGTAGTATATTTTGTATATTGATTAAAATTGAAATCATTGAGAACTTTTTTGTTGTGATTTCGTCATGTCAGTTAGATTAGAGACAGTGCCACCTGGCCCAAGTGGCCCCGTCTCACTACGATTTATTGTGGAACACTCAGGGACAACGTTGTACGGGACAACATTGTGAAATGTTCCTGTTTCTTAACTGCCCATTAGTTCTGTACATATCGTTTAAATTAACCAGTCGACAACGTATTTAACCCAATAACATTTGATTTAATGTCCGTCCTTCATGTATGTAGTAGGAAGTTATGTCTAAATTTTCGAAGGGCTTTTTCAGACTTTCGAATAAGTACATTATGTACTCAGTTGGTACCCAGGTATAAAGTGTGTGGAAACTATTTTAAACATATCTATATATTAAGACGTGAAGAGAAAACTTAGTAGGTATAGGTACCCTTTTTTAAGCATATTGCGCGCACGGAATGTGAGATTTGGCACATAATAGAATAGAATAGAAATATTCTTTATTGTACACCTGATAACAAAGGAGCAATTAACATAATAATAATTACATTTAACATTTTAAGATTGTACAATCAAGAAATCGCCGATTACGATAAGACTGCCCGTCTTATCGCAATCGGCGATTTCTTACCGACAACCTTTGGATGGACAGTACAGCACAGTTAAAGTTTATATGGAGAAGAAGTACAGAAAACTAATATGTGGTCCAATTTCGAAAACTAGGCGACCACTAGTACTTATAATTATCCGGCGGTCATGCCACGACGCAGAGTCAGATTGAAATGTGTTTTTAATAAATATAATTTTGGACATATGCCATTCCAAGGTGATTCCATTTTTTGGTGAAGATCTGAGGAAGTCCTTCGGAGATAGACAATGAAACTCTTCAATGGATAACAGTAAATCACTCGCGATTGTTGTAATCGCATATTTATAAATTGTTTATGCCACACAAAATAAGAAAAATAAATAATAAACTTTAAAAAAAAGTAAAAACCGACTTCAAGGAACTAAAACGTATTACTTATGTTTCATAAAAAACTAAACAGCTTCTGAAGTCAGGCCTTTTATTTCTTCAATGCGCTTTAGCTTGGCAGTGGCACCGACTACAGAAGCTGTTAAGTTTTGTATGAAAATTATTTTATACATTTAAGTTTTTTTAAGTCGGTTTTTGCTTTTTTTGTGTCCCTGTTTCTTACATCGCATGATTCAGTTTTGAATTACCTAACTGTTCAAAGGCGACTGACATCTGATAAGCAACAGAACTCGTCTGTGTTCGTAGAACTTTCTTCAAGATCTTACCACATGTGCTTGACTGACAAGTCTAGTCGCTGTCCGGTCACTTTTCCTGCACCGCAACATGTAGGAATTTGATAAGGTCTCAATTACATCTGTCGTCGACTACCACTAATCATATCTATCAATTTCACGCTGCCTCGCTACTTCTAATAATTTGGTGAATACCCGTTCCTTTGCGGATGTTGATGGCATTTTAAAATAAACTTACATATTTTTGTAATAATTCTAGTACCTAATTCATATGTAAACATTACATAATAATAAAACAATAACGGCAGGGATATGCCAATCACTAATTAGCTTATAAACTTTGGGGAAACTGATATTATGTTGTGGTTCTGGGCCAATAAATTTAATGAAGTGAGAACCATCGGTTAGTATAATAAGGCTTTTGGTACCTTTTATTGAACCTTAGATATTATTATTATTGCTAATTAAAGATGAAAGGTTGTCCGCAAGCGATAATGGAAAAATTAACATAGTGGACTGTTTTACGAACTTTGTCCACTAAAAGCCAATTCATAATGATGCCGTCTATCATACATAATTATTGTTTGTTTCACGTAACGGGTTGTTAAAAAGTCTAAAAGAATAAATAAAAAAATACGACAAGGTCTCTCTCTAGAAGAGAGCAGCTACTTAAAACATATTCAATATAGGTACATTTTTGTTCATCAGTCTTTTATAAAATTAATGCTTAATTATTTTTAGTATACCTAATCTACAACTTTAAACCTGGACAAGTCAAGTTTCATCGCTATGTTTTCATAATGTATGTACCAGCTACGAGGGCTTCTAGTTTTGTTTTGTAGCGTTGTTTTTTTTGTTATGTTTTGGAAGTATTCTTCTTTGAGCACCAAATTTTAAAGAGAGATACTTCGTGTTTGGTTGTTCATCAATTTTGACAGATTTTGCCGATTTAATACTTGCTTTTGCACATTACATTTTTATTAAAATGCTTATCTATTTTAATTACGCGCCTTATTACGAACCGTTAATGATACTTGGTACAAATGAGTGGATCATGCGGTTCAGTGCGCCGACTATTTAGCAATAAATACGATGTGATATAAATATGTGTTGAAGACGGAAAGTTGGTAAAATTCTTGTGATTCTTTACAATATTTTGAATTTGAATCAGTCTTTTTCTCACTGGCTTTGGAGTTCGTTGTACAGGACTTTGGTTGGTTTCTTCTGTCCTCAAGTCCGCAGTATTCTTTGTTGTTTGTTTTGTGTTTGATGTCAGTTTTTTTTTAGTTAGTACTTTCTGTGCATGTTTAACCCCTTGGCAGCTGCAACGTTTCCTATGAAATTTTATTACCTATTACATAATACATTTATGTACGTACATACAGTGCTCAGTCTAGCTAGAGAGTAGTTCCTCTAATAATCTGTATTTTATCAGCTCATAACTTGGAAACGGATAAAGCGTGTTATACTTTTTATATGTGACGGTCTAAGTGTGTTTTATCGTATTAACGAGATATAAGTCAAGACCCGGCCTCCTCAACAGGGTTATCAGGTGCCCCCGACACTGGCCAATCGGTGGTCGCGACAGCCGTCCTACATAATAATGTACCTTATTATAATACAAGATAATGATGGAATATACCTACAGTTATTTTAAGAATAAATAAATTGTCTCTTATTATGAAGTATTTCGGTCAGGAGTTCGTGTTTACGTCTAGAAAGTTCGGATAGAAAAATGTTTATAGTTTTTTCAGACCCCAGAGCCGTGACAATTGTAATGTTTTTTTGTTTTAAAGTTTTTGTTATGCTATCGCACGTTGGCAGTGTTTTTGCTAGTAGATATTTGTTGAACTAATAACACCTATGCCCCAATGTATTGACATGGAGAAATTCAAGTAATCTCAGATTTCATGGTAACATTTTCCCATGACCAACACGAAATTCTTTCAACCTTTACCTCAGACTCGCGTGAGTGTTGTCACGTGGACCTGTAGCACTTACATAGCTTACCTACTATATGTAGTCATGTACCTGTTATGGATAATTCGAATCGTACCATAATAGATAATGGTGCTGACGATTATGTAACATCTTGAAGCAACATCTAGCGCTTCGTGAGACGACACACTTAATTGTTTTTTGTTTGTGATTGCGTCGGAAAGCTCTTCGTGTTATAATTGATAATTGGGGTTTATAAATCAAGAGTTAGCTGCTCTTCACGTTGAGACAGATCAAGCCCGACGCAGCTTTGTAAAACCATAATCTCCAGTGATTAGGCAATCAGAACGAGGCATCACTCACAAAATTTACATGTCAACAACAACAAGTCCAAAATATTGTCTGTTGCAAGATACCACAATCTACAAACTAAGAATTTTGTTCTCGAAGAATTTGCACACGATTATAATAAACAAGCTTGTTATGTAGCGATAGTAAGTAGGTACTGGAAAATGTTAATTTATGAGTATTTTTTATAACAAGGGGTCAGATAATATGATGATCGAAATTGTTGTTGTTGTGAAGAGATAAGGGAGAAAGATATCGAGGCCAGCTGATCATGTTATGGAATGAGAACTGAGTGATTTTATGATTAACTAGATGTGCCTGCGACTGCCTCTGCGTGGACTTAGAATGCTGATATTTTTGAAAAAAGAAAAACAAAGTGGCCTATGGATTTTTTATTTTCTTGTCTTTCATTAAGGTCGATTCAGCCGTTTAGTTGTGAAAAAGTAACAAACAGACAGAGAGACAGAGTTACTTTCGCATTTATAATAGGTATTAGGAAGGAAAAGGATTAAAAGAATAAGTAGGTAGTACAAAAAACCATGAAAAGTGTTTACATGCATAATTTAACATAGCAGAAGGGTTAAGCAGAGTTGTACTATTGTACACCCATACTACGCCGATGAAAAAAATGAAATTAAAAGTATATAATTAACAATTTTGAAACTGGCTTGCTATAAGGTGTCAACTGCAACACATTATCCAATTACTCTTGTATTGCCGCGAATGAGCACCGAATTTCACTGCGCAACTTGAGAGAGGCCTAAGTATGTCCAGCAGTGGGCTGCGATAGGCCGAGTTGATTGATTGATGGAAATGATTTGGGAGGCAAAAAGCGTAATTGATGAGCACAGGCGCCCCACGTAACGTGCGCTTGCCAAACGACTTGCACAACGATAGCCAGTACGATAACATGCTATGACACCTGAACCCACTGGCGGAATGTCAGTTACACCAGTCAATGAAACTAGGTACCTACTTTTTTCCAATGTCCCAGACATTCATAATATACTTTTACCTACTTATTTTACATTTATTATGATGTAACGTGATGATATTACCTAAATGATCTTTGCTTTGTTTGTTTTTTCATCAAATTTTGTAAATGCAGGTAGGTAAAAGTATAATTTTAAAAGAGTGTCCATGGAGTTTTTTCCCCGGTATCTTTTCCATAGAACCAACCTTTGAGGCCCACAACCCACTTGGAACGTTGAAAAACTCAATACCTAGTATTTTGGCTAACCTGGGAATCAAACCCTCAGCAGCCGCTTTTCCGACCACTAGATTGAGTAAGCAGTTATCATGACATAGAATTTATAATTATTATCATTTCCAGACTAAGAAGCCATCAACAGTAGGTACCTACTTAGTACAAAAGACCTACTTTTGATATCTTTCACTATCGCGGTGCGTGCACACATTATTTACTATGCGAAAACAATATATTTGTTCATTGTAATCTTCAGACGGTCAACAATTTAATACCGATTATTATCGAACATTGCCCACATTCTGCGGGTTTTTTATTCTAAATGTTTCTGTACTAGGTATCCAGCTACGAAAAGATCTACCCATCTTATATTAAGCAATTCTACGTTGACGGACGAACCATCTGGCACGGTTAGCGCATAATCACGGGTTCGTTTCTCTCACAAATATAGATATGTATTTGCATGGCCTTTACATAGCTGTTTCGGGTCTCGGTGTGCATATGAGATTTATGTTTGTACTGTACCCACGATACCGGAGAAATCATAATGTATAATCATATTATAAAAAATTGTATCTACCAATATTAGCAGCTATAATAGTACGTACATATCGTACTGTTATCATTTAACATGATACCGGAGAGCCCTAGTTTCTGCAGAGGATGATTTGATTATGCACTGAAATGAACGGTAAATCAGAAGGAGAATGGTGACTCAGTTTTGACATAAATTGGCTTACGCGCCTGAACGAACGTTTACACGTATAGTCTGGAAAGATAATCATATAATTATGTGCGTCAGTACTGAGTGACCACATTATTATAAATACTACTTATTTTACACCAAAAGAAACCTTCAGAACTCGGATATGATTAAGTGATTGCTAATAATCAATATTTCTATCTAAACTTATACTGTAAGGCAAGAATTATCTGGAATATTTATGTATATATATTTAACCGTTATCATTGGTTACTATGCGGTAATCAAGTCATGTTTTTGTTTAAATTTATATTCTTTAAAATTTATTCTTTAAAAGTCACGGGTTCGTATTGTTTTTACAAAAAAGGTTTTGTTATTATTTTTTATTGAGGTTCAAAATGAGTAAGAAATAAAAAGTGATGATGATGTGCAATGTGTACAAAAGAGACATTTTCATAATGTATGATGCCCCGGCCAAGGCCTTGTACATGTACAGTGCAAAGGTCCACGCGGGCGAAGCTGCGGGGGAACACTAGGAAACTAATAAACCTGTTAAATGTTAGTCTGTTTGCTCACGAAAATTACAAAATTAAATGAGTTTGTTTGCACATCACAATATCACATCTAGGCTCCAAACTACTGAATCATTTTGATGAAACATTTACAGCTTAAAAGCCTATCAGATTGTGGATTTAATTAAAAGTATACATTTTACACTGAATCATTTTATTTAGGCATACCAGCCTATCAACCTTTAATTAGGGCAGTGGGCATGCTCACTGTGCAGTAGTGGATCTGCGTCTGGCTACGCGTAGAGTAGGTATAGTGAACTAGACTAAACGCATCTGTCACATTCTTTTTCTATTAAAACAGAACGAGACAAACGCCCTTAGTTTAATTTTGTACTATCAAAGTGCGCCACAGAATCGACAGCAGTATCTACGTAAGCCCCCATGATGACAAAATATCTAGTATGATTGGTTGTCGGCCTTCAAATACCAGTCTTATCAAATTTTAGCAGGATTTAACTAATATCTGTTTCCATTTTTCGAAATAGCTTCAATTATTGTGTTCTTAGAGTTTATGTTCGTATGATAATTCTTCAGTATTTATGGCATTCTTGTGGCGTGTTGTAAGATGGCGAGATCCGTCGTCTGGGCGGGGCAGGCACAGTCTCACTGAACTTTACCTGACCTCTCGGTACTAGTTAGATCTTCGGCTAGATCTTAAAACACTCAATTAGCTTATTTTCTGCACGCGATATATAATTATGGAGTGCGAGAGCAGTTAGAATATACCAGTTGTAATTGGAACACTCATGGCAAATAGTGATATTATATCACGGTCTATTTTATTGCCTCGTCGATTTTATTAAATATGCAATATATTTGTTTACTAGCTTCGCCCTCGTGGATCGTTTCCGGGATAAAAACATATCCTTCCCCAGGTTGTATTTAAGTTCTATGCCAAATTGAAATCGGTTTAGTAGTTCAGGCGTCAAGAAGGAAGAAACAGCAAATAAACAGACAGACTTTCGTATTTATAACATAAATATGGATGGATTAAAATAGTTCATGGCTTTATACCTATAAATGGAAGAGAAAATAAAATATCATTTAAATATTATTCGGAGATGAGTTTGTGTTAGTGTTGACAAGGTCTCACAACCTTGGCATGTAACGCATCTACATCTAAGTCGAGACCTTCAGGATGGTGCGTCTTTTGATACAATTTCTGATTTGCATATACTGAATTTTACGACAGCTTACATGCATAATATCGTAAGTCTGTTTTTATAGTTATTAATGAGGTCGTATTTCGCCACGAGCGTGACCCGGCCCGACGCAGCACCCTTTGTAACCGTCAGTGAGCCGCGATTCGCCACGGGGATTAAACACCGGAGTCATATGTCACGAGGCCCGCCACCGTTTGCGAAACTTCCAAAATGCTAGGCAAAACGTTTTAATTGTCGCCACTAACTACTGTGTACAATTTGTACATGATTGTCTTTTGTAACGCAAAGGTCACTAATAACGTTGGTCATCACTCTTCCGGTAGCATCAATTATCGGGAAACAATCTAGCTTACGAAATAGTTTCACAATTGAAAAACATCATAAACATACATACTTATTGCATGCAAGAAAAGACTAAGTACTATTACTCTACCAAAAGAATTATAACAATGTTTAGGCTCATTTGTACTTATTTCAGTAATAAATAGTAATTTAGCCATAGTATCTGTTCCCGTACCACGCACTCACATGAACTCACATCAGGAAGAAATACCGAACATATCAATTATGTTTACATAAATATCGTCCAGAGTAATGATTGCGATTATTCAATGGTTGAAAGCTGTTGAACAAGTTATGAAGCTATAAGTCCAACCCACATAAATCACATCAGAGCACTCGGTGAACACATAACTATAACGTACGATAATCGTATGAAATGGATCCTTGAAGATACCATCTTAAATAATCATAATGTCAGATGATAAATGATAAGCGGTGGGGTACAAACCAGTATCGACGCTGTATGCGACTGCAATTTTTTAACATTTAAATTATCCGCAGACCTCAAGTCAGACTAAATTGCGTAAACTAAAAATCTATGTATAGATATTATTCGTGAGAACTTGATCAATTTACTTGATAGATAATTATCAAAGATAAATTAGAATTCTTACGTGAATTATGTGCAGTTCCTGATTATGCAACATAAATCGAAATAGAAGTAATTGACGATGAAACAATTAGAAAGTCGGAATGTCTAATTGAAGCAAAACGATTCTCAGAAATTGCAACTTATCATAAGCGATTGATAAGTCAAGTGACCCGCCATGATTATCGACTGACATCACTAACTTAGATAGTAAATAAAGACGCCCGTCATTTATTAAAGGTTCATTGTTAAGGCTATCGGGAAACATATTGACCTTTAGAATTTTCCACGGATTTGCACTCGTTGGTATAGTTGTGTTGTTACACTTGTTACTACGTCCTGTTGCAATAGAAGCTACTGTCAAATTACTGACGTCAATTGAAAGATTAATTCTGTTACGTACGTAATGATGATCCGATTTTCCTTATCTTATGAGCTTCAGTCATATCTGCGGTTGGATTAGAAGCCGACCCCAATATTATTGAGAAATAGCAAGTATAATGGGTAGTATAAAATCTATATATAGATACTTGTTTGTGCTATAGTTATATAAGTAAAAGTAATGTATTAAGGAAAGCCCCATGACAAGAATGGCGTCCAATTCTAAACATAATAACTTCCTACACATAAGTACTAGTGAACATAATGAAACAGAAGCAATCTCATTCAGTTACTAGTAGGCTGACATTATGGTACATAATTATTAGTAAAACGAGGGCACCTTTATTTGACTTATTACGTAATAAGATCCATCCACTGTTTGAACATGAATTACTTTAAGTATCTGGAAGCAAGTACAGGTCGAGGAATTAATCGTCGCCCATCTGTCTCAACGAATATGGGAGATACAGATCAACATGATAGATTATAGGCACAGTTTTACACCAGCACTGTACACAATTTATTTCGAAACATAGTTTCTATTGCACAAATATATTGTGATTTCGTACTAGTGAATACCATAATATTATGTTCGATTGCAGCACATATATATGTAGTTATCTATTGCTTTTTGATTTGAATTTCCATAAGATTCGCGGACTCGGGTAGTTTAATTTGGCCAGAAGATCTGTGCCTCCGTAGCATAAAATTGGTTACTCAATGACCTATTAGGACATTTGTGTTTCTAGCTGAAGTATGACCTGCGCCTACTTTCAGCAGGTGCAATAATCAGAAACCAGAACGCCTTTACGTTAGAATATTACTCAAGTATGCAATTAATGATTCCGTCCGTCGGCGGGAGCGTCTCCAATCGATTGTCTCCGGCTGGTTTTGTTCAAGGCACTTCGATTGTTAAGCTCCATTACCATGCCAGCAATTACGCGCTAATGTCATGCTACGATTTGAACATCAATTCTGTACAAACACCCAGAAGGGCTTCAATTGAAACTTCATCAAATAAATAATTTATGTGTTCTAAGCTAAACAAACAGATATTATCCTCTTTATTTAGAAACAATTACAGAATGTAAGGATAAATCAAACGGTCTCGCCCTCGTGTGCATGAATGCCATGACATTTTGATTTTGTGTTCATACCAGAACGGGGCCCAACCCAACCTGCGCTTGCGCGAGATTATTACCTACCTTCTAACTTCATCCATAGATCGTTGCAGGGAAATGTATGAAAATAATAAATATGTGATGTAGATGCGACTCATTGTATTCCGATTTTGATTGACGTACAATATGTAAGGACCTTGCATATTTGAATTTAAGACAAGTTTTGTTATACATTTTGTTAGAATTAAGGACGAATCATTACCGATTATAAGTCATCATCATCATTGGCAGCGTTTTTTTATCGATTGCTGAGTGTAGGCCTCCTCCTTTTAATGTCATGCTTCCCTGATCTGTGTCAATCGCATTCAGATCTTTCCGGCGATTCTTTGCAGGTCATCTATCCACCAGACTGCTGGTCTCCGAACAAATCTTGTACCGTCTTCATACATCATAGCACGGTAAAATGTAGGTAGGTACTATTTTATGAAATGTCAGAAATGTACTAGCAATCTAAGTATGGATGTCTATTGAATTAGAAGAGCTAATAAATCTTTAAGATAAGGCATTGTTTGTACAGTGGACATCACGTGATCACGTCACTAAATATTGAATAAAATACTAAACCTAATCAAAACAGTGAACACGTTGCTACAATGTGATATCTAAGTGACGTTTGTTTATATTATAACTTAAAGGGGGGGTTACTGATGGAAAGCTACGAAGATAACTGATAATTCGGCTTATCAATATAGATATTATATTTCATTGGTAGAGCACGCGGCTGTCTCGTGTGTTTACTTTGGTGCGTTGCTATACATGCGCGTTAGTCTTTATTGAATTTATAAATTATCAGTGTTATGCTCGATTTGTTCATTAAAGCTTATCCAATAGTCTAATACGTTTACGTACTAGTTTGTACATTTTTTCTACAACAGACGTAGTCAGTGACTAGGTTGTATTGGAAAATGAAATGTAGCCTTTATTGTATAATTTTGCTCATTAAATTGATTGTATTAAAAAAATGCAAATTAATAGATATTATTTTATTGATTTTGCTGTGACTGTAACTATTTTTAGAGTTTGACTAATTCTTACTTATTTATTACACACGAGATATTCAAATAAATATTATTGATAGGTTATTTTTTTTTATTATCGTAGGGTTTGCATGTTCAGAATTTACGAACGACGAGAAATTTCTAAATTAATTTCATGACATTTGATTATAAGCAAATATTGCGTTATCCATAGCCATCAAGAATAAAGGCTTTTGGAAGAAAAATGTGTGCAATAGGTACATATCTGGGATCCACGTACCATCTATCTATGTACTAGCATTTTATAATACACAATGCCATCCAATAAAAATTTGCTATACGACCTAAATTTTGACTCCGTGTTGAAACCATCTTGCAATGTTCATCAGAGTTTCAGCTTTACCAACTTGGCTTTTGTTGCAAAAATCACTTGAGAACAATAAACTTAATTCATTTAGACACACCGTTGCATTCAGCTATAGGTACCGTAAAAATATGTGTATTGACCCCACGTACCTAAGTGTCACGAGCGTGCATAAGGCGTTGTTGTAACATATGAGGATGCTGTGGCATGCATTACCGCGATAGGGATCATTTGAATCATTATTATGTAAGTTATGACAGCATTAGCGAGTCCGTGTGTCGTTAGCCGGTACCACAGACCCACAGATCACATAATATTATTCTAATAGAGGTACTATTGAATTTTATTTGCTGCATACCTTATTATTAACATAGTTTATGGTGGTGATAAACAATGTTTATGGCACTAATGCCGTCATCAAGTGCTGATTTCACGGAAGATGTATGAATTGTATGAGAGTTATGTTTTGTGTTATGCAATGTTATTGCATATTTGCATAAATCTTTTTGACGAATGTACATACATTGTAAACTTTAATGCGATTGTTAGCAAAATGCTTTATATACTTGACTATCCTATCCTACGAATATTCAAATATACAAGGCATATAACTAAATAGTTGCCCCATGTTGCCAAATGCAAGTTGGTGTAACCATCAATATTCTACAGTAAAATATTACAGGATAAGTTGTAGAGGTAGGAACGCAAATTCCTTCTTGTAAAATACTGAAATTCTTTAGAATTGGTTGATTCTATTACTTAGACTAAATTCATATGCGACTGCCAACTCTACATTACTTGGAATGACGAAGATAAGACAAAAGAAACAAGCTTTGTATCTAGTCAAACGTAAGCGCCGCCAAACCATAGCTTCCATATCTCTTTAGCAAATCCGGTCATTGTGCTAATGATCATTACTTTTTGGCATGTCGGAGTGCCTAAAACAACGCATTACGCCGCCAGCGGTTGCCCGTGACCGCGGCTCTTGCATCACAAGGCGCTGGTTACCGACTACCAGTAAGTAAAGGTCCTGAAGTTCCCACGATACCTCCAAATTTAGTCTTCATCATTAAGCATTACATTGAAGCCCCCGAGATGCGACTACCTCTATCTTTAATCTTGAGAACTATTATTACTCCAGTTTTGTTACCATGCATTTCATCAGCGATCTGGGGGTCAATTTTCATTATTAATTCAGTGTCTTAATACAAAATATATTATAAACTAATTTTACGCCTACATAGAATAACTTTGTGAGAACAAAGTCGCAGTTGGTCGAATTATATTTTTTTGTTTCCGAAGCGAACAGCCTAATTGCGAAGGCTTCGTATCGAATGAACTTTGCGATTTCGGACGTAACCTTGTCATTACGATGCTAAATAACTATGCAGAATAATATAAGGAAGTAACTTTAAAGTCGTTTTGAAGACGGAGCTTTGTTAATATGACTATGGTTATAAGCGATTTATTACTTTCAATGTCAAATTATTGTGTTTAATAAACAACAAAAGATCTTTCGAGAGGTTTTAAATCAATTGTTATTTGCTTTACGAAGTTTAAATCTGTGTTTGGATTCAGAGGTGCAGAGGTTGGGAGGCTGATTAATGTCTTCCATTTACAAGTCTCTAATAATTAAGCAGGCAATCAATTTACTTTGTGCATGGGCCTACATGTAGAGGTATGTCAAGGTAATTATATTATTTAATAAACATTATCTAAGAGCTCATGTCGAGGTGCATGTTAAGGACGACCACGTCACATCGCGGAGATGCGACCTGCTTTATTAGCTGCGTACGCGCAGTGTGTGAAACTTTAGTTAGTAATTGAAGCGTGAACGTGTTTAATGATCTTGTCAAGGTACTCAATTACTCGGTTAATCGCGGATTATTTTCGCGTTAAACTCGTAACGTCATAATATTCTATATAGAGTTGTTCTTGTTTAATTTTGGTTCAGCACGTTGACCTGATTTCGAATTAAAGTTGTCGCAGTAGTGCATTTAAACTATGTTATGCAAATGTGGTTATGCATAATTGGTATGCCTTAGTTTTTGGTAAACATATTTAAGTGTGCCTAGTAATACTCGTACTTCAATAGTTAATACTTCTATGCAGACAAGACAAATTATATTTTCTTCATCATCATAAGAGTTTGATTCTTGTCGATGTAGAATTATCCATTCATCTCTTTTCCGCTAGTGCTGTCATTTCGTTGTAGTACAGGATCTATAATATGAAAGTCTACACCTATGAATAGTACGTATTTGTAGATAAGGGTTTTCACCATATCGACGTAATCTGTTATCACTTCGTCTAGGTCTGTTGACGTAGTAATGCAGTTGACGAATGATTAGGTGGAATGCTGTTATCTGTTAATGAGCTGAGGGTCCAGGACCGATGACATAGATAATGCTTTATCACAAGACGTTATGGCGGCTGACACAAAGACGGACCCTGAGAATGTTGAACTTCGAAATCTAGGTTATTTTGCCGAATTATTTCTGTAATTCAGTCTGAGAATATGTTATTTTCAGGCTCAGAAACCAATTACCTATGAAATCACCATGTTAGTTCGACTGAACCTACCTAGACTTCTTCGAATTAAGGCGATCGATTCGTTTGGCGCGATCGATTCTTTCGGCACGGACAACTGGGCGTATACCTTTAAGCTTCGCTTTCTAGACTAATGCATGTTACACGCAATACCTGCAACACATAATATCAATAATTTTGTTCAATGATTCCACAATCAATACTTTTTATAAAATTAATTTTGAACGTCGCTACATGTATAATATTCGTGCTCGTGACTGTACGTATACAACATTCTATCAGCTTCTAGAATTGCATGTCCGGCTTGACAGATAACCCCCAAAGAATTTGACAACGCGCCCATACCTGCTGAACTGCTGATAACATAGATTTGATTCGGATTTAGATTAAATTTATAATTAGGTACCTACTACCTACGTTGATAATATTATGAATATTAGTAGTAGATTTTGAACCTTTTTGCGTTATTTTACCTACTTACAGTATTTATGTATTTAGTTTCCGTTTCAAAGTCCAATTTACATGCCCACAATCATACATACATACACATAACTAGGGTTGCCAACCGTACTTTAAAATAAAGTATTGTGCTTTATTCATGTAAGTGTACTTTATAATCGATTACACTAATAATATACGCTAAAACAAGTACTCTATTTACAATAACTGGCATTTATTCTATTAACATTAACTCTGACTTATTATGTATCGCAAACAGTACAAAAAATTCTGTTTTTTTATACTTAAATAAAATACTCCTTTTTATAAGTCTGTAGGTACTCTTTATTTGCCGTCTCTGAAATAAAAAAGTTGGCAGTCGTACCTAACCTATAACATTAATCTTTTCCGGCGATCCCGCTCGTTGCAATTTATTGCGCAAAAGAATAATAGTTATAACGAGGTTCTTTTTCTCGTTTCTATTGATGTCAGTACATGATAACTTTATATTATATTTGCATAAAACAAAGGGTGACATTTGTACCGCAAGCAACAGGTATTGTCTACAAGTATACTGGAGCACAATACGTGTTAAAACATTTGCCATTTGAATATCTATTAAACATGATATGTAAGAACATGTCGATGTCGACAGGGTGTTGTTGAAAAATAGTCTAGAGACTACATCTATTGTGCGCAGTCGCCACTTGGCGTACGTCAGTAACGCCCCGCCTCTGTATCACTGGCCTATTTCAAATACCAACACAGGAGCCTTGACGTGTCCATCATCCTAAGATGAATGATGTTATTGTCACTTACCTAACATGTATACAGTACCTACCTATGTATGTAGGTATGTACATTGTACACGCATTCTTAACACTACATATGATTCATGTTTGTAGATTCGTTTCGATAAATATGCCAAATGCGCATGCAACGGTTATAAACCGCAAAATGAAGTTGTTTTAGGTCATTCTTAGTTAAAGCATATTTAAATGCATGTGAGAATATATTTTAATATGGTGTTAAGTACCTTTGCATTTGTAGAATGGGAACAAAGTATCTCAGTTTATTCTAGAATAAAGTTATCGCGATGTACAAAAATAGCTATTACGAGTAGAACGAGTTCAAAGATTGCTGGACGTACACAACCGAGTGATCGGTGGATGTTTATGAGAGGTATTTCATTTCTACTTGATGATGTAGCGATAAAGCCGTATAAAATGATACTTTGATGATAATATCGGTGTAACGTATCGTTACGGTGGAAGCGGATGCATGACAGTGTGACGAACGAGGATTTTATGGATAAAGATTTGATGAAAAAGCGTGCAGTTACACCGTAAAAGCGAAAACACATGTTATGTAAGCACTTTGATGTAGACAAAGGTGATGTTATATTTCGTCACTGTACTTGGAGACGTGGATCTAAAGCCGTTGCTAAGTTAGATACACCACACACTAACGTAGCCCATCTGAAGTTATATTGAAGGAATCAATTTAGAACGGTATAAGTGTTTAAATTCAGTTACCCAATGTGATGGGTGGGTGGGTGCACGGAAAGAGTTCCTCTGAGTGATAACACTCAGAGAAAGGTCGGAGGTAGGGACGTCCGAGTCCGACGCACTCTGGCCAGGAAGCAGTTACAATAAGCCTCGCTGCACACGGGCCACTCGCGACAGCCACAAAAGGCAGTCAGCAAACTGCGGACTGCAGTTTACATACATTTTATATGAACTTGCAGCACTCGGTTGTTGCCGGTACGTGGTTGCTACATAGCTCCAGGTGCGTTTTGTAGCTGTCGCGGGTGGCCCGTGTGCGGCGAGGCTAAGAGAATGAAATAGAAAGAATATACATTAGATATCTACATCTTTACATCATTAGGTATGTTCCAGAATGTTTGTCAAACTGTGAAAAGTTCAGCTCTTAACAGCGTGACAGTAACACTTTCAAAATGTAGGTAAGATACAGTTGCTCCGACTCGTATCAATGTGGAATAAAAATAGAGAACACATTATTTACAGATAACAAAGTTCGTATAGTAGCAAGATATCCATGTACACGCATGCGCAAATATTTACGTCTTAAAAATTAGTGCTTAATTAATATATTTACGGACGGAGATACCGTGGATGGATGAAATAAGAAGCTGTAGGTACCTACATCATTACTGTCTTGTTTTGTGAGATAAATTTGTTGATACGCAAGCCCCGGGGGTCTTCATCCAAATAGGTACATTGATACTTATGTCATATCTATATTGGATTTTATTGTATGGCGAGATATCGTGAGGCAATTCACATCTGCTCCTGACAATGGTTCTAAATGATGACCACGAGACACAATAAACACAAAGAAAGACAAAGAAGAAGATATTGGATTGTACGATGCTAAAATTCTTTATGCCATCAACCATATTGCAATCCACCGTTGAGCTAAGCCATGTCGCCCAAACAAAGCTTTAGCACATTGAAATCTTCTCTAGTTAACCAAATTTTAGGTTTAACCAGTGCTAAATGTGCCCTTTGCCATACATAAAGCAACTACGCTATGAATGTGTGGAGGAACGAGGTATGGTGCTTCTCCATTGAAAAGGGAGGATCCTCCGACCAGGCGAGGATGAGCCTGGCGATGGCGGGCCAAAGCCCGATGGTATATTCGATAACCATTCGATAACCACTTTCATAGTGATCTGAGTTGTCGCGATAGGTATTCTGTGTAGCTCGAAGATGATTATTGCAGCGTGTAAGTAAGTAATAAGTGTCGTAAGCGATAAGTGTCACTACAAACGAATTTCAGCTGAAGGTGTGTTTATGTTGCCTGAATCCACGAGTAGAATAGAATAGAATAGATCTTTATTTCATGTAAACCAGATACAGGCACTTATGAAATGTCGAGACTCTAGGTGTAATTCCTGTACTTGACTGATTATTTCAACTTTCTTATAATTTATTCCCGACAATTGATCATCTTATAAAGAAAGGTATCTACTTACAAATCCTTTTTGTTGATTAGTATTTTTCCAATGGGAGAATTACTGATTTAGGTAGATAGGTACCTTGTCTGGAGAATAGAGAACAACATCATAAGTATTTACTTGGAAAACACTGCATCTATACATATCTACATACAAATAGGTAATTAAAATTGAAGTGTCTGTTTGTAATGTCAAAATAACAGCTTTTTACTAAATACATATGAAATTATATACTGTAATTATAAAAAAATACAATTTTTAAATTATTTGTCTACCTGTCTGTCTGTTTGTTCCGGCTAATCTCCGAAACGGCTGGAGCGATTTTGAAGGGATTTTCACTGGCAGATAGCTGACGTTATAAGGAGTAACTTAGGCCACATTTTTACTTTTAATTTAAACAAAAATTAATTTTGTTATACCTATTCCACGCGGACGAAGTCGCGAGCACAGCTAGTTGATAATATTATGGTTAACTACGATTTACGAGTCGTGATAAATACTATTTTGGGAACGCAAATAAAAAATTATCATAAAATTTAAATTGACCCACCTCGTGGCGCTTACGTCAATACGTTTATCTGCAGGGAATATTCCGATACTTCTTTAGGCTAAAATTAATAATATTGTTGATAATTTGGGTAATAAGAGTAAACAATGACGAGGTGTTCGAGTTTTAAATTATTTTCCTTCGACGAGCGACAAAACAAAGTAATTAACTAATTATCTGAACTGACGAATAATTAACGACAGTTTAGTTGAATTGATTGTGTGCAGTATAGTAGTGGCAGTTAATTCTTTTAAACTATGGACCCGTTGTGTAACCTATCTAGTCAAATTATTTGTTGTTATCAGTCTGGGTGTGCCTGTTCTGCATTTGAGATATACAGGGTGACTGGTACTCATCATGAATAACTTTTACTAAGGGACAAACCTGAAATCACGAAAAATAAATCGGCCGTTCTTTAGTCGAGTAATATTTAATTATTTGTATGGAATATCAGATTTTATTTCCGCGATTTTAGGTTTGGTCTCATAGTAAATGTTCTTCATTATGATGAGTACAATAAATAGTCCCTTAAAGGGATTGGGATTAGAAAGGTAACTACTAGTACGTAGTAATAATTAGTATTCTTTGCTACTAGTAACTACTACTACCTTGTATATGATGTATATGGCTGTCAACTTTAATAATGATACAAATATTTCCACCGGAAAACACGAGTTTGATAAATGCAAAGGTCGTTGCTAAGTATATCATATTGTATCCTTCAATACCTACTTAGCAACACAAGTTTGTTAAGAAATAAAAATTATCAGAGCCGGAATTCGGACTCGGAATTCTTAATTTTAAAGGTTATCTTAATGTGACATACTGATTGGAAAGCAATGTGTTTAATATATCTTCTGAATAAATGTTGAATTTATTTAAAATGTTATTAATACTAAGTATCAGAATAAGTGCGTAAAGCGTATATGCGTATAGTAAGTGCATGCAGGTATTAATAAACTTAATCTTTTTAAAATATAATAACTATAATAAGTAATAACATACTAACACAAGTTAAAGTCATTGAGATATGACTTTAACTTGTGTCTGCCACAGGAGCACTCTTTATAATGGTTGATAATTATGTAAACAACATACAGTCTGCCACATACCTAAGTCGATGAACTGTACATAATAATTATTAAAATAATTTAACAAAAAATAAACTGCTGTTCATCTAGTCGAGTAATATTGAATTATTTGTATGGAACAACAGATATTTTTAACCGACTTCATTTATTCGCGATTTCAGGTCTCTATAGTAAAAATGGTTCATAATGACTAGTATAATAACCCCAAAAAAATTGGATATCCTCTGAAAAGTATCCCTGTATTGTACCTATACGAGTATAGCATGAAATTTTCGCTTATTGTTTCAATTTTTTTTTTTAAAGTAGTACATATTCTTGATTACTTTCGAAGTTGTTCTATTTTTAAAAATACTTACCTACTTTTTGTTCACAATTTTCCGTAATGGGTTAAGTATTGAAATAAAATTGCATACAACTATAATAATCTTATAATATAATTATGATATTTTTCTAATCAAGATTAAAGATTAATATTAGTAGAGCAGTTAAAATACCACCTAATAGGTAGATGTCATGATCCCTGCGACTAATATCACTATCAGAACGACGATAACAACGCTTTCCGTATAGGTAAATTAGATAAACCGGAACCTTGCATCTGCTAATGGGTCGATCATTGCTACTTGAGCAATTTTATAGCAGTTTGTGCGTTTCCTAATAGAAACATGAATGCATAATGAATCGGATATTTCAGAAATATCATAAATCAAATGGTTAGCGTGGTTTTTTTTAAAACTTCGTAAGAATACCTATATTTTATTCAGATTATGACAATAACAAAGGTTTTTAAAAAAAACATGCTTATCCTGAATTTTTTTGTATGCTTGGCTTATTTATGGTGGTTCTGAAATACCCGATTCAAATGTTTACGAGGTACGGTTGGCATGCGAGCATGAGGTGTGACAAATTAACATTCGATACCACTGTAAACAACGATTGTCATTGTCTTCTTTTAAGTCGTTTTTTTTAATCATAAAAACAACAAAAACATTTCGAAGAATTTTATAAAACATTTTATTATTTATGATAAGTGATACCTAGTGAATATAAATAAAGCATAGCCGTGAACTCTTGAACGCGAATATCGGTCAGTTACTGAAGCAGTTGAACAATGTAGTGTCGAACTTAATCAAGTAATAAGACGTTAAAATATAATATAAGTATATAATACTCACACGACTACAGTGAGGATCACACTAACAAAACTAATGATTGTTTATTTAGTATTAGTAATTAGTTGGTCGCAACTAGGCGACTGTGCCAAGGTGACAGCATTAATCTCGCTCAGCACTTCGATGCCACAGCACATTATGCGCCTGCGCCGCTGCGCCACTGACTCATCCCGCGGCGTGGGCTACACAATAACACCTATTGTTCAGATGAATTTTGGCAGGTGTACTTCATTATCCGCATTCGCCTACTCAAGCTTATTCACTACCTACCAACGGCATCAGTATAGCTACATCCGCCAAAAACGTCCACAAAAATTACATGTAGTACTTAAATGTTTAAGCTCTATTCCAAAAATTGATAAGATTAAATATACAAATAAACAGAGACACTGACGAAATAACCAACAACAAATATTAGAGATTTTTTGTTAGAGGCTTATGAAGTAGATTTCGCCACTCTTTATTTTACTGGGAGTGATAATGTCAGGCTTTAACGACATTTTCACATCAGAGAAATTTATTGTCGATGCAGCTTTATATCACTTTAGTTTCACGATCACGATTACATGATTTGTTTTTACGTTTTCTGATACCTACAATATGTATTATGAACAGCTTTAACATGTTTTTTAGAGTTGGGCAGACTACACACAGACTATTCGGCATATTTTGTAGTCGTCCCGGGAGCCGGAGATGCCCGAACTTGATTGAAGTCAGAATTATTGACACTGCCGACTAGTTGGCCCAAGCCTTTGACCGGCAGTTCCTGGAAATCTATTATGTTCGAAGGCCGATCTGCCATGCATTGAGTTGGAAAAGACCCCTTCGGCCCTGCCCAGCAGTGAAGCAGTAGAGGGCTGAATTATTATCTACATTTCAACAACCTGAAGATCAAATATTAAATCGTATTTTAATGTGCTCAATCTTACTATGAACAAACAGTCTTCTCTAAATAAACCAACGTTATTTTAAGCTAACTACGTATCAGTAGTCAAGGGTACATTTCAATGTAGGTATATATTTTGAGTAAAGTTATCGTGGGTTGACCCCTGCCACACGCGACACGACTCTAACATTGATGAATATTCTCTTATCTGGCTGTTTGAAGATCTAGCGACTTCGGAACATGCACATTGAAGCTGCTAAGTAAACGCTCACATTGTGGAACTTTTGATAGTAAAGATTAAACAATGTAACACATAGCAATACTTATCGCAAAATAATTAGGAATGCTATGTTCGCATTGCTGTTATTTTATTAGGTACCGAGATAATTTAAAGTTGTAATTGTTTTATTCAATTTGTAGTTGTTTTAAAGTAATGTAGGTCCCCTGACCTACATTACTTTAAAACAGCAAAATCCTGGATCCCACCACTGTGGATCCAGGATTTTGCTGAATGTAACAGAGGGTATGCTTTATCTAGGTCACGTAAACACCTACTTATAGAAATAAACAATTTGAAAACATAATATAGGTACCTACTTAAAATTGATTAAATAAGGTTAGGTGATGAAAAGTGGACTATAGGTAGTATAGTACCTACTAAAAAAGTAAGATAATATCAAGGTTAATTTGGGATTTGTCCATTTTCCCTTCCGTAGTGCGAACAAAAATAGTTACGTCTGAACTTATAATTGAAGCTACTTCGAGTTAAGTTACATTTGTGAAGATCACAGCTAGTGTTGTATAAATACGACAGATCACATTAGTTCAATTCGCATCTCACTTTATCAATTGACCCCTATGTACAAACTGTAGTATGTAACTTGGAAGTTTTTAAAGATTTGGCTTGTCGACTTATCTTCACTTTGTCTTCGCTCCAACTATGCTTAGGTTTGTAAAGATTTAGCTTTACAAATCTCGTTTAATAGTTCAATCATATAGGTAACTGAAGGTTTGGTAAGCACAGTAGCTAAGCGATTGGATTTCTACGCTACAAGTGGTAGGTTTGATTTACATACGGATACGGATTAATGTTGTTATGGGTCTATGTGCATGTGTAATATATTGCTGTATACTATACTCACGATAGAATAGAATAGATCTTATTTCATTAAAACCAGATATAGGCATTTATGAAATGTCGGGACTCTAGGTGCACGGTTCCAAATAGTAGGTCCATACAGGAGAAATGCAAGTGTGGAGCAATGTTTAAAAAAATCTACTTTTGTTTACAACTTATAAAGCGCTCTACCGCTGGCGCCATCCAGCAGGCGGCCCCGTGCACGAGTGGTTGACCCTTGAATATTAATTTAAATTTATACAAAATTTATTATAAGTTGATATTAAATAAAGTGCTACTTTTATAAAACACTCTTATACGACCTCTTGGGCAGACAACTTAAGAGGAAATGCGGTCGCCGAAACATTTGAATAAAAGGTATTTTAAATAAATATCGCTATCGCTGGCCCGTGTCGTACACCGAGCAAAAGAAAAAGGGACAACTGCACCTCAGATTGATTGAACCTAATAAAATCGTCAAACTCGGGGTTTTGTATTCCTTTGTTTCCTCCTGCAAAAGTGGACCGTTTTTTTTAACCCTATTGTATTGGAATTCATTATTCTGTTTGTACGTTTTGCTATTTTAAATATTGTCAAACTTTGCATGTTGAATGTCTGTTCATGGTGTTCAAAAAAGGTAATTTTATGGAATTTTAATCAAAAAAAGCTGAATGTAGGGACATGCTAGTGGTCGATATCGATACCATATAAAAAAAAAACAATGCGCTAGTAACTAAATCCAGAGAGAAAATCGGGGAATACGTTTGCCTGGACAAACTGCCGCCCGCGTTTCGTCTCTGATATACCTACCTATAATAATCCATGGTCTTCTGTCACTACCAGATCAGCGATTATGTTAAATTAACATAGTTATGCAAGTTCTATTAAGTCCTTCTTTATCCTTATCGTCACCTTTGCATAAACTAGTCCACTCACAAACACGATATAGCAAGTTTCTGTACCTACTGACGTGCGTCGTTTAAGATTCCTAACGGTTTCTAAAGGGATTTTAATCTATTTCAGATAGCACCGATCTATTTATAACTCCTTCGCTTCACACGTTATAATGAGCGATGCAATTACAAATCTGTCGGTGACCTCTTGAACTCTGATAGACTGATATATAGATAGTTAGCGACGCAAGGTGGCAAAAAGTTCAAAGCGTCACGTTTCGAACTCACGCGCATTGGCAATTACACCATGACGATCGTACAGCCACACCACTGGGCTATTAAAAGTTCTCGAATAGCTACACAGATAAGTACATCATTACCACGTCATTTCATCGATTATGAATACTTGGATACTCCATTAGAATAATACCCGTACGAGAAATATGTTCATTTATGTGTTTTGCTGTTATGTTGTGTTTTGGAGTTTGCTTAACATTTGGTGTAAGAAACTATGTCTTATTCAGTATGACAACAATCTCAAAAGATTGTTGTCGTAGCGTTCGTTCCCATACATAGCGCTATGATTACTGGCATATACACATTGTAATACTGTTTGACATTGATTTTCCTTTTATATTGGTATTATAGATGCACTCAAACATCCTTAAAAAGCAACCCAATAATTTAGAGCTTAAAAGACAACAAATTTTAGATTCAAAACCTGTGTTATTACTACTACTACTATGTACGTCATTATAGTGACCCAAAAGTTTGGTAACAGTTCAAATGGTAGGTACCTAAGTTAGTGCAGTTGTTTAAATACCAATTCTGTATTTTCGTACCCTAAATAGACTGATAATTATAAATTAATTTAATCTAACCAGATATGAGATACCCCAAAACTGTGTCACAAAATTTAATATGCATGCTAGGTAGTCTAGGTACACACATTTGTCACTTGCAGAATAATTTGTTTAGGCTCAGTTCTGAATTTAATTGTTAAGTAGGTCGATATTATTGAAGCTGTTCCGCTCCTATTTGTACTATTTGTGTCGTATCTGTTGCAGCGAAAGTCTCATTGAACAAAGATGTGTTTCGAATGAACTGGGTCAAAGTTTTGGTTGTGTTAGATTATGTAATGATAATGAGTATTTCACAACAGATCTCTTGATTATGTTTAGCAGTAGTACCTATCTTCGATGTAGTCATGCAATATCACAATTTGGCTTCACACACCTTTTTGCTTAGTATTCTGCCTAAACTTAGGTACTGACTTATTATTCAAATTGTACGTTCAGATCCAGGCCAAGTGCTTACAGCATTCATAAAGAGCTATCCAAACAATCTAACTACCAGACAAAATAAGACTGATCATGAAACTACACATAACAAGCCGGTGATATAGCATTACGAGCATTACCTATACAGTTACACAAGGATTTCGCCTTGTTTGGATTGTATAATAACACAAAAGAATCAACACAAATGAAATGAAACTTTAATATTTATACATTTGAATTCAATATCATTGAGCATTGAATAGGGATTCTAATAAGGTGCACCCTTTGACCCAGAGGTCAGCTTTGGCTCGTGTTGTTCGGACGTTTATTGTTCGTAGAATACAGTTTTGTGAGGAATATAAACAGTCACCCATACAATAAACTAATAAGGAATTAATGCACGGCCATGCACACGGATTAATGTGATCGTGTATGAGATGTCGTAGTCTCATAGTTAGTTATTAATGATGCAGAATTTCTAGTATGTTACTGCAAGCCTGCAAGCATTCTGGACGTGTCACAGCGCGCATTACTCACGACTGCTATACAACCAATTTGCATGCAAAATGCGTATTGTTGAAGTTTCGCAATATCTGAAGGAACAAAATAGTGCTACAAAAGCGAATAAATGGTTTTCAAAAGAATGAAATTGCCTATAAACTTTTATTTGTGTCTATAGTGAATTTGATCAACTGGCGTAGCAACAACTGCACAAACATGCGACAACAACATTGTCACTTTGTGAGGTTGTCGAACTACTCTACTCTACATGAAAAATGTAGGAATACATAATTATTACATTAAGGTTATCGAAATTTAAATATAGGCGCGGTTGTCAACAATTAATACCAATGTCATGAATATTAAGTGAAATAACTTTACCCAGAAGCTTTTATGCTGTTGTTATGTGTCTTATTAACGGCTTCTGTTGCAGAAGTCTTGTTGTTTATACATGGTGTCCGGTAATTAATGGATAGGTATGAAAATACCTACATAGAGCATACGGTAGTAGGTACAAAAAAATATAAGCCATATTGCACTGTTTTTTTTCAGTTTTAGATGTCGTAATATTTTAGTACCTACTGCCTAAATATTGGTACACTTAACGCAGAATATTATAACAACAAAAAAATTATGGAATTCATTGATTTGTAGTCATGGTGTACAAAAACGTAAAATAAAATAAAAAATAGACTTTAAAAAAGACAGTAGGTATGTACCTACTACTTGGGATAAAAAAAAAGCCTTAATCTCTTCTATTAGGCATTTCAGTCTTCATCATTAATTACTGGACACCCTGTACCTACATGATCTTTTTGTGGTGTATCACATCGCATGGCTGTGTCGGATCACCTGTGTCAGGGCCTGCACATATTTGCGCAACGGCAAAGAAGCCGCGAACATGTTGTAGCGAAGGAACGCAAAATCGTCGGCGAAGTTATTTTAATTGCTTGTGTAACACTGTGTAAGGGAATAAAATACACACATAAACCTTTAACTTAAGATGTTCGCATGATCTTATATTACTGATAAAGGACAAAATGTTCCTACTGTTTACGCCATGCCTGTATTTTGGTTATTTTTTCTTCTTTGTCGCGTCTTTTTATTGGACATACATTATGTCATGTCAAGGCTTGCCTCCTTTTACACACATGGGACTTGATGATGTCAACGAAAGGGTCAATTGTACATGTCTCGATCTACGATACACGAAGGGAAACACCGGGGCAGGCCGTCTATCCACAAAATACAAGGTAGTTTTTAGTTTTCTAAAGGAATCTCGCTAGCAAAAAGGTTCTGCCCGAAAATTGTCATCCAGGTACTTATCGAAACGTTCGTTTGTGCTGCAGGCGTTAAAACGTCACCGTTACGCGTCGCGTCGAATCTTTAGGTATATGGTTTCAAAGTAGCGTGTGAACAGTCGCCTGGTTTAATAACTGAACTAGATCTGTTGTCCGGCTGCGATGTCCCGAATGTACTGCCGCTCTGACTGCATTGACTTATTCACTGAACTTTCTAAGAAGCGGCTAGCCACTGCTAACTGAGACGAGTACATTTTATAATAAGTCATTATCTTAACATTTTCCTGCTATTATTTAATAGCAAGATTACATATACGTACTCCATAATTACTCATAGATTTTTATAATAATAAAGGCGCATCATATATTTTGCAATGCGATGTAAGTTCCCATTTAACTTTGGAATCCGAGGTCACTCGACAATTATTAGTCTTTATTTATTCATGTCAAGACAAAGCCTTATTATGTTTCTTAGGATGATTTTGTAATATTTATGTAAGTATATTCAAATCCCAACAATTGCAGTCGCATGGCATTATACTATGTATATATATATATGTATTATACTGTCGACTAAAATATTGGCAGTCATATGGGCATGTGAAGGTTAATTCACCGATTGTCGGAGCTTCGAATACCAGCGTGAATAATACGCGAAATCGCATGTAGTTGCTATCAATGCAATGTACCTACATGCAATTTTTTTTTTTAAACTCATTAGGATTATGATGATAATGATATGATCCATGTCGCCTCTTTTTGTGCATCCCACGATAAATGCACCTTGAAATCAACTATTATGTAGAACTATGAAAGAAATCGTTGTGTGATACTTGAAGGACATTGCATAGTATTACGAATTACTTATATAATTTTATGTCTATTGTCAGCAATTAATATTTATTGTAAGTGTGTAGAGGATTTCTATGTTGATTGCAATGTATACGATTTGTTTGTATTACAAAAATTACCTCATCGAGGCTTCCATTCAAGCGATCGAATACTAACCGACTGATTTACCGAGTTCAAACTCAAATGATTTTTTGTTATAATTCGATCTATCGATCTATTCTTTAAGAGTATCCTGTCTTAGCCTTCTTCGAAGGTCAAATTATTCTCCTTCAAATTGGGTATTATTTTTTATGACGGTGACTTAACAGCCTGTTAATATAGGGATCATAAATGCCTGAGTTTATGCATATTTATCGAATAATATTGCTTGTGTCGGTGCTAGCCGGATGTTATAACAAGTTGACCTCACGAGCCATCAGGCTTTGCTCTCATTTATATTGTAAATCACGACTTTATCCATTCCATTGGTGTAAATGGGATCTGTATAAAGCTAAAAAAAGTCAGGGTAAGATCACAGATTTATGAGTGCTATGAAGGAATAATTTTCTTAATTTTAGACAATGTTAGGCTACATATCTACAGAATTGTAAGTCATGTTTTATGATACTGAAAGTAACCAAATACTGCAAAATCTTTTGTAAAATTCTGGCACATAAAATATATAGGATTATTTTAGTATCGTTAAACTTCCTTGTTTACTTTAAATTGCTTCTGTTGTATCAGTATTTTTTGTCATCATCATCTTACAGCTTGTTGAGTTTTTAGGGTATAATATCAGCATAAATTGATAGAATATATCTGTTTTCATGTAAACCAGATACAGTTAGTTTTGGAAATGGCGCCTCTAGGTGCGCGGTTCCAAATAGTAGGTCCTATGAAGAAGAACCGGCAAGAAATGATAAGTGATAATAATATTGTTAACCTAAAAACTCATCATTTTGTAGTTTCCTTTGAAGCGTAGCAGTTATACAGGATATTTTTTATGTAGTGCGCATAATTTGCAGAGAGATCAAGAGTCCGTTCCCAAATGCAACCGTAGTTCTAAAATTCACTCCAAACTAAAAATTTGATTTTGTATGGCTTGCGCTAGTAAACTATGGGTGTTCTCGATACTAATTCGAATTTTCGTTTTGTTTTAAAGTGAATCCCAATACTGCGGTTGCATTTAGAAATAGACACTGAACTACTCTGTGAATTATGGGCACTACATAAAAAATATAATCCTGTATAACTTACTATTAATTTGACATCATTTAACATACCTATGTCATTACTTGGTTGACTCACCTTACATCTGATTAAGTGAAATAAATAGACCAAGAAATTAAGTGCATCAAGCGTACCATGACGATGAAGAAATCAAATGTAAAAGTTCAATTTCAATTCAGTCAACAAAAGCAAATAAAATGCCGTTGACGTGATCACAGATGTTAGGTATATCGAAATTGATTGCACGTCTGGAATTGCGTGTCATCTTTTTGTTGGAGTTTGACATTTGGATAGATGCAATCATAAACTTAATAAACTTTGCCACTGCACACTGGTATAATAAGTTAATGGATGCAATACTTATTTTAATGTCAATGTAGGGTTTTGTAAGTGGCATTACCCTCGCGATTGAGATGATGCACATTGATAGTACTGTCGTTGAAATGGATAACGATTTCGACTACACGTGAGTGCATATGTTACTTTTAGGCAATTGTGCACCATTTTCGACTGCATCATCGCTTAACATCAGGTGAGATAGTGTTCAAACGCAGGCCTAAACAAAATAAAAAAGTAAAAGGTTGGTAGGATACAATAATTTAAAAATATACCATCATAATTATTCCCTCGTCTGTATTCCTTGAAGGTTGGACAAAGGTGTACTGTCATGCTCATGGGCGACGGCGTAGCTAGAGACAAAAACAAAGAGGCACTGCCCACCCCAGAGTCTCTAGTGGGGGGCAATAGACATTACCATTTTCTGAATTAGGTATGTCTCATCCACTAGGCATCACTCTGAAAATAACAGTGGACATTTTACAAGAAAAATAATACAATATTATAGTTTAAAAATAAACTAAAAACCACGCCTTTGTCATTCAAACTAAACGTGTGTGCGAAATTTCAGCTCAATCGGAATCCGGGAAGTGGATCAAATTTAACTTCCAAGATTTTTTTACATAGTTAGTTAGTTCCAGGTGAAGCTAATAAAAGCGTGTTAAAAATTAAATTGAAAAGGGAAGCGCTGCCAAGTCTTTTTTTGTAATTTGGACCGAAGTTTACGAATATGGAGTTGGTGTGACTATGGGACCTTCATTTTGTATGCAAAGTTCTATGTCTTTGAGAAGTGCTTTAACAGGTCTACGCCCCTTGGTGCTGTTGCTGTTGTACCGCCACGATACACCGATGAGGTAGGTTAGTATCTGTGGGCAGCTACTGAGAATTTCTGCACGGAAGTATCGAATAACAGTCCACGACCAGACATCGAACCCTGGCCCTCAATTTCCCCAGCCACCACTACATCAATGAGGCAGTCAATAAAATCCTGTTTATGAATATCAATAAGAAGATACACTGAAAAGAAGCATTAATAACCTTGAGTTAATAGCAATTGTTTGCGAACAATAAATAAAATAAAACAATAAGCAGGTTTCGTTTTATGTCACTGCATTCTTCAACATTGTAAACGCCTCCAAGTTCTGAACTCTATACTTTGTGGACATAATTACTGAACTTTGTTTATGCGGTAAGTCGTGGCTTAATCAAATAGTTTCTAACAAATCCCAGCCGTAGGACATTAAATAAGTTTAATTATTTTACTTTTAGATTATAGGAAGTTATTTTAATAAAAGAAGACTTAATTGTGGAAATAATTTGTTGCTTCCTTTTAACGCAACTTTTCATGTTTTTAACGTCAATGTTGAGTAGAACCTCCAAAGATTTATTCACCTGCTCAACAGGATTTACAATGTGACATTAGTTAGTGTAATATAAACTCAATGATAATTTCAATTCATCGATTTCGTATGTGTCAGGAATCGACCCCTCAACAATGCGGACAGCGTTTGTATTTTCATCAGGTACACTACACAAAGTTCAAGCTTAACTAAAGAATTCGTGTGTAGCACAAATGTCAGGAAAAGGTCGTTGGGATGATCGCGGGTACTATTGTAGTGATGTACATGTACGACGTACGTACTTAGCATTATTATACATTGAAGCTATTAGAATGCCTCGTGACTTGTCGAAGACAATCGAGATGGAAAGATTAAAACTCCATTTATTCAGTTATCTGTACTCGTTATTGATGTCTAATGTCACTGCTAAATCGGTTCGCAGTTTTAATAATTAAGGTTTCAAAGTCAAAGTCATGATGTAAAAGTTGTAAGCGATTAATCAAAATTTATAGATAAGTCGTCCTCACTTTCAGAAATATGTGACCTTAGGCACTGAGTAAGCTTAGTTAACTTATTTGTTATTTATTAGCATGACGTGATGTGACGTCAAACATCACTCACTTTGAGATAACCCATTGATCAAAGTACGAAAGTATTGTTTACGTATTATACACGTTGTGAATTTAACAGGGCGTGGCGTCAAGCCGTACCTACGTCAACAAAACTAACGTTTTGTTTTCATTATGAACAAAGAAGAAACTTAAGTACGTAAGGATGCAACGCACTTGGAAGAAAAATTAAAAATGTAGCTTATCATAACAAACAAGTAATGCCTAATCCGGAATTGATAGAATTGATACTGTTTACATACATTTTATTATAATTAATTAATTATGCAACAGATATTTATAGATCTTGTACAACCCGGTAATGTCTCTATGAATGCCACTAGTTAAATAAAAATACATGTTTTTTCTAAGACTTATTGAAAATGTTGTTTATTTATTAAACATGCATAGTTTATGGTTATTACATCGTGACAATTAACACCTACAGACAAATTCATGGTTTTCCGCATGAATGAATGTCTCTAATAATAGGTATACCTTGTATTAACATTGTGTTTATGCAAATGTACAATATTTCACGACTATGACACATGACTTGCTTCACGACTCTGGAAGTAGCACAGAGCAGACTGCAGAGATCTACGCCTACGATTTGGTACTTATTCATAGTCAAAAGACAATAAACAGATTAAGTACTGTTAAATGCCGTTCGTTTGTCTACTCTCCCTGACTTTGTATAGGATAAAAACTTGCCACTTTTTAATTAATTATTAGATTGTCGTTGTATCGCTTACCGCTAAACTCTGAAACGCAACTTAACTTTAAGGCAGTCTTAAAATTTATTCTGTCACTACAGTCTACTTTTAAATGACAGTGAAAGCATGAGTCTTAAGATGTACTTAAAATCGGGAAGCATTGACCTAAGTATTCGGCCGTTAGTCCAGCAATGTTGACTAAGAGTACAGGATAACTTGTAGCAGTTGCACAGTTCGGAATAAAGGCGCAGTTACGGCATTTACCCGTACCAAATTTGATCACTGATTACAATTTAATTAAAAACATAATCAATCTTCCGGCTTGGTATTAGCCAATAAATAAACATAACACTCCGTCACGCCAACATAATATAAGGTGATGACTAAACATTACAATATGATTAGCATGGCATATGTCGTAGTAATTTAATAATCGCGTGTTTATAGTGAAAACACCGGCGAACTCCCGCGCAGCTTCCGATTACATAAATTTCGTAACAACGACATTCTAGTTCGGTACGGTAATGAATATTTGACTTTTGACATTGTCGCCTATTTTATGTCCGCTAGATTTTCTATTCCGTGTCACAGCTTTTGATTGCGATACACAAATTATTGCGACATATTGACATATGCAATACGTACTAGACAGATATAAGAAGACAATAATTTGAACTTTACAGTTAAAATGTCGTATTTGCATTTAATTTACAGAGATGGTGATAGGAATTATCTGGTTGAATTATAAACCCTATTGTGAAATATTTGTTGAGATATTCATAATCTTTACAAATATTTCACAATAAGGTGAGAGCTCTTGGTGTTCAATGGAAATTATTTATACCGTAGTGGAAAGATTAGTCACTCAGCAAGGATCCTAATAGGCTTGATTTGTCAGGGTGCGCTAGAAGGGTCTATCCTCCGAGTAGATTGGGTTTTTTTTTTTTTTTTACATACATGCCATTTACTTTTACATACATGCCATTAACTTTTACATACGTGCCATTAACATTTACATACGTGCCATTAACTTTTACATACGTGCCATTAACTTTTACATACGTGCCATTAACTTTTACATACGTGCCATTTACTTTTACATACGTGCCATTTACTTTTACATACGTGCCATTTATTTTTACATACGTGCCATTCACTTTTATATACATGCCATTTATTTGCCGCACAAATAAAATTCCAAGTAAAAGCTGTTCGGATAGCCGTCATTAAAATCAATATAATTTTAAGTGTACCGGTTGATACTCTCTCGGAGCAATTTAAAATCAATAATCATGAAATAACAGATCGAAGTGTAACCATAACGTTTACAGTAGCAAGTTTATTTTTAAACATTTTGGCTAAAGATGTGATTGCGTGAACTGATAGCAACAAGTAGAAACTGATAATAATAACCGACTCCTCGTGATTTTGGTGACGTGACTTTGGATTTATTTTTACAAAAAAAATATTATTATTTACAACAACAAGGTTAAGATTAATACATTTTTTTTATTTTTTGCTTTTTTTAACGTTGTCCCTCACTAGGATTTCTCCTGTATCGAGGGTACAGTTTACAAACATACATGTCACATGCACACACGACCCAGACCCGAAACAACTATCTGTAGATCATACAAATACTTGTTCCGTGCGGGGATCGAACCCATGGCACGTAGCGCAGAAGGTTATTCTCTTAGCCGCTGCGCCAACCGTGTCGTCAAATTAATCTTAATTGCTTCTTGGTTTTCACATAAGCACAAGAATTATTGAAAATACAACGACTTTTTTTTTCTCGGTGTACTTGAGTACGTTTCTCGTTAGAGCAGCAAAAGCAAGCACCAACCCACCAACTCACGGTACCTATCAGTGAAACCAGAATCGTGTGAGCTGGCTCTTATCTTGGGCAACACGCAGGTGTAACCGGTCGCTTGTCATGATCTGCAGTGATATATGGCGGTGACAAGATTAATAGCCCCCGGCCGTAATACAACGTTAATTCACACATTTATAACGCATCATTAGAACCTCCAATCAATTATTTAGTTTACGTAATGGCCCCCGACTGTTAACTTATTTATCTGTTTTGATTATAATTAAATAGGAAAACAAATTATTTGGTTGTTTGATGTCATAATATTTATTGAGGAACTATTGGATGGTTCTATTAAAAAGTAAATGTTATATTGTGCACGTTGAAAATTGATGGTGTTATAAGTTTTCGTGGTCATGTATGCACATATATTATAATAATTATGTTATACAGGTGAAGTTGAATAGACGCGACAAATTTAAATATAACTATAATTCAACGTGTAACAAAGATAACCAGAAAAAGAGCTGGAACTTTTGAACGGCTGAACAGATTTTCATGAAACAGCTAAGATGATTCCCGATTAAACGTAGCTTTCAATTTAAAAAAAACTGCAATTAAATCGGTCCATCCGTCTTAGAGCTACAATGCCACAGAGAGACATAGATACACAAATGTATAGATACACCGATACACAGAGACATACCACAACATCATAACACCCCTCTTTTTTTAGAGGTAAAAAATTTAGAACATAATTATCATTATCGAAATTATCGTTTTTCATAGTATTGCGAAAAACATTAAAGTAATGAAAGTATCAAGTAATAAATAATTAATTGCCTACCGGGCGCGACTATTTAGTCGGAGTAACTGTTACTTATTCATTAATCTAAATTGTAAAATAAAAATCGTGTTTATCGTCTTAGATTATGCAAACTAAATTATTGTTTTCAGGTAATACGAATTATTGGTGCTTCAATTAAATAAAAGACAAAACAAATAAATAATTTCAAGTATCAAAATTGATACATGAAATTATTTATTTGTTTTGTCAAGTATCAAAATTGATACTTGAAATTATTTATTTGTTTTATCTTTTATTTAATTGAATCACCAATATAATTCGTATTACCTGAAAACAATAACTTAGTTTGCATAATCTAAGACGATACACACGATTTTTATTCTACAATTTAAATTAATGAATAAGTAACAGTTACTCCCATTTCGATTTGTCGTATGTTTTTAATTTCACACAATTTAAGTTTCACATTTACTTATAAGGTAATTTTTTCTTCGTATCATATCGTTTTATTGTTAAAACATCAGAGAATCAAAAACCTATCTCTTATTTTGAACTCACCCCGAGTTGAGTAAATGAGACAACGAACTATATCTGATGAGCATTTAGTGACTACTTAAGTTGGTAAGTAAGTGTTGATAAATTAATTAAAGATTACTTAGATTGTGTGACGGATGACTGATGTGATAACAATTAATTTATAATTATCGTGGAACATTAAGTAATTTATTCAAATAAAATAGTAATTATTGTGATCTTTGTTGCACATAAATAATCTTTCATTCAGAAAATACCTATTTCAAAAGTGCAAAACATAATTAAAATAGCAATTAATTACTTCAGATCAGATATGACGGCGTTATTCACGGTTTTGTGTGAGACATTAATAGACAATAGTTATTCACGTATTTACTTTCGACCCGATTGCGGAACATTGTGTAAGGGTCACAAACCGAGGCATACCTACTAGTACACACGACTATATATCAAGCTATACATTTCTAGTATAAGCTGGCTTTGCACTGTATAGATTTTCCGTACTGTGAGAAAGCAACTTATACTGAAAATGTATAGCTTCATATGTAGCCGTGCGTATCAAGCTTCACAGAACGTGTGAGTCGCAAGCTGCTGAGCGTGAGGTTTTGGGTTCGATTCTCAGGTCAGTTAAAGTGTTATTGGGCTTTTCTGTTACCAAATTCTTAGCGACAACTCGAGTTTAGAAATAGGCCAATGGACGGCAATAAGTTCTGCCTATATTAAATGGGACTTAATAACGGCAGCAATGAAATGTGGTCAAAATATCGGCGAAATACACGTCTGCGTATAATCATAATTATACATATTGTATAATATATATACACGTATCCCTGCGGGGCATATAGCTGGTTACTAAGGTTGTTATTAGTTATAACGAATATAAAGTTAACTAAAGAATGAAATAGGTTACTTCAGAACGACCAGATGAACAGAATACTTGTTGTAAGCCAAAGGTGACGCAACGCGTTGATGTCTTTTGTACGGGGACACGCTGAGTGCCTTATAAAGCATGCTCTACGCATGTGTATTTATGTTGAATGCTCATTGAAAGCATGCGTCAAATTACACAGCATTGTACTATTACATGGATGTTCGTCTGTGTATTCAGTATTATGTACAATTTGCAAGCAATTATGCAAACACGTGGCTACACCTTACATTTTCTGAATAGTTTTTAGGTGTTAATGTTACACCATTGAGAATGTGTGAGCATTGTTTCGTTTTATATTTATTCGTTTTAGTGCTTTTACAACCAATTACGTATTCCTACACACTTAGGTGCTCAGAATTTGGCGAACTTTTATTTAGTGTGAAATTGATTACGATTTCATTATTTTAAAGTACGATTATATAGAAAACGTTATAAATAGTTATTACATGCCTTTTTGATCCATTTTTATTTAACTTATTAAACGTTTATGTTCATACGGCTGCAACCGTAAGCGGAACTGCACTGCAGTGGGCAGAGTGACGCGGCCAAATATTGTTTATATGAAATCGTATGAGATAGAATTCACTACGCGACAGAAGAACTGCACGACGCGACTTCATGTAAAGCTAGATGCACACTGATGCAGCCACGGCCACGACCGTCGTGCGTTCCCATATTAAATTCAAGTTATTATTGGCCACATGCAGCCAACCTGTTTATGGCCGTGGCCGTGGCCGCATCAGTGCGCGTTTGGCGTAAACTATATTTGGCCGCGACATCGCCCGTCGCATCGTTCCGCTGCCGTGCAATTCCGCTCGGTGCAGTCTCACCTTTAATCAGTTACCTACAACTACATGACCAATTAATGCAGCTGTCTATACACAGTTACAGTTAAAATGAAAGTTAAATAAGAGTGAATAGTACAGCGGCACGCGAGGAGAATTAGAAAAAGAAACGAGTATTAGAAAATAACTTTTTAAAAAGATGTCTTAAAGAACCAAAAAAACCCAAATGATCACATCTTACATGAATCGAACACCAAGCATCAGTTCACCAAGCTACTCGTCCGTGTGTAAAAAGTTGTGACTGGGGTTGCGCAAGCGGTGGCGTTTTATCGCTTGTTTTGTTCATCTGTTGTACGCGCGTCGCGTCTACTGCTCACACGCGTTTCCACTTCACATTACACTTTACAACACATTGCAAAAACTGCATTACCAAACAAAAACTACATAAACAAAGGCATTTTTGATTATCTGCTTTACGCATCCGGTGCAAGTAAGTAATTTGTAACCGTGTTTATATACTCGTATATTTTTGTTAATTAATATTTTAACCACAAAACCTTTCATAATTTTTCTACTGTTAGAAACAAAAAGGTTATAAAATAGTAAATAATATATGAAAAGTATGTTCACTTTTGTCAAGGCCTATTACAAACCCGTCTAGACGTTTGCTTCAAAATAATATATTATCATTATCCACCAGTACAAATGCACATAAGCACATTGTTGAAACATTGTCAATTTACCATTCACCACTTGCACTTTGACGAATGTGTAATGTTTTTGTTGTTGTTAGTCAATTTCTGAACGTCCGCGGGAACATTATGCTTATAATGAAGCTTGTTGCTTAGTATGCAAACAAAACCTATAGTGACAGTAACTTAGAATAAATTCTCTTTGTGAATAAACGTCATGTTTTTGTTAAATGAAATTCTCTTTCATGGATTGTTCGGAACGGAAGCCGGTGTGCAATGGACACCTGTCTCGCTCCCCCATGAGAACTAGCACATATCTTCTGAGAATTGGCGTCTTTTGAATTGTTAGAACAGTTTTTGCTTGTAATTATTATTGTAACATAATGTCCGTGTGTTTATAATGTGTATATTTTAAAACAAAAATGTTACACGTATTATTAATATACTCAGATATAAAATGCGGATCAAAGTATTGAAGTGAAATCCAATCTTTTCATTGAAGACTGCGCCCTACATTCCCCTATGGTTTCTGGGTTTCTTTTCTTTCTTTTACGCTTCTTTCCTAATCTTTTCTGCGCTTTTTCTTCTGCAGAAATATTTATTAAGTAATTTGGCACCATGCGGTGATATTAATTATTGGCATCATCAACAATCAATTGATGTATCAATACATACACTATTAAGTATAAGTTTTCCGTTAGTGTAATGCTCACCTTATGGCCCTGCCGCCGCCGCCGCCGCCGCCGCCGGCGCCGATCACATCCAGTTCCCACCTTATTTCCTTCACGTTGCATTCAAACCACAACTATTGTTTTGTTACTATTTAATTCGTGCAGTGGGCAATCATAATCGCACTCAAAATTATCTAGTATCTTCTGGATATAATAGATTGCGTAAAGTGTAGCTAGCGGGTTTCCACGGTTGTGTTGACAATGCGAGGTGGTGCAACGGTGGTGAGTCTCTCATCTGGTGGAGTGGCTCAGTCGCACGCGCAGTCTTGCACTGTCAACTCCACATGCCAATATTTCACGCTTTGCTTACATCGATTGTGAGCTAACAACGGTTGTAAAACACTAGTTTATCGTTACGTGTTTCAAAACAAACAAAAAGTGTTGTTATCTTGTTTTGTTTTCGAACTGTGTTGTGGTGTGTTATCACGGTGCGTTGGGCAACCCAATATGATTGAATGCTGATTGTTTGTTTTTACATTCTTACGTGTCAGAATGTTGATCAACGAAAGCCACAGAAACCAGAGTGATTTCCAATTCAATATCTATATTTATTTCTTTAATATAGGTATTGCAACTTTTAATGTAACCTCGAAACATGAATCCTTTCATTTTGGCGGCCTTCAAGTGACTGCGATGGGCGGGCGCGTGTAGGGCGGGCGTTCAAAACATACGAATTACGACATCGTTTCGTGTTTATATTTTTGTTATTTGATATCACATTTACTCATGAGCTACTTAAACAAATCACGCTTGATAACCTTGAATCTTAAATTTGAATTTTAAATAATATTATATGAAATGTAATACCTAAACTTAATTCTATTTAAGTGAGCACCTAAAATATTTAAGTGAAACAATAGCTCTGTACATTCCTACAGTAATGGATTTCCCCCGTTTACGTTATAGTAATAAATATTAGCGTAAAGTCGTTGACCGTGCGTCGATTTCTCCTGAAACTACGTCGTTACCGGCGACGGTCAAGCGGAATGCTAATTGAATCATGTCACAGTTCAATGCTCTAATAACTCGGTGAATATCAATCAGACGCAAATCACAGGTGAGCCAATCCTTTCGCTGCGACAAATGTTGAAGCCAACATAGCGTAACATGTGGATAAACTACTGAGAAATACCTATAGCTCGTGTATATTAATGGACTGAATTTTACATTAAATTTGGATAGATAGATATCAGTGGCGAAGGGTGACAGTTTTAAAAGGGGAAGCCGTCCCAAAACTGCTCTCTAAAAATTGCTGCAATTAATGCTCCAAGACAAAAATCCATACCGTCTCTTGTAATCCATATATAGTCATGTCTGGAAGAGCTCGACCTAACTGAATAACAAGCCATATTAAGTTGGTCTATGCACAAACCAATTCCTAAAGGGAAGCCGATGGGAATCGGGTTGTATAGACTCTTCGCCACTGATAGATATATAGTTCACATATATCTGGAAAACCTGTAGGATTGTTGGACTACACAATACTACCAAACAGTCGATGTTAACTGGGGCGTGGAAGATCGATAAAGGTTTTCTATTCCTTACAAAATTGTAAGCAATCTTTATAAAGAAGTATTTTAACATGTAATGAGCAATTAACTACAGTATTGAAGCCATTTTTCACGAATGAATTACGTGTGAAATATAGTTAGAATGGAATATTGGGTGTTACAGTGTTAATAATTCAACAAGTCAATTCACACTTTACAACCTGCTAGTACACACTTCATATAAGTAGTTTAATTTCCAATTAGGCTTGGTATTTACAGTTTAATGCATTGTTAAGCGTAATACACACGACCGCGGTGCTCGCTGGGTTGTGACGACTTTACTGTATGAATACCGCTACGCATTATAGGCTATTTGACGCCTAGCGTACTCTTTGTATCAACCCGTTAAAGACAATAAACCTATCATTACTGTCGCTTCTATACAATTTAACATTTGTTTTGCAATAAGCTCTACTATATACTTGTATAGTGTGGGACGTGATTGGATATTGTTTTCTCTTTTTTATTTTTGTTTTCTTAAATCGTCAATAATAATTGTTCTTTAATGTGCCAGACAGACGCTGAAATCACTGAAGTGATATTATTAATTTAGTGTTCCGGTTTTAGTGTTCAATTTTAGTACGGAACACTAAATCTTCGTTTGTTTTATACATTATACAATTTACTTCAACGTAACTAACGTTAATATTTAATAAAAAGTGAGCTATTGCACAGAAGCTCTTTAGTGGAAAGCAGCAGAGCCAGTACGGATTAATTTTAATTAAAAGATTCCCATAGCGAGTGTTTCCGTAGCGACACTGTTTTACGATTCTGAATTTGGAATGGAAATGAATGGGCTCGAAAAAAAGGGGAGAGAGAAAAATTGGGGACAAAACCATCTATTTACCGTTTTCTCCCTCGATTTTCGATTTACAGGCATAAAAATATGTTTGAAATCTCTTAGAAATTGAGATATTTTTTATATTCCTTCTAATATTTATGCCAAACCTCTTCGGAAATAGGTTATACGTTTAAAAACACATAAAAAATCGTAATTACTTTCATACATCATACTTGTATTGACCAGTTTTATGTTTTGAATAACATTCCAGTATATAAAAATATCTCATCTTTTTAAAGTAATTTCCAATTTTTTTTTATGTGGATTCTTCTAATGTGTTACTTACTAGCAAAGTAGCTCAGTTGTTTAACGTGCAGCTACTAATAAATACGGTCCCTTATTAATCCTTGGCGCCTGATTCAACACAGCACTTCGATGAGTTAATCCTCAAGAGTTTGAAAACAATCTGATTCGGCATTGAGCCTCAATGGGATGGGATTCTATTGTTTTTATCTTTACATTCATAGGCATGAAATATTTATATTATGATTGCGATTGCCAATGATGCAAATCGTACAGCAGTCCTTGTTTCATCCACCATTCTTCTCAGGTCATCAGATAAATCGGAGCTTTACCTCGACCTTCGAAAGCACCTATTTATAACCTTTAAAAAAAATCTTACTGTTGTACAATCACAGTTTTTATAAAATTGAACTCGTGTAACCAAATTATATCCCAAATAACATTCAAACGCGAACAAAGGAATGAACTTTATGATATTTAAATTTACGATGGTGTTTAAGGGTTAGGTCACAGATACAATGATAAAATACCATGAGATGATCCGACGAACTTCAAGTTGGCTTTGTATTATAATAATAATAGCTTACGAAACGCCTGCCTACACATAGATCAAGGACTAGGCTCATGATTTCTGATGGTACAAAGCGATTATATCAATGGTAGGGTCTCGTCTTTCATAATTATATAAGCGCAAAATTCAATTTAGGTACATATCTATAATAAACAAATTCATATATTTGCGTGGTCATTACGCAGTTGCAGCACACATTACTGATTACTCTGAGTCTGATGGATATTTTAAATGCTTGGATATCAATCTAGACATCATTCTTTAATCAATTTGCAGCTGGTACTTATCGACATGTCGTAACCACGACGTGTAACGTGAATTACAATTGGCAATGACGGTAATGGCTTGTCCGAAGACTGTCCGAAGGATCCATTGAATAGTTTGGTAATCATTTTAAGTCTTTGAGATTTTCTTCCAAGTCTTACCTACATGCAAGCAATGTTTCGCGCACTATAAAGTCTTTTTATGGGATTGCTAACGCGAGTGTGGGATTCGTATTGTGTGTTGTATTTTTGTATATTTCACTTGCATTGGAAACAGAACCTAGGTTTAGATTTCTTAGGTCGGTACTCGTAGAGGATCTATGGCAACTTTGCGTCAAAGTATCGAGTTTATGATACCGTGGAATTAGTCTTATTTCTTATCAGTTGACTATGTCATTAAAAACGCCCTTAGGGAAATTTTAAAGCTTTAAGATCCAGTGGTTGAGATGTGCGGTTATATATGAGTAATTTGTACTTACGTGATCATTTAAAAGACATTGCATAGCAGATTTGTAGGAACTCGTCAACTAAGTTCACTAGTACAGTTAGCTTTACATAACATTTTCTAACGAAGAGGAGAACTATTTCGCTGGTATGCATCAGGAAATACTAGTCTTGTAATAGATGAACCGAGTTATCAGTGCATCTGTACCATTAACGGCACATCAGTTGCATAAAGTACCGCGGCAGGTTGCACAATCGCTGCAATTCACTCTCGTTGCGTGTCCCGCGGCCGCCATTGTCGCGCACGCGCTTTACTGAGAACGTTCCCGCGTAAAGGGGGCAAAAAGCGCGGGAACTGCGCCCAAACAATAATGGCCGACATAACGCTACGAATGTTATCTGTTGGTATGTACTTACCGTTTACAACATAGCGAATTTTCTCATTGCTTGTTTCAATGCAGTAGCTCATTACATAGGTACGCTACTTAAGTGCCTGCCAAATGAAACGGTTTATAGAAACAGTTTTTAAATTAATTAGCTATAATGTACCTATATACTGACAATTAAGATTAAAACACAAACATGACCGGCAGACTGAAATGTTATACTTTGTCAGCTTCACAAAGATGCTATTGATTCACTTGTTTGTGTTGACAAACAAAAGTAACAGAATACTTTCTATCCTGCAATTATCTGCATATTCTGTTTAATTGATACATATTTAACAGCTAAGGAATTCCACTGTTTCAACAAACACGATAAACAAACAAACAATCTGCTTTAGCAATAAGCACCTTCATTCAAGCTCAGTGACACGGGCGTAGCTGACAGCTTGACATCATTGTATTGTGTACCCGCACACCAGCTGTGCCTAAGTTAATGTACGAATAAAGCGATAACACACTTTTTGAACTGAATTTTAAGTGAAGTGGAAAAATTTCATAATGATTGTACGAAGGAAGAAATACTCAAAATAAGCTGCCTCATCCAGTGATTGAATTGTAGTTAAAAATGGTGAACGGGAATTACGTATTGTACGGAGATAGACCATCCTCAGAGTCAGAGATAGTAGATGATCATGTTCACTCACGATCAAATGATCGCAAGAACAAACGCAAAACAAACAGGACAGCAAACGAACTCCAGCACACGCTGAACCTGGCTCAGCTGGACAATGAGACAGATTCTGTGAAATATGAAAAGAAAATTAAGGAGCCCAGACTACTGCGTTACGTGCCCACTACGGACGTGGAAGAAAATTTTGTTACTGAAAAGTTCGAGACATACGATTTGAAACCAACAGAGGAACGACCGAGACGATATGCATTTACAAAGAAGCCTAAGAATCCGACGGACGGCTCTGTAAATTACGCTTACTCACGATCGAGCAGCAGCTGTAGCTCGCCGAACGGCAACCTGCCGACGATTTCCGAGCACGGCGAGCAGTACGGCACGTACCGGGTGCGCGCGATGCCCAGCCCCACTGTTAACGATTTAATCGCCGGCTACGATACCAAACTCGACAAATATTTCTCCAAGCCTAGAGATGTGAAGCCATTCGCTGCCAAGGTAGGCTATAATGTAAGTCAATTTTTTTATAAACGATTTTTGTTGTTTGTTTGTTTATCAGTAAATAATGAAATGTGCGATTAACTAACTAGAAACTCAAATAAAAAATAGTGATAACCCTTATAATAATTTAATTTAAAATAGCCAAAATTAATAAAACTCTTGTCCATTCTATTATATCATATAACACGTAGAAGAAACCAATCAGTATTAATTATGTAAAAGTTAATTTATGTACTGTGAAATTCCTTCATTCCATTTGTATTAATGTAAATAATAAATTAAATATTTGCCATCGATAAGAATGTTCGGTTATATTATCTAATATCATTATAATAATAATCATTATGTTATGTAAATGCGTGGCGGTAAAGGTGGCGGTACTTCGTTTTAGGTAATTTAATATGTTTAGATCGCGTATTATTTAGTATTAAAAGATTTGATTTAAAGCTCCAATTAATTCATATATTTATAGCCAAGTATCCATAGTTCTAAACGTGAATACATTTAAGAAACAAAACTAATTCTTGTCTTGCTTGGTCAGCTAAATCAAATAATCTTGTGAGATAAACTCAAAAGTGATATTTTATATTGATATTTTAAGGGATATTTAAGTAACAGATTTGTGTCTCAATCTTGAGTTACATGTTTTTAATTAGATGATCGTGGTTATATAAAAGTTTAGCCATTTTGTGTCGATGCTGAGCACTTTATATGAAATGAATATGAATATATTTATATGAATTTTTTTTTTACTTTTTATGTAGAGATCCGCAGATGTTCTGCAAATATTTTCGCACTTTGCAATTCCACTGATAGTTCTTATATCTATTAATTTTCCACCTTGTAGGTATACTAAATATAGAATCAAAACATTGAGGATATAAATTGTACTGATGCAATATGAGATTAATACTTTCAATTGTTCTGATTAAAACGAAACCTTTAGAGGTATTAAAAAAAATACAGAAATACATATTCGAAGCCGAGTTTTTCACATCCGCAATAATTATATATGTGACATGCATACGCGATACTTACTATGTAGTAATAACTAAGCCGGTTAATTAGACTATCTCATATACCGGATTTTAATGTTGTTTAAGTATCAAATACCACATTTTATAAGAGGCTTGCCCATAAAGTAATTAGGATAGCGATATCTAGTGGTGCTGAAACTGGGACACGCGTGTATGTAAGTGCGCTGATAAGTGGCGGCATTGCATTACTGAGGACCTAATGTCTTCCGCGACGAAACTACTCCTCCTGCTGAATTAAACAGCTATGAGTGAACTTTGTCAATCATGTTATTGTAGACCGCTATAAGAGAAGAGACAGACCAGAGAAAAGATGGATAGACAGTGTGAAACATGACATGAATGTGTAGGAAGTGAATCCGGAAATGACGTCTGATAAGATAAAATAGGATAAGGGCAGAAAGAAAGAAGAAAGAAAAGCAATTTATTTTTACACAAATTACGACACAAATAAAAAGTAAAAAATTAAAACAAAAAAAAAAAGTAAAAAATGAAGACAATAAAAAGTTAAAAATTAAAAACACGTTCCAAAAAAAATATAAAATAACAATTACTAATATTAAATGTCTGTGGACTCAATGAGTAGGATTCATCAGAATTCAGAAGAATTTATGTTATACGGAAACTTCTGTCGATGATTAGTCTGTATATTTCCTGGATTTCCTGGAGATTTCAGCCATTTCTACGTGTGTGCATAGTTATCAAGGGACAATAACACCTTCCTTCTAATTAAATATCTATTGATCGTTTTTATCCTTTTTATCAAATAATGCGGTATCTATAGGTACACGAAAAAAATTCTTTGATGAGATTAAAATATCTCTGGCAGTAATACCAGTTAGTAGTAGTCATTTGCCTCTAATTTGAATTTATAAAATATTAATCGTTATTATTATTATTCGTATTGATACATTGATGCGAACTGCTGATAAACAGTCCAAATGAAGCATATCTGATTTAGATGGATACAGTTGTAGCTACGAATATATTGTAGAATACTTTCATGTGGGCGTCTTATCATAAGAATATAGAATTATGTTTATGACCACCAATGGAAATTATTGGCGGCAGGGATCTAAATTTTTGTGAGCAATCAGAACAAACATTCAGAACTGATATTTCTGTAGGTAATTCATTATCATGTCTTTGGCATCATTTTGGTAATTGCTTTACATGAATAGTTAACTTTTACAGAAGAGAAAGACTCCTCTTTAAAAACAGAGATCTTCATTCTAAATCTTTTAATTCTAAATTTTCTGTATAGATTGGTCTAAACACACTTCAATATAATAATTGGATTTTATTAAATCAACGAAAGTCCTTATTTTAAACGACAAATACTGTTTTGAACAATACGCACGATGATGAGATTACTGGTTTACCACTGCGTCGCCTTAATCGAAAGAATTGGCATTGGCCCCTGCAGTCAAGTCCAGTATTTTTTTATAAGAAAACTAGCTGTGCCCGGCGGCGTGCTTTGCAATGCTTCTTTTATTTATTTATTTTTTGGTTGAAACCATCGCTGTCTTTCCCACAACAACTCACCAAAGTGTCATCGTAATCGGATGAATGGTATATATAGGAACGCATAGAAAACGCTATGTTTTTATCAGAAACCTTCCCGAGCGCGCCTCCTATAATTCACTAAAGTTTCACCGTAATCAGATGAATGAAATGAACAAACAAACATTAATTCTTATAATAATATATTAGATGCAATCACAGAACCAATAAAGCTCGATAAAACCATAAAAGCGAATGAAATGATTCACCGCTGTAATATCTTGTTATTTAATACGTTACAAAGTTGCTGATTTGTTAACTTTTGTCAGCTCTTCACCGAATAAAAAATTGCAACAATACGCAATTAAAAACGTTTTTAACGATGTAACAGACGTAACTGCGACGTTTATCGAGCCATTGAAAATCAAGATTGCAAGTCACCAAGTTATTATTGAGGGAAATTATTAATGGTTGACGTAATTGGAAATATAAACCAGTGACCTAGATGGTAAATGAGTCGACATCGTATGAAATGTTTGTTTTCTTCTTGTTAGTCATCGTCCTATTGATTTGGTTGAAGCAAACATGACTGCAGATCAATAAAGAAAAGAAATACGTTCACATATAGTTGAGGATTTTTGAAGTAAAAAACTAAGGATAAAATTAAGGACTTTGCTGAGTCCAGAAACATAGATAGCGATAGCGATATTAGCGAGCCGATTAGATCTAATCAAGATCTATAAGTGCGTAAACAATTACTGAACGTGGATCTCGTATAAGATCAAGATCCTAAGTCGTATTAATAAGTTGATGAGAATAATTTCTTCTTATTCCAAGCACAGTCCCGACTTGTACAATCAAACAAAGAAATACTCATCCAGGGTCACCAGACCTACATGATGTTTTTTAAAGAAATTATGATGGATCATTTTAAATCAAGTTTTACATAATTATAGTTCAGTGGCGTGCTCTCCATAACGACAAAAAGACACTGCCTACCCTAATAAATTTAGTATTATGTAATACAAACGTTAATACTAATATCTGTGAATTAAACTAAAACATCATAAATAGTAATATAGCCAAAGCATTACACATTTAAATTACTGTAAGAAACAACAATATTTTAGTTTTCAGCACATCATTTTTTACTGAAAATATACCTATTACTGGAATACATCAATTTGCTGGGAAAACTTCATATAAGTATATCTGGTGAATCTGGTGATCCTGGTTATTTATCCCTTTGTTCTACTGTACATCTACTGGGTTAGCACGGCACAAAACAGGAGAGAGAAAAATAGGTGACAAAACCATATCGTACCCATTTTCTCTCTAGATTTTTCGTCTTGTTTTCTAGATCTTCGTCAAGGAGACAAAGGGTGGAGAAAACAGGTTTGTGCACCCGCCGTGATAGCTCTGCAATCGGTGCTACCATGACCAACCATACTGAAATTTGTTATATAAATACTAACTTTGTATATTTCTCAAACCGTAAAACATTTCATCTGTATTGCTTCACATTAAATTATATGTAATGATTATGGCATTAATTCATTTATAAAAACGAAGCCCAGGAGCAGTCTTGCATACATTCAATTATTAGAGTAAACATTTAGATGGAATACCTATCAATAATAGTTGCATTATTTCGTGTCTAGACAGTTAATAATTTTATTGTAATTTGTATGGATTAAAATGATGCGGCATCGCGGGAACCCAGTATAACACGAAGATTCTACACGAGATTTAACTAGTTTACCAATGTTCGTGTTATTATTAACGATGCTCTATTTGCTGTTACTATTATAATCCTCATTTGCAAGTGTATTATTGAAATAATATTCAAAATGCAACTTTCTATTTATTTTTTTCTATAGCAAATAAAAAACCGTTTTCAAAATTCGATCAGTTGCAATTTATTGCCGTAAAATATTTAACAGCAATAAATCAGAATCGAATTACAAGCGATTAGAAAAATTTAAATACCGCCCACATTCCTGGGCTTCTTATAATAATAATTTGAAATAAATAAACTTGTGGCCCATAACTGTTTGTAAGGGTAATATTAACTGACGCTTCCGAAATTTCACATACTTTGAGGTAGGTACTACTTACCAAATACCTTGTAGAATTATGTAACTTTAAAAATAAAATGAGTGGAATATTAGATAGTTTATCTAAATTTTTGAATTTATAATTTTGTGTGATATCAATCAATCTGTGTTTTATTATTGAGGTAATTCACCAGTGGCGTTCCCCTGCATAAATTATGCCAGACTTTATAGTACTTATAAAAGTTACATGCCTCAAACCGACAGCCGCTTTCTTCCATATAAATGACATAATAAAACTTTTATTCGGCCATCACGTAACTACCGAGATGATCACACTATGTATTTTGTTTTGAATAAATATTGCATATAATCGCTTGGTGCGTAGGTGTATCTGATATGGTCACATCTGTTAAATTTTATTGTAATCGTTCGTTGGAATTCGGAACAGCTATTAAGTTATTATAATCGCGTAGGTACGTATAATATTCTCTACGATTGTGCGAATTTTTATGCTTTTCGAAACTATTAAGGGGAAGTGTTTGGTTTGTTTGATTTTCCATTATTATTTATAGGTGATTTGAGTCCTGTTCAGATTGTCAATAAATTGCAGTAGCTAAAGTTCAATGGAGATTGATAGATTGAGCGGTTAGTCAAAATGAACAAACTCTGAAATCGCGAAAAATGAATCAACTGATACAAATTATTCAATATTATCCGACTAAATGATTGTATGAAACAGTTGATTAAAATTTCGTGATTTCAGGATTGGTCCCTTTGTAAAGGTTGTTCATGATGATGAATACATTAACCCCTTTCGGCTGTACAATAAGACATACCCTTTCCGACTAACCCTGTATAATATTAAATCAACTTGTTTCATGTAATCATTTAGTGCAAGTGTTTACCTATACTACCACAAGAAAGTTCAAATCTCCTAAAAGTGAATCTGATTTTCCGGCTTTTCTTGTTGATAGCGATATTAAGTGAGTTAGCAGCTCTCGCTATAATACCCGCAAAAATGTTACCTTCCTAACTTCAACGTTAATTTAATCATGACGTCTTCAACATTATTAGGAAAATGCTTGACTGTCTAGTATTTTTCCATACTATCTATGAGTTGTCTTAAAACTAATCAGCGGGTCTACCGCATAATTAAAATGGTAATGAACATCCACTCTGGTAATAAACTTCAATGTGATCGTGAGTGACTAAACGTTGAACTACCTTGTAAATGTTTTACCGATCATGAAGATGTGATTGATATCAGTTATATTCAAAACTATTAATGACGACCTTATTTTGTCTACAGGGCTCCCACCCGGACAGTCTGTACCGCGTGCCAGCGGACAGCAGCGCGGGCGCAGGCAAGGTAACGCGAGTGCTACGCGTGTTGCGATGGCCCGTCGCACTCATCGCCGTATGCGTCGCCCTTGCAGTGTTCGTGTACTTCCTGATGCCTGGTGAGTACTGTCACATAATGCTGCTACTAGTAGTCATACAACACCGTGGACGCAGGCTAGTTGACGATCACGCGAGTGTTGCGCGTGTATGGCTCACTGGCCCTTAATACTCATCGCCTGCGCGCCGGCTGTGCGTATCATGCCTGGTGAGATCTATCAACTTTCGGCCTAGAGATCTATGTCCTGCTGCAGGACTTACGCTTCTCTAAAAGAGAAATCTCTCAAATCGCAAATCGCAGAGGACTTTTCTCAATCTCTAAGATTCGTGACCTCAGAGCCAGTCCTTCCGCACCGATGACGCTATTGTCCCGCAATTGTTGGTCGCAGATAAAAGCCTCCCTTGTCAGGTGAGGTTGCTGTTGGTTTAAATTGGATTAAGTAGTGTCCAATCCAATACATAATATATATTATAAGGAAAAATGAATAACAGCTTATCGTATTAAGTTATCATTTACCTACTGCGGTACATTTAATTATAGCGTTGTCGTTTTTTATTAAAATCTGCTAAAGTGGTTATCACAAAGTTCTATCTTTTCGTTACAAATAAACCTTTTTCTAAATTACCGCCTTTCTATACCTTTCACCCGTTTACCTATTTACGATCTCGTGTCTATTCTCCTTTTACCTTTCTTATTTGATGGTATCTATGTGACTTTATTCGTTTTATGGTTTGTACAATAAATACACCGTATAAATTTAACAAAAAAAAGCTTTATTTATAACAAAAATCTTTATAGCTGATCGGTAACTTTGTATGGCAAGGTGATAAATTGTTGTCACATTTTCAAAAGTTTGATCTAACTAACCGATATTAGGTAGGTACTTACTACTGAAATGAAGTCACTACACCGCGGGCTGATAACCACTAAAATAACACGGTGTATAAGCTTAAGTTAACACGCTACCTAAAAGGTTAAAAGCAATTAATAGTGCGAATGACACCACATTTTTATTCAACGGTTTTAGACAATCATACAACGTATTATCAAAATTGTTCACAGCTGTAAAAGGAACAGAATGCCGATTAGCATCAGCAGTTAGTCTATGAGTATGCACATATATGGGTTGTACAAGGCTTTGTCGAATTGGTCACGTCGAAACTTTCAATTTCCCAAACATAATGCCCCAATATCTGTAGCTTTGCATCATACCGGGCATATTTGTATCGTGGGTATCGCTTGAAAGCTGTTATTGACACAATTGTTGGTTTTCGCACTACAACTGGATGTGCGAAGTTCTCACGGGTAGATCAGAAATGTTTATGAGGGACATTTCCGAATGTTCTGGCGATACATGCTGCAACAGTTTATATGTTATATTACTACAATTTTATGGTCTCCGAATCAACTGCTTATGATTTCCGGCCGAAACTTTAATGTTGTTAACGTTGTCTCTTTTTAACCGACTTCAAACAGAACGAGATTTTTATGTATTGTTTTTGTCACTGAAAATAAAAAAATAAGTAAAAACATTAAAACTGACATCAAAAAACTATACTTATAAAATAATTTTCATAAAAACTTAACAGCTTCTGATGTCGGAGCCTTTAATTCTTCAACGCAAGGTGCATTGCAGTTTGGCAGAGGCACCAACTTCAGAAGCTGTTAAGTTTTTTATGAAAATTATTTTACACGTTTTAGTTTTTTGAAGCCGGTTTTTACTTTTTTTATTAAAAGCTTTAATTTAACTCCGTTTACTTATCTCCTTTAAGCTGCAGCAGATCAGTCTCAATATGAAGTTATGGCATAAAGCGCATGTAAATCCGTATAAGGTAAATTTATTATGTGCTCTTTATAAAAGGTTTTCGGGGTTATTCTAGATAAGGTTTTTAATTTATTTAATTATTTAATTGTTATCCGATACTTTAATGAGCCAGCGGGTAGCGATAACTAATTTTGGTCACATCGTAACGTAGGTTGCCCTAATATTTCTTAGTTGACTTTTGACATAATGTCGATTATATCAGATGCTATTCAACATTCTTGATCGAAAGTCGTTATTATAATGCGATAGAGTCTGCTCACGATTGGGCGGAGACGCGACGGATAGACGGCACGAGCCGTGTCAGAGGTTATATTCACACGTAACACGGACCTACTAATGTAGAAAAGCTTAACATACATACTTTGATCGTTGTAATAAATAGCTCTGTTATATCAACAATCAACAATAAAATAGTCACTGATAACGTGTTTGATGTTATCTATTCAGACACACAATATTTTTTCCACATTCTTATTTCCGATTTACCTACTAAGCGGAATAAATTTTTATTACTTTAATCAACCAATAAACGTAATTGGATTCTACCTAGTTTACTTCAGATTAAATTGAGTCTGTCATCATTTCAATCAATCGTTATTTTTGGTTCCTTGATCGACATGACCTGATCTAAAATAAGAAAGAATTTGCATATAGAAAGTCTGTAATGTTAATTTCTGCGTTAAAATCAGTAATTGCCCTCGAAGCGGAAGCTGTAATACATCGTAAAATAACTTTCAAGGCAATTATAGTCCTTTTCATGTGTAAATGGTACTTTGATAAGCTTACGAAGCTCTCGAAACTTTTGTCTCTTCATAAATATTCAGCTTACTACTTTCACATCTCACATGCGAAGGGATTTTTTAATAACAGATTTTAAATGGTAATGTAAAATTGTGGTGAGCAATAATTTGATTGCGTGGGGTGTCCCAGCGCCATTGCTGCCGAACGCCACACGTGCATGTGACCGGATGCGATCCAGTCTCTTTTGTTGCTCTCATATTGTGTTTTTATTTACGAAGGATACAGTAAAAACGAAAGTTGACCTCGCGAATACGTTTTTTTTTGTGCATCCATATAGGATGTGGGCGCGTTTATTTTTCTACATGCTCCGCTTTTTCGCATTTCTTTTCCTTTTTTGGATAGATAAGATGAATGTTTAACATGATATTGCAGTTATTTTTTATGTACCTTGCATAATTTTGTATCACAAGGAATTTTTATGAAGTCATCCAATAAATAAGATCACATAAACTGACAAACAAATTATCTCTGTTGCATAAACTTGTTCCGGCATTTTTATTTGGCACTTCATAATCTCCGTTCGTTCTATTGTAGTTGCTCGCATTATATGCCTGATTATGCATAATCAAGTAATCAATGACAATAGGTGCTAACTGCTAACTAAATTTTATTTGAGTGAAATTTAAACATAAAACTCATGACCTCGCTTTCTTCTTGTATGACTACAATTACACTCATGAAGTGTTTATTGTACCAATATTGAATAAAACCGTCAGTACAGTCACTTAATTACAGTATGCAAAACGTGAAATATACGTTTAATCAAATACAACTACACGCGAAATCAATTATGAAATAAATTGAAGGTTGTATATTAATGCAAACTAATTCACTTTGCAGTTCAAATTAATAATTTGCCTCCTTACAGCGTAGGCCGGAAAATTATGATAAAGGATCGAGTTTAGCATCTTCAAAGAGACTTTTTATTAGAGGTTTATGATCATGATGACGAGTGAGAGTCGAGTTCGACGACATGGTTGGCGCAGCGGCTAAGCGATTAGCTTTCTGCGCTACGTACCGCGGGTTCGATCCCCACACGGAACTAATATTTGTATGATCTACAGATAGTTGTTGCGGGTCTGGGTGTATGTGTATGTGACATGTATGTTTGTAAACTGTACCCTCGATACAGGAGCAATCCAATGAGGGGCAACGTTTTAAAAAAAAAGACAATGTGTCTTGTAGTCTATAGCATGTACCAAACAATATCGAAGTACTATAAAACCTGCATAAAAATATTAGAGATCATTAAATACATTTAAGTAACATGCTGTTAGGCTACTATTGATAAAGCTTGTTACATTCAATTTACAAAACAATTTATCTTGGTGGAATTAATAGTATAAATTGTTGTAATTACCGTTATAACTACCACACAGTTGACTGCGACAGTTGATATGTTTTTAAAGGTGTGGTCGCCGGTAGACTCTAGTACCGTACCTTTGCATCTTATCTCATGTGTAGAGTGGTTATCTACTAAATTACCTAATGACTCCTCAGTAGATACGCTAATAACCGCCCGCAGCGCATACGTCATTCGTTAACAAATTGCATTGCATTTGGCGCACGCCTCAAGACGTTATGTAACGTATAGGTAATCATATTAATAGCTTACAAAGTAAGTAGTAGTACTGGGTAGGTAGTAGTAGGTACTTTTATGAGGGAACCCGTAAACTAAATCTAGTACGACGGTTATGTCACATTTCTGGGAAAATTTTCGATGTGTACAATGCAATAGATAGAGGAACTATGCGTAAAACAATTGAAGATGCATTACATATAGAAAACATTGGAACATCGGTTAAAACAAAAACAGTTAAAATGTAAGTAGCATTTTACTGTATAAACATTTAGCTTTAAATAAAACGAGCATAGTAACAATAGTTAATAAAATACAATAAACATAGCTATGCGATGCAACCAAAGCCAACCAAGCCCCCGATGACGCCTGTATATATAAATTATAAAACATGATTTGACATAGGAAGTCCCAGCGCCTCACCTTTGACACTGACACACGGCGGAACGGGAGCGCTACTCACCTACTATCGTCACATTAGTTATGTATACGGGTTGTGCAACCAGATAAGGATTAATGGCGATACTAAGCTGACACGGTCGGGGAAGTGCCGTGACATCTTGAACCAAGCTTTCACCGCGTCTTCGCTCTTAAGTGCCTCGGTTCTGCCCGTGCTTCCTACTACGTTTACTTGAATATACTGCACGATGTAATGTTTCAGTCTACTATCTTCCATCATAGTAATTTAGCTCTGAAGCTGCCGTGGACATGCTGTTCGCTTTTATAATCTTCTCAACAATCACAGCATCTTTTTTTAAATATGGTTTGATGCGCTATTTATGGTAAATTCACTGTCTGTATTATGTTCTTATTTATGTAAATAAATCATTTGTTTGAAAGCGAGAAAATTCTTGTTATGTTTAATTTATGTGCTTTGCTGAAACGTAACGATGCACGAATTTTGCTTCATATTTTCTACAGCCACTACGACATCATAATTTAGAAGACATACATTAGAATCAATGATATCTAATAGATTAAATAAATTATCCGTATCATAAATTGCATTTGGTAGGTTTTTGGCACGCGTCAAACTTTATTTATGAATTCAATTAATGGAAGAAAAAGTTTTTGATTTATTACGTCAGTGCGCATCCTGAATATTGTCTAATAATTGGGTAAAGATAGTTAGCACGTCCTCTTTAAATGGCCGTTCTATAGATATATTAATTATATAAAATATTAAAATTGTCGTAAATTCTGATCACTCCGTTTTTACGAGTTTTGTCTCGTTTCCTATCTGGAATTTGATTATTGTTAGAATTGAGGTGACGTTGGAATGTAATCTCTAATAACTATCGTATAATTATATCAGTTACGTTGTCTTTCATTAAGTAGATCGTAATCGACGTCGTTTACGTTCAACTTCCTTATTTTAATCACGATATATGTGAGTGAAAAACATACCTACGTTTTATAGATTTTAATATTCTTTGCTCTAATATGGTATTTTTTATTAATATAGATTTTATTTTGAAATCCGTATAGTATTTCGTACATTTGATTAAAGTGCGAAGTGTAAACAAGCGCCTTAAAACTTGTTCTTCCACTTCCGCATCGTCTACCCCAAATATAAACGTTAAGTAAGTAATCAGAAATATAAAAAGTATAGCCACAGCATGGAGTGCAAGCCTGGATCTTTGTTATCTATTGGCGCATGGCGTTGTTACAAGCGCCTGGTGCAAGAGTAAAGCAACACAAATTGACGCGCGTTAGCTACTTTTTGACCAGAATGGAGCCTGTACTGGTCACACTGGTAAAAGAAGCTAAGATGAGGTGAGTGTAGTCACAGAATAGAGCCTATGCTCTATTCTATGGCCACACTCACCTTACTTCTGTAAATCTAGTGTCAATAGAGCTAACTCTGTTCACGGGTTGCCACTTGTTAACTTTATCATTTAAGGCGTTTTTTATCTATATATACATATAGAAAAAACGCAGCAGTGTGGCGAGGACGCAGGACGCATTATCGCAATAACGCGGCTATGTGGGGCCTTTAAGCTAGTAATGTCTAACGAGATACGAATAAAAAGCATAAAAGATACGTTCGTCTAACTTTCTTTTTCGTTCCTTCCTTTAAAAACAATGAGCAATACTTAACCAACCGTTAACCCTGTAATTCCAGATAACATGGACGCGAGGTCGGACGCAGAGAACGGGACGTACTGGGAGCCGATTGTGTCCGCCGGACAGCGGCCACACATCACCGGACAATCGCGCGAACAGTTCAGCCGGATAACCCCTAAGAAATCGGACATCCCCGATGGCCATGGTATGGTATATGATGCTAATAAATATAATGAGGACTTGCTCCAAGAAATTGAATGAAAAGGTTCATTGTATGTCATTGCGGCTTTTGTTTAAAATGTTTATGTGTTCCTTACATCTGTCTGCCAAGCGTGGTGATTAAGGCAATATCTGGCCGCCCGCATTGTAGCGGCCGTTAGGATGCCTATGTTCAGCAGTGAACGTCAACGAACTGATAGATGTTCCATAATATTTATTAAACATAGCGTGGATCAGAAAGTGTTTAACTCGTTTGTCTAGTAGATTGTGTGAACCGTGTATTTAAAGGTATTTACATATTAGAGACCAAAAGAATAAATGGTTACAATGGTACTTTCAGAAATATATTTGTAATTGTCTGTATTAAATTAATCCCCATAGTGATACGTATGAGGTCGATGTGTTCTTGTTTGTTGTTCAAAGTGATAATAACGCATTTCGTGTTCAATGTCTGTCTTGTCTTGGGTATACAGAACTAGTATCAACTAATTTGTTAGTTAATAAAATATGGAACCAACATAAATACTTCATAAAGATTATACCGCAAATCACAAACCACAGGTATCTGAAGCACCAATTTGGGAAAATTACTGTCATGTCACTTTTTTATGTATGTAGGTAAATGTAATCGTATGTACTTATGTTGTAATGTTACACGTTACACTACACGACATCATTCCGTGTTCAATTTTGGGACAGTTAACTATGCATGTGTACATCAATTTACTAAACAAATCACTGTTCCTACGAATATTGTTGCAAACACATAATTGCAGGTACGAAAACGTCGGAAATAGATTTCTACGCCGCTGAAAACGATAAAAACTTCGATTTAACCTCTGTTGTCGATACGACAACAGAAATAAATCCCCCAAGAAAACCGCCCATACCTCCAGTCTTCCCAACCCATCTTACACCCGAAGTCCAATACGGTAACGAAAAAGCTGATTCCGATAAATTAAGAACACCCAAGTTATTGGAAGACGTTGATACTGACGATTCTACGTTGAAACCGCATATTACCCAAAAACCTGAAAAGCCGCTAGCAATTTACTTCAAAGATAGCATTGAAGCGACTTCTACGACTACAGAAACCATAACGAGAGCGGAAACAATCAATGATTTTACCATTAATGATCAAAAACAAATGAGTAAGAAAATTGAGGAAGTCCCTGTGAAAACACATCCATCGGCATTTAAGGAGCATGCTGAAAAGGAACACCAACCGCACTCACAGTATATAGAGCAACATGATCCTAATGAGTACCATCATGGACCGCAGGTTCCGCTTGAAGTGCAAGAATTTTACGGTCGTCGCCCCACCAACTCTGATGTCAACTTTACATCAGGTCATTCCAAACTTTTCGGTATTTCTATAGAAGACGCAGAAAAAATGCATTCAACAACTCAAAGCTCTTTATATAATACAAGAGTATCCCCAACACTTCCGACGTGGCGTGACAGAGATGACACGACTACGAAAAAGTACCCAACTAACACCTATTCAGAGGGTAAGTTTATGTTAACTTTTGTTTCGAGGGGCATGCGGTTCCAACTCAAAGGCTTGTGGTAGATGGTACGTACATACTCCACACATTTCAATTGATATTCACTGGACTTTCATTCTGTAATTGCATCTCGTACATATTTATACGGCGATAACATGTTTTATGGTGAATTTGGTGTAACTAATAAAATTACATGTATTATAGTCCCTAATTAGGTATCTTATCTATCTGAGCACCAATTTTTTTTATAAATATTTTCAGTTCAATGTCGTTCGACTCGCATGAGTCTATGCCGAGGTGTGCTACCGTATGACTTGGCGGGGGCATCGGCGAAGGTTGGAAATGTAGAGATTACATCTCTGCTCTCCCAGATCGATTACCTGGTGGCAACCAACTGCAGTGACCGCGTGAGACACTTTGTCTGCGCCTTGCTAGAGCCTGAGTGCAACCCACCTCCCTACCCTCCGAAGATGCCTTGCTTCAGTCTCTGTAAAGGTAAATTACATTTTATTGGTCTGAGGGTAAAATATATCAATTTCTATGTCCTTTAAATTTAATTTATCTTATCTCAACTATTTTGGCGTCGACTTCTAATCAAGATCAGATTAAATATAAGTATTTTACACAAAACAAGAAGAATAGAAAGAATAGAATAGAAATACTCTTTATTGTACACCTGATAAAAAAGGAGCAATTAACATAATAATTACAACTAATCATTAAAAGATTGTACAATGGGCGGTCTTATCGCAATCGGCGATTTCTTACAGACAACCTTTGGATGGAGAGTACAGCATGTAAAAAATAACGAGGGTAGCTCGCGGTGTAGCATAAGAAGTTTAAGGTTAGGCCGGTATTCAGGCTATTGGATGCCAGGGTGCCCATAACCATTGTTTTAGGCCGCGCCGTATGACAACCAGGCAGGACCGAATGTATTTAACGTCCTCTCCGAGATAAGAAGGAGTTTTGGTATCGATCATATCCATGATTCGACCACGTCAAGATAAACTTAGCTGTAATTATAATTAAATCTAGCTTATTCCACATTAAATTTACTTACTCGTTTATTTTAACTTCAGCAATCGTGGATAGCTGTGACGGCCAGATTCCTACCGAGCTGAGTCCGGTGTTCAACTGCAAGCAGTACTCGCGAACAAACTGCGTGGGCGCAAAGACTCCGTGTTTCCCCCGTGAGTTCGGATGCAGCGATGGATCGTGTGTGCCCAGAGACTGGATCTGCGACGGCACTAAGGACTGTTCTTCTGGAGAGGACGAAGCTACGTGCATTCAGTGCGATCAAACAGAGTACCGGTAATTTATATATACTTATTTAATTTATTTATATTTTATGTTTAAAATTTTGTTTTAGATGCCAAGAATGCTCCAACTTGACTGTTCTACTACTGTCTATCTACTCCAACTTGACTATAGTTGGTCGAGTGTTCTGTACCAGTGATTAACAACATAATTTGTTCCACAGTTGTAGCTCTGGCGGCTGCATCCTGAAGCGATGGCTGTGCGACGGTTACGCAGACTGTCCGGATGGCGAGGATGAGAACGAGTCCGCGTGCGGCGCGCACACGGAGCACGCGGTCGCGGACACCCACGAGCCGGGAGAGGAGCCCGCTGGCTCTGCGCCTGCGCCCGCCATCAGGCGACCCAACAGGGTGCCCATTGGACGCAAGGGTGCTATGCAACACACTGGTAAGCTTAGCACGGACCTTCTTATTATTTAATGAATGCATGTAAATGCTTTACCGTTTCCTAGTGTTTTTCCCGTTTTGATAGGAGGGAGTTGAAATCTGATTAATTTTATTAAGATTACCAGTTGGGACTGTTAGGACACGTCGAGCGTCATTGATCTGTTTCTTTGATAAATCTTGCAAGGCTTCCAGGGATCACAGTACATTTTATTACATATAGTATTAATAGAATTTTCTTACAATGGTTTTTTTCAATCGCAGGAGAAAACGAAAGCAGTAAGGAACTTCTTATCACTAGCGATAGCAACAATGCCTTTAAAAGGAACTTCACGCGCCGACCTTTACCATCCCGATTGTCGCATTACTATCGTCCTAAATCGAGTATTACTAATCCAGATATTTTCAAAGAAGACACCACCACCATGCATAGCTTAAGAAAAGCTGAAATGAAGAAACCAGAAGGGGAAAAGACAACTCAAAAAAATGTATTGGAAAACGAATCCATCGAAGATGTTAACATGGGAGATCTCGGTTTTTTCGATGAGTTTGACAAAGAGGGAAAAGAACCAGCATCAAATCCTAAACAACAAAAAGCGGATCAGCCTCAGCGCGGAAAGCCCAAGTTCGGCGGAGTGCCACCGCCCAGGCCGTCGGCTTTGCTACGAGCAACGCAAACAACTCGCCTCGATAAGAATGTCAACAAACTAGACATGGTCATTGATGGCGCAGCTTTGTTGAGGGTAACACATTGTATTTCTTTTATCTATGTATAGCTTATGGTCTATGTACAAATTACCTTGGTTTTTTTACCTGTGAAATAAATGATGATTATGATGAATTATCTTAAAAATATTGTATTGCAGAAAGCGCAGGCGGCGCAGGCGGCGGATGCTGCAGACGACCCGGCGGCACTGAACGAAACCTACGTAGAAAAGGACGATACATCTATCGATGAGCCTGTTGCTAGCGGTGGGACCGGCAGCTCACCTGCCATGCGACCCACTGGTGTATCTGTCCCCACTAAACCCGGGGACCCAGTTGGAGAGCCGGCTCCCGGAAGCGGGGACCCTAGGAATCCCGATTATCCCACAGGCCGGGGAAGCACTGGGACCTTCAGTACGTATGGCAAGGCAAACGCCGACTGGTCGCGTGCGCACGCGTCCCCGTGCCCCAGCGGCGAGCTGCGCTGCGTGGACGGGCGCTGCATCACGCTGGCGCAGCTCTGCGACGGCACCATCGACTGCTCTGACCACGCTGACGAGGATAACTGCTACACGTGATCACAAACCCACTGTAGCGGTAAGTTAAGGAGTGAGTGAACCTCACTCGTTGTCATTATTATTCCAGTGATTAAGTTTGGAGACTGACCAGTGACCGATAACTGCTTTCCAGAGTCAGAGTTTTATTATCTGCGGATTTGACATTTTGAACGTGTTATGGAATTTAAGTGATGATTGTTTTAAAGAAATTAAGAGCTCGTTATAACTCATAAGTCGGTATTGGCAATTTATTAATTTAATTTTAGAGTCCCGACCATTTTTATAAATGTGACATAAAATATAATAATTTAAATACCGACTACGAGGCAAAGTTATGGCGAAGCGGAATGTGTTGAAATAAAAAATTCATGAAATAAATTAAAGTACCTACAATATATTAGTATATTGTAATTGCTTGCTGGTTATCGATTTACTGAAATATGGACCTAACCCAGCACTGGGACAATACGGACTTTGAAAATCCACGTTTAGCGACGTCCTTAAGTTATGTGTTATAATAGTATATACGCTGTGATAAAGCAATGCATGATTATGGTGGAATAGTTTTCACTTTTCACCCGGCTAGGTAGTGTAGGTCCACTCGTATTGCCGTCCATTTTAGATCTTTTGTACCTGTAGAGCAAATGACATAAGTATTTAGATTAAGAAAATAGAATTAAAAGAAACAATAAGTAACTTTATGGTTTAAGTTCACATTATTCACCACACTAAATATCTGCGAATTGAAATTAAGAGTAATGATGGGAAAATAAATCGTACGTAGAGAATGACTCTACGAATTATTTTCACTTATTTAGACATGCCTTTATTTTGCCATTACTTACTTTAAAAAAATACAGACTAGAATAGACGATGAATCTCAAAAATATTTTATAATAATATTGTTTGTTTTCCTTAGTCGCATATATTGACTTTTTTATTACATTTCATTGTAAATACTTTTCATGGTAGGTATCTATGTACTTAGATATAAATTATTGAATTAACTACAATACATTTTTGTTAGATATCATACATAATTATTTCTTCATTTTTATTATCATTAATGGTAAAAAGTACCATCAACATATTTGCTTATTTCATTTATTGAGTAGTGATACGCATTTGTAAATAGGATTAACGGAGAATTATTTATAAAGATTAGTATTTATATAGGTAAAGTGTATTGATTAGATGTTTTAAAAAATCAACGCATTGTAATATAAATAAATAGATAATAAGTGTTCGTCCTGGCGTTTAAATTGATCAAGAATAATCTTGGTTTGGATTAAACATTTTCGCAAATTAGTAACCAAATAGTTCTAGGGATACAGAAAAAACTCTGCGAATTTTAAAAGCCTCAATTACGAATTTATTTTTATTTTTTATTATTTTATATTTAACCACGATGTGTTTACTTGTGTTTCTTAAAGGAGAGACAACTTGTCATAATAAGTTGTTGAAAAATACGGACGTTTTTTCAACAACTTATTACGACAAGTCCTTATATTAATAATTTCGTTTATCATAGTTTATTGCTTCATATGGTCCAAAGTAATGTCATAATAAAACTTATTGCCCAAATAACGTCGACGCTGTTATTGGGCTCTGATATTCAAATAGGTGTTGTAAGGACTTAATAATAAAATTGTAAACCAGAATTACTTACACTTAAGTTATATAATGTTTTTCTAGTATATCGAAATTACGATGTAAGTTATCATTTTTATGATACTTAATAAATACTATGCCATGTTAAATACAATTTGTTTTATTTTCTTCCTCCTAAGTGTTTGAAATTGTGTATTTTCGCGACATAGCGTCTCAGTAACCGGTATACTGCGAGAAAATATTAGTAGGTTAGCATTTTCCTTAACAAGATTAAAAGGTGTAACTGCTTCCAGCTTACTTTTAACTTTATATTTAGTCAAGAGCCCACATGTCGGCGCTAAGAATTCATGTACCTACTCATTATAGTTTGGCCTGGTAATAGTCCGGAGTCAAAAGTAAAGACAAAGATTGAGTACTACTTTTAGGCAACACGATAATAATTTACGCAACTGTAGAATGCTGTAAATTGTTTAAAAACTAAAATCCATTCCAAATGTTTATTTATCTGTATTGCCGGTCATTTTGCCTAAGTAGATAGTAGACATCTAAAATCAAAACCACGCGTATTACCTATGCTATGCCTGACGTAGAGCCATTGATGTTATAAGTAAATGACTTATAAGTTTATAACATCAATGGTATCAATTAGCTCTTCTGAATATTTTTGAGGGTAGGCAGTGTCTTTTTGTCTCATAAAACTATATTTTTGAGTGAAAGAGAAAGAAGTGAGGGATTCAAAGATGTAATATGTTAATGCCACTCTTGGAACTGGGAGTAGAGAAGAAAAGTGTCCAGCTGGTGAGATACTTAAGTGAGTAGTGTATAATACCTAGTTTTTCATACCTGCACGAAAGAATAATCGCTAATAGATAGGTAGGTGGTACCTTCCAGGCTTCTTCTTTAGCGTGGCTAGCGTAACAGCACGGAGCACATTATAGTGAGGTACTGCGCAGGTAAAACTCATAAACATAATTATTATAGTTTTACTTACTAAACTTCAGTAACAATTAAAGTATCTACTTTTATTCCCTGTGTTGACCCTAGTTCCTAATAGCCATAATTCGTGAACATTCTAAAAATAGACTGAAATCGTTTACTAAGAACTTAAACATAACTTGGATACCTACCTAAAGTTCACGCTCGGTGATCTCGTAGTCATAGATGAGTCATATTCTGTATCTGCCACATCTATTCAATGGAGCGGTGTCTCAAAATATCCACACGCTATACACAATCAAATATTACTTCTATTTCTTAGACAGTAAGATTTATTTTTCAGTAGTTAAAAGCTTTTCTTCGGCGACCTTACAGTTAGTTTATTTTAGTTTTTATATATTTTTTCATTCATAGCGTGATTACGTCATCGCCGGCGCTACCGTTCGGTTTCGGGCCTCGTATTCGTTTTGCTTTAGTCATTTCGCACTTGTTTTTGAGGTCGGCCGGCTTCACAGCGTTTCCTTATCCATTGTAGGGTTCACAGACTAGTTAGAGATACTACGTATGTAGGGTTGCCGTCAACTAAAGTAAATGATGAAAAACCGATATCTGTATGAAAAATTAAGTACCTGTAGGAAAATATTTAATGAAGACTAAGTTTCAGTTTTTTTATTCTGCTATGTTTAATTAAAATAAAACACCCATATAGTTACCTCTAGGTTATTTGTTATTCCAAAAAGTACCTATCTTCATTAGTCGTACCTATAAGGCAGGAAAATGATTAAGTTTAACCCGCTTTGTTGTAGTAGGTAGTGTAGGTACCTAGCCAGACACAAAGAAAATCTAATGTTTGCGGGCCCCGCCGGCGACCGTTTGCAGCATAACCAAATTAATTAAAATAAATAAGAAATTATTTTTTAAATCCGTATTATTAACTTACCTACTGATAACTGTATGAATAGGTACGTCATACGGATTAAAAAAGTGCGGACTTATTGGAGCATTATCGAATCTACATAATGTTACTACCTACCTATTAGGACTAGATACCGGTATACAGGTTCTTAATTATACATAATGATTATACCTAACATTGAAAGAAATGAATTTCCGAAGGGTCACTACTTAGCCTAAAAAACTAAATTGTAGCCCTATCGCGTTGGGTCCACCCACCTACAATAAAATATTTCTTAGTCACTTGCAGTGCAACATTACAATTTTAGCACAATAGGTCTAGTACGAATGGGGAATAAACAGGCCCAGTGTCATCGACCGCTACCCACTGGCTGAGTGGCTGGTGCTCGTAGAAAGCGGAGTGAGTCACCCGTGGCCCAGCGCCACGCGCGTGGTCGCAGCTCCAGGCTGCCTTGACGAAACGGCCGTGTTACATTCACTAGAGCGTCCATACACCCTTAAATTGAAAGAGTACGAATATTTAGTTGCAATTTTTACACTAAAATCCATCGATGTAGTAATCAATGTAATCATGCTTGAGCTACAGTTTCTTTTTCATTTCTTTTTGTCATTCGCCTATGGACTATTTCAATATTTTTGTATTTAGAGTACATACGTAGATAACATACGAGGTAGGTACTGCCTAAATTGATTAAAATATCAATCAACAATATAATTACTATTATTAATATAATTACTATTATAATTAATATAATTACTATTATTAATTAATATTATTTATATTTATAAATAATATTTTTATTGTTAATTTGCTATTACTTTACAACGTACCAAAATTTTATTCAATCATCTTGGGAAATATCTACTGGTTATATTCGGTAATAATATTTGGTATTATATAAGAATTTTCATGCAAACCAATATCAATTTTCTTTTTAATCTTTTTCATTTTATAGCGACTTCAGTTGTTTTTCCTGGAATCCCGTAAGTACCTAAGTATATATTTATCATTCCTTAGGACAACCTTCCCGTGGAAGCTCCACAGGAAGGTCGTCCTAAGGAATGATTAATTGTATAGTACTTCTGTACTTGCCACAGCTCAAATACCTACCATAAACATTTAGACAGTGTGAAGCGAAAGTAGAGATGGGGTAAAATATTTTTCAGTGAATCCCAAATTCTATCCTTACGTAAAACGAAAATATCATCAATTTAATCCGATATATTCGTTACATGTTGTGAACATTGGATTGGGTCAATCCAATCCAATGTGCACTAAAACCTGTATTTTAACTAGATTCGAAGCATTATCACAACTTGAATAGAACGTAATTTTCTTGTGATTCAGAGAAAAGTTTATAGGTAGGTACCTACTAACTGCCTAGCAAAGAAATGTACATTCTCTTGCAATACAATGGCTGGTCGGGCATTCTATGCAGAATGTGGACAGGTTGTAGGAGACGGGCGACGAATGAAAGTAAATAAACATTGCATTCGTGAGGTAAACAAACTTCGAGACTGGTTTGTCCACTCCATGCTCTAGGTATAGCGAATGCTTTCTAAATAGGTACTTAGGCAGAACGTTTATCTAATCGTTGCCGGAGTGCACGCACACACTGTATTGTCATCAAGTAGAGTTATGTAACCCTTTTGTTTATCTAGACAAGCTAATTAATTGCTTCATAAAGAACATATTGTTCATTAATAAAGAACATTATCAAATGTCGTTAGTGGAGTAAGTATTCATTACAGTAAGGACGTTAATTAGGTACCTATCGAGGTATTTTTAAAGGGTGTCTCGAAGAAGAACTACACTTTTAAATAAATAAAAAAACAATTTTTTTTTACAATTTTTTCAATTTCGTATTTGAATCTTGAATTGTCTTGGTCTCAGGGTGGTTCGCATAGACCTTAATTTTTAGAGACCCCAGAGGAAGAAGTCTAAACAAGTACGTACACTAGATTTTCAATAGCCAGTCACTGTCGTGATTTATGATTATGTAGACCAAAATCAAAATGATCACATAACTTGCGAATGTCATAGTAAAATTTTCCCTATTTTGTAATGTATTTTCTACGCTTAATTTTCGTACTCGTAAATCTATAGGATGTGTAAATTGCAAAATATGGCTGGCTGACTTAACAATTGACAATCTATTTCGATTGTCAATTGTTAAGTCAGCCGATTCAAAATTCAAGTTTAGTCATTGTGAGACACCAAGCAAGCAATAGCAAGCAAGCAATACCTATAGGTAGACTCGAAGGAATTCGTAACGTATAGAACGAATACGAACATAACTGAAAGAAGAGACCATTTTTTAGCATCATCTTAAGATATCTCGTAATTTGCAGACAAGCTTTTTCTGGGTCTTATTCAACATGTAAACAAATCAGGATAATTACATTTTTTCTTTGCAAATATTGCTTGAAAAATATTTAAGTAGGCTACTTATTGAAAAAATCATCATTTTGTGTTTTGACTCTATTAGTCAAAACACAAAATGATGTTTTTTTTATCTTTAAAAGTCTTTATCTTTAAAAGTCGTCTGCGTTTCCAAAAGGTTCTACCAGTGACTAATAATTTCAACAATATCCTTAAGGTTAAACCTACGTTATAATAAAACGGTTAAAGAAAATTACATGAAAATAATGAGTACCTAAGATGCTGCCAAGTGTTTTTAAGTTACATGTAAAATATCGAAACTTATAAAGAACATCAGTCTAACTTAGCCCCGCTTACATCTCTACTGATCCCGTAAACGAGCTTGAAGATACATATAAGGTCTCCAGTTACATTTCGCTGCATTTTGGGGCATCACAACGTTTATGTCGTAAAAGTGTTGCAATATATCGGCATGCGAAAGGCTACGAGACCTAGACAAGTGTTTCTTAATCTAAGATTCGTACTTGTAGTGTACAATCATCTGACTCAGCTAATTACCGTGCTACCGGTACTACGTAGAAGAGTATCGAACCAGGAATAATATTTGTTTTGTGATGTTTGTGACATTACTTTTCATAAGATGTAAATACCTAAGTGCCTATACTCTGTTTTTTCTTACTTGTCCTATTTAAATCAATTTTTACATGTATTTTTTAACAAAAAACGTTATTTAAAAATATGATAATCATGGTTTACCTACTTTGATAAAATTAATAACTTTTTACCAAATCTACATTTGGCAAACAATTTTTGTATTTTATAAACCAATGTTTTATTAATGAGTTGTGTTAGGTACTAAAAATAATAATTGGGGACTAAATAAGACAAGTAAGAATTAACAGAGTATTGTATAGATGATTTTCATTGACATTTGGACAGTCTCAATGTCTGCAGGGTTAGCATGGCGGGTTGACTTGACAAACCCGTTTTCTCCATACTTTGTCTCCTTGACAGAAAAAAAAACGTAAAATCGGTAAAAAGATGATTTTTGTTCCCGGTTTTTCTCTCTTTCTGCCGTGCTAGCCCTGCCCTTAAAGTCGGAATTAAAAAATATAAGAAGGAAGGGATGCACATAGTACCTAATAAAGGTTGAGGACAATAGGAGAAAAACTTACAGGGGCTTTTTAATCCATTTATCTGAAAAGTCCCTGTACTTAAACATTTCTATGTATCTCGATGACTAGACCTATCGGCATGCAAATGTTTATTTTTCTCAGCTCAGTTGATCGATTCAACAGCAAACAGTCTTAATGAATGGAAGATATTCATTCTGGTATCTGTATGCCTCTAATAACAATGTGGAAGAGTGGCACGCCGTACGGGTACCCTGTTTAAAAATAATGCTTTGATTCAACATAGGTATAGGTATCACTGGCAATATTTGCAGATCTTGTGAGTCATCGGCGTCTTATTGCGAAGCTTAGCATGTACAGGGTTGTCACTGCCAATTCTGAGTTTTAAGAAAACAACTTTGAATTTTATCTTAAATATTGCGGAAGTTCACAAGAAACGTATTACGCACCTAATATGGTATTGTTCACGTTCACCATGAAGTCTTCAGTATATTGTAAACGGTTCACAAAAATTACTCCCCGTCACGTGGTGTTGAGGCACTCCATATCCTGACTTACATTGAAAATGATAATCTAAATTATGCTTACTTTTGAATCCATTATGTTGCTTAATTACCTACCTGCGTATTTCTACCAGGCGAACAGTCTCCAAAAACGGCTCTACAAAAATTATTGAATAAATTATGCACGCTTAGTGATTAAAATTATTATATAAGAACATCCTATTCAAAGGACTTTAAAACTATCACAGTAAGACGAAATAAACAACAACCTACCTAATAGGTCTACCTATATCTATCTAGGTAGTAAAGCCTTTACAAAGGTAATTTATGTCTTTATTTACAAATTACAATAATGAAGCGGTGTTGTGGGGGAATGCGTACTACTTATAGCATTGTAGAACTGAGTACGTTGGTGATTCATTTCTCGGAATTGACCTTGCTATGAGTCATTCGCTGGAAGGCAGAGTCGGGGATACCGCGCCTGTCTGCCGGCTGCTTGCTAGACGCACTCCGCTCACCGTGCTGCGCTTTTTACGGAATACTTTGTGTTAACATAATAATACGTTATATTAGTGATAAATATGTGTGTTCACAAGAAACGAAGAAGATTTAATTAAAAATTCTTCTTTCGAATATTTGTAAATATTTTTGTGTTTCCGAAGTTGGATATCATGATAACAACCATGACGTCATTCATACTGTTGAAGGTAAGTTATATATTTAGTGGCTAATAATACATATCAAAGAATTCTTGTAAATTTCAGTAATATTAATTACGACTTATAATGTGGATGAATCATCCTAAAAATTGTTATCAGTTTCTTATTTGACCATTGTAGTTTTTCTGACGTTTACAGTACGGATAAATAGACAACATTAGTGTTGTATAGCGATCTCTGTTCCACAAATTGAAATTATAGTGTGTTAGAAAGGGATTAATGGTGACTTATTCGGTCATTTTTAAATTGTTCGCTTGCTTGAATGTGATTTGCCCTGTGTGGGAACGAAATAGAGAGAAACATGGCGAACAGTTTCTGAAACTTAAATCGAACTCGAAACATACAGAAGTCTCGTGTGTAAATTTATATATCTAAATTATAAATTGATCATTCCATATTTTAAATATGATATTTATTGTGATATTCATTAATAAAGAAACGGTGTGAGCCCAACCCTTGCTTGCATGAGAGATGTTCAAGAAAAGTTTTGTGTCGTCTATGAAAATACTTGTTGAACAAGTTATAAATTAACTTTTCAGACAAACTCTTTTTTGTTGAGAATGAACAGAGAAGATAATGTCAACTGGTTTCATGGGAAAATATCACGGGACACTGCTGAGAAACTGTTGAAGGAAGGTCTGTTGTGAATATTATTGTACCTATGTTGTTATTGTTTTATCAATGTTTTGTGATAATGATAAAGTTGAATAATGTTGATAATTACTTGCAGAAGGCGAGGATGGTGTATTCTTAGTACGTGAAAGTAACACTTCCCCTGGAGACTATGTGCTCTCAGTTTTACACCAGGTCAGTTTCAAAAGTATCCACCTATAACCTATAAAATAAAACTTATTTTGCAGTTGTTATCAACTGTGATCAGTGTCGTCTTAGGGTTTGTTTATGTGTACACAGGTAAATAAATAAAAAGGAGTAAAATTTCGTGTTTTGAACTTCTATAAATTACCATTACCTAAATATTTATGGGGCATTTTTACCAACTTCGAACCTAACAATGTTTTGACAAGTACAGTCACATTAAATACTTTTTTGCAGGGTGAGGTAGTACACTATCAAATTCGAAGGCATGGTGAAGATGCATTCTTCTCCATTGAAGAGCACACAACAGTACATGGACTGGACACACTCATACAGCATTACCGAGGGGACTCCAATGGACTTGTTACCAGGTTGTCTGTTGTGTGCAAGGGACAGCCACCACCCCATGAATCTCGTACCCAGGGCACTACCAACCTGTTACACCGGTAAGTATTTTAAATTCTAATAATATACAGTATCATCCTCCATATTCCAAGTAACATAGAATAGAATAGAATATACCTTTATCATGTAAACAAGATTAAGGCACTTATAAATGTTGATACTAGGCGCGTGGTTCCAAATAATAGGTCCTATGGAGAAGAACTGGCAAGAATCTTCATGGAAACTTTTAAAATAATTGTTTTTACAATCTTGAATAATACAATGTTGTGTGTAAAAGTCTTAATTCATACTTACATAGCATCACATCTGTTTTCCCGGAAGGGTTAGCAGAGGTGTACCATGCGCACCCACATTTCGCTGATACCATTACTAAGTTCCCAGTAATAGGGGACAAGCCTATTGCCTAACTGGGCACAATACCAAACTCTAGGCTGCCATTGAGAAAGTTTTTAAAAAAATGACCCAATAAATACTCGGGCCACACAGATGCATTATTGTGATGATGCATCCCACGTACTTGCCACACAGCTGCGTTTTTAGATAAATATATAGACAAAAAAGCAGCTGTGACGAGGATGCAGCGGGTCTACCGCGTAACGAAAATTGTAATGAACATCGACATTGGTATTAAACTTCAATATGATTGTGAGAGCCTAAACTTTGAGCTAACTTGTATTTTTTTTACCGATCATGAAGATAGGAGTCCCAACTATATGATAGGTAATTTTTATACAAGTTAGCTCAAAGTTTAGGCTCTCACGATCGTATTGAAGTTTAATACCGATGTCGATGTTCATTACAATTTTAGTTACGCGGTAGACCCGCAGGTCGTATTCGTATTATCGCAATAACGCACTTGTGTGCCTTACTTAATACGTGAATCTTATGGAAGAAAAAAGGTTTTTTTTTTAAATCTCGCATTATCCGTATTTCCCGCCGACGGAGTCGAGTGCACGAGTACATATTTTCATAATACTGCATAGTATGTGCCTCAATTAAAAAAATAAAAGTATTTTTTTCTATTTTGTGTTTATAAATTTTATTTTTTTATTATGATAATTTAAAAATCATTCATTCTATGACTCTGAGTTAATTCAATCTTTGTTTCTTTTGTTCCCTACACTGCATATGTCTGTATCAAGTAGAACAGCTGGGTCCCCGGACTTTTATGGCTGCAGAACTCACTAAAATGTTTCGATTTTATGGAACCACAACATCATTGTTTTTTTAATCATCTTACAAATAGTTCAGTTGCAGTACCCTCCACCAGAACTCAAGGGTTTCGTGGAACCCACTTTAGTACTCACTGACATAGAATACAGTCTAATCCTATAATTTAGAGTTTGGTGTATGGTCATAGTATAGTACTTCATATACTACCCATATTCATCAATAATGCTTGTTATTCTTATTCTAATAATAAATTATTTTATACTATCAGGTGTATTGTGTTAATTGTGTAGTGTCATAATATTGATAATGGTAAGGATTGTACTGCTATAATGCTGAAGTATTCAAATTAATAACATGTACATAATATTATTATGACTAATTTATATGATATGTATACCAATTATGGTCCAAGTAATTAATTGTAATTAAAATTTCTCAAACCAGTTTTAGGTGATTCTTAATTAGAGTATCTAATCAATTACTATTTTGCTAAATTAAGAGAAAGTGAGGTAGATAAGAGCCTCTTTAATATTAAAAAGAAGAACTAGTGAAGCTAATGAAATGTCATATATATAATACATAATTATATAAAAAAACACTCATGATGTAACAGAAAATTTATTATTTCAGCACAATATAGCATAATCAACAAATACTCGTAGCCCTGTAAAATAAAATAAAATAAGTATAATACTATAACAGATATTCCAAAAAAAAAGTAAAAACACTAAGTATCAAGTACTCAATACACATAAATGATTTCCCACATGAGTAGTAATCAAGAGTAAATTGTTAAAACACCAAATAATTGATAGAAACATGCAATGCCAATTAGAGATAGCATATATCTAGTTGAAGAAGGAAGTTCTATTAAGATGAGAGCCACCTAAATTGCCCTTAATTTATCCCTCTTGTTTTATTACCAAGCTGAATGGAGTTGAATAGTATTATTTTATCATCCTTGGTTTGTTTTCATATAGGTATTTGTTTTTGTACCATGAAGTGATGTATGTATAGTAGAAATGCCCTGTGGTTTTTTAGTAAATGCTGCCTCATCTGTTATTAATATGATTTTGTTCTTACTTCCTTTATGCAATGTATTGTATTGCCTCATAGTAGATTTAAAATAACAGCTGTTACTTTTTTTAAATCATTTTTATTATAATTTTCAAAGTTCACTTTTCCCTTCAAACTGAGAACCGAAACCAGCTTACGCTCAGAAGTCGCACTTGCGACCACTTGACAATATAAACTGGATAAATATATTACTAGTTTAAAAATATTTGTATAACTTAAGGGCTAAAGTTAAATTTTAACTCGGATCAACCACAAAAGGGGTTATTGCACTGATTTTAACTTACATTGCACTTTAGAGAGCTCGTAATTTAATACAAGTGCTGACAAGTTTATTGACAATTTCCTGTTGAGCACATTGTTCAATATGTTTATTCAATAAATATCAAGAGAAGGCCAGTAGCTATGGCCACATACACGCAGCATGATAATGCGTACTACATTACGCTATGTGTATAACATCAAAATTCTTGGCATGCCTAATGACAAGATGTGTTAGCAATGTACTCTGATTGGAATACCAAATGTGGTCCGAAATAATTGAGTAAGAAGGCACATGCCATGTCTACTTTTGCAATCACATTCTTGTGTATAACTATTTTGTTAGGCATACTTAATGATATGAATTAGTGTATTTTATAACCAATCTTCAGAATTAAATAGGTGGGATATTATAATAATTTTTTTAGAATAGATTTGTACTTTATTTCATGTACACCAGATTCAGGCACTTATGAAATGTTGAAACTCTAGGTGCGTAGGTATTGAAAATTATTTGCTTTTGTTTGATAAAAAGATAAATATTATTGAATTATGATGCAGTACATTAATTTATCTAAAAAATTTGCATAACAAAGCGTAAAATTACTATCATATATAGTATGAGTAACTGTTCTGTGTCAACTAATACAAATCAATATTAGTTCAAGTGATTAAGTTAAAAGTACATAAGTACCATTGAAGCTGATATTAGTCATACCTTGGGAATGTTTTATGGTGTCTGACATGCTGACAACTATTTCTTCCTCCAGATACATCTGTGTTTGGCAATGGTGAATCATTGTTTATGGTAATGACTCATTGTCGCGCACATTGTTTCTTATTGATATTTAAATATTTTGTGTGAACTATCGATATCATTGTCATAATTATGTTGTCATTAGCTATGTTAATGCGTTTCGATTTAATTATGTCGAATTAGGGCCTATAATACTCTGATTAGTTGGGATCCCTGAGCCCAGTAGTACCTTAAGTTAAATTATTATATATTTTATTTTTATATATATATAGTTTCATTTTAAATGCAAAATTTCTAAACGTTTCATAATTTAGCTAAATTTTAATCACCAAGTAACATAATATTTCGTTTGCAGGGCGACGGAAGCGGGTGACTTCAACATAGTGTCTCAGATGCTGGCGTGCGGCTACCGCAGCCGCGACGCTAAGAACCAAGACGGACAGACAGCGGTGCACATCGCTGCAAGGGCTGGAAGAGACAATATACTTGCCAAGTTGATTGAGAGTGGAGCCACCGTCAATGTTAGGGACTCATTCGGATATACGCCTTTACATGTGAGTTATCAAAAGAAATAAGGTTTTTTGGTCAACACAATACTTGTTTAAATCACACCATATACAATAAAGAAATAAAAAAGCCACCCACAAAAAAAATCCACAAATAAATATCACTGTTCATATCTTTTTTAATGAGTAAGTCTTCACATATTTCAATCAATTGGTCCTGCTTGAAAAGATTTAAAGGGTATAGTCCGTTTTTTCATAACTGTCTTTTTATTGTTTCGTAATTGTCTTTACATACAGCGCAACGGAGTCAAAAATAAACAGAGGGTATGATAAAAGAAAGTTGTTATACCCTATTAACGACACGGTTAGCTCAGTGGCTACGCAATTAGCTTTCTACGCTAAGTGCCGCGGGTCGATCCCCGCATCACTCCGTTCCATGACAGAACACATATTTGTATCATCTACATACGGTTGTTTCGGGTCTGGGTGTGTGTGCATATGAGATGTATTTGTAAACTGTACCCTCTATACAGGAGAAATCCTTGTGAGGGTAGTTTTTTAAAATGTGATAGAAAGAGAATTGCTTTTGAGGTATCTTCTGTGGATTTTATTTACTCTTTTATGTAGAAAGACACCACAAGATGATTGTTTACATTGTAAGACATAAACATATATAAATCATTCATTTGTAAGAATGTTTTATTCGATTGTATCGTTGCTCTAAGAAAAACGTAGACAGATCTCGCCCACTGTTGAACATACACTTCTCCAAGGTTGCACCACAACACCCAGTCCTCCTCAATTTACTTTAACAGCACTTAAATTAATTTTTCATCCCACCATCTCGGAAAGAGTATTTTTAATCTTCAATATCTGAGTGGAAAAGCCGTTTTTATTCTCTAGAGGATAAAGTAAATTGAATTTAGAACATCGTGTGCACTAAGTTTGTGAATTAAACGTTTTTTTTTTGCATTTAGTCATTTCCTCGCTGAGGTGGAATGAAAAGTTACGTGTTGCACTCGAGTGCAAAGATTTTTCACCTCGTGCTCTTTTGATTCCCTCGCTAACGCTCAGGATTCTAATTTTGAATCACTCGCTGCGCTCGTGATTCAATTTTAGAATCCTTCGCTTGCTCGGTCATCAAAATTGAACACGCGGTTAAAAAGCAACTTTGCACTCTTGTATAACAAATAACTATTCTTTTGTTTCTTTACAGTATACATGCCAGAACAACTTGCCGAGTACGACGGAGCTGTTGATAACGAAGGGCAACGCTAACTATCAGATGAGGCACGCACCTACCGGCAAGGTGCCGCTACACGACGCCGCGCAGAGGGGACACATTGAATGTATCAATGTATGTAGTTTACTTACCTATACTGTTATCTAACCAGACTGCAGCAGGTATTAGAGGGTACAAAAATTTCGTACAGAGTAGGCAAAAATAGCTTATAGTGTTTTTAAATGATGTTTGTGATTGCACCTCACCATATCACAACACAGCAACCCAAATATCCTTAAATTAGCTAATATTACAGACTTATTAACGTTTCTATTCATACTTATTTATTAGGGTAGGCAGTGTCTTTTTTTTCTATGGAATGCACGCCACTGGCAGCAGGTATGTTAGTCCATTGTTTATTACTTATCTTATAACATAAACAATCTTACTTTTACATAAAAAGGAGTAAATAAAATCCACGGAAGATACCTTAAAAGCAATTACGTATGAAAACTTTATAATAAATACGCAATACCATTTCACATTGACATTTTAAATACATAATACCTTTTCAATAAATACCTTTTCTCATTGACTTCTTTGTATCTAAAACGACACCAGTAAGATTGTTAACATTATAAGACGAAGTAAGAAAAAAATTGACTGTATACATACATACATATACTCTGTCGGTAGGTAGACTTTAGGTATGAAGTCTGAACCTGACAACATTCTGGATAGTAAGTTCATTATATAGCATCACGCCTATGTTGCCCGAAGAGTTAGACAGTTTCGCCAGTATTGAGTCCCATGTAATTGTTTTAGTATTGCCATCATCTACAGGGCACCATTCTAAAATCCGAGCTGCTACTATCTCCTACTTTCCTTATAGAAAAACCCAATATCACTGCCTGAACCGGGATTTGAACCCAGCATCCATTACTCGATTCTACATAATAATTATTTGTTTGCAGGTTCTTCTAAGCCTCAGAGCCCCCGCTCATCCGAGGACAATAGCACATGACACGCCAGCTGACTTGGCCAAACATTATGGACACACAGAATGCTATCAGTTACTCAGTAAGTAAACTGTCTAAGTATCTAGTGTTTTCCCTTATTTTGTATGGAATCATGTTTGTTTTGTACTACCTGAGTATAATACTTAACTTTCTAAATCATGTATATTCTTTGAGTATCTAGAACTCAAAAGTGTATAATTATTGTAGAGTTTAATGACTCGTAAAAACAGCCAGGGATATTGGAACTTAAAAGAAAATACCTTGGAAGTCAGAAAGCAGTTGTTCCATTCCAACTTTCCGAATTACCTTATATATTTTTTTTTTTTATAGAAAATTACCAACCGGACTCGCCGAGGACATCAAAAAGTCTATGGTACCACGGCACGTTGAACCGGGAGGAGGCTGTGAAGACGTTAGAGGAGTACTGTAAGCACTACAACGTGGAGGGCAAGGCGTCTGACGGCGTGTTCCTGGTGCGATACAGCGAGAGGCACACCGGCGCCTATGTGCTCACCATGCTCAGCGAAAATACACCTTACAACTTTATCATTAGGAAAGAGGTAATTAAGACTTACCATGTTGGTAGGAAGGGGATAACTATTACATTACTAGAATAAGAATAACTTACTAACCGTTGTCCACGGTTTTATTCGCATCCTACTTCATGTAGAAAACTGACAAGAAACTCTTTAAAGAAACTGTAACTGACGATTGATCAGTAATAATATTGGTGGTTCCCATAAATTGTAGTCTGAATTGAACTTGACAACACGGTTGGCGCAGTGGCTAAGCGATTAGTCTTCTGCGCTACGTGCTGCGGGTTCGATCCCCGCACGGAACAAATATTTGTATGATCTACAGATAGTTGTTTCGGCTCTGGTTGTGTGTGCATGTGACATGTATGTTTGTAAACTGTACCCTCGATACAGGAGAAATCCTAGTGAGGGGCAATGTTTTTTAAAAAAACAAAACAAACAAACTTTAATTTCAGAGCACCTGGCTGTTCATAGACGACGGCCCCTACCTGGAATCTCTGGAGAGGCTAATCGAGCACTACAGTACAGTGCCCGACGGGCTGCCTACCCGCCTTACTACCGCAGTGCCGCCCAAACCTAAACCGCCTCTACCTGAAGTGAGTATGACAATAATTATGATTATACTAAATCTTTGTAAACATAAATGTTTTGTTTTTGTAATTTACTATACGTTCATTGTTTACAAACATTTGTATCTAATCTACACTTGATAAAAATAAACAATTCGCAATACTTACGCTTATTTGGATGTCATTGGTTTTTTTATCTGCCTACATATTTCATACGTATTTTTTATAGGTATTAGTTACTTTCTTTACTTATTAATTATTATTAAATCTACGAGATTCCCGCATAGAACGGTTCACCCTCTTCGAGTGACCAAATTATAATTCGGCGAGGGCACAAACTATATGGACGTGGCCAAGTTCTGGTCAAAAATAATTTGGGATCACAATCGACTCGAAATTTTATTTAAAACTAGTTAGTGAAAAGTTTCTTAAATCACGACACAATCATTTCGTAATGCTCTCTGGAGGCAGTTGATGTTTACAGGTGATATGATTTATGTGATTATTTCAGTTCTCCACTATGCCACGTACCAAAAAGCTGGCTTCAAGCCGGGCAGCTATGAACCAGTCTCTCTCGCTAGTGAAACACGACATCCTGAGCGACAAGCAGTTGTCTGCGCAGACGTCGCCGCCGACCTCCGTACAAACCAACAACAATATGTTCGAACTCCTCACACGGAACCTGTCGTTCTCGTCCGACTTCAATAACGATAGCATGAATAACAACGAAGAACCCATTGAAGACAACGACACGTATAAAGTCCCAGCTAATAACAGTGCCGTAGTTACGTTAGCAGAAAATTACAACGAAATATCTATTAATTCTGATGGCCAACTATCTACACTTCAGGGTAAGTTTATTTTTTCAATATGTAAAAAAACAAAACAATACTGTGTGAAATACCTCATATTATTCAGCCACGTTCATTAGAATGGAAGTATCTTTAAAGTTGGGAACACTAATCCCAATATAGTTGGACAACTGCGAGGCTGTAGATACTGAAGAACAGGTTCCTCCTTGTCTGGCGAGGGTTACATTAAGATTCACTGAGGATAGGGAGTAGTTATCAGTAACATAACTTAGTGGGATAACCAATCTGCCTACAAAGTGTAATGGTTATGCCAGTATGATATGCAGTATGCAATGGTTAATCGATCGACTGCTGTGCTACATGTTGCGGGTTCTATTCCCGCAAGGCACACATATTATAGTTCCAGTTCTGGGTGTTTTGCATGAGAATATTTGTGTTTATAATCGCACCCATAACATAGGAATAAATCCTAGAACAACAAAACATAACATAACAACACAACACACACAACATAACAACACAACACACACAACATAAACATATTCTGACAAGAAAGAGTATTCTAACAACCAGTACAATTTTATATAGCGGTCTGGAGGTCCATATTGAACAGTAGACGTTTATGGGCTGATATGATCAATGATGATAAATCTCAAATTCACAGAATTCATTCCAATGAACGAGTTGACGTTAGGCGCCGTGCTAGGCGAGGGAGAGTTCGGCTCCGTGCTGCGCGCGACGTTCTGTGCGGCCGACGCGGCGCCGCAGCAGGTGGCCGTCAAGACGCTGCACGTGCAGCACACCGACACCAACCAGAAGGAGTTCCTGTCCGAGGCGAAGCTCATGATGTCCGTGCGACACCGCTGCATTGTGCGGCTCATCGGAGTGTCCCTGGTGAGTCAACCACTATCTACGTGAAGTGGGGTAGTGCAGTTGGAACAAATTGTTTAAATAAGCGCTTATTAGTAAGGAGGTTTATATTCAGTTATCATAAGACGCGGCGCAGACGACGGACTTTGTGTCCGGAAAACTACCGCGGACTAGAATGATTGTGGTTGGTAGTTGTTACCAGTGAGGACACTAGAGTTTTAACGACAACTACAAATAAAATAACTGTCGTCTACGTTGAGTCCATCCCGAGTATTCTTGTCTGCGGCAATTTTTTATCGTAAAATTTCTTGTCCGCGGTACGGCCGGACAAAAAGTCCGTCGTCTGCGCCGCGCCTAAAATATATGATCGATTATCGCACTAATTCACGTGCTTGACTGTGAATATTAGTTGACATTTTATTATTATTGTAGTTTGTTTGTAGTAAAAAATCTTCATACTCGACCGCACTCCCGAGTCGTCGCGCGTACTCGTCTGTAACATCCGTGCATAGTGTGACTGATCTCAGTATCATAATGTACAGTGGGTCAACAAAGAATCTTGTGTTTTAAATAAACAAAAGTAAACCATCTCTCTTTATCGTTATCTGCCTATCAGTGATTGACCTACACCACTAACACAGATGTGTCTGATAATATTGTTTTGTATTTGTCAACTTCTGTTGATTTTTGTTATAGTCAGTGCTAGAGTCAATGTGATGTTATAGGTTCAAAGAAAAATATTAGCAACTGATAAGAATTATTTATCTTTTTGCAAACTGCCTGAAGACGAATATGTACCTTTTTTAAACAAATAATAATATTTCATAATGTCGTTGTTCCAGGGCCCGCCATTAGCCATGGTACAAGAACTAGTTCCTCTGGGATCATTACTAGAGTTCTTAGTGCGGCATCCAGACAAGGCGTCGCCTGGGTACGAGTTGAGACTGTGGGCGTGTCAAGTAGCTGCTGGTATGAGGTACCTGGAGAGGCGCCGGTTTGTGCATCGCGATCTAGCTGCGAGGAATATTCTGCTGGCTAGCAGGTAACTATCTGATACCTACACGGCTCATAGACATAGGGCTTTTTCCAATAGCCGTCTCTTATGGTCGCATGGGTGGAGCTGCTTAAACCATATTAAAACCTCTTGAGGTTGCCCATAGAGCCATATTAAAAATTGCTACGTTTAGACCTATTCTATTTCCTACAATCGAACTCTATAATGAATGCAACGTACTTAACGTTAGGCAACAATTTATTTTGCACACAATCTTAATACAACACCGAAAAACACCATACCAACTGATCACTAAACGCCGCAAAGACCTAATCTGCACGATACCTCCTGCTCGCACATCTTTTATAAAAAAATTCTCTCTCTATCTTGGACCATCTCTCTACAATAAAATTAACAAAAAAAATCCAATCTATGGCTCAACTTCCTTTAGCTGTAAAAAGACTACCCGCTCCTACCTACTAAACTTAAACTACGACGAAACTGAGGAATTCCTGATGAACTGACCACACACACACGTTCTTCTCTCCACCCACACACATTCACTTTACAATTACATATACACATAGACATTCACTACACACACACTCTCATAATATACACTATTTAATTATTATTTTCCGAAATGTTAAAGTTGTTTTAAATATCTGCTAATTTACTTGTTTTTATGTTTCTTTAAATATTCTTTTTGTTTTCCGCATGAATTGTTTTTACTCGGATTATACACGTGCTGTAATTCAACCTATTCGAGGGATCGAACCTGTATCTCCTAAACACAGGCTACTCTGTAGCCTAGCTAGGAGAACAGTACTTCACCCACTAACTGGATTAACAAACCATCTATGCCTGTGCTAAATGTACCGTATATGTAATCTGGTCCAAGTTTTGACAATAAATGATTTATTATTATTATTATTATGTCTTAAGATTAAAATTGAAATGATTGAGACACATTCGGCAAATATTACAATAATGTTGTGGTTAGTAGATAAATAGATCGAAGAGAAAACGAAAAGGGATATAAACAAGGGTAACTTCAAGATGCTAAAGTTATCATCATACTTAACCTTAACCACACGGACCCAATGCTAAAATCCCTCTTGTTATATTTGCAGACACCAAGCTAAAATAAGCGACTTCGGTCTCTCCCGCGCCCTCTCGACGGACAGCTCTTACTACAAGGCGAGCCGCGGCGGCAAGTGGCCCATCAAGTGGTACGCGCCCGAGTCCTACAACTACGGCACGTTTAGCCACGCCAGTGACGTATGGAGCTATGGCATCACGCTGTGGGAGATGTTCTCCTATGGGAATCAGCCGTACGGAGACATGAGGGGCATCGAGGTTCGTGTACATTTTAATGTGTTCATCATTATAAGCGGTACTACGTAGTTAATTTGAAATTGGAACAGTTTTTGTATGGACTTAGCGGAGGGACAACATATCCGAGTATTATTCAGTTATTGAAAAATCGGCTTTAAATGTCTATGTTATAGCTTCCCAAGCAGTACAAATAAGTGAAATGGATAATTACAGACTACAAAATACACATGGAACGGCTCGTATCAAAGAAATTTGTAATAAGATTTCACGTCTTATCATTTCAGGTCCTTTAATTACAGCTTGCACGTGAAAATGAACATATAGATGTCCGCCCCCTCATTATAAAAACAAATTGCAATTCTACGAAATGTGTACTTACCATTATTAAATCACATTGCTTACGTAAAAATATTTTCACAGGCGATACAAGTAGTAGAAAGCGGCAAACGTCTGGAGAGGCCGGAGAACTGTCCTGATGAGATATACCAAGTGATGTTGGACTGCTGGGCGTACAACCCTGACGTCAGACCCACGTTCAGTCAACTCGTGGACGTGTTCTCGCAGCACCCGGACTATGTCAACATCAGCCAGCTCGCGCTAGAGAACGAAGACGCTAACGTGTAAGGAATAAGGATCAAAATGTAATTTATTTAGGTTCAATGTATTTGTATCATTTCGAACAATACGTCTGCGTGCACTATAAAATGGCGATGATTAGTTTTGTCTACTACAGTAGAAACAATCCAATGTAGAAAGCTTTCGAATTATCTTTTGAAATTACTTCTACTGTAATGTAACCAAACAGGATTTTTATAGGGCACTACGACCAGCAGGTTAATCACGATGCACACTCGAAATCGGAATCGATTCAATTTTGACAGTTCAAAAGAATAATTTGTAAAGCATACTGCGCAATGCACTTTGCATTGCGCAGTATGCTTTACAAATTATTCTGAACGACAGTTCGAATAAAGCAATGTACATTCTTAAACTGTCAAAAGTGAATCGATCCCGATTACGAGTGGGTATCGTGATTACCCCTACTGTTTCTGACAGTATCTTTTATACCTCTCTATTAATGTATATGCCTACACTTCTCATATTTATAGGCATGCACAAATGTGTACAACGATGTAAAATTAGTCGATTCGGGTAGTGGAAACATTTGCGTGATAATCAGAAATGACATGCCATAACGTGCCTGATTACGTATTATCATAGAACTAGCCGTAAAACAATGTAAATAGGGTAGTTTTTAATTGAATTGTTATAAAGTTCGGTATTTTAATCGTAATTTTTTATGTCTGGTAATATATTGGAATAGCATTTGTTTAGGATAAATTGTATTCACTTTTAGTATTGTTTTGGTATAGTTTAAACTAATTATGCATTTCCAGTTCATGTTCCTTTTGTAGCCAAAATGGATGTATATAAAACTTTTTTATTATCTTTTTAACGCTATTTAAATGAACTGTACATTCCATTTTGTTATAAATATACCATAACTTTTATTTATTAATAGATGGATTGATAACTATTGTTGTCTATGCGACGCTTGCTTATCAGATTTATCCCTGTCTGACTTTGTTTTCCATTTTATTTTATCCAGTCACAACAATTTGGGCGCCTGAAATAGTTCAAGATTTTATTTAACCAGTGATCATTTGTTTGGGACCTATATGCCATGGTAATGCCATAGTTTACGAATATGAAATTGCCACAAGGTTGTGTTATGTAATGTACAAAATTCTATAGAGTTACCCAAATTATATCTATTTTAATTTAGAGAATTTATATTAAATTCTATGAGTCTGACTTAGCATATTATATTAACTTTTATATTATGACAGATCATATAATTATGTTAATGAATCAAATGTGATAATGATATTTATAAAATAAATAACAATTTTATAGAAAAGATTCTTATAATTTTTACACTTAAGCTAGCCTTAGTTTTAAATGTCTTGATACAATGGTACACTTTGGCACATTAATTATTCGTTACTTCACTCTTATAGAAAAGGAAAGCTATAATAAATTCGTCCTAGAATGCGTTATCTTATGACGAATATCACACAACGCCTACTTAATTCGAAATATCACAAGAGAAATAAACATCATGTTCCTATTCACTCATATATTTATACGGCAGTCGTTATAAGGCGGCGGTGGAGTTTCAGCCCGATTCGGTAAACGAATCGCGTCTATTTGTAAGGGAGTCTCAGTGACGCCTGGCAGTCCGTACGTCGGGAACGGTGGACTTCGGTCAGGCAACGAAAGCTGTCTCCGGTACGAAGGAGGAGTTTCTAAGTCAGGGTTCACTATAGTACTCCACAGTAAATTAGTCCTCATGTCCCCATCCAACCTTTGCATTCGACGTCTTCGTTGTCTCCTCGTCTGCGGCCGACAACGCAGTGCACCACACGTACAAAACTTATTCAACCAAATATACGTACCCACTACCCCGATTGCTAATCCTATTTCAATACCTATAACAAAAGCTTGTAATGATGAAAATTCTTTGTCAAATTTCTCAAATGGAGTAAGCGGTTTCGTGGGCTGATCCGGCGCAGTCTCATTTTTGTCTATGGTTATATTCCAAACATCACTCAAATCGACTTCTACTTTCTCTAAAGTTGGTACTATAGATATCATTTTCTCGGACATTTTCGGGCCCATTTTCTTGCATTGTTTCTCATAAGTGATACCTCGAGAGGATATCCAAGTTTCAACAGCGATGAAATCTGGATTGCATTGCCAATACTCATTTCGTAGTTCTATTCTTTCTAATTTACGTAAAGGCAGTAGAACTTCTGTATTCAGAGAAACTACATAGTTCTCACTTAAATCGAGTTTCCTCAAATTTGGCAGCCGGTTAAATAGACGATTCGGTAAGGCTTTAATTCGGCAGTTGTTTAAATTCAATACCTGAAAATATGAATACCTAATTACAATTTTTTTTAAAATAATTAGTTAAAATCGAAAAATATCACAGATGTCAACCGCACCAAATTTTTGCTCGCCGTAAAAAGAATAATCAAAACGTCAAAATTAGAGGTCTGCCAGTTATACGGATGCACAGGTCGGGAGAAAGGGGGAGGGGAGACTTACTGTATCCGTCAAAACAGATTCGTGATGTCCCTGACCATGTTTCTCGCATATTACAGAAGTTATTGGCTGTATAAAATATCATACCTTCAGTTTAGAATGCATTAAGAAAGGTTCATTTTTAAGGCTTTCAAACACATTCGATGACAAGTCCAGGGTGTCGAGTTCTGGTGTGTCCCAGAAGAGATCCGATGAGATAAATCTCAGTCGATTGCTGCTCAAATCCAAATGGATCAATTTGTCTAATCCCGAAAAGGCGTGTAGGCCAATCCAAAATATCAAATTATATGATAGATCCAAAACTTCCAAAGATGTATAGCCGCTCTCCTAAAATGTGAGAATCGAAATTAGATGGCACAGGAAAGTATGAATGAGTAATATACAAGTACATAGGCACTTCAAACAATGACGATTGGTATCGGACTGTATCGGACATTTGTGCAATGCCCACCAATGACGTTTGATTCTGTTGAGGAATTTCAAATACCTAAGCAATTTATTGATTCAATTCTTTAATTTTATATTCAAACAATAACTCAGAAATAAATATTTTATCCTCGTTTTGTGGGTTTATGTATATTTATGTTGATTGCAGTGAAATCGAGTTAGAAGATAACTACCATGGTGAGCTGAAACTCACACACACTGTAAATACATTATCTTCACCCTTATTTTTCGCGTGTTTTTTTTACTTCGCTCGATTTTTAGTCGAGTCACCAAACAAACAAACACAAGTTTGGATCATTACCATACATTTACAAGATGATTTTAAAATGTTTTTTTTTTTATTTCCCTTTGAGGAACTTAAAATTAATTTATTATAGCATTCAAATAAATAAGTTTAGTGAACCATTCATTGGTTTACACTCAAAATCAAAGTTTTTTATTTCAACTGGGCCTTTACAGGCACTCATATATTTGCTAAGATGATTCATTCATCTTAACGAATAAAAGAGTACTCAGGTATTAAAAAAATAAGCACAATTAAAATAAACCCACCTTAAAACAAAAGTTGTCCAATTCGCTGATAGCATTATGACTCAGGCTATACACTTGCACCGCTTTGGGCACACCCACGTCAATGTTGATAATGTTTTGATCCACACACATCGCTCTGTTCAGCCCATTGTCCATATCACAGTCGCATTGCTTTGGACACACTTCACCACTGACACATGCACTACACAATACTAACATAAAAATATATTTTACCTCCATTTTTTTAAATATATTTTAACGAAACGTGTAGAAAGTATTAGCATTATTGTAGAAATAAATTATGATACGATTGAATTGACGCAAACTCGGTTTCACATTAAAAATGGAGCAATGATACACGAAGTGATAAAACAATCACTATCAGCGGCGAAGATAAGATAACTACGTAGAATATAATCTTTCACTTTACAAACACTGGTTTTCTTAATACGGGATCAGGATGAATGCAGTGTATACGAGGAAATAAAAGACGATATAACTGAAAGTAGTCTCTTAATCTTAATTATAATACAGTGGATGTCATTAATATTCATTCAAGGTTACATACAATACTATGTACAGGTCAGATTAAATAAATTCAGTCAGTCTAATAATAAAATTAAATAGCTACAATTTAAGGTTTATAATGGCATGTAATTGATCGCTGAATGTACTTATACTGCTATCGATAAATAAAAGAGATCAATAAATATTCTCTAACTAAATATATTTGAATTTTGCCTCTGTTGTGTTGCCGTTGCAGGGTAGCATCTTTTCATGGTATAATCAATTCCTAATATAGCATTTCTGACGTCATGAACTGAGGCGCTGATGGTCTCAAAGGTCCCAGCTAGCCTGTCTACGGCTAACGCCTGTGAAAAACATCTCCTTTATTATATACGCAATTTTATTGGGTCTTTCACTTTGGTCTTTCATAATATTTCGTGCACATAACGCGTTCTGTATATTATTTGCACAGAAAGTAGCAGTCTGGGCACTGGGCAGCCATTTCATTTTGTTACTTAGGCAGTTCCTTTTTTTTAACTGCATTATAATATAATGAGTACGGACGGGTTCATAAATAGCTAAACATTTTCAGTATAAGCTGACCTCTCATTGCACGGAAAGCGTATACAATGCGAGGTCCGTATAAACTGGAAAATGGAAATGTATAGCTTGATATGTAGCCGTGTCATGTGTACATAAGACTATAGATTTTTTTTGTAACACCCGAATATGCTATATCCATAACATACACTGACTATATAGGTAATTTTTTTATCAGGTTTTTGTTATTCTTATTATAAATCACATAAACAAGCACATCAGCAAGGTTTTTCTTTGTGATCACGCTGTCTGCCTTACGACCTTCAAAGAAGCGGTCATTGAAAGGCTTACGTTCAGCAGTAGATAGATTTTTATGGACTTTATTTATTTTTCTCTCCAATCTTGCAATCGTTTTTACAACTTTGAGCAGATGTATTGTGTGTGCTTTGGCAGGCAAAGTTGTTCAGCAGTAGAAACTCCTCTCTCAAAGTAGCTTACAGTCAGCTATCAAGATCAAGAATATTGCGCCTTTTGAACCTATTGACGAAGTTAGGCAGAGTTTATTGTGCAGCCAACTGATTGGGATGTTTCTCCAGTCAAAAGTTATACTTTTGCGGATACTTGGACTAATATAATGTTCAAGATGATGGTAACAAACACATACGTAAATGCGTTCACAGATTTGCTTAAACTAGTGAGGCTCAAGCTTGAGGTATGTATGGTGAATATATTGTACACTTACTTGTAAATGGGACGCTTCGGCTACTCTTTCCAAAGCTTTCGCGTTACTAAGAGATGCCTGCGCCATTTGTGTTAGGGCTGCTGACTGTTGATCCATTACTTGAACCTAACAATAGAAAACGCATTTGATTATTTTTAATAAGTACTATAAAACAAGAGCTTAGATTCATCAGTGTTCTTAAGCAGGTAGCAATTGAAGTAAAATAGTCCTTGTCTCTTTTTTGAACTGAACAAGAAATGAGACCATTCAGTTATTTATTTATTCTATTTCTTTGCATTATATAAATAACGACTGGGATATTTTAATTAACTCTTTAATTTTATGTCAAGAAAAACTGGGTTTTTTAACACGTGTTGATGAAAGAAACCAATAAAATTACAAATCAAAACATCTAGAATGACAGTGCTGGTTGTGACCTTACTAAAAAATGCACAGTAGACCCCAATAAAAAAATTACAGATGAGGTGGGTAAACAATGATAATGTGTAATGACTACATACCAATTTATCTATCATATTTAACTGCCGCTCCTCAGCCTCTGTGGGGCATAGTCTGCTGGTGTCTAATGGACTGTCGTCTCCATCTTTTGAAAATGCATCGTCAAATGAGTCCTCATCATCACCATTACATGGCTCTTTCTTCACAGCTTTCTTTTTTCCTGAATTACCTTTATTTTTATTAACTTTACCTTTATTTTTATTAACTTACTAGAGAGTAGTACTTATTATTCTTATTAAAGATAAATGCGCAGTTGCGCGTTGCAGCTCTTGCAGCACGTGTAGTTACACGCGCCGCAGGTATCGAATTTTAGTATTCTTTGTATGAAATTATACGCGCACCTATCCGCGCCGTACGCGCCACATTTGAGCAAAATGGTGTAGATATACTGATTACACCAGCATTTGCGAATGACGTCATCAGATTCGGCGCGTACGGTGCGGGCAACTCGATTCTGATGATGTCATCCGCATTCTGCCCTAACAATTCTGCGATTCGGACAATGCTGACCGTTCGGCGTTTACGGCGTGTTCGATGCGGATAGGTGCACGAGACCATCAGCAAATGTGATTCTTGCAACGCGTGCGGTGCGTGTTCACCTTTAATCCCGTTTTACTATTTGGATAAATGTAATCCATAGATTAAATTTATTCAAAAAGTAAAACAAGTAAGTCCATAGACTTTATTTTTTTTGGTCTGATTTTATTTATGGATCCATCCTATCATAATGAAAGTTATTTTACTGAAAAGAGAAGAAGAAAGTAATGCTTCGAAATAAATAAATAAATAACTACTTACTGGGTGTGGGAGACTTATCATTGCATAGGTCTAAAATCTTCTGTTCTAGTTGTGTCAGCCTTCCTTGCAGTTTTCCTTGCTGAATTTGTTTTTGTTTGATTAATATACTCCGCCTTTTATCTGACCAAAACTATAAAAGTGAAAACAAATGTAACTTTTTATTAAAATTTTATCATGTTCTCATCACGGGATGTAAAAAAAAATTAAATTATTAATTCATTTAGTGATGTAATGGTTGCAGGCGACCATTGATTAGAAAGGTTGAAACAATTATGGTTTTTATTTAATTTATGAATTCATGATTTGGTTTTAGCATTTTATTATCATAGTCATAGTCATAGTAATATTATAAAGAGAGAAGTCCTGATTGACTGACTGACTGACTGACTGACTGACTTATCATCAACGCACAGCCGAAACCGCTGAAGCTAGAGTCACGAAATTTGGAGGGTAGGTCCCTTTTGTATTGTAGGCAAGCAATAAGAAGGGATTTTTGAAAATTCAGCCCCTAAAGGGGTTAAAAAGGGGGTGAAAGTTTGTATGGGAGTCCCTTCATTTTTGAACTGAGAAAGATGGAAATTGGGATTTAGGCTTTTGGTTACAAATAAAGAAACACGTGTTTCTGCGTTTTTGGAAATTCATACCCTAAAGGGGCGAAATAGGGGTCAAAATTGTTTTCGAAGTGTAATACGTGAATATTGGGATTGTTTTTGAAGTGAGAAACGTGAAAATTGGTATTTCGGCTTTTGGTTAGAAATAAAGAAACACGTGTTACCACGTTATTGGAAATTCAGCCCCTAAAAGGGCGAAATAGGGGTGTAAATTGTTTTTGAAGTGAGAAACGTGAAACTTGAGATTTAGGCTTTTGGTTAGAAATAAAGAAATACGTACTTCTGCGTTTTTGGAAATTCATCCCTTAAAGGGCCGAAATAGGGGTGAAAATTGTTTTTGAAGTTAGAAACGTGAAAATTGAGATTTAGGCTTTTGGTTCGAAATAAAGAAACATGTGATTGTTCGTTTTTGGATATTCATCCCCTAAAGGGGCGAAATAGGGGTGAAACATGTTTTTGAAGTTAGAAACGTGAAAATTGAGATTTAAGCTTTTGATAAGAAATAAAGAAGCACGTGTTTCTGCGTTTTTGGAAATTCATCCCCTAAAGGGGCGAAATAGGGGTGAAAATTGGTTTTGATGTGAGAAACGTGAAACTTGAGATTTAGGCTTTTGGTTAGAAATAAAGAAACACCTACTTCTGCGTTTTTGGAAATTCATCCCCTAAAGGGCCGAAATAGGGGTGAAAATTGTTTTTGAAGTTAGAAACGTGAAAATTGAGATTTTGGCTTTTGGTTCGAAATAAAGAAACATGTGATAGTTCGTTTTTGGAAATTCATCCCCTAAAGGGGCGAAATAGGGGTGAAACATGTTTTTGAAGTTAGAAACGTGAAAATTGAGATTTAGGCTTTTGGTAAGAAATAAAGAAGCACGTGTTTCTGCGTTTTTGGAAATTCATCCCCTAAAGGGGCGAAATGGGGGTGAAAATTAGTTTTGATGTGAGAAACGTGAAACTTGAGATTTAGGCTTTTGGTTAGAAATAAAGAAATACGTGCTTCTGCGTTTTTGGAAATTCATCTCCTAAAGGGGCGAAATAGGGGTGAAAATTGATTTGAAGTGAGAAACGATCGATGGTTTAAGAGAAATTAAAAGTTCTTTGAAAGTTGACACTAATTTTACATAACCTTAGGACCGCGACGTTGTGATGTACGGTGCGATGTATTCGAGAACGGGAACGCTTTGTAAGAGGTCAAGAATTGATGAATATTAAAAAGTATCTACCGCTAACTTTGTACCTACCCGTACGAAGTCGGGACGGGCCGCTAGTCATTGATAAAATGCTTGAATGATTATGTCCATAGTGACATAGACAACACAAATATTTAGAACAAACACATACCTTTTTATTTAGGAAGTGCCTTTTATGCAGATGTCTGCATGAGCTATAACATGCATACCAAATCTCTAAAACAGTGATTATTCTTTACAAAATAAAAAAGATTACCTTTATCCAACCTTTTGTGGATTTTACAGCGCCATTAATAGAGTTAGCAATATCTGAGAGTTCAACCCATAATTTTTTAAACTTGGCATGGCCCATACCCACTCTTAGCTTCCTGTGTGCCAAATCTGGGTGTTTCTCCATAAAAGATATTACTGCCCTAACTTGGGCCAGTGTTGGCCTTGAAACCTACAAAGTAAAGAATCAAGATGTTAATCACATAGTCAAGAGCAATTCCAATAATGGTTGATGAACAATTCAGCAATAATCATGATACACGCTCGTACAGAATCATTTCAATGTTGACAATAATTCAAGAATGTTCATTGCCTTGTTCAAATTATTGAGCGGAGTGATTTTAAAGCATAGGTACTGCCAAAATGTACATTATAAACTGTCAAAATTAAATCAATTCTGATACCGATATTGTGATGTTTTTTTTTTTTCTCCTTATTTTTATCTATCTGTAATCGGCCACTTGGCCATAATCAGATGTTTGGTAGTGATTTGGTTTTTGTCGGCTGATACTCCATTGAGAATCATTGCCTCACTTTATTATTTTCTTTTGTCTAGGTGTAGGATGTGCCATCTTTTAAGGCGCTTAACTTGTTTGTCAGTGTTCAATAGGTTTCGTGCGAGGCTGTTTGAGTGGTGTCGTAGTTTTTCCTTATACTTTGTGCAGTACTTCGTCACTTCTTAATTTACTGTCGGTATTTCCAAGTATTCATGAATCTCATTATTACGAGTAAACCAAGGTGCATTCGTTATTGCGTTACATTGCGAAACATGTGTGATTAACTGGCTGGATTTAATCTCCCTGCTGTAGTACTTTGTAGGTATGACACATACAGCTATGGGATACACAGAAAAATCCTCTGCATGTGACAACGGGCAGTCAGCCCCATTACAAACCTTGCTGACAGTCTAATATTACTGATAGACCGAACAAGAGTTCTGACATGTTAAATAAATTACAATTTATTTATATCACTTTATTTATATCACATTAATTATATCTACATATTCTTGAGATTCGACCTGTAACCATTTCCACCATATCTGGGACTGGCGATCTTACAGGTGTATTGGCTTAGCATTCTGCCAAGTCAGATGTGTATTGTAAAGGGTTTAATTTTTTCTTATAATTCTATATGAGTGTTTGGCAGCAGCTTATCTGATGGTAAGTGATGATGCTACCGAGGATGTATAGCTCAAATAATGAGTACTCACTCTCGCCTTAAACATTCTTAAATTATACCAATTGGGGAACAGAATTCTACCACTTGGTTATTCACATGAGAAACGATGAAGTAACGACGCATCATGCTTATAGGTAGAATATCAACGAGAAAGGGGAAACACTCAAGCCTGGTTGTGCTATGATGGCATGGAGTATAAGATCATGAAGTTCCTGGGCACACTCACGGAAATGAATTCTGTAGAAAACCGATAAACAAACGACTTTGCGGCGATGCTAGAGGCTTTGAAGCTTGTTAGACACAAGTTCCTTGTAGTCTCTGAGTATCTTATTATGTCTAATTCGGTCAGAAAAAAGGAAAAATAAATTGGTACTTACCCGACTCGAGGGTTCACCATTGTCCGTGTCGTCTTCATAGATAGCAGACATTTTTCCAAATATTATAACAAAGTGTGAAGAACTGCTTTTGATTTTTAACCTTTTAGTCAGCAGGAAAAATCTTGATTCACGTAATTTTTTTACCAGAATCCCTCTACAAGACCGATAATATTTTCATTCTGATTCAATTCAACTGAATTCAACCAAATCATCAACACAATTATCTGTCAAATTTTGACAGCAAGAAAATCAACAGCTGTCGTACCCACAGACTACATAGAGATACTACGTCGTACTACCGTACTACGTAGTCGTATACTGTCCTGTCGTACCAGTGTATAATCTATGGTGAGGACTGGGCAATGACCAAAGAAGCCTCTCTGGGACAACGGGACCACCTACGGCACTCTCAGTAGTCTGTGACCTACGGTGCGCGGCGGGCGAGGAGTGAGGACCGTTTCAGATTTTTTAAATTGCCGCCGCGCGGCTTGTTTCTTTGTTATTCTTTTGTATCTATCATAATGAAAAGTAGGTATATTTCTCGCATATTGGTAAAAATCGTTTTTTTTTCTATCTGTATGAAAAGGGTTGCAAACATTCAACGTATAACTTACTCTATCTGCGGTTTATCTAAAACATAAAAAGGGTTATAACTAAAAGTTTTAGAAAATTATATACCAGATCTAACATTTTAAGGAGTACGATTAAAATAATAATTTAGTTTATATCCTCCCTAAAAACTTTGGTTTTTGGAAATAAAATTCTAATATTTTTGACCTTTGACCACCTTTGACCTTTGACATGTTCTAGCGGTATTTTAAATTCAGGGGCTGGGAACACCTAAACTGTTTGCTGTCAAAGCTGATTATTACTCTTTTACTCACTCATGTCTCATTGCGTATGAAGAAAAGCAATAAAAAGTTGTATTTCATCAATTTGGTGTAATTTCATAAACAGTGAATTAAATTCATATAATCCTATTATGTACTTGTTTATTCATGAAATATTTCTAAATAATTGAGTTCATCTAAGGTGAGCATGAATGTCAATTTTTGTGTGGAAATGTTCAGCTGACTGTTGTTTACTAAATGTTTTTAGATGATATCTATAAAGGTCGTGTATCAGGTTTTAGCTATGTATTCCTTCGAGGGGGACTTCAGGCGCAAACCCCAGCAGAACCTGGCTGGTGCAAGTGCTCAACGCAAGACAGACAGAGACACACTGATACTCCAGTCACAACAACAAAGACAGAAAAGAGAGGTTAACTTGTGCTTCTATTACTATGTGACTTTCACTTTACCTGCTCGTGAATAATTAGTGGCTGAAGCAATTAATTAAAAATAATATTTGCAATGATAAATCATTTGCTATGTAAATCTTGTGAAATATTGGACAGAGACATTCTTCCATGTAGGATGGTAACTACTATTAATTGTGTGCTTCATCTAGATGTTAGTAGTTACATGAGTATAATACAATTCTTTTGTAAAATATTTCATGACAAAACTTCAAAGAATTGTAACAAATCATTCAATCATCATTACAATGACTCGGCTTTTTTATTTGGTCAAGTTATACTATTTGAATAAGAGTAACAAGGTTGAATAGGTTTATGTTATTTTCAGTATAAAATAAGTTAAATTATCCTTACTTTAGTTTCAATTTTTGTAAATGACCTCACTTGCTATGTAATAACAAAGAACAATATTTCCTATTATTTTTCCAGGAACACAGGAAGCGTTTAAATAGTACCATAAAAATCCAAGCTTATGTGAGGAGTTATTTGACTAGGAAACATTGTAAACAAAATGAGAGGGACCAATTTGATAGTATATTCCCAAGGGTCAACCCTGATGACCAGCAGATGTTATGTTCACTTGTTGCTAAAATATTGTTCTTTTATGATGACCACCAGGATTATTCAAGATTGGTATGTTGACAATGCTATTCGTTTTTTTATGAATTTATAGTGGTCAATCATGTTTTATCCTGTAGCAGTTTGGGTTTTTATGAATACAAACTGTTATCAGTGCGAAACATGTAATTTTTTATCAGTGAAACTAAACAAATGACAATTATACACAAGCAGTCTAAATGAAAAGAGGTAGGTATTAAACCTGTTTTTAAATGACTACAGTATTATTATAATAAATAGAAAAAAATCATTAAAATGTTATAACAGGATGACCATCACGTCATTTAAAATTTTGATCATCACACAATACAAATCTAAATGTATATTCAGAGTCAGCTGGAGAGTACTATTAAATCTTCAAATGATAAAAAATCCAAGAATGTTACCATTATTATTTTATTCCTATGTAAATAACCTAAATTCTAGTATTTATTGTTTTTAGGTATCCATTTCTCAATTGTTACTGAAACAATGGAAGAAGGTGTACCAAATTTGTGGTGCCTGTGTACAGATTAGAAGATTGTTAGCATTACACCTCCGTTTGTTGAGAGATAATAATGAGGTAAGGGTAAAAAATACAGAGGCAAACATCCCATTAATTAAACAATAGTGGAAAATTTGACTTAATAATTGCATTGAATTACATCATTTAGTTGGTGCTTTGTGGCTGTTAAGAAAGTAAACTCTGAGGTCATCTGATAAAGATGAATGGAAGAAAAAGACACCTTTATAAAATGGGATAAGGGTGGAAGATGATTAGTTGTTGCCTTGCCAAACTTTTGAAAACAAAGTCATCCATACCATCATGCTTATAAGGCTACGACATAGATTAAGCATCTGCATGATAACTGCAAAGGCATCATCTCTCAAAATTGTGCACTCTTGCAGGTACCCCTGGCAGTGCCACTCAGAATGTTTGAGGTGTTCACATCCACTAACTCCGCAGAGGCTTCTATCAATTGTGATGAAGCTCTCAGTATTGTGGGCAACACATTCTTATATCTTGTCAAAAGAGGTAACATTTATTTATGATTTGATTTGAATATTTTGTATGTATTCATTATATTATTGCTTTTGATTATTCTTGTTAATTGATAACATTTACTTGGGTCAAATTTAGTTTAGATAAGTTAGAAATTTTATTTATTAACATTGGGCCAAACACTGATCCCAACACTAGGAGTTAAATCCTAAGTAACCAGATAATATAACCATATTATTATCTCCATTTTGCAGGTTATTTCCAAGATCTGTGTAAGCTAATGTGTCAGAAAACTCCGCCTTTGTATGGGCCTTCGCCCAACCCTCCGACTCCGCTCACTGGAGCCCTACTAGATCTCATACAGCGACCACTTAACCTTACTTCGCGAGTCAATATTCCACAGTATGAGTAAGTATCATTATTAAAGCATGCTAAAAGTGATTTTGTTTTAACATTTTATGCCAAAAACAACCTATAATCTCTTGAAATGTAAAAAGGTTAATTCTGGGATTTGGTATTCTTAAAAAGAGTTATATTTTGTAAAGAATTATGGACCATGAATCTTTAAAGTTTGAGTTTTATTTTCAGTAACAGCATAATGACGGAATTCGCATCAGCATTCCTCTGCAACCCTTACCCCGAGCCTGTGGAGATGTACATAATACCATCACTATCCCAGGACCCCAGCAAGAAGTTCCCCTTCCTGGCGCTTATACATGCTCTCAGAGACGACTCCAAGTTCACCAGTCATGTACTCACCAACGACTCATGGTTACTGCACTCTGTGCTGGCGTTAGAACCACCGGACTTTGGTAAGGTTATTGGGTACATTTTTTTCAAAGTTCGTACCTTTATCTGATTATTGTCCAAATGATGAAAAAATATAAAGAAAAATAAAAGCTTGGACTTCACAGTGCGGTAAAAGCGGCTTTTACTAATTAATAATAAATATAACTACCACATTAAGACCGCATTTGTACATTGTACATGAAGCAATTTAAATAAATAAATAAAAATAATAATAACATTTATTCTAAATTAAAAAGATAAAAACAATATAAATGTTAGGAATAATAGAGGTAAGGAGATCCTTGAAAGAGAAAGCGAAAATATCTAACTAATAACAATTATTTGTTTCAGTCGACGTCGTACGAACTATGGATAACACAAGACTGCCGAACAATCCTATCATTTTAGACTACTTTAAAATTATTGCTAAGTTAACTGTTAATGTTTGTAATAAGCAAATCACGTACGAGTATGAGGACTCGTTGTACAGCCAGGAGACGTCGGCGGATAAAGACGATGATAGCGACAGTGAACACGAACCTAACCCAACGTCAGTGCGGGAACAAATGTTGCTCACGAAGTGTATAGAGCTGTTGAACGAACCGGACCGATGTGTGATGACTACGTGCTCGCAGATAACGGAAGTCGACCTGATTGAAGAGTTCCTCGATAGCGTGTCTGAGATATGTCACAATTTGTTGCTGAGTCACAGGATGGCACTGCATAAGTACAGGTTAGTTGGGATTTAATGTATTTTATGGATGATCAGAAATACTGAGTGAGTCACATTAACTCGAAACGCGGGCAGGTTTTGTTAATTTACATACATTATAGGGCTACTATTCAATGACGGCGTCCCATAAAGAAAATTTAAAAAATGATATCACTGCAAATTTATCAACGAAATCCGTAACGAATCCGTAATTCGGTACACATATATGAACAATTTTTATGTGGATATGTCCCTCCGAGTGTATAATGTTTCAGGCATTGTCGACAGTAATCCGATCATTGTCAGTTTTTACGCGAAAATACTGTATACCTACGCAGCTTTACATAACAGTTTTTTTTTTGCTTGTATGTCCCCTTCTCATGTTATATATTTCGTCAGGTTACTGTACACGCTAGCGTTCAAGCCGATGTTCCTCCGCGGCGTATGGGTGTGGGTTTCGTCCATGTCGCACCTGTCGTCGTTCGGCGGGCCCGCCACACAGCTGCTGTCGGCCCTGTCGCGCGGGCTCGGTGCCGACGCGTACGCACTCAACGTGCATCGACTCCTGGCGCCACTGGCCGTATTCTGCGCGTTGTTCTCGCTGCTCATCGGGACACTGCACGATACGGAGTTCTGTAGAGACCCCGATGATGAGAAGAAGATGAGTTGTAAGTTGGTTCATATACCTTTACTGGCACATACTTAAATGTCGATGTCCACGCACTCTGAAAACTAAATTATTTACATTGTCTAATGTTTGCCACTTTTGACAAAAAATACTTTGTGATTAAAATATCCCCAAGTCTGTAAACGGCATTTCGATACCAATAATTTATAAGGCAATATAGCTCCTACTGTTCTATGAAGTGAATGTCCCATTTCAAGGTACTTATTTGGTCCACCATACACTTATTTGTTTATATTCCACGCACTTTTCTTGGAACTTGCATTATTATTCATTCTGCACGCCCTGAAGTGATCAGTCTGCTAAGTTCGTTGATTTCACATACAATGTCCTACCTTTTTAGTTCCGATCCCTTATAATATAATTGTAGCGTAGTATACGCATATTTATGTATTGGTGCGTGCCGCCCGCAGTGGGCGTGTCGTACGGCGGCGGCGGGCGCGTGCACGCGTTCGAGTTCAGCGAGCTGGGCGCGCTGTGCCGCACGCTGCGCCAGGTGTGCCTGGGCCTGGTGGAGCTGGCCTACCCCGAGTCGCGCCCCGCCGTGGCCGGCCACTACCGGGACGCCGTCAACGCGCAGCACATCTCCGGCAAGAACCTCACGCCGGCCTGGTCGCACCTGTTCAAGGTATACAATAGATATTGGTTCAAAGACTAGTTTTAACTAATCACGCGGCGATGATTGTACAGTTTAATATGCGCATTACTTCTTTTACCTGAGTTGTTAAATTAGACAATGTTAAAAGATGTGCCTTGATTATTCTAGGATGATAATGCATCTCAATAATACAGCTATTTTGATGGACCTATCTATTTTGCCAGTTTGATATGAACTCTATTGCTTGTCTATAAGGTGTATATTCCATTACCAGGTGTGTACGTCGCTGCTGCGCGCGCTGTACGCACGCGATGCGCGGCTGCAGTTCGTGGGTGCACAAGCGTGGCCCGCCGCCGGCGCCGTGCCCGAGGGCGGCGCCGCCGTCCTGCTGGTGGCCGGCGAGCGCGCACGACCCACCACGAGGCACTTACGGAGACCGCCGAACTTGTCCGCCGCGCTCGCGCTGTCACACGGTACGTACTCACCACGCTGGCACCGCGGGACATCCGCGACAGCTGCCGATCCTCGCCTGCCCGAGGGCGGCGCCGCCGTCCTGCTGGTGGCCGGCGAGCGCGCACGACCCACCACGAGGCACTTACGGAGACCGCCGAACTTGTCCGCCGCGCTCGCGCTGTCACACGGTACGTACTCACCACGCTGGCACCGCGGGACATCCGCGACAGCTGCCGATCCTCGCCTGCCCGAGGGCGGCGCCGCCGTCCTGCTGGTGGCCGGCGAGCGCGCACGACCCACCACGAGGCACTTACGGAGACCGCCGAACTTGTCCGCCGCGCTCGCGCTGTCACACGGTACGTACTCACCACGCTGGCACCGCGGGACATCCGCGACAGCTGCCGATCCTCGCCTGCCCGAGGGCGGCGCCGCCGTCCTGCTGGTGGCCGGCGAGCGCGCACGACCCACCACGAGGCACTTACGGAGACCGCCGAACTTGTCCGCCGCGCTCGCGCTGTCACACGGTACGTACTCACCACGCTGGCACCGCGGGACATCCGCGACAGCTGCCGATCCTCGCCTGCCCGAGGGCGGCGCCGCCGTCCTGCTGGTGGCCGGCGAGCGCGCACGACCCACCACGAGGCACTTACGGAGACCGCCGAACTTGTCCGCCGCGCTCGCGCTGTCACACGGTACGTACTCACCACGCTGGCACCGCGGGACATCCGCGACAGCTGCCGATCCTCGCCTGCCCGAGGGCGGCGCCGCCGTCCTGCTGGTGGCCGGCGAGCGCGCACGACCCACCACGAGGCACTTACGGAGACCGCCGAACTTGTCCGCCGCGCTCGCGCTGTCACACGGTACGTACTCACCACGCTGGCACCGCGGGACATCCGCGACAGCTGCCGATCCTCGCCTGCCCGAGGGCGGCGCCGCCGTCCTGCTGGTGGCCGGCGAGCGCGCACGACCCACCACGAGGCACTTACGGAGACCGCCGAACTTGTCCGCCGCGCTCGCGCTGTCACACGGTACGTACCAATTATGCTGTCACGGTCACCACAATGCTTTTGCAAAGATCTCCAAACTTTATTTGCTGTCTATTAGGATTGTCTGACTATGTGCTGGCCATGCTGCTGTCATAGGGTCTGCTTTATCCAGAGTCATCTGCAACAGCTACCGATCTTTTCGTTGCCATATTGCTGAAGCTGGTGACAGCGAGCAAGTATGCTCATACTATGTTTTTACGAAGGCCCTGGAACTGTACCGACTTCGTCGCTGTGTGAAAACGCCCTATTGCACTACGAGGTATCCCTGAAATTATTGCAAGAATTTTTTAATGTATAGACATTTATTTATTTTAGATGAAGGACCACCGTTAACAATCAAAGAACTGAGGACAGTCACCATTCTTAGAGAAATTCCGTTTGTCGTGCCATTCTCAACCCGCGTGCTCATATTCCAGGGTCTACTGGCCAGGTATTATCACATGATATGCATAATTATTTATTTATATCTTTACGAGTATATCTAATTTACTTTATTACGACGACATTTTAGAGAAAAGCACGAACATTGGTACGAAATGACGAACTTCAACGAGGGGCCTTCAATAAACATTAGTGTTCGACGGACGCATTTATACGAAGACGCATTTGACAAACTTAGTCCTGATAATGGTAAGGAAAAACACATTATGCCTACTGCTTAACGAAGTTGGTTCCTGAGGTAGCTGCATGGTGCGGGAGGGTTGACGTAATAGTTAAGTTGCTCTACACACGAGATAGTTCGAACAAGATTTTTCTGACGGTAGTCAATAACATGTACCTACCTACTTAGTCAATTGTTTTAGAATGAAATTAAAATAAAATAAAAAATCAATTTTATTAATTAAATTTAAAACAAACTTCAAAATTTTATCAGTACTAGTATCCCTGCTTGAAATATTTGAATAGATATCTATATAAATTATAACTTATCTATAATCTCGTTGCAAATTGACTTCAATTTTTGTACGTGATCATCCTAGTTTTGTGTAGAAATTTCTGCAGTGTCGTAATTTTCTTGCCTTAAAATATTTATAAACATAAACGACTTGTTTCTTTGGCTCTTTATCGCATGACTAATCTTGTGTTTCCAATCTCGTGTGCATTTCACTCTAAAAAAGAAAACACGTGTTGGCGCCACTAGACATTACTGAGCTCTCGCATCCCGTCACCATTACAACTCCCCCCCCGCACCGCGCTGCTTCCTCGGGAGCCGACTCAGAACGATAGGCCTGTAGTATACTTTTTACATTCAACCATGGAGTTTCTAAGCAAATAAGTACTAATGCTGTGTTTTATTCGTAGAGCCAGATTTGAAATTAAAGCTTCGAGTACAACTGATCAACCAGGCGGGAGCAGAGGAGGCTGGGGTAGACGGCGGCGGTCTATTTAGAGAATTTATATCGGAACTACTCAAGTAAGTTAACTTATTCAACTTATGCAAGCACAAACGTTCGCCATGCGTTTGCGTAAGAGCTCGTGCGTACGCGTTGTTTAATATGGTTTTTTTACAGGATTTCGAACAAACAATTCGACGACGGATTTTGAACAGTGTGGGCCTAAAGCATTTATTTCGTAACGAGGATGGAGCGTAGTAATATTGATTTTTGCTTTAGAAGATTATGTAATATATATGAATAAATTTTATTATTTATTTATTTTATTATTTATTTATTTTATTTTTACTTGCAGATCAGCGTTCGATCCGAACAGAGGTCTGTTCCGCCTGACGATAGACAACATGTTGTACCCTAACCCGGCCGTGCATTTGCTGTACGACGACTTTCCAATGCATTACTACTTCGTCGGCAGGATGCTAGGAAAGGTAACGTATTTCAAACACTCTGTTACCGAGAATATTATCTTTTTGTAATATAGTGAATTAGTACATCATAGAAAATTAGTTAATCAGACTCTATTCTTCGGTTAACCGCAAGACAGAACAGCTTAAACGAAATCTTTCTACGAAATCATGGAAGTTTATAGAAAATTATCAATCAATATTAATTAACACTCGTGTATGACAAAATTACGAGCGGCCGCGCATCATACGCTCTTATTTGCGCTTATCTCTCATATAGCGCTATTTCTCTCTGTCAACACAAACGTATTCCATTTCTAAATGAATTAATCTTTATTTCTTGCATTTTTTGTAGTTTTTATGCCTAATTATTGAACTAAAAAACATCTATTGTTGCAGGCATTATACGAAAACTTGTTAGTAGAGTTACCTCTAGCTGAATTCTTCCTGGGTAAGCTGTGTGGGTGCGGCGAGGCTGACGTGCATGCGCTGGCGTCGCTCGACCCAGCGCTTCACCGAGGTCTACTGTTACTGCGGGCTCACGCGAGGAGAGATGTACCGGACCTGGGGCTAGACTTCACCGTGCTTACCGACGAGTTAGGAGAGCAGAGGGTCAGTTTAAGTGATCTTAATTTGTAGTTAACTTGCTAAATAATATCTGGCGGGCAGTGGCGAAGGGTGAAATTTTTTAAAGGGGAAGCCGTACTCAAAATGTCCACCAAAAAAACCTCACGCACCAATTAATGCATAATTTGTCATAATATTCCCGTCAAAGTATCAGGATTTCGGCTACCACTATCTAACATCGAGAAATCCCAAAGACCGCTCCTCGGAGGGAAGCCGATGGGAATCAGGTTGTATGGACTCTTCGCCACTGCTAGCGAGTTATTCATGAGCAAGGTGTGCGGATCCAGCGCGGTGGATATGCATTGATCTGAAGAAACGTTATTTTTACCAAAAAATTAGTTGCATTTGTTATCCATTTATCATGCAAATCTGTCAAATGTTAGCAAGACGTTCCGGTATTCAGTAGAAAGCCCAAAATACCATTTAGCTACTTGCACGCAATCCATAAAAAAATATTTCGTGGAGACTAATCTCCACGAAATATTTTTTTCCTTACAATTCTATCATTTTATATAGGAGCCAACTCCTATATAAAATGAAAGAATTGTAAGGAACGGCAATTTTATCCACGCGATCTCTCGCCTCGTGAAGATGGTCCCTAAGCTTTACCTACTTGATTGCTGTTAAAAATAATATTTTCTTTTGTATTACAGATAGAAGAATTAAAACCGGGTGGAGCAAACATTCCTGTCACAGCAGAAAATAGGATAGAATACATTCATCTAGTCGCTGATTATAAATTAAATAAGTAAGTAATCTTTTATACCTAGTGTGCTCAGGTTCAAAAACAATATAAACCTAGACTCTTTCGAGTTACTTGAAATAATGATTGTGCAAGGCAAGTGCCGACAACAAGCATAATGTGCGACATATACAACGGGTATCAGAAATGCGTGATCATATTAAAATTTAAGGGTGTGGGTCAGACCATCAAACTGGACAACTATCTCTATAGGAAACAACATCAAAAAAACTTCAAAGAAAGAAAGAAATAAAAATACTTTATTAGCACAACAAAAAATAAATAAAACCAATAACAAAGAAAACATATAAAATATAAGAGTTACCTACCTACCAACCAACCTTACCTTCAATACCTACTCGACCCAAATGTATGGGACAGTTGTTCAGTTTCATAGTCTGATCCGCACCCTTAAATATGATCAGGCATTTCTGATACACGCTGTATATTATTATGGTTCGTGACATGATTACTTAGAAAAATTAAACGTAGCCATACCTACATGTATCTGTTCTCCTTTTCTTCCATGCTATTTTGATCCACTCCAGAATCCCGTTCAATATTGTTTTCTTCTTCCCAGACAAATAAGGTCACAATGCAACGCATTCAAGCGCGGTTTGACGTCGGTGGTGAGCGCGGAGTGGCTACGAATGTTCTCCTGCCGCGAACTGCAGCTACTTATCTCTGGAGCCGAAGTGCCTATCGACATCGAGGATCTAAAGCGATTCACGCAGTATGCTGGTCAGTAATATATGTATTTATTTAGTTACCAACTTATATTAACGGAATATCTTCACATATAAGTTAATAATATTAATAATACAGGTATCTCTTATAAACGAGAAGGACGACATAATTTTGAAATAGAAATAGAATATAAATAGACAATTAACGTAGGTAGTAAAGGCGACATTTATTTAGAAATTAAACAATTATATAATTTTGTAATTAAATTTCACTCGCAGATTGTGCTGGAAGTAATATATTCTAAACTAACTGTACCCGCGACTTCGTCCGCCTGGAGTTCACACTGTTCAGTTCCTAACAGCGATAGCATGAAGATACATATTGAGTATAGTCCTCAACCCCTAGCTTACGCTACAGTGAAAGTCCCATCAAAATCGGGTCAATACAACATTATTTTAAGTAATCAATCAATCGTGACCTCTACTTTGCTTTGGGGTCAAGCTGTATCTCAGGATCTACTCAACCGAATGACATGAAATTATTTTTAATGTACAATCTTTTTGACAGTAATTTTCAGTAGTGGCGGTAAACTTAATATTTCCCACCAATACCTCGGAAATATTATATTCAGCCAAGGCGTATTCCAAGATATCGGGTTTTAATACACGAATGCGTTACTATGTAACAGCGTATGCAGCCACAAAATCGCGTGCGACATTGGATTTGTTTTCCTGTGCTTTGCTAAACTGCCTGCGCAGCCTTATCGGTTATCATAGTAATATTATAAAGAGAGAAATCCTGATTGACTGACTGACTGACTGACTTATCATCAACGCACAGCCGAAACTACTGAAGCTAGAGTCACGAAATTTGGAGAGTAGGTCCCTTTTGTATTGTAGGCAAGCAATAAGAAGGGATTTTTGAAAATTCAGCCCCTAAAGGGGGGAAAAAGGGGGTAAAAAGGGGGTGAAAGTTTGTATGGGAGTCCCTTAATTTTTGAAGTGAGAAAGATGAAAATTGGGATTTAGGCTTTTGGTTACAAATAAAGAAACACGTGATTCTGCGTTTTTGGAAATTCGTCCCCTAAAGGTGCAAAATAGGGGTGAAAATTGTTTTTGAAGTGTAAAACGTGAATATTGGGATGGTTTTTGAAGTGAGAAACGTGAAAATTGAGATTTAGGCTTTTGGTTACAAATAAAGAAACATGTGTTACCGCGTTTTTGGAAATTCATCCCCTAAAGGGGCGAAATAGGGGTGAAAATTGTTTTTTAAGTTAGAAACGTGAAAATTGAGATTTAGGCTTTTGGTTAAAAATAAAGAAACACGTGATACCGCGTTTTTGGAAATTCATCCCCTAAAGGGGCGAAATAGGGGTAAAAATTGTTTTTGAAGTGGGAAACGTGAGAATTGGTGTTTCGGCTTTTGGTTAAAAATAAAAAAACATGTGTTACCACGTTTTTGAAAATTCATCCCCTAAAGGGGCAAAATAGGGGTGAAAATTGTTTTTGAAGTGAGAAACGTGAAAATTGAGATTTAGGCTTTTGGTTAGAAATAAAGAAACACGTGTCACCGCGTTTTTGAAAATTCATCCCCTAAAGGGGCGAAATAGGGGTGAAAATTGTTTTTGAAGTGCGAAACGTGAAAATTGTGATTTAGGCTTTTGGTTAGAAATAAAGAAACACGTGTTACCGCGTTTTTGGAAATTCATCCCCTAAAGCGGCGAAATAGGGGTGAAAATTGTTTTTGAAGTGAGAAACGTGAAAATTGAGATTTATGCTTTTGGTTAAAAATAAAGAAACACGTGTCACCACGTTTATGAAAATTCATCCCCTAAAGGGGCGAAATAGGGGTGAAAATTGTTTTTGAAGTGCGAAACATGAAAATTGAGATTTAGGCTGTTGGTTAGAAATAAAGAAACATGTGTTACCGCGTTTTTGGAAATTCATCCCCTAAAGGGGCGAAATAGGGGTGAAAATTTTTTTGAAGTGAGAGACGTGAAAATTGAGATTTAGGCTTTTGGTTAGAAATAAAGAAACACGTGTTTCTGTGTTTTTGGTAATTCATCCCACAAAGGGGCGATAAAGGAGTGAAAAATGTTTTTGAAGTTAGAAACGTATTTAAGCTTTTGGTTAAAATTAAAAACAAAATCGGTTTCGTGTTTTTTGAAATTCAACCTCAAAGCGGATAAAATAGTTATATGAGAGTCCGTATTTTTTGAAGCCGAACGATTTGTAAGAAGTCAGGAATTGATGAAAATTAAAAAGTATCTACCGGCTAATTTGTACCCGAACGAAGTCGGGACGGGCCGCTAGTCTTTTATAATCCTGCCTCGTTACTAATAAACGATGATTAAACGTTATATAACTAAACTAGCACTTAAATCTATTGCCATTGCTATGCATTGGCATGCAAATGACTAGGACAGGTATAATTTAATCAGAGTTCAAAAATTACAAGTTTTTATTAGTTCGGGCTAGCCTTTATAGGCTAAAACATATAATGAAATGAACATTTTAGACACCATGTTTTGTGGACTTACTATACACATTTCGTGTACTCGCACAGGTGGTTTCTCAGCGACGCACCCGACTGTGCAGTGCTTCTGGAAGGTTCTGGAGAACTTCACAGACGACCAGAGGCGGCAACTGCTCAAGTTTGTGACCAGCTGCTCGCGACCGCCACTGCTAGGATTTAAGGTAATTATCGACCTACCAGTCTTAACTTATTTGTATAATTCAGTTACAGTTTTAATAGACAAACTAATTGAACAGCGTAAACGGAAATTCTCACAACAACGAGATCATCTATACATATATTACGCGGAACATCACATAAACCTTTGCTGGCTAATGAGAGCAATACAATGATAATTCAATGTAACAGTCCTTAGGGGACCCTAATGATTGCTACAGGGAACAGGGGTCTAATAAGACCGTTTGAGATGAATCATAATATAATTCACATTAAAAACCTCAAAATATCCATCTCTGTGACGACTCTTATTATCATACGCGTAAGATTCATATTCAGCTATCATCTGATTGACAGTTACTATGGAGGTTCGTAGATTAATTGCATAATGTGGCCTTATTAGGCCCGCTGTTCCGAGGATCAAGCGATTATTATTGGTGATCACGGTATAATGATATTCACGCCGCTATCCATGTGGTCGCCTCTTACGACAGCTCCTTTATCTATAGACTTTCTCGTGAAAACCAAATGTTTTACCATAGTTCATCCGTTCAGGATTTGCAACCGCCCTTCTGCATCCAATCAGCGGGTGCGTCAGACCGTCTACCGTCTTCGTCCACCTGTATGAATCTGCTCAAGTTACCGGAGTTCCACACTGAAGAACTGTTGGCTGAGAAGTTATTGTATGCCATACAGGCTGGCGCCGGCTTCGAACTTAGCTAGAGTGAGTAAATTAACTAGACCTTATACATCTAGTAGTGGTTGTTCGATCGATAATTTACACATAATTTATACGTTGTTAGAATATGTTGTATTTTATAACCATGAAATTCATAATCAAGCTTACCGAAAATGTAAAAGGCGGTCATTTCTTTGGCGATCTAAAGTAATACCTAAACTTGTCCGTCGAGATCCTCGAAGAAAAACCTACCCGACCTCGGGTAGGTTCGACTTTCGAACTTATGTCGAAATGACGCGAGTTAAACATTATAGTAGATAGGCGAAGTCACAAGTCACCTATCTGTTAAAATTGGTAACTTCAGTTGGCTGATTAACCTCTTAGGAATACAATGGAAACGTCGTTGTAATCAACGTGGATTTTGAAATCCACGGGACAGAACAAAATCAACATGTCCGCTTCTTCCATAAATTTTATTATTGTGATACCAGGTATTTACTACAGAAACAATTGATTTCACTAACAGTAATGTTTAATTTTCAGGTAAAATCATGAAGACCAAGTATTTACGTAGTTATCTACTTAATATTTGGCGGAATATATTGTTCGTTTATTGTTCACTGTAGTTGTTCATTTACCACAAATCGCATTTCTTGTGATAATAGAATATCTGAAAAAATAATACTTTGTATTCGAGAACAATTTGTGCAAAGTGTTTGTGTCTGTAAATAAATGTTACCGTTAGTTATTTGCTCGAGTTGTAATGTGTTTAAGAAACATATCCTGTGTATTTTCATGTACTCAACTTTTATTCACATTAACTTATTTATTTATATCAATGACTCATTCTTCTAAATTGGTATTTATATGATTTAATTTATGAAGTTAGGAAATGTTGAGGTTCGTTGATAAAATGTTAGTGCAATGTTGTTAAATGTAAATAAAAAAAAATATTGTGTCGAATTTATACACTATAGCTGTTCTAGATAAATTAGGTACATGGGAATGTGTAAAAGAAATAATATTTTTATTTTATTGAATTTTATAAATGGCCGAAAACATGCGATGGGCACATTATATGTTTCCATCGGGTTAGTGTGCGGTGTGCCCGGTAATCTTGTACAAAACTATTCAGTCGTGTCAAATTTGGGACTTTATATTTTAGTACCTATTAAATAAAGTTATCTGAATCTTGCATTTTGGATTTTATTTAATTTTTCTAGTAATAGTAGGAAATTACCCACCGTTATTAAATTTCTTTAATATTTCCAACACTGTGTATTTAAAATACACCCATAGTAATGAAATATTTCTATTAAAATGGCGTGGGTATTCTTAGGTCAAAGCTTTATGAAGGTAGATTCCTATCAGTCCAAGCACGTGCAGCACACACTAGCGTCGGTGTCGTAGCGCAGCACTAGCTAAAGATAATAATCGAGATAACTAGACAAGTTGTCAGTGCAGGCGATGTGACGCGCGATACTGGCGACCACCGGCCGAGACCGCGTCACGGCTCACCACGGAGTACAGCCCTAATACTAATACCAATGTTACAACTCAAAGCTACCTATGGCGTGCACAATGCTTTGATTGACGCACGCCACTTTATTGATCGTCGTAATTTATATCACCGGAACATTAAAAGGCCACCTTTTTAAAGTAACAAGATTGATGCCGGCTGTATACAAAATATTTATTGAAGATATTCCAATTCGTCATATGTTCATACGTATTCCTACATGAGATTTCTTTCTTGGAGATTGAACAGACGATACGAATTCAATTAAAGATTGATTGCCCCAATCAGTTGACTGCCAACATCGTACACTTCCAGGAGATACAGTTGAAACCAAAATGCTATTAACCGGAGGTCTATTTATGTTAGCTATCTTATATATATTACTGACACTTCCGATACTGACACTTACTACTGATACTGATATTTCTATTTAGATTGTTGAAATATCGATGGATCACAAAAGTCTGCCAAGCTTAAATGTGATGGGGCGGGCCATAATTTTGTTGAATTCATTCGGAAAGTTGGGGCCGGTATCGTCACGTAATGAGGGCACTCTCTATGTGATGGTATCAGGATGCGCGTTGCCGCCAAGGAAATGGCATGGAGATTTAATCGTTTTATTTTTATTACAGATTGACTGGAGAAGTATGTATTTATAAATCAGTACAAACAATATGTTAGCAGACCTTTTCTGAACTACAATGAGCTTAGAAAATATTCACATCGACTGTACCCCGCGTTAACGAGATTTTATAGTTGGCTCATTTACCTCGTTCTAAAGACGTAGTCTACACAATGTTTAATAAATTACACATCTAATAAGTAACCGTGAACTTGGCTGCGGCCATCAATAACCAGCATTAATATTGGCTTAGGTGCATTCATCGGGACCAATATGGGCGCACTCGCCGCCATTACCGTTTTGACAGTTGCAATCAATCAGGACTGATGAATGAGGTTCGCGAGCCGAGGCAGGCCTGTGTGCGGTAGCAACACAAAAAATATAAACTAAACTGATGTTTTGATTTCGAAACTGTATTTAGACATGCTATTTGGCCTTATAAGTCTTTGAAACTTGAGTATCTCTCCCCCTTAGCGCAAGAATCTTAATCGAAAGCGTAGGTTGAAGAGATAATAACCTAATTAATTTGCTACTTAGGTACCTACTTTACTTTTAACAACAGATTCAATTTAAAATGAATTTAAATGTTCGTATAAAATACCCTTTTGCTTCCATAATTACTAACCTATATACCTATTGATGACTCACGTTGTTGTCACAAAAGGCGTCACCAACGGTACCTTCAGGAAGAACGAGGTATATACAATTTTTCGCCAGTAAACTGGCTTAAGAACAGCCCTAATATCTCTATGTCTGCATCAGTCTTTGTCGTACAATTCTTGAAGATGAAGGATTGAGCTGACAGTCGGTGGCGTGAGTCACCTCGGGCCACCGCGGTCGGTTCATTCTCTGCCAATGAAAAGATTAAACGACTGCCCGTCGGTCGGCTCGAACCTAATGTGAATTAAATTACCGCTCCATATATTACTCAATAGTCTGAATACTTCATGCATAACGTAAGTATGCAATCACGTATTAAGTAATAATTATACGTAGGTACCTACTTTACTAATGACGAAAATAATTAAGGTGAAGTTTAATTTTAGTATACATTCCTTATAGTGTGCCATAAAGGAAAACTACTAACTTGTATGAGTCTTCGAGTCGAATGGTCGACAATACGTCAATACAATGTGTTCTCAAAACTACTGTTGTGGTTATAACAGGCGTTACATTGTTAGTGTTCGATGCACCCGGGATTAACCTCAACGACTTTCAAAGATGGATAGCCGTCATAAACTGAACAGCTCCGGCACTTGGCAGGCAGGTCACGAGTGCGTCCGTGCCGATTGTCGCGCGAATTCGACGGACGCCCATTTAATTTGCAACATTGTTCACCAAACTGCAACCATGGAAAGTTACGATGTTATTCGGGAACTGAATAAGAATTCACACAGAACTTTGACTTGCAAATTAACATGTTTTAGTAAGAGTCGTATATTTTGTTGTACTACACAGGCTTCTTTAGCGCCTCTAGTACCTACATTGGAACTTAATTCGTAGGCTACGAATATTACAAAACATGATAAATATTTTTAAGAATAAGAAATACGATTTTAGATTTATCTACATCACAATGATTTGCATTTTATTAGATAGGTACGCTATAATGGCGTGGTAACTGACAAATGTAACCGAATAACCTAAGATATACACACGTCAGCGTCACGCATAACCGCTGAAGCCTCAATCAGAGCACCAATAGGGGCCAACAATCGACTACTTGACGCCTACTAATGTGCATAAGTTAGAGCCAATCCGCAATAAAATCCATTTACTACTTGTGTGTGTAGATAATGTGGTTCCCGGCAAGGAATTGACGAACCCCTGGATTAACCGTGGGTGTTTTGAAAGGGGGCTAACAATTCGCCTAAGTATTAAATATAAAACCAGGAAATCCATCTCACACATTAACATAAAATGTCACAAGCAAATCTCTTTACAAATAAAAAGATGAGACGGTTTAATAGTACCTATTGTGAATGTTGTTCACTGAAATAATAGCGTCAAGTGTCGCGTACAATGGCTGCCAGCACAACAATACGTCGCGGGTGGTCGCGACATTGTGCCATCATCTACTTCTCGGAAGGTCAGCTCAGTACCTCCGAGCTACTTGGGCTAGGAGCTCGTAAAGCTCTAGGGCCTATAATTACGTATGCGGAACTCTTCGTGGTCTGCACATGAGAAAGGCTTCGAAGGACAACCCTAATGACCGCTTGGAACGTTCCTGGAAACTATTCCGTTTGACGAGTACTTATTGAGTAACAGTAATTCGCCTACCTAATGTAATCTTTGGTTTTAAAATCTTTGTTTCGACAGTTGCTTCGCTCAGAACGATTCGCGCGTCATTCAATATATAGAGCGAATAATTCCATGACTGTCACACGATTGATCGTTACGTGTTATATTTTAAGTGATTTTATATCACTTTGTTTCCATGGGTACCTGCGTAAGTTATTTGGATGGTTGCGAGATCGCAAATTAGAAACAAATAATCTATACCTAGATGTTACACGTAATAATAACAGTAATTGTAAGCAAACTATTCGTTAACACCAAGCTATCTGGGTAGAATTAAATAAATGGGTCTAATTAAATCGAATGTACGTAGTATTTTATTTACTCACCGCCTACATATTATGTATCACATGTCGTAAAACAAAATGTTAATTATATTATTGCCTGGGCGTTTCTGTTTATGGATAATAATTAAAAGCCTGAATGGAGGCGGTGTTTGTTTAGTACCAACTAATTTTGGTATAAATAAGCAATTTTGTGTGGATAAAAATCGAGTGGTGATCGAATCCATATCCTTTACCTTTTGCAATACGGTTTCAAGTAGGTATAGGTCTAAATGCCAATTGAGAAATTATTAAGCGCTTGACAAACATGAAATTTATTTTACTGGTAATTCTGCCTGCAATAAAGTAGCCGTTGGACATAAAATTCAATCTAAAATTGTAATCACGATTTCGTCACGGCTTGTTGGTTGTTCGCACCGGTCCGTAATGGCGGCGGAGATATGGCGCGGTAAATGTTCCGAGGTGACATATTATCTAGGCGCACCGGTGCACTAGATTCGATGTGACGCGAGATAAATCCCAACTCGCTATCTATTTCAATTTCATTGGAGCGCGCGATATCGTACAAATCTCGGCCTTATTCTGTCCGCCTGCCAGCGCTTGCGGCCCGCCGCGCGCCAACGCAGACCACCCAAGACGATTCACAACCACTCCTAAACATAGCGTCTGTCTATCTATCTGTTTATACTAAACGATACCAACAGATACAAGAATAACGAAATCGGAGATGAATGTCAGAACATTCGTTTTATTCCCTACATACGTTTAACCGTATTTTCATCCTGTGGCCGTGTAGCGTCCGAAATGAGAATGCGTTTCTTTTGCATAGGTATTCATTGTGATATTCCAAATGATTATAAAACCTGATAATCACATAATAATATCCATTTCTGGGATCAATAAAAATAACGTGTCATCATAAATAAGACCTGTATAAATCTGAAGACGTTTCATTATTAAGAGGTCGTAAGAACTTAATTTACCCGAATAATAAAATGAGGTATGTGCCTTAAGTCGTGCTGTTGCTGTAGGTAATATAAGTATAGTTCTATAATATAATATAACGACGTTTTGTAAATGTAAATCTGGTTGTAAAAAATGTTTTATTTTTCGCGTGGTGTAGCGACCGTCATATTTCACGATGTCTGGTCAAAGGGGATCGCGGTCGCAGGCTCATGTTATACGGTCAAACCGCTGGAATTTTTGATTGAGAGCATAGCCGAATGATAAAATAAAATATTTAACGATAAAATATTTTATATATTAATTCGTTAGATGTTTTTGATAAATTAGAATGTATCTTGAATTGTTTAAAAGTCCCTTTTTAACCCCCGAACATAAAGAGGTGTGTTATAAGTTTGTATTGTGAATCTGTGTATCTGTAGTTGGCATCGTAGCTCCAAAACGGATGGACCGATTTCAATGCAGTTTTTTTAAATTGAAAACTAGTTTAGTCGGGAATCATCTCAGTTATATTTCATGAAATCTGTTTAGCCGTTCAAAAGTTACAGCTCTTTTTCTAGTTGGAGTCGGGGGTTTTTGACGGTTATTTTGCGCGACTGTTTGCGCTTTAATTGATATTATTTTTGGCTCGTATGTTTGAATATCAATATGTAGTCGGTGGAACATCGAAGTCCTCTGGGTGCGGTAAAGTACCGTGATACAACTCGCATGGGTTCCTTATCGCGGTCGCAAGCACGTGGTAGACTGTACCATATTGCATGGTCGCGAAAGCTTTTTGACATTGTTTTTCTTCTGCTTGATGTTTTAGACCCGGTTCTCGGTATTTATTAGTAGATTAGTATGGGAGTGTGTGTGTATGAAAGAGCCAGGCTTTGAAAGAGCCGATGCAATTTTCTCCCACTTGCCAAAATCAATACAAATTTAATTTTACTCTTTATATTTATAGTAAAATTAAATTTGAATTGATTTTGGCAAGTGGGAGAAAATTGCATCGGCTCTTTCAAAGCCTGGCTCTTTCATACACACCCTCCCCCTATATTAATCCTAGAGTACCTACTACATCATAGGATGCACCCTACTCTTATTACAATCTAGCCTTGTAGTAAGGCTAATAAGTAAACATACACAAAAAATAATTAGAGACACATTCTTAGTATAATACAATTTATTTGTAGTTTAAGTATAGTTTTTAGTTTTTCTGTAATCTTGTTTAGTTATTTATTGTTTGGCATATTTTGATATAGTGCAGTGTATCTACAGACATTTTTTTGACTTTACTGTAAACGGGTTAAATTGCACCCAGGTACCTATTCCTAAATAGATAGTAGGTACTTACCTAATTGAAAGACGTGTTTCAGAATACCTACTGTCCTGCTAAGCTTTAAAAACTTAAAATATTTTATCACCAATATAGTTTGTAACACGTTTTATATTCAAGTCATTTATGTTCGTGTCTGTACCTAAAGTTCTGATATTGACGTAGCTCGTAATATCTGTCTTACTCAGTGTCGTTCAGAAACAACGGTGTTAACATTAATGCTTTTATTTGACTATATCACTTACGTTAATGCGAAGCCTTCGTGAAATCGTCGTGGGTGGCATCTCGTTCTTGTTTTCTCACAAAAACAAAGAAAAAAAATATAAATCCCAAAGGAAATTAGTCCCTCTAAAACATGCTTTGGACATGTGTTACTTTTTTCGCTTTAAACACGTCTCTGGGTAAGATTTATGCTTTGGTTCTTCTCCGACATAAACTTGTGGTCAAGTAAACGTAAAACTTTGGAAGGATTAATTTAAAATAGAATGGAAGTAAAGTCTACCCACTCGTTCATTCCGAGATCTTCAAAATCATGTTTTTTATCGCATTCGGTTTGTTTGATTTCAAAATCCTACTTAGAGTATTTACTGAAGGATTTTGTTGTATTTTATAGAATGATAAGGATTGAGTGCGTTGTGCAGTGTTGCGCGCAGGTAGAGCGTAGCACAGGTAGCATCAACAGCTACTGTGCTCCGTCCTGAGTACACAGCTTACTCACATAATACACTCAGGGTAGGATAGCAACGAGACGGGGGAAAAACTGGACGTGTTCACCCACCCTTAACATAATAATATGAAGTAGCGTGCCATACTCACATTGTACATGTTACGGTTTGTTTAACACGAAGTATTTACATAATGATATTGTTCGTAATTCTTAATTAAACGCATTGTTTACTTAATTAGTGTTGATAGTGCTACAAGTAATTGTGTATGTCACATGATAAAGAGCTAACTGTATATTTTAGAAGAATCTTGTATCAATTAGTATAATTATTCATAGACTAACATCTCGGCCCTCTATATCTTTTCGCAAGTAGGTACGTAGCAGCCGATAATCTTTCTCAAGAATCCTTAACAAAGGTGATTACTGTAAGCGGATTTTTTCCCAAATACTAAGGAGGTACAAGTAATGTCCCATTGGCGTCGTTATCTATGGGCACAACATCACGTAACAATGCGAAAGTCCCAGCAATTGGTCTGACACCGAGTTGGCGTGTTATTGTTTATCTGGTGCCACTCGAGGTAACAAGGGCCCGCTAAACGTAGCCGCAAACAACACCGCTCACTGCTGCCCGGCGCCTTTGTGCTAATAGTTCAGGCAGACTGTTGATACAGGAGCTGGACTTCTCACAAATAACGATCACCGCTCACCGAGCTACGCGAGATAATAAATGCTGCGAAACTTTTGTCGACTTAGCGATGCAGTGTAAAACACAAAAGTCGTCCCCAATAAATGTCTAAATTATTATTAATAATAATATTATCATGTGTGTCTAATTAAATGTGAATGATACCCAATATTTCTGAAACTTATCAACCAAACTTAAAGTTTCTTTAGTATCAACTTGACTAATTAAATTACATTTTTTTTGAATACCAGTTTATATAAATTAGGTAAAAAAATTAATCGATTAAGCTTTGTATAAAAAAGCAAAGATTCGGAAGTGAGTTCTGCCTTCCTGTGTATCAGGCAGTCCCACGTCAACGGCGCGCGACGACAGCGCGACGGATTAATGTAAATAATCGCGCAGTGATCGCTCGCCGCCGCAGACTGGACTTACGCAGGAAGTACGCCTATCGTCGGGGCTGTACGCTGTCAGCAACGGTGGGTTTCCATTGCAAATACTTCTAACAGTTCCAACTCTCTTTTACTCTCTCAAGAATAGTTGCAGACCAAACCAGTGGCATCGCTAGGGGGTTGTGGTAGGGGTGGTCCGACTGGGTGTTTCAATTCAATTGTTAGGGCTAGTTGCTTAACGTTTTCACCAAAAATAGCGAATAGACAGGGTGATACCCTATCTATTCGCACTGGATGCAACCCACTCTAGCTACGCCACTGGACTAAACTCAAGCTTCTACCAATAGGGTAATAGGTGTTAGTAAAACCTATAGAGTGGTCGTGCTGGCCCTGCGAGTCATTTGCGAGTCAAATGAATTTCTACTTTACCTTATAATAAATAATTGTTACCTATATTCCGTTTTTTCAAATAAGATGGAAGGATTGTAAGATATTGGCAAAATTAAATTTACTGTGAAGTATTCCGGTCGAAATGATAAAGAATTACCTAAATATTAATACACAGAGTCATCTCAGACAATGGAAACAGACAACGAGATGTAGCGTAGATTGAAGAGTGAATTATCGATGTTGCGCTCGAAGCTAAGTTTGTTCAGCCGCCGAATGCCACCTTGACTAAAGCAGAAAATAAATAAAAAGTAATCTGGGAACAGACGACATCCTGCCCTTTCATTAACTTTCAGTTTTTCTGAGAGCTGACCTGCGCCGCTACAATTATCCATTAATGATTGATTATGCTGTTTACTTCCCATTTTTGTAATGTCACTGTTTACTTTATCGTGAGATAGTTTGTTCATAGCTTAAGTTTTTGTCACAATTTAAAAATCTTTTTCCTTTTAGGATCATATAATCGATGTCGGTGGCTCTACCCACGGCAATTTACAGCCCATTGTGTAGCCTGCCTTATCTCGTGCGCTCTGCTAATTGAGTCATTCTACACTAGGAATGGCATTGTTTGCAAAACTTGACCATAAGTTAGCCGCAAACCACGTGGGTGGTCTTCTGTAAATATGATATATACATTGCTTCCTATTTTATGATTATATTCTGCATCAACTCACAATAAATGGAACATTAAATATTTAACCATTTTATACAGAATGAAGTTGAGATAAATATTAATATAAATTAAGAGTGCCATTGAAAGCTCTTTAATTTGAGGTACCTATACATGAACCGAGGTATAGGGCTTTGAATTATGTGTAAACTTTTTGAGCAGCCATTCTCTCACGGCTCATCTTAGAAACATATTAATAGACAAATGCGTACAGGATGCGTGACGAAAAGCGCATGTTGTATGGTACGCGTCGCGAGTGTCGGGGTGCAGTGTGCGCCCGCGCCGAAGGCCGAACAAATTGATTACAGCGCGTTGAGTGACAGCCGGCCACCCACGTCGCTCTGATGCAACCGCATTGTGAACAAACTCTAGCTATTGTGGCTATTATGAGCAGCTAGCAGCAATTTGCGACCATTGAAATGTCATACATTGAAAGATGATACGTTTATGCCCTTATAATTTAATAAAGTAGGTACATGTAATGTTAGTGTTGATGTAGTGTTAAATAAATAAACATTAGAAGGTTGGGAAGAGTTCTGAATTTCAGTTACCTATCATAGGTACCAAATTAAGGTTTGTCTACCATAAATTGTTTGTTAAGCGAGTTATAATAATAACACTATTTTTATGCGTCAGTAGGAAAATTATCATAATTATGATATACTCGAAAGTTACGGACCATACTGATATCCTGACGGATCTTGATATAGGTATCGATTGGCATAGTGAGAAAGAGTAATAGTAATAAGTACTTACTATAGGGTACTTAGCAGTGGCGAAGGGTGACAGTTTTAAAAGGGGAAGCCCGTCCCAAAAATGCCCTCTAAAAATTGCTGTTATTAATGCTGAAAGACAAAAATCCATACCGTCTCTTGTAATCTATACATAGTCATGTCTGGAAGAGCTCGACCGAGCCTTTTTTTGTCAGTTGGATGAGTAATTAATATAATACTACGTTGGTCCACGCACTAACCAATTCCTAAAGGGAAGCGATGGGAATCGGATTGTAAGGACTCATAATATACCTGTACTTAAGTATTAGTCAAAATTTGAGAAATATGGCCGTTGGTCATGTGTAGCATACAGGTAAACTGGTACTTTTTGACGAAGAATACAGAAACTAGCTTTCTCATTATAAGGGTGAGTTCATGAGTGATTGAACTACGCATATCATCATAAGTTTAGATGCATTGGGTTCAATTAATTGAGGTTCTGTTGAATCCGAATATCTAGAGACGGCCTCGTCAACAGCGTTTGACCTAGCGCTCAACATTCTATGCCTCGTAAGGAAACCTAATGGCTCTTTCAAAACCTACATTCAAAAATGGAAAGCTTATGTAAATATTTATGATCTCTAGAATCATAGAATAAACATGAAGGTTAAGCAGCAGAGCGCCTGCGCCGCTCACGTACCTCACTATCCTTTCCTGCTATTAGACTCCTTAATTGCTCTCAGATTGGTCATGTTACTCTCTTTTATGGCAATGCGGTCAAACATAATTGTTTTTATGTGTGCCTGTTTTTTAACTCTGTATTATTAGTTTTGTAATCGGACGTAGGTGGTCTGTCATTAGCGCGGCACGGTTTGTCTACGGCATTTTAATAGTCTAATCGCTAATTAATTGTTTAGAAACCATTTCAATGTCCATTTTTATGGAAAGCGTGTTGACACTGAATAAATATATATATTTTACGACACGTTTCATTTTACTGCTAATTTATTCAAGACTCGCGTATAACAATGTTTGCTATGCTTATTTTCTTGGCTTAAATATATATTTTATTGGAATGTGACCGCTGTATTCATGGGAGTTGTTCGCATAGTCTAGATCAGTATCAGGATCATGCCTATGTTCTACAATAACGTTGCTTATTTATTAGCAAGCAGATAATGTCTTCAGATAGTAGCTATATTTTACCAGAATGATTCGTCATATGAATCTAAAGCAGAATACGGGATATTATGTTCAAGCACAGTCACAGAAAATATAATACTATACGTTCAGGTAACTATCTTTTTTTCTCTATCAATACAAATGTTCAGAGTTAGCTTGAGGAAATAGAAAGTAAAAGTTCATTGACAAATGAAACACTTAGTAAAACTTCATACCTATATAAAATGAGTATGTGAGCAGCAACCATAGATAAGAAGATTCAAAAATAAGATCAAAAATAAGAAGATTTTAACTTTGGTTGGATTATATATAATTGAGGTTTGCATATTTGTAAAAAAGAATCCAGACCAATTCATTAGGGCTTGTAATAATTCTATTATTGGTAAAAGAGATCCAACCCGATTGCTGATGCCAGCCTGTAAAACAACTTTGTACCAAAAAAATACATTTGTTATGTGCATTAAAGTGTTTAATAAAATACCCAAAGCCATGAGAGAATTACCATTATTACAAATGAAAAGACAGTTAAAAAAATGGCTCACAGACTGTTCTTTCTACACTATTACAGACTTTTTTACAAGCAAAACTTAATAATTTATATTGTGACATTGATAATAAATAAGTACATAAACAATGATTGTGATTATGACATGACAAATAAGGAAATGTATATCTAATTGTTTAAATAATAGAATAACAGAATAATATATAATGTGATATCTCGTAATTAATTTTAATAATAATAATGAAATGGTGACATAATAATAAGTAAAACTGGATGTGTTTAATTGTATTATATTGTATTTTCGCATGCCTATTAAAAGGCAAGATATGACGGACCTATGTTAATAATAATGTAACATCTTCATGTACGATATCTTTTGGCGAATAAATGATTTGATTTGATTTGATTTGAACCTACCTAGTTACCTGCAATGCGCATGCGTACAGTGCGTCGCTTATTACCTTTAATGAAGCTTGACGAAAGAACCAATATGAGTGGAGGCACGAACCTCAAACACCGGTCGAGCGACATTTAGCGTGCGATTTGGTACGAGTTTAAAACTCACACGTAGCGGTATTTTCTTTGTTCCGCTGTCGTCCTGGGAGGCTACCGGCCTATAAAACAGACCGTTGCAAACAATGGCCACATAAAAATTGGGAGTACTGAGCAAATGACGAACAGGTATGACGAAGTGATTCATGGGTGACGACTTTTACGCGTTGAGTTGTTGAACACTAACACCTAATTTATTTGTAATAATCACGTCTATGGTATTGACAAATACATCGTATTGATTTTGGATTCTTGAAGGACTATTAGGAGTTAGTTTGGTTATTACTTAACCTCTCGTGCCTACTACTACTGAACTGACCCCCGGTTTTGAAAGGCTAGGCAAATTCTGATAATTTCAAATGTCTTGTTAGCTATTGTAGTTGGTTGGCCAGTTGATCAACATCAAAGTATTCAATTCAACAACGAATACTTTCAGATGACATGAAATTTGACGGATGGTAGAATTTACCATCCTCCGAGAAAATTTATATTCGTTCGGATTGTCGAACGAACATAAATTAAATTAACACAACGTCTTGGGGCCGCATGATCAATCAGAAGGCGGATCCTGTGTGAAATCTTGTGCTTGGTTTTCTGTTGATGCAGAAAATCGCACTATTTCTGGAAATACCATACGGATACCGACGGAAGACAATACAGTTTAAGATACCTAGCTGTAACAAACCTAGAAGTTTGCGTCTCGCTTATTAGTCTGAGGTTGCGGTTCTATCAATAAACTATAATATGATAAATAGCTATCTTACAGCTGGTTTCTGATATATATCACTGATTGACCGATATAACCGTTTACTTTAAATTGTACCCTTTTATGGATTGTGGTATCATTAGGGCAAACGAGTTCTAGTTACAAGTTACAACTACTTACTGGTTACAATAAATTCTCGCAGTCACCCGCCATCGCCTGGTTTTACTGCCTATTCTAGGGCTCGATTAGGTTTACGATTGAATATTAAGTTATAAATCAAGGCGCCTGCGCATGCCCCAACAGGCGTCAAGTTTTTGCGCCAATTAACTTAACTATGCGAAAAGATGAGCAAAAAGTTTACGATGTTTCTATAATTTCTATTGCAAAAATGGATTGCTGTGAAATATGCGTTTAATTTATATTTATTGGACTCAATTCTATTTTGAAAACACAGTTAAGTCAGTATCAATATGAATAGGGCCATAGGGCTCTACATCGAGTTGCATTATGTATCTAGTATATCTTATAGATTACGGACATTTTGTTCTGTTTAGTTCCATTTATATCGAAACTGGTAATCCAGTTGATGTCGGTGGTCTACTGGATATTATTGTTCGTTTACACAACAAATGAGGCAAATCGTCGATTTGAAATGTGATACGAAACTTGTATGTTTACTTTGTGATTTAGAGGAGGTTTACGATCCTTAAATGCGAGTTTAGACACTTCAATGTCTTTGAATAGACAATTTATTCGTAGAATGTAAGCGGATTAGAAAATTAGCGTCATTGGATCAGCTCGGAGCATCGTAAAGTGGGTAGTTTGCGTCCTCCTACGCGAGCGAGCGGCGAGCGGGGCACGCGGCCGAGCGATCGGGCGGCGCGGCCGCGTGTCACTCGCCGCGATTCCTGCAATAATCTCCCCAAGCGATTGCTCTATCCGGTGACGGAGTAAAGTATCGCTAGTTGATTATTGTGTTTATTTGCGCGTCGGGAGCGTGTGTTGGTGCGGCGCGTGTGTGTGTGGATGCGTGCGAGCGGTAGTGGGCCACCCAGCGCGCGGCCACACAGCGCGCCCACCCACGTGGCAGGGGCGCCGCACTCGCGGCCCGCGCCCCGCACACTCGCCATCCACTAACATACTCCCCTTACGGCGCGCTAGCTACCGACCGCCGAACATCGATATGGGCTTTGATTGACATGTGACTGTCTCCGATACAACCGTCCTAATTGAAATTTGATTGGTGGGAGCTACTGTTACGCTACGCATGAAGAAACATGCATCTTCTCAACATATTATGATTTATAGCCATTCAATACATTTATCATGTTTATTTTCAATTCATTGTTTTTGTTTGGTATACCTGTTTAATAATGTATAACCCTACATTCGAATGTACTTAAGTCCGGACGAAAGGTCAAAACAAACGTAAAAGTCAGTTGACGTACGTTCATGTTTGTTATTCATGTCAAATATAATGGATTTCGATACGAACGGTTTTAAGAATACAATAATGATTAGATAAAATAAAGCTATAACAACTAGATGCTCTGTTAAACATTATCTACTGAACATAATACATTTAATTTGTATTATTTTTGATTAATAAAATATCAAATAATATCGCTAAAATAAAATGTGGAGCTGAAGTTATGAATGCGACCACAGTTGTGTAACACCTGCCGCGTGGGGAGTACGAGCGCGTGCGCAGGCCGCTGCCGAATTTCGCGATCGAGGAGACGCCCTCGCACCGGACTCTCCTTCTAGCCTAGCTCTCATTCAATTCAATAACCCCTGGCAGTTCGCACCTCACACACGTTACGTTAGATGCGGTCTATAAAACACAATTTTTTATATAATTTAGCGAGAAATATTGTTCGCGCCAAACGTTTCGGGCAAATTACTGTGAATAATTTGTAATATCGTTTTATGAGATTTTTTCTGATGCGTATTTCCTCCTACAACATCAGAATTTGTTAGGTGTTAAAATTGTAATTTACTTTTTACTAACTTAGAAGTTACAACTCTCATCATTCTCAATGATTGATGTAATGAATATAATTGATGATTATTTGGTGAAAGTAAATTACGATATTTCTTCCCAAGCTACATTTTTATCGACATTGGACTGTCCAATTCTAAACATATCATTATTTTTCCACCGAACTTTACATTACATTTAATTCAATGATGATTTCCGAACTTTGGACATAAAAAAAAAAAGAAACATACGCGTCGAATTGAGAACCTCCTCCTTTTTTTTGAAGTCGGTTAAAAACACCTCGTAACACTCACGTAATTTTATGACGCACCGATCATATTGCAGTGGCGCTCGAACTTAACGCGAGCGTATCACACTGAAGCTAAGAGAATACCAAATGTGTTGTTTTAATCAAAATTTTACTGCAACTGCGCGGCAACTGCACTTCTTCTAATTCTTTACTGTTAGGGCGCTTATACATAAGTGTAGTATAACAGTGACTAACTTACTTTTTAGCCAATCCACTTTACTCTACAAGACTATTTCTCTTTGTGTAGCCATATCGATAAATATATATCTTAGCTTAGAGCATTCACATCATGCTAGTAATGGGTTAATTAGTACTTTACTCCACTATGCATGCTGACATTCATAGACGGTTAAAAATTCGCGTTGTGCGATTATGCTAGTTAAAAGATTCTCGTAGTACGAGAATGAGTACTTCGTTGAAGTTGTCTTTGATCAACAATAATACTTAGTATGTTGATCGAAGGAAGTTCATTAAAAAATAAGCATAATTTGTCTACAGTCTACATACATAACGCCATTTTCCCATCGGGGAAACGGTTCAACGATATAGTCACCGATTGTGTACCGATTTTAATTATTAATTTTTTTGTTTGTAAGAGGATTTTCCCGAAATGGTCCCATTTTTTGGTGAAGATCTGATGAAGACCTTCGGGGATAGATAATAATAATAAATCATTTATTTCGAACAAACATCAGTCCATAGAATTACATTTACACATATTAAGAACAGTTATTTAACTGAGACGAGCATGGCTGCTGGCTTTTGCACAGTCAGCCAGTGTCTCATGATAACACTCTCGATTATAATGATCTCCATTGAACTCTTCAATGGATAACTCTGCTCTTCTGTAATCGCAATTAAGATCTGGTCATGGAGTAGAAGATAGAGGAAGGGAGCTCTTCAACAGATAACAGTAAAACATTCGCAACAAGAATTTTGCTATCGTCTTGGGCTTATGTAATTGTTTACTACATTAAAAATGGACAAATAAGTTATCTTTAAAAAACTTAAAACCAACTTCAAAAAGCTAATACGTAGAAAATAATTTTCTTAAAAACTTAACAGCTTTCGTTTATCTCTTCAATGCACCTTAGCTTGGAAGTAGCACCGACTTCAGAAGCTGTTAAGTTTTTTATGAAAATTATTTTATACGTTTTATGTTTCTTTTCTTCCATATTCATGCATCAAGTATCTAATCGCTTGGAATCTCCTAAGTTTGAATTAGTATCCAGAAATCCTAATACCCAATTATATGTTGTCAAATTGCAAGAATTCTTACATTTCTTACTAATCGTGTGTTATTTTAGCGGTGCGGAACAGCCAACATTTATTATAACAGCGCTGATCTCGCTTCACACCTTCCTAGAACTCGCTCATTAACTCCTGAAATATGAATTTATTTGAAAATTTACGCTTAATAGAACACCTTCGTATCGTGAGTCACGTAGACAACATTAATTATTTCGAACCTTAACCTTTTGTTGTTTTGGATTTAAACGTAGGTACATTTGTATTTCGTAGACCCGCGTAGCATTATTCCGTGAAACAGAAATTAATATCGGAAACTTAACTTTGTATCTTGAATCATCGTAATTACATCCATATTGATACTAATACCCATGGAGTACAATAACCGTCTAATACCTAACATTATAAATCCGAAAGTGTGTCTGTTTGTTTGTTCGTTCCTTCTTGACGCCTCAAAAACTCGGAAAAACATAATCATGGGTTGTACAATGAGATCATTTGGAGTAAAGGTGGACATGATAGTGCCAGGGAATAGGAATATTGTGGTATGTAGGTACTGGGATAATTTTAAAAATGATAACAAAAGTAAATAAAATATCCCTTTTAAATTAAACGATTTATTATTTTCTTTATACTTATCACAATAATCGCAACATACAAATCAGGACCGATGTAGTAATAGATCTTTCCATTTTCAGCTATTGTGAAGGAGATAAATGGAACCTACTAATTTCTCTAAGTTAACTTCTTCTTCTTCGAAACAATTTAAAGCCGTACCTACGTTTCTCTCATTCCGAGAACCCGATCACAGCCACGTTAACAAGTTACCGAAATGTGCAAAGACAAACATCCTTAACATTCTAGGAAGATGATGATGTCTCGTCCTTAATGACAGGTTTCGTATCGGCTGACGATAATAACAAATTTCGGTAAGCTCATCAGTTCAGGTAGATCGGGTATATGGCCGGTAATAGAGCCTGTCGCCATGTAATCACCGTGTCCGTAGATAAAGAGTATTTTGTTGCCGCGGACACTTACGCCACAGAATATAATAATGTGGCAGAGGAGACAGTGTTGTTTTAATAACATTCTAGTTGGTCAGCATATAAAATTGAAAATCGCATTAAAAAAAGAGAATAACTAAATACAAAGAATAGATAGACAAGACGACCGTTATCTTTAGTTTGCTAAAGCTCTCTAAATCTCACGAATTAACACCTACTAGATTATATTTTGTAATTTATCTAGTATTTCATAAAATTGACTCCTATAATATATAATGCACACACTGATCTCGTATCGTGCGGTTTCAAAGGAGTTTCCTCCCACGCACGCTCTGGTAGTGGAGTCAGCTCCCCAACGAGTTTTTCCCAAGAGACTACATCATACAACATGGAGTTCTTCAAAAAGGGAGAGAAAAGATTTCTACAGGGTTGGCAACGCGTGAGCAATGCCTAGGGTGTTGCAGGCGTCCATATACGTACGTCCGTACGCATGTTTGCCAACTTAGTGGTATAAAAAAATACGCTGAGAATATTAAAGGAGTAAAACGTACTTAATTAATTGTGTGAATTTGCTTTATACGTCAATGGTAGATAGATAAAGTTCGCAAATTAACAGCAAACATAATCAGGATCGATGATTTTTTGGGTACTTTTATCATATACCTGCCTATTAATTAATTTACAAAATAGTCTCATAAGACACTGTATGTTTTCTAAGCAGTCGTTGCGCAGAATACTATTACCATAATAACTAACTTTATATCAGGAAATGAGGTTTACATCTGTTATATCTGCATAACTGAATCTATGTAACATATCGAAGGCTGTGTCGTTTAATGTAGCCGCCAGCTACCGAGAAGCGACCGGGCGAGGACCGGGCGTGTCCAATCGCTGAGCCATCAATCTGCGCCACCCTATAGAGACATTAGCTCGACGACCGTTTTCGTTGTGCGATTAGTCAGGAATCTGTTTCCGCTCGTTTTTTACCTATCTTCCTTCACATTTTTCACCGCCGCTTTGTTCTTTGTATAATTTTGGACAAATATTTCTGTTAGTTCATAAATAACTAGTATGGACGCCAGCGGCCGCCGCGCCGTAGGGTAGGGTTGTTGCGAAATTGTAGATAAACCGATTTTTATATATAATAAGGTACCGGTAACTTTGAGTTATTTTAATCCAGTTTTATTTTGTAAAGTAATAATTTATCATAAAAATACAGTTTATTGCTTACGGAAATAGATAGACATTTTTTGTAATGAAAAGTAATTTTAATTCTCATAACTTACCAATAAATCGATAAACGCAATTTTAGGTATAATAAATTCACACTATGAGAAAATCTTAATTACAAAACGGATGGCTCCAGGCCTATAATTATTGGCAATAGAAACTTTTACTAGTAATAAAATTTTATGCAGTTATGCATTTATGCTCGGAAAGATGAAGGTTTGACATACAAGTTACAGTATTTTTATTGCTGTTGTAACAAAATACTGCTTGTAAAGTTATAAGAAATAATGCTAAAAACGTTAAGAGCGGACACTCATGCGCATTTAAATTTTCAAAGTACAAAGTGAGTTAATAAACTCAGTTGTTGTTCCGTCGAAGTACAAAATTAAGTCATTATACGGAACGACAAGTATTATTTAATTAATGCGTGGTGGGTACAAAACAATGGCTCGATTGTTCCACTGAGCGCTCTGTCAGCGAGACTCGTCGCCGCGCGCCCACTGCGCCCAACAGACGCGCACTTGGACAAAATTGTACATTAGACATGGATGAACAGAAACATTGAATAATAATGACGATAGCTACACGTGTGTTTTATTATAAGTAGATATAATAAAACTGTTGTGTATACAAACTTGTTTGTATAACTATTAACAAAAAGTTCTTGTATTTATGGTCTTTACTCTATACTTGTCAGTGTGTGTAATAATAATAAAATTGCTGTGATGAATCCTCGTAGTTAAAATCTTTTTATATACTTTCCTCACCATAATCGACACCTATGACCTTCAACAAAAACACACGTCAATTAACTAAAGTGTTGTCAAGACAATATTATTATAGTTTGATTACATTGAACGATCGTATCTTGATTAGTTTTGAATTTACCTAATACCTATGTTCAAAAATTATTTACAATGCTAAAATAGCTTAATTGAGAAGAAGATGTGCTACGACAGTAATTTGCTGGCTTTGTACGAAGTTCTTTAATAGCAAAATTTTAATGGTTTTTTCTCAGATCATGAAGTTGTTGGAGCACAGTGTGGCGTTACAGGCGGGGACGCGTCGCGTCTCTATAGCAACGGGTTGTTCCGCCATCTTGCCCGGCTTTTTGTGCCGAGGACCACCCAACACGAACTCGCTACATTATTTTATTGTACAATAAACAAATTTATTGCTCCATATGGCTATTTATGTTTTTATTTATAAGGGTTTTTGTTAACAACCAAAAGATATAATGTTCGTAATCTTTCGTGGGTAATTGCGTTTTAAAGTCGTAGTGTAGTTACGGTTGTAACCGTGACCCTTCATAACGTGAGTAATAAATCAACAGGCGGTACAGTTTACACAACTGGGACGAATAAGTTGGGATATTGTAGCAAGCTGATTACTAGAACGATCTTATTTGTGTTGTCAAATCTTGTGCTATCAAATAAGATTAATTTACCCTCAATATCAGTATTGATGCAAAAAGAAAATCAGTCTGAATAACATTGGGAAACAGAAGATCGCGGTACTTTTGGCCAAAGACTCAGCATTACTTCCGTTCGTACCTCTGACAATAAGATGCTCAAGCAGAGATGTCAACCGGACACCTACGGCCGAGAACAATACTAATTGTTGCGGTTTGTCCCTCAATGATTTAAACCACATGTTTATGTCACATGTAAACGCTGCATTATCCAGTCAACCATTGATCGAAGATAACACTGGTGGCGACAAAATAGACAAGAAGTTGACCACATTAGAGACCGCGGATCGGTAAACGTAGCTTGCTAGGCCCTCAAACCGGATAGACCAAGATGGACCGACCACGTAACGAAGGCAACTGGGATAGACTAGACAGGTACAGGGTGTTATAGCGCAACTTGGGAGAAGCCTAGTACATCCAGCAATGGATATATTTATATACAAGCTGTTTATTAAAATTTTACCTGTTTTACGGGGTTATTGTACTCATAATTATGAACAACTTTTACGGTGGGACCAAAAATGATATCGCGAAAAGAAACCGCTGTTTCGTACAATAATTGAAATAATTAAATATTACTCGATTAAATGTATGGAACAACAGATAATTGTTTCACGATTTCAGGATTTCTCCCTTAGTAAAAGTTGTTCATAATGATGAGTACAAGTACACCTGTATAGGTATCAAGAACCTTCTATTCGAAACGAACATACACGTCTAAAACATAAGCAACAAACAGAACCCTACCTTTTAGCTTCATCGTAGTTAAAATTATCACCGCACATAATCTCTTACAACATGCCCTGAGTACAAGTGACGTGCGTCAGTCGAGGGTGAATGATTGGCAGGACATCTCTGTATATCTGGAACCCATCCAACATTATCGTACAGCGATAGCGGCGAAGTTGATGTCCTTACGAGCACGTGTTTATGAATACTAACTTGCTTCCTGCATACTAACATTATTGTTCTTGTCAATGACTTTTACTTCTCGGCTCGGCCCACGCGCATTGGTGATTCATACGAGACGTTTTATTACATTTTAAAGAGTTTAAAAAAAGTATGTTCGATGTATTTTACAATGTTATTAAAATTCAAATTGCCTCTACCAATAAGATACATTAATTAAGTTAAAATTTTTTGTTCATGATTTCTTTGATCGAGATATTGAATATTTTAGTGTTAAAAATATCACATATTAAATATACTTATGTCATCGTAAATAATTATGTCATGAAGGAATATTTTATTGCTGCATAGAGGATCCTTTACTTGAAGATTAATGCAACCAGAGTCTCGACATTTCATAAGTGCCTGTATCTGGTTTACATGAAATAAAGATCTATTCTATTCTATTTTGATAACGAAATTAATGATTTCAATCAAAATATAAAATAGTTACTTACACACTAATTACTTTTTATGAGCTCCCGTGCCGATATGAAATGTCATTACAGCGTGAAGTTCTGCTCACCATTGAAAAAAAGCTACCAAGATCAGAAAGGCAGACGTAATCCATGAAATTCTTTTTTAATCAATTTCATAGACCGGAGCTATCAAAGGAAAGGATATTAATGAATTCCAATCTAGAATCTTGCGTGGTATTGTTACCTACGCAAAAATCTTCAAAGGATACATTAAAGGCTATTAACAGACTCTTATTGTCATCTTAATTACCCAGTAGGTAAACAATAATAACTAGTAGGTACTGGAATAAAAAGTACAAATTCATTTAATATTATACTTTGACCATCGGTAATATCGCCGCGAGCAGTCCGCGGGCATTGATTAAGATAATTAAACTATCAGTGAGTACACGTTAAGGCATTATAAACATGCATTAAGTATTAATTAAGTTGGTAACAAAAAATAGATTCTGTATCATTAATGGAAAATATCAGTCGGGCTTGCATTATGGATGCGGTCGCGACGGCGACGGTCGCCACGCGCGAGGAGATTATTCTCGGATATCTTTAATTTTCAGCTGTAAACGTATCGATGGTAGCCCGTAGTTTCAACTTCAACACCTGACATTGTTATATAAGCATTAATGTACAATTAGACATAACTTTTATTGATTATGGAGGTTTTAAAAGAAAAGAGATAATGCAAGAAGGAGAGGATACAACACTTGAAGTCATGGCCTCATGGTCAGACCGTCAGACGGAATAAAATAATTTGGTCATGAATAAATATAAAATAAATCAATTGTTTACTGCCGTCTGACAATCGAATAGATAGGTGGGTACACCTAATATAGTAAACAATAAAATTAGGATCCTAAAACAATACTCCGCTATAAATTTTACAACTAAGATCGCAATCGTAGATAAGCAGCAACCTGTCAAACAATTGCTTGCGGATACTAAACTAACTTGTTTTCCTTAAACGTATGTATACTTACGCGGAATATTAATCAGCTGATCCACCATGTTTTCAGGTGACAATAGAAACTAAAAGTACTTGCATGTCCTGAATGAAGCGCATTGCTGGTGCCCCTACTTTGGAGCAAAGTGCAGAGCAGATGTAGTGAATTATAAGGACATTTAGATGCATGTCCATAGCCCAGAACATAGAGACGTCAGGGGGACCACCCACCGCGGCCATGCTACTTCGATACTTGGATACTCAGAATACTCGGAAACCGACTTATCGTACTAAAGAGATATTATTAAAATAACACTTAAAACACGTTGTTATGACCTGTTTGAATTGGACAACTGATATGGATTACGTTTGAAGCGGTTACGTGAAAAAATGTTTGTTTGGTAGAGAGCAATTAATCTTTCTAAGTGTCTAATGGTGTCAAACTTTCTATCGAAAAGTGTTTAATCGACGTTTAGTTTAAAACTTTTAGGGAAATATCACTGCACACATACAGTGTCATACATCTTTTTTACCTCAATTTAAACACTCTCTTTATAAGTTTTAAATATAACCTTTATCAACTAAGGTCGAAAGGAAACGCTCAGGCAATATTAATCAATCAATCAGTTCGATTTGTAGTTGAACGACTTACTTTATTGTGTCATTAGAATAAATATATTGCTATTGTGCAGTTGTGTTGAAAGCTTTTTTTACGGCTATATCAGAGTAAATAATTTACTACTGTTATTTGTAAATTGGAAATGATTCATATTCCAAGTCAAAGATTTTTATTTCAACTGGGCCTTTACATGAACTTTCAAAACGTCGTGATTCTAGGTGCACGGTTCGAAGTGGGTTGGTCCTGGAGAAGATACCGCCAAGAAACTCAATGGATACTCCTTTCATAAATCAAGTTTAGAATAATATGAGGGGCCGCTGTAGCGGACCCGGCTAAAATTCGACCTGAATTTACACAATACATATTTTAAAAAGAAAAAAAAGAACAGCAAAGATCATAAGTACCACTATAATTTTAACAATACTAGTAGGTACGTACTTAACACTCAAGTCACCCAATTAAGAATACATTGAGTCATCATACATAATATTAATTAAAAGTCTTTTTAGTTAAGACCATTTCCACTATCAGTTTTCGTTATCAGAGGTATATGGGCGCTTAATTTCAGGTTATCCCGATTTACCTCTTATCTAATCAATTTTAAACTATTAAATATTAATCGTTTTGATTCGCAATTTTATGTCATACATTCATGGATACGATACACAATTACCTACGTTTTACTTCAATCGATCTACAACAAACTTAGCAAGTATTATGAAAATTACTTTGTAATTAAAAGGGTATTTACTAGACTTTTTGTAAGTCCATTTAATGTCCATTTTAATTTTTTTTCACTATCGTCTTCATCAGCAGTATGCGGTAAACCTCGCCACCTAGCTTTCAAATGTAACGATATCGAACGCGCGTAGTCGCGCGGTTACGAGTTTGCCCGCACAGCTTTGAACGCCGATGTAGCATTTGACTACGCGCGTAGCTGGCCGGCTACGAGCGTAGCAGTGTATTGCGGTACGTCAACGCACGTAATCGCGCGAAAGTTTCCGAATACTAGCAGTATATAAAAACATGATACGTATATGTTTAATCATATGAATAAATAGCAAAATTACAACTGAATTTTGCATAACTACTGTGTCATTTTAGTATAATAAAATAAATTTAAATCCTACCGCTCTGTTATCATGCAACCTGCTGTAAACACTATAAACTATCATAAACTGCATTACTTTTTATGGGGCAGCGCGTCATTAGTCTGCAAACGTCCTGTAATTATAACATGTTCTACGTACCCAAGTTCATTAGAAAAGCTGCATATCTGTATAATTGCAGTCTACGCGGCGTAGCGTCGTAGCACGTCCGTTATGCGATTGTTACTCAACGACCAACGCGCAGGTAAAACAACAAATTGTTTAATTCAGTATATCGTGCGTCTAACTCGGCAATTTATCCAATTAGGCGTCCGGCGGACCACCCACCGCGCTCCACTATTAAACATAAATTATAAATAATTTGGTAAAGTTTATTTTGGCTCACGGTCCACACTGATTGCTGCGGTTAGGAAGCTAGTGGATGAAATGTGTTCGAGACGATATATTTTTGTTTGGTTTATTCTAAGTTGGGTTTTATAGGTTTGAAGTGCTACGATTGTATTAACAGGATGGTAGTGTACAGTCAGGAGCACAAATGTGTAAACATGTAGAGATATTCAAAAGTGAACTAGTCATTTAAATCATCAAATATTGTTCTCAGAATACCTAAAAATACATAGTAATATAAATTCTCGGTTTGTGCTCAAATATTGCATAATCAGTCGTTTTGCAAAAATAATTTTATGAAAATTTATGTTAATTTTGTGAAAAATCATGAATAGAATAGAATAGATCTTTATTTCATGTAAACCAGATACAGGCACTTATGAAATGTCGAGACTCTAGGTGAACGGTGTGATGATGAGTTCAATAAAACTTTTGAATTTATTTCTCTGTTATAAGTATAAGGCAATTATACAGGGAAGACGATTTATTAATTTGTTGCATGGAATCAAATACATGGAATAAATCCATAGACATTAATATAGTTAATGATAGAGAATTTGATACGGTATGGCGCCACACATAGCAGTCGCAACTTAGAAGCTTAATAGTAGGCACGTAAATTAAACGACAGCCAGTTCTAAATCAAACAATTTATTGCGGTAACTACTACATTATTTAACGAGGGGCCGCCGTGACAAGGTTTTATCAAGATGTCGGTGCGAGGTGCGAAACCGAAGAGCGTACAATTAAAATACTCCAAGTGGTTGATTTACGCGCGACGCAAACACGCGTCTGCGCCTGCGCCGCCGCCTTCCCGCGACCTAATGTATATATCAATTGCAAACATACACGTTTTATTGTTCACCCATTCATAACGGCGTAAACACATTTTACGATTCACCCGGACGTGGCTTTTGTAAACGTCGAGTATATATCACCAACTGATTCATCACTGGACTCTCGCGTCGTAAGTTGCCGGCTACGTGTGTAGTTGTTTTAACTGCTACGGCATCTCTAAGAGCACGGCAGAGATTACATCTCTGCCGTGCTCTTAGAGATGCCATTTACAGCACACCGCACAAGCAAGCCTAAATTTGTGGAGGCCAATTATTAGCAATGGATGTCGACGGGTTACAGGGCTAGCACGGAAAAAAAAGGGGGAGAGAAAAATTGGGGACAAAACCATTTCTTTACCGATTTCTCCCTCGATTTTTCGTTTTGTCTTCTGTCAAAGAGAAAATTGGTGCAGAAAACGGGTTTGTCCACCTGCCCTGCCGGTATGACGAATTGAACTACTAGTTGAACGAAGTTTATACTTTGCTCATTCAAGCATTCATTCGTCATTCAAAGACTAGCAATCTTTTTCAGCCATGTTCAACCTGGAAGCCTACCACAATCTCTTACAGCAGTTTTGTTTTAATATTACATCGAAATTACGTATTATAACGTCCATAAAGTAAGATTACTTTAATATTGTATTTCTCAGAAGTTTTTTGACGTTATCGTGAATCGTTCGTCTCGTTTTCTCTTAGAGCAAGGAATAGACAAAACATTATTAATCTTGAATTGTACGAATTTGATTGACATAATGAAACTTTTCTGAAATATGATGGTTTTGTAAATGGTAGTGGTAGATAGTAGTCAAGTCGACTTAAGCTAAGAAAAAATACCAGCCTAGCCTAGAATAAACTTACTAATAGTTGCAGCAAAAAGTAGGATTAAGAATTGGATCGATACTGAAATTGACTAGAAACAATTAATATTTGTTAAAATGAATACGGACTTCAAAGAAGTCCATTCGCTGTCAAATAACTTATAGGTGTGCCATTTTGTCCTTGATCTGTCTAATAGAATGTATGCAAAATTGCCGTATTTCTGTATCTAAATTCATCTCGTGACACGTTTCTCATTTTACGAGGACTATAAAATCGTATGGCGACATGCGCGTCAGCCGCGCGCAGTCGCAACATGTCAATGAGCTGCGTGTACTTCCATTTGCCGCATTCTACATCTTAACTGGAAGAGCCCAGCGCGTGGCAATTCTCTAACCTTAGCTTGTCTTACCCATTACTATGGACAAGTAATGGTGATGAGTATTTAATTATTTGCATGAACGCCTCATGCCTCTTCCAGTGATATTTAACTCTGCAAGCGACGATTGGCTAAAATTCAGGCAAGCACAGTGCACCACGAAGCCATAAATTTGTCAATGTCACGCCTGTCGACGGCACGACTACTACTAATTTTTATTATACATCGTGATCGCTGACCGGAATGCCAAAAGGTAATCACGAATGCGGGTTAGATGCATATTGCATGGCACGCCATTTTAAGGATGATCTGGTGTTGAGAATTACTAATTTTAATTAGGCACTGAGACTTAATCGCTTACTTACCTATACAGTATTTATATTTAGATAAAGGTTTCTTTTAAATACAATATAATATTCCGTTATGCTTACTTCCCAAGGTTTGAGCTCATAATTGAAACATTTCACATGATGGTCTTAATTCCGTACCTCACGCGAGTTTCTAAGAAGATGTATAGAGCGACACCCCGCTGCGTCTTCGCCCGAAGTGTCAAAATGTCCAAGTTAAGCCACCCTTATGAAACCAAATAATATAAAAGCTTTTGAACGGAAGGTTAAACGAAATTTGACTTTATGTAAAATGAGGATAGGATATATTGGACGATCGGCACCTATATCTATAATGGTGGTAATATATTTGCGGTCCCTAATATCGCAAGATCGATCTATCTATTCACATTATGGGTAGAATGACTTCAATAGGGACGTTTACACCTCCACGGTTTCTGGGAAGGTTGTACACTCCGTGAAATCGAGTTGTCGTCAGGTGTGGCTTGAGATGTTAATCCGATTGAGTTTATATTATCTCTATTATGCAATAAAATTTTATTGTTGTTATTGGGTCTTATCAATAAGTAAGATTTATTTTATGCTGTCTCGTTAAAAACGTCTATTTAAATTCTGACTGTTGAAAATAATCCGTCTGAACAAAGATCTTGTAGGAGGATTATCGAACAATGTGAACTGGTGTTTTTCTTTTTGTTTCTATATGGGTAATGTAGTTAAAAATATTTTAGGTTTTGGTTAGGTATAAAGAGAGAGTTTTTCTGCATCAAAATTAACCTAATGTATGTGAATTTTGTTCCGCATAGAGGAGAGGAGATCCCATTGAACCTTTGAGTAGGTATTTAGAACCATTGAACCATTATTTAGTGATTTAAATTTTCTACACCGAAGAGTTATAATACATAACTTATAGTAGTGCAGATACAAGTTATAATGAACAATAATTTGGACCGTATCTATTTAAAGATTCTATTTATTACTTCTTCCATGTATTTAAGTGCAAAATTTTCATGAAATGTGGATAAGTGATATGTATATAATTATGTTTCTTCATATCCGAGCGAATTGATTGATTGTTAATAATAATTTAATTTATTAAATATGTAATATCATTTCTACTTGGATTCAGCTATTTGCAAGGCTTACGTCAATCTGATTCAAATCATGGCCGTTTCTAGTCGCTTAACTGTTTCCAGAACCTTATCTTAACTATTTTTATTTATTTATGTTCCTATTTATCTCGTTTTTATTTTCCTCGATTTTGTTTTCGTGATAGAATCTAAGACATATTTCTCCTCACGAATGAATTACTTTGATTTCGACCCGTTTTTAAAGGCATATAAGGTAAAGGTTAGATGATTTCAAGCACACCATATCAAAGATACATTGACATGCTAATCCTACGGCTATATTTGGCAATCCCCCGATTCTGGATTATATTCATGTCGCGTTTCGCGAAAACATGGAACACTTCGTTGTGGATTCAGCCTTTGTTTCCTCGTGTGCATCACCAATCACTTGTCACATTCGTCACGTGGGTAGAGGATCAATTGATACATGACGTTGATGGCAATAGTTAAGTATGGATGGATTATCGCGTCGTAATTCACGTGGATGAGAAAACTTCAACTGAAGCATTGAAAAAATCTTAGGCTTTTGTTTGTTGGACGCCATCATTTGCCCCATCGAATTTCTTATCTGTGCATATTAGGTTTGCATCGAATGCCAACACACTGCACACGCCACACACTGCGTCTCCAGAGATGGGTTGCACGTTTAGGCTCTTCAGGATCTAAGCAGCAGCACTTGTTGTCGTGGAGGGTGCTACATTCCCTTTCGTTTCCATAATTTCCCAACAGTCCTCAATATTTTATCAATCTGTCCGAGTTATGCAATTTCTTGGATATCAATGATCAATTACATCAGTGTCTAGTGTCGAGTGCACGGGGACAGGGCGGCAATCAGTCAATGTGGCCGCTAAATAAATTCATTAGTTAAATCACCGCCGGCGGCGTTTTGTGTCGGCAACATCAAAGGGCCAGCCCGCCGCCCTGCCGGGGGCGCGCTCGTCCGACTTTTTACTCAGAAAACTCGGTAAACAAAATGATATGGTGCGTCCGAATGTTTGATCCGCCTTTATTATCTGTATACAGAGATAATGTTTAGCTAGCAAACGTACGTCTCTTTGTGGTAATTATGGGGATGTAATAACTTTTGTGAGTGCGGGTAAACATCACTTTGAAGTGTCTCTGAGATCTCACGTTCACCTTTTTTATTTGTCAATAAGAGTCCCCCAAAGATGCGATTACAGTTGGCAAATCCTGAAAGTCGATTCGTGTTTTTAATTTTCATTTACCGTGCCCCATTTCCGGTACTACATCAAACTACACCGTCGATATCGGTAATGATAGTGTATATTCGTTGTGATCCGGTGGCATTCGTAACAGCTTCATTCAATGCTTTTATTTTGCCGTGCAGCTTCCCTCTTCCTCTCAATTGTGTGAGTGAGATAGGTTCAACATGTGTGTGGTCCTCAGGCGCGGGGGCTCGGCCGTTTCCGTCGGGCTTCGGTCGGCCTCGTACCCAAGACGGCAACATAATCGTTCGAATCATGATGGCGGCTCCACAAACATCCAGTGTACGCATTCAAAGCTCGAATCAGTATTGCTCGAGTCGCGACGCTGTCGACACGCAAACGCGGCATAAATTTTGTTATGAAACTCGGTATCGTTCCGTGTTTGGTACGGTAAAGTGATAGATAGAAGTGACGAATCCTGGTGTACAAGTGTGTGGTTATGTGGCGGCGAGTGATATGACAGCGTGCGCCGCCAGACGGACCCCGGCCGTCTTCATGAGGATACTGGTGACAAGCCTGGCCCCGAGATCATGGTGGCTCCCGATTCCGAGGCTCCTGCGAATCCTCGGATAGCGGCCGCCGCGCAAGAGAGCCCCTCCGCCGCCGAGGCGCGCCACAGCGCCGACCTGTATATTCGCACCAGCTGGGTGGACGCGGCCTTAGCGCTCTCCGAACTTGAAAAGGTGCAGTGTTCACTAGATACACAAGAGTTACAGTGTTTAGTTTCAATTGTCATATTGCACGTGTGATTGTTTTTCTGCGAATGCCAATCGCGTTGAGGAACGCGGCAGTGCAAAGCGGTGGCGCCGACTAGTGGTATCCGTGTGTACTATCAAGGCCGCGCGTATTTTGTAATGAAAAATATGTAGGCTACCTAGATATTACCAAGATGACACTTATGACGTTGTCATTAATCAGTCATGTAATAAGAAAAATATTATAAAATTTGTTCCAAACTTACTCTGCCAATTTAGCCTATTCTCCTCTTAGCATTGCAATTTGCAATCTACAAAGTAAGTAGAAGGTTTAAAACAGTTTTTTTATACCTATATTATAATTATATTATATGGCATTCTTTGGTCTGAGATGTATAGATTATCCCAAAGATTTCAAAAACCCCTAGGATACACCTACCTATTTACAGTTTATTCAAACGAAAACAATTAATATGAAAAACGGCCCTATACGTATAGAAGGCTTTGCAATTATTGCCGAGTCGAGTGGGCACGTCGTGTATGTATACCACGGTAGCAGACGGGTTCGGGGAAGGTAGCGCTTTCCTAGAAGGCCGCACGCACGCCCCGCGGTGGTCCGCACCCCTACCAGCGTCATTCGCGAAACTTCCATTCTAAAGCATCCCAAAAAGCCCCCACAGAGTGCTTAATCATACCTACAGGCCTACATAAAATATATAAAAAATATTATCTTAATGGTATAAAAAATGTGGTTGAAAAAAATACAAAAACAATGGTCACATACCGCATACATTAATAAAAACATGTTGGTACATATTTGATCTCTCCTCTAAAGATCGATGGAAAACATAAAAAACAGCTGTAATCTGTGGTAAGGTTAATGTAACATACCTTCAGTAGATGTGTAGTTACTTATAATAATGTAGGAACTTGGTCGGTCGTATGCAAGATGAAGCAATTAAGGCGCAGTGGGAGCAAGGAGCGCGGGGGGCTGCGCACGCGCAGCGCATCGGCGCCGATAGAGACATCAACGCGGCCCGCACGCCACGACTCACGCACACTAACTACAGCCTTATTATTTTTCAGTACTTAATGTTTTTTGTAGAATTAATTAACTGATGGTCAGAAATTTTACCATTAATTAACACGAATGATCTTTATTAAAATAAAATGACAAATAGATACTTAATAAATAAATAAATCGTAGCGATTACCGATTAATTATTACACATAACATTATTGTTTAAGGTAATATCACTCCCAATATTTAAAAACTGAATAGATATTAAGACTCCTCTCAAATTATGAACAAACATTTAAATTACATAACTGCTTCCTCAATATAAAAATAAAAGAATGCTATTCTACGAAGTTTTATGTCTGACAAGACCGCACAGAGCTCGCCTCGTGGAATTGAGACATCTTGTGGTTTCCGATCTTACATCCCTTTCCTTCGTACCAGAAGGGCAGTTTCTTTCCTTTTCTTTAAGGTTTACATTCCATCTCTTTTCCACTAGTTTTTCCCATATATCGTCTGTCTTCGTCCAAACATTGCGTTCTCCGGCGGTCGGCAGCTGCGTTGGGGACCTATAAATGATTGTACATCCACAAATTTTAAAGGTGCATCTTTTGGGACTTCCAATTATATATTTTGGAACAAAACATTGTTTCAAAGTTGTCTTATATATTGGCTATGGTTGTTCGTGAACCTGATATTCTGGAATTTTATAAACAAGAAGAATGTGGCGAAGGTGAAGGCGAAGGAAGGTGAAGCGACGGTTTAATAAAATCAGAGAAATTGTTTGCTAGACTATGAAATGCGTGTGGTGGCAGCAATTTTGGTATCAGATTACGTTATACATTGTACGGGGCGCCGCAACACGTGGCTTACACACATCATTGCACATTCAGCAATTTTCCCCATCACTGCCCCTCGTCGCCTCCGTCTTAGTACCTTTACAAAACCAGCTGTTGTTCCCCTTGTTTTAGTAACCGGTCAAGTGTAAATGGAACATGCTGAGTTCCGCGATTCGAAAATAAGAAATGTTTCGACATTTTGATTACAATTTATGAAAGTTAAAATCCTTCAAATCTTGAAGATATAATATGACATATTATCTGAAGGTCTTCCGCCGACATTTCTATTTCTGGACGATATTTGTGTAACTATTTATGATACAGATGAAAGAGGTAACCCTAGTTCTAAGATATCGCGAGTGCATATACAAGGGGTAGCCCTTTATGAAGACACGTAGGGACATGACATCAGAACTTTCGATTCCTCCTTGACTGCATAACGGGCACACAATGACTCTAGTGAGTGATCTATAGGGACTGTCGAGAAAGAGTTAGAGGCAACGATACTCTGATTGTACGGGATTGGCTACCTATGTCTGCCGGACTAGCTCGGCCAAAAAGGGGAGAAAGAAATATCGGGAATAAAATATCTCTTTACCAATTTCCCTCTCGATTATTCGTTTTGTTATCGTTCAAGGAGACAAAAGGTGGAGAAAACGTGTTTGTCCTCAGAAAAATCCGTTACAAATTCATCTCTTTACCATTGTCTCCTTCGATTTTTTCGTTTTGTCTTCTGTCAAGGAGACAAAGCGTGCTAGCCCAGCTGGGAATCACTCTGGTAATCGAAAAGTATCAGGTTTCGTTCAAGTATATGACGTGTGGCAATAAGTGAACTTGAACAGGAGTCAGCATTTCGAATCTCGAAGTTTTGGAGTCGATTTCTCTAGTCACTATTGGTATGGTAAACTAATTAAAGAGACTTCAAAAGTTAAATGCTTCTCCTGGCCGAACAAGACTGGCCTGGGATAAGATCAATATACTGGAGTATCCAGAAAGCTTTGATAAACCTGCCTGATAGCCAGCTGTCTCGTAGATCGTATAATTTATTTAAAAATTTCGTCTGTTCGTTATTTTTGGATTGAACACAAAAATTTGAGCGATGCAACCAGATGTCTATTCGATATCTCTCGAGTCTCGATCTTAACTATTAACCTACTGTTTTATCGATAACATTGCTATCATATGGCCGTTGGAACCGGTTACACTGTCCACCTAACTTGGCAACTTTCTCGATTTTATTAAATGCTTCCCGCTAGGGATTGACACTGAACAAATCTCTCTGGGGGATTGATTTGGAAATTAATAGCGACTCATAAATATCATAATTATCACGTCAAAAATTGTTGATTAATTGTAACCTTGATATATTGAATTCCAATTTATGGTCATTTAGTTCTATTTCGGTTTGCGATACCTACGTTATGGAATTAACCAAGTTCCAATAATCTTCATCATTTAAATTCTATAATTTCGGTCCCAGAATGGGTAAAATATATAAATCTATTTGCTTGACCCGGTCATACACTCACACGCAGGTGATCGTTGTCGTGGGACAGGAAATGAGATCGGCGCTGTCGTAGGAGGATTGCCACATTCGCAGCTGGTGCTCAGATTATTCAACAAGTAGGTACTTTTCCGTCAACAGTTCATGAGATTTTAACGAGCAGATGATAAATTTTATTAATTTGACCCTTGAGTTATTTTGAGTCTGGAATCAGTTGGGTTGTATCTTGGTTCTGATAATGAGGTAATAAAATGCTGTGTAGATTTTAAGTAAATAACAAAATTAATGCATTACATAATTATTGTGTTATACCTCGTGCAGAGGTAGTACGGTCAAAAAGGGGAGAGGTAAAAATCGGGGACAGAACCATATATTTACCGTTTTCTGTCTCGATTTTTCGTTTTATCTTCTGTCAAGGAGACAACGGGTGTTGGAAACGGGTTTTTAACTCGCTTCTAGCCCTGCTGGACAGACCATGATTAAATCTAAGTTCAAGGCCAAATAAAATATGACGAACATTCCCAAATACAAGTTGAAAAAATCTGTCAATACTGCTGTTAAAATATTGAATACTTAAAATATTTTTTTTGCTTTAAAGTACGTATAAAATTATAAAAAAATTGATACGTCAAATACCAACGCTTCTACGTAGTAAACTAAAAGTTTCTTTGATGTGTCCTAGTGCCATATACATATGTGCGTAAAATTACGTAAAGAATTCAAAATGTCATTGACATTCAGTGGCATTGGCAAGTGGCGCGTCGCCGGTGGCCGACGGGCCAATTGGTCAAACGTGATGTCCTTGGCGAGGGCCACTCGAATCTTTAATCATACTTGCATATTACAAAGTAGGTTGGAAGTGATAAAACATGTCTTTACATTTTATTTCTTTACTATTAAACAGCTTCATGTTCGACGTTTCCATTAACCTTCATTATTGTGATTCACAGAGTTGAGCATGGATAGATATGATTATATAATTTATGGGATATAAATCAGCAAGCCATTTTTTGCAAATAAGAGAAGAACATGTTGCCACACAAAATGGCAAGCGATAACTTTGTATGGGAAGATGATAAATGTTGACAAAAGTTGTCAGTTTCGAATCAGTGTTACAGAAATTCAACAATAATTTTAAATACAGTTACAATTCATCCGGTTTCGTTATACGGTCCCATTCCCATATGCTAGGGGGAGAGCTTATCGGACACCAGTCCAAACCTTAGCTATAACAATAAAGTGAACTACAGTTTGTTCTTTATCTCTCGTTATAGACAAACTTGTCAGAATTCTGTCGTAGTACCTACCTAAGTTTCCAAAATGGGCAAAACTTGTAATTTTTAGAGAAAATACTGCTTTTCTTTAACTGCTGCACTTGCATTTAAGTAACTAGAATATCTTATTTTCACGTCATTCTCTACACGTATTATGTAATCTAAAATATGTTCAAGATGTTGTTTAAAATGTGTATCGAAACGAAATACAAGGCTCATGGTATTCTAATGGGATAATATTGGGGTGACACCCACGACCCATTATATGCAGACACAGAACGGCCCGTGATCGGTGCATGTCGATGTACGGACGTCAGGATCACGTCGATCATACAACTCACTCCACCGCTCTCGTAGCTTGCCGACGTTCGAATGATAAACCCCGACATGACAGATTTGAATGATGCATCGCCCGACTGTGGGATATGGCACACATTCCTACTCTCACTTAATATTGATTAAAATCTTTCGTTCAGCTATCAGAAACAAATATAGTTATTGATTACTTTTCCTGACTCAGATTTTTTCAGAGAATGATTATTTTACACATTTGTTGGCGTTCCGACGTAAATTGACGACAACGTTTGACGGTATAACTAATATATTCTTGACATAAATAATAAGGTTTTCGTAATAGATATCTGATCTATTTAATTACCAAAACTCATAAACGTAGCTTGTAGTTTGTGTGGCCTACGCGATAAATTTTACAATATAACAAAATTTTACTATTTGGAGACACATTATGGAGTAATTAAAATGAGACAATTATTATACCGTGTTTGACCTCAGATAAGTAACAAAGTCAGCCGGCAGCTAGAGGCAGCGTATCTCTCGGTATTAATTACTAAAATTATCTCTATACCGCTTCCTGTTAGATGATAAAGAATTGTTTATATAATGGTTTATTAATAGCCAGTAAATTATTCAGAAATCATTGCGGAGGCACATGAAGTAGTGACAAAGCGTCAGTGTTTACGGTCGAGTACGAGTTGTTCGTAGCCGGCACTCGGCAGCCACGATCGTGAGAACGTGCTCCTAGTGGGCCAATCTCTTATCTGCAGGAAGCGCAGTCGCCGGCGCCGGAGCACATCGCGGATTATAGTAGTAAATAATCCCGTAGTGCTTGCGTCAGCAGTTTACACCCGCAACCATCGCAGGTTGCTTAGTATTGGTATGTAGGACACAGGTACATTCTCACTCAGTGCTTATCACGCCGCCCGCCGCCGCATTATTTTTGCAAATGTGTGCCAAATTTGGTGCATGAATGAAGAAGTCTTGCATGGTGGTGGTGTTGCAGCGTGCTGGCGTGTTGCGTACGCTCCACGTGGGTCGTGCGGCGGCGGGGTGAGGGGGCTCGCGGGCGGCGCGGGCGCATTCCGGCCGTGACGTCACGCCCACCCAGCGCGCCCGACATTCACTCACCTCGCCCGTTCGCCCGCACCGTACCCGGACCATTCTACGACTCTCCACTGTATCTGCCATTATTGGTGCTACGATTTATTTATTTACGTTCCGAAGCTAAACAACAAGCTTTCGGCGGGAAATATCGGACAGTTCAGCGAACTCACCCCAGGAACTTATGTGATGATTGAGTGGAAGTTGCTAAAATCACTAATTATGTATTAATTGCTACGGTTTGGAATTTTTCTTATTGTACTACGGACTACGGAGTATGTTGCGCGGTATTTGTTTTCCTTATTGAATAACTAGTCAGCTGATATTTTTGTTTATTTATGTGTTATTAATAGCTAATAATACCTATGTATGTTTTTATAAAGATTTTCACATCACTACATTTCTTAAATGTCATAAAAGGTTAATCATATCATTATAATGGTATTTTTTAAGTGCCGTAATGAACCAGTACTCTTCCGTCTTCATCTTCAATACCACTTTGCGCTAAGTATCGAAGGTGAAATTAACATTACCTATATTTAAAAGTAGGTAAATTAAAAACAGAAACTGATAATTATTTTCATATTACCGTTCGTCATCGCATCGAAATGACCATTACGAAAGCGCAAACGTACCCTTGATCGCTTAATCGCTGCGTTCAACACGAGACGTCGATTGAGTTATTATTATGCAATTAGTAAGCGCTTCACGAGATTCGGTCTGTGTCGGCTGTTCTCGTGTGGTGCGGACGGCGCGCGGCGGCCGAGCGTCGCAGGCGCAGGCGCGGCGCCACCGGACCGAGCCGCAGGCGACCATCCCACTCTCATTAATCACAATCAACTAAGAAATTATTTCGACGTTTAAAGAGTTCGATGTTATTATATCTACCGCCAAAGCGATCTCATAATCTTTGTGTTTATTGATATAAGATCGAGAGATTAATAAACCGACTTGTCTGGTGACACAGCATTTATGACGGCTACTGTTTACTCCATTCTTGCAATTGCTACCGATATTTGATTACAGAAAAATGACTTCGATGAATATTAACTTTGAGTAACTTATTAATGTTTTAATTTGATTTGCAGGGCAACATCGAGGGCGGGCGCACGTCGCTGTGGATCCGCGCGTGGTTGCAGGAGCAGCTGTTCATACTAGGCTGTTTCCTCCAGGGCGACGCGGGAAAAGTACTATTTGTCGCGATACTCGTGCTCTCCACTTTCTGCGTCGGATTAAAATCAGCGCAGATTCACTCGAGGGTCGACCAACTTTGGGTTCAAGGTACGTTAAATTGTTTTACTGTATTCATTTTGAAACGGCATCCTTCATCTTTATTACTGTATACGTAAAAGAGGTAAAAGCACATCATGATAGAGACATTGTGGCACTTTGTGCTTCTTGTGGAATACCAATGGTCGGTGACAGGCGCGTCTGTGGAGCCGCTTCCGTCTCGCCGTACGTGCGCAGCATTCAAGCCGCGACTACACAGCGTGCCGCGGTGTGTAAGCGCCCTTATAAGCTCTGTAAACTTGAATTTAAATTCGTCAATCAACAATCTGAATGGGCATTTGCGTCCGGTGCGCTACTCGATTTAGTCTAATTGTATTTCAATGTCTTAGTATTTTATTTACATGTAATGTTATTAAAATAAGTTTTTGAATGGTAATCGCAATGATAATATATCATTTTAAATATTTATAACATCATTGAATAAATTTATCCAATATAGGTACTCACTTTACTCTATAAGATATCGTATTGATATGCCATAATAGTCGTAATAACTCTTATTAAAATATATTATCAACAAATTATGCTTCATCTAGGTATCAATGTACTTAGTATTCGAAAAGATAATCTTATTACCTACATAGAATTCTATAGAACAATGATTATAAATGTTAGGGCTTAATGTTTCCACATGTTTTTGAAATTAACAACATAGCTATAATATAACGCTGAATCCAGTGGTTAGATTTAGCCATTAAAATTGGTGACGACATGATAATCCTCTGTATGTCGGGACAACAACGAGTATAATGTAACAAATACTTCAATTAACCAACCATCCCTACGAAACGGCTACGGAAATAGATGGGCTATTCGTAGCCGAAACTCGTAGCAACTATACAATTTCGTAGTAGGTACGTAGTTTTATACAAATGAATGCAACACATTATAATTATGTACTGTTTGTTATGCGTCTAATATTCGATTGTCTTTTATTTAGAACTTATTATTAAATACTTTTTCCTAAATAAGGAAGAAAATTGTAAGTAATATTCTCCGTTTTATCCTCGTCGTAGCATTGGTAACCAGTGCACGTACGGTCGTTGCACGTACTCCGCTTGATTTATATTCATTGACGTGAATTATTAATTTACCTCACAATCTTTTATTGATATGGGTACACGTGAGCATAATAATTTTTTTTTCCGGACTGGATAACATGGCAATTTTAAGGCTATAAACCCAAACTATGAAGAAATTAGAGCGTAGAGATAGCTTGCATCATCATTGATCCCTGTTAGCATCTCATTCCGTTCTCAGTTCTTAAATATTTTGATTTTTAATTGATATTCTGCTGTTGCGATTTCACTGCGGATTCAGAATTGAGGGGCTTGTAGAATAGTGCCAACTTCTCTAAACGATAACTTCGGTACATCGAAGTTCTGACTATTACTAGATAGCTAACCAATCCAAATCTGGCACGTCCAATCAATGCTATACGGATTGGCTCCGCGCTTGCAAGCGGTTTTACTGTAACTAACGTTACATCCCATTTTTGGTAGAAGGCAATAATTTAGCAGTTTTAATACTATTGTAATTTGTAAATGCTTTATTCATTCATGAGTCCATGTAGATACTCCATGTACATGGCTACTCGGGACTCGGGAGTGATCCATTATTATTATTATCTCCTTTATTTATTTTATACAATTATTTTTTACATTTTGAGATACCATATTACAAAATAATAAATAAAATAGACATTTAAAACCATAACAAATAGTAGACATCCGTATCAGGACAGGTTCTAAGCTGGCTGGTCAGGGCCGCAGAGAGAGGAGCCTCCTAACAATACCCTTATTATTATTAAAAGCCATGTTCGTATGTTATCCCAATCCTGGACAAAGGTCTCCTTTTCCTCCACGTCTCGTGATCCCACGCTGTATCTTATAGCAGTAGTTTTAAGGAAGACACCCAATTCGTCCTGTAAAAGCCTTCCAGAAGTTAAAAAAAACAATCCATTTCAAGACCTCGATCTAAAACGGAAGAGACCCATCGATAAGAGAGCTGTAAATGTTTTCAAAAGCGTTAATTAATTAAAACAATAATATCATAAATCTATACATATAAAAAGATATAATATATACACAGAATTGAGTCATATACTGGAATCGATACCAATTAATTGGTTGTTTTATGTTTAAATGTCACTTTGCTGTAAAATATCGCGTCGCACTCCATGTTATTTTATTTTTAATTAGACAGCATCCAATCCTATGCCAAGCTATTAAAACTGTTTATCTTTTTACCAGGTTTTTTATTGTTTTTATAATCCGTAATGTTCACGTTTTTACATAGATGCGAGAAAAATACACTTGTAGATAATAATTCCTAGCACATAAGCAATTTAATATTATCAATTGGTCAGATACGTAACATGGATTCTGGACTCTGGTATGGATAGTGACCTCGCATAAAAAAAAATCGAATTACAATAATAAAAGTAAATCCAGCCCATTACTGTCACACTGCTGAGCATGGGCCACTTCTCAGGATGAGAAGGGTTAGGCCTTAGTCCACTACAATTTTGTTTTTTTCTATCCCCTTACTAGGATTTCTCCTGTATCGAGGGTACAGTTTACAAACATACATCTCACATGCACACACATCCAGGTCCGAAATAACTAGGTATCTGTAGATCATACAAATAATTTGTGGCGGGGATCGAGCTGGCGTCACGTAACGCAGAAAACTAATAGCTTAGCCACTGCGCCAACCGTGTCGTCAAATTTTGATCCACACATAAATTCAAAACGTCAGACGTGCGGGCCTGTTTGTACTCAAACCCTCCTGCATGGAAGGCCAGCGTTCAACCGCTAGGCTATAACAACAGGCGGGTTACCTACATTAAAAGCAAACACTTACCTGTGTAGGTACATTCACTGTTTTCTAGGATCGCACATTTTGCTAGCATAATTTTAAGATTAAAAAAAATACTTTTATTAGTATAAAGTAAAATACTGACTTATAGTAAAACATCATCGATTTATAATATAATTTACTGTTACAATAAAGAGGGTTCAGGCGCAGAATGCCCAATTCTCCATTCTCATTGTAAGTGAATAGGTAATTGTATTCTGCTTTGAGGAATAAGTCTTAAACCTAAAAAAAAGATTTACAGTGACATAAATATTTAAAAGGCGTATCATAAAAACTGTATATTTAAAGATACACGTACGTTGTACGGTATGTTTAGTTATGATCCCGGAACAGCGACAAGACGTGAGCTCCGCGCATGCGCACACAAGTATCTCTTACGGGCGCATCCCACCATTAAAGTGTACTATTTATTATCTACCAGCGTTTGCTTTTACCTTCTTTGATGTAACGTGGCGGTCGTTAATCCGTTTAATTGATATTGCACAGGACAGCATTTTATGCACTGTCATCAGGATGTTTTTAATGTAGTGAAACTTGAAGCTAGGGCAGTCATGTGATTTACTCTATAGGGCTTAACATTATCTCGAAAAGCAAACGTATTCCTCTAGCCACAATTATTTCAAACTTACACAAACAATAGAATGCACTTAAACAAACGCACAATAAGCTAATTAAGATACCAGAGAAGCAATTAGATTTGAAACGATTTTATTAATGTTGGGAAAATCACTACTGGCTGCAAATATAAAATAACAAATTAAGATAAAACAAAAAAATATCCCTTCTAGATATTATATTAATTCCATATTCAAAAGCATAAACAGCTGACGTTTATGTTCACGAACGAGCGTAAAAATAACAATAATAACTATAATTGCAACTGTAACACCCAAAATTACAAAAGAGGCATCCAGGTCGTGTATGAAAAGCAGTTTTTGAAACAATAAAACCTCTAGGAAGCGTCCTTGAAACCAAAAGGACACAAAAGAGTAAAATAACTGAACCTTTTTCTTATTTGGACCCTTATGAAGTTGGGTGGTCTCAGTTTTATGAATGTAAGAAATTGTACACATTAATCGAGTAGAGAATGTTTACGTTTAAAAGGTTTTTAAATCTATTTTCGATGGGATAGTGCTGATGACGTCATGAATCAGGTTGGGAAGGAAGCGCCTGAGTGCAACTTCCGTCATTGCAACATCCTGGAAGGTGTAACACTTAATCACGAATGAGATAACAGACATATGTAGTGATATATCGAAAACATTGAGAAATATCCTGCAGGGTATTGCAAAATATTTTATAATCTTTGAATTTAACAATGGATATTAAACAAATTGAGACATTTTTGCAAAGCGTCATCCACGCGAGTTAAGATTTTTTTTATTAGTTTGGCATTGAGTATGCCAAATTGTAATTTATTGTATCCAATATTACTTGAGCTTTATTTAGATTATGTTTTTCGATATCAGATCAAATATCTACTCTAATAAGTCCTCACGGTAACTGCAGTGAGCAAGTATCCTAAAAAAAAGTCGCAAAAGGGCGGACGTAACAAAAAGGAAGCTACGGATTTTATTGAAGCACCTGCTTGAACACGACGCCGACGCGCCACACGGTCCATGGATAACGAAACTTTATTCGCAAATCGCAATGTATTGTTTAACCTCCTGTATGCCTGATTTTTTACCCGACTACGAAGAGGGTTATATTCTTTTAAATGTATTTAAGGTATTATGTAAGAGCACAGTAAAAGTGACGGTCAAAGTCATGTTCAATTTTTCTCGTTGCGCTGTCAAAAAAGGCATGACAAACGAAAGTTTCAAAAATTTAATTAAATTTTTATTTATTAAATATACGAAATATACCTATTTTGTCTTTAAAAAATATATTTTATTTTTATGTAATATAATGTAGGTATGACACTAGCATCCAAGAGGTTATAAGAATCAAAGCCTGAGTCCACATAAAATCGAATTTATAAATCTCTTAGACCTTTTCTCCAAACAAAACGATCAAAAACATTGAAATGTCAATTTATATTAAGTTGTCGGCTACTGTCCAAACAATACAAACACATTGAAAGGTAACTGGCTCACAAACGTTATCGCGGAACAAAGCCGGCAGAGTTAAACAATGCCGAAGGTCCCGAGTCGCCTAACAACTTAATTAGGTGGCCCGCGGCCGCCCGTAAATATCCCTACGTAAAATTACGACCAATAAAACTAAAAAAATGTATAACATTTCTATTGACTCACAAAAAACGAGGGATCTGATTGTCCGGCCCGCTTTTGTGTGAAGACGCCTTGCTGCGCGCCACACTCGCCCATTGTACCCCGACCCCTGCCAACATGAGCTGTTCCCCCGTTTCTATTGAGAATGGGATGTGGTCGAGTTCCGGGTAAACTGGTGTTTACTTGTGCACCTTAGAGAATCATTATAGTACCTATTATCTGCGGAACTTGAAAGGACTTACGGTACCTATTCTAATCTGGCAGACAATTGATAACATGTTTACCTGTTCGCTAATTAATTTTTAAAGTGCAAGAGATTATTATTGTTATTCTTTTTAAATAATCTCAAAAGCCTAAGAAAATATCTTCAAAAAACATCTCATCGAAAATCATCATATTGAAGACGCTGCGATGGAAACTGACATAATAATGTTCTTTTATAGATACATTACGTTACAATGTTAAAGCTTAACGTTTGTCCACGCGTCTTAACATGTGGTACACTACGCTCGACCTACTAAAGCTTAAGTAAACTCTCAAGTGCATGCCAATAAACATAGTGATATAAGGTTGTAAAGCCGGCCTTAGTACAGTAGGTTGTAAATCCGTTCGGTGAGGGCGCGTAGATGCAGTTACGTTGTTAAGTCTGGCTCGAATGTCAAATGAGATGTGCCACACGTGTTATTTGTAACTGATACATAATACAGCACGGCATAATGGTCGGTTGATTATATGGCGCGCAGGCCACGCTGCCGCCTCGCCCCGCCTCGCTCAGACCTCGCTCGTTACTCGCTACGGACTTCTAAATGCGACTAGTTTTTGTCCAAAAACCGGCCCCAAACTCGATCTATTTAGCGACCATGACCGAAATGTTACAGTTTTCTCTGAACCAAACCTTGCGTTTGATGTAAGCTAGAAGTTAGGTGCTTTTCTTCTACTTTCGTTTTGGTAGAAAGCTTTGGAACCAGTTTTTAACTTTTTAAATAAGATTCTATGTTGCACTTAACCATGATGTATCAATTAAGGTTGGAGAAGGTTTCCAATGCGCGCGCTAACAAATTCGCGTCATGGATGGCAGTGCGACCGCTCTTGCACGGCCGCAAAGGACGCGGTTTGTTTATTCCGCCATCCATCTGTTGTCTACGCTCTGGCTAATTTGCATAGAGGGCCAGCCGAGGGACCGCGGGGCGGGGGCCGGACCACACGGGCTCGGCACGGTGGCGCGCGGGTGGCCACAACCACATGCGCGAGCGCACGTATTGCCGCGCTCCCCTCGTCCTCGGATCCTCCGCGACGTCATTCATTGCGACGATTGTCCGCGCTGATCGGCCGCTACCACATCGAGTAGAAATGTTGTCATTATCAACGCACACGCATCGAGAATGCAATAAATGGTTTGAGATTCGCATTGATTATTGCTAGCGTACATTGATAGATTTAAGTACCCACCTACCATTCAAGCGGTCATTACGCATTGTGTTGTCAGAAGAGGCGATTGTTATGCTGACTTATGCAACGACTATGTACGTTGGTTGATAAGAGTCAGTGTAGCTAAACTATATAAAAGACACCGCTCCCGCTAGCCGCTGGCGCGATAACACGCGGTGAGTGTGAAAGCTGCACTCTGGCAGACAGACGTGATAACCTCGCGTGACCTTGCGATGTTTCCGCGCTTACCGCCCGCCCTATGGCGTTGCGATGTTACATTTATAGCGGAAAGTTCTACTTTCTCAATAGCAAATAATATCTATTGCATCGTATATTGTCTTTTTTTTATTAGAAAAAAATTAAGTGAGGAATGTGTTTATGTAATGATAGGATGAAACTTCCTTATTATTTGAAAAATTGGCTGTTAGGTCTCTTCGCATAGTTTCATCACTCATTGTTGAATTTGTTGGAACCAATCAAACAATAAAGACTGTTTATATTGTAAGCTTCGCAAATACGTGCCGATGAAAACTCTAAACCAACTAATAATGGAGATAAAAGTCTCAACGCTGCTTAAACACGCTGGATTTATTAACTTAAGCTTAATTTCGCAACAATGTAAGCAACACTTGACTATAACATCGATGCGGATACTTAATCCACATTGACGCGATCCAACGTAAGCGTGGCGCGATGTAGCGTCGTAAATCGCGCCCACGGCTCTGTAGGTGTTAAAATAGAGGCGCCCTGTGCGGCCACACCACGCTCGATTCCATTCCACTTGCTTTATGATAATCCCTAATATCCGGCACGAGTGGCGGCTATGTTTAGCCTGAATGATTACGAAATGAACGCCCGCGCCCTTCACTTGGAACGACACTTCCAATGTTGATTTTTCTACGTCGATAGTTTTAACTGACGGTCGGATTTTATGTGGTCAGGCTGATATTATGTTACAACTATTTAACAAAATAGATTCCCACGTCCAAATACTTAAAACATTCTAAGCAAAAATTAAGGTTGTTTTTTTTTATAGCCACTTGTTTTTCGTATCGTTTCACCATTAATCATAACACGCCTATGTGTTAACGTGTACAGATTGTGAAATATATACTTTGTCCAACTTGTAAAATAATAAATTATAAACATTAACTAATACTAATCATATACACTAACACGCAACCATTAGCGTTTTGTCACGAACTTTAACATTTTTTAAATTCCTTTGCCTGGACTTCACTTCACGCAGTTTATTTTTGAAAAAAGATTATAGTACATTATTAGTTTTATACTGGTTTAAATGTGTGTTTGGCATTTTCGATATGGTTTTTAAGCCTAAGGTACAAAATAAACTGACTTTGATTATTTTATTTGAAAAGCTCCAACTGTTTTCGAGGATCTTTTCAATCTGTAGCTAGTCTATTCAACGTCTCGACGATGACAATAAATAATAAAAGCCACAAAAACTTCACAGTTACAATTATAAAAGCCTTTTTACATCGATGATTGCTACCCATATCAGGCACGCTACGTATACTTTAATATAAAACTCGAACGTAATATGTTCAGTGTACCCACTTATATGTATACATACATACAGCTACACTACAACGGTACGAATTGAACAAAAAGTCTTGGCACGTTTCATCAGATTTTTTGTTCATACTCGTTTTGTAATTTTTAATGCTTAATAAGCTCATTTACATACAAAGTGTTCTGCGAAATGATGATGGCATTAGCATTAGTACAATATCTGTAGCTGTGAAGTGAACAAAGATTGTCGACTGTCAGGTGGTCCGCACATTAACATGATTGCCATTGCAACACTACGGCGTAACCATGGAGAATACTCAGCTAAGACTCAGTAGTAATATTATACTGGACACTACTAAACAGTTACTTAAGAAATGTTATCATAAAATGACGATGTGAGGTCTTTACAATCTTAGTGCGTTTTATGCTGATTTAGAAATAAAAGGAAATCGTGTGTGGTGCGTGGAGACGATTTTCCAAGAACTTGTAAGTTGTAGCTAATTATACGGAAATAATGACCTTTTAAATTTAACATGTTATTGCTTAACTAAAGCTACGTTTGTTAATCGTTCGTCGTTCTACTCATTAAAGGTAACGAGCGTGAAATTGGTACTGACTCTAGTAGTAACTCCAGTACAAATAAATCATTAGTGTTTGTATTTTGCTAATAATAATCGTTATTACTGTATTGTGTTTATTCATCGTGTTGCGTGTTTCCACTATGCAGCGTATATATTGACCCGTCACGCTATAAATTAGCGACGAAAATAAAATAGCATTCCAGCATGGAGCGAGGGCGTTAACTGCCACTGTTCCACGGGAGGGACACATGTGAGAAATAGTTTTGAATTCGAGAACCGACGTGTTTCAAGTATCTACCTAGTTGCTGGTGGAGAACTTACTCTAAAAGGGATGTTTCTGTGAACAACATTATTTAAATTAACACTTTCCAAAACATGATATCTGACTCTTACATATTATAACCTCGTGAAATGATATTTATGGAACCTGAAACAAGTTTCTAAGTGTAATTTAATTTCAGATTGAATAACAAAATTTTGAGCCAAATGAGTATTGTTTTGTGTAATCTCTAAATGCAGAATATTCGTGCGCAAATAATACAAGTACTTATCCTGTTGTTTTCATTATTATTTTCCGAAAAAATCTAAATATATTCACGGACAAATGAATGATAAATAAAACCTCTACTTATCTATACCTATGGCGTGCACGGCTTCACAACATAATTTTAGGTTAAGCGAACTTGTCACACCTTATTTTTTTCTAACACGTCGTGGACCTAATTCGGCACAAAAAATGTTACAAACCGGCTTATAAATCAGCGGGTCGGGTGTTAATTGGAACGAATTCTCTCGCCGATTCGCTGACAACATGCGAAATGGGGACTGGCTCTACACATGACAATAATTACGGACATATTTTAACTACATATACATAAATAATACTAACTAATAATAAGTAAGCCGTATAAAAAGGGTATATTTTCAATTAAGTGCACTCAAGAATAAGGATCTTAAAATAACTATAGACCCTAAAAATAAATAAGATCTTAACACGTCACAAGAGCAGTAAATGTGAGTTAAACCTTTAACATTTGTTTTAATTAAAAGAAATCTTGACTATTTCTAATTAAAAGGTGTCAGCCAACGATGGCGACAGTCGGAACACAGGGGCGTCAGATAGGAACGCGGTAAATCACTGAATGTACCTATGTGTTAAGTATCGTCTCACCGCCCAGCTCTCCTCGCGTTACAAATGTGTCGACTCCACACTGTAACCCCACGAACATGGGGCGCGCATAGGCTAAATTTGGATGTTTTTACAGTCTGCCTATATCTATTATTGAACGGAAAAAATGCTGCTGTTTCCACACAACGATAAATCTTATGACGAATTATAATTACATTATTGTTCTGTTAAAAATAATCTCTTCTAAATAAAAAGAACATTAATTTGTCTGGCACTAAAGAAACATCAAAACATTTTTATCGCAAACCGAGTTACGAATGTAAATTGAGTAGATATACAACTGACTTGATAATTATAATATTTTTGTTATTTGTCACTAAATACTTTTGTTATTCCGTAGGTATGTGAAAGAACGACCTTGTATAAAATTATCTGTACTGGTTACCAACGGGGATCTGAATAAGTAAATTATTAAGAGATCTCCGGTCGTAACGAGTGTCGCATTAAAACGGAGATTTATTTTAATGAACGTATGAAACACGGCCGATAAAGAAAAAATATAATTCAATGCAAAGTTAATTGCATTCTCATCGATATAATAAAGGTTTTTTTGCTGGACTCACAAATTGCGCGCTAATTTGACATCGTTATTAATACAGTGTCGTTCACCACATCGAATGATGTTGAAGTTATATTATATTAAGTTAAATTGGAATACGTTTAAAAACTTATATCGTTTCCTGCAGATTAAAATTTACAAGTATATACATCCTGAAATAATTAAAAAATGTTTTGGGTTCAGAACTTCAAGACTTTCATGTTTAAAAATGATAAAAATGTGGCAAAATAGTAATAGTGGCTTGGGTTTAATATGGCATTCACAATTTTAAATAATACGTCCTTTACTTGAATTGTTCTAATTGTATGTAATGTTTGTCAACAGAGGGTGGTCGATTAGAAGCGGAACTAAAGTATACAGCGAAAGCACTAGGAGAAGCTGACTCCTCGACGCACCAGCTCATCATTCAGACCGCCAAGGACCCTGACGTGTCACTGCTGCACGCAGGCGCGCTGCTCGAACACCTAAAGGTAACTTTCTACTAACCGTGCACATTAAGGTGTTTATAGTTGTTGGAAGTAATATCTCCGTTCTGACTAGAAACTTAAAAGTTATGGCTACTCGTTTCATTTCTAGTTTCGAGCCGTGCTTACACATATTGCATAAATTAAAATAGAAGAAACTGATGTAAAATAAGAAATAAACACGCGATATATTCCGTAAAGTTGTTTTGTTTCAAAGTAACATGTTGTTTTCGCAGGTGGTCCACGCAGCGACTCGCGTCACGGTTCATATGTACGACATAGAGTGGCGGCTGAAGGACCTGTGCTACAGCCCCAGCATACCCGACTTCGAAGCTTACCACATAGAGAAAATTATCGACAACATCATTCCATGCGCGATCATCACGCCACTTGACTGTTTCTGGGAGGGATCCAAGTTATTGGGACCTGATTATCCTATTTTTGTTCCGTAAGTATAATTTTCATTGATATCCTCCTTAAACGTCATACAACACCGATTTGGGGCCTAAAATTAATTACCAACTTTATTCCTTAGTGGTCTTCAGCACAAGTTACAATGGACTCACTTACACCCTCAAGAGGTTTTAGAAGAAGTGAGGAAACTGAGGTTCCAGTTCCCGTTCAGCACAATGGAGGCTTACATGAAGAGAGCTGGCATCACCTCCGCCTACATGAAGAAGCCGTGCCTCGACCCCACCGATGCCCACTGTCCAGACACGGCACCCAACAAGAAAACAGGCAATGTAAGTATTCGCTAACAGTTCATAGCTCAAAAAACTTCAGGTAGTATTAATATGTTTTGTATAGTTGTTGGATGAATCATTTGTCACGGCTCCGTGAGGGGCACATTAGGGACCATTACGAGAACTCCCGGTCCTATTATGAAGACTTCAATTTACGACAGTTTTACTGGCACATAAATAAAGCGTGTAGGATCACGACAAATAAAATATCTTTATCGAGACGAACACATAAAGTTTAAATACTTTCCATAATAATAAAATATTTTTGGAAACTGTAATAAGGCAGGATGAAAGCGGTCGCCGCCGGGCAGATGGTATACGACTACCTGACGCGGGAGCTCCGCCCTGCGAGAAAGTTATGTTACCAACAATGTGATAACATCATCACCAAATATAGGTTTCGCAACTGAACCTTTAACCGCCACTCATCAATTATGTTTTCACACCTCGATTTTTTCAACAGAACATAATTCGTAAAATACGTTTTCATCGTGAACGATCCTTAGAGAGAACAAATTGTCTTTAACAAATAGTGCATTCGTGGCGGGTACTCAATTGCATTGGTTTAGTTTTTGTGAGTTCGCTGAGAGTGTCTGTCGCCACCCACGTTCGGCGAAGGGTCGGGCGCAGATCGGGCGCGCATTGTTCGGTGCGCCCGCGCAGCCGGACCGCCGCATTATACGGGCGCATTGTACACGCTCCAATGGGCTTCGTTTGCCGCAGCTATCGACCGTCACAATGACACTATTATATCAATAATGCTCACCATCCGATGGAGGCGAGCATTTCCACGGAAACCTTATAATTTTTTTAAGTTTACTTTGTTTCTTTATCATTGTCAGAGTTAATGACATTCCAGGAAATTATTTAATTTGTAAGAGGAGTTTCAACCGGTTCTACAAATATAGCTGCACAATCATACAAAAAAAAACAGTTGAATTGAGAACATCCTCCTTTTTTGAAGTCGGTTAAAAAGGACCTTGATTCGATGTTTATAAACATTATGTAAAGTATCCATACTTTTAATAAGCCTCAATGCCTTATTTATCTGGCATTCATAATTCATAACTCCTACTCAATATACAAGCATCTTATCGACATCTTCTCGTAAAGATTCCAGATGTAGCAGCGGAGCTATCCCACGGGTGCTACGGTTTCGCAGCAGCGTACATGCACTGGCCAGAACAGCTGATAGTGGGTGGTGCGACCAGAAACTCCACGTCAGCCCTGAGGAGTGCGAAGGCGTTACAGACGGTGGTCCAGCTGATGGGCGAGCGAGAGATGTACGAGTACTGGGCAGATCACTACAAGGTGCACCATGTTGGCTGGACGCAAGAGAAGGCCGCTGCCGTGTTGGACTCCTGGCAGAGGAAGTTTGCTGCTGTAAGTTTATGATTACAAACAAACTTACAAACTTATCAGAATTATGTTAAATTTCTTTGTTGATAACTAGCTTTTGCCCGCTGCTCTGCTGACGTCACTTAGATAAGATCATAAATAAAAGACGAAAGATAATATCTTATATTGACGACACGGTTGGCGCAGTGGCTAAGCAATTAGCTTTCTGCGCTACGTGCCGCGGGTTCGATCCCCGCACGAAACAAATATTTGTATGATCTACAGATAGCTATTTCGTGTCTGGTTGTGTGTGCATGTGACTTGTATGTTTGTAAACAGTACCCTCGATACAGGAGAAATCCTAGTGACGGGCAACGTTTTAAAAAAGAACATAAAAAAGAAAAACTTAAAAAAAGAAAACATCTTATATAAAAAAATACCCTAAACCAGCAGAAAATTCCTTTGAGTGACGAATATTTTTTTATGTTTTCTCACTGACTTCTTTTTTCTGTATATGTCATCCCTTGCCTGGCCTTTTTGCCAACTACGCTGTTTTCTCTATATCTGTAGATTTAAATTACCCACTAAGGTTTACTTAATTTACCTAATCATTTCTTCAGTAAAGTTTTCTATTTTCAAAACATTGTAAACATTACGAGTTATAAGTGTATTCTTATATTTATTTCCAGGAGGTGCGAAAGATGACGACAACGGAGTCAGTATCGCCTTCATATAGCTTCTACCCTTTCTCGACATCCACCCTCAACGACATACTTGGAAAATTCTCCGAACTATCACTAAAGAATATCATGCTAGGATACATGTTTATGGTAAGGATTTCAATAATCACAATATTTTTTTCGTTCTTTGACTGACGAATCGCAGCCGGGTGAATATTTCATTTCGTGCATATTGGACCTCTTGGAGAATAGTCAAATAACTGTGCTTAATCATGTTCTTTATATGTTTTTTTGAAAGTGTTTAATGATGAAAAGTGAAATATAAGAAAGGGACAGTAATCAGACTTTTAGTTTTGAAGATATTGATGTTTGTTTTTTTTGAAGGAACGGTAATGAGATTTAACACAAACGGAAATTAGATATCTATTTATGGTAATGAGGTAGAAATAATGGTAATTAGCAATAAAACAACAGTTTGATAAATCAGCCTTTTAATTGCAATAAAATTACTCAGGAACTTTAAAAAATCAATCAGTTCTGGTTGCTCCGTAGTGTGAACTAAATAAACGGTTTGGGGAGAGTAAGGGGAGAACTGGTAGCAACAGTTGGTTAGTAGGAATGGAGTAGCTCTCATAATTTCTAGAAAATATATAAATTGCGTGAAAGGTTATAAAACTCCTAATGACAGAATGATCTCAATAAAAATTGATGCAAAGCCTGTGCCTATAAATGTTATCCAAGTGTACGCACCTACGGTACAATCAGATGAGGAGGTATCGGATGCATTCTATGCAAATCTAGAAGCGCTACTTCAGAATATTCCATACAAAAAAGTTACTATAGTACAAGGGGATTTTAATTCCAAAATTGGCGTAACGAAAGAGGACCCATTGAAAGGAAAGATTGTAGGTGGTTATGGTCTGGGAAAGAGAAATGACAGAGCTGATAAGCTGTTACAGTATTGTGTAGAGAATCGGCTGTCTATTATGAATACCTGGTTCAAAAATCATCCCAGAAAACTGTACACTTGGATCTCGCCTAATGGATACCGCAATCAGATCAATTTTATTATGATCAAGTCCCGATGGCTTTCCTCTGTAACCAATGCTAAAACACTACCCGGTGCGGATTGTGGAAGTGACCATAAGCTAGTAGTAGCGGATTTCAGACTACGTTTGAGACGTACGCAGCTAAAACATCAGAAACAATCTGCACTTAGCAAACCTGCACTACAACACTTTCTGGAATCCTTCCAAAAAAAGGTCAAATCTCTTGAACTCGACCCGTTTGACTCCAGCGATGCGGATTAGACAAACCTAAAAAAGGTTATATTAGATACCGCTGAGAAGAGTAGCCAGCTATTTAGGATTGTCAAAAAGAAAGATGAATGGATTAGTACGGATTCCTGGACACTAATAGACGAAAGGAGAGCTCTTAAATGCGCAGGATTACATACTCAGGAACAAAAGAACAGGTACAATAGGTTGCATAGTGAAGTGCAGAAATCAACAAAAAGGGATAAAGATAAGTTTATAAATTTAGTTTGTAACGAAATCGAGGGGAACGCAAATGGGCACAAAGCAAAGATCTCTTTATGAAAGTTAAACAACTTACCGGAGTTTTCAAACCGAGAAATTGGATAATAAATGACAGTAAAGGTAATGCTCTTACAGATCTGGATTTGGTTCTAGAAAGATGGAGGACTTACTGTTATGAGTTGTATCGGATGGCGTGTCAGCAGCGTTGTTACAACACCTTGTTCCAGATGGAATGAAGATCCTACACGGTATCTGCAATAAAATCTGGAAAACTCGACAGTGGCCGGAAGACTGGGTACAGTCTGCAGTCATACCGTTGCACAAAAAAGGATCCACTCGTAAATGTGAGAACTATCGGACACTTTCCCTCATGTCACATGCCAGCAAAATTATGCTGCGAATCATTAATACCCGCCTTACAAGTTTTATTGACCATCAAATTCCAAATGAACAGTGCGGTTTTGTAACTGGGAAAGGTACTCGTGCAAACAACTCTGAACCATTTCGTACGGAACGTGGTGTAAGACAGGGATGCATTCTTTCTCCGAAACTCTTTATTTTGTATGGTAAACACATAATGAGAAAAGAGCTTTCGGGGTGGTGTGGTTGTGTGACAGTGGGTGGCCAAAAAAACACTAACCTGAGATATGCGGACGACACAACCATAGTTGCTTCAACAGAAGATGAAATGGCAACACTACTTCACACAATTGAAGTCTCCGCTTCAATTGTGTGAAATTGGGTCTGCAAATCAACCGTTCCAAAACAAAGATAATGGTGGTAGACCGAGCCCAATCTCGCACGTCATCTGATACTCTCAATGGATATGATAAATTAAGTCAGTTCGTATAACTAGGATCAATGATAAATAATGAAGGCACTTGCTCGGAAGAAATCTGCCGCAGGTCCGCGATGGCGAATAATGCTATGTCTAATCTTGACAAGATATGGGGGAACCGAAGCATTTGACGCGGGACTAAAGCCCACCTTGTAAGAGCCCTGATTTTCTCCATATTTATGTACGGTGCCGAAACCTGGAGCATGAAGAGTTCTGATCGAAGAAAAATCGATGCCTTCGAGTTATGGTGTTGGAGGAGAATGCTCAGAATTCCATGGACAGCATTCAGAACAAATGAGTCCATCCTTGTGGAGCTAAATGTTAAAGTGCGTCTTTCTGCGATTTGCCACCAAAGAGTTGTGAGATTTTTCGGACACATTATGCGATCTCCAAAACATAGCTTGGAGAGTAGGCTCATACCGGGTCACGTGGAGGGCAGGAGAGTGAGAGGTCGGGCGCCCGTCAGATGGAGTGATGCTGTCAAGAGAGCGGTTGGCGGCAACATACAACTAGCCGTGCACTCCACGTCTGACAAATATAAATGGAGACGAATTTGTGGTCGCGATCCTCAGTATTGAGCGACCGAGGAAGAAGAAGAAGAAGTGCTGGTGCAAAGTCAACTGATAAGATTGGGAAATTATTTAATATAATGACTGAATGAATATAATCTATTATATTGTAAGTATTCGTTATATCCCATTTAAGACAAGTAAGGATAAATACAGTGTATACAGAATTGAATCTCAGAATCTAATCATTACCGTTCGGTTTTTCTCATTACCATTCGAATCAAGAAGAACGGTAATCAATGGTAATTAGAAGAATGGTAATTAGATTCATAACATTTTCGATAAATTACCGTTATTTGGAACAGGTACTGCATTGTTAAGCTTGTCAGCAGAAAAAGAGACTTATACCGAATACATCTGGCAAATAATTCTTTGATAAAAATAAATATAACTACCTTTCATAACACGAACGGTATGCAGACATATTCCGAACCACGTCACTTTTCGAACAGGATAACTTTAATTTACTTAGCCAAAATCACTCTTTCACGCGTGTGTTCGGCTTGATAGCCGAGCGTTGACTTTCGTGGATTATTTTGTGAGAAGCGCGGTGCACAGTGAGGCCTAAGTATTAAAATATCGGATCCAACATACCGTCAAATGGTAATTATGGGAAAGTGGAGGGACATTTTTCAAAGTTGTATGGAACCACTTAAATATGTTCTTCCATAAACAATAAATCGTCTTTATATAGATTAAATATCCTGTTTTCCTAAAAAGTAATAAAAATGTCGTTCTTCAAACACAGTTTTTTACAGCATGTGCTAATTTACTAAAATCTGGGAAAAGGGACACCGATGGTAATTAGATTTTAGATTCTTTGTTTTAAATTTAGTGCATTTCTAATTTAAAAAAAGATTTTCTAGGGATTGCGCCTATTAGAACACCAAGTTAACTATACAAAAACTACGTTAGTTTCAAATTCTTTCAACGTTTAATATATTCTTTAGCGTCCGACGTGTAATATGCACGAAATGAAATATTCACCCAGCCATAACTCGAGGACAATACTAATAGTATTATTCTCGGCCACAAGTGGTTGTGAATAGAAAGGTTATTAATTACCTAGCCGTTATTATTCTTTAATTTCATATAAATTATTTTATTTTTGTTTATGCAAAGGCACAGTTGAAATAAAAAAGCTTTGACTTTGGATTTAGTTGGCATTATTTTAAGTTGTTGATTGTTTCTTTCAGTTAATTTACGTAGCCGTGACACTAATTCAATGGCGCGACCCCGTCCGCTCGCAAGCCGGCGTGGGTATAGCAGGGGTGCTACTTCTTTCCATCACTGTCGCTGCCGGATTAGGGTTTTGTGCTTTGTTAGGTGAATATTATTTGGTTTTGTTTTATTTACTTATTTTTTTACCCATGCACAATTTATTTTCTCATATATTTTTTGTTGATTTCTTTTATTACCGTGAAAACGTTTAATTTTGAATATTTATTATAAAACAGTTTAAGCTTACCAAAATTAGTTTCAAGCCTTTTTAAATCCCTAGGTATACCGTTCAACGCATCAAGCACGCAGATAGTCCCTTTCTTAGCGCTAGGGCTGGGCGTACAAGACATGTTCCTTCTCACTCACACGTACGTGGAGCAAGCGGGAGACGTGCCGCGTGAGGAGCGCACCGGCCTGGTGCTCAAGAAGAGCGGCCTCAGCGTGTTGCTGGCCTCGCTCTGCAACGTCATGGCCTTCCTCGCTGCGGCTTTACTGCCAATTCCAGCGCTGCGAGTGTTTTGTCTACAGGTATTTCACTTATAAATTAAGCTAAACTAGTAATAGGTATGATAATATTGCGAGAACGCGCCATACACATCAGGAGCCTATTCAAAAATTGTGCCCACTCCCTTACAACATTCTCGCCCGAGTACTGAAACACAACTCAATTTTAAGACGCTCTTAAAAGTCATTCTGTCGCTGCTGTCCACCTTAAAATGACAGTGATAGCACGAGACTTAATGGCAACTTAAAATTGAGATGAGTTTCAGTATTCGGGGGTTAGTGTCCATAAAAAGCTAATTCAACCTGTATCTGCATGATAATTTCCTTCCCTTTCCTTTTTTTTAAAAACATTGACCCTCACTAGGATTTATCCTGTATCGAGGGTACAGTTTACAAAAATACATATATCACATGCACACACACCCAGTTCCGAAACAACTATCTGCAGATCATACAAATATTTATTCGGTGCGGGGATCGAACCCGCAGCATGTAGCGCAGAAAGCTAATCGCTTAGCCACTGCGCCAACCGTGTCGTCAAAATTGAAAACCCATTTTCACCTAGCGACGTATTGAATCTATTAGGTGTGTTGTATTTATATCATGAAAATATTAACAAACTTCATAACTCCCCAGGCCGCCATTCTCCTGTTGTTCAACCTGGGCTCAATGCTGCTCGTGTTCCCCGCGATGATCTCGCTGGACCTGCGGCGGCGCTCGGCGGCGCGGGCCGACCTGCTGTGCTGTCTGACGCCGGAGAGCCCCGCGCCCACCCGACCTAGGAAGATTGCCGAGCGAGCCAGGACGCGAGGCGGAAAGACTGAGAAGGTTTGTTGAAATTACCCGCTTTACGATTAGAAGGTTTTCCTATTTATTTATTAATATTAGATGACCGTTTACAATAAATTTTGAACAAAATTAAATAACATAAGCCAATATAGGTCATCGCTATTAAACTATTCAATAAATGTGTATAACAAAATAAGCAATGCATATTATAAAATAGTGCAAGATAACTTATAATAATACTACAAAAAACCAAATTTATCAAATAAATCAAAACTGTATGTTACGTAAAATTCACAGCATAACAACGATCTCATTGATGTTATTCTGTGCAAATCGCTGACTATAACCCAGTCGACTACAACTGGATAGGTCACTCTCTAGGCAATGGTAGAAGTAGCCTACGCTGGGCAAGTAGGCTGATGACGTTAAGCAAAGGTTTCTTTGATGTGTCCTTTATTGGTTGTATTTATGCTATCCCTATAATATAATTATATATGATGGGTATATAAGTTCTAAATTCTAACGTCAAATATTAATTGCAGACTAATTGGAAAGATACAACAAGACAACCGCTGGACCCTGAGGATACGGGAGACCAGTCGAAGGTGACGTGCTGCCTCAGTCTGTCGCTCACCAAGTGGGCGAAGAACCACTACGCTCCGTTCATCATGCGACCTTCTGTTAAGGTACGTGTCATTACCAACAGCTTCAGAATATCGTGAGTAATATTTAAAAAAAACAAAAATTGTTTTAACACAGAAGCTATATAGGAATTTTTATTTTTAGGTTACATCAATGTTAGCGTTGATCACAGTCATGCTGGCTAGTGTCTGGGGAGCTACGAAGGTCAAAGATGGTCTAGATCTCACAGACATTGTTCCAGAAAACACGGACGAACACGAATTCCTATACCGCCAAGAAAAATACTTCGGCTTCTATAGCATGTACGCAGTCACTCAAGGAGACTTCGAATATCCCACCAATCAGAACCTACTCTACGAATATCACGATCAATTTGTTAGGATACCGAATATCATAAAGAACGACAATGGCGGACTTACGAAATTCTGGCTGAGCCTCTTCCGCGACTGGTTACTAGACTTGCAAGCAGCCTACGATAAAGAAGTGGAGAGCGGGTGTATAACGCAAGAGTACTGGTGCAAGAACGCAAGCGACGAGGGCATATTGGCTTACAAACTGATGGTGCAGACAGGACACGTAGACAATCCTATCGACAAATCACTAATTACGACTGACACTAAAAACGGTCACAGATTAGTGGATAAGGACGGAATCATTAATCCGAAGGCGTTTTACAACTATCTATCCGCCTGGGCAACGAACGATGCTCTGGCGTACGGAGCTTCACAAGGAAACTTGAAGCCGCAGCCGAAGAGATGGACGCATTCTTCAGGAGACGTAGACTTGAAGATACCGAAGTCGTCACCACTGATCTACACGCAACTTCCATTCTACTTATTTGGCTTAAGTGACACAGAGTGCATAAAGAACCTGATAATGTCGGTACGGGAGTTGTGTTTAAGGTTCGAAGCGAAGGGATTGTCTAACTTCCCGTCTGGAATTCCTTTCTTGTTTTGGGAGCAGTACTTGTACTTGAGGACATCACTGCTCCTAGCCCTCTCCTGCGCTTTGGCCGCTGTATTTGTGGTAAGATTTCTATTTACATCTTTCGACGTTCAAATTAATTTATTAATCTGTCAAAGACGTAATAAAATTATAAATTTCTAAGACTCTTTTTCTTGTCTTCAGGCTGTTACAGTACTCCTTCTAAACTTCTGGGCAGCAGTACTGGTGACATTGGCACTTGCGGCGTTAGTGCTGCAGTTGCTTGGAACTATGGCGCTGCTAGGAATCAAGTTGTCTGCAGTCCCGGCTGTTTTACTAGTCCTTGCTATAGGCAGGGGCGTCCACTTTACCGTGCATTTATGTTTGGTGAGTCAGATTTGACCTTTACTTACTTTGAACATGCAGTATACTCAAATTAAATTCACGAGACTAACGAATCGGTCCTTTGCTCCACCAGGCATTCGTAACATCGATCGGTTGCAAGCGAAGACGAGCATCATTGGCCGTGGAGTCAGTGTTAGCCCCAGTGGTCCACGGCGCATTAGCAGCCGCTCTTGCTGCATCGATGCTGGCGACCAGCGAGTTCGGCTTCGTGGCCCGGCTGTTCCTGAGATTACTGCTAGCGCTGGTACTGCTCGGCTTGATCGACGGATTGCTGTTCTTCCCGATTGTACTGGCGATATTAGGACCCACCGCTGAGGTAAATTTCTTTCATGTTGTATCTATGTTTGCCTCCTAACTAATCTTAATCTGGAAACTGTATTTGGTAATCAAATACGACTAACTACTTATTCAACTTTTTTCCATAATTCATCCTTCACGGTCACTCTTTTCCAAATTTGCGTAATGAGATAATACATATATTATAACAGTATTTTCAAGACTACCTACAATCACATTTTTCATCCAGGTTCGACCACTAGAGCACCCCGAAAGGTTATCGACGCCATCACCGAAAAGTTCTCCAGTGCACCCTCGGAAGTCGAGCTCAGGGTCAGGTGGAGGTGACAAGGCGGGGCGAGGGAGCAAGTCAGCCCCGCGACCCTCCGCCCCCTCGCTCACGACCATTACGGAGGAGCCCCCCAGCTGGCACTCGTCCGCGCCCTCCGTGCAGTCCTCCATGCAGTCCATCGTGGTGCAGCCCGAAGTGGTTGTAGAGACCACTACCTATAATGGCAGTGATTCGGCCTCCGGACGTTCAACACCTACTTCTAAGGTTCCTCATCCCGGCGCTATTACTACTAAGGTTCGTTTTATCATCAACCTTGAAAATAATAATCAGGATATTATTTATGTACTTTATAAGTCATTGATCAATTCAATTTCTAATTTATCCAAATCTTTACAGGTTACGGCGACAGCAAACATTAAAGTAGAAGTGGTCACACCGAGCGACAGGAAATCACGGCGATCGTATCACTACTACGATACACGACGTCGAGATCGCGACGATGAGCGAGAGCGGGACCGGGACCGAGACAGAGACCGGGACCGAGACAGAGACCGGGACCGGGACCGCGATAGAGACAGGTCCAGGGAACGAGACCGCAGGGATCGGTTTAGAGACGAAAGGGACCACCGCGCCTCTCCCAGAGAAAACGGCCGAGATTCTGGCCACGAAAGTGACTCCTCACGGCATTGAAGACATGAAGACTGTCTCAAACTGTGTGTCACTTTCACAACGAGCCACACCGTGTCAACACGCTGTGGCGACTAGTTTTAGAAAGAAAGAACTTTTACTTGCATGAAAGCAATATTTTATTATACTGTATGTAATGATCTGATCAATGAATTTGACATCTTTACCTAAAGTTACGGAGTTTAATCTCTTATAAGCTGAGCAATCGTGCGTAACACATGTTTTAAGGTTGGCAACACCGCTTATAATCAGTACCTTAAGACAGTATTACGAGAATTGTAATTTTAAGTTTACTCTTCATATAAATATAGTGGAGGCTATATTGTAATTCGGTACACGATGGAAGTGCTAATATCTAATGTCAACATATTGTGTAACTTAAATTTATACAGGATGGTACTGTAATCATTCCATAGTGGAGCACTAGTACTTCTACAAGGTGGCGACGACGTTACGAGATTAAATAAAACCACATATTTGGTATCACGTTCTGTGACCGTACACAAAAAATCAATAAAGACCAATCAGTTGTTTAGACACAGGAACTAATTAAAATTTTCTTAAATTTCACATTTAACACGATCTCTAGGCAAAAATTGAAAGATCTCTAACCTGTTCTTACCAAAATAATCTTTATTTACACGTATAGAATAGATAAAGATGATATAAGCAACATAAGTTTCTACTTTGATATCCCTTTACCGAGACGAATGAGAGTAGAGTGAAATATTATGCAAAAATAACATGCTTGAAAATCGTTGTTTTTTTTTGTGTACATCATCAGAACGTGATACCCAAATACGTGGTTTCATTTAATCTCGTAATGTTGTCTCCACCCTGTATATTGTGGTTCAGTATAGACGTGTTCCAGTGTGAAAAGCTAGTGAATTCTTTACTGTATAAAAACCAAATATCATTTGTAGACGTCATATCTATACATTTGTTTGTGTTCCTATTTTAAAGACATTTCCATTTGTCTCCAAACTCTTTGTTACTTGTATACTTCTCTAAAGACTGTGGTCAAATATTATTAATTTATAATATTATTTATTTGTATGTCTATAATTATTCTGTCTCCAGGAAAATCTGTGGGAAATCTCAGATGAAATTGTACAAATTATTTAGGTAGTTTTAACAATATATTAGACGGCTATTTATGAGATTACTTAGTTACGTTTTATACCTAACTGTATTGTTGTGATCTTTAGGTAACCTTAGTAATTGTGAAGACTGCATTTAAAGATCAAAGCACAGTATTGTGTGAATATAAGGAGAAGTGACGCGACGGTAGTACATCGACGACAGGCATACATACTGACCTCACGTTATGATCCATAGTTACGTTGTAACGTTTTGTGCAAAGTACTTAGTAGCATATATTAATTTATACGTACCTATATAACTTAATGATATTCTGTAAATATAGCTGTAACACTAGTAGTAGTTGTGGTCGTAAGCAGCGCCCCCGTGCGGCGGCTGCGTACATTTGTATCATTTATTTTTATACAATTTTAACTGACATATTGTCGAAAAACTATAGGTTGTAACTGAAACGAAAGCGTTTTGTAACTTTTGTAGGTTTTAAAAAAATTAACAATTATTGCGAATTGGAGAAATATAATTATTTTGACAGTGTTCATTAATAAGTATCATCTAGCATTTATTTCCAACGAGTATTTAAATTATATTATGATAGAAGGCTGGATAGTTGGAATTTCAAAAGACAATAAATTGAATTCATTATAAATTTACTTTGAAAGGAAAAGTAACGTACCTATAATGAAGACAAGTACAATTACTTGTCTCAACCGTGAAATATTTTTGTTGTAAATACAAACTTTCGGAACTTATCTGTCAATGACATGTTGTTTAATTTGTCGTGCATATTGACAATAAATGTTATTGTTAACACAAAGGTTAATGTCGACTGTATTGAGAAAATAAAATACTTTTAAACTGTACAATTTAATATCGAATTTCATTTGACCTTGGTCCTTATCACCAAACCTTATGTAACACTGTAGAAAGAAAAATATATATAAATATATTTTCTTCGCGTATTATTTTGGTTCTAGCAAAACTGAGTGGTGGATATTTTTTGATAATAATGCATTATTTTAAATTTTTTATGAAATAAGTGTGTATGTTGCGAAAAATTAAACAAAAATGCGATAGATTTATTGTATTTTTGATTCGAAATATTACGATACGTCAAAAACATTTGTGCTTGGCCCCTTAGAACTTTGATATTATTCGTTCGACTTCAAACAATTTCTTTAGTGAGTATCATAATATGAAAAGCTTTAGAAATACGCATAGAAATCAAGATCAACACAATATCAAGGGTTTCTATTCAATTAAAATTGAAAGTCGCGTAAGTAATACCTAGGATACCTGAGCACCCGATACCGTTTTGTTACCGTAACGTAATTTGTGGCTTCATGATCTAAGAATAACAAGTAATTTTAACCTTGAAGATTAGATGTTTTGATTATCAATAAATAAAAATAAATATCAATTTGTTTGCCGAAGTAAACATAATCATTTCATCAAGATATCAAATACTAATTCTATTAAGCAAAAACAAAACCCGTACCCACTTATTGAAAAATAATTTGGCCAAGCTCCATAAAGTTATCATTAAATTGTATCTATTACTTCCCGTATATTCTTCAGAGGAAAATCCCTGAAATTCGTTAGGTGTAACGATAGCAATCCATGGAGCGTACAGTGATCCGCTTAGCTCAAATTATAATAGTGGGAGGGTGAAATTTTGGCGGTAGCAACGCCTGCGACATTCCTTAGAAAGCGGGAGCGCGGGAATCAATAAAGGATTTCCTGGCGACTTGCCCACGCATGTGCGTGGCGGCCGGTGTCGACCGGCATAACCTCGCACCATCAGCGCTCGCCTCAACGTGCTGCTGCACGCAGCATCAACATCATCAGCTCGTTTTCCATGATCTTGATATGACCTAGCCACGCGTAGGATACAACATAGCTCCTCGTATTACTAGGCCGGATGTTTTCATAGAGCGGCACAGAGACGTTCGCATCGGTCGCTGACCAACAACCCTATGTATGAGCAAATAAATCTTAGTAATAAGTAGTAGGCCGCTGCGTTATTGGGCGTATGATTCGCGCGCAGCGTCAGTGCGGGCGCGGGGGTGCGGCGTGCGCGGGGGGCGCGGGGGTCGCGGCGGCGGCGCGGCTTGGCGCGCGACACGCTTGTCCTCGCCTGCGGCCCGCCCGCACGACACCAGCCCGGTCCCTAACCTGACTGACACGACCACTCGATGACTCATGCACAAACGTACGCCCCTGTGTGACACTGTCAGGAGAGTGTAGTGCGAATGGTGTGTTGTTCCATGTAAAGCGGCCAGTGCTGTGTCGGTTGTCGTGTGCCCTTGTCATGTGGGGAGTGCGATGGCGCTGATGGGCAGCATGTGTCCGCGGAGGCCGCTGGGCCTGCTCGTCGCGCTGCTCGCGGCAGCCGCGCTCGCCAACCAGCTCGAGGACATCCCTCATAATGAGTAAGTTGCATTATATCAGATAACCTAGCTCTGGATTACAGCGACACGTATACGTAACCGTACTTTATCTTTAAACATTGAAAATAACATATTATCTCTTGGAATTATGTATTGTTTGTGGTTGGTTACCATTATATCATGAATAAATACTTCATATTTAAATCAATTTAAGTAATAACAAGTACATGTAATATATTTCAATTCAATATCTATATTCATTTAATCAAACCAAGTACACAACGCTATTTGCTGTGATTTATAATCGTAGCAATGCTACGGCTACGACCATCGCTACGAATAAATTTTTTCACCTTATTTATTTATTGTAACCGGATGTTCCAACTTAAAATTAATGTGGATAATCTAAAACTTGGTTCCACATGATTTATAGCAGAATTTATTAGATATAATCCAGATTGTTTGTATTATTACATTAAAAGCATTTAAAAAGCTGATTTGATTGTATCTACTATACTTCTATACTAATATTATAAAAAGGTAAAATATGTTTGTTTGTTTATATGTAGGAGGTAGTCTCTGGAACTGCTAAATCGATTCTAAAAATTCGTTCAGTAATATAAAGCTACACTATCCCCGAGTGATATAGGCTATATTTTATTTTGATAAAAATAAAATGCGCGGGTGAAACCGCGGGCAACAGCGATATATATTTTATAAGGAGAGTGTTGATGTTATACAACAATATATTATGCAATCTATGGTAACATTGGTATAATTATAAAGAAATATTGTTATATGTATTCTATAATGTCTATTTAACAGGTAATAGCTAATAATAAGCCGTCAATCAACCTTAAGAACATCCAAATACTTCTTGTTAAAGATTACAAATATATTTATCTGTGTATGGTAAGTATAAAGACGAGATTAACTTATTAGGTCTTTAACTGACAGGTATCTACTTTCTATTTGTTCGAATAATTTGCGTAATTTTACCGGAGTCCATATTTAATTACCATATCAAAATAAGCAACCTATTCTTTAGCGCAGTTATGCTTGTATGGTATGTATGTCCTTTTACCCATAGATATAGAATATATTCTATGCTTTTACCTATTATTAGATAATATATGACGTGAAACCGCACAGTAATTTACGAATATGACAGAAAATGATGAAAATGGACACGTTACCATGGCAGCCCGCTTTCCTGTACATTAATCTTATTATTTGCACCTGTTGCGACAATATTCGCGCCATTTTTTCCTGTAATTTCTATGATAATGATGAGAGAACAGAACATGACGTGCCATACATAAGTTGTAGGAGTTAATGACAAAAATAGGTTACTCTGCCGCCTATAGACGATAGCTAGGCATCTCTACATAAGCACAATTTCGATCTATTTAGGTGTTGTTCAGGGTTCGAGTAAAAACATTGTCAACAAACCTGCTCACCTGAGAGGAATACATAAAGTCCGCGATGTACGTCCTGGTACGGGTCCGCCAACCCGTACCAGGCCAGCGTGGTGGACTAAGGCCTTACCCTACTCATTCTGAGAAGAAGCCCGTGCCCAGCAGTGGGACGGTAGTGGGCCGAATTATTATACTAACATTATTATATATCTATACACATGCTTTGCAAACAAATATAATTTTATAAGTTTTTAAACTGTCATGGTCACTAACATTATAGAGTTAAGAATGGGGTATTTACCATGTTTGTACTTTCTTGCGAGCTTCCTGTATTTATGACATAATTTATCTCTCTAGAGCCCTTACCACCGGTAGCTTGAACCCTGTTCCCGATTCCGGAGGCCTACTACTCTTTTATATATTTTTTAATGTTTTTATTATTTATTTATACATATAATATACTATATTATATATATAATATATATAGCATATTTTAATTAAAAATTCTGAGAACAAAATCGTAATTTTTATGAAAAGACCGACGCATATTTCTTACCCGGGTTTTTCTAGAATCATGTACTGAATCTATGGTATCAGTTTTCGTTATGATTTCATTTACACCCTGTATATTGTGACGACTAACCGTTTACCACGTGTGGTGATCATGGCAATATACTTACACCACCATTTATTGTACCTATAGAAAATCAGAACCAGTTTTTAATTTATTTATTAGTGGTCGTGGTGTAATGTAAATTTATATTGTTAGTGAAATTGTTATACTGAAATTTAAGCTAGACTAATGGACAAGTCTATTGAATAGTAAACAGATTGTTATCGTTTATTTTATTTTAGTTTTTAATGTAGAGCACGTAATTGTGCCAGGTTAGACACGCTATAGGGAAGTTGGATGTAATACTATCACCTTACTTATTGATCGTACAATATACTATTACGTTGATATGCAGATGCTGACTTACGGACGCGCTAAACTATACAAGTTAGTACCTAATATATCTATAACTAACTTGTAAATTCATTCATCTCCCTAGCCTTTTCCTTACTACGTAAAGGTTGGCTCCCAGTCGAACCTGATGCGTCTGAATATCAGTATTTTACACGTAATTGCAATCTGACCTCCGCCACCCAATTACTAGGAGACACTGATACCCTAAGGTAGACCGGTTGTCAGACATTTTGTGCTGCTGACTCTCGTAACAACAGTCTTAGATATTCGTATGACAACGGGGATCAACTGCTTAAAGTGCTTTCCGAGGCACGGAGGATTCTCGATATTCAAAGAAACAGTCACTCATCGAAGTACTGACCTTGGCAAGCGCTGCTTAACCTTACTGATCGACTGATCTGGGTGATAGTTATGTTGCTACCGCACAGCGTTTTATAATTTATTGATAACCACAGAACATAACAAGTAATTACAACCGTCACCACTGATAATATTTATCTTCTCTGGGTTAGACAGGTCAAGAAGTAATAAATCGACTCTACAAGATTCGCGACTATAACCGGGACTTCGGAATTTAAAAACATAATCCTAACAGCCGAGTACCTACAGTTTGTCCAATCTGGATACCGAACACAAGACCTAACGCTTAAAGCTTAGCAGCTATTCTTGCAACCACTCACTAATAAGGCGTATATGACAACTATTTTGACTTCACTGTGTTCAATCCTATCTTTTCTCTTGACTGCAAAAAGGTCTAGTCAATTTTGATCCAGAATAAAGTGTTGTAGATTTCCTAGAATAATGTACTTACGCCTTCGCCTAGAATCGTTAGTATTTCGTTAATATTTTTTCCCCGCCCATTCGAATTTCATGAAATCCTTAAGTCATTGAAAGTCACGCATTTTCCCAGTTATAATTGGAAAAGAAACAAGCGTAAAAGAAAGTCCTTGGCAGATATTGCAGAGAATGTCTACAATGTTTCTATTCAGATAATATTGCTTCCAGGGTTCCTACAGTATGGCAGTAGATATATTGGCACATTAATAAAAATTCTAAAACAATGTGCCTCAGTTTGATATCCAAGTCAGGACAACTCCTTTTTTAACACCCGACAAAAAAGAGGGGTGTTATAAGTTTGTAGTGTGTATCTGTGGATCTGTGTATCTGGCTGGCGTGGCATCGTAGCTCCAAAACGGATGGACCAATTTTAATGCACTTTTTTTAAATTGAAAGCTAGTTTAATCGAGTATCATCTTAGCTATGTTTCATGAAAACCTGTTAAGCTGTTTAAAAGTTACAGCTCTTTTTCTAGTTGGAGTAGGGGTTTTATGTCGGTTAGGTTAGTTTTTTGACGCATTTCTCTCACAGGCGGCTCAGGGAGCTCTCCCTACTACATCGGTCAAGCGGCCTTCCATCCAGGCAAGAATTAATAAAAATCTCCTCTATATAAGAAAACGTTTTATTGTTTTCTTATCGATGCATACTACTGAATGAACAACGAAAAACGAAAAAACAAAAAATGAAAAACGAGTTCTACTGAAATAGAAAACCCAGTTATACCATGTCTAGGATTGGATTTATCCCGACGGACTCAAAAGCTTAAGAAGTACCTATACACATTATTTATGTGCTCTTTTCCCCAGTATTTTGATGAAAGAGAAACATTAGCATTAAACTAAACTGAACTTAACCGCATCCATATCTCTTGCACAAGGGCTTGCGATGCAGCGGTATGTAGGGCATCCGGGACGTGCCCCGCATCGCTAAGCAGCTTATTGACAGGCAATTACAGAACGATATGCACCCTCCCCTACCCCTTACCCTTCCGCTGCTTAGATGAATTTCAGTAATGACGTTTCGTCGTCACAACGGCGCGATTTGCTAAACGAAAAAGTTCACAAGTGACAGTTGAAAGTTCCAAGATGGATCAATTCGTGATAAATGGAGCCACAGCCCGGTTCCAGCCCCCCGGCCACTCATACAATGAAGCGGTTGTAAAAACTTTGAATTATTAACGAGGATTCCCGGTTAAAGTAATTACGAATCTGGGCCGCTGATTAAATGTATTGGGTTGTTTCATTATTCTGGGTTACGATGTGTGTTTCTATTTGTAAATGGGTTTTGGAAGTAATAGGTAATTACCTATTACTTCCAAAGCCCATTTACAAATAAAACTTTGCTTAGTTAACCACATTATTTCTTCTTTGTATTTGCTACGAGATTCGTAGCGTTTTCTCAGCTTACTGCTACGGACTACAAATTTTAATATAGTCTAAGCACACTTTTCACCTTCTTCAGTGTTTGATAAGACATTCTCCAAATTAGCTGTATAATACGGATTGTTATGACAATAGCTATGTATAACGCCCGACCCCTATATGGGTTTACTATGAAAACGCGAAAAAATATATTTTATTCCATACAATAAAATATTACTCGGCTAAATATGGAACCTCGAGAACCATTTACTTTTCCCATCGTCACGAAGATTTTTTTGTATTGGGCCACATCTAGTTACATACTGGTTATAGAAATATTGGAAGGCCAACTCACTTTTTTTTTTACGTTTTTGCCGAGCCTTGTTTTGATACGTTATTACCAAACTTCTCTTTATTCTCACACCCACCCGTGCAGTTCTACACTTACGTAGTCCAGTCCAGTCTGTTGCGCGTGTTATATTGCGAGCTAAAGAAAATAGCTTAAAATAAAAGTAGTTTCGCAGTCATTATTTTTGAACAATGTTCGGTTTGATGAACTGTACGCGTACCTAAACTTTGTTCGTTTATTTTTACACCCCGTATTATGAAATGACTCCATTTAATTTGTAGCATGCTCATCAATTCCTACCCACTTATTTTTGTTTCAAATTATGCAATCAATTTGAACTCATCATTATAATAATGGGGGTTCGTTTATAGGTGTGAACGAACGAGATTATTTCATTCAATTTGCCACACGTCGGAGGCGTGAAAATCTTTTTATATCAAGAGAGCAAATCTAAAGCTTAAACGAAATCAAAAAAACAGCAACCTCAGGGCTGCCACGCTTACGAGCAAACAAACGGCGCTAACTCGATTCCATATATGTGTAATCTCTGCATTTTAATTTATTTGTAATTTTGTTTGTTCTAAAGGATAATACAAGAGAACAGTAGAAAATTAAGCGCACAAATATATACTATATAATAAGCAGAAAAAGGACTCACAGCGATTTTAAAAACAATAACTTAATTGTCGGTATTTAAAAGGGTAACATTAATTAGTTTTCAGAAAATCAAAGTACTTATGCTACCAGCGACAACAAAATTTGAATGACGCCCGGCCTTTATAAATCATGGTAAACTTATCTCTATTTATCGGCCAAAATAATAACACTACTGGTTACTTATAATTTATCATCCAAAAACCGCTGTAATAATTCATCTAGCATTGGTATCAAAGACATGTTAAGATTTGCGATGAAAGATGATGCTGCTTACATTCAAAGAAATTAAAGAGAGAGATTCTCGTCAAAACTGTGGGCCTCTCAAACATTAAGATGAGCACACAAAAGCTCAAAGCATACACGTTGTACGAGCAGATGCATAACTGGAGTAATGTAGCCCACGCCTTAGGATTAAAGAGACCCGCACAGTAAATAGTTTCTGGAGCTTAAAGTGAAGCTCGGCAGCCTCTACGGTACTGCGATCTTTAAACTGTACACATGCCTCGAGTGATATTAAATTAACTGGTGTCTTTATCTCGTGAGATTTTGCTGAGCTCGTAAATGGGACAGATCTTCTGAGAATATATCATAAATGTAAAGTCATGATTACAAATGTGAACACGCATTGCGAAATTCATAAGTGAATTATTGGAAAAGTTGTGATTGGACTATGAAATTCAACAAACGTATAACGTAACGTTACACGTATTGTATGTACTTGCAGATTCTATATTATTTATGTGCAATGTGTAAAGATTTATTCATAATTTCTTATAAAATTCACGTTCGTATTTCGCAATGTGCGTACATATTTGCTATCATGATACGTTTCATTATAGCTTTTTTCTCAGACATGCTCCTCACTACACTTCGTATTAAGAGATTCTTCGATGGAATTCTTCAAGGATTTTCCCACGGTTTCGGTCTGTTGCTAGGTGGAGTTTTGTCTCATCGACAGATGTCCCACACATACTCGTGCGGGATGAATTCTAGCACAGTGTATATATGTATATATCTATATATTCTATTCCGTAATGTGCAACACACACCAGTGCTAGGAACCTGATGTTAAGTATTTAACAATAATAATATTTCATAAAAAAAAATGTTTTGTAACAACATAAACTAACAAATACGAAGGCCTGAAGTAGATAAACCTTTGTTTCAGGCTAGAAGAGCTAACAAAGAGTCTAAAAATAATCACGCAGCTGTTAGATTACAGGTACAAAGTATAAAATTATCTATAGTGTAGGTATAGGTAGCTGAATTATTAAATTGTTTCAGATATCAGTGTATACTTAAATATAAATAAACTTTAAAAAAGTAAAAACCGACTTCAAAAATCTAAAACGTATAAAATAATTTTCATAAAAATGTTAACAGCTTCTGAAGTCGGTGCCACTACCAAAATAAGGTGCAATGAAGAATTAAAGGCCCGACTTCGGAAGCTGTTAAGTTTTTAATGACAATGATTTCATACGTTTTAGATTTTCTGAGTCGGATTTAATTTATTTTTTTAAGTTTATTATTAATTTTTCTATTTTGAGTGGTATAAACATGCGATTACCGCAATCGCGAGTATTTTTTTATCCATAAAAGAGTTCCACAGTCTATCTCCGAAGACCTTCATCAGTTCGACACCAAATTTAAATGGAACCACCTCGGGAGAATACTCTTTTAAATAAAAATCATTATTAATATCGGTTCACAATTGGCGAAGATATCGATGAACAAACATACACTGGAATTGAGAGCCTCCTTCTTTTTTGAAATTGGTTAAAAATATATATTCTACTCTAATAATGTACTGTACTCATCTTCCATGATTTGTTATTGAAATGAGCTCCAATATTTCAACGCTTTTACATGTGTCATGATCGCGGAGTGATTATTTTTCTACATATTGCATCAAACAGTAGCTTTGTAATATACACAGCCAACCTCTTTCTAAAAAATCCATTTCAATGTATATATTTATGAAGCATATATTTATAAGACAATCTGATTAGAATTAATTAAATACAGATTAATTCTAATTAGATCTTTTTTGTCTTTTTATTTAATTAAATAAAGTAGTTTGTCGTAGTCATTATTAATTTAAGTACCTATATATTAAGTTTTGTCATTTGTTGTTTAAGAGTGACCTTACGAGGCTGGCATAGTCACTACGGTGAACTGAAGCCTCAATAAAAAATTAAATAAAAAATAAAAATGATGTCCGCTGTCTTTTTATAAACTGATTGATTTATATTTATGCAAAAAAATTGTTAAATATTCTTTACTAGTAGTAGTAGATATTTTCAAAAAGTGACGTAGAATGAATAATAATGAATCTTTGACAAATGTCTAGGTCGACGAACAAATATGATATACTACGCAAATACAAATAAACAAAGCCTTCCAATCACGTAGTACGAGAAAGTAGACTAGAGGTCAAATATATATTATCCCAGAATAATAGTGGGCGTATTTATACATTGTCAAGTTTTGGTACAGTACGACACAACTAAGGAGTTACATAGCTATACCTGATCGAACGACCAATGGCAGTCGCTCGCTTTGATAAATTTACAACTTATTGCGTCAACGTAAAGATATTTTTTCACTGCAGTACTAATAAATATTCGCGGTCTTGCAGTCGCATTCAGTTCCAAAGTGATCGGTTTTACGAAATTTGCCGATGCGACTTCTTAGCTGTGTCGCACTGTACTTGGTACGTCTTGACCACTGTGCAGGCTTATAAGCAACATGTGGGTAGCTGCAATATCCGCTCATCCGCCGAGCCGCCGTAAACAATAGCTTTATATGAGATACGGTCATAGTTCAGTGAATCGCGATGGAGGCGCATTGATGCAGCTTCTGCAGTATAATATCACAACTAGCTATTTACGTAACTGAATTCAGTAGGCGGAGTGTAGTGTCAATACTGAATACGCAGGAAATCACATTAACATTTAGCGTTGTGACGTATTGGACAAGAATCTGTCGCCTGTAATGCACTAGACAATTTTTATTTATTTATTTATTTATATTCGCGACAAGATATCTTTAATATAGGTACATTATTGTAAAACTTTATATGCCAACTAAACTTAACTATGTACACAGTCAAGACACAGCCTATTTTTTTAAAACATAAAATAAATATACAAATATAAAACTGAACACTTAGGCGTCAAAGTACTCCTCCTCATGGAGGAACAATGGATGTCCATGTCAATTGATGGTAGCGTGCCCAGAAGACTGGCAGCATTGCCACGTTGAATGGTAATACTTATTCTTTATTATTTGTCTTTAGTATACCATGAGTATACCCATGACGTAATCTAGATGATTAAAATTCCTAGAGGAATAGGCAAAGGTATTGATACACTACTTTTTTAATGCGGTTGATGTCGAACACAGGATCTAAAAATACTTGACGCAAGAGTCTACTTCGACATTTGGTTGCCTGAAAAATGTAAATACTAGGCAACCCTACTGCCCACACAGGCTCATTAGCCAATCGGACGTGCCTACGCAAATACGTCACACTCACAGTCAAATGGACTAGCTGCCAACAAACATTAGGCTCTAACGTTACTTATGCCAAAAAAAAAATGCTATAAACGTAATAACTTGTTGAAATACACACATCAAAAAAGTCTAAGCAACACGCATCATGTTACAAAAACTAAAAGTTTTATTAATTAATATTATACTTTTCTTTTATGAAATGTAGGTTGGTATGTACCATCTTTTTCCAGGAAACATACTGGCTAATTTTGAAAACAAAAACTTCTCGCTATTGTTTTTTTTTTCACAAAAATTAAACCGATTTCATTTGATCGAATTTCCAAGAATTTACATGTGTTTTCTTCGCTAAATAAAATGTGGTAATTAATCGTAATTTTATCATTTTAACGACAGTTTGAATACAGCATGACAATTTGTGTTCGCACGCAGCTCGGAGAACCAATGAGTGCTTCGCAATAGAAAACATCCGGGTATTGCCCTGTCCTGCACAATCGCCAGACCTCAATCCCATCGAGCACGCATGGAACATGCTCCAGGGACGTGTTCTAGAGGACATGGACGGAGTGACAACAACCCAACAACTGAAGGATTTGTAAAAAATTCATTGGGAGCGATTGCCACAGGATGACATAAACAAACTCATCGATTCTATGAAAAATCGTTGCCGACAAGTTTTAAACAACAGAGGACGCCACACTTTGTATTAAATTAACCAATATTATTAAAATAAATTATCGTAATTTAATTTTGTCTGACAGAAAAAGTTCCTTACTTTGGTACTTTAATTTGTACTACGTATGATGCAGTACAAATATTGATAATTACTGTTATTAAAAGAACAATTTAAAAAAAAAATTGTTAGTTTTACATCAAAAAGATACTACAGTTATTATTTATAAAACAAATTCAAACATTATAATGTTAAAAACCATTCCAATGTTCAAATTAGTACATGTTGCTTAGACTTTTTTGATGTGTGTATTAATAGGTACAGTTGTACTTGCCCAAGATGGCTTTGGGTTACCTACAAAAATGTTATCGAAACACAACATAACTAGAATCTTATTTTTTTATCAGTATTTCGTCTGTAATTAATTAATTACGGTTAGTCACAAAGGTATATAAGTCTGAAAGGTTTTTGTACTCATAATTTTATTATGAACAAGAATAAGGCACGAACACTGAATCGTGAAACAAAAATTTGCTGTTCCATACAAATATAAATAATAAATAATTCAAAATTAATCGAGTAACCGGCTTCTGAAGAGCTGGTTAAATCTCTGATCATGTTAAATCCCATGTTAGCTGTTGTGATTGGTTGACCAACATCACCAATAAAGTCAACAGTATCTGTATCATTTGACGCCTGGTTTTTGATCAGCCTTTGAGAAACTGGATGTAAATGTATGGAACAGCTGGTTTATCCCCGCGATTTCAGTGTTGGTCTCTTGTAAAAATTGTTCATAATCATTAGTACAATAACTCCTTCCAGCTTTGTATATTTCCGACCAGCCGTGTATCAACAAAACGACCAAGGTTTTTCTCTACAGTGTGTAACCTGCTTATCTTTGCTTGCTAGTTATAAAGTGATCATTAAAGCTGGTCCGCGCCCTCGGGTAGTTTTTGAGATTGATCACAAAACTTTGTCTAGACATAGCGTCATTATATAACGTGGTTCAGAGCTCTTAAGGATATATATATGAAAGTTCCATTAAAACTTGTTCAGTAGTTTTTAAACATCGCAAACGAAAAACGTGCTAAAGTTGTAGTTTTAAGTTTATCCGTTTCTATTGCATTACTTTTATGTTTTCAGCTTTTATGTCATTGATAAATAATAATAAAAAGTTTATTCAAAATAATAATGGTAAAACACAATACAATATAATAAAAACTGCGAACAAAATCGTAAAATTTTTGAAAAGACCGACGCGAAATTCTTATGCTCTGGTATTCAGATTGATGTGCTGAATCCATGGTTATCCTAGTACAGGCACCTATCATTGTAATACCTATACTAGTAATGCTATAGGTATTACAATGATAGGTGCCTGTACTAGGATAAACCTGTGCCACAGGCGGCAGTAGTGCATAAAGAATAAAGGAAAAATGTAAAAAATTAAGTTAGTATCACTTGAGCTTCGGTATTTTTCACGTATAGAAACAGAGCCAAATACTTAATTACATCAATTAATTTTTAACTTTTTAACTGCAACGTCATGTATTTTATGCCTAGATTTGGATTTAGGGCCTTTCAATTTTTTTGTAACTTGTTTTTCATGTAATAAGTTTTTTTTTAAATTATTATTTTATTCAGACTTGTTCATTTAAAAAATTACAAATCCTTGATTCACTACTTTTTTTGCCTATATGTAGTGACTACGTAGAAAGTGCGTACAAAATAAACTTTAAAAAAAAAAAATAGCATCTTCAAAAATCCAAAACGAATTAAATATTTTTGGATAAAAAACTTAACAGCTTCTGAAGTCGGTGCCAAGCTAAGGTGCATTGAAGAATTAAACGCCCTGAAGCTGTTAAGTTTTTTAAGAACATTATTTTATTCGTTTTCGTTTTATGAAGTGTATTTTTACTTTTAATTTTATAAAAGTTTATTTATTTGATAATTTTTAGTGGTATAAACAATTACACAAGCCCAAGACAATAGCAAAATGCTTATCACGATTGTTTCACTATTATCCGTTGAGGAGCTCCCTTCCTCCATCTCGTACTCCATGACCAGATCTTAATCTTTGAGTGGCATTCACAATTGATAAACATTTGATTACAGCAATCGCGAGTGATTTACTGTTATCCATTGAAGAGTTCCATTGGCTAACTCCGAAGATCTTTAACAGATCTTCACCAAATTTGAATGAAAATATCTTGGCAGAATATTCGTTCAAATTAAAAAAACATTCATTGAAATCGGTTCACAATTGGCGACGATATCACTGAACAATCATACAATAAAAATACAGTCGAAATGACCTCCTCCTTTTTAGAAGTCGGTTAAAAATGAAGCAGTACAATTTTAACTTGAAAAGCACGTAAAGTTAAATTCTTTAACCAGCACATTGCAAAACCTTTAACGACGGTATTAAAGTCCATGCAAGTTACAATCGTAACTCAATTAACAGTTTCGTAGAAGCGTAGACACTTTGCACAAGCGGCGTAGGCTCGTAGCATTTCGCGTAGCATTCAACTACTTCGTACTACGATGTCTGTGTAGCGAGTGCGACATTCAATGCGGTTACAGGGTAAATTTTTTTTTGAGTCTGTTCTAAATAAGTATGAAGCATATTTGTTTTGTTTTTTATCCCTTGAAATAATAAAAATAGTTTTATTAGAAGTAGAATCGCTATTGAACTATTTGGCATTATGTTCAGTCTATGAAACGGCTTTATTGTATTCTTCCAAAACATTTATAGGTACGCTAGTTGCAGATACGATTTTCCAATGAAATGAAAAACAGACTTAAATCGGCAACTAACGCAATATCACAAGTGTATTATAGAAATCATACTAAATACAAAAAACTTTTAATGCGAGCATTAAAAATTACAAATTAATTAAGAACATTTTTCAGTAAAAGTTAATCTAAAAGAAATAGAAATAAGTAGAAAATATCCACGTTCTCTATAATGTGTCATACCACTAATTACCTATTTATTTTAATTACGAGCTTTATATAATATAAATCCGAGTGCAAATTAATTTAGGGTACTCTGATTGAATGCGGCTTATCAATAATTGGCCTACACCACATGTGGTATCAACATGTTAGTTAAATTTACTGACCAAATAACAGTTTACTCTGAATTCTAACAGAGGCAATTACATTTAGTGTAGTTAATATAAATCTATAAACGGGTAAACTTCAGCTAAGCAACTGACAATTAATTGCAATAAACGATAACAAATAAAGCAATCATGTTAAAATAATTGAGATATAAATTAGACGTTTGTCAATTAAATTGGTTTTTATTGGTGTGTGTCGCGGGCGGCGGCGGACAAACAGGCAAATGAAACTAGTTATGGTCTGTTTCCACAACGTAAATATTTGCAGAGCGGCACGCGGCACGCGGCGCGGGGCACATGTCAAAGGCGCCGGCTCCGGTATTGATCTAGAGCGGGGGGAGGTCGCGGCGGGCCGGGGGGTGGGGCGTACGGGGCGCCGGCCGCGTACTACGGAGGCTGTCTTACGTAAGGGCGCAGCGCGTCTGACACCCTGTCTACCAGCACTCGCCGACGCTGATTAATACAACAACCATTATCGACTTGCTGCAACCGAGATAATATCATTGCTCTCTAGCTCTAATGAATTAACTTTGAACACCTCTACTGCCAATTCATATCGATCGATAGACCCATGAAGGAGATTATGGTACTCGCAATACCCACCGACCTACTCTCCTGCACAATAAAGAGAGGGAGAGGGTCTTATCCTCCACACTCGTTCTTTTCAGGCACACCATCTTTTCTCGTTTAATCATAATAAATTAAATTGGCTCGGTATGATCCACCCTAATTAAACAGCAATCATAAATTAGATAAGTAATTTAAAAGGTCGCTTTGATGTCGCCTATTTCGCCGGCTCAATTTTCCCACGTTTCACTAAGTCACAGTATTTTAGACAGAAATTTGTCATACGCAAAGGAATGATATTAAATTCAGGTGAAACGTAAATCGGTTTACCCCGCCCCGGCCGCCGAAACCCTATGCTCAGCGCCAGGGTTAAACCGATTACAGTAACAAGATATTTTAAGCGGATCACTGCAGTGTTAAGACCCTTTTCTCCATTTTGCCAACTAGCCGGTATAGTTTCAATACCAACAAACAACATATCATGTACGCATACGATGACATGAACTTGAGGCAAGTTCTATTTTATAATAATTATGATTTAAAGGAATATCTAACTTCCTCTAATTGGGATTTTAAAAATAGGTATCACAACCTGGTCATGACGATCTTAAAAAAGTGATTTAGTTGAGGGCCGTAGGCTTCGCGTTGTTCCGTGTAACGGCTCGGAGATGCTGCCGGCTGCGTGCGGCACACCTGCCGGCCACCGAAACGAACATTTTAAATAATTCTAAATTCCGAACCGGTGCCGGTGACGGCCGAACTTGGGCGAACAATGCCCGCGAAACATTCCCTGATTGCTAATGAGGACATTGTGGAACAACTTGAATTAAACGAAACGGAATAAGGAAATAAGAACGAAGTTTTGCCCAAAAATTCGCTCAACCGTTCTCGTCTTTTACATTTCCTTTATTATTACTTATGTTATCAGCGCGATCTTTTAAAAAAGATAGGGATGTATTACGGTCAGAAAAGGAACGAATAAAAGAAAGCGAAGGGAAAGGCAGAAGACATCGCCAACGACTTCGAAGACAATTTGATAAAGTACACAAAAAATCACTCCATTGGGTATCTACCGGGAAGTCAAAACCTTTATTACCTATTTTCTTTCCAGTTACGTTGTTTTCATCGATGATAAAAAGATTGTGACAATATATTCAGAATGTTTTGGTTCAAAACCTCGAAAATATCAAGCGATATCTTTTTAAATGAACTCTCAAAGTGGAGACATTGCCTTTATATTATACTCGTAACATTAAATGATTCAAAGTTACTCTAATCTTTACAAGTGTTATACCTAGACGAGGTTTATAGTATAAAGTCTAGATGGCGTCTGCTCGTACTTCATTTCGTTGCAGCGCTGTATCATCGATTTCTCATCACAGGACTGCTCAGGACAGGGATAATCCCACATAGATAGACTGATTTAAGCTCCAGTAAATGATAAAGTACGGAAGAAGCAGTTTAAATATGTATTAAAATTGGAATTTCTTCGACGTAGATTGGAATTTTTAAGTCAGCTCTAAGAATTTTTATCCGAAAATATTTTAAGAGATTTATGCTCAAAATAGCTTTGAGGTGGCGTTTTCATACTTCGAATAGTTTTTTAAGTTACAGAAAATTATTTCAGTAATTAGTATCAGAAAAATTTAGGCACACGGTAATATATTGGTCACAAATTCTTGGCACACAATTTACTGCGTCTCATATTTCCACGCAACGTTGATTTTTTCATACTTATGAAACACTTTATTTTCATAATTAATTATTTTCATTGCTTTAGACTTAATTAGCATTCCAGACTTCTTAGTCTAAAAAACAACTTCTCCTAACAACTACAAAATCTATTATTTAAGTAATTCGTTAACAGAAAAGTTGGAAATAGCGAAGTAACTAACTGGTTCACAGCAAATAGAACTTTTTAAATATTTTATTAGAGATCACGTCAGCTATAAGCATTCCAAGCTACGCTCGCCTATTGTATTTTTAAAATAGCAATATCATTTAGAAACTATTCTTGAAACTGAATGGAACTAAACGAGCACCTATTTTGATCATTGAAAGATATTTTTGAGTGAATACTAGGAATGTATGCATTTGCTTTTTTATGGATACTCGCAGTGCCCGCGACTCCGTCCGCAAAGACAGATTTTTCATAAAAGCTTCCAACCCCTTTTGGGATGAATTTTCTTAAAATCCTTTCTTAGCGAATGCCTTCAATCTATAAGGAACCTAACTGCCAAATTTCAAGTTTCTAGGCTTTATAGTTCCTGAGATTTTGTAATTAGTCAGTGAGTATCATTTCGCTTTTATATTTAGATAGATAATTGCGCATAAGCTTCTACTCTTGCGGAAAAGTTCTGATATTAACTATTAGAACAACCTTCCTTCTGCGTGGAATAATAATCAGATAATACTCTTTGTGAACTTCTCTTACACTTTCCAATAATTTTAAACTGTTCTACTTCGCCAGTAAGTTTATAAGACGCTTAGTAATTTATTAAGAACTGTCCCACTGGAGCAGTAGCTTGAAGAAACACTATTAATGGTTATACATTTTGAATCGCGACCCGAGGGCGGCAGGTATCGGTCGGGCCATTAATTAAATTGGTCTCATCCCGTAACAATGATGGCTATACATTTGTAACTTCGTGTTGCGACAAATATAAAATTGTTCGAGTAACGCGCTTGTACTGAATAAGGGGTGGTTGACGAAGTGGAAAAAAATGCTTAACCTGTTTCCGTAATCACATTTACTTCCCCGTCACAGGCTTATGATGAATGTTTAAAATTTTCGCGGAGAATCGGGCAAATTTGTTCTCTCCGTTATTTTGTACAGATTGTTTTTTAATTTATACTATAAATCTTATTTGTGCCGATTTATAAACGTTGATTACAATTATACTTTTTGTTTCAGAGTCAAAAACTGGGCCTTAAAATTTGGCGTGGACTTATGGGAGTTCGGAAGGCATTTTACGAAGATGAATCAAATACAAAATGTAAGTATTAATTTATGCAGTATACAAATATAAACTGCAAAAATAGTCGACAAATTGGTATCCTTTTGAATCCCTTAAAATTATGTAAAATTCCACAAAAAGTTTGCGCGACACATGCAAACGTTAAACATCAGTTTTCCTGCTCTCGTAGTTAAAAGCCACATGTGAAAATCGTACTAAAAACAAAAAAAAAGCTCCATTTCCTGAGAGTCGTGCGTGAAAGGTACGTGTGATGTTTCTCTCTTGAAGGCGGCGAGAGAGCGTGTAGCAAGTAAGCCGGATCGCCGGTCCGACGCGTACGTACAAAAACTACTAGTCCGCTCCCGTGGCGCCCCCTAGCGCCCCCAGGCACCCCCAGACACCCCCAGGCTCTCCCCACAGCCCGCGACCCAGTTACGTGTCCGACCAGAGATAGGGATAGAGCGGCGACTGTTACTAAAGCATGGTATTAGTCACTTATCGATGCATCTTGATCGCTTAATGGTTTCACTTAGTTGCTATTTGTAATGTTCATTAAGTGGGACCTTTGATGATTTTTTTGTGTTTAGTGATAGTACTGTTGGAATATATCCACCTATATGAATGAATACTTCGAATTTTTAGTATAATTTCTACAAACGGCGTGTGTATCAAAAATAACGGAAAGTTTTATTTTTGCCATTTCTCAATAAATCAACATAATTTCTTACGAGCCGAGGCCAATTTTTTATAAATATTTTTTAATTTCTTCACGATTGCTTAGATTCTTCCTTCTTAGAAGAAGCACACTCCGTTTGTAGTATGTAAAATAAATATTCATTTTAACAAAAAAAACTCATTAGTTACATCGTTTTTAAACTTTGAAAATTTATGTTTAATGTTGAAAACATTTATCATAAAATTGAAAATATTGAATCCTTACGAGACTTTTATTATAATCGCTTTTTACTTTACTAAGTATTATATTCATTCAAGTGGAATGATAACGATCTCTTGGATACAATAGAAAATCGTAAGATATTTAGAAAGTATATCATCATTTTCATCCTAATATTGTATGCTGCTCGATCGCCATAACTTTTTATTTGAAAGTAATTTGGAAAAATTGAAATACATAACTTCTCTGTAAAATTATTTATTTAGTCTAGACACCATTTGGGTTATGGAACCACTTTTATTACGCTGCCTTATTTAGTTATTAGCGTGGTACCCGCTGATGTGAATATGCTTTGCAAAGAAATTCAATTTCCTTTGTATCTTATTAGTCGACTATATATTTCAGAACGAACCTTTAATAAGAAAATGTCTGAAACTTATAATCATCCACGAACTCTTTTCAGTATGACCCCCGTTCCTGAAAGGCTGATCATGTTAAATCTCATATTAGCTGTTGTGATTGGTTGACCAACATCAACAATAAAGCCAACAACCAATCATACCACCTGACATGACATTTGACGGCTAGTTTTTCATCAGCCTTTGTGAAGTGAATAATTTTTAACTCATGATAAATAGTGATGTTGTATCCTTTCTAAACTATTTATCCGGCATATAATCAATTTAGCCTTATATAAGTTACACCGTGATGTGCTTACGTATCGCCCGTTGTAATATAACAATCAAAATTCTGTGTACATCGCGGCCGTCCAAGTAATAGGATGTTTGTCGACAAACTTGGGCATCGCAACTTATTCAATATTAGCGCTGATCGACCCCCGCAGCCCTGCCAGCGCCCGCGCGGCTATCGCTTCAATAAATCATTTATATTATTAACTTTCTTATTTATTTATTAGCTTCCCTATTGTAGTTGTTTCCTGCAACATGGTTTCACTTCTATCTAATGTAGTTTTTTTATTAAAGTTCAAGCGGATGAAAAACGATTTTTTTGTTTTTTTTTCATTGATTCTATTTTTTAAATAGATACTACTCTATTTAAAAAATGGAATCAATGAAAAAATCACACTGCAGAAATGTGGGATATTATATTTGTTTTATTGTAAGTGGCCTAAGCTCCTAGTTTCTTGTTTTATGGTACTTTGTCTGATTTATACACCATTGGGCACCTACTATCAGATCAATCCGTGCCAAATCTGCATCTCGATCCAACTTTGCCACATATCATCATCGTTTATTTATTGAATAATTTATATATACAAATGAAAAGACACAGAAAACATTAAATAGGAGAACAAAGTACAAAGGTACTGCTTATTTCACAAACGAATTCTCTTCTAGCAGACCTGCGAGAATAGAATTTAAAACACGAAATGTAAACAGTGATGTAAAACAAAACTACAAATTAAATATAAGAATATAAACTTAAGTAAAATACCTACATAAAACAAATACACATACATATAAAAATATACATAAATAAATACAAACCCATACATACATAAATCAAGCAAGCAAGCTCGCGACATATTAATTTCTTCATTTATGTCTTATGTACCTTGCCCCACATCTCACAAAGGGTGGCGAGCGACCTAAACTCTACTCCGTGAAGGTCCAGGCCTTCACTATTCACTACAATCAAATTAGGTTAAACTCGGTGCGGCCGCCAGAGTGCGCTAGTCGCGGCTCCACCGGTTCCGGCCGGGGAGCGACACTCTCGCTTCAAAAGATTACAAGTGGACAATTGAAATTAGTGGAGTTTGTTAAGCGCTGTCTCTTAATTTTAGTAACGCAATTACTGTTAGGGTTTAATTAGGGGTAATCTTAATTTATTGCGTAATGTCAGAAATGATTTCCTGGAATACGAGGAGTGATAAGAATGTTGTAAATAATCTGCTTTAAGTGATGAATGAGATTATGGTCAACCTGGGTAAATTATGATTGGAAACAACTCTCATTATTTATTTATCTATCATATAAATAATACATGAAGAGAAAACTTTGTACCCCGTTTTAAGCATAATGCGTGCACGGAGGAATGTGAAATTTGACATAGTTAAAGTTTATATGGAGAAGGAGTGCAGAGAGCTAAAATTATGGTCGAATTTTGACCACTGGGCGACCACGAGTTTTATTAATACCAACGTCTGTGTAAAGACTGTGAAACGAAATGTTATTTTGATCCGTTTCAATTTTGGTGTAAGGTTCACGCACATCAGAAATACGTATTAAATAAAAGAATAACGAGAGACGTTTGCAATCGCCCCTGTTCATATTTACCCAGGTTGACCCTACACAACACATACCTCCATGAGATGTATTACAAAAGTATTTGCTTACCCTTAGGGATATACGGGCATAACGGGTCTGAGATTACACGGCTCCTTTGCTCCGTGTGGAAGACCACTATATACATTATACATCTTTAAATAAAGAATCAAGCTTTAACACATAGTATTAATCAATATTGATAGCAGCATTAATCGACACGTAGATAGTTTCAAGAAAATCCAAAGGACGGTGCAATTACGGAACGTAGTATTTGTGTTATACTCGTAATATAATATATTTGTGTTACAGTGGCGAAGAGTTCATACAACCCGATTCCCATCGGCTTCCCTTTAGGAATTGGTTAGTGCATAGACCAACGTAATATGGCTTGTTATTCAGTTAGGTCGACCTCTTCCAGACATGACTATAATTATATAAATTACAAAAGACGGTATGGATTTTTGTCTTGCAGCAATTTTTAGAGGGCATTTTTGGTACGGCTTCCCCTTTTAAAACTGTCACCCTTCGCCACTGTTGTGTTATAATTCCATATTGCGTAGGCATGTACCATTTACCTACTACATTATGTGCCGCCCAATTTACTCGGTAAAATATAATGACCTTAAAATTTATAACGAAAGCTGCAGACGAAAAATTCTGAAGGAGAAGCAGCACAAAATAAAACGAGGATAAAAAATATTTCAAAAACGCATTCACTGCTGCAATAATCTGATTCAAAATGAAGTTTTACAGTGAAATGAATCTTCAGAACGCTCAATCTCGACATTCTAACGAGAATATGAAATTCCAAGACGCTCGGTCCGCTCGCTCTTGCGTTCGAAAACTTAAATTTCATTAGTAATACATTTTTAATTAATCGCTGCTACGTATTAAACTTTGGCATTTTGGCAAGCCGTCGCAATTTAAATTTAATTGGCGAGGACACTTTCTTCCCAGAGGTAAATTACCTGCGTAATACATTTAAATGGCCGGTTCATTGAATAGGGGGTGATAGGGTGCATAAAAGCTTCGCCATCAATTTACGTTTCTACGACGCAACTTAACTCTTTTCATATAATGAATGCTACTAACAAGAAATTTAACGACACGATTCACGCACTATGACTAAGTGCATGGCTTTCTGAGCAACGACGTGTCGCGAGTTTGATTCCCGCAGGAAGCAAATATGTGTATGCCTTACAGCTTTGTTTAAGTTCTTACGGGTCTGGGTTTAATTTGCATATAAAATATTATATCTGTTAACTGTACCCGATTCAGGAGAAAATAGAGAGATTATACCGTTTAAAAAAAAACCACTGACTCTTACAAAACGGGATTAACATTAGAATACATCGGAGTTTATAAAATATCATAGCCTATATCCATTTAAAAATTCGGAGCCAAGTAAAGTGCGTAGGTGCAGAACGTTTGTTTTTCCCGCTCTATTGTAGTCCACAATAATGGCAACGAACACCTTTCATTCTTTTTATATTTGTCGACAACGAAAAGCGCCCATTTATGCATTAAATATCAACCAGCCAAGGTTAGCACTGAAAACCAGCGCTGCTGGTGTTGCCAGTATTGCACTGCGCGTCACCACAGCATTATGCTGAGTGACGACCCCTTTTTGCACAGATGAGGCGCACCGTTACTTGGTAGTTTATAGATAGTATTTTATTACTTTAATCCTTTTTTGTTATATTAATTTATATGTTTTTATCATTTATTCCTTCGTCGTGTTTTCTTAGCGTCTTCATCGTGCAAAAGTAAATAATTTTATTTCTTTCTTCTTTCTAACACTCACCTCTTTAATTGAATTCTGAAATTTGAATAAATAAGAAAAGACGAACTGATGTTTTTCAACGCCCATCCTCTTAATTTTATACCCACCTAGTATTTCGATTTCCATCAGACCGGGAGTGGCTTACTATCTTGCTAGAAATCACAAGTATCCATTTGCATAAGTTCGCTACATTACAAGATCAAGGCTTGTTCGTGTATCATGTGAAAATAATACCTAGAGGGCCAAATCGAATTCGATTGCGGACTCGACCGTGGTCACTGCCATTATTTATTTCCATCCTATGTATTCGGGACTGTAGAGAGGCGCGCCCACCTAATATATTTCGTAACGGCTCGCGTGTTTTGGAATTCGCTTAGAATTGTACAGCATAAGGCGATCCTGCCCTTTTCACTACATATTTTTTGTTGGTAAATGGAGTTCCCTTGTGCGTACTACGCACAAATGCGGCCGGGCGGAGTGGAAAATCCTGTCCGGTTTGGGCAAGAAACACCGGACGGACGGGCCGCCCGGCGACCATGACGCTGCGTTTTTTACTGTTACTATTTAACATAGTTACTCATTGAACTGTCCCATATAAGGTTTATGAACATTTTGTGGCTAAATAATATACATGAGCTTAGAATGAATAAAACACATTGCGTGTATCAGATACAAGTGTCCCTACATAGATATGTATAATAAGATTCTACTACATAGGTATGTAAAAATACATGTAATTTTGACACTAAAGCGTAATGTACGACATGGATACTCTGGCAATATAATAAACTGAAATAAGGCTCTCAGGAAAGCGACGAATCAGAGGTCCTAAAATATATCTACCTACAGTAACTCTTTCCAATTTGCGTGTGCCAATGCTTTCACCCTTTTCTGAATATGCATCTTCGACTACATCATTGCTTAACATTGGTGAGACAGTGGTCAAATGCGCACATATTAAATATAAAGAAAAAAAAGATAAAATTAAAAAATCTGGGTCATATTATTACGTAGATTTTGGTAATAAAATCACTGTAATGATAAGTGAAAACATAACATACTTACATACCACACATACCTTATTCATGTAGACACAAACACGTCAGTCTTTATTTATTTTACTTGAGTAATAACATTACGGACACTTTCCAAATGTGTGTGACTTTACTCCTTCATAAGACGTCATATTTAACAAGCTATGGAACACCTTGCTTTTAACTATAAGTGACTATTCTGAGGAGTAATCATAATCATTATCCTGTTTTTTTACAATAAATAGTATAACTAAATAAATAAATAATTATTCAACAACAAGAAAAAGATCTGTACCTAACTTTAAAAAATCAACAATACACATTTTACAGTACCTTAGCTGATACTTATAATAAATTAAAGTAGTTGAATATATAGGATTAATCATAGGTCCGCGAGGGTGGTGTTGACACACAAAGCGGATTAAATTAACTGCCTTAATTGAATTTAGGTTGCTTGTTAGCCAATGTGTCCGGGGTCCCTCGAGCCTGGCGGGTGTTATGCAACCGGCCGCAGTGATGGCCCGAGTACCGGCTCACCCGAACTAGTGATTAAATTACAAATTAAATACAACACTACCTAATAAATATGAACTATATTGATGATGTTCGAGGAATTTTGGCAGTTATTACTAAGATAGGGATGTTCTGCATTGTAGACCTGCACTCTGGCAAATAAATGAATTTGAATTTGAACGTTCGATATAAAATCTGTTTTGGTATTCTTCTTGTATCTTGTCGATGGTATTTGTATTAGTATATTGCTTTGCACAAATGAACGAACAAGAAATATCTGAATTGAGGGCTACAAGCCTAGGATGCACTGTCATGACTGAAAAGTCCGACAACGATTCTAACCTTTGAATGTGGTGGAAGTCAGATGGCAATCACTCCGTGTAAAACACTGATATTCCACCGCATCTGTACCTCTACCATGAGTTTTCCGTGCCGTCTAACGTTCACGTTCACATGCAATATTTGTATGGGAATTTTTTCAGCGCCTCTAGTGGTATAAATATTGAACTAAAGTCACTATACAAATATTGCATGTGAACGTGAACGTTAGACGGCACGGAAAACTCATGGTAGAGGTACTGGTTCGAGTGGGAGTCGACTCCTACAGATTCGGAAAAGGCTAGGCAGAAGAGTCACGCACAACTCTGCTACGACTCCCTACAACTCGCTACGCCTATATGCTCGTCTCTGCGCATCTCTATTTTGTTAGACGTACTCTTGTACGAAGTACTGATTACGTCCACGTACATAGGACATCTGTCTTGTTTGGTAGAGCTGGGCACGCAGTCACATAAAAAAGTAACGAAAATAAAAGAAAGATTCCAAATTTAAAAAAATATTTATTATAAATGTTTACTATAAAAACAATTCTGTTTACAACTGTAGTGTAGTTGTAATTTTTTTGTGTAAAGTATTAAAAGAATTTGTGTGCCATTTTAAAACTTTAATAGTGATACTGCAATAGTGGCTGCTTTAAATGTCAAAATGTGACAGTAACATAATTTGGAATTAGCGTCTGTTTTTTATTTATCTTGTCTGACAAGTGACATAAAATTGGCGGGATACTTAATTGCTTTGTTTTGTCCTCCGAGTTTTATTGTCACAGTCACAGTCTATTTTGCGTGTAGTCTTTTCGAACGAGGTACCTAACGGATAAAAAAACATAATACATTAATGTTATTAAATTAGTTCCATTAAAATAATAAACGACAGGAGACGATTAACAGCCCCGTCTGTACATAATGCAGGTCTGCGGGTACGGCGAAGGCCCAAGGGTCAGTAAATTCTCCCTCCCGGGAGACGCACCCCCTAAACTCACGTAAGCACATTTTCGTACATCGATACTTCAAATGTTTTTAACTTTTAACAAAGAATCTGATTTAACTCTGCTAAAATATTTCATTTTCTCATTTTTTACATTCGAATAAAAAAATAAGGTGTAATCCTTTAAAACATAATTCGAATAAGTTACTTTAATGTAGGGTAGGTACATTAAGAAGAATTGCAAACTCACTTTTTTACATCTACCCGACTGATGACTAATACTGCTACACTCATCGTTTTAATGTTTTCGTTTATATAATAATGTATTTTCTCTGTAAATGATTTTTATAAAGTCTTTTAAGAAAATAGCTGTCGTTTATGATATCATTACTGTTCAAGATACGTAACTATTTTGAATCAACTTATCCTAACTACATTATCAGTGACAGTTCTAAGGCTAGTAGGCAGCCCTAGGCGTCAACAAATAGGCCGCGTGTGTAGGGCGGGATCAAATCAAATATCCGTCGGCCGCGACCCTTCCTCGAAACTAGCCTCGCCGCTCTATTTGCACAATTAATATGGTTTTCCTTGATAAACTGGAGGAATGACCGCACACAGGTATGAGCTATCAAAATCATGTATTTTTAACAAGTATATTTGTCTTCACTTTGTTATATTTCTACTTCATCATCTTAAGCATATTAAATTAATGTCAATTCTGCTGGGCCACCTCTTCTATTTTGGCATGCTTACAAATTAGGTACATCAAATAAATGTCTCTTGCCTCAAAGATAGAATGATTAAATATTCGAGCATGGATTGAACTCAACCATTTCCCCCTTTTAAAAACTCAAGTAGGCTATCGATTAAATGGGATCTCCGGGTGTCGTTGAAGACAATGTAATATGAAGGGGAGTCGTCGTGGGCAGCGGACGGACGTCTCTATGGCGCGCCGCCATTCCCCATCCGCCGCCGATGGTACCCTTAAAACGAACTTTATTGACTAAGCAGCTTCCCGTAAAATGTATTACCGCCTATCTATAAGCTGTATTCCTTTTATTTCCTCGCTCATCCTTAATCTAGGAGATGTACCGAGTTAACTCTGTTATTGCAGGCTCACGTTTCCGTTACAGATAAGCGGCGGTTTTGTTAAAGCGCTCGGTGGAAACGTTAATAAAAAATATTAAAAGCACAGTGACGCATCTCGTTAGATTTGATAGTACAACAAAGGCGACATCGGGCACATCCAAAATTCAATAACAAGGCAGCACGGAGCGGGCGCCTGCCGAATAACAATAATTTGGCAGCCAGCATCCGCCAAATTCCGGATGTGTTCGTTCCATTTTTAAATTTGACAGGTCTCGGCCGACTCGCGCGCGGTTCGCCCCGCGCCGCCGCCGCCGCCATGTTGGGAACCAATAACTCAACGCGTAATGTAGCGCGAATGCGACACGATTGTTGTCATTTTCACAAATTATGCGAACGCTACATGCCTGCCAATGTTTATCTGTGCTCGTGAAAGCATTAAATTACGCGTGCTCTACGCAGATATTACTTGCACTAGTTTATTTGCTGTGAACTATTGTCGTTTTATATGTATTTGCTGATGAAAGATAATGCGGTTGCAATTTCATAATATCTCTACTGTATTGATTTAACTCCTGATTACCAATTGTAGCATATGGTTACCAAATACAACGACAACGTATATTCTGAGCAGTGCACAATTCCGCCGCGGCGTGCGGCAAAATTTTACGATCTGGACGATTATCATTCGTAGCCCCGATTTTTCCATAAAATATATTTAGCTGTTCAATTGTGTATGGAAGAGTTTTGTGTTGGATTTATCAGAGATTTATTTCAGTACATCTATCTTCAGCAATTTTAACGATCATTATTGAATTTTATAACATGTCCGTAACTATTCGGTGGGCCAATTGATATAAATGCGAAAATTTTGTCCTGTACAGAAATACCACGAGTACAATGTGGACGTGGTGCGCAAGGATGGGCTACTTCTGGTCCGCGAGCTCGCTGCCGAGGTCAAGAACCATATGGACTTCAAAATTAATGCTGTCATGGTGAGTCACATACCTTTTCTTCTAGATTGGATCATATGCTATGTCTTTCTATGGATTCCTATGACTGGTGGATGTTATATGCGAATAAAATAAGCAAATCCACATACCGAATCGAAACGGAGGGCTATCACGTAATTTTATGACCCGCCGATCATATTGCAGTGACGCTCGAACTTGACGCGAGGTGTATCTCACTGAAGCTAAGAGAATACCAAATGTGTTGTATTGATCATAATTTTACTGCAACTGCGCGGCAACTGCTCTTCCTTAGTTACGTGAATTAGCCTTCTGATTGAAACGACGGATGATGATCGTACAAAGATATCCATTACTATCGACTGGTAAAAATGTAATTCGTAAATGCTCAATAAAAGTGCTAATTTGCACGTAAGTTTTAATTTATATAAAGAAGATAACTCATTTATCAACCTCTCCGCTCGTTTAAGGTCCGATTAAATTGATAACATAATAGATTTCCAGGAACTGGTGGTTAAAGAGTTAATTTAGTTGATGCCTTAACTTTACCTTTTCCTTAACTTTGTCTGTCGGAACTGGTCAGCTTGTAACTGCCATGGCAATCTTATTCACAGGCAAATCATTATTATCCTAGTCTTATTTTTATTCACATTAAATTACATTATTCTCGCAGCTCTTACCACAACATTGTACTGATAAAGATTATAATCTATTTTTTGAAAAGAGTTACCATGGAGTTTCTTGCCGGTTCTTCTCCATAGGGTCTACTATTTGGAACCGTGCACCTAGAGTCTCGACATTTCATAAGTGCCTGTATCTGGTTTACATGAAATAAAGATCTATTCTATTCTATTCTTACTTAACCTGTAAACTCGATGTTTTTGTCCGTACATCCGTCTGTCACAAGTATTTCCTCAGAATCCCAGCTATTTTAATGAAAAGGGTGAATGTTTTAAGTGATGTACCTAACGGCAAAGGTAAATTGTAAAAAAGAACAATTCTAAAGTACCCGCACAAGGTGAACGTACGAGCCAGGTTGCTAAAGGTAAAGAGTAGGATAAATTACTTAAAATATGCACGAATGATCATTGAATAGATAATTGGGTATACCCAATTACAATACAATAATATATATAATAAAATAATGTTAACCTATAGGTTAACATCATTTTATTATATATATTATTTATTGTATACGTTGATTTTCTTAAAAAAATCTATAAAAGCGAGCGGGAATTCAGTTCTTTCTCGTTCATAATATTTTTTCATAAGGATAATTAAATATTTAGCCAGTCATGTTAATTACCGAATGAAGCACTAGTCTCATATTTTAAAGTCCCCTATTTGTTAGCAAAATATTGTAAAGTCCAATATGAACCTGAGAGTCAATGGATTCTTTAATAGTGGCTGAAGAAGAAGAAGAGTTAGCTGGCAGACTTTGACAAAAGTTCGGATATCAGGTCTTTTTTCAATGTGTATGTATCTGCTAATACATCTCAACTTGACACTAAGTACTCGTAACTTAGCGTCAACTTCAGATGTATTTGCAGATCATCATTGAGAATGAGTTGAATTGTATTAAATGCGCTACAAAATATAAGGCACACCTACCTAATGGCGGGGCTTAGCTGATAAGCTTCTCATTTGTATTTTGTCATGTCCCTTTGTTTAACTCCCGAAAGGCACTTTTTATTTGTCAAAAAAAACGAAAATAATTTTTCATTGTGACATTTTGGCTTAACAGATCTTAGATTGTGTTCAATTAATTTGAACTTTTAAAAGTTTTGGGTGAGCGAAACACCTACTCCAAATTTTACGAATAAAAATATAAAAATACTTATGATATTCTGAAGGTAGGTATGTACGACGACTCGTAAGTACACTTAATATCATACTGGAAGGAAATGGCCTCAGCTCCTTAGAATGTCGGTACGTATCCTCTGTGCGTTTTGGATGAGGCCTTCGATCAGTATAGGCTATGACAGTCAGAGCAGAAAAAAATTAATGCCCATACTCATAATTAATCTGATTTATTTTATTCACCACCTGAAGATAACCTGTGGACAAATTCTAGTCTACTCCAGTCGTCGACCACTGACGCATTTCAAGCTAATAAATGTCATGATACGATAAAAAATGGTGTATTACAAATGAAAGTTATTTAGCTTTATTCACAAAACATAATATATATCTCACGCAGTCGCCACGATATGCCTCCACAACATGTTCTTATTGCTGGAAATCTTTTATTAGTTTCGTGGAACAGAACACTGGAAGCATCACATTCGACTACACAAGTATTTACCAAATAATCCCACCTGAAGCCTACTACGTAAATAAAATGTAAAAATGTACGTATTTAATTAGTAGTGAGTTAAATTTACTTGAGTCAAGTATTGCACAGAGAGAGGACGAGTGGATGCTGTGAGCGTATTGTGTAGGCACAACCAACGTACGGTGGCGCGGCTGTGTCGTGAATCTAGTGCACAATACAGAAATCCTTTCAAAGTGAATTGTCATGCGAGTCGAGATCGAGCGACGCTTACATCCCCTATTCTGTATAGAATCTAACCGGATTGTTTCCATAAGTAGGTATATTGGTTTTATAAATCCGAACAGATATACATGAAATAGGGATTGAATTTGCTTCTCAAATAATCTTGTTTATTGTTGATATTTACTTATATAATAGGTTCTATCATAAATATACTAAACCACAGAAGTTAATTGACACAATCTTGACTAATTATGATGAAGTTAAATCTGGCTTTCAAATTATATTTGTGCCATTGTTGTATATTTTAATTATACATATCTAACTCACCAGGCACCAGTAGGCGCTTTTCAATTTGCGTAACAAAAGCAATAAAACCGCTGAGCTCCATTTCGGTATAAAACTCAATAGGAATGTGTTAACGATGAGGCAAGCGAGTTGCGAATTGAAAGTAGCGATATTGCGGCGACAGCGAGCGTGGCGTCTCCGACATTAACATATTCAGCAATGGTCGATGTCGAAGTTGTGCGGCGCCCGCTCACGCCGAGCTACGCCGCGCCGCCAACGCCGCGCCGCCGCGCCGCGCCGCTAGCACGCGCCCGCGGACACTTGTCTTCGCGATTTGCCGCACCCACTGATATTGGAATTCTTTTGAATCTCAACTAGTCCTCTGGCTGCTGTTGCCTGGACAACTTTCAGTAGTATGCAAAGTTGACAATTTCGAGGGAATAAATCTTTCCGAGCTCTTTCTTTTCGCTATGTAGCATAACATATTACTCGTAGTATGAAAAGATTCTTTAAAGAATGTTTCACATAAAACCACATCTACGCCTCTTCGGTCTTAGATTGCGTATGTAATTATGTACCTATACATAGTGACACGCAGCAAGTATTTAGGTACCCATGTCGACGACATCTTTTCACTTAGACAAAGTTTGTCAAGCACTTACGTTTTGGTAAAACATGTAATAATTCAGGCAGTGAGAAGTTGTACGCAAAGTTTTATGAAGGAGCGACGATGTTTGGAGTGTGAAAGCCAAGTTGAGCATGAGCCGCGTCGACGTAATTATTCGATCCGAGCCACCGAATGTCATTTGTGGTTTTTGTCGTACTCCGACGTTCTCCTTTCCGTAAAAGTTCGTTTTTGTCGAATCGACCTCCGCCATCTCTAATGAAGGCCTACAGTATTCAATTAACTGGAGGGATTGGAATGTTTTGTGATTTGTACCCGGTACGGAATTCTATCAACGCGCTTCAATTCAATGCCTTGCAACCTTCGTGCAAATTAAATCAGTCAAAAACTTAAAGGAATTTGCTACGTCGCCTATTCTCCGTTATTAGATACGTTTTAAAACTACAAGAGAATGAGAACTCACCTAAAATCCCATGCGTATTTTGTTTTTGTTTTCCAAAATAAGCCTACTCTTTTCTCTAATTATCAACATTGTACCCAGCAACTTAAGTAGTATATAAACGTACATATACTTAATAGATATATAGAAGAGGTGGTGCTTGAGCGCGATATTCAAAGACTGTGGGGAGCGGCTCGGTGCGGCGCGGCACGATGTGGTGCGGCGCCAGCAGATCTCGCTGAATGCACTCGTTCATCTGTCTCTGTGTTTGCGTTCTGACTATGCACTTCCAATTTGACGCATTGTTGAGTGAACTAGAACCTTCTGCTAACATTGGGCTTCCGAGCTGCAATCACTTCTTGTTAATCGAGTTTTTGAGAACGTGGCATTTCAACATACATATGAAAGATTTTTTTATCTTGAACTACTTTTTAGTACTTAATAAAACTAAATACATTAAGGCCCTTGTAGTTGACATTAATTATTTATAGTACCAACAACATATTTTAGCATTCAAAAACATTAAATCAACATAGGACTGAAACCTGTAGGCGGTGCGTGATGTGAGACACAAAGCATATTATTTTAGTCTCTCATCCTCACATAAATTCCGCTTTATTTTTACATAAACTATTTACCAGTACCTTCGTCGTATCAAAGCATCTGATTCCTTTAAAGTTGAAGCATAGTTGAAATTCCTCTATGTACATGAAGTTTAGCAACATTTCGGTGAAATTACCCAAGTGGCTGGGACTGGGGCTGGGGTGGCGCATCGATTGAACAATAAATCATAATAATATAATAGGTATAATGTAAACAGTGGCCGCGGGCTGAAGCCCACCCTCTAACCTCTGCCGCCTTGCCCCGCTTGCCGCCATGCTTTATTTTAAACACACAAAAATCGACAATGAAACAGGTTACACCGAAAATTTGGGAGTAATAGGCAGCAAATATTAGCACAATATCATGTACAGTTAAGCAAAGACGAAACTGTACTACAATAACTTATTGGGGTTATAATAAATATTGATAATGCGATACTATCCTAATCATACAGGTTCCTGATTAACGTTGTAGGAAATCCTGAAAATTTATTGTAATTAATTGTTGACTAAGGGCTCATTTTTCCATCGCCAGATTGTATTTTTGCCGCTTGACAGAATTTTATATCGGAAAGATGTTAAAGTCAAAATCTGGTGATTATAAAATCAGCCCTATATAGCTGTTTTATTTTCATGTATGTGTTCTACAACTAAATGAAATAGACTACTGTATTTTATTACATCTTGCCTGTATTACCCGATGTAAGCAGTCCTTGGATGGGTGACCGTTTCTTCGAACCGGGTACATGGTGGTGTACATAAAATAAATCAGGATCAGCCACATTTTACCTGTTGGCATGCAAAAATTAGGGTAAATTTAAATAAAATTGATGACATTCCATTAAACATTTCATTCATAGACTTAGGATATCGCTTAATATTGATTTTAAAATTTTAATTAAAATTTTATTAATTTATTTCTTAATCCAAATTTTATTATAACGGAAACTAATTTTAATGAATGTTGCCTTGCACTTATTATTTTTGTTTATACACCAAATTGTAAATGTTTTTTTATTATTGGTGATGTGGTTGTCTATAATAATTGGTGCAACACTAGAATAGCTCTCAATTTTATGCAATTTATTAATTGTTTATAGTCTAATGTTGACGATCCTTAATATAAATAAATAAAAATAAGAGATTGGCAGGGGTGTGCTTGCAGTCCACTAACCCTAACCCCGTAGGTATCTATTGCTATAGAGAATTTCCTAAATGGAACCCAACTGAACACTTTGACATGAAAATCGAACATCCTGAATGAGATTTTCTCGCAGATGAGCTCACGATCACTAGTCCAAAGAGAAACCAACTTAACTAAGCAAAATACTTGGTAACAAACTTGGCATCCTATTAAAAACTCGCCTTTAGAAAACTGAAGTAGAAGTGCAGTTAGCATAATCAGCAGCGATGTTACGCTAACTTGATTCACCAAACGCGAAGTAAACTCACAAAATGTAAGAAAATCACTCATTTATATTAAAAGATGAATTGGTTTATGTAGAAAACGAAAATACAATTCTGTGGTGCCAAAGGTGCTAAATAAATATTTATGTAAAACTAAGTTTGGATGGAAGTCTAATAAAACAAAGAAAGTTTAATTTTTTACTCTATGGTGATTTTTTTATTTTATTATCTATTTTTCAATTCAATTCAATTTTATTCAGGAACAAAAAACATTGTGTTTGAAAAAAAACATACAAAATATACAAAAAATAATAAAAAATACATAAGACATGGAAAATTTACTTAACAATTTACCTAATTCAATTACATAATTCAATAAAAATTACAATTCACCTTAGCACCACTGAATCACTAATCGAAAAATTTGTCGTTTTAAACCGATTTCAACAGAGATCGCATTATACGATTTACTAACTAGACAAAAATCAACTCGGGTACAAATGAACAATAATTTTAGTTGATATTGTAGCTTTTGCTCTCAGATATGTAAGTGTATAAATAATCTAGCGCCTGCCCGCGTGGATCGTTTCTTGGATAAAACGTATCCTATGTCCTTCTCCCAGGTTGTATTTACATTGTACGTCTCGTTGAAATCCGTTCAATAGTTGAAGCGTCAAGAAGGAACAAACAGACAGACAAACTTTTGGATTTATAATATTAGCATGGTTAAATAAATAAAAGCTTTAAATGTAGGTAAATGCATATGCAGCATGCATTCGGTGAAGCAATGAACCAGTGGTCGCAACATAACAAATGGCCTAGTTTCCAACTCGGTAATTACATCTGTCAGCGTCCGCGAGTATTTAATTATAGTAGGTAATTACTAGAACCAGAACCAGAGTAATCGACATAGCCCACTGAATTAGCAAGCTCAAGTGGCAATGGGCCGACCATATTAGCCGTAGAACCGATGACCGTTGGCCAGACGTGTTCTTGAGTGGAGACCGCGAATCGGTAAGCATAGGGTAGGACGCCCTCAGGCTATGTGGAGCGATGATCTTCGCAGTGTGGCTGGTAACAGTTAAATGAGAGTAGCCGAGGATCTAGCTAGATGGTGTGCGATTGGAGAGGCCTATGTCCAGAGGTGGACTGTCACAAGCTGATGATGAGGTAATTACTTAATTCGTGCAAATAAGTCATGTGTCATTCAAATACGCAATTCCTATGTGAGATCTGAGCTCAGTACCTCTACCATGAGTTTTCCGTGCCGTCTAACGTTCACGTTCACATGCAATATTTGTATGGGAATTTTTTCAGCGCCTCTAGCGGTATAAATAGTGAACTAAAGTCACTATACAAATATTGCATGTCAACGTGAACGTTAGACGGCACGGAAAACTCATGGTAGAGGTACAGGTCTTGTGTGATACATTCTCGCTGCTTTCACAGTGCCACGTTTAGCAAACACTACCTTGTTATTTTACTGTCTGTCAAACACGAGTTTGTCAAACCGGATGAAGTTTCAATTATTATTCTCATCAAATGCGCCATGAATCAAAATTACCAATCTTTCAAACACGTAAACACAAACATAGTATACTTACAGAAACGCAGAATCGCAAATAATTTCTCAAACATACAAGTACTTTGTTGGTCTACAAGGCGCTATAGGTTCTCATTACAGGGTTTCTGCGCATGTTTCTATGCAAAAAGGACTCGATTCAGTTATTTATACAGTCGCAACTTATTAAAAGTGAAACATTGCTGCTAAAACCTCATTAACTACCCAATGACGTTATGAATCACACAAACACGTTTTCAAACGCGCTAATTAATTTAAATTCATAGTCAACCAGCTCGTTATTTCTTAAGTGGTACAAGGCACTCGTACAAGTGTAAAAGCTACAATAAAAAGCATTGATTACCATTTCATAACGACACGGCGGTATTCGCCGGTTCATTCACGTAATTAATGATATGGCCTGCGGTAGGTAGGCATTCGCGGTATAAATAAGTTCGACGGAACCGCGGGTGAATTAAAACGAGTTCGTTGCCAGCTCGGTACGCAAAATAGAATTGCTCCATTTAATTCGCGTTCATCCAATAGTTTCATGTTGTTATCATTTTGAAACGCTCTGGTTTGGATAATGTTACACATAAAGTTTTAGAAGTGCGAATGTACTTAGCTATAAATCAAATAAAATATCTTTGTTATTATATTTAATTAAGTAGGTATAGTACTAGTTTATCATAATTATTATTAATTGATGTTTATGTTAAGCTTTGTTATTTAATGTAGGTATAAGAGTGAACTGACGAGGCTGGCATAGTCACCAAGGTGCACGGAAGCTCAACAAAAATATATTTTAAAAAAATATGATGATATTTATACGTACTTAGTACTTTTTCCGATCAATTCCTTGACCTTTGCCCGGGTCCGCATTACTTAAAGTTAATGGTCGTGAAGTCATTAGAAAAGGTACAATGATTTTCTTCGTCGATAATAGTATTTTTTACACGGCCCAATAGTTCGCACACCGCACGATATATTTCACATGTTACCGCTACGAGTACGTGCCAAACTCCACATTGCACGCTATGAATGCATAAGACCATGAAAATGGATAGAAATTAATATGTTATGAGCAAATAATATTATGATCAAATTCCCTTGCACCAAATTCCAGTAACAATATCTTGATAATGTAATATGATGCCGACAGCTTCATGAATGCATAGCTTTACAAACTATGATAAACTCAATAATTCGTATAATGTAACGCCAACAATTCGTCAAGTTTGCTCACGTGTGGGGCGGGTTGACGCGTGTTTGCTGCAAGTTCCCGGCGTCACAGACACAACTATTCGAACCCAGGTGCTGCCTTCAAACACTTTGAATACCTGCTTCGACTACACTAAGCAAATCAATTCTGAATACACAACAATTTGCAAACCCTGTCACTGCCTCATTTTGTACCATCTATTCGTAGCTCGAGATTTATTCGTAGCGGTAAGCGTAGCAGTTCGTAGCAAGTTACTGGCCTCTCGTAAATCTTTTCAGCTGTGGTTCGCATTAAAAGGAAATGACTATAGTTGAAACTAAACACTAAAAGCTGTGTAAAGTAGTCTGAATATAGGGAAAAGTATGTGTAACGCTGTCACCGTATTTCACAAACTTGTACACTTCATTTATATCTCCTAACATGTAATGTGGCATGTGATTAGCAGTAACGAAAAGCTCTTTTAGATAATAAATAATAAATCTTTATTGGCCAAAAGATAAGTACAAAATGTAGTTTAAACATAGGTATTCTAATAACTAGGTTTCAAAACAGTTAGTACCAGTGAGCCCCAAACTAGACTGTTAGTCTGTATCTTAGGGCACATGATAATAAACAAAGAACGTACAAATATTAATAAATCTCCTAAAAATAAAATAAAACTACAGGCAAAAAGAATTAAAGAAATTAAAGAAAATTAAAGAAAAACTGGACTGGAGTCTAATGTGTAGGTGTTTAAGCATGAGAGTAGTGTGAGGGTGTGTGGGTGTGTCGTGTGTATGTGTGTTTCTGACAGGATATTGCAGATTAAATCAGCTGTTCTGAATCTTCATATCCCAATTCAAGCAGCCATTTCTTAACTTTCGCCTTACAAGTAAAGATTGAGCAGTCTTTTATATCGCAGATTTTGCAAACTTTATTATAGGTGTTAATGAGTGAGTAAGCCGGTGAGCGTCTCGCTATCATAGATGTAAACTCTGGTGTCGGGATTCTATAAATTCTTTTGCTAGATATTGTGGTGTAGTCAGGTCTGGTCTTAATAGTTTTGTGAGTTTTGATAGATGCAGTTAGAATGAAGAGTTGTCGTACTCTGAGTACTTGAAATTCACTATAGAGCAGGTCAGTAGGATATCTAAAATGTTTCTTCAGTGTTACCTTTATAAGGGCTCTCTGAGCTCTTTCAGCTTCCATAAGGTAGGTCTTACCTGCACTGCCCCACACGCTAATGCAGTACTGAATGATAGATTGGCAGAGTGCTAGGTAAACCTGTTGTAACGTATCCGCAGGTAAATTGTCTCGTAATTTACGCATAGTGTGTATAAGTTTTCTAACTCTGCCGGATAGATAGGAAATATGTTGTTTAAATGATAGATGTTCGTCAATCAGGATACCGAGATATTTAATGAAGGTGGTACGTTCGAGAGAAAGACAATTACAAGAAGAAGAGTTGACACGAGTGCAGTGATGTAGTTTGAGTTTAAGGGATGCCGGAGGACTGGATGTAACCGTCTTGGAGAAAGCAATATATTTGGTTTTACTGGCATTTAACGTCAAGAGATTCTTGTCCAGGTTGTTTGCTATTAGCAACATGCCTTCTTCAGCTAGGCAGTGTACATGTTCCCATGTTTTCCCCCGAAATATTACGGCCGTGTCGTCTGCATAGGTTATTATGTCAGCGTTATTGATTGAGAGGTTTAGAATATCATTTATATAGATAATAAAAAGCGTGGGACCAAGTACGCTGCCCTGTGGAACCCCAAAATCAATGGGAATTTCATCACTGTAAAACGATCCGACTTTGGTATATTGTTTCCGGTTTGTCATATAACTCGTAAACCAGTCAAGACATATTCCTCTAACTCCTATCGCTTCGAGTTTCTTTAGGAGTAGGCCAACCGAGACTGTATCAAATGCCTTCGCAAGGTCAAGGAAGATGGCTATACACTTATTGTTTTTCTCAATATTAGAGGAAACACAGTTCACAAGAAGGGTTGCTGCATCCTCGGTCGATCTACTCCGTCGGAAACCAAATTGTCTTTCGGAGATGAGGTGATTTTCCTCAATATAAGAGATGAGACGAGAGTTTACTATTCTCTCTAGTATTTTAGAGATGGAGCTTAGTAGCGCTATGGGTCTGTAATTGTCTGGAACGTGTTTGGGACCATTTTTGTGGATAGGACAGACCGCGGCTGTTTTCCAGCAATCTGGAAAAGTACCGGACTCCAAACTGAGGTTAAAAATGTGCAATAGCGGCTTAACGAGTGATTTTAAAGCTCTTTTGATTAGAGTAACTGAGATTGAGTCAGGGCCTGGGGCACTATCTACTTTGAGGTCTGATATGATTTTAATTATCTCAACGGGGTCAGTAGGGTGAAGCAAGATGTCGTAAGAAGCAAATAAGGGCTTATAGAGGGTGAATAAGCTGGACTGCAGGAGCGTCAACGAGTAGTCTGATGACATTATACTGTAAAATATAATCTTATTTCCCCACAATCAAACATCGATAAATTGTAACAGTCTAAGTGCTGGATCCATGTTCAGAAATTGATATTTATGGGTTATTATGGCAAATATAACTAATACAATTTGAATAATGGTAATTGCTGTTAGAATTGTGCTCTTAATAGGTGTAGTATTAATGCTTTCACTTCTATTTAATTTGTTATTCATGTTCTGCGTGCTCCATTCATTTAATTTGTTCAATGTATTTTATTTTTTAATAAACCTTTTAAGAGCTAATGGGAGAGAAGCCACACAAGCAAGTACAATATCCGCTCGGCTTGTAAGGTAATACGTTACGCTTCCCACGCTATACGATACAACATGTGTATGCTTAAATTCCGTAGCCAGCCTAAGTGCAAGGCGCACCGCCAAATTCCGGCGGCGGCGGCGTGCCGCAGGGCGTAGCGGGAGACACCCACCGGAGCGCAGGGGGGGGGGGGGGGCACCAAGTAGACCGCTGCACTTGCCCGACCTTAATGCCACCATCAGCAAATTGCGAAACACCAGCTGTTTGTGACAAGAAATCTCTGACGCCATTGGACCGCAATCGTTGCCGGAAATTGCTATGACAATCATCTCCGATGCGACATTTATGACGACCTCGCTTACGAATCGTCTCCTGCAGCCTATTGAAACTTTAAAATGACGAAGATAAAAACGCGATCTCAGTATTTATCATGCCATAACGATTTGAAAGCGCATTTAAAAATCTTTTTCGGTGCTCTATCGCTTACATTTAAACACGCCGCGGGGGGTGGAAGGAGGATCGAGTAATATCTGTCAGAGCGTGTAGAGGGTTATTAAATACCATCTCGGGAGCTGAGTGCACCGTGACCCATATCCAGTCGCTGCACCGCCCGAGTTATACGAGTGGACTTTATTGATTCGCAGTCTTGAGACGGTGCCCCGTCCCGCTCGCACGCGCCTCCCCGCGCCCAGGATAGAGGGCGGTGATTCCTGTAGGCTACTTACTCAATATTCTAAAGCGCGCACCGACGCCTGCACTACTACCACTATACTCTGATACCATGTTTTATACATTTCCAATGACGGTTCAATTTATAACATCCTACTCCTTGCCTGTAAGGACGAAAATGGAACAGCATGCTACTAATGCCATAATAATATCATCGAAATAGTAGAAAACGCTTTTAGATATTAATTACAGTGTGTGAAAATAAATAAAACCCTTCTAAAGATGAATGGAAGTACTGGCTTTTACATTTTTGTTCCTTTTCTATTATGACAAAAGTACAAAATGCGGGATGCGTGAAACTTAAAAGAATTATAACTTAACCCACCCCCTACATACTTAATTTTCCTTCAAAGGAAAATATTGTTTCTAAAAAGCTTTTATTTTTTATAGGTATAAGTGAAATGATATGTATGTATAAGCGTGGGCGCAGGGCCAGCCGGCGCCGCTGGAGGGCAGGGGTCATTAACCTGCACCGTTACCTTCAATATCAAACTCAATTTAGCGACCACTGCCTTCTAATAAACGTTACAAAGTAATCATGTTATTGTTGAACGTGCCTCCCAACGTTTTGTTCTTTTGAACAAACCTAAACCTAGTTCATTGAGATCCGACATGCGATCTGTTGAATAAATTGCAAAGATGATTGAGTTTTCAAAAAGTCGATACAGCGACCATAATTATTGTTGTTGCTGGTTGACCTTATGAAACAGTAATTTAATTTTATAACGAATCCAGCCATTAATATAAGAAACTAAACATAATGGTAGAAACTAACATAATGGTAGACAAGTATTTCGACGATTTACGATTACGCTTGAATTTATTAAAACTTTTACATATTGTTTTAAAATAACTAAACAGATTTTTTTTGTTTGAGGAATAAACTAGCAATGAATTATGTACCTATATGAAAGATAGAGTAATTAAAAAAATATTGATTTTAAAATACATTGCGCTCGAAGATACTGATTTCATAAGGTGTAAAATAAAATTCACATTTCTCCTATTCGGAAGTCGTTGTAAAATATGGAAAAGAATTATTGAATAAAAAAATACTTTTACCTGCACTTGTCGAATATTAGAAAAACAGTATTTTTCGGCGTGATTTCGCAAATACTTTTATCGGTGAGACTCCGATAAAAGTATTTGCGAAACCATGCCGAAAAATACTGCTATATAAACTGAACTCTGTCATTTAAACTGAAGTTTTATTACATTCTTGAGCTATCTTCAGTTCACCGCACATTTTCAAAATTATATTTAAACGCCAAAAGTTCATATGAAACATGTTGGTGTAGCGATTTTGTCGGAGTAGAGCGTTGTCGACACATAGGATTAGGTACGTTTGTTCACATTGCAAAGCCAGAACACAAATAGGTAACAGGGCGACGCGATAATATGAGCTAATAATACGCATATAATATGAGCTATTTTAGTTCCCATTGATATCAAAATACGGAAAAACTTTACCTAAAATATAAATACTACGTTGATTCTTGATGTTTTTCGTGACCATTTCAAAGCGTTATCGCGACCGCTAAGCATGTAACGCGTAGCGTATCCTTGCATAGTACGAGGAAACGGCTTGAACAGTTTTTGTAGAGTGCTACGCAGCAGCACGGAACGCGTCGCAATCGCGACAATTTAACGCACTTGCCTAACGAGATTAGTTAGCTAGCGTTCATTAGCAATCGAACAAACAGTTTCTCCACTAGTGATTTTGCGAGTTTCCAATTCGCAACACAATTTTGTTAACGTACAGGTGTGTGCGCTGCAAAACAACATGCTATATGACAAAACCTATACGATGCGGAGTTTCAAACTTCGGAATCTATAACGTCTGAGCACCAGCAGTGTTTGCACGTGTGTCGTAATAACAGTTCGTGTTAGTTATTGCGCAAGCCTCGCGAGCTTGATGTGCGAGTATTACGGCACACGTCTATCGACACTGTGTAGATAACTTATGAGATCTCTGTGCATTCAGGCGCAGTTTATATTGAATACTTATACTTTTCTTTAAGCTAAATTCTATATTAAACGAACCCAAAGCCGCTTAAACCCACGTGTGAAAGCTATAAATGCTGAGTTAATGTAATTCATTATAGTAATAAGGTTTGCCCGAGCGCACCTTACGAGAACCGGTGATAACTCATTTTGCTCGGCTAACTATTTCTGATCGTCCGTGCATTGAGAAATTCGTAATACGCCTATGCTATACCTAGTTTTTCCTGTGGTTAGTTTAAGTTAGTATCAGCTTTAACCATGGATACCGGCAGGATTATTTTCAGGGAGGTGTATCTATTAAGATATCTAAACTAATATTATAAAGAGAAGAGATTACATTTTTCGTATGTTTGTTTGTTTGTAATGGATAAACTCAAAAACTATAGGACCGATTTTAAAAATTATTTCACCAGCAGCATGTTACGTTATCACTGAGTAACATAGGCTATATTTATAAAGATATCACGCGGGTTAAGCCGCTGGCGGAAACTATAATTTTTAACGGTGCATCCTTATAATTAGGTGGGTAAATAAAATTAGTAATTTACGTCATTTCATGTATTTTTCTGTGTATTTTCTTCCATAACAGGTGCAAATGTAGATCCTTGCAGTCTCCTCTCGGCATTCCTGGTCGTAACTTTGCATAATCATTGACCGTCTCACAATTTAACGGCCTTGCACATACAGTGAAATTGTCAAAATATTACTGCCTTGCAATATCACTGCATGGGTCCAGTGGAATTATAATGTCACTGAAATCAGCCCGTGAAATTGTGAGAAATGGAGGCGGTTGGCGGTTGAAGTTTCGTGCAATTATAATTTCACTAGTGAAATTATAATATCATTGGTTTGACAATATCCTGCGACGTATACAATTCTAAAAAATCTAAAGAAATATTGTAATAAACAATTGAAAAGGTCATGGCTTCATAGTGACGAAGTGAGTGTTCGTGTCAGTGTGTTAGGTTACTATAAAGTTATAATAACCTAACACAATATATTATTTCTCCTGTACCGGACTACAAGTAACTTTGTGAAACTCATCTGAGATTATAAACGTGATTGCATACTACATTACTTCTGCACTAAGCTTTAATAGCTGTGACGTGGGCTCATAAACTATTCTTAATCTTATCTTCATGTTCTTTTGTTTATGGAGACTAAGCAGTAGGTAAACCAAAAATAGACGTAGTGACAAAAAAATAACATGTACTACGTGCAGTATCCGTGTGTGCAGTGTAATCGGATTATTCATGTGTGCGAGACAGTCGACCGCAGCCCGCTTATCGCTGCGGACTTATTGCATTATGTCAGCGCCTCGCAGCCCTGTCCTCCTGTAAACACGACAACACTTCAGAGCCTTAATTGCTACATTTTATAATATTCATTGCTATCGAAATTTAATTAAGTACTTAGGTAATGTCATGAACATTGGTGAGACTCCTTACAGTTGTATGGTAATATTTTTAACACTGCCAAACCGTATGGTATTTCATATCATATCCTTATGAACGTGAGAATACATATTCAGAGTCGGTTAAATGCAGAATTGTGGTTGTGAATTGGCAGCAATTCAGTCATGTATATGAAGGGTTATGTACTGGATAGTCCGAAGTGGCTTGAGTAAAGTTCACTAACCCTCGTCTGAAATATGTTGCTCTTGCAAACGAATACCATTTCTTCTTCGTAGGTACTTAAGCACCTGTTTAAAATATTGTAAATTTGGATTCTATTCGGATGATATAGTTTAAAAAAACTTATTTTCAATTAAAATGAGGCCACGCTAGCATTACTCCTGTATCGTTTACAGACATGATCTGGAACAATTGCCTGTACGCCACACCAGTATTGTTTCCGCGTAAAAAGGCAATTGCTTTACTACTACTCTATTTACTTTGTTTTCAATTAAGTTAGTAAAATTTTCAGTCGGAAAGAGTAAACTAATATCTTAGTTAAAGCTGGTAAAAAATCTGTCATACATTTGTCATGACGTAGTTATTTATAGGCGTCTGTGTACAACGACACATTGAGCGCCAACGAGACGGAATACATAGTGAATACGTTCAGTTTATCTGAGCCGTTTATCTTCGCTTTATTCGTCTCAACCCCTCATCTTTACCGGTTGCTACAAATGAGAGTGCCATATCGTATCCATGCTGGCTCTATATTTCTCTTTTTGCATAATTATAATATGATACTTAGTATTAAAGTTTCTTACAAATTACATGCTAAATGAGTACATGTGTGCCACAGACATGCACGATATTTGTTTACTTACACAACTATGTAATTATTAAAATTATTACATTGCACACGCGTTGCATTCCTTGTGGTTAATTAATTCGGTCGAGTAAAACAACAAACATGAACGGCAGCACCAACAATTGTAAATAACGCTGCAATTATTAAAATATAACAGCACAACATTTGCAGTCTCCATTTGTCTGCACAAGGAGCTCGCAAACAGAATAGTTCGCATAATAAGTTGGGAATAGGACTCGGCAATAGTGAGCCGAAAGCGGCGGAACTTAGCTCAACAATAAAGTTGAAAAATCGAGGGGATTGCTGCGCTGCGGGCGTCGCACGGAGAAAAAACGACGCCAACATTTCGCACTTAATGAAACTGTAGCTGAAACAAAATAAAGGAATGTATTTACGGCCCGACTAAGCATTGTTCCAAGAATACCCGGCTTTTCATAGCCGTTCCTAATGGCCGAGATAAAATATTTGAGGTGTCATGTAATTATTAAATTGCTTGTTTTCTCTATTAGCCGTGATACTATAATCATTACCATTTACACGCTAATTTGTTGTTTCCAATTTTAAAGTTAATAAAACTTCATTTACCAGCTTCAATTATGAATAAAAAGTATCGCGTCACTGCGGTATTAAATGTAATTTGAAATATTTTCTCCTTATTATCAAAGGATTAATTATTATAAAAATCCTTTTGCGTGGAGCGAGGGGTGTCGGCCGCTGCAAGTGCGGTGTAGTGGTGTAGGAGGCGGGCTCAGCTCAGTGCAAGTTTTAATTACTTCGCCCCCACTTCGCAAGCTTGTTCCTAGGATGGGGCTATTTCGTCTCACAACTAAAAACTCTCATTTATAAACTGTGTTTTCTCTAGATCTTTTTTAAAGCTTCTGACTACGTAATAAGTACCAGTTAGAATATTGTTCAAAAAGTACTGATCGAGAACGCCAATCTAATCGGGTTGATGAAGTTTTCATTCTACTAACATAAGCGCATAGTTATTCGGAGCTGTGGTGTGTTTTAAAAACATTTAAGCTACCTAATTCTATGATATAGGTGTGCCCTAATGGCCTAAATGCTACAATAACGAAGTTTATACAGTAGACGTGGAACCAACACTAAGGCTATATGTAGAGGCAATCGGTTCTGGGTCGTTAAGATCACGCAACCCCTATCATTATTATCAAACACTCGCAGGTCAAAGGATTCCCAAATGTCTACATGCAAGGTGACCTGGAAACGACCTCACTTATCTGCAACATCTTTCTTCTACGATGTTATCTGGATACCATATTTTACTTGAAAATCTGCCTAATTGGATATTTTGGGCTTAATGTGAACACAAGCTTAGGGAGATTTGTGTTCAGTGTAAGACCGAAAAATCTTATTTAGCTAGTTAATCCTGTTTTTCTAATATCTGCCAAACAGAAGGGTAACAAAATCAAATTAAGAGAAAATAGATGTAGCGGCTGTTATTTTAGACGTCGTGAATTTACTGATTAAATTAACTTTTTGAAATGATGGCAAAGCAGAAAGGCTCCCAAAAGGTTATAAAATCCCGCGGTAGAGGAAACACGTCCTGTCTTCAATAATGGAAGAGGAAGGTGTGGTGGGGGAGTGGAGCTGATTATTTTTGATCGCCCGCTAATGTCTGGCGGTGGGACAAAGGCAGCTATCGATCAGCCCAATTCCATGCCAGCTAATTGCCGACAATTGTCTCCCGCTTTTATCCGTCCACTCTTTGTGCGCGGGCCACGGCTCGCTCCATGACTTGACTGTTTCAACCCTTGTAAATCATACCAAAGGGGAAATGTTGACACAAATACAAACTTTTATTTTAAAATTCCCGCGTGCTTTTAATACTTTTACTGGTCGCAATACAGCCGGTAGTTTTTACAAACGCGTGGCTTAACAATTGTCATCGTTAGGACTGGTGACGGTTTATGGTAGCCATGTTCTTTTATTTGTTGTTTACTTTTTCTAACGTTTGAAATAGGCCAGCGCAATTATGTAACGTTGATGTAGCTATGTTGCGTTTAGAATAGAATAGATCTTTATTTCATGTAAACCAGATACAGGCACTTATGAAATGTCAAGACTCTAAGTGCACAGTTCCAAATAGTAGATCCTAGACAGATCCTGGTAGATTTTAGATCTAAAACTAACAGTTTTGAGCGTTTTAAATTGAACTAAATACCTATATATATGATAGTTGACTGGTTAAATAGTAACGGTCATCTGCCAATACCTATAATAATATGATTTTGGCTCAAGAAAATTATCACGTTAGTTTTAAGAAGCATTATGTCGAAACTTGTATGTTTTTCGAATTATTCTATAGCTACCGGCTATATTTTCAACATCACCTACAAAACTAATAACTATATTACTTGTATATACCCTAACCGCTTTATCTAATTTAAGTATTTTCGTTGTACAGCGCATAATGGACAGCGCAGAAGCAGCAGCGTTATCCTCCGGCAGTGGCGGCAGCGACGGCGCGCCGGGCTCGTACTACGACGCGCGCTGGCTGAACGTGCACGCCGATGACGGGACCCTGGCGGCGCGAGCACGACGACTGGCCCTCACGCCCAGCAGGCACTTCGACCACATCGCAGTTAACTCGAGCTACAGCGCCGTGCTCATGCCGCCATACATCAATACTGATGGTTTGTTCACTTGTAATATTATGATAACATGTCCTATCCTACATCTAGCTCTCACGCCCAAAAGCCGGCAAATCGACCACATCGCCGTTAGCACAATAATTAATTAACTGCAGTTCTTAAATCAACTTACTTATGTTTGACATCAGCAGATTATAAGACATACAGACACCCGGCACTTTCGTTTGACCTCATATTTTACTCCGAATAATAAAACACAACACAAGGGAAAAATACAACGAACTCTCCATCCTTAAATAATGGAACCTAATATATTGTTGACACACGGGAAGGGAGGGTCGCAGGGTAGCCACCCATGATTTATGGTCAGATTGACGTATTCCTGACTATTTAGTAGCGCCCTAGAACAAACGTTATTTCAAATCCATTATGAATTATTGTTGACATAATTTTGTGTTAGTTTTACTAAATATACCATTTTGTGTTTTCTCTTAAGGGGGTATTTTACAGGAATGCCGCAAAAACCGATTTGTATTTACAATTTTTTGAATAGAAATTCTTATTTCTTTGTCCCGAAAAAAATATATATCAAACTTGAAGATGTGACAATCTCTGCACGGTTGTCCGATACATGATTGGATGAAGTTGGCTAGATAAAAAAAAATCGCAAAGTTACCCCTTTTAAAAAAGTGTTTACAAGATTATTTCTAAAACATGATATTATTTCAAATAAGTTTTACATCACAATATTGGTCGCAAATATACCAACGAAAATCGGTTGTTATTTTTTTATAATATTACGTATATTGGTCACAATTTGATAAAAACCACAAAATTCGTGATTTCTGTCATCTCTGCCATCAATCAGTCGCGTTTCGGCGCGCATCGAGGTCCGACCTGTGCAATTTTTTTTGACTTTCCTGCGCTTACACTTTATTCAAAACCAAAAGAAAGAATGACAGTAAAATCATTAAAAAAAATATTAAAAAGCAACAGGAAGTATAAGTAACTTGCCTTTTATTCAGAAAATCTAAGTATTTCGTTTATAAAAATCAATATGCTAAAATAATTTCTTGACATCTCCGTCAAGAATTCATTTTATAGGATGTAGTATAGAAAAATCAGTACGACAATTTGTAGTGTTGAGAACAAAGAGTATGAAGTTTTATTATATTCTATTTACCTACTTTTATAGAACAATATTCATAGTACTTATATCATTTTGATATATCGTCTGATACTATTAAAAATCTCGCCTGCGGCTCGATTTTTAAACACACTGTTGTTTTAATACCCCCTATTATGCAACAGTTTCATAAACTACTATTATTTCGTATTGAAATTATCTACGTTTCCTTAGATTTTGTATAATTTGGTCCTTATTAAACGCTGACATTTTAAAATGTGTCGGTCGGCCCTATAGGTACCGATTAGCCGGTGGCCCAACCTAATTTTACTTCTTTTAATTTTATTTCTTTATGGGCTTTGCAGTCCACTAGAAAAATGATTCACCAATTTAAATTATAATCTTTACCTTTATTTATGTATTATGGGTTATCGTGGTTGTCCGTGGCATAACCACGGTCCTATCCGAAAACCAGTGCTGCGGTATTTATTTTATCTGTCAGGATTAACTGTCAGGATATGCTGAGATAGGGACTTTCTTTGGCCTCTTGCAGGACTTTTTTAACCCCCGACAAAATAGAGGGGTGATATAAGTTTATAATGTGTATCTGTGTATCTATGTATCTGTGAATCAGTTTTTTTTAATTGAAAGCCAGTTTAATCGGGATGGTTCTTAAAATCTGTTCAGCTGTTCAAAAGTTACACCTCTTTTTCTAGTTAGAGTCGAGGGTTTTAGACGGTTAGGTTATTGTTATCATTATTTGAATTTTTTGTGTGTTTATGTAATTTCGTGTGCGAGTCCGATTTAAATGTTTTTTCTTTCTTTCTTTCAATTTTGAAGCTCTTCATCTGCATACATAGCGAGGAATCTGAACTAGGAATATGGTTTTGATCTATGAATATGCAATTTCTTTTTTGGTAAAAAATCAACCCTGTGAACATACCTAAGTAGGTATGACTACGGAAACGGACGACTCCTACAGGTGTGGGTGAGAGTAGGTTATTATCTCAAGGCATGGATTTGAGTTGGCTTATTCTTCTAACATTACACACACATTGGCAGTGTCATCAGGTTTGTCATGCCGATATATCGGTTTCGTTACGGCATTATTGGCTTAGTGTGAAAATGCCCAATGTTGGTCGAGACAATTATGTGCACTTGCATAAACTCATACACAATAGTTATGACTGATAGTTTATAAGTAGATAGTTAAATAGGTATAAAATCTACAAATACAAAACGGAGGAACAGATTTTCTAGCGTAATATAGGACACTGGGTATACGATATTATGGATTTATATTTTTCAAGTATTTGCTGGTGTCATACTGCATGTTGCTAATTAATATTGCTATTCTGTGACACGTGTGTCACACAGTCTGATACGTCAATTGCGTAATTGCGAGAACGGAGCTCCCCTAGTGGGTGGGGCTTAGGCTGATACTTCACCCCCTCAAAAGTAAGAAATCGTCGTAAAATACAACCTTAAAAGGAGGTTGATCCATAAAATTTTATAATACTCGTAATTCGTTTGAATAAATGTGGAAACATCATTAGGTTTTCAATCCAAAAAATATCAGTAAGTAGAGATCATTTCGCAAGCGTTGTTGCAGCAGCCGTGCTGATCCATATGAGATAGTATCTCCTTTATGTTATAAACGTATTGAAATATTTCTTACATCATGCAAAGAATGTGCAAAAATCAATTTGTACTTAATTGTACGAGTATTATGCGTAACTTATACTACAAAACATAACCTATTGTATAAAGTACCTATAATATCATTTCTTTTTAGCAATTAGTTACAGCACAATGAGTTTGACGAGACCTGCAAAAAATTGCATATACACATAGGAAAATTAACGCAGAATTCTTCACTCTTCCGAAAAAAAGCCCCAAAATATCGTTCGTCAAGCCCGTATTTAATTTAAAGGGCGTAATTACACAGGCCCTGGTGCGTTTATTTAACAAACCCATAGTACACAGGCGAACCATTAATTTTTCGGGCCGGCGGTCCAGGAGAAAGCAATCACGGCTGCCCAATGAACCAAGTTTGCCAATTACACTTCTTTTAATGGGTAGTTAAAGAAAATTTCCCTAATTGGTGGACAGAGTGCCAACAGTGTCGCGCGATTATCCGCTATTGTATAACGAAAGTTACTGCATTCATACATAATTCATAACTTTTATAGCACGTCAAATAATTTACATATAATAAACTGAATTTAAACTCGTTCGTGCTGCCTGCTGGTCGCGGATTCATAAACAGTTTATTGTTGTCTATAAAAATGGTTATGCAAGTAAAATACAATTTATTATATTTTTATACAGCAACGAATAGAGCTGTACCCGTTTGTCGTAATTTTAAACCGTAGCTGTACGACATTTTATGCTCATTTTAAAATGACAACTGTTTGTTCACACCCATTAATTTCAGGTTATTATTACAAGACATTTTTGTTACCAAATGATGTACAATGTTGCTGCATATCTAAATATCATATTTTATGCAAATTTACCATAAAAAAATATTAAAACACCTATATTTTAAACCAATTTCCCAATAAGTGCCACCAATAACAACGTAGACCTGTAAGATATTATCTAAGTTCGTGATAAGTCGTAACTTGCCGTGTTGTCGTAGATGGTGAGGTACAGAACCAGATAGCGTGGTCGGAGCACTTGGACCCCCTGTTCGTGAACAACTACGAGATTGACCCCACGCTCTCGTGGCAGTATTACGCCTCCTCGTCTGGCTTCATGAGGCGATACCCAGGTATGATATTATTATAGGGTTATACGTTACTTGTAACATAAAAATATAACAATTATAGAAATAGCTTCACAGTCTGTTACGAATTCTACGCGCTACGTGAGCTACGAATGCTACGCGCGCTACGAAACTTTGTCTACGCTTACCACAAGCCTTGTATATAAATTTTAATTTCATATAATTGTATATTTTAATTGATTTATAATTCATATGCATACTATAAATATATTTTCAATTGTGATTTATGAACTAAACAATAACTTGAAAGAATATCTATAAAAGTTTGTTTCACAAAATCTGTTTATCGCAGCGTTGTCCTGGCCTCCTGAAGACGGCTACTCACACCATGCGAGAGATTTCTACGACTTTAGGTCTTCCAACTGGTTCGTGGAAGCGGCGACCTCTCCCAAGGACCTGGTGATCCTGCTGGATGACTCTGATGACCTGAGCTCGTCCTACTGGCGGCTGGCGAAGTCCACCGTGTCTGCCTTACTGGACACCCTCGGGCCGAACGATTTTGTCAACATCTACCGATATAGCGACACCATCTCCGAGCTACATCCATGTTACACGAAGGTTTTGGCTCAGGTAAGCTTTACCTAGTATTATACTACTTAAAATTCTTGGCAGCCTGTAATTTTTTTTAAAACCCTAACTCGCTACGCTCGTATTGAGAACACATTAATCATCGATATTCCTCGAAAGTCAAATCCTATTTTATAAGAAAGTATCCTAGTTTTTGATCTGCGCTGCGATTCATCTTCAAGTTGGCAAGTTTCACTGGAATCGATTTAGCAGTTTCAACACTTTGAATTTTTAGAAGCTTGAATGGTTTCTTATATTTTAAATGAAAATGCTCATCCAAATGGAGCTAAATATGGTCCCATTCAGCTGAAAATAATTATTTCAGGCATGAAGTTTTACAAAGTAGTGTGTTTAGTTCAATATGATTAATTGATTACATTTTCTTTAAACAGTAGTTGATAGACAACATTGGAAACAAAAGTATTACATGTTATATTATTCATATGCTGACACATTGATATAATATTAATAACGTTCGCGTTAAGGCTAACAATAAGTTCAATACGGTCGGGTTCGAAGCCACGACCTTTTGATCCAAAGTTCACGCGGATACTTGACTATTGGTTCTATTATTAATATTAGTTTCGACATTATCAAATCTTAGTAGACGTAGTAATTTTGATTTATAGTCACTTGATATTTATAAATATAAATAGTATATCAATCTAACAAGTAAAGGACATTCCATCGACAACTCTTCGGTTACTTGTACATTATGCTGTTTAGAAGCAGTTTTTTTGGCGTTCAGAATCAGCTATACAATAATTGGAATATACCAGGACGCCAGACATCTATCTACTTCTGTAAAATATAGGAAACCTCAGAAAAGTTATGACTCTTATATATTCGCCATAATAACTAACAACTACCTACTTACCTACCAACAACAACACAACAGCTATCTAAGCTGTTGTGTTGTTGTTGGTAGGTAAGTAGGTAGTTACTTTATAACTAACTTTTACTTTTTTTTTTCATTTTTAAGTATTCTTCTTCTTTTTTAATTTAAGAGCTCAGCAGGTAGGGCTTTCGACACTGAAGTATGAAGTATTAAAAGTTCGATAATAGTTTCTTACATTTCATTATTATGCACGTTCAGTACACCAATCAAGGGCAATTAGACTACATAAGCTTAATTAAAACAAGGGTTGTAGTACAGGTGGGCGGAACAAATGGTTTAACGTCAGTACTGATTTAAACATGACGTAAATTGTATGGAATTACCTTCCTATTTACGTATAAAGCTTTTAATATCGCTTTATACATGTCAATTACTGGCGGGCACATTGTCCGCGATTTTGAATTAACAACGCAGGATTTGGGTCACGCCAAGATAACGGCACGTTAAGGATTATACATCAAAAATTGTACGGAAAAAGCACTGACGAACATAGAAATGTAAGAGGAAAATCGTTGAAATTAAACGTTCGCGTTCGCGGCGCGTGACGGAGTGGATGCTGGAAGAATTCGTGTGTAAGTCATTATTTCATATTTCGCAGAATACAAGTTTCTGATGAAATCTAGATATAATTGGGGAAATAATAAAAAATAAGCGTCAGCAAGCCAAAAGCTAAACGCGAAAAGTAACGTTAGATGAATACCTAATTTATTATTAAAAGGTGAAAATGGAAAAGATATGAGAAAGAATCTCGACCATCCAGCATTATGATAACCTCGGTTCCATCAGTTCCATTCTTACGTTATGGGTTTGGTAATTGTGTGATTTATAATATGTTCCTCAACTGCGCTAGAACGCCGATATTATCGCAGCGATATCTGTTTTATGTTATTGTTGTTTTTGTTGTTGTGTGTTTTGTGTGTGTGTTTATCTGTGTTGTGTTTGTGTTTGTCTTGTATCTGTTTTATCTGGTTTGTTTTTTTTCTTTCTTTCTTTCTTTCTTTTTAGTACATTTTGTATTAGAACGCATTCTATCTTACAATTTGCCATATGCATATCGCAATCGCATGACATCTGTATTGACAACACACGGAAATAATACGAAGTACTAAAATGTGAGAAAATTATACATCTGTAAAAAATATGGATCACTGCTGCTGCGAAAATGTGTCCTAATACAAAATGTAAGTACTAAAACAGATATCAGTATTATATCGACTGATAATAACGCGGCTGTGTAGCCCCACCTTTACCTGCCCCATTCCTTTAGTGGTTGCAAGCGCGACTGCTGAAGGTGAGTACTTGGTCGATTCGGTCGGGCAAAGTGTTACTTGGGTTTTTCTACTAGGAAATTCTTCTGAGTTTGGAATTATACCCCGTATATGACAATAGGCTTGCTCCAAATACATGAGACCTAATGGTAGATAGGCTAGGGTAGGTAGGTAGGTAGGTAGGTAGATGGGTAGGTAGGTAGGTAGATGGGTAGGTAGGTAGGTAGGTGGTTAGGTAGGTAGGTGCACAGTTCTTAGATTGGCGGTACGAAGTTCAGCTAGTTTAATTATAAATAACATTTTAATTTCTATATTTTAAAACTTTTTATTAACAGACCTACAAATTCAATAATTCACAAAAAAAAATGAATTCACTGTCAGCTCGCATATTAAGATAGGTACCGTTAGGCTATCCTAGGTTAAGTAAGGCAGTTAATTAAAGGCTAACAGAGCATCAGTCTCGTAGTATTCTAAGCCCGTATTTCCTATATACGGGTATAATTAAATACAAAGCCCTATTTAGAATAGGTTTCAATTAAGGTCCGTGACCACACAATGCGCAATACTGGCCTAGAATGCCTTTCAGCCATTGTTCCATCGAGTCCTTTCTTGAATATAACTTTAATCTTAAAACTCTGTCGCGTAAACTACTTATTTATATAATTTTATTGTCGATGCGTGTCTTATGCAAAGTTACGAATGCTGTTATTCAGCCACATTTGCATTCCATGTAACTGGAGACGAATGTATTGCAATTTTTCAGGCATAATCCAAAGTTCAAGCTACACTACAAGATTGTTCACAAATAATCTGGATAATCTGTTTAAATTGACATCCGTGAGTCACAAAGTTCAGTTAGAAATCAGCGCCGATCATTTTTTGGTGCAGCCGTGAGGCGCACACGATTATGGTATAATGACTTACCTACATACTTTATCTATGAGTACGAGGATGTACCTATGTAATGTTATAGTTATTAAAATAAATCTATGTGTAATAGTATAAATGTAGTGCTTAATTTTGTAACCAATTAAATTATTTGGCTCTTTCTTTCTTTTCTTTCTACTGGGAATTTATGAACAGAAAAACCAATAATATTGTCCGATATAGACTTTAAAATTGGTAAATTATTGAATATTGTTAGTAAATATGAATGTTAAAACAGAATTCGGGCTAGTAAAAACCTTGATATTTTACTACGCAGCAATGCGGCAAATCGTCATCAAATCATAACACCATTATTTCATATTTGTCAACTGTAAAGATGTTTTTTTTTGTTAATTACTAGATATATAGGTTGTTATTAAACTCCATAACTATATCTTCACAAAAACCTTCCTGTATACACGATAAAATGATTGTGGCAAATGCAAGTATCGCGTGTCGGCGCGGGCGCGCGGTTCGGCACCGATACTCATCTGTCCCCGTGTAAACGCACCTTAATGGATTCAATCGAGCAACTTTAATGCGCCTCCATTAATATTGGGTATCAGATAATTTTAGTATGACTGTACAAACACCACATTTAAGTAAATGAATGACGCGAAGCCCACGTTAATATTTTGATTGCGATAATTTTACTACTCATCAATCCCTTTGTATAAAAATAGTTTACTATATCGTGACCATAGGGGAGCCCTACTTATTATTTCTATGATCGTGACTTATTAAAAATCTAGCTGACAACACAACAAACAAAAGCAGGAATAAGTTTTGCCATACGAGGGGCGGCTGATAAGTCCGCGGCCCGAGATACTTCGCGACGACCCATTATCTCACTGGTGTTAGCACTAATTGCGACACTCCTTGGTAGTGTAAATATAACCCCCTTTCGATAGTGAGGTCATTAGAAAATTTTCTATTGAAGGACAAACGTCATCATGTCAGCCGATTCGACAATTTTTTGTAATATTGAACACCGCGCCGTGATAAAGTACTTCGTAAAGAAAGGAAAAACGCCGAAAAAAAATTTCTAAGACATGTCATCAGTTCTTCAGGAATCTGCGCCTTCGTATACCATGGTCAAAAAATGGGCTCACTTATTTTAACAAGGACGAGAGAGCTGTGAGGATGATCCCCGCCCGGGGCGTCCTGTGACGGTAGTGATGGAGGAAAATGTTCGAAATCTCGAAAAATTTGTACTGGCCGACCGAAGAATAAAATTATGGCAGATAGCCGAAGAGTTGCAGATTAGCATAGAATGGGTTGGAGAAATTATGCATGAACATTTGAATATGAGAAAAATTAGTGCGCGTTGGGTACCAAAAATGCTTTCGCCGTTCGACAAGCAGCGGCGACTCGAGACTAGTAAGGAATTTTAGAGTTAGTCGGGGATAATCTAGACGACATTTGCGACCGAATTGTAACTGTAGATGAAACCTGGGTTTGCCAATACGATCCGGAATCTAAACAGGAGTCCATGCAATGGATGAAAAAAGGAGAAAGGCCGCCGAAGAAATTCAAGGTTCAAAAGTCAGCATCAAAGCTTATGGCGACTGTTTTCTGGGATATCGAAGATGTTTTGCTGCTTGATTACCTGCCAAAGGGGACTACTATGAATGGTCAATACTACGCAAAATTATTGGCTCAGGCACGAGAGGCAGTCGTACAAAAGCGACGTGGGAAATTAGCGCGCGGAGTACTGTTTTTGCAAGACAATGCGCCTGTTCACACGGCTCGAGTTTCAAGGCTGGCCCTGAAGGACACAGGCATTTCTGAAATTGGCCACCCACCCTACAGTCCAGACCTGGCTCCCAGCGACTATTTCCTTTTTTCCAATTTGGAAAAGGAATTACGAGGTCGTAGATTTGCCGATGTCAATGAAATGAAGGAGGCTGTGGAAAGCCATTTTGAGGGCAAAGAAAAGGAATATTTTTTTGGCGGTGTAAAAGCGTTATACGCCCGGTGTCAAATTGTCAATATTGAAAAATAAAAATATAATACTCATATTTTTCTTTCATTTAATGTCTTAGCCGCGGACTTATCAGCCGCCCCTCGTATGTACTGCCGTTTCGACATAGAAAATGAATGCTTAATTTTCTTTTTATACCTCTATGATGGAACAAGCTTACGGCCTGCCTGATGCAAAGCGGTTACCGTAGCCTATGGACGCTTGCAACACTAAGGGCACACTCTTTTCGCTTCCTTTTTGAAGAAACTCATACTCTAGGTAGTCTGTTGGAGAAACCTCGGTGGGGAGCTGATTCCATAATCTGGGCGTTTGCAGTTCGTCACTTAATGAATTAAACAAATTAAGCAGATGATCTTTCCAAAACGTATAAAACCACTTTATTATCACAGTCGTGTCACGCGAGCAAGGTGGCACTGAGACATTCATCAAGCGTTCGGTTTGCTCACGCACTATCCCGATGTAAACACGCCACTTATTTAGTAACAGACAACCTTTAAGAATTTATGGCCGTAACCTTTTCAAATCCTATTTCCGCTTGTTTGATTACCTGTCCACATTTTGAAGTAAATTGTCTTTAAATATTTACATAAGTATCTTCGGGAAATAACACACGTTTCCATTATGTTATTCGGTATCTGTAGACGGAGAGTAGAATAACATTATGTATTTCAATGTTCAGATCGTTATCTCAAGTGTCAAACGTACAAAGATTACGTATCGTTGAAAGTCCGTCCGTGGGTAAAGTTCGGTATTGTATTAATACCAACACTGCTTACATAAAAAAATCCAAAGTTCACCGACCGACACATTCGAAGCTGGCTCGTGTCGACTTCATCTTTCGCTGTCTAAACTCTTACTTGATAAGACATCCTCGCATTTCCCGAGGTGTCTCTAAAGAACTATATTTCAACGAGAATCTCGGCGTGCTCACTTTATTCAGTTCATAAGTCTCGGCAAAGTTTAGAGATAAAATCAACGATACAAAGAAGAGAGGCGCGTAGCTTGTGACAGGTGGGAGGCTGGGAGGGTGCGACCGCGCCCTTATCTCGCGAGCTTGCAACTTTGCTGCGATACTTGCACACTTTCTCTAACAACGGGTCGAGCCAAGTCACAGGTCCGATCGATGACTAGATAATACTCCAGCCCCATTCGAGCTACTTGAATATTTTCTTAGAAAAATTAACGGCGTAAAGCATGTTTTTCAGTTTATATAGAGCCTCAAATTTTACAGGGAGGCACACACATTTAAGACGTTACAAGTTGTGATTACAAAGAAGCAATTTACTATTAAAACATGGTTTTTTAGAGCTACAGCATACTAGCTAGTTTTTGCAGCGGACTCGCTCTTTTTCGCGTTCGCTGTTCACTTTTTGTAAGCAAAGGGCGACCGACGAACGCGAACTCGCGTGGTTTTGTTGCAAAAAGTAGCTAGTGTGCTATGGCCCATAAATATTTTTCAAAGATTAATCACATTATTTTGGACCGTATAAATGTGTACAGAGTTCTTATAGTCAAATAGGATGCGCAGGCGGCCGCTGAGAGCTATCCATGCCTATAAAGTCACGTTCTTTTATTGATTTGACTTTAAACCCCGGTCGTCCCAGGTTTATCTACTTACTCATTTTATTTATTGTTATATGTAACTACTGGAATATGAAACTTATTCATAAAATCATCCTGTAGGGATACATAAGTGAATACATCAAGGAGTACCTACCTTCCTGAAATCTTACGAAGGCCTGGTGCGCTCTTCAGCAACTTTGTTAATACGATCCAACAATTACCTTCATGACAAACATTTACCGTTTTATGTCGTCCCGGGCGAAATGAAACTTTGTATATTTAAGAGTTGTTACACCCACCATGTTTCATTAGTATACCCGTGTTTGTTCACATTAACGACTCGGCAAACGTTGTGTATGTCATCTTATGACTTATTTACTGTTTGTTAGCAGTATCGCTAAACTTATTTAACACGGTAAATATGGATTTGGGATCCGGTATCACTTCAGATAACGCAGCTTATAAATACAAAATTACACCCGGTTTTATTTCGTAAAGGAAAAATGGCAATTCAGGGTATTATATTTGTACTCGCCTGCTACATACATAGCACTTTTTACATAGTGTGTAATTGTACAACTTGCGTGACTAATTACATAAATTACTTAGCGTAAACAGAGTTGGCCGTACCGTTTCCATTATGCTTGAAGATAGCTAACTTAGCTAAGCAACAAAAGCTAACAGGCTGGTGGTCGGAACTCATAACAATGGGCCTTCGCGCCAAGTTTCAAGGTTGTTCGCCTGCACTCGGCTGCAGCCTTCGTCCGCGGTTAGACACAACTTTAACTCATAGGTAGTTGAACACATAACTTTAAGTTTTATGAAACAATATGAGCCAAGGTGAGGCCTAGCTCAGATTGTTTGAAAGATAATGCTAAGGTTACATTACCTGCCTACGTCCTCGTAAAGATTTTTGGGAGATATTATATCAAATTGAACATAAAATCTTCTCTGCGTTTGTCTGTATTATGTCCTCATAGTAACGGCAACCGGAGAGGGAGGGCAATTAATAAATTAGTCACATTTCTAATCTCAATGGCGTTCACTAATGAAGAGAATGTAATGAATATTCATATTCCTAAACATTTCTTCGTTTTACTTCCTTTTAATGTGAGCGGAATATCAACCAATAAAATTGCAGGATGGATCTTACAGGCCTTGAAGTTACCTACTGCGTTTATTCGAATTAAATGAATATAATAAAGGGAATATTGACCCTACTATTGAATAAGTTATGTCGTAGCTTGAGTTTTATCGTAGAGGAAAATCATAGTTTGTCATTACCTTCTCTGAAAAAAATTACTCAGGACTCGTCGCTCCTACACCTCGAGAAGACACCATATATTTTATTGGACACCGTTTTTGCGATTTGCGTTTATTACTTTATAGGTAGAGAAGACGACATCGTAAAAAAAGTTTGCCTATTTCACTACTGAAGGTCCTTGCGAATGTGTTTTTTTTTTATATTGGCGTGCATAGAATATTCTTCTCCGAGTGAGGATAATAACTGCATCCGGCACGTCCTTGACATAGTCAGCTCCATAACGACCATTGCTTGCGATTTCTGTGTGAGAGGATATTTGCTCTAAGCCGATACGATATAGTAGATTATTAACCAAGGGGATAAAGCAGTGTCTTCTGTCGCGGGTGACGATTTAAATCGCGAGCGTAACGAAGGACTCGAGGTTTACTCCCGAGCGTAGCGAGGTTGTTAAAAACTTAAATCACGAGCGAAGCGAGGGATTTAAGACGAGTCCTGAGTGTAGCGAGGGATTTAAGTTCACCCAAGATTAAGACAGCTTTATCACTGAGGAAAATACTCTACTTTTCGTACCATTTGCGAAAAAATTAACACAATAATAATATCAGATAAGCATTTATTAAAAATAATGACAATTAAAAGTAAAAGTTAACATTCGAAACATTGGTCCAATTATTGATAGAGAGAGTTACATTTTTGTTTGGTACATTTAATAATCATAACTGCATAATAAATGCGTATTCCTTTTTCAAAAAGATGTATAATGCTTTATATACAAACTCCATGGTGTAAACACAGATGTAGTTCAGTATAAACGGTAAGTATTCCAAATTTAAATCACATTCTCCCCCTAGAGGATGAATGAAATTCAGTACAATTTTCTTTCCCTGTTTTTAACAGATTAAAAATGACTATTGTTATGTTCGCTTTTTGTGGCATAGAATGTCACTTTTTTGAGCAAGTGGTACGAAAAAATAATTTTCATACATAGGTATTATGAGGCTGCTTCGTTCGTTGTAGAAGAACCACGCCTACAAGATAATTAAAAAACAAACGTATCTGTGATAATACTTATATTTTTTTGTTCTAGGCTATTCCCGAGACCATACGAGAACTAAAGACAGCGATATGGAACGCTGAGCTGTCTGGAGGAGTGGCTAACCTGACCGGCGCTCTTACCACAGGATTTGAAATTTTACATCGGGTGATTTACTTTTTATCTTTTATTCGTTGTGGTATGATTTTCTAGGGACATCATAAGATCCGTCCTTGATACCACAAAGTCAGTGTTCGAATTTCAAATTCATACTTTTTTTTTTTCTTATTCGGCATGACATGGTTCTTAATTAACATCTCGTAATCTTTCTTATTGCAGTACAACCGTACTGGCCTAGGTTGTCAGTGCAATCAAGCCATAGCGGTGGTGGGCGCAGGGGGAGGCTCGGGCGGCGTGAAGGGCGTGTTCCGCACGTGGAACTGGCCGCACATGCCAGTGCGCATCTTCACCTACCGCGTCGGGGGAGACGCTACCGCTGGGCATAATATGAAGGATATGGCGTGCACCAACAAAGGTAAGTTGTTGTTATAAGTGTTTCGGGTGGTATAGATAATAATTATTATTTATTTATTTCATGCAAAGATTAAAGAGAAATGATTCTCTCAATCTCACTCAAACTAGAATAATTTTAAGTAAATTGGAAAAAAATGGGTTTCTTAAAAAAAGGCCATAATTTAAGATATAATTCAGCAAGTGTCATACCATTTTGGAATCCTTATTAAATACGCCAACTTTTAAAGTTACTTGCTAAACTAGCGTGGTGCATTTTTTTTTCAGTACATTCAATTAATATTGGGGGAAGTATTAATTTCGAATAACTTGGTAGTGACATTTTCTTCCAAGCTGGAGCAGTCACTGGCTGGGCTGTACGCAACCTTTTCATACCTAGTCCGATTTTATCAGCATAATGTTATGAAATCCCTTACTCCCCGCTTAATGACTCCAGTTTTAAAAATAGTCTTTTCGTACCTAATCTACCTATAGATTCTAAATCTATTTTAAATTATTACATCACCAGGTTTCTACGTGACAATAAACGAGCACTCAGAGATCAAGTCGAAGGTGTTGCACTTCGTGGAGGTGCTGGCGCGGCCGCTGGTCATGTACCAGACCGTGCACCCCGTGCACTGGAGCCCCGTGTACGTCGGCGGCAGGGTCAGTACTCATATTTATTTTTATATAGCTTCCGCCAGCGGCTTCGCCCGCGTGATATCTTTATAATGTAGCATTCATCTGGTGAAATAATTTTTAAAATCGGTCCAGTAGTTTTTTAATTTATCCATTACAAACAAACAAACATACAAAAAATCAAATCTTTTCTCTTTATAATATTAGTTTAGATACCGTATATTTTACTACCTATACTATACATAATTAAGAGTTATACACAATAGGTACCCGAGCCAAGTCAGGCGCATTTATTTGAACTGGAATGTGACCCCAAACTAGTTGTTAAAATACTAGGCTAACGATGACGCAGTCCCAAAAGAATAAGGGCCATAACACACTAGGTACTGCAGCAGAATCGCGCGTTTTCGCGTTCGTTTTTCACTTTTGTAAGTAAAAGGCAACCAACGAACGCGAAAACGCGTCATTCTGCTGCAAAAACTAGCTACTGTAAGTCAAGTGGAAGAAAGGGACGTTGCCTCACAGATTGGCCTAACTTCGTCATAAGTATACGTGGGTATGTCAATTCATACGGGTACAACGACCTGACTTGAGCCCCGGTGTCGTTAATTTCGAAGTCTTGAGATAATCTAAAGCACTTCCTTTTATCTATTATACATTAAAAACACGTATTTTATCAATTAAATGTTGTTTTTTTTATATTACAGAGCAGTAGCCTCTCTGATGATGGCATGGGGCAACTGATGTCCTCCGTCACCGTACCGATTTTCGATAGGAGAAACCATACGGTACGTCTCACCACCCCACTGTATGTTATTGAGGATATTTTTAATTTATTGCGCAGAATTTGTAGAGTTATTCAGTCTCTGTTCCTAAATGCAACCGCAGTATTGAACGAAACGAAAATTCGACTTAGTATGGGGACACGCATAATTTACTAGCGCAAGCCATACAAATCAATTTTTTATTTTGTTTTGGAGTGAATTTTAGTGAGGCATGCAGTTGCATTTGGGAACGGATACTAGTTGCATTTGGGAACGGACACTGAACCACTATGCAAATTTTGCGCACTACATGAAAAATTATCCTGTACCTATAAGGTCTTCTGAGGAATTAACAGAAGTACTACCAAATTTTAAAGAAAATCTGTTTCTATCCCGTCCGTTTGTTATAATCCATTATCTACGCTAGAACTCTAACTAACTTGTCTTGTCTGCCTTCCTTCTGTTATCTATTTGCTTTACTCATATTTTCTATTTCCGTTCTTTACTTAATACAAAACTTTTAACTTTCAGCAAAGGGAAGCTAATTTACTTGGCGTGGTGGGAACCGATGTACCTATCGATCAAATAAAGAAGCTCGTGCCACCATATAAGGTACCTTAACCGGAATTCTGAAACATATATTGTATTTATATTTATGTTATATGCCTTTGGATGTATAAATATTTAATCGTTTCCATAATTTCACAGTTGGGTGTTAACGGTTACTCGTTTATGGTGGATAACAACGGGCATGTTTTGTACCATCCAGATTTGAGACCATTGGTAAGTATTGTTAAGATTTCTAGAAAAGTGATAAAGACGTTTTTTTTTTGCTATTTGAGCCACTCGTGGCACACGTTTGCTTTAAATATTCAACTAGCCTACTTATAGAGCAAAACAGTAAGCTGCAATCAAAAATTTCCAACAGAAGTGTTTCGTAACTAAGTATCACACATTAAAAGTGCTTGTCACGAGATGAGACCCCATACATGTCCATAAAACCCTATTCTAAACCTTTAGTCCACTTTATGAAAGGCACTGAAAGAGACAACACTAACAATTGGCAAGTCGCTTTGACTAAGAGCTTCTAAAGACTCACTCTCTCCAAATATACCTAATCATGATATTTTCAAGAAGAAAATTATTAACATTAATACTCTTTTTGTTACAGCATACAAACGAGGAAGTAAGTACTGTAATGTATTTTCACATGAATTAGTAGTTGAGAACTGTCTTACGTAACAATGTTATTTAACATAGTAAGTTGGAAAGAAGAAATAGAATATAGCTTCTACGGTATTGTAAGAGTACATATCATTTACAGTACACTGAGACGCTGCGTCCTCTGTATTCGAGTGTGGACGTCACGGACGTGGAGTTGTTAGTGGATTCCGATGAGAACTCCAGGGTCAACCTCACCTCACTGCTGCTCGATGTAAGTGCCGTTTTATTTATTTACTGAACAAATATTCGTGTTTCATTCTAGTGTATCTGTCCATTTTCTTGTCGCTACACAAAGTCGCTACCCGCTGTCTGTCTGTCCCTATGTATGCTTAGATCTTTAAAAAACTAAGCAACGGATTTTGATGCGGTTTTTTTTAATAGATAGAGTGATTCAAGAGGAATGTTTATGTGTATAATACTTTCATATTTAATGTAAGGATAGTAGAGAAACTGCATCCGTGCGAAGCCGGGGACGGGTCGCTAGTAAAGAAATAAAATGTTACACTTTGTCTGTAACATGCCTCTTTTGTGTGGATTGCCTATTTTATAGATATTGAATATAATGGGTTTTTTTTTTCTCATTATTAATAATCTTTTCTAGTTACGTCACGACATGATAGAACAGCGCGAGGGTGAAACGGAGATCGCTGTAAAGGTGCAGTACGACAATATGCGACGCGTGGCGACACGACGACAGCGATATTTTTACAGTCCGGTGGACGGCACGCCCTTCTCACTAGCGGCCGTGCTGCCCGACGGCTACGGCATGTACGAGCTGCAGGCAGAGCAGGAGGTCAAGCATAGTCCGATTAATGGTGAGTTATGAGAGAGAAGTACCTACGATTGAGTTTGAACAAATTAAACGGACGTCTAAGCGCTCATACGCACTTTGCCTGTGACAAATTACTGCAGTCGGTGTCGCCACTTGTCGACGACTGCACTCGACACGTCACGGCGGCAACTTGCTGTTTCAAAGGCTTAGTAGTGCTTCATTTACAAGCGTAGTGTTGTGATTTTGCAACGATTTGTTGCGTTGTTTGGTTGTTGCATTGGTTATCTTGTAAACAGAGTACATGTTTTCAGTTGATATATCGATTGAGCTCTGAGATTTTATTTGTGCTTTTTCCTGTGCAAGTAGAAACGACACACAGCTGGAGAATTGGAAGATTGGAAGTGCGTTTTAAGTTTGGAAGAAGTCCTAAGGAAAACAATTTTTAGCAGCCTTTTTAGGGTGTACCGATCGTGATCGAAATGAAATAATGATTTATTTACCAACATTTATGAAAATGATTCTCTGCGGACTATTTAACATTGAAATAATATTTTTTTGTAATTTCTGCAGTCACGGAATACTTCAAAGGTGAAACCTGGAAAGTTCACCCCGACTGGTAAGAATTTCATTAACTTTTTATTATTATTATTCTGGCATGAGATTCGCTCCACTAGGTACACAAAAGATTAAGTAAAGATCACGGGAGTCATCTTGGCCGCAAATGGCCCAAAACCGTTCATTGTGTAGACGCTAAAAGGCGTATTTTGTTATGGCCTACACCCTTTGAGTATCTAGAATTCTAGATACTCAAAGCCTACACCGAATACCTAATAGGTCATCTTAATTCTTTTTTCGTGGGAATTAACACAATAACGATTACTTGTATGTTTAGGGTATACTGCGAATACGCATCAACATCGGAGCAGTCGTTCAACTCACCGGAGGAGCAACTAGTCCACTTCTTGACTCGCGCTGGCCGACCCGGCTGGAAGTGGATGTCGCTGCGCCCGCGCGCGCTCACCTTGCACAACGCGCACAAGAAGCAGGACAGAGACTCTTACTATTGTACGTATTGTAATCATAGCTACATAATCATGGCAAAATCTTAATACTTTAACAACTGTGTAACAATATTCTGACAAATAAATATATTACTTACTTACTTATTTACTATTACTAAAGCTCTACTAAATAGCGAGATACAGAGAGACCCTGATAGATGACACATTACCATTTTAATTAAAAATATAAAACGATTTGATCTAAACCGCCATAAGCTTAAACCAAAGGATCAAACTTGTTCTTTGCATTGGACGTCTTAGACATTTTTATTCAATCGAAAGTTTATATTTTCAGGTGACAAAACTTTAGTGCAATCATTGATCAGGGATGCGATGGTAATCAAAGAATTGGACGCTCACACTGGACATGCTAGCCACCACTCACAGTAAGTACGATTCATACCGGAGCATGATTATCAGCACTAGACGAAACATACCTATCAAAAATATAACAACACCCTTTTACTAGAGAGCAAACTTTCCATAATTATAAGTGGCGGTGCGAGTGCTAGCACGTGTTTCATATTGTTTTGACCAAATTTTATTGGGACACCCAGCAAATTAACGTAATTTTTCGCAATAGAGATCTCAAAGGGGACCGGTCACCGAACTGCTTTAAAATTGTATCGTCTCTACTACAAAACCTCCTTAAAATAAGGGTCGAAGAATGAAGATATTTCTGATGACGAATTGATAACACTTTTGTGTTCTCAGTCTATTTATCCTAGCCTAGTTAACAGCGCTGATAGTCACTTCGTTTAGTTACTAGTTCACTTCGATTGATCTATTATTATCATTCTTGGTGGATAGGTGTAGAAACCACCTAATCCCTTTGAGAAAATGTTTCCTAATTGAGAACTGGAGGGAAGTTACTTACAAGGGAGGTCATGTAATTTAGTATTAAATGGTTGATCACTTACCGAACGTCCCAGGGTACCGGGCAGATCGATTTAAGCCACACACTTTTCACTAACAGTCATAAATACGTGATAATGATAAACAAAAACACAAAGACACAAACACACTCATCAAAAACTAAAAGTGCGTAAGTTGAAAAGAATGCGCCCGGGAATCGCAAACAAATAAATTGTACTAATGAGCTGCTTGAAGAGCCGAAATTTTTTTAAATGTATTGATAGTTATTTATTTATTATATTTTTATAAATAAAATAAATAACACGTACATATCAATTTCTAACCTAATGGAAACCCAATCCAAATAGGAAGTCGTCATGCCCGTCTATGCCATGCACTTTGTTGCACCCACACTCTTCGATCTGTAGATATTCGCAGCACTCAGCAGGTTACACTGAGCCTCGCACCGCCACGCAAAAAAAGTGAAAACAATTAAAAATATTTTAAAAGAACCTTTTGCATGAAAATATAGCACAAGCAATAAATATTCGCAAGCTTATGTAAATTTTATGTTGATAACTAATTTGTTTGTGTTTGTCACACAAATAGCCCGATAGCGACTTTAATGGCACTCCTTACAAGGTAACGTAACTCTTCAAATTGGTTCACTATGAGTAGAACTTTTAGTAAAATCTACTGCTAAGGACTAACATCTTCACAAAAACACGTATTAGCTATTGGTTTTTTAAACTTAAAGAAAAACACCAAGTGTCGAAGGCTTAAAAAAAGATTAATATCCAAGTAGCTATTTAAGTAAATAATTTCATGTAAAGATGTGGGAATTATATGACATACAACGATGCGAGATCATCTTTAATTTCTTTTGATATATGGATATATTTCACTGGTCTATTCGGGTGTGTTTTGAGTAGCAAAAAGGACAAATTGTAATAATTGTGCCTACAGTATTTCTACCTGAAGAAGGCACAGCTGTGTATTTTGTAAAGTTCAATATGTCTTCGAGAACCAGAAACCAAATAATTTTTACGTACTTATTCTACGAGTTTGTTAAATGAACATGCTACTCTTCTCAAAGCTAGTCCATCCATCCAAAATTTTAGTGCTGGGCACTTGTCGGTGTAGCAATTTCCATTCAGTTCTATCCAATGCCAAATCTTTTTAGTAAAAGCCCAATATCGCCCAATAAGTGCCGTTCTTACTTTTATCTACAAAGATGGTTAAGCATTGATAATACTCAATAGATAATATCATTGATAGAAACTCGCTACTTCGCTAGTTTAATTCCTTGTTAATAATATTGTTAATTTCCTACGTAATTCCCTCGGCTTAGTAAAAACTAACGCTACTTAGCTACCAAGGATCAGGCAAAGTGTTGTAATCAAACATGTTTTATCGTGTTATTTTCCAGCCAGCTCGGATTATTATAACTAACCCTTATTTTAATGTATTTATTAAGCGTGAAATTTTAAGGCTACGCATAATATAACCAGAATACGTACACGTAGAAAATACTTCGATGTATTTTACTAAAATAGAGTTACACAGAACGAAAATTTAAGTTTTGAAGTGTATCAGATACTGAACAAATTTTTGTGTTCTTACTATTTGAAAAGTAAAAACAAAAAATCATCACAAAATTAAGATCGTATTCAGTCTGTTCTGCCAAGACTATCTATCCCATGTGAAACTAAAAATAATAATTTGTAATTATTGTAGGTATCAATGTTGGTCAACTACACAGAACATCCCTTAAACCAAACAAAAAACCAATCAGTATGATATGTCTAACGACTTGTGTTTTTACAGACAAGGCCGGTTCCACAAGTTCGTGGTGACGTTGTCGTTCATCGCGACGCGCAGCGGACTGCTCCGGTGGACCGAGAACCTCAACACCTCCAGAAGTACCGACTCCTCCGAACCGTAAGTATAACCAATGCTAGTCTTCATACCATATCAGGGGACGGACTTAAAATATACTTTATATAAAAAATACCGAAAAAAGTTGACAGGTTTCAATGAAGTTTTATTGAGTAGTATAGTTCGTTCCATAAACTTATTATTACTAGTGGTAAACGTTTATGGTTCGTTCAATCAACTACTAGATCGAAACTGGCGGCCACAGTGACTAGAAACACGGATAGTTCCTACTATCCGTGTTTCTAGTTACTAATACTAATACTACACTAGTAATAATTATGATGAACACGGATGACATTCAGTGTTACAAAAGCTAGCACAGACACCACAAATTTCTATATTTCTCACAGGCACTTCAGCGAAAGATACGCCAGAGCCTACGACTCTGAATGGTACCGTCGTGCAGTGGAGCACCACGCCATCGAGCCCGAGAGCTTCGTGTTCTCGGTACCGTTCCGTGACGGCTCGGAGGCCGAGGACCTGAGCGGACGCCCGCCGCTGGTGCTCGCCACTCACGCCGTGTTCGTCGAGTCCAGGGGACATAGGGCACCAGCTGCCGTTGTCGGACTGCATTTCCAATTGGATTCACTTGCAAGACACTTCTTGAACGTTACTTCTACGGTAAGTCATGTCAAGAATATAGTTTTTATGTTGGCTTTGCAATTTTAGAGTCAGCTATTGTTCTAATAAAATTTATCGTTGAATCTTTCTTACAGTGCACAGCTGGCACAGTATGCAAGAAAACATGCGCAGGCGACGAGTTGGACTGCTACATTTTGGACGACAATGGGTTTATCATTTTGTCAGAGGAAGCGACACAGACAGGCCGATTCTTTGGCCAGGTCGACGGCACTATCATGGATTCTCTAGTGCAAGACCGAATATACAAAAAAGTTGTCGTGCACGATCATCAAGGTAGATGTCCAGATTCCAGGAATCCGTTTAGCGGAGATGGCCACAAAATATCTGTGAGTACCTGTCCTTTAGATTTCTATATACGAAGAATCTCTAGATAATAGGTACCTCTGTTTACTCACTCTAATATTTTAAATCGCAGCCTCTGAAACCGCTGTCCTGGCTCGGTGGATACCTCACGAGTCTACTTGCTATGTGGTTCCCGCTTTGGGAGCCGGTGCGGGCGCGAGCCAGACCTTACGCCGAGGACGAAACCGGTAAGCATACAATACTTGATAGGACACAGCAAGTTACGTACATTTCAATGGACTGACTGAACGTTTTGTGGCGATAGATTACGAGGACTACGAGAGCGAAGACATGGAGAACGATGACGACCTGGACCGGGACCGCGGCACTTATGAGATCATCATCGACGGGCTGGGCGAGAGCTCCCGGGACTCCGGCCGCCCGCACACCGGGCCCTCCCCCCCTCCCGGCGGAGGCGGCGTGCCTCCCCCTCCACCCCGCGAAGCTGCCCGCTCGGCCGCCGTGCGCCCCTGCGACACCAGTGCTGAGCTGTTCACGTTACAATCCTCTCGACTCAACACTGCGCAACCGCTCAAGGGCAAGCTTACCAACTGTCACAACTCTGGCTGCGAGAGGTAAGAGCAAAAATTCTTCTCCAGTCTCGAACATGGTGTTATTTTTTTATAATCAGCTATCACAATAAGATCTAGTACAGTTCGACTGACGCCAATGTATCGATCCCTTCACAGGCCGTTCAGCGTCCAGAAGATCCCGCACAGCAACCTGATCCTGCTGGTGGTGGACACGCTGTGCCCGTGCGGCGCCAAGCGGCTGGACGTGCGGCCGCGCGAGGCGGGCGCGCGCGCGCACTGCCGCCGCCCGCCCGCGCACCACCGCCGCCGACCCGCGCACTGCGGCTCTTACCATCCGGAGGTACCTCCCAAACATCAATTAAACGGACAAATCTGACTATAGATGAAACCCTACCATTACAGATAAATTACCACCACCCTGATAAAGCATAAAAATAACCGGAATCAGCACTGACATTAATCTTTTTAGCTGTCAAAGTGCCAATAGTGTAATTAGGGCTGTTTAGGACTGTTTCCGAACATTGAGGACATCAAATCGTTTCATACACCTTTAACGTCCTCCGTTCTCTGCCAATGTAAGGTTCCAAGTCACACAGAGACATTCAACTTTTTACACCCGAGCACTATGTACATTTAATTTATCTACTTTGTTCTCGCAGGAAATCGAGATCCAGTCATGCGGTCGCGGAGAGCGCATGTTGCCGGCGCTGTCCTCTCTGCTGGTGCCGCTGTTGCTGCGGTTGGTGCTCAGCACGTGACTGCAACGTCTAATATAAATACAGTCCTACCAACCTCGGGACCCATCGGGCCCGGAACGCCAACATGTCGTGAAGCTTTCTGTACCCCGTTCAGTTTCAGTCATCCGGTCGATTTTTTAACTGTTATCTTGTAGAGTTTCCCGACAACTCCAGGGAAAGCTTCTACCAAATATGGCGTTCATTGTGTTCTTGCGAGTGATGTGAATAAAGCGGAGTGTTGTCTGTATGTGTGCGGTGTAGCGTGTTGCATGTTGCGGTTGCGCCGCAACTCGTTACGCAGTTTTGATCAATTTTACCGACTGAAGTTTTGGTCCGACCAAGTGAACTTTTGATCTTGTTTTGAGACAAGATTATAGTCGAGTTAGGATACGATGATTATTGAAATATTTTCTCCTCTCTGTTAAGTTGTCACTTTTCATATTGTAACTGATGCAGACGCATACGGTAAATAGGTAGGTAACGAATATCTTGTTAAATTTAAATCGAGGATTATCACAAACTTGGAGATCTTATAAATTATAGCTAATGTTAATAGGTATTGAAAGATAATTAATGTAAAATACTAATATCGTTTGAAACTGTTTTAGAAAAATTTACCTATGTTGATACCTAATTCGATTTATTTCTTGATATCTGTCATTCAAATTAATCGCAAACTTATTAAATAGTTGCTAGGGGTTGATGTAAATAAGAAGAATAATTTGTTGTAGAGAGATTTTTTTGCTGAATTTATGTGTGCCTGTGTAATGTAAAAAGTCGTTCTGTCGTCGAGAAGGCGTCGCAGCGCTAGCACGCACTGCCATAGGGGGAACAAACCTACTGATAGCACGATGTTGTTGACGCTGAGAGGTTGAGGTGCGTGCGGGCCGGGCCGACCGATCGGATCGTTCCGTCGGATCGGTCGTGTCGGTCGGGTCGGTCGGGTCGGTCGGGCCGACAGGCGACATGTTCCCGGTGCGGCGACGCCTGCGTCTCTGACGACTTTCCATTCTAGTCGTTAGTGATTTTCTCGCCTAATCTTCGAGTAATGTCGTAAAGAAACTGTAAACAGTTTCGTATTTTTATTGTAAATATTTTACTAACTTAAATGGCCTACTACAATTTTAAGAAAGTGTGTTGCTAATATATAGATCGTTCAAATTCGACTTCTGAACTGCTGTCGTAAAGGAAAACTTCATCATATTGAACTTTAACAATAATGATTTACATATCATAATGTTCTCTTTCAATTGTTTCAAGTTGAAGAGTCAAGGCCTCGGATCATTGGATAAGTACTGACATTCTACTTTCATACGTAAATTTCAAATTTCGGAGTACATATAAGAGATTAAGCGTGTTTACCTATTAACTTGTTTGTACCTAACCTAAATGTGAATGTTACATAGGAGTAATGATCAAATCCACATACATTAAACATTAAATAGAATTTTTATATATCATAATATTAAATAGTCATTAATGTACATGAGTATACGGCTTGCTATTGTCCATTTTATTGCAAACTTTTGAAATAGTACAAAAGCCATTCATGTCTATACAAATATTCCTAATACAGTTAGCTAACAGATTGAGTGCCAAACCACTGTATTACAATATGTGTCACAGTTCACACGGATTTTATTGGACGGGACCGATAGTTTATGTAATGCGTGGACATAATGTGACGCACGTAGGACAATAGCAAGCTAGACATTCTATATAACGTAGATTGATTACAGTAATCTCTTGATGTGTCTTCGCGTATTATAATATTAAGTGGAAAGAGAACCGAGTGGGCTTAGAGTTTTTAGATTAGCCTGTTATCGGGCATTGTATAAGCAATTTTACCAGCATTTATAATATACAGTAGTTAGGATACATTATCGAAGAAACTTTTAGATATTACAATTCTCTTACATACAATAGAGAAATTCTAGCAATTTAAAGCAATAATAAAATTAACTCGGTATACCCAACATAACAGCGAGATTACTGTAGTCAGTGTGCTCATATCACGAACAAGCTAACATTATCATATCGTTCACAGCATACTCACAAATATTAAACAGATATCGTTGAAGGCGCTTTTGAGAAATTGTACATTTTGTATAAATAATACAGTAAGGAGTCGATTTAATGGCGTAGAGATTGTTTAAACTGGTGAGTGGCGAACGACTGGTAATGTATTGAAAGTGCTTCTAGTAAGCGTCGAGTCTTCCATAGCAGTCGAACGCGGGGCGAGTGTTTACTGTTACGTCTAAGTATTAAACGATAATAATAGCGTATACTTATCATAGCATAGGCGGAGCTCGCGTCAACTACCACGTGCAGATATTTTTACTTGCACTTCGCGGGATTTAGTTCTATGTAACTATAGACACAAAACAAATACCTCGTTTAGTTACTCAAAATGTAATAGTTAGACAGAGTTAGCGTTTATTTCGCGTTTAGTTCTTGGACATATCAATTCAGGCACCAAATGAGACTATAGCGTAAGCAATTTTTAAATGTTTTCATGTATTACAATATTGATATCAATTATTTTAATAAGGTCTTTATCAATGTTTTGTAGTGACGCGTGACTGGCGCGCGAGTGAATGATCCCACATTGACAGGGTCCTCGTTAAAATAGTTGTCTAGAGTCGTACGCGCAATCATTGTGTGAGGGAACAGTGATCTATAAACTTTGCCATATTCACTTTATCCCTGTACCTAATGTAATTATTTCCATTAAATTCAAAATTCTGGATTTTCGTGATAGATATTCACTGTGAATTCAGTTCTAGCTTTTTAGGACTGTAATCAAAATTCGTGTTGGTAAGTTTTAAAATTATACGCAACGTAAAGCAAAATTTGATCACTGTTTATAATTTTCTGATACTTAGTTAAATGATAATAGTTGTATCATTCGGCACGACAATTTGTGTGAACATGGTTTTCTAGCGTAATTCTAGTAAAATACTGTTCTTTTTGTTACTTGCCAGTTCATGCTATAGATATACAGTAATTACAACAATAAAGTTCTCTTATAACATTGTGACTATGTGCTTCATTAACTATCCTACAATTTATAGTACCTACATAAAAGTTACGCACTTCGAACTAAGGCTATATGCCTATGTTAATAACGTATCTTGTCAGTTATACCTCGCAAACCTGCGTCATTCTCATACAACATTTAACAAATCTTATAGTGAAAAAGCTAAAATAGGCCTTTACACATGGCGATCTTAATATAATCACCACCTATTGATGAATTGATTTTCTCATTCTGTATATTCGTAAATATCAACCGAAAGAAAAGGGTCATACTCAAATGTTTTGTCAAATAAAATGCAGTTTCACGATAGAAGAGGCTTATATTAAAGTGAAACAGTACATACATAACATGTGGTTACATGTAGAGACTGGCTGCGAACACGATGTCTCTCTTGAGCAGCTTGATGGCCTCACTGAACTTGTTCTCCAGGTCAGTGTTGCCGATGTTCTTGGCCGCCTGGCACAACTGACGCAGCACCTCTTCGAGGCGGCGCATGCATCTGATTATGGAGCCTGAAAAGAACACGTATTTTAACCGAAAGATTTTGTCTCAGACTTAAGTTCGCATCGACTGGTGTCGATTCTGTTACCCACTTTACCAGGACCACAGATAATATAATACTATACGTAACAGGACTAAACTAAGGGCGCATGTCTCTTTCTGTTTCAATGTAAAAAGAAAGTGACAGATGCGTTTACTGTAGTTTCGTTCTGTCAAAATGCGTAACAGAATCGACACCAATGGCGATCTATATTTTATTGAGCAACTGTAGTCATATTATGATTATTGTACTGTTCTTGATAAAAAGCAGTATTTTATTATTAGGTCACAAAAGGATGCTGCTGCTAATCTTCTTAGCCTTCATCTCAGAGTCGCCTTATAACACGCAAATAGGTGATGGTCTATTCTTTGACAGGAACAGCACGGACTATGGACATTTACATACGAAAACATAATCAAAGCTTACCTTCAAAGATGTCGGTCATCTTGCAGATCTGAAGGAAGGAGCCGCCTTTAGCCCAGGCTAGCACCACGTCCATGAGCGTGCACTTGAACTTGCCCACGTACTCATCCTCATCGATGTCCATCTTGGAGTCCATCGATACCTTGGCTATCCTGCGAGCGTACTCCTGGAAATAAAGGTTCAAGATCAGGGGGGCTAAAAAGGCCGCTTTAGATGAATCACAATATGATTCGTATTACAGATGTCAAAATATCTACTTAATTGATAACTCTTAATGTCATCCGCATAAGGATCATATTCAGTAATCATCTGTTTGACAGTTACTATGCAGATCAGTAGATGAATTGCTCAATGTGGCCTTTTTAGGCCCCCAGGACTTTTTGATGACTTCATTCGACGTGACCTGATTCAAGTATATGTAAATGGTGTGGTAAAATTTACATCAGATAGCTAAGGAGTTTGTTGTACCGCTTCTTCTATAAACCACATAGGAAGCGGTGAAGGGTGGAGCGAAAAGAAAGTTTTTTTTTTTACACTAAATTTATATTATATTTTTATTTTTTATTTATATTTTTATGTTTTTTTTTTTGCATGATGTGCCTTTTATACACTAGGTATGATGAATAAAATATTTTAACTTTAAATATAATCAAATACCCTACAAATGGCTCGCTGCCTCGAGACGTAATACATAATGTACAGCATGTTGTTTGGCGACACATATATGGATGCAGATGGACAAATAAAGTTGCTAAACAAAAGTAGTTGAGAAACAAGGGCAGGTTATAATGTCGAATAACATAATCTATTGCGCAGCACATGCCTAGTGGAAACGGTTATATTATACGCCATATACTTTTGATCGTAACTTTATATGTAGCCCTTGCGTACGTACAAAGTCAGGTCAGACTTTAAAGGTACACCTACCTACAAACGGCACAATTTAGCTCACGATCAGTACCAAACGGCATGTCAATAGGCAAATTTTCTGGTCATTTCTTGGCGGTTGGTTCGCTCTGACTCACAACTCCACGGATGGACCCTACCGACACAGTTTAAATATATAGTAAACAGTTGGTAAGCTACGTACTTACGTTCCGAATTCAAACACACACAGAGACGTGTGCTCTACAGGGATTTCTCGGTTAGGTTCGGTTAGGTAACAGCGAAATATTCAAAGGTTGTCAGTAGGTGTTACTTCGAGACAAAGTCGGTCACGATTTGTGTTGCTCCCATATTTTGCGATATTAATTATATTGACAGGACTATATTGTAGTGTTTACGGCTGATGGAACTCCTCAATATAAAATCAGCAGTTAGCTTTTTTAAATTTCCCGCTGATATCGATAGGTATAATGAATGTTCAACTATTTCTCTACGAATTTGTTGTCAATATTGACCGATTGCTTTGAAAATGCGTGTCTTCTCTGAAATCGTAATTATGGTCAGAAATAAAAAAAAAATGGCGGCCGTTTTGATATTTTTTATTACTGGACCGATTATATACAAAACCGATATCTGAGAGTTCGTATAGTCTCTAAATCCATATATAAAGTCGGAATTTAAAAAATGGCCGCCAATTTGGACCTTCTTAGTTACTGGACCAATTGCTTTCAAAATCGATATCTGAGAGTCCCTATGGCCTCTGAATACTTACTTATAGTCAGAATTTTAAAAAGTTGCCGCCTTTTTTATCTTTTTAGTTACTGGACCAATTGCTTTCAAAATCGATATCTGAGAGTTCCCCCTATGGCCTCTGAATACTTATTTATAGTCAGAATTTTAAAAAGTTCCCGCCTTTGTATCTTTTTAGTTACTGTACCAATTGCTTTCAAATTCGATATCTGAGAGGATATGGCCTCTGAATACTTACTTATCGTCAGAATTTTAAAAAGTTGCCGCCTTTTTTGTCTTTTTAGTTACTCGACCAATTGCTTTCAAAATCGATATCTGAGAGTCCCTATGGCCTCTGAATACTTACTTAGTCAGAATTTTAAAAAGTTGCCGCCTTTTTTATCTTTTTAGTTACTGGACCAATTGCCTTCAAATTCGATATCTGAGAGTCCCTATGGCCTCTGAATACTTATTTATAGTCAGAATTTTAAAAAGTTGCCGCCTTTTTTATCTTTTTAGTTACTGGACCAATTGCTTTCAAAATCGATATCTCAGAGTCCATATGGACTCTAAATCCTTATTTAAAGTCAGAATTTAAAAAAATTGCCGCGTTTTTTATCTTTTTAGTTACTGGACCAATTGCTTTCAAAATCGATATCTGAGGGTCTGCGTAAAGTGGGATAGTTGATAGTGATGACAATATCTTTTTCAGCCGGTCCAAATTGCTTCGTTTGATTTTCCGAGATGATTCAGTAAAGAAACCGGCACTGAATTATCGTGTTTCTGAAGAATACTTTAACGCTTAGGATATTTTACCAGGAACAAATCGCAATTATTAAAAAATATCCATTCCCATCTTTTTTTTTAAGAATCATCACATGTTTTTAATTCCTGTTTAAATATCGTCATAGAGTTTACATACTACTTACGTACTTACGAGCGGAGCCCTGGGCCAATACTAGTATTAATTTATGTTTGCTGTAGGTAAATGTAACTAAATAAAATAAAAACCATTTTCCAAAAATATTAGTGACATCCCTAGCTCTCCGCTTGTCGATGTCACAAAAACGTCTTAGCTGAGTTACTGTATGTAGTATATATACAGGGTGTCCCAGGAAACCTGTACCAGCGAAGGTCTGTGGTCAGGGGACACTAATACTCATCGATTGAACCCCCATGTATGTTCTACGATATTTTGTAGTTTTCGAGAAATTAATTATTTTGTAATATTTTCAGATTTTTCAAAATTGTAGGCGGTTTTAGTTATAACTTTTTCTGAGTGGCGTTTCTTTGAGATTTTTCTTGTCAGTATTATGGCTAGAATGTGTGTTCACCTGTTAAAAACACAAAACAACCAAATTCTAACTACTAGTAGCTCAGAATATGATCACAAGATAAGAAATTCTGTTTCGGAGAAATATTACACTTGACTTCAACATGAAAAAAAAAATACTTACACCTGACTGAATGATTTGTAAATAATTTTAAAAACTTTATGAATTTCTTAGGTCTCAAAACAACACAAAAAAGTTGGTACTTTATGGGACATGTTTTCGAGAAAACATAGTTCAAAGTTGATAAGGTCAAAAATAGTGAAATTTATTTCATGCATTTGAAATGACTTTTCTTACATTTTTGCGATTGATATGGAAAATACTTGGATGTTAGGTAAAGGTACAATAGTGCAATTCAATTCTACTAATTATTCTAACTTTTTCACTTTTATTGTGATTGTGATAATAAATAAAACAACAGAAATATCTCGAATCATTTACTAAATGGTTTTTCCAGGAAACGTGCCAAGTTATTTTTCCAGTGTCTTAAAATGTCCAAATCAGAAAAGCAAATCGAAAGTCCAAAACACAAACCAAGTACAAAAAATCCACTAAAATACAGCAAATGCAAGTTTAAATTATAGTGAGAGAAACGTAGGCTTCGCTTATGTCATTTTTACTCCATTTCGAGCCCGCCTTAGATTATGTAGGTTTACTTTATCTATGGAGCCTAACCTAACCTTTTTTTTTTTAACGTGTGGGATCCGTGTGCCTTGGACGCCAGACAATTGGGGCCCCTCGGCCAATCGACATTTTCGACATTGGAGGAATTAATCAAAAATTAACGGAAGCACAAGCAGAGATAAGAGAAAAAGAGCACGCTTTTCGAGACCTGCGCAGAAATTTTTTGCGACGGTGCCGTCTATTTATTGAGGCTGGTGGCAGACACTTTGAGCATTTAATGTAAAAACCATTTAGTAAATGATTAGGTATTCGAGATATTTCTGTTGTTTTGTTTATCACAATAAAAGTGAAAAAGTTATAATGATTAGTAGAATTGAATTGCACTATTGTAAGTACCTTTACCTAACATCCAAGTATTCTCCATATCAATCGCAAAAATGTAAGAAAAGTCATTTCAAATGCATGAAATAAATTTCACTATTTCTGACCTTATCAACTTTGAACTATGTTTTCTCGAAAATATGTCCCATAAAGTACCAACTTTTTTGTGTTGTTTTGAGACCTAAGGAATTCATAAAGTTTTTAAAATTATTTACAAATCATTCAGTCAGGTGTAAGTATTTTTTTTTTCAAGTTGAAATCAAGTGTAATATTTCTCCGAAACAGATTTTTTTATCTTGTGATCATATTCTGAGCTACTAGTAGTTAGAATTTGGTTGTTTTGTGTTTTTAACAGGTGAACACACATTCTAGCCATAATACTGACAAGAAAAATCTCAAAGAAACGCCACTCAGAAAAAGTTATAACTAAAACTGCCTACAATTTTGAAAAATCTGAAAATATTACAAAATAATTAATTTCTCGAAAACTACAAAATATCGTAGAACATACATGGGGGTTCAATCGATGAGTATTAGTGTCCCCTGACCACAGACCTTCGCTGGTACAGGTTTCCTGGGACACCCTGTATACTGTGCTACCGATCCCAAATCAAATCGAGCAGTTCATAGATGGTTAAACTAACCTGTAACTGCCTGAGCACGCCGCGCAGCTCCTCCCCCGTGGCGGAGGACTGGCTAGAGTTCTCGTCGCACACGAAGCAGCTGACCAGCGCCGCGCTCTGTTCCGAGCTAAGTGAGTTGAACACGCCGTTGAATATCAGCTCCGTCAGTAGAAGCTCGTCAGCACTGTGGGGAGTACATAATGACATAGTTTTATAGTAAAGGAAAAAATACGCCCTATTATTTACTCTTTAGTAACCAATCAAAAATCTCATATATTATTATGTAAAAATTACTTAAGCAGTGCATTCTAGATTATGAAAAATAAGGAAGAAGAAGAGAATGTTTCTCCAGTTATTAGTGACATATACCACGTACAAAGTAGAATCAGTAACAGCCCACAGTGTACATCACTATTCTATTCTACTAAATGTATATGTCGATACAAACTACATAAAACTTGATCAATTGTATCTCAATCACCAAGTGCATGTTGCCTAATTATGTACTTCAGTTACGTGTATTCACTTGCCTGCTCAGCTCGCAAGCGATGCGTCCTTTCATCTCGATGACGTCAGCGGAGGTGCAGTACCCCATCCGCCGGAGCACCCGCTTCCTCTTCCTGAGCTCATCCATCTGCAGGATACTCTTGGCTTTCTTCAGCTCTGCCTTGGCGAGGCTCAGTTCTTCGTGAATTTCCTGTTTCTTCTCGTACGCGGCAGTTAAAGCGCCACGACTCTTGTCATTGTGGAGGGCGTGGGAGTACAGCCTGCAGATAATCAGAACGATTTTAGTTAGCGCTACATACAGACAGACGCCGAAAGCGACTATATTTTATATTATGTAGAGATAGCAAAGAGATACAATATATGACATTGATACCTATTAGTAATACCACGTTTAGAAAGAGAGCCTTTGGGAATCGTGTTAAATATATAGACTCTTCGCATTGGTATCTTTTGGGTACTCTAATATGTGTTTAAATACAATTCTTACCTTTCTTCTAACAGTTTGATCTTGTCAACACATTCCTTAAAGACGGCTTCGTTAATTTTCATGTCTTTGATAGGGTTCAGTAGAGGCGGTCCGTCGGGGAAGCGCTTCTTGACCTCGCCGATAGTTTTGAGCACCGACTTGCGGTTGTCTGCCGGCCTCAAGTCCTTCGGGTAGTACACCCGGAGAGAGCTTATTTGATAGATGAGGGTGTGAAGTACTGGCACCACCTCCACATCGCCTACCTAGGAATAGTGGGAAATGTCACATATGGATGAATGGGTTTCGTCTCTCGGTAGAAAATTTGAATAATATTAACCCCAAATAAAGAAGCCTTGATTAATTAAAAATAGATCATAGCCTCAATGCATGCAACTTTTCTAAATCTCTTAATATGTAGCCAGCATTCATTAAAACAACAATAGATATTGCTGCAGGAAAAAAAACTAGTATTTTGGAACAATAAACCTATTCCTCTAATATCATGTATTTTTTAATCGACTTCAAAAATGGAGGAGGTTCTATATTCGACGCGTATTATATATATTTTTGAATATATTACCACCGATTTTTCGGAAACGGCTTAACCGATTTGGATGGTTTAAACATGTATTCTATATTTTGATCACCAAAAACCTAACCTAACTATATGATCGTTTTATCGTTCATCGTTTCTCATACAGGGGATCGTTACTTGCATTTATGCTTGCGACCTACTTGTGATCAAAACAATCAAATACTTTGTATTATCCGCTCGAACGACCACCCGAAACGCACCTCATAAATCTCAGCTATACTTGAGCAACCAAGCACTTTTTACGCCATCGCCTGGAGTGTTAATGGGCGATTACAATATTAAATAAATAAATTCATATTCCCTTTTGGGGTTGCGAGGCTTAATTTCTTCATTTTTCGGCTGCAGAGGAGGTCGTAGTACTAAAAAGGTTGTTAAGGATAACCTATGGAATTTTAATATGTTACCTCTCCAGGCGGGCACGGCACTTTGGTCTCGGAATCCGCGCCCGACGCCTTCTTGACGTGCAGCAAAATGTCTACTATGATGACGGTGTCCGCAGTGAGAGGGTTATCTTCATTCTTCTTGCCTTTCCCCATCTTGTGCCGGAAGTTGACTATGATACCCCAGTCGAACTCATGCCTTTCTGTTTTCACCTATGTATATTAAAATAATATTGATATTTTGACACAAATTGCGTTCATCGAAATTTCGACCTGCGGATCTACCGCTGAAATGGGAGTCCCAACTTCACGATCGCAAATTTTTTAATACGCTTTTATTAGCTTCACCTGTAACTATAAAAAAATATTGGAAGTTAAATTTGACCCACTTCCCGGTTTCCGATTGAGCTGAAATTTTGAATACACGTTTAGTTTGGATGACAAAAGCGTGATTTAGTTTTTTTTAAACTATAGATAAAATTATTTACAAGGTAACTCGAAGTTTATTCTCTCACTATCGTAATGAAGTTATTACCAGAATTCATGTTTATTGCCATTTTAGTCAAGCGGTAGACCGGAACAAATATTTCTCATGATCTTCATAACATTCCCTTATTAACCTATCAACTCAACTTACCTTCACAAGTCGTCCAGGCTGTAGAAAAGGTTTCAAGTACTCTGGCTTGGTGATGAAGGATCGGAATTGTGCACCTAATAGATCCAGCTGCGACCTGATGCTGCAGTACGAAGCTATCGAGTGCTCCTCCTCGATGCTCACTTGGTCGTACTCCTTCTGCTTTGCTTTCACTTCTGTTGTTGACATTGGAAATTATTAGAAAAATTCTCCAAGCAAATTATAATTGGACTAAATTGGAAATTGACCAATGAACTTAGTCCTTGCAGCAGATGTTATAACAATGTATTAATATCAGGGAATCTAAAAAGGCCGCTTTAAATGAATCATAATATATTATTTTATTTATATATTATTACAAATGTCAAAATATCCACTTAATTGAAGACTCTTAATATCATACGCATAAGGTTCATATTCAGTAATCATCTGTTTGACAGTTATCATGGAGATTCGTAGGTGAATTTCTAAATGTGGTCTCCAGGTCATATTTAAAGAAAATATTGTGAATATGTATGAAAAACAAACATATTCTGTGCATAATTGAAAAGTCAACTTACTGTCTATTAGGTCCGGTATAGCTGCTTGATTTTGGAACTGGAAGAAACTCCTCTCTAACATATACTCCGGATTTATTTCCTCCACCCGCAACAAATTGAGGACCTAGAATTATTTTTATTTCACTTTACAGGTATTATAAGATTATATCTCCTTGCTACCTATGTAATTTGAAAGACAGATAAAAATCTTCTATTCTATTCTATTCCTTTTTTTTCTATCGACATATCAACCGAATAAAACGCAGGTTAGGCTGGGGTGACAGATTTGAACGATATAAATCTGCGAGTTATAGGATTAAATTTCTGTAAAAAATTGAGGTAATAGAACCGCGTGCGTAGAATCCGAATATGCAATTTAAAAAATGGTGTAATAGGACATTACCGCTTTATTCGGTTGGGGCATCGATTTGTCGAGAATTATTTCTATATATTTCACTCTGACAACATTCATGTGAAAACTCACCATATTATAGGTGAGATGGAAGGCCGAGTTGATAGGGTCCGCCTTGCCCTGCACCATGCCTTTGACCACGGCGGGCGTGACCTTCTCGTCGATCATGAGGATCACAATCCCCTTGTCGTCCAACCCTCGCCGCCCCGCGCGCCCCGACATCTGGATGTACTCGCCTGACGATATCTACCAACCAAATTATTATTAAACTTTTGCCCGCCATGGTCTAAACTGATTGCCGTGCCCAGAGGTTCTAGTATAAGTTTCTTTTAACTGTCTCGAATTTACGCAGCGACCGTGTTCAGCGCTCCGATTGGTGAAAAGCTCGGAGCGGACCAATCAGCATGCAATTCGCGGTCGATGCGTAAAATCGAAATTGTTAAAAGAAACTTACACTTCACTCTGTATGTCAAGCCACAAATTCAGCGTTAATATCTACAAAAATAATAGGGAGACAATTAATGTCTTCATTTCATACTTTTGTGACCTAGTCAGCAGCTTGTCAATTAGTATTGACAACGGTCGCGTTATCAAATATTAACTGCCTCAATGGTTTAATTATCGACTCGTTGCCAGCCAAATATGGTCTAGATTCAATTCTCATGTTGGGCAATGGTAATATGGCTCATGTAATTTCTGGCAGGATCGTTTCAATAACGACCCGGAATCTGTAAGCGGCCATAATTTTAATATGGAAGAATATTAGATAAATGCTTTGAATTTCAATGAATCCTACTTGTCTATGTTCTAACAGGAAGTCCCTGCAGTTTATCGAATCTTTTTGATAATTGTGGAAAGGATATTTTTGTTTGGATTGGATACACAGAATGTATGGATAACAATTTGGGGAAGATAAAACTTACAAATCTGAAATCTTTTCCGTCGAATTTCTGACAGTTGGTGAACACGACAGTTCTGGCAGGCATGTTGAGGCCCATGGCAAATGTCTCGGTCGCGAACAGTGCCTGAGAATAACAGAACATTACATCATTATTTACTACGCTAATACAGTGCTGCAGTGTCCCTGCAGGCGTAGCATGACCGGAAACAGATTTGTCTACGGAAGAATACACCAAATGAGACAGATTGAAGAAATATTTCTACTTTTCGGTAGGATTTGGTAGAATAACTACAGCACTAACTACTTCCCTGTTGCTATGGAAAGAATAATTTGTCTTTGTCTACGTAGAAACGCGAGTCTAGGTGTGGAGATGGATAGAAAGAGCTTTGTCTATTCTTGGAAGAATAGAAATTGTCATGCTACAGGTGCTGGATAATGTGCACAAATGAAAATGAGAGAAGCTAGAGCAAAGTTTAAAGCAAGAAAAAACTGTAAAATAAATTCTTTATAGTTAATTATTTTTGCACAATTGTGAGCGGGTACAAATATATTTCTAGATCTGAAAAGAGGCTTTATTTATTAATTTTCTAACGTGAATGCTTAAGTATTAAATTTATGTAAACTCATTTTCTATCGAGAAATTGTGTGTCTGCTAGCTCGCGTGTATTAAATAATACTATTGTTAATGACAGCGGGAATGTGTTGCTAGGGACTTTGTTGGGCCGTTCTTCTCCACAGCTATAACACATAGGAAGCGCGGAAGGATGAGCGAGGTTGTTTTTTTTTTAACGTTCAAAAATTGCTTTTTAAAGATAATATTGAATAAAATATTTTTACTTGAGGAGCTTTATCTTTCTACTACAAGAATTTAAAATGTTGATATTTTATGCATGATGATCTCAAAGACCATACGGACCTCGTCAAAAATACTTTCACTACAGAATATATTATCTTTATTTCATATCAACCGGAAACGGCAAGAAACTCCGTGGAAGTACCTTAATAAGTCCCAAGCCGAACAGTATCTCAATGGTTTCCTTGAGGATTGGCAGCAGACCTCCGTGATGGATGCCGATGCCGCGCCTCAGCAGCGGGATCACGTTCTCAACTTGCGGCAGTTTACGATCCTCTTCAGATAGTACGTCCATCGCGTTGTTGAATACTTCATCCACAAGCTTCTTTTCTTCAACTGCAAGACATACAATCAGTGACGACACGTTTGGCGCAGTGGCTAAGCGATTAGCTTTCTACGCTACGTGCCGCGGGTTCGATCCCCGCACGGAACAAGTATTTGTATGATCTACAGATAGTTGTTTCGGGTCCTAGAGAGGATCGGGGAAATCCTAGTGAGGGGCAAAGGTGTTTTTGAAAAAAATAAACATGTTCCTTCGTAACCCAATGGGCATGTGTCGTAATGAGCGAAAAGAGGTCTAATAAAACAAGATCATCCTAGGATTAACGATAAACAAACACGGCTTCAAATGCACCCGCTAAAGAGGGTGACTCCAGCATTAACACGGAATTAATTGGTCATTGGCATAACAGGATAAAATATTAGAGATATATATTTTAATAACGGTCAATAGATTTATTATATTAACATCTTTACTCACTTGTATTAAAGTCCAATTTAGCCATCTGCATGGCGTACGCCTCGCAATCCTTTTTACTGAAGCTGAATATGATGACAGGGGCGAAGTTCCTCTCCATGATCATCTTGACGATATTGAATATGTTTGTTTGGTTGGAACCACGTGGGCCCCCGCGACGACCGCGCTGGTCGCCCTTAGCGGCGTCGCCCGCGTTGCTTAGCACTGCCATCGCGGTGTTAAAGTTGTCTTCTTTGAATATACCCTTGATTGGGAAATATGTATATAACATGTGTTTTCATTGGCGTAGCAAAGATTCGATAGCGGGGAGTCAAATAGATTTTTTATTTTGGGGGATTTTACCGACCACATTCATTTTTACTACCTATAAAATCTTTAAAATCTCATACAACCAACCTTTTCATCCACCACAAGGTGTATACCATCTCCGCCAGCCGGGAAGATGTAATGCTGCAGTGGAGTAGGGCGGAACTCAGTGTAGACCACGTGGCAGGGCTGCGAGTGCAGGCGACACACCCACTCAGCGAACTGACGCGCGTTGGGGATCGTGGCCGACAGGAACACATAGTGGACATTGTCGGGCAGCAGGATTAGGGTTTCTAGATGTGTAAAGAACAGAGTAAAGGGGTTAAACTGAATTAATCAAGTTGTTTTATAAATTTTAGCTATGCAGCATAGCTTTATTTGGATCTTAAGTTTTTAGTTATATCTCAAGGTACGGTCGGGCAAATAAGTGGTCTATCAATTTTAACAGAACTAAAAGAAAATATAACTAAAGTTGAAACTTTATTATTTTGATAAGAAAATATAGACCTTTTTCTTTTATGGCATAAAACTAATTACAACCCTAGGGTGATTGGCTTACTGTACATACACAATGCTATATTACAATCGGTTTATATAATCGATTTAATTTTAGTACCTAACTAGAGTCAACGATGTTAATAAATATAAATTACAAGTTAAATAACTGAAGAGCTAACAAACAGTTAATGTTTTTGTAGCAGTACATATTCATGTTTATACATATTTTATTATTTACCTACCTTCCCAGACCACGCCTCTTTCTTTATCCCTCATGTAATGAATCTCGTCAAATACGACCCAACCCACTTCACGCATGATTTCTGATCCACGATACAACATATTCCTCAAAATCTGGAATGCATATATAAGAAATATCATTATTATTTTATGATAGATTATAAAGTATGAGAAAAGCTTTTTAATTAACAATTTACATGGTGTATGAGCTCAGGGGGAACTACCGCGTAACAAACTTTGAGCTACCTTGTTAAAAATTACCGGTCATGAAGATAGGAGTCCCAACTTCATGGTCATTTTTTTACAAGGCAGCTCTAAGGCTCTCACGATAGTATCGAAGTATATTACCAGTGTCCCCGCTGATATGAGAACGGCTAATTAATATTAATATTATTTTCTTTATGCAATTGTCAAATTGGCCCACACAAAAAATACACAAATATAAACAATAACTATAAATAAACTAATACATATTACATAATAAAATTTATAAACCACTGTACAGGAAATGACGGCGTCATGTTTCGCTGTCTGGTGTCGCGTAGCCAGCCGCATATGCGACGATACACGACACCCTTCGGCCAAAACCAATGCCATGGTGGCAAGATTAGCCAGACATCGAGGTTCGTAAGAGGACTGACTGCCTAGGATGCGTCAGTTACACGAAATATAAACCACAAGAGGAAAGGACAAGTGGCGAAGTGGATGTGCCATAATTACGCTGAGTTACGCAAATTTCGCAATACTTTGTATTTTAATATCGCGTTTTTCGTTTCTAATTTTGGAAAAATTTATCACTTTGGTTGGCCGAAGATAAAATTGCCTTTGTGAGCGTGAATTGTGAATGTGTGAGAGAAAATATTAATGCCCCTTCCTCTTGAGTTTTATATTCCGTACTCAAGGTTAGTACAAAACTACTAATTATTTCAAAGTAAAAACGCTTTCATAGAAGCATTAAAATACTTTTTCACCCTCACCTCAGTGGTCATGATAAGACAAGAAGCAGAAGGATTGATGGTCACGTCACCAGTTATAAGACCAACATCAAGAAACTCTTCAGAGAACTCTCGATACTTCTGGTTGGACAGGGCCTTGATAGGAGTAGTGTATATGACCCTCTGTTTGTTCTTGAGAGACAAAGCTATGGCATACCTAAAAAATAACAATTATTTTCATATTCTCATTTTGTCTGTGGTATAGGGGTTGGTTGAGTTTTGTAATAGAAAGAAAACAATACAAGCAATGTAGGTAAAAGCAACTCCCACATCCAGGATTACCAGGTTTTGGTAAACTACTGTTGATCTGGTAAGCAACTTAACTACGTAAATTGAATCAACCTAACCAAAGAAATAGCCCAATAGTCTCAGAATAACAAGGGTGATGTTGTGAGATGTGGACCTACTTTACCATAATATTAACACAAGCACATTTTGCTAAGTTGAATGGTTCAACAGGAATACTAGTAATGTTTTGTTTTTTAAATATTGCCACACTATCTGTTAATCCTGTATTGTGGGTACATTTACAAACATGAACACTTAGGCTTACATTCAGAGACGACAGAAACGAGTCTAAGCGTGAACTTACGCTTCCCTATGTCAAAATTTGTTCGTAAAATTGACATATGGAAGCGTAAGTTCACGCTTAGACTCGTTTCTGTCGTCTCTGAATGTAAGCCTTAGACCCGGAACAACTATCATTCTTTAAGACATACAAATATATGTTCACTGCGGGACTCAAACTCGCAACATGTAGCACTGCACCCATGCTATCAAAAACCACCATGGGAAACCCATATTACACAAAGACAAGTTTTCCATCACAGTGCTGATTGTTTACAAAGTATTTAATAGTTCATTCAATCATTTATCTTTGCCCAGCAGTAGAATGCGACAGGCTAATGTTAACAGTAAAATTTATCAATAGTGGAAAATTAAAATTACTAAGGCGCTAATTCATAAACTTTTCAAGATCACATTTTAAAGTTTTTTTTATGACAAAATTCATATAAATTTATCTAATGGATAATTTTCTGTAAAACATACATTTCTAATAAATCAATATTATGATTTAAGTACTAGAATATATGTTTTACAGAAATAAAAATAAAACTTTACAATGTGCCCCTGTAAAATTCCCATACTTGCGCTTTAGTCATTTTGCTTTTCCAGAGTTGTTATTATTTATTTTATATGGAATAGTTCAGATTAATCGAATAATAATAAAATATCTTACTCAGCTACAACAGTTTTTCCAGCAGAAGTATGGGCAGAGACCAACACAGATTGCAAATTGTCTATGCACAGTATAGCCTCTTTCTGAAATGGATCCAGTATGAAACTGTACTGTTTGCAGGGCTCTCCTGTAATCGGCATAAGGGGTGCATAGTCATGGTTTGGTGGTATTGCCACCTCATGAGTACAACCTTCGTGTGTCTCTAGTGTGTGTATCACTATTCGCGAGCTGAGCAGATCTACACTGAAATTATTATCATCATAATTATTATAGTCTTTAGTACACAAAAATAATAAAAATTGTGAAACAAATTATTACACTGTAAAATAATAACATAGACATATCTGTAGCATATATCCTCAAGTCTTTTTTATCTTAATTGGAAATGGAAAGGATAGAAATAATAAAGATCTGTCTGTCAAAGTACGCATGTCAATGTTTTTTTTTTAAAATATTAAATAAATAAAATGTAATAACGATTATTTTTGCTCAACTCACACATCAGTTTGACTAACAGAACAGAATCATTCATTATTATGCTATATGTTATTATAGTACTATGTTATATATCCAGCCTGTCTGGAAAGGGTAAGACTGATTAAAAGAGACGACATTAGGACTTACTTTATATCACTGATTAAATCAGAATCATCATCTTCCTGTTTACTCTTCTTTGTGATTTGATCAACGTCTTCCACGTCATCGTGTGAGCGCTTTAGACTGTGCGCTTCTGTCTCAGTGCTCTGTTCTCTATACAAGAAATAAACAATAAGCATAATAAAAATAATCAATTCAACATTGAGTAATAGAGGTTATCCACAACTTACAGATGCTCATCCTCTTTTTTTAAGGTTGGGAATTGAACAGAAGCTTCGTTCGGAGCCGAATCTTCAAAACAATCAAATAAATTATTCACGTCTGCCATTTCAAATGACTAAAAACACATTTATTGCCTTTTATTGCTTATTTTAATTTATAACCTCATGATTTCAACCATAGTTACAAACAAAACTGACATAATGACACAGTGTAGCCACCCTCTGATTTTGATTTTCCCCGGACTCCTCGTGAAATTCCCCTAAAGGTGGACCCACACCTATCCGAATCGACCGCGCCGAAAAACCCGAACGAGACGAAGTTTCTTATGGCCTCGCACACCTATCCTATTCGCGCCGAAAGAATCGTCCGCGCCGACCGAATCGACCGCGCCGAAAGAAATGACGTTTCGTTGCGTGCATTTCCTTGAAGCATATCGCACACTCATTACGTTTACTTTAATGATTTATTTTCTGAAATCACAGATTTATTAATTAACTATGGTTTTTAAAAGAAGCAGAACAAAATACCTAGACTGCTTATGTTATATGACTGGGTTTTTAACCCTATACAGATTTTATACAGATTTGAAGTTAAAAATATCATTCAGATTTTAGCATGTTGTATAACCCCGTTCATAACTCTAATGATAATATTAGTGACCATGACAGTTTAAAAACTTAGATTTTAGCAGTTCCTTCTTCAGATAAAAGGCTTATTGCATCTGGCAACACTGATGCAGATAACTTTTGACTCGAGCCCACTGGCAACACTGTCCGAATCGTCCGCGCATAGAAATATAGTGCGGCCGCCGAGAGAATGCGTTTTTGACACCTGTCAGTTACGAACAAACGAGATTTTTTTGTTATCGAAACATTATTACATAATAGTAGATATCTATCGTTTACATGCACTACTGATACAAAATTCTATTAAAATTAACCTATAATAAACTAAAATAGTTTAGCGCTAAATATAATCTTTAATAAAAAAGAAACATGTTCAACTGACAGGTGTCAGGAACGCATTCTCTCGGCAGCCGCACTATAGTTATAGGTACTATGTATTATCTCTATGCGTCCGCGTCGAATCTGATGACGTCATCCGAATTCGTCTGGGATTTGGATACCTACCGAATTCTTCCGGCGATTCGTCCGATTCGACGCGGATAGGTGTGCGAGGTTTCATAGAATTTTATATAAAGAACTAGAGGACGCGCGGGTGCGCGGGCCGCATGCGGCCCGCGGGGCTTTTTAGGTAGTGCTTGTAACATAACTTAAAAAAAATATAATTTTTGATTTTGTATGGCAGCCATGTTTTTTTGTATGGAAACCATATTTTTTTCACCGGCTCGTCCATCGGCCCAGGGTCCTTGACATTTTTAGTTCCAGCGGTATAGGTTTGCGACTTTTCATTTTCGAGATCCGTAGGGCAGTTCCGGTCAGCGTTCCACTTTCAGGTCATTTCGGATTTTTCCCGGACTCACTGGACCTCAAGGTTTACGACTCCCATACATCACTTTAACCCCCCACGGCTCCTTCTGGGAGAACAATTGTGTCAATCAGTCAGTGAGTCAGTCAGTGGTAATCGAGCTTTTTAAATATAGTCAATTCGAAAATTCGTTTCATTCGGCTCATTCGGCGCGGTCGATTCGGACAGGTGTGCGTCCACCTTTAGCCGTATTTCATAAGAGCCCTCTACACGTTCGGCGAATAGAGGCGAACACGAACGCGCGGGGGGCGTATTTGCCTGCATTCATTGACATCAGTTGACATTCACCATTATACGTAGTATCTCTTTGTAGTCTGTGACATTCACCAATGTTGGGCATCATTCGCCCTGAAGTCGGATTTTCAGTGCGAATCAAAGGACTTCGCCGAATTATTATTATCAGTGCGAATCAAAAGACTTCGTCGAATTATTATTATTACTGCTCTCCACACGTTCGAGCGTTCATTCAATCTGCGTCAGAAACTAAAGTATGTTTTTACCCGACTGCGCGACGTAATTACCCGACTGCGCGACGTAAAAGAGGGTTATGTGTTCATCAGCCTATATATGTACATATGTATGTATATTTGCTCCTTTGTGGCACTCTAGAGACCAAACGCGTGGGCCGATTTTGATAATTCTTACGTCAATCGATTTGTCTTAATCTTGCGAGTGTCACTAGCACATGACAGTAATCAAAATTCCATATGGCGACAACCAGACGCCATATTGTGAAAAATAAAATAATGAAAGTCGACAAACTAATAGGAAATAATTTTTAGGTTTCTTTTGTCATTTTAATCATTACAAATGACCATTTAGGACCTTTAACGATTTAAAGTTTGTTAGCAACCATATTATGTTCCCCTCCTAGAGCCTAAATGAGTGAACCGATTTAAACAAATGAGATATCCTTAGATTCGTTTTAAAAGCGCAAGTGACACTGGCAACAAGGATTTTGAAAAAAAAAAAACAACATGGCGGATTTTTGCCGCCAGTAAGTATAGGTGTAAATATATTTTTTTCGTTATATGTTCTTGTTTGGTTTCAAAATGACGGCCTCGAAGAGACGATTTCATCATAAATATATATAACTTAATACACTAGAATAACTTAATATTAATAAAACTGAAAAGTTTAAAATAAAATAAATTAATACTAAATCAAAAAAAATCGACTGCTCAAAAAGTGAACTTTAAATATAAACATTAAAAATTGAGACCGGCTTAAATCTTCTCAATAATGGGTCCCGACTGTTAAAGTCGCTATGTTCCGCATTGGAATTCTACTGGACTTGTTTATTTCTTTTCAGTTTATATTTAATTTAATTCAAGATAATAATTTGTCACTTCTAAAACGTCAAATTGGTTATAACTTTTTTGAATTATAGTTAATTTTGGCGTGATTTAACATTTTGCACCTGTCAAATTACTTTCTCGAATTAAAAATAGACTAAATACACACATTACATTATACATATTATATAATATATTGATACATCTTCAAAATAATGAATATAAATCCAGCCCATTACTGCATTACTGAGCCATTACTGGGCACGGGCCTCTTCTCAGAATGAGAAGACCTAGGCCTTAGTCCACCGCGCTGCCCTATTGCGGTATGGTGGACTACACACACCATCGAGAACTTTATGAGGCCCTCTCAGATGTTCAAATTTCCTGACGATGTTTTCATTCACCGTTATCGCAAGTTATATTCAAATTATAATCCGCACATGAATCCGAAAATTCAGAGGTGTGGGCCGGGTTTATACTCAGACCCTCCTGCATGGAAGGCGAGCGTTGAACCGTTAGATTAATAAATATTATTTTTAGATATATTTTAGATTAGAGTATGGTTGGCAACTGCAGCCGCAATTGTCTCGCACGTCCATCGCAAATACGTAAATGAAAACAAGCGAACGTGTAGATGGCTACACGATATTGGAGGCAAATAGAATTTTTTTTTTCTACCTACTAATACGCATTCAGCGAATACAGGCGAACGTGTGGAGCCAGCTTAAGAAATGGCCGCTTTTTATTTGATTTCTCTAGCGCAATGGATTCTTTAGTCATTGGTCTAGCGTCATTCAGTTTTATGAACTTGCAACATTGGTTATGACTCAACGGTCACGTGACCACACAAGCTTGGGTTTATTACGGTTTGATTGGTGCGTTGCGTTTAGCGTTTGCTTGCTTGCTTTTCGTGAGCTCTACGCTTGGCTGAAGGAGTGTAAGCTCGTGTGGAGTTCTATTTTTTGTGTTGGATCTATTTATTGTGACAGAAAAAGTACATTACAATGTCGTCAAAAACGAAAAAGACTGTAACATCGTCGTCTAATATTAGTGTGGTGTCATCCGTGCAAAGCCCACAGCAGTCGAGCACTCCTGTGGGAAGCCGCCCATCTAGTTCAGCCGGCCGGCCGAACAGCCCGTTGAGCCCTACACGACACAGCCGTCTGCAAGAGAAAGATGCCCTACAGAATCTCAACGACCGTTTGGCGGCTTACATCGATAAAGTAAGACAGTTGGAAAGTGAGAATTCAGGCTTGCGTCGGGAGATACAATCTACACAGGAGGTGGTCACACGCGAGGTTTCTAATATCAAAGGAATTTATGAGCACGAACTGCAAGACGCAAGGAAGCTCTTAGATGATACATCGCGTGAGAAAGCTAAATTGGAAATTGATCTGAAGAGGTTATATGAGGAGAATGATGATTTGAAAAAGCGGTAAGTGTTGACCCTTTGGAATACTAAGTACATAATTGATAAGTCGATAAAATAAGTATAATTATGTGGGAAGTAAGTTCTTCCGGCTAACCTTAGCTTAGCAAGTTTACGTCATCGGCGGAGTTTCTTAGCGGGTGCGGTGTGACGAGCGCGGGCGACCTCGCTTTTACGACATAGTGACATCATAGCCCGATTTAACCAAACTAATCACATTCCTAAGTATAACAATACAAGTAGACTGTCTTACGTGGCTGTGTGTTGCACATGTACTAATTTGTTTATAAACAGCATATTGAGTAACTAACTGATATTGATTTTGTGTTGATTTTATCATAGATTTCTAAAATACATCTTTACATAGAATTTCATCTCTATAATCCCAGCTCACAGAGTAGTATTTAAATTTTCTAGTAAGTATTACCCAATTTTGATAACAGAGTAACAGATGATAAACAAAACAAACTAATTAAGACTGGCACCATTGTAGAATTACTCGGACAACTAACAACAACATGAAAAACTTAGTTCACATCTCGTAATTCTTGTTTACAAACAATCAGTAGTTGCTGGATCCAATACTCTAATAAAATTTCAAGATATATTGTAGTAATGCTATAAATAGCTGAACTAGCCGCTACTATGTTGCCAACTAATTTAGCTGGATATAGTCTGTAATATTAAAAAAAAACTGTCTTTCCTCCAGTCATCTATCTTGTTCATACAATGTCAACCACTTTTTTATGCAGTATGTGTGTTACAATATGTTTACTGTATACATATATTGGTTTTGTGGTATACTTTATGTTAATCAAACAGACTTCACCTAGTAGTGTTTTGGACTTAACCTTTATAATTATGACTGGTCGCCTGTGACTGCAATAGTATTAATGTCTGTGGTTAATCACTCAATGAATTAAGTTACTAATTTCATTTCAAATGACTCAAATAATAAATAAATGAAATCCTCATTATTCTTGGTCTTAGGAAGCGGCCTAGATAGCAATTCATGTCAAGGTGAAATTGTCTGTCTTAAATCTACTTTTATTTAATGTGTTTACATGATTTTATACATGCTGAAATTATTTATTCTTGTACCTAATTCCCTAGCTGCAAAGTTATCAATTTTTCAATAATTTTATTACCTACTCTGATAGCAGGATATGCATGAGAACAAGTACATGATCTACTACTTTATTAAATTTCACAACAGTTGAACAATATGTTTCAATTAATATTACATAATTTTTGTAGTGATTATTAAAGATTATGATTACGTTGCAGTTATGGTAAGGAAACTGTTTACTCCTTCAAAACATTGCTTCTCTTTTATAAATTTGCATTGCATTCTTGCGACATCAATGGTGATAAGTGATAATTAATGTCGTTTAACTTCACCTTGACTCTGTTTGCCTTTTTCGGTAAACGTCGAATGCTGGTATCAGGCATAGAGGTCACATTCGTTCATTATAGAAATACACACAACATTCTCCCTCCAAAATTAGGTACGATATTATTTTACTAGACCTTGACAAAACATGGATGTTGATCATTAGAAAGAAAATCACTTCGCCCAACATTGAAATATGTATAAAAAAATTAAACAATTTGCATTCAAAATCAAAACTAACCTGTGACTAAATTTAATATTGTCACGGCGCGCGGCGGTGCGCATGTTCTAACAGGAAATGCCATGCAATAAGCTTATCTCTGCAAACACTGACTGATCCCTCTAAATTTAATAAATGTAGCGCTAGTGCAGGATTTACATAAATCCAATGCTGCAATGCCGATATTCGGAATTATTTTCGAGTATGTTAAGTGGCCTTCACTTATGTTACTATTGTTTTGTAAATTAAATGCAGAAGATGCAATGTTGAAATCTACACGGGCTATTTAACAGCGTACCCTATTATATCGCCGAGGGTACGGTCCCGCGACCTTGGCGCACGCAAATTTCGCAGTTCGGTCAATTAAACTGGGTCAGGGAGCTCTCCTCGTTCTTTTCCAAATGCAAACAATTCACTTGCTTTCAGTTAGTTGTCTTTTTACCGGAATGTTATCTTATCATTTTAGTAAGTATTATAAAACAATTTAATTCCGTTAGATAAAAACATAGGTGTCCAACGAAAATAATGTACTCGTACACATACACAACACATTACGAAAATTGGAGAAACTCAACTAGGTTACTACAACCATGGAAGTTCTATCAAAATCCATAAAGTCATACTTACCTACCCTTAGCGGTAATGTCTAAACACGGCTACAAGCAGACAGCCATGTCCTAAAAAATATGTTGCTTATTTCTAGTATCTCTGAGCAATTTTCGTGGAAAATATTACCAATACATTAACAGATTTTCGCAGTTTTATTAAACTAGATATAGATTTTTAAACCCGAATCATCGAATGTTACGAGAAAAATAATAAATGTTCATTCTATAGCGGCTATTTAGAGTTCGATCAAGTTCCCGTCTAGGAATACCGATTAACTTTAAAGGCAACGGCTGTTGACCCTGGCAAGTATACGTCAGCCACGAGCTTGCGGCGCGGGCGCACAACCCACGTAACTGACGTAACGTAAGCTCCACGCGCTTCCACGATGCAATGTAATCAAATGAAATACGACTATGTAATAATGGTAAAAATTTTATACATGTGCGTATCACTGACGACTGCCAATATTTCACGAATTAGCTTGGTCATTACACACATTGCTCACTTAATATTTTAAGCTTACAAGCTAGCGTTTCCTGCGTAATAACTTGGTCAAAGCTTCGCCAATGACGTAACCGGCGTTTTTACGCATGACATCAATGCAGCCTTCGTCGAAACTGAATATAACAATATCGGTGACGACTTCTTGAAAATGTATCGCTCGATATTACTGTTAGTCAGTATGTCTTCTACGTCTAACTTGTATGAAATTTTCTCTATTCGTAAGGCCTCCCGCATCGCGGAAAACACGTGTATCTTATTCAGCATATAATAATATCTATGACCGAGCTAAATCAAGCTTTTCCCAATGTCTTATAATGATGTCAAAACTAGGTCACTTTAAAAGTTGATTTTTATAGAGGTTTAAGATGTATACCAAAATAGATCCTAATGGCTAATGTTTAGGCGACATCGAACGGTCGGTGTAGCGTTTGATTCGACTTGTGCAATTATTCGAGGCGGGCGTCTCATTTAATAGTGCATTAAAAATAAACGATTAATACAATAGGTTTAGATAACTGACATAATTCTTGATACTATTATCCTGAAAATAAACGTTGCCATGGCTTAACTTAGCTTAATCGATCATTATAATTTTGGTGGGGGAGCTGAGTTAGCACGTAATCGTTATTTTAGTTATTTGACCTTGGTCTTCTGTAAATATCAGATGTAGGTATTAGGTATGTACTCTGAATGACAATAATTACGTCATGAGTATGACTGAACTGTGTCATGTCTAAATAAAATATAGGTAAGTAGAGAATTTATAAAAGATAACATCAGAAGTTGTACGAAATATATGAATTCGTAACTGCTTCGTCTTTTAAAATGACTATCAGACATGCATTTCCGTCCCACTTTCAACAATTAATTCGAGACAGTAAATTATTATCGCCCTACCTTTTTGAATGTTATGAGTCATTTGTTTAGCTTTTAAATCGGCTACGGTTTATCATGCTCCCGGTACGTCGAACGACGTTGTTTCATGATAGGCGGGAAACACGAGAATCAACTAAACACACAATAAAATAGCTATTCATGCCAGCGACAAGAACACGCGGGAACCGGATAGTGGCGTGTTTACAAAAACATTCCGTGTGAGGTTGCGCAACAGCGAGCCGCATGGAAACGCGACTTTATTTCTGAGGATTACCTCGTCGCGACGACTTGATGTCACGGTTTCGTATTTTCAATAACTTGTCCCTCTATAATTATGTGAATGGAATGTTTACTAATTTGCATATTAAAACATCACATATTTTGACAAAATACACATACGATTGTCATGGCGTTCAATACTTTAAACCTTCATCTTCATTAGGTACTATGTTCAAGAATATGATTTCTATTTTGGGTATAGAATATGTAGTTGTTATGACTGAATAAACGAATTTTACGTTATTTTCAGTTTGGACAAGAAAACTAAGGATTGTCAACAAGCAGAGAACTTGGCGCGTCATTATGAGACGCGCTACACTGAAGAAAGTAACAAGTACAACACAGCTCTTGCTGATAAGAAGAAGGCTCAAGATGAAGCCAGGGTTCGTATATATTTGATATTTTATTAAACCTCTGCTATTCTTGGTCAATGAAATGTCCATGACTTAAAAGAAGTAGATAATTTTTCCTTAAACTTTAGTAAGTATTTGACCTACGAAACAAAATTACCCTTTATACTGACTGTTTTTGCTATTTCCTTGTATAGGACGAGTCATCTGCTTTACTCAAGGCTATTTATAACTTCGTTTCTTGGAAAAAATCATGTCAAATAAACATATTTGCAGGAGCTGGGTAAGGAATTGGAGAAGTTGCGCAAGGTGTACGCGGACACGCGTAAGACCCTGGAAGAGGAGATGCTGTGCCGCATCGACATGGAGAACACGGTGCAGAGCCTGCGCGAGGAGCTGTCCTTCAAGGACCAGGTGTTCCAGCAAGAGCTTCAGGAGACGCGCACTAGGCGACAGGTCGAGATCTCCGAAATTGGTGAGTTTGATGCTTTAAGACAACCTACTTCTTTGAAGCAAAAATCAGTCCAAACTCGCACACATGAAATATGAGAATACCTTGATTCGTATTAAGTATTCAGTGACCAAACAATGGCTGACAATGATATTTTAAACTCGGAAGTATAGTCTAGTATTGTCTCTTTAACTAACCTTGTATTTGAATAGTTTGGTTATAAGAGCTATCTTATAACCAAACTATTCAAATACAATATGCTATGCAATAGCTCAAAACTATCAGTCACATATCACAGCTATCAAAACTAATAGTTTTCAGAAAAATCTGATCCACATTATCACCCTTTATCATAGATTTGAATGGTCATAATGTATGGCCAAATATTGACTACATTCGTTGTATTCGGGCTACTGTGCACGAAACGAATATTCGCCCGATAATATAACCCTCGTATTAACAGATTATAAAATTTTGTTTCTTTCATCATCTCAGCCTATCGCAATCCACTGCTAGATATGACGGCGTCTCCCAAGTTGGACCAAAACACTTTGTCTTCCGCTTTCGATTGCCCCATTTTATTTCTATAAAATATAAAATGTCAGGAAGGCCAGTTTTTAAAGAAACGTGTTGTTATAGATGGCCGCCTAGCCCAGCAGTATGAAGCTAAGTTGCAGCAGAGTCTGCAGGAGTTACGTGAACAGCAGGAGGCCAACATCAAAGCCAACCGCGACGAAATCGAAGCTCTCTATGAAAACAAGGTGGGTTTTATAACACAGACAATTGTATGACTAAGGAATGTGATCGCGGTCCATGACGTGCCAGCAAAAAATTAATATGATAAATACAAGTAATTTTGTTTTTTGGAATCTGAATTTATTTGTGATTATAATTCAATATGAGCAATTAATTTGTGAATTGTATTAAAACTTGAATATTTTTCGTTTAGATGAAGAACCTGCAGAGCGCGGCGACCCGCAACAGCTCTGCAGCGACTGTAGCCGTAGAGGAGCTGCGCACCATGCGCTCGCGCATCGACAGCCTCAACTCTACGCTCAACGATCTGGAGAACAAGAACGCGGCACTTAGCGTAAGTTAAACATTTCTAATAGTCCACAACAATGAAAGACGTTTATTATCAGAACTAAGCGATCGGGAATTCCCCAGGACTGCCATTAGATCTATCAACTTCAAAAGTAGTTAGTGTCTTCTTCGTCCTAGCGTTAGCCTGATTTTTGCCAGGGTTCACTTACACAGAAAAATATTGTGATCCTTTGCGTTAACTACACAAAAATATATTACTAACTAGCGACCCGAACCCGGCTTCGCACCGGTGCAATTTCTCTACTATCCTTACATTCAATATGAAAGTATTATATATAATATATAAACCTTCCGTAAGAAATGCTCAAAATGATGGTGGAAACCGCATTCTCTGTGTACCGGCTAATTCTTCTCCACTTCACACGGTCTTTGTATTCTGAACGATGAGGTCTACCACGATATCATACTCCCCAGTAGAGTTAGTTCAAGGCACTTACGCGGATGTACTACGTGGGTCGTCGTTAGACGTGCCCCTTGTCTGCAGTTTGTTTCTGTAGTATTATTAGTAATAGTTAATAATCGTTGTAGAACCGTTGCCGCGAGCTGGAGCGTCAGCTGGAGTCTGAGCGCGCGCGTCACGCGGAGGACCTCGCGTCACTGGAGCAGGAGCTAGCGCGCCTGCGCGACGAGATGGCCGCGCAGTTGAGGGAGTACGCCACGCTCATGGACATCAAGATCTCGCTCGACTACGAGATCGCCACCTACCGCGCGCTGCTCGAGGGAGAGGAGGACAGGTAATGCACTGTTTCTGAATCTTAGAAGGATTGTATTAATGAACTGTCAAATGTATGAAGTTAATAACATTTTGAAAACTTATTGAGTGATAATGTAACCCAAAACCATACGTTTGTGGTACATTTTGTGGAAGAGCTTTAGGTCAATCATTGTCATGTCTGCTTTACTCTGAAGTTCTGTAAATTAGGTATAGCTTTTAAATATTTTGCATTTTAACAACAGATTTGATGCTTCTAGCGTGATCAAAGGCAGTGAAACGTAACTTAAAATATATTCACAAGCTGATCACAACAAAGTTATCTCTGCTAAGTTGATACTATTCAAAGTGTTGCTTAACCATGAACATGATCTCAGGCTGAACCTGACCACCCAGTCTCCGGGGCGCGAGTCCCGCGCGTCCGCCGGCGGCGCGTCGATGTCGGCCAGCGCCTCGCGCGGCACGCCGGGTCGGCGCGCCACGCCGCTGCGCGCCGCCCGCAAGCGCACGCTTCTGGACGAAACTGAGGAGCGCAGCCTCAACGACTTCAGCGTCACGTCTAGTGCCAAAGGGGACCTCGAGGTCGCCGAGGCCTGCCCCGACGGCACCTTCGTCAAGATCAGGAACAAGGGGAAGAAGGTGAGCTTTTTTTACTAAATTTAATTTTCTCCTTTGCATAGGACACTTCTGTGCCGTGTCATACACTCATACACGCTACTAAGAGACTATCAAAGAAAGAACCTTATGTCACCCACAAGATAAAAAGGGATGCCTATTAATCTATTCTTCGCTGGGATCCACACGGACTATCGTAGCCTATAAAAGTCCACTGCTGGTCATAAGTCTCTAATTTGCACCACAATACTTCGCATCTTTATTTCGAGACCGGTACTAAACGAAATAAGAGGTCAAATTTGTTCCGTAGGTTTCGTCGAGATATAGAAGATGGCGTTATTAACAAAATTTTGTAAAAAAATCTTCTAGTATTTACCAGTTTCGAAATGAAGGTGCGACTTGATGGGCAGTAAACGTTAACCATCTGTTTTTATTAAATATCCATATTTGCGTACGCAGGAGCTGAGCCTGGGCGGCTACCAGATCCTCCGCAAGGCTGGCGAGCAGGAGACGGTGTTCAAGTTCCACCGCACAGTGAAGCTGGAGCCGGGCGCGATCGCCACCGTGTGGTCCGCCGACGTCGGCGTGGACCACGACCCGCCGCGCGACATCGTCATGAAGGGACAGAAGTGGTTCGTGGCCGACTCCTTCACCACCGCGCTGCTCAACAACGATCAGGAGGTAATGCGACACAATGTTGATAGTTACTTTCCTATTTAATTGTGAATTCTTTGCTAATATACTGATTATTGTCACGCAGGAAGTAGCTATATCAGAGAGACAGCGGCGACAAATCAGTACGAGTGCGCAGCGACACCGCGAGCTCGCGCATAAGTATCCTCGTCGTGAACAGGTACGACTTGCATAAACATTGTGACATCATATGTACAGATTGTTGTGATTTTATTCTTAGTACGCGTAGTCCAGTGTGGCATAGATGATTATTATTGGACTGATATTTCAGCTGGGTGAGCTTCGTGAGGGAGAAGAGAACTGTCGTATCATGTAACCAACGGTGCCGCCGCGCTCACCACATGGTGCCTCACGCTTCCCCAGGAGCTATGGACTCTGCCCTGTGGGCAACCTCAACACTAAGTAACAGTTCTCTCATGACTGTCTTCATGCCTACACCGATAGAAACACAATGTAGTTTTATATAAGTAGTCTAGATGAAATTCTAATCGTTTTCAACTTAAGATTTTTATTAGCAAAGGTCATAATTATTGTTAAATTATATAACAGTTGCTATATTATTAAATTCGGTGCAGTTATGAAGGGACAGCAAGTACCATCTAACAGGCACATAGCCAAAATAAGAGAAGATATATTATGCCTGTCACAAAGACAAAAAGTAACAGTTTATTTTAAGACAGGTAATCGAATTCCAAAGAACTGGTTGGATTCTCTAGCTATATGCCTCTTAGATATTACTTAAAACTTTGAATGCTTTTTATGTTTGTCTATTTCTGTGACGGTTGACGTCTTATTTGTTTTTGTCTCTGGTCAAATTATAAATAAGTATAAAGCACTGCCTCATGTGGATTTTATAATATTAATATAAAATATAGACAGTGAACAAAGTACAAAAGAATTCGTTCACTTATTGGTGAGGTGATTGCAATCCTTCAAAGATGAACATGCACATAACGCACAACTAAAGTTTCGCCCTTTTCTTAATTCAAACCAGTCACTAAACATTTTATTATAAAAGAAGAAAAAGAGGGCCCATATGAGCTATGCCATGTCAAAATATATCACGCAAGTAACGCGATATCCGCGTGAAATTGGAGTTATCACAACGCGATTGTATTCGGGCCAAGAACTGATATAACCAAACGTAAGTGCTTTGGGGGATTGCAATCTGTAGTGGGTAAGTATAGAAATAATGTTTTTTTTTATCTCCCCACCCTTCATTGAGTTACCCCTTTACTGACAAAAACTTGTAATTTTTAAACACTGATTACATTATATCTGTCCTTGTCAGTTGTATGCTAGTGAATAGAGATGGTAATACACTTAAGAGCTACAATACTCGCTACGGATCTTTGAAGCACGACTCCTGGGAGGCAATTCTTGTTTCCTGCTAGTTCACGTCGAAATCGAGTTTGCAACTTCGAGCGTTTTTGATGTATAGGATGGTTTGAATTTGAAATGTACGTCTCGAACGGTACCTACCGACCAGCCGAAGGAATTCGAGCGGCTTTCCGTCCAGAAATGTCGCGCTCGACTTTTCCAAAATAGTACAACATCCATCAAATTCCCACTCGAGAAAAGTTCGAATTCGATATACCTGCTTCGATTGCACGAGAATTGCCCCCCAGATGCGACACGACGCTACTCATAGCAACTTCACAGACAAAGATCCGTGGCAAATATTGTTTAGTTAAATAACATTTAATCATCGTTTATTAGTAAGGGGGTTAGTGTTTAAGAAATTTTATATCCATAAAATAATTTAAAATATCCATCAGATAACCGAGTTCATACATTGTGTAGATTAAATCTACCTACTAATAATATCATTATTCTTAGTGACCTTGGACTAGTTAAATCACTGTATTAGGTTAAGTTCCAGTTGACTATCACAAACGATGGCGATTTAGATTAAGCGTTAGTACGCACCTATAGTATTTTAGGATTTCAACAAATTATGGGCGCTTTATAAGTTAATAATGGTTTTAGTCTCGAGTGGTATCATTAAAATTAACAAAGTAAGTTGTGGATAGTTTGTTTTCCAGCTACGTAAACATTTCCAATCATGTAATCGGAAGGTATTACTTCGAAAATCGCCATTTAGTGCCTCATTGTTGATTTAAATCCATACTTAATAAAAATAGGTGCAAGTCTCAAATTGAAGGCTCTCAGGTGAACTTAAAAGATGAAAAAAATTATAGCATTTACAATTATTATTATTGTCTCTAAATAAAGTAAACCTAATTGTAATTTATGAAAAAGAAACTAAGCTGCTATTTGTAAGAAGAAATTCACGTGGTGTTATTTTTTTTTAATCATTGAGGATAGAATCTGATTCATTGTAGTTCTACTTTGTTTTATGAGTAATCATGAGACCTTTTTAGTTTGGACCCAGTTTATATCTTCCGTGTAATAAACCATATAATATTAAATAAAGGTATATTTAAGTTAAAAGTATGTTTTATTTCAACCCCTCTCAACTTTCACTTCTCAACATACTACCATGATATTAAGTTAACACCATAGAAATAATAAGTAGGGCTCCCCTATAAGCTTAGATTATGTAAACCCAAATGTACAATGTTCTTGTGTAAACCCCTATAAGTCTATGTTTATCACAGATACAATAGATATATAGAGCCTTTTTGTGTGGACGGCTCTGTCTACGCATTTTTGTTAATATCAGCTGCTAACTTCAATTCAGAGAATGTACCAGGTTATAAAAAATAACGTAAGCCTCAATTCACACGAGATGGCAGCGAAGTGGCTAGCAGTTTCAGTGCCAAAAATTACAAAGCATTGTAACTTTTGTTGTGCATTGTTGACGTCACGGTTGGCGCAGTGGCTAAGCGATTGGCTTTCTGCGCCTCGTGCCGCGAGTTCGATCCTCGCACTGAACAAATATTTGATCTACAGATAGTTGTTTCGGGATTGGTTGTGTGTGCATGTGACATGTATGTTTGTAAACCGTACCCTCTATACAGGAGAAATAGTGAGGGGCAATGCTTAAAAAAAAAGAAAAACTTTCTTCGTTGGGTACTAAAATACCTAGGTAGTATTATTGCTTGAGAGCCACAAACTATTAGTCAAAGTGGCGGCAAAGGCGCTGCTGTAGCTGTTGGCCCTATGGATCCAACTCACGTTGAGAGAATCATGGACGTGCCGTTACCAAAAAACCTATTATAAACAACATTTTATGTAAACCTGAATAGAAAAGTAACCCCAACATTTAAAACCTAGACTTGGTCAAAGCATGTACCGAGAGATTCTACTAGATTGCCGATTTAACAAAAATGTATGATCTAAGATAAAATGTACCGCTTTCTTAAATCGTAGATTTGTAACGTAATTAGCGCTTTTTTCGGACCGAGTTCGAAAGTTTTTATTAATACGTGATTCGCTATCAACACTCAAACAGACCCTGATAACATACCAATGCTTGCACACATTGCAAGCATGACATTGTAGCAGTATGTACGGCAGACGGCAGTACATACTGCTACAAATCAATAATACTATGCGTAAGAGGAATGAGTATTTTCCATAGACGTAGGATTTCGCTTACGCTCCGTATTTTCGAATTCGTAGCTGAAGATGGCTTGGTGATGTAACATTTTACTACAAATATCAATGAAAAAGGGCTTTACAATTAATGTACCTACTTATAAAATTTGGTAGGTAGGTACCAGTGGCGAAGAGTCCCAGTTCCCATCGAGTTCCCTTTAGGAATTGGATAATGCATACACCAACGTAATATTATATTACTTACCCATCCTACTGATAAAAAAAGGCATTTTATTCAGTTAGGTCGAGCTCTTCCAGGCGTGACTATATAGATTACAAGAGACGGTATGGATTTAGGATGTCTTGCAACATTAATTGGTGAGTGTGTTTTTTTTTGGAGGGCTTTTTTGAGACGGCTTCCCTTATGAAAATTTTCACGGTTCGCCACTGGTAGGTACCTACCTACTTCCTCTATCGTGTCGACACGATGAGCAAACGATATATTGATGATTAATTGCTCAAACACAAAATCATGCGATCAGCGATGGTGGAGTGGTGGTAATAGAGGTCATCCAAAGACCTAGGTACTATGGTAAAGTTATCGCAAAACTTTATGAGCTCTCGGAATTTGAACGCGAGTGGCTGCGCTGTACCTACGCTTATTATAGGTGCTAGACGGAGAGTTCAGAGCTCAGTTCAGGGCTCATAAACATTTGCGCGTACCTAGTGCTAATAGAGCTCATCAGTCGATAGAGAGTTTTTATATTGGTAATTATATTCCTTGGGGCCTCGGATAAAGAATCCGCTTTAATTTATTTATCTAAGCTTGAGATAGTGGGAAGATCAGTCTGACTGTCATATTATAATACACAATAAAGAGTAATCTAAAGATCCCTACGGACCTCACCGTTGGGATCTAGGAGTAGAACCTAGAACCAATAAAACCCTAGCGGGTTTTTTTTTCCGAGGCTGTGACCCGGGGTAGGCATTCAGAAGTTTTTAAATCAGGGTTGACGATTTGTGGGGAATTCCCCAAACTGCGGGGGATTTCAAACCAAGTGGGTAATCTGTGGGGGAGAGTATTAACGTATGTATTTCCTAGAAATATTTATAAAGCATTTTAAAATATTCACACATCGTAGGTGTAGGTTTTACAGCTTATTTTATGGCAATATTCATTAATGCCAATGCATCCAATAGGTAATCGCGAGAGTACAAGACTAACGTAACCTAACTTACACAAGGTAACGAGTGATTTGACAATTTTCACAAAGAATAAAATTTAATTTATTTGTTAGCTCCACACCGCGCGACGACGCGTGCGCGAGACTCCACAGGAAAATAAAGCCAAAAAATAAAATCACAGACATGTACAATGTGTGGGCCTCACGACTACACCAAAAAGGTTAATGCCTGGCGCTGATGAAGCCACCCGCTTCTAACTTGCTAAGCATTCCCAGATTTATTAGATACATAATAAAAAATTAAAAAAAATATGCTCATCATTATTTTTAATTTTATTAGCTAATTGGGCTCTTGACTATTAGATAAGGATACATTAGTCAGTCATTCTACATACAAACGTAGTATGGTATGTATTACTGTGTTAAATGCTAGGTATTACTCTACCTACTTTTGGAAATTGAACATAAGTCCAAAACTAAGAATGATATCGATTTGTCTCGTCATTATCTAGGCTTGTACGATAACAGAATAGTAAAAAATAATCATATTTTGTAAGTTACGAATCCCCACCAACGAGCTCGAATCGTCGCCGTCGATTCGCGCAACCGAGGGATTTGGTTCCAAAACCAAAGTAAATTCACCGTTTAAAAGTTACTGAATTTCCTAAATTCGGAGATTTTGACTTGACCGAGGGTATTGGGTAATTTAGAACATTAACATTGGCAGCACAGCACTGGTTTATTTTTTTATCAAGTATTATGAATGGGGGTCTAAACACCTAATATTCAAACACATTATTATTTTTAAATGTCAATCAATGACATCGACATGTCAATTGTCAGTAGGGATGTTCCGATACGGATTAGGTATCGATACCAATCCACTTATGTAGTACTCAAATCATTTTCGATACTACTCATATACCCTAAAGTATCGATACTTACTCATATCGATTATTTTTAGATTTTTGTTATAAGTCTGATATATTAGGAAAATATACTTAGGAGTGGTTGCTATTCTGTTAATTTTTAATAAAATATTACACATATTATTAGCCACACATTTAATAATTAAAAGTAAGTAAAGTTATTAAATGAATCATCTTTTATTCATTTCGAAGTAGGTAACCCTGTTGCATCCTGAATTCCGGATTGCCCAAAAACAGTAACTGCAGTAGTATTTTGGGGACAATGTATTTCTTGCTTGCGACATCGTTGCTCCGGCTTAGGATATTATGCACTCGCTTGGACAACAATTTTGACAACAATTAAATATTGTAAAGTAACAATAAAGTAACATTCGTTCAGTCTGATTCGATTCGATACCAAGTAGGTACTTTCGTTTCGATATCGTGTGAGTATCGCAAGATTGATTCGATGCTAAAATTACTTGGTACCGAAACCAAAGTATCGAGTACTTATTCGCATTTACTTGTATCGGAACGACCCTAAGTCCCTAATTGTCATTTGTCAATTGTCAGTTAAGGTCAGATGTTACCTACTCAAAATTATGCGGGTTCTTCATCTGAGCTCAAAATACGCAATTTAATCTTCAATCCAGGTCAGTTCATTGGTCGTGTTCCTCAATCCTCATAAATTAGCGTAAGCAGGTTCTATAACTGAGCTCTCTGAGTATAAATAATCTAGGTACCTATCTAAATTTGATGTGGTAGAAGCTGGAGAATGTAAGACGTTTGCAATATAATAACCGTATTATGTATTACCTACAGCAGTTGCTGTGAATCATTTCTGGTTGTTCGATATATCCACCATAGAAACCACCAATTATTCTCGAATACCTACACAGGCCACCATGAATGGTAAACAGTAGCGGTTATGTACTCTTTGATGAATGAATGGGGCAGTTCATAAAATTCTTCTTATGTATTTCTTTCGTTTGATAGAGAGTAGAAATGCATAATACCTGTACTGTACCTACCCTGAACCTGTCCAATAGTGTGCTGCATTTACAAATAACAAATTTTTCATTAAATTATATGTATAATATGGGTTGTTACTTATGTTAATTTTACACCAATATATTTAAGATTTAGTTATTTCTGTTCTTTTTCATAAATGTAGTTTCTCAAGGTGATTTAGGTGCATTCCCTGATATTTGTCTATGTCACGAGTACCATGGTATACTTATGTCCCAAAAATATGAAAAGGCTAGGCAGATGATGATGGGTCCCAGTACTAAACACTATGGCATTCTAGCCAAGATGCACTGAAAAATTGTGCATTGGTTTACTATGACTAATTTAATTTAATTTATTTATTATTTATCTCTACCTATACAACTATTTAATAAATGTAGAAGACAAAATAAGCAATGCATATTATATCACATTACAAGGTAACATACTACAACAAACCAAATCTATATGAACACCAAAAAGACTATCATAATTATAAATCAACCACAGCATCTTAGTAACCGTCTCAATGATGTTAAGTAAGTTCGAGTTAAAAATATCAAAGTCATGTAATTTTAAAATCTTAAGGTCCTGCTTGCTCGCCAGAGAAAATTATTATCCAAACTATACCCCAGTCTTTAAACAATGATTTAATGGCTTTTAACCCTTCACAGCCCAGTCAAATTTATCCAACAAATATTATTGTGTCCATTTTGCAAAAAACCTGCTTTAAAATTTTATTCTTTATGGACCGATGGCCCTCAGTGCGACAGTCCCCAGACCTTTCCATTTTATTAAAGACAACAATATAATGGATATTATAATATGTAACTATAGTATTTTATTTATCACTAGATATCTACCACAGTATCCGTGTATATCCATGCACAACCGCCGCCTGTCTCGAAAATCATCGGGGTGGAGGTGGGGGGGGGGGGGGGGGGGGGGGGCAGTGCTTACTCGGTCAGGAGTGCCGCGCTTACATTAATTTGCACAACTCTATTCATCGTGGTATTTTTTGCTCATCTTTGGACCCGCGCTAGGGCACGGCAAACGGCAACTGAAGTAAAACGAAGTGGTCAAAAGGTTAAAGCAGTTTGAAAACCCCATTGCGCAACCCCGTGTTGCACTACTATTACAATCTGTGCCTATATTGCCTATACGGTGTTATAAACGCCTCCGCACTTTTACAAAAGTCTAGTTAGTATTAGTACTAATCGTTAGACAGGAGGTCTCCATTTCCAGCTATAATCAGGTTTGCTAAATAACTACCGAGACAGATATATCATGACTAATTTGCTTGCCCAGCCCAGTATCTTGGTACCTACCACTGGCATATAGCTTAGCTTATAACTATGTATATTTTATATTATAATTATAGCGGATATAAAGATTGACGCGAGCTGTACCTATGTAAACTCGGGTATCACGTATCACCGTGTTATCAATCAATGCGTTCAGGTGTATCAATGAATGTTTACACTTTACATCCTTTCGAACGTGGGCGTCTGTTTGTGATCAGGAAAAAACGACTGTTCACCTTCATTTAAATACGTAACATATTGTTACAATGTCGGCTGTCGGTATTTAACATCCGGGCGGGTCCAGCAGGCTTCCACACCTTGACCCAGGTGGGCGTAGCGTCGCAATAGGTCAGGAGGGAGAGGCGCGCGGGGGCATGTTTGGGCGGGCGTAGTAGCGTAGTGACGTCAGTGGCGCGCGATATCGACCCCAGTGTTTGAGCGCCGTCACAACACCCTTCCTCCGCCGTGTCCTGCTCCCGGCGCGAGGCGCGCCCCGCTCTGGATCCACCGCGCAACTACGCATAACGCAACGCGCCAGCCGGAAGTTTACCGACGCTAATGGAAAACGCTCATGGCCCGCTTTGATGAGATCCGCGCGCCGCAACCCATACTATGAATTCAAATAATATGACGCCTCACAAAAATAGCTACTTGATATTGAGGTGCCATCCACAGGATATTATCGTAGAGCCATTATTAGGTTTTGGTTTGATATCAAATACGAATTTATGTTCGTTCTAGTTCTGAGAATAGGTTTACATTGAAGCTTGCATTTAAATTGAATGCAATTGACAGATAGATGTTTGTTCTTATAGGTACACTTTGTTTTGTAAGCTAGGTCGATTGCGGTGTCTTTTATCTTAAGATGCTTACACAAATACTCAAGAATTCAAATCTTAAACTGAGAGGCGTGGAGCTGTACGCAGTCAGATCTGAAAGTAAAATAGATAAACTTGAGAATTTTAAGAATTGAAAATTTCAGCTCTCACATGCGTGGCTAAGGCTCGTGAAAAGGGCTGTAAACAAGTGCGCAGTAGCTACGCAGCAGGAGGGCCTTCCCTCCAATTTTTCCGGCATCTTACCTTGACCTAAATTGGAAAAATCCTCGAATAGACTAAATAAGTTCGAGAGCTCAAGTCTGTTGTCTCAGCAAGGGAGGGGTTTGGTTGTTTACATAATACTGTGTAGGTAATATTAAGTTTTATTGTTTGATTTATTATAGGTAAGATCTTAGATTATTGATTGGTTGGAGCGGCCGCGACAACCAATCAATAATAAGATATTATATATACCTCAAAAATATCTGCTTTACCATACATTAAGTCGAGTAATATTGAATTATTATTAACAGCAAAATTTTTATACGGAATTCCTGTTTTTGTCCCTTCTTAAAAGTTGTTCATAATGAAGAGCAGAATACGAACGTAACACAATTGGGGTATTTAAAAATTAGGGGTATATTTTAGGGCGCGAAACTGTAACCAAAATTTTCGTACCGTAAACTTTGATAACTTTGATAACTCAAGGATCAACTCTGCCTATCTCAGTCCACTGCTTACAGGCAGAGTATAACAATATATCTATGTTTGTTGTGATATTATAATCTCTGAGGCTGCACTACAACAAGCGAGTGTACTTGTTAAGTTCACATGGTAAAAGTTCACCCGCGTGTTTAGAATTAAATCTGGTAGAAGTAGCACTAAGCACACTAAACACCTATGCCACAGAACATGATAGAAATTATATGAACTACCCTAAAACTAGACTAGAGGTGCTCCTTGACAAAGATCTATGAAAAAACAGAAGTAACGAAATAAGTATAATTTGTATATATTTTTTTCAGTTTATAATCTACTTAAGTACAGAAATATATAAGAAGTATCAAATGTATTTATAACAATTTCAAATTGGAACAAAATGGCTGAAATCAGTGAACAACTTACCAATTCGCCTCAGAAGCGGTTTAAAAAGATTCCTGTTTATGTAGTGGAAGAACACAATGATGCGTTACAATTTATATATTCAGCCATCGGAGGAAAAAAATTACCATTAGAAGGCACAACTCTTCTACACTTAGATGCGCATCCTGATATGCTTATTGATCGTAAATTGAAAGGAGAGGAAGCGCGTTCTGGGAGACATGTATTGCCATTATTACAAATAGAAAATTGGATTGTACCGGCAGCGGCGGCTGGGCACATCAGCCGTGTAGTGTGGCTGCGTCCGCCGTGGGCGAGGCAATTCCGAGACGACACGCGACCCATACATGTTGGAGATCATCCTGTATCGGGCGAACTTCGAGTCGATTGCAAGGAACCTTATTACCTCTCTGATGCACTGTACTCATCACAGTTAGTCAATAAGAGAAAGTTTATATTTACATCAGCTGAACTCTCCGACTCCTTACTTGCGGGGGAGGAAAGCAATGTACAAAACCTAATAACGAATCTTAATATTTCACAACCGTATGTACTCGACATTGATTTAGATTTCTTCAGTACAGGAAATCCTTTTCTTTCCTTGTACGAAAATATAAAAGTTTACGATCGATTGCAACCAATATTTGATTTTAAACTTCCCGACAACGACGAAACAGAAACAATTGATAAAGTTGTCGAATCTAGGGAACGACAACTTGGAGTACTTGAAAACTTGTTTCAGCACTTAGAGCAGAATGATAACTTGGATGAATATGAAGGGGAGAAATCTCATCTGTATCACATGGTTAGTGAAGTCTGTTATAGGTAATATCGTAGCGATAAAAGAAGGCCCTAATATCAAAATGTACCTATATACCTACTACCTAATAAGATTATTCGTTGATAATTAAGATAATTTGTAGGTTGCCGAGTTAGCAGCAGAAGTATCCTCTGAAGCTAAACGGTTAAACGAGAAGCCTGACTGGTGGGCAGTATTCGCAGGAGGGTGCACGCGTGACCAAGGAGGGTTGCCCTACCACATCAGCTCGGAACAAGAAATACAGAACTTGGTCAAAAAGGCTTTGGTGCCGCTATTAAAAAATATACCTCCACCTGTACTGATTACGGTTGCTAGATCTACTGATGATGGATATTGTCCTCCTCATCAGGTAAATGAAATAAAGATAACTTTTACTGTATCAACCGTGTAACATAAAATGTTGACACCATTTGTGTTTTGTTTCAGGTGGACTACATTCAAGCTCTCGTGTTGGAAACTCTAAAAGAAATATATGACACAGATGAACCGGCCTTATATTACCTCAGTGTGAATACCTCACAATAAGCAATTAAAACACGTCTTTTACCTGAATATTATTATTGTGTCTGATAAATACAAAGTACATTTTTACGTTTGCAATTCATTTTATTTTATTCATATACCTACTGACCTTAAACGCTCACTTGAAATTCTGTGATAGCCATGGAGAAAATAGGTTATAGCGAAGTTAGAAGGTATACATGGCGATAATAACAACATACCTATTTACCATTACAATTTGATTTGACTATGGCAATTTTCCCTAAGAACTGCTGTAGGTACCTACCTAGCTTTGTCAAATACAGGCCCATTTATGACATGTCTCTGTTTTGCTGTGAGTAGTAGTTTACTGCAGAAACAAATTGTGTAACATTATACGACGAATTGTTGTAAAGTTATTGTACATATTGTACTGAACGGCGCGACGCAAGACGCAGTCTCATTCAACTCTGGTGCCAAATGCATCGCCGTAACTCATTTTTAATGTGTTTTAACAAACACTGTTCACTACAACTAGCGGAGCGAAATATTGCCTTTGAACAATATTATGACAGCAACTTGAACAAGTTTATTATAGCTCTGCACTTCTGCAGTCTCTGCGTTTGCACACGGAAGCTAAATGAGAATATAAAAATATTACGACTTTATCTAGGAAGTTCGTTCTTTTGGCTATGTACTGTGCAGGCTCTACTACGGATAAAACAAGACATTTTTTTCCGGAGTGTGATTACTACTAGGATTAGTAGCAGCATCCAACCTCGTATTTGATTTGAGACCTAATACTAATTTATTGGCACCTAATACCATGTGTTCTCTAAATTCTTTAAATAAGTTATCCAAGGTGATTTACCGAAAATGTATCGTAGGTACCATGGTGTGGTATAGGTATAAACAGGCATTTAAGACTGGTGTAGGTACTTATCCACCTGTGACGAAATTATATTAAATATCTGTAAATAATTCCTTACAGAAGGTTTTTTACAAGTCATTTTTAAATCTAGATGGCGCCGGCGTTTCCTACTATCTGCCTCTGAGAAGAAACCTCATCAGAAGGCCTCATCTTAGAATGAGAAGGGTTAATAGGCTTAGTCCACTGTAAATTATCTCAATAATTTGTGCAGTGGCGTCAATAAGCGGAGCTGCTAAAAGTCGAGGCGCCCGGTGTCACCTCAAACGGGTCAATTAGCAATAACAACCGGATCGACGCCCTAGCTTCGAGTCACAGCATCCTTGGAAATACTTCGCAACAAACCTACTTAGTTGGTTAGGTAGGTACTTATTGGAATGATAAAATGTATGTTTTTTTTTTACTATAAATTATTATTAAATCACCTGCCCCGTGAAGAAATCAATATACGGTTGGACATGTCAAATCACAGAATACAGTGTTATGAAATAACAATAATGAATAGAACCAAATTAAGGCTTTAATCAACATCTATACCTATACTCTAAGATCAACATAAAATTAAACATAGAAAGACAGATAATTACATTACATTTATTGACAGAGCCTGGTATCTTCTTAATTCTGCAAAGTAAGTAGGTATTTATGTTACGATTAAGAAGTCTACCACACACAGAACAATCTTTTCTGTGTTCTATATATTCAATGCAGATAAGCTTCTCTAGTAGAAAGGTAGGGCTCACAGTACACAGAAAAGTATTATATTGCTCCGACCGAGGTAGGGCTAATAATTTAATAAGCTCAGACCTTAGGCTCAGACTAAAAGAATTTTATCCTTTAGTCTGAATCTAAATCCGGCGTGATAAAGACAGATTGTGTGTGAGACCATCTCATACAGCACTAATGCATAAAAGTGTATTCTGCATGGCACCAAATATATATACCTAACCACTTACCAAGGGAATTGAGAGATGTTACTGTTATTAATATATTTAAAAGAAGGCTTTTTATAATATTATTTATAAATGAAATGTTTTTATAATATAACGGATTATTTAACAGAGAAAACATAACATCATAATAATTATAGTAGGTACCAATTGAAGATTTTTTACACTTGACATGTTTACAATTTTAAATAATTCTAATTCTGTTAAATATATTATAATCAATCTATCCAAATTAACTTATGTGAATGATAAATTTATAAATATTAAAAATTAATTGTTTTATAATTTAAATAGGTAATAATAATTTGTATGTTGTGTTTGCGTGTTTTGATCCTGTTTTAATTATTTGCATCATATAAGTATTTTAATTTATGTTATATGTTTGCACACCTAATAATAAGGTAGAATAATATGACGGACTGTTCACTAACCTATTTTTTCAACCCTGTAACTCATATTCATGCAAATAAATGACTCTTATTCTTATTCTTAAACCATAAAAAATTACTACCCTTGATATTTAATACATATATAAATCCAATGCAATTTATAAATATAAATCCTACTGGGACATATAGATATCATTTTATATGCCGCATATGGGAGTTAGGTACTTTAAAAGTTGCCACAAGCACACAGATCGGTGAAACCCACTTGTAATTAGTTGATGTAATTTTTAGGGATACGGAGCAAAGAAACTTCAGGCATCTTTTAAATTTCTTCAAAAATATAGTACTAGATATTATTTTTTAAAGATAATAGGTATGACTTGATTGGACAAACAATTGAGTCCTTCGATTGGGGGCGATTGGGGTCAACTGCGCATCGAACACTCGAGTCACATTACTAACATAGCATTACATCATGCGTCGACCATGCCTGGAAAAACTTATAGTGCCAATTATTATGTTCAATAAAAACGCACTACTCGGAAGTTAATTTACACGCACCGCGTGTGATGTTTTCTACTTGATTGTGATCGCGATCGGGCATTGCGAAGTTACGACTGTTATTACCTACGTAGTAAACTGATCAACTGCTTTTTCTAAATGAATTAGCTAGGTAAGTATTTCTATTATATCTAGTTCCATTGTTATTGTAGTGTCGAAAGACCTTTTCCTGCAAATAGTATATTTTCTCGCTGTCAACTGGTATATGATGACGGAAACTCGAGTTGTAGGAAAATACTATTAGATCCAATAGGATGAGTGTTGTCATCCGCGTAGCACACGAAGTTTCGTAGAGCTCGTTGCAAGGCTGGGAGAGCGAGACCGTTTTGGACCTTTTTTAACCGACTTAAAAAAAAGGAGGAGGTTATCAATTCGACGCGTATGTTTTTTTTTTTTTTTTTTTTTCGCTAGTTTTTTTAAGTTTGTTACCTCATAACTCTAGACTGCGTGAACCGATTTTGATGATTCTTTTTGAAAGCTGGTGCTTCCCGAATGGTCCCATTTTAATTTGGTCCAGTTCTGACAATGGGATCCGTGAGAAAACCATATAAGTCTTAAATTTACATTAAGTATGTGCGGGACAAATGGTCGAATAACTGAATATCACGCCAACCGATTTCGATGATTCTTTTTTTGTTTGAAAGAGTATACTTCCGAAGAGTTCCCATTTCAATTTAGTGAGGATCTGAGGAAGATGTTCGGAGATAGACAATGGAACTCTTGAATGAATAACAGCACATCACTCGCGATTGCTGTAATCTCATGTTTATGTATTGTTTATGCCACTCAAAATTGAAAAATAAAATAAACTTAAAAAAAAAAGTAAAAACCGACTTCAAAAATCTAAAAAGTATAAAATAATTTTCTTAAAAAACTTAACAGCTTCTGAAGTCGGGGCCTATAATTCTTCAATGTACCTACTCGTAGCTTGGCAGTGGCCCCGACTTCAGAAGCTGTTAAGTTTTTTAAGAAAATTATACTATAAGGCAAGGGTACTGGCTGTTTGGTAATGATGACAGTGCACAGTGGTTTGATTATAAGGCAAGGTTTGATTATAAGGATGGGTGATCGGGATTGATATAAAATTATTAGGTGGGTATAAATGTTTCACCTCTGATTATTGTTATTGTAAAATGAATGTTATTTGACTTTTCAATAAAAAAAAAATACTATTTTCTACCACAATACACTATAGAATACAATAGAATATAATACTAATAATACTATACTACAATGTTATTACTATATTAACTTAGTCTTATTCTATGGACGCGGAATCTGTGGGGTCCGTTTTACGTCCTTATTTGGTACTTTAGTGTCACCCTTTTGTATATCGAATGAGACTTCACCACCCACCACCGCGTTTTTCTTTAACCTATAATTTGTTTTTCGTTATTATATCCGTCAGGAATTGATAACGATATTTCGTTCGCTTCATATCATAGTAATATTATAAAGAGAGAAATCCTGATTGACTGACTGACTGACTGACTGACTGACTGACTGACTGACTGACTGACTTATCATCAACGCACAGCCGAAACTACTGAAGCTAGAGTCACGAAATTTGGAGAGTAGGTCCCTTTTGTATTGTACGCAAGCAATAAGAAGGGATTTTGAGAAATTCAGCCCCTAAAGGGGGGAAAAAGGGGGTGAAAGTTTGTATGGGAGTCCCTTAATGATCTATAACCATCCTAAATTTTTGTTCACCCGAGGCGTCCTTCTTCTTAGGTACTAAGTGCACCGGGGCACTCCAAGGTGAAAATGATTCTTGTATTACATTATTAGTGAAAGTTAACGTAGCAGTAATTAAAGGCTTGTTAAACGTTGAAGTTGCGTTACTTTGTGACGCATTTTGAATAATTGTCTTGGGGAAATAATCTATACATGTAAACTATAGCACTAGGTAAACGTACGTCGTTCCCAAAGTCCTTAAAGTTGATGATTGCATTCCCATTAATAAGGTCAGTCAGTACTTTCACACGCGTTTCAGTGCGGGGTTCTAAAGTGATTCCCCAATTGGGACTGTAAACAATTGGTATTTCTGAGTGTTGTGTTCGTAATACTTGTGCTTTTATGTCCATTGTCGCGTCCAGCATTTTTAGTAAATCAGAACAGGTACTATATATTATCTCTATGATCAGAACCTATCAAACCGTCATATCGTCTGTCAACGTCGCCGTCGTCGTCGTATAAATAAAATTTATGTTCAAAAGAGCTCTTGAACGTTTTGAGGTATGTTGATAATTTGGTCGTGTGAACTACGTGCGTGAGTGCTGATAACCACAAATGGTTCATGGTATTTAACAGCAGAAAAGTATTCGTCAGCTTTAGCGGGGCTAATAAAACTTCTGGTACTTCCGGTGTCAATCATAAAGTGTGCGTTAATTTCAGGAATGAAAATGTGTGGTAATCTTTAATTTCTAATTCTTGATTTCCATACTCATCAACATTGGGTAGTACCACAGAATACAGAAAAGAGGTGTTCTGCCTCCTCTTTCTGTGTTCTGTGGGTAGAACATTCTCTTCATTAAAAATTTAATTGGCGCTATCGTTAGTAAAATTAATTCGAAGTTCGCAATCCGGTTCATCAGGATGGAAATCTTGATATTGTGATATTTGGGGTTCGTGCGAGTAAAATATATTGCTGTCCTCACGATCGTGTGCAATTATATTTTTCCTTAGAGGACGGGCAGTGCGCAATTGCGCATGGACACGTCTGTTTCTTGTAAATGAGGTTTATTTAATTGGGATTGACTTTGTGATGGAATACCAAATTTAAATTGTTGGTTAGGTGTGTGAAAATAAGGACGAGTTTGTGTATTATTAAACTGAGGCCTGTAACCTTGTTACAATGCCAAATTTAAAATTATTCTTCGATTGATTACCATAATTTGGCTTATACCATTGCTGGTTTTGTACGGTGAACTTGAATTGATCTTGATGCTGTGGTACATCAGATCTAAAATTCCTATTTTGGTTTGGTACACCGGGTCTATAGTGACTGTTACCACTAAACATTAAATCATTTTGTGATGGACTGGGCTACCAAAATTATTTGACATACTCGTAGCATTCGATTTTAAACTCGCCGAGTTAAGACGTTAAATGATGTTGACGTGGTTTCGTATCTATTTTATATTTAATTTTTCGAATTACATTGATACTTACTGAAAATTTAATTCTTCTGTTACTACACTGAGAGCTTCATTCAGACCAGCATTCATAACTACCTACTCTCCAAATTTCGTGACTCTGGCTTTAGTACATAGTTTCGGCTCTGAGTTAATTATAAGTCAGTCAATCAGCAGGACGTTATAATATTAGATACTATTATTTGTCTGAATAAATATCATAAATTGCTTCAGACAAGTTTATATCAAAATAAACTTTACTTTATGAATTTACGATTTATCATAAAATCAAGTTATTTTTTAAGAATTAGAATTGTATTGGAAGCATAACAAAAATTCATGCAAATTGTAATAAAGGGTCATTGTTTTGATGGAAAAAAGAAAAAGAAAATAAATGGGCTTTTTTACAGAGATATGAAAATCAATAGTCAGTGAAACACCCATATGACATTATCATTATACATCCACAACGGCTGTGCACGCTTAAAATAAGGTTATCAATATCTCGCTGTGGAATGTTCTCAGTTTCTGACAAGGTGTAAAAAAGAGGTAGCTAGTAGTACATCTGTCAACGAACTGTTGGGGAAATCCCTCAGCGCTCTTCGGCACACTTATGTGGTCGATGGTTACACCCAAGGAACATACTACATTAAACCGAGAGATAGGTTACACTTTATTCCATGCATGCTCAATGGGATTTAGGTCCGGTGATTGTGCATGCTACTCCAGAACTTCAACATCATGCTACTGCAACCAGCTTCATACCATCCGGTTGGCAGGTATACAGACATTATCATGGATAAACCGGAAATTACGACGAAATTGTAACTTGTGTAGGTTATTAGTCCTAGCACCTGATTGTGGTATATTTTTTTTTACCGTATTTTTATATTTATCCGAATTATTCATCGAACTAAATACTTGAGAGACTACTTAATCCATTTTATTATGACACATCATTTTTGAGGCAAAGAAAAGGGCTCTTCTCTAAAAAAATCGTGTGTATGGAAAAGTCATCTATCTGCCATGGCAGAACATGATGCCGTATTTTCGCTACAAAACTTTTCTCATTGCAATTTTTATTCAAACCTGTGTTGTGCTTGTGCGAAACACAGCTTGAATAGGTAAGTCTTGTACTTAATAGTCCAGTCAGTTGGGACGAAAAGGCATTTATTTACCTTACAAAAGGTAGAGTGAAAACGAATTTGATGTTGTAGGACGAGAGACCCTAATGAAAAATTTAAGTTTTAGACGTTGGGGAATAGAATAAAAAGAAATACTACGTTGTATATAAATAAATGACGTTAAAGAGTTGCTGCGGCTTAGGGCGTTGTTGGGGGAGGACAATAAGACTTGTTTGCAAACTAGGGTTCAATTATGGAGACGCGGGGCGTTGTGCGTCGCGTTAAGCGTACCGTCATGCGGTTAATTCAAACGTATGAGAGAGCGTTCATGCATAGCCGTTTATTCGATATGTAGCGTTTCCCCCGCGCTGGCGCACGCGTCGTACCTCGCTAAGGCGCGCGGCGGCGGCGCACGCATCGTAAAGCGCGTCCTTAGTTCCGAGTTCGTTACACATAACACGCGTACCACGCAGCGGAAAGTGCGGGCTATATGTAGAATGTAGCACGCGCCGCGCATCGTCCCGCGTCTTCGAAAACGTGACAACATACTATGCAACATATCGCCATATATTTGTATTTGCACGTGTGACGCCCAACCGCGGGTATCGCCAAGCTTCACACGTCGCATTTCCATGAACGGAGAAAAGCGTGAAGCACCGTGGGACGCGACGCGCAACGTCCCGCGTCTCCATAATAGCGCGAGCTGGCACGAGCTAGGATTGGGGTGGGCTGCCGCAATCTGATGATAACTAACAAAGTTTTTATAGATAAGCAAACTGACAGAAATGATATAATTTTATCGCCAGTAATTATGCCCATAATCAGTACTAAGTATTCGCTAGTATTTAATCTAATTCAGTTATGAACCGCTTTACATGCCTCTTCATAAGTTGCGTGTAAATCGGAACGTTGTCCTCACCTCAGCTCGTACAAACATGGCCGTGGACGATAAGAAAAAACTTGCTTTCATTGATAAATGCTGCTTGCGTAAACGTTGTTTTTCAATGGCGGAGTTGATAAGCCGGCCGTGGCGCCCACTTGCAGATAAAACATCCTACCAACTCAACATGTTTTATAGTAGGTATACATTGTTTATTGATGTTGTATCAAAACACCGTAAGAATAATGAATCGTACCCACACTTTTCGTAACGTACAGGAAACTAATTAATAGATTCTATTCTGTGACTAGACGCTTTTGTTTTATAGACGTAATATTCCTAGGTACCTATCTTATTACATTATTTAAACTCCCAAGTAAACAAGTATTTCACAGAAGCAGTTATCTGTTTTACGACGACACGTCACACGTGAACTTATGCACTGCACTGTAATTTAATGCAGTGCAACTTTAAATATTTTAATTTCAGTTCTTAAATTACCACTAAGTATGTGGAGGTTTCCCCTAGGCTGCTATTTCCTTACTTCCTTATTAAAAACTGGGCAAGTGCGAGTCAAACTCGCGCACCGAGGGGGTACTGACTACTGAACTTTCCTGGGACGTAGTACCTAGGTATAAAATGTTATTTAGGGACCGCCTAAGATTGTGTGTGAAGGGTTTTAAACTATGCTAGTTAGAAACATCGTTCTATTTTTCCCATAAAGTTATTATTACTAGTGGTAACGTTCTATTTTTCCCATAAAGTTATTATTACTTTACCACTAGTAATAATAACTTTATGATTTTTCCTTTAATATTTACATGAACTTTTATCAACTGTAATTATTTCAGATTTTTCGCTTTACAAACTTCGGAGATAAAAGGGGGAATGGTATTTTTATTTTTTCATATTTCGTCATTTGTTAAAGGAAAACCACGCGGCATAAAAAATAAAAACCTGTTTTGGAATGTGCAAATGAAGCTCTTTCATATTATCATACGGGGACTTTGAAATTCCGATGCACTGCATCGACCCTATTACAAAGAAAATAAAAAAATAAGGTCCTACTTTTACTGTGACATACGAACAGACAGACAGACGGACCGAGTCCGTAAAGGTTCCATAAAAAGCTTTTCTGCGCCTGTTTTGCCCTACACATGACGAACCTACACAAACCATTGTTCGCTCAAGTTTCGCTAGTAGCACAAGAATGTGGAAAACGCTCGTTGAGTGAAAAAACTGCTAACAGTAACAACACGTTGTGGTTTCTTTAAAACATCCACATCGCGAAATACGTGTTATGGCACTTATAAAAACGCTTATGATGGCAAACACAGTAAGAGCACGTAGCAAAATTCTGTGGCTTCGACCACAACGCATTGTGGCAAACTGGCAGTCGCCAGCTGCTGCCACGGCACCGCTTGCTTCGCTCGGTCAGCTCATGCGTTGTGTGGCCACAGTTCTAATAAAATTCAAACCTAACTTTATTATTATTAACTAACAATAGTTTGACCTAGCCACGACACTAATTTCGCTATGTGGTCTTTCTGCATTTGCTACTCGTACAATGCGTCATAGGCGTTTTTATAAGTGCCTTAACACGAATTTCGGGATTTGGATGTTTTAAAGAAACTACAACGCGTTGTGGTTTTTATCCGTCAGTTTTTTTCCGTCGATTAGTGCTTTCGTTCTTTGGGCCTAACATTATAGAAATCACGCGCAGGAGTAATTGTTACGTGAGTTGCAAGATCTGCACGACTAAACTATCGAATCGATTTAGATTACATTTTCTAAGAAGGCAACTTGAAACCCCGAGTCACGGAGTGGGACATTTTTATTTCGGAAAATTAAGATCTTCACGTGTGCAGGTAGTATCAAATTTTACCCGTACTTATTACATATACGGTCTACTAATTTATTAAAGCTGAAGAGTTTGTTTGTTTTTTGTTTGAACGCGCTAATCTCTGGAACTACCAGTCGGGATTGAAAAATTATTTTTTTCATTTGATAGCCCAATTCTTGTGGAAGGTTATGGGCTATTTAAGATAACGCTATGACCCTTAGAAGCTGAGTAAAAAGAAAAAATTAAATTAAACAGCGTGTGAAACCGCGGGGCACAGTAGGTATATGCGGAGGGCCGCGAGTATCAATTTGTTTCCCGATGGCCTAAGTTTAGATGTTACGTAAATAATGAGTCAAAAACCTCTGAAATAAACTTCACTTGTCAACGAAGCCGGGCATGACCGCTTCAAGTGTTGCTTAAAAGATAATAAGCCCAACAGATTTCCGTTGAACTTTGATCATTCAGTAATTTGTTGATAATAATTTTAGTCAACAAAAATCTTGAAGTATATTTTGTACCTATTAAACTTTGTTGAATATTAATGACATCCTTTGTAAAGAAGTATTTATTTTTGTCAGTGCTCTACGTGACGTTTAACCGCAGTCAACATTTATTTAGGTAGGTATACCTCGGTGTACAGATGAGTTTTTTATGATGAGGGGTGCCTACAGAAAATCAGCGCTGGGCCTGGGCTCTCCACGCCCAGCAAATGCTGAACTGGCTAACCCTTTCGGCATGGGCATACATAATGCAATATTTTATGATGACTATTTTATTTTTATTTTGTTCTCTAAGTGTCTGTTTTTTTTTAATTGTTTATAGGTTTATGTTATCTTTTATTTTATATTTCTCTCGTGTGTTGTCACTGTCCGTGCTAAATAAATGTATTTTCTTTCTTTCACTTAATTTTTTTAGTGATCTCTGAGGCAGCTTTGTTAGAGATAGAAAGATTTGTTCTTAGAAATCTATCTAGAGGTTTTCAAATGCAATAAAACTGCGTTTTAGGATTTTATAATTATTATATATCTGGTATAATCCAAACCCAAGTTATAAGGGTTCAAAAAAACGACGAAGCGCTTCGTGAAAAAAGTAGGTAGTGCCCTTGCGTTTCGCTTGGCTCGTCTTGGCGGGCTTTCGTCGATGTTTTTTTCCGACTAAAATCGGAAAAGAACAAAATTATTTTTATTTCACGAAAATGGAACCACCTGTCTGAAAAAAGAAACTGTATCGGTTGAATTAAAAACGTTGGTGGGACCAACGGGACTTAAAAATAAAATTAGTAAATTATTTCCGTTCCCTCAACACCAGGATCGGTGGGACAATCGGGAATAAATTTTATAGTATTTTTTTAATTCCCGTTCGTGGAACCTTGGGACGACAACGCCGCGCCGAAGGCGCGGGCGTTGCGTTGCTGTAGTACTCTTTGTAATCGATAATAAAGCAAGGGTAATAAAAAAATTGTTAAATTGTTTTGTGTGATAATGAGAAATAAATAAAACAAGCTTTAAAGCTATTGGAGCATAATATGGCCCATTTAGTTCAGGAATCAGCAGATATAAAAGTGCAGGTTCGTCCCTTAAGGGCTCCATTAAATTTCGTTTTATTTAGTTCAGTTTTACAACTAAAACTTCCGTTGAACGATAAGAAGTCAATTAATACACTTTGTTTTTGTTCTACGGAAACAGTCAATCATGTAATTTTTTTATTACCCGACTACGGAGAGGTTTATTAATTACCTTACCGATACCGATTGTTTTTGTCTTCATTCTCATTCTATAGGTACTGTTGCACTGCTGAGCACGGGCCTCATCTCAGAAGGCGAAGGGTTAAATGGAGGGTAATCACGATACACGTACGTAATCGTTTCAATTTTGACTGTTCAAGAATGTTCATTGCGTAATTCCAATAGTGAAAGCATACAGCGCGCGCAATCTATATCGTTAAACTGTCAAAATTAAATCGATTCAAATTACGAGCGTATCTTTTTTACACAATTTTTACTATACTACTACAATTCTTTTAAAAACCATGATATATAGTTGTGCTGTAAAAAGTACAAAAAAATACCTTTTTAAAAATATAAAATAAATGATACTCTTTTTTGGAAGTCCATACTCTTTATTTAAACGTCCTTTGAAATCAGATACTCGTAGGTACTCTATTTCTTCTAATAAAAGTTGGCAACCCTAATATGGAGGAGTGCAGAAAGCTATTTGGTCGAGTTTCGACATAATAATCTTTTTTAATGTTCAGAATCAGTAGTACCTAGTTTCTTGTAAAACAGTGGTCGAACTAAGTTTTTTTAACCCCCGACAAAAAAGAGGTGTTCTAAGTTTGTAGTGTGTATCTGTCTGTGGCATCATAGCTCCAAAACGGATGGACCGATTTCAATGCAGTTATTTAAATTAAAACCTGATTTAATCGGCTTCTTCTTAGCGTGTCGATGGCAAATTAAATGTACTTTGCCCAGTATTCCGCCACGCGAATAGCAGAATCAGTTGCAGACATAAGCTCCTCACGCGTGCAGGTGGTAGGGCATGCGGCGCAGGATGGAAGGTGGGCCATGGTTTGCGGAGAGCCACCGCACTCGCACTGCAGGTCTAATCCATTTGTGAAATTCCACCTGTGAAGAAAATGATCTTAACAGCTTCTGAAGTCGGTGCCAAGCTAAGTTACATTGAAGAATTAAAGGCACTGATTTCAGAAGATGTAATTTTTTTTATGAGAATTATTTTATTCTTTTTAGTTTTTTGAAGTCGATTAATATTTTTTCTTAATGTTCATTTATTTGTAATTGTTTAGTGGAATAAACAATTACATAATCCCAAGACGATAGCAGCAATTACGATTGCTAGTAGCGAGGGTTTTGCTGTTGTCCCTTGAGGAGTTCCCTTCGTACATCTCGTACTCCATTATCATCTTAACCAATTTTTTTATGAGACTTTCTCGGTCACTACTACCTTAATAGAATACAGTGTTAACCAACCAAATCTGCTGCTGTTACCAAGAAATTGGTCATTTTGAAACATGAAAAAAGAACGCGTCGAATGCATTGCACCACCTCCTTTTTTTTTAAGTCGGTTAAAAATCAATAGGTATATGTATAATAATTTTAATTTGGTAACCTCCCGGCAAGCCGCGGCCTTTTCGGGGTGGGCACTTACCATATGAAACACCATTACTATTATTCGGCGTTCGTATGCAGCTAAGGTTACCATCCGTCCGAATTAGTCCGGACATTTTCAGACTTTCGGTCTACTGTCCGGACTTTGTCCGGCTTTTTAATTTATCCGGATTTTTGACTTGAGAAAAGTTTGAAAGAATGTTCGCCCTAAAATATTTAAAATAACTTAAAATAAAATAGAAGTATTAAACCTGTTTTCAATCTTAATTATACAGATTAAAAACAAAAGTAAAAACAAATTACTCCTACCAATACCCAGACTAGAAATGTATAGAAATAGCCCACAGTATCGCAGCATTCAAATTTATAATAAGTTACCTGATAGTATTAGAAACACTACAACCAACAGTATTTTTAAAGCTAAAGTTAAGTTCATGTTACTGGAAAAATGTTATTATAATATAAAAGAATTTATGGATGATAAATAGTAAATAATTTATATAATATAGAATTGTTATTAGAATAATAATAATATTGTATTTAGTAAAATAATTATTATAATAAATATGTAAGATGGTAAAATTATATAACTATTAATTATAACATAATATAGTATAAATAATTATAGATAGATTATTAGATATAAACATTTTAACATAACTTAAATATAATATTAATGTTACCGCCTGTCCTAATACTTGCAACACTCTAAACAGGGTCATGTACCAGGTTAGTTTATAACAACTTATGTGTACATTGTGCAATAAATAAATAAATAAATAGATACTACATACAAATAGTTCAACAGTTAGTTAATCAGTCTCATCTAGGGCTGCCATCATCAACTTGCCGAAATCGGACAAAGATTTAAAACACTCGGGTTTTGTCGAAATCAGGATTTATCCCCGGACGCCCTTGACAATATTAAAATACATTATATGAAATTTTGTTAAATATACCAAAATTGTTTTTTTTTTATTAATTTAAGCATTGCTAAGTAACTCATACAAATAAAATAACACTTTAAATATCTCGAACAACATAATTAAATTATATCTTTCGTACGGACTCTACTGAACAAATTAGGTAACAAAAATAATAAAATTAGGAACTCTTTATTTTTGGCATCAAATTTAAAACAAATTATATAGGTAATAAAATCGTCTTGGAAGCTAAGTAGTCTAATAACAATCGGAAGTCTAAAGATCAACTAATTATACACCATCTAATTAGTTAAATAATGTCTATGAGATCCACTTATTGAGGTATCATCAAGTAGTGCTGCCTGGAATTACTTATTTGTTGGAATAGAAAACGAACGACAATGTCAATGAGATGAGCGTCCGGGTTTCACCCGGACACTTTGAGAACGCCCTCACAAAATAGGAAAAATGGGGGCACCCGGATGGATGGCAGCCCTAGTCTCATCTACACTTAAAACAATCAACTTCCAGTACAAACATAAATAAAATAGCCCACTATCCCTGTAAAACGTGCGCTGCGCGTGGGATTTATTAGTTTCTTTAGCGACAGACAAAATGTCCAGAGGTCTTTTTAAATATCCGGACTTTTTTTGAAATGTCCATCTTTTTGTTATGACATATTAAATTACGAATTGGTAAGAAACCCTATATACGAGGGTCATTCAATAAATACTTAGCCTACAAAAAGTAAACGAAAATTTTGGAAAAGTGGGAATTTATTTTTCAACATAGTCTCCTTTTAGTTCGATACACTTAGCCCAGCGATGCTCCAACTTTTTTAATCCGTCCGAAAAATAGTTTTTGTCAAATTCTGCAAAATAGGCCTCCGTGGCGGCGATGACCTCCTCATTCGATCCATATCTATTCCCGGCGAGTGATTTTTTCAGATTAGGAAACAGAAAGAAGTCACAAGGGGCCAAATCTGGAGAATACGGTGGATGGGGCAGCAATTCGTAGCGTAATTCGACCAATTTGGCCATGGCAACGGCAGACGTGTGAACCGGTGCGTTGTCGTGGTGAAACAGCACTTTTTTCTTCGCCAGATGGGGTCGTTTTTTCTTTAATTCGGCGTCGAATCGGCCCAATAAATCGGCATAGTAAAGCCCTGTAATTGTTTTACCCTTCTCGAGGTAATCGATGTAGATCACACCTTGTGAATCCCAGAAAACGGTGGCCATAACTTTTCCGGCCGATTTTACAGTTTTCGCCTTCTTTGGAGCACGTTCCCCGGTCTGGATCCATTGTTTTGATTGCTCCTTGGTCTCTGGTGTGTACCAGTGGATCCAGGTTTCATCGACGGTCACAAAACGACGCAAAAACTCCGCTGGATTCCGCTTAAACAGCGCCAAACACGTCTCCGATGTGGTCTCACGGTTGCGCTTGTTTTCTGGTGTGAGTAAACGCGGCACCCATCGCGCCGACAGCTTTCTCATGCCGAGTTCCTCGTGAAGAATATGATGCACTGTTCCTTCTGAAATGCCTACAGTCTCAGCTACCTCCCGAACCTTCAATCGGCGATCTGCCAATACGAGATCATGGATTTTTTTAATGTTTTCCTCCGTAGCAGCTGTTTTCGGTGCACCTGGACGTGGTTCATCAAAAACCGACGTACGGCCTCGTGCAAACTCGTTGAACCAATTCTTGACGGTGGCCATCGATGGAGAAGAGTCACCGTACACAGCATCCAAGCGCTCTTTGATTTCGATGCGCGTTTTCCCTTCCAAAAATAGGAATCGAATCACCGAACGATATTGCTCTTTTTCCATTTTTGTAAAACCGATCGACACGTTGGCTTCCATAAGTTGTCAAATTAAAACAAATGAAGGGATTGGAATGAAAATTTGAAAAAAGAATTTAAAAAGAATGTGCTACACTGTGGTAAAACTCTTTTGAAACTACAGCGCCCTCTGGCGATGAGGCTAGGTACTTATTGAATGCACCTCGTAGGTACATATGCAGCATGAAATAATAAATTTTCAATTACCTATGTTAAATGTACCATTTATTTTTAGTAGGTAGTTATACTGTTATCATTTATCATCCTTTTTTACGCGTTAAAGCCTAGGAAGAACGCGCTTGAGAGCGTCCCCAGAGCGTCCCACCGGACTGGGCAAAAAAATAAGCACGCGAGAACGGGCGAGCCGAGCCGCATTCCTCGACTGGGTCGACGGCACGGCAGGCCCCGCGCTCTCCGCTTCCCACCCTCCCTCAGTCGTTCGCGCGCGTCGTTTGTGATAACTCGTCTGTACGTTATCCGCTGTTTGCCGCGTATTATGTTTACAATAGTGTTGTTATTGTTTTGGTTAATATAAAAATACACAATTTAAGTGATTTGTGCTGTGTGACGAAGTGAAATATTGTAATAAAGAATCTGTTGAATATTAAACTGTGGATCGCGAGGAGCAGACAAGCACGGCGGGCACCGAGCTCAGGTAGCGTTTCATTATTTTGTTTTCGAATTGGTTACGACGGCTACAGCGAGACTATACGTTAATCCAGTTTTGTGGGGTTTGTGGCACAGCTTTGAATTACAGAGAAATTGTAATAACAGAGCCACGTGACCATAATGTATGCTCTGTGCACACCACGTGGTGTGAGCGGTGGTGTAAACAACTCTCTGTGCCCTTCTCGGCTTCTCCGCATCAAACGACGCGTGGCGCGCTGCGCGGCGGCCCAACGCGCAGGCGGGCGAGCGAGGAGCGAAAATGTGCGCCATGGTGGCCGCTTCATTATCTGCTCGTAGGCGATATAAAGCGTGGTATTAATAATACCTAATTAGGTATTACCTACCTAGCGTCTAATATTTATCACTCATAATACGAGTATAATGCTTAGCTAGGTACATACTTGTGTATGTTTGTTTATTCAGGAGAATAATAATAATATATTGGACAAGCTTACCTACTATGTTTTATCGTATTTTAGTAGCAAGACAATATACCTACCTATAATAATAATTATAGTGAGACGTCTGATTGTATCGTGAGTTAACTTAAATTTCCAATCATAAAGCCGGGTCTCTAGCTAGCATTACTTTTGTTAGAAATAGGCCCATATTTTGATTTTTCTAACAAAATGGGGGTGTGGCCTAACTGTTTGACCATACTACCATAGGTACGCTAATATTTTGTTAGATTTTTGAGGCAGGAGACCCGGCGGCACAACACACACAATAAAAATACTTAAAAGATTGATTGGTAGTGCCATCTACGCATCGACTTCTACGTCATTCATTCGCTGTGTATGGAGTAGAACAACTACCTATTCACCCTTCTCAACAATATTATACATTGATGTTACTCGGTTTACTCACACGTGCTCATACTGCTCATGATCAGAGAAACTAGTAAGTACCTACCAACTTTCATAAAGAATTTTTAAAACGCTGTGGTATTCATTCTTTCTTTGAATGATAAACATTAACAAACCAGAAGCGCTGGTTGTGCAAAATAATGCTATGAATTATTTTGCACAACAAGCGCTGCTGGTCCTTGATAATTTTGCTTTACCATTATTATCTAGATCCCAATTCGCATTTTATCAATGCGTCTATCCGCCAGATTCACGTTTGTTTAACCTCCAGTGGGATTTGGATTGCTAAACATGTAACTAATACCTACTTAAAATACTGTATCTACTTGAAAATAGAATAGAATATTGTACTTGCAATCTATACATACTTACATTGATGCACCTACCTTATTACCTAATGCTTACCTATATCTTTTAGGTAGGTACCTAGGGATTGTTATTTTTCTGCCTCAATTATTATCAATTTAATAGGTTTCTGTGTCGTTATTTTATGAAATTTCAAGACTAGGTGCTCGGTTCCACATACTTGTTTCTATCGAGACGAACTAGTTAGAAACTACCGTCCACTACAATAAAACTTCGATTGTATAATACGCAGGTAGCTAAAAAGAGTAAATAGGTAGGTATACATTATTTAGAAATATAAATACAATCGTTTATGATTGTTTATTTTCGCACATAGAATATCCATTTGACCTATCATTTATCCTTGATTTCATATCGGTCATTCAACTTATCTGACTGTAAGTAATTGTTCATGGTAAGCTGTCTGAGCTAATACGTATAGGAGCTAGGTAGCTATGCTAGTAAAAGTGATCTTCAATCAATCAACTCAACCTATCGCAGTCCACTGCTGAACATGGAGCATCAAGGCCACCCCTGCTTCTCTCCATAAACTGGTGGTAACTCCGAACGAACGGTTCTTCTCCGGATAAGTTTATCCGTTTCGCATCTTATCCCTCAAAGAAACTCCGAAGATAGCTCGCTCAGAAAGATGCCAGCAAAAATAAATATAACCTTACTTAATTGGATCAAAGTAATGATTTTATTTTGTTGTAGACATATAAATATTAATAACTTGTTATCGATAAGGCGAGTGCGCAAGAAACATACCTTGAAGTCTTATCAAAACAATAATCCGAAAACAACGTTTTTACAGTTTGCTTGACCTTGAATTAACTTGTTGATGCGATCTGTTGCATTCCTTGTTCAAAGTTTCGCTTTTTAACTTTTCTTAGATTTGTAATAAATTAAGTATTTTGCTACCAGAGTTTTTGGGATTTTTTGTCAATATCATAATTATGATCCTAAGCCTCGTCGTCAGTTTATTCATAAATACGTAATATACATAATATACTTTGCTTTCGATCACAAAATTTGTGACTATTATTTATTCTGTGTCTCTGCCACTTCAATGCCACAGAATAGATAATAGTACCATGCTGCCTTCATTCTTTAGACATAAAGACCTATGTTGAGGTCACGTAGTAACTATTTATTACTTACTACACACGACTGAAAATAGTAGATTAGATGTTTTATTTATGACACAATACGATGATAGACTGTCAGGCTCATCTCTTCACATATCAGAATGTAGTACTTTATGAGAGGTAGGGCATAGCGGTCCGCTCAAAATTGGAGCTAACTGACTGGGGACGTACTCCACCTTGCAGAATATCGTAGCCAAATAACGCTCCTTTTTTGCAGTGTTGTGTTGGCGAGATCCCCAGTGCTCCCTGGGGAAGCCACCCCTACTGTCAACAAGACGCTAGTAATTGGGTTGGCAACGCGCGAGTGATGCCCCGGCCCTGGTGTTACAAACGTCCATAGGTTACGGTAACCGCTTACCATCGGGCTGGCCGTATGCTTGTTTGTCGCCATAATACTTAGTATCTAAAAAGGCCCGCAGGTCAGTAAGTTTCTCATAGGTAACATAAAATTTACAACTTACTTCTATCATTCAATGGGACAGCCTTCGTAATTATTTTCCATTCACTAACAGATTCTCAGGTATAACGTCGATAAATAACCAAAAGTTTTAAAATAATGTGACAATTGTGTACAAGAAATGGAAAAATACTAATTATTTGTTAAACGTGCCTATCTACAACCACAAGTCACAACCTCATTTACTTACAAACTGCACCTAGGCACGTGTATAGTTAGCAGCATTGACAGTATTGTATTTTTGTTAATTACCGAAAAAGCTGTTACGAAACAGCATTAATCCACTGACTACTCCGCATTGTTGTAAAAATTTTACGTAGTGCGCTTCCTCAGTGCGTTCACGTCCAATGGGGGGTGGGGGTGCAATGTTTTGGGTACGGAACCAACCACGCGCCGCCGCACTGGTCGCGGTCTGATCGATCGTGCTGCGCTGCGCTGTTCTATCTATTATTTATTACCAAAAATATGGCGGCGTGGTGCGACACGAGGTCGTCGAACTTACTGTCCGCTAGGACACGCCGCGTAAACAACAAATGCAGCGCGGGAAACTAATGCGCGCGGGTTTTTTTCCTGGCAAGGCTCCCTTTTTTGTCGGACATTTACACATACGCTTTCACGGTTTTGCGTTCATTTTAATTTACGGAAATCACAATATTAAAAAAAAATATTATGTACCTACGGTCTATACAATGTATGGAATACATAAACAACTATCATTATTATCTTTACATTATGTTATTATCGATAAAGTAACATTCCTTGATGAATGATTATATTAATGTTATTGTGTAGAATAATCATTTTGTTTGATTATAGTAAAGTAAACAAAATATCGTCTCCTCAAGTGACGATATCGAAGTAGTGACGATATGGGGCAATCGGCTCCTTTCGAACATGAGCACGTCCCCAAGGAAAGAGCTAGACGTCAACATAGTTCTTTCCTTGTGGAGGAGCGCATGCCGCGGGTCTACCGCGTAACTAAAATTGTAATGAACATCGACATCGGTATTAAACTTCAATACGATCGTGAGAGCCTAAACTTTGAGCTAACTGAGCTTTGAGCGTGGAATCGGGGGTTCATCTACAATTTAAAATTATAATAATTTAGCCCTCCGAGTAGTCGTGCGTACTTGTACCTATGTATAATTACATGTTTGTCAGTATACTACGCTCGAAGCTTTTACGTGTCTCATAGTATATCATTAACCCCTTAGAAATTGTGATCAACGACTTCAACTCTGTTAATAGATTGCCTGATTACATTAGAAATGGTTGAAGATTATTTTCATCGATATCCGTGGTTGTGACACAAATTTTAGCACAAAATAGCTTATGGATCTTACTTTTCTCATAATATTATGTTACCCCAAAATCAGAACAATCTGGAACGCCTTGGAAGTCCTCGGTAGATGATGATAATACTCTCAGACCAAATCCATCAAAGACACAATTCAGCATTTTTTTCCAACTTCATAACAGTTGGGCTGGTCGAAAATTTAATATCACTTCCATGGCAAGGAGTCGTGATTGAACATACATAACAATAGCCCTATCTATCTGGGAATCACCTTGACAAAGCGTTAACAACCAGGTTCAAAAACCAGGCAGAAAGTCGGTTGCCGCAAAAACCTCCTCCGACGCCTAACCACTACCACCTGGGGTGCTTCGCCAACCTGGCGATGGCGCTCTGCTTGCGAATATGTATGCCCAAGTGTAGCACGCACGCATGAGAAATAGACGTGTCGGACCATTACAGGTTGTTTCAAACCGACGCCACTTGATGGCGTACCCTACGGCTAGCGCTTACGGATAGCGCTTCCACAAATTCGAAGAGACGTTGCGTGCGTGCACAGTGGAAGAGGTTTTATAAAGTGGGGAGGCGATAAGATGTAGATGCGACATTCTCATCTACTGTCCTGTGGGTCTACCGCGTAACTAAAATGGTAGTGAGCATCGACTCTTGTAATGAACCTCAATTCGATCATGACAGACTAAACTGCGAGCTATCTTGTAATTTTTTTACCATTATGATTTTGGGCTCTTTATGATCGGTATAATTTTTACAAGGTAGCTTAAAATTTAGTCTCACACGATCGTATTGAAGGTTATTTACTACAGTCGATGTTCATTACCATTTCGGTTACGCGGTAGACTCACTGCTCATTGTGCCGCAACACAAGCCGGGGCTCAATATTTACAAAGCACTAACCCGAAATTCAAATAATATTATTTGAGGGCACGGTAGTGCTCCCGCCAAGACGAGCCATGCGAAACGCAAGAGCACTACCTACCTTTTCTCTAATAGGTATTTTTCCGCTCAATTGCTAATTTCGACCATGCATTTATAATTTGGATTTGAAATAACATGACCGAAACGTCATGTTTTTTCAAATCCTAATGGGACATCCCGTCGCCCTTTACCCAGTATCATCACTTATCAGTATTTAAAGCGTGTGGGCGCTTCATTTATATGTATTTATACAAATACGCTGCTTTATAAATAAATAAAGGATACATTGTATTCTGTAAATGTGAACCCTTAATCACAGGAAAAATTAGCGTTTTACACAGTCGCGGTTAGCAAAATATAATTTTTCACATGGTCGTCTGCTATTTTGTTCAATACCTAACGTGTTTCTTAATTAATATTTTCCTGTTACGGGCGTGTCGTGGGAACAGCGATGGCTCCCACGCTAATTACCGCGGTCTTTATACCACTCATTGGCCTCTGCGAGCCGACACTTTGATCAATGAAATTTATATTCATCAATGAAACCACTATTGTTGTATCGTACAATAAGGTTGGCAATTTGCAGAAACGCTATTGTACGTTAGTGTGAGATAATGATTTATTATCATATTTGATGTTCAATGCTCGGAACTTGATTATTTATCTCACGTAGCTCGCACATAACTGGATCAATCATTATAACAACAAATAGGTATAATACTATGAAATGAAATGTCGAACGAATGCCACATGCCACCTAAAACGACTATAATAATCAAATAACAAAACCACGAATAAATATTCGACGCATTTGTTGTTTTTACTGATCCCATCAAAACAACGTACTATGTTTGGTTCATTAAATGGATAGGTAGGTACATTGTTTAATGAGTAAAACAATTACTTAGTTGCGTAACGAAGAGGAAGTTGTTATAACAAATATATTGATTGTTTCAGCTCGGGTCATGTGGTCAGCGGGCCAGGGGCACGTCACGGCGTGATGCGGCGCGTGTGCGACGGGCTTGCTTGGCCGGTGGTGGCGTGCGCGCTGCTGATGGCATGCGCGCGCGCCGATGCCGCCGGCGAACGGCGCCGCGAGGTTGCACCAGGAAGTGAGTACATTCAGATATAACCAGTGATATTTTTTTAACGCACTATCTATTTGCTCGGATTATTATTGCGCAGATCTACAAAATTAATATCAGAAACCAGACGAATTCTTCCAAAACCGATTACAAAACTTCGCAGGGGTTCCTTTTCTTCAATAAAAAAAGATGCAGAATTTTATATTTTAAATGGTATTGCCATTAGAAATGTAAAACTCAGAATCTCTTTTCTATTCAGAGTGTAAACACGGTGTAAAAATTGTAAATGTGTATATCTTGAAACAAACTACTTGAAATACTCGTAGTAAGGTAATCTATGTGCCAGTAATAATTCTCACGAGATAGTTACCACTGAAAGCGAAAAATGCACACGTAATATTTAATAGTTTTGTTGCAAGTACATTTTTGTTATAATGTAATACTCATGTGATTGGCAAGTGGTCATGCGTCGTAATAGTATTAGAAATACGTAATATTTGGAACACGGCAGGTACGTCACGTCAAGTGCTCGCGTGTTACGGGGAAAAATAAGGCAATATACTTCATCATTAGTGCTCAGGATGTAGCGTCTGTTGACACGTCATCTGTAACTGTCACCTCTAGTCTCCTCAGCCTGATTATTACTCACACGTCTGCCTTCCCCACATACATGGTGATTTTCTTATTTGCTTAAGATGGATATTTCTTGACTAGAAAAGTAAAAAAAACAACGAATAAATATACCTAATTTGGTAATAAGTTTTCTTTGTTCTTAATGTATATTGATTAATATGTTTTTAACCGACTCCAAATAAAGGAGGAGGATCTATTATCCTCCTCCTTTATACGACGGCTCTTTTTATAAAATGTATGTTCACCGATTTGTCGGAAACGTCTCCGATTTGGATGGCTTAACTTAAGGTAGATCGCGAGATGGTTCCATATATTAGGTGAAAAATACCGTTTAATTTTTCAGAAGACCTGAATTTTAAAATCTCCCTAGCCGGTACTAGATTGTCATCGATGATTTTTTTATGTTTGTCACCGGATATGCGCATGTGTGACCCGAAATTAATGATTTTCGTTTTATATGAAAGGGTTGACCTTCTATGTGGTCCCATTAAAAATTGGTTTCAAAGATATTATGATCATGGTTTGGTGATATAAGGAAACTCCTCGACGGATCAAAGCAAACATTCACGACATGCATTTTGCTATCATAGGACTTGAGTAATTTTTTATTCCACTAAAAAAATGCAAATAAAATGAACTTTAAAATAAAGAAAGAACGCGCGGAGCGTCTCTGGTCCTCGTGTTTGCATCTAAAGGCGTTGCGCAGACGGCGCCGCTAGCCGCCGTCAACGAGCTGTCACCCAGCCGTCATTCACGTCGCCGTCGCTGCCACGCGGTCCCCCAGCCTAGCCATATCCGCGTCGATACCTCGCGAGGTGCTGAACCGTTCAAGTGGTGGTGTGCTTATGTTACGTAGACGGCGAGACGATGAGGCGAGGCGATACCTATCTGTGCCGGTGATATTATGTCTGCGTCAATCTTTACTCGTATTGGTTCCCCACCACGAAGGAGAGAAGGCGAGAAAGGTTCTCTCCTCCGTAGTTCCCACTACTTCCCACATTATACATGATTGTTAACTGCGTAGTTGGAGGTTCGGTAACTAATAGCTAGAGGATATATTATTATAGTGTCGTATCAACGATGTTTGACAAATTAATAACATTACAGAAACATTTTAGTAGTAAAATAAAAATTTAATCCTATTTTATCCCTTTTGTGCTAGGATTTCAATGATAGCAATTTTTATTGTCTTGGCTGTATTTGTGTAAGTGAAAGTAATGTATTTGTGTAGGTAGGTACACGTAACCTCCGTTATTGACTTGAATTGGGCCCCTATTGCATACTTTTCGTCCATGTTTTTTGTACATAAGGCATCGAACTTTAAATGAAGCCGGTATGTTGTTATTCGCGACGTCACAGCGTGCGTATCATGCCTGCCGCCTTTTAATCCGCGAGATAACGACTCGCCTCGATGTGTTGTTTGTTTGTAATTCTCTGTTCGACGACCGACGAGCTAGTGAGGCCTCGTTTAGGAGGCGCCCAGCGTTATCTTGCGAACCGGACCGAAATTCACTCGCCCGTGTAATATGCGCACTGATATTGGAACATTTGGAACTTGCCAATTTCAAACCGCCAATGAACATAATTGGTGTTCTTTATTATTACAAATTGAGACTAGATATTGAATCTATGTATACGGGTCAGCTTGTTTACGTCTTATTTTGTGATTGTTACCATTTGATCATGTATCGCTATATTTTCATTCATCAGTCATCACTTCAGGCATTGTCCTCCCTGTGCTTTTATAACTTTACAGAAGGCCTAAATACAAGCAATCAACTTAGCCTGACCTCTCTCAAGATTCGCGCCACTTTCTACAAATTGAATAGATTTTTTTATTTTTATATATTAAGTATTTACATAATATGCAAGAAAATACAATGTACACAATTGTAATACTGTATTTTTCTCCATATTCGCGATAATAGAATATTTCCACGGTGAGTATTGCTGCGATGTGGAAGTTTAATTCCCGATTGTGTGGATCCCTAAAAATCACCCTTCAAACACTAATCTTTTCGTTGTATGCCAGATGTTTATGTATCCCTATCTAATACTACATTCCAGCTGTCGGGTTCATTAACCTCGAAGGGGACCGTTTGTGACCCTCTTTTTAGGAATTCGAAAAGTACCCGAGTACATTGATGTCCCTTATTCTCATCGAATACTAAGTTTGTATAACATTTTTTTACACTTATTCCATAGGCAATTGAAGTCGGTTAAAAACAAAGTCGCTTCCCGCTGTCTGTCTGTCCCTATGTATGTTTAGATCTGTAAAACTACGCAACGGATTTTAACCGGTTTTTTTTTAATATAGTATTCAAGAGGAATGTTTATATGTATAATACTTTCATATTTAATGTAAGGATAGTAGAGAAACTGCATCCGTGCGAAGCCTGGGTCGATAGTTTATTATACAATATCTTTTGATGGCCTGATTTTTATTTGGTTACGTTTTGCTTTTTATTAGTAGGTTTAATTGGGACTACGAACATACCAAGTCCAGGGCTTAGTTTATTATTTGTCTTCAAAATCGGACATGTTCTTTTTATTGCATTTTTCAACACAGGTAATGATTTCAAATGAGAGAGTAGAATTCCCGTGTGCCATTTAAGTTTAGATCCTGAGAAAAAAAATGCGAGGATTACTAGTTGGATTTGTTGGATGAAAAATCAGAAAAAAAATCCCCATAACTCAGGTGTTCAATCAATTTTTTTTTAAATACGCAGTCGGTTATTGTCTTGTTAGAGCATCTATAATATGAATTTCCATGAAAATTGTTATTACACATAGTTTACGAGAAAAAAATATTTTCTACATTTTGGTTTTATTTTTTTACAAGCTCAGTTCTTTCAGTTTGGCAGAATGCCTCCCCACACCATAACATTAGGCCCCTCAAATCGATTACTTTTGTGGATGCAGGCATCTGCAAATTAATCAACTTTTCATCTCCACAAGTCCACACCATTATGCAACGGTCAAAACTAAAAACTTTTTTTACCTTGCTTTCATCTGTAAAAAGCACTGTGCTTCAATCACTTACGCAACAGTACCTTTACGAATTAGTTCTACTTAATCTATGGATTTGCATGATGAATACTGGTCTATGGAATTCGCACCACTCTACCTAATTCCTGCCACAAGGCAGGAATTAGGTAGAGTCCATTTGATGTCGAATCTGCGAAATTACGTTCTTAAAATGCCGATGTATGCACTGACTTGGCACACTCAACTGTTCTCAGCACAATTAAATGTTACTTAAATGATCTTAAAGTTCACAAAAAAGTTGACAAATACCACCCATATTAACGGTAAACGTGTTTGCAAACACTTAAGATTTAAACACGACGCTGTACAATTTACCACATGGATATAGCTAAATTAGCTAACGATCATCAAATCACCCCCTAATACCGAAATTTGCAAGTGACCCTTATTTTGTTTTGAGTACCTGTAACCTGTAACGTCCGAGTGGAAAACAGTATCGGCTCAATAGTAAGATCGATTTCGACGAATGAGTGACTATGTTTGTTCTCTAAAAATCTAAAATAATTCTGTGTGTGGGTTTTTCGTTCTAGATAGCATTATCAGTTTGATAGTATTATTTTCTCAACTTACTGTACAGATTACTCTGGATGAACGTGCGTACTTACCTACTGATTTACATGCAATATGCACGTTATCTGTAGCTGGTAGGAATAGCTGCTGTGTTCCACAGTGCTTTTATTTTATATATCTTAACATAACACTAACAACGTTATTAAATATTCGCTTATCTTTTCTCAGTTATCGGTAATTGGTGACATTGAACGTTTATAAGTATCATCAATACAGTTATCCTGTTTCATTTCATTGGTTTTATTTAGCTTCTTTTATTATATTATAATAATGTGATTGAAGCCGAAATTAAATAAGAAAGCTTAAATAAAAAATAGTGGGATATGACGTCATAATGATGAATACGGAACAACCCGTCTTCTAATCGTGGCGTGGTATCATCTATTGGCACGATTAGAAGACGGGTTGTTTCGTATTCATCATTATGACGTCACATCCCACAATTTTTTTCCTAACCCAACCGATTTCATTTCTTTATTCAAGTGATAGTTATTATTTGATTTGAATTGAAGGTTCATTATATAAATATAATATAGGTAGTATAATTTTCGCAATCGGTTGAATTAGGACTACTCTTAACTCAACCGATTGCGAAACTTTAAATAGGTACCAAGGATTTGCTTGTGTGTAACTGTGTACGATCTGCCTAAAAAACAAAATCTTTGGTAAAACTTTACAATTTGTGCAAATTCCACATTGTAGTAGGTATTATTCAATGAATGTTCGGTCAAGATAAGCCCAATTAAAACTGGATTTAAATTTTCCCATAATTTGAGGCCAAGACAGAAAACCAATTGCAAAACATTTCTTTGAAATACGTTTATTTATCAACATGCTGTCTATGTGTGAAATATGAATTCTGAATCCTGAAAATTGATAAGAAAAGTTCTCGCTTCTTAACTACAAACACGGTATGATAAGTGAAAATGAAATCTATGGCGCCAAGATAAGTTTTATCAATATTTTGTTTATATATTTATATAATTTATTTTGTTATTTTCACGATGACCTGAGAATAGAAAAAAAAATTGAATACCTATGTGAGGATTTGGACGCCCTGTCAATGATCCCAATAAAATGTAGTACTTATTAATATTACTCATTTTCCAAACAAGAAGTACAAAACATTACATTATTAAAAAAAATACAAGTTCAAAAGTCACAAACTATTATTAGATAATCTAATAATAAAATGGAATGTTTGCAATTATTTGAGTGTAATAAACTGGCACCTATTAGTAGACGATAACATCAGTTATACAATGTGGGGATGACGATACAACAATAAATGAAAACACTGGTAATACTAGTTCATAGGAATATTTTGAAACTATCAAATAAATCCTAGGACCGAAATTTAAAAAAAAATCTTTTCAAACAAACTAAATAGCTTAAAAATGTAAACAAAACAGAACACCATTTTAAAATATTGGTTCACTAACCTGTGAGAAGAGCGGCAACAGCGCGGGGTAATGTATCGGTGGTGCGTCGACGTGATTTTTTGCGCCATATTTATTTTTATGAATGCAAAAACAATTACACAGAATCACAAATTATTAACTGAATAGTCACAGTCACCCACGTGTAATTATTAATTACAATCACTGTTTAATCAGTTAATCACTTATCGTACATATTCAGACTTAGTATCCATTAAATGTTTAAATTTTCAATATGTCCGCCATGAACCCGAACACACAAATTACATCGTCTTAAAAGCTTATTTCTTACTCTTGATAAGAGGTCGCCATTAGCGGCCATTTGTTTTAATTTATTAAAAGATATTATAATTCGGCTCCTTAAATCATCAACGGTATCAACGTCTGTTGAATAAACTTCATTTTTGACATGACCGACGACCGAAACGATTAGATAACACACAATGACAGGCGTCTAATTTCACACAATTCACTTAACAATTTAACTACCTAGATACCTATTACTACGTTGTTTGTGTCCTGTCACTAAATAAAGCGTCTAATTTCGCACAATTCACTTAACAATTTAACTAGGTACCTATTACTACGTTGTGTCCTGTCACTAATTAAATAAAGCGTCTAATTTCGCACAATTCACACTAAATCGTCATAAGATAATCAAAATTTCATAAACAAACGAGCGGCGGGCGCTTCAAAGGCAGTGAAACCGGAACACCTGCGCTTGCGATACGAAACAATGACGTGTACGACGTCATAGGATCACGGCGACACACTGACCTACACCAATTTTTGCAGGTTTCGGCAAGAAAGCGAAGTAGAAATAAACAAACTATCTAATCTATCCCTTTCGCACATACTTAATTTACGATTGACATGAGTGCGTAACAAGTAGTAATAACTTCCGCATGCATTATTTTCAAATCTAATTTTCTTCACACGCTTTATGACTCTTATGCCTCAGAGATAAGGTATAATATGCATTAATTCTCATCGGGAAGTAAAATTTAAGGACAATTTTGGCGAAGGTTATTGAAGTAGCGAGCTGGCAACATGTTTTGTTTATACCAATATTACCGTTGCAGATTATTGCCGATGTCGTTAACCTTTCGGCGCTGGCTTATTGTTAGATACATCATGTAGAAAATCTTAAAAATGTAAAATAATGTCCTGTGACTAAACTATTGGATATATTTGATTGAATTTTTGTATGCAGACTGGGAACGGCATTAGGTATACGAAGTTTAATTTATTGTTGTATTGTCGTCTCCACATTGTATATGCGTCATGCTCTTGCAAGTTGTTTGTGTAAACCGTGTTAAATAGAGATAATTACTAATCTGCCGCTAGGATGCTCCCTAAGATAACAAAGTCGATGACTCTTTATTGAGTTTGTACCCATTATAGGGCTATAATCAATCCGCTATATGTATTATGGCAGTAAATGTTAATTATAAATATGGACCAAGAATATTATAGATATTCTTGATATGGACGCATCATTTAAAATAATATTAAGTTAAAGAAGGTATGGTCGCTATAGGTTTAATGCAAACCGGATGTTATGATAATGCCCAAATATTTGTTAATAGGCAATGAAATTAACATTATACTTTACTAGCGACCCGCCCGGCTACGCACGGGTGCAATTTCTCTACTATTGTTACATCAAATATCAAAGTATTGTATAAACCTTCCGTGAAAACTTATACTTTTTTGAGAATTTTTCACGTAACGTTCAACTGATGCTGAAAAACGCATCAAAATTCGTTGCGTGGCTTAGGAGCAAACTTTTACCGGCCACTGGGTAACGGTACCGATCCCTTAGGAAACCGTAGCTTAAGTGTCAGGCGGATACACAAACAGACAGACGCGGAAAGCGTCTTAATTATTTTTATACTATGATAGTGTATAGTTTATTTTAATGTTGTTTTCGACTGCTAACATGGCGGGAGTAATCTTTAAGATTTTACGATCTTTACGATTTTTGTTGGGCTCATGGCATTCTTTCGGATTGCTGTAACTAAAGCTTCCACATAGAGGGCGCGACAGCAGTGTGACGGCCAGCGCAGCGGGCATGGCGTAGCGCGATACAGGCGCAAGGCGCGTTGTTGTCACTTGTCTCATCATTATCGCCGGAGCATTATGTTAACTACGGTTCTTTGATGCTATCAAAAAATCTACAAAGACTATACGACCGCGACACTGTATAACATGCACAAATATCCTGTTTGTGGCTCACTTCGAGTAAAATTACTACGCATTATTTCAACATAAAGACGGTGTCCGAATCAGCAGTTTAGTTGAATGGTATACTTTGTTACAAAGACAATGTTATTACCTATATAGTATGTATAATGTTACTACTAAATAATAAGCGGCATGGTGCTGAAGGTAGAATTTAAATTTTAATAAATTGCATTATTTTCTTTTCGTCAGATTAATGTAGTATTGTAGGGATTGCGATGGATGTTACTGGTCTGGAGAGCTATTCTGTAAGAATATCTCGCATCTCGATTCAAATCTCACCAATGTTCTTACATAATAGTTAAAATGCTGAAACTGCCTCAGCTGGCGAAGTTGACCGTTGCGCCGTGATATTCATGTGTTTATTTGCGAGATAGTATACTTGAATCATAAGGTACACCATATGCAACAAGCTGATTTCTTAGAGACTACAGTTATCGAGTATTAAATTCTAAACCGGTCTTCTTGCTCTGATTGTCGTAGGCACAGAACACAGAAAAGTGGCCTCTTTCTGTGTTCTGTGGTCATAGGCGCTAAATAATCAGAACTGCCAATATCATGCTTAGAAAAACGTTGTTCATTAGTAGTACTAGGCAAAAGTATAAAAGTACCTAACAAATGATTCTATACATAAATAGGTAATCAAATTTTGCAACGCAGCCCTCTTCCTCTCTCCTAATTTTTGCTGTGCCCGACAGGGTCCATAATGATCAATTTTATACTTTATAGTCCACCTTTGTAACACATTATGGAATGCAATAAAATTTTGAGTTTGAGTTTGAGTAAGTTTAAGTACCAAAGTCTAGTTCTAGTATCTTTAAACAAGAATGGTACATAAAATGTTGTACCTTAAGATGCAAACTATCTTACAAACGACGTTGGAAGCCGCAATGCGTGTAGTAGTTAAGTACCTAGATCAGTTTTACTACGTTGAATAACATTTATTATTATTAGTAACATTACGTAAAGCTACATAATTGCAGTTTATCTGTCGGACATAGCACGCGGTGATACATTCGCTGCTAGTGCGCACATTGCAACGCAATCGACGAGCCATCTGATAGAGCGTGACCTACCGCATTCACTCTCGGTACGTCGGTTAGTACCTATCACGTGCCTCGGTAAAAGTCAACATGTGGACCCAACTTGTAGGTATAAAGCTTACATTCGGAAGTTAAACATTCAGTTAAATGTTAAACAGCTATAAGTATGACCTGTCCTTTTATATTCGGTAAAGTAAATGGTATAAAAAACCGGCCAAGTGCGAGTCGGACTCGCGCACGAAGGGTTCCGTACCATTATCTATAAAAACGAGCAAAATAATCACGTTTGTTGTATGGGAGCCCCCTTAAATATTTATTTTATTCTGTATTTATTGTTATAGCGGCATCAGAAATACATCATCTGTGAAAATTTCAACTATCTAACTATCACGGTCATTCACGGTTCATGAGATACAGCCTGGTGACAGACGGACAGATACACAGACAGACGGACAGATACACAGACAGACGGACGGACAGCGGAGCCTTAGTAATAGCAATAGGGTCCCGTTTTACCCTTTGGGTACGGACCCCTATAAACTAGAGAGTAGAACTCTAGAAACTATTCAACTAGTTGCAGGTGTCATACTGCGTGTTGCTAATTAATAATTCTATTCTGTGACACATGAGCATAAAAATAGTACATAATATATATATTATCTCTATGCCATAAGCATAGACTTATTAACTAGGGGAGCCCTACTTATTATTTCTATGCTTTATGCACATGAGTGACACAGTTTGACATGTCAGTTGCGCAATACAAACGAAATGCGTGAACGAAGCTCCTAATGAGTATAAGAAAAGTTAGAAATCGTCGTGAAATACAACCGCAAATTTTTAAATTACTGACAGGACCAAAGGATGACAAGATGACAATGACATTTTGTTTCGTTAAATAAAATAAAAATAAAATAAACATAATAGCCTGTAAGAAAATAACAGATGAGAAATAAAGATAGTCGACTGATTCATGCCAAATTCCAAATAAATAACTGACGAAATCTTGTCTTAGCTCGCATCGGGCGCGGCGGTCTATAAAACGAGGACTCATTATTTATGATTCGCTTAAATTTCGTTGTTATTCCAATGTCGCCTTAAATGCAGTTTCAAGGTTTCGCCTGACCGACTGTATCGTGCGTAAAGAAGATAATTTTTAAAATAACATTGTTTGTGTTTTGATAACCGATAGCGCCTCGGCTCATACTCACGCCGTGTGCACCACATATTTCGCCGACGTTCAACCGCACGAACGACGGCGAAATATGTGGTTACTTCGATATCAATACGGATTTATGTAGAAATAATAGTATTTGCTAGAATGTCCATGAAAATACCTAAAATAGTAGGTACCTACAAAATTAGTCACCTCTATCAACTTTTAAATTCAATCGTTTATAAAGTTTATGCTCTAGCTAGACGATTTTATTTGTTTATTAACCTGTCGAGCGACGCAAAGTAGACCATAGAAAATGTATTCTTTGTGAGCACTGGAGCTAAGGCTATCCTTCCTGGATGTTTCAATCAGCATTTAATGTTTTAAAAGAAAATACATATGAATTAAGAAGTGTAATAAAGAAGTATGAAATAAAAGAAGTAGGTACACTAGGTATTTGTAATTCTTATAATTTCCATTTAAAGATAAAATAATTCAACGAAAATTATACGTGTATCCTCTTTGCGCATCTCATTCATGTCAATAAATCGTCGCGTTGGGTTGACAAGGTTCTATGTGGAGAAGTAACAACATTTAATTTTCACCATAACCCAACGCAATGTGTGATGACCCTGATGACCCAACGCAACGAAATTTTAGAACTTCTTCAATCAAATTAGTAGGTACGTTTTTCGCCATTTCCTTTCACACCACTGTCGACGTCATGGATGACGTCACAAATCTCGAGCCAAGAACGTTTGTAACTATTCGGTGAACTTCGTAAACTATTTATCTTTTCAGACATAGATACTTGGGCCAACATTTATACTGTAACCATGCCAAATATGAGTTTCCGCCGAACGGTTTCTGAAGAAAGGGCTGGTGACATCACAGTGTGTGTACATGTGTGGGTGACATACATGTGATTTCATAACGTAACATTTTAACATGTATTTTATAGAGACACACACGGGCGTTACCTTTATGGCCAAAGCTCAGAAGCTCATCTCAGAAAAGCATTACATATCGACCACATCGACCATCTGAATTAAAAGACGACAAGAAATAAGAAAGAAAAATATTTTATTCCATACGGGACAGCACAACAATCACTTTATAACATTTCACTAAAATAAAATAATAAATATGCAGTCGAGCATGGCCATACCGAAAAGGTTACCCAGCATGTGCTGGGCGTGGAACACCCAGCGCTGATTTGCAGTTGGCATCCCTCTGCACTGACACACGGACGAAGACGAAGAAATAAATAATATTGGTAAATGATAATCCCAGCAAAAACATTTTCATGTAAAATGTTGCCAAGACGAGACCATATGACTCGCGCTGTAGAGCCAAGCTTCTAACTCTACACGCCCTATCTCTACAAGGCCTAACTTCACAAACTACACCTTAGTCAAAATATGTGGCTTGGTCATTTCGCTACATGAATAATTCTTGTAGTAACGAAACGGCCAAGCCACATATTTTGACCAAGGTGTAGAGTTTGTGAAGTTAGGCCTTGTAGAGTTAGGGTGTGTAGAGTTAGAAGCTTGGCTCTACATGAGATCTGATAACTTTTTGACAGTGTATGTGTGAGAGCGCGAGTCATATGGTCTCGTCTTGGCAACGTTTTACATGAAAATGTTTTCGGTGGGAATTCATTTCTTTTTATAAGTTGCTTGTGACAATTTTTTATTTATTTACTTTCTTATTTTTTTTTTTTTTTTTTAAATTATTTTTAATAACAAGGAGTCCCTTTATCAATTTTCAGACCTCTAGCTCAATCAATTTTCAAACCTATAGCGTCAAAATTGCGGAAGACCCATACAAACTTCCATCCCCTAGTTTAAGGAGTTGGGGGATAAAAGTTACAAGTTTTATAATGTTTTTGTTGTTTGTGTACTAATAATAGCTTACATACCAAATTTCAGCTTTCTAGGACATTAGGAAATACCCTAATAATTTTGATGATCATCAGTGAGTCAGTGACGAAATCAGGGTTTTTTAGATATTAATAAAATCTAGTATTGGGACAGCATAGGCTTATAATAAATAAATAATAAAATCTAAAACATAAGAGCTATGCAATTAAAACTTTATATATTATATTATATATTAGTCCGCTATTGACAAAACATATCCCGAGAAAAGGTAGGTAGTGCCCTTGCGTTTCGCTTGTCTCGTCTTGGCGGGGGCACTACCAAGCCCCCAGATAAAATATTTATAAATTTCAATAAATAATAATATATTTATATTCAGTGAATTACAAAGATAAATAATCAAATCGTTTAAATAATGAGTAATCAATATTCTAAGGTTTAAAATGAAGGTATTGAAAGATATAAGTTCAGCCAATCGCCATCCAGCATATTAATATTATTCGATAGGCGGTGGTGCGCACTTCCTGTCGACATGAGAGCATTCCATAATTAATTTATGAATCACATATTAGTTGACCACAGGCCTGTCAATTTGGTTCCCTAGTCTATTTTTGAATAATGAAATTAAAATACCAACAAAAATTAAAATAGACAACAGCCTACTGCGTCTTGTACACTATTATGAGTGTACTGCACTATTTGTTTGGCTATTTGTATGAAAAGCGTGCGTATAAATGTCTGGTAGGCATACGTTCTATTTCTGTTCGGAGTACTGTTTACTTTTCTAATTACAAGCCGCGAAATAGACGCCCGTGCTGCTCGCAGTTAAATATATCCCGCCCTATTTTCTAGACAATAATGAAAATGGGTCACGACTCACGGGGTTGTTCATTGCTGGTTAGCCCTAACCATGTCAGTAAGGACAGAAGGGAATAAATCTTATACGAACAGTATTACATACACTTCATGAAACAAGATTTAAACAACACTAAGTTGTAAATTAAATACAAGCTACCCAACATAATGATCATATACTTTAACTTCAGTAAACAATCCACGTCAATAAGCTCCTGATTACTCGCCAGGAGTGAATGTACGTTAAAATTCATCAACTAGTTACGCAACTGAGCTGTTTATTTACGTACATAATTTGTTCTGCTTTGTTTACCACGCAACGAACATCGCCTGCCAAAAAAGTCACGCATTTTGTTTTGTCGTAGGTGTGTAGCTAGTAAATGTTCGGTCCAGTTCAAACAAGGTATCCAATATCGGATATCCAATTCCGGAAACTGCTTCTGGTGTTACTGCGGGAATTCCGGATTCCCTTCCAGAATTGCAGGAAGTAGCAGACATGTTTTTCCGTTTTTCGTTTATTTAATTCAGTGTTAATATAAATTAATAGGTAAAACGAGTAGTTGCGATGTAGATAGTAATAAATATTCACTTGGTCTAAAAGCTAGTTGTCATTTATTAGTATACTAGTTGTTGGACTAGTTGGTCGCAACGAGTACTTGTTGCCATTGCCACCAACAACTCCTTCTGTTAAATTCCGAACTACGAACTTGGGAACTATTGATTTCACTCCTTTTTACGACTTTCTAACTTGGCCACTTAACATAATGTTTTTTTGTGGGATAATATTAATTATATGACATTATGGGTGTGGTATGGTGTTGTTTTTGAGCAATCTTAAAGCCGCGTAATTAAGTTATCTTACAGTATTTACATTTCATGATTATTATAACTTAATTCATTTCTTCATCTGTCGAGCCGTCAGAAGCTATCACAATGGTGATCGCTCAAGCCTTAGTGGAAAAATTATCACCAGTAAGCAATGGTGGTATCGAGGCTGCGCCAGACAAACTCAGAATTCGTCACTCGTGGAGCCTTTTTCCTTGCACCCCATTCATATTTATTGTGCTGTGTAATACATATTATGATGCATCCAGATCCATGGGATTTACGTAGCATTTCCTCCTGATGGTCTCCAACTGTTAGGAATTTTGTAATAATCAGCGTATTGAAGTGTGAGCGGCGAAGCTAATACAAAATGTAGTACTTGACGCATTATTGTATTTATCAATTATTCTATTTGCGCTACTCTAGGCCCATATGGGATGGTTACCGATAGAGGGTAGAAAAAGTGTTGTAAGATCGACAGCCAGATGGACAGATGACCTGCAAAAAATCGCGGGAAAGACCAGGGGCTCTACCAATCATGAAGTGGTAACTCCTATCTTCATGATCGGTATTTTTTTTACAAGGTAGAAAAATATAATGTAACATTAATAAATTTTAATAGAATTATGACAAAACATTTTGGGAATTTCTAGACAAATAAAATACAATAATTTAATGATTGTCATTAATTTTTACAGCATTGAATAACTTTAGGATATAACATTAGGAATATTAGGATCCTAAACTAAAAATATATTATGTATAACAACCACAATATCGGCTTGTTTCAATTGTTGTTAAATTCTATTGCAATGAATTAATAGTGTCATACGTGGTTTTCCTTCTTAAATTGCATTCATAGACTTATTAACTAAGTAACGGGAGCCCTACTTATTATTTCTATGATTGCATTCTATACAATTGATAGAAATTGTATGTCGCTGCGCACATAAATCTTCAATAACTTCGATACTCAAGCATATAATTTATTGTGCAATGTGCATGTTATTATGACTGATTGTCTCTTTATGTACTGATTTATTTCATTTAGAATGACGGCAATGCTTATTGAAAGCGTATTATGTATTTATAATTGACTAGCTGTGCCCGCTACTCCTCGTGGACTTCCTGGAAAACGGGAGTTATTTTTCGAGATAAAAAGTATCCTATGTTCCCGAGGTTGTATTTAATTATATGCCGTTGAAATCCGTCCAGCCGTTAAGGCGAACATCCTAATTCACAAACATACAAAATTTTCACATTTGTAATTTTAGTAGGATTAATAATAGACGAAACATTGTTTACGATAAAAATAAGTTAGTATTACGCTAGAAGATTTCCCGTATAAATAGAGTCCGAATTGTCTTGTATATTTTTGGATTCATCAGCAGAATATTTTATGTTAGGAATCACTTATTCTAATAATAATTCGCAGAAATAAATTGGCTATAATAAAAGACAAGGTCAAACTTTCATTCAGAAGTATAAAAGAAGATTTTTTTTTATATAACCAACTGAAGATCAAACTCTACCAAAGGTTCCAATTAAACAGATGCGGAAATTCATATGTTGTTTAATTAAACAAGCATGCCGACAGGTATTAATGAGGGTAACAGCGCGCATCGGACACGGAGCGAGTGCCGGTGTCGGGGAGCCCCGTCGACCACGTCGCGGTCGCAACGGATTCGGCTCGAGCAGCTGGCTGCGACTCTAGTCTAGGTCGCAGGCGACGACGCCAGGCTAACAACCTCTCCACTCACGAAGGTAGTGCGGTCGACGTCCGAGACGTCGTCGGTCGTCATCTTTGCTCGTTCCAATTAGTGCACCTAAGTAGGTATTTGTAGCGGACCCCCGATATGAGCCTCTTTTGACCCCATACACACGCGCATGGGATTGCTAAAATTGCCCCACATCTGATTACCTGAGCGCATGCGCGAAGTTCGCTCCACTTTGTTTTTGCGTTCAATGTCAGTGTATCGGCTAATTTTATCGCGCTTCGCACACGCTACGTAACTATCTTGTTTGACGAGGCCAAATGACGATTTGTTTTGATTTCTCTGCCCAAAACATGTGAACATTAAACAAGACGATTAATAAAACCAAAATCTCGCTTCTAATGATAATTAATTAATAATTTAAGTAACAACTTATTTTATTCCCATATTATGGGTGATTTTCTAACGACCATTAGATAGGGAAGCATCGATAAAAGCCTATTATAATATCAGAAAAAACTTTGTTGTATTGAAGTTAAACTTTAACTTCTTTACAAATAAATGTAAAATGAAATAAGCTAGTTTCAATATACAAATTATTATTAATGAACCAGACCCTTTAACTTTAACGATCTCACATTTTGTTTTTCTATTACCTACTGGTCTCAGGTGTGTAAAAACGTTTGATGGAAAAACACGAATGTAACATGGTGTGAGAAAATTGTTTTACCGGTCAAGATGCGGACTTACGGAGTGAGTGTAGGATTGTATATTTGTATCGGGGGTGACATGCGGGCGAGCGAGCCAGCGAGGTGAACGTGCTGGTATCCGCGTCACGACACGACGAGCAAACGCATTTCGTCGCTATTTCCGCAACAAGTGTTGTTTTGAAGATAGAGGCCCCAAGCGGGCGAGCGCGAGCGTCATGCCTTCCCGCCTGTGATTCCATTTCCATAATAATTTATCAGCTGATCTTAATAATATTAAATTATCATCACATCATTTATTTATTTGGTGATTTTCGATCGGTGATCGATCTTCTTCAAATTATTTCATCAAATGTTTTTTTTACAATTTGACAAAATAGAATGGTCGAAATTTTCGAGTAAGTAGTACGTATCTAGTATACGTACTACTTTAGTACGTATCTAGTATACGTACTACTTACTCGAAAATTATACGTATCCAGGAAATATAATATACAGGGTGATTGGAAGATGGGTGCAAAGCTTTAAGGCGAAGATAGTACAGACAATTTAGAACCATTTAAGCCATGGTTGTGTTAGACGAAGTCTTACCACTTTTTTTTAAACTAATTTTATGTTCTTTTTTCGAAAAATTCGAAAATTTTAACTAAACTGTTTATTTATGGCCAAATGGAATGATAAATGAATTCATTTTTATTTAATTTAATTAAAGTAATGTGTAAGCTATCTAGCAAAACATGTTGTAGGCCTCTGTGTCGTTAGACATTTTTTTTACAGACATTTAGTTTATAATTTTTTTGAAATTTCATAAATGCTTTTTGTAATCCTTATTTTAAAAAAAAACGGAGGGTACATTTTTTGTTCAACCCTTTTTGAAAATATGCGTGATAATCGCTCTTTGTTTTGAGGTATCATTTGCGTGAATATCTTACAAATGATTGGAATTAGGACCTACAAACCAATTTGAGGGAGAAATTTTTAATTTTAGGCAGAATAAATAAAACAACTTTTGAATTTAAATTATTTGTTTTTCATGTTCAAAATGTCTGCCGTGATTCTTAATACAAGCACGGCTCCGTCTTCTCACTTCTGTTGTTGTTATTTTCAACATTAAATTTGTTGTTGTTATTTTCTTCGACGTCAGTTTCGTGTCTGCCCGGGTTGACTCCAGGTTCCACGTGGTGAATCCCATCTTGGGCAAGTCGATGAAAAGTGTTGTTAAACACTCGCACATTCGGTACCCTGCGATTCGGATAGCGCTCTTGATACATCCCTCGCGCCAAGGATCCATTGCCGTCTGCTCTGCCATACATAAATACGATATCCGCATATTCCTGATTGGAAAAAGTAGCCATAGCCACTTAACAATTAAGAAAAACGGCGTAGGAGCGCACTAAATATCAACTCAACACAATTAACTCAAGTATCAACACGTGCAGGAGCTTGAGGCTACGACTGGACACGGTGAAACAAAAATGTCCAAAACTAACACAAACAACACGTTCAGGAGCGCAAAGGGCTACAACTGAACACTGTAACTTGTAAATCAACACGACAACGTCCACTCACAAGGGCAGCTGCAGTTTGACTAATAGAAATAAGTAAAAGATGTAAGGGTAAGGCCTCAACACAGACTGACTGACCCTGACAAAAAAAACACGACTTTGTTGTAACTTAGACCATTTTGCTGTAAAAATCAACGTACCTATCCTTATTTTCTATTCACTGGGCGTTCTACCTGGAAATGCCGTCGCACCGCGCTGCGGCCAATGTTTAGATAATCCCCTCAATATGAATATGCAAAACAATCTTAGAATGGAACTAAGTCATCATTTCGAACACATAAAGTAATTTTTTAAGCAAAATGTTGTTTTAATTATTCTGCCTAAAATTAAAAATTTCTCCCTCAAATTGGTTTGTAGGTCCTAATTCCAATAATTTGTAAGATATTCGCGCAAATGATACCTCAAAACAAAGAGCGATTATTAGGCATATTTTCAAAAAGGGTTGAACAAAAAAAGTACCCTCCGTTTTTTTTTTAAATAAGGATTACAAAAAGTATTTATGAAATTTTAAAAAAATTATAAACTCTAAACGTCTGTAAAAAAAATATCTAACGACACAGAGGCCTACAACATGTTTTGCTAGATAGCTTACACATTACTTTAATTAAATTAAATAAAAATGAATTCATTTATCATTCTATTTGGCCATAAATAAACAATTTAGTTAAAATTTTCGAAATTTTCGAAAAAAGAACAAAATTAGTTTAAAAAAAAGTGTTAAGACTTCGTCTAACACAACCATGGCTTAAATGGTTCTAAATTGTCTGTACTATCTTTGCCTTAAAGCTTTGCACCCATCTTCCAATCACCCTGTATATTCTTAAATACCAAAATCATGAACAATTCTAATTTAACTCCCTAAATCGCCCTAAATCGATAATATGATCTGTGAGTCATGGTTATACATTATGGTCAGAGATGGGAGAAAAAATGTTTGACACTGAAAATAAACTTGGGAAAACACAGGATTTTGGGAATGTTTTTGTTTTAGTATTGCAACATACCTAATTAGTTTTATGTAAATGTATTTTCTCAAACAAGGATGTTTTGATTAAAATTAATTAGAATTTTTAATCATGATTGGTACCTAATAGGTATATCATATTAAATTTCCGCACATAGCTTACGTTACTGATTCTATTGATAAAATTATATCATTCATATCGACTACGTATCGGTTGTTTAGCAATTTACCTTCAATTGACAAAAAACAGAATCAATATAATTCTAAAATATGCTTATCATCTAGATAGAATAGAACCCAGGGAGCAACAGAAAAAAATAAACAAAGAATCATATTTTTCAGATTAATTACACTGTACAACTACCAGAATTACTTACGTAAAAAATCCAATATTTAAATAAACATTATTGAAAATTCAATATTAAAACAGCAACTTATTTAATTTGGATATAAAATATATGAAGAGCATAAAACATGCATTAAAGATGCAAAATTGGATTAAAAAATATTAAATCATAAATAATTAAATAATTATAAAATGTTATTTTTAATCCAATTTTGAATCTTTTATCAATTACTAACATTCCTACGTCAAAATCTGACAGATCTTTGTGACATTTTTTCCATTGAATTATCTCGACGGGTTTTAGTCATTTACGTCTTAGACTTACGTACATAGATATGTTACAGCTACATCTCTAACATACGTGTTCCTTACGGTTTCTTACAATAAATTAAGCCTAGACGTCATACTGTGCTTGCAAACAAACTTCGTCAGCATCGCGTCGCCATCATTGTTGTGTCGTCTCATGGTGATGTGTGATGTGTTGTCAGTGTTGTTCATATATTTAGCCATGACGCAGAATGGCGCCTTTTCCGTTTAGTTGGAATCGATTATACCTATATTTATAATTATTATTATGTACCTACTTAAAAGGTATCAATGGTCGAGGTACAAAAGCTTGAGGATTTCAAACTATTTAAGGCTTTATTACTTAAAAGCTTATAAATGTAAGGAAAATTCGTGTCCCTGCACCCACAGAACACAGAAAAGAGGTTTCTGTGTTCTGTGTCTGCACCCTTCACTCGTGCACAGTTATGTATTTAATAATTATACCTCGTTTAGCATAAGTTATGCCTGCCATGAATCATGATAGATGATAGAAACAGCCATTTCTATTTCTATTCCTCCAAGAATAGAAGAAAGTCTTTCTATACATCTCGACATCTAAACTCGCGTTTCTACATAGACAAATGAAAAATATTCTTATTTTTTTAACAAATCTTAGAAAATAGAAATATTTACTATAATCTGTCATTTTGTCTATTCTTCTGTAGACAAAACCCGTTCCTATGGTAGTTATGATACGCCTGCTATATATGTATAGTTGCATGGAGTTGAGCTAACAGAATGGCGCTGATACCCAATCAATGGCAAAAAAGTGTGGGACGTCCAGTACAGTGCGATGGATCGATGATATCACTAAAAGTATAGGTTTTGGTATTTGGTTTAGCAAAGCGACAAATAAGCAAAAAGAGGCTTAAATTCGGCAGTATCTAGATTTTTTAAACTATTTATGGTTTAGGTATCATATTTTAAGGTTTAGTACCACAAAATGTTTGTATGTTGTCATTTAAATGGTTTTTAGATATGGTAAAGCAGTGATACTTGTTCAAGAACCGGTTGACGGTTCGCGAGTGGCGAGGATAGTGGGCAAGCGCGGGGTGAGAGGCGGCTGCCGGCTAGCAATCTGCACCGGCGTGCATTCCGAACGCATTCCACAACTGGATCCGACGGACGACCTAGCCACGGTACTTACCGTCGCTGACTTGAATAATAAGAATAAACATAATTTTCTTAAAAAAAATAACAGCTTCTGAAGTCGGGGCCACTGCCAAGCTAGGTGCATTGAAGAATTTTAGGCCCCGACTTCAGAAGCTGTTAAATTTTTTAAGAAAATTATTTTATACTCTTTAATTAATTTTTTTTTGAAGTCGGTTTTTACTTTTTTTTAAAGTTTATTTTATTTTTCAATTTTGAGTGGCATAAACAATACATAAACATGAGATTACAGCAATCGCGACTGATGTGCTGTTATTAATTCAAGAGTTCCATTGTCGATCTCCGAAGATCTTCATCAGATCCTCACCAAATTTAAACGGGAAGACTTCGGAAGTATACCCTTTCAAACAAAAAAAGAATCATCGAAATCGGTTCACGCAGTCGAAAGTTATGAGGTAACAAACATAAAAAGTCGCGCACATACTTAATGTAAATTTAAGACTTATATGGTTTTACCTATATAACTGGACCAAATTAAAATGGGACCAATCGGGAAGCACCAGCTTTCAAATAAAAAAAAGAATCATCAAAATCGGTTCACGCAGTCGAAAGTTATGAGGTAACAAACATAAAAAAAAAAAAAACGTACGCGTCGAATTGAGAACCTCCTCCTTTTTTTTGAAGTCGGTTAAAAACAATTTATGTGATTATCAAAGAATGTACCCATGCATGTAGCCATGAGGCAATGACACAGGTATGAGTGCTGACTATAAATATTTTCATAGACATTCCTCTGATTTATAATGACTTTCCTGACCTACATTCAACGTAGATAAATTATATCGGATACCTAGCCCTGTTTGCATTAGTAAACTTATAGTTACAATCCAAAGTAATAATTGGTATTTATGCTACCGTTGATTATTTTTTCACTGAATTGACATTTCGACTCATAACTGAACAGGGTTGCCCCTGCGAGTGTTGTGTATGCGTACGTTTGTTTCGGTGAAAGCAGCAAAAGCGATAAAGCTCCAATCCAATCCTTTGTTACAACAAAAAGACGAGTTCTACCCAGCTCAGCGTCAGTAGTAGCTGCAGTTTGTTGAGCTGAGCAGAACTCGTTGATCCGTAAACTATAGTTAGATTAACAGGATTGGATCAAACATTCAGATTGGTCATCCCATAAACCAGAAGGAAATTAAACTTATATTATAATTATATAAATAAAACTACTGTCTCCTAGTTATTCGGGATGCAAGGAAAGAGCCTCCACAAACTGGTAGCAATACCTTCGTTCCTCTGGCCCACCGTGGGCTGTCAACCTCGATACTAACATTGTTGACTGACTAATCTTTGCACAACGACATGAGCTTGGGCCGACACGACCGAAGAAGACTAGTTATTTAGAGCCTTTGTTTCGTATAGTTAAAAAGACAGTGCGAATTGTACGTAGCACAGGGTTTTCGGACATTGCACTATACTAGCAGCATCAAATTGGCACAAACGTGGTCAAAATTCAAGGGCATGTGAAAGAGAAAGTCGGGTGTAACAATTCCAATGCACATAGATGTCGATGGTTCAGAAACTGTACGTAATGTAATGCAAATGTGAAAGGAAGAGCAGAGGGCAAGCACATTTTGTAAAATGTCATTGCATAAGCATGGTAAATAACATAATATTTTAGAAATAATCTTGTTAAAATATTTTGAAAAGAGGTAACATTGCGATTTTTTTTATGTAGCGAACTTTATCTTTTCTTGTATCGGACGACCGAAAAACCCATGTCACATCTTCAAGTTTGATATAAATATTTTTCAAGGCAAAAAAATTAAGAATTTCTATTAAAAAAAAATATATATATAAAAATTTGTATTTGCGGTATTTCCATCTTCGCCTTAGTTTACGAGTACTTAACTATCAAAATCACGTGTCACTCAGAAAGTGGACCTTTTGTATTTGAAAGAAAGGAAATCAACGAATTTCATGGGTTTGTTAATTTGGTCACAGAACAGAACTCACAGATATTGGCATCGACTATTGGCCAGTTCGGTAGATTTCTGTAGCAAATCAATGAAGGAAAAACATTATGAAATTATAAGTTTACTATTTTACGAAACAACAGTCTATTAGGTGCTATTTAGGAAAACTTGAATGTTGAAATGCATGAAATACGCGGTGGACCAAGGGTGGGTGTTGCTGTGGTGATGAACGTGGTGCAACTTGGCGATAGGCCTGTGGATTGCGGATATGCTAATTTGATTGAATTTGTTACAACGATCACACTTTGATGGTACCAGCTTGGACATTCGGAGGAAAAAGTAATTCCTCCGAGCTTGGACGGAATAAATTAAGAATTTAGCAATTAATGTTGTATCTAAAAACAACATTTGGCCAGACTCGGGTCGCGTGATTTGTTATAAATAGTAACGGAGAAGAGACCGTGACTTTGAATTCTCAATAATTTTGGTGTGGATTCTAACTTTGATCAACAGCAGAGATGACAAGCATCTATAGATTCTTTTTTTTTTTCAATTTTGCATGCTTATTGCATTCCAACTCCATCTCATTTAACTTATTTATCAACCCCCTTATTTATAAAACTTGTCATTTTTAAACCCTGATTAAATTATACTTGTCCTTGTCATTTGTATGCCAATGAATAGAGATGGCAAAAGGCTTTTAAGAGCTAGTTTAAATAAATGTTTAATCATCGTTTATTAATAAGGGGGTTAGGGTTTAAAGAGAACTGTTCCCAATCGTGAGGAGGTTTGCTGAAAGTCGGCAACCATCTAATACGATTTCGACTAGCGATAGCGCGGAAATTGTAATCACCGGAAAGACATGGAAGTCTTTGGTGTTTAGTTTACCAATTACTTGTGTTTATTTTCCGTTTCTATCCTAGCTAGAGTCAAGTTTTATGTTTCACCTTGCTCTGATTGCAAAATATCAGCGTATGTATCTAACATTTTAATAACGATAATTTATTTACGACGTCAAACGCGAAGTTTTTAGTATAAAGTGGAATGTGACTTAGTAGTATTTTTATTTATCATTACAGTAACGTTGCTAAGTTTGTAGTCTAGTCAGCAGAATAAGCAGGTGCATTGTCCGCAACCCGCAGCACGTGCAACCTAATCGAAAATTACTCAACGATTTTCATATTTATTTCTTATACACTTACACCTCTACTAATAAACGCTGTATAAAGTTACGTCAAAAATATATCTTAAAATGCTGTTATTAGTAAGTAAATGGGATATTTTAGATTATTAGAGAATGGGATAATAGTAAACATATTATAACTTTTTAAACGGTAGTCGGGTTCAGTCACAGACGACTGCGGTTCAGTGTGACTCTTAGAAATAATAATAAGTAACCCTCCCCTACAGTCTTAAGTATACAACTTCTGTCATAAATATTTCACCCGTCATAACAACTATGTGTCAGCGACCAGCGTACCAGATATATTGTGTGCCGGTTCCGGGTGAAGGGTAGGAATGGTAGGATCAGGCAGTGATATTTCTGCATGTTCCAACTTTTTTACCGTAGGTCTCAACAATGCATCCGTAAGTAATCTGGTTGCGGATGTTCTTTATGAGGGGTGCCCTGCGGCGTTCATAATATGATTGCTTACTATCAGATGTCCACAAGATAGCCTTGCGATCCACTACAATAATAATAAAAAAAAACGATTTACCTATCTCTGATTAAATATTTATATAGAAATAGTGGTATTTCTTCTTAATATTTTTTGTTCTTTGTCATCTAAATCACTGATTACTCAAAAATGACAAAAGATATTTGATTAATTTAAGTATCCATGTGAAATTATTTTAATACAGTTTTTACATTCGACTCATTTCCATACAAAAAGTGCAATAAATTAGACTGAGTTTTAATTAAAGTGATGAATTTTTTTAATAAAATTGTAAATCTCTTGCATAAAATAATAAAAAATATATACAAAATAACAACAATTTGCTATGATCTGAAAACAAAAAAACATCATAACACGTCATCTCTTACGTCATTTCCGGGTCGATGACCGCAGCCTTGACGGCCGACACCGGTCGGGCCCTTTCCACAACTGTACGATGATAACACGTAAGTACTTATCATAAGTGTATAATTTGCTAGAATTTGATTGGAACGCTCCCGCCATGGTCTTCGATCAAGCGACCGTTAATGAGTCATCACGACCGACGGCGGCTTCCACGTAAACAACCGGAGCTGTTCCCCGCGAGGCGCGAGGCCACTGCGCGCAAATAAACGTGCCTCACATGGGTGTACCGCCGAGGCGCAGACTGTTTTGTTTGACGCACCCGAAACATACATATTTTTTGTACTTATGCAACTGGATATACCTGCATATATTTTGTTCAACCTGCGACAGCAGTGATTACGCGCGAATTAGGCGATGTTCACATTATTCACGAAAAACATAACAGACAAAAACGGTGATTAACCGTTTTTGTTTTTTACGTTTTTTATTCGACGTTGTACTTGGCCCTTACGTAATACTTTAGAATTTATTGTCGATTTTGTTGTGCCTATTTGTTTCACACAAACAAGGATATGTCTTGTATAAGTACCCGACAAAAACTAACCAACGAGGGGTCCCAGAAAACAATAGATCAAACCCTGCAGGTCCTGAGGGTTCCACAATAAAAAAACTGGTACGTACTAATTAATAACCATGGTGTGAAATGATGTATTTAAAAATTTACTCATATAACTAAATAATAATATAAATTGCTTATTGCGCGTTTAGTTGTCATGGTCATGCGGGGGTGGAAGATTAGATTAGGCTGGTATAACCGCGGTGCGAGGTATGCGTAAATAAATAGTGTGTATGTGCAAAGCGGTGGCGAGTTCAAAGGCAGGTCACGTCTGGGGTCGAGCCATGCCGCCGCACCACTTTTATTACATTCCCCGAATAAAATACTCGCTACCGATAGCCTATCCTCGCCTTTACTACAGTCGTGTACCCCCATGCGTATTACAATTATTATTTACAGTAAGCATTCTATGTTCGATTTGTTGTTGAGGAATAACATTTTCATTACTTGTGTTGTGACATTGCTGTATTCATTGATCTGATTAACAATTGATTATACCCATTTATTCAAATAATATAATTCCACCGTTAAATTTTTTAATGTCACTTATTATTTTAATATTACTAAATGCAAAAAGTATCAGACGGAGTAAAACACTATACAGCTTCCATGATCCATTATTATCATTTTTTAATATATTAAAATTTAGTAATTGGATTATCTGGCCTTTTTGTTCGAGGCTACTTTCAGTGTTTCTACGTAGCTAATGCCGTAGGTACCGCTCTTCGATCGTCCTGTCTTTGCTATCGGATTACTATTACCAACCTAGACCACCTACTCTAGCTACTACCGTTACCTAACCTATTGCTCTATTAGATTGTTTGCGGGTGTAAGTCGATTTTAGGCTTTATTTATTTATGGACAGGATCGTGATGTTTGTTTGGGTACAAAGGGAATGAAATAATGACAATTTGGCTTTCCCTAGTAAAATTAATTTTCTTAATTTTTTTGTGTCGTGTCGGTACAAGCTTTACATAAATCGTAGGAATCGATCATGCCGTATTGAAAAGGATTGTCCAGTCAGCACTGGTGGTATCGTGGCTGTGCTGCCCAGGGTGCGCCAGACGATCTCGGGTATCGTTACTCGTGGAGGCTATTTTCGTGCACCGCACCGCATTCATTTCCGTTATGTTCTATATTCACATACTTCATCATGCGTATTGCAAAATGTACATAAATTCGTGATTTTTTCTTGTATTTGCTTTGGATTACAAATGAGTTCGGTAGCTGTAATAAATTATCTATGTTATGAAGGATCGTATCTTAGATTGTAATAATTAATTAACAGCGAAAAAGAAACATTTCGAAATCTTTCGTTGATAGATAGGTAGTAGGTACTACCTTAGTAGCATATTGATAATAACTACATCTTACCTACCACTGGTAATTGTATTGATATTGACTGTTCGGAATACTTCGGAATATTCCACATCACAGCGCCTGACATAACCTAACGTTTGTTAACTTATCGTTAGTCATAGCCACTTGAATGTTGTGAGCCTTGTCTTTGTCTCTTTTGTGGTTATACCAGTACACTAGGTAAAGCATTGTAATTTAATAGGCTCGGAGCTATAATTTCGTTCCTCTTAGTGCCATAACAGCGTGTAAAACGCTAAATCGATCATTTATACGGTTTGTAGTGTTATATGGCACAGTATATTTTTATATTGCTTTAGAATATCGATTGAAAACTTTTATCGTAATCCATAGGTTTGTGATGTACTTTCAGGAGCAGCCAAACGTAGCGGTTATATACTCTTTAGAAGTAGTTTTAATAGCTGCTGTATATAAACTATCTCCTTATAGCTGCTTTATTCTTTCCAACACCTTTGACATTGGCAGAATTGTCGACATCGGCACCACTTGCCGTAATAAAAAGTAAAAACCGACTTCAAAAAACTAAAAAGTATAAAATATTTTTCTTAAAAAACTTAACAGCTTCTGAAGTCGGGGCCACTGCCAAGCTACGAGTAGCCAGTAGGTACATTGAAGAATTATAGGCTAGAATTGTAGGTTTTTTATTGAAAGCTGGTGCTTTCAAATAAAAAAAGAATCATCAAAATCGGTTCACGCAGTCGAGAGTTATGAGGTAACAAACATAAAAAAAAAAAAACATACGCGTCGAATTGAGAATTTCCTCCTTTTTTTGAAGTCGGTTAAAAATAGAATATGAATTAACTGAATTTTTATGCTATGTAAGTTTGTTTGCATTCCTAATGATCAATAGTTGTAAATAATCAAGTAGATATTTACAACTATTGATCTTGAGAGGATACATGATACATCAGTACATCACATGCGTGACAAGCGGATTGGCACGACATCCACGGGAAGTGGACGCCACCCCATCGTTTCCCGTTCTATTCGTAGCCACATAGAAAGTAGGAGATATTATTATTATCCCGAATGTCTTCATTTAAAACTAGTATTACCCATAACACATAATTATAAGCGTCACACCGGTTTGTGGTACTTGTTTTCCTGAATACAGGGCGTCCCTACAATGTGGATTCTGTATGTTCTCGGGATGATACAGTGCGGCGTTTAGGGGAATCCTCCATTCAGACACAGTTTATATAATACTGTGATTCGGCGCCGAGACGGTGACCGAAGTGAATGGTCGTGACTCGTAATTTGTCGCTTCCGGAATCCCGGTCTTAATAAAACATTCATAAAATTAGTGATACAATTTGAAAGAATTGGGATAATTATGGTGTTTTTTAGGGTGGGTTTTTCAGTTCAGCATCCTCTGAAATTGAATCACGTAGAAAAACGGCCGACGATGTATAAAAAAGTGTAAATAATGATATTTTTCGTACTGGGTACCTACTTATTTAATTTCTGAATCGATTTTGATAATATAAACAAGTACTGAGTGTTCTTAAGCAGGCAAAAGAAAGGAAAAGAAATTGGAAAAAGGACAACCGTGGAAAACATGTTTGGTTTTCTTATAAGGTAACATTTAACATTTAACAACTAACAAGGTCTGTCTGAACGAACAATGTATATTATCAGGCTGATGCGCTCCACGCGGTGCTGGTGTACGAATCGAACATTATGATAATCTACACTAATTACATACAAATAAATAAAATTGAAGTGTCTGTTTGTAATTTCAAAATAACAGGTTTTTGCTAAATGCATGTGAAAGTATATACGGTACACAAAATAAGAAATCAATTAAAATAAATGACTTTCTGTCTGTTTGTTCCGGCCAATCTCCGAAACGGCTGGACCGATTTAGACGAGATTTTCACTGGCAAAGGAGTAACTTAGGCTTCTTTTATTTTAAAATTTAAATGAAATAAGGGTGCTGAGCAAAAAAAAATTGTTATGTTCCACGCGGACGAAGTGTTGCGCACAGCTATTATTATTGTTATTATACTACACACATATAGGTATTATTCATTCAAGGACCGGAAACATAAATCAACGTAGAGCGACGCGCGGCGCGGCTACGCTACGGCGGCGCATATTTTCTGCTTGCAATAATTACTTAGGTATACAGCCTTTATATACACAATGTTCTTATCGCGTATTTTTCAAACAAGTATGTATTTGCAGTTTCGCAAAGAAACAATAATTGCTGCACTGGCCGACCAAGATGTGGAATTGGAACGTTAGTCATTTGCCGTATAAGATGTTCCTTGTTCATCAAACCGCGAAAGAATCTGGCCTCAATTAGACTGTATTAGTTTTGATACTGAGTATGGAGCATGTACACGTGACCAGCGTTTTCTGTTTATTATGTACTACTTATGTTACGTGTAGTTATCTATTAGTTGGGCTAATTATTAGTAGACAAGCGGCACTAAGTATTTGCAGTGAAAGTGCAGTGAGTCACGCGCGCCGCGATGTCGGAAATAGAGCTGCGCCCGCGCCGCTTATACTTCGGGGCCACCCGCCTCCTCGGCGGGCGTGGGTTGCAACTGGTATTAGTGGTACTGCATGCGATACTATACAGCTTAAAACTTACCACAACTCGACACTATGTGAATTACAGTTCGGTCACTGCTTATATAAGGTCCTACCTTTCTAGTCCCGATCCGGGGTTATTGTACCTACTTATCATAATTCATAACAACTTTTATTATGAACGAAAAAGCTGTTCCAATGCAAATAATTCTATATTACTCGACTAACTGTATGGAACAGCAGATTTCAGTTTTTCAGTTTTGGGCCTATAGTAAAAGTTGTTCATAATGATGAGTAAAATAACTCCATAAAGGAATCGGGACTAGAAAGGTAAGACTTTGTCTATGTAGGTATGGATTCCCCTTCGGAAGTTCGACAGTTATCAATGTACAAATTATTTATCATTTCACAAATCAACATTCCATATAAAAATGTGACGCACACATCTTCTCATAAAGTAATTCTTTCATATATCGTCGGTAATCGGTATATTGTCATAAATTGTCGGGGCGAAATAGGGGGTGAAAATTGATTTTGAAGGGAGAAACGTGAAAAATTGTATTTAGGCAAGGTTAAAACTAATGAAAGATGTTATTCCACGTTTTTTTAAAATTCATCCCCTAAATGGTCGAAAATATAAGGGATGAAAGATTTTTTTTTGAAGTGAGAAACGTGGAAATTTTTGTTTAGGCTTTTGGTTAGAAATAATGAAACATGCTTCCACGTTTTTGGAAATTCATCCCTTAAAGGGGCGAAATAAGGGATGATAGATGTTTTGAAGTGAGAAACGTAAAAATTGGTATATAGGCTTTTGGTTAGAACTAAAGAAATATGTGCTTCGACGTTTTTGGAAATTTTTCTCCTAAGGGGGTAAAATAGGGGTGAAAAGTTAAATGGGAGATCCTTCGTTTTTAAATGAGAAACATGAGCATTGGTTTTCAAACTACTGGATCAAAATTCAGAGTTCCCGCTTTTTTAGAAATTTAAGCCCTCAGGAGGTGAAGTACTAACCTATATAAATTTGTATTTTGTGTAACGACCGTGACGTTGTGATGTACGGAGCGATGTATTTGAGAACGGGAACGATTTGTAAGAGGTCAAGAATTGATGAAAATGAAAAAGTACCGCTAACTTTGTGCCCGTACGAAGTCGGGGCGGGCCGCTAGTCAATTATTAATTAAATTCGGAATAACTTAGATTTTTAAACATAATAATTTTACGTCCAATGATAGAAGAGCCTCCGCAACAGGAAATTTAATTATAATATTAGGTTGTTATAAAAATAAAAAAGGTCTCGTAAATGTTTTTTCGTGCTTGTAGACTTTGTGTCGTCTATCGGTTAAACCAGCACAATAATATTCACTTTCACCGATGTCGATTGGCCGTGGGGAAAAATAGTGACCTTGAGTGTAACCGCACAAGGTCATAAACAGGAAAATGGTCGTTGTGAACTGAAATGCCACGTGCCGCAATCTGTCAAAAACTTACTTCCTATTTGATAACGGTACCTTAAATTAATTAATGTAAAGTATGTACTAGCGTATAATGTATGGTATATACCTATGCCGAAAACAACGTCTAGCGTCTGTAAATAGTGATTGTGTACCTACAGCGCACAATTTATTTGTACTTTTATTTACGTTTTTGACTACCTACTTAATTAAATAGATAGGTACTGTAGGAGTATAGTCCGATTTTTTTGCTATTAGGACTGCAACTGTCAGTTTCAAAATTATTCAAAGATTCAAAGATTTATTGCTTACTAAGTGTATACATTGGGTGTTACATTTTGTTTAGGAACTTATAACTTAGTGGCCTTTTACAAGCATTGCAATATTGAGGGCTATATTTCTATTATAATTATCGTAAAGTATATTGTTATTATTACTATTGAGCTAGGTATGTGATTATTTTTATTATATTACATTATTAAAGATTTATGTATGTCAAAAATAACAAAAAATAAAAAATAAAAAAAAATGAAAAATCTCGTAAATGTCAATTTTATTCTTCAAAATGCAAAGTTTCTATGAAATTGTTTATAATTTAATTCAATTTCCCTTGCATTTGAGACTGTAATTTATTAATTTTATTATAGCCATAAACATTGCATTTTTAAGAACAACTAGTGTTAGTACATGCTAAGTACCAATACCAACTGACAGTCCTAGTCCTAATAGCAAAAAAATAAACTTATAAATTCCTGGTCCATTGGCTGTTCCCATAAAACCTGAGTACGTAGACGTACTCGTACATTGCAACGTAGTAGGTACTAGTACGCAATGTTCCTACTATTGCAAAGAATGCACTGATATGATATATTATACCTATGCATCATTACGTTAAATAACACGCTTCTTGCTGCCCAGTGCCCAGGCCTTGACAATATGGACATTGAACGTTATAGATTATCACACATTTACAACATATTAGTAAATTTGTTTATCCTGCCAAAATCGAAGCCAGTGAGACTAATGACTGCAATTTTACAAAATTATCGTAAAACGTAAAGGCTATATTCTCGAAATTAGTAATAAAACCAAACGTCGTTTATCGTACCGAGTGATCTGTGTAAAGCCTTAGACTTCCGTTAATATGGTTTAATATTCCAAATAAAAGACTATCTACATAATTATATCGCAAATCAATTAATTTGCGCCACCTTTTAATATTATAATTTATTTTGTTAATCTGTTTGAATTTTAAAACACGGTGTCATGGTACGAGGGCCAAGGGTGCGGGCGGGAGGAGTGGAAGCTGTAGTAGAGACGTAGTACTAGTACGTAAGCGTGCGGGGGGGGTGCTGAGGGGGGTAGTTCACCGCGTTCATTATTAACCTATGGAGTGCAACTATAGTAATACCTAGTGATTGAATTGATATCGATGATTTATGCTAACGCAATGATTTGACGTTCGTAGGTCAGACAGAAAGCCTTATTTGCAATGCGAGAATAAGGTACAGTAGGTACGTACCAAAAAAAATTGTTGAGTCTATCATTATGAAAGTCTCCAAATCCTAGCTCCATGAAACATAAAAAAAAAGTATTGAAATATATGACCGACAGGAAACGACTGCGAAGGATTGACCCCAGAACGAAACGGACCAGGAAAAATGGAAAGAGGGGAAGGCCTTTGCCCTGCAGTGGGACAACACAGGGTCATAATAATTGATTGGATGTGGATGGTGGAGAACCTAGACGTGTTGTGACTCAAATAGGGAGAGGCCCGGCAGAAGTCCAGCCCGGCTAAGACTGTGATAAGTTGGTTTGACTATGAAGTACGAATTACGGGAATAAATTATTATTAAGGATATCAAACGGACCGATTGTAGTTATTGAGAGACCCCAGCTCCTATTGCGCCATTTTAGTTGTTTCTCATACCTACCCATTGCCGTAGAAAAATGTACCTACCTACAAGATTATGATTTGTAGTAGCAGTTCAAGGTGTAATAATGTTTGTGTGCGTTCCAAAAATTCTTATAAACGCTTTTCTTGGAAACGCTACTCACAAGTTTTTTTGGTTAAGACATATTTTTAGGCTTTCCCAAATCTGCTAACACTGTACAAGAACGTGAGTGTCTGATACCTAAATTATGACATAATAAAATCAGGTATTTTCAGAGATTAAAGTACTTTGGATTTCTTACAAAATCGACTCGGCCTTTGCTCACCCGCGGTATGGCAAGTGTGGCGCGTATCCGTATTGTGTTTATGCTGCCATCTTGGTTTCCCTGCCGCGCATTCTGTGCACATGCGCACTCAGCCTTTGACCTCTTTCTCTCCCTGGGATGAGTAGCCGATACTGCGTAGATCCGGTAGAATCGCAATAAATTGGCGTTCTATAATATTGATAGCATTCATTTGACATTATGGCTACAAAATATCATTATTCATGATACAAGCATTTTGTTGAATAATAAAATAGACTGAAGGTCAATCGATGGATATACTTACTACGATAACTATATATTAATACTTTTTTCTTATTAATTTGATAATGTTCTTATCAGTTCATAGGTTAAACAAACTATTAAAGGTGTACATAATAATATCTTCATAAATTGAGGAACGCGTTATAATTTTTATTGAGATTTTTATATTTTATCATCATCAACCTAGTCTTTATACAGTTTACATTGGGGACGGGTTGGCTTTAAGTCTTACCAGATGCGGCTGATTATTGGTGCAGTGACTGCCATCTGACGTCCGCAACCGTAACCCAATTACTGAGGGGAAAGATACCCTAAGTTAAACTTTACCCTAGGTTACACCTCGGGATTATGATTGCCCGTAAAAAGTAACGACTACTGTCATATATAGATATTCCTATTCCTATATTCCTTCAATGAGTGGTACCTTTTTCCGGAACATTACAAACAATTACAAACATTACATTACAAACCATTCCATGTAAAGAGCATAGATAACATAATGCTAATATTTTCTAGTCTGTGAAGCCCTAGTAACTATTCTGGTGCCTTTGAGTATCTAGAACGGTGCTATTAATTAGTCATACTACCTCAATAATGATATAAATGACATAATTCCTATAATTAATTGAACGAACGAAACTCTCAATAATAAATTGATATCGTCCAATGACACTCAAGAAAATATGCGTTGGTACGTCAGGGATACTGGGGCAACAAGCGTCATAGATAATTATTTTTGATGCTAGTTGCGTTCATAAAATATACAGGGTAGGTAACTGGTTATTGGTCACGATCTTGTGAAAATGATATAAAATTTATGCCTTTTTTAAATTATTTTCTCTTGTTTTTTTGTTTGCTTTTTATCAGACTCATGCTGTGATTCCGCTAAAGTATTAATTGGGATGTTTTTGGTTCCCAAATGCGGAACCTACAATCATCCCTATTTGTAAGGACTTTTCACCCTGAAGATTTATGCGTGAATAATAAAAATGTACGCAAGCCCTGATAGCTTAGCAGTTGAACGATTGCCTTCCATGCTGGGAGAATCTGAGAAAGAATCCGACCCGCACCTATAACTTTTTAAATTGTGTGCGGAACAGAATTTGATTATCACTTGCTTAAACCGTAGGGGGTACACACTTGAGAGGGCTCCAAAGAGTTCTTCATGGTGTGTAGTCAGCAAACCCGCGGACATAGCGGATCACTGGTCTGTGATGTGTCAGCCAGGGCACCAAGTCTGCGATTTTACGTGATTTGTTACGTGATAAATGTATAACATAATTCCTCCCTGGTGTTCGTTAAAACGATATTAGTTAGTAAGCAGCGGGGGGTTATTTCTGCCAATAATTGACTTGTTTACGGAAACACCAATTTACCTATTTATTTTATTGTTTAAATAAACATCGAAGACGCGTGCTGAATTGGTTTATGGAAATGCGGTCTCCGAAACATTTGAAGAATAATATAAGTATTTTTAAAACCGAACGATATACATAATTGCACTTCAGACTGATCAGACCTAAATAAAATCCTCAATATCGAGGTTCTGTATTCCTCTGTTTCCTCCTCCAAAAGTGGGCCGATTTTTATATTTTTTTCACCTACTGTATTGGAAAACATTTGTTATACCTATGTCTGTAAATTTTCTTTGAAATATACTGTTAAACTTTGCATATTGAACGTTTGTTGATGGCGTTCCAACTAGGCAATTTTATGGAATTTTGGGGGGTCACACCTACCAAAAACAAACGGTTTTTTGGTTAGGAAGTACCTAATCAAAAAACCGAGACATGCTAGTGGTCCATATCTAAATATTATTTTTAAAAAAACAATGCGCTTGTCATGATATCCTTAGGAAAAACCGGGGAATTCGTTCGTATCGTATAGACAAAACACTGCCCGCGTTTCCTCTTAAATACTATACAAGTATACATACATGAGTGTACAAATTTTGTTTTACACCTTGCAATAAATTGATTTCGTATTCATTTGATTCTTTTCTTTGGTAAGGATCCAATTAAATATTAAAAAAAGAAGCAAATACGGATATGTTATTATACGAAAGTATCATTGTTCTAGTATGCACATCAATGGACATAAGAAACTACCCGGATCAGATATCACAGCTGAGCGGCTGCCGGGTGATTGAAGGCCAGCTCAGCATCGTCCTGATGGAACGCGCCACGCCTAAGATCTTCGAGAACATGAGCTTCCCAGAACTGAGAGAGGTCACCGATTATATTATGATATACAGGTAAAACTGATTATCCTTATAAACCTAGTGTCAAAAAACCCCGTAAAGCACTTCATGATACGAATCTTAAAGGAAATAAGTGAACGCAAATTGCTGCCAGAGTCAAATTGACATTAACAAAATTAACGGTTATCAATAAATTGTAGGACGAAAGGTGTGCAGAATCTGGGTGACCTTTTTCCCAACCTGTCGGTGATCCGAGGAATGCAGCTCTACAAGGATTTCGCCCTCGTTATATTTGATAATGAGCATCTAGAAGTAAGTTGTTTTCCTTTTATCAACGTATGTCTATACATGGTGGCGCTAAATTTTTGTGCGTTATGGGTGACTACCCTTTCTGTTATAGTTAGAGAGTTCTACTCCTAGGAAACTTTAGGTGAACTTTGAAGATATTAAATACACAGGGTATTTAATATCTTCAAAGTTCACCTAAAGTATTATTACTATTAGGTTTTTGAATAAAGGTACAGTCGGCGAGAATATTAACATTTCTAAATAAGTGGGGCTGAATGGACTCTACTTTCCAACATGAATGTTTCCTCCAAACACCCGAAAAAACGTACTTACCGAATTAGAGCAAAAATACAAAAAACTATTTCTCATACATTTATATTAATATAGGTTGAGTTGACCAGTGTGGCCAATAGAAGGAATGCTGGCTGTATCATTGGCTATGCTAATCTATATAGGTATTAATATTTTAAAGAGGTTTTGTTTGTTTGTAGTGCCTATGTAGGGGGTATGTGTAGAAATACTGAATCAACTGATTCTAGAAATTCTTTCACTAATGGAATGCTACACTATCCCTGAGGGATGTAGACTATTTAAAACTATTTGAAAAAATAAAACGCGCGGATGGAATCGCGGGCAACAGCTAGTGTATAATAAATAAATAGAAATGCTGACTAACATATTTTACGATATTATTAGCTCAGCTGAAACCGAAAGCGAGTCCGATTTCCTTTGATTTATTCTGAAACTATGAACTACCTAGTAATTATAAAATAGCACCTAGTCAATTAAAATAACCATTTTCTAGTTCTCTGGAATAGACCTCTTACCTCGCGGACTTTCCCGTATCGGATATTAATCACACAAGTTTATAATGTAAGTAATAGCTTCTTCCCGCGGCTTCGTTTTCGGGATCCTGTATCCTATGTCCTTCTCCAGATTGTATGGCCAAATGAGTAACCAAAAGCCTATACATATACAACTTTGCCCAAATATGTACCTCGCGAGTCGCGGTACATTTGCACCAAATCGTAGAGAAATATAATAGTATTTTTTCTTTTCATCCTCAAATAATTTAAAACTACCTAATCAATAATTTAAATCTCAATAAACTGTAACACAATTGAATAATGTGGCAACTTGAAAACTTGTGGTATTCAATTGAGTTCTGAGTTACGTATCTCAGTTTTGTAATGCTTAGTATTTTTTATTAATTACTGAATGATTCCGTGTCTATTATGCATATAACTAAAAATAATAAATAAAGTTATAGAAACTACAACCAGTACCTTGCTAATCCAATGTGTATAACTAAAGGACGAGATTAATAAGCAACTTTAAATTTAAAAAAGCACGCTATTTTCGCATTGTATGTTCTATCATGACATTAATATTGGTTTCTCCGTCCACGCATTAATATCTTACATACTCAGATCAAGAACCCGCATGCGCTTAAAGCATAGGAATAATACGTAGGGCTCCCCTACAACATAAAAATACATATTACCATAACTTAACTACACTCGAGAGCAATGAATCCGGGTCACTAAATAAACCTTAATATCTCGAAAACTAAGAATGTTAGGACAATCAAATTAAAAGTATTTTATAGACTACTTAATATCTATTACTTAAATAAAATTAATAAAACTTCTTAGTTATTATTTATTTTACTTATTAAAAATACATTAATTTAAAATGCGTAAATATTTCTTTTTTTTAATATACTCACTTTTTATAGAAACTTATATCATATTCTCACTTTTAGTACTTTGTATTACCTCCGTGTGTTGTCAATACAGATGTCATGCGATTCATACGGCACAAAGTGTCTGAGGCGATGTTGGGGAATATTCTCACATAACTCTATCAATGCAATTTCAAGCTCTCGAAGCGTATTATAACTTGTGTAGTATTAAATAGTCTAAAAAATACTCTTTATTTGAATGAGCTATCATTCTTAGTTCCCGAGATATTAAGGTTCATTATGTTGGTGACCCGGATTCTTTGCTCCCGAGTGTAGTATAATAAGTTTATGCATATTACATACTACTTATAAAAAAAACCATAAAAACTGACAATTTAACAAGTATCCCGAAATTCCGGATTCTGTCGAAAAGTGTCGAAACCTCATAAAGAACCTGCTAACGCTCAGCCGAAACGAATGGAATGAATTTTATACAATATCAAATTAATGTCAACAGATCGTAAGCATGTTCTTCACAATATGTTCTTCATCAGGAGCAACGGAGCAACTGATCCTCATCTTATTTTTGTTTCATTTTAGCGTTTTGATAAATACATTGGATTAAGCAAGGAACTTGTTTTTTTTTGTTTTTTAACCGACTTCATAAAAGAGGAAGTTCTCAATTCGGTTTTTTTTTATGTATGTTCGGGCATAACTCCCTCATAATTATATAGACGGATTTGCAAAATTATTTTTTTATTCGAAAGGGGTTTATGTCGACATGGTCCCATTAAATTTCATAGATGATGAGTTTAGGAGACAGACAACGGAACTCTTGAATGAATAACAGCATATCACTCGCGATTGCTGTAATCGCATGTTCATGTATTGTTTATGCCATTCAAAATAGAAAAACTAAAATAAACTTAAAAAAAAAGTAAAAACCGACTTCAAAAAACTAAAAAGTGTAAAATAATTGTCTTAAAAACTTAACACCTTCTGAAGTCGGGGCCTATATAACTCTTCAATGCACCTAGCTTGGCGTTAAGTTTTTTTAAGACAATTATTTTACACTTTTTAGTTTTTTGAAGTCTGTTTTTACTTTTTATTTATTATAATAATTATTCTTATTTATAAACAAACAAATACACTTTTGGGGAAGTATGGATGTGTTACTATAACATAGCAGTGGCAAAGGGAAGCCGTCCCAAAAATGCTTTCTAAAAATTGCTGTAATTAATGCTGCAAGACAAAAATCCATTAAGTCTCTTGTAATCTATATATAGTCATGTCTAGAAGAGATCGACCTAACCGAATAAAAAGCCTTTTTTTGTCGGTTGGATAAGCAAATAATGTAATATTACGTTGGTCTATGCACCAACCAATTCCTAAAGGGAAGGCGATGGGAATCGGGTTGTATGGACTCTTCGCCACTGTAACATAGTGTTATATTTGTGCCCGCAGTCCTTGGGTCTTCGTTCTTTAATGAAGATCGAGAGGGGAGGAGTGCGAATACAACAGAACGACCGACTTTGTTATACAAACACAATTGATTGGACCAAAATCACTTCGGAAGACGCTGAAAACGTTATAAGGGTAAGTTTGAATTATGTACTTAAATATCCCGTCATACTAAGCATTTCTCCAGAAGAAATACTGTTTACTGTTCATGTGTTTGTTACACCTGTCTTTGACATTGGCGACATAAAAACGAACCACACTACATTTTGAGCGATGCGGATACATACTTGAGTCATACTACCTACATTCTTAAGGTTGAATTGCCAGGTATTGCTAGTTTGCACAAACCTTCTACTATAAGTTCGATTGGTTTGGAAATGGTTGTAGTGGAAGCAAATCAACGCTAAAAAGAATTTCATATCTGTGTTATAGTCAAACTTCAAAGCTCAGGCGCTTCTAGGTTTGGCTAGTCAAACCTCAGGTCTGACAAGAAGTCTTAGTCCAAACCAATAGCGTGCTTCAGCCTTTGACTAACGAATTTATGTCTAATCCTAGGAGATACCAATTTGGACACTCAAACGCCGAAACTCAATATGATCATATCGGGGTTTGTCCAGTCATAGGTACCTAAATTAAGTACAGGAATGTGTTAGCTGGTTAGACTTAATATATAAAAAAACATATTTTTTAATTTTAATGATTCAAGATAATAAAATTTCTTTATTTAGTTATAATTATAAATTTTTGATAACATCTTGTAAATAATTTAACTAACGTTGGAAATAAACATTTTTATAATTATGTGTAGCTGAGTTATTTTCGAGTTTCTGAGAATATATACTTATTTCGTCTTTTTTTATTATCAAACCAAATAACATTTAATTATTGCTGTAAGTAAATGATGTTGTATCATTATAATAAATTTGCAATGTTTCATTTGAAAAGATCTAGTTTAGTACTATTATGTATTCTGTGCCTAGCAATGCTCCTTGCCCTCACATTATTATTGTTCTTTACCAAACTTGCTGTGGTCATGGACCGTGGGATCTGCTATTTCTACGGCTGGTGTTTCCCAATACCAATACACAAATTAACAATGATAAAATGATTTCATTTTAAGCTTTGTGAGTGGTTTTAAAAGGCTGTCTTTAAATCTACTTCTTACTTCATTTCGATCTTCAGAAATTATATATAATTTAACTCCGTATAATAAAGAATGTTGCATGAGATGATATCATTCCTGCTATGTATTGTGATATTTAATGGGTCGTGCATATACCGTTGTATGAAATGAGTAAGTCTTAAAAATAATGTGGGTGACCTCGTCGCCTCCCAATTAACATTCATATTGATCTAATGTATTGTTCATTTGTAGTTGAACTACGACACGCGACTATGTGGGCTGTGTCCAAACGCGACCAGTCGAGTGGGGGGAGGGGACCATCGACAGTCGCACTCGCAATGCCCGTCTGCATTCGGTCGGTTGCTATGTTGGGATGACAAAAACTGCCAGACGAGTAAGTAATAGATAGTTATTATTAAGCACACACTAATATCAATTGGGGTGATAGACGTCTCGTAAACAAGGGGAGTAATGGACGTTGAAGATTCGGTTAACACGGGTCATTGTGTAATGTGCATGATGCAACGTTACGCACCTATGACCAATGATGCTATATGCCTATGACACACTTGACTAAATGGTTCAGTGTTCTGATTCTACGAGATTTTATGTTACTGATAATGACTTCTATAATATCTTATTTAAGGGTAGGTAAGATTTATCATTGGAACCTTGACTCATATTTTAATATAAATCATTGTTCAGTATGTCCGTCGACATGTGGCGACCACGGGTGCCTGGACGACCTTACGTGCTGCGACCCTGCGTGCCTAGGCGGCTGTTACGGACCCTCCGCGCAGCATTGCCATGTCTGCCGTCGGTACTCCTTGGGCTACGGCGCTGAGCGGAAGTGTATGGACTCTTGCCCACTTGGAACTTATAAGGTGAATTTAGTAAAACTGTTGCAGTAAAATAATTATCCAGGTTTGACTAGGTTAATTCACTAGAGATTTGCCTAAACCTGCTTACCGCGACATAGTTATGTACATTGTTCATTTGATCAAAATTAAAAAAGAATTGATTTATATAAAAATAAAATAATTTTTAAATAAAGGGAATGTTTTGATGAAATCGCTGCATAAATTTTAATTCAAGCAGTGATAGTCTAGCGATTGACTGCTTGCCTTGCATGGTTTGAGAACCTAACCTGCACCTGTGCGCTGCGGTTTGTAGCTGGTTATACTGCGAAAAAGCAGTTTAGCAGTAAGACCGTAATGGGCAGAATTTTTTATTATACCTAGCTGATTCTGCTAGCATGAAAAGTTTATTGAATCCTGACCATGGAGTGCTATTGTGACCCCGTTGCCACTGATGTTAACGTTTCTCGGCGTGTCGCGCTCGCATGGGCCTCCCAACTTCATGATCTGTAATTTTATTACAAGGTAGCTCGAAGTTTAGTCTGTTACGATGGTAATGAAGTTTATAATCCTGAGTTCATGTTCAGTACCATTTTAGTTACGCGGTTGACCCGTGGGTTTGAATAACTCGAATCACTTACCAAATTCACTACATCACTGTTAAATTTTCTATCAAGAATCCGTATTGCCTATTATAGCATTTTGTGATTGCGTGCAGTTGTTCCGTCGCTGCGTGTCGGAGCAGGAGTGCCGTGCGACGCCGGCGCCGCCAACGGCGCTGGTATCAGACGGGAGCCACCAGCGCAGCGCGCCCAAGATACGAGCCTACAAGATCTTCGAACGGCGCTGCGTCTACGTTTGTCCCGCGGGATATATGGAGGTACAACGCCATACAATTTCATGTATGATTTTTTACATGAGATGTTTTTATATCTCACGGATTCTCACCCTGACAATAAATTATTATAAATGTTTATTATTTTCATACTATCCTACTCTTGCTCTTGGGCAAAGGCATTCCACTTTACTCAATTTTTATGTTGTGTGTCATCTCGCCAATTTTTATGGAAGACAGCTCTAAGCCGTCTCGCCATCTCCTGTTATTCATCGCAACAAAAACTCGAAGCAATTGGCGCCGACCTTAACGACGAGTAATCAAGTAATATTTTAATAAGCAAATTAGTTTCCCCTGCAGGCCTAGCAAGATCAAACAAGACATTTATCCGACGCGGGAGTCGATAAAATGACCAGAAACGGGCGGTTGTGTGTATTTGCTCTATTCCGGGGCGTAGCTGTCATAATAATATTGTATATCTCACTCATGGTTCCCAGGAACATGTCCCTAGCATGAAGCTAATAAGTACTATCGTATCTCATATCAGATCAGATCTATATCAGTCAGTCAGCCCTCTTTTTTATTTTTTCGGTTCCCCAAACACAATCAATCCATCGAAAATACAATAATAAAATCCATAATTACATTGAGCATCCATAAATGTCTACATGTAATATTTGCATATTTTGTAGGTGGGCGATGCGCAGAACTCTACGTGCCAGCCATGTCCTAAGTCGGGCTGTGTGAAAGAGTGCGCCGGTGGAAAGATCGACTCGGTGGCGGCTGCTGAACTGTTCCGTGGCTGTACTCATATTAAGGGCAAGCTGGAAATCACCGTGCGCGCCTCTGGGGGTGAGATACATATCCAGATACTCCATGCATAAAAAAATACAAATTTTCACAAAAGAAAAAGTGTTTATTCACGCAAAACAACATTACAATAAATTATTATTTTTACGCTAAACTGTAGGTATAACAGTTTGTTGGCAAATGCAGCTCCCTTTAAATAATTTATTATAAATAGGTACATATTTTTAATCTGAGTATTAGATACACTGTTTCATCACATGTTATTTAAAAAGAAATATTTTATCTGCTGTATTCAAGAAGAAACCTTTTCGTTCTGTTTTCGTTCGTTTATTTTGAACGACCTGTCCACGGACCTGTCAGACAATAATGCTCTGGGTATGCTGAAGAGATTTTTAATTCCTCTCTACAATACTGATCAACTGCTAAAAACAGCACTCTTATACCTTCTCATGGATTGGCAGCATTTTGCATTTCAAAAATAGTTCTTCATAGTCACTACTTTTACAAAAAATGTCGCGTTTTTGTCCACTAATAATATCATTAATCGAATGATCGAATGTAATCTACAACTATAAATACAATTCTTCCACGTGGCCACTCTTCTGTCTCTCTGCATAGTCTGTTTGTCAATATGTATCACCTTGATAATAATGGATAATTGCGAAATTATTTTTTTGTTCCAATCATCAGAAACTTTGCAGTCGTCCTAGAATTTTCTTAATAATTCACTTTTTCCAGTTATACTGTCACATATACAATGTGTACTGCCGTGCAGAAAGGTTGGTGGGGAATTGGGCGCAAAGTAGTACTTACACTTGCAATTGATGGGTAGTAATTATGTTCGTATTATATTATATCCTCTTCTCCATTGAATACTATGTTGTTTCAAACAGCGGACATAGTTTGAAAATATAATCACTAAAATTCGATTTTAATTTTAGGTACCACGTCGTCCGTATTAGAAGCCTCGTTGGGTGAAATTCGCGAGATCACTGGTTCCCTGCAAGTCATACGCGCGTACCCACTGGTCTCGTTGATGTTCCTGAAGAACCTCAAGAAAATCGTCGGATCTTGGGACTCAACTACCAAGAATAAGTGAGTCCGTAAATTCGATTTGTTTCTTACATTACATGATATTATATTTTTGTTTTGATTTTGATTTTCGTTGCTTTTGTATTTCTATAAGAACAATAAGTTATGTAAATGTTTAAATAATGGAGGAACATCGTAAGAACCAAGATGTTACCCCACAGAGGTCACGACCTTCAGCATAGAGAAAGCGACGCGACGAGGAGCAGGGGGCTGAAGATTCTGTTCGATACTAGTATTATAAAAACACAATAGTTAGTAGATTAGATTGGTATGTTTGCTTATTTAATCATATTATATATATCTAAATAATACGTAAGTTGTTCTTTCCTTTTAAGGCCTTTCCCGACTTGTTAACCACCAGTTCAAGTCAATGATATAATTTATTCATCTGCCATCAATACTGTTAATTCGAAATATAAACCACAGTAAAATTAAACGGTCTATTACGCATTGTATCTTTTGCTCCATAAATAAGACGTCTATCAAACCAATCGGGAGATGGCCCCGGGAACATTACGATTATGATCAATTTCGAAGTCCAAAACAAAGTATGACTTTAAATTCACCGGTGTCACCGCGTTAGGAAAATTTTATAGATAGGCATTATTTAACGGTAAACAAGTTGGGAGTGGCCGCGATGTGAATGGACGCGTACGTATTTGTTATTCTTTATATTAATTACTTATCAAAGGTTTACTTCATGGTATGCGGTTATGTCTTCTTTATCAAGGAATACTTAATTAATACGATGAGTACCGCCTTTGCGATCCACCCTTTTATATAAAACACGTTACGTATTTTCGGATTTACTTATTACTGATAACGTTTCAGAGGTCGTCAAGTGTTACATATATTCAACAACCCGAACCTCGAGTTGTTATGGGACTGGTCAACTCACGGGCCCATTGAGATCTCAGGGGGATCACTGTTTATACATTCAAATCCAAAGCTGTGCTACAACCAGATACTGCCGCTTAAGAACATGACTAACAATCCGAGATCCAACTTCACCGAAATTGAAGTGTCAGAAGACAACAACGGAAATCAGGCATCCTGTGAGTAGTTCACGATGTTATGTACGTACGTATGAGTGAATATTCGTGCTAATTATATTGGCCTCAATTACTCAAATCGCACTTAATTATATCACCCCTTTCTTTTCTCCGTCGTTTCCTCATTGCTGAGGTTGGAGACCAATTAGAAGTAAATAACAGAAATTGTATTAAATAGGGTAATTAACTAAAAATTAAACTATTATACTTTTGACGCAGGTTTACAGGCCAAGCTGCACCTAAGAGTGAGTCAGCTATGCGCTACTGCGGTGGTCCTGACTTGGAACATGTATTGTCCTGAAGACATCCGCAAGTTGCTCGGCTATTCCGTGTACTACATCCCCACCGAACACAACGTAACGCTCTACGAACAGAGAGACGTGTGCTCCGATATGTTAGTATTCAGTTAATCATTTGTTTTTATAAGTAGGTGAGTTGCATGAATTAATATGGCAATATGATAAAGTTAAATTCTTTTCAAAACAAAAGAAAGTTATAAGTTGTATTGCGATAGAACTTGCTCGATATTTTCGTACGGGACAAAATATCTGGTTCTAAATACTTATTTTCTTAATTTAAATGTAGGTATGAAATGCTGATTATAATGATCTAGTTAAATTGTCAATTGAATTTGCTCTAATCTTTTCATTGGTTTTTCAGATGGAATGTTCTTGATATAACGATGGACGAAGCACGTAACGGGACTCGGGAGACGTCTACGGGAAATCAAAAAGATATATTACTGAATCCGTGTCACAATATGCAGCCGTCCTTCTATCCGCTGTCACATTTGACCCCGTACACCAGATATGCAGCGTATGTTAAGACCTACACCACTTTACAGGAGAAGAAGGGTGCACAGAGTCCCATTATATACTTCAGGACCTTACCGGGAAGTAAGTAACACACTGCACTTTTCTTAAAGTAGGTATATTCGACGACACGGTTGGCGCAGTGGCTAAGGGATTAGCTTCCTGCGCTACGTGCCGCGGGTTCGATCCCCGCACGAAACAAGTATTTGTATGATTTACAGATAGTTGTTTCGGGTCGGGGTGTGTGTGCATGTGATATGTATGTTTGTAAACTGTACCCGCGATACAGGAGAAATCCTAGTGAGGACGTTTTAAAAAAAAAATATATATATAAAAGTAGTCTTCTATTCATTCATAAAAAAATATACAGCCCGAAAAAAAAAATACGTTCCAACATGTTTAAATAAAAACAGAAACTCTCTCTAATAACGCAAAATTATTTTGAAAGTTAAATATATCGTAATTAATTAGATATATTAGAAAACATTTTATAGAAGTCTCCCACAGTTGAAACTGATATAAGCTAGGAGGCTTGTTTTGGCACAAAGTATTTAGTGCAGGTACACAAATCAAATCAAATCAAATCATTTACTCGCTTAATATGGGTAGACAGGTGGTACATTTCATGTTATTAGCAATAACTAGTATCCGCATATTGACCATCACTGGTATGCGAGACTTAAATCAAGAATAAATTACAATTTATATTATTAATGAACAATTATTGAATCATTACACATAACCATTACAATTATATCATAGAATATTAACAAATAACAAAGTAACCAAATAATACTATTATACAATATAGAATACAAACAATTTCATTATTATTAGAATAGGTAAACAATTATATTTCAACAAATTCATTACAACAGAGATACAAAAATTATCAGGTATTATCCAGATACTCCTGAATACTGTACAGACACTTATCTACTAACCAGGTATACAGTTTCTTTCGGAAAATAATTATGGGCAGATCCTTAAGTCCACCTGGAAGATTATTGTATATTTTAATTGTCATTGGGTAGCAATTTCTTTTATATAGGTCTGTTTTTATACTTGGCAACCGTAGTCTATTCGGGTAACGGGTCTTGTAATTACAACAAACTGCAAACTACTGGTCGCCCAGTGGTAGAAATTCGACTTTAATTTTAGCTATCTCACTCCACCATGCGCGCAATATGCTTAACTTAGATACAAAGTTTTCTGTTCACATATTAATATATAGATACCTATGTGTACAGGTCCAAGTCCGCCGCTGGGGCTAACAGTAAGGTCGTTAACGGCACACTCGGTGCACATACGCTGGTCGCCGCCGTCGATGCCCAACGGTACCATCATCTTGTACCACGTAGAAGTACAGGCCAACAGCTACAACAGACCCAAGATATTAGCAGGAAACATGAACTATTGTGCTAACCGTAAGTTCTTCAAAATATTTAGTCTAATTAGTATGAGAATGAGAATTTTTTTCTTTCTCGTAACAACTTGTTCTCTATTCGTGCTAACCATAAACGTATTACCACTAGTAATAATAACTTTATGGTGCAAACAGATTACAGTCGAGCCTCGAGCCGAGAATTCGTGCGAATACAGCTCGCCGAAATGTTTCAGTGTGAGCAATTGCACTTGAATTGTAACATACGATACAAACTTAGAAATACAAACAAAGAAATGCTCGTTAAACTATACACACCAGGACATTTTGAGGCGCGGCCCCAAGTTTCACTCAACGTTCGGCTTTAATTTTTATGCACCTTAAGATTATCTAGATATATTATGGTGTCATTCATAAACTAGTAATAATAAGTTTATGGTGTCATTTCATGACAAAATGAGACCAAAATATCTATATTATCTCTTAACTAACTTGATCTGTAATGTAACATGTTGTTTCAGCTAATGCCCTAGCGAACATGATCACGGCACGTCAGGAAGAGTCGGCGGACGGTCAGGAGCGGGAAGCGACCGGTAACGTGACGAACGGCTCGTGCGCATGTAAGGAGGAGGACAAACCCACGCGGTTCAACTCACGCACCGAGGAGGAACGCATGGAGAGCATCAACTTTGAGAATGCACTGCAGAATCTGGTAACACATGTTTACTTACTTAGCTGGTTCCGAAAGGATATTGGTTGATCTCCGATGTCAATAGCCACTACTTGTAGTCTTGCGCCTTTTCTCGTCAATCGGCTCTTTGGAGTTCGTTTGTAACCAGGTCCTTTTGGACCTCGTTACCTGGGACAGGGCATAGTTCGTCCCGGGTAAGATTTCCTGTTTTTTTTTCCCTACAATCTAATACATCCACATAATTTTGAAAAACATTATTATAATTGCATACATTGGATAAGAATAGCAATAGTTGAATGTGAGTTGAATATTCAGATTTACTAAAAAGCAATGTTTGCAGGTCTACAAAAAATCTGATAAACCGAAGACAAAAGCTTCAGCCAAGAGGATAAAGCGATCCATCGAGCACACTCTGAACAGCATGCTTGTCAAACTAACCGAGAACTTTAATCCCAAGCCCGGATTGAAATATACCAACAGCACCGACGAGGAAGGTGAGACTCTTGGAACTGAGTTTGCGATCACTATAGTCAAAACGGTAGTTAGTCAGACTTGTCTTAAAAAAATAGTTAAACAGTTTAAAGATAGAGAAAAGACGTATTTCTACCAAATGCCGCAGTCTCGAGACAGTTTTGCATTAACGCCACTTTAGTCTAATAGACGTTTTGTCCTAAGTGTGTGCACCTTCATTGATTTCTTCAATCGTCTGTCTCACTACAGTCTTGAATATGGTCTGCGTAGGCCCTTAGACCTAAAACATTCTCATATTAACAAAATTATCATCACTCACGTAATCATGTTATTACATCTCATTACGCCTTCTGCAGTCTTCGAATTTCGTGGCTTGCTTGTCATCGCTCACAGCCCTCATCACGACCATCTAACATTTTCGTTTCAGCCAACTGCACTCGCATCGAGTCTAACGCTTGCGTCGTAAAGGACTCTACAGGTTATAAACATAGAAATATTTGTTTTAATATTACACGGGTATTTGGTTGCTGCATGTTGCCATCAGCATCAGATGGATTTAAAAAAAAATCGTTTAGGTTGTACGACGAATCGACGAATCATCGACAGAATTTAAGGACTATATGCTATTTGCATGATGTTTCGTAGTTACAAAGGCACCAGACGGCCATTGGCTAACTGCATTTCCTATGCATGCAGTAATTTTATAGTTGTATAAATATTTTTTATATAAGTACGCAATTATTAAAGAGATGTCGAAAACGGTGACTTTCAAGAATTAGCTATTATTCTATAGAAATATGATTCGGTTATAAAATCAGTGCAATCGTGTCACAAGAAATTCATGAAATTGATAGTATAGTTCTATTAGTAGGTATAATGTCTTACCAAACCAGCAATGGTAGGTAAGTATGTAACGTTATTTTATTTTGTATAGTCAAACTAGGGGATTATGAATTAGAAAATTATATGCGGATATTTTGGATCGCACGGGAGTATTTGGGTTAAGTGTAAAGTGGAGGGTAAGGTAAAATTACAAGTTGCAATTGTTTACGGGACATGTTTACACATTCATCATCGGTCATCGATACTACTGTTTGCGTCATAGATGTACGAAAATATTCTAAGTCTATGGTTTGCGTACTATACCGACATTTTTACATGCGTCGCCCGGCGCACGCACTAATACCCATGCGATTTTAATCTAAATAAAATAGGTTATAGCCTACCAATCGCTTCGGCACCGTATCAACATCGCGTGAACGGCATGCGGTATTGTACATTGCATTTTAAACTTTACCTCTGTGGCGTAACGTACAATTTAAGTATGAGACCAAAATTGGGAAGTCGCTGACGGCACGATTTGCTTTGTGAATTGACCCTAACTTGTCACTTCGCGCGTACCGCGTTTACACCCCATGTTACTTACTACTACTAGATACTCGTGCACTCACGCAAATATACCAAGTGACGTCATGTTATAGTTTTCAAGTTGTATACAGGGTCACTTGCCGCGCAGACCCGGCCGCGCCGCGGCTTTCTTGTTGTCATGAACAAGGAGACGACAAGCCGTTACCGCACTTGTAGCTAGGCGGTACCAAGTGACCGTGCTGATAATTTGTGGTGTAACCAGTACTTACCAATTAATTCCATGTAAGTAAGCGTTGCAATGATGGGTACGTGCGCAGAGCGATGAACATAGAACGTCAAGTGCCTGTTACAGTCAGGTTATCTGCGACTACACTGCCATACAATGACTTAAAATGAAGTACTACCCTGCAATTATTATTTTTACTTCACCATACGCCCGGCGGCAGGCTTAGCGTATGCGTACGCGTATGTACTTATTTATGTGCACACGATCAATTTTGCGGGAAAAAGATGGGCGATGTTTATAAAAGTGTAATCGACAACTATAACGAATCACTGTACTTTATGAAGTACACAAAATAACAGTCGGAATATAACATAATATCTTGTTTACAGGATACGGGAAATCCCTGTACTTCCAACTTGGCGGCGAGGCCACCTTGCTGACCGTGGCCAACATGCGCCACTTCACCTGGTACACGGTCAGCGTGTGGGCTTGCCGCGCTAAACACGAGAACGAAAGCATGAAGGACTATAATCAGACTTGGTGCTCCGACCGGGCGTTCTACACTTTCCGGACTACCGAACTAGGTGAGCAGTTACATGTATTGTTCTTTAAATTGGTAAGATTTACTAAACGTACCAACCGCCTTTCTCAGACTGGTGACTATGTCCTGTATAAATTCTAGATACTCAAAGATAAATGTAGTTGTATCTTAACTTGGGATAAGTCTATGTGTTGTATACATACTCCCTTACTAGTGAACATTATCACTTGCCTTATATAGATGTCAGCATAAACATAAAAAATTAAAATACCTTTATTCATGACATAACTATAAACAGCGTTTATACTTTTTTATATTTTGCACCACTCTAGGATTTCTCCTGTACTGTGGAAGCAGTTTACAAACATAAATCTCACATGCACACACACCCAGACACGGAACAACTACCTTAGGCCATACAAATATTTGTTTCGTGCGGGAATCGAACCCCGACACGTAGTTTAGAAAGGCAATAATCGCTTAGCCACTACGCTAACCGTGCTGGACTGGGTATGAGAGGCTCATTCGATAAACGGGTGTCGAGGAATCAGTCTCTTCTTTACTGGCGATCACTCTGCCAAATTATAAATTTTTCCTGTCTTTTAAACTTTTTATTTGTAGTAATCCCTCGATTATTTATTAATTTAACGAATGTTTACAGTAAACTCGGATATTGTGAGTAACCTGCAAGCGGATGTGATCGTGTCGAACAAAACGTTAGCGGAAGTGAACGTGACGTGGAAGCCTCCGACGAACCCCAACGGATTTGTTGTGGCATACATTGTGTACTACTCGCGGGTCGAAGACAACCTGGCGGTATGTATTTTTTTAAAGATTTGTAGTAATGTGGCCTGTGAGTGACTTTCAACTATGAAAACTGTGCAATGGGGTTTGAACTCACGAGTCACGATTTCTCGATCGCCAGATCTTCATCTTGGACGTTGCGCTATTGCTGTTTCAAGCTCGGTTATTGTTTATTCTTCTCAAGTAAATCCATAATTTGTCATACAATATGAGTTTTAGAAACTGAAGTAGTTGCAAATGTGCTCACTTATGACTAACCCTTATGAAATCCAACAGGCTTACCGTAACCACCTATGCGCTTTCAGCGGGTCTACCGCGTAACTAAAATGGTAATGAACATCGACTCTGGTAATAAACTTCAACATGATCGTCAGAGCCTAAACTTTGAGCTACCTTGTTAAAAATTACCAATCATGTAGTTGGGACTTCTATCTTCATGATCGGTAAAAAAATTACAAGTTAGCTAAAAGTTTAGTTTCTCACGATCGTATCGAAGTTTATTACCAGAGTCTGATGTTCATTATCATTTTGTTACGCGGTAGACCCGCAGGTTGATAAATCAAAAATGTCATATCTCGAACCTTCGTTCTCCAATCTAATGTTTTGTCGATTTCCCACGTGATCGATTGTTCGTGTTGTAAGATGTTATATCTAACTCCGTAATTAAACTGTTATTGTCAATTAATTCATTGACGAAACGAAGACATTACTATTGTTCGCGGCGCAGGCGACGGTTATGATTAGAAAGTATGTGTGTATTTCGCCAATTATCCAAACGGAATCCTGTTCATCAAGTACTTTTGGTGTCTACAATAAAACAGAAAATAGTACCTCCCTCAATTTACTTATTATGTCAGAATATCTATCTATCTTTGTTTCACTATTCTCAGGGCCAGGACGTGGGGCTGCAGAGCTGCATCACGGCGGACGACTACGAGAGCAACGGGCACGGCTACACGCTGCGCAACCTGTCGCCCGGCAACTACAGCGTCGAGGTCACGCCCGTCACCGTCGCGGGCGCAGGGAACGTGTCCGCCATATACCCACCTATATTCATACCGGTAATTATTACACGAGCGATCGGTACGCCATCTAGGCTCGTTTTTCAATTCAAAAGTGTTTTCGTCCGAATAGAATAGAATATTTTTATTTGCCTTTTAAATTACATAGTTAGCAAGGAGATACATCATACAAGAAGGTAAAAGACAAAAAGGTCTTGGACTCAGCATAATAGCTGGCAGGGCGAGGCATGCTCAACTGCTGATATTCTGTCCAAGCCAGTCATGCGTTGAATAGAACACAATTTTTATAGTATTATATAGGTAATCACGAAACCACGCACCGTGTTTCATATAGAATCACGCATATAGCCAGACCTTTTGAATGTTGGATTAATTTCCAGGAGCGCACGGCGGACGGCGCGTACCAGTGGGTGTGGGGCGTGGTGGGCGGCTGCAGCATGGTGCTGCTGGTGCTGGGCGGCGCCGTGTGGTACGCGCGCCGCACTCTGCTGCCGTCGGCCGAGGCCAACAAGCTGTTCGCCAGCGTCAACCCCGAGTACGTGTCCACCATGTACGTGCCGGACGAGTGGGAGGTGCCGAGGACCAACGTCGACTTCGTACGGGAGCTCGGACAGGGATCGTTTGGAATGGTAAGCAAAAATCAATACGATTGCGACAGCTCTAGAGACTATGGTCAGCATCGATTCGCAATTTACTTTAAAATTTACATTTACAACAAAACTAGTTCGGTTATGTTAACTGATAGAATTCGTAGTGCCGGTTTAGTCAATGAATCACCACTCTTAGAACCATCAGTGATTTGTTTGCTTTTTCAGGTGTACGAAGGTCTTGGGAAAGCTATAGAGAAAGGGAAACCCGAAACGCGATGCGCCGTTAAAACTGTGAATGAGCACGCCACAGATAGGTTCGTATGAAATATTATTTTTGAAATGCCAACTTTAGATGTCCGAGGTCTATCTATGGGCGGCAACTCTGGATCGACGGACGACTACGGGCTGATTTTATGATAATGATAAATTACATAATTAAATATACTCCGCGCCGAATAACTATTTTCTTTCTGATCTCATAGAGAGCGTCAAGAGTTCCTGAACGAGGCGTCAGTAATGAAGGCGTTCGACACGTTCCACGTGGTGCGGCTGCTGGGCGTGGTGTCACGCGGGCAGCCCACGCTGGTCATCATGGAGCTGATGGAGTTCGGAGACCTCAAGACCTACCTGCGCTCGCACCGCCCCGACGCGGACCTGGACCTCCCGCGCAAGGGCGGCAACGACCCGCCCACGCTGCAGAACATATTGCAGGTACGCAGCACTACTTCGAGGATTGCATTTTCAATTACCTATCTATCGGCGGTATCTAACATCACCGTCAGCTTTTGCTGATCTATCGATCTATAAAATTGTAGTTTTAGTCCAGATTAATCTGGACTCTAAAAACTATTCCAGTGGGTGATGCAAGCACATATATTCAGAAAGACAGCCATGAACTGCGAGAAACGAAAAACTCCAGATTTTAGATACACCACTGATATCACGACTAAACCATCGATATTTTTACAGATGGCTATAGAAATAGCCGACGGTATGGCTTACCTATCGGCCAAAAAATTTGTGCACCGCGATCTTGCGGCGCGCAACTGTATGGTCGCCGGAGACCTCACCGTCAAGGTCGGGGACTTCGGCATGACCAGAGATATCTACGAGACTGACTACTATAGGAAAGGCACTAAGGGGCTGCTGCCAGTGCGGTGGATGAGCCCCGAGAGCCTAAAGGATGGGGTAAGTTGAAAATTTCGCAACACTTAATCATAACTTTTACGCTAATTTCAGCGGTATGATTGCAGTGTTATATACGTATACCAGAAAAAGAAATATGCAATGTAAATTATTTATTTGCAAAATAAAATATCTTTTACCTTTATCTTCCGGTTTACCATCACGACATTTGTACTTTTTTTTTAAACCTACATTCTTGCACTTTTCACATCTTTTGTCGTCTTTCAGGTATTCTCCAGCAGTAGCGACGTGTGGAGTTACGGCGTCGTTCTGTGGGAGATGGCGACGCTCGCGATGCAGCCGTACCAGGTAGGCTATTTATTTGGCTACGGTACTCGAACGTAGTTTTTTCCTAGATGTGACGGGACACCGGCTATAAATAGTGCGTCGATTCTCCGCAAACATTTATTTCTAAGTATCAAGCCATCTGATAACAGTTCTCAAGACACTGTTGTAGTTACTCAATATTATTAAATGTACTGCTTGAGTTGCTAACCTATTCTTACCTATATTATTATACTATTCTTACTTATTACTTATTATTACTATTCTTACCTATTCTTGGGAACCTATGCCTTGGCCACGTGATTGGCCTTCGATGAAGCTGTCACAATGTGTAAAAATAAAGAATATATTATTCTTGTTTTCCGTTTGAGATATAATAGCACTGAATATGTCGTCGTTAAGTCGTCATGTAGGTATGGGTTTAATATAAAATGTTTAAAGAATAATGTTCAATCAAACTGTTTAATTGCGATGGCAAGAATGTTCTCCGACCCTACTACAGGATGTTTACGAAGCAGGGTTATAATATTTATATTTCTAACCCCCACAAGAAGATGAAACCACGGTGCTATATGTATTTTTGGAATTGTATCGTACGCGTAAAATTATAATGCTAAACGAAAAAAATGATAAGTTGAGTCTCAAGATACTTTTAGCATCAGCGACTACCGATTTTCCGATTGCATCGTTTTGGCGACACCCAGCATTCGATCACGGTATAAATAACTCGCGTTTTTTAAAGAATAAAGAAAGTCTGTTCATCATTCAATAACCAATTTTTTGCTTACTTACACTTATTCACAGGATTTTCACGTGAAGCCTTAATGTTAGTTTAATAATATTTGATAGTGAAATGCACATGTTTCTAAAATAGAAAACAAAACAATTTACCCTATAAAATTTAGTTTTAGAGCCGAGCCTCGCCATGTTATTAATTAAGTTAAGTGAAATGTCCAACTAGGCAGTATCGCTGAACATACTTTTCGGGTCCCAACCTAAGTGGTATTGACTGCTGGGACAGATACTAAAATGCTATGATTTACTTGATAAAACAATTTATTTTAGTACCTACCTACCGATTTACCAAGAATAGCTACGATAAAATGATAAATGAAGGCGAATGCGCCCGGTTTGCTGTCCGAGTATGCACCATCGTAGCCCGTAGTATTATATTATCTGTGCCCGCACCGACATTATTGATTAGCTAAATCAGCAAAAAGGTGTTCGAATTGCATCGAACGAACACATACATGGGTCCCTATAACCCTGCTTCGTTTAATCCATGATTCGTGAATCTCCCTATATCTACTATGTGTGCGTGTGCGCAGGGGCTGTCGAACGAGCAGGTGGTGCGCTACGTCGTGGAGGGCGGCGTGATGGAGCGGCCGGAGCACTGCCCGGACCGGCTGTACGAGCTCATGCGCGCGTGCTGGGCGCACCGCGGCGCCGCGCGGCCGAGCTTCCTGCAGCTGGTGGCCGACCTGGCGCCGACCTCGCAGCCGCACTTCCGCCACCGCAGCTTCTTCCACACGCCGCTGGGGCAGGAGATGTACGCGCTGCAGCGCACCGCCATGGGTGAGTCGCCAACTATCTCCGTTCTGGTAGTACGACATCAAGCGCACTGCAGTGCCGCGCGGCCCGCCTTCCTGCAGGTTGTGGCCGACCTGGCGTCTTCCGCGCAGCAAAGGAAGAGCCTATTACAACCATGACGTAAACATAACGGGATATTTTCGTTCTGTTTATGTATTAACTATTTGTAATAATTATCATATAGGGTAAAGTCAACAAACAAATATTGCCACCCACATTTATAACCGTAACTAAGCACATCTATATTTTTAATTCATGGAAACACAAACATCTTATACAGAACAAAAGTAAATTATTGTTAACCAAGGGAAAAATATAATGTAGTAAGCAAGGCTGAAATATTGAAGCCAGAGAAAGATTCTAAATTAGAATCCTGAGCATGCGTGGATTCAAGTTGAGTCCCCCAAGACAAAATATTTTTTTCTCTCCCGAGTTAAAAACTCTGGTTTTGACTCCAAGTTTCAAGACTACATTTCTGTTAATTTCGAGCTACGAACTAGGGAACTTAAATTTCACTTCTTTTTACGACCATCGAACATAGCCATTACTTAACAAAATGTGTTTTGATGGGATACAATATTATTCGACTAAATGTATTGAACAGCAGATATTTTCGCAATTTCTGTTGTGATCCTTTAGTAAAACTTTTCCATATTGATGAGTAGGTACATTCTCCACTCCCTTCCGGGTTTAATACAATTTCCGACTACCCTAGTATAAGGATTGCAGAACGTGGCGTTCTCTAATTTCTGCCTCCTCGTAGGAAAAAAGCTTTGATGTTATGTATGTATGTATTTTCAAATGATATTATCATCTAGATACTGTATAATTTCCCTACGTCTCGGTCCCCGTCAGCAAATGATAACATTTGTTGCTAGTACGATCTGTGTCTAATGCGAGCCCGCTTTTTTGTTCCCATTGTTGCGCCCCGTAGAGACGTGTGTCGAGTCGCCGGCACGCTGTTGAACCGTAAGTAGCGGTACAAGTTTGCATGTTTAACGTGATGAGATATGCGTGCGGGGCACTTTTGTTATCATTTCCTGCGTGACCATCAATCATGTAGTAGCGAGAGTATTATTGATTTGCGAAACTTATTTGTGGGGAAGGCTTTGGGGAAGCCCATAAAAAGTTATCTAAATTTTTGACGTACCGTCGTGCAATTATCAAACAAAATAAATAATAACTCGGTACAAAAAGGATGGAATAATTGTACCGAGTGCTTTAGTATGTGTGGTCCGACAATTTTAACCCATAACTGAGTACTTACAATTTTCTGTTTTTTTTTTTATTAATAGACTTCCACTGTCATCCCATCCTTTAAGTGTTACATCTGCAGTATTATGATAAATAGAGAACATAGGTAGTTACCTAGAAATAAGCGCTTTCAATTTTATTATTATTTTGCCAATTTCAACCACTCGTATCTGAGCATTTCAAATATGGCCAATATAATAAAATCGCAAAGAAATGTGTCCTTGCTTTGGCATCCTCCTGCGCGCTGCGTCGCTCGTGACTGATCGCTCGGTGTCCACAGAGGAGGAGCAGGAGCTGCCGGAGGTGAACGTGGGCGCCGTGGCCACGGGCTCGGGCTCCAACCTGTTCGGCGTGTCGGGGCGGCTGGCGTCGTGGGTGCGCGAGCTGGCGTCGCTGCGCTCGCGCACGTCGGACGACGCGGCGGCCGAGCCGCTGCAGCCGCTGGCGCTGTCGCTCAAGGGGCCCAACGGGGTGCCGCCGGCCGCCGCGGGCTGCTAGCGCGCCGCCGCACGTCTACCTCAGCTCTTCGAATTGTAGCCGTAGCCTAATGTAAATATCATAACCGTCGTCCGACGAGCGGGGCTCGTCTCTGACTGTAGTGTACGTTTATTTTAGGGGGAGCCCCGCGATCCCCCCGCATTTATTACGTTAGCGTGCCGGGCCGGCGTGCGTCGGTTTGTTGTTTTGTGAGAGAGCTCGCCCTGAGCCGGCGATGCGTTTCTTTTGGTCTGACGATTCGTTTTCATATCAGGAAAGTAATATTTTTGCTGAGACGATATTGAGTGAGTCGATTTGTCTCGACATGAATCCTATATAGTTTACCTCGACGTTATTATATAGTTATAGATCGGTGTCACTTTTGACATAGCCTATTAATGTTAAGTTTACCGTTTAAGATGTAAAGCGTGTATAGTTTTATGTAGGCGAGATCGTGTACAAATTATTTTTATTGATTTCTTGACGTATAGTTCGGTACGTTGCTACTGTTTCGAAGGTATAAGTAAATTTTGTAACGAGTGTCAAATATGTTGAAATTGTTATGTTGTTGTGCCGAGTACAGTTACTAAAAATGTACTTGCGATTTTGCCACTTGTCCTAATCGATGCAAAAAGCAAATGCTTATAATACTCAACTGTTGGATATGCCGCTTTATATATCAAGTTATTGTTTTTACTTGTATAATTAATAATTTCAAATATTGAATTACAATTAAATTAACCACCAAAGATTTGGAAAATATTCGTCTAAATTTACAATTATTTTAATGCTGTTACTTATTGTAGCTGTGTTATCAATGTTTGCAAAGATTATTATATAACTGAATTAGAGTAATTTATACAGGGTCGTTTCAAGTTAGTTGTAACTGGTTTTAGTAGGAACGTAAAGCAACACTCACTGTTTAGTCGTAATGCGTAAATATAGATGAAATAAGACTAAGAACGTGTTACTTAGTGTTGCCGGCCATACGTATGCATATTTTATATTGCACAAACTACAAGGAGGCTTAGTGGGTATGTTTATGTAGTTTGTACAAACAAGTACTTACTAGTACCAGTTAAGAGACAACGTTGATTTTAAATGACTTCATTAAGCAACAGTTATTGTTTTACATGGTAATATAATTGTGTATGGATGATTATAAAATAATGTATGTTATAATCGTGTTGCAATTATTCTCAATTTGATCTACGCTGACAACAAAGTGTTCCCCATCGACTAAAATGCAATAGATATACCTGCCACTATTTTTAAATAGTTATATTACATACTATTGTCTATTATTTAAAAAAAAAATGTTAAACCAAAGTATAAGTAATTGTGCAAAACTAATCAGTGAACTATGTACGACTACCTGCAATGTAATGTCTCGATAAGAAATATACACTTAAGTTACTGAAATAATGTAATAATTTATGTAACACGAATATAATATTTATGTATGTAAGGTAATAAGTAAAGAGAAGTAAGAGTTAAACAAGAACATATATTATGTATTCTTAGAGTTCAACTTTTATTGTGTTAATATTTTTCCATTTTTATAATTACAGTCTTTTATATAACTTAGTTCACTGGATTATATATCTAGTAAAACACGTAATAATTAGGTATATTATAACTATGTAGTTCCTTTTTCACATTGTATTGTGCAGTGTTTTTGGCAGCAAGTATGTAGATATTATTGACTTGTTTATTTAGTAAATGACAACAAGAAATAGACATGGTCGTGGGGTGAAACGATGAATATATCCAATTTATACTTAATTGTTTTAAATTTGTAACAAAAGAAACATTGGTGACAGCAATTTTCTAACTATACTTACATAAAATAATTATGAAAAACGAACGTTAGCTACATAATTGTAATTAACAGTAAACATATTATTATATAACATTTATATTCAACCAAAGTTAGACTCCAATTATATACAACAGTTCTGGACACCAGACTCCCGGCGTCAACACTCGTGGCTGGGGTCCGATGTAGTAATAATAACTATAACGATAATGTGGTATAAGGGTTTAAACGAGTGCCTTCAGACATCCAGCCTTCATTGCAATGCAGGTTTGTTGATTGTGTGAGGTGGACACGATACAGTTGCAAGCACAGCGCGTGAGCCTGCCCTGCGCCTGCAGTACTCTCCATTTGTTTATACACTTGTTTGTTTCATAAGTAACGCTAGTATTTAGATGAGCATTATTTTCAATATTTAAATCGTTTTCATTTAAACACAATCAAAAACCTGTGCCACAGGAAATCAATTCAGCTAGGTTGGCTGCGGATATGGGCGATGTATTACGAATGGCTTACCAATAGTATTTTATTTAAGTCGTCGACCACCTTTTATTGTGAACTGTAGATAGTAAAATCAGGTAAAAACTTAAGTAAATACGTCAGGTGAGGGATGGGGTGGGGAGGCGAGTAGTACAGGTCTCGCCAAACTTCTAGTTCGCTCTGAAGCTGTTACAAGTAGTGTCACAATATAGTAAAACTACTGAAGGGAGAGAGAGAGAACAAAAAACTGCTTCAGAGCGAAGTAGAAGTTTGGCGACAATGGCGACTACTGTACATGTTTGTGTTGTTGTCGGGGCACAAGGCACGTTGCATCACCGATTGAATAATTTAGTGGAATCGAAACTATCTTTATTGAAACCGAAATCCAGATATTGTTTTGTGTAAAATTTGCATAGTGCCTTTTGCTCAATTATGAGGAATGTCGTAGGTAGGTACCGTTAAGCGTAACCTAAATATATTAGAACTGTAAATTAGTTCCATTTAACGTTATTCGCAAATATTCCAGTAGAGTGAGACGGACAAAGCCCCACCAAATTGAACTTCACTGCACTGGAATTTTATGCGGTGTAATTTATAATAGTGGAGTCTACTGTGAAGCGGACACCTCGCGGCCGAGTCGAAGTCGCACGGTGCGCTAACAGTTCCTGTAACGAGCGAGCTGAGACACTCCACCACACGCGCTCGCGCTGTGTCCGCCCTCGGGCACACAGTCTTATCAAATACTTAGAATTTACTATAGATATTTAATATTATAAACTAAAAACGTAATTCATTTCGATTACCAACTAGTCTTCCCGATTAGCATTTACTTTATTAGTAAACTAAGTCTGCAGAGACAGGCCCTAGGAGTGAGTGATGCGTGGAGTGACTGCGGCGAAGTCTCGCACAACGTTGCCTCACACAGCGTTCCCTGCGGACTGTGCCTACTGTCGACCTTTGTTACTTACGCTCTTGTTTTTATCAGTATTCGTTTCATTGTGATTATCACTTTACAAGGCAGTTACATTACCTCATTTTTAGTAATTATAATATGCATAAATTATTGACTGATAAAATAATTTCCAAATGATTTATATCCTTGTGTGAATTGTGTATGTGTTTTGTATAAGTGTCGGGGTAGCGTTGTGCTATATGCTCAATTTAGATACAATTTCACCAAACGATTGAGATAGTGTACAATTTTATATAATTAATTTAATGAAAACCGAGTACCTATTAATAATTTTAATATTTATATTAATAAAAAAGTTATAAAAAATAGTAAAATATAGTTTTGAATATCATTGTATCCATATGCACCCTTTATTTGAATATTTTATAACAGGAAAACCAATTCCAATACAAATAGATTTTTAAATTTTCAAAATTGTAATTTTCTCTTTGGTTTTTTCTTTTCAACTACTTCTTTTCGTTCTGGTTTGATCCCTGCTTTTTCATCTCTAATCTTTTTCAAGTCAAGCTTGAGAGGTTTTCGAAGTATTCGACCTGGTACCGTACAATCACATGGCGCGTTTTTCCCATAGCGCATTAACAAACATGCAGTTCGAATACAACCTTCTTCTCCATTGTGTTTTAACTTTTTCAAGAAACGTATGTAGCTCAGTGGAAGTCCGTTTTCTTTAGCTCCCATTATCATGATTTGTTTGTATGCCCACGAAGGCCACCGCTCAACAGGAATGGGGTCCCGATTACCTCTTGGTAAAGGGTAGATTCTTTGCATGTAAGCCCGACACCTAATTGTGCCTATATATGGTGTAAGGACTTCGACATATTTCACGAAATACGTTTTAATATCGACTCCTTTTATACTGAAAACAATACATATATGGATGTAGCTACCTGCATATGTACTAGCTGTTGTCCGCGGTTTCACCAGTACGTTATACAAAACTTTATCAAAATAAAATATAGCATATCACTGTGGGATAGTGTAGCTTTCTATTAGTGAAAGAATTTTTAGAATCGGTTCAGTAGTTTCAGAGATTATCCCCTACATACATACAAACAAATACCATAGTATACTAGGTTAGTATTATAATTATCAGAGACAAATTATTATCAGTGGTAAAGATAAATACCTAGAGCGACAAAATGAAGATGGTAATACTGTGTTGTGCAATACAGTGTATTGTATGGCAGAGAATGCGTCATCCTATCATTGTTTAAATAAATAATTGTGGGCATCCTGGAGTTCTAAATGATGTTAAGAGAATTTACTTGAATTAAAAATTCAACAGATATGAAATTTCAAACTTGTATATAAACATAGGTAAGTAAAATATTGAGTGTTAAAACTTACTCGTCGAGAGATATCAAGTCATCGTTATGTAGTCTCCATATGACGCCCCACAAGTGCGCGTTAGCCGTGGGCACCATAGTAGCTTGTGGACCTCCCCAAAACGTTGCATACTTGATGAAATCTAGCCTATAATTCTGTAAGATATACATAACAGATTACAAACTACCGTAATAATCTTTGTACCTGTCTGTAAAAACCTTGATAAAACTAGAACGTTCACAGCATAAACTTCATTATACTAGAGTTTCATTCACATACATCCAGTCGTGCTATGGAAACAAATTCAGCAGTTGGATTAAACATTTTAACTCTGAATCTTAATAAATTAGCACTATAGGCGAAATACAAAAACGTGTCCGGTTTGTAAATCTCGGATTTTAACATTCTTATAATTAATTATAAACTAATAAATAGGTATTAATTGACACTTATGTTTTACTCTGATAGATTTTGACAAAAATATGTCAAGTGCGCAGAAAAGAGGTCCTTAATAACAGGTTTATTTGTTAAATAACATGTGGAGCTAACATTATATTGAACACAAACATAAAACTAGCTTTAACACAATTATTTTTGGGTCGTGGACTCCTGTGAAACGTAAAAACACGAAAAGTCAAATATCAGTCACGCAGGCGTGCGGGGACCCTAGTCGCGCGTGCAGGGCGCGGGTGAAGGGGGCGCGCTGCGCTGCGGTTCTAGAATGTTCTTCCCGCCGATTGAGCGAGACAGAGCGGGCGGCGGTCCGGCGCGGATCGGCGCGGTGCGCTCCAATTTTAGGCCACGTTATAAAATTGTATTGGCTAAAGAGAAGCCGCAGAGGGTTAAAAAGTGTGTGTTCATTTAAGGATGATTTAAGGACCTCTTTTTCTGCGCGCTTGTCACATTTTTGTCAAAACCAAGAACATTGTACATAGAACTGGACGTTGCGGCTAGAAGAAAACGGTGAAAACCAAATAAATGGCCTTGAAATAAATCAGTTATTTTTTGCTTCTCTTTCATCAGGGTGACAAAGATTTTTATTTGCGTTGGGATATTATTAGGAATTAAGCAAGGAGAAATTATTCATAATTGAGCACGTATTTGTTTGCTAATAGTTAGGTACCAAAACAATAACCATATGTACCAAATAGGTAGGTACTAAATTCTGGTGAACCCATGGTGAAGATTTAACGTGTCATCACTTGGTCCAAAGTTGCGGGTTGATTTATGGATAAATTAAACTTTAAAATAAGTAAAAACTAACTTCATAAAACTAATAAGTGCCTAGCTAAGGTGCATTGAAGGATTAAAGGTCCCTACTTCAGAAGCTGTTAAGTTTTTAAAGAAAATATTTTATACTTTTTAGCACAGTTTATTTTATTTTTCTATTTTGAGTGGCATAAATAATACATAAATATGCAACTACAGTAATCGCGACTAATTTGCTGATATCCATTGAGGAGTTCCATCGTCTTTCTCCGAAAGTCTTCATCAGATCTTCACCAAATTTTAGTCGGTTTAGCCTTATGTCATAGTGCTCCGCTTTATAGTGTAGGCAACAATTTTTTGCAGATTTATAGAAGTTTCCTTTCAAAGGTATGTTGGACCACCATACCACCATCTACGCCTTTTCTCTGGATCACTTGGAAAACTGAAACAAATGCAATCGTGTTTTCAATCATCTAAGAAAGTCCACTGATGTTAGCAATCAATGATCAGGGGGCCTAAAAAGGCCACATTGAGCAATTCATCTAATGATCTGCTTAGTAACTGTCAAACAGATGATTGCTGAATATGAACCTTATGCGGATGACAATAAGAGTCGTCAAATATGTAGATATTTTGACATTCGTAATATGAATCATATTATGATTCATCTAAAGCGGCCTTTTTAGCCAAAGCTTTTGTTTTGACCAAGAAAACTTCTGAAGATTTTGAATTCCAGTTGGACTTTGTAGCTCATTACACAACCACGAAAAATCATATCACGTTAAATTCCGCCTCAAGCAATCATTTATGGTCACTCTACTCTTCTTTGTTTACTAACATTTTATCTTGACGTCCAATCTAATAATGCGACTGTTTCCTTAGTTATATGCTATATAACCACATAAATAACTAAATGGTGACATTTCACAATGAGAGAAACGTTTTTCACACAGTTTTAAATAAAAATATAGGCAGATCTTTCTAAAACTGCGTAAAAATATGTACAAATTGGCGTAATTTTTAATATGGCATCAGCGCACTTACCTATGAAAAATAACGTTTGATGTTGGGTTCCAAACACTTCCACAATCTTTAAATATACGATACATGATTGAGCACTGTTAAATAATTAGTATATCCTCAGAAATCGCCTAGCAAACACTCGAAGTGGAAGAAAGTTGACAATGTTGACATGTCATTTATGTCATTGAAATTATTATTTTTACAGACCATCAGTCTTACCAGCCTAGGAATGCATTCATAAAATTGGGGTAAACTTAAATATCATAAAATAATTATTTCAATCAACACATCCTTTTTATAGGCGGAAAAAATTAAAGATGACTTTAAAAATACTAGAAGCTTTTAAAATAGTTTCTGGATACCAAATGGCCCTCAACATAAACATTCCTATCTATTTGTGCACAACTATCTTGAAAACTTTTACTTTACTCTGGTAACTTGTAAATTATATATTCATATTCATATTCTTTATTTGCATGTACAATGTACATAAGCTGGTAAAAATAAAATTTGGTAGGTTACAATCATGGACCCTGTAGGGCACAGCAAAATATAGGAGAGGAATATGATACTTATGTTTACTACTGTTGTATAAATAGGAAGATGGTACTTATGTTTACTTATTGCTTTAATTTATTAATAAATATGGATAGCATATTATAATTTTTAATTTATTAATAATATTTCCTAATATGTATTTAGTTTATTATAAATTATTATTAACTAATAGTTATGGAATTTAATGTATTTTTATTTTATTTTTTATATCTATTCATTTATTTCGTTTTATTATTACTGTTGTATTATTTATAGTATTATTCATTTAATTTAATTGGAAATGTTTGTTTATCGTTTATATATTCATTAATCGTGTAATAGGCTTTTTTAATAAGTATTTGTTTTATTTTGTTTGTAAATGTTGTTTCGCTGTTTTCTGTTTTTATTGATTCTGGTATTTTATTATAATTTTTTATACACATTACATAGGGGCTGTTGGAGTGTAGCGTTATGCGGGAAGATGGTAGCATTAGCATATTTTTATGCCTTAATGATCGGCCAGTATGTTTATCTTCGCGTCTTGTAAATAATGATTTATACCTATTTCCTAACAAATTTCAAAAATGTATATGCATGGAAGGGTGAGTATTTTATGTTTTATTTATTTATTTAGATCATGGAAAACTTACAGCTAATTTAACTTAAATAACAACAATTTAGTCAATAGAAAGCCAATAACAAGTTTTCACTTCTAGTAATAGACTAAAAAATTTTAATGTGAGGGAATGAAGTACACCTTACCATAACAATAACAATTGCTTACCTACTAAAAACAGAGCATGCAGTCTTTTTTTTTTTTGCGGTTTTTTTGTTTTTTTTATGAAGAAAGGTTTGCAGCTATCAGTCTGATTTATGTTTGTGAGTATACGGATTAATTTCTTTTATAAAATAAATAGTGTAGGAGCATCGGTACTGTTTCCCCACATGATTACGCCGTAGCTGAGCCACGCGTGAGCATAGGCATAATAAGTGGTTAATGCAGTTTGTATATCGGTCGTCTTTTTGATCTCATCTTGTTATTATAGTATGAGTGAGATGGAAAACATACCTAAAGGTGAATGAACTCCCCTTCAGTTATTTTTTCTAGATGCAATATCCAGTTCTATCTTTATTAGCAAAGAAATACGTGCTCAATTATGAATAATTTCTATAAATTTGCTTAATTCCTAATAATATACCAACGCAAAAAAAAAAAAAGTGTGCTGGGACCTGGGACACATAGTAGAAGTGAAACTTCAACGGACAATATATCGTCTACCCCCTCCACGCGGCCGTAACGCTTTTTCGTGACAGAAATTCCTAATACTCCCCGTCTATGTATATGGAAGTTTCACTTCAAAACTTGGTCACCCTGATGAAAGAGATGCAAAATATAACTGATTTATTTCAAGGCCATTTATTTGGTTTTCACTGTTTTCTTCTAGCCGCAACGTCCAGTTTTATGTACAATGTTCTTGGTCAAAACCTATCAGAGAGTAGACCTCTTTTTAACCCCCGACAAAAAAGACGGGTATTATATATATATTATAATACTATAAAAATATTCTTTGTCCTCGATATTCTAACCATAGCTCTGCTACCCAAATCTTGATAAATACTGCTTCAGCGAGACGATGTAGGTAAACACGGCTACATATCAAGCTGACGTCGCATTGGCTTTCCATACAATGAGAGGTCGGTTAATACTGATACTTAGCTTTATATGTACGCCACCAGCGGCGATAGGATCATGGACCGATACGACCGTGATGTCCATCAACAGGTAAAGCATTGGCCTTGTCTGTAGATTCTTTCATATTCGACTAGCGATGCCCGCGACTTTGTCCGCGTGAAGTCGGGTGCTCGAATGTTGTTTTTTGAAAATACATGTTGCTTACAATTATTAAAATATATCAGATAAAAAGAAATATAAAAGTTACCTACAATGCTGAGACCTCAATCTCAATGCTGCAGGGATTCGAACCTCTGTCAGCTTCTATCCTACCATTTACCGCTACGCTACGTGGTTATTATTATCAATAAAATAATTTGACTATTACCTACTAAAATCTCTGTGAATCAATGATATTATAATTGTATTGTATTGTCTACTGGTATTATATGTCTGTGGTATAGGTCGTGACACTAACACGTGGCACTAACACTAACAAGAGAATTCTTTAGTCATTGCACTAACATCACAGATTAGGTACTATATTTGTACTAGTAGAGTCATTTTAATAGGTAACATTTGACAGTTCAACAACAAAACCTTGTAACGGCGGGCATAAAATAATATATTTTTTCGTTTTGTTAGAACTGCACAATTACTTATCTTCTTTCAATTACGATTACATATTTATTGTAATAATGACCGATACGAGTAATTTTACGATTTGCTTTCACTAATAAACCATTCTAAACTTAATAAACAATTACTGATCTAAAGAACTGAACGTCGTTACAATGTTGCGTCAGTTAACCCTTTTTCTTTTTAAACACTAGTGATGTTACTCTAAAAATCGAAAGCTGATAAGTAGAATCGAATGCAATGATTACTTGTGAAGAAATATCACCATAAATTAATAACCACGTTGTGATTATAATAAAACATAATTATATTTATTATTCTTTTAACTAACTATAAAAATACAAAAAATAACGCAATTTTTTTGTTAAATTATATACTTGTCTTATTTTGCTCCTTAAATTTACGAAAGAATAAAATAATAATGGGACAGGGATTCGCCTGATGATTTTTTAAATTCACATATGTTTCAAGTCCGTATCGATTCATTCACTTTAGCGATGGGACGAGTCGAGCATTTTTCAACTCGAGTTACTCGAGTTAAAATATTCTTTGACTCGAGTTGCAACTCGAGTTGACTCGACTCGGTGTCTAAACAGTACGTACGGTCATGGATTCGAATACACGAACATTTCGTGTTTATTCAACGTCCAACCCGAGTGCTTCCAACGCAAAAAAAAAAAAAAAAAAAGGGTTAGGTAGTATTGTGAATAATAACATAATTTCTAATATAAAAAAAATTTATATTGCTCTCAAAACATTAGAAATATTCAATGAAGAATGGTGCTCTGAAAGTTCTCGATGTCGCGTTGGTTCATTCACCCCTAACATTCGGTATTGCGGTTGAAGTCCCAACACTATTTTCACTGGTCACAACAGGAATAGTGGAAATATCAGTACTCTGTCCGTTTCGAATCTCGTTTCCGCTACGAGTTAAATTTTGTCCAATAGCTTCGTTGTACTGAACAATATGTTTCTTTTTTATATGGTTTACCAAAATTGTTCTATTTCCATTAAATTTATAAGTAAAAGGACAAAATTTACACACAGCTCTGGAGCCATCGTCGGTTTTGTTAAAATACTCCCATGCAAAGAGTAAAGTAATATACTAGTCACATGCCACACTCTTTTTATTACCAGAGGCCATAATTTAATATAATACCTATTTTTAAGATAATAGTAAGGTGATAAAACTTTCCGACTTGCGAGCGACCCGGCTTTCTCTCTTACAAAGTGTAAATAAACCAGAAAATATAAACAACGAACAAGTCAGCGAGTCGCGTCGACCATCCGCGCCGAGTTAGCCCGAGTTACGTCATACGCGTGAATCGTGATTGGGTAGTTGACTCGGTAATGTAATAAACGACGAACGAGTCAGCGAGTCGCGCGCGTCGATCTTCCGCGCCGAGTTAGCCCGAGTTACGACAACGAACGAGTCAGCGAGTCGCGCGCGTCGATCTTCCGCGCCGAGTTAGCCCGAGTTACGATAACGAACGAGTCAGCGAGTCGCGCGCGTCGGTCTTCCGCGCCGAGTTACGTCATACGCATGAATCGTGATTGGTCTGTTGATTCGGTAAGTTTGTTTGTTGTCACACGCCGAGCCGCGTGGTGAGTGAATGAATAATACGAAGCTATGAACCGACCGAGTCAACTCGAGTTTCGAGAAAAGCAACTCGGGTCACCGAGTTCACAGAGCAACTCGAGTTACCCGAGTTAAACAACTCGACTCGCCCATCGCTAATTCACTTTAATCGATGTTTTTAAGCAGGTCACCTCACTATGAAGATAAAACTGACAGACGTCAAATGTTGCCTATTAAAATGACTCTACTTTAGTAACTAACATCACCTAGTATATAAAGTAGGTAAACATGTTTAAAAGGTTCCTTTTTACTTTTTTTTATATGGAACTTACTGCATACATTTAGGCCGCTTTCATATTAGGACGTTAGCAGCGCGATAGAAGCAGATGCCGTCACATTATAAGAACAGCCGCGCGGCTGCCGCGCCGCTGTTTAGATCACTTCATTTCAAAAATGGGTTCCGACTATTTTATATCTCCCGAAGGAAAAGTACCACATTATTTTAGCTGTGATTTTAGCATTCAATCAATCGTGACCTCTACTTTGTACGGGACTGCTTGCAATAGAGGGGTCAAGCTGTATCTTAGGATATAATCAACCGATTGATATGAAATACACATCATCGGTGCTAAGATAGACTAATACCTATACAACTGTAAAGTTTAATTGAAATCTGTTTGGCCGTTATGATGTAACAAACAGACAGACAGACGAGAATTCTAAAAATGATGGATTCGTATCTATTCTATTGCTTATTAGTCTCCTAGTCTTAGCCTATTTTCGCGAAAATATTTTATAATATAGGTACAGACATTTCGGCCTCTACGATTTTATTAAGTAAGTATAATAAAGGACAGTTAAATTGCTGGTCAAGTCCTAAGAAAAACTTGCCGATTTCAGTGTTTGAGACTTTGTTCTCAGAGTTATCTCATTCCGAATTTCATCCTATGCTTTGCAGTACTACAGATAAGAAGAATCGGCGAAATTTCTAAATTCGGCGAATTTTGTAATATTTTTCAGATCGGCTGCTGATTCTATATTTGTGTTCTTTGTAATTTTTTACACTGACTGCTCACTGCATCTCTGCCAACCGCGACCATCTCGGTGTGAATCGAGCCTAATCTTTGAGTATCTAGAACAGCCTAATACACCAAAATTTTACAGCCTGTATGTATGTACAGCCTGTATTGGATTATGAGATGTGTAAATAAGACTAAGTTTGGATCACAGCAATGTAGACATCACAGATGTATTATTCAAAGTAAATACAATTGTTAACCATATTAAACTTTTTTTAACAAATAGAATAAAAGATCAACATGTAAATTAATCAAAAGCTTTTTTTAACTTCTCAATCATTTCAGGAGATGCTTCTTGGCCATTGTTTGGTATTTTCTTGAGTTCTTCAATGTAGTATTCTGGAAGTTTACATTCAATTGCACCCTTCACAATACAGTTCATATATGTTATACAGGGCCTTCTCTCCTGAGGTATTTCTTCACCCTTTTTAAGTTGTGGAGGATTGATAGATTGTTGGTATGTTCGACACAGCACTTTAGAACCATCTGGAAGCACAACTTCTACTGTCTTAGCAAAATACCAATTGGTTTCAACTCCTTCTTGCCTAAAAATAAAGAGATTTCATGATAAAAGACATCAACAAATTAAAGTAATTATAATAAATAGCTAATAGCCTGCAGGGGTAGATTACTTATCCAGCGCAGGCATGTCATCATTATGTAATCTCCATATAGCTCCCCATATATGTGATCCTTCGGTGGGCACTATAGTTGCTGAAGTTCCTCGCCAGTTTTCAGAATATTTCATAAAATTCAACTGGTATCCCTAAAAATTAAATTTAAATTTTGAGTAATTTAGGAAATAGAATTAGTAACTTTGTTGTTTTATTTATAAATAAGGAAAAGCCTATTGGAAATTACGGTAGCAGAGCGTGGTTTATTCAAAAGAAATACGTATAATCACAAATACACAAGAACAATAATTTACAATAAAATCTTATAAAAACAACCAATCGTTTTTATATCTTGACACGAGATTGACAATCAATAGGTATGCAGTTGCTAGGTAACCCAATTGAAGGTCCAATTTTAACATCTCCTCTCAACAAATACCTATCAGGTCAGAGATCTTTCTAATCCTCGGTCTTGCTAGTGGCTTGGTTAGAATATCTGCCAGCTGATCCTCACTTGATACCTTATCAACTTTTAGCTCACCGCCAGTCACCAATTCTCTCACAAAGAAATGTCGAACCCGGATATGCTTCGTCCGTCGATGGAATTCAGGATTTTCAGCCAGCCTGATTGCAGCTTCGTTATCCACTCTTATGCATGGAATCTCCTTAAGAGTGACAAGATCGTTCATAAGCCGAGATAGCCAAACAGTCTCTCTGGCTGCTTCACTAGCGGCAACTACTTCTGCCTCAGTGGTCGAAATTGAAACGCTTGCCTGTCGTTGGCTTAGCCATGACACCGCTCCTCCTGCATACATGCAAAGCACTCCAGTAGTGGATCTACCAGTGCTGATATCTCCTGCATGATCAGCATCACTATAACATTCCAAAATGCCTTGTTTGTAATTTTTCTTGTACATGATACCTAGATCTGGCGTATACTGCAAAAATCGCATTATGCGCTTCAGTCGAACACAATCTGCTTCTTCTGGCTTTTCCAGACTTCGTGAGACTACACTTACAGCATATGCAATGTCAGGTCTAGTGCATACCATCAAGTAAGCCAAGGCTCCAACAATTTGCCTGTAGTTATCTTTCATATAACTCATGTCCACCTTCTCGCTCCATGTGCCGTCTTTTACAATCGGCGTTGAGACCGGTTTGCAGGTGTCCATTCCGAATCTCCGCAAGATCTTATATACATAAGACGTTTGGAATATCTTAATTCTATCTCCTCTGCTTTCTATCTCTATTCCAAGAAAATAGGACGCAGATTTCGTAGTTATTTTAAAACGACGTTTGAGCTCCTCCATCAACTCGTCTATCAGTGCGTCATTGGATCCGACGACCAGACCGTCATCCACGTACAGAGCTACTATAAGCTTTCCACATCCTCTCTTTCGTATCAGAAGACAAGGATCTGCCTCACTTGCCTTGAAACCGATGTCTTTGAAATAATCTAGAATACACCGGTTCCAGCACCGTGGTGCTTGCTTTAGCCCATAGAGACTCTTCTTTAGAAGACATACTTGACAGGAGCCGTCATTATAGCCTTCTGGTTGTTTCATGAAAATCTCTTCATCTAAAGAGCCATACAGGAAGGCAGTCGAAATATCGAACTGTCTCATCGACATGCCTTCGCTCGCTGCTGTACTAATCACTGAGCGAACAGTTGACATTCTGGTCACAGGGCTAAAGGTCTGCATGTAGTCTATACCTTTCTTTTGATGAAAACCTTTTATCACCAATCTAGCCTTGTACTTGTCTATAGAGCCATCAGCATTCATCTTGACTTTGAAAACCCACTTACTAGGTAAAGCTTTTCTGCCCTTGGGGAGATTCACAAGCTTCCATGTGTCATTTTCGTTCAAAGAACTGATTTCGCTGTCCATGGCTTTTTCCCATAGCTCTTTATCTGGGCTTCTGATCGCATCTTTGTATGTTTCTGGTTCCTTATATCCCATTATCGCGTTCATAACAAAGTCTTTGAATCTATCTGGAGGACGTAACAAAGAACGGTCTCGAAGTATCATCTGTTCCGGGAACACATCTTCACGTTCATCTGCGATAATTTCATCATTGACATCATCTTGATATTCATCAACGACATTATCATCTTCGTTAACGTTTCCATCTCCCTCCGATTCAATAGACTGTTCAGTTATAACATTTTCTGCGTCATGAAACTCTTCTCCAACATCTAGATTTTGTTCACTTATATCCATGTCAGTTTCACCGACTCTTTCAATATTAGGCATAACAGGAGTTCTTTGTCCATTATCTCTCAAAGCATCTCTACCAAGTTCTACTTCAATTTCATTTTCCGGACAGCAGGTTGCTTCAGGGTATTCATTCATTGAAGTCTCTAGCGTTTTTTCTTCGAAAATAACGTCCCTAGATCGGACTAATGAATTTCTTTCTCGATTCCAAAGTCTGTAACCATCATCATTGTCGTATCCAATTAAAATACACCGTGTAGCTTTCTTTTGCAATTTCTTTCTCTTCTGCTTTGGTACATGCGCATAGCAAGGTGAACCGACTATCCTCAGGTGCTTTATCTGAGGCTTCTTGTTAAGCCACAGTTCAAAAGGCGACTTGTGGTCCACTGAAGTACGTCCTGTCCTGTTTAGTATGTAAACAGCAGTGTTTACCATCTCAGCCCACAAATTCTGAGGAATCTCCTCATGCGCGTGCATCATTGCTCGAGCAGATTCAACTATAGTGCGATTGTCTCTTTCACTACACCCATTTTGTTCTGGAGTGTACGGCATAATTAGTCTTTGCTTTATTCCAGCTTGTCCAAGTAGATCTCGTACTTTCCTGTTATCATATTCGCCTCCATTATCACTTAAAACCTCGATAATAGTATGTCCAGCATTTCTAGCCTCAGACATCATCTGTTTTAACTTTTCAGGAACTTCAGATTTATTTTTAAGGAAGTATACATATCTGTATCGTGTGAACTCATCCTTAAACAGTACGAAGTATCGATATCCAGAGACACTCCAAGGAAAGGGTCCACAGACGTCTGAGTGTATGCGCTCACCAGGTTTTGTAGCCTTTTCGCGAACACCAAATGGTTTCCTGTGCGCTTTACCAAAGATACAACCTTCGCATAATTCTCCACTGTTAGATACCTTAACCCTTAATTCCTTCTCTATCAATCTTTTGATATGTCTCTTATCTTGATGTCCCATACGCTCGTGCCATAATTGCAGCGTATCTTCATGCTCAATTAAGTTGACTGAAAAATCAGCACCTAAGGCTTTGCAGTCTATCTTGTACAAACCGCCATACCTTTGCCTTTTTCCTGTTAAGACAACCTTACCATTGATCTTTATGGAACATGTTGTAACCCGCGACTCAAAAATACTTGAGGGGTTTTTATCCTGTGTACTAAGCACAGAGAAAAGGTTCTTGCTAATCTGGGGAACATACCAAACATCTCTTAACAAAAGGAAGTCACTTTTTCCTTTAACATTGGCCTCTACACGGACTGTTCCTTTTCCAACAGCCTTTATCATGTTTCCGTCAGCCGTAGTTACTGTGTGAGGTTCACTAAAATGTTTAAAATCTTGAAATAGATCACCTCGACTTGTGACGTGATGTGTCGCTCCATTGTCTATGTACCAATGATCACAATCACGGTTAGTGCCAGAATCTGTTGAATTCACCGTCAGTAACATCATGTTGGAACTGTGAGCTTTATTTTCCTTCTCTTTCTTGCCATTATTCGGGCAATCCTTCTTAAGATGTCCAGACTCTTTGCAAACAAAGCATTTGTACCTCTTATTATTTTGCTGGTCTCTTTGGTCTTTTCCTTTAGCAACTCTTCTATTCGTTTTTACATAAAGCGCACTTTCGCTCGATTCAGCATCAGCCATCGTTGCATTCAGCGCTTTTTCATGAGCACACAGTTGGGCCGTAATATTGTCTACTGTTCTTTCCTTTTTAGACATCAATAGCCAACTAGACTTAAAAGAAAAATAAGTTTCTGGCAACGTATCCAGGATCTTGCAAATCAAGAGCACTTCAGGCATTTCAACGTTCTCCTCTTTGAGCAGTTCTTCCTTCAGACTGTGCCACAAATTCTTCAGTTTCGATACGTGAGTCGACATTTTGTCTGACGGATCCCTTTTAAGTTTGAAGAAGTCCAAACATAAGTCGTAGAGCCTGCCCTCATCAGGACCCTCATACAGCCTATGTAGTTCTTTCCATACTTCCTTGGGAGTGGACAACCTTATTACTTTCCCTAGTGTTTCATCCGTTACATTGTTTGTTATTAACAGTAGGGCTGTGCTCTCCAATGTAACAAAATCTCGTAAAGTTTTATTGTAAATTTCAACTTCGGCATCACCACTGCCTTCCGCAGGTTTCGCCGGTTTTTGTGCCTTGCCTTCCACAATCTCCCAAATTCCGTTTATGCCTTTTAGTAGGGCAACCATTCGGTATTTCCAGGCGACCCAATTGTGGCCATCAAGTTTTGTGATCTGTATTTTTGAAAGCTCCATTTTATACTTCTGCGTTCTGGGCCCATAACCTATTGGAAATTACGGTAGCAGAGCGTGGTTTATTCAAAAGAAATACGTATAATCACAAATACACAAGAACAATAATTTACAATAAAATCTTATAAAAAACAACCAATCGTTTTTTATATCTTGACACGAGATTGACAATCAATAGGTATGCAGTTGCTAGGTAACCCAATTGAAGGTCCAATTTTAACAAAGCCAACAATGAAAAGGCATTGTATTGAATTTTACAGAAAGACTGGTTGTTTTATTTTAAATAAAGGTATAGGTATTGTATTGAATATAACAGAAAGACTACTACACAATAGTTGGTGAATTGTGAAAATAGCTTGATTTATTACTGTAGTTGCGAATTTACCTCCAATCGACCGTTTCCTAAAAACTTGGCTGATGGATTGTTAATATGTATTCTTCTTTTAAGTAAATTACTGCCATATGCAAAGTAAAGGAATGTGTTTTCAACAGCTTCAAACATTCTTAGAAAAATAATTTAAACTCTAGTAGGTACGTATACTGTACGTCAATGAATTGAATGAAAATAAAATAATGATGAAAATTAAAAAATAGGGTTATTTGGGGAGCAAAGCATAAACTAAAGACGCGCGATAAGTTACTCAAGAGATATTAATTAGCTATAGCTAACAGTCACTATGGTACACTACGGTACTAACCGTAGACCACAGACTAGTTAGAGATACTACGTATCAGACTGCCAACTGTAGTACAAAAACTCTCACCACTAAGTTTTAATGTCGTATGACGTTTCTTTTTTTTTATTGTCGAACCTTTCCCTGGCCTCGTGGCAAAGGAATTTGAATGATACAGCCCAATACGCCTGTAGGGGGACCGATTTATATATATTTTTAATTCTGAATTTATTTTGAGGAAAAATGATTAAAACTGCACATTACTTATTAAACGATTTATTTTTCAAAAGCCTTTTTTGCATCGCAGGCAATACACGATTTTATGAGTGGTATACATCAGTGCCCTTTAAAATTCTATTTATTTATTTAATAATTTATGTACACACATGAAAAACAACACAGAAAACATTAAATAGGAGAACAAAGTACAAAGGTACCGCTTATTTCATTAAAGAAATCTCTTCCAGCAGACGAAGCAGAGAAGAGAATTTAAAACACGAAATGTAGACAGCGATGTACAAGAATAGACTATAACTACAAATTAAATACAATAATATAAACTTATGTAAAATACCAACATAAAACAAATACACATAAATATTAAAACATACATAAATACATACAAACACATATATACATAAATTGCAAATAGAAGATGCTATGACAGGGAGAGATAATGCTCTTTGATACGTTTTTTAATGGTTGAGATAGTTTCACAGTTCCTTATCTCAGGTGGGAGTGAGTTCCACAACCTAATCCCATGCACAGAAAGGGAATAGGAATAGAAGTCAGTTTTGTGGGATGGGAATGTAAGAAGAGTACGGACTACGGGTTATTTATTGTGAACCTAATAGTAAAGGCAATGAAATTATTGAGGACACTTGTCTTGTGTTCAGTACAGATGATGGAATCAAATGGATACTTGGATATAATTATAGCTTTTATATTTGATGAAACACTATTTTGATGGGCATTGGTTTCCAAGTATTCATTTGTTTCATAACAACTGTACTGAAACACCTTACTGCACCTTCCGATGGATAGTTCAGGCGATTTTTTGCTGCAATATATTCTCTGTGTCTTATCCAGTCATGATGTTAGTTTTCTCACTTGTTACGTGTTTTCTGGCGTGCATCACAATTTAATTGTAGTTTATTTAAAAAAAATATTATTTATAAAACTAAAGTTGTAGTAGTGCGTTACACACACACACATCAAGTTGACTACAACTTTAGTTTTATAAAAGTTATTTCTCAAACCCTTGATGAGATGCGATGGGTCATATATTATGTTGAGGTTCGCGTTACATAATGTCCCTGTGCCATCTGGAATATAAAACAGTAAATTCAAATTAAACTTACAAAATATGATAATATGTGATTATTGACATAATATGAATTAAAGACAAGAATTATCACAGAAATATGTTAAAAGCATAATTAGAAAAAATAATACCAACCTGGTTCATGATTTGCAAGTATCTGATCACGCTTCGCAATCACATTTTTCAGGATACTTTATAACTCTATTCCTGAGGTTGCCCCTTTGCAAAAGTCACTGGTTGCTGCCACTTATAAACTGCTCCCCTGAGCATATACAAGACAGTGACATTATCTAAGAGAGGCTTCTTTGGTCATTGATACATGAGCATGGTTGGCAAACTCATTTCCCTTTTCATCAAGCTTGACAAAGCCGTTAATTATGTCTCCGTGTTTAACATATGTCTAGGCAGTCTCTAATGACATTTCATCGAAGACTACTGAACATACCTTCTTCATCTCGTCCCACCTGGAAATCAATTCAAATAATTACAACTTAATAATTATATTCTTTGTATTATACAATAAGTGTTTATATAACATGTTTATAATCAGTGCACAATAACATATTGTGCACTATTTAATAACTATAACTATTTCATACATGGCCCACCTAGCTTCATGAACATTAGTATACGTATAATGGACCTTTACAAACTTATGAGAAAAAGAGTAACATATTTAAATAAGAAGCTACAGCAACACTGTTGACTCTTATGGCATACGTAATACTGGACAAACTATACAAAGGAAGAAGTACTTAGTTGTTATACTAGACTTACCGGCAGTCTCCAGAGATGGTGTTCCACTCGAAACCTCGTCTCCAATAAACAGAGAAGGATATGCTTTGCCTATGAGACGTGATTTGCCAGTAATGAACTTCTTTTCGACAAACAAAATGGCTATGAAAGTTCTGGTGCTAATTTCTTCAGATTCACGGTTTAGACACTCTAACCGGAAAATGGTGTAAAAAAGCGTCCTGTCGCCTTATAGTTTCATAATATATACTCTAAGCCTGTTGCAAACTTTTCCAAACACAACTTGTAACACATTTTGCAAAAAGCAAAATAACCTCAGGTGAGGCACGGAGGGCTTTATTACAGATAAACCGGAGAGGATAAGCAGTAACGACTTTAAAACAGTACATAAAATTTATAATTTTTGTCATTTTATAATTTTCATTTCGTTATTTTCACGTAATTTTCATATTTATTTACTTGTCAATGTCAAACATCTTTCAAAATAAGCCAGGCGCCATCAGCGTCTGCGCCAGCCAATCACAGCCAAGGATTAAAGCGATAAACGTCATACGACATTAAAAACAATATGGCGCTACGTTGAAATTATTTTGTACGTAGATTATCGGCCGTGCCGTAGACTGAGATAGCCTTCTCAGTCTACGGTACTAACACTACGTGGAGCAAAGTGACACTGACTGACCATAGATGTGACTGACTTGGAACCGGATTTATAAATGCCTAAAAGAAAACGTTTATTTTAAAAACCGATAAACACCGGTTACTTGGACTTACTTGTTTCATTATTCGTGTATCCGAACACCAAAGTCAAACCAAGTTTAATGAATCACCGCTCCGTTTGAAGTCGTCAGGCAACACTGTTGACAAACTCAAAATTTCAGTCTGTTCCATCGTTCTCTTGCGAGCGTGTGGTTATTTCTCGCGTTTCTTCAAAACCTTTTAGTTTGTTATCAGGTTATCTAAACCTTTCGGAGGAAAGATCGAGATTTAGTGATTGTTGTTGAAAACCAGCACTACTAAGCGCTGGCGTTAGAGTCGTGCCACAGCATTACGCTGAGCAACGACCTTTTCTTGCACAGATGCCGCAGATGTGACGCACAGCTGGATTTTCTTATTCATTTTTATTAAAGGTTACGCATTATGGGCAGCATTGACACACAACTTCTTTGAAATTAATTAACTTTTATTTTAAGACCACCATTTTTATCAGACACAATATTCGAACACAAATTCTCTTGTTATTTTCAAATAACACAACCAAAGAGAAAAAACCATAGACACAGATAAAATAAAACGACTGTACGTTCATTGCTTTAACTCAAGTCTCAACACCCTTCCTCAATGAATGTACAATCATTACAAAACAATAATTAAAACTAAATTCTATTACATAGGTATGCCACCACATATTATGCCTACCACATTATCATAAGAAATAAAAAATGTTTTATTTTAAACCTAACTCTGAACACAAACTTTGAAAAAATATTTTTACCTAAACTCTTAGTACAGATATCAGCTATTTGCTTTGCAGAAGGGATATAATTTAAAATTACAATTTTATTACTAACCTTATCTCTAATGAAATGGTACTTTAACTTTTGTGATTCTCTGGATTTTTTGCAATATGAATAGCAGACTGGTTATCCACAAACATAGAAAAATTTTGACATCTTATCCCTATCTCATTCAGTAATATTCTGACCCAACAACCTTCTGCCACTCCTTTTCCTAATGCAACATATTCAGATTCTGTTGATGATAATGCTATACATTGTTGTTTAGCACTGCACCAAGACACAGTATTTCCAAAAACCTTCATAATATACCCTGTTGTTGATTTTCTTTCTTCCTTGTCTCCTCCCCAATCAGCATCTGTATATCCTATCAGAATAGTTTCTTCTTCATGTTTATATATCAGTTTGTAATCTATAGTATGTTTTAAATATCGCAAAACTCTCTTCAATGCTTTCCATAGTGTTTGATTTGCACGAGATTGGAATCTACTTAAATAGCTTACAGCAAAACAAATATCTGGGCGTGTTCCTAGCATTGCATACATTAAGCTACCAACCAAACTTCTACATCTCTTAATGAGTTCTTCATCTTCTGAAGATTCTTTTGACATTTCTAAACCTACTTCTAAAGGTGTAGAAATCCCTTTGCATTTTTCCATTCTGTATTTTCTCAGTATATCTTCAATATACTCCTTTTGGTTCAGCTCAATCGTGTCACCTCTTTTGTCAATATTTATCCCGAGATATCTCAATGATGAATATCCTAAATCTTTCATATTAAATCTATTACTTAAAGAGGTTTTTAATTCTTCTATTTCTTGTTTTCCTTCTCCTAGTATCAATAAATCGTCAACGAAAACCAAAACATAAAATCTCATATTTTCTTTAAAATATAAACAATAATCTGAATTTGATCTCTTAAACCCTTCCTTGATCATAAACTGGTTAAAAGCATTATTCCAATTTTTAGGTGATTTCTTAAGCCCATAAAGTGATTTCTTAAGTTTTAAAACATTTCCTTCATTACTTCTCTTCTCTACACCTTCTGGAATTTTAAGGTAAACATCTTCTTCTATTTCTCCATAGAGGAATGCACTTTTCACATCCATTTGTGTAATTTCCAGATTGAATTTATTTGCTATGGATAATAAGATTCTTAAAGTTGGTAATTTTGCTACCGGGGTGTAAATTTCAGATGGATCAAAACTATTTTCCTGCTGAAAACCTCTAACAACTAATCTGGCTTTGTAAAGTGCCTTCTCATTTTCTCCTTTCTTCACTCGGAAAACCCACTTTGTTTCAATGGCTTTTTTCCCTTCAGGTAAGTTCGTCAAAAACCAAGTATCATTTTCTTCTATGGCTTGTAACTCATTTTCTATTGCAACTTTCCATGCTTCTGAATTTTCTCCATTCACTGCTTTTATATAACTAAGATTTTCTTCACTTTCATCTTGTATAGTAGTATAATATAAATGAAAATCCTCTAGATGTTTAGGCTTCTTTATTTGCCTAGTCCTAGTCCTCTGGTTCTGGGTTGCTTCAACATTTTCCCCTACATTTTCTTCATGCATATCATATTCTGTCTCACATTCATAAAAGTTTTCACCCCTAGTAGGACTTGGTAAATTCTCTATTATTTCCTCATGAGTCTCTTCTTCTTCTCTTACTTCCGTTTCTTCTCTTACTTCCTCTCTTCCAACTTCCTCATTAATTTCTTGTATAATACATATAGGTTCATCAGCTTGAATTTTCGTACAATTACCTTCGTCTCTATCCTCTTTTAAAAATATTACATCCCTATATGTATAAACTTCTTTGCTATTTGGAAACCATATTCTAAAACCCTTGCAGTTTATACCATATCCAACGAAAATACCTTTTTTACTCTTCGCATCCCATTTTGATCGGTTTTGTTTGGGTACATGCACATAGACTGATGCTCCAAAACATCTTAAACAATTTATATCAAATTCTTTATTAAATAACAACTGAAATGGTGATTTACCTTCTCTGGCTATTGATGACCTATTAATTGTAAAAATAACTGTGCTAATTGCTTCTGCCCATAAGTTTTTAGCAAAATTTTTCTCTTGTAACAAAGTCCGAGCAGACTCAACTGTAGTTCTCATTTCACGCTCAGCTCTCCCATTCTGCTCAGGAGTATAAACTACTGATCTTTGGTGCACCACTCCATTATTAAACAAAAGATCTCTTACACTTTTGTTTATATACTCTTTTCCGTTATCCGACCTTAACATTTTAACTTTATGCTTAGTCTCATTTTCAAAAATTGATAGAAAATTTTTGATACAATTATATGTTTCACTCTTGTTTTTTAAAAAATAAACAAATCTAAATGCACTATAGTCATCCTTAAATAAAAGAAAGTATCGAGACCCTCCTAAAGACTCAACCTCCATTGGCCCGCAAATATCCGTATGAATTAGATCACCAGGAGCCCCAGCCCTAAAGTTACTTAAAGGAAAAGATCCTCTATGTTGTTTCCCTTTAATACAGTCAATACATTGGATATCCGTCTGCCCTTCATATTTTACATTGTTATTATTTAGTACTTCTTTAACAAGTTTTACGTTTTGATGTGCAAACCGCTTATGCCACTCTGAAAATGTTATAAGTGCAGAACATTTTTGCTCAAACTGAAAATTCATAACATATAGATTCTCTTCTCGACTAGCTGTACATGTAGTCTCACCATTTTTAATAAATTTACATCCATATTTTGAGGATATCATAGAGTATCCCTTATCTACTGCACATATTACAGAAAATAAATTTGTTTGTAATTTAGGAACATACAACACATTTAACAACACTGAAGGAATATATTTGTTACCATCAAAAGCTAAAAAATTAATTTTACCTACACCACATACTCTTAACTTATTCCCGTCACCTACTGTTACATATTTTTCATGTTTTATTTCTTCATATTCAGTAAATAAATCTATGTTACTACACATATGCTCGCTGGCACCAGTGTCCATAATCCAAACATTTTTAGTAACTTTATTCACACAATAAGCTTTAGCTACATTATCATTTTTATTACCATTATTCTTACCTTTATTTTCACATGAAATTCTTATTCTACAGTCTTTAAACAAGTGCCCTACTTTATGACAGTAATTACATTTTCTTAGCCGACAGTCTTTTCTCATGTGTCCATTTTTTCCGCATTCAAAGCACTTAATCATTCTATCATTATATTTTTTATTATAATCACTATTACCCCTCTTTGCTACTAAAGCTGTTGATAATGGCACTTCCTCTTCAATATTTCTGTAGCGCTCCTCTTCAACTAACAAACGTGTGGTCAAGTTATCCATGGTTTGTTCCGTCAGCGAAACTGATTCCCACCAGAAATAAAATGCCTGTACTTCTCAGGAAGGCTCATAATTATTTTTGTAATTACCATTTTCTCCGACACCTCTTCATCATTATTTTTAAGTTTCTGAACAATTTCTTCCGTCTTTGATAAGAATTTCGCTATGGGTTCTTCAAACTTCAGGCTGTAAAACTGTTTTTGAATCAAATGTATTCCTACTTTCGACTTGGACTCATATATGGTAGAAAGCTTATTCCACATTTCAAAACTTGATTTACATGATGTCAAGTATGAAATTACATTTTCATCAACTCTTGATACTATTAACTCTTGTGCCTTTAGATCCCGTTCTTCCCATTTTTCTTTATCTGAATCCTTGATCGCCATTTTGTTTGTAACAACATCGAATAACTTTTTCGATTTCAATACAACAGATATTTGGAAACGCCATGCTGCCCAATTACTATTACTCTCCCCTAAGACGATAATCGCTTTGTTGATGTTATTGTTCTCCATTTTTTAACACAACTCTTCTTCAATAATTGGCTTACACCAACGACGCCCCTACGCGCGTGTATACACAACAATTGTTCGATATTTCTATTTATCTTATCCTCCTCCGTGTCTGTCCGGTGCCTGGGCCCATAACCTATTAAAGGTTACGCATTATGGGCAGCATTGACACACAACTTCTTTGAAATTAATTAACTTTTATTTTAAGACCACCATTTTTATCAGACACAATATTCGAACACAAATTCTCTTGTTATTTTCAAATAACACAACCAAAGAGAAAAAACCATAGACACAGATAAAATAAAACGACTGTACGTTCATTGCTTTAACTCAAGTCTCAACAATTTTAACTCCGTATACAGGTGTTTGTGTACGGCTTCAGAACGTGATACCAAATACGTGGTTTCATTTATTATTGTAATGTCATCACCACCCTGTATACTGTCGGCATTATGTTTTTTGGTTTTATTAACTTTTGTTTCTTTGGGGTTGTTGTTATAGTCCGCGCGCGAGCTCCTAGGAATCGGGGGCTAAGGAAACGGGTACCGTGCGCTGCGTCCGAACATCGCTCATACCCCGCACTCTCCCAGTACCAGTGGTAGGCACCCCGAGATTATGGTACGGGGAGAGTGCGGGTTATGAGCGACGGTCGGCCGCAGCGCATAGTGCCCGCTTCCTCGGCCCCCGATTCGTCGGAGCTCGCGAGCGGTCTACACATAGGTGCAAAAATAAAGTCAAAGACAACCAACCCATAAAATAACTTATTTTTTTTATTTTGTATAATGAGCTGGCTGAATTGAGATATTGATGTATAATTTAAAGTGAGTTGAATTTGTGTGCAGAATAAATATCTTTTCTTCTTTTCTTTAATATTTAGATAAAATAACTTAAAAATGTTCGATGTTTTGATCTTTCCACAACAGAGTAACAAAAATCCTAAAAAAACTTAAAAGAACCGTTTTTCTTTCAAAGTAATCGGTAAGAACCGGTTCTCAATTTTGTAATCGGTTACATCACTAGCACAGACTGCTGGGCTGGCACCCATAGACTTAGGATTTCGCTTACGCTCAGCTGGCACCGATAAATATTTGAGCGCTAAAACGTTCAATAGCGCTCTAAGCATTCGTTCACACTCGATACTTTTAGCAGCAGAATCGCACGTTATCGCGTTCGTCGGGTGCCTTTTGCTTTCAAAAAGTGAATAACCAAAGCGAAAACACGCGATTCTGCTGCTAAAAGTATCGAGTGTGGATGGGTCCTAAGGTGGCGCTAAATGCTTGTTGTTGCTCCAAAAAGTGCTTGAACTTCCAGGCGCTTTTGGTGTTTCAGTTTCATCATTCTGGGGCGGTCTCCGAATAGCGCATTATGTTAACTGCGGACGCAATTAGATTATACACCAAACAAACAAAAGTTTATAAAACCAAAAAACATAATTCTGACAGTATGTACGGAGTTAAAATGAATAAAAAAACCAAGCCGTGCGTCGCCGCTGAAGAATAGGTCGTTGCTCAGCGTAATGTAAGGCTGTGGGTTCGGATCTCAGAGTAATTAACTTCCTTATGCATTGGTTCGGACAGTTTCATTCGGTTACATCACTAGTTGACAGTTGACCAGCAAAAGTAAAAGAAAATAACACGCCGGTAAGGACAGAAAATAATGTGTCCTTTTCGCACTCGTACCATACCTAGCGTATCTACCGTAGACGGAGTAACTACAGTGCCACAAACTTATCTGACCCGCAGGGTAATCATGATACACACTGGAAATCGGGATCTAGCGGTGGGTCGTTGACACATTTCTGGTTAACGAAACTAGACCGTCCATTTTCGATCATGGACGAGTCCATCGACTAGTTGAATTCGACGACTAGTTAACGTATTTCGACTGTCTAAACTTTGCGACGATGACTATCTATGGGTTCAAATATGAACTCTGTCCCAGTTGACTTAGAGTTCAAATTTATTTAAATCAACGATGGAATTAACGTCGTAGATTGAACAAACATCATCGATTTAAATAAATATGAACTCTGTCTTAGTTGACTTAGAGTTCAAATTTATTTAAATCGACGATGTTAGTTCAATCAACGACGTTAATTCCGTCGTCGATTTAAATAAATTTGAACTCTAAATCAACTACAACAGAGTTCATATTTGAGAGCGTGAACGATTACGTTGATGGACTGGCCGAATGTTGACGAAACGACGAACGAACGAATGAACTTGTGTTGAATTCAACTATTAACCGACTACGTTCACGCGTCGTCGTCGTTTTGCCGTCGCCGTCGTTAGGAACGTGGTGGACTCTCACGTTAGCCGTCTATGAAATAGACTAGTCGATTGAATGACAGTAAACCGTCCATGCGTTGATTGTACGTGGACGTTTTATTTAACTAGTCCGTTCATTCAACGCTCATCGCTATTGGGATCCATTCCTTTTTGACAGTTCAATAATTTACATTGCGATGTTCCAATTGTCAATCGGAGTTATTTTTAAAGCGTGCTGCGCAATGTACTTTGTTGATCTGTCAAAACTGAATGGATTACAATTACGAGTGTGCATCGTGATTACCCTGCCGGTCATGGCGTCGCTTTTACCACCAATGTCATCTACCTACAAATACACAATACCGTTGCAAGTCTATTGAGCGTAAACGAAATCCTAAGTCTATGCTAAAACTCCTCCATGGGTAAATCGTAAATCATCGTGAAAATGTGTCGTAACTACTCTTTGGTCGTAACTTTACCGTTTACCGACGAAGAACTCGCTTACGCTAATTCGCTTGAAATCTATGCTCTTTTTTCAACTAAAGTAGAGTCATTTTAATAGGCAACATTTGACGTCTGTCAGTTTTATCTTCATAGTGAGGTGACCTGCTTAAAAACATCGATTAAAGTGAATGAATCGATACGGACTTGAAACATATGTGAATTTAAAAAATCATCAGGCGAATCCCTGTCCCATTATTATTTTATTCTTTCGTAAATTTAAGGAGCAAAATAAGACAAGTATATAATTTAACAAAAAAATTGCGTTATTTTTTGTATTTTTATAGTTAGTTAAAAGAATAATAAATATAATTATGTTTTATTATAATCACAACGTGGTTATTAATTTATGGTGATATTTCTTCACAAGTAATCATTGCATTCGATTCTACTTATCAGCTTTCGATTTTTAGAGTAACATCACTAGTGTTTAAAAAGAAAAAGGGTTAACTGACGCAACATTGTAACGACGTTCAGTTCCTTAGATCAGTAATTGTTTATTAAGTTTAGAATGGTTTATTAGTGAAAGCAAATCGTAAAATTACTCGTATCGGTCATTATTACAATAAATATGTAATCGTAATTGAAAGAAGATAAGTAATTGTGCAGTTCTAACAAAACGAAAAAATATATTATTTTATGCCCGCCGTTACAAGGTTTTGTTGTTGAACTGTCAAATGTTACCTATTAAAATGACTCTACTGTACCTATTTCCACTGAATTTTCTCTCAGCAAGCTTAACCACTTTGATCATTGACTTATATATAATCTTTATATAATACTTCAGTGACTTTGATTAATTCATTGGATTAATTACATATTCAAAGCTCCAACCAAAGAGTATGTAATCACTACAACCATTACCAACAAGTAAGATTCTTGATTACCAACCATTACTATTGTATATAGCTGTCGCTCAGATAATATACGACTGTTCGAGAAGAAACATTAATTGCGCTATAAAATAAATGCAAGAACTATCTGAAAGTTTTAGGTATATTAATTAGGTATTTATAAAAAAAACGACCATAGCTTAAATTCCATCTATATTCTTAAAAACCTTGGCACTGCCATGTTTTCCTATGCAATACTGTACAGTAGCATAAACTTTCAACAGTCTTCGTTCGATAGCTCTGTAATGATCGTCAGTAGCTAGCGTTTCTCGTTGGAACGAAGCTAATAATTTTATTGTTTCTGTTAAACTTCCACCAGACACCAACACCAAAGTTTTCCAAGTTGAAGAAGATATTCTGAAAAGTAAAATGAATGATTAGTAGCTTAGTCACGAGCACGGAAATGTCATAAAGTTATTATTACTATGGGAAATGTATAAATGTACTAGGTATGTAGCTTATACTTAATATTCATATAGTTTATTATGTCTATGGTATGTAGCGGCATACAAAAGAGTTGGAACTACTTAATGATTAAAATCTTAAATCTTCAAATATTGTTCTCATAATACCTACAAACAGGATAAGATAAATGGTTGGTTTGTGTTCAAATAGTTCATAATACGATATATTTTTTTATTAATTTATTTTGAATTCTGCTTCGTGTGGAGGTACTTTTTTGTGCGAGTGACTGTACAAGTATTAAGATTACAAGTACCTACCAAGTTAGGTATGTAGAAAAAGTGTTAATATAAAATTGACGTAGATATTTAATTTATTTTACTGAATTTTATAAGACAAATTTATTATACAGCGACGTCTTTACATAGATAAGCAATTAATAAAGATCGGACCGCACTGATCGAACAATATTCAGTCGCGTTCATCACGGTCGCTCTGCTAGAGTGCAGTATCTGTAGACAAAAGCACCTACTATTTTTTGATTATGATAAAATTAAATTTACTGTCGTGGTCTATAGAGGCCTATAACAAAGAACTACATTTGTTATTCAATTTAGTGGTTACTATATTGAATAATATTTAAGTACTACTCCATCATATTAAACGCTGATCTCATTTATGACCATTTTTCCTCTTTCTTGAATCTCTAACTTGAGCAATGACGCTACTTATTTATGTTGTGTGACTTACATGCAGCACTGATAAAGTGGGGCTAAAATGTCGAGTTCATCCACCATAGGATTCCCTAATCCTTTCCCATTGTCTAGCAGGATTATTTTATTTTTATATACTTCGTAACGATGACGATCTCCGTTCTGTATTAGGAAATCAATTACGGCTATATCTATCAAGTTAATTATACGTTTGGTACTCAGCAATAATGTCACTTTTCTGTAAAAAAAAAAAAACTTTTATTAATGAACATATTATTAAGTTGTTAGTCTATTTTTGTCTGGCACCACACTGTCGATGCTGCATCGGCTGCCGGAGAGGTGAAGCTAGAGGGGCGGGTAGGGTGGCAGCACGCGCTACGGGCCGACTGGTTTCCGAATGTGTGTTAAGTGTAGCGTTCAGTCGCTGCCGAAAAGCAACTAAATCGCTGAAGATAAGTGTGCGTGGTTTTAGAGCTCCGTGGCTTGTCGAACTTCCGAAAAGCGAATAATAGCTAGTCGCTGATGCTAACAATATCGAGTGGGCTATGACCGTTATGGCAATTTTTTTTTTCATATTAAGTTTACAATAATTTCGTATACAATAAATGGAATCAAATATTTAGGGACGAACTACTAGTTCCAATTTTGTTTAACAAAATATACATTACTTACTTACAAAAGTCATTATCATTTTCCCATTCCATTTTCATATTGTTATAGGACCGCCTCCAAGGTGACTTGTGGACTTTAAATTGCTTATCTAAATATAATATAGCCGCCCCTTCAATGGTACCCTTATCGTCAGGACATACAGTTTCATTTGCTTTGCAGTAATAACATTTGCCATAAATACATACTGATCCTTTGTCTGAAACAATAAGAAAGTGGTGTAGATTCTCCACTCTCCAGCCTTGTGAAGAAGGCAGTTGGGACAAACTGGAAAGCAGAGCGCTGGGTGGTATAGCGCAACTTGGGAACATTTCAGTCCAGCCATATGTCCAACAGTAGACTATAATAGCTTATAGCCGCTACTCACTGAGCGAGCAGCCTCACGAGGCAAACGCTAGGTTGGTCAGTACCTAACCTGCCTCATTCAAGCCAAGCGCTCACGCTGCCCCGACCGAGTACTGCCCCTGCCGATCCGTGCGGTGTTGTCGTGCTCAAAAGTGCCTGCCTCAGTGCGTAATAAGTTTTCCGCGCCCACTCAGGACGGATCTACACGTGCCTCGCTCGCTCGCGACGTGAATAAGGAGCTGTGCTTAAAAAGTTTAACTGACGTTCGGAAGGATTATGGCTCTGCTTTTCCTCGAGCCAGTCTTGTGTACTATGTCTCAGTAGAGGCCAGTGGCGAAGGGTGACAGTTTTGAAAGGGGAAGCCGGCCCAAAATTGCTGCAAGACATAAATCCATTACCGTCTCTTGTAATTATATAGTCATGTCTGGAAGAGCTCGACCTAACTGAATAACAAGCCTTTTTTGTCAATTGGATGAGTAAAGGCAAACATTAGAGGAGGCCTCGCGAGGCTGCTCACTCAGTCAGTACCCAGCTTATCACAGAATTGCTATTAAATTAGGTATCAAGAGTGATATTATATCAGATTGATATAGGTGCAATGTTACAAATTATTTAATCTACATTTTATTATTCAATAAATTAACTAGATAAGGTTTAATTTTGCTTTTAATAATAATCTTTCATAAAAGCAATATATTTTGTTACCCACTAGACTAATATGCATTGGTAGGTTTTCTAACTTATTCACCAATATTTTGTACTATTAGGTACTTTATATGTTTATAATGATAACAACTTTAAAAGAATGTATTACCATTTTTTACCATTGTTCTTTTCAATCCCACAGTAGCATGGGCAAGAATATCTTGTTTGAAATGAATCCTCCTTATGACGGAGGGGGCAACCCACTTGTAGTCCAGTATCATTGCAAGATAGTATGTTAAAACCTCAGAGTTGTAGCGATCATAGCCTGCGTAAATGTTGCCTCGAATTACATCACTTAGGTTATACCTCTTTGGTTTGAAGTACATCTTTTGTTTTCCCTGGAATATACAAAAATAATATTAATTTTTTGTTCACTTATTTCTGCCATTTCGTCTAGTCAAAAATGTTTTTTGTTATTCATGAAAATTAAATTCTCTGATATAACACCCAGAACAAATATTATATTTGTTCCGTGCAGGGATCAAACCCACTGTATAATTATAATAAGCAAATAAGTTTTATTTAGCTGTCATTACAAACCTCTAACAGAAGTAACAACTTTAATTGTGTTCCTTTGGGAGCATTGTCAACAAGTGCTATCTGTGCGGTGCGCAGAGCTTGCAGCATCTGACCAGCAGCACCATTTCTATGTGGGTACAGGGACTCCTCATCAGCCCACTGAAAGCAATTCCAAATCTATATTCAACATTTAGTAACAAGAGGTTATGACAAAGTATGAATTTGTGTACTGAATATCTGGTCTGCTTAATGTTATGTGTTAATAATGTTCATATAGATGGTTAATAATTGTGTAACATAAATTAATAATGCTGTGAGGATTGATTTTATAATTATTTGTCTATATATTTGATGTATAAAATATATTGATATTAGGAGGTACTACATTTAGTTTTAACCACCAAGCTGGCCAGAAACACATTTATACTTACATTTTCAACATTGTGCCAAACATTCTCAATATTAGTTCCAGTAGAATTAAATGAGCTAATTAAATTTCTTTGTAATGGTAGGTATTTAGAATTTCTATTGTGGAACTGACTAGGCAAGTGGTTGAGGCGTTCATTTATTTCTCTGATTATAGGAGGTGTGGTGTCAGACTTCACTATAGGCAACTTAAAGCTAGCAGGTCTGTGTTCCGTACTAAGAATGTAGAAGAAATATATGTTGAGGGCCACTAGCAACAGTAGAAATAAAGAGAACGCAAAGATACAGTTCATCGACATACTTCATTTCAATATTTAATCTACATCTAAATAACTATTAGACGTGATCTCGCGAACACTAAAAATAGTGCCGCTCACAACAATTTAATTATTTTTGGCTTACACTGGTTCTCTTACCCTTGTCTCATAATTACTAAGAGATTAAATTTTTAGCCATCGATGTTTTTGGCACAATAAAATTGAATTGATGCCGTCGAGTTATTTTTGACACTGATTCTAAAAATAATTGAATGAAATGGAAACGTCTCAGATATCTAAGTAAAAGTCTGCTGGGTTAATATTTATTAAGCACTGTATAAACATTATTTTAGAAAAATGGTAAACAACTGGAATGAGGACTGGAATTTGGATATGTTGCAAGTCTTGTAGCGCGCAAACGAACGAAACGAATTTCAACGAATGTCAAAACGTCAAATTCAGTCAAATGTCAAATTGTCAATGCGGGAGCGGCAGTGTTGCCACCCTCTGATCAGGGTTGCCAACTGTAGAACTTTTTTCCTCGTATATGTACAGTCTGTCAATAAAGTCATGAAAAGGGTTTTGAAGGAACTAAAATTCTTCTTTGCTCGCAACCCTAAATAAGTACCGTAGGTGTCAGTTTGGGTACAACGATGTGTTTATTTTACTATTCTGTGTAGATTTTCTGTGATAAAAAAATGTTATCGGCATTAATATATTAAAAATAAACAAGAGAATATACAAGTGGGGCCCTCAATCGTTGTCATCTCTTTTTTGACAGACTGTACACCAAAAAATCTCGTACTTTGGCTTTGCAACCTCGTTCAAGCATATAAAATGCCAAAATAACACATGAAATGAATGCGATCGTCTAAAAAACCAGCCAAGTGCGAGTCGGACTCGCGCACGAAGGGTTCCGTACCATTATCATACATATCATAAAAAACATGTTTGTTGTATTGCCCCCATAAATATTTATTTTATTCTGTTTTGCAGGATTTGTTGTTATAGCGCCAACAGAAATACATCGTCTGTAAAAATTTGAACTGTCTTACTATCACCGTTCATGAGATACAGCCTGGTGACAGACGGACTGACGGACGGACAGCAGTGAGCAGAGTCTGAGGCTGACATTCAGAGACGACAGAAACGAGTCTAAGAGTGAACAGATTTCATCTGTCAAACTTACGAACAAATTTTGACAGATGGAAGCGTAAGTTCACGCTTAGACTCGTTTCTGTCGTCCCTGAATATCAGCCTTAGTAATAGGGTCCCGTTTAACCCTTTGGGTACGGAACCCTAAAAAAGGTCGTTTGGCGTAGACTTTGTTTTCTCAAACAGATAATGACTATATTCAAGACAGACTGGGCAGTGGACAAGCGTGTCTTTTCAAAACAGTGAAAACCCATTATAAAATGTCGTATATCAAAAATCTCGTACAAAACTGTACGAGCCTCATCGTGTCCTCGTACCTCGTACAGCAGACCACAAATCTCGTATTTGTACGAGGAACTTCGTACGTTTGGCAACCCTGCCTCTGATTTTGATTTTCCCCGGACTCCTCGTGAAATTCCCCTAAATAAGGCACTTTTCAAAATGTTTTCCCTTACACATTTAATCTAACAACGAAACACATTTTTTTTTCAAAATGTTAACATCACACATTTTATGTGTTAAGGCCCATAGAGATAGTATATACAATATGTAACGGAATAAACGCAAGACCTCAGACACGCCAATTAGAATATTAAATTATAAAACTAAAATAACATCTGTAATTTAATTTAGTTAAACCAAACCAAATCACATAATATAAAATAGTTGTCCTGACTAAACGTAAAAAGTTTGAGCCTACTATTCTCTACGCACACACTCATAGCAATGTTTATAGCGGCGAGCGCACACCAGCGCACATCAGTTCGCCCGCCATCAGCTGGCTAAGCACTGCAAGTGTAGTCACTAGGTACGTCAGTTCAATGACCGAAAATTATGATTCCATCTTTCCATCACACTTTCACAGGCTTTGGACTGGCGGTTTTGAATAATTTAATTTAATTTTACGATTGTATTAAATAATCTACATTAGCAATACGAATCTAAGATATTAGGCTTAGTAACGGGGATGTATTTTTAAACCAAGCGACATTTTGCCCGACTGTGATGTATCAGTAAAGTAGGGCGGAGCACCCGGGCGGCGGCGCCCGCGCCGCCAATCGCGCGCCCACCGACGCGCGCCGCCGGCCGCCGCGCCGACACGTGTAGGTAGGTACTATCATCGGACACCGGGGAACGCAGAACTTTTTTATCTCAGACGCGTAACTTTCGCGACATTACCCTCTAAACCCTGATAAGTCGTGTTTACCGTTTATTACGTGTAAAAAATATTCAAAGTCGGCGTGTTTAAAAGATTTGAATCATAATATTTACAGTAGGTAATTAAAATAAAATCGTATTAATAGGTACTTACAGAATTTACACTAATTTACACTACTTCTTCGTCCCATTTTCATTAAACTTTCAAAATGACCACCGCCTTGTTCGATGCACTTTGTAGCACGCTTTCTTAAATTTAATTTTAGTTTGCTAAGAACCTCAGTGTCATTTTTCACTATCACAAATGCGTGTTCGATTTTTTGTTTGAGGTCATCGACACTTGTTGCCTCGTTTACATACACAAGGGATTTTATTCGACCCCACAAATAAAAGTCTAACGGCGTTAGGTCAGCCGATCTGGGAGGCCACTGTACAGGTCCCCCACGACCAATCCAACGCGTGCCATATTCCGCATCAAGATGCCGTCGAACGGTCCACGTGAAATGCGCGGGAGCACCATCGTGTTGGTAAAAGACTTGTCGTAAAAGTACGAGAGGGACGTCGTCTAATAACACCGGCAATGTCTCCTGCAAGAACTGTAGGTAGGTATCTCCAGTCAACCTCGGTAGAAAAACGGGGCCGAGTACGTGTGTACCGATGACGCCCGCCCACACGTTTACAGAGAATCTGTGCTGGAATGAATCCACACGGCATGCATGTGGATTCTCGTGCCTCCACAAATGTTGATTATGTTGGTTGTACATCCCAACACGAGTGAATGTACTCTCGTCGGTCCAAATAATATTTTGTTGCCAGTTCTCCAACACCCATCTACAAAACTCTAGACGTGGCAAGTAGTCGCTCGGCGTTAGCTCCTGACAACGTCGTAGGTGGAACGGGTGTTCTCCATCAGCATGTAATGTTCGCCACACGTACATGTGACTGCAGTCGAACAATGGCGCTGCCTCTCTCGTGCTACTCTCTGGATGCTCGTCGAAATAATCGAGAATGTTTGCTTGCAAACGAGTACTGCGCACATTTGTCCCTCTATCCAAGGCCGTGTTAGGACGAAACGTCCCGGAGTCCCTCAGACGCTGAGTTGCACTTAGCATCGTCCTGGCGCTCACTCTGGTGCCATATCGTTCATTCATCACTCGACAAGCTAACTCGACATTATCGTCACAACGAGCCAGTGTCCTCACCATCTCCGTGTACTGGATATTGGTATAACGGAAAGCCATCGCGCGCGTAAACAATAAAATGTGACAACAACAACGAAACACAACCACTGAAACATGTCAAACATGTCAAACGTCAAAGGGGTAGCTGCATAGACTATTATCTCTATGGCATAGACATAGGACAACAAGTCTATGGGTAGCTGGTAAATCGACATCGGCTCAATTGCCATATCGAACGAAGAAGAAGAAGAAGAATGCATCTCGCTCTTTCACATTATTCTTACTATTGCAAAAAACATTTTGAAAAACTTTGTGAAATGCGAACTACAAATTCTGTCGTGCATTTAAATAAGCCTTATTGGTTGGTAATAAGGGTTAAATTTCCTTAAATTAACTATTTTATTTAATGCACACTACCTCAAATGTAAAATGCATTGATATTATTTACGTGTGTGTATGGATATCTATGAACGAACTACAAATTCGCTCGTGCATTCAAGAAGGCTTTATTACTTTGGAATAAGGCTTAAATTTTCTTAAAGCAAAGATTTTATTAACTTGTTACGACGCGGTGGTTCTAATTTAAGATAAATAAAAGATTTTTTAGGGAAAAATTAACATATATAAATTATGATGGAAATCGATTCAGAAGCCGATTCTGAACAAACAACTTTCAGGTCTTGCGTTTATTCTGTTACAGGTTGTATACATATGGCCTTAGAGTATTAATAATTATTTTACAAGTTTAGTTACAAGTTATGGCAAAGGGGCAAAGGATATGGAGGGGGAGGGGTTGCCATAATCTCCGTGAGGATATTACCTACAAAATAGTTTCTAGATCAGTCTCCGAGACTCCGAGTGATTATTCTAAATTCGCCGAGCACCTTTTTATGGAAAACACAAAGTTATTTTTAGGTTTAGGTATATTATAGTCCCTCTTGCCAAATTTATTACTTCTCCTCTTTCCAATCGAAATTAGAAAATCTTTTCTCTCTATACGACCACACAATCATCCTTGGAGACAACACTTGACTGCATATGGGGGATTCTCGCAGCCGTAAACTCCAATCACTGGTCTCTTCTGTCAATATGCATATTCTTCCATTAAATACTACTAATAGGACGCCTCACTCTACTTTCCTTTACTTTTAGATCCATTTTTTTTTAATAACCGTCAACTCTTTAATATCTCTCCAATCTAATTCCTATGCCGCAAAATACTTCTTTCTCTTTCAGCTCAAAATTCATTTCCACAAAAGCGGTAGGTCATGATGGCCTTCAACTCCAAATGTTGCTACCTATCTAAGAAGAAATAGTTCCTCTCGTTACTCATATTGTAAATTAATCTTTGTTTTCAAGCTCATTTCCTACAACTTGGAAGAAGGCTCATGTCCTGTCACTCCCCAAAGTTTCAAACCCCTCTTCCCTATTCCAGTTCCGTGCTATTTCTATCCTTCCAATTGTGTCCAAAGTCCTTGAGGGTGTGGTTCAAAAGCAACTGTCTTTTTACCTTTCCTCAGGTAGCCTATTAAGTCCATACCAATCTGGTTTCCGTTCTGGTCATAGCAATATGGCATATGCATATACCGTGCCCCCAGATCGCTGTTGCCAAAGTGCTAACAGTAGTGAGAAATACTAAACGACTACGACGACGACGGTGCTGGTTAGAGGGATTTCAGCAGACCTTGTTTTTTAAATAAATTTTAAGCTTCACAATCTCTCTTCTTCAACGGGTTTTAAATCAACTATTGATGGTGAACAAGAAGCAGATAATATTTAATTCATGTCCACCCACTTAGGTACCCTTTTTATCTGCGCATGGTAACCCGTAAATTGGGGCAATTGACCGCAGTCTGACAAAATGAATTTGAAATTGAAACTATTTACCGTTTTAATTTTAACTGTTTTTATAGTCTAATGAACAACATCTTATCTGAATATGATAAATTTTCTTTTAATATCATTCATCACTATTGACTTAAAGTAAAAGTGCGCACAGTTGACCCGAATGACTCCATCTACTTTTGTCTGAGTAGGTAGGCACCTATTCTCGGAATTCAGACGTGTTGTTATACCATCCAAACCCTTAAAATTATTTGTAGTAGTTGGATATACATACATATACGTGGATATAATTTTATATCCGGTTCTAGTCAGTCTAGAAAAGGTAAAGGAGAACAAAAAGAAAACAAGAATTGTTTATAAATGGGTATTTATGTATAACAGCAAGTTACACTAAAAAGGATAACCAAGCTCTTCTCTTCTCTCTTTAGTAGCCATTTTTCCATTAGTGGGGAATGAGATCAAAAAGCTTAAGTAGTCAGATGGGATATGCGACTCTATCGCACCGAGAAGAATCACCTGAAATAGAAAAATAAAAACTGAAAATGGTGCTCTACCGTCTATAATTATGTAGGTATACCTATTTGCTTTGAAATGTCACTGCAATTAAACCCAACACAAAAAATACAATGTGTTAAGTACCTACACAGTTCTTTCTGTACACACTTCTGGAAATTAGATCAAAATTAATTGAACAAGAAAAGCAATAGGAACAATTACTTTATGAACTGTTCCCTTTTGTCCTTTCTTGTGACGTCATCACCTTAGATTATTGATTGATTGATTGGTTTCCGCTGCCGTTCCAACTGTTGAAGCGGCAGCGGAAACGAATCAATAATCTAAGGTCATCACATTAATTTTTTGGGAGACTGTCACCAGACTTGTATTGGGCTCTTAGTGTGTTTTCTGTTCCGTGGGCTGCGCTTCTTCCTACCTGCGCCTGTGACTGTTATGAGCATAAACGTAGTAATAATAAGTTTATGGTTATGAGGCGGGTAATGTAAGTACAGTCTATTTCTTCTTAGCTGTCTTAAAATAGGTACCTAAACAATCTTTTTGTCTCTTTTCTCTTCCAAAGGAGTCTATAAAATAAACAGAAGGTTTATTAAAGCTATTACGTATTTAATTTTGTATTTATTCCTAAATTGCTTTTGATGTAGCTTCCGTTGATGTTATTCACTTTTTTTAAATAAAAAGACACTACAAGATTGTTTATAATTTACATTATAAGACACCTAAGATATAACCAACTGTACGTAACTATCTACCTACCTATGTATTAATTGACTAATAATTCTTATATTTATAATCAGACAAAAGATGAAGGAAGATCTCCAGACATATTTACCTCGAGATAAGTACTGGATGGTCGTCTGTCTATGGGTATATCTTCGCCCTTCCTGGTTTTATTTGGCGTATGAGTCTCTTCGTACGTCCGTGCCATTATATGCAGGCCCGAAGGTGTCGTCACAGTTACGTTCTTAGGGAAGTACCAGCCCTGGTCTACGCCTTCTTGTCTGTTACAAGTAATTATGGATTTAAGTTTGTTAATTTATACCTGGGGAATAACGGAGCTTCTAAAATATTAGCAAAAGATAATACATGTGTATTTTTTAATTGGCTATGGCAATTATAGCAAAGCCGATTAACACATGAATACCACGTTTATCAGTTTTCTTACAGAAATAAAATCATGGTAGGTAGGTACATAAATTCACATGAACCCTGTAAATGCTCAATCACTTCGAAAATACGAAGTGCTTCCTTGTTTGACAGTATTTTTCGTGCTCTCTTGTGCATCTAAAATAGCTGGTAGGTACTTAAAAACAATTTGTAGAGGCAGACGTGTAGGTAGGTACTATCAAACGATACCTAATTAAGTAAGTAGGTACCTACGGGTTAAAAAATTAAGCTCAATATTATGAAATTCTGATAAGAAACGTACAATAGCTTTCATCTTTTGCCACGAAATCTTTAAGTACCTACCTACTATATTTCACTTGACTCAGAGGCCAGGACCGCCTCTGCTGCCTATAATATCAGTAAACAAAGAGCCTCACTCATCTAGATAGTGCATCTGGTCGACGTTGAGGACCCAAAGAGCACCCCACACCTCCTCCTCGTTATCCTCGACGATGGTGGCCACGGCGCCATTCCACTTCTTCTCGTTCATGTTGAAGTCTAGTCTGTAGTTCTGAAGAAAAAATGAAAAAATCCGCAAACATTCTAACTTATATTACTTACCACCCTTAGTGATCTGTGGCGATAAGTATAAGGTTTCTAAAAACGTTTGCAACAAACCAAATCACACTAAAATTGTGTGTTACTTACTATTAATATTTAAAACGGCTTAATGCAGTTTTGGAGATAAATGGTAGGTACCTAAATGCATCATAGGTATATCAGCGGGTCTACCGCGTAACTAAAATGGTAATGAACATCGACACTGGTAACTTCAATACGATCGTGAGAGACTAAACTTTGAGCTACCTTGTAAAAAAATTACCGATCTTGAAAATAGGAGTGCTAACTTCATGATTAGTATTTTTTTTACAAGGTAGCTCGAAGTTTAGGCTCTCACGATCGTATTGAAGTTTATTACCAGAGTCTGATGTTCATTACCATTTTGTTATGCGGTAGACCCCCAGCTCTGATCCGCCGCCGCGGCGAAATTACCGTTTTTAAAAAAACGTAAATTCAAAAACGTCAAAAACGGTAATTTATTAAGTAATTTCACGGTAACATTAGACTCTACAATCAATGTAGCATCGAAATCCTCCTACGCCGATATAAATATACACCATTCTACGAAAACATCATTCCTCGTCATAAATCTTGATAGGCAGAGTTTGGTCCGCTTTATATAAAACCAGCTTGTATCTACATGGTACAAACTTGATTTTTAACCGACTTCAATAAAGGAGGAGTTTCTCAATTCGGATGTTTATATTTTTTTATGTAGGAATGTTCGGGCATAACTCGGAACTTCGGAGTTTGCGAAATTCTTTTTTTGTTCGAAAGGGGTTTATGCCGAAATGGTCCCTAAAGATCCTGTGAAGACCATCGGAGACAATGGAACTCTTGAATGAATAACAGCATATCACTTGCGATTGCTGTAATCTTATGTTTATGTATTGTTTATGTCACTCAAAATAGAAAAATAAACTTTAAAAAAAGTAAAAACCGACTTCAAAAAACTAAAAAGTATAAAATAATTTTCATAATAAACTTAACAGCTTCTGAAGTCGGTGCGTTTAATTCTTCAGTGCGCCTAGCTTGGCAGTGGCACCGACTTCAGAAAATTATTTTATACTTTTTAGTTTTTTGAAGTCTGTTTTTACTTTTTTTTAATTTAAACTTTGTAATACAAAATGTTAGATATATCCTTAATTTGAAAAGTATTAAATTAGACTTCAGTTAGGTATAGGTAGACCAGAACACGTTTTTCATCCAAATCTTATTAATTGATTCGTAGCCTGGAGTCCGGATCTTGTAAAGTAAGATTAGTCGCATAACCTAACCGTCAAAACTCCCCGACTCCAACTAGAAAAAAAGCTGTAACTTTTGAACGGCTGAATAGATTTTCATGAAACATAGCTAAGAACCATTCCGAATAAACCAGCATTCAATTAAAGAAGAACTGGATTGAAATCGGTACATCCGTTTTGGAGCAACGATACCACAGACACACAGATATATAGGTATTACAAACTTATAACACCCCTCTTTTTTGTCGGAGGTTAAAAAGGATTTTAATCGTTTGTAGTACTTACACTAATTAATTTGAGGTATGCCATTTAGCGCACCAAGTTGATGCGCACCTATTCGAACCGCAGCAGTAGTATTCCATATAGAGAAAACGCGTGGTGCGCAACAAATAAAAATAAAAATAAATTATTTTCTATTCCACCTTGCGCACCAACGGTTATAGTGTATATAGAGAGGGGTACTAACTTATAAGTTAAATAGATAAAAAGGAGTCATAGAGTACATAGAAGAATATTTTAACTTATTTCCATAAAAAATTGTGGTTGGGGTTTCAACTAAATATTATAAAACGCGTGTTTCAGTATTTTCGAAAATTTTACCACTAAGGGGGTAAAATATGGAATGAAAATTGATTTAAAATTCTATCATGTTTTAATGAAATCCATAAAAAACGCTATTTTAGGCTTTCGGTTAGAAACTACTCCACCCCTAAGGGGAAAAGTTGAAAATGGAAAAGACGCGAAAGTGCTAATATTATTTTATTAAAATTTAAATAGTTCGCTATTCTAAGCAATTTTTCAAAGCATCTATGAATGTTAATTAATAAGGGCGTAGGTGGCTACTGGCACGCTCCAAAAATGGTACGAGTGCGAGTTTACTACTTTTTGAATTTGCTAGTGGTTGACTGGCCCGAATGTTTTCATGATACTGTGCCACTTTACTACTTGCAAAACAAGTGGGGGGTAAGTGGCCCAATTCATTTCTATAGGTTTAAATTGTATTTTTATCAACATTACCTATACATTCGTTTCATAATCTTTTTTATACTTTATGATGTTTTTTATACTTTGGATTTTATAAATACTTACTTATGCAGCACAGTGTGATATGGAGCCTGATTTTGTGACATGGTCTTTTTATTCAAAATTCGAATAGTTTAAAGCAATATAAATGCACGAGTGAAACTAAAAAAATAAAAACGAAAATTATAAAATCCTGATTCACATCAGAGCGCACCAACGGTTATAACCGTTGGTGCGCAAGGTGGAATAGAAAAGAAATATTATTAATTTTTATTTGATGCGCACCACGCGGGTTCGCTATGTGGAATACTACTTGTGCGGTTCGAATTGCGCATCAAATTGGTGCGCTAAAAACTCGCGAGTTTCACCGTGCTATCAGTAGCTAATCAGGTCATGGATCTCAATTTTTCTCAGCAATTACAAAACATTCGGAACTGATATTTATGTACTTCATTTATTACCTACTAGCATTGCCCGCGACTTCGTCCACATGGAGTTCGGAACTACGGATGCTCGATTTTTTTTAATATAAAATAGAATTGATGTTTAAGTTAAAGTGCTAGGACCGGATTCGATCCTGATATAGCTGTCAGCTTCTACCCTACCATTTAGCGCTAGCCTGCGTGGTTAGTCGCGATATGTGTTCTAATAACCGTCTCTAATGTGACCCGGAAGTATCACTACAGTGAAAGTCTCATCAAAACGACGCGCGACGGTCCAATACAACATTTATTTTATCTAACCAATCAATCGTGACCTCTGCTTCTTACGGGACTGCTTACAATAGAGGGGTCAAGCTGTATCCCATTACCCATTCAACCGATGGAAATGAAACATACCTCAATAAGAGCAAATAAATGATGCCAACCCAAAGCCATGTAGGGAGACTGGAGATCAACTTAAAAAGACACAAAATAATAAACTTAACAGACGCTCAAAACATTAATAAGTTATTGTCAACGTTGGTTGCTGACAGTTTATTCTATTCACCCTCAAGACGATAAATGTTCTGCTGTTGTCGGCCGCTGCGCTGCCCATAGGCAACAGATTATGATGTAATAAAAGGGTTTTTTTCGAAACGCTATTGTCTGGAATGCAAACGCATTTAGCCCTGAAAAATGCAAGCACACGTCTTTTAAATACCGCCAATTATGGCTTGAAAATCCTAATTACCACTAATACTGTACTAATACTATAATAATACTAATAATTATGGTTCAAAAATCTCTGCTTAGGTTTCTGATTACTTCTATCGATAAATACAATCATTCTGTAGGTACCTACTTATCTCAATTTGAGTACTGGAAATATAACAAACTCAGTAGAATAACTAACGCCATCCAGTTAAAAAAAATCGTTCTTGATGTATAGCATTGTATAATTCCTGCAACCCGCTACGCACATGATTCCTAATTGTATTTTTCTAAATTAAATTGGTTATTTGCTTATATTTCTTTTATTAGCGTTTATATCCGTATGTAAAACAATAAACTTAATCGGTCAGTGTGCATACAGTGATTTTAGATTACGTTCATACGAAGGTATGCTTTCATAGAAAATGTACGGGAAATAGATTTTTTTTTCGGTAAAAAAAAATCGGTAAGTACGATTTCGTCAGTTGTTTGGAAGAAGCATTCCTGTTACGATATAGAGACGATTGCCACTTATGGTTTTTGAGAAATGACAATTTTCTCGCTGACTGTACCTTTTTCCAAAAAACTAATAATAGGGTATTTAATATCTTCAAAATTCACCTAGCGTTTCCTAAGAACAGAACTCTTCTAACTATAACAGAAAGGGAAGCCATCCTTAATGCCCCAAAATTTTGCGCCACCTGTATACAGCAGAACGTTAATAAAGATACCATTCAACTGAATAAAGACTGGATCGAGTGAGAATACCATTCAAGTTATTGACAGAGGAAGTGTGAAAATCAAACGAAGATTTATTATGCTTAGCTCCCTAGAGGAATTATAGCGTGATGATTTATATTACATATTCTGACCGAACCTATGAACTATATAAATATAATATTTCATAAAGATTCGTCAAGTAATAATGAAGTGGTAGCACCTAATAGGAAACAGACATAATTCATTTCAAGATAGCGTGATAATTTCGCCCATTAGAAGATAGCGTGATAATTTAGCCTATATGTTGACCATGGCCATTAGGCGGATGTTACTGCAAAATTTCAACTAAATCTGTCCAGTAGTTTTAAAGTTTACCTGTAACAAACAAACCGACAAACAGACAAAAATTCTAAAAATGTATGTTTCGGCTTCTGTATCGTTCCTAGTAATACGTAGCACTTACTTTTTAAAACATTCAATGTACAGATTTAGCCTCGTTACGATTTTATTATAAGTATAGATATAGATAGATATAGATGTCTTTCACATAATTTTGGTTATAACCAATCATATAAAGCATTATATGATTATTTAACTTTTACAGTAGAGAAAAAATAATTTTTCATCCCACCATCTCGGAAAGAGTATTTTTAATCTTCAATATCTGAGTGGAAAAGCCGTTTTTATTCTCTAGAGGATAAAGTAAATTGAATTTAGAACATCGTGTGCACTAAGTTTGTGAATTAAACGTTTTTTTTTTGCATTTAGTCATTTCCTCGCTGAGGTGGAATGAAAAGTTACGTGTTGCACTCGAGTGCAAAGATTTTTCACCTCGTGCTCTTTTGAAAATTGAACACGCGGTTAAAAAGCAACTTTGCACTCTTGTATAACAAATAACTATTAAACTAATCTATAAACAGAGATTTTCATTATACAGGGAAACCAGATCGATTTAATTTACTTTATAGAGTAGTCTGGTAACGCACTTCAATAATACCTCTACATTAATTAGATTTTAAATACAAAGTAACATTAATGTTTATTTTAAACGACAAAAATATACTGTTTTTATGCATATTATACAACCTAGCACAAGCTAGCTCGCGCACATTTTTGTATGCAGCCGATTTGAGATGAATTGTTTACCATTGCGCCAATAATCGCAATGTTGGAAATACAACTTACCTTCAGTTTGGCAGTGCTGTTAAAAACCGCAGATGGATTTTTGAGGTGCAGCCTTTTCGCCAACAAATTACTGCCGTACGCATAGTAAAAGAACGTTCCATTGCTACTCGTTACATCTGAATCACAATAAATAATTTCAAATAAACTGATTAACAATAAAAACAGTAATGATTTAGACCGCATGTTGCACGAGAGGACTGCCCGAAGTCAAGATGTGAATTGAGTCTCAGTCTCACCGGCTGTAGTTAACACACCTTTATCGTCGTAGGTAACTAAGCTACTAAGGTGCTAAGTGAATATTGCCTGTCTGTGTGTGATAATGCGTAATGAGCAGTAATGAGGGATTAATTTTTTTGAAATGTTGGGTATCATAAGAACTAAGTATAAATAAAGCCTTTTACTAACAAATTTAGAAAACCTAACCATTAACTAATATTCGGTACGATTTGAAACGATTAATTAAGGGAATTACTAAAAAAAATGTTGATTATAGTGAATTACTCTAGTAACGAAAGGCACGTTGTTACATTATAGGTCACATACGGCTACGATACATTGTATATAAATATAACATTGTTCTGTATCACACCGTTTGTATGGTTTCCAAGTCTCGCGAATCAAAATATCCTCCAGATAACAGCATAATATTATTGAAGTCCACAGAACTCGTACTATTGTTTGATGGATGTTTCATTTGTACCACGGTACACTTACGATTATCTATAACATCATTAACAGTGTTCCATTCAAGCGTATTAATAAGAATTTTGAATAAATTCTAGAATCTAAATCTCTGAGCTAAAAACAAACAAACAATCAACCATTTTAGTGCTAATTTCAAACATACCAACACTAATAAAAAATACAAAAAAGTAAAAAAAAGGTAATTCAAGTTATTTCAAAGTATAAAGAACTAAGAAGAAAGAAATGGAGGATGATTTGGAACCAGTGATGGAAATATCCACGGAAGCAGGAAAAGCAGACAGGAACGGAATCGGACATAGGACAAAGAAAGACATGGAGGAGCTGGTCAACAGGAAGTTCTCTACATATTATTTCAAGACCAATGTTAAAATGTTGAAGTTTAGATTGGCTCCTGGAGTATTTCACGTGTGATGTTATCGTATCGACGCTATCGTATCATCTCTAAATATATTTCCTCATTTGTTTTATTAATCTATTATTATTAGAAATATCTTTTGTGTCCTTTTATACGAGTATTTCAGGTATTGGTGTAATATTATCTAGATTAGTGTTGATATTTTACTCCTCAGTTTTAATCAAAACACAAATAAAATACTAAGAAGTTACGCAAATGCTAAAGTGCAACGCTTAAATAGCCTTAAATGCATCATTCCTTAGTAGGTATGATCATTATACTTACATGAAGATAGTGACATAAATTGACACCACGCCATAAGAATAAATTGGATGAACCCTTTAAAGCGTAAAGGCAATTTAAAACAATAATCGGGCATGGTTTGTAAGTTGTATGTTGTGGAGACAGGGTGCAGGGGGCTGTTTGTCGCCGATACTAACACGATTACGCCCAATCAGCAGCGTCGCCGCCCTAATTGGGCGCACCCGATGTGAGGGCGGGCTTTTTTAACAGCTTGCGTAAACACGCTCCCCAGCCTGGGCCGCATCGACAGCAATGCTGTTTGTCTGAGTCCGAATTCCCGACGTAAATCCTAGTGCATGTTATTAGTTTATCACATTACCTATTCGACTAAATATTTGTTTTGCATTTGTTTATTTGCTGTTTCTTTTAAAAGTATTCGTTGAAGAGACTTTAAGGTTTTATTATGATTATAATAATATTGGAGCAGGAGAATTTAATACAGTTTGATAGTATTATTTCATCTATATTTATCTTGAATCGCCCTGAAAGCCCTGAGTTTACGAATTACGAATGTAGTGATGCGCGCTGAAGTGCGTTCAACATTCCTTTTACTGTGAGTCCCTGTATACTTGCAGTTGCAATTAAATGGACAAAGATAGAACATGAATATTAATGAACTTAATTACACGTTCAAAATAAATATAACTATTAACATCTTCAAAAATCACAAGAAGGTATGTTAGCGCCATAGACGTAATACCTATACTAGGTACTAAGAGGAGTAGGTGTACTTATTAATTCTATGGTTAGCGCACTTTATATGTACCTAAATATTTTATTCTCAGGGCCTATTATAGCACCAATGTTTTTGACGTATCGTAACGTTAACGTAAATAAATTTTAAATAAAAACTAGTAGTTCCATCGGATTTTTGTTCATCAAAATGTAAAAATAATGCATGATTATGTATTTTCAAAAAATAGGTATTATGGATTAAATGTGTATTTAAATGTAAAATTTGCTTACGTTAACGTTGTTAACGCTAGAAAGAAAGAGAAAGTTTTTTAGTTTTACGCCTAGTATGATGCACCAAACTTTAGTAAAACCTTACACCAACACCACTCAACCTCTCCGCTCGATATAGGTCCGATTAAATTGATAACATAAATTGTTAACGTAAGTTGCTATATTAGAACTATAGCCTGTACGTGGCAGAGGCATCGACCACACAACCAGGGTTGTCATCAATCAGCCGCAAATGTAGAAACAATATCGTTCGCCGATGGGGATGCACACCCCTACCCTGATTTATGAGCGATGTCAAATCACAAACTCATCGGTATCATTGTTTGGTGTAGTCGCTCAGTGATATTTCGATTCAAAATTTTCATCTGTAACAATGAATAAGTGTTTATTTGTTCGTTGGATGGCTCTTGATGATACTTTGCGTAACCATTTATTAAAAGAAGTTCTACTAAAATTAAAAGAAGATAGGTATGTTGTCTAACGGCAATTTTTTATTTTGAATTTGTGTTAGATATGTAACTCTAGTAGCAGCCTTGAAAAGCTTTTAGCAATTATGGACATATCTCGTTAGCAAAACTAGTCAACACTTCAACAGTCAAGTTTACATAATCGATAGGAAATACGAAAATATGTAAATGGTCTAACAAGAAAACTATGGAGTGTTCTTCATCTAATATTTATTTTATTTGTAAGTTCACAACTATGAACATAGCGTTGTTACTTGAAACCGAACACTTTTAAATTCATATTTACATTGATTTGTGATCGGAATAATGTTATTGTAGTAATTAGTAATTAAGTACATAACTTATCAATAGTTTAGTTATTACATTACATCTGCGTCTGATTGTATTACTTACAGAGTGAGGTATTTTTATACAGAAAATTGACGATCCATTCCATAAAATATCTACAAGTATTGTTAGCGGCATACTTACCTACCTACTTATGTCATGATGTACCGATTGTAATTGTGTGTCCTAATTTTATTAGTAGGCAGGTAAGTAGGTAATTGTTCAGTGAAATAATAATTAATACTTTTGTTCTTTACCGTTACCTATGTTTACCGTAGTTTTGTGGCCTTTAATAAATGTAAGACAAATTAAGTTTTTTTTTTAAACGTTGCCCCTCACTGGGATTTCTCCTGTATCGAGGGTACAGTTTACAAACATACATGTCACATGCACACACAACCAGACCCGAAACAACTATCTGTAGATCATACAAATATTTGTTCCGTGCGGGGATCGCACCCGCGGCACGTAGCGTAGAAAGCTAATCGCTTAACCACTGCGCCAACCTTGTCGTCGATATTGTACACCTTATAGGCGTATCTAGTAATAGATAGTATTCTTTGTTATAGGTATGGTATGTTACAGTGGCACTTAATTTTATTATTATGTTATCATCTGATTCTGTACATTTTATCCGTGACAAATAAATAAACGAATTTTGAATTTTGAACAAACGCTAATAAAAACGATATTGCAATTATCATCGTCAATTAGCAAAAAAAGTAATTACTGTAACAACAATTAAAAGGTTTTTATTACTTTCATTTCATGGCTCGTTAAACACATGTTGGACTTGATGAGCGTCCATTGTGGCTTATAAACAGTTTATGATGCACATAGATTATACAAACAAACAATAAATTAATAACTGTTGTGTATTTGATCAACAACTTCCATGTGGGATGCGATCATGCGATGCCCTTAACCTAGATTATTGTGTGGCCATTCAAAAATCGTTGTACACCCCTAATTTCTATGATTGATCAAGGGTTCCTATCAAGAACCTTATACATAGTTCCTATCAATTTCACGATTTAAAAACAGAAAATTACTTATTTTTCTGCACAAAGGTTGGATACTCGAAGCACAAAGGAGATGTTCCAAAACGGGCCGGGTCAAAGTACGGTACCTCAAAAAATCGAGAAAAATCCGTGGAATAAATACAGTTAATTAGTTTAAATGTATACTTTAGCGGTATCAATTATTTTCATCGACTTTCAACATGGCGTCGCACGGATTTAGCGATTTAGCTATAGTGCCACAAACTTATCTGACCCGGTCGTGGCGTCGCTGCCGTCGCTTTTACCAATGTCATCTCCGTACAAGAATGACATTTGGAAATAATTTTTGTTCCATAGCGACGTTAGTTCCAGATTTGGTCACCGAGTCAGATAAGTTTGTATGTCGAACGTCATTCCTTGACCAAAATGACAGCTTACCGCCTACGCCATGCCGATTTTTGTTGTGTGTTCCAATTCTTTAGTGTAAATTCTTGTTTTGTACCACCAAACACAACCATATCTAAGGAAAATGGACAGTTGAAAAATGTTTTTTCCCTATTGGTGAGTATTGTGTACATAGACCATAAAGTTATTATTACTGACCTGGCCGGGGCTCCATACATTTTTAAAACATCTCCTTTCTCAACAACCTTGAGATATCTGTTTTTTTTAACGCATGGTTAATACATCATGTAGGAGGTCTACGAACTTTAATTTTATTAACAACTCAATGTAAATTAGAAAAAATTAAAATCAATCACTTTTTTACGTAAGCACCAGGTTTTTCGATCGCTTTTTTAGCTTTCTGGTTACGAATAACAATCTGAGAAAAATCTTAAGTACTGGGCATATAGGAAACCTACGATTTAATTTTTTAAAGTTTATTGAATTAGAACTTTTTTTAAAAATACGTTGAAAAATCCCAATAAAATCATGTACAAAACCGACGTCTACGAGTAAGAATTCATTGAAAATATTTTATAATTTCAGGTTTTTTCTACCAAATTCAATTTTTATATTTATATTCTATTTATAAATACATCCTTTGCGTTAACTTTACAATTTTATTACATTAATTACAACAACAACAACAAATCTCATTCTGAGTTAACAAGAATTTCACGATTTGGATGTAATAATGATGATGTAATATTGATGATGTTAAAGATTTCCATTCTACTTATATAGGTATAGCTCTTGTATCTACCCAATAGTGGATAGCCCATACCAAGAATAAATCCCTAATTAAAATAAGTCTCGTGGTATACGTGACAACAAGATAGCTTTTGGTACACTTTACCTTGTTCTTATGTTTATAATACACAAAATATGGAATATACAAAACTTGCTTGACTTGTTGTCTGTAGATTACTTAAATGAAACAAAACCCTGCGTTCAATAGGCGCAGATGTAACGTCACTTAAAGTTAAATAAAAAACAAGCTAAAGAGATCATCGTCTTTCCATTCCAACACTCGTACACTTATCACAGCTTATTAATTTACAAATATTTCACAGTCCACTCGATTGGTCGTTTATTTCTAACATACTGTTCTGTACATGCCTGATACAAGCGGAGGCCTTATGTCACAAACATTATTGTAAGGTACACTTCGACGTCCAAATTAGCATTTGACGTGGAGATGTACCCATCTAAAGGGTATCTAAAACTGTCTCACCAAATGTTTATGTACGTTTTCGAACAGCTTTAAAGTGTTTTCGAAATCTAGATCATTATGAAATTGAGATTAATGCCATTTTGCAACACAGTAAGTACGTTTTTTAGTTGAAAAACCTTTTTGGGAGAAACACCTTTGCATGGGTCATTGTGTTCCTAAATCATAATTATCTTAAATCTATAACTATAGGTAACACCCATATAACGAAGTTCAACTGTTTATATAAAGGTGGTGATAGACCTGAGCATTCACTTGTAATGAGCATCCTCGCGGATGATACATTACAACTAAATGTTCACACGACATGAGCATTTGATCGAACAAGAGCATTCTAGTGATTCACCAAAAAGCTTTGAATTTTTGTCGACCCGTGTAATTGTCATTATTTTTGTAGTCATTCTGACGAACATTTACTTGACTGTTCGCCAGAATGACGTTTTGTTCTATTCGTTCAAGTTCAGTTCGAGAAAATTTAAAACGGTGAACCAAACGGTTGAAACGGTGATATTTCTGTTACAAGCGAATGCTCTGGTCTATCCGTACCTTTATGTTTACACGTTTAGGAACCGAGAGCCCTCGAAGTATGATAGACATTTCTTATAAATATTAATAAACGTTTTTTTCTGCCATTATTAATATATTTCGTGGAAAATACAATTATTATGTAGATATATTCTATGAATACTTTTTTATTTGATAGGTTTGTATTTTAATTCTTTAAAGTTGTTTTTACAATCCAATGGGAGAAGATTTCTACAACATAAATTATCAGTAGAAATAATGTATTTTAGGTAAAACACACTCCGCTATCTATATTAACCTTTTGCATTTTTACTAATTTTATTGGCGAAATGATTAAAACTTACAATAATTATTAAGTACATATGTACACGAAGGAAAAATACCGTGAAGGAACTTAGCATCCGTTTGATGTCAGCCATCCAACAGCTGGTCTAGAATTTCCAAAACGTATAGAACTATCTATCACTCTCCATTCGAAACTTAAAATTGCACAGGTGGCACTAAACTTTAAATTAATAGTTTGGGGCCCTACCATAAACTTTTAAAAACATTCAAGTTTCAGGCGGCTCAGTTTGAAATGTCACTCCAATCGATTAAGTATACCTACTAAGTAGATAGTAGGTAAACATATTTCATTTATATAGATACCACAGTTTTAGTAACATTAAGCAAACATCTGTACCTATGTTGCGGTAAACATATGTTTCATCTGAAATAATACATTTGCTGGGTGTGTTGCGCAGCTCCTAGCTGGCATTGTCGATCACAACGGATGTTTACGAGAGTTTTATTATATAGAACTCTGTCAATTCAGAATATAACTATCAGATAGTATCAGATATAACGGTTGATTGATGCTGACGGCAAAAAGTTCCGAAACATCGTTTCAAGAAACATTTTCGTGATGTTTCAGAAACTGCTGGTAGTCCGAAACATCGTTTAGGTAGGTACTAAAGAATGCATGATTTCAGTACAGGCACGATATTTTGTTATACTGACTGGAAATAAGAGTTCAATGGTAAGGTCCCTGAGTGAAGTATTTATCGTGGCTATGTATCGGGTGCTGACACAGGCGCGGGCGCACCAGCGGGAGGCGGCGAGGCGCGTGCGGCCGCCATCGCCGCCGCATGGCGCCGCGCCTTCAGCCGCAGGTCTGCTATGGACGAGGAACGACATCGCGCCGCCAGAGCCGCCAGCCCCGCGTACGGTGGACATAAAGCAGCCGCCGCCGCCGCCGCCGCTGCACTGGCGTACTGCGTTCACAAAATATAGTGGAACATTAAGCTCGATGCATGAGATAAAATTTATGAAAACTTATTTGGGCCTTATATAACATGGTGATTATGCGGCGGACACGAATAACTTAATAAACTCGAGTAAGTTCTTAAAAGGCGGTTACACTCCCGAAAGAAGATCCTAATTGGTTAGTCGAATTACCTATCAAGTGACTAGCAGCAGAGGACAGAAATATAATGATAGAGTCCGTTGGTTAGGTTATTTTACATTTAAAAGCTTTTAGCAGGTTACCTGATGAGCAGCCGCAGACAGCAACGCGGAATCGAAGGGCGCAAAGGCTGTAGAGGACGGAGGGTGCGGCGTGAGCGGGGGAAGCTGTGGCGCGGGTGGCGGGCGCGGCAGCGCCGACAAGCGCGGCACCGACACGTACGGCGCCACGCGGCACGGCTCCAGCGGAGTGCCTCCGCCGCTTACTAACAAACCTGGGACAAAGACCGGTTGTCTGCTAACATTACATCACGGGCCATGGCATGCAAAAGCGACTACTGGTATCATGGATGACTGGTAGGTATAGGTTGGTTGGAAGATACCAGTGATACCACATCAGCGTTTTTTAAAGAATGAGGGCGGCGTCTTTTTAAAGTAAATGTCTGTTATTCCCAGTACTAAGGCCTAAGGCCTAATTCTTTTCATTCTAACAAGAGGCCCGTGCCGAGCTGTGGGGGACAGTAATAGACTGGATTATTATTATTATTTTAGGTATATTAAACTAAACGACTTCTTGCCTGCCTTTGATCTTTGCAGTACAATTAAGTGCTGGGAGGCTTGAAAAAAAAAGTGTAAGTAATTCTATTATCTAAGAAATTTTGCTTTATAATGCAACGAGCTATTTTCAATTTAAAATCCAGGTATTATCTAAATAATTTATTAGGTACAGTCACAATATCGCGTATTAAAATAACTCTGTCGAGTTTAATTAAATCATGCTAAAGTGATATTCAATTAGTTCTCCTTTTATGTGCTTCCCAACTTTAGGATATAAATAGAAATAATGCATAATGAAACAAGTTAATCTGTCGGCGGACGAGTCGACGGGTCGCATCGATCCGGCTCGATTGGCAGATACAAACGAGCGATCCGGCGCGCTACACAAATCCACTGAGATCCGTTCCCGAACTCCACTTAATTAAATTGATATTTAAGTAAAGCATAATTTGCTCGTAAATTAAGTGAGATCCGTTGTTTATAGCCCGCCCGTCGGGCGAAGTGGGCAATTAATAAATTAACGCGGATCTGCCCGACTTAAGGTGCTCCGTGGGTCTCGTCTGAAAGATTCATTAATTTAATTACTGTTAATAGAAGACCTCGCCATTCGATTATATCAGACGCAATTTTATTTTATCAAACTTGGAAAATTCACAGAAATGTTTCTTTCATACAACAATGAGAAAGTGTTGTGCTTACTTAATTAATTTTTTAAAGTAGGTACCTTTATTATTTGTATATATCTTATAATTAATTAGATGAAACTGAAATGTGGAAGTTACTATAAAATAAGTTTTCCAGACTAAAATGAAAACTTTGATGAACAGAAAACAATACATAATTATGTTAGTTACCTACCTTCTGTACTAAAGCTTTTGAAGCAACAATATTAATTATTATTAAAGTCTACTATTTAAAGGTTTAGACGATTGTTTGTTATATTTGTAAAATACTGCACGGTTTTCGAAGTAAGAATAGGTAGAGCATACGTGTCGGTGTCTGCGGAGGCGGGCGGGCGGCGCTAGGGCGGGCGCCCGAGCTCGCTATAAATCAGAACCTCTCCGGTCGCCGTCGGCATTATCAAAATGGATGCTCCCCGCGCGTATGAGTTATTTCCATATTTGACACCGAATTACTTTCGAGAAGTGCCGACATAAATACGTGTGCGTCCGGCGGCGGCGGGTCGGCATGGCGAGGCACGGCGCGGCGCGTCGCCCTCCGCCCGACGACCGCCGTGCATTTATTTGATTAACTCTGAGTTGTTTAATTTAATCGAATTAGAAGGTAAGCCGGGGCGCAGCTCCTCTCTCTCGCTTATTTTAAAGCGCTCTGAACATCTTTACAGTGGTTTCTGCGCCATAAAATACCGCCACCCTCGCGACGCGCGAATAACTTTACAATTTTATGAACAGGGGAACAATTAAGCTTCGGTGTATTCTTTTATTCTTGAATTTCACGGCTGCTCTGATTGTTTTTATAGCGAGCGCAGCGAGCAGCGAAGATTCATGTCTTCGTTAAATATGAATTCTTAATTTTTATGAAGATTCAGTGCGTTCTGTTTATGATTTAATGTACACTGATGCAGAAAATATTGCGTTTTTGGTGTAAACAACAAAATAATTACTTAATCGCTTGATAATGAACAAAATAAGCACATATAAATATCAGTAGTTTTAATTTTACTGTCTTCAGCGAAATATGGATGAACAAATTGTACAATGTCACGTATACCTCTGCTTACCCCTACGGGGAATACAGACTATATGTTATTTTAATTTTACAAAATAATAGAACAATATTTGGTACACTTTACACCTAGGTACTGATATATTATTCACTCATAATGATAGGCTGTATCTTAAAATTCCTGTGGGGAGATAGAGATTAGAACAATCGCAATCTATTAATGAAAACAACCAAGGGTGGTAATTGCTTACATAATAAAATAGTTTGAGTAAACGACTTCCTAAAAAACTTTTAATACTAAACAGATAGTGAACTCGGTCACTCCTTAAATATTCAGATGAATGAACCATTCGGAAACCTTTTTCGTAGCCCTAGGCTACGGCTACGGCTACGGAAAAGGCTTTCTCGACATGAATCCAATTAATAAAATCTTAATCTGAAGAACCTTCAGATGTGTTACTTAAACTTTAAATAGGTACTCTGTTCGCAACGAAATCACTTCAACATAATTCAATTACGTGACAATGCAATTTCAAATCAGTAATATGAGGCCACAAACGATTGCGTAAATCAATAACAACATTGGGAATCTCGACGCTCCGTTAAAGGGGCATAACATAACAAATAACCGTTTCATTTCACTTTACATGATTATTCTCGTGTTGTTGGGTGGTGGCGGGGGTGGGGTGAACGGCGCGGGGGCGGCACATAAGTTAATAAGACATTTAGCAGGGGACGGCGGGATTGCGTCCGAATGGCTCCCGCGGGGAATCATTTTATTCGATTCCGGCGAGCGGCTTTTTTCCGCTTTACGCTCCGTTTAGCGGTTCCTCAATGCTCTCACAATCACGCGATAGTGCGATCTCCTGGAGATTTTCGCAGATAAGTCCCGCAGTCATGTATCGTTTGTCTGTGTCACGTTATGAGCAGAGACAGCGCTCGCCACAAAACACAACAATATGAGACAATGTGATATTTTCGTCCGTCCAATGTGTTACTGGGGATGTAGGACAACCGCCACGTCAAGATTCGGGTAATTCATTATTAACTCTGACGATACATCGTTTTGACGTGTAGTATTATAATGGTATTATACTTTCCATGTTCGGAATTACCTAAGCCTACAATATTTTTCATAGAACCAAGGAGTTGATTGCTTCATTGTGTGTGATTAAAATTGCCTCAAGCCCTTAGGTTCTTGTTATTACGGTAATGTCTCGCACACGCATCAGATACGATCGGAGGGTAGTTGACTAATTCGTTTGTCATATAACTAGCCAATAAATGACTAATATGTAGATCTATACCATTATTTGATTGCAGAATTGTTATTTTTAATACACTTGTACATAATGACTTGTCATCAAATTGTAAACCTAGGTTAAATTAAAAGAAATAAATAAATAAATTATATACCAAGTATTAAATAACAAACTCTGATGTTTTTAAGTTCAATTTGTTTTACCGTAAATAGAGACAAGTTCAAAGTGTAAGGAATCTCAAGTTATTTATTTATTTCCTCCTTGACCAGTGTGAGGGAGGTCAGTCAGTTGATCGCTAAGTGCGTTGTGCAATTCCCTGAATTTATCGCCTCGCGTGTACCGTTTCTCGGGCATTTTTTTACCGCGTTCGCGCGGATTCCCGCCTCGGCTCGCCATTTTAATTATTCATCCGCGTGAGTTATGGTCGAATTAAAAAACTGTTAGAGTCGGACCGGCGGCGCGGCGCCGGCGGGAGTTGTAATCGAGTTAGACATGGAGAATACATAATGTGCTAGTTCTGTACTGACAGTGAGTCGGTTGTGCATTCCGGCGGCGGCTCCTGCTAACTAGTGATGTAGTGCATACCACGCACGAGTGAATTCATTGCGATTATACAGCGGTGCCAACTCGCCGACAACTAGTTTACCAGAATCATTTGCAATTTGTAGTTTTCGACTACATTAAACAGGGAAACTGTTTTGAATATAAATTACGACGTTGATACATTTGGGTGAATTAAAACAGCCATGAAAAATTAACATAAAACTGTGTTAGAGTTGTTCACTCAAACGTGAAGAAGAGTGAAGTATAATCAGATTTGTAACGGTTTGGAACTGCGAATGCGAATTAAAGTGTGAATAAGTTACTTAATTATCTTACCTTTGTGCATCTGACTCTCGTGTTTGCGGCATTTTGCTCTTCGGTTCTGAAACCACACCTGTATAATGAGAAAACACTTGTGTTATTATTATTGGTAGTGTTCTAATCAATAATAGGTGCTTTGTGACTTACGGATTACATTTACACCTGCACCAAATCAAATCATGTTAGGTACTTCTAGTAGCAAAGTTACGAAGAAACGTGTATTTGAAACAGAGTGATGGAATGACAGTGTCCGAGTTTCATAAAGTAGTATAAAGTAGTAGTTTCTATCAAGTAATGATTGTGAGAATACTAGATACGGTCCCATCAGAATACCAACACTGTGATATTTTCTATTTCTAAATGCCACAGCATTTTGCTGAGATGGGGGCCATTTTTGGTCTCGTCCAGGTTTTTTTTTAAATGTTTTGTTTTAATTTTGTACCTTTGTACTTTTATTTGTTCCTGGTGAGTCCAGAATAAAAATGTTTTCTTTCTTTCTAGATATTGAAAGTCATATGAGCCCATAGATATCCGTGTATGAGCCCCTTGCACGATCTTCTGCTAACCACGCGACTGGACGGATATTCCATCTCAATGGATATTTCTGCTGTATTCTACCATTATATTTCCATGTAAGAGATCTACCCACAATCCACCATGATTGTATTGTGGGCTAATAAAATACATTTTGTATTTATCAACCTTGTTTGTATTTGAATAAGCATTTTGTACAACAGCAATTTACTGAAATTACAAAGAATTTAATTAGCAATAGTGCTTTTTAAAATACCGACATAATCGGTTATAAAGTAGCGAAGGAGCTAATTACAATGACGTGTATGGTTCTCGCAAATGGCAATATATTCTGCCGAACATTGTCAACCAACTCAGCCCAAAAATTAGAAATGTGTATATGAATAGTGAGAAATATAAACATGTACTTAAAAAGCACTATTTATGTAATAAAAGGGGCTAGGTTAAGGATTGGATTAAAATAAGAATGTAACTACCCGGCTGCTAAAGATAAACCACATCGGTTTCCATTAGCAGTCTTAGATTAGAAAACAAAAATGTAACTATAAATGTTTAATAAATAAATTAAAAAAAAAAGAAGAAAGTACATTTATGGATATAAATAAATTACTTTGATCTCTATTTATTGTCGACCTGTTTTACTCATTGCCATCAAGTTGGAACCAAGTTTCTTTATATTTTAGATTGTCAAAAAGAAAAGCACATACCTAAAAACCACTCAACTATTATTATAAGCACACTAAATAAATCACGAGCAAACATGAAACATTTGCATTTAATCCCGTTTCAATAATGACGAAACAAACAAGGGTTGGTCTCGTCGCGAGAGATTGTGCCGGGAAATCGCATTACACAGCACTGTAGAACAACTGTGTACCATGACGTCAGTACTATGTTAGTGTACGTTACAGTAACAAGCAAACACGGGTAACCGCGTTAGTGAGGACAGCACGAACGTTGCTGATTGCGTTGCAGGCTATCTGTTAGCGTGTCCTGTATTTATATTAACAAAAGTTCGATAATTGGTTTCGTCTAAATTAATTAGGTGTGATTTAATCGGTCGTAATTGGTTGGAAACGTTTTGTACATAATTTTGGTACGGGCTTGAATTCTCTACTATGCTTACATTAAATATGAAAATATTATACATATAAACCTTTCGTGAAAAATTATCTAACTGATGGTGAAAACCGCATCAAAATCCGTTGCGTGGTTTAGGAGTTAGCGTATATACAGACAGACGCAGAAATCGACTTTATTTTATACTGTGTAGAGAAGAGATGATTTAAATATAATTATTGGGATTGATTTTATTGGACTGCATCTAGACCCATAAAACCCATAAAAGGCAAGACTGATAAACAAACATGGTTAATCAGTTTTCAAAACAAAACTACAGTCAACTCAAATCTTAAATAATTTATTATTATTAATAATCAATAATGTAAAGTAAGTACTATACTTGAAACGTATGGAAAAGGACATAAACGTAATGACATCAAAACAAAGTGTGTAAGAGTTTAAAATTGTTTGTTACGAAACCCATATGCGTCGCTCGTACATGTTGTACCCGTAGCGACCGATACGCTAACTAGGGGCGAATTCATTAGCTCTGATTACATAAGACAATACGACTAAATAACAAGCAAACATACAAATACACCCCCGCACTCCACTCTCAGCTAAACTGTTGTTGGATTCATTTTACTATAATAGACTAGATTCTGTATCGTTTAGCAATTTTTAACGAAGTCTACCAATATCTTTGTGGATTATCCGCCACAATCCATAATCATGATTTCTGATACTATTTAAATATTTAAAAAAAATGACTAAACGCGCCTATTCGTAAACTTTTCAGGATCACATTTTAAAGTATTTTTTACGACAAAATTAATATTTTATCAATTTATATAATGATTATTTTCTGTTTTACGTACATTTCTAATAAATCATATTATGATTTAAGTACTAGAATATACGTTTTACAGAAATAAAAATAAAACTTTAAAATGTGCCCCTGTAAAGTTTACGAATTAGCGCGTTAGTCATTTTACTTTTCCACTATCGATATAGTTATAAAATACTAAAAACTTAGAGGTAGGAACTTGGAGGACGTCCATAAATTTTATTGTCAAAATAAAATGATTATGATATCGTGATAAATGACTAATATCTAAGTATAAACAATAAAAGAAATCACTGCAAATAAATATCAATAAGGTCAACAAAGAGGCAGGTCGTTTGACACTAGTGAAGACGCACGGCGATGTCCGGGGTCAAGGCTTTTATCTATTTATCGTAACAGCCCCTACGATTGGCTACTCACGGCACTTAGCGCCAATCGGACGTTAATCGCGATATATCGCCGATAAAGCGTCGCTTGTTGGCCGCTCACAGCTAATTACGTGCATTAGTAATGAGCGAGGGTCGCTTGAGTCGCGTCACAAAGTGAGTCGAATTACAAGGGTACGGGATTGCTACGCTCTAATTAATATAGCAAGTGATAATTTCTTGAGTATTATGTAGGTGCTACTTAATTGATATTTGTGATGATAGGTAATATACTTATATGAAACGACTCATGTGTTAGACAGTATTATGTTATGATTATGAAAGCCGAACCTAGGTTAAACATATTAAGTTAAGCCAGCTTAACATACGATAGCCAAGAACAATTGGCTAAAAATGTATTCTAAGTGATAACTTAGACTTAACTTAGACATAATGACTGATAAGTCATTATGGTAATGGTATGTTCGGATATAGTATATATCGATATCCGTGGTATATAATTATAGTATTTTTGTTTTGGTTACCTGTAAAAGTTTTATAGACAAATGACCTTTTAGATCACAAACGGCCATATTGGGGCTTTAACAATGCTAATGTCTGGTTTTTGGGAAACAAACCGAACTCAACACAAAAAAAATCTTATAGGACAAATATTGAAACAAAATACGCAACAGAAGCGAAAAAGTAAATTTAGGTATTGTTAAACTATATTATCAAGAAGAAATATATAATTGAGTACCGCCTAGGTATGTGTCCCTACTATGTTTAGATAGGATTTAATAATAAACTTATTTTACAGAAACATAGGTAGGTACCTCCACCTATTAGCATGTTGGTTTTAATTAGATCTTTGCATATTGTTGCATTGAACATAATTTATACCTATGCACGCAACATTGTAGCAGTAAATAGTTGCGAAAAAACAAGACCACAGTCGTAAATTGGAAGTTGTGTTATGCGAGTTATTACAATACTAGAATAAGGACGAAATAATGCAATAAAATGTTTCTTTAAGTATCTACTCTTTTCTAATATAGAATTACCTGTTAGAACTAGAGCCTCGATATTAGTCAACAAATAGCTCACCTTATTTATTTATTGATTGAAAGAAAGAAAGAGCTTGATTGTTACTGTTTATTTATTTATTGTGACTATAGTATATTTTATTTATCAATTTATTTATTCTTATTTAGTACCTACAGCAATTAGCCAAATTATATACATAGGTACTAAGGGCTGATTTTTCAATCGCCTGTTATCTTTATCCGAGAGAATTTGACAGCTTTCCTATACAATATCCGTTATGTGTCAAATTTATTCGATGGATAAAACTAAGGATAAAACATTATCTGGTCACCAAGAAATCTGCCCTAAATGTTTATCCTATCACTGTTTCGAGTAAACTGAAGATTAACAATCTGATACGTGGATTGGTGATCGCAATAAGATCTTTTCTGTCGTGTCAATCGCTCATGCCGTAGTTGAAATACATATTATCCAGTCACCAATGTTCTTGGAGCTCAGGGTGCACTGGATCGTCTCTCGGGAAGGCTCTATGCACCCCTCAGTAAAATGTAATTACTATAGAGATCATGCAACCTTGCTGCCCAAGCAATTCAATCGATCTACCATTGCCTACCATACCGTGCTGAACTGCCTTTTTTAAGATGCACCAAAATATCCGCTTTTAGCATCCTGTCCACCGCTGGCCCATCTAGCTGGGCAACCAAGTTCCACAATAAACCCATTCCTGTATATCACTTTTTACGACATTTAAATTTTTTGTATGTTTGTTATGGATAAAATTAAAAAACTACTGGACTGATTTTAAAAATTCTTTCACCAGCAGGATGCTATATTATCACTGAGTAACAAAGGCTATAATTTATAAAGTTATCACGCGGGCGAAGCCGCTGGCGGAAGCTAGTAGTTAATAAATGTAGTACCTGAACTCTTGCTTCGCTTAGTCCCAGGCGCTGGCTGAGCTCCTCCCTCATGAAGGCGTCAGGATAGTGCGTCTCGTCGAACAGTCGCTCCAGCTCGCCCAGCTGTTCTAGCGTAAAGTTCGTCCGCGACCGTCTCTGCTTACCCCCGCCGTTGTTACTGCCACCGTTTGGTGATTTGTCCGTGACGTCTGATGAAGAAGTTATAATTTAAAAGTGATTGTAGCTTTAATCGTAGCTTGAAGTGATTGTAGCTTTGTTTGGTACTATTTAAATAAAATTACATAAAGAACATTCTGATTCTGAATGATGCTCTTTTTAAAAAAATTCAACTTCAGCAAAGGCAGCTGCGTAATATAATATGATGTCTAATTATGTTGTCTTATATTATAATTTTAATCTACATCAGATTTTGTAAGTTGTCATATAATGGAAGACCATCGTCCAGTTGTGCAGCTGAACCTGCGAGCACTTTTAGACCAAAGAGATAGTCACTGGCTACGTACGCTACAGCGTTTGTTGGATAATCTACCGATATTGTAGGTATAATTATATTCCTTACAAATATAGCCAGGCTATATTATTTAGTTGGAAAAGGATACCTGGATAAATTGCTTTACTGGATAAATTATTTAAACGAGTGACTGCCATTGGTTGTTCGATCAGGTACGTATCGATGTTACTTCTTATAGTTGTGTCGTAATGTACAATAAAGTGTAGATATATAAATAAATATAAATTATGCATGATGTAATGCATTAGGAATAGGATGCAAGTTTCCTAGTTCGGTATAAGGTCCTAGTATGATACGAAGTGAGCTTAACACTACTGGCTCCAGAAAAATTGCATAACCTTCATAACCTGATGAATTTAGAATCTAAGAAGCGATATTAACCTTCTAGAGGTTATACAAAGATACCATACAAGACCACTAAATATTTTAGTACCTACATAAAATTATGCAATAGACGTTACAGCGTCCCCGTGGCAAATCAAGAGCTATTAATTTATTTTACGCTTACCGCTATTTTACGGTATTCGGAACTAAGAAATAAGGAGAAAACTAAAAAATTGTTTCCATTCTCAATAAAAACTTATCTTACTTACCTTGAATTCTTACAAAATAATCCAATTCATAAATATACGAAGTAATAGAGCAAATCAAAATAAAGGTGCTGTTTAAATCAACATTTCATACGAGACAGAGGGACCCCTAACCCTCAAGGGACATTCCGCTACCCTGGAAAAAGTAAGTGGGACTACTGTGAATTGAATGGATACCTATAGAGAAATATAAAATGTACTATACATATACGAACAATGTTAAAAATAAAAATAAATCTTTTATATTCGCGGCAAAATACAAGTGCCGAATATCGACCTTTCACATCAATTGACTGTCTCTATCATAAACTTAGAATATTTTCGCTTCATCCTAAATCTATGGTCTCTATTATTACAAATGCTTGATACTCAAAGTACAAACGTTATTAACGCAACCTGAATCTTAATATTTAATGTAAACGAATTATAATATTTCTGGATTATTATTAGCTATTCAAACTTCAAATTCTTTATTTGCAATAAATAGCATAGAATGGTGAATCAATAATCTAAGGGTGTCATATATGGAAAAAAAAAATCGAGCCCATCTAGACACCATCAATAGCATGCAAATCTTACTTAAAGCTAGGAATTGCTATTGGCTATTGATTCGTTATTATTATAATTATCAATCAGTACCCAACAAATTATTAAAATTAATTCATAGTGACATCTCATGGCAAACGGAAAAACAAGTTTATTAACAAAATGAATAATGGACAAAGGACTTTGAAAATATATTTTCAATGTTTTATTAAAACGAAAATGTTCATCTGTAACGTTAACTACGAATCTGACTACGGAATGTTGTCGTAGCATTTCTCGTAGCGTCGTAGCCCGCTCGTAATTGAGTTAGGAAATAACAGTTTCGCTCGAGCTCCGCTCAGTTTTACTGCTGTTTGAGATGTCCCGTAATACCAATTTCCTTTATTAATATTTCTTTCTAGTTTGTAGGCTAATTTATTTACCGAATTATAACTTTAGTCTCTTATCATGGAGCAAACTTAATATACGGTGAAGAATTAAAAAATGAAACTACTTATAGTGTCTTTTCTTGATAAATTATACTTATTCGAGACCCAACAATCACATGAAACAGTTAAATTAATCAAGAAATAAATCAGCGAAGTGCTAATACAACGTTAATCGCGTTCACCGGCGGCACGGGCGCGCTCGCCTCCCGGGAACAAACGGGCTATACGTTTAAGATTGTCGTTTGAAGCAATTTAGCAAATTGGGAAGCTCTCCTTTTTATACGGCAATTATGTAAATGGAGGGATTATCCGGCTGTGGGCGGTGCTGTGGGCCACACCCGCTCTCCCCTTTCGTCTCCGGGGCACCCGAACTCCTCAGACATCTAACGACCAGCGAACAGTGATTAATTGTTCAACGCTCCGTAAGTATAAACCCCTGTTAAAGTCGCCGAGCGTCTCTGATTTATTTGATTGAGAACTCTTTCACGGATATCTGTTAGGAGCGTTCTACTCTCCACCAGTGTTCGGCGCTAATCCTCGCTTTAATATAATTAATGATCGTTTAGAGAACGAGACCTTTTTATTCAGTTTAATTTACGCTAATAACGAATTTAATTTGATTTTAATGATTGTTTTTACATGTAGAGGACAAGAGGTATCTAGTACAATTCAATAAAATCACTAATCAAGGTACATTTATGTAAATCGATCAGGGATACTTGCATATGTTGAGCTCTGTGGGGCCTGGGGTCATTCATGTTCCGGACAGTGTCAACAAAAGGCGAATTATGTGATTATACCTATCGTATGAACGACATTGACGGTTTAAAAGATACTACACAAGGTGGAGAAAACAGTTAATTCTGGACATCACAATTTGTATGGATTATATTTGAAGAAGTTATTACGAATTAAGTACTGAGTAAATATAAAGACTTTTGTCTTGAAACTAGTTGACTATTGAATACTGAAGACTGTTGAATATTGACACTTGCGTTATGCTGAGAGGTCTATAGGCCACATTTTAAGAAACCCTGCATTAATCTATGCACCTAGCTTGGCAGTGCCACTGAATTCAGAAGCTGTTAAATTTTTTAAGCAAATTATTTTATACTTTTTAGCTATTTGAAGTCGGTTTTTACTTTTTAAAAATATCTACTAGTTAAATCATTGTGACGATAATCAGTCGCAGATGTCGTTTGGTTTTTATTTATATACTATACTATACTATTAAACCCGCCAAGCGAAGCAGATACATTTTTTTTTGTTAACGGGCTCCCCTTCTTCCCTGCGCAGCTTAATGAATTAATAAAAAAAAACAAAACGTTTTAGACCAGAATCCGGGGGAGTATTTTATGGCAAAAGAGGCTATTTTTACCCGACTACGGAGAGGGTTACATGTTTGACCGGTATCTATGTATGTATGTATGTGGTATGTATGTGTGTAATGTGTGTAGTCCGCCAAGCCGCACTAGACCAGCGATGGGACAGTAATGGGCTGGACTTATTAATCACACTATAAGTATGAAGGTTTAATCCAACTGCATCGTTAAATAGCTCCTGGGCTACTACATAAACATAATTTTATGCCTAATTAGCAAAAGGTTATTCTTATAATTTTAATTATTTTTGTAAAATTTAATATATAATTGTTTAAGTATATCTTTTGGTCAGGTTGAAAGTCTTCCTCCTGCTATTGTAACTGAGGTCTGACATGAGTATAGCTCACGCTATGACCTAACGATCGATAATCAGCAAGGCTCGTAAAGGGACTGACTACCAAGGTTGCGTCAGAGCTAAGGTAGGTAGGTCACTCGACTTGGGGAGGTCTGATTACCAAGGGTGCGTCGGACGTAAGGTAGGTAGGTCATTCAAGTCGGGGAGGTCTGACTGCCAAGGATGCGTCAGACGTAGCTCGTAAGGTCGTTAGGTCACTTGACTCGGAGAGGCCTGACTGCCAAGGGTGCGTCAGATGTAAGCTAGGTAGGTCCCTCGACTTGGAAAGGCCTGACTGCGAAGGTGGCGTCAGACGTAAAGTATGTAGGTCAATCAATTTGGGAAGGCCTGACTGCCACGTGTGCAACAGACGTATTGTAGGTAGGTGACTCGACTCGGGGAGGTCTGACTGCCAAAGGCGCGCCAAAGGTAAGGAAGGTAGGTCACTCGACTCGGAGAGACTGGACTCTTCTCTTTACATGCATCCCTAACTTATTTCAATCATTGAATTTTTTTAAGAAATAGTATGTAGTATTGAGTGTTCACGTAATCATCAACCATTCTCCAAAATTACCTACTATTTTCTATTCTACTATTATATTATTCTATGCTACATAACAGACAATTGATTAGGAATGTTTTCGTTTTCAGCGCCCGACTGGTAGGCGGTTCGCTGATTGCAGTGATGCTAATTACACAAGACAACCATCGTGTAGTGGTCTTATGAGTGTTTGAGTTGGACACTCATCCAGGCTTCCTTTACAATTACAATTTTTAGACGACTTATTCACCACATACATTAAAAGTGGCAATGACTAACATGCGACATTTGTTATGTCATAACAGAGTTCTTTCATAGCTGGCCCACGTAGATTTGTGACCGTATTTGTTGCAGGATACTGTAGTAGTCATTACAGTAACGAATCTACGCGCGTAAATGCGCGTTCACGCACCTATTCGCTGCATGCCGTGTGTAACTAAGGACGAAGGTGTGTGGCTACGTACGTAGCAGCGCGGCTACGTGCCTAGCAGAGCGGCTACATGCGTAGCAGAGCGGCTACGTGCGTAGCAGCGCGTAGAACTGAGCCGCCTGTAGCAGCGCCTGTGGCGTTTGGCAAGAGGCACGTACCCGTAATGACTGCATGCAGTCATGGAACGCACAACCACGTCACATAAATCTTACCCAGTCGCTTAAACCAGACCCGCGGCTCTACCGCGTAACTTAAATGGTAATGAACATCGACACTGGTAATAAACTTCAATACGATCGTGAAAGACTAAACTATGAGCTACCTTGTAAAAAAATTACAGATGATGAAGATAGGAGTCCCAACTTCATGATTGGTACTTTTTTTTCAAGTTAGCTCGAAGTTTAGTCTCTCACGATCGTATTGAAGTTTATTACCAGTGTGGATGTTCATTACCATTTTAGACGTTACGCGGTAGACCCGCGGATCAAACCCGAATCTTTAGATGCCTTCCATCATAATGAAACGTCTCGGTAATGATTTTGAACTATCGAATCGATTACCCTTTACTATCTCAGAACACACATCGGTACTTGGTAGATTAATAGCACATGTGTAAATTTTTATCACATATGTAGGTACTGACATACATGTTCATTAATGTTAATCAGGCTACAAACATAGAATCGTTTGAAAACGGAGAAAAATTCTATACAATTTACTAGAAAGAAATACTTAGAAAAAAATCTTAGCCAACAAAGACATTCAAATGCACTGACCTATTAAAATACAATTGTATTATTGAGCTCAGTGCTGCTCAGGCTTGAAATCATAGTATACATAGTAAGTAAAAAAAATATGCTATAATAACTACTTTTTGTGATAAATAAGTTTTGTGCGTAACCATCAACCTTCAAAGCATGCTGTGTTCTCTTAAATGTGATAAGGTCCTTAGCTTTAAGTTACAGTAATGTAAGGCGTTCATTTATTACTGTACTTATCGTTAGAGAACCCAATAAAGTAAATAAATTATTAAACACCGCAATTATATTTAGCGGCCAAAAGAGTGCAGGAATAGATTTGATGTCAATTGTACTGATATCATTCCAATAGCCACTCACCGTGTCTATGATCGTCATCGTCGTCATGTGTCGCCTCTCGCTTGCAGTGGTGCGCAGGCACGGGCGACAGCAGCCAGTTGCGCGGCCTCTTGGGCGGCGGCGCCTTGTCCTCCAGTTCGGTGATGTCCACCTCTACGTCATCCGCGTCGTCCGCGTCGCCGGGCTCAGGCGGCGGCGCCGGCGCCTCGCCACCCTCCAGCGACTTGCTCACGAAGTCCGCCAGCCGCTCCATCACCATTACTGCCGCCAACACGCGAGGCCGCGCGCTCGCCTCGCCTGACACGCTCTACGGAATACACACTGCAGCAGTCGAGCACCCTACGCCCACACTTTCATATTTAACACCTCTTTACATAAAACAACACTTTATATTTACGATGTAAAGTCCATTATTGTGTGAGTTGCGACTAAGGGCGGTGATAGAGACCCCGCCCAAAAGTCGCGCAGGCGCCCGCCCAGCGCGCCGCAGCCGCGAGGCACTGACGCGCCCGGCGCCCGGCGGCGGATGATACACGCCTACATTATCGTTACATTGAAAATGAATTTTTAATAGTATTTTCTAGTGTTTGTGTACATAATTCAGTTGTGAGGAAAACTTGTGAATGTTTCGTGACTTTGAAATGATGTGCGGTTTCGTCGCTAAGCTGTCGCACGATTAAGATAGCAGGGTTATTAAGGTATGTATTTTGTTTACTAGACATTCATAAAAAATAAAATTGCCAAGTTTTTTATTAGCCAATATTATATTTATAATTACAAGCTCATAATAAATTACATGACTTTAAACGGGCCGTTTGCTAAAAACCATATAAATGTTTCTAAAAGAAGGTATATATTGTTAATAAAAATTCACATTTGGTATTGAATTAATAATACCTATTTACTATAAATAATGAACATTATAATAACAATATTAAATATGTCATTTTCATAATATTTAATGTCGATTAGATCTATAAAACAAATCAAAATACTTTTCATTCTCTCTTTAAAAAATACAGCAGCTGTAGGGCACACAATTAGATATGCATTTTTGCAAATTGAGAATAATTATTACCTGTTTCTCAACGGCATTGTAAAAACATGCGAAAGATATATATATTTTTTTTAATTTTCTACATTATACACAACGTCATCAAAATCTCACTAGACAGCTACTCAAATTGATATTATTATTGTCTTAAATGGTGTATTCCGAATCCGAGGTCTAAATAATCGTGGCCGTGATTCCAAACCCAAGTCTGAACTTATCATTAGGGTGGTTGAGGAGTGCGGAGATGGCGCACCCGAGCTGTGCCCTCTTCCCTCCGAGGGCGCGATGCAGCGTGGCGCCCACCAGCCCGTCGGAATCTGCAGACCCTCGCACCGTCCATGCATCTGTTTGCCACTCGTAGGCTAGCGTCGCTACCGCGCGACGGATTGCAAATCCCACCTGTCATTGAAACAAACATTTAAATAGCTTTAATTTTTTTTGAATGACAGAACGGATGCGATTTGATAAGGCAAATAAATCGGATAGTTTATCGCTAGTTATCGGAATAATTTAAAAAAAATCTCGGCATTTTTTAAAACGTCCCGCTCTTATATCTCCTGTATCGTGGGTACAGTTTACAAACATACATCTCACCCAGGACATACAAATATTCGTTCTGGCGATCAATCCCGCAACACGTAGCGCAGAAATCCAATCGCTTAGCCACTGCACCTCCCGTGCCGTCAATTTAATTGCTGAATGCGACAGAATTTGGCTAGGGGTCTTGGTCACTCATTAATTATTGTATGATGAGGAGTTCCATTCAAAGTCAAAGTCAAATATTTTTATTTCAACTGGGTCTTTGCAAGACACTTTCAAAACGTCGTGATTCTCGGTGGGTCCTGGAGAAGGTACCGGCAAGAAACTCCATGGATACTCTTTTCATAAAACATATTTACAATAATATACGTATGGCCAGTTCCTAGTTTATAAGCGGTTGCAATCGAATTCACGGAGACTGGCCTTTTTTATTTTGTGGTAGGTTTCCAGTCTTAGTTTTCAGTCTTAGTTACTGCTTTGGAGAGACAACTAGTAGAAACTTACCGGGTAAGTAAAAATACTAAATACATAAGTACGGATTTAAATCGCCGATACAAACTATTTAACCTGTGTCGATGGTAAATATGTAGATATCAATGGATAGTTCGGCCACACCATTTATCCATTATTAAAAAGTATTTAAATGATTCCAAGACTTGGTAAAAACTATGAATATTAATTTGCAGTTAGCCGCAGTGTAAAAAGATGGTGAAAGTTTTGTCACCTCAAGCATAGCAGCCACGGTGAGGTACGGTTTGATGGCCCTGGCGTAGCACAGGTCCAGCCCCCTGTTGCCCAGCGTGGCGCTGACGGAGTGGTTCTCATTACCCCAACGGCCAGCCCCCGACGCGGAACTGAGCTCTGCTGTGTGTCCGCGAGCCACTACCTCCGCGCCCAAAGAAAGTCGCTCTGTCACAGCCTACAACAATTAAGACTAGGTCTTAAAAGACGAAAATCCTTCTCTTTTGAGTATATTTTTACCCGACTGCGCGACGCAAAGGAGGGTTATTGTATGTAGTTATGGAGATGGGATAGCGTAGTATGATAGATAGACTAATAATATTTGTTAACCAACAAGGTTTTAAAAACTTTTCATCCACTATCCTGTTTATGGGAGTGAAGTGATGAAAAGAGGGTGGCAGGTATAATAATAACACACCTACTAGGATCACCAATTCTTACGCCAAAAGAGAAATAAACACGTTTTGGAAGCGAGGAGCTCCCATATTGATATCAGTGCAATGTACCTGTAGATAATGAAGTGCTATGAACTCCCGATTCACAGCGATCACAGATGCCGTAAACCTGTTGAAATAAGCGTCCATGATGCTCTCAAAACTGTAGAACTCTGCTTCGGCTATCTGTGCAACGACGGTTGCCCGTGTGCCCTGTGTCGGGCCTACGCGCATCTCACAGCTCATTTGGCCGCCAGGCGCAGCCTCCATCACGAAGTATGGCAATGCCGTTGGCTTAGCCTTATCCACATACGACAGTAACAGTTTATAACCCCCGGGAGATACTGAACTAAACGATAGCGAATGACCTAACACCCAATTGCTATTCGAACTCTGTTTGACAGACACACAGCCTCCTTCGAAACATTGTGGAAGTCTATATCTCGCCGCATTATGTATATGCCGTAGTAGCCCCGGGTTGGTCGCACCTGCCGGCAGGTCGTCAGGGTCCCTCTGAGACGCTCGTCCCGTTCGGGAACCAGTTACTCCGGCTCCAGTTTTTCCTCGATCACCAGCTGTACACTTTGTGCTTTCAGGTACTTTACATTTGCACACTTTGATCGAAGGTGCATCACCACCAGCGCATTTGTCAGCAGCACCAGCGCCGTGGTGCTTCGGAGGTGAAGGATCCCTCGGGGGTGGACAAGTTTTCCTTGGGGATCCCGAATGATGGTTATGTTCCTTCCGGGGAGAAGAAGATTCAGGCGGTGAGTTCGGACCTTTAGCATAAATAGTTTCAAAAAGACCCAGTTTAAATAAATTAAACAACGATAGTGATAAGGAAAACTTTGTACCGCTTTCTTTTTTATTCATTTTTACCGAATTTTACCTAATATGAGTGAAAGAAAATTTTGAGATTTGCTGACAATGAGAACAAAATAATGTCACACAGTGTCAAATTATACAGCGCTTTAAAAATGGAACTTAACCGAGCAAAATATTGATAAAAAAATCAGCAAAGATAACATTTTCTTATGTCATCAACAATTACATTATTTATACCTACTTATGGAAACTCCTTCATACAGACCGCGCCAAACTTGTTCCAATTTGCAATAAAACTAGAGCAACACGAGAGGATTCTTTGGTCATTGAGCAACACAGTTACCGGCCAACCGGTTGGCCGCCGGTGGCCGTGTTGCTCTTCGCAATAAAAAATAAAAAAAATTATATCAATTATTTGTATCAGTTGTTTATCGTAGTCTTAGGTATATCCTCAGGTATATCAATCGTTTATCACCACCTAAAAATCCATAGCCACCCATTAAAAAAATACTTATAGATAAATTCGGATTCTTGATTCACGCGCCGTCTCTATCTATACATTATAAAAAATCCAGGACTTCCCACCAAATGTTTTTTTGAAATATAACATTTCTACTAGGCTATGTTATGTACCTACCATAAATACCGACAGGCTGTCTCACAACGACCCAACAAAATATGTAAATAAATAACTTATTTAATTAATATTTAATCGTACCAATAAAAAGATATTTAAAAACGTATTGGAATTACCAAATACCAATTATTAATGTTGACTACATAGTGCATCTACCATGTTTTTTGTCTCTGCATCACCTAAGGTTGTCTGGCAGAGAATGCCTTAGGCATTAAGACCTTTGTCTATTTTTATGAAAAGCAATAAATATATAAATAATTATTACAATCATCTATATACGTTATTCATACTATAAACAAAACCTGAAAGTAGTTTGTTCAGAATCAGTAACATAATTGATTGTGATAATTTTTACACCATGTTGTATTTTGTCCTAATAATATTTCAAAAATCCTACAAGTTGGACATGGTTCGTTGACCTTGCGCGCGACACACAGCTGACAGTAGCATGATGCGATGCGCCAGCGCACCCACCCCCGCGCTACCCCCACGCGCCGCGCCCGCGCCTCCATTAGCCCTAGTCAAAGACTACAATAGTATATCAGAGCAAATACTAGTATATCGGACAGCCCTAGTTATCCGGAAGCTAGAGTTAGGTGCGCACGTAATGTCGCTTGCGTCGCGCGTGATCCCGCTATTGTCGTGATATCTATTTTGAGTGAAAATGAAAGAAATGTTGATTATCATTTTTAAATACGCCGAAGTGGTTAATTGGTACTAGGTACGTAGGTACTTATTATTTGTATTTACGAAAAACGTAGTAGGTACATATTAACCGCTACAAGCTACAATTGACCAATAAGAACAGTCCAAAGCCTACAAGTGTGTTCGAAAATGTTATCACCACATTATATACTTACAAAAGGTGTGTGTAATACTAATACCTACTGGCATCGCGACCGTTATCAATGAACGTAAGGCGAGCGCGGTCGTGCCGGCGCGCTTGAGACACCATGTTTATGCGAGGACAACGACGCAACTCGACAAGCTTATAACTTTGTGAGTTTTCATTATACATTATTGAAATTTTTTATACAGCTTCGTTATATGAAAATATTTGACGGGTGTTTCGGCTTTCGTATATACTATGAATAAGGTTGTATAATACGATTAATACGTGAAGAGAAAACTTTGTACCCCTTTTGTATCCCACTCCGTGAAATAGTAGGGTGAAAGTCGCACTCGGTCGCACTGCTATCAACCGACCAATGACTGTAGTCATAGGATACAGCAGCAGATTATTTGAGATCGTTCGATTGGTCCGGATTGGTCACTCGCGTAACGCAGCTGTGGTTCGTTCAATTATTACCGATGAGCGAGCGACATTCGCACGAGTGACTTTCATCCGAAAAATGAATTAGGTACTGAACGTACCAATCGAAAATCAATACCAATCGAACGATTTTTCATTTTCACAATTTAATCATTAGTGCATTATGTTATGGATAACAACAAAAAATACATCTCAGTGGGAATTCCCCGGTCAACGACTAAACATACATTTAGTGATGAGCTGATGAGGAAATGAATCTAGTGATGTGTTAGGTCGATCGTTTTAGTCTTTTTTATAATATTTTTGGGTCATACATGACGCAGGCAGTCAACATTGTTAAAATCTCGTAAAAAAGTGTACGAGATTTTTATTTTTCTCGTATCTCATACAGATCTGGTAAATCTCGTAAAGTTACGAGATTTCTCGTACGTCTGGCAACGGCGCTGGAGCGAGCGTCGTCGGACGATCGCTCCGGTCACTCCGTGAAATAGGAGGGTGAAAGTCGCACTCGGTCGCACTGCTGTCAACCGACCAATGACTGTAGTCATAGGATACAGCAGATATTTTGAAGTCGTTCGATTGGTCACTCGTGTAACGCAGTTGTGGATTGCTCGAAGCCGTTCAATTATTCCCGATGAGCGAGCGACATTCGCACGAGTGACTTTCGCACCGAAAAATGAATTACTGAACGTAGCCATGAACGTCATACGTAAATGCGAATCTGATGCAGTTTTACGGTTTTGAGTTTTGCAAATTATTGGGATTACCTACAATTATTCATTCAGTTGTAAAATAATTGTGTTATCCATAATTATAATAAGTGGTTTGGACACATAGATAGATATCTGTTCTAATCTAATAAACAGTTGAATCAACTTTATTAAATCTTTGTTGAGGAAAGTTCTTAACTCCTTTGTCTCTGAAAACATTACGCAGGTACAATACGTACGTAAACACTTTAAAAATGACTGGCATCAACTTGAAAGTCGGTAAACTATTGGAGATGTTCAAGGGGCTGAAATCAGACGCACTTCCGAGAGCCCCTAGACCTACTGAAGAGATTCGAACACCAGAAGAACAAAATGTGAATTTTGAGAATACAGACGAACAGGAAGAAGAAATAGTTATAGAACCAGTGCCGGAAGATGATATAAAGAAGGAGAAGAAATCGAAAAAGAAGTTTTTTAAATCAAAGAAGGTGGAAGATGAGGAAGAGTTTACACAGTCCTCTAAAGAAAAACAGGGCAGTGCAAGCTCCGTGAACGTTCAAGGTAAGCATTTTAGCTATAAACTGTATTTGATTAACACTATTAGTAAGATGACACTGACCTTATTTAACACTTCTCTATGTAGATTTCAATCTAATCCTAATTTCTTAAATAAGAAAGTTGTGAAGATGAAGCATGCATAAACGGCTGAATGGATTGGGATGAAATTTGGCAAACAGATAGACCATGTTCTGTATTTACACAAAGGATAAGATAGGATAATACTTTTTATTCGGGTATATGAAGTAGTTCCCCTAGTATGTAAATGAAACTGTGGGCAACATCTGATTCATAAGTTATTTATAAAGTTGCAATGTACCTACCACAACATACAGCTCATAGGCATCTACTGCTCAACTTCAACCTTCCTGAAGATCTGTGATGTGAGGATTATTGCAAGCATAGTATCCACTGACCTCTTATAAACAAATATGCTGGACTGGCTTTACAGAACTTTCAAATGAGGCAATTTGATTCACACCATTTTGGTGCTGATAACAGTATAAAGAGTAGTGAGCGTCCACAAAATTAATCAATCATCCATTCACAATCATAATAAGCACTGGCCATTTGCATTATCACTTTGAGCTCAGATTCTGAGAAACCTATCATGTTCACAGTCCGAGCGGACCTTAATCAATCGGAAATTAATGTCAAATAACATCCTAGGCCGTTAGTGGTGTTGCTTCAATTTGGTATAAAAAATTGCTGTCATATGGTATAGCTAGTCCAACATATTTGTTTAATAAAGGCTAACCTTTAAGGTAGAAAATAATATGGTAGGTACTATCACTAATGATAGTACCTACCTGAGCTGCGGCCTTTTGGCACAATAATTAATTTATGTTTTCTTTGATTTGTTTTATTTATTTTTTATTGTGCTAATAAACTCTTTTTCTTTCTTTCTTTCTTTACCTACCATATTATTTTCTACCTTAGAAATATGAAAGTGATTGCAGAATGATGTCATCAGTGCAAAACTTGACGGTTATGAAAGAGAATTTGCAAAGAGAACAGTCTTGTTTTAATTACAAAAAGTAAAGGAAGTCTTGAATTAGATTGTAGGTATTTGATGTTTCCAATTTTGATTACAGCTACTGGAAATGTATATAACATTGTGAATGCTAAAGGCGTCAGGTTGGGCAATGATTACTACTTCGGACCGGTCACCATGCCACAGCAGAATAAAACTGGCAAAGAGAAAAAGTATGAAGAAGAAGAAGAAATTGAGAAGGATAATTTCATCAAACTGCTTATGGAAGCTAGAATAAAGGTGACTCACAAGTTTACTGATAATAATACACCACTATTTTTGAATTACCAGAAAAATCTTATGACATGCTCTGTTCATTATTCTACTTGTCTTTTGTTATGGGACCAATTCAGATATTTAGAAATAGTTATTTGTTATACAAGAGTGCAAAGTTGCTTTTTAACCGCGTGTTCAATTTTGATGACCGAGCAAGCGAAGGATTCTAAAATTGAATCACGAGCGCAGCGAGTGATTCAAAATTAGAATCCTGAGCGTTAGCGAGGGAATCAAAAGAGCACGAGGTGAAAAATCTTTGCACTCGAGTGCAACACGTAACTTTTCATTCCACCTCAGCGAGGAAATGACTAAATGCAAAAAAAAAACGTTTACTTCACAAACTTAGTGCACACGATGTTCTAAATTCAATTTACTTTATCCTCTAGAGAATAAAAACGGCTTTTCCACTCAGACATTGAAGATTAAAAATACTCTTTCCGAGATGGTGGGATGAAAATTTACTTTATCCTCTAGAGAATAAAAACGGCTTTTCCACTCAGATATTGAAGATTAAAAATACTCTTTCCGAGATGGTGGGATGAAAAAAATATTGTTCCATACAAAAGTGGATACCTAACCAAGTAAAATGTAGGGAGCAATAGATTTATTTATCACAATTTCAGTGTTTTATAGGTCACTCTATAAGTATCATTGTGACTCCATCACCAACACACCTACCAAGTAAAGTGATTATAGCAATAACCCTATGACTGTTCATTGTAAAGGTTTTTAAGAGTAAACTGGCTGATGATATAATGAGTTCTGTCCAGCCAATCCAGCTTTTGACATTACGTAAAAAATATAATGAATGTTTCATATTCATTCTAGCTACTGTCCATTGTAGGAACATTTTCTGTCTTATTACAAAAAATGGTTTAAATCAAGTCTTGTAAAACCCAGGTTTTAAGATGGCCCTGTCTCTTTTTATTGTATTTCATTAGAAAGTGACAGATATATTTAAAACCTGGATTTTAATCAATTTGCTTTAAACTATCTTTTGTAATATATTAAGGGGTTTAAGTTCAGTTAATTAAACTAGGTTATAAATTGTGATTTACGTTAATTTTCAGCCCGACCATGACTACATGGACTATGTATCAAAGAACCTTGGCAAGAACTGGCACTGTTTTTTCCGGTCTCTAGGATTCACTCAAGGCAGAATTGAGACCGCTGAGATTAATGCAGCTGGCTATGATATATCTGAGGTATCTAACAAATTAAATTATATTAATATTGATTATAATTACATCTATATAAGGCGAATAATACACGGAGCGGTGCGGCGCCGAATGCCGCAGCGAGGCGCGGTCGAGCTTAACCAAATAGCCTCGTGCGGAGACGCGGTGGTATCATTTCATAAATGCTTTTCCTGTCCTGCGTGTGGCCAGCAGCCCGTTAACTCACGCTTGTAGACCAAACCCTTTAGATTATACAGACTAGACAGGCACGCGGGCGCAAATCCGGGTGACAGGAAAAAGGCCTTAATTAGGAGCAAGCCAGGTACAATGCAAGACTTCAGGCTGCTACTGAGAATTTCCATACAGATAGCCCGACCCTCCTGGGTTGGGCAATGTTATTAGGCTGTCTGTATCGAACATAGAACCTTACTCTTAGCTGTTGCACTTGCAACCACAGATAGACCAATGGAACCAGTTGTAATCACATCTATTGAATAAAAATTAAGTGTAAAATTAAATGTTTGATGTGTAATAATGACACTTGACTTGGCGTATTTAAAGAAATATTTGCGTTATATTGGCAATGTAAAAGAAACCTTTTGTAAACTACACAAATGTTATTTTGTTTTGGCCAACAATAACACGAATATTTGTCCAAATATGCCAAGTGAAGAGCCACCATAATGGTTTCAATTTGATAGTGAAATCGGAAATACAGGCATGGCCTTATATAAATAGTGTGGTTTTCAAACGCCTAACATTTGTTGTTTACATATTTACAGGCACGCTACAAGCTCCTATTGGATTGGGTGAACAACAATGACGATGGTACTCTCGGTCGCTTAGCCACTTTACTATGGGAGGAGGGAGAGCGAAACATTGTCAAAGATCTCTCTGTTATGTACAAGAAGAGTAAAAAGTGAGATTGAAATATCCAGGGGTATGTTGAAATTGGAACCAAGAAACATTTAGTAGTTGTAGATTAAAATGCACTTATTAGTAAACCATTGTAGAGACAGTTGTGACCTACCTTTTCTATACTTTGTTTCATTGCAATTCTTACTGATAGAATTTTCAAATTTTCACAGGATCAATCTAAATTCTTAAAATAAATTATATTAAAAAAGATGTTAAGGTCGTTCACAGGACGAATGTTTTGCCGTATACGAGATTTTCTCGATTTCTTGTTCAATGAACATAGAACATAGGTACCTTCATACAAAGATCACTGCCACTCGTTATATCGAGAAAATCTCGTATCCGGCATAAAGCAAAATTCGTGTAAACAAAGCCTAATGCTATAAGTCATCGAAAATTATTGCATTGACTGACTATGGGGTCAGGTATTTATAAATCGACGATGAAGTGATAATAACTTTTATCTGCCAAAACTCAATTTTACAGGAAACGAAAAAACCATTTCATTCTTTAGAACATTACCTATTATTATTATAAGCCTATGCTGTCCCAATACTGGGCAAAGGCCTCCCTCCCTTTCCTCCACTTTTCGCGATCCCGCGCTGTATCGGGCCAGTCTTTAAGGAAGGCGTCCAATTCTGGGGAACTTAAGCTGAGCGGCTTTCACATCACATCACATCAACTATCTGCGTTTTGGAGCGTAGTAAGATGTTTCGAACTCGATCCGTTAATTTTACACCGAGTATACTGCGCTCCATTGCTCTTTGGCAAACCTTGAGTTTGGACTTCTGGACGTTAGTCAAAGACCAGACTTGTGCTCCATAGGTTAGAACGGGGAGAACATAATGTATGAAAAAAGGAAACTTTGCTAATATACCTATTACTTGCAAAAAAATAGGAAATAAAGTGAACTGTTCTTGCCAGCTTACGCACATGATTATTTTAAGTATATCGACGCAACAAGCTTAAAATGGCCAAAATATCAGTTAGGAGTTCTTGTCACTTTATCGTCGAAATGTAGAATATGTGTGGATAGACTGTGTCAGGGATGGCGAACCTTTATACATCTGTGTGGCAACTTTTACAAAGAAAAATGTTTATTGTGGCTGTGATGTGCCAGCTAGCAATCTTAGCTTAGTGGGAAATTTTTATGTACCGCAATCCCATGAATTTTCTGTCGCGTGCCATCGGTTCGCGATCCCCGGACTATGGGATGGATAGAATAAATTTAGTATGAGAAGGAATCATACCGGCCTTGTGGCTAATTGTAAATATTTTTTATAACTCTTATTAATTTATTAAATGACGAAACAGATTTTAATACTTTTCTCGGCCAGAGGTCTCCGCTCATTAGCTAATAGATTGAATTGGCTTCGGAGCATTTGCTTGCTTGATAAGCTACTATTATGGTCTACTAGTATGGTATAATGGGTAGACTCCTTTAGTTGACTTGTATGATTCCAAACTCTAAAGCAGGGGTCGGCAAGTAATTTTAAACGGGGTCCGCATAGTGTTGAATTTTTTTATCGAGGTCCATAAAATAATCATTATTTGGCATATTACCTATAATACTTACTCGTTAATTTTTTTTATTTTTACATTATTTGGCGACCAAGTTTCAACCTTTCGCGGTCCGGACATGGACCGCGGTTCGCCTGTTGCCGACCGATGCTCTAAAGGCTTAATTTATGCATTTTATTGATTGTATAGTTTGGCAGTGGAGTTGTTAGTGTTGTTACTTACAATTTCTTGATATTACTTGGTATATGTATACAAAGTCCAACCATTGTAGTCCCGATCCCTTTAATAAAAGATCTCATAGGAACAACACTGAAATCGAGGAAGAAATCAGCTGTATTTTACAAATAATTCCGTAGTACTCAACTAAATGTATGAAATGGTTGATTTTTTCTCGCGATTTCAGGGTTTGTTCCATATTAAAAGTTGTTCATAATGATGATTACAATAACCCCTTAAAGGGATCAGGACTGAAAAGGTGGACCTTATATTTGGTAGCATTTTTATTTGTTAGTAGAAATATGTTTGTACTAAACCTTTTTATACATACCGATTTAATGAGTAGGTATTTTTTATTAAAAGTTAAATAATAGGCCTATGCATCAGACGACTTTTTTAAGCGCGATGATCCCAGACACAGCTGCGTGTTTGTATCGACACAAAACCGCCGATACGTCGATATAGCCGCACTGATTCATTACGAAAAATAATACGCTACAACTACTAGTTTTCAAAGTTAGTACAAAAATATGTTCATGCTATAATTACTTTATTACGTACTCTAAATGCCCATAAACAGCGCATGAAAACCTCGTCGTATGTATAGACTCAAATTGTAATCCGGTTGTCGTTTGAGAGATTGGTTTGAGATTATATTGGTTAGATAAAATGACATGCATTTTGAAACATTCTGTGATAAGTGTGATTTTTATTTGAGACAAAACTGAGTGCATTTTTTACTCGTATAAAAAGTCTATTGACCTTGGAGGCGCCTTATTATTATGATTCTAGCAATGCGCGGGATTCCACCCGGCTATAATCCTAGATTTCCAGGTTTACGCGTAAAAACGGTATCTAAGCGCTCATCTTATACAATCAAATGAGCAGCAAGTTTATAAAACAATGCTGTAATTATACAAGCATGCCATCTGATGAGCAACCAAGCATGCTTTTTCTAGTGTTTAGACTGCAATGAGTATGAGTATCCACTACTTAGCAGAAATTGACATGCTGATTTAAAAGTTTTAATGCATTGTGATGAGTTTGGTAAGTTTCTAAAAACTTTAAATTTTGCACAGTGGTTCCTTATGTATTATATATCCGTAAGAGGTTGAAATCGGGTGCCAAAGTTAGTATGAAAATCCACGCTGGCGAAGTGGCGGCCAAAACCTAGTGTATTTATATGAACAATTTTATTAAGTAGCTCAACATGCATATGATGCGTCTATATTATATTAAATAATAAGAATAGCTTTATGAAAGTGCCTTATTAAATATTTACAACATCAACAAATTAAAGAAACAAAATTAATTATTAGTAATGTAATATTATAAGATGTTTTTGATCTAGTCGCAGTTTTGTTAAACAAATGTGATTATTTAAAAAGGGATTTATGGTCTCACATTTTGTACTATATTTCGATTTTGTAATATGAGATTAAATTTTGTATATAAATTATATGACCGTTTTGGTTTTTCGTTACACCAAACGTTTCGTATCACTCAAAATGTTTTTTTTTGTATAGAGCAAAATTGCGTGCATGGCTATACCTGGTTAACTGGCGCCGGTGTGCGAACCCAGTTCAGGCGCCTCCTAGCCATCCCATCATTTCAGCATATCCCTTCCCCCCATTCAGCGCTGTGTGTAGCAAGTAGGATTAATAATACCAGCTTTCTCACGCGGTGTTTAGAGTCAGATTGGCTCGCATAGAGTAAGACTGACGGCGATGATAAGGAGTTTCCTTAATTAAGACGAGATAAAAATTTCTGTCACCTATTTTATTACATTAAATTCCTGCATGCCGTTTGGGTATACAGCAACCATTTGAGCGAACTCAATTTACTGTACTTACATAAGTAGGTATAATTAATGTAGGTAAGTTTAAGCTGACTTCTGAGTGAAATATTTTCTTCGCCTTTAGAGGCCGAGGCGTCCCTCATGCCTCGGCACCCGGGTGCCCTGCACCCCTTGCACTCCCGGGTAGAGATGACCCTGATTGGATGCGGTTCGCCTTATGGACAGGGTAAGCGGAAGAAGAGGAGTCACTCACTGATGTTGACGGATTTTTGGGAGGTTGTCGAGGGGCCTAGTGAAGGGAGAAGCGGACTGGGCATTGGTAATAATCGTCATTATAAAAAAGTCGTCACACGGCGCACGAAACGCGGAAACACAATGTTGTTGCTTGTTACCTACCTATTCTATAAGAGCGGGGTACTTCTCCGGTCGAGGCAGCCGGTCTACTAAGTACGATTAGGCTATACCACGATTGTATTCACACAAAATACACGGCAATAGTATGAGGTAGGTACTATTTTTTTATAGCATTAAAGTGGCAAATAGGCATAGCCCGCCTGATGGTGAGCGGTTACCGTAGCCTATGGACGCTTGTAACGCCAGGGGCATAACTCGTGCGTTGCTGTCTCTATAAAAATCTTTTAACTACATTTATGAAGAATCCCATGTTGTAGTCTCTTGGACAAGCTCGGTGGTGAGCTGATACCACAACCTGAGCGTGCGTGGGAGGAAAATCTTTGAGGAGTTTCTATAAAAATACATAAATGCACTATGTAGCTTATTATCATTTAGGGATCATGTTTGTAGCGGCGAACTGTAAACATAACTACCTTTGTGACAGTTCAAAATATTGGATAATTTATCATGTAACAAAGAACATAATGATTTCGACCTTGTGCTGGTAAAGTTAAGGTCGAAATTTCTACAAATTAGAAATATTTAGTTATCTCGTAAGAAAACAACATAAATACTATTCAAATGATAAAATAGCAAACGGTAGCTAGCGTAGGGGTTATCAGCGCAGTTGAAAATCATCGGTGGCTTCGACTGTACAAAATGCCGATACCGGAACGAGGTGGTTTGAAAATTGTGCAGGTTGACGTGAAAGACGTCAGATTTCCAACTTCACTTGGGTCACATGGATCTGATGCTCTGGTAAGTCAACAAACTATGGTTCTTAGTCTTATTCTTTATTTTACACGAAATATGGAATATACAGATAATATGTACAAAGGCGAGCTTAACTCACAATGAGATTTTCTTCCAGTAAACCTTTGGGTGAAAGAGGAATGAAGATAGATATAGAGTGAGAAAGTCATGCGTAAAATACAATACAACTTAGGTATCATAAATATAGTAGTTACCTACATAAGTTATATTATATTATTATACATAAATATATTATGGTTCCTTTGCGACCGTTGTATTAAAGTTCACTATTGCTTGACTTCCAGCATGGGTCACAGAAAATGACTGTTGTTTTCGAAGGGTTTATTTACGACTGAAGTAAATTAATAAAATATTCAGTGTTGAATAGATTACGGTCGCACATGTATAATTTAACTTTGTCGCGATAACGATCACTACATATTAGGTAATATGCAAATGTAACCTTGTTACCTTAGCAGGCGATAAGTATGTACCTACCTAGGCATAACGTAATTGTATCGACAATAAGAAATTTAATTATATTCTTCACACAACGTTCTAAATAATATATATATAAATTAATTTAAAATGCGCTCAGCTATCGTTACGGAGAGATTAGGTATCTATACTTTCGGTGTGTTTCCTATAGGTACCTAATATTTTCTCCTATACTGATGTAAGGGGCGCTTAATTGCCTGACATTAAGCGGCATTATTGTAGTGCCGATTTTGAGGACTACAAGTTAATAGTTCCCAGATTTGGGAAAACTGGAAACACTTTAAGAGTAATGTAGTTGGTCATGCTGTTTACGGACAATCAAAAACAAACTAATTTGTGGTTTTAGGTATCCTACCTATAAGAGCCTACCTACGAGGGTACCTATAAGAGGGAATGATCATATTTTGTATAGAGGAAGACTTCTACCCATCACGAGCGTGACCTAACATTTCTCTGAAATTTCCACCATGCGCCCTATTTTTCCTGTTTGACGATGATGAAAATTTAATTTGTTGTATGCAAAAAGCCTTGGGTCATGTATCTGCATCAATAGGTACCTACAAACACAAAACACAAACACCTATTTACCTACATTAGGTACTATTCATGTACTACTACTGCTATGTACATGAATTATACCTACGTAGATATATAGACTCGTTGTTTACTTTCTTTCGTTTATATTAACCCACAGACTGTTTTTTGACCCGATAATAACCTAACCGTCAAAAACCCCAATTAAAAAAAGAGCTGTAGATAACTTTTGTACGGCTGAACAGATTTTCATGAAACATAACTAAGATGATATCTGATTAAATTGCATTGAAATCGGTCCATCCGTTTTGGAGCTACGATGCCACAGACAGACACACAGATACACACTACAAACTTATAATACCCGTCTTTTTAGTCGAGGGCAAAAATTTTTTTTTCCATAATTTTTGGTTTTAAGACAGCTGGAGGATTAAAATAAAACACCATCGTATTCCATAATGCCATGTTTAAAATGCCAAAATTAATGTAAGACCTTGACATCACAATGTTTGCAGCACACAGATCCCGACTACTCCTGCGCCTACGTCACCACTACCACCGAGAACGGCAAGCAAGGATTTGGCCTGACCTTCACTTGCGGCCGAGGCACCGAGGTCATAGTCCTCACCATCAGGTCTCTGAAGAGGTTCATCGTCGGGAAGAATGCTGCCGATATATTTGCTGACTTCGCTGGCTTCTGGCGGACTATCACCAACGACTCGCAGATGAGATGGGTAAATACAATTATGGCATACTTTTTGTATTTGTTTGTAAAGGATTAAGGACATCATCGGTTCCTAACTCAAGTGGTACTGCCTCAAAAAAACGAAACTAAGAAAATGATTTACTGTAAGTTTTCTAATCAAATTATAATAGTAAAGTATTTTTCATAATTTGTAACAAAATACTAGCAAGGCAAATGTATGTATATAATTAATGTATGTATTGACTGCCAAACCAAAAAACTAGATAATAATTTTTCATGGTAGGTAGATATGCTTGAAAATCTGTATTTTCATAATTACTCATTAGGTATATTTATATAACTTTATTTTGTTGCAATACATACCTAATTAGACAAGATGGGTTGGATGTCCAAAGAAAAATTGAGGTGCCCTTCACTCAGAATATTATGGTGGCAACTGACATTTGCCTTAACTGATTCGTAGAGATGATAAATTGGTAAAGTGGCATACTGTCCATTGTCCAAAATTAACGTGCCTAAACTGAATCTTGGTGTATAATTCTTTCCTTCGTCTTTAGATTGGACCTGAGAAGGGTGTGGCACACTTGGCTGCGGCTGCTGTACTAAATTCCCTATGGGACCTATGGGCTCGCCTCGAAAATAAACCGCTATGGAGACTTCTGGTCGACATGGAGCCAGAGGTATGTATCGTCAAAAACCACTATATAAGTATGTAAACTACAATGTAGTGTATGTGTTAGCGGACTTGCGCTTAGGCTCAGAAGCCTGTCGTTCGAAACATCACTTAGATTAAGTTAGTGGTCATAGTACTCGTCAGGATAGCGGAATTTATGGTTTGTTCCACCGGTATACTGAAATGTTGCTTAATGCCATTTATTTCCTAAATTAGACAAATTATTTTTTTAGTATTTTTTATATATGGGCTACGCCGCCCATGAACATCCGCAACATCGGAGGAGTCACTGATGCGTTGCCGACCTTTTAGGATTGTGTAGGATTTTAGGACGGGGAAGGGGGGGTTTAGGACGGGGGGTTAGGCTTCTGGTCCTCTCACTGACCAGCGAAACGCAGCAGGGTGCTACTTTACGCTAGTATTCTGTGAAAGTGTGTTACTTCCCCGGCCGAGCCAGCTCATTTACGAGCCGTAGTCAGTTATTGACTACAGCTACTAGGCAATCACAAGGAAAAATCGAAAAAAACAACCAATATCGCTGAACATACCTACATGGGGTGTAATTTGTGCACAGAGGTCTCCTATAACCTGCTTCGTTTGATCCATGATTCGTGAATCATCCTGTATTTACTTACATGAATGTGCACCCTACGGTGCCTACCGTGCCGTGTAGTGACTACTCACTACACGGTTGAAACACCGTTGACACCTGAGATCCTGAAATTTCATCTTTTTGTGTATGTTCCACGTGTGGTTACTTGGTTAGTTATTATTTTAATCCAACCATTTCTCACAGGAGTTGGTATCAACAATAGACTTCCGCTACATAACAGACGTGATAACGAAAGAGGAAGCAATAAAGATGCTGAAGGAGAAGAGAGTCGGCATAGACGAGAGAGTCGAATATTTAATGAAGAATGGGTACCCTGCTTACACCACACAAGTCGGTAAGTGGGATGAGTTATCGCGTATGCATGAATTATAATTACACAGTGGTTTACAATAATGAGTGATTAAAAGCAGCAAGAGCCTGATGACCGATTTGAGAGTTGGAATCCAACCTGTTCTCTGATAACCCACTCATCGCCAGCAACCTACTAATGTGAGAGAGGAAACCTACTCCTATCACAAGTATATTCTGTTTAGCAATTTAGGGTTAACAAGAAAAGTGTTTTTAAACATAGAACCAAAGAGGTTTGTCATAATATTAGAAACAACATTAAAAATATGCCAACATCTCAGTAATTTCAAACTTTTTGTGATAATTTGTAATCCACATTACGAGTTGCAATTTTATCATAGCATGTGGCATCGTGTAATTTCTGCCTACATTCATGAGAAAAAAGCGTAATGGTATTAAGTACGTATCTAAATGCACAAAATGAAATAGACTGGGCTTATGTGATGTGATGCCACTTTATATGATGTTTGAAAGTGGTAGCGGCGTCACACAAAACAAGTTTGTTCAGGGTTGCCACACACCTGGAAAACCTTGAAAAACTGGAAGTCATGGAATTTCATTCACCCTGGAAAAATCTTGGAAATATAGAATTACAGAAACTTCTGGAAAAAGCAAATGACTAGGCATAATAAGTATGATGAGGTAGATGATGACATTTTGGAGCCTCGAATCAGCTCAATTTTGAATGTCATAAAAAGTTATGGAATTTCGTTTTGCTTCATTATGTGGCAACCATGTTAAGTTATTGTGTTATTTCGTATAATTATATGAAAACTTTTGATGGACATAACATCACGTAGGTCACGTCACATATATATCTTTTACGCCTTATTTTATATGCATTTGTAATGTTCAAGGATGGTTGGGATACAGCGACGAGCTCGTGCAATCGTTGTGCGACAAGTACTTGAAGCTCGGCTTTAAATACTTCAAAGTAAAGGTTGGAGTTAACTTCGATGACGATTACCGCCGATGCAGCGCCGTCCGCAAGCGTATTGGTCCTGATAACGTTTTGGTAAGATAATTGACTAGTTGCCCACAGTTTCACCCGCGGGTTTTATTTTCATCAAAACTAAATAAAATATACCCTATATCCTACTATAGCCTCAGGGATAGTGTAGCTTATTAGTAAAATAATTTTGAAAACCGGTTCAGTAGTACTCATCATTATGAACAACTTTTACTATGGGACCAATCCTGAAATCGCGAAAAACAATCAGCTGTTCCATATAAATAATTCAATATTAGGTACTCGACTAAATGTACGGAACGGCAGAATATTTTTTCGCGTTTTCAGGTTTTGTGCTATAGTAAAAATTGTTCTGCTGGGGTTCGGGCCTCTGTTTGAGAGAGGGACTGGTTCGATCAAGCCAGCACCAACCACTGCAACATTGCTTTCATAGCTTCATATTGACAATGACATGATCAACCCACAGAAAAAACAAACAATATAATGGGTTTTTACTTAGATAATGGCTAAGCGATTAACTTTCTGCGCTACTATTTATTATTTATTTAATTAGTTAATATACACGGCTCAGCCAATTACATACATTAATATATAGCTACGTGCCGCGGGTTCGATCCCGCACGGAACAAATACTTGTATGGACTACAGATAGTTGTTTCGGGTCTGGTTGTGTGTGCATGTGACATGTATGTTTGTAAACTGTTCCCTCGATACAGGAGAAATCCTAGTGAGGGGCAAAGTTTTTTAAAGAAAAAGAAAACAAAAAAAGAAACTTATTTATTACACCATATTTACAGATGGTTGACGCGAACCAAGCATGGAGTGTGAACGAAGCGATCGAATGGATGAAGAAGCTGGCGCCGCTGAAGCCGATGTGGATCGAGGAGCCCACGTCACCCGATGACGTCCTCGGGCACGCTGCTATATCGAAAGCTCTGGCGTAAGCATCTCCACAGTATTTTATCTATAGTCTCTTTTATGCACTTCAGCGTGCGGTCTATATCTATACAAGGTCTTACCTTCTAGCCCCGATCCCTTAAAGGGGTTATTGTACACCTCATTAAGAACAACCTTTAAGGGACCAATGCAGAAATCGCGGAAAAAAATCAGCTGTTCCATACATTTAGGAGTAATATTGAATTCATTGTTTGGAACAGCTGATTTTTTTTTCTCGATTTCAGTATTGGTCCTATAATAAAATATTTGTAGAATGATGTACCGAGCACGTACTTAATTTTTTTCTGGTAAATAAAAAATATTGGTGTATAGCCACAGCAATGACTGTAGATTTACAGTTCAATGAGCCACAGCCACCTATGTTTATCTCCCTTACTCCTTCGGCTTTTTGTGTTTTGTTCATATGCAGATCAGAATTTGATTATCATTTGCGTTAACTGTGAAGGACTATGAACCATCGTGCAATAAAAGTGTACACTTGAAAGGATATCCATAAAGTTCTCGATGGTGTGTGTAACATCAACCTGCACCAGGCCAGCGTCGTGTACTAAGTAAGGCCTTAACCCTTCTCATTCTGAGAAGATGCCTGTGCCCAGCAGTGGAACAGTAATGGGATGAATTAATAATTATATTTATTTAACCCTTTTCCTGTCCCATGAATCACATTCTGTTTGCTGTCTGGATAGAGAAACTGTAAGGTAAAAATAAACTTGGATATTTGTTACATTTAAGGCCATACAGCATCGGTGTGGCGACGGGCGAGATGTGCGCTAACCGCGTGATGTTCAAGCAGTTCCTGCAAAGCGGCGGCATGCAGTACTGTCAGATAGACTCCGCACGCATCGGTGGAGTCAACGAAGTACTCTCCGTTTATCTCATGGCGGAGAAACTAAAAGGTATTCATATTCATGATTTTTAGAGCTAATACATATAAGGCGTCTAGAAGCCCGTGCTTTGGTTATGCAAGTTACGAGTATGGAGTGTACAACGGTACACATTCTATCGCGCACTATTGGCCCAGTGTGCGTGCCTGGAGCGTACCAACACGCACTTTACGCAACGTCAAAGCGCCCAGCGTGTACTAGCTCTCGACTAGGGCGTTACTACTGTCTAGTCCTTGAATGACAAACCGTCATAGTAAATAAACCGTGTGATGATAATTCAAGCCAATATGTCTGTAATCAATTAATCATGTACTTTTTACATTAGAGGCAAAAAATCGAATTATCATTTATACTTATAGTAGAAAAAGATTATGTTAAGATTCTCATTTTAGCCACATTTTATTTTATTTAGGCTGATGATTTGATAAAAAATTGAACGCCTTTCTGATTTGGGTATACTTACTTATCATTATTAGTGAAAGTGTGTCCGCACGCGGGAGGCGTAGGCCTGTGTGAGATGGTGCAGCACCTGCAGTACTGGGACTTCGCCAGTGTGTCTGGCTCCATGCAGGGCCGTCTCATCGAGTACGTGGACCAACAACACGAACACTTCGTCGACCCCTGCATCGTAGAAAATGCCAGATACCTCGCGCCTAAGGTAATCACAAATATTTACTATTGCTGTGTGTGGAACTTCAGTTCTTTGCGACGTAACTCATCGATGAATGATTGAGATGTATGTAGTTCGGCAAGTTATGTGGTCATCGAAAGTCTACTCTTGCACATGATTTTCTGGTACCTGCTGTGTATAGGCAACCGTAAACTTCCAAATTGTTTTTGGCTAAATTGCGTAATAAATACTACAGCTGCAATGTCTTCAACAATAAAACATTATTGTAGTAGGCACGAGACAGCTAGCTCAAGTTTGTGAGCAGAGACTAACCTTGTAAAATATTGTAAATACCTACAAACGCTGCATGCGCCGCAATCGTGACACCGTGGCCTTAGGTGCATCATGTAATATTTAACTTTAATATCATAACTGTTATTAAACCATTGACCTATTACTTATCTTATTTAAATACGTACATTAATATTCTTGTTGTTCCAAAAATATTTACATCTGGGAGCGAGGAAAAATATTATCTAGATATAACAACAACTGATTACCTAATCAGTTTTTACGCGGGTGATCTGGCACACAATTAAGAAGAATTTTAGTTTCGTGAGTTACAAAGTTCTAGGAGGGTAAATAGTAAATATAGATTTTATTTTATTTGGATAGTGATTTTAGTCTTCTCAAAATAGGACGGAGCGGTGGCGGATTTATTTTTATTAGGAAAGTTCGCTAAAGAAAGAAGAAAAAAGCTAGCTAACGTTTAGCTTCGTAGTAAGTGTTCAACACTAGGATTAAATCCAGGGTTTCAGTTCTATGGTTATTCCGTCATTACCAGATAATATTAACATAACCTCAGTTTAAGTACATTTAGGATATACTTGCAGCTTTGATATATTTATAATAAATATATTGGTTTATTTCAGTTACCAGGATACAGCACAGAATTTTTGCCGGGAATATTGGATAAATTCACGTATCCAAACGGCAGTGAATGGCAACAAATGATCGCAAAGGGAATCTTCCCGCCTGCCGATGAAGCTGAACTAGCCAACGTGTAAGGAAATCAAACAATCAGCTTCTAAAAACATTTTTATTTTGTTTACATACAAGAATATTTACATGATTAATTAAAATACCATTTAAGTACAAACAATGACTATGTTTTCTTTTGGAATGCAAAGGCACTAAGTTTGGATTGTTTCGGAGCGTTGCTAACAGGTGCGTCTGCTTCATTAGTTTCCTCATCCAGTTTCCTCTTAGGACCGTTTTCTGAGCTGGTGGCGGCTTTGCCTTGAACAGTCTTGAACAGTTTGATGCCGTGGCGAGTCAACTCCGACGGACTCAGCTCAGGATTCTGTTTTTCTAAAGTCGTTTTATTTCTTGTAAACCAGTCTACAAAGGCTTCACCGTCAAGAGGTGTCAGAGGCTGCAAGAACAATAAAATTAATTTAAACATATTATATTACTATGAGGAGCCCTGACAGAGCTATACGGCGTCGCGGCAGACCACGAAGGAGATGGAGAGACGAGCTGGATGAAATTAATTAGAAATGGTCCACACTGGGTGCGGACCGGAAGACCTGGAAGTCATGGGGGAGGCCTTTTCTCAGCTATGGGATGATATAGGCTCACATTAACTCTATTGAAATCTCTAGTTTTAGGAGGGTGATTTTTTCTAACCATATAACCTGTGTATCTGATGCAGAAATATTAGACAGAAGAAGAAAAAGCCTAGAAAAGGGTTACATGCTTTTCATCCAGAAGTAATCTTATTATTTTTTACGAGGGGCACAGCCCAAATGCAATTTACTCAATTTAGCAGTCTAAATTGAGTAAAAAAAACCTACGTTATCGTTCTCAGAAGCATCGGCAGGTCTGTGCACCTCCACTAGAGTCCTTTCAGTCAAACTCAGCGGACTAGGCGCGTTCTTGGTATTAGTCGTTTGCTTCTTGAATATATTTCTGGGTCTACCGGGTGACGATTTGATAGGCTAAAACAGTAAATGAACAGCTTAATTATATCAAACGTTTTTATCGAATCTGTTGAACAATTCACACTGCACACTACCTGGATGTAAATTACACTAAGTTTGAAAAGTATTCCTGTCTTGTTCAGACAAGACAACAAATTGATCAGACTGTACCTTGGATAACAACACTTACCACAGGTCTTATACTGGTGTCGATGTCAACTTTCTTCTCTTTAACTTTCTGCGGTATAATGAGACTGGCGTTCAAGTCCTCCGTGCCTGTGACGTCATAAGTTTCCTGTGTATCAAGCTCTTGGAAATGTGAGTTTTGTGCGACGTTCATTTTATCTGCCTCTCTCTCCCAGGAGTCTGCTAAGTTGGTCAATTTGTCAGCTAAATGCACTTTGCCGAGTCGCGAGGCATATTTGGCTGCTAAAGGTAGTAAGCGGTCGTCTTTGAGTAGCTCCATTAGTTCTAAGGCCCTTGGTTCCATCGCACTGCGACAAGCAAGCTGTAATAAAATAATGTACCAAATAATTAAGTTTAATTTTCTTCCTGCTACTACAGGATAAATGATAATTCGAAAAGCAATCACCGCAAATAATTTCAGTGCAGTCTCTCTTGCTGTTTTCACATCTACATCTGCATTTGTATGAGCCCATCTAACTAATTGTTCTTCATACTGACTCTTTTCCGTGTCCATTTCGCAAAGAGGTATCTAAAACAGAAATAAAATATCATAATTCACATTTATGAAGACTGAGAATATATTGTAATTAATTTTTTATACGTGTGTGGCTATGTTATGGTGTGCCAATGGCAAATTAAATGTTTGGCCAAGTATTCTGCCACGCGGACTGCCTTTTACTTGAAAGAAAACTTGAAATATCATTGGCACAGGCTGTGTCTGTGCCAGCATTTTTTTTCTTTGTAGTATTTCTACATAATATTGTGTATGTTGATTATAATTAAAAAATACCTGTATAGCTAATTCTGAAACGATAGGTTTCGGGGCCGTGGCTGGGAATGATGCACCTCTGCAAAGTATTGCGCGAACCTTTTGTGTCGCCTCACTTACCTACAATAAAAATTAATATTATGTTAAAGCCATATACTTGATATTTTCGCTTCCTACATCTATGGTTAAAGACTACAATTAATGACTACTACTACTAGTAATCTCAAACTGGACAAGGGCCTCTGATCGTCGTGATCAATCACTGTAAGTTGGTGAATGCTAACTTAGCTACTTACGTTCACGACGCTCTGGCCTATCACCGATTTAGGAAATTAGGGTTGATGGTAGTGTAGCCAGACAGGGACTGTCGGTCGGACAGAGCAACCAACTCATACTCTCCGAGCAACCAACCCTCTGTGAGCGTTGCCATGGCGACAACGATCACTGGTTCTATCTTTATAATATTGCAGTTTGGTTTCTGGCAAAGAATTCAATCATTGAAACGATTCAATCATGTCCCTAATACAGCAGATATCTATGAAAGGCATATAAGCAGTGGACAAAATTTATGGATCTAATAATCTAAGTCTACTCACAGAAACAATGAACCAGGAGTCGGAGACACCTCTAGAATGCGTGTTAGTATCGCACAAGGGCATCCACACGCCGCTCGCGACGTCGTACATCCGTAAAATGCCCGTGTTGTCGTACGCGCACGGTGAACCGACGTCTGTAGTGCCCAGCCACGCCAGTTTGGAACTTGGGGTTAGTGGCATAGGAACTGTTTTGCTGCGGACTTGACGACCTGAAATTATTCGAATATTTAGTCGATCGTTTAAAGGTCGCAATGACTGTGAATTAGATATTTGAAATTTTAACGGATTGTTGGAGAAGACATGAATGCAATTACATCATGAACTTTATATATTACATATTAATTTAAAACGATACTTTCTCTGAATTACAAGAAACGTAAGGATATTTTACGTAAATGCCGAAGCATTTAGGTAAATTGCCTAATTAAAGAATGAGTCAAAAACATCTTCCCTATACGTGTAGGAAAGATGTCGTATTCTTTTGCGGTTTGGAAAGTTGCTGTTTTCTTATGCGGTTTGGGAAGAGTGCTTACGTATTCTTGCTCATACATGAATAATATACTCCAGGTAAATGTCTGAAGGCTGGAAAGCTGTTTACGTCACATTATAGAAACCTACTTATTGTTACACGTCATGGTGAATAGGACGCAATGACCGTGTGAAAATCTGTTATCTATATACATGAAGAAAAAACTTTGTACACCTTTTTAAGTATATTGCGTGGACGGAGGAGTATGAAATTTGGCACAGTTAAAGTTTATATGGAGGAGTGCAGAAAGCTAAAATTACGGTCGAATTTCGACAGAGCAACCACTAGTACCTATAAGAAATTATATGAATATTGCAAACAGCTATATACAAGGTTAGCCAAAAAGTGTATATAAACCCGAAAGGGGGTCATTGTACTCATTATTATGAACAGCTTTTAATATGACAAAAAAAACGAAATTGCGAAAAATTCAATCTGCTGTCCCATATATTTAGTTGAATAATATTAAATTATTTGTATGGAACAGTTGATTTTTTTTACGATTTCGGTGTTGGTTTCTTTCTTCAGAGTTCATAATATTTTCTGACTAATCTTGTAGTACGTATGGGATGCAGTACCGTTCAATGCCACGATGTCCATTGCTAGGTGTTGATCTGAAACGCCAGGGTCCGTACTGTGGTACACCGCCAACACTGTCGTGTTGTAGCCTCCAAGGGCTACCACTGGACCAGCCAGTGATATCACCTGAAATACGTTATATCTATTCATTTGTGTGTTAAAGTGAATTCAAAACTTATTATTATTGTACACATATCAAGCTATAAATTTTCACTATAAGCTGACCTCGCATTGGATAGGCTTTCTGTACAATGAGAGGTCAGCTTATAATAGAAACGTATAGCTTGATATGTAGCCATGCGTACTATGGCAATAGGTTCACCTATATTACATTCCTAGATGAGGCTTGTGCCCAACAGTGGGACAGTAATGAACTTATCTTCTAATATTATTTATAAAAATGAATGTTTGTTTGATCGTTTACTATGCGTTTCTATACCAGTCATCCAATTACGATGAAACTTCGGTGAGTTCTTGTGCGAGAGCCCACGAACTTTTCTGACATTTTTTTTTTTTTGCTCCTCACTTGGATTTCTCCTGTATCGAGGGTATAGCTTACAAACATACATGTCATATGCACACACACGCAGACCAGATACAACTATCTGTAGATCATACAAGTATTTATACCGTGCGGGGATCGAACCAGCGGCACGTAGCGCAGAAAGCTAATCGCCGTGTCGTGAAGGCTATGCAAGGCATGGGCACAACTATAAGTAAGTTATGATAATGACCTGTCGCTGCGTGCCCAGCGGCGTGTAGAGCCGCAGCAGGCGCGCGTCGGTGGCGCAGGCGACCAGCGCGGCCGCCGCCAGCACGCACACCGCCTCCTCCGTGTCCGGCAGCGACACGCTCCACTCGCTGCTGCTGCCCACCAGCGAGATGCACACCAGCTTACTGCGATATAATATATGCCTAGCATTAGCGGGTAAATAATACACTCAGTTACAGTCCGTTTTTGTTAACAATGTTAACAAACAAACAATGTTGTGGTATCTCTTTAGATATGAAGGTGTAAATAAAATCCACGGACAATGCCTACCTCAAAAGAAAATTGGTATACAACCGTTTTTTAAATACGTAATCTTTTTATAAGTCTGTACTTATAAAAAGATATCTATATATTAACTAAGAACTAACATCTAGTCATAGAAATAGTACAAGTACAGGTACTATATATTATCTCTATCATATGCATCTAGTCAGTCACTCGCTTATAGTGCCACAAACTTATCTGACCCGGTCGTGGCGTCGCTGCCGTCGCTTTTACCAATGTCATCAATGTTTTTGTTCCGTAGCGACGTTAGTTCCAATTTTGGTCACCGGGTCAGATAAGTTTGTGGCACTATACATAATTTTACAACTTATTCTGGCGGCGGAAAGGTCTTGTGTTAGTACCATAAACATAATAATTATACTACTAGCAACTACTAGTACCTATATTATGTTTATGGTTAGTACTAATAAACATTCGTCTTGAAGACGTCATCAGTTCGGAGGTGATCGGTTTTACGAAGTTTGCCGATGCGACATCTTAGTTGTGTCGTATTACACCTTCTGCTATTTTATAGATTGCTTTGTATGTAAAGTAAAGACACAAAAACATTGTTTACATTATAAGACAGTTAAAAAAAGTGGACAGTATCAACCACATATGTATAAATTAATAGTACATTTTTTTTTATACAACACAATCATAATATTATAGTATCACGCTTCTCCCTTAGGCAGACGTATCTGTACTATTGAAGAGATATTACTGTACTACTGGGCACAGCCCCAAGTTACGGGCTGCTATTGACAATTTCTTAATAAATAAAAAACACTCAATAAAATGCCAATAACTTTGTCCGACCAAGGAATCGAACCCAGGACATTTCGTTCAGCAACCACGTTTGCAACCTCTAGACCAATCAGAAAATGTTATATATTTAGATCTATAATTATTTGTGATCACACTACATAATATTTATAAGCGAAAGTAACTCTTGTCTGTTTGTTACCATTTCACGAATACGGACGAACCGATTTTGATGAAGTTTTACAAGGAAATAGCGTGCATCATTAGGAAGAAAATTAGTTCTTTTCAAAAATCGTAGCTTCTGATGTCTGTAACTTTGTTTGTTTATATGTGGGGGATAATCTCTGAATGCACTGAACAAAAATGATATCATAATAATTTATAACTAGCTTCCGCCAACGGCTTCGCCCGCGTGATATCTTTATAAATTATAGCCTATGTTACTCACTGATAATGTAGCACTCTGCTGGTGAAAGAATTTTTAAAATCAGTCCAGTAGTTTTTGAGTTTATCCATTACAAACAAACAAACATACAAAAAACAAATCTTTTCTCTTTATAATATTAGTTTAGATGATCACGCTCCTCACCTGGGCGTCTCACAAGCTAAAGCGACTACCGTAGAGGATAAACTGGCCATCGTGTGGTTCAGATAGTTGTTCAAGTGAATGCCATGGTGCAAGTTCGTATCATGGAACTCGACATCAATGGTGGACTCTCCATTCTCCACCGTGTGGCAGCGAACTATGCCGATGTCATTCCAACACATGTACCTGGAAATGTTATACGGGTAAGATGTAGGATAAGGGGCAGCGCGTGCGCATCCAGCTTCTGTTGACGACAAAATAGCGCGAGGTGTTAGTAAAGAAAAAAAGAAAATTAAAAATATTGTCACTCTACGATTTCCCCTGTATCGTGGGTACAGCTTACATACATAAATATCACACACACCTAGACTCGGAACAATTATCTCTAAGCCATATAAATATTCGTTACATGCGGAAATCGAACCCGCTATATAAGTGCAGGAAGCCAATCCTTAGGGTAAACGCGCACTACGAAATTTAATCGTTGCGGGTAATAATCGCCAATCTGTGAACAATATCAATATACTAGAGTCCGCGTACTGCGAAAAGAAGTCGTTTGGGGATTTCATTTCGCATTTTATCGAAACACGAAAATCGCAACGGTTAAATTTCGTAGCGCGCGTTTAACCTTAGCCCCAGCGCCCATTGTGCCCTCAGGTAAAAAGTTTCTACGAAGATTAACTGAGATTAACCATTATTGTATAATTATGTCTACTCTAGGCAAATTTTTACTATACCTAGTAAATTATGCGTTCTCGCAAATGACATGTTATGATGTTATACATTTATATAATCTTTTAATACCATCAAAATTCACTTAGTTTCCTAAGTCTAGAACTCTAACTGTAACAGAAAGGGTAGCCAACCTTAATGCCTCAAAATTTTGCACCACCCTATTTTCAAACGCATCTTGTTACGCAAGAAGCTGAAACCAATAACAGTATGCAATTTTTTTTAAATACAAAGATTGATTAAATTTCAAACCTATGCTCTAGATGGGCAGGTGTGGCCGACGGTTGGAATGGTGCTTGCGGCGGCGCCGTAGCATGCGCAGGCGCAGAGTGCCGCGAGGCCGGCCTAGACTCATCACGTTCTGCAGCATGCCCTAGCGTTTCGTTTTTTAACTTATCTAACGATATAGCGTTGTCATCGTCACTCTCGTAATTCTCTATTAAATTATCCATGTCGTCATTAGCTGTAGAAAAAAAATCCATTAATGATTCACTTCCGACTGCATTTACCTGTTTACGGGAAAATATCAAGACGTGCTGGGGAAACTGCGCTGTTTGCGGTTACACTACAGGGACAATAATACAGTTGTTTAGCTTTAGAAAATCGTGTTACAAAATACCCCTTGGTAGTAGAAAACAAAATGCTTGATATTGCAACCATCTTATTTTTATTATAATTATGATCTTAGTTCTACCTATGCAAAGACGAGGCTTCTTTGTCGGGAAGAACACGCCGATGAATAAATTGTAACCGAAAAATAAAAAGAACTAGATACTTTCTACATTTTGACCCTGTTAGGTATCTGCTTTTGTATGGAACAGTGATTTACGAGTATCATGATCTCAGAGATGGTCCCATAATAAAGTATCCTTACCATCTGTCCTCTCCACTGCTTCCACGTCATCGGTATTGTCGTCGGCACCGAATCTGCCGCTGTCCTTCCCGTAGCAGTTTACTAGCATACCCAGCTGACCAGCGACATCACAGTACGCCAGTACGCCATTTCCTGGAACATTCAGGTCATGTCATGTCATCAAGAAAATCGGTCATGGGCATAAAATTATAAAATACTAGTGGTCGCCCAGTGGTAGAAACTAGACCGTCATTTTAGCTTTCTGCACTTCTTCTCCATATAAACTTTAACTATGCCAAATCTTATACTCCTCCGTGCGCGCAATATGCTTAAAAAGTGGTACAAAGCTATAGACTCCGCCTCATTGGTCGCTCTCGCTGCGCAGTGTTATGGTTTTTCTGATAGACGATTTATTCTCAATAGTAAAATGGAGTAATGACATCTTGTCTTTGTACTTGTAAACGTTTTCATAGCAGAAACTGTTTATCTGTTTTAATAACTCTAACTTGCGTGTCCGCGGCAATTAGGAAGCCTAACCTGGCATTGCCCTTTACGACCATGGCATACGTTTAACACACACAGTTTGACACACATTTAGACTTAGTCAAATCGTCTCCATTGGATGAATTGTGTAATGGGCGCAGTGTTAATGAATTTCAAAAGCAAAAGATAATCCATAGAATATTTGAAATACGGAAACACTATGCAGGATGGAGGTATGCTGTTCTCCCATTGAAAAAAGGAGGATCCTTCAACCAGGTGGGGTGTTATTGCCTGGCGGGCCGAAGCCCGACAGTTGATGTCGATTGCCGTGAACAATTTGCTTGCGTGATTCAGATTTCGTAATCTGATTGGTCGAATTCGTAGTGTTACCGTCGAATGTTGCTAGTTTGCCACGATTCAGTGTAATCTATGGCCACGATCTACTCGCTTGATACGCCTGTGGCCACGATGTTGCGTAGTTTCTTATTGTAATTCTATTGTGATTGTGATGTGATTCTATTATAGTCTGAGACCACTCTATCTACGATGATGATATCTCAGATGAAGAAACCGCTTACGCTAAACTACTCAAAGACGCTAAATGATAGAAAGCATGCATGTTCTTTTAGTAGCAGGTACTTGGGTAGTGGTATGTATGTAGGTATTCTGTGGTGCAAGGAATATAACTACTCTCTAACGAAAGCTGTGGTGACTCAATCATATTTGGAATTGTCATGAATGGCATTTGTTTCTTTTTATTATCCAACCTTGACATTGTCAGAATCATCGTCATAGCGATGGATCCATAATATTCCACGATAATATTCTTTGATAATATTATATAAAATGTGAAAAAAAAAACCAATTAATTTTATAATTAATCAAAAAAATTAAGTACAAACTTATTAACAGTGCGGCGGGTTGGATTCTGTATCATTTCAATAAAATAATTTATTTGTTTGTGGCAAAAACGTAACCGTCGCGTTGGTTAACTACGAATCAATTTATAGATGGACCATTTTTAAACCCCAAGAACATTTGGAAGGAGTGGTTTGCATAACATATTACTGGACGGCTCAAATATGTCGCTTTGTACAAAATGTACCTTATCTCCTGTAAGTACAACGCATAGAAGTAGATAACTATGTAAACGTGTGGTTACTGTCTTACGGCTACACAGGTATTTATGTAGCTTGTGTATTTTTTATTAACTATACCTAAATACTAGAAAATGAAAGTTCTAATACTTCTAATACAGTGAGCCCACTGCAACAAGAACTGTTTCATCCGTGTTATTGTAACAAGCGCGCCCACTGCAACGGGAGTAGAAGCGCGGGCGCGCTCGTCGCAGTGTGTTACGAATGCACGAGTTCCGCAACGCACGCACGAAAGCGCGGGGTTCGACTATTACTAGCACACGGGGAAAACAACGTGACATTACGGAAAACTCGCAGCTTGTAACCGCTGCGGAATGATCATTCATTATTTCTGTTCAAAAACTACGTCTTGTAAACATAAACAGATATCGTAGTGTAAATAAAATTATAGCAAACTCCCAACCATTTAAAGTAACTTAAAGTGGTGTACAAAAATTAAATGCGGAAAGTGGCAATATAACAATAATTTACCAAAATTTAAAACAATAAGGATAAAGCATGTGCATGATAAGAACTTAAAAAAAAAGACATCATGAAACTCAAGGGAAACTTTTTCTACTTACATTGCATTCATAAATACGACACGGTACATTTGTCTGTCTTGTGCTTTCGTCTGCCTTTCCGTCTGAACACTTCAACAATCGTCGGATATGATAATATCTAACAAAATCCTGATTTTGACACGATCGGCTTTTATGAACAACTTATCAATAAACACTGTTAAATAAAAACATTTCCATAGTTTTGGACATACAGTGGAATTTAAAATCTCAACTATACTACTATATAAATATAAAATTTTGCAGAAGAGTTCAGTTTGTACAAATAATCAAAATTATTGTGACATCGAATGTATTCTAAGTTAAACTCCCCAATATGAATGTTTCTATCGAAAAATACCAAAGATTTTGTTAGTGAGACACTAAACTTCTCTATTACTATAAACATACCTTTGGGGTTCCAAGCCATAGCAGATATATTGTTTGAAGTGGGATGTTCAATTATACCCATACATGCACCAGTGCCAATTTCCCACACTGCAATTTGTCCAGCAATTGTGTTCCCGGACAAATATTCTCCACATGGTGAAAATAGACATTGAGATATTGCACATTTTATCTATAAAAAAAAAAGTTTTCTAATCTCAAAGAATTTTTAAGAAGAAGCAAATACACATTTATCATATACCCATATAAAATAATTTTATTCCATACAGAATAATGATGGCACAATATTTAGGTACAATAAACGAAACACAAAAATAGGTAAACTTTGTATAAAAAATGGGTGGTAATATCGCTTATAGCAATCTTTCTAGACAACCTTTGGATGGACAGGTCATGGATAAAATAGAATGGAATAATAATTGTTAATACTTACTAAACTATGTGTAAATGTCATCCTCTGTCCCCAACTTTCACAGTCTAACAAAATAATCTCTCTATTGTTTGGGTATGCCAGATACTTTCCATCTGTAGGCTGAAAATCAATGCGACCTAGAAAATATATCCAAATTTATATTACCTCAAAGATTGAAACCAACAAAAAAAGAAACCATTTTGGATGCTTGGAGCTTTAATCATTTCATATGCTCAGGATTATATATATAGATATAGAATATTATTATATTTTTGCCATAAATACTGTATCTTTCTGTAACAATCTACTATTATTACATATTATTGTTTCTGAGTTTACATATTGTTTGAAAAATCTATCAGGCTTAGGGGCCATACCAAAATGTTAATTTATGATTTGATCCTTACAGGACATTGTTACGAAGTTTTCCAAATCATGTATAATCGAAATTTAACTAAATAATGTAAATGAATGTTAAACCTGGTGTGATAATTCAATGGAAAAAAAACAAGTTTCCAGATTGATTACCATGCACATCTACCAAAGTTACATAAAGTATCAAGTATTAGAACAGTACTGGGTATAAGAATTCAAAAATTCAATTATTGTACAAAAATAAAATTCAATTTAATTCTAATAAAGCAATTTTTCAGATGTGAATTGTTCATATTGTGAATCGGTATCGCTTTCTAATTTACCATGATGTTATACTACCTACCATGGCAAGTTTTCATTGTAAAAATAACTTACACAATACTTTGGCAGCATAAAATGTGTTTATCTTTGGTACACATGAGACTTCTTTAACTATTTTCTGTGTGTCTATGTCCCATATTCTCAATTTTCCGTCCCCACAAGCAGTGCTAGCAAATTTCATATGTGGACATATAGCAATACTCAGAACTGGAGCTGTGTGCTCCTTCATAACAAATAATGGTGCGCCACCCTCTAGGTTGCATAATTTAGCTTCCATATTCTCTGATGCACATCCCAAAGCCTATAAAGTATTACAATCGTATATATTCAGATTCACTTTACAATATAAAAAATAGTCAGTCAGTAAAATATATATTTCGTATTTAAAATCACCTCGATTTTTTTTGTTGTCTTGATTTGTGTTACTGGTGCAGTAAACCTAGTAACAATACCATCTTTGTCGAAGGCAGGATACGTGTAAGCTTGAATAGCATGATTATCAGTGGCCACATAAAGCCTGTTCTCTTTGTAACACACAGCAAGCGCACTTTCCCCAACACAATGTGAATTCGGATCGTCATCTTCGATGTCCAACCATATCCTCACATCGCCATCGTTTCCACATGTTATTATATTCCTGAATCATTTGCAAGTTCATTAATTAAAATATAGTAAAATTATAAATAAGACGATTAGAATTATAAATTTACTTACTGTCCATCTTCCGTGTAACAAACATCAGTATGACCTTCGGCGTGAGCATACCTTAGTGGTTTGCTGTCAATTTTCATATTTTACTTTTATTCTTACAAACTTCTAAATATATAAACGTTTAATATTTAGACCAAATGTTCAAAATAATAATAACCACTCAATTGAAGAATTTGACAAATGGCATTTGACAAATTGACAATTTGCAATTTGGCGGGAAACGAAAACTTTTTGGGCTGCGTTCTGTACGTAGGTTGCGTTCAATTCAATGGGTGTGTTCAGTTATTAACACTAAGCCGCAGTTATACAGTGTCGACTGTTACACACTTCGACAGGACAGGACTAAACTAAACTAAGGGCCTTTATCTCTTTCCGTCTCAATAGAAAAAGAAAGTAACAGATGCGTTTAGTCTAGTAACTACTGTCAAAATGCGCAACTTATTCGACACCGTTGACGTTTAAGAGCGTGTTAGGGATTTAAGTAATATGTAGCTAATTGATGATATCCTGGCACACTTCCACCATACTCAATAAATCAATATTAAGAATACCTAAGCATGCATTTTTTGGGATCATCTTTTCGACACAATCATATTCACCATAAAATCGTTAAAGTGATAACCGGTGTTAATATTTTTAGCCATCTTATTATGTACCTAGTGGTAAATTAAATACTTACCTATTTGATTTTTATATTAATTGTATGTTTTTTATTTGTTTAAAAGTAAATAAGTAGGTACCTACCTACACTTTATCAGGTATGATATTATAGGCAGGAAGAATGTGATTTTCTGTCGTTAAAACCTTAATATCGATGAAGTTTTTTTCTCATCAACATTGTAATTCGTTATGGTTTTTATAATACTAGATGCAGAATCAAGGATTTTTGAAGCCACCTCGTGGCTATGCTACTACCGCCATTCACCACGGTCAACAACCAGAAAAGTGGCATTCGTTTGCAGTTGTGCCACCCATAATAAATACTAGTACATTCAAACTACCCGAACATGGCGCGGGAACTGATGTAAGCCTAGCATAATTGTATTTGCTTTGATAATACAAATGCGTTTTACTGTTACTTAACAAAAACTATTTGTAGGGTTATTTATATGGGAGATGTGGAAACCCGACGAGGAATACTTTGGAAGAATGCATTGCAGCATTAGAAGGCGGGAAGCGTTGTTTCACTTTCGCATCTGGTCTTGGAGCGACTGCAAGTCTTTTGGCTCTTCTTAGCAGCGGTGATCATATGATTACAATTGATGATATCTATGGCGGCACTAACAGTCAATTTAGGTACAAAACATTTTTAACGGGTACATACTTACTTACCTTTCTATAAACCATACATTGAGATAGGCTCTTCCGTTTCCGTTCCGGTGCGTCATTTCTGCCCCAAACAACGTCACTTTCGACGAATCCAGCAGGTACAGGCTCCCTTGCGCAGCGGCACACTTTTATCCTCATTGTGTCTCAATTTATGGCGAGATAGATGGATCGATCGCATTTCACAATCATTGTATTGTATGTATGTAAATCAGCAGACCGGCACATAAACTGGCTTAGAGAAAATTAGGTATGCCTAATGATTCTGGTACCTACAACTTAGGAGAAGCCTATGTCCAGAAGTGGGCTGTCCACTTCTGGACATAGGCTTCTCCTAACTTGAACCAAACAAATGAGCCTAAGCTCATTTGTTTGGTCTAGGCAGATCATAATTACTTACATTTCAAATACGGCCTTTATTAAGGTGTTTCAATTATAACACAAAAAAAATATTCAAGGGGTACATACAAATACAACGTATTTGTGTCCGCAAATTTTGTATGAAAGTTTCAAACGTAAATCGGTTAAATGCTTAGCCAGGAATCTTGAGGCTATATATTAAACCGCAATGCAACCAAGACGACTCAAAGATGAGCCAGAAATCGTGTTATCTAAGCTTTTTGTGATCATGAGAACTTGATCTAAATTCATAAACCACAGGCGATTTGACAGGCATTTCAACGATCTAGGTTTTCAATAAAACTTACTTTATACAGGAGAGAGTCGAGAGTGATCCAGAGGAGAGGCTGGGTCACTATCAAAAGTAGGTTCAATATGAAGATGAAAACTGACATTAATCCAATACCGGCCAATCGGAATTATTTTCGAAATCAAGCTCCTAGGAATTATTCACTGGATTGATTATGTAACTTACAGCAGACTAACCCATGTCTGTGAGTTCGGAATAGAAAATAAATTTGTTTGAGATTATTTTGTTGTTTACGTTATGAATCTGTATTCAAAGACTACGTTTAACTGTATTTCCGAAACCTCCAAATGAAATAAGTAACAATCATTATTTGCAATAAAATCATGCCAAACTTAGCTTGCTATAGTGACGTGACGCCGATGCCTCCTCTCGTCTATTCCTCTCGCGTTTAAAAGCAGATGAAAAGCATGTGGGGCCATAATTGTCCATGTCAACACTATTTAGAATTTTAGACTAGTGTCCACTGGGTTCAATTATAAATTACACCGAAAATATTAAGAATACCTACTAGTACTAATAAAATAGCAATAGCATGTGAAAACTTTTAAAAGTATCAGATAGGTACTTTTAAATGTGTCCGCACCGGTCAGAATCTCGAACCGACGAACCCCAATGAGGATAAAAGTGTGCCGCTGCGCAAGCGACCTACCTATTCCTACTACATGCTGGATTAGTCGGAAGTGACGCTCTTTGGGGCAGAAATGACGCACCGGGACGGAAACAGAAGAGCCTGTCACAATTTATAGCTTACAGAAAGTTACAGACAAGCTTAATTAAAATAACAAATGTTTTTTTAACTATTTCAGAGAAATAATATCAAGAAAGGGTATAGAAATATCATTCATAGACTTCACTAATCCTAGTGATTTAGAAAGAGCGTTTAAACCAAATACTAAAGTAAGTAATAATTTAGATGAAATCTGGCATTCTCTTTTGGATTTTGTTTTGGGAATGAATTTATCGAGCGACTTCAAAATTTATTAGCGACTGATATATTGTAATGTGTCTGCGACAAATTATCTACAATGCCAACTAGTGTTGATTGATACAAAAAGTTAAAAACGAGCTACTCTAACGGGCAAACAATTAAATCGATAGTGCATAGGTACTCATAAAAAAAAATCATCTCTCAATTAATTATCAGCTGCTCGTTTTAATTTACTGGTAACTAAAATTTGTGTATAGTCGCTGCTTTCAAGCTTTCAAGCTTTGTAGTCACCACAGACTACTTAGAGATAGTAGTCACTCACAGTCAGTCGCTCAGTTAGGTAGGTAGTATTTTTGTAACCAGTTTTCAGTATTTTAACACCTTTAATTTGAATTTACAGTCACTCGTTTAAATACTACCCATTTCCTACATTTATTCAGGTTCGAAACTCAAATTACATTATAGTTAGGTACCTTCCTAGGGAGAAAATTATGTATATTACCTTATGTATATATGCGGCAAAAATTAATATAATTTTCTATTTCTGAACTTTCTGAAGCATTCTATAAATTTTAGATGGTCTGGATCGAGACACCAACAAATCCTACTATGAAAGTTGTAGATATTGCTGCGACGGTCAGATTGATAAAAAGCCGCGGCAATAATATTATTGTGGTTGTGGATAACACATTCCTCACATCATACTTACAAAGACCGCTGAGCCTTGGAGCAGATATAGTTATGTACTCCATAACAAAATATATGAATGGTCACACCGATGTAATAATGGGAGCTGCAGTTTCAAATGACCCAAATCTAATAGAAAAGCTTTCATTTCTACAAATGAGTAAGTAGGTAGATGATTAAGAGAAAAACCTATATTTTCGAGATCTAACAAAATATTAAATTCGTAAAATATATTAAATAGTCGTATACAGGATGGCGTATTTTTTTTTACCCTTTCTGTATTAGTTAGAGAGTTCTGGGTCTGAGGAAACTTCAGATGAATTTTGAAGATATTAAATAGGTTAGTATCTTCAAAATTCACCTGAAGCTATTAGTTTTTTGAAAAAAGGTATAGTCAGCGAGAAATTTGACGTTTCTCAAAAAGCTCATATAGGGCTCAATCGACAATATTTCCCAACGGATTATTTTCTCCAAACAACCGTCGAAATCGCACTCACTGAATTTGAGAAAAACAAAATAAAACTATTTCCCATATTTTTTCTATGAAAACATAACTTCATATGCACGTAATATAAAATCACTGTACCTTACACAGATCTATTAAATTCATCGTAGCTCTCTGTTAGTATTTTATAAGTCTCTTTAAGGCAACCCCTTTGTCTACTCTGTTGTAGTTGTCTTATGGCCATTGGTTACAACAATTTACATAAAAAATTTGCGTTACGTAGGTACATTTGTTTTGATAATTACTCACCTATTGTTAGATTACATGTATAATTATTTCAGTAATGGGATGCGTGCCGTCGCCCATAGATTGTTATCTAGTTAACAGAAGTTTGAAAACACTCTGTTTCCGTATGGAACGCCATATGTCCTCAGGGTTACTAATAGCTCGGTGGTTAGAAAACCACCCTAAGGTTGTAGAAGTTAAGCATCCAGGTAATAGTCATGAATATTATACCTATTGTATCGCTATCCCCGGTCTACCGCGTAACTCAAATGGTAATGAACATCGGCTCTGGTAATAAAACTTCAATACGATCGTGAGAGATTAAACTATGAGCTACCTTGTCAAACAACGTCAACCATAAAGTTGTGACTCCTATCTTCAGGATTGGTATTTTTTTTACAAGGTAGCAGTTTAGTCTCTCACGATCGTATTGAAGTGTATTACCAGAGCCGATGTTCATTACCATTTTAGTTACTAGGTAGACCCGCTGACCATCATAATATCATCATTACTTTTGTTAATATAATAAATTAATTAAATAATTTAATGTTCAATTAAATTATATTGTTGTAGCTCTGTCATCTCATAAGCAATATGAGATTTCCAAAAAGCAAACCGTCGGTCACTCTGGTTGTTTTAGTTTCAAACATTGCGGTGATATGAAAGAATCAAAAACGATCATATATGCCTTGAAAATATTCATACAGGCTGTGTCTTTGGGAGGATATGAAAGTCTGGCAGAAATACCGTGAGTTCCAGTGTTGTACATTCACCACTTTACACAACCTTAAACAATGCATACAACATACAGTAGAATAGGTACATGTTTTAGAGCTAGGTGATGGTGTAAACGCGGTGTTAGGCGAAAACTTTTCTGAATTCGGGTATAAATCGAGGATAGCAAATGGCTCAACAATAATGTAAACTACATATAATGTATTAAATACTAATACGGCAGGCATAATCTAGTGGCCAGGACCATCAGCAACTTGCCTTTTACTAAATCTTGTAGAGTTTGAAGTGCCGTACTACAGGTAAGTATGTTCCCGGCCCAGTTCTTGAGAATGGTCATGTTACGCTAGTATCGACCTATCGTCACTGACAGGACTATTTTTGCCAATAAGACTGATATAGTACCTAGTTAGTGATAGATCGATCAGAGCGTTGAACAATGATTGTTGGTATCACTGTTCTTCATGACGAGAACCTCGTACAAGCTGAGAGAGATAAAGAAATCAAGTATCTTGACTTAGCACACGAGGTTTTTAACATCTGGGGTGTGGGTGTGGACTCAGCAATCATTCTACCGATAGTCGTTACAACCAATGGTTTAATAGCCAAGAGATTAGGCAGCTGGGTCGGGGGCTTGATATAGAGGGGGGTCGGCACTCCTGGACACGGCGTGTTGTTCCTCTCTCTGCGGCCCTGACCACTGGTAGCTTGACCCTGTCCCGATACCGGTGGGCTACTCTGTTTATATTTTAAAAGATTTTAATAATGTTTTTGTTAAAATATTTAAGAATGTAAATTTGTATGTATTTATAAATAAAAAAAGGGATAATAATAAATAATGTGGTGGTAAAATTTAGAAAACTTCTTGTTTCATAGTTTAATTTATATTACTTCATCTATAGATTTATAATGACGCATGCAAATGTTCCGGAAAAACAGCGGCTGGAACTTGGTATCACACCTTCACTCATAAGACTTTCAATCGGATTAGAGGATCCAGAAGATCTTATAGAAGATTTGGCTCAAGCGTTTGAAAAAGCATTTTAATGTCATTGGAGATTATTTATATTTATGCACTATTTATTACAGTCATTATTTAGTACTTACCTTTTAATTTTTTATTTATAATTATATTAGACGATCGTAATAATTAGGTATTATTTTACACTTTCCACGCTCGCGATCACGTCCGTTGGAAATAAGTATGTTTATTTCAAGTAGCGCAATGTAAGACTCTCGAGTTGAGAAAAGGTGTTCCATTAGTAGATACCTACTTATTCGATGGAAGTATCGTATCTTCCAAGTATCGTAATGTATGAAGGGCCATAAAGGGACTTTTTAAAGATACTAATAGCACACCCCAGACGCGAATTTATACATAACAATTAGGTTAGAAGTAAAAATATTTGCGACTGCTTTTTTCACCCATAGGTATACCTGCATACACCATTACTTTAGATTAGACCCATACGTAGATTTAAGCTAGAATATAGGCTGGATATCATGTCACTAATGTGTTAGTTAGGCATGTTATTTTTTTTAACATGTTTAATCGTAGAACTTCTAATGTTCCTCTAGAGTGTGACCGCAGGATGCTTGTTAAACTCAAGGGTCAACCTGATATGGTACGGTGCTGTACCTACGGTAGTGAAACTTGGCCTGCCATGAAGCAATATGTGCAGCAGCTCAGTATCATGGATATGAAGATGCTGGGGTGGATGGATGTGTGAAGTTACCCGATTGGTTCGTTTATGAAATAAGCTCAATCGCGGAAATACGTGACATTGGAGACAAGCTGAAAGATTCGCCAGAGATGAGTTCACCATGTCTTATGTAGACCTAGGGAATACATTGGTAATGAATATATTAATATGTAGTATCATTGTCGAAAAGTAAAGTAAAGGTTTACAAGTCACAATTTTTCGTTTTACTAACAAACCACTTTGATAGTTAAACTAAAAGTTGTGAACTGTAACCTGCGAAAGGTACCTACAAATCCCGCGTCAGATATTCGGCGCTCCGGCCTAGAGTCTTGTCGGATATATCCGGTATCCTTAATTAACCCCGCCGGTTATCATTTTAACGATTTTCACATAAATATAATTATATCACCGAAATATTAGATATAATAACCAGAAATGAAGGGGTAATTATTATAACACTATATTAGCCTAGTAAATAGGTAGGTAAGTATATAAACACAGAATCAGATATCAGCCGACATTTCAGTGACACCCGGTTTTGTTTCTATTCGTAGATAGTTATCACCCCATTGGACCGGTACCTAATTGTACCAAAGATAATTTTACCTGTGGGCCGTGGTCCAACTAAATCGAAGCAGTAAACACAATTTTTGTTTTACAATTTTGCATATTGATTTAAAATGTTATTTGAGGCCCTAGTGTAAGTTTATTTTTCCAATCTCGTTTTTACGCATCGATCGCGTTCTGTGTGCTGATTGGTCCGCTCCGAGCTCTTCACCAATCGGAGCGCCGAACGCGGTTGATGCGTAAAATCGAGATTGATAAGAAACTTACACTATGGCCTCTGATTTGTGTAAGTTTCTTTTATCGAACGCTTTCTGCGTGCCTATTGGTATTGGCCCGCTCGGTCCGAGCTATTCACCAATCAAAGGGATGAACGCACTCGATGCGAGATCGAGATCGTTAACTAAAATTTATGTAAAATCCTAGACGGATCAAGGGTTTTTGAAGCCTCTACGTGGCTTTGCTACTACCGCCATTCACCATGGTCAAGATCCAGAAAAGTTTGATTACCTTGCGGTTATGCCACCCATAATAAATTCGACCACATTCAAACAAACTGCACCAGGCGAGCATCATGTAAGCATTGCATTTATTTATTTGCTTTGATAAATCAACCATGTTTTTCTGTTACCTACTTAGCAAAATTAATTTGTAGGGTTTTGAATATGGGAGAAGTGGAAACCCAACGAGGAATATCTTGGAAAATTGCCTTGCAGCATTAGACGGCGGGAAACATGGATTTACTTTTTCTTCCGGTCTTGGAGCGACTACAACTATTATGGCGCTACTTAGCATCGGTGATCATATAATTACGATTGATGATGTCTACGGTGGAACAAATCGTCTTTTACGGTAAGAAACATTTGACACGGTAACTACACACAACATTTGACACGGTATACAGGTACTTTCGATGAATGGCATCAGAAATAACAAAAATGTTACAGTAATTTATGCAGTTAATTTAATTTTAGAAAAGTTATAGCAAGGAAGGGAATTGATGTAACATTTACTGACGTAACAATTGCTGAAAATTTAAACAAAGCGATTACACCAAATACTAGGGTAAGTAAGCATTTTATTTGAAATTGTTTATCCTAATTAATTAAATTACTAAAAGAAAATAGTTAACGTTTTTTCGGAATCAATTACCTATAGGTATAATATTTATAGTTGAAATTACAGTAATCCATTACCTAATAGGTACGTACGTAATAATATTTGCATTAAATCATACTTTAAACTTATCGTTATAATTTTATTGAACAAAAAATTGTATGAATACATTTTTCTAAAGCAAGTAATTAGCAAAGAGAAATGGACTATTGAGTAAGAGTAATTCGTATTTTCAGTAAAGAATTTAGTGGTGTATCAAAAAGGCTGAAGGTAACTGGTTAAAGTTGCTAAATATGGATGAAATATCAATATTTTATAACACTTGGATTCCTTAGTTCTAAAAGTCACTAAGTCAATTTTCTTCGTTTTGAGATAATTATGATCATTTAAAAGTGAAAAAGAAAAAATGTTTAAAAGAAATGGCTGTATAAGTAAACAAATTTGGAAAAAAAATAAAACAATAGTTCGTACGCCATTTAATTGAAAAAAGGATTAGACCAATCGATAGCCCTAACTCAAAATCGATAAAAATGGACTTGACTTTTAGAACTACGGCATCCGGTTTCAGCCGGACCCGGGGAAGCTGCATTTTTTTATACCACCAAATAAGCTGCCTATTCCAAGCCTAATGTCCAGCAGTTGACTGTGATAGGTTGCGTAAATTTTGCAAAGATATAGCATGGTTATCAAAATATTAATATCTTTTCCTGAAGCATTACTTTAATTTTAGATGATCTGGTTAGAATCACCAACAAATCCCAATATGAAGGTTGTAGATATTGCTGCGACAGTCAGATTGGCAAAAAGTGGGGGTAGTAATATTATTGTTGTTGTGGATAATACGTTTCTCACACCATACTTACAAAGACCGTTGGATTTTGGAGCGGATATAGTTGTATACTCTTTAACAAAATATATGAATGGTCACTCCGACGTTATAATGGGAGCAGCAATTACAAATGACCAAGGTTTAGCGGAAAGGCTTAGATTTCTACAAAATGGTAAGTGGATGTTTAATTTATTAAAAAAGCCTGTAATAGTACCTACGAGCTACGTCATAATTTTGTGCACACTTTCCTCATACCATAATGTTTTCAGCAATGGGAGTCGTGCCATCGCCCATAGATTGCTACCTAGTTAACAGAAGTTTGAAAACATTGTGTTTCCGTATGGAGCGCCATAAGACAACGGCATATTTAATAGCTCGGTGGTTAGAAAACCATCCTAAAGTTGTAGAAGTTAAGCATCCAGGTAATAATCATTAATATTATACCTATGACTTATATCGCACAAATCAAGATTTCTTTAGTTATTAGGTACTAGCGACCAGTGGCGAAGAGTCCATACAACCCGATTCCCATCGGCTTCTCTTTATGAATTGGTTAGTGCATAGACCAACGTAATATTATATTATTTACTCATCCAACTGACAATAAAAAGGCTTGTTATTCAGTTAGGTCGAACTCTTCCAGACATGACTATATCTATATAGATTACAAGAGACGGTATGGATTTTTGTCTTGCAGCAATTTTTATAGAACATTTCTGGGACGGCTTCCCCTTTTTAAACTGTCACCCTTCGCCACTGCTAGCGACCCGTCCCCGGCTTCGCACTGGTGCAATTTCTGTACTATCCTAGTACATTAAATATCAAAGTAATAAACATATAAACATTCTGTGAAAAAATATCTAACTAATGGTGAAAACCGTGATCAAAATCCGTTGCGTGGTTTAGGAGGAGTTAGCGGAAAATTATACAGACAGACAGACAGACGTGGAAAGCAACTTTATTTTATATACCTACCTACTATGTAGAGAAAAGATAAAATTTTCATATTATTATTGTTTTAGGACTCGCATCTCATAAGCAACATGAGATTGCCAAAAAGCAAATGGTCGGTCACTCTGGTTGTTTTAGCTTCACACATTGCGGTGGTTTAAAAGAATCAAGAAGTTTCTTGTGCGCCTTGAAAGTATTCATACTTGCTGAGAGTTTGGGGGGATACGAAAGTTTGGCAGAATTACCGTGAGTACCCACAGCATCGTATCCAAGGTTAAAGTTCGGTATACTTAATTGACGGTTTAATTTAAAACTACCTACTACATTTAATAGATCGATAATGACGCATGCATCTGTTCCGGAAAAACAGCGAGAGGAACTTGGTATCACACATGCACTCATAAGACTTTCAGTTGGATTAGAAGATGCTGAAGATCTTATAGAAGACTTGGCTCAAGCGTTTGAAAAAGCATTTTAATGTCATTTGCGACTATAACTTTTTTCATATTTTTCGATTGTTTGCAATAATATAAACAAAAAATCAAAATGAAAGGTTTGATTCTCATTATAAATAGGTTAGAAGTGTATATGTTATCGTTAGAATACAGAATACGTTAATATGCTCATTAACTAGGTAATCTGCGAATTACCGGGTACGATCCGTTAAAGTGTGAAATTTTACTTAAAGTAGCAGACATCTGCACTTTACCTTGTTATTTTGCATGTTAACGAATGCTACATTGTTAAATCGCGGAAGACAGTTAGCAAAACACTTTTGTCTGGGCAAATGTATGAAAACTAGGAATTGGGCGCAATTCCTAGTAAATATATGCAATTCTTGTACCTAACAGATGTTACCGGTAATCTGTTTAAACCTGGTAATCTTCACTTTCGTTTAATTTCATATTCGCGGCTTAGCCCCAGCCGCACCTTAACCTACTGTGACAGTAAACATGTGTGTTTAGTTTTTGTTTTATTACTTTTATGTTTTATTCAAGCAAAGAGCTGGTTTTATTAACACAATCGTATGCTTGGTCGTTAGTCTGCAGATTATATTCTAGTCAATGTAAGAACTGAAACAATTTTTCCACTATAACGGACTCAACCAGACAATCTGACGCACTCTGATTTACGCTCATTAGCGGTGACATTTAAACAAAAAGACACGAGAAAGGTGAGGTATGAAGTCGGAAATCTCAAATAAAACTTATTTTTTTATTTAGGTAGGTATCCATAATTTATTTTATCGCCTTCAAAGTAGGCCCCATCGTTTGCAATACCTACAACTAAGGGCTTGTACACAAAAGTGCGATGTGACGTCGCATCGTAAAAATCTGCGAGCTCACTCGATGTATTTACCTAACCATTAGTCGTGTTGCGAATTCGCATCGCACCGATTCGCAGTTTTGTGTACGAGCCCTAAGTCGGCGCTTCACCCAGTCCTCCATACATTTTTCATAGGCTGAATAATGTATGGCCATGGTATGGCCTTCAATACGCCTTCATAAAAGTGGTAATTTTACTACAGGAGTGACAGATAGAGATGGGTAGCTATTCAAATAACTAGCCAAATAACGGCTATTCACAAAATAGCCACGGCTATGATATTCGTCAATACGATAGCTAGCTATTGGCTACTCTGGGTAGCGGGCAGCCGCGCGTAGCTGACGTAGCTGTCGTAGCCAGTCGTAGCCTGACTAACTAATAGCTAACGGCTATGTAGTAGCCAACGGGGCGGGGCGCGCGCGATCGCCGCCATCTTCATTCATTCCGTAGCTGTAGTAGCCAAAGGGGTGGGGCGCGCGCGATCGCCGCGGTATTCATTCATATGTACGAATATGAAAGAAAGAAAAGAATGAAAAAAAATGAAAAACGTATTGATTGGACACGGCACAAAAACGATTTATAAGGTTAGATAACAGAAAAACAAAAATAAAAACATGATAAACAGAAATTTAAAAAATCTTAAATAAAATGGATTGTACGTCTCAGCTGTGTCCAGAAGGCTTCCGCTCAGCATATGCTGCCGCGCTGCGAGCAACCCGATAGCGCTGGTTTTCACATTGAACTATAAATACTCCATTAGTCCTTGGATTTACAGCAGAAGCCGCATCGAGTGACGTTAAATTATAATTACCTATTATTTACACTAATTATTATTCACCTACACTTTATTTTTATTTATTTTTTTCAATAATAACAATCTGCCGAATGACTGAAATTCGAATGCAAGTCATTTTCAAATCATCGTAAGTGAATAATATAGGATTTATAGGGAAGGTCTAGTAAATCGATCAAATACTTACTAGAGTAGCGACATCTATGGTATCTTTTAGTTTACTTGTATTGCTGTTCGTTCAATAAAAGTATTCAGAGCTGATGTTACAAATGCTTCTTAATTTATTCCCTCAGATATAATAGATGGCGCTATAAAATACATAAATTGATCATAGATTTTCGAATGTTTTTATTTATTATAATAAATTAATACTTAGTCACGAGGGAAATTCATTTCTTTTCCTATGTGTGCCGGCTATCGCTTTTAGATAATAAAAGGTCTAGTAAATCGATCAAATACTTATTGGAGTAGCGCGACATCTATGGTTTATCTTTCAGTTTACTTGTTTATTTCTTCGTTCAATAAAAGTAAGAGCTGAATGATGTTACAAATGCTTCTTAATTTATCCCCTCAGATATAATAGATGGCGCTATAAAATACATAAATTGATCATAGTTTTCGTAAGTTTTTATTTATTATAATAAATTAATACTTAGTCACGAGGGAAATTCATTTCTTTTCCTATGTGTGCCGCTAACGCTTTTAGATAATAAAAGGTCTAGTAAATCGATCAAATACTTATTGGAGTAGCGCGACATCTATGGTTTATCTTTCAGTTTACTTGTTTATTTCTTCGTTCAATAAAAGTAAGAGCTGAATGATGTTACAAATGCTTCTTAATTTATCCCCTCAGATATAATAGATGGCGCTATAAAATACATAAATTGATCATAGATTTTCGTAAGTTTTTATTTATTATAATAAATTAATACTTAGTCACGAGGGAAATTCATTTCTTTTCCTATGTGTGCCGGCTAACGCTTTTAGATAATAAAAGGTCTAGTAAATCGATCAAATACTTATTGGAGAAGCGCGACATCTATGGTTTAGCTTTCAGTTTACTTGTTTTGTTCTTCGTTCAATAAAAGTAAGAGCTGATGTTACAAATGCTTCATAATTTATCTCCTCAGATATAGATGGCGCTATAAAATACATAAATTGATCATAGATTTTCGTAAGTTTTTATTTATTATAATAAATTAATACTTAGTAACGAGGGAAATTCTTTTCTTTTCCTATGCTAACGCTTTTATATGATAAAAGGTCTAGTAAATCGATCAAATACTTATTGGAGTAGCGCGACATCTATGGTATCTTTCAGTTTACTTGTATTGTTGTTCATTCAATAAAAGTATTCAGAGCTGAATGCTGATGTTACAAATGCTTCATAATTTATCCCCTTAGATATAGATGGCGCTATAAAATACATAAATTGATCATAGATTTTCGAAAGTTTTTATTTATTATAATAAATTAATACTTAGTCACGAGGGAAATTCATTTCTTTTCAAGGAAGTATAAAATAAAATAAACAAAAGTCAGAATTTTTAATTTTTTGTCTTCAGTTCTAAACTTGTTACCGCGGCGAGGATCGAACGTACTAATCGCGGGGCAGTTGAACGGCAACCACTTAGCTATCCTACGTATCCCGGCTAAAGCTATCTGAATAGCCAAAATAGCTGAGTAGCTGGCTATATAGCTGGCTATTGTACCACAAATAGCCGGCTAGCTAAGTTATTGAAATTTCGGCTAGTTACCCATCGCTAATCCTACGTATCCCGGCTAAAGCTATCTGAATAGCCAAAATAGCTGAGTAGCTGGCTATATAGCTGGCTATTGTACCACAAATAGCCGGCTAGCTAAGTTATTGAAATTTCGGCTAGTTACCCATCGCTAGTGACAGATCGAGGATCGAGCTCAAATTTCGCGCGACAGTGCTACCAACTTAAAGAATATAAATTATGACAATATTTTTTACGCGCGTCTTAGGATAGGGCCATAGCACACTCCACACTCGATACTTTATAACATCGATCGGCGACTAGCGATTTTGCGTGATGCAAATGCACATGATGAGAATCTCGTGAAAGATAAACAAATTAAATATTTTGACTTGGCTCACGAGACTGTCGACATGTGGGAAGTGGACTCAGCAGTCGTAGTGCCGATCGTTGAACGGCCAATGGCTTATTAGCCAAGAGCCTCGACCAACATCTTATGAGGCCCTCGTTGGGGGGTTGGATCAAGGCCTTCATGCAGAAGGCGGTACTCCTCGACACGGCACGCATTGTGAGGAGGCCACCGGTTACTTGGACCCTGTTCCCGATGCCGGTTGGTCCCTACTTTTTATGTTTCTGAATAATATGTATTTTATAAGTATGTAAAAATGAACAAAATATGTATTTAAAACTATTTAATATGAAGGAGATAATAAACCGAGTCGAGCTCAACCCGGCAGGGTAATGACGATGCACGCTCGAAATCGATTCAATTTTGACAGTTCAAAAATGTACATTGCGCAGTATGCTTTAAAAAATATTCTGAACGGCAATTCGAACAATGCAATGTACCTACATTCATAAACTGTCAAAAGTGAATCGATTCCGATTACGAGTGGGCATCGTGATTGTCAAACTCTCAAACTTTTGGTTTTATAAACCGAGTCGACACATCGCAGTGACATAATCGATACCTAGTTTAAAAATATATCGATTACTGACTATCGATAGACTAATATCGATATTTATCGTGCACTACCATTGGTATACTTCATAAACCGGCTTGACCAATAATGATTCAGTATTGTGCCGGGTGGTATTTATAAAAAGGCGCTTTGACATCTGGTTTTGTTCAATTTAGTATTCAAGTCCCGGTTGTAAAGTGTTAGACGAGCAAGATAATTTATTAAATTTGCCGTAGTTGAAACATTGTAATCGGGCATAAATTAATGTAAGTTTAATTTCTTCGAAGAAAGTTATGTAAATGTGGACGTAGGCACATAAGTACCTAAATGATGAAATACTGGCACATTTTTACCATACTGATTAACCTTGAATTTCAGCGTGCATTTTTTGGGATAATTATTTTTAGACTGGGTATATTTGTGCTAAAATCGTTGCAAGTGAAAACCGGTGTGAATATGTGGCATTTTTAATTAAAGTGTACCTAAATAAAATTTGTGGGTCTAAATTCCTATTATAATTTTTTTCTATTTCTATTAAAGTTTGAATATTTCGAGAATAATTCTTCGTGTATATTTATGTGATAATTTTTATGTATTATTTAATAACCTGCTGCCTATCAAAAAAAATTATTATCAATTTTATTATTTATTCAAATGACAATAGGTACTTATTATGTTATGGGTTTTCTGAATATTAGATGGAGGATCAAGGATTTTTGAAGCCTCGACGTGGCTTTGCCACTACTGCCATCCACCATGGTCAAGAACCAGAAAAGTGGAAGTCCCTTGCGATCGTGCCTCCCATAGTAACTTCCACGACATTTAAACAAACCGCACCTGGCGAGCATCAAGTAAGAATGGGATTTATGTACTTGCTTTAAAAAAAAACTGTAATTTTCTGTTACTTAGCAAAATTAATAATTAATTAATTTGTAGGGTTTTGAATATGGGAGAAGTGGAAACCCAACGAGGAATACCTTGGAAGAATGCCTTGCAGCACTAGAAGGTGGGAAACATGGATTTACTTTTGCTTCTGGTCTTGGAGCAACTACAACTATTATGGGGCTACTTAGCAGCGGTGATCATATAATTTCAATTGATGATGTCTATGGTGGAACAAATCGTCTTTTAAGGTAAGCAACATTTTTTACATTACCTATATAGTAGATGATGTTAACAGAAATAAAAATACTGTAATTTGCTAGGATTAAATAAACAGGATATTTACCATGTTTAAAGGATATTATCAGGTAAAGATTATTTATGCCGAAATATTGGAAGCTCAAAACGATCTTTAAACATGGTTAATATCCCGTTTTGAACTCTTAATCCGAATGTTAGTGACCATGACAGTTTAAAAACTGGAATTTATGTTGATTTATATTTCAGACAAGTTGTATCAAGAAAAGGGATTGATGTAACATTTACAGATATCACAGACCCTGACAAGTTAATTAAAGCAATTCAACCAAATACTAAGGTAAGTGCTTTTAATCGAAATTGTATAATCTGTAGTTTAAATCTAACAGTAATTCAATACCTAATAATAGCAATAACGCTTTAATGAATAGTTCAACATTGCAAAGTGATGAAAAATCATAATATTATTACATTTGTTTTTGTACTACGTAACATTATTCACAACAGTCTTTATCACAAGTCATGTTTTATTTAATTATGTAATATTTCTCAGCAATAATGATAACACTAGTGATTATAAGATATATTGCATTACTTATAAAAAAAATGTATTTAAAGTAGGTATGTTTATTTTGATTTTAGATGATCTGGTTAGAGACACCTACAAATCCCAATATGAAGGTTGTAGATATTGCTGCAACAGTCAAAATGGTAAAAAGCCAAGGTGATATTATTGTGGTTGTGGATAACACGTTCCTCACACCATACTTACAAAGACCGTTGGACTTTGGTGCAGATATAGTTGTATACTCCCTAACAAAATATATGAATGGTCACTCCGATGTAATAATGGGATCAGCAATTGCAAATGACCAAGGTATAGCGGACCAGCTTCGATTTCTACAAAATGGTAAGTACCTAATTTATATATAGTAAAACAAATATCAGCTGTTCCATACAAATAATTCTTTATTATTCGACTAAATGTATGGAACATCTGATTTTCTTTTCGCGATTTCAGATTTGGTCCCATAGTAAAACTTATTCATAATGATGAGTACAATAATCCTATAACGGGATCGGGACTAGAAAAGTACGACTTAATATTTTCAGGAGCTCTACACGGTACACCCGCGGCCGCACGTTCGTGGCCGTGGTTCGTGACTTTGACCTTGACCTGGCTTACCGTAGTACAGTACTAGTTTCAATAGTAAGCGACAGCTTGTACGTTTTGTTTCGACTGACGTGCGCCTACTGTACAGTCAGCGTCATAAGTTGATGAACATGTTACATATGTGTATAATTTTGAAATCAATTGTTATAGAAAATAATTATCGTATTTAAGTCATCATATTACCGATTGATGAAAGTTCGCGATTATTTATTATAAATTATTACAACAAATAATATTCATTTTTAAACATAAAAATACATTTGAAACTTTATAAATCTTTAGCTATGTACCTCTTTTTGTCGCTGTCTGTACCACTGTATCTAAAGTTTTCAGGTTTAACCTAATAGGTAGGTACCTATATATCTTCTGTAAAACCTATTGTTTATTTGAACTTTATTAAGAAAGACGAATGGTTTAATGTTTCACACGTGACAGTACTTTCGATTTCGTCACTTGTAAATTGAGTCATGCTCGGCAATACCACCAGCATGTAAACCGCAAGTCATTCTATATTACACTTTACTGATAACGTCAGTTTTCCCTCCTGGTCATCGCCAACTAGTAACATTTTCCCTAATGACGTTTAACTTCCTTGTACTTACAGAAACTTTAACAATAGGTAATTATAGGGTAATCCCTAAAACGTGTATGTAGCATTACAACATCGAAGTGTAGCAACAACAGTTTAGTTTGATGTAACTATATAAAAAAAAAACATTTTTTTTTTGCTTTTTACTTTTTTTTTTTCTTTTTTTTATTTTTTTTTTTATAAACATTCGATTACAGCAATCACGACTGATTTGCTGTTATCCATTGAAGTTTCACTGTCTATCTCAAAGGTCTTCATCGGATCTGTACTAAATCTAAATAGGATGCCCTCGGGAGAATACGCCTTCAAAAAGAAAAATTACAATTAAAATCGGTTCACATTGGCGATGAAATCGCTCGGTAAAAGTACCATGCAAATATGTCAATTTATAGTGTTTCATGATCCAACACCAACAAGCAGATAAACAAACAAACAGCATGTCTTATTAAAAATATTCATTGAGTAGGTAGCTAGATGATTCCAAATTATTTAAATTAATTTTGATCAGAACTTGCATGCAAGGGAGATGCGAATGTTAAGAAGGATGTGTGGCGTTACAAGATTGGGTAGAATCAGGAATGAGTAATTTAATTTAGAGGAGTATGAAAGTGGCATCAGTTACAGAAAAGCTGAAAAGTAACCGGTCGTCGTGGTATGGACATGTAATGCGGAGGGATGAGAATCATGTTATAAGAAGACTTGAAGTAGGAACGGGAAGTGAATCGGGAAATGGCGTTTGATAGAGATGAATGGAAGAAAAACATACTGCACCAACCCCAAATAAAAAGTGATAAGGGCAGGAGAATGATGAGTGTTGATCAGAACTTGCATGTTCTTTAGGTATATTGTGAGTGAGTGCCGTCAGTGTCCTAATGTAAGATAATGTATTCACATTGTCTCTCATTCGTGATTAACTTTATCCTATTCCTTTCATGATATGCATTATTGCTTAAATATAGCAGAATCCCATATATTAACTTACATACTGTTATTAGCAACTTGGGCGTTTAGTTGTCGTGGCATTGATTGCTAGGATATAACTTTTTGAGAATGTATAAGCATACGCCGATATTTTTTCCTATACTTTTTGAATGGTGGGCCTTCATTGAATAACAACGATTGAAAACGAATGCCAACTTTATTTTTAGTCAATGCATAAAACGAGTAGGTAGCAGCTGTACGTATTTAACAGTTGTTAAATGTTTACCTAGGTGTTTAAAGAAAACTATTTCTAGTTTTCCTAGTAGAGTCAGTGTAGCAATTTCCATTCGGTCCTATCTTGGATCTTGGTATGGAAATTGCTACACCGACAAGTGCTTAGCACTTAAATTTTGGATGGATGGATAGTAGAGTCAAAGTAGTTTTATGTTATTATTTTTCAATAATAACATAAAACTACTTTGACTCTACTAGGTAATTGTTTTAGTGCTAATCAGGTAAAACAAATTCGTTTTAAATGGGCAAAAAAGGATATTCTTTCGGGAAACATTGCGTAGCTGCTAGGCTACAAATCGAAACATTAATAGCATATAATTGATTATGTACTTTGAGTTTGTTTATAACATTAAGACTCTGTTCATTCATGAAATAACACCAGTCTTTCTGTTCGCTCATTGGGAGCAAAGTCCGAAGCTCGATACATTCTTAAAAATTCTTAAACATCATTCTGTTTAGATTTAGACGGATAAGATTTTGTAGTTGGATTAAGATTTAAACAGCACCTATTGTTAAATTTCTGTTTAATATTATCTTTCAGCAATGGGAATCGTGCCATCGCCCATGGATTGTTACCTAGTGAACAGAAGTTTGAAAACATTGTGTTTCCGTATGGATCGTCATATGGCATCCGCGATTGTAATAGCTCGGTGGTTAGAAAAACACCCTAAGGTTGTAGAAGTTATGCATCCAGGTAATAATCATGAATATTATGTTGTATCGATATCCGTTCGTCGTATGCTCGTTACTTTAGTTTACATAAAATGTTAATATTACTTTGTTTTAGGACTGCCATCTCATAAGCAACATGAAATTGCCAAAAAGCAAATGGTTGGTCACTCTGGTGTCTTCAGTTTCAAACATAGCGGTGATTTAAAAGAATCAACAACATTCTTGAGTTCCTTAAAAGTATTCACACTTGCTGAGAGTTTGGGGGGATATGAAAGTTTGGCAGAATTACCGTGAGTACCTATTTATATTGAAAGGATAATTAAATGTGGGCGATTCCAATATTTTTAAGATTAAAGTCCCCTAATAAAAATCTAGATAGATTGCAGGTAATAATTATTGTAAACAACAAAAAAAAATCCCAATAAAAAATATAGTTACTATTGAAAAAATCGTATTGTGTTTCTTACGCAATTATCTTGATTTATGTGGCGTTTCACCCTATTAAACTCATCTGAACGGATTATTTGCCTATTACCTACTTTGAAACTACAAATAAAAGTTATATTTATTTTATTTTTTATCTGGGATTTTTATTTGGTACGGTAGTAAAAGATACTATCGATGATAAGATCTATAAATTATTGCTATGTATTTCAATTCAATTGCTTTTAGTTTTAGGGTCAAAGACTTGCCCTGTCTTTTATTTGGAAATGTACGTTTATGTAAGCAACTCGTGATTTAATTTAAATCTCCTTCATTTATAGAACGATAATGACGCATGCATCTGTTCCGGAAAAACAGCGAGAGGAACTTGGTATCACACATGCACTCATAAGACTTTCAGTTGGATTAGAAGATGCTGAAGATCTTATAGAAGACTTGGCTCAAGCGTTTGAAAAAGCATTTTAATGTCATTACCCATTATTTTTATACATACCTATACATACTATCACATTTTTATATACACCTTTTAATTTTTTATTTAATTTTATTTAAAAGACGATAGATTTACCTGATAATGATAGTTTTTAAATATTTTTACAAGGTCGCGATCTTGTCCGTTGGAGATGAGTTTACCGTGGGAAGTAATAATTTAATTGATGTGGTTTTTTGTCTAATCAAATATGGTGCTGTTACACGGGCAATTTTTACAGCAGTTATCGTCCGGCCACAATCCGTTAAAACAGTGGAGTAATTAATGGAGCAATTTCACTAGATACTATTGCAGCGACTGTGGAGCAATAATGACCCTGAATGACAGTTGTCGTATGTTGATTGCTGCTACATGTAGTGTTGACGTCGAAATGCCAGGAGTTGGGGCAATAAATTGTCCGTTTAGATTAATTAAGTATTATCTTCCTTTAGGACATTCCCAGCGGCTTATTTCCCATAGTATAAGTCATCAATCATCACAGTACCAATTGATCGCGACACTAGATTTGAATGTAATAGTTAAGTACTACTCTATTTTGTTACGCTTAGATAATGAATTTCCTTCATAAAACAATCTCATATTTTAGGTACTATAATATATTGTATTATATAACTATTTGCTGAGCTGTGACATTATTTGTATATTAAGCAATTTTTAAACCGTGCTTATTTATGACAATACCTCAAAGTAAACTGTGTAAACAATTACTTATCATTATTTTGTAAAGTCCTATTCTCAACATTTAGCACATACGAGTTGGTGATATTTTTTTATGTAGGTATACAACATTGTTATAGATCGTTATTGTTCAGCCTGAACGTATTAAATATTATCATAATGTTATTCAATCATTAAATCTTTACCCACTAGGTACATGTTCAAATCTAATTTTAAAAACACAATAGGGTTTATTTACTGGTTGAACTTAACATATCAATAGAAAGGTTAAGTAGTACTGCATTTGTTTACTTACATTAAAGTATTGTGACAATATTGTCGTTACAGTATTTAACAAAACTTGTATATAATATTCTCTACGTAGTAATTGTAAATGTAAAATATTCTTGCTCAGATTCACAATAATTCCGAAAATATAAATATTTATTAAGATATTTTATACTATAATTAATGACAAAGTTCACCCGTTATCATTTTAATTTATTTCTATAATTAATTAGTAACCAATCTATCTTCAATTTTACCAATGTAAACCTGATTTGACAAAGCAATAAAAATTCTGGAACCCCCACTGAGTCTTATTATTAGCTACAAATAGAAAAATTATTGTACCTGTCCTTGAACCAGTTTAGTACACTAGCTTACATCCGGGTTCTGAATTCTGATTCTGAGGCCCTAGTACGAATGATTTTAACGTGTCGTAACACTCGTAACGTTATCGTAAGCAAATTTAGAATAAAAAGATTCTATCGCATTTTTGTATAATATTACGCAACACACAAATTTAAAAAAAAAACTGCTTGAATTTAGAAATATAAATCCATCAAACGTGTATTTTGACTCTACTGCGCCTGCGCCAGGAGGGTCAGGGGTGGGGGAGGGGTGGGGAGGAGGTTATATTTCTTTGGCACGCTCTGTAGCCTAAACGGCTTCATGGATTTTAGCTTGAGAGATGTCGTTAGATTCATCTTAATTGTGAGAGTTGCACCCTACAGGGTATATCAAAATTAAAATTGCCGATTTTTGGCGCCATAGTGCTTAGTGTGCTTACGTTTGGCGCCAGATTATGACTTCAAACATTTCAATTTTTTCCTAAATCCTATCGGGTGGGATATAAAGGGTTTTAAGGCCTGAACCGTTTCGAGAAAAGGATGGTACGGCCGTGCCGCTTTTTTTTGTTAGACTTGGCCGGCACTGGCCGTGCCCCCAGATAAATGCCTTACAAAAATATATACAACTTATATGTATAAATGTAATTTGTAATGAGAAATGATAACTTAAAAGTGTAAAATAAAATAGTTAATTCAAAAAGTCAAAATACTCGACTTCTTGTAAAGTGAACTTTAAATAAAAATTGAAAAGAAAAAAACAAGTCCAGTAGAATTAGAATACTGGACGTGATTTCGTGGCGGTACCTTACTTATCCAAAGAGTGTTACTGAAATAGGGAAGTGGAAGTGGGTATCTCTACGATGCGATGGTGGTATCTGATGCGCGTGCCTTCCACTTTATACGCAATTTATACCTACGTCTTTGCCTAATTCTATGCGTGCCGTGTCGTGGTCAAATCCGACTAAAGAAAATGATATATTATATTTCCTATATGCATTTTGTATAATTTTCTCTTTATATTCAAGTCAGTTCCTACAATTTATTGATTGGAATAATGCCACTACAAGAAAAAATTGAAGATCGGTAGAAGTTTAGTGTTCTGTGGTGTTAGTGTGGCTACCCTACCTATTTGTCAACTAGAGATGTCGAACTATCGGTAGTCTCGGTATCGATAATTGACCTGACATAGGTTACCTATCATAAATACCAGTCCTAATTATGCTGATATTTAGTGGTATCGATTCTGTTGCGCATTTGACAGTACTAAACTAGATTAAACAGAACATAAAGAGACAAACGTCCTTATTTTAGTGTTAGTCCTTTCAAAGTGCACAACGGAATCGACACCACTGTGACTCTGTAATCTTGTGATGAGAATATACCCATTTACTTTACTTACTTTACCTTGAAAATCAGGATATTGATAGGACCATCGACAGCGCAAAATGTGGTAATACTGATTATTCCAAATAGTATCGGTAGCAGGAATCAGACGAAAATAGTGGCTGCGATATTAATAGTATTAGTATCGATACTATCGAAAGTATTGTTGTTCTTCAAATGTCGAGTATTGATATCGATAGCACTATCGATGGTTTCGATACTATCGATATTCACAATTTCAATTATTGCTGGGTTATCAATAAACAATGGATATTTTATCGATAGTCGCCTATGTAGCGCTGCGGCATCACTACTGTCAAGTGACGTGCCGCATCGCAAGCGCCGAAAAAGCAACAAGTCGAAAGCCTGCCTGAATCTTTGAAAGTATTAGAAGTAAAATATCGTACCTACGTGCTGAGTAAATACAGTAAGTTCATACTTCATAATCGTGTTATTCTGATTATAATTTTTATGGGAGACGTGTGAAGCAGCGATAGCCTGGCGGTTGAAAATAGCTAAGTTTCTCGCTTCGTGCCACTACCTATATCCACATAACATTGAGCTATCGACCCACAATGCAATGGTAGGCTATTATGGGTGCATAGATTCCTCGCCAAATAAAGCCTACGGTAAAATAATAGACAACTAAATACAAACACTGACAGGTGGTTACCTAAGTGTTGCCAATAACTCGGGACCAGATATCACCATTTTTCACAGCATAAATAAGTAGCTTAATGTAGCCGAATTTGAGTTGAGATAGCCTAAAATAACCCAAACGCAAACCAAATTCGCTATGAATAAAATAAAAACGTAGTTTTTAACAAAAAAAAAAATTAGTAGTGTCAAATATTGAAAATCAATAAAATTAGAACTTTATTTTATGATCAGCGCCATCTAGCAAGCTAAAATGTAGGTACTAGTTTTTTTAATGTGAAGGGTGTGGCCAATGGCCAACAACAATTTTGTTATACCGCCCAAAGAGTATGTAATCACTTGATACCGCCCTCCAGTATAATGAATTGAAGCAATGCAATAGGTATGCACTACAGAAAAACCGTCATGGAAAGACGTGTGAATAATATTCACTGATAATAAATCGCTTATCGCTGTTCGAATCATAACATATTCTTTTACGTTGTAGCTACGTAGAAAATATGCGTACGTACCTACACGCATATTTTCTTACGGACTTGTAAAGATAAAGGTTCTTAGTTAAAAGATAAAGGTTTATAGTTTTAAGACCATAAGATAAGAAATGATGCGAATTAATGAAGAGATAACCTCTGCGACGAATGAGCCAATAAATCAATTGTGATTGTGTCTACTGATTTAAAAGATTGGTCCAATAAATTAGATGAACTACCGGATGTACATCATAATAGCGTAATAAACGAATACGTCTAAAATACACTACACAGTATATTAAGACATCCTGAAGTTATTGTTACCAGAATTTCTTAAAGAACATTCGAGATCATTTCTGAGTTGATTCAGTTTTCTGTCGGTACTAAATTAGGTCAACTCCAACTCCAATCAAGATATAACCAGTCTGTTATCGTAAGTAATTTTGCAGTTTGTGGACCGTGTTATAATAATATTCATGGCGACGTCACATGATTTATAGTTTAGTTTGACGATAATAATTAATCGTCAGTAGTAGTAGGGGACACACCTGTCTACCACATCCAAAGATCTGTACACTGCCAAAGTGCCAACTCTCACGATGCGATATTGCTTGCCTTTGTAAAAATGTGAACACAATATCAATGACTGGCAGGAAGTGGCAGTAGTAATTTAAATAACCGTTATGCGTGTTAATCCAAATGGCTATGCAGAGTGTACTGCCGGTTGACCGATGACTATAATGTAGGTAATAGGTCTTCTAAGGCAAAATCACATGAATTTTTGTATGGGTAATCGGCCAATTTCATTTTAAACATCTGTTATATTGTCGGTAATCATGGCCGTACATAGCCTGCATAACCATCATAATGAAACGTCTGGTCGATGGTGTGACTCTAATTTAGGAAACACTGAGGTCATATTCGTTGCAGTTGGCGACGTAGTACCGAGAGATGAGAGAACTGTCCAATGGTACTATAGATAGGAATACCTGTCGGGTGGTATTATTATTACTAAACTTATTGATCAATAGTATTTTCTATATTAGATAGTCGTAGGTACCTAACAAACCTAAACCGTTCTTATTGGACCTAAATTAAGATGCCTTGTGCATGGGTAGATAGCAATTTTTCCTAGGGCTACAAGGTGGTACTAAAATAGGTCTTACCTTGTGGAAGCACTTCTCAACGACTTGGAACATTGCATAGGTAGGTACGTATGAAATGAAGGTCCAATAGCACACCAACTGGATATTCGTAAACTTCGCCCCAAAATAATCTATGTAGGTACTGTATTTTTAACCCCCGCCAAAAAAGGGGGATGTTATAAGTTTGTAGTGGGTATCTGTGTATCGGTGTATCGATGTTCTGATGTGGTATCGTAGCTCCAAAACGGATGAACGGATTTCAATGCAGTTTTTTTATTTGAAAGCTAGTGTATATACCGGCTTTAAAGTTTTATTACTACAAACCCGGACATATTGTATAAATTCTGTCGTTGACATCTATATTGCTTATAGTTAGAGTGTCATCTTAGCTATGTTTCATGAAAAACTGTTGAGCCGTTCAAAAGTTACAGCTCTTTTTCTAGTTGGAGTTGGGGGTTTATGACGGTTAGGTTATTTCGACAGGACTTTCTACAAGAATTTTTGCTTTATCTTTTCACGTTTTAGTGAATATCATTTGCTGGAACAATAACTTGGTCGCGAGTCACTATAACGTCACGTAATAGGCTAAGCGATTGCATAAATATCATAAATATTATTGATTGTACCGTGTTTGATAATTTCACTATCCGATGTTTCCAGGCATCAGCCGTTTACGAGCGTCCAATCGGTTAAAGTTAGTAAAATTACATTATTCCGATTTTGGCATTCATTCGTTTCTTTCTGCAACATATGTATATAAATATTGGTTACAGATGACACTGCGTTGGGGTATCGTAACAGCTGGAAAGATCAGCAATGACTTCGTGAATGCTTTTAACTCTTATCCTGATAAGGGAGATCAGGCAATAGTTGCAGTGGCTGCTAGAGATAAGAACAGAGCCACTGAGTTCGCGAAAATTCATAATATTGGGAAAGTCTTCGATAATTATCAGGCATTAGCATCTAGTAGCGATATAGGTAAGGATTTGTTTTGAAGTCTTAAAAGTAGCCCAGTTGGCGCGGTTGTTAAGTGGGTTGGTCACACGAATCACACCTGACTTGGCATTGGTACTTGGACTGGCAAGTTGGAGTCGTTGTTTCTTCGTTCGGCAGAGAAACCGCTTGTAAAGTTGTTGTATAATTATTGACGTTGAAGAAGCTGAATGTTGTGTCGTACTTGTATTGTTCATTGCAAAAACAAACCGTTTTGTTTTCCAGATGTCGCCTACATCGGAGCATTAAACCCAGACCACTATGATCTCACCAAGCTCTTCCTTGAAAATGGCAAACATGTATTATGCGAGAAACCATTTTGTCTGAATACCAAACAAACTCAGAGTTTAATCAATCTTGCTAAGAAGAAGAACTTGTTTGTTATGGAGGCCGTCTGGACTCGTTTTTCTCCTGCTTATATTTATTTAGAGAAAGAGATCAGTTCTGGGAATCTTGGGGACATTAAATTTGTTGAAGCTAACTTCGGCATTTACTGCGAGAGCGAAAGAATGTTGTAAGTTATGATTATTTTTTCGTTTCATACTTTTTTTCCTCAAAAGGTTGGACAGGCCGCATTTACGCAGTCCATCGTCATGTGCCCATATTTTTTGCGATAGGGCAAGCTAAGTCAAACAATTTACCAGACACGCAAACACAAGTACGTACCACCAATCGAAATGTCAGAAGGTATTAGTTTATAATCTATAGCTTCTGCCAGCGGCTTCGCCCGCGTGATATCTTTATAAATTATAGCCTATGATACTCAGTGATAATATTATCATTGAGCGGGCGAATATATTTTTAAATCGGTCCCGTATTTTTTGATTTTATCCATTACAAACAAATAAATAAAATAACACACAAAAAATCAAATCTTTTAACTATATCTTTTCTATAAAATATTAGTTTAGATGAATCGAAGCCCATAATAATTTAAAGGCTTTGCTCTAAAGACCATTTACAGTGTTTGATTGACAATATCCTTTTATTGGGTTATATAGTGAACGAGCAAGTATGAAGACTCCCTACATTATTTTTGTAATTTTGCTTTTACTTAGCAAGAAAGAATATGGGGGTAGTGCTGTGCTTGACATCGGCATATACCTGCTGCAGCTATCACAGTATGTTTTCAAAGAAGAGCCGAAGAATATTACTACTGTTGGTAGCTTATATGATACGGGAGTGGATGAAGCTGAGACGATTATCCTGGATTATGGGGCTGGCAGGCGGGCTGTGCTCAACACCCAGTCCAGATTGAAACTCTGTAACAGGGCTACGGTCTACGGAACAAACGGTCACATTACGGTAAAGTTGCATGTTTTTACTGTAGAACTTATAAGCTATAACATACGGGGTGCAACTGACATCGTAATGAAACTGATACCACAAATTAAGTACATGAATTTGGACACCTCAGCGTACGAATTTTGCGTCGACATTTTAATTTTTTTTACGTTTTTTTCGCAATATTTTAACTAAGTAAAGAAACTGCGAATAAAATTATTGTAATGAAAATAATTAAAGCCCTACGCAAAATTCTAACGCTGTTGGGTCCAGAATCATGTACTGAATTTCGGTTTTCGTAACGATGTCACTTACACCCACTATAGAAAGCGGTATAGGGTAGGTGAAATGATGTCTTGTTTTGTTTTTCTTTGATATCAGAGGATTATATTGAATGATATATATCTACCTACCTATATTACTTTTACTTTACCTACTTATGTATACTTGTAAAGATCAGAAGGGCTGACTGAATTTTGTGTTGGGAGGTTGTTGATTGCTTCTCCATCGTCCTGGGTTCAATTCCCAGGTAGGCTAGTAGTTGGAATTTTCTGTAAGGAGATTCTTAGTAGCATCACGGAGTTTGGAAGTGTGGTAGTCAAAGTCAAAGTTTTTATTACAACTAGGCCTTTGGAGGTTCTTTCAAAACGTCGTGATTTAGGTGCACGGTTCCAAGTGGGTTGGTCCTGGAGAAGATACCGACTAGAAACTCCATGGATAATCTTCTCAAAAACACAATAATATCTGGTAGATGATATAGGCTCTCCCCCTATTGCATGAGGCTTAATAATTATAATGTAATAAGCAGATGTTTTTGATTTTTCTTTTATCCGTAGTTGGAGGATCCGTTCCACTTCCCTGATAAATTGATAGCCGCTGATGGAACACTGAAGAAGTTTCCGTTACACACGTCTAGTCTCCCGTATAACTTTGGGAACAGTGCGGGTCTGGTCTACCAGGCTGTGGAAGTTGAAAGGTGCATAAGGGCAGGTATGTATCAGGTAAAGGGTTATATTTTTATCTTTAGAAAATCTTTGCCCTCACCAGGATTTCTCTTGTATCGTTAACAAACACATCTCACAAGGACATACATTGAGACCCGGAACAAATATCTGTAGGCCATGTAAATATTTGTTTCGTGGATGATATCTCAACAGTAGTAGTGGATAAGATATTATTTTAATATAATATTATAACATAATGTAACAAAAGTAGCTTTTCAGTTTTCAAAACTGTTAAAAAGAGCAATTCGCCTACAAACGCGAGTGAAATTTTGTGAAAAATGTCACTACTAAATGTATTATATAAAAATAAAGTTTATTTTATCATATTATACATATAAATTGACCATTTATTTGCAGGTCTGATAGAATCACCCCGGATGCCACACAAGGAGAGTCTTGTTCTTGCCAAACTGCTGGACACTGTCAGAAAACAATTGGGTGTACATTACGATGCCGATGACAAGGAATACCCTTAAATACCCACCATGTATCTTGGAGCGGTGCCTATGTTCAGCAGTAGACTGTGATAGGTTGTTGATTTATTCGCCATGACTATTAGGTACGGTGCTCACTTATATATCATATCATATATCATATTCTTTATTTGCATTCCACAATGTACATAAGGTGGTAAAAATAAGATTTGGTAACAATTATGGACCCTGTAGGGCACAGCAAAATATAGGAGAGAGGAAGATGAGTACGTACTTAAGTACATAAGATATATATTATTACATAATTGAATTTTAAATTAATTCAATAACAGCAGTACTTCTATGTGATTAACAAATCATTCAACCTATGCTAATTACAGCTTTTATTTTATTTTTAAATCTTAATTTATTTATAGAAATAAAAAGGCTTTGATCGCTGAGCGATTATGCCAGCCTTATTGATTCACAAAATTGAACTTAGGGTCTAGATTTAATTAATTTAATATATAAGTAATATAACTTAATAACTAGTTTAGATGTAGGATCAGACAAGAGCGCATTGCAAATACCAACATCCCTAAGACTAAATCCACCCTCAAATTCTGTTACTTATTGATAGACGTCAATTTTTTTTTTTGAGACTACTCGTATAATCCCTTCCCCGTTTACTACTTGTTTTAGCCGGAGAGAAGAAGTGACCGAACAAACTTGATAGTACGTTTGGCACAGTGGCTAAGCGATTGGCTTTTTACGCCATGTGCCACGGCTTCGATTCCCGTAATTTTACAAATAGTTGTTCCGGGTCTGGGTCTGTTTGCGTGTGACATGTATGTTTGTAAATTTTACCCACGACTTTAATCCTAGTGTGTGGAAAGTTAAAAGTTTACTCCCCAGGATTACTGTTTCCCTGTTTTCTATGATATAAAAATAATAATATAATTTATTTCATAACAAATTTTACACAATATAAACATCTAAGTTAGCACTAGCACACATTTATAGTTATTATTGAGCTAGTATATTGTTGAAGTATATGAATTTTTTGTATGATGTTATCTGTACTTATTAAACGTAAGTAAGAGTTAAAATTAAAGAGTATTTTTGTTATTTCGAAAAGATTGAAGTACCTATGTCCCGGTTGAGGTTCCTGAGCAAACCACGTGTATTTTATTTCACAATGTACAACATTACCTGTGACATCACACTCATTTATTCTTGAAGTATTATTTACTTTTATTTTCACATAGGTACTTAAAGCATAATGTTTTTTTTGTACCACTAAGGACTATATCACACTAGCTACTTTTTGCAGTACAACCGCGCGTTTTCGCGTTCGTTAGCTGCCTTTTGCTTACAAAAAGTGAATAACATACGCGAAAATGTGCGATTCTGCTGCAGAAAGTAGCTAGTGTGATATGGCCCTAAGGCGGCAAACAAGCATATGGTCCGCCTGATGGTAAGCGGTTATCAATTTTTGGTCGTGTGACTGAAGAAGACAGACGTAGTCTGCTCGAAGTCGTCTTAGATGGCCACAAATAGATTACACAGAGGATTGGTAGTAGAGTCCGTGCAGTTTGCCAAAAGTGGTGATTATTGCCGAAACTACATATTACACCAATAGAAAGAAGAAATAAATAAAAAATATTTTGTTTTATATGGGACAGCTCAACAGTCCCAATAAAATTACACATAAATAAAAAAAATACGCCACGATGAATTAAAAAAGAACATCTTCTTACCCCCCCCCACCTTCGTACATAGATTATAAGAAAAACTGCAACACCGAGAAGATGATTACCGTTGATAAGTACTGAATTATGAATATCAACATTTAAAGTGATAAAGCGGCCTTGCTCTTTGTGCATGATAGTACCAAGTACTGTCAATAAAGATTATTCTGCAAAATAACAATGACTTATTGCTTGTAAAATTTTAATGTCTTTGGACTTGGCCTTTTAGCTTATCTAGGTATATAACCTCAATCAACTAGCCAATTTCAAATGTTATGGTGCAATGGTCATCGCTCGGATCAAGCTCGGATCAATAAATCTATCTACTATATGGGCCTTCAGCGTAAAGTGTGACAATCGGTCTAGCTTTATGGTGCCGATCAATGACAGTAACAGTTTTTAACCCCCGACAAAAAGGAGGGGTGATATAAGGTTGTAGTGTGTATCTATGTCTCTGTCTGTGGTATCGTACCTCCAAAATGGATCGACCGATTTCAATGCAGTTTTTCTATTGACAGCTAGTTTAATTGGGTATCATCTTAGATATGTTTCATGAAAATCTGTTCAGCCGTTCAAATGTTACAGCTCTGTGTCTAGTAATCTAGTTGGAGTCTGGGTTTTTGACGGTTAGGTGTTTTTTTTTTTTTTTATCATTGCCCCTACTACTACTACTACTACTACTACTACTACTAATACTACGATTTCTCCTGTATCGAGGGTACAGTTTACAAACATACAATGTCACATGCACACACACCCAGACCCGAAACAACTATCTGTAGATCATACAAATACTTGTTTCGTGCGGGGATCGAACCCGCGGCACGTAGCTTAGAAAGCTAATCGCTTAGCCACTGCGCCAACCGTGTCGTCAAATTCTCGTCATTATTTCAGATGTTTAAAATAAGGAAACAAAATGTCTTTTAGATTCAAAGCATTTTAGCTGTTCTCAACAAGATTATAATTATAGTGACTTGGCAATGAGCACAAGAAGAAACAAATAAAACGGCATATTTGGAGGAGTTGAAAGTCACACACCGCATGCGTAAACATTAATATCACAAAATTAATTTTCTTTTGGTTTATCCGTGTCGTCCCAACCGAATTTGATTCAAAGCATTTTAGCTGTTCTCAACAAGATTATAATTATAGTGACTTGGCAATGAGCACAAGAAGAAACAAATAAAACCGATATTTGGAGGAGGAGTCACCTACGTAATTGTTAAGTTTAAACTAAGTTACATGTGGTGGTACCTATGTATTTTTTGTAAGTAACGATAGGACTTTATCTACCCGATATCAGTCGTGTAAATTAATAACAATTTTTTGTTAATCATTAGTTCAAGTATGTACATAAGGTTGCAGAGGTCAGATGGCAGTTGCTCCATTAAAAATCTGCCGCATCTGGGTGGACTGAAAACCTACCCCAACATAGTCATAAAGGCTAGGCAAATGATGAGCCAAATACACTGGTAACTGTCGAATACCTAAAAATACACAGACAGACGAGGTGATTCCATTAGCGGTGGCGGATCCTGGACGTTAATTCTGGAGGGGCTTTACCCAGCTGAGGGTAGGTTTTATCAAGTAAACGCCTTATAGAAATTTAAAATTTGAAAACATACTAATTATAATGGGTTATTTAAAGATAAGTGATGAAAACTGTACTATAAGTAGATAGGTAGGTATTATCAAATTAATTTGAGATTTGTCAGGGGTGGACCCAGATGCTTTAGGGGGAGCTTGAGCCCCTTGTCCTCCTGGATCCGCTACCGTCGATAAGTGTTCGGTTTTGCCAATTTTGTTACAGAACACTAAAAACGTAGTAATGCTGACATGAAAATCACTTACCTAAGTTTCCTGATGATGTGCAAGGTGGTTTGGGATTATAATCACGCAGGATACCTAGGTATAGACGGGATTCGAGTATAAATGACAAAGAAATATGTTTATTGTAGGTGAACCAAATATTAGACACTTTTGAAAAGTTAAAGCTTATATGTGCATGGACATGGTAACTATATTTTTGGCACCATTCCAAAAAAAAACCATTTCCTTATAACACTTAAATAGAAAAAAAAAATGCCTGCACTATAACGTTTTTAATTAATTTAATGCAAATTGTGTATAGATATAAGATAGGTGCCTAATTGGACTGAATATTCTCGCTTTATGGCCGATAGCCGTAGTTGTTTTCCAGACATTAATTTGTCGCTGTGGAGTGCCTACGCGTCTCGTGCAACTCATATAAGGTTAGTTTTTTTATACTACAAATAGTGTTATATTTTTTATATTGTGGTGTCTCACAAGCTGTTAGGAAATTAATTTGGTAGGTATTAACAGTCTTCTAAACATCTCAAATATAGAATAAAACTAGCTTCTAGGAGAGATAAGAAAAAGCAAAAACATTAATAATAAGGTCTCGTTTTGCATGATTTGCAATAAAACTATTAAATTAGGTACTTACATGTAGTTACCAAAATAACTGTCCTAAATTATTGACCTTACGGCGAGAAATAAATGTGTCAAGCGCGACTGATGACCTACATTGACCTACGAACGGGTTGCTAGGTCGCTAGCATATTTTTCTTATTACTCCCGGGAGAAGGGAGCAAGGCATAGAATAAAATTATGAATTAGGTACTGCGTAAGGACCGGCGGGTCTACCGCGTAACTAAAATTGTACTGAACATCGACACTGGTATTAAACTTCAATACGATCGTGAGAGCCTAAACTTTGAGCTAACTTATAAAAAAATTACCTATCATATAGTTGGGACTCCTATCTTCATGATCGGTAAAAAAAAATACAAGTTAGCTCAAAGTTTAGGCTCTCACGATCGTATTGAAGTTTAATACCAGTGTCGATGTTCATTACAATTTTAGTTACGCGGTAGACCCGCGGGTCAACGACGCGATAAAGTTTTGCTTGTGAGGTTGGCGGGCCCGAAGGTATAACTTCGGGCTACGGTTCAAAATAATACTGAATGTTCTCACAATTTCTTTAAATATTTTGTTTTACAGATGATACTACGCTGGGGTATTGTAACAGCAGGGAGGATAAGCCATGACTTTGTTAACGCATTCAACTCCTATCATGACATAGGGGATCAGGAAATTGTAGCAGTGGCCGCTAGAAACCAAGAAAAGGCTGCTGAGTTTGCAAAGACACATAAAATTCCGAAGGTCTTCGAATCTTATGAAGCATTGGCGAAGAGCAAGGACATCGGTACGTAGTGTTTGTTTTATCATAGATAAGAGATAACATCTGTTTAAGTGTACAATCAATTATCTCAGTAACTATTGTCGTGTTTGTGTGATGTAATTGTAGTTTTATTTTTAATGCTTTTCATACAATTAATATGGAGAAAGGCGGTCTTAATGCCTAATGTAGTCTCCGCCAGACAACCTAAGGGAGTGACAAAAACATGGTAGATGCACTAGTCGTTAGGTATTAATAATAGGTAAAGTTAGAACCTAAGTAAGTATAGTTCAATACACATCCTACATTAATATATATTATATACATATGGGTAATAATGAGGTAGGTGGTAATTTTCTTCTGAGAATAACATTATAAGGATTGACTGATAATGTATTATAAAAGATATTGTAGATAATGGTGTCGATTCTGTTACGCACTTTGACAGGACTAAACTAAACTAAGGGCGTTTGTCTCTTTCTGTTTCATTATAAAAAGAAAGTGACAAATACTTACGTTTAGTCTAGTTTAGTACCGTCAAAATGCACAACAGAATCGACACCATTGCCAATACCCATCTGTGTTTTCCTCAGATGTCGCCTACATCGGATCTTTGAATTCGGAACACTATGAGCTTTCCATGCTTTTCCTCCAACACGACAAACACGTTCTGTGCGAGAAACCTTTCTGTTTGAATGCTAAACAAACTCGTAGTGTCGTTAACCTTGCCAGAAAGAAGAATTTGTTTGTAATGGAGGCTGTGTGGAGTCGCTTCTCTCCAGCTTACGCTGATTTGGAGAAGGACATCCGGTCTGGAAAACTTGGCGATGTTAAGTTTATTGAAGCCGACTTTGGGATTATTAGTCCAGATGACAGATCCACCCAGTAAGATGAAATTTTTATATAATTTATTGGAGTAAAATATGATACGGGACTTAGGTAGATTTTTATGATGGACGGAAGGCAGGTTTTATGGAACTATACTTAAATGGTTTGGTTTTTGGCGTAAACGAGTGTTTGGCGGAGTGCTAAAGTATGAAATTAACATACTTATCACTTCTTTGACTTATTTTGGCACCTAGTCCAATTGGGAAAAACCTTCCTATTTTTAGTTTATTTTTACTTGGTAGGTATTGCTTTTTAATAATAGATAATTATGCCCCTCACTAGGGTTTCTCCTGTACCGTGTGTTATCGCCCGTGCGTTATTCGTGCCCGTATCAATTAACTAATTAGTGGTTCACCCCATTGTATTTGTTCAAGGCTGGGTTGTCCCGTGTACGTAAAAGATATGACCTCGACAACATTTCTTAAAGTATTCTTACTTTCAACCGCCGGTCACGCGCCGTTGTTAGCCATAATTACAAAAATGTTCATGTTTTCAGCATAAAAGAGTACGGAGGAGGCGCAATGCTCGACGTTGGCGTGTATGTGCTACAACTTCCACAGTTTATATGGAAAGAGGAGCCGAGAAAGGTCACAACCATCGGAAACCTGTATTACTCTGAAGTAGATTTGACAGAGACAATAATCCTGGAATATGAAGGTGGCAGAAGGGCAGTGCTCAATATCCACACACAGCTGGAGCTCTGGAACAAAGCTACTATCTACGGAACTAAAGGACGCGTCACGGTAAGGACCCTTTCTTCTCCATCATCATCATAAGCCCACAATGGTGCAATGAAGGAGGCACGATTGGCGCAGTGGCTAAGCGATTGGATTTCTGTGCTATAAGTCGTGGGATCGATTCTCGTACGGAATAAATATTTGTACCGTTTACAGGCTACACATAGGTGTTATTGATGTAAGTACAATAATGTACCAACATGTACACGTAGACTGCCCGTTACCTATTTCTTTTCTGTTATGTCCATCCAAAGGTTGTTTGGAACAGATCGCTGTGGGCGATAAGACCGCCCATTATACGCATAAGTGAATCTGAATCCTGTTTTTATTACCTGGTGTTCAGTAAAGAATATAGATAAATAAATAAATTATTGATATGAGTGTGTGTATGTGAGATGTATTTTTTTAAACTGTACCCAAGAACCAGGAAAAAACAAGTGCTGTATAAAGTAAAAAAAATACAGTCAAGGTCGTGAGGACATAATTGCCATAATGATTACGATAAGCAAATGGATATACAATTACGGCATATTGTTTTTAGCGCGAAGGACAAGCCTTAGTTCAGTCTACGTTATTATTAAATAAGGTTCTACCTATTTAGGGGTCATTATGAACAACCTTTACTATGGGAACAATCCAGAAATCTCGAAAAAAATTATCTACTATTCCATACATTTAGTCGCGTACATAAATTGAATTATTTGTATGGAACAGCAGTTTTTTATTCGCGATTTCCTTTTTGGTCGCTTAATACAATTTGTTCATAATGATGGGTTAGGGATCGAGATTAGAAAGTTACCTTGTATATCATATTACCTACTTCAACACCCAATCAGATCATAATATAAAATATTATAGCTAAGTGTGAACGTATCCATATAAAATATATGCTGAGCGATATTGTTGTGCTATAAAATATATACTATAATTCTATATTTAATAAAGCGTAATCTGAACTGGGCTTAAGTTGTTAATAATTATCTTCATGACAAACCTAAGCTTTTCATGAATTGTTTAATTACCCTATTGTTCTTGTATGTAAGTCACATATTGACCTACTTCTCTCTCTATTTTGCTCGCATAATAAAATTCTTATCACAATATTATGTATTATTGAAGATTGTAAAACTATTAGGTATAGGTAGGTTTTAAAGTAGGTATGAATACTGATTAATTATGTAGGACCAACCAACATTTTCGGACATGCATTGTCCTCGATGATATAGGTATAAGCCCAGTTGAAATAAAAAACCGGATAAGTGCGATTGCGAATCGCGCGCTGAGGATCTTATCGTATTCTAAGTATTAATATATTGCGCGCTGAGGATCTTATCGTATTATAAGTATTAATATATGTCTGAGGGTTCTAAATCTTGACCTGCACATTTAAACACCCCATAAAAAGGTGACAAAAAATACTTTTCAAAATTATTTTACTTGTTTGAGTCCACAATGTTTGTGTATGTAGAGGTGTGTTTGTTTTAAGTACATTCCGAGGACCGGACCTGAATATACTAGGCACATGCGAAGACGTTTTCAATTCGAGGACTTTGGTGGGTCCTCGGATTGACCAAAATTGGTCAAATAATTAAAAATCTAAAGTTTACAGCATAATATAAAGGTTCCTTTTTACCATTTTGATACGCTAAAAACTGTGACTGACTATCAAATCCATTCTTTTACAGTTGGAGCAGCCATTTCACTTCCCCCACATCGTGATTGGTGTCGATGGCAAAACGAAGAACTATGCATTACATAAATCGGATCTTCCATACAACTTTACAAACAGTCCAGGATTGGTATACCAAGCTTTAGAAGTAGCAAGGTGTATCAGAGCAGGTAGTCTAGATAAGTTATAGTAGGTAGGTAGTTATTTATGTAGATACTTTCCTACACCTCAGACTGCAGACTTACTTACTGAGCTGTTTGTGTATCATCAGTGATTCAGTGTTAATTTTAATATAAGTATTATACCTAGTATAAGTTACGATGAGGCTGACATGCCATTATGGATATGGCCTCGAATAAAATTAAAGATTAAAAAAAAAATGTAGATACTTACAATATTATAACTATATTATTAATTTTACTCTAGATTTATAAGTACATATTTGTTTATTTTAGGTAATAGTTTATTTAAATTGAAGTGGTATCTACATAACAGAGGTGTAAGTTACCTACTATTGTGCGTGTGCGTCTTCGTTTCACAAATGACGATGTACCTAGGTACGATCTACGAGGGTGCGAGCCTATTCCCATTTATATCCTATCCAATTGACGTCTAATCCCAATCCCCGGCTGATCTGAAAAAAGCCCAGGATCACAGTAACCGTGCATATGATCAAGGATAGGTTTAATATGTTTTAGGATTTCCTTGTTTAATTAATCAATTGTTTATTTGCAGGACTAATCGAGTCCCCCCGCATGACTCACCAGGAAAGTATGAACTTGGCCATACTCGAGGACACGGTTCGAAAACAATTGGGTGTGCACTTTGAAGCTGATGACAAGAAGTACCCCTGAAAGTCTCGCTCAGATAGCAGATACAGAGCTATGGCTAGCCATACTCGGAAAGATAGAAGAATGTTAGTTATCTACAACGCGTATCAGAAATGCGTGGTCATATTTAAGAGTGGATTAGACTATCAAACTGAACAACTTTCTTTATGGAACCAACATCGTAATCGCGAAAAAATTACGTTTGGGTCGAGTAGGTAGGTAAGTATTGAAGTTTTTTATCAGCTGATAATTTTTTCGCGATTACGATTTTGTATAGAAAGTTGTTCAGTTTGATGGTCTGATCTAGACCATTGCACGTTTTGTATTTTTAAAAATTTATTATAACAATATTCTTTCAAAACAAAAACAAAAAAACTACGGGGGTTTGTCCAGATTGCAAAACCTACTATTACTATCTACTTACCTAGATGGTAGGGCTCGGTTCCGGTTCTTTCCTATAGGCAGGTAATCGCAACCAAGTCGGCTTGTAGGTACCTATAGGTAAATACTTATTCCGGGCCTTACCATTACCAATAAATCTACCTACACAAAAAGTCCCTATGTTTCGTTAAATAAATTTTAGAAAATATTTCCTACTGATTTGTAAAAAAAATATTTATCATCGTTATAATAATAAATAGTAGGTAATTTTATGAAAATGTGCTAATTTATTTTACGTTAATTTCCCGACTTGTTATATTGACGGATGTTTGTTTGTAACATCAAGTTTGTAAGCTAACGCCATCTATCGTGGAACATTCTTACCATCAGGCCATCACGAAGGAAAGAGCACGGTCAAAGTTTTTGCTGTACATTCCTGCCAATATAGAGCCGTTGCAGTACCAAATAGTGTCAACAGATGGCGCTAACAATACCATTTAACAATAGCTGCAACATAATAATTCATTTTCCAACCAAAAAAAAAGAGGAGGTCGACGCCTGTAGTCTTTTTATGTATGTTCAGATTTCTCAGAAATGGCTTAACCGATTTGGATGGTTTAAATAAATTGTATTTTAAGTACCTATCTAGAATGCCTTGGCCTTTATACATTAGCTTGGGACCGACCTCCGAAGCTGTTAAGTTTTTGTGAAAATTATTTTAATCGTTTAAATTTTTTGGAGTAGATATTTATTTATGAAGTACGTAGTTCACCTGCGATACGGGTTGCCTTTCAGACAATTCAATGGTACCTAACTGTGTATAAAAAATCTAAACGAAATGTAGAGGGAATCTTGCTGCAACAATTACATAATTATTATATGCTTGCCAGGAAAGTTGCTGATTGTAGTGAAATGCGCGGATCATAGTAATTTATATGAGAGACATTCTTATCATTGGTGTGGTGACATATTTACTAAGTAAATATCAGGCCTATTAAAGTCATATCGATATCTGGCATTGTAGGTAGAGGTTGTGGGTAGGAGGAGGTTGTGGGTGTTGTACGATGTGCCCATAACCAAGTGATAGGATTAAATATTTTTCCAATTATTGAGCACAATAATTAACAAAGTACCTCGTAACGAAAAATAATTATTTTTTCAAAGGTGCGTTAGGTAGGTATGTATATTCGTAATCGGGATCAGGAAAAAAGGCATACCAAAAAAGGGACAACTTTTGAGTTCCTTTATTTGTTTCGAGAGCAGAATTATTATTAATTAGGTACACTCTACGCTTTCTTTACGTCATTTCTGAGCTTGTTTCACCCATGTAAATAGTAAGAATTATTTATTCTATGACTGTAGCTCCATGATCTTCACGTCGCGTCGTCGTCCGAATATTGCGTTGGGGGTTTTCCTAGTAGTCATTATCCTTCCCTTGGCTTTCCACCACACGGATATTAGATATTTGTTGGTCTTCCTTACGTTATCCTGCCTTGCCAATTAACACACAAACTTATTTAAAAAATCTGGAATAACCATACAGATAAAAAAACAGCGTGGCTGATACGGTAGGTATTTAAAAAAGGCTATAGGTACTTACGTACAATAAGCAGAAGCAGATTTAAGCAGAAGTAGTAAATAAATATCTAGTAATAAAAAAACACTATTAATAAATTAAACTGTTTTCTGACATTAATTCGCTAGCAATTCTTTCCTAAGACACGGTTCATATATATTTCATGGCAAAGAACGTAAAAATGATTTTCTCGTGCGCTTCCTCAACTATGAACTACTTAACATTTCCTTGAACGCCATCTAATCGATCTAATTGCTGTGCGAAACTTTCCCCGTGATGTTCAACATAGACAATGGGCTGCCGTGCATGAGATCCCCGCAACCGTTTTCAAGGGACGGAAGAGAGGTCGCGTGACAAACCGCGTCGCATCGTTGCGCTGTCACTCCACACTACAAACTATTTTCAAACTTCCCTAGTTGGTAGTATGAGGCTAATCCCTCTCAAAATACTTTTAACGGCAATATTAACGTAGGCCTATTTATCAAGATTTTTAATTACCTATCAAATAACTTTTGGTTACTTATCTTTTTATCCCGTCAAACGATGAAAAGACACAATAGAAAATCTATTATTTGGGGGCGCCCGCAACGTCCAGCCCGTTCGCAGTTTGATGAATTAAGATGTTGTGTCCTTATTGTCATATCCTGTTACAAAGAATGTTGTGGTCGTCTTTTAGTGTTACTAGATGTGGCTGCTACAGTGCAGCTGCCGAGAGAATACCTACGTCACTGACAACTGTCAAAATACCTGTTTCCCTACCTGGGGGTGATTCGAGTGACGCGAATGGAATCGATTTTGGAGACGATTTCACGAAACAGCTGAATAATAATTACTGAATATCGATAGCTAGGTACCAACCTACGAAAGTAGTCTTGAGAATGACTATAGCAATAATTACCAGATATGATTCATATTCATATTCACAGACCCTTCAGAACCCAACAGCGCCGAAAATGCTGTTATTCGAAAGAATCAAAATTCTGTTCACGAAATGAAACCTCTCAGGATGGCCGTGTCAGAAAGGAAATAATAAAAAATAAGCAGATTAGTGAATAAATTAAAAAAGTTGTTTTATTTTCAAAAACATACTTACGTACTTAGGTCAATTGCTTAGAGCATGCTCTAAGGTCAATTGTCCTGTTCTGTCCTGCAATGTTGGCTTTTTATCTTCACTGGAAGAAGCTACTGATTCATTTGAGATGTGGTCGATTTCGACGTCCATAGCAGGTGTGTATTTAGACACATGAGTAAAAGTCGATGGCCCTGGAGCATTATAATAGTAGTTCGGATCGTGTTGATTATATTTCATATTCTTAATCAACGTCATAACTTCAAACCTAAATTCGAAATTTTGGGGAGCAGTCATCGATTTCATATCTGGTAAAATACTAAGTAGGAAGTTCATGTCTGGGTCGTTATTTTGTCTGCCTGTCTTTTCTTCAGAAATTTCCATTTCCTGAGATTTTTCTTGGGTACTTGTGCGTAACGTGTTGCTGTTTTCTAAATTTGTTTTAGCCATAATTCCTTTATTATATTGATTATTCTGAGGAGCTTCGCCGGGTTTTTTCTTTATAATTAAAAATGATAACATGTCTAAAAATGGCGTCTTCCGCTTTTTTCGTGTTCCGCTTCCGCTTTTTATTGTAAAATCCTTATTTTTTTCTCTTGTGAAATAATCACGGAGTCCCTTCCATTTCTTTTGTAAATCTCTTACTGAAAATAAAATCGGCGTACTATTTCAGTGTGTATAGGTATCTACAGTTTACCAGTTGGTACATATAAGCATGCTATGCAAGGTGTGCGTGCCTGCCTACCAACTTATAAACTTTATAAAATTTTATGTATTTTTAAATCTTTTTTCATTCAATAAGTGGAAGAGCAAGAATTGATTAATGATCCTTCATTTCGACAGTACGAGCCATGCCAATGAGATGACATAATAATCCGTCTCTCAATTATACAATATTGGAATTATTATCTATAATGCATTGAATTTTTAGGATTCAATGGTCTGGCGCACCGGACCGTCACCCTCGATAGTTCTAGATACTCAAAGCCCTCGATAGCACAATTGCTGAATAATCTTTCCACTATGAGCGATTCCCATCCAACTTTAAGTTATTCATAGTTGAATTGACTGATAAAGGTAGATACAAAACTTTCAACATGTAGGTACCGACTTATTGTTTAGCGTCTCGGGGTCACCACTGTGGAGGAACGAGGTATCGTGTTCCTCCATTAAAAAGGGAGGATCCTCCAACCAGGCGAGGTGATATTGCCTGGCGGGCCGAAGCCCCACGGTTGATGTCGGACAGTTGTAAGTTTAAGATTGTGTTATATACGATATTCTTTTTCAGTGCGCGATGCAGGCCTCGTAATCTGATTGGTCGCATTCATATTTACGCGCCACTGTAGTTAGCTTGCTGCCTAGCTAAGTAGTTATTCTATGTGGCGATAGGTGTCGCTACAAGCCTAATACTAACCTAAAATATAGGTACTTAAAAGTCAACATTAATCTATCATTCTAATTAGTTATTTTTTCAAGATTTACATAATAGGATTAATATAATACTTACTCTTTCCAGTTTGCTCTTTTTCTTCCAAATCGTCCCAGTCTTTATACATAATCTGTGCAATTTCTTGCCAAGCAGATAGTCTGGCAACTTTGTCATTGTATTCTCTCACAGTGAGGTTCCACAAACATGGTCGGGCTTGTATTTCCTTGATGAAAATCTTAGTGTTGAACATATCCGTCATATTTCAAAGAAAACGTTCGGATAATGATACAGTAAACCACGCGCATTGCCTAGTAGCACTCAGACTGCCAGTTTATTGGGGTTGTCAATATACTATTCTCAAGTACCTACAAATATAGGCAAAATTCAAAAAACTGAAAGAAATTTCGAAAGCTAGGGGGTACTCGTCATGTTTACGATATAGGTACAACTTGTATTTTTAATTCCATTGATTTTTGATTATTTTTAAGTAGGTACCTACTAATAAAGACATTGCACCTCACCACATTTATTTGATTAGCTGCAGTTTACATACTCAATGTTTGCACTAATTCATTTTATTATCGGGTTTCGCATTCGTTAATTTATTCGATACGTTTAACGAGGACGAGGACAGACATAGGTACTAAATTTCATTCTCCTGCCCTTATCCCATTTTATTTGGGGTCGGTGCAATATGTATTTTTCTACCATTCATCTGTATCAGACGTCATTTCCGAATTCCGGATTCATTTTCTTCACATTCATGCCATGTTTCACACAGTCCATCTATCTTTTCTTTGATTAGATATACATACTAAAATCAAATTAAAATATATTAATTGGAAATTGCATTTGCACCACCTCAAATTTCCCCGAAAGTCATGGAATTTCCTAGAAATTGGTAACCCAGCTAGTTGTTTGCTTACAACGTTGAGCCGCTGACTGAACCAATCAGCGCGCGTAGTGTCGGTCGATACGCAGTCAATGACCTTGATCACTGAGCGGCGCTCGCAACCGAGACCGACATCGACAGTTCGCTATACACGTACCTACATGAAATTAGTAAGTAGCCTGTAGTTAAGATCACTTCGCCGCTGACTGTGAGACAATCATATATCTACGTATAGACCTTTTGTGTCATTGTGTGTGTTTGGATGCGAGATGTAGGTATGTTTGTAAACTGTATTTAATAATACATGAGCAATCAATGTTATTAAAATAAAATAAAATTTATACCTCAAAATGTACAGAAAATTTATGTAGACTTCATCTCTTTTAGTTCTCTCAGGTACCTTATCGAGTTGCGGGTCGGTATATCTAACCGCAGCTTATAACAGGTAAATGTTGACCGAGGCAGTACACAATATGTCGACACATTATCATGTTAACTCCTTTCTTATTTTACAGCATCACAGGATACAAGACAATCTTGATAAGTTATCAGCGTGACGAAACAACTTGTTTACATGATAAGCTTATTGAATGAGTGTCAACGACTTGCTCTGCTCTGCTTTAGTGGTGCAAGCACGTGCAGGACAGGCTTTGGGCTTTGTTAGTTTATCATCAGGGATCTGTGTAGGTAAGTATAACTAAAGCTATAGTTGCACTACGTTTCAAACCGTCGAAGGATATTGACCTATCGAGGTTCTCTCAATTTGAGTAAATAATGTTCTTACTTTACATCTTTCGACCAAAGATGAGACGGACTATCTTATTTAAAACGGACTGATTTTTTTATAGTTGGTACTTTTATCGGTTGACCATCCATAAGGCTGACTACTAACTCTAAGCAGACCGTAGTTGTTCAAAGTATTTTATTTTATGAAATGTATCACCGCGAAGTATCGTGACTAATTATTTCCAATGAATTCAAGGAAAATTATTGGTATTGGTAACAGTCACTTGTTTCCAGGATCTACCTATTTTAGTATTGGTTATGTACGACAATTTTTTTTCTGGAATATGAGTAAGGTACTATCAACTTTATCAAGTAAGGGAATATTTTCCTAAGCATCGTTACATACATGGTACCCTTAATATTCAACAGGATGAAATTATTATTCCCCAACTTCGCGCCATTACTTTGTAAATAACACAGGAACCCTTTTAGATGAGCTCCCCTGGCAATGTGCAGAAGACTCTTGGCTTACGATCATTGTTAACTAGGGAGACTTGGGACTTACGATAATATGACATAACACCACCACCCTTCTCTTCAAATAAATTTTGAATTTTCATGCCAAGAGAAAGCTTCACAAAGTCAAGAGTGTTAAAAGACAATTTATCAGTACCTAATATTGTTTAGAAAGCGAAAGTTAAATTAAAGGCAATCTCACAGAATGATGATGATCTTCAATCATCATCATCAGGCTAACCTTGTTCCATCTGTGTTGGGGTTGGACTATAGTCCTAATGTGGCTGAAAATAAGTGAATGCGAATAATGCCATCTGAAATTTGCGACCAAACAAGTGGGAGATACCGACATCTCAAGGTTACACCGTTAATCAGCCTTTGGGACTTCAGAAATTCGTCTTTCCATCCATACTAATATTATAAAAAGGTAAAATTTGTTTGTTCTTATGTAGGGAGTAAATCTCTAGAACTACTAAAACAAAAAGCTAAAACAGAAACACAAAACAAAAACAACACACAACAACAAAACAACAAGCTAAAACAGAAAACACAAAGCTAAAAAACAACACAGAAAACAGAAAGCTATCCCTGAGTGATATAGGCTATATTTTATTGTAATAAGAATAAAAAGCGCGGGTAAAATCGCGGGCAACAGCTAATCTCATGTAAAAATAATATTATTATGTTGGTTACTTTGTTTGGGCATATTATACTTGCCTAATGGAATCTCTTTTGTTACAAACAAAATGGACATTATGATATTTGTTACGTCTTTCTTCTTTTACATACTCCGCATATAAGTAAGTAGATTACCCTAATATGGTTTACCTACTTACTAGTCCCAACCAAGTTTCGAGAGACGGTAGGTATCTCGAAACTGTATAAGTCGAGTTGTAACAATATTTTTGTAAGATTTACGAATAGGTCATTATCTAGAAAATTTAATTTGCCCTTCAAGGAGCTTAAACTAGACACAATAGAAAATATATTGTTTGCGAGTGCCAGAATCTGTTGTATAAGTACCTTGATGAATTAAGCATCTCTACTAATCTTGAGGTGACGGTTTTACGTCTATACCTAACTACAAATTGTCAGCAGGCAATTTAATCACATCAGTTATGATTGTTTGGGCAACAATCACCGACGTGGTCATAGGAACAAAATAATATCTAGTTGAGGAAACCTGATACTTGTTCCTCTAATAATAAGTCTGAAATTGTCCGAGCGTGATGCGTGCACGCAACTCCAGCGATTAGCCGTACTAGTCTAATGACGCGTAACAATCTGTGATGGGTCCTGCGTGCCTCCAGGATATCAATCATGGTGTCCATGTAGCAAAAACTGTGAGTAATCGACGCCGATATTGGAACCTTGACTAAGTTTTAGAAGCAAAACGTTTTTTAGGTATTCAATTCGATTTGGGAGAACAATGAAAATGCTTTTGAGCCTATATCATCAATTAAGCTGAAATAGAAAAGTATAGTAAGCCAAAACAGCCTAACGAGTTGAGGATGTTTTTTTATTCAAAATGAACCGGCAAAATAGCATATATTTTTTCGTACGTTCCGCAGTAAGTTTCAACGTGCAGACTAGACTAGAGAAAACTTTAGTTGGGGCTCCCAACTGTGCATCGCAATATTTTTTTAAATATATCTGGTTTTATAAAATATTCGGCTGGCGACTATCACATAATTCGGAAATAATTGTGGGGTTGGTCACAAAATAAGCAATGGGGAACAGGGGACCGTACGTAATCTTAATAAAGGGATAGAGGCCTGTGTCCATACAAACTAAATAGGGCGTTCCTTGGGCCCCGGAGGCAACGGGTCATAAGTTGCAGGAAACATTTGTGGTCGGCACGCTTTCTAAAAAGAAAAGGCAATGTCACAGCTGCGATAAATGGCATTTTTCGGTAATGTTGAAGCAACCCGAAATGGTTATTTGTTTTGTTGACGTGAGCTGAGCACTAGTGCACGATTATAGTAACTACTGTGGTACTCCGGTGAGTGTACTAAAGGATTTTCAAGTGCATGCCGCGTTTTCATCTCTCAAAAAGTTTGTAATGAAATGAATAACGAATAATGGAATAAACTGGCCACTTTAGTTGTCAAATCAAATTGAAAGCCATAATTTTGGTCAAGAAAATACAATTAAAAATAAAACCTAATGGATTTAGTCGTAGATAGAGGGATTTAGTCGATTTAGTAGACATGATTTAGACCCAGGTGAAGAACCCGCTTCTAAGAATTTTAATAATTATTTTGACTGCGAGTGGCCATGGCCAGTAGATGGGGCAATAGAACTTACTTATAATTATTTAAAAAGAGTTTGCATTGAGTATGGCCCGGGAAGCTAATCATTTAAAAATTTGGATACTTTTGTTCTGTCGAGATTAAATTAATAAAACTTAAGTAAAGCTTGTTGCTGGTTTATTTTTTGGATAGTGTCCTTGCCTGGTACCGAGTGTCATTGAAATGTTAAATGAACTTGTTTAAATAAACATTATATGAGATCGCGGAAAGCTAGAGCAATAAACATATTGATTAAAAAAAAAGGCAATGGATTGAAGACAATATCTATCTATCATTTAGAAATTTCACAAAATTTTCACATTTTCTCTCTACCACAAAGTTTTCTAATAAAACGGTTCAGATGGGAAATGGTTTCGTTTCGATATCATTTTGATTAACGACAAACAGGTCTCGCTTAGTGAATTATTCACTGCGTTCACTGGAGCTGTGAAACATTATGTTCAGATAAATGTACTTTCTCCGCAAAACTTGGCTTACACCGCCCAATTTACCGCTTGTCGTAAATCAGTAAATATTATCGCTTATTTTTGTTTGATGTAAAACACCTTTCTCCTATACTTTGCATCGTTTGTGTTTGAAATTGCATGTAGTTAGGTTATAGTTTTATAAAGATGTACTATTAAATAAATATTATACTTATTGTGTTTTAGTAGATGTGTCGCATGTTTTACATTTATTGTACGTACCTACGGCTACATATGAAGCTTTACATTTTCAGTAGAAGCTGACCTCTCATTGTACGATAAGCCTATACATGCTATAGCTAGCAATACTTACATAGATGCGACAGCTGAATCGAATTCAGCAATTTGTGAGATCGATCAGTCAGTCAGTCGAGACGAAAGAAAATTAAGACTATTTGAAATTGAAATATCAATTTTATACTGATAGATACATAATAAATATATTTGAACAATACCTCATTGGCGTAATTATAGTTTTCTTAGGGACGGCCGGCCAGCTGATCACCTACCGTAAGTAATTAGCATAATCGGAAACGGCTGGGAACGATTTCGATACTATTTGGTAAACGGGGGTTTTCGCAGACGATAAAATAATTTTACGAGGAATGGTGAATCTTGTTCTCTATATAAAAATAATGAAATCAAGTATCCTTATACGGTCGATTTTTCTAGGGTGGGTAATGAGTCGTGTGCTGATATCGTCATCCTGAGGTGCGCCTATGCCTAAGATGCTGGTTACTTTGCTCTCGCTTTTATCCATTGTTATTTGTACGCTTCTAAAAGTTACGTCAACTGACATTATGTAATTTATTGTAAAATCTTGTTGAAGGGCAGCTCCTCACTTAGCGCCAAATTCCATCAAAATTACACACATTACTATTGTTCGGGTGTATTTGGTGTTAAATCACGAAGTCATTTTCTCTGATTCACAGAGAAAATGACACATAATTCAATGTTGTTCTATAACAAGTTTCACGTCAACGAAATCGTCCAAACGGAACGTTATCGTAAGTCTAAGGAAGCGACTCTCTCGTTAGACAATATGAGCTGGAAACAATGAACGAAATCTTGAACTAAGGACTTATTCTTAAAGTCATGCGATATCTTTTCTCGCGCGGATACAAACGTCCCTAATGTTCGTCTTGTTGTAGTACATTTTATTTAGAAAAATATCTCTGAGCAATGTAAGCTACATTTCATCGGTATCTATTAGTATTCATAACGACACGCCTGTATCCCTGAAGGGTTATAAAGGCAGAGGTGAACTGTTATCTCTTTTTCTGTATTACCCCATGTAATAGAGGGCGTGCCTATCGCCATTTATCCGACACAATTTTAAGCTTCGGGCTGTTATTTCATTTTTTTAATGACGCTGGCGTCTTTTGCTTTCCCTTAGATTTAGAGTATAGGTACAAAATTGAATTATTCGGTTTTTATGGTATTACCCCTAACATAATTAATACCAGATTAAAACTTCACGTTATGCATACAAGGTACTATTTCTTGCATTAGCCTCATAACTTTCTTACTCAATACCAGAAGGATCGGTTCAGTCATTCGTCAGACAGCATTGTTAATTATCGACCTACTAGGACTTGCCTCATATGCATGCGATGTAGTGCAACTGAAGAATAGTCGCCATGAGTCGCGTGTCGCAAGTCGAGTGACAACAAAGGGTCGATTTGTCGCAGCATTGTCGCGGTCACAATGGCAACCGGGTCGAGTGGCTACGGAACACGTTAATGTTGCCGAGACATGCCTCGCTAGACCTCGAAGCTTTTACTTGCTTAGTTGCTTAGTGCCTACTCGTCACAGTCATCACGAGCTAAGCTGAATATGTCGCCCCAGGCTGTGATGTCTCCGTTTTTCATAAATAGAGAAATTAATACCGACTCTGATCTTTAATAGATATCATTAGTTCTGTCTTCAAGATGTAATTTATTTGATCTCGATATTCACTCATGCAAAACGCTTCGAGTTGCCATTAAAATAATAAAACATTGAACATTTAATAAGCACAAGACACGATAAAAAATAGAAGGCAAGTATTGCTTATTCATAATGCCTGTTATGCTAGGTAATCTAATACCACTTACGCACGAAATTGGACCCTCGAAGATAAACACTGTATTGCAACATCGCAAAATAAATTCCCACGGGAATTAATATTTCATTACATAAAATTAATCTTGATAAGTGACAAAATTACGCAAACAATGGATTATCGTAGGAACACAGCGGTAGCTTATAATGTATACTGGATAATCTTATTTCAATAAACAAGCCCGCAAGATGGTTTTGCTCGAAGCATTTAGATTGCGACTGCAAATAATTTTCCTAGTATCAGTGCGAAGAACGTTCGTAGCAATATTTTTTGCGAACGTTAATGCATCCGATATCAGAGGAAGTCGTTGGCTGTGGCAGGCGGCTGGCGGAAATTGTATAGCATTAGAGAGACATTAGCCGTTATGAAAGGGACACCTCGCCCTTATTGCTTCTGAAGGTTAAGAGTTATTTAATGGCGTAATACTCGTATTTATCAAAACTATAATCAAGTACGCATTAATAATTACTTCCACACTGTGGCTAGCTGGATTGTAGATATTACAGGATATATTCAACATGTCCGTTACGACAAAGGGAAGAAATCAAAAGGAGAAATTAAGTACATGGCTTGCAATCTGGGAGCCATTATGTATCTACATCAAAGTTGTCGTTAATGCAACTTTGTTCGCAAGCCACGACCAACAAATTTATTCAAATTGTGCGGGTTCTGTGTCTTTTTGCTTCATCATCGCCCCACTGGCCTTGGCTTCACAAACCACGGATAGCCAAAAAATTACTGGAAAAACGTAGAATGACTCAACGAAGTGAGATGACTGTACGCTTTTATGGACAGCCCATTATATAACATTTTGGTTTGATATGGCAGTTAATGTAAATTGTAGAGTAGATATCTAAAAACAGATTAGAATATTTATGTCATCAGCAGAAAACATAATGCGAATAGAAGCTCTATATCCATTAGATTGTAGATGATAGTTTAATATACTAAATATAAAGTAGTCTTTAGTCGGGAAGATACAAATAACATATTTCCATCCTTCTGCTTTAATTAAACAGTACCATTAAGTGTTGATTGAAACAGTCAAGATGTATTGCAACTGGAATGAGTTCATTTTGTACATGTAGCTGTGATCTACATTTAGGTTATATTGAGAATCAATTTATTACATTTGATAGGCAATAAGTCCAGAGCCTTGAAGCTATGTTAGCTTGATGGAACTTTCCTACGTCTAGTCAAGCAATCATGGCAATCAGTCGCGCCTAAATTGACCTATTTACTGATATATTTTCTATTATTGGCTATCAGAACAATAAATTGTGTGGTATCAGTTGGAGAGCCTTGACTCTCTTGAGTCTCTACACCGAACCACTTTGTTATCACTTCGCGAAAAGTGGATTGAATTGGGCCGGAACATTTGCGAATCCCGTATCGAATCAGAGCATTAACCTGATTACGATGTTTATTCTGAAAATTTCCTTGTTGATATACACACGGGTTATAAACAAATACAAATAAACTTGAACGGCTGGCGTTGTATTTGTTTACGACTTGTTTACCGTATCGTAAGCATTACGAACGGTAAAGGGTAGGCACTCCAAATTGTAGTTTGCATAAGTTAGGGTCTGTCCACACGATGCGTTGCTGCGCCGCATTGGCGGTCACACGGGTTGCATGTCCAGCACCGCGCCGCCGCCGCCGCGCCGCCGCGCACCGCAACGTATAGTGTGGACAAACACTTAGTATTATTGAAAATATCTGTACACAGAAAAATATGTTTGACAGTATACTTGTATGTATCAATTATTATATAATTATTAACGATCGCTTTATATCGTACTTATTCTATTTGACGTTGACTATAAAAACTAATAAAGGTTAATAGTGTCTGTGTTTGTTATTCTTTCAGGATATCATTGGTTTTTTAGTGTGTATTGCCCGTGTAAATGCGTATAAAAATTTGGAAAGCATTGATAAGAACCCGTATCTGAGATAGTTCCGCATTGTTAGTTGGTGTACCGAAAACAGAACTATCATCGATTAAAACAGAATTACAGGAAACAATCTGCTGGAACAACATTTGAAAAGAAACATCTTCATATTGATTTATTGGAAAATAAAAACTGTTAGATTTAATAGAGTAATTTGTAAGTATTTGACTGACGCTTGCCTAACGCAGCAGACACGCAACGCGATGTGCCATAACTAGATGATAGGTATTTCAAAGGAACGTACTAATTACACCACCGATAGCAATAACGTGCAATCAGTCAAGTCATCCGAGACCGTTGATGTTCATAAGTACATGTGTACGGTTACCATAAAACAATAAAATAGTAAGACGGACATAAAGTTTGTTTGTGTATCTTGACGCAGTATATCAATATGTATGTTTTCTTTTATGGTTTATATGTATGTATCTATGTATTTCTTTTTTCTCTCTATTTATTGTTTATTTTACGTTGCACCCACCAAACCTGCCCAAGGTAGTCTGGCAGAAAATGCCTTAATGCATATAATCTTCTATACTTATATTTGTACGTGAAGAGAAAACTTCTTACCCCTTTATAAGCATATTGCGCGCACGGAGGAATTTGAGATTTGGCATAGATAAGGTTTATATGCAGAAAGAGCGCAGGAAGCTAAAATATACATATAATATGTGGTTGAATTTAGACCACTGGGCGACCACTAGTCTCTATAAGTCCTAATAGGCTGGCTACCTTCCACATACATGTTAGTACAGCCGTTGTGAAAACAACACAGCGTGAATCGCCCCGCGCGCAGAATTCAGACCACTTCATAAATTGTTGTTGTTACCTAATTGATGAATGGACATACGGATTAATTAACCGCTATTAACTTCTTGCTCTATTTTTCTAATTGATAACGCCTGCGGCTATTCTGCGTGGCAGTTAATTATTATTCTTGATGTTCGATTAATTAAGTATGCATAGACCTATTAATAACCTTATATTTTATACAAGATTAGTTGCTTTGTTATGTAAAAATCAATTAGATTATTGTTAATATAGACTACATCATTGGTCTCCATATTGATTTTACTGTTAGGAAAGTCTCGGTAGCATACTCAGAGCTTTAAAGTGTGCTCGGAAGATGCCATTTATACAGTCCTTCCCTTATTATTTGATTTAATAAGGGCAAAGGCAAAATGTGAAAGATAATATTATTATCATATTATGATGATAAAACGCTTCGGGGTACAGAGTGGTGATTTTCTACACAATATCTTATACATATTTGTTGTGTCAAGTTAGTATCAATCAATCAATGTATTAGATAACATCAATGGGATGTCAGTAGATATACCCAGTGATACGCAAGGCGTGGGCGAAGCGGCCCCTCGCCCACGACCTCGCACACAAGGGGGCCTCGCGGGAGGCCCCCTTGAGTGCTGACCTGAGGCCGAACGCCCTGAATTAAGCTAAATAGTACGATTAGTATCCTAATATAATTTTACCACAACACATAATTTGATTGATTTTACATACCACTTGGCAAAAAGAGATTGGAAAAGATGAGGGCGCTCAGTAAGGCCACTTTAAAGTTCCACGCAAGTTAATTTTCTCTATCATGAATGTGTCTTAAGTTTGCTGTTGTATACGCACAATTACAAATATAGTAGAATCTCTGAATTGGTCTTGGGAATAGGTACTGAAAGAAACGAGCCTCGCTAATGCGACTTCACCCACGTCTAGATTAGTCCACGCTACGCTACTGGATATACCTTCAAAGTCAAAGTCAAATTCAAGATTTTTTTAATTCAACTGAGCCTTTACAGGCACTTTCAAAACAAAAATTGAAAGATTTCATAGATTGAAAATATGTTTGACTGGGATTTGTTAAACGGGCCAAAGGAAGCCACAACTCATTAAAACAGCCGCGTCTCTGCACAGCTGAATATAGGCGTCTACCATTGTTCGGCAAAATGAACGGTCCTCGGTCCTCCTCTGTTTTTATATAATTCACTAATATAAAATGAAATCCGAATTTAATACCTTTGTATGCCTTCCGCATTATCATGAAAAATTATTGGATATAGATAGAACCTTTGATAGGTTTTTACCTGCTATAACTCAATTGGAGATCAATAATTCTTTATTACGTTTAGTTATAAGAAGCTAGATATGATCTCAAAAGTCGGTGAGATATTTGAAGAGGCTTATGAATAAAAGGGCTTTTGCAGTACGAAAAACATATTTTTCTTTTACTTTCATAAACATACGGAAAATTCGAAATCAGTGAACCAAGTCAATAAAATTTCTTATGCATAATATGATCCCATCTAAGGCCATCCAAATAATGGATTATTAGCCTATTCGTTTTGGTAATTTACACCATTACTGAAGATAGTTGAGTATTTTCTTTCGTTATTAATCTTGAAACGAATTATTATACTCTAAATGTGCTCTAAATATTATTATCAATATTTGGTCTAGAACATAATATAATTGCACTACTGAGTGCATAACTAAACAACATTTTCTGTACCTACCGTGACGCGATTCTCATAATTTTCCGACACGCGTGCCTGCGCCACGTGCTTGTAGTGCATCCGAATATATTATTATACCAATGTAGATTGTTCAAAGCGTTACGCTTTTTTCACTTACGGGGTTACCAGACCAAGTATTGACACGAAGTGTATAAGTACTTTACTATCTACCACTTGTAGTAACTGTGCCACTGTGTTGCTACGCTTGTGATGTCCGGCGATCTAAACCCACCAACGTTACCCTAAACTTCTTTTAAATACTCATCATTATGAACAATTTTTATTATGGGACCAACTATAAAACCGTGAAAAAAAATCCTGTTCCATACAAATAATTAAATATTAGGTACCTACTCGCCTAAAATCACGGAACAGCTGCTTTTTTTCGCGGTTCATGGTTGGCCCCATAGTAAAAGTGGTTCATAATGATGAGTGCAATAATCCCTTCCATGGGATCGGGACTACAAAGGTTAGACCTTGTATAAGATGACGAGAGGTTATAATTAAATTAACTGGTGAATTGGGACCATCATCCATCATTAGTGTATTGACAAAATCGAACCTCCGTAATATAAAAAAATCGATAAAAATATTATAGTTTAAAAAAAAAAACTAAAGAAAATGCTTTTGTCATCCAAACTAAACGTGTACCTATGCAAAATTTCAGCTCAATCGGAAACCGGGAAGTGGGTCAAATTTAACTTCCAAGATTTTTTTACATAGTTAGTTAGTTAGTTACAAGTGAAGCTGAATAAGATGATTAGGTTAAGATGATAAAGGGGCAGATCGTAAGAAAGAAGATTTCGGTAGTGATAAAACTAAATTTAATATTTTAAACGACAATAATTGTATAGCGCTGACCAATATGTATCGCGAAGAAAAGATTTCTTCGAAATGACCGCGACGAGTAATTTCATTCGTTATGGTGCCGTCTTTACTATCTTCAGCATTTAATACAATTTTACGATAAAAGCTAAGTAGGAGATAGTTAATATTTTACTACCCTTTTTAATAGTAACTATTTAATAATAGTACTAACCACACACTATCTTTAATCCAATTAATTTTATTAATGCTAGCTTTAGCGAAAGCATATTCTCTATACCGTTTTATATTTGTTTAAGGTTAGGTACTAGAATTAAGACGGGTGAATCCGGGGGTGCAATTATGTAAGAAAATCTCGCATCTCGATTCGAATCTCTTAGTACGGTTGAATGACGAATTGACTGGCACAAATTGAAAGAAGCCTTTTTCCTAATAAATATAATGGCTTTTCTCAATTCATTTTAGGCTGAATTGATAAACGACGTGTTCTTGAAAATGCCATTAATATATTTAAAGAAAAAGACGTGTTGTTGTCAGCAAATATTTTAATATTTCTGTTTAGAAATGTCAGGTACCTATGATACTTGTTAACAATTGGCTTCATATAACAATTGAGTTTCTAGCTTCAGTAGCTATTGTATCTACACGTGTATGTCTACGATAAAGTCACACAGGAACAAGTGTCAATTATAACAAATCGTCATTATTATCATATCAATATTGAACGTTAAACGAACGAACGTGAACGTGATGTTTGGGTGAGCTATGGTAATCCCGCTCGGAGAAGAAGGCACCGAGGAGCCACCGCCTTGGCGCGAACAATGCCGTAACCCCATGGGGTTACGACATACGAGGCATGCCTCGCACCATCTGGCGGGGGGCCTCCGGGGTTGCGAGCGCACAGACTGGGGACTTTGTTGCGTTCTCACCGAGCAGCCTCCGAGAAGACGGCGACACCTTGTGGTCATATTGTGTTCCCGGAGTCCATCAGTAGGTGCTGAAAGTGTGGTGAGCTAAGTCGGTAAGAGTCCGGCATAGCCCAAGTTGGATTCTCATTACAGTAATAAAAAGTAAAAAAGATGTAGAGCTCGCAAGAAAATCCATGGACACTTTTTAAAAATAATAGTGTATTACGTCTTATGCCTATGTAATTCTGGTTATAAATTATTCAAAATTATGAATTATTATAGTGCGTATTGGTGGGCTATTTAAGCACGCCCATAACAATAGCTTCCGCCAGTAGCCTGATGAAATCCAATGCCTCATAATAATATGCCGACGGAATGCTACTATTGACAAAGCGCACTATTATTTTACATTACGTGTTGAAATCAAAGCATTTCGCGTCCATTCGTTAATACATTGCTACTTGTGAAACGTTTACCAACGCTTACCTTACAGCTGTATGTAAAAACAAGGATATAAACATTTCTATTAGGAATTATGTTTGTATTGTTGGGGTTAAAATTAGTAGTGGCCGTGTGTTATTTATTTACTTTTGAATACTTAACGCCTCTAAAGACTTAAGTAACGTTTAAATGGTTAGTATGTGAATCAAATAGGTTGTTTAAAACCAATCCTTAGTTCGATTGAGAAAACGTCCTTTTCCTTGAGTTCTAAGTATAAAGATTTGTTGTTTTATTCACTTTCTTAATTGGACCCTCCAACCAACGTTTTATAATTTTGAGTAAAGGCAGTTTAAGGTCAGGCAAAGAATAAAAAAATCGTATTCAGTAAAATTTGAAATTTAGTAGTTGTAATAGGCCATAACATATAAATTAAGAAAATCTTTTGTAAATAATTATATGATTATTATGGATACTTAGATAACTCGATTTTACAGAAAATGTTGGTTGGATCTTTTCTGCTTAACAGGGTCCAATTATTTTCAAGTACTTTGCCACTTTCTTTTCCTTTACTGATTTCCGATCTTCTTATAGGGTAAGTGCTCCAGTGAATGAACACACCCCAGTGAATGGACAAAACGCAGTTTTTTCCAAAAAATAAGAAATTATGATATTTCTACCCAACGCAGTATTTTTTTTCGTATTTGCAGTTCATTTTCCTATTATAGTGGCATGATCCAATTCTTATACCACTATTTGTTTTTAAATAGCGAGCGTCTAAAGTTGTCAGTATGGGATAACTGAGTATTTGTTCGGGTAAGAGTTTACGACGCGGGTAAGACGCAACATTTTTGATATCACATTGTAGCCGTAATTGATGTATTTGCTAAAAGTTATTTAATAATTCGAATAAAGGATAGATAAACTAAATGTCTTAAATCGATTTCGTTGCCATTTTAGCCTGTTTTAATTAAATTATTAGGTGTCCCAGCATTGGAACTAAAAATCGTTAAAAATCCAGTGAATGAACGGTCGTTCATTCACTGGATAAACATCAATTTCATATTTTTATAAAAAAATATATTTACGTTTATGCCATAAGATTCATGTTTTGGGAGTAATTTTAAAAATAGATTTCTGATCTTTAGGCCAGTATTGGGACAGGTGAATGTTCATTTATTGGTTCATAAAATCTAGTAAGAATCTAGTGAATGAACTAACATTTTCATCATGTTCAAATATTAGCTTTCGTCATGAACTCATGAAGATGTAACCAATAAATGAACACAACGTTGTGAGCTAGATTTCATCCTTTTAAGACCTGGATTTTAGTATTATATTACTGCCCCTTTATATTACCATGAATTCCAATAAAAGTAAATACGAACGGTTTCGATATAGGTACCCAAGAAATATTGGAAGGAGTCTAGTTCCTTTAGATACTGACACAAACGGAGAGCTGTCTCAAGAAAGTATTGAATCCGAATGTAATTCCAACATAGTTAAAGAGAATGCAGATAATCGAAATAATGATGTACCTAGTACATAATACTCAAGATTTTGATTTAACAGTTCCTACTGCAACTAATTTTAATAATTTATAATATATTAATACGTGAAAAGAAAACTTTGTACCCCTTTTTAAGCATAATATTGCGTGCACGGAGGAGTGCGAGATTTGGCATAGATTATTTTCGTTTATTTATTTGATTGTTGGACTGCATTTCGTATAATAATAAGCGTTTTTCTGTATTATTAATTAAACAGAAATTGTGTTCATTCACTGGTTTTATTCAGTTCATTTACTAGAAAATTTCGTTCATTCACTGGGGTTTTGGGGTATTTTTCAATATATTGCTAAATATCTAAGAAAGTAAACAGGTTATGTCGTAAAAAGATCTTAAAAACAATTTTTGAATATAATCTTAATATCAAAATATAGCTTTGGAGCGTATACCTTAGAGGCAACATATTGTAATAATTTTTTGAAGTTCGAAGATCGCTTATGTGTTCATTCACTGGAGCACTTACCCTATTTATACATATTAGCCGTAAGATTGTTTTAGTTAAGTTTAATTTGCTTGTAGTTTACTGTACTTATAATGCGCAATTACAATTTTATAAAACTGATCTTCGGACTCTACTAGATAACTTAACTACATTTTGTCTGTCTGTAAATAAAGTATATTGATAATTATTATGATTATTGGAAGGTCTTTATACAAGGTCCCAACAAAATACCTGGACATATTTAAGAGGGTTATTGTACTCATCATTATGAATAACTTTTAAAATGGGATCATAACGGAAATCGCAAAAAAAATCAGCTGTTCCATACAAATGATTCAATATCTGATTAGTTTTTTTGCGATTTCAGGTTTGGTCCTATATTAAAAGTTATTCATAATGATAATTACAAGAACTCCCATAAGTTTGTCCAGGTATTTTGTTCGGACCTTAGGACCTAAAACATTTCCTTGTGGCACTCCATGTTTGTCGGAAGACGTAAGTATATTATGGAATCTAGAATTTCCACACACCTTATTTGTGTTGACTTAGATAGCTATCTGTTATTGTCTGTTTTCCATTGACATAATAGCAGTGGCGATTACGTAATAGGGCCATATTTATACGAGTATTACAAACATGTAATTAATATTATAGATTGTAAAAGGAGATTTTATTTCAGAGTCTCAAAATTAAAAGAACTACAACTCTTTATTTATTATTATTATTATTTATTTATATACTGTTTACACCTAAATATATAAAGTTTGTATGTAAAGGGGATTACAATAATATAGTACAATCGGCGGCCTTATCGCATACAGCAATTTCTTCGGCAACCTTTGGATAGAATTCAGTGACACAAACAAGTTATGGGGCAGATCGTGGTGTGCATAAATATGTTGAAAATTATACTTACGAAAAAAAACGAATGAAACATATCATGCAATTAAATACATTCGAGTGAATATAGTGATAGGATAGGTTATCACAGATTGAGAGAGAGAGAGCACTACAAAAACATAGCAGATGTAGTAAAATTAAGGCAACAAATAATTTTCCTTCACCATCTTCTTACACTCCATCCTCTCTCTCTTTAGTTAATCCACAGTATCGAGTTATCGAGTAGGTATTGGGCTATTTTCACCGACAAAATAACAGATGTTTAAAATGAAGTCAGCCGATCACCTATACAAAAATACATGTTTAAACGGCAGATTTTGCTCTAATCGTCTGTTATGTTGTCGGTGAACTTGGGCCTAAATTGGACTTACTTTGAGCACTGTTCTGTTGCTATCGAGCACCATTCCCGGTGATCGTAAATAACATACGAAATAAAAAATAAATAGATTTATGTATTGAATTAATTGCGAAATTGCGACTTGTTCATTTGAATACAGACCGAAGAAATAATTTTAATTGAATTTAAGCTTAAAACGAGTTTCGTATTGTATTAAAAGTTTTGGTATTCTAATTCCGTCTGAATGTCCGGTTGTTTGAAATTAATTTGTAATTCCACCCTCCCCTTCGTTGTTCCTTTTAATTAACGGTTAACACCCCCACCACGTTTGTAACAATAATTTACAGACGAGAATTAAACGCACGCGTGTTGCAATAATTATTGCAATTAATATAATAAAAAATAATGGTTACAAACGACATCAATGTTATAAATATTTAACCGTGTAAATTCTTAACTTTATTGAGCTGATTTTTAGCAAAATACATTAGCATCAAATTCTCTTTGAGACCACCCACATTTTACGATGCCAAGTTACCTATCCGAGCTGATTTTTAAAATGATAGCTCGAAAACCGGATCAATTAACGTCAATAAAACTAAAAAAATGCAAATCCACGGACGTTTTATTGACAACATTAGACATTTTGTTTGTAAGCTTGAATTTTTATAATGCTTTATAAATCTTTACATCGGAATCACACATCATTAATAATGTATGTTAATGTCGTAAAATATGATGTTTGCGAATAAAATATTATAAACAATAGGTAATTACGGATTCCGAGGTCGACTGCAAAACAATGACCACGCCTTTGTTGACTCCAGCGATATTTGTTTCAAAATCAACCTAACCTTCGGAACGAGCGGTCACGAAGGGAAACCTAAAATATCAGCGATAACCCGCTTACAGTCAACAGCAAAGGTTTCTCAGTTTCGTATATTTAATTACTTTTACGTTCTTTGGTGGGATACAGAGCAATTGCTTCTAGATGCATCAGCACTGCTTGAAGCAAACAAGCAATATCGAATTTGATATTAAATGGTATTAAAAATGCTTTTTAATAAGTAATATACAGCCATTGCAATTAGGTAGGTACTGAAAGTCGAAAGTGACAAATTAAACTGCAACTACAATAATTATCATTTTGTTTCGGACCCCGTGGCTGAATCAATTATGTGATAATTATGTTAATCGAGGTCCAATTAAGAGTCGTCATTAAAAATTAATAAAGAAAAAGTTGAGTAGGTACCTTTCTTAAAATTTTATGTCAAACAGTTTTATTAATTTTAATAGATACAGCAAATAGTTTACTTAACTTAATTGCTGTTTTAAAATTAATAAAACCGTGTTGATTATTAAAATTAACTATAATTAACTAAAAATAAACCCTTTGGTTGCAGCAGCTGTAGATTCTATCATGTATCTGTGTGTTCTTATTACTTCTTATCTATCCCTTTTATGTTTAAAATTAACTGACTACGTGCATGGCGGCTTGAAGGTCTACAATCTACATAATGAGTTTTACGAGTATCTAAATAATTATTTCCCATGCCTATCAAGAAATGAAATAAAACTTATTTCACCAGATGTTTAATATCTACAGAGTTGCTTATCGGGTAAATGAAAGTGAAGGTAAGATAAGTGCTAGTAATTGAACAGCAATTTGGTGTCGATCGTACAGAGCGGCCGGTGAGCTGGTGAATGCATCGGATAGTGCATCGGTCGAAAGGGTCGCGGTTACGGAACGGCCGCCTCTCACTGCGCGCGCGCCGGCCAAATGTCATCGCCAACTGCGCTCACAACAATGAAATTACACATAGCTGGCTTTAATACTCAGTGCTATTGTGGGAATTACACACAGACTGCATTACTACCTTGTCTTCCTGGAGAAATTGAGAGTGTTAATAGTTTATCGGCCTACGTTTGTCGTAGGAGTCAATTGAGGATCTGATTGTTATAGAGATAGTAAGCGATGAGATGATCGTATCCGTGCCAGTTATAGTCGCTCATAAACTTTTGAGAAATATTATAGAATAGGGCTCAACAATTTTATAGAAACAGAGCGGGACGAAACAAGACTACTTGGCGTTTCTACGTTACATTTCATATTGAAAATTACGTTCAATAAGTATCAATTTTTTCATTATGAACACGTCGCCGTCGTATTCATACATGTTTTTGGTTTTGAAGAATAAGCAAAAACGGAGATTGCACGTCATATCTACATAGATTATACAAGTCTATGACATAATCATAATGAATAACACTATTGTAAAACTAGTCATAATGTTTTTATATTGTGTCTGCTTGGTGACAATGAACTAGAAGTTTAAATGCTGTGGTTGGAACCAATACTATACAGAAACATTTCAATGTGGTTTATGAGTAAGCAGGTCATGGAAGTGGCGTACAAATCAATGGTGCATGGGTGTACGACACTTCCTCACTTTGTGTCGTTGACAATAAACACAATGTCCGTCCGTCCGTTTGTAAGTCAGCGAACAATGAACACTAACTTTGGGGTCAGCATTGATTTTGAGACAGTGTTCATAAGAATTTTCATTCAACTCAAATTGTGAAATTTGTAATTGTGAATTGTGCTTTACTCTCGTCGCTTGCAACAGTTAAAGGATCAATGGACACAAAGAATTATATTATATAATACATATATATATATTATTATATAGATATAAATATGAGTATCAAAACATTTGGCAATTCAATAACTTTTAATAAAGAGGGTCACAAAGTGGTTGGTGACAAGTGACAACACATTACATTGCGCGAGGTGCACAGGAATGCTACGCGACCACTGTGCACTGGGTCCGGTGAGATGTGTTGATACCATAAACACATGTAGTTTATTTTTGGATGTCCCTTCACTACCTAAGCATATTTTACGACCGCATCCAAGCTCGCAGGAAGATATAATTAATAGAATAACATTAACAGATCGTTTATTATACACATTTTCAGCGGAAACATGAAATTAGAAACAATTTATACTTTTTTGATTTGTATGTTTGTAACACATTTTAAAATACACTAGCTAGTCCAAACTTTATAAATGTGTAATCATTCACTTCCCCTTGCAACATAATAGACGCGAGTATTTCTAGCTTTGTACTTGAATTCTATTTCTGACTCCTTATGTTCGTATTCGGATTTGGTAGGACTACCTAAATCATGTTATTATATGACTAAGCAAAGCTTACATATACGCTTGGCTTACGTAAATTGATTTAAATAATAACAAGTTTATAATAGTAAATTCTGAAGGTGGAAATGATTGAAAAGAGGAAATTAAAGTTAACAATACAGGTGCAACTGCAGAGCTTTGTAAGGCAGTATCAAATTGCAGCCATAACTCTACGCGGCGCGAGCCAGACGGAAGAAATTATAAATAAAACAAGCTCAAATGAAAACAAGAGTATGGAAATTGCAGTAAACAATGTAATAAATATTACTTTTCATTCTAGTCGAACAAAATAAAAGCAAACAAATGTGAAAAACAAACCAATTTACCACCCCATAATCTCCACAAATGAAGCTTTGGTAGATAAACTTAGAGCGATGAATTTAAAAAATATATTTCACGGTAAGCTCTGTTCTCTATGCCCCTGTTCGCTTAGACCTCGTTAACTTCCAAAACACGTTGGTTCCCTTGCGAATATAAAAATGCAAAGTTGAGATGTGGGCAAGTGGTGAATGCTAATTTTATCTTTCTGCACCCCAAGTTTGGAGTTTGGACTTTATACAATAACAACATAACATGTTGTCTTTCTCTGTTATGTTTAAGATGGTATACATGCTGATTTACATTCACTTTCTGTACGGGTTATGATTTTGGTTCAACTGTTTGATTGTTTACTTCCTAATATTACATAAGGGTACCTACTAAGGTACCCTTCATAATTAATAATTATTTAAAACACAAATTCATATTATCAGGAAGTAAACAGACAAGATTCCTTATAAGCAACTGTGTTGAACTCATAGAAACAAATAAGGATATCACATGTCGATCGTATCGTCCATCCGTATAATCATTAAGTAATTCGTATAATTTCATGAGCCTAGAAATTGATCGTAATGTGTCAATTTTTACCCGACTACGGAGAGGGTTATATGTTTAACCGGTATGTATGTATGTATTTTCATCTGTTCCCTCATAACTTCTAAACTACTTATCATAACTCGACAATTAATGAAGTGTCGTTGGAAGTGTCTTGATTGTCCGCTGGTTAGGGGCTATGCGACGTCACATTAAATTTAATATGGTGCCTTCTAGAGGGCATAAAGTAAAGAAAAATCGTTTAATTAACAAAACAATACAGTCTAACAGTAGTAAGCGATCATAAGCTATATAGGGCAAAGTGGCATACGACCACGGCTATCCTCTGAATATCACTATGAATATGTATTCATATTTTCTTGTTTCATACTTCGTCAGTACTTTCAGTAGTCGGGTTTTAGTTTTTGAACGGACTTTTTTTGCATTAAATGTTTTTAACGCGTGTATGTGTTTAATTAAGTCGATTGTTGTTCAGATAGGGTCTCGCTTCTCACTCGCCATATTTGTTTTAAACATTACTAAAGGCATGGACTGTACAGATAATTGGGTGTTTGCTTTTTATTGCAACCCGGGTTCGTGTCCCGACCATATCGGAATGTTTTCCTAGATCGTGAAATGCCACCCGACAACGGACCCGACCACTTATTCACAACATTGGAATACTTACAGTTTTTATTTACGAGACACCAAGTTCATTTTATAATTAGCTTTAACATTGAATCAAAAAATTGTCGTGGATACTTCCGATGTTATGTATTCTGAAAGATACTAACAGTGGCGTGCACAGACATTTCTTAAAGGATAGGCAAAAACAACTTAGTGATATATTGTCATGTTAAATACCTATGTTTGTGATTGACCAGCTCACGTGGACAGTGTCTTTTTGTCTTTATGGAGTGCACGCCACTGGATAGGTACTAATAACCTTAATTTACATTGTATAAATCAAAGGATTCTGATTAAAACTATTATAATTATGTAAAGGGAATTTACGGGATTCATAAAGAAACTTAGGTTTTTACTTCTTATAAATATCCATTGCTAAATCTGTAATGTTTACAAAAGGGAAGTCTATGAATGTTTATCAATGCGTCACGTTACTCGTCAATCACGCCATCGTAGACAGAATAGCTAACAAGCGCGCCGTGACAAAATTTGTTTGTCACGAAAAGATAAGATAATGCCTTTAAAAACCTGTTTCCGCACGAGATAATGCGACGAGAAAATTATGTCGCGGCGCTCATGTTAGCACAGATATAGTCTCTCAAGTCACAGTAAAAAAAATCCTTTTTATTCTAACCTGTGATTATTACAAATTCCCATATCAAAAGATGAGGTCTCTTATGACATTGAGCCACTCAACGAACCCCTCTATTGCTTTTACCCAGGAGCTACGATACATTGAGTCGACAATATTGTAAGCCTACAATGTCGAGACTCGAGACATGGTAAAGGATAGTTACAATCTTTCTCGTTTAATTTTACGTTATTACTCCTACGTACAGATATTGTAAGCACACGCGGGACTTGTCCGTAAACATTGTTCATGTTTTATATGTGACAGTATCGCGGGAAATCATTGAAGTTATAATAGTTGACTAGTAATTTGCATATCGTATGTAACTTTATACGTTAGTAAAGGTTGTGTGTCGTATGTGTCGATGTGACGCGTGCCGAACTCTTCTGCGGTGTCGCATAACTGTTCCCTGACGTCCTCGGCCGGACGCGTCATCGTTAACTTTGTTGCAGCTAACCCGTTTTAGCAGTACTTTTGAATAAGCATTAAAATAACATGTCCAGTTACTATAGACCCCCCTGCTAGGACGGTAGTTTTAAGTTTCGAATTGTTCACGCTATTAAAGGCGCATTTTTGCAAGAATTGCAAGTAATTCTAGACATAACGCGACCGCAATTACTCTTCGAGGCTGTCCAATAAACAACTCATGTCCCCACGTACATTGCGTCCGCTAAGGTGTTTCATATGAGGCATATTTGGAATAGCTGCGAGGATGATGAACTTTTGAGCGGCGTTTTGCATTCTGCGTCTATTTCAGTATCGTCGACGCATGCGCAGTTACGCGTCAAGCTATGTTTATGGCACACCAGTGTTAAGTCAATTACTCTCACCAGTGTTACAAATTCCTTTAAAAGCTGCAGACGTTACGCACTGATATAATTAACTCGGTATAAAAATAAGCCAGTCAGGAAACAATGAACAAAAAGTGAATAAGACGTGTTCTGACGTTGGTTCGCAAATAAAAGAATAGCTCAAAGCACGATCAGGTTTCTAAAGGAAAAAAAATACTGATGTCTTTCAATAAAATAGCAGATACTATAGAAAAAACATTAAATGCTGTAAAAACCGCAACTACGTTGAAACTGACACGAGAAAATTTAATTGGATTTATAAAACAAGTATGACAACCAGTAAAATGTAAAGCAATTAAAAGGATATAAATTATATGTAACCATTCCTAGAACAATTACTCGAAGATGTCACGAAGGTAATAAAATTCTTTCATGAATCCTGCGCGAACAGTTGGATCGATGAGGCACCTGCCCCGAGTTTATGTTGTGCGCTGCCGCACTTAATATCCATGAATAAGATAACCTCTTTCTATGTTCTGTGGATACAGCAATACCTATCTAATAGGGCCGTCGTTAAATATTCCAGCTTGCACGTTCACTTACGCACTGTTTATTCGTGAAGGTGCTACTTACAACTTATAGTTTCCTATACATCGTTATCCACGGTATCTCTCAGGAAAACATGTTATAGGTACGCACAATTTGTGAAGGCATAGTCCAGTAGAGTTCCTAAATTGGGACATAAAAATATTATAGCTATTTTTTACGACTGTTACAGTAATTTTATCGCCTTTTGACTTGCCTCCACATTTTCGGTCCATTTGCGGAACAATGGTATGTTTTAGGGTTTTTTTATATCAAAAGTTTTACTGTTTGCAGATAGTTATTTTATTGCTAGGAGTAGGTGTGTGCTAATAAAATAAATTCTTTCACGAGTCCACTGCGACTTGATTTATTTATTTAAGTATGCAAAATGAAATATAAAAAAGGAGAAGAAATGTAGATACGCGAGATACAGTCCGTAAGCATATTTGCTTTATAGACTTGGTATTGGCATTAAAGTTAATCAGATTAATATTAACAAGACCAGTTAGACGGGATCTGTCTGTGCCGAGGCTTCGTGAGAGGGTGTAATTACATCCGCGACCAAACAAATAAATAATCCGCTGGCTAAGTGATGACAGGATAGTGGAGTCAGATGAGACCAATGGTCAGCATTACGCGACTCTGCGTTGATAGACGAGATAATTCGTTGCGAGGATTAAGTCTAATTGTTGTTTAACCGCGACGTTTAATGAAATTACAGTAAGATGTGTGCAACTTTCAAGTCTTTAAAATGTGTACGTACCCATTTATAATTATTAACGTTCGCAAGGAAAATTGTTTGTTGCGCAATATTACGCTGTAAACCGGCTACTTGAACGCTACATATTGCATTTACATAACATGAGTTTGTAAGTAATTTGTATTACTATTCAAAACAATGTATGCGATCATTTTATTCTGCGCAAAATAATTTCTACCTAAATAAAATATTTATTGAAGATATTTTATATGGCATCTTGTCCAGACGTCTACTTAAGGTGACCTTTGTATCAGTTCAAGAGTTCAAAGCGGCGATCGCCGTACAAACTGTATTCATGAATGAAAAGTAAACATTGGACGGCGCGGGCGTCGCGTCTCATACCGCGTCGGACTGCGTCGGGTCTACGTGCGTCGTCGTCGCGACGGATCGATTCCGTACGCTACGCCCGACCTAGGGTTGATGCACCGGTTATTTCACAGACATTATTTTCTATAAGGCTTTTTACTCCCACTCGCATTTACTTAGGGACGGTATACCCCAGGTTTCTGAAGGGCTGGTCATGCTAGCTGTTATAATTGATTAACCAAAATCAACAACCGATCATACCTATCAGTTGGAATGAGATTTGACAGCTCATCAGAGACTTGATCAGCCTTTGAGAAACCGAGTCTTGTTAGTCTAACCACAATTAAATTGATGGCTAGAGATTTAAGTAGATTTTGGGTCAATTATTTATTTAGGTATGTTTCAACGATTTCAAATGTAAAGACAGATATTAAGAGTTGGTTTAAATAGTAGAACAACCTGTGAGAACAACTATAACAGCTTTTATAAGACTAGCACAAGGATCAGCAAAGGCTCCTGAAACTTAAGCTTTAATTACAGACGTCGGAAATACCTGTACCATTAAGGTCGTCCAGGTTCACCGATAACATAACCGTCGATTAGAGCAAAATCTGCCGTTTAAACATGAATTTTTGTATGGGTAATCGGCCTATTGCATTTTAAACATCTGAATTGTCGGTGAACATGGCCCTAAATGTCATATCCATCTAAACCATCCGTTTTATAAAATCCGGTTTTAGCCAGTTTTAGCCTATTGCGCTTAGTGACAGCCCTAAGTACCAAATATCTGTCTGGTTTTATACTTCATCCCGTGATATGAATCTACTTCTAACTTATTTGAAGAAGCTCACTTGAATTTCAAACACGAACGGAAGAAAACTTTAATTATATTTTATTAAACTTGGTAAAGAAATGCGGTATATTGCAAGCTGGTAAAGTTCTAGGCAATAATTTATAACGGTACATTAAAAAATGCACAGCAAACGAGTGCGGTGTGAATTGTATGAACTGAAAACTACTGTTTTTTTGAGCAAATGACATGATGAGTTGATTTACATTGCTGAGAATAAGAATTTAGAAACTTACGTTTGGGGCTACCAAACGTAAGTTTCTAAATTCTTATATGATTAAAAAAAACCTTTTCTGTCTGTAAGCATAAAAAACATAATAAAAACCTGTTTTTAAGGGTTTTAATGCTTAAATTATTGCCATAAAATTTCTTTATCTTTTGGTCAAGGATATCTAAGGCCTTAACGAAATCAAACTTCTTTCTCTAAAATAAAAACTAAAATATTGAGTTCATTTTACAGGTAAAGAGAACTTTTTTAACAGACGTAATTTTTGTCCTCATCGACTCACTCAATTTAAAATTAAGAACTGCTCCAATATTTGATTAATTCGTAGAAGATGGAATGTACGATTGAAAAAATAAATATTTCATCAACGGAATTAAATCTCTTTAAGAAAACCAATTACGCTTGACTATATAGACAAGCTGCCAATTTGTCGACATATTGTGAACTAATTAATAATAATTATTATTAGATATTATTATTGTTTGTAGAGGTATTGTTGTTGTTATTGTATTAGAGGGATAGATAATTCTTTGTAACATTATGTTGGTTGACTCCTGTTCTCAGCCAGGTCATTGGCTTACGAACATTTTTTTATTGAACAAATATAATTACTATAATTAGTATAAACAAAATATAAGGGAAACAGCTGGCAAGAGGTGTTGGGGTGTCAAGCTTTGAAAAAGAATACCATAACGAAGAAAATCTGGATGAAGAATGTGTCAACTGCTGCTGCGAAACTGAATCTAAGGCCGAGATTTATAGTGCGTACTTTGATTTTGCTCAGACTTTACTAACGTTAAACTTCGATAAGCTTAGCTTATACTTTGATTTGAAATTTATATTAATAACCCGCTGTGTTCAGCGGTTTATTACTATAAATTTCAAAAAGATGAAGATGTAAAAATGAAGGAATTAATAAATAAAATAAAAAAAAATGCACTAAAAATTAAAATATCACAAATAAAAACTTGACTTTCAAATGTTCGTGCCAAAACACAGAGTCACGTGACATGACGTCATTGCATCGATCTTTAATAACATGTGAATATGGTTACCAAGGAAACACGAAGGAGTGACGTCATAAACTTGATGATGGTGTGTTTAAAACAACGTTTCGTTTTACGCAATTTATAATAAAGATAATTTGTACAAAAAGTATAATTTTTGAATATATTTTTATTAAAGCACTTTTCACAACTTTTATTATTGATTTTTTAACATAATTTCACATTATAAAATAGATGTGAGTTCCCTATTTCCAGCCTAATTTTTTATTAAATATACACTTTGTGGTATATAGGGTAAGTAATTATGTTATTTCAATTATAACTTTATAAAACAGGGATATGGTGAACCAACTTATTAATGTAAATATCATCATTATTTTGATTAAATTTTACTTTACGGCAGGAAATTGCAATAATAAAAGTAATGTAATTGGCAACTGTGAGCATGTACTTAACGTAAGTTACGTACACATAAACATAACTCATGAAAACTGTTTGATTTCCGGTGGCCTATTGCGGAGATTTCTTAGGAAAGGCAGATGAGGAACGAGGTATGCGGTTCATTGTTCCTGTTCCTCTATTAAAAAGGGAGGATCCTCCGCGGGCGCGGATCCAGTCTTCAAATGTGATTATGTTCAAGGCTGGTCAAAGTCAAAAGTCCTTTAACGTAATTGGAGTACGCTTCGTTCGTAGTACGTAACGAAATTGAAGAGTTATGCAACTCCACCATTCGCTTAACACACACTCACTCTATCTCTGTCTGTCCTACAAGCGGCAGAGTGGAAGCGGCACGCGTTCGCTTGAAATTCAGAACAAAAAGTCACGTCTTGTCTACGTCCTAATTTTTTTGTAGTGCTCAAGCCCAAAACTGCGTTCCGTTCCATTTAACGCAGGGTTTATTTTTGTAAAATTAGTTTTCATGTAGCAAGATACAAAAACGGACAGGGTACCTAAAATAGGGATAATGCCTGATTTGCCGATCGGCACACGACTTTCGAGAAGCTCGTAAACCATACCATATCCGCCACTAAGCTTCCAATCAGGCGAGGTGGAGGACATTCGTATTTATAATGTGTAGTTATACTTATAATGTAAATTTTCATAGTGTGATGTAGGATTTGCAGTTATCGCTTGTCTCCCATAGATATAGACATAGAGAGTACTTTTTGACAAATTATATTGTAGTCGGTACAAGCTTATTGGCCTGTGCCCAACTATTTGCAGGCTAACCAGATACGGCTGCATACCAGTATTTTAAACAGAGCGCCTGACCTCCGCAATCCCATGAGATTGAGACCGATTGACAGACTTTACAGTTTGCTGACTGGGGCGTAACGACTGTCAAAGGTAGGTATTCGTATTACAACCGGGACCGACTGCCGTGTTTTCCGAGGCACGGAGTGGTCTCGATGTGCAAATAACGGTCACCCACAAGCTATTAAAGTAGCCATTAAGCGACGAGATATAATGCAGACAGTGTTACCAACTCTCAAAAATATTTATCCCCAAAACTAAAGTTAAAAACCCCTAAAATCCTCCAAATAAAAAAGCACTGAAAAAAAAAAAAAAAATTGTAATAATATAAAATAATTGAAACATTTTCAAAACGTTCACAGCCAGCTGCGTCACATTCATTATAAAATTCACAGTAAAAGTCAAGAGTAAAAAAATCCCTAAAAATACCACTAAAAAAATCAAACCCCAAAAAAAAACCCATCACACTTATTTACCCCCTAAATTTGGGGGGAAAACCCCTAAGTTGGGAACCCTGAATGCAGAACGAAGTCATCAATATACCGGTAGATGCTGCCCTTCGTCTCCAAACCGATACGACACGATACCGACCCCCCGGGAAAAGGATGGTGGCATATTTAAAGTTGGGTAGGTACTATTCATTGCTTTTTTGAAATATCTTTTGAGTTGTTCTTATCATCATCATTATCATCTACGAGCTGATTTGATAATGATGATGATGAACAAAGGGCTCTTCATTCATAGTGCTGCTTTACTAGTAGAAAATAAAACAATTAAATATTATTTTGTCATCGCAACCTATGGCGTTATTTTCTTTTGTAATTAGCTGTTTAGTTTGAAATTCGCTGAACAGAGAACACACGTTAAACCTATGTTAAGTGCAACCTTTTTAATTGTTATCTGACCAAAAACTGGCCTGTTGTGGTAAAAAAACTATGAGATGCCATTATTGATTTATTTTTATTTTATTCTTTTTATTTCCGACAAAAGGCTTTTGCGATAATTTTATATCACAATCAGCCATTACATTTAGCGTTTTCTAGTGGGACCTCTTTGTTTATTTACCTAAGAATTTAAATAAAGATTGAATCCACATTATTACTGGGAATCCAAATGATTTACGTTCATTTATGGAGAAAACAAAAACTTATGAGCCTTATTTAGAACACCTACCATACCACTTTTTGCAATAGGTACAAATATAGGAATAGGGAACAACTTACGTACAATTGTAATCTCGTCTTTAAAGAACAAGCATAAAAACTTTCATAATTAGATGCCGCTGAACCCTGAAATCCTTGACAGTAAAAGTAATCTCGTTAGGACGAAGTTTTTTGGGGTCACAATTTATGTGTCAACGGCTTTTGTTCGAAGCTGTCTTCGCGTGGTTTCTTAGATAGGGCAATTTCATCGTTCTTAACAAAGCCCTTTTGAAATACAACATGGAAAGTTACTATTACTGCGTATTTTGATGCTTGGTTTTCTTGATTAAAGAAGGAAAGAAAAATAATTTAATAAGGCCAATTTTTCTTGAAACATCATATGTATATATATATGCAATGCCCGGTATTTTTTGAGTAGAAATGTCTTTATTGCATGGTCAATTAAAATATAATACTTCAAGTACCTACCTAATATTAAAATATTTTTGCACATGCTGTTTTATAGTTTAAAATGAGATTTTGCTGAAGATTAATTGTTTTGCTATATTGGTAGATCTTAAACAAAGTTATCATCAACTCCTTCAGTATGTCGTACTATTACCGGGACCTGTACAGAGTACTGACTTTCGTTCAACAAAAACTTACACCCATAAACTTATTATAGTAATAATAAGTTTATACATACACCTTACCGAATCACCCGTGTTACCTCGTCTAATTCCAATCAACATGTCATTGTCAATATGTAAGGAGACAGTTACCTGTTACCTGAGATAATTAGCTCAACCACAGATTATAACTGTTACATATAGCACAGGAAACCGTAGTTTAAGTAATAAGTATAATAAGTTATAAACCAATTTATTAGAACCAATAAACGATTATACGATTATAACGATTACAGAAAAGTCTTCGCTAAACCCGTGTTCAGGTGTATCAGCTGGGGCACAAAGCCGGTCGTTGCTCTTTATTTGTCTGCCCCCTCACTGGGCCCAACTGCCGAGTACCATTCCGGCTAGACGCTAAGTAATATATATACGTCTTAACTTCCCCCGGTACATCTAATGAAGGCGTTTACACTGACGGTACAGAATATGGCCCTTTTTATCGCTTAAACGCATTTACTTAAAAGGGTCCACAGTGTTGGTAACAGAAGGGGCACATGACACGTTTTTCAGAGTATTTCGCGCAATATATTTGTTATAGCGTTCGTGAGTAAAATTTGCCCATTTTGAAGTCCAAAACTAAGCTTCCAGGGGCTTAGACTAGAGAAAAAGGGGCTGCTCGTGTTTTGAGAGACTAAATGTGGTTTTTCATTATAGGGCCTTCAGAATGCAAAATATACATAGATACCTACGAACTGCCTATTATTAAAACGCTGGTACGTACGAATATAATACAAACGGTACACACGTGGCTAGCACAAGCACATTTGGCACAAGTCGTCACAAAATAGATGTTATTGGTACGCAAAAAGCTAAGTCGGTCCAACGGGAAGTAACACATACGTGATATCCGGAGCCCGGCGCGCACGCCTCGACAAAATCAATCGGAAGTTGACTTCTTCTTGCGACTTGCGGGCTCTAACGTACTTACATAAATCATTTGTACGTGTTCGCTACTTCGTACCCTACTCACAATTGACAATGTCGACGGTAAATATCTGATTTTGGAATTTACGATGTTTTTTCGTGGAAAGGAATATCAAAAACACAAAAAAAAATGGAGAACCCCATGGAATTGAGTCTTCAAATGATTAGTAATAAATTATGAAACGTCTAGGAAAGCTACAAACATGAATATTAACAAGTAAATTATTTAAACGTTCATTCTCCGTATTATATAACAATATAGGCAGTATCATGCCGGAGTTTTCCGAAGGGTTAGGCAGAGGTTTAGGTGCTGCTGTACATCCACATATCGCTGAAGCCGTTGAAGTTTGGCTAACGAAAGTCGAGACTGAATTTAGCCCGCGTAATTCAACAAACAAGACTACTACTTTCTGTAGTGAATATTACACTTATTACATTCATTTGTAAATTATTGAGAAATGGATACTAAAAAAATAATAAATAGAAATATTTAATAGGTACTAGTTGTTGCCCATGGTTTCATCCGCGCGTTTTATTTTAACCAAAATAAAATATAGCCTAGATATATCACTCAGGGATCTAGGTATCTTTCTATTAATGAAATCATTTTTAGAATCATTTCAGTAGTTCTAAGATGTACCGTACATACGAACAAACAAATACCTCTTTATAATATAAGTATAGACTGAGTGTTAGGAGAGTAATACAGTCGATTTTTTAAAAAATCGCGGTTCTATTCTTTATCAAATTTCGTTAGCCAAACTCTACCATGGAATAGAATGCGACACGGCCTATTGACAGTGTTTTTTATTTTTTTATTATAAAACTATAAGGACCCGTCCCCGGATTCGCACTGCGGTGGAATTTCTTTATAATCTTTAGATTAAATATGAAAGAATTATACATATAAACAAACCGGAAGAAATGCTTAAAATTATGTTGAAAACCGCATCAAAATCCAATGCGTGGTTTAGGAGGAGTTAGCTGATATATAAAGACACATAGAAAGACACGGAAAGGGACATTATTTTATACTATGTAGAGATATGTAAATATTCATGTTTTCACTAGATCACATTATATTCAAGTACCAAGTTCCACAAGCCTCTTGACTTTGCTAAGCGTGGCTCACTAGTCAACCAAAAGTTACACGTCCATAAGATTTATGTGCACCCAAAAGTTTTAACAGTATTTTTATGTCTCTACGTTGAAATTAGTTTTATGCCCTTTCTCGGCGAGCCTAATACATGTAAGTGACGTCCGTAAGTAGATAGGCGACGTGAGTAGAAAGTCGAGGTGGTTTTATTAAGAGGAACGCGAATCTAATACGAAGGAATATTTTATGTCGGTGCGTTCACGTTATCATGATTGCTTTCGACACGATTATGCGGAGTCAGCAACGATTTTACCAAGTTTTTTACGAACGCACCGCTGTAACATGAAAAGCTTATGAAGCCTCGATCAATCAAATTAATCATCTCAGCCTCGCAGTCCACTGCTGAACATAGGCCTATTCTGCCAAGTTGCGCCAGAACACCCTACCCTCCTCAGGTTGTCGGTCCACATATCTGGGGGGCGTCCTACACTACGGTTGCTGATCCGCGGTCTCCACTCAAGGGCTCGTCTGTTCCAACGGCTATCGGTCCTTCGACGGACATGGTCACCCACTGCTACTTCAACTTCAGATTTAGTTTATTATCTACTGTTCTATTATGTATACTACTACGTTAGTCTGCTGCAGGTTGGCGGACTACACACCATTGATAACTTTTTGGAGCGCTCTCAGGTGTGCTGTAGGCTAATTCACGTAACTAAAGAAGTGCAGTTGCCGTGCAGTTGCAGTAAAATTTTGATCAAAACAACAAATTTTGATCTAAACAACACATTCACTGAGATATGCTCGCGTCAAGTTCGAGCGTCACTGCAATATGATCGGTGCGTCATAAAATTACGTGTATTATCTGGTTTCCGCACGATATTTTCCTTCACCGCTATTGAGTTGCCTTTTGTTTTTAAGCTTTAACTTAGGTGTATTTTATTTATATTAGCATATTATTTGACTGCCTAGAAGTTACAAGGAATTCAGCTTGTACCTCCTTCCTACTTACCAGTTTAGGTAACCTGTTAAAACATGGGGAGAGCGAAGTTGTTAATTGAAAAATATATTTCCTTATGTTAATATAGGATTATGCTTACAATTTAATTCTCAGTACACACATAAATTAACATACCTTAAGCAAGCTCACGTTCATAAGTTAGAATGGCGGCGCAAAATAAAGTTAGGAACGAACATAAGTTTAGAAGAAAACGTATAATCCGTATGATGAAGATTTTTTTTAAATCTTTTTTATTTACATATCTTGTATCATGTAGATATGCCAGTCCTATTGTTACAAAAAATACATAGGTACTACCAAGCTTAACAATTACATAGTTGTTTACACATTTCATAAACTTGTATAGCTGTCTCCGAAAAAATGGTTTGAAATAGACCAATATTTTGCTTACTTTAAAAATCTGAATAAACTGCTCCCGTCTGCTACGATTCCGTTCACATTCCATCAAGTACCTAATGTTGTACAAACTTAATGAAAATACACCCTCTCCATTAAGGTTACAACAGCTCTAGATTAAATATGTTACTGATTATTCGAATCCCACAGGTGTGACCAATGATGGACGTAATCCAAGGTTAGGAAAAAAACCGCATGCTCTTTCTAAAATTTGATTCGCTACATTAGTTTAATGAGGTTCGAACTCACGATTGAGAATTGTTCAATTAGCTTATATTATGCAGTAACTATACGTAATCTATGGCTTAGCTCCGACTTAGGTCCACCTTCACCATTCAGTTTCTGTTAATATTGTACTGTTTACATAAGGTCCGCACAAAATAGGTCGGCGGTCCGGATCCGGACCGCGGTCCGCCATTTGATGACCCCTGAGCAAGATCAATGAAGGATATTCATACGTACAACAACATACACAACAAAACATACACACACACGTTGGATACATTAATTGGATTCAAATCTATTGACCGCAACATGTTTATGGAAATATTTGCTGAAAAAAGAAAAATCATTACTGTGAGTTTATCGAATAAAAATAAAATTTATTGAGCTAGAATTCAATAATATATATCAAAAGTAGCGATAGAAACGAGACTGCCTGGCGCCGACAGAAGGCCTGTGGCAGGCATTTATCAGGCCGATCCATCCGTTATCGCGCTGGCACAGCTCCACAAGCGAAACGCATTCCATTGTTGACCGACATGCTCGTATTGAACAGTTCCGATTGAATTAATAACTTCCTTTTTATAAGCAACTATTAATCTTGCCCGCTTCCACGTAGAAAGATTTTTCATAGAATCTTATACCCCCCGTTTCACCCCACTTAGGGGTTTAATTTTAGAAAATCCTTTATTAGTGTATGCCTGTCTTTCAAATGATGAGTCAGTGTTATATTTTGTTGAAAGGCAATTGCAAATGCATTTTTCCTTTTTGATATTTTATTCGTTTTGTGGCTTGATTTGTTGTCTTAAATGTACCTATGTCACTTTTTTGCCCACAATCAACTTTTCATAACCGGATAAGTTTAAATTCTGTCAAAAGTAGGCCAGTACGAACTTCAGTATTTACAAATTTTACGAAACAGAACCGATACACTCACTCTATTTATATAGGCTAATTGTAAATTCAATAGGTTTTTATTATTTCATTAGTTTGGTGATTGTATCGCGTTTTAAACGTATGGAATTGTATGTCACTTTTCTGCCCACAATCCACTTTTCATACATGACATACACAGTTTGAAAGAGCCTGTCAAAAGTGGCCGTACGAACTTTAGTTTTTGTACAAATACGAAACAGACCCGATGCACTCACCCTATTTATAGATATTGGATAGGGTATCGTAATAGGTTCCCGATCATTTCTCGCTCAACATGTAAAAATGTCTGAAGTTCGAACTGGGTTAGAAGAGCGATGGCTTCTCTAAATATCTGTTAGCACTTATTTGCGTATGTGTCATGATGTTCTCGTTAATTCGACATGGTTATTACGCGGTGCTAAGTGATACTAAGCACTTCAGCTGAAGTGTTATTCAGTAGTAAACGTTTTTCAATCTTGGTGATTTATTAAAATGTTGTACAGAATTTAGCTCATTTTCCTTTTGCGTAGACAATAACAACTTAGTAAGTTGAATGACGTATTATGTTGAGTCTTTAATTCGTTATAATTATTATCCTTACAAAATAAAAGGTTCAACCTTTCTAGTCCCTACTCCCTGATCTCTATAAGGGGTTATTGTACTCATCATTATGAACAAATTTTACTATAGGATCAAACCAAAAAACGCGAAGAAAAAACAGCTGTTTTATACAAATAATTCAATATTACTCGAGTCCATACATTTATTTTACAAACTGTTTTTCTTTTCTCAATTTCTTGATTAGTCTCGTAGTAAAAGTTGTTCATAATGATGAGTACAATAACCCCTTAAAAGGATCGGGACTAGAAAGGTTAGACCTTATACAATGATACATATTTATGTAAACAAACATAAACTTAATACTCGTTCGTCCTTATGTCGCCGATCTTATATACCGTATCATAAAAATGTTCATGTTCCTTTTCCAATATACTGATAACGTCAATTCGGCGAACGACGATGCGAAGTTACTTTACAAATGTATTGGCTTTTATGTGAGTGATATAAACCGGGTTATAATCATAACTCAATCTGTCGCGTAAACGTTCAACATTCGCTTACTTACGGTATCGAGAGTTTTATGAGAACGCTCGTATTAATAACATTCATGGCACTTAAAACTGAATAGCGTTTATTGTTTGCCTTGATATACGTAAATGTCAACAACAAAGTAATTGTTTTAAATAACAATAAATTTATTTTAAAATAATGTGTGGTTTCCAGATAGTACTTAATAGCCTTTTCCATTGTCTCTTGACTGTGGTTAAAGGTAATATAGGATTATAGGGACTATATTGATAGATAGTTAATATTCAGGTGGCATACGTGTGTATAATTTATATAAACCTAGTGGTCAGTGGGCCGAGCACGAATTAACTGACTTCAAAAAAGGAGGAGGTTCTATGTTTGACTATTGGATACATTTTTTATTTTGATACCTTTTTTTATTTTGATTTGATTTAATTTTTGGTTTTTTTGACTATCTTCACCGAGTTCTCCGTCAATTACGGACCGATTTGGAAAATTATTGTTTGAAAGCGTATACTTTCGAGGTAGTCCCATTTAAATTTTGTGAAGATCTAATGAAGACCTTCAGAGATAGACGATGGAACTCAAACTCAAACTCAAACTCAAAATTTTATTGCATTCCATAATGTGTTACAAAGGTGGACTATAAAGTATAAAATTGATCATTATGGACCCTGTCGGGCACAGCAAAAATTAGGAGAGAGGAAGAGGGCTGCGTTGCAAAATTTGATTACATATTTATGTATAGAATTATATTATAATATTTAAGTGTATTTGTAAGTAAGTTGTAATTATTATTTGTAAGTAAGTTGTGAGTGTAATTTTATTTTTTATTTTAATTTTTTTTGTCATCAAAATATTCCTTTATTGTGTAATAGCATTTTGTCAGTAGAAAACGTTTCAGTTTGCTAATAAATATATTTGTTTTATTTTCCTCAATAATGTCTTTTGGTAATTTGTTATAGATTTTAATAGACATAGCTAAGGGACTAGACGAGTGTATTTTAAGTCGGGATGTTGGTAAATTCAATCTATTTTTGTGTCTTAATGTATATCTTGTTTGTAGTTCTTCACGAGTGTTATAAAATTCTAAATAAATACTCTTCAATGGATAACAGCAATTCACTCGCGATTGCTGTAGTCGCATATTTATGTATTGTTTATGCCACTCAAAATGGAAAAACAAAACCATTTAAAAAAAAAGATTTAATTTAATTTTTTAACTTGATGACACTACTTATTTATCATAAGTAACATAAAATAATTATTTTTATGGGACAAATTAAACAACATTAAAATATCTAATATATCTGAGAAGAGGCCCGTGCCCAGCAGTGGGAAAGCAAGGGGCTGGTTTAAAAAAAAAAAAAAAATAGTAAACTCTGGACCACGGGCTACACTGAAAAAAAGAAATAACCGAACTGTTTCGGTTATTTCAGGAAATAGCCGAATTTTGTTTAGTCATTAACAAAGTTTATTTGAAATAGCAAACTGGCTTACTTAATAGGCACCAAACTTAATAACCACCTTTTGTTATGTGTTCGCATATAGTTTGATTGTCATTTAATTTATGTAACTATTAGACAAAGTTTTGCGAATTTTTTTTTTTCAGTTTATATCTACTTAGTTAACTTATAAATCTATAAGTAAATGTCAATGCCTTTGCTCTCAATCTCATTTATTTCTACAATATCAATCTAACAATCTATACAAGATTCATTAATTAAATAAATATAAAGTGATTTAAATAAATACATAATTCATTAAAGTGTCGAATCACATCCTGCCGTGCGTATGCGCTTCTTATCGAGTGTTTTTGTAACTGAGCCCCGTGGCTACGCTGACCGGGCGATGAGCGCTTTGCCACATAAGGACATGCCTGGGAAATAGATCGTAATATGCACAGAACACAGAAAGAGGTCTCTTTTGAAATAAGTAGGTCCATTACTACATTCTAGGATTGTAACTACTTGATTGGAACTATTTAGTGAAATATTATGAGGTACATTTTATTAGGCTCGCATTAGCGCAGTATTCTGATATCGGTAATAGACGCGGGATTACAGAAGTTTTTACAAGTCACTATTTTAACACATCAGCTTTTCTTTATTTAATAAATTTTTATAAAGGCATTTAGTATTATTTCTATTAGCTTTCCAAGAATACACGTTATTACTATTTCAGTTAAAATCAAAAAGCTAGGTACCTATATAAGGTTAACTTAGCAAAAGGTTCAAATTCATGAGGTAACTGAATAACTGAGTTTCACAAATAAATAAATTTAAATTAGACCTAATTTTATTTATCATCATTATAATTATTAAACAGAACAAAACGAGCGTTAAAATATTATGATGAATTTATCCCTACGTCAGTTTTGGAATATTTATGTGGGTAGAAGTAAATCCTGGTTGAGTGGTATTCCAGGGGACGGCACGTTAAGTCCTGTTCACTTAAAAAGATATACCTACCCTGCCCTGATTTTCATATTTACCTCAATCCAAGGACAATTTATGATATTTTGTTAACGTGGGTAAACGGAAATATGGTTGATGTTCAGTCTTATTACACGGAGAAAAATATTGTGATAGCAAGACTACAGAACGCCTAGTAAGTTGCATCAACTAAACGTTATTACTCAATAATTAATATTCTATTTATAAATACATAAATAGCAAAAAAAAAAAAAAAAATATCCATTAGGTATAAAAACAAGGTAAAGTTTACTAAATATTTCTTGTAGGCACAAGCTTAAGCACGAGAATTTTTATAATAACAACGAGATTTTTTTCCCACTGTATAAGGGCCATAAACACCAACAATATAATAGATGTTTAAATGAAAATGACCGTTTACTCATACCTGTTATATTGTCGGTAAACTTGGGCCTTAGTTATGTGATATTTAAACAATTGGTATATTGCATAAATTACATTGACGTCATACAAAGAATCACCAAGAGTTGAATTAGAAGAGTTGTAAATCATGTACTACATTATTGAATACTGAAATATGAATAGATAGACAATAGAGAAAATAGAATATGATATCCAACCGACATTTATACCAAAATACCAAGATTAATCTTTGCTCTGTTCTAATTTACAACATTGCAATTAAATATTCTAACCGTCTTATTAATTAAAATCGTGACTCAGATTAATGTAACAGCTGGGTGTAATTGTGCTCTATCCTTTTTTTAAAGTAACAGAATTAGAGTTACAGGACCGTAAAACCCAACATCATCTTATTAAAGCCGTACTATTTAGTACTTTGTAAAGCACGCAATAAATGGGCTAGGAAAACTTCCAACGCTATACACGACCGACTGTCATACGGTCTTCCCCGACCCTTGCTCGTGGCAGCCCGCGCTGCGCCAGTAGAGGCGGCCGATCAGGCCTCGTCATAGTTCGATTGAGCAGAATAGGCTCTCTGATCCAACAGCCAGAGAAACATATATACCAAAAATGAAAAACACGCAATAATGTACCTAAAGCACGCAATTCACATTGTAAATCACGCTATAGTAACTATAGGTACATTGTACATGATAATAAACAATCCAAAAGAAACACTTTGTATGTCAGCGTTAGTCCGCCGCCTGCCAAGTACGGCCCGGGTTCCGGGAACTTGAGAGCTTCAACATCTTCTGCGGAATATCAAGTACATAACGTAACTCGTCCTTCCTGTATGCACCTCCAATAGTTATTCTATTATAGTACAGTCGACCAAATATTCATGTATGCGTGGTCAACAGCTAGGTATAGATGAAGTTTTGAAAGAAATGATGATGGATGTTTTTAAAAAAGGTGTTGCATAAATCCTGTATGATATACAACTATGAAACTGGAAACATGGGAAAAATCGAGATGGGAGGTTCAGTAATTGTCACTTATTCATTTTACAAATTGCAAATTAAAAATCGTGTTCATCGTCTTAAAGTGGTGATGGTGCAAACTAAGTTATCGTCTTTAGGTAGCCCGAATTATCGGCGTTTCAATAAAATAATTATAATGACAAAACAAATAAATAATTTAAAGTACCTACCAATTTAGTCGCGCCCGATAAGCATTCCATTATTTTATTTGTTATTTATTTATTTATTATACTCTTTATTGTACACCGGTTGGTTGTTAATACTTTCATTTCTCTTATCTTTTTCTCAATTCATAAAAAAGGAACGATAATTTCGATATTGACATGGTCAAAATTTTCTTTGCTACACGGTGAATTATAGGCATTTAAAGTAGAATTTTATTCTGTATAGTTCAATTGTGTCTATTAATTGAACTCGAATGCAGCCATAATTTCCTGATAAAACCTCGTCTTTAACTGGTGAAGTGGTGACCCTACCTAATCTCATTGTTCGACTGTACCTTATTAATATCTTATTAACTTATTGTATCAGCTAAATTATCGTGTTTACAGTAAAATTAATTGTTTTCAAATTAATCGAATGATTAAGACTGCAAATGGAAGCTTGTGATACAGAGGTTTCTTAATCGAATAGACAAGTAGTTTGTTTAACTAATTATAGAATCTACTGCCTAACAGCTACTGTATCTAAATGAGTGGCGGCATTCTTTACCAATTTGTAAAGCACGCAATAAATGGGCTAGGAAAACTTCCAACGCTATACACGACCGACTGTCATACGGTCTTCCCCGACCCTTGCTCGTGGCAGCCCGCGCTGCGCCAGTAGAGGCGGCCGATCAGGCCTCGTCATAGTTCGATTGAGCAGAATAGGCTCTCTGATCCAACAGCCAGAGAAACATATATACCAAAAATGAAAAACACGCAATAATGTACCTAAAGCACGCAATTCACATTGTAAATCACGCTATAGTAACTATAGGTACATTGTACATGATAATAAACAATCCAAAAGAAACACTTTGTATGTCAGCGTTAGTCCGCCGCCTGCCAAGTACGGCCCGGGTTCCGGGAACTTGAGAGCTTCAACATCTTCTGCGGAATATCAAGTACATAACGTAACTCGTCCTTCCTGTATGCACCTCCAATAGTTATTCTATTATAGTACAGTCGACCAAATATTCATGTATGCGTGGTCAACAGCTAGGTATAGATGAAGTTTTGAAAGAAATGATGATGGATGTTTTTAAAAAAGGTGTTGCATAAATCCTGTATGATATACAACTATGAAACTGGAAACATGGGAAAAATCGAGATGGGAGGTTCAGTAATTGTCACTTATTCATTTTACAAATTGCAAATTAAAAATCGTGTTCATCGTCTTAAAGTGGTGATGGTGCAAACTAAGTTATCGTCTTTAGGTAGCCCGAATTATCGGCGTTTCAATAAAATAATTATAATGACAAAACAAATAAATAATTTAAAGTACCTACCAATTTAGTCGCGCCCGATAAGCATTCCATTATTTTATTTGTTATTTATTTATTTATTATACTCTTTATTGTACACCGGTTGGTTGTTAATACTTTCATTTCTCTTATCTTTTTCTCAATTCATAAAAAAGGAACGATAATTTCGATATTGACATGGTCAAAATTTTCTTTGCTACACGGTGAATTATAGGCATTTAAAGTAGAATTTTATTCTGTATAGTTCAATTGTGTCTATTAATTGAACTCGAATGCAGCCATAATTTCCTGATAAAACCTCGTCTTTAACTGGTGAAGTGGTGACCCTACCTAATCTCATTGTTCGACTGTACCTTATTAATATCTTATTAACTTATTGTATCAGCTAAATTATCGTGTTTACAGTAAAATTAATTGTTTTCAAATTAATCGAATGATTAAGACTGCAAATGGAAGCTTGTGATACAGAGGTTTCTTAATCGAATAGACAAGTAGTTTGTTTAACTAATTATAGAATCTACTGCCTAACAGCTACTGTATCTAAATGAGTGGCGGCATTCTTTACCAATTTAGTTTAATTTCAAGGATGAAGAATATTTATTTATTTTGCTCCCATACACACAAACATAAAACAGTATTTAAACAAATAAAAATAATTATATACAGATTAATATAATAGTTAATATAGGTACTTTATTATAAATACAGAGTCAAAAATAGATCTTAGCTTAGCATAGTGCCACTTCTTTGTCAAGAAGCAGCGCTGGTATTCAGGTAAGGCCACAGATAATAATCTATTCTACATTACTTTGTTCGGTTTAGGAAAGGCTACCTGAACACAAAGTATGACCATAGATAGGTAAGTAATAGGTGCCTATTAGGTGTCAAGTACCTTCTAGTGCGTAGCTATTTATGAAGGGCCAGGCTGGACCTAACCACGTTAACCATTAAAGTACATAGTTTTAATAGTAGAGTCACGCTCCCGCGGCGCGGCACACGAGTTTGTTTTACAATGATGTTCACATACAGTTACTGCTTAAATTAAGCGCGCGCGCAGTATGGACTCTGTATAAGTAATTAGTCAAGCGACTGTAATATTCATCTGTGGATGTTGTACGATGAGGTAATTTATATTAACTACCGTGGCGGCGCGGCTAGAAACTGTTATGTTTATTTAACGCATCCATTGCTTTCATAAATTCAAATTGATTTTCGTAAGTTTGGAAACGATTGTTAATAGTCATTCTGTGATGTTTCGACAGTCCATAACTAAATCCTTTTATTAATATTGGCATGAGAAAAGTAGGCTCTTTGTTTTGTGGATGTGCCAAATATAAATGTTTAAAATTAGTCATTATTAAAATTATGAAAGACACTAAGGCTAAACGTAGGCATCACCGCCCTCGTCCTTGAAGGCTCTATAAAAATAATGACCTACCTGCTAAACTGTAGGCGAGAGATAATGCAAATAGATAAGATTCATTCAATGATAATCTTGATATAAGTGTGGATTGAGCAATGAATAACTTGATTTATATAGCTACATTTAAGACTGCCACAACAAATGAATATGAATAGAAAGATAGAAATACTCGGCTAATGTTCGGCTGCGTATAAAAGGATAATGGCGTGTAGGAGTAATTTGGCTCCGTAAAAGCCAAACGTATTCATCAAAACAAAAACAATAGAAACAATAATGAAATTCGCAGCGGCGCGCGGTGGCGTTCCCCTGCGTTCCAATTCCGTGACAACCCTCGCAATCGTTTGGTGAAATAAATGGTGCACGAAAAATTTATGTTGTCAGCGATTCTTTCCGTCCCAGATTTGGTCGGCCCACTTCCTAACACCCTGTGTTCCCTTTGTCGAAGCTATTCTCTAACTAGAACACCCTTTCATATATCAACTTTTCTGGGTTCAATTGCTAGTGGGGTCTGAAATGACTTTTGGAAGTAAATCAGTTTGATTTGAAGTACTTTCTAGAGAAACTTCTGTAGTAATTTGGGCAGAAGAATTGAATAAAACATCCTTATTGCACGAACATGTGTAGAGACTTATCAATCTTATCGGTAATAGCTTTATAAATTACTTATTTAGTATACCTACTTAACGTTTCGATAGTTCTTTTTCTGCCAGGCGTAATTAATCTGGCCTGACGCCAGCTATAAAAAAATATAACCATTTTACTCAGTGTCCTATAAATCCTCCGGTTTCTTAGCTTACCTAATACTTTACAAAATCCTGATATTTTTCTTGAGCTACTAACTGGCTGTCTAACTTATTCCTTAAAACAATAGAGAAGAATAAGAGCGCATAGCGTCATCCTGTATGTGCTCCGGTTTCCTTAATATATTTCAAAGACGTTCTCTAATTAAAAACTAGTTCAAATATAGTGTGTGTGTAGTGTGTACACTGTCACCGCTGAGTCAATATTGTGCGTGGACGCAGCTCGACTGTTGTTCAAACAACTTGTACCCCAACCTAATTTATATACGTACACGTGGAGCCCTCGGGTCCAAACGAACTTGATAGTGCGTTTCCATTGCCGCTCTATTCCTCATCGTTCTTCCGTAGTCCGTGTGTGATCATTTATATAGATCATCTATTCTATACCTACATATAAAAATACTTTTATGAAATTAGCACAGATATTAGACCATTTACCATTTAAAAACAAAAAATTGCGATTATATTCTCATGAATGTTATCTTTCGTAATAGTACACCGTAATAAATAAGTAAAGGTTAACCGTTTTACAGCGAAGAAAACCACACCGTGACCTAAAAACATAGACCGCGATACAAGCCAATACAATAAGAACAAAAAATATCTGACCGTCACTAAGAATAGACGCAAAGACGACGCGTTTATAAAAGGAAACAGTTCCCAAAACGTCGTCGTATGCAGTTGTGTGATTGTGTCACACAGCGCGCTAGCTGCGTGCACGCATGTTTACCCGTTGCTTTTAATTATCCATGCGCCGTAAATCTCGAGGTGTAGTGCAGCATTACCTTAATGTACATACCTTGATAACCGTCTAACACGAAGCCACATGCTAATATTATGTCATACAGAAAATTATGAAACGAGGCACTATCTCTACATAATACAAAGACGAGTTGTACACTTAACGAACTGGTTATCAGAATACAAGCATGCTTCGAGCGACCTAAACCAGTGCATTTTTATCTCGTTCACTGATAAATGAGCGGAGGACATCTGGTGTCGAGCAGTTTCAAGTGTCGTAACTTAAAAAGAAAAAAACCTTTCATGCTGTGGCAGTAACTTTAAAAGACCTTGTGTTCGATCAATTATCTCATTGGTTACATCGATTGGAGTCGTATAAAATTATGAACAGTTACGGCTTAATTCATGATCATGTGAATATACAAATATCCCTAGCACAGTGGGCGGCGGGTTGAGTAGTGAGGAGTGAGTCATGAGCTCGAGCGGCAGTGCCGGCACTAGTAGTAAACACACGGCAATTATGCGCATCGTTGACGCGAAGATGGCCCAATCGTACTGCTCAACAAAGATAACTTGTCACCCCTCCATCTCCCGCTTCTACATACATCTGCCCTCTGTCGTTCGTAAAATTGATATAGTGTACGCACACATAGTCATAGCGTCCCGAAGATGTGGGACACCAAGTGACAAGTTTTCGTTGTCGAGTCGAGTAGTACCTTGCGTTGAAGAATCGGTACCAATTAGGAAGTGCTGGGTGCACGGCAGGCGGCACATCGAGGTCGTCGCACGAGCGCTGGCAGTGAGCCAACTCGCCTCTGGCTCTTCTATAATTTTAACAATTTGCACTTAAATCCCACCCCTTCTGGTCGTGGAATAACTAGGCGCACCATAGATATCCGTGAGGCGCACCCTACTACAGTTAAGTAGCCCTCGTTGCCAACAAATTGGAACTTTTATTAGTGTTCTAATTATCCCTGTTCTGAGCCTGGTAGCTAGATCCACCAACATTAGTTCGTCTTATTAATTTGTACGTATTGGCTATATAAGGGCATATATTTTGTATGTAATCGCTCGGTAAAATAGATGAAGTTATTGTGACGTTTCACGCTGAATCACAGCGTGATCGGACATTCAATCTGCATTAATATTGAGTGGCTACATGATAAACATAATACTTGATCAAAAGACGATGAAAGCATAATTGAAACCCGAGCTTGTGCTGCGTTCGATTAGTGCAAATGACCGAGCGCCTCTCCGTAATGTTCTCGCCTTACTGTAATGTTAATCCTGGCTATAGCCAATCAAACCAACCAAAATTGATCCAGGGCTTGGTATACCAAGCCTTATATCAATTTTGATTAGCTATATTATTATAAAACATGCTTGATAAAATTTATCTGTTTCCATACAAGTACAGGCATTGTTCTTTTACAATCATAATAGTATTTGCTAATGCATAATGATTTAAAATAGAATAATTTATAGTTTGTGCAGTAGATAACAAAGCGTAGATATGTGTATGTTTACACGACTACTTATAAATATTATTAATGCGTACAATAGGTGACATCATTCGTAAATATCTCGACTTCATACGCTAAATGGTTAGTTTATTTCTATGTTTTTTTATTTAATACAATCACGTCGTAACTCAAAGACATCGTTTTACCAACGCAATGCAAGAGGAGACATTTTTAGTATTAATGTTATTTTTCAAAATAACGATTTAATTATAAAGCTGAATCATGAAACCCTGTAAAAAATTACAGTTATAGCTATCTAGCTACAGGATGACTTGTTGAACGAGGGATATATTAGAAATACTCAAGACCAATTTTTTATACATTTGGAACGAGCATCGAATACTCATCATTCAGTAGGCGATGCTCTTTCCAAATATGTAAAAAAATTGCCCCTCTGTTATTGTCTAATAAAATTTATCATAGGTATTTTTTCCTTTCCTAAGTCAGATTTGAAGTATGAAGGGAAAAGGGATCATACCAAGTTCATTCGCCGTGTGCAGTCGCATGCGCAAGGGAGCAGCCAAATTTTACGAATCTAATTAAGTATACAATATTTTCAATAAGATTATTTTGATTCATTATGACTAAGTATTTTATTTGTACCTGTTTACATTTTTATTTGTTACATGTGAGCATGAATTTTCATAATAATATCCTGGAATATGTCCCTCGGTTACCACCAGGAACTAGTCATACTGTATATTGTTTACTTAAAACTTTCGTTTACATCACATTACGCAGATTAAGGTCGTGTTTCCTGTACAGCAGAATGCGTCGAGTACAGCGATGTAATAGGAGCCCGGCCCGGGGTTATTAGCGCAGATGACTTGCCGGTTTACTGGCTCTCCGCCTCCAGCGCGCCGAGTGAAGACCCCACCGAAACTGCATCATAACCAACCTTAATATGGTGCGTGTTCACTCGAGCACTCGAGCCATCACCGAAATACATAATTGGAGACAGCCATTGTTGCACACACAAGATGTATGGAACACGTCCGACCACGACCGCATTGAAACTTTAAAAACCACGTTGCATTTTTCAAATGAGGTTCTTTTAAGCTTTTAAAAATAGAATACCAACCTATTAATATAAACCATAGACTTATTATCTAAGTAACAGGACTGTGCACTCTGCTAAAACAGCGAGCCACCTGAGATAGTTACCACAGAGTAATTTTATCTTGCTCTATTAGAGTGACCATCATTTTGTGCATCGAGTGAGACGTTGTCATTTTTAATTTTCCTGTGATGAATTGTGATGTAATGACTTGTGTGTGACTGAATTTGAAAAATAAGTTACGCAGATACCTTTAAAAAAATCGATGAATTTTGGAATTATCGGGGTGGGCTCGGTCTGTCATTGTTTAATTACATGTAACTACACTTGTAAATATAGTTAAATATATCCACTCCGCACCGCATTTAGTAGATACCCATATCGTAAACAATAATTATGTAGAATCAATTTTCTAATTAAACAGTTTTCATAATCTTCCTTGATTTCTACAAACTTAAATATCAATAAAATTCCGTTTTACCAAGGATAGAAAATCTTGGACCATTTATCTAATAATGATAGGTCTGTTTTATTTGCCCACGGATGCAACGGACGGACGGATGGTTTTATTTAAAGTGGTACCTAATAGTTTCACAGCATTGCACTATCACCGCCAATACCAATAAGGTATGCGAAACATGAAATGAATATAATATAAAACATGCAGGTAGCAGTGCACGCCGTGCACTCCGTGAAGAAAAAATACACCTGCCTGCCTACTAGCCTGCCTACCTTAAAAAAATAGTATTGAATAATATTATAATAATTACATTAATTGTGTGTAATATCAGTTAATTTAAGTCTTAGAGTGAGGTGGCCAATCATAAAAAATCATTTAACTTGACAATACAACAAGTAAGCTATTTTTACCTACACCGTAAGAAATGTCTGTGCACGCCACTGGCAGGTAGGTACTTGCTACATTTCGTTTATACACACGATATTAAATAACATCTCATACATAGCATCACGTCTATGTATTCCCCGAAAGTTTAGGCAGAAATGTACTACTATTGTACATCCACATTCCGCCGATACCGTTGTTATGTAGGTCCTATGTAATAGAAAGAAAGAAAATAATATTTTTTTTGCACAAAGGACACAGGATAGTAAAATAAAAATATAAAAACGAAAAAAACTTTTAACGCAACTATACAATAAGCTTTTAAATTATAGTTTAAAAAAAACAAAAAACACGCTTCTGAAGGTGCCTGCAAAGGCCCAGTTGAAATAAAAACCTTGGGCTTCGGCCTCAACTTTGGCTTCGGCTTCGGCCTCGGCATCGGCTTTGACTTTGACTTCGAATTGCACTTTGTCGTCGACTTTGACCTTGACTTCGATTTTTCGTATTCTTCTCAGCAAACCCTTTCATTTGATACCTATATCATGGGAGTGCTTATTAATTAACTAGTCCGCCATCTTTGGGAGCCTGCCATATTGGATTTAGAATGACGTAACTTAGCTAACCATGCATTGTCATCTAAACTAAACGTGTATGTAAAATTTCAGCTCAATCGGAAACCGGGAAGTGGGTCAAATTTAACTTCCAAGATTTTCTTACATGTTAGTTAGTTACTTACAGGTGAAGCTAATAAAAGCGTACTAAAAAGACAGGTTAACATAAACAGTATTATTTCGAAGCTATTAATTAGGCATTGCAGTCGGGTCGGTACATTAGTTAATGTCTTTCGTGAACATGACTTATTGAAGTCATCTGGCTTAAAATGATGACTGGCATCGCCACCGAATTTTTCCCAAATTTTATAGTAATCAAAATTTTAGGATGCCGAAATAGCGAACTAATTAAAATTAATAATTATATTTTAAAATTTGTCATTGATTTAATTAATATAGTGAAATCGTAGCACTAGTACAAACCCAAAGTCCGACAGTAATATGTAAATATTGTCACCCTATCAGCAACTTAGACAAATTTTGTAAAATTTCATTATATTCAAGGTTACCCGTGGAAGGATATTATTACAGCCAGAATATGTTGCAATTCCACAACCTTTCACGCATCACATTCACCATTTTTGTAAATAGATTATTTTATTACGATTAAATATTAATTTAGTACCGTCAACCTGTCACAAATTGAATGACACGAGCTTTTTTTGAAGTTGTCATAATACACTAATAAAATCTATCATAAAAGTACGGAGGTTTAGTTTTTTAATTATAAAATTACGAAAAAAAGATTATGATGGTAAATTTGTTTATATTTAAATTTAAAAAAACATTGTACATCTAGCAAGATAGTAAATTCATTATTTTAATAATTTTTGTGTACGATTCCAATCTTCGTACCAAATCTACTAAAATGTACCAACTTCTATCCTGGCAATTGTTAAAACGAGACACACAGCTCCGTGGTCGCTCTTTCTAGAGGGTCTCGTCTCCTTTTACTTCAAATACAATTCTTAAGCGATTGTGATAAGGTCTGTTTTTCTTTGCGATATTTTACTTATTGCTTGTTCTAGTTGTAGGGGGGAGCCCTACTTATTATTTCTATGATATAAACAAATATATTCAACCTCTATAATGGTTCGGTAATGACTCGTCATTTAGCTCGGGTTGGCTCTTTCGTTACAGACGAAGAACAAAGAATCGCCACGCTCCTGTTAATTCCTCGACACTTTCCCAAGTGCACTGACGTTAAAAAGGAAGTCACGGCCCAAGGTTCGTTGCTCCTCTCGACTTAATAACCTCCTCGTTGTGAACTCTGCCACACATGAAAATGAAAGTCAAGTACTGTTTAGAAGAAAGTATGCATGCTTATCGTGAATCGAGGAAAAGTCAGATTCGTTAACCGCATTGTTATGGCTGTTCGTTTTGAAGTTCACATGATAGCTAATATCTAAGTACTTACTTAAAGTTGAAGCTGGTGCGATATACTCGTAATATAGAATCTAGATAATGACTGGGTTGTTTCTATGTTAAGTACTCGGTATAGCAATAACAATTTGCATACGCAAGAATTTAACACTAAGTTAAATAAAAGAAGGAATTAAAATTGAATAAGTGCTAGTAAATTGATTGTAAGTACACGATATTATTCATGAACATTATTCAATTTATGCAAGTAATAAAAAGTGCATTATAAACTCCTCCAGTAATTTCTATCGCTCCGATATAATCGACATCATTTGCATCAATTCGTTTACTTTGCTACTTCAGTTCAGTTTTATCTTTACAGTAGGCCCATTATCACTTCATTTTAAATGATTATAACATGATATTTATAATCTATAACTGATTCAAAATTTCAATAATCATCTCATTTACTGGATTGCACAGTTCAGTGCCAGCGGGGAGTCTAGTCGCCAGCAAAGCCGCCACGATCGCGAGAAAAAAATAAAAATCTTGGGAACGCGCATATATGCGTTTTTTTTCTTTATTTGAACTCCAATGTTCCTCTGTTTAGATAATGGTTTCTTCTAATATTAAATGTGAAAGTTTGTGAAGATGTTTAGATGGTTGTTATTCAATCGTACGGATAAACGGTTAAACGGTTGAACGGATTTGGATGAAAGGCCACAGAATTGTCTTGGATTAACCATTGGATACTTTTTATCCGGGTAAATAAAGTGGTTCCTCTAGAATGCGAGTGAAACGACGGGCAACAGATAGTATTCTATATTTTTCGTAGAAATTATTGAATAAAACATGATTGATGTCAAACATTTATTATTTTATCCGTTAAACACAGAATATAGAACATAAATGTTGAATAGAAGTGTAAAGTTATTTTTCTAAATTAAATAATGATGTGTGATCGAATAACAGCTTAATAATTCTGAAAATTCGAAAACTCCATAACATGAACAATTTTAAAACTGTCCATAAATTGCCAATATTGCCATTAAAAAAGTGTTGTACGGCTTTTTATTGCCTCTTTCTAAGTTAATGTTGTATTTTGTTAATTTAATGTCCCAAAATTAATGGATATATAAATTTTGTAATGTGTACCACGAATTCGAACATCATACACCAATCATTTGAGCAAATATTGTATATGTTTACATGAATATTAATTTGAATTAAAATATAAATTATGTATTCAATAAACTTTTTTGGAATGATGTAAGATAAGATAAGATAAGATAATATTTTATTTTCTCACCACAAAACAACAACAACAACGTTGATGAAATGAAGTCTGGAACTTATAGTAGGTACATAATAACATTAATGAAAAAAAGTTGATTGTTTGTAAATTGAACGCATATCTGATACCGGTGTAATGGATAAAAACGACTTCATAACAAAATTCTCATTTTGTATCACTTGTAGTTTACCACAACACTACTTTCACTTTTTATTTCTCAAATTATTCTACTTTCCTCGCGTGTCTATAGGAGACATCCATCATATAAAATGATTGTCATCCCAACTTGATCAATATCGACAAAAGATGTTATTTGAAATTCTAAACGCAGCCAGCTAATGTATCAAACATATCATGGGTTGGGTTATTGGGTTTAGATTTTATTACAAAAAAATATTTTTATATGCCTATCTTCATTATGAGATGTTGTCTTTTTTGTACATAATATACAGTTTATAAACGCAGTTTTAAATTCGTAAATTTTTTCAGTAACTTCATCACAGTTGAAAGTTTTCTTCTAAATCCGTGATATATATTTATGGCGTTGCCAGAACCTTCGTTGTTAAAAATATGATTGTAGTCATTATCTCTTCATTTATCAATGATATGCTAGTGGTATAATATCATGGTCCCTTTAGACTACTTAATACATGATGACAATCTCCGACCGCCAAGAAATAGACACCTCAATGCAATGTATTAGAATGATAATGAACTTGCAGGAAGAAAACTCATTTTGAATTGAGCTCGGCTTTGTGCATTTTTATTTAAACTGTGTCTATGTATAATTTTGTGTATAATAAAGAATAATTGAAACGAACTTACCGATCAAGTTATTGATCTATAGCTTATTTTTGTATAGGCACAGATTGTCATTATTTCTAATGGAGTGGAGATACCCTTAACAAAACAGAGGGCTGGTGTTATCATAGGAAACCATACTGGAGCCTAATTTTGCTATTTCAATCGTGCCTCAATCGTGTCAGAATGGTCTAGTAATTATTGGTTTTTACAATGTCGTTCAACCTATTTTGACTTCTATTGCGGAGGTAATAGTAGTCAAAATCTAAAGAACGACGCTTGATAACTGGCGAATAATCGAATTTTACTTCTATTACCTACGCAATAGAAGTCTAAATAGGTTGAACGACACTACAAAAACCAAAAATTACGAGACCATTCTGACACGATTGAGACTCGATTGAAATAGCAGAATTAGGCCCTGCACAAGAAGCTATAGTTAGCCTTTTTAGCTCAATGCTTTTCACTTCTAAATAACCTTTGGAATGAGAAGTGCGTAGCATTGAGAATAAGCAAAGCACCAATGATTTCGAACTAAATCAATATCTCAAGTGCAACACATTACACAAGTAATACAAGATCTGAGTCTTTAGCTCCGAATTAAATAATTAACCAGTAGCGATAAAACACCGGTTAGCAGCTGTAAGCGATTTAAATTATCCTTTAAACTATCAATATCGCCTTAGATGGAAACTGGTTTTGTCTTTGAAACTTCAACTTGTATTGTGCTCTTAGTATAATTCCATAGTTGCGAATAGAACGAACCTTTCAAAACGTTCAATTCTTCTTCTACGAAAAGTATTCGCGATATTGTTATGGGGACAGTATCTATCGGTTTGCTATCACTCTATATCCTGGATACAAATAGACAATATTTTATTCTTATGAGAATGAGAACGTATGGATATTGAATCACATTGTTTATTTTCTTTGTAACATTCCTTTACGTTTATTTTCCATAATGAGTATGCTATTAATTATAGTATGTATGTAACGACATTGAGAGTATCAGTGCTCCTCCTACATGCGATAACCATTTTTTTTTGCAATAAGTTGATCGTAATCCAATGAAGATCTCAGTAGTAGGTACACAGGTTGTTAGTAGCTGCGCTAGACTGGACTCATATACACTTCCTAGGAATACGCATTCAAAAGCAGCGGTCAAGTTACTTAAAATATTATAATATGCAATAAGTTCTCTAGTCTTCTAAACATTTCGAGTAATATTTAAAAGGGAACTTCAAGAAACAGCTTTGGCAATTTATTGTGTAGCAATCCGCTAGTATAGCCTATCTCCATTTATGCAATTGTGATTTATAGACCTCAAGCGGCACCAACGCAAGATGATTTATTTATTACGCAATGAGAAAACATTACAAACACATTGATCTACAAAATATGAAGTACTCTCCTTTTTCATCGACACATTTCAAGTAGATATTAGATTAACTTTTCATTTCACGCTTTGTTTGCAAATCAAATACCAAAATTAATTTTTAATACTTCTCCCCAAAGTCGAACAAAATTAAATGCGGAAGTAATAGAGCAAGGCGAAATTAGAGCAACTCCATTTTGGAAATGTCGACTTTTTTCTTAAAAAAAGAAGAGAGGTATTTTCATAATGAATACTGTAAACTTTTATAACATCAGCGAAATTTTTGTTTGATTCCGTGGTATTAATATTATTAATTTTGTTTAGCTTCTTAGGGATTCCTTCAAGAATAACAACGTTGATTTACTGCCATGGACATATTCACAGTCATTGTCACTTCAATCAAGCTATGTCGTTTTAAACACCATCGTGGAAGGCTTCGCCATAGAACGCGAGTGGACTCTGGAGCCCCGGCCTGCAGCTAAACCAGTACCCATTAGTGAGCGCCTAGCCGCAAAAACAACAGGGAACGAATCGGGAATGCGCCCTGGATCAGGCTACAGACATGTGTTGCTAGATACAACCGATTATCCTTTACTGCAGTTAAATTTTGTACAATCACCATTAATAATTTAAATTAATCTTCTCACTCAAGTTTATGGTTATTTCATTAGGCCTTTACTGTTAAGAAGGATCAAAACTTCTTCAAAGAATCTCCCAAAGTTTGCTGTAAGGGTTTTATTTGAATATAATATTTCACAATTTTTCTCAGATTACGAGGTCGTCCCTGCAATCGACCCCACGATAATCAATTTACATTCAAAACTTTTTTACAACTTGAGTGGAATACAGCTGGCATTTAATATTTTATTTCCCACAGAGGAAAACAAGTTAAATATTTAAAGATAAGAATTATATTCAAGCAATGTTTGAGATAGTTAACAGTCCCTATTAATTAAAGACATCGTTATATTAATCGAGATCGTAAGACGGCTTCAGAATACAAAAATTGAGAAACAAAACAGGCGGTAAGAATTCGTCGATCTACTGGAGAGTCTATCTTTAACAGAGGCAGTAACAGCTAGTTAATGGTTATTACAGGCTTAATCTTAGCACATAAGATTGAGGTAGTAACTACTTGCTAATATCCCATCACTAAGCGGAGATTCTCCCATCCAAGTTATCAACTGGGAAGTCAAGTTTGTAGTGTATAATTTTTTTTTATAGGCTGGCACCCCGCTAACGTTCCATTAGGTAGTGAAATAGCACACGTCTCCGCAAGGACCTCATTTACGATGAATAGCCATCCGATCATGAACAATCCGGTTCTATGGTTTAATTACGCGTTCTTGAACGTAAGTTACGCATTGTTTCGTATCTAAATGTACTTGCTGTGAATAACATGGATGTCTTTGAGCCTTCACGGAATATAGAGGTATTGCTTTTTACGATAAAGCACTACGCTAAAAAATAGCGTGCACGCATCCAGGTCTAAGCTTTTTAGGGCTGTACGAGTAAATGTGACTATTTACAGGTTTACTTCGGTTTTATCTCTGAGTTATCATACCTACTTTCTTGATAAAAAGAAGTCGTTGGTAGAAGTAACTCTAGTTTTTTAGTCGGATGCTTATTTTCGGCCATTATTATGCCAATATCGGACAGTATTTCGAAGGCTACTGTAGGCATATTTATGTTTTTTATTTCACACTTTTATGTGTATGTGTTACGCAACGAATCACCTAGACTAATCGGAAACATTCGACTGAATCCAGTTGACGTTCCCATACATCGTGAGATCGCTCAGAATCTATTGAAGTGAATGACCAATTACACCCGAGGGCGGATGTGCGTCGGCGCTTCCACTCGAAATGTAATCTAAAGGCACCATTACCTTCACGTGGCTCCGGCACTCCGGCCGACTCATCAGTACGTAATTCACCTAATAAAAGCAATCTGATGACACTCTCAACCCTTTATAGCGGACAATGTCTAGTAGTCAATGTCCCATCTCAAATCATGATTTCAATTGTTTAGAACACATTTTTTTAATGAAAATTGTGATGCACTATATCGTCATGTTTCTTGAATATAACTTTCCTTATCGATCTCTTGCTATAGTAAACCATTTAATAGTAATGATTTTGAACTCTTTCAATGGCGCCGACCTGACTAACGGTTCCGGGAGGTAACTAATGTCATCTCGGCACTCCATTCCCGGTAAGGCCACGGACACAACCATTAACAATGAATGATTTAATAGCGCCTCTTTGAAATTTAATTAGTACTCAATCAACAACTAGTGGGAGTAATCGAAAATATGGTTTATGGACAATTAACATTGAAACTATTTTTATTAGCGTAACTTTGAGTACCTATAACAAGAAAGCCTACAAATTAACTACCTAAGGCAATAAACACAAAACGTGAATTATTTAGTAATGTACAATTTCCTTCGGTTGCTTGGTCCCATTATAGAATGCGGGTTCAGTGTGTGGCGGGTGGAACTAGAACGACCTCGAAGGACGGCGGCCGGCGCGCGCGCATTGTACTCGCCGCGGTTGCGCTATATCCGCATAACTCGCTTGACCGCCCGCCACAGCTAATTAAAGAGTTGTTACGCAGAATTGCTGACATCTAAATGTTTTCTGCTACATGGTGGTGGTGATATATTTTACGAATACGATATTCTCGATATTTCGAGAGTTAGTTGCAAATAACTACAATTTATAATTTTCTTCCGTTATATTATTTTAATATCTTCCTGTGCCTAGTGTGTGATTTGATATCATTAAGCCATCACACAGTTTTTATCGTATTATGTTTTCTTTTTTATTACGTCAAAAATATAACATTCAAGTTCTAAATTACCATGTTAAAAACGATTAATTAAAATTTATTTCGATAAATAATTATTATTTACCTACAACCTTTATTTAATTTCATGCACACATCACATAATATCGACAACCTCGTGAACGAAGTCCAGATATTAGATTCAGATCTTTCTCAGCTTTCACGAATTTCTCGTGATGCGGGATGGTAACGTCAACAATCATCGCGCGGCGTACTGATCGATTTACCATTACTATATCAGGCTTATTAGGCGAAAACAGTCCTGGGTCATTGCTATCAGTACAGGTTGGCGCCAGTTCTCTTTAGCCTAGGAGTGCAGGGTGAGGCTTTTGTCCACTGCGACAACATCACGGTGGCATGGAGGAAATATTCCCTAAGACTGCACACCTGAAGGTTATAGAGAGTCTTAGTGTTTTTTAAAAACTTCGACCCCGTATTTCCTCGGGGTGTACAGTCTCATTACTGAGGAACGTGGGTGACGCATTCGATTAGCCTTCAACAGACTCCTGAACTTTCTATCCAGGGCGTTAAGTTCAGTTTGGGTCCACTTGAGTATGCCGTCCTTCGGCACACGTACATTAGGACCAGCATGACCCAACCGTTGAGAGCCACACCTTGTTGCCATTCAACAAAAGTCTTTTAAGTACTTTGTTCAGGCGGCCAATGAACCGCTCCTTCAAAGATTGTTCCATATCCGTATCACCGATGCCAAGCCCCTCCGCTATGCCCAGGTATTTGTATGTATCATTTGCGGAGAGTTATCTGATGTTTATGGAATCCAAGAGTTGTAGTTCCAGAGATTCCATAACTGTACCTTGTTTGACATGCATGACTGCAAATTTCTCCACACTAAACTCCATCATGATATAATTTACTGAAGATTTCAGTTACCTTTAGTAATTCCAACAGTAGTAATTTACTGGGCGTCTGTGCCATCATGATCATCCATATAAACGATGACCTGGGATGAGATATAACCTGACGACCTCTCCGCAAATTATATCCCAGTTCTGACTCCTCCGGTAATGTGCTGAGAGTATTCAGGGCCAAACAAAACCAAAGTTGGCTAGGACTGTCACCCTGGAATATTCCTCGCTCGATCCTGATTGGTTCGCTATTTCCCAGAATCTATCGACACCCCGGATAATGAAGAACCGTCCACCATTGTCCCATTCATGTCAGCAGGAAGGCGCGTCATTTCTATGCAACTCTAGCATCCTCAAGAGCCATATATGTGGAACAGAGTCATAGGCTTTCTTATAATCTACCCAGCATGTCGACAGATCCTTATTTCCATTATTATTTTGATAGTAATAACACAAAATATAAAGTAACAATTTTTATCAACATCCTATTTTTTTAACGCTTGAGCAATCACAAATCGGTTACTAAATAAAGGCAATCAACGCTCGATTCAGGAAACTATGGCATTCCAATGTTCCGCTGACTCATGGATGGGCAACACGCGCCGAGCGTTTTAGACCTCAATCAAATGTCTTCGCGAAGCTAACTCCTATTTGCGGACAAGTAATTATTGCCTTATAATTCTTGGAAGAAATTCTAGAGAAATTACAGTTAGATACAGTGGTTTAAATGTTTCAACTTTCTTATAACTTAATTGAAAATAATGAACCACAAGGAAACCTGGATGTTATCTTAGTTCTTATAGGTATATCTACTATAAAGTTTATGTTCCTAAATACGTTAAAGTACCCGAGAGATGTTAGTTGTACAGATGTACGAAAATCTTCTTCCATTTATTCAGGAGAATCATAAAAACAAATACACAATAAGAATATATTCGTAGGAGATTACGTTAGTACGAGGGGCGAATTCGGAATATTTTGCGCAACACGACCGTTTGGGTAATGCAATAGCAACATAACGTAAAATATGTAGGTCGAACGTTTTGCCAAATAGGCCGTTCTTCTACGCAACCGTCATTCTATGTCCCTGTGAAGAATTTTATACCGAAATATAAAAACTAAGTTTGACGTTTGCAATATTCTTCAATATCTTTTTTTCAGCTTCATAGGTATGACCATAACAAAATGGACATTTTTGATAAACATTTCGACAGAACCCTCTAATAATACATTTTTTTTAAATAACGTAGCCTACACTATGGGTTCTCCTGTATCGTAGGTACAGCTTACAAACATCTCACATGCACACACACCCAGACCCGGAACAACTATCTGTAGGTCATAAAAATATTCGTTCCGTGCGGGGATCGAACCCGCGGCAGGTACCGCAGGCAACCAATCGCTTAGCCACTGCGCCAACCTTGCCGTCAAGGACGGAGTATCATTTGGAGTATTTAGTCGGATGAAGTTATTGTATCCATCATTATTAATATGACTAGAAAATCATTATTTAACGGAAGTGCAATTATCTATGAGGATGCAAATTTTACTGAGTGTTTTTTTAACACGCTTTTATTAGCTTCACCTGTAACTAACTAACTATGTAAGAAAATCTTGGAAGTTAAATTTGACCCACTTCCCGGTTTCCCATTGAGCTGAATGCATACACGTTCAGTTTGGATGACTAAAGCGTGTTCTATAGTTTTTTTAAACTATAATATTTTATGTTTAGTTTATAATTAAAGTATTCCCCATATTATTGTAGATTAACATTGTTTTCTTCTAATAAATGAAATAATTTGAAGTGATACGTAATTAATATGCCGCATGTAGATGCATAATGTAGACAAGTAGACACATGAACGTGTAATCATATCGGAGTGAAAGTGCACTTCGATATGACCAAATGCCGCAACGATACGCAACTTGAATACATTTTCTCAAATTAAACTGGAAACTAATATTAGTAGCGCCTCTGTAACTATTATCCTCACACACGCAGTCAGCTTGTAGATATTGATGACTAACGAGATGCAGATGGACTTGTGATAGTGATTCTGTTGACTTATATAGATGAACTAAGGTCCATACTGTATATAGGAACATAGAAGTACAGGCTACAAATGGTAGGTATATTGAAAAAAGAGGAGAATGTGAAATAACCGACTCATTTTCTGTGACTTACATCCGTATTCTGGAGAAAACTTTAGTCACCAATCGATATCCGTGGTCACTATACATATTATAATCGGAAATGGAAATACATCATCCAATAAATACCATTATGAAATTGCATGACTCGTAACAAGAGTAAAGTGTGTCGCGTGCGCAGTCAAAGATGTTCTCCGCCCGCCAATCATTCTGTTAATTGGAGAGAATCATCGCTGTAGAAAGTCCGGTGGTGTGGTTTGGCGGGCGTGGTGCGGAGCGCGCACGGAGCGAGCGCCGCGCCTGCCGGCCGCGGACACGGCACGTCAATAATGTGACGAGTGTCGTAGTGCCAACGCACACGGCCTCGCGAGTGCAACAAACTACGACGGACGGTCGTTCACGTCACCATTAATTCGTACACACTTAATGCCTCGCCACGTCCACAACACAGGAGAGCCACAAACGAATTAGTGAAACACTGATATGCGCAATACGTGCGACACCATGGCTTCTGGTTATCGCGATGAAGTGTATTCCGTACTGCCCCAAAACTGATGATGATGAGTTATTCAATGACAAACCATCCGGATCCGATATTTAATTCACTGGAATAAAATAAGTTAACGATCAGTATTACTTAATAGCAGACGCAAAACATCCGTTCTAATTCCAGATTCCGAAATCAGATTATGATGTAGGTAAGTAATTTCGCTGAATGACTTTGAGGATGAAGATGACAAGTAGAATGGCACATACCACTGTCATGCACAAGCACAACCGAATAAGGTAGTGTCGATAGATGCAAATCAATAACGATTATTGCGTCATGTTCGTTTCTAAAGGTCTATTGAGTATCGTGAAAGGCGTGTGGGGTGCGCGTAAGGCAGCGCAGTCAGCACATAAGGTCGCTGAGTCAGTGGCCCTTCCTGCGCTCACGCCTTTTGGGGAAATGTTACGTGAGCAGTGGGACGCGAGCAGCATGCCAATGCCACGCCGCATTGTCTGACGAGCCTTGGCTTGGCTGCTAACGAACCTCCTAAACGAACTGATAGGATCCGCGCTAGGAATCCTTTATTGTTCTACGCCTAGCTTATATACGAAGACATCTAAAACGTAAATACACCTCCGAGCTTGGAGATTACGCATTTAATTCCACATACATAAATTATGCATGACTGAGACGTGTTTCATATTCATTAGACTAATTAATTGATATTGTATCCAGAATAGTTCATAATGACCCGATTGTACAAACAACTCAGTTATTGTTTACTGTAACACTGCACAACGTAAACAAAAAGAATTCCAGTCAACGATTGTCACAAGTTTATTCAATGTTATTGTCAACACAAATAAACCCAATGACCGATAAACCTTCACGTGTTTAGCGGCATGTATATTTGGGCTTTATTTCGAACTTCAATAATACGTATTGTACATACGATTCCAACATGCATATTACATAATATGCATGTTGGAATCTGCACTTATGTAAATAACTATCATTAGATTAATTATCAACACGTGCGTCGTTTACCTCGATTTTTACGTTCTGATGAAGAATATGGAAAAATACAATTCTCGATAAATATGTTAATAATAATATGAACCGTGGACGTGAACGCATTGTTAGGTTTCTCTCTCTAGGACCCTGTTCCTGATGCCGGTGGCCTACTACTCTTTTATATTTTTAAATGTTTTTATTTTTTTTATTTAGTTGTTAAATTATTTAAAGATATGAAAAAGTATGTTAAAAATTGAATAAAGGACATAAATATGAACCATATCAATAGCATCGTAGTCATTGTTGGAATGCACTTTGTTCTATAGACATTTATGTTATATTTATAAGTACCGTAAAACGGGGGGAATAGGAACGATTTCCAACTTTATGGATGATTTTCACTTTGATATAGTACTTCTATCTACACCTAGTGGTGATCTTTATGATTCCGGCGGCTTAGTTTCTCGAATTCAAAGGTTTTTTTAATCAGTTTAGTACAATTTTTCATAGAAAATGCAAAAAATGTGCTAAATTCCTATTCACCTCGTAGATGGGGACAATAGGAACGAGAACGGGGTATTTTCGAACGAAAAAGAGGTGAATATGAACGAGTAAGGGGTGAATAGGATTGTGACATTTCTCCAAATGTCAAATCCTATTCTCCCCTTACTCGTTTCTATTCACCTCTTTCACGTTCCAAAATACCCCGTTCTTGTTCCTATTGTCCCCTTTGCTGACGCCTATACACCCCTCACTCGTTCCGATTCACTCCTATATAGACAAAAAAATATAGATTATTTTGAAAAATTAATTAAATAAAGTTTTACTGATAATATGCACATAATTTTTATGTTAAAATGTCCTCAAAGATCCCAAGAGCAAGTAAAAATTATGTCCACTTTAGAAAAACAATGCAAACACCCCTAAAAACAGAAGTTTTTAGAGCCATTTTTCTGCCAGTTTACGAGGCTTGACTTTGGCAGTGATTTTTTAAATATTTTCTAGGGTTTGGACACTTGGTCTTGCCAGAAAATAGACCCAAATATAATCTACTATAATAGTAAAAAGTTGGTGTAGATGGATAAATAGCCAAGGCTGCGTAAATGTTACCAAAATCAAAATCTAGTTTGTGTTCCTATTCCCCCCGCGATTCCTATTCCCCCCTTTTTACGGTACATAATATGAAGGCACGTCACAGGACTAGAATGTCGCAATGAGGTCCCCTCTCGATTTGTCAACGTCGCGAGACATTGCAGCGGCTGTCAACCACAAAATAATAAGCAAAGAAAATATCACAAAATGGATGTACTCGACGCAAGAATATTAGATAGACCTGGATTTTGCGTCTAGAAGAAAACAGTGAAAACCAAATAAATGGCCTTGAAATAAATCGAGTTATATTTTGCATCTCTTTCATCAGGGTGACCAAGTTTTGAAGTGAAACTTCCATATACATAGACGGGGAGTATTAGGATTTTTCTGTCACAAAAAAGCGTTACGGCCGCGTGGAGGGGGTAGACGATATATTGTCCATTGAAGTTTCACTTCTACTATGTGTCCCAGGTCCTAGCACACATTTTTTTTATTTGCGTTGGGATATTATTAGGAATTAAGCAAATTTATAGAAATTATTCATAATTGAGCACGTATTTCTTTGCTAATAAAGATAGAACTGGATATTGCATCTAGAAGAAATAACTGAAGGGGAGTTCATTCACCTTTAGGTATGTTTTCCATCTCACTCATACTATAATAACAAGATGAGATCAAAAAGACGACCGATATACAAACTGCATTAACCACTTATTATGCCTATGCTCACGCGTGGCTCAGCTACGGCGTAATCATGTGGGGAAACAGTACCGATGCTCCTACACTATTTATTTTATAAAAGAAATTAATCCGTATACTCACAAACATAAATCAGACTGATAGCTGCAAACCTTTCTTCATAAAACATAAAATACTCACCCTTCCATGCATATACATTTTTAAAATTTGTTAGGAAATAGGTATAAATCATTCTTTACAAGACGCGAAGATAAACATACTGGCCGATCATTAAGACATAAAAATATGCTAATGCTACCATCTTCCCGCATAACGCTACACTCCAACAGCCCCTATGTAATATATGTAAGAATCAATAAAAACAGAAAACAGCGAAACAATATTTACAAACAAAATAAAACAAATAGATACTTATTAAAAAAAGCCTATTACACGATTAATGAATATATAAACGATAAACAAACATTTCCAATTAAATTAAATGAATAATACTATAAATAATACAACAGTAATAATAAAACGAAATAAATGAATAGATATAAAAAATAAAATAAAAATACATTAAATTCCATAACTATTAGTTAATAATAATTTATAATAAACTAAATACATATTAGGAAATATTATTAATAAATTAAAAATTATAATATGCTATCCATATTTATTCATAAATTAAAGCAATAAGTAAACATAAGTACCATCTTCCTATATATACAACAGTAGTAAACATAAGTATCATATTCCTCTCCTATATTTTGCTGTGCCCTACAGGGTCCATGATTGTAACCTACCAAATTTTATTTTTACCACCTTTTGTACATTGTGGAATGCAAATAAAGAATATGATTATGAATATATAATTTGCAAGTTACCAGAGTAAAGTAAAAGTTTTCAAGATAGTTGTGCGCAAATAGATAGGAATGTTTATGTTGAGGGCCATTTGGTATCCAGAAACTATTTTATAAGCTTCTAGTATTTTTAAAGTCATCTTAAATTTTTTCTGCCTATAAAAAGGATGTGTTGATTGAAATAATTATTTTATGATATTTAAGTTTACCCCAATTTTATGAATGCATTCCTAGGCTGGTAAGACTGATGGTCTGTAAAAATAATAATTTCAATGACATAAATGACATGTCAACATTGTCAACTTTCTTCCACTTCGAGTGTTTGCTAGGCGATTTCTGAGGATATACTAATTATTTAACAGTGCTCAATCATGTATCGTATATTTAAAGATTGTGGAAGTGTTTGGAACCCAACATCAAACGTTATTTTTCATAGGTAAGTGCGCTGATGCCATATTAAAAATTACGCCAATTTGTACATATTTTTACGCAGTTTTAGAAAGATCTGCCTATATTTTTATTTAAAACTGTGTGAAAAACGTTTCTCTCATTGTGAAATGTCAACATTTAGTTATTTATGTGGTTATATCGCATATAACTAAGGAAACAGTCGCATTATTAGATTGGTCGTCAAGATAAAATGTTAGTAAACAAAGAAGAGTAGAGTGACCATAAATGATTGCTTGAGGCGGAATTTAACGTGATATGATTTTTCGTGGTTGTGTAATGAGCTACAAAGTCCAACTGGAATTCAAAATCTTCAGAAGTTTTCTTGGTCAAACCTGATCATTGATTGCTAACATCAGTGGACTTTCTTAGATGATTGAAAACACGATTGCATTTGTTTCAGTTTTCCAAGCGATCCAGAGAAAAGGCGTAGATGGTGGTATGGCGGTCCAACATACCTTTGAAAGGAAACTTCTATAAATCTGCAAAAAATTGTTGCCTACACTATAAAGCGGAGCACTATGACATAAGGCTAAACCGACTAAAATTTGGTGAAGATCTGATGAAGACTTTCGGAGAAAGACGATGGAACTCCTCAATGGATATCAGTAAATTAGTCGCGATTACTGTAGTTGCATATTTATGCCACTCAAAATAGAAAAATAAAATAAACTGTGCTAAAAAGTATAAAATATTTTCTTTAAAAACTTAACAGCTTCTGAAGTAGGGACCTTTAATCCTTCAATGCACCTTAGCTAGGCACTTATTAGTTTTATGAAGTTAGTTTTTACTTATTTTAAAGTTTAATTTATCCATAAATCAACCCGCAACTTTGGACCAAGTGATGACAAGTTAAATCTTCACCATGGGTTCACCAGAATTTAGTACCTACCTATTTGGTACTTATGGTTATTGTTTTGGTACCTAACTATTAGCAAACAAATACGTGCTCAATTATGAATAATTTCTACTTGCTTAATTCCTAATAATATCCCAACGCAAATAAAAATCTTTGTCACCCTGATGAAAGAGATGCAAAAAATAACTGATTTATTTCAAGGCCATTTATTTGGTTTTCACTGTTTTCTTCTACACGCAACGTCCAGTTCTATGTATAAGGTTCTTGACTCGACGGGAAAAACTATTGACACATGATTTGATTCTGTTTCGATGCTTGTCAGTAATAATGACACAGTATATATATACTATATATTTAAACTGTGATAATGAACTGCGAGATCTCGACGATACAGAAACATTTCAACTTGTTGAGATGGAAATACTCAAGTGTTTGTTTTTAATGTGAGTCGTTAATTAGAATACAGGCGACAATACAAGTAAAGCAAGTTTAATTAATTAGTAAATGAGGGGAGAGGGCTAGTACATAAAACTAGTTCTTAGAGTAATCCAAAAAAATCTGTAACAAGAATTTTTAAATAGTATGTACAAGGCTGAAATACTCGTTATTAGTCCCTTTAGAGCGGGACAGGTGTCCGTCCAGATAATATGTTTTATTTTCTGAGGATGTCGAGTGACATTTTTCAGCCGGTTAATTGTAGAGACTGTAGATTCCGCAAATAAGCTCTAGTTTTTTGATGGACTACTGTAAGAATCTCGAACACCTGTCGCTCCATACAACCCTTCAAGTTACCTAATTTTATTTCTTAATTTATAATTATGTCTGACGTTCAAATCAAATTTTGAATCTAGATGATGTGACCATATTCAAACAAACAAAGATATTACATTCTATTGCGTGCAACTAAAATACATGTGTGGTGCAATAGAACGGACAACTAAAAAATACAGGACTGCGATTTGAACATCGTACCTATAAATTATTTGAAACGCATTCCAAGTCAATCAACTAAACATCAATCTTTCGTCATTGGATTTTACGAACGTAACCCCGATCCGACAGCAATTTCTAGTGGAAAATATGAGTTGACCAACCACCATGACGCCAGACGCGTACGTAGTTGAAATGCGACTACAATCACACGTAGAATCGCGAAATTCCACGCATACTGCGAATTATATGCAAACATGTTACACACAGATGGTTAATTACTGTGTTCCGACAATCTTAGTGAGCCATCTTATGCGCATTGTAGCTTGCGCACGTGTTATATTTATTGTTAACATATAAAATAACGTAACTCGATACCCGTGAGTTCTGAGCAAATCACTTAAATATGCAAAAATTCGCAGTATCGTGCAACAATCTCACGCGTGCGTAATTTCCTGATCTTAGACATGATACAACTGAAATAATTAGGTCACTTAACTCTGTTTACATTGCAACATCTACTGCACTGTTGTGTAACATTAAGTGTTAAGTTTATGAACGAAATATTAATATAAATTAAAAAATATTAATATTATTATAAACAGGACAAACATTTCCTTATCCAAATTAAATTGTAAATTAAGTACCTAGATTTATAAGGAAATGTAGATATAAACAACTTTGTATTGTTTCTTTTGGTAATTATTAATAAAAAAAAATAAAAAAATACTAGAAACATAATGCAATGAACAGTGTAACCTTAGGACACGATTGCACCCCTAAGAGGCTTACAAAAAGGCTTTGTCCATATTAGTATAATAATGCCCACGTAGTAAATTGGATTGTACAGGTGTACATAGTGCGTGCACAACAAACGTAAATCAGGATTTAATGCTTCACTTATCCTATGCAATGATGACCCAAATAGTACACTGCCAGGTGTCATAAAGGCAACACTTAAATTGAAATGCTCATGTTGCCAATAGGTACTGGTTATTCAGCAAGTAGGTAGGTAGTGGTACTTTATAAAATACATAGGATTAACGTGCGTTGCTTATTACGAGCCAGGACGTTCCCATGCTTACACAAATAAATGTTCAGGTATGGTAATAAAACAAGGACTTGTTATTCTCGGATCCGCCTCCCATTAATTGGTTCTTTCCGCTTTGTTTTTGTCTACCGCGCGAGGGATTACGGTCTGTTTTAGGGCCAAATGGTCGGCGATTTACAGTTAAGCATATGTAGTCAACAGTAAAGAGGAGATTTCTTATTATTATTCGGACCCAAGTCTAAATAATAATAAATCTCCTCCAGCATCATTCTGTAATAAATACTTCTTTTTTTGGAAATCCTCTAACGATAACAGCAATATTGAACAATATTTAATAGATAGATATTATTTTAAAAGTTGTTAAAATTGCTCGTCAAAAGATTATATTATGATAGGAAAATAAGAACATTATAATGAAGGTATGTGTAGGCAGAGGATATCAATAAAACGCAAGGTGAATCCGCGTCCGCAATTGCACAACTCTCATAGGAAGCCGCGTGCGCATCTACGTTTGGCAACATTAAGTACAGGTGATTGAAATGCAGATATTACTCTAATTACGCGTACCTGCTACACTCTTCAATCACTATCGTAACGTCCTCAAACCACTCGGTCTCTCAAAATGCGAGTCATTTAGGATATTTATGATTATTATGTGCAAGTATTTTGATGTGTTGCACAAAAGACAAATACTCGTTATAATGCCAAACTCATTTACTTTCTGTAATCGGGCGTGTGAGCAAAACGTTTCACGGTGCATTGCGTAAATTAAACTTTTTATGTGACAAAACTCAAGTGTTCAATAAAAAGTAAATGCACAGAATTTCTTAACACTGAAAAAGCAAATACAAGCGAATGGAACTGGCTCATTTTTTAGGCCGCCGATGTAGTAAACGGCGAGCCGAATGCCTGGCACAACGACCCTCCGTGTGATGCCAACTGGGTAAATATCGCTTTATAGCAACCTCGCCATATACGGAGGCTAGCCGAAACATTCCCGTGAACAAATGTTATTAGCAACGCGTCAACGCGACTTTATATCTTGTTATAGCGGAGCGGGTTAAATGCCAGACAAATTGGTAAAGTTTTGCTGTGTTAAGCAATTAGCGAGACATGGTATTTTTCTGTGTCCACCGCTGCCATGGACGTGCCTTATTCGGAAACGTGACGTGTTTTATTTTACAAATTGAACATGCTCACCAGTCACCGTGCTTCGTATGAACATCGAATACTTACATTATATTTTATTGCTCATGAATGTCCCTCAAAAATGACGTTCCCGTGATTGTTTATGTAGGTACTTACTCGTATGTCGCAGGATCATTGGAAAAAGCGGATTATCCCCAAAGTCCTATGAAGATTGCAGTGGTTCGGATGAATTGTATAATAATTTTTACAGATCGCAAGCATCCTAACTATTTCAGGACTGTAAAACTGGGACCTCGACCCTAATTGACTAAAGGATAGGTTAACGATCGTAAAGTAGTAAATGATTGACTAAGCGAGTACGGTTATATTTATCAAGGTACTGCAAATCATGTCGGTAATTTATAACATGAGGTACATTTGCCTTATTCGTGTCAAGCCTTACTACGGGCGAGGGACAAACAAATCTAATTGCTCCGCTAAATTACATAGCTTTGATCCACGAGTATGACAATCAAGATTCAATTAACTCTTGGAGTGGTTCTAGCGTGCAGCGTGTTCTACGTACTTATATTACCTAATTTACTTGCGTGTTATAATATTTTTGTAATATTAGTTACTAAATCATTGTGGTTCATAAATGGCATACAGTGGCATACAATATTCTCTGATGCACCCTGAAACTTATCTTGAATTATTTTTGTCAATAGCCTAAATAGCTATACAGTGTGCCTTACAACATTAACATTGGTAATGTTCAGTAAATCGCTGGGATAAAAAATCAAAGCTCTGTTTCATGTTCGATTCTGAACAACAAGTTAGGAAACTGCTTTGAGCACCTACGGACATTTCATTTCTACATTCAATACACTATCTCTGCCGCAAGGGATATTAATGATTGTTAAGAATATATTTTAAGGTTCTATTTTGAAAGTTTAATTTAAAATTCTGCTTCACGTAGTTTTCCAAATAAAATTTCCTGATTGTTGTTATTAATTGGTTTCGATTTTTTTAATTTTAGGTTTGTAATTTCCAATGATGATGAACTGGCACACAATAAGGCCCGAGTTCACCGACAATATAAGAGACGTTTAAAAGAAAATGACCCGTTTAACGTGAACTTTTGTATGTATAAGTAAACGAGCGTTTTCATTTTAAACATCTATTATGTTGTCGGTTAGCATGGCCCTAAGTGTTTCACACAGTAAATACAGAACAGTATAATCATGTGGGCTACATGATTCGCGATATTTACGCCGCGTAGTTATACTACAAAAACTAACTGTTAACTGTTAGTATATCGTCTCAGTTTCCTTGCATATAATTAAACGAAGATAACATTCGAAGCTTAAGGTGGTAGTTAGATGGTTTACAACATCTTTTAAACCATGCATTTAGGTGTCTAGGCTAGTGTTACTTTAGGCCTTGTAGACAACTACAGGATATAGCCTGCTAGGCTCTACTACGTAAAGCCAAAAAAGTACGCTTAGAATATAGCCGCGAGTCAGTTAATTCGCGCACTTACCGTTAATATTACCGTACGTAGGAATTCAGAATTATATAAAAATTAAGTATGCATTTTACAATTATAATCGCACAAGACTGCGCGAGTAATTAAAGAATATCGGTTAGACAGTTCTCTGGAGCATGTAGCCCGTGTATGATATATGATGCTATACTAAGTAACTGGTTATTGTTAAGGATGTATTTCACGACGATTTCTTACTTTTGAGGGGGTGAAATTTCAGCCTAAGCGTGGGGCTTAGGCTGAAACTTCATTAGGGGAGCTCCGAGCTTCGTTCACGCATTTCGTTTGTATTGCGCAACTGGCGTGTCAAACTGTGTCACTCATGTGTCACAGGATAGAATTATTAATTAGTAACACGCAGTATGACACTTGCAACTAGTTGAAAATTTTAAATCCATTATAGAATGCAGTGTCCAAAAAAACAAGCATTTCTATTCAAATAATTGTAAATAAGAATCGATTTTCGCGGCATTTCTGTTAAGGCCCGATTTTTCAGTGGCCCGATAAAAGTTATCTAGCGGTTAGTTTTAAATTGGAATAATTTTTTGTATGGACTTATCAGGGAAAAACCCAAGGTTTGTTTAGGTAATGAAATATATAAAACATAGACCGTAAATGGTTGGAAGTGTCATCTGACGTTGGCTCTTATTGTTTTTAACCCTTTTTTTTTTTTTTTTTTTATCGTTGTAAAATCATCAAATGAGTCCTCCCACCCCGGGCAGGGCGGGAGGGACTGTCAGACTTGTACTGACTAAAATCCACGGTGTTCCTTCAATAGCCCTTTACGTTCCGGGGTCACGGAAATGAGATAAGTCCCGCGACCCCGGCAGGCTTCGGCCCTCTACAGGGGGGGCCCCGTCATCTTGCTGACGTTCTTTGAGGCGCGCGTGGAACACAACGCGCCGTCGACCCGGGCATGGTCCATGGTCGGACAGCGAGTTGCCCTTTACTCGCTGTCCGCATGCCCGCGCCTACGGTGGCCGGAGATCGTCGGCCGGCGCCCGACGCCGTGGGCGACCACCACTGCGGCTGGGCTGGAGGGAGGACGCCATCCTCTCCCTCAAGCGGCCCGCCTCCTCCTTCATTGTTTTTAACCCTTAGCTGTCATAAAAGCGTCAGATTTACACGAACCTAGTCTGTAGTAATGTGCGTGTCATATTATGGTCCCAAATCTATTGATAGAAAGGTATAAGCAACTAGAGGCTGTTTATACAACGTGTATTAGAAATGTGTACAAAACTTCAAGACGTGCTCTACCGAAACGTATGGTACGGATGATAATTTTTTCGCGAGTACAATGTTGGTCCCATAGAGAAAGTTGTTCAGTTTGATGGTCTGTTCCACACCCATAAATAAGATCACGCATTTCACATATACTTTGACTCCAGAGTCCAGTGGCGTATGTTTTGCACTTTACTAAAGACTCACGTAAATGGGACTTAAGACTAAGCCTACCTGTAATACTGTGTTACAAAATGGAAGCGTCGTGCAAGAATTTCTTAAATAACGTTATCAGAAGAGGTAGAGGGTGGTGGCGTGTGAACGCACGTGGCGCATGCGTCAAATGTGCGCGGGCGCCACCCGTGTGGACGCTGACGAAGGCGTCAATACACGTCAATTTCACCTCATGTAACGGCTATTACATTCACATAATATTATACTTATGAAACCCAGCGGGATGATCGGATGTCCAATTGTTTTAAGTTTTCCGACAAACATGTCCTACCTTTTTCTTCCCGAAGTCGATGTGGGAACTGGGAATAGAAAATTTGTGTTTTTACAATTACTAGTGGTCGCCCAGTAGTCGAAATTCGACCACATATTGACTATATATATAAAGCTCGATTACCACTGACTCACTGACTCACTGACTGACTGATTGACATAATTGTTCTCCCAGAAGGAGCCGTGGGGGGTTAAAGTCATGTATGGGAGTCGTAAACCTTGAGGTCCAGTGAGTCCGGGAAAAATCCGAAATGACCTGAAAGTGGAACGCTGACCGGAACTGCCCTACGGATCTCGAAAATGAAAAGTCGAACACCCACACTGCTGGAACTAAAAATGTCAAGGACCCTGGGCCGTTTGACGAGCCGGTGAAAAAAAGATGGCTTCCATACAAAAAAAGATGGCGGCCATACAAAATTGAAACGCTCACCGTTGCGAAACCGTTGGAGATAGCGGGGGGGTGCTCGACCAAATGTCATAGAGGACGACGGGGGCTTTCCGGTGGGGGTCATAAAAATCCAAGATGGCGGATTCAAAATGGCGGCCAAAAAAAAAAATGGTCCGAGCCGGCTAAAAATTGGCATCCGGGGGTTTTCGGGGGCAACGATGCATAATCCGGGATCAAATATTTTTTTCCGCCATTTTTCAAGATGGCCGCCATACAAGTGTTCATTTTGGATTTTCACCCAATTGTTCTCCCAGAAGCAGCCACCGGGGGTAAAAGTCAAGTATGAGAGCCGTATAGAGGGGGGTCCAGTGACTTCAGGAAAAGTCCGAAATGACCTGAAAGTGGAACGCTGACCAGAACTGCCCTACGGATCTAGAAAATTAAAAGTCGCAAACCTATACCGCCTGAACTAAAACTGTCAAGGACCCTGGGCCGTTTGATGAGCCGGTGAAAAAAAGATGGTTTCCATACAAAAAAAAATGGCTGCCATACAAAATCAAATATCATTTTTTTTTTAAGATATGTTTCAAGCTCCACCTAAAAAGCCCTCGCGGGCCGCATGCGGCCCGCGCACCCGCGCGACCTCTAGTTATATATTATAAATTTTAGTTTCCTGCACACCTTCTCCATATAAACTTTAACAATGCTAAATCTCACACTCCTCCGTGCGCGTGATAGGCTTAAAAAGGGGTACAAAGTTTTCACTACACGTATTATAGAATAGATCACGTTAAGCCTCACATTATAGTTAATGGTTCCGCTTTCCTTCTTAATAGGATTCGGTAATTTCTACCTTTCAAAGTTATGTGGTATTCAATGCATTAATACCATTGAAGCTGCGAGTAAACAGCTGAATACAGATATCCAGCGCCAGTAATCATTATTACTAGATATGGCTCTACTTTAATCTGTGAGTCGTGATTTACATAAAATGTTGGGGATTTTTAACACATTTTGAACAATGTAAGTGTGTTCCATTGAACTATTGTTGTATAGCTTAATTAATATTTGAAAAATTGTAGAAGGCGTTTACTATACTGAGGGGTAAAAATATAAGAATGGTGCAGACTAATAGATACAATAATAACGCATAGAAGTCTAGTACGCGGACGCAAAGTGCAGCAAATCAACCTGAGCCATAAATGGCTAAGTCGATCGTAAAAACGTAATGAAGTGTGCGTGTCAGCAGTCATTTGTCGCATGTCGCTTACGCACACACACATATTTACGTTTGTTGCCTCAGTTTTTAGTGGGGAGCACGTAATTGAGATTATCTTTTTAGGGTGCAGATAAACATTTAAAATAGGTAGCTCTAATCTCTAATATTACGTGATTAAGAATCCCTCCATAAACCACTGTAATAGTACATAATCTCATCATAGTAAGAGGTACACGTAGATACCTACGGAATCGGATTTTTAATTACCCTCTTAACATACGTTCTCTCATTAATGTTTGCGCGAGTGTGAAAACCATATAAAACTGCAATTTTCCCCAAATTGTACTTAAAAACTTTAATGTTAGTTGTTTGACTATTATCTCAGCTACCATTAATGTTCAAATTTAACTGGTCGGATAAAACACAGAAATCTTACAGTTGATAACGAAAGTACTATTTAAGGTATTATAGCTGAACAATGAAAGACGCATAAAATTTTACGACCATTATCGAAAAGGAGCTGCTACCAAATATAATCGTAATCAGTAGAAGTTTCTACCTTTATTGAGAATCGTTAAAATATTGGAGCATAAATGTTACGTAATCGAAAATGAGCGAATGGCAGTTGCAATTTTGGCGCTTATTCACATGTCACACTTTCAGACAGTTGCATCAAAACAAAATATTTAATGAATTTGAATAAAGAGGAATAAAGTAATAGTAATCGTAAAGTCACAGAATAATATTATGTAAAGTCTATGTGTAAAGTGCTGGAAAAGTATAGACACGTCAAACTGACTTTTTCAGTTGCTTCAAGTTTTTTTCAGTAATTTTGTGTATTAATTCCTATGATTAATTCCGTAACATGATGGGTATGCGTATAATGTAAACTTATATGTCAAAAAGTGAATGAAGTTTATTGCAACCGGCCGATATTTTGAAATTTTACATTGAAAACGACTCTCTCGGATATTCCTACTCACGCCAGAGTTCTCTCCGCATCTCGCTTTAGAGAGATAGGACCAACACGGTAGAACTGCGTTCATTGATACATTGAATGTCTCGGAAGTTTCAGAGAAAGACGTGTAGAGTCTAAAAACGAACTTTACCCGTGAAATGTCTTCAAGTATTGAAAAACAGTTACCTTCGTCTTTGAAGCTCTGTTCACTATTATAAACTTGTAAGGCATCCAAATGTATTTAACAACGTGTTCAATGTATCGTATTCCATATATTAATTTGATCTGTCGTGTGAACATTTTATCAACAGATAAAGTTCATTAAATGCCTTAAAAGTACGCTTATATTGATTTACTAGATGAGATGAATTTTGACAAGGGCCTTCAAGTACCGTTTGTCTTTTTGGTAAACATTTTAATAATTTTACAAGGTTTAGGTATATCATAAGTAAACATCAATGGAGTACGTAATTATATGTATGTACCTACGTTTATTGTAACTATTGTAATAGTAATAATTACGCGAGAGGAAATACCTACCTATGTGAAATGTAAACAAGCGTTGATTGACTCATGATTCATATTTTGACTCTACAACTATGACTAATTAATTATCAAGCTGCCATTTATTATAGAGTCCATAGTCTACACTTTGCCGTCGGAATAGTTCCTTGTTTACTTAAACATGACGCGAGTCAAAAACAAGAGGCCTAGGTCGTTATCATCGCCTTTATTCATAAATCCATTGTTTGAATCGAATCGGACGAGTGTAACAGCGTGTGGAATGAATGGATGCACTTGTCGTGTGCATGGAGCTGGCTTATCATCGTGTGGGAGTGTAGGCTGGTGCACGGCGGTGCTGCGGGAGGAGCCGTCACGTCAGAGGCTGCGGCAGCTGCGGGCGGCGCCGGCAGTCAGTCGCGCCGCGCGCACTGAGCCCCACGCAGCGCCCGGGACTGCTCGTCGACGCCAGTACCACGCCGCGCCCGCCCTTATCAAAACATTCCCGCATTGGGATCGATCCGCATGTCTTCACGCGCCTCGCACTGATAACGAGAACTCACGACGACGTGATACTGTGACTCGAGTGCTACTGGATACACTCCTAAATACTAACGTGTTTGTGTTTGACATGTGTTTTGTCTTCTGATTTTATAATTAGACAGTTCAGGATAATTTGAGATTCAAGTTTTACATTCAAGGATCATTGTGAGTACTTCAATTAAATATTGTTTTCAAAATATTCGCCTGCAAAATATGCACAGTATGAATAATATGGGAACGAGCTTCTAGCTCTACAATTTATTTTGTATAAAAATAAATATTTAATTTAATAAAACATACTTTAAGTACCTATATAATAAAACCTAAGACCTTATTTGTCCGCCTTTCCCCTTTAACAATAAATCAGTCTTTCAGTGGTGCAATAAAAACTTCAAAAGAACATTAATTACACGAACGAAATTAAAACATTAATGTCATTCAGCCTGGTATAATAAATATTACCTTTACAATTTACTTTCACAGTAAATTTCACCATTTTCGAGAGTGTCGAAATAGACATCCACCGCTAATATAGATCAGTAAATAAAGTAAAAATAAAATTACACTCCTCAGTAAATAACGGGGTCAAAAGATACGCTTTGGTTAAATTTTAACTTCAATGTCTCAAATTACAAGGCAGCTAAAATAATAATGTGTTTAATTAAAAAAAAATACGCCTATAATTACTCGTCTAAATTCAAATTTAGAATGTCATATTAAAAATATTGCCCTCAAGGTCTATTATGTTCGAAAAATAGTAGAGCTTATCATATTATTCAATGAAGTAGATAAAAAAATTAAAACTCAACATCAACAATACTTGGTCCCAGAAAATTATCCGTTTGTGCATACAAAAGACACAGGTTCTTGTTTTGAAACGAAGAGTGTACGTGGATACGATGTGCGTGGTTTCAGATGGTAAAGATACATCACACAGAGATATTTTTACCCTAAGAGGCGGGACATTAAAGAGTAACCGACAGAAATGGATCGAACAGCTGCTCTTGATGAAACAAATTCCATTTTATGACTGTAAAGTATGCGCCTCTTTCATATTTCATAGTCACACAAGAATTAAACAGAAAGTAGATTTAATTATATTCAAGGCTACCGTTTAAAAGTTAACACTTACTGGATTTAAGTAGTATATTGATTAAAATTGTTTACTTATTACGCGTCAAAATTTAATTTCACGCGGATTATAATTTACAAACTTGACAACAAAGGTAGGTTAACCTTTGATAAATTACAATAATACATTTAAACCAACGTATACTTACTCCTGACGAGTAATGATTTATTTTTCAGTAAGGATTTTAATAAAAGCTAACGATATATTTCTTCAGAACTAGTCCTCACTATATAGGTACTCGAAAATGTATGGAGTCAGATGACAAAATTGTTTTATATAGTCAAGTTACAAAGTCTATTGAACTATTAGAAGGCTCTTCTACATACAATAATACTTTTTATGACCGTTGACCTTTATCTGTCTTGAAGTACCAAGATTAGTAGGTATGCAACTTCTAGTAATTTTGCGAGGTTTTTAATTCCAGTTAGGGACACCCCTGTCTTCCCATGGTTGTATTAAAATTAAAAGGAAGACAACATATCGTGTCATTAAGGGGATAGACCGCAGCAACCTCCTTATGCAATGATAACTTGTTGAGATCACCAACCTATTTTCTAAACGTGGTTATTATGGCAACGACTCTACACTCTTTATTGTACCGGTGTAGGACTCTACGAGAAGGCCCATGTTCAGTAGTGAACGTCGATGGACTGGTAATTATCGTAATCACCATGAATAATGAGCCTAAATGCGTCAATTCCAATATTGAAACATAATAATAGGATGTAAAAAATATTTAAAACAACATCTACAAAGATGCATAGCGACGTGTTTTTTAAGATGACAGCGTGCGCGCATTTCTCTATCTTAAATCAAGATCATACGAGTGCAGCAGTAACTGGCTCATTCGCGTAGTCTTAAAGACTCCTGCGGCTATTACACTTTATAATAAACACTGCGAGATGGCCGTGATTCTGTGATCTTAGTGAATGGTTGACGGAGGGTGATTGTACTGCGCTAAACGAACAATTTCTGTTCTACATAGTGTTAAATATCATCGCAATTACAACTGCGTCGGAGTAGAACTTTTATAATTAGGTGACAATTACCTTGGCGAATGATTGGTACCTATTCGAATGTTTATTTTTTAAGCCCCTAACACATGATAGGTACCTAGTGTACCTACATAATTTTAATGAGAAAAAAATAATAAGTAACGACTTATATACATATAAGTTAAGTCGATCTTGTTTGTGTTTGATTATGACAATAAAAACCACTTGCTTTATTTGCTCATCAAATGTTAGATTCGGATGGTATGAGTTTACTTTGTCAATATTTCTTTTTTAATAACCATGAAAATAAATCTACCGACATTGACATAGTGTTTTATTGATTTGAAACTTACATTTTATCATCATCATCATCCCTAGCCTTTAGGTGGAGTATAACGTTAAATTAAAAGGTTATATTATCTAAGCAATGTTTCACAATGTAGGTTTACGATAGCTAATAGCCTTCGTATTTCCCCGAAAAATATTAAAATAGAATTATGAATATTATCTTTATTTCATGTTAACCAAATACGGGCAATTATGAAATATCGAGACTCTATGTGCGCGGTTCCAAATAGTAGGTCTTATGGAGAAGACCCGGCAAGAAACTCCATGAAAAGTAAGTCTTCTGGAAGATAAACGAAAATGCGGGAGCTTTTTGAAGGCACTTGTTTATCAGTTTCACCAATGTATGTAGGGTTACCAGATGACACAATTATCCTGACATGTCAGGAATTCAGGTCCTGTCAGGAAACCCGGAAATATTTGAATTTCTCAGGCATGTTTGAAAGAGAAAGAATAAATAATTGAAATTTACTAATTCACATTATGTGTCACATTATTTTTGTATTCAAAAAATTACTAAAAAGAATTAAATCTTAAAAATGGACGAGATGAGTGAATAGTGTCCACATAGTTCATATAACATTATGATTAAAAATCAAGAAATTTGCTGAATAATCAGGGATTCTTTCCAGGGATTTTGTAACCTTAAAAGGAATTACCATTGGGGTTTCAAAATTATGTAACTATATGGTTGAATGAACTAAAATCTGCGTGTTTTCGGGGCTACTACCTATATGATCAGAAACTATACATATCAGAAATGTGTGTTTTCAGAAAACAAACAAATCAATATCTTACGTAAGAAAGCGCTTACAACTTGCTCTTTGAAAGGTGTGATAATTGTTGGGTTAATAAAAAAAGTCAGCTTGTTATATTAATAAGTTGTTAATCGATGCGACATTTACCTACATGCTCAAGGTTATTGTTGCGGTAAAATAGCCTTTGTACGTACTTTATAACGTATACTTAAATTATGTTGTAAAGTACTTAATCATATCCGTTATGGTGCATCAAAATATGTGCAATTTCATACATAATTCATATATACGAAATCAGCCTGTAAAGAGGTTTATGTATGTACGTATATATCAGCCCGCATCGTAGCCTTGATATAAATAAATGAGGACTTAGCACATTATTGACATAATACATTGTATACAGGGGGTTCTAAAATATCAGTCCGAATTTGGGACAACTTTATCGAAAATCTTATTTAGTTATTATTGTTGATTGTTTTAAATTATCATTATAGCACTCTATGTGATGTTATAACTGACGTCCACTGATGGACATTATTGATTAGGTATTGAGAAGTATTACTGTTCAATATTTATATTAAAATATTATTTATGATATTGTAGGTAGATTGTGCAGATGTACGAGTATAAAACACTTAATCTTTAGCTTGCAGTTGTTAATGCTCGCAACATCCTGTATTGTGCGTAACACTTACGTACAATATGAGCGTACATCTCGAGCGAGTTAATCTGCAAACATTAAAGTTTTTACATGAGATAAAACAGAGCTCATTGAGCTCAGCCGCAATGGGCCGTGGTGCGCATGCGCACATATGCGACCTGGATGCCACCAGACCGTCTCGCGCATTAATCTGGACAATTCATCAACATCGCCTTCGGTAATTAAACATACATCTTGAGCCGGACCACGTTTTAACTGAATTCATTTCCACTATCGTTTGAAGTGACGGTCCAACGTAATCAATTTTGGTTGCAGAATGCGGATATTTTTACTAGTATGACAGCTTCTTAAGAATTAAGATAAAATAGTGATAGTAAATAAATACGAACAGGAAATTATAGTAATCAAGCTCTGCCCGCGGCTTCACTTACGTGTAATAATTTAAAATTTCCGGAATTAAAAGTACTCAATACCTGCATATCTTCTAGGTTTCTTAAAACCGTGTTGCCAAACAATGAAATCGTGAAGACACAACGTGGTAAACAGATTGACAAACTTGCCCTCCTCCTTACTCACTTGTTGTTAATAAAACATCCTATATCTGCCTACATTATTTTATTATACTGAATTCTATTAATATAATTAAACTTGAATTATTCATCGTTCGCTTGCTATTTATTGATGAAATATTTATTAACATGCAGAATTCGATTCGGTAGCCGTTTCGCCTTCGCACACAAATCGTAAACACGTTTGGTTGCATGCACTACATGGACAATTTTTTATCATAAATGTCACCGACTAGTTTACTTATGATTAAAAATTAAAAGGCTGTGATGTAAATTGATTTTAAAATGTTAAAATGGAAGGATCTAACAGACGTAGAGCACACAAGATTGGAAATCATAGGAGATTTGTAAAGAGTATTCAATTTTGTTTACTTAATACGCCTACGTAAGTCATTGATGTAATCCTACACCTATTATTATAATAGGTTTAATCAAAATCATAATTATTATTTACTTGGCTTTAGTAAGCTGACGAATATCATTGGTAGTGGCAAGATTTCTAAGTTTCATGCGTATGACTACGGTATTGTCAAAGTAGTGTTTGGTTTCTAAAGTACCTAGTTCACTAATATTTAAATCTTTGTGAATTATTATAAACATTATTATGAATACATAAAATATTATATTATTATCTAGGTCCTTTACGAATGTACCTAAACATCCTAGAAATGTCTCGCACAATATGAGAAAAGTAATTGAAGACCCACTTTATATAAGCTGTTAGAAAATAATCCCATATTATGATGCACTTATCTTCTTCAGACATACGAGTATTTAATCTAAAATAAGCCCTACACTATATTAATATAAAAGTATAAAATATATGTTCAAAATAAACTTTAGTGTAGGTAATACCTATATTGATAATGTAGAGACGCTTACGCAGACAAGTTATCGGAAATGCAGTTTTAACCGAGATAAGAACACGACGATCAGAAAGTTAATTTTATTAGTTCACTTCGTAACTTTGTTGCAAAATTTATATCACAAGTTTAATATGGTCCAGGGTCTTTGTGACAGCCTCGGCAAGTCGCTAAGAATACTAGTTTAATATTTTTTCTATAGTTGGACCAAATTAATAAAAAGAAGTCTATCTTTAAAAATAATTCACGTGTTAACACCCATTCAATTACCTAATCCAGTAGTTAATAACAGACCGCGGACATTCATACATTATAAAGGTGATTTTAAAAAGAACAAATTGGGCTGCGGACTGGTTTGGCGTAACTACGGAAGCCAACAGGTTCCCCAGGCCCGAGATAAGTATTAATTGGAATTTTAATTTTTACTAATGAAAGATGCTTGTGAATGGCTCGCTGCCACGCCGGGACTTGGTTTTTCTGAACCTATTACGTATATTGAGTAACTCGGCTTTCACTGGATCCAACAAGTTATTACAATCGTACCATCACGCAACGCTTTTTAGGTAACTGAACTGCTTGTTGTACATTTGACCACGTTACGGTGTATCGGCCACGCTCGGGCATAGAGTTCGCATAATGTCTACGACATCATTCTTAGGCGCATTGTTGTAGACACTTTGATTGCTCAACTTCTGCGAATTAAGGTTAAAGATGCTCTACATAATCTCGTTAAGTTGAGTTTCAATATTTTTTCATATCAATTTATTTCATAGATTGAAACCGTCAAAACTTAAGGTTTCGACTAATAAGTTATCACAGTTAGCCGACCTAAAAGTGCTTGCCCATATTGCTGTACCCAACATGTACCTACAATGTACATTTTTAACGCCAATATTAGATGCATAGTTCAAAAGTTCCAAAAAAAGGATGATTCATAATCATAACTTCTTTGATTTTGATAAACTCTTTCGTAAAAAAAAAAACATTCCATGACCGTGAAGCATGACCAACAACTAGAAATAATTGCTCAAGATAATTGTAAATTCTGCCTATCACACGTGGAACAAATCGAAATCGCGAGTTCCGGATATTAAAGTGAAGTGTGGCGATACGATCTACTTACTTGTTTTGAAAAGTAAAACGCGTGATCATTATCCATTGACGTGAAAATTGTAAGTAATATTATAAATATTGAAGTAATTCAAAAGTTCGGAACTTGTATTATTTTATAAATATAGAAGTAACATGTGGGAATTTTATTTGCCAAAAAGCATACCCATTCTTACCTCTTTTTTGCTCTTGCCGTCACACATTGGTGATTTCAATTAAACCAACAATGTCATTCACACTAACATACGTTCTATCGGTCTGTATAAAGATGTGGAATTTATGTAAGGTTGGACTACTGCAAATTCATTGATTTAACACAATCGCATCAAAATCGCGTAAAATAGATATGTTAAGTACCCCTTTTTCCTCCACGTTTCGACGGAATTTCACCAGCCGTGACCACAGGCAGACTGCGGTGTCAGAACGTCATCTTTGTGAAGTGGTGGTTTTATTACCTACCTTCGCTTGGTCTTGATTTTAAATTTTCAACGTCGGTAGTTCTACCAACTACACTAACGACGTGTTTACACTGGCCTACGTCCCGTTGACGGTGGTTACATTTTTATTATTAATGACCGCAATCCATGATGTAGACAATTTATATCCATCTTCTCAATTGTTATACTTCTTAATTTTAATCGCTTCACGTACTATTCTAGGAAATAAGAGGCATTGTACCTTCTTATCTTATGCGATTCAGACCCGAACGATGACAGAATAAATAATCATTCTACGCAATACCTACAGTGTTAATAAACCATGAGTACAAGTCGGAAAAGTTTGAAAACATAAAAATATAGGTATACTAACTCGGTCATAATACAATATTAGGTTTAAACCGAGTCTAAGCTAAAACCCAGGTTTAAACTCTAGTTTAAGAAGATTGCTATTGCAAAATAAGGTTAAAAGAAATATCGTTTTATCTGTAGTCTGAGCTTATACTAGGCCCCCCCCCCTAGTTTTGCCGTGGCTTATGTGACATTTTCAATTCTTATCTTTGGTTTTCCATTTTATGTAAAAGAACAATTATCTAAAAGTCTCGCGATTGAAGCTGAGTTTGAGAATCACCGCTTCTGTGCGTAGTTTGTTTATTGCAGAATTTTTATGATTGTTTTTGACTATGATGATTGAGCTAAAATTTCTGTCATCTACGATTCGTTTTCTTGAATAGGTATGTTATAAGTGCCGAAAAATTCCCAGTTAATATATCTAATATTCTTTTGGTACGGTAACATTTTCTACTGCAGTTTCTTTCACAACGGTTTCCAAATGTTTCTTAATGGCATGTGGTAGTGATATAATTTAGGTTGTTGTATTATCATAATATTTTTATCATCATCATGTGAGATTTAAATATCTGCGTTGTTTGTCTTTGAGTTCACTTCGAAGCCTTACAATACTTATTATCCGAGTTATTCTTTTCAAATAAGATACGATATGCTAATATGACTGTAATCATAAATATCTTCAATGTGAAGGGACTGGGATCCAATACAGTGACAGGAAACAGTCGAGTTTGCTTTATAGCCAGCTATTAATGTCCCATAGCTGGACGTGCATGATTTACCTCCGCTCGGCTTACGTAAGGTATAGCCACTTTACTTCTGATACAGTTGCAAGGTACATCACTTATCTAATCTATTATAAGGATCATTAGCCCAAGCTTATCGACCTGTGAAATATTTTTTAACTAAACCGGAGTTTTGTCGAAATACGGTAAAAATTAAATGAACAAAGTTATTAAAGGTATTAGTAAAACAAAAGTGATTGCTTTCTCAACAAATGTCCGCTCTGTTTACCAGCCGTCTACATTCCTGTCTTTGTTTGCTTTACAAAACGTGGCGTTGTAAAGGTGTTAGAGTTTTATTAAGACGTGTTTTGTTGAAGATCGTAAAAACAACATTTGGTTGTAGGAGGATAGATATTTTCAAAAAGCATTTCTCTTGAATGGTTGCGTCCGCCTACGATGCGCGTGCGCTGCGTCCCGCCCGCCCACGCGCTTGTAAATCGTTCCCTAACTGTACCCGCGACAAATTGCCCGTGTAGCAGACATAATAGCGGTCCTTTAATCTTAATATGATGGGAATCATATTTAAACGTACATTTATACGATGTAAATCGGAATCACAGTCACAAAAGGGTTTAAGTAATTACCTTTCTAGTGAAGTGTGAACTATAATAAATTACAATTTGACTAATGTTTATTAACGACGAGCATAGACTATATGTCTATGACGACGAGGCACTAAATGGTGACCACATGGTGACTTATCGACTGTGTGTCACAGAACACACAATTAGAATAGAGACATAAAAAAGTTTGAAATCACTCGAGAAGTTGAGATATTTTTTTTATAGATATTATGACAAACCTCTTTGGAAGACATTGACGTTTAGAAGTAGGTTATATTTTTAAAAACTAAAAACACATAAAAAAATTCTTCATTTGTTTTTTATTTAGGAAACTAAAAATAATTGAAAATGTAAAAAAAGCATTAAAAAAATATCTCATCTTTTCAAAGTGATTTCAAACTATTGTTGTGCTTACATACACAGTTAAGCAGGTTATAATAATTTTATTAGGTATTATGTGAATGTGTTATTTACTAAATTGGTGATAGTAAATAAATTGGTAGGTAGGTAGTAGAGTTCCAGTCAAGGGTTCTATTAGGGTGGGTGCTGCAGTCCTACCTGCCTTAGAAACTCGTACCTTCGTCCTACCTGTTAGAGAGATGCACCTGGACGTACTAGGTTGCGGAAGTTCAGAGGCGACTGTGATTGCTTAGCATCAGGTGACCTGCGAGCTCGTTTTGCCAACATACCAGTGAAAAACCAACTTTACTTAAAGTAGATACACCTGTGCATACGCACGTCAACTACTAAAGCTTCTTCAGATTAACGGCACTACGCTAATGATGTGCAAATAACCGACGTCGAACAAAAATGAGAAGCTCATAGTGTTTGTAGTTTACAGATTTTTTATGTTACCTCAACTTAAAGATACTTGTAGATATACGTATGCGTAATGGTAAGGTTCACGGGACCTGTGTATAGACGTAGCATGACCACCATAGCAACGCGTTTTGTTTACGGAAAAATTGACAAAATGACTGATTGTAGAAATATTTCTACTCTTTGGTAAGATTTAGTAAAAAAAACTACATTACGAATTACTTCTCGGAAAGGATATTTTGTGTTTATCTACTTAGAAACGCGAGTCTAGAAGTCGAGACGAATATAAAGAGCTTTGTATATTCTTGGAAAAATAGAAATAGAAATGGTCATGCTACGGGTGCAGCAAATAATAAATTTTCTGCTGTGTTTATGCTGATAAAAGGGTTACTTATAATTTTTCATAGTTTTTTTATAATCACATTAAATTCTTTACTACAACCAATACAAGACCCTAGTGTAAGTTTCATTTATCAGTCCCGATTTAACGCATAGACTGCGTTCTGCATGCCGATTGGCCCGCTCCGAGCTCTTCACCAATCGGAGCGCCAAAGGCGGTGGATGCGTAAAATTGAGGTTGTTAAAAAATACTTACATAAGGGTGTAAGTAATTTAAGTAAGTAAGTAATTTAAGTGATTAGAAAAATACTTGGATTGTATAGGATCCATGGACCTAGAAGGTTGCCATCCGAATACTTTGTACTTAAAAAATCTGTGACTCATTTTATCTACATTCATTAACCTGCCAGCAATATTATCTCCATATAATTCCGATGTTATACATAGAAAGATAAAAACAATTACAGCTAGAAACTTATTACAAAGTAAGAAACTCACATTACGATTTGCGGAATTACAATCTACTGTGCACATTATAAACGTTCCTTTTAACAGAGTGAAACTTTATACTGACGATCTTGGCCCGGATAAGCGATAGGTACAACACGTTATGATATTCAAGTATCACAGCTAGCACTCGTCAGAATGATCACTTAAACTGTAAACATTAGTAGTTACTGACTACGAGTGTGGGAAGTGTTCCTATTTAGTGTAGGAAGACCTAAAACAAAGACTTTATATAATCAACTGGAAATACCTATTTGAAGACAAAAAGAAACCAGAATGAATTGTGTAATATGAAACCTGTCTCGGAACCGTAAAAAAATACCACATTTTTTTATCGGTGTCGCATGAAGCTATAGTATAATTTTGAGTCTTAGAGCATTTAACACGTGCTGTAGGTTATAGGCTCTAAGTTTTGAGTAGGAACTATAAAAGCCAAAATAAGGTTCTGCTAAAGAGCCGAAGGTATTTTTCAGATACTTATTATTGCTATCTACTCGTATCTATCTATAAAATCTATCTATCTTGTATCTTGGTTAAAAAAGTCATTTTCATTAAATATTCTTATCATCAGCTTTGTGTAGGTAATAAGTAATATCTAATACCTGTATATACAGGTACTAAATACGAGGTATTCCACGAATAGCACCGATCTGAACGGCACTAAAACGAATAGCACCAACGCTATTCCACGAACGGCACCGATCCAAATTTTGGTTTGGTGCGGTTCGTGGAATAGTAAAATAATATTAATTTTATTCCACGAACGGCACCAACGTAAAATTTTCTTCTAGTGATGGGAACTATTTTTTGTTCGCAACATTATTAAATAAAACATATCGATATAAATTAGCAGTAAGTACGTTTATTGATCATATTTTTTTTTTACGTTAATTTTTATTATTAATATAACAATCAGTTTTTTTAACTATTTGGGTCACTTGCAAAAACAGCCTTAAGTTATTTATTATCTACTTACTATAAATACCTAAAATCAAATCACATTCTTTTATCACAATTTCTCTTAGTATCACATTTTTTTCATATAAATAAACTTTTTTCTACTTATAATTTTGTATATATTTTTTTACTTTCTACTGTATAATAATTATTATTATCATATATGTTAAAGTTTTTCAATTACTAAAATCATTAATACCAGTCTTGTATTTGGATTATTTCTCAAGTGACTTTGAAGATGCCGCTGTTAGAGGAGTGCTGGCAGTGTTTCCCAATGTTTTAGTAAAAGGATGCTACTTCCATTTTAAAAAGGCGTTGATAAAGAAGGGGAAGGATCTAGGTCTCCATAAGAAAAGCGTAGTCAGGAAGCACGTTGCTTTGTGCACCGTCCTATCCCATTTGCCACCCGAGGTGCTGGATGATGCATGGCTTTACGTCATTAGTGAAAGTCCACGACAGGAAAACGTGACAAAGTTTAACGATTATATGGTCACACAGTGGATCGAACACAGACTGTGGTCGAATAAATGGTCTTGTAAAAGATGCGATTTTAAAACTGAGTTGGTTTGCAAGAGGAATACTAATGGCAATAAAAAAAAAACCAGTAAAATGTTGTATAGGTAGATAATACTAAGAAAGACTGATATTGTAAACGTTAATTGTGATAATAATAATTAATATACAGCAGAATGTAAAAAGAGAAATATACAAAATTATAAGTAGCAAAAAGTTTATAGGTAGATAATACTAAGAATGACTAATATTGTAATCGTTAATTGTGATAATAATTATTATTATACAGTATAATGTAAAAAAAAAACAAAATTATAAGTAGCAAAAAGTTTATAGGTAGTTAATACTAAGAATGACTGATATTTTAATCGTTAATAGTGATAATAATCATTATTATACATTTATTTATATGAAAAAAATGTGATACTAAGAGAAATTGTGATAAAAGAATGTGATTTGATTTTAGGTATTTATAGTAAGTAGATAACAAATAACTTAAGGCTCTTTTTGCAAGTGACCCAAATAGTTAAGAAAACTGATTGTTATATTAATAATAAAAATTAACATAAAAAAATAATATGATCAATAAACGTACTTACTGCTAATTTATATCGATATGATTTATTTAACAATGTTGCAAACAAAAAATAGTTCCCATCACTAGAAGAAAATTTTACATTGGTGCCGTTCGTGGAATAAAATTAATATTATTTTACTATTCCACGAATCGCACCAAACCAAAATTTGGATCGGTGCCGTTCGTGGAATAGCGTTGGTGCTATTCGTTTTAGTGCCGTTCAGATCGGTGCTATTCGTGGAATACCTCCTAAATACTGCTTACTCATAAAAAGCTCATTAAAACAGCAAAAGCTAATTAAGTGACTATAAAATCTACACGTGATGTGTGTCCTAGAAGTATGCGTTTATCTAATACCTATCTATCGTGAATATCATTTGTCGCTTGTTTGTGGTCACAAGTGCTCCTCGAGTTACCGACAAAGCACGTAGTGTTTACATTGTGCCTACAAACAATGAATCGTACTTTCCAGATTCGAGTAAATCCGAGAGACTCGTCAACATATTGTTTTGTTGTTTCTTTGTATTCTACAGGTACCTTACAGGTACCTACGTGTACCTCAGAGACATGTGTTGCACTATGCTTCTTAAACATAGGTACCTTTGGAGGTTTGCGGTTTAAGAAATTTCAATTTTAGAAAATACCCTTTTTTTAACGTTATCGTCGTATTTGTCTAGTAGGTACATATGTATATGTCTTTACTCCTTCATTCTTTGGAAGATTGTTTTCTTCTTTTCTCAGCCATAACAATATTTCAATTGAGATGAATTCTTAGGCCATCAAGCTAGATTATTTGTTAAGAATGTGGTTCATTGATGCTTCTAGCATCTTGTATAATGTTGTTATAGTTATATTATAGTAGTATAGTTATATTGCGCCAACGGTTTACCGTACTTGGAGCGTGTTTAATTACGTCTCATTGCAAGCATATTTCTCATTCGCGGCCGAGAAAAATGCAGTCCTCCTGAAGATCAGCTATGTAATTTACACCGGCCTACATAACACTAATGAAAACTTAAATACCAGCACAAAAATGAAGTAGGTACTTAGGTGTGTATGTTAAATAGTCCTACATATTTTGTCAATTTAACGTGCACAATGGCATACATTGTAGTATTGTAAAAGTGTTCACAAAGAAATTATGTAATTTTCAAAACAATGGAATCTCGTCTCACCCATTTTAATGTCGGACGTTTCTAATGTACAGGTTGCGTTAAAGTATTCAGTGTGAAACTTTCCTGAGACGTATTCTCCAGAAACTTCAAGTATTTATGTACCTATCTATTTAAAAGGGATAAACGTCAAAACGTATAATATGTTAGTAATAGGAATTCATATTTACAACCATGAAATGGTTGATAGCAAAGACATTTTTGTGTCGGTAGTAAAGATGTTTGTTGGGATATGAGTCACATGGGTGTATTTCTACATATTTGCTTGTCACGGTGCGCGGCCGCTCAAACCCACTAAGATTGCCATTAAGCACTCTTTCAACGCGGCCCTATTGTCCTGCAATAGATGGCGATAAAACACTCTCTACGTGATGGAATTTTTATGTTTCCGATCCTTAGACGCCGCTAGCATTATGATATTAAAAAGGTTAATATACATATTGCTTATAAATAATAATTATGCCCAATCGTATTTAAAAATGTAATATAAAAACACTTTTATGTTTTTAATCATCTATAACTTGATATGAATCGTTGCTAGCGTGCGACACGTGATGTGTAAGATATAAAATTGAATCCCACGGCTATAATGCATAATGTGAAAGTAATTTTAATTAGTAGCCAGTAATCGAATTTCCTTTTGATAGCGCAAATATAATGTTTCAGCGGAGCGTCGCGTTGCCTGCGCCCGCGCCGCCTGCATCTCTGTCTACCCCATGTGCACTGGTATGAGGTGAGTCACCGTACTCAATTTAACTTTGGTTACTACGCTTGTAAGATTCTTTGGAACTATAAATAGCTTATGAATACAATGAGCTTATAGATACCCTTGGTTAGTGAGATATCCGTGTGCATTTTCGGTTTTTAGCCCGCATTATTTTAGGTTTTTGTGAAAAATTCCATCGTTATATTTGCAAACTTTATTCATAACCTATTTGTACTCAATATTCAAAATACAAAGTTAATTTATTCTAACCGGACTATACTTAGAGTATAGACTAAATACTCTAAGAGACTATAAATAGTACTTAGGCACCTACTCCTTGAACGTCAATAATATCTCTATGATTTGTAATAATAGTTTGATGTGTTTAGCTCAATATCTTGAAACTAATAAAATGTAAGCTAAGGGTATCCAATGTTGAAGTGATCCAAACGATCACAATAACGAATTTACGACTATCCATTGTTAGGTATTTAATAATAAATAACATTAGTTTTTCACTCAAGTGAAGGAAATTATCACGTAGTCGCTAAAGTAAAACGTGCAGCATGCTATACATACATATTACTTATCGTCCGCTATTAGTTAACCCCGCACACCTGCCTCGCGACTGGATGTCAATGTCCGTCAAACGCGAGCCTCTTGCCTCCACTTACTTACTAGGTACTTTATAATAATGCAGGCAATAACACCAACTAAACTTTAGGTAGATACTGTAACCAGGAATTGAGGCTATTTAATTTCAGAGCGTAAGCGTGTTAATTTCCTTTTATCCATGTGACCGTGATCTGATCACAAATAATAAAACTAGAAGAATCAATAGTTTGCAATCAAGTTTAACGGTTTGGCCTTCAATAAGTATTATTATTTCCGGTTGTAAAAATAATAAATAATACTGCAATAATTGCTCGGTAGCCAAGTACCTCAAAGCCAGGTACGCAGTAATCTGTCGCATCCGCGTTGGTTCTGTTAAGAAAAACGTAATTGCTAAGTAAACATGTATACAAATCAGGTCCAAGAATAGTGTCTTCCACTGAAGTACTGTCGTACCCGTTAGGAATCTTAAGAGGAGAGTAATCTTGAAGATATTTAAGCTATTACGAGTTTCCAGGCTAGATTCTTAGCAGTCATCAGCCCTGCTGTGTGCTTGCCAGCAAGAGCTATGCAATCGCGTAGGACATAAATAATAACTACTACTACAGTAGCAAAATAAATGGCGTTGACATGCAAGTTCTTAAATATTTTTGGCTATTTACAGCTATAATTAGAAAGCATTTACTTGAACAACTTTACAACAACTTAACAAACAACTTACTTGAACAAATTGATACTGGATGACTGTGATGCTGGCTGTACATCGACAGCTCAAGAATAATTAAATACTAAGTAGGTATGTAGCAATAAAAGTTCATGGTGACTATTATAAAAATATAAAAATAACCCTCATACCTACCATCACGAAGGAGCCTGTTTGTTTATCTGTCGCAGATAATTTTACACGAATAGTAGGTAGATACCTACCTAACTGTCTTCAATACTTGATATAAGTTAAAGGAGACGGTTGTAACTAATAAAGTTATCTACTAATAGATACATGAACCATGCGTGGGCGCAGTATCGGCGTGACCGATAACCGCGCCGTGCGGCTCGCATCCGGCAGGAACACGCCGTTTCCTTAATCCATCACGCGTTACATCATTAGTGCTGCTATCCCAAAATACTTCGCGGTCAACAAAGTGAACAAAAAAATAATGTCTGGACGATGACCACTTTACTAGATAATCAAGATAATTAGGTAACTTAAATTAATGAAAAGCGCTTTAATCTTTATGAAGTTATAAGCGGGAATAATAGGTTTTGAGATATAAACAATAATGATTATTACCTGAAGTTCTAAGTAGAAGGAATAAGGAGGAGTGTATCATTCCAAAACCTGAGCCCTAACCTTTAATAAGCTAACAATGCAGACATTGATATCCAACTTTATGATAACGTAAACGTAAATGCACTACAAGGCATTATTTATTATATTATTGATGTTATTAGTCAGGGGGTCCTTAAATTGATAAAATTATCAGTTTAAGCACCCCCTGACTAATTTCTGATACATATTGTATAATTTAACCACCTTACTAATAAGAGCGGAATAAGGTTATGTCAAGCTTATTAAAAACATTTGGAAACCACTGTGATGATGATAGGATAAAAGTATATTATAAAATTATCTATTATATTATTATTATATGTAGGATGATACACGTTGTATAAAATATAATTATTTGGAAACCACTGTGATGCTCGCACTTTATCAACCTAAAGGACTTCCTTATTTTACTTATGAGTAATTTCTTTGGAAGATACGACAGTTTAGTCGGTCCATGGGGAATTCAATTTCCCCTCGGTAGGCACAACAAGTGTACCACAGGGAAGTAGGTACTTGATAATTTATATTCCCAATCTATAAAGTGTTTATCGTTCTTGTTATGTTCCGTTATAGATTAATCTATTACTTAACATTTCCTGTAACGGAACGATTGTAAGGACTATTTACCTATAATATAATTTTAAATCGAACCGTTTCACGGGAATTTAAGTATCAGATAACAACAATTTTTTTATAAATATTTTTTATTGAATATTAGTAAATGTTTTAATCTATTGACGTCTCTTAGCAAATTCCATTCATTAAATGATTATTAGTATTGCCTATAATTTCAATAATATTATTAACTTACCTATTGATGATTTATGACTAGGTATTTTGACATTGGGATTTTAACATTCATTCAATAATACATTTCTGATTAATTAACCTGTGGCATGCTTAAATTATATTTTGGAGAATAATTACACACCATTGTTATGGTAGAATGTATGATCGATTTTTGTCACCTTTTTGTTCTTACAATAAATAATTCTGATTCTGATTCTGAGACATTCTTGCAAGTGAAAAATAATGTGTACCGGATTGGATCGGGACACGAAGGAGAGAAGGATCGGGATGACAGTGATTAGATAAGACTAACGTCTCGGAGCTTAGACTTCCGGCCATACTGGACTACAGCGACTGGCGACTAGTTATGGCTCATTAAGACCGACTGCTGTGCACGCTACATAAAACGTTTAGTCATTGCTATATCGTGTGTTATTTTACCATACTCTTATAATTTACGATACGTCCGTCAATCACGTACATCTAATGTCAGCCAAGAACGATTTACATTCTCATTACGGTCCGTTTTTTGCAGTATATTTTAGATTTATTCATAATAATATCCTTTGCCTTATATAATTGATAGCCATGTCAATTACCATAAAAAATCCTACATAAGTTCAGCTGTACCTGTGGCTATACGAGTACCAACTGCTATGATATGACCCTCCCATGATCTTATTGTTTTATTAAATTAGTGTAAATTCATGGTTATCTAGAAAATAACGTGATATGTTTCATAAACCAATAAGTTGCGTTTCATTTCAGAGCAGAAGCCGCGTGCGGACTGGCGCGATGGTTGCGTGATCGGTCATCATGCGCCTCTTCCGCGGGCCGAAGCGCAGGGAAGTGACCGGTCCGCGAGCCGTCGCGACGCCGTCTCCGCGCCGAGACGCCGCCGCCGTAGACGTCGCCGGCACCGTGCCGCACGTCTCACACGACTTCACGCTTGTTACCGCACTCCCAGCCATGGTTATGGAGGATGATGTCAAGGAGATGAAGAAAGGTTAAGATTCAAACCATTTTATTTATGTAATAAAGAATTAATTATGTATTGAAACTTGCTTCTACCTTTACGCTTTTTCATCTTTGAATCTTTCACCATTTCACTTTTTTATGGGACAGGAATGAGAAAATACGGCTTTAGATTCATTTTGGTACCTACTCCATAAATTTTTTTAATAGTTGTTTATGTACAGTATCTAGGTACTTACTTAATTAATTAATATACACACATTAACTGTCATTGTCTGCGCAGTAGTCGATTTTTAGGTCCCTTTAGTGCTGGGGTGGGGTGGGCCATACTGCTTCCGTCCTCCGCGATCGATTCCTACCTAGTACACTTTCGGACAAAATGATTGACTTAATTTTTGGACAATTCCATTGTTTAATATTTGTTTTACACATTTATGATGCCGCGAAATTAAACACTGTTAATTTTTTATTTGATACTTTTCAGTGTTTGCTACGTGGGGTCGTCGTATGGGAAAGAAACTTGAAATGTTAAAGAAAACTGATACTAAAGAAATAACACAAGAAGAAAAACCCAATGAGGATTTAAAAGAAGAATCATCAACCGTTCTCACAGGCCAGTATAAGAAAAAACAACATTGGAAAATGGGACGAAGTAGTTCAGATTCTACGTCGTTGAAAAGGGATAACGACACTGATTCCATCCGAAGTGGTTCCAGAGATAGAGATAGAGAGAGGTCTCCAAGCCCTTTTAAATCATTTTTTCATAGGATGGGGTCCACGGGAATGTTAAATTCTGCTAAATCCCAATCGCTTAATATGCACAAAACTTCTGAAAATTATCCTGTTGCAAATGGTCCTTCTCTATATCGCAGTTGTTCTACTTCACACCTTTCTACTTATGTTAAGGCTGATGACCCATCTGACGATATAGATTTACAAAATGCTGACAGTGAAAGTAAAAATTCTCCTAAGAAACATAATAGTGTTTTGTCTGAAGAATCTTTAGTGACATCCTCAACTAAAGCCGTTAGTTGTGACAATATAACTAATTTAAACGATGTTCAAACAAATAATGGGGCTTCTAAAAAACCAAATTTCCCTTACGCATTTCTAAGATCTAAGTTATCAGTTTTACCAGAAGAGAATAGCATGGCTTCGCAACAAAGAACCAGCTCTATGAGACAAAGTTTATCTGAAAGGATAGATAGAAAATCACCGAAATTCCGAAAAGACAGAACTTGTTATACGAACTCACGATCAGAAGAACGATACCAGAGTAGTGATAGTATATCTATTCAAGAAGATGGTCTATTATTTAATAATGCTTTAAGAAAAGATTACGATTTTTCACGAAGTTCTATGAGAAGTATTAATGAAATAGATGGTAGCTATCCAATTGGACGCATCGATGATGTACCTCGTAGATCATCAATGATTTCTCATAGAGCACCTTTAGATTACGATCCTATGCTTATACCACGGAATAGAAATAGTTTACCCGTTTACGAATATAGTTCAGTACTAGGTTCAATGCGAGATATAAAAACTGAAATTACTTCCTCTACCCAAAGCATTCACCGCGGACTAGAAAATGCAGAAGTGCAGGCCCATCGCCTTAGCAATTATGTGAGCTCTAATGAGTCTGGATATGACAGTGATGGTCGACCCACCGATGATCACAGTAGCCATTCTCCACCAGGGTTTTCTTCTCATTTTAATAATGGATCAGTACGAAAAGATTCAATGGATTTCAACTATGAAGGAAGCCATGGAAATTTCTCAAGGCAGTTTAGTTTGAATCACAAAATTAATATTGGCCGAGTACAACAGGTTCCAGTTCGACGAAGTTCTACTCCTTGTGCACTATTTCCTGTAGAGAAAGGTCATTCTTATGAATATGGAAATGAAAACAGGGGGGACAATATTCATAAGTTTCCTAGTGATAATATGAAACATCATAAAATGTTTGACCATATAGAGTCCAAACCACCGCCGCTTCCAAAAAAAGCTATTAATAAAAAACAACCATATGTCTACAAAACTATAACTTTAGACGAGAGAGTACAGACAAGAAAAATAAAATTTCTACATTCGCAGCTCCTTCCTATGGAACACACAACAAATTCAAATCAAGACAACAGTAGTATTATTGATTCTCAGTCGCAAATGAAAAATTCTTCTGATACAGATATTTTCGGCAGAGGACCTTGTACTAAACGGTTCAGAAAAATAAGATTATTAAAATCAAGATTAGATGAGAGCCTTGGTGTTTACTTGGCACAACATAGAGTAGACTTCGATAACAGTGGTTCAAATTATGAAATACGGTATATAGTAGTAAAACTGGACTTTGACGGAATAGCTCATAGGGATGGAAGATTAAGAATAGGCGATGAAATAGTTAATGTAAACGGCAGAGTATTGCGAGGATTATCTTCTCTTAAAGAAGTGCAACACATAGTAAATTCTTGTTCGACTGAAGCAACGATCGAAGATGGGGCATTATTTCAAAGATATCAAGTCGACCTCGTGATGGCCCACGACGAAATTACTCCCGTAACATTAAGTAGAATTATAAATAATCAGCCATTGGAACAGAATACTGTCACGCTACCTGCGTCAAATGTTCCTCCAGATATTATATCACAAACGGTTCATAAACCGTCGCCTTCCAATCAAATAACAATAGAAACGCATTTTCCTACTGAAAACCAATTTTATCACAACAATATCAATAATCGAACCAAAGAACATTCAACCGAACAGATAAATTATGAAGCAAATGCCAGTAGAACAGAGCCTTATAAAAAGTGTGGAGTTGGTATTCAAGTGAACAATGGTCCAATACTTTCAAACCAGAAAAGTGATGATGAAAAATTACTAGAAAGGCATTGTTATTCTCAATCCGCATCTTTGCAAAATATCACAAATATTGAAATCTCATTAAAGTCATCGCCAACACCTAGGTTGAACCAGGGAAATAACTATAGACCAATATCATTTCATAGTTCTAGGGCACCACCAACTGCTGCACCTTACTCTGTCTACAATGAAAACGCAAATAATGAAATTAAAGAAAACTTTTCTCATTACATAAAACACGTACCAAGGCTGTACCAAAACAGATCATTCGAAAGTATCCCTGAACAGTTGAGAAACAGTAGTCGAAGTAGATTTTTTAACAGAGTTGGTTCCCAGCGATGCTCACAAAATCCTGGTTCGCACATATCAAGACTTCAAGAACATACTTCAGCGCTACATCAAGACCATCAACATGGGGGACATTATGCGCACAGTTCGTTACATAAAGTTGAATTTTGGAAAGGTCCAGGTCATAAAAGTCTCGGTTTTAGTATTGTAGGAGGAACTGATTCGCCAAAAGGGCAAATGGGTATATTTGTTAAAACGGTCTTTCCAAATGGCCAAGCGGCTGACAAGGGAACTATTTTTGAAGGTATAGCATTCATCTATGATATTATGTGTTTTGATAAATTGTTTTACTACGTGACTATTTACATCTGAAACCACTTTTTTTTTTTCAATTTCATTTAAGGTGACGAGATCTTGTCAGTAAACAATATGCCAACACGTGGACTAAGCCATGCTGGGGCCATATCGCTTTTCAAACAAGTTAAAGAAGGAAAAATAGAACTGACGCTTTCAAGAAGAAGGTAAATATTTGTATAGCTAATAATTTTTAATAGCAAAATGTTGAATACATAATATAATGGTAATTTACAGTAAATACATACATTCATTTTTACGAGGACGATCATTCTTTTTGGTATTTTTGAAATCAGAACTGCACAGTTCTCCTGTCCCAAACTTTACAGTAGGTTGTCGTCATGTCCACCGCTATCCACACAGTCATCACATTTTCACCCTGGTATATAATACGTGGATGACATATTTGTAAAAGAGCAAAATATACGTTTATGTAGCATTACTTATTATTAGCATTTATATTTTATTTTGTTTTACAGAGCACCTAGGTCAAGATCTGTGGAACCTCTCGGCAATTATCGCGGCGAAGTAAAACGGGAATAATAATCAATTTATATCCCAAAGAGACAATGGTGTTATCGAGTGCAATAATTCACTTTATTCTTTGTAGCCAAAGGCAAAACTTAGACGCTTGTTTCACAGACACTTATTTCAGTTAACTAAATTATAAAGTGTCACTGAAACTAATTATTTGTTAAGTTTAGGCAATATTATGAATATTGGAACTGTAAGCGTATTACTAAGTTCTTCGACTTGTATCGTTTTAATATCACCATAAATGTACGTCAACTTAGATTTCTTACGATGAAATTGGGCTAGTTAAAAAACTGCGGAGTTAAATGACACAACCCCTAAAAGTTTTGTTGTATTTTTTAAACTTTATGGGATACTGCAATTTTTTTTAAATTGTACAAGGAAGAAACGACCGTCTAATCAATACATGTATAAAAATTAGCATGAATATGAATTATTTCCTTTCTATTTTTCTTAATAAATTCCAATCAATCTCGTGGTAATAAAATAGCCCTAATTTGCGATATCTATCTAAAACCTATGTGTACTTATCATGTTTACGCTAAATTTTATTAGCTTTGTAATATAAGACTGTATGTATAGCCGTAGCTAATTTAATATTCTTTGTTGTAGTCTGTTATATGATAGCTATTGTTAAAGTATGTTAGGAATGCTAGATCTCGTTATTTGCTGTAACTTGTATATACTAGTAGACATAGAACATTTTTGTTACGATGTTATCTATCAAATAAGACTAGACTTCCTTAACAAAAACCACATGACAATTATGAAGCCAATCAGACTGATATATTTTAAATAATGATTTGAGTACCTATATTACTGCCAAAGCTTTAGACTTAGCGAGAAAATCTTCGAACACATTTCTCTTAAACAATACAAAGCCGTCACTTTCGGACGATAAGATCAACGTTATGAATAACTATTATACAAATATGTCTGTTGACTAGAAATTGTATTCCTTGCACATGTAATATGTTAACACATGTTTATATAGTTGTGATGTTTGTGAACTATTCAGCGAATTTAATCCGTCCATCGACATTGTTGTATCGGCCCTGAGTTTCTTAATTTCATTGTGTTATTTTTATTGAGTTAAAGTTTTATCAGTCAATTTCATGCCTATGTCACCGGAAATGTATATAATTCAGGAATTGTATACATTTCCTAGGAAATGTATATAATGCCGAGCTGATTTAGAAAATATATAAAATAAGATGCGATATTACATTTCCTAGGCAGTTCCCAGGAATTGAGTAGAATGTCTTACTGGTACTAGGAAATGTATGAAAATCATGATAGAAGAATCTGATATTTTATTAACATAAACGTGATTTATGAAAAATTCAATCATTGATTCCCGTATCAGTGTTTATAATTTTCAAACATTTTTTAGTACCCAGACTTATTTTTGAAGAAGTGCAAAGTATATTATTAATAAAAAGAAAATGGCCATGACTTAAACTTAGACCCACACACATATATCCATTGGGTAACACATTTCCAATGAAATTTATTTCTTACATTTCCGGGCGATTTTAGGTATTATACATAATTATACATTTCCTAGGCATTATATTATTAAACACATTTCCGGTAGCACATAATTATACCTAACAGTACTGAAATGTTTTAGAAAATATAAGGTAGCCTATCAAGTTGTATTAATGTCAGGTATCCATCCATTCACAGTATTGTTTGTTACATTTGATGTAAATAAATTGCAGTACCTCGATGCTTTTCAAATTATACACGAATTTTAACAATTTTGATTTATTTAAATAAAACATTACAATCTAAAATAATCAAAAAAATGAAATAAAATCACAATACATTCATTACCGATCATTATTAGCAATAAAAACGCGGAATAATATACTAAAAAAATAAGCTGGCGCACGTATGCTCGTGTATACCTGCGTGTACATGAGCAATGTATACCGAACTTTGAGCATGTAATATAAAAAGTTGTAAACAGCTATTCATGATTGTCTATGTTACTTAATGTCGCACAGAATGGCGACGCCTCTTAGAATCCAGTGGTCGGGGTTCTTGATGGTCGGCAGCCACAGCGGAGTGATGAACGTGAGTCCGGTGCGCACCGGCTTCTTGTAACACGGACACTGACAAACGAAAACCACTAAGACAAGGGAGAAAGTGAACGTACTTAGAGCTAACAGAATTTAACTTGAGGAGTTAAGTACCTGGTAGAGCTTCGGGTCCTTGGGCGCGGTGGAGTTGATCGCGTACACGTGTACGACCGGCAGCACAGTGTACACCACTTTGAGAGTGGACTCACACAGGCGCAAGTTGCGCCGGTCCCAGCCCGCGCCGTCCAGGAATACGCCGTGCACGTACACGCCTTCCTGCAGAGACCACGCGGACAGACTAAACATCATTATATAATAATATGACTGTGGTTATTTCATTTACTAAATAGCAACTTTAGAGAAAGGGGCGTTTATAATTTAGTTCACATTGGGGTGAATATTTCAAACTTTACTTATGTTTAAAATATTCAACCCATCCTATAGAGAGAACGATAGAAAAGAAATGAAAAATCATCTCACCGGCGGCGGAGCCTTGATTTCCTCGTAAGTAAACTTAGTGACATCGTTATGTAACGCAACCATATCTAAAGCCCAGCCCTTGTGTGCTCGAGTCACTTCCTGACGCATGGCCGTCAAGAAACCTTCAACATTCAGAATATATGTGGATAGTTGTTAGTACGAATACATCCTTAGATCCAGTTTGAACAAATCAATATGTGGACGTATTTTTCTACAGATCTTTTTACAGTTTTTAATAACACGTGTAAGGGTTTATTAATTTTATTGCTGGTAAAATTTTATTGTAGAAAAAGAATCTTCTATTCAAGAAAATTTCATCAAAGTCTGTCCAACAGTTAGGGCACACTAGCTACTTTTTGCAGCAGAAACGCGCGGTTTCATGTTCATCGGCTGCCTTTTACTTACAAAAAGAGAATAACGAACCCGAAAACACGCGATTCTGCTGCAAAAAGTAGCTAGTGTGCTATGGCCCTAAGATGCAAAAATATATGTACGGACACAATTACCGGATGTAGGTAAGTTGAGTGAATCTATCACAACTTGTTTTCAAGTCAATTTTTATGAGAGTAACAACGTTTGATAACGTTACAACAAAAAGCCAAACTGATCTTCACATCTATGTACTACAACTTAAAATAAGCTACTAAATACCACTAACATAAATTTATTAATTACCTTGTGGATTGAAAAACCCTGTCATCCAGAAAGAGTTTGGCCTTCCCTGGAAACACCATGTCGAGAACTGTATGGTTCTTTCCAAAAACTCGGTGAACCAGAAGCCTAACGTAGAAGATGACCACGAGCTCTTGAACCAGATATTTGGCACTTTCGCGTCATAGATGTTATCTAACGAATCTCGAAGTGCCTTAAAAACAATCAAACATAACTCGTTAATATTCCCAAAAAATCCGTACGTCTTGAGTGTCCATTGATCAATCGGTGTGTAGTGTGATTAATGGAAATTGTACAGAAGTGGTGTGCGATAAACTAAGTAGAAAACTTAGTAGTGAAAATAATTTTATTAATTACCTCATTCATAATAATAGTCCCGTCGATAGCGAGTAGTAAGTCCCTCAACGTAGTTCTGACTAGAATGATAACTTTTTGCATTCGATCGATCTCTTGTCTTAAAAATATCACCATGGAATTAATAATACCGTATATTTTCAACCTAAAAAAAATTATTCATATAAGAGGTTTTTTTTATTATACGTAATGTTTTGATATCTTTTTTTACGAGTTAGGCTTTAGTCAGACTGCTTTTTTTCGCCGCAGCATTCCTCCCAATCCCGGAACTAGCACAATACGATGAGCCCGCGTGGAGTTTTTCTTTGAGAATCTCGGAATTGATGGAAATTATTGATACCTATCTAATTTTATGATAATCCATTGGGATAATACCGTCAAATATTCTGGCCGTAGCTTTAGTGATGGGAATTTTATGAACGGACTTAGTTAAATAAAACTTCTCCAATACCTACGCACACAAGTGGGTGAATCTATCTACACTTAGGTACTTTTATAGTTTGTCAAATATGTACTAAAAAAAAATTCTACTAGCCGAACTACAAAAACTTGGATGTTCTGAAGTTGAATCTGTACCTGGTAAGAACCTCGTGGGGATCAAAGTTTGGTGGCACTTTATCAAGCATTTCCTTGGCCTGCCTGTAGACTGAAGCCTCGCGCGTTTCACCGCCGCCTCCACCCGACTCTTTTGGCTGGATAGACAGTATCGTATCTAAAAGCTCTTGAGTTGTATTGCGCTGATAGCTGGCGGTCAATTTATAAATGTTGAAATTAAATTTGTAAGGAAGTAAGAATATTTATAATGATACTTATACGTAAATATTAACTAACGTGATATCAGCGTTGGTATGCAAGCCATAGGCCTGAGGCGGGTCTACACCTTTCATCGTATCGATCTCTTCGAGGTACTCAGGAATGTTTTTAAACTTCATAATGCCATATCCCTTGTAGAACTGGTATTCCTCGGAGAACAGTTGTTCTGAGAACCACACCCTGCAGAATGTGACCAGCAGCCGCGTGTCGTAGTCGTCGGTCACGCGCCCACCGTACTGTACCGCTGACACCATGTAACTGCAACATCATGCGCCACTGTTATGCAAGCAACGCAAATCTGAGTTCTCTTATTGAACACTGCCTTGCACGGAGCTGATAGAAATAAACAGCGAATTGACAGAAATACCTACCGCACAGTGGTCCAGCTAACCATCTGGCCCGGTTCCAAAGCATCCAAATGGTTCTGCACAAACATGCAAGACGACAGCCAGTCGGCTGAATTAAACTCGTAAGGAATATTCCAACCGAGGGGCCCGAACTTCCGTCTCTCCTGTACAACCGTATGCAGGAAGGAGATGGTGTAGATCAGAGGCAAATAGAAGGGACTGTCACTGTAATCGAGGAAGTCTTGACTCATCGAGTCATAGGTTCTCATGAGGCCCGCTTTGATGCCTGCAATATTTAACAATAAATATAGAACTTATTACATAAGCTGCATAGATACCACATACCATAAAATACGGTCATGTGTATATGGATATCTTACCGGATGGCGGTTCACAAGTATACTTTATAGACATTTGCAGAAGCGTAATGGGAAACCTTTCGTGGACTTCTGTGGTGATCCAGAGCCTAAAATGTAAAGAATGTAAATATATGAATATCACAAATTCTCCTCCGTGATACAGATAGTTACATTTAAATGTTGTACCTAAAGTATTCGTGAACTTGTTCCGGGTCTTTCTCCAGTTCGGCGAACTGCTCCATGACTTCCACCATGTACTCTAATCCCAAATGACAGTTTTGCAGCAGCACCCACAAACCCTAAATACGAGAAAATATGATAAAGTAAACATCGTAATGGGGTGGAACGGTGCCGCACAACATATAAGACAAATTGTTACCTCTTTCAGGCCACGATCTATAAGTTTTCTTGCATGTATCTCTTGTCCTTGTCCCATAGATATAGATGAGCAAAGATTCTCCATCCGCTTGGCAGTTGTCTCGATAGACGGCGTCGGATCGGAACCCATAGCCAGGAAGCCGATGAGTGGAACCAGAGGTCGAGATTCTAATACCATTTGCTGTAACGTATAAAATTCTCTCGTATCGTGCTTTTTTGGCATTGTTACATGGGATCACTTTTGTTGACTATACCAGCGTTCTTACCTCGTAATTAACTATAACAGCTTCAGAGTATCGAGCCCCCATAGACTGTATGACGTACTTCCTATAACATTACATAATATTTAAAATTTAACTAAATTGTATAAAGGTAGATACAATTCCGAATCGAGCTGCTAACTGCAACTGCCGAAAGCACGTGCAGCAACTGTATGAAGTCAATACAATTAATATTATACGATGACGATAATTACACGTGCTGTCGGCAGTTGCAGTTGACAGCTCGATTCGGAATAGTACCTTAATGCATAATGGAATTAGATAGAGTCGACGCATATACCATGAACACTGTAGCGATTACAATGAATCCACTCACAAGCTTTGTGCTAGAGTCCTGTCGGGACACCACGCGCGCACCACCAGCAGTTTCCTGAACACGTCCAATGTTTGATACCCGTCTGGTAGCGGTTCGGCTTCAGGCGCTTCCTTGTCAAACCTTCGAAAAAAGCAACATACAATCACCCGGACGGCAACAAGTGTTTACATTATTTTTGGTTGGAAATATCCATGTAATGTTGTCTTAGTTTTTTTTTAATTATTTGGTTTATTTTTCTTAGGAAAGTTTTTAGGACAGAAAGTCGGAAAGTCGTATGAGCTACCTAGTGACAACTGGAAAATTAATGTTCGGACCACTAACCAACACCAACAAGCCCAGGTTTAGATAATAGATTTTACTTATGTTTATTAGAAAGTTTTTTTGGTGGTTTCAATAGTACAAAATAAACAAGAGAAAAAAAAATGCCTGCAGCGGCCGGCAATGTATCGTATGAAAATCCCTATTAATTCAATACGCAAATAGATTTTATTACTTTTACTCACCAGCAATTTAATGTGCAAAAAGATATTACGTTTTTGGCCGCATGCTTTACAATCGAATTCCCGCTAGACTAAAAAAAAAAGGGCGCGCCGCGCGCGAAACGTGAAAATTGATGGTTGTAATTTTACTTTATTATAATTGATTTACCGAAATGAACTCAACGCGAGATACCGAGTTCAATGAAAATATTTTGACGCCACCTGAAATACCAGATGCGGTAAGAGTCGTAATAGAAAACGAATTGTTAGTACTTTCAAATAAAATGTTTCAAATTACCTTGGATGCATATTTATTAGTTTGAATATCCGCGCTTTGTTTGAGTAAAATAGGTACCTACTATACAAGCCTTAGTGGCAATTGGACATTGATGAACTCACGTTTAACGTTAGTACATCAATACCTGATTTGCCGGCCGCTGCACTAATGTACTATTGCATCATTGCCATGATTTACTGACCAAGACTTCCATCCCTTCTCGTTATTACTAACTTGGTTCATTATATTGGTGAACTGTCGCAACGTGGACAGTTGAACCAAGTTCAGCCATGACATGTCCGTTACCCACTTGTACGGTTTTGGAGGACACGCATTAAGATCTAACGCCGCGCCACCTTAGAACAATATGTAATCAGTACGGACAGTTTAAGTTAAGTCAGTATATGGTAAGTTTAATCATTAAATGTGATTGTATTAAAATTCACAGTAAAATTAATATCTTTGGAAGAACAATATTATATTATCTAAGTATAGTACCGCACCTTTAATGAACGTCTGGAACTCTTCAAATGTTATGTACTCTTTCTGCATGTCTATCTTTAAAGTTAGCAGCACCGTAAATAAGTATTTGTGCTTCTCGTAGAAACCGCGACTTATGTACTTGAACACGTCGAAAGTCTGTATAAGATAATAATATAAAATATGCCTACTGACGGATACTTATTGAAGGTATTGATAGTTTTAGCAATGAGCAGCTGTTACGCACAAAAACTGCGTCAAACCTCAGGCTAGCCCGGGCTAACTAGCGTTCCAGGTCGGACAGGTGACTTACGTGTGGGGATACAAACGCTAACCAAGTAATCAATAATGAAAGCGATCCTCCTGACGGTGATGGGGCTCTGCGGCGACCGCTCCATGGAGATGTCGAAACGTTCGAGGAACTGCGCCAGCGACGTCTGGTACATGTTGCACACGAGCGACATGTTGCACACCAGGAAGTACAGCACCGAGCCGCGCGTCGCCACCGGCCTATATTCTTCACGCGCCGCATTGATCTTTATCTCCGTCTCCTTGGCCACATCCAACTTCTCTTTAACCTAGTGCGAGACGCAAGTGTTCACACAACGAAACCAATACACCCAGCACGACCATGAGCGGGCGCCAAGCGTCAGAGTAGTCGACAGGAACAGGGTTGTAACATTTTTCATAGGAAGCTGGTTAAAATTCCCAAAATAAAATGGCCGTGTCTAAGGACACGGCCATTTTATTTTGGGAATTTTAACATCAATTTAATTTTTAAAACAGCAAAAAGGACCTAACATCTTATAAATTAATCTAGCGGCCAGATAATTTTTAACAGCAATTTAATTACTTTTACGTAACAAACATTTGTCAAGATTCTATCACTTTAAAATATGTACTAAAGTTCATATTTATGTCCCTAGAGATGTATACATATTATATTAGATTTATAGGTAAGTATCCGCACAAAAAACAAAATTACTAGTAGGGGGAGCCCCCTACTAGTAATTTTGTTTTTTTAGGATATTTACAAATGTATGTGTAAGTAATTCACATATTTTAATTAACATTAAAGAACCAACTTTGAATATGGTTTTCTAAATTTTAAATATAAAATTTGTCTACCCTTCTATATTAACCAAATCATCATATAAATAAAAATTGGCCGTGTTTTATAAATATAACTAAACTGATGAGATCGTAAAAGGCCAGTTACAACCCATTCAGACAGCGCCAGCAGAAGAACAGTGAAATCTGCTCGTCCTGTGGATCTTCTTGGCCACTTCTGTTTAGTCCGTAAGGGTGTGTTAGTTATGTAATTGAACTTATCGTATTTACATCGGTAGCCGTAGCTTTGGTGATATTCAACACTTGAATGAGTGACACGTCTTCCACGAGCGAGCCCTGTATGGTGGTCAGCTTGTGCAGCAGATTGGCCTCCAACTCCTGCATCTTGCGACGGTTCGCGGTCACGTCCATGATCAGTTGTGTACGTTCCGCTTCCATCTCCGCCTTCTCCGTTAAGATCACTCGCCCAAGCAGCTGATCTTCCAGACCTATAACAACAATTAATACGCTGACCTGACAATGAAAGAGTAGAAAATGTATAGCTTTGATTTTATTTATGCCCATACCAGCGCGTGTAGAATTAGCTAATGCATTACGTAGTATCTGTATACAGCAATATCCCACTTGCATTTAAATTATAATAAGCAATTATGTTAAAAAATCTATAACAAAAGTTGTGAAAAGTGCTATTATTGAAAGGATTATTAAAAAATATGTTCTTTTTTACAAAATATCTTTATTACAACGTCACTCATTCTTATTTCCTTGGTAACCATATTCACACGCTATGAACGAACGTAACTGTGTGTTTTAGCGCGAACATTTTTGAAAGCCATATTTTGGTTCGTGATATTTTAATTGTTCATGCATTTTTTTTTGTTTTTAATATGTTTATTTATGTCTGCAATCTTTAAGTTAAATTAAACATAAAACTACACGCAAGTTTATTACGCGGTTTTTAGATTTCGTGTCTATACTTTGAATTCAAGGCTGGTACCAGAAGCCTTCGTAGTAAGTCGGTAAGGAAGGGAATACAGTTCGTGTATTTCCACTTCGTGCGCTTTTTATTTACCATTTCACTTGAGCTTTTGATAGTTGAACGCTGAATAACGTATTACCATGCCGTTGACGAATCTAACGACTGTAATTTCATCTAATGAATCGTAATTAGTATCGTAAGAAATGACTGTACCTTGCATAGTTACAGTAAAGTCAATGATTGAAGTTCGAGCAGAAATCTCAGGCGTGTAGGCTGGGTTAGGTAGTTTTGTTGTTATGTATATTCTATGTCCGGCTGTCACATCTATTTCTTTGTCACCTAATCTTACCTGGAAATGTATTAAATGCATGTTTTACTGATAACCCAGTGTTGTACGTAATGGGTCAATTTTCCAATAGATGGATAATCCTCGTATAAGTAAAATATGAATAGGGTGTTATTATATGACTCCAAACCTATTTACCAATTTCAAATTAAAAACTAGATGTCGTTTATGGGGTGTTTGCAAAATTGGGCCATACATATAAGCCCAGTAAAAATGTACATTATGGAAAGTCGTGGTGTTTTTATATTGTAGATCCGGCTGATCAAGAATTAGATTTTTCTATTATAATGGATCCCCTCTACAGTCGCCATCTTGATTTTTAGATATGGTGATAATGATTTTTTGAGGATATCTCGGATTTGCTTCGTCTTTGTACACACGGCTACATAATCAAGCTATACGTTTCCAGTATAAGCTGTCCTCTCATTGTACGAAAAGCCTATAATATACAATGCGAGGTCAGCTTATACTGAGAATGTATAGCTTGATATGGATAATTAACACAATAGATTGATGAAAAATTACTTTATATGAAGATCCGATTTTTATGTAATTTTTCTCAAGAACATTGTCTAGTACGGGATCTAACTCTTCAGCAACGTCTTCTATTAACATAGGCCTGCCTAAAGATACACAGTCTTCTATGTGATTCCTGAAATAGGAAAAAAGATACATTTTTAAGTGTTCTTATGGTGCGACCAAACAGAATATATTGTAACCCCAAGAATATCACACATGCATCCGTCACCTGAAGTATTTGTGATTAAGCGTAGTGACAATCAAGTCGTTGAACTTCTCCATGTTCTTGATCCAGATCTTGCCCTGCGTCTGCGGGTCAATCAGCAACGGGAAGCGTGCGGCCTTTGTTACAATGATGCCGTTCTGTATCGACAACTCGTCTGTTGGCAATCCGCACAAGTTCCATTCTCCAATCTACACAAATTGTAACAGAATGTATAAGTTTATATTAATACGCAGTGGCGGATTAACACATTTGCCGCCAGTATATTACACAGGCTATTCAAATTTTGGCGACGACGTCTACAATTCGATACCCCAGTTTACAATCATATTAATTTATTTTTTTATCAATGAAATTGTAACTTTATGATTTGTGCACTATCGTCCTAATTACACCACCTTTGTCCCGTAATTAGTATGATTGTGAACAAGGGGATCGATGTGTCAGTTCCTAGATTATTTTTACAATCCAACGATTTAGTTAAGATTGCACATGAAATAGTTTTTGGGTATATTTTTTTTAGCTAATAAAAGCAGTCATCAATCATGTACTACTAATAAGGTATGCCTAAATTTTGGCCCCAATTTGCCGCCCCTAAAATCTGCCGCCCTAGGCTCCAGCCTACTCAGCCTGCTCGTAAATCCACCACCGTTAATATGTGAGGCCCAACTGGTGCGGTAACTAAGCATTTGTTGGAACAAAAATATTCTTATGGGCCTACCGATATTTGTTCATATATTGAGTGTTTGTGCGTGTGTGATTTCTGTTACATAACGCATCCATGATCCATTAGGAGAAATTGCGCTAACGCCGAATTAAATGGAATAAGGGCAGTATTATGATAATGATGATGATCCATAGCGAGACAATGCATGGTGTAAAACAAATTTACTGCTAAAATAATATTTATTTTTAACATTAGGTATACCACCGTTTGAAGATCGGTCAGATCCAGGATTTAATTTTGGAGGGTACATATTTCAAAGTATAGGTATTTAATCGGGATAGAATGAGTTACACGGCTGCAAGTCCATACAACAGATAAGATTTTTCGAAGACCGTTGAATGTTGTGACGAGTATCAGTAAGTAATCAAGAAAAGATGGTTACAGAATAAACATCTCATAAACTAACAAAAGTGTACAATTTGTGGCCAGCAAGCAGGTTATGAAAATAGCGTTTAAACTCTTCTTCGACGCCCCCATGCCAAAAGAACTCCAATATACATAAATACTAAAACTTCCAGTATAAAGTATAATAAAATTAGATTAATTTAGTACATACCGTGGCCGTATCTGTAAGCTGATCTGTAATATTCAAATTCATGGATACAGGTATTTTTCTTCTGAGTAATTCGCCATACCAGTTGCTTATTAGCAAACTTCGGAACTCTTGATTAAACGGTCCGGAATATGACAAAAATCTGAAAGAAGCACGTCTAGTTCATTATTGCACTGGTGACGAAGACGTGAGTGTTCAGTAACTAATCACAACGCGCATACGCACCCGGTGAGCAGCAGGATGTCGCCGACGAGGCGCTCGATCTCGGACTTGAAGAGCGCGGACTGCTCGGTCCAGCGCACGCGCTCTCCGCTGAGCCCGTTGATGAGCGCGGTGGCGGCGTCCATCTTCTGCTGGCACTTGGCCGCGTCGTCCAGCACCGCCTGCTTCAGCGACATCGCATCGTCGAACTGCTTCTGCACGTGTGCCAACTCGCGCTGCCAGAGGGATTGCAAGATATATTATTACCATTCGGTGACACACGACCATCGTGCTTGGAATCGGGACGCACCTCCTTGGCTTGAAGCTGTGCTTCAGCCGCATCCAGCTCCCTCTTTGCCCCTTGGTACTTGCCCTGCATAATCGCAAGGTTTGCCTTTAGCGGCAGTACGTCCTTGTTCACCGAATAGAACTGCGCCATAGCGATAGTCCACGATATCAATCCGGCAACGTTACCGCAAGCTAGTTTAGCGGCCTCGAACGTGTATTGGCTGTAATGTTATAAAAACTACATGTATTTGAGAATAAAAGCATTTATATACAGTACACGATACTTTTAGCTTCGTAATTCAGTATCAAAACCGCCCGTTTTCCCAACTAAACCTTGTTACATCCCCTAGGATGCAAAAAAATGTATAGGTGATTTGACCACCATCTAACCTGTTAGTAAGCCACGACCAAGAACCTTATAGATAGAACAAATTCTTGGCCACGAGGTAACAAAGTATCTATAGTAGACGCACATCGCACAATATTGTTCGACTAGATTGCGCCAAACAATTTTAGGCTTGGTCACAACATGAAATGGATTCGCGAATGGATCTAGCCAGGCTGGCTATATATCATTTGATTTGGAAAAACCTAAGGGCATTATTGATGCGACACCCACATTATATTATTATTAATATTATAATGACGTCATAAATAAACATACGGGAAGTTGAAGTATGGTTGTAGCAGATCCACCATTTCGGCATTAATATCATCCTTAGGATAGTTCTTCAAATTACTCAGAAATCTTGCATCCGCCATTACCTAATGTAAGACAACAGTCGTCGGTTAAAACTTAAAGATATAGGTATATAATCTAACGGTAACGAAAGATTAATTTTAATGCAAAAAAGCAAATAATTCATTTTTTTTTCTTTCTTTCTTTTTTTATATAAACATTGCCCCTCACTAGGAATTCTCCTGTATCGAGGGTACAGTTTACAAACATACATGTCACATGCACACGCAACCAAACCCGAAACAACTATCAGCTGTAGATCATACAAATATTTGTTCCGTGCGGGGATCGAACCCGCGGCACGTAGCGTAAAGCTAATCGCTTAGCCACTGCGCCAACCGTGTCGTCAATTATATAATGTTATTCTGCATTGATGCTGGTCTGGCATCAATGAAGCACTAAATTAATTATTTGAACAGAATAAAAGATGATAAACAGACTTTAAAATATTAGTAGAAATGTGAAATAAAACAAACACGACTATTACAATACAAGACAATCTTAAATTAAAATGCCTTATCATGTAATCTAATGGAATACCTTTAAAGACTCTGCCCAAGAAGCGGATAAGAATAGTTTTTCGGGGTCTGGTTTAATAGGGTCTATTCTCTTCCTGAAAAGCAGAACTACAGCGTCCATAATGAGCGTGATGAGGAAGGGCGGCTTGCCGAGTTTCCTGACAGTAGCGATGTCGGCGGCGTTGATGGTCTGCAACAGAGCGGTAAGTCAGGCCAGTGATGCATGCTGACACACACTTCGGAGGCCTTCCCTACACACGCACCTGCAACGCGGCCTCGGCAGCGTCCAGCGCAGGCTTGGCGGCAGCGAGTTTTTCCTCCGCGATAGCGGTCTCTGCCGCGATAACACCCACGAGCTTTACGGCGCGGTCCTTCACCTCCAGCACCTCCGCCTTCACTACCTCGGCCGCCGCTTGGGAATCCGCCACGGCTTCCAGCACCTGCGACAGGCTCACTGTAAAACTGATCAAATGCTGACACCAAACGGCCGCCTCTCCAACATAAGATTATATACTACGCATACCTCTTCAGCGTTGGCTGTGGCTACTTTAATTTCTTTTTCTTTCTCTTCTAACTCCTTCTTTAGTATGTCCACACTCGCAGCAGCCTCGACTAACTTACTCAGGCCTGTAGTCATTCTAAAAAAAAAGGATGCTATTGCAATTTTTGTCAGCCACACAGCTCATTCTACTTTTCAATAATAATTCCTACTCAATTTATTGCAAAATATTTAGGATGTAATTTACTGCCGAACCCATCGTAGTCGTTTTATAGCATAGGTACTAGCTCTTGCCTGCGGTTTCACACACGTGTTTTATTTTTATGAGAATAAAATATAGCTTATATCACTCAAGCATAGTCTTTCAATGAGTGAAAGACTTTTTAGAATCTTTCGTTGTTTACCTTACCCTACCATGAAAAGTGAATACAGCAGCTTGAAAGACCATAACAAGTAAACCAAATGTATGAATATGTAGGTATCCGAAATGTACCTACATCTTAATCACGAGACGTAAGTACCGGCTGATTGCTTATTGTCATATTGACGCGAGGAAATCGCCTGGAAAGATTATCTCAAATAGATTAGATCTAACTATCTGAGATAATTTATAATCTAATGAATTTGGTGCTGAGATGCTCATGCTCCTGTAGTGATGTCTTGTGGTAGGAAGTTCGAGGCTTACTGCTTGGGTTAACAATTAATGCAAAAGGATATATACCTTGTTTATCATATCACGGATATGACAAAATTATGTCATAGCTATGCAATCAATTAAGTCTAATTATCTTTATTGCAGTTTCTCAAAGACTGATCCAAAACCAGCCGTCAAATCTCATGTCTAGTGATATGATTGGTTGTTGAATTGATTGTTGATGTTGGTCAACCAATCACAACAGGTAACACGAAATTTAGCATAATCAGAAATTTGACCAGCCTTTCAAAAACCGAGGGTAAATGTATTTGTAAACCTAGCAAACCTTCTCCATTAGATCAAAGAAGAATGGCATCACCTCGATAAATTAGATCAACCATCGGTTAGTGATTTATGCATGCCAGCACTTGGCCGGTAGTAAAAAACCCTGTCGTTACCCCTGTTTTTGTTATTTAGTCTTGGTAAGTAAAAATTATACTTAAGCAATAATAATAAGAGGTACCTCCTTGCCATTTCTGCTATATTTACATGTTTTTCTTTGTAGAGTATTTTATAGCCTTCCAGGAAAGATAAATACGATTTAGGAGTCACGTGTGTCTGTCTTCTGAATCTATCGTAGTATGATATGCAGGTATCTGCTACGTTGTCTTGCACTATTCCCATTATTTCAATTAACTGCGTCTTTGTTTCTGAAGAACACACCACCTGAAAGGCGATATTTGTTACACGAAACTTCTTTTAGATCCCTTTCCATTTACATTTATTAATAAAATTTCACTAACTTTAAACTCCCATAGAAAGTGGTGCGCTACTTCTATGAGTGCTTCCTTAGGCCACTTCTGGAACCAGTCCATTATAGATCCGGATATGAGACCAGGGAATTTCAGAGCTCGGCTTCTGAACTTTTCACCTACCTATAAAATGGGTTTAAAAAATTATATTATATTTTTGTATAGTATTTATGATTATGTAATTATTTTCTAGCTATTATTGTTACACCGTGAACTACCCCCCTTTTTTAACCTGCAAATCTGTCCATCCTAAGGTTGTCTGGTAGAAATCGCCACGTGCGATAAGACCGCCCTTTGTACATTTCTTTTTCTAATTACTGTATCTTTTCTTCTATTACTGGTGTGCAATAAAGTGTATTGTATTGTATTGTATTAACTCAGATCAACATAGAGTTCTCAGAAATTAATTTAATTCCATATAGTTGAGTATACTATGATAAATATCTTTAATATAAAGACCGTATAAAATTTTTATAACAATGATTTTTCTCATTTTTCTTCTGTTATTCCTTGGCAATCAGAGAGTATTATGCGATGTATATAATTATGTATTCTGTTAGGAATCTCTCAATGTAAATCGAGAATAATGGGCTAAATTTAAAGCTAAAGATAGATCACTAACTCAGTAACAAACGCACTGTTACGACCTTTTTTTAGTGAAACTTATTTTATTTTCTTAATTGTTTTCATCTTTTGAATTGTCAAATTGTAAAAACTTCATACGTGTAAAAACAAAATATAATATGCGATAAATTTTAATATTCGTTTTTTTTATACATCTGAAATCGAAAGCGGCGTCGAGCCCAAACACGCACCATTCCACTATTGTTGTTTTTTTATTTTTTGGTCACTCTTCCTAACAGTCTCACTTACCGGTGAAAAACATAATACAACATGTAAGTTGGCCCTGGAACGTATGATAAAGTATTCATATAATATATCTGGAACTGGAATCCTTCTTGGTGCATACTTCCTCATGATAGGTGTTAACTCGCTCATAATCTCGTCTAGAAATAAGAAATAAAATGAAAAATATTATGTCGGTCTTATGTCGCGCCCATAGGAGCCTCAGTCCGAGCCTTACGTAAACGCCTCAAGTCAACCCTGCTCGCCCTGAGGGTGCTCAAATTGATACGCACTTCTAGATCTAAACCTGATAAAGACTTATTTAATTATTTTTAAATATTTAATCATTTAAAAAAAATTAAATTCAAAATGTTGCCAAGCTCGAGTGGGACTGGGCTGGACACGCCTGTCGCATGTCTGACAAGGTTCAAAGAATAACTGAGTAATAAATATTAAACGGCATCACGGCAGATCGAGGCGAAGATAGCGGGACGAGATTGTCTCCTACCGAAAAACTGGTCCCTACTAGCAGAAACCAGAAGTGAGTGGAAAAAGGAGAGGCCTTTGCCCTGCAGTGGGACAACACAGGCTGAAAATATAAATCTATAAACTAAAAATACATATTATAAAAATCGTTCAAATAACTGGAGGGTTTTAGTATTTTAGGACATCGAACTTTCCCAAATTATTCCCTTAAAGTGACTTCTAAGGAAGCGTTTCTTTTAGTTTGAACTCACCCATTTCTTCCTTAGGGAAGAGATTGGCAATTTCTCCTGAGCTGAGAATATTATTAAGGAACTCTAAGAACTGTTCATCTTTGATATCGTTGTCAGTAAATATGAACGTGATGCCGCGGCCCTGCAGGCCGGCTACGCGATATAACACCTTTATATCGTCCATAAAGTTGTTCACGTTGTAAGATCTGCAATCGTTAGCAAATGAAAATTATTTTCCCACTGATCTGATCAAGAGAGTTCTTAATGTAATTTTATTTTAAAATATGTCATATCTTACCTTGTTAAAGTTATTTGATAAAACGAAAAATTTGCTATAAATGATGCTAATTTTGTTAAGCTTTGTTTTCCGGACCCGCCGACACCCACTAGCAAAGCGTTGCCACTGTGGAAAGATTCATACATTTAAGAAGTTCGATCTATGCTCTTTGACGACGACTAGACTGTATTATTTTACTAACCGTGGAGTGTTAATGATTCTGGATATGATGAACAGATGAACCATCGCGTCACGGAAGAATACCAAATCCAAATGAGCTCCTCTTATCTGTTCATTGAACAAATCTTGGAACCCAGCAAGCTTTTTAAGTAAAAATTCCCAACTGTGAAAATAAATAAAGAACCATTACACCGTTTTTTTATATTTAGGTTAAAATATAACATTTATTTGTATATTTATTTAAGTTTTATGTAGATTTTTTTTATTTCGATACTTCCTTTTATTCATGAAAGATTATCGAAAAGCATGAAGTCAATAAGTATTGTCATAAGCGATATGAACGCAAAATATGGCGAAGGAAAAGTTGCGGGAGTTGTTTGAGAAATTAGATTGGGAGAAAAGCATGACAAAGGTGACAAGCTGTTTCAGTTTTGTCAAGAAAAGAACATTTCATGAAATTCATCTTTTGATGAAGAAGTCTTCATGAACATCTACATCAAATTACTAACTGTAGTCTGTAAAACATAACCAGATTGACTTGACCTCTTAGACCCGGACTTTATGCATCCATTTTTCGTCAGTTCGGAGAAGCTTTTTTTCTGTTAGCATGCAACGACTACAAGCACCCGGAATATCGGACGGCAAAAAACATAGAGCCAGGTTTCTTCTGGCGATCCGGAAAAGGGATGCATATAGGCTAGGGCCTTACTGATCAACGATCGCTTTAAAAACTATAGTAAGATTACGAAAATTGCTTCAGACTGACATTAGATTAGATCCACAACAACAACAATCATCAACATCAATCGATAACAATCATGTCGCCGCTGTCTTATCCAGTACGTTAACTAACATTAAGACTGGTCATTACGAACTAAAACTGACATTAAATGGCGAAAACGTTAGAATGATCAACAAATAGCAACAATACTGATTGTCCGCTCAACTGTATACTATAGTTGAGCGGACAATCAGTATTGTTAGAGAAACAAAGATGCAGAGTTGAGTACCAGGTAATCTCCACTAGTGGAACTACAAGAAGAAAAATAGTTTTGGTAACTAACGATGGTAATTCTTCATATACTTTGGGTGCATCTGTACTGAAGTCTTCGTCCTCATCACCAGTTGGGTCGACCGGTTCTCGTAAGAAGTTCACAAAAAATGTTTCTTCTTCAGGGAACTCGCTAACTAGGTCAGGTAGCTCGTTTGTGGCTGTTTTCCAGAAATTTGCCACATACCATTCTTTATCATCAAACGTAGTGAATCTGAAGATGTAAATACAAGCAAAATTGCTTTGAATGTGTGATTATTAATAAGTAATAGCTAGCGGCACTAAAGGCACCACTTAGAGCGCACTAGGCACCCTGGCCACGGCATCTGCGCTGCCGCAGCCAAGAATACTTGACCGCCTAGTGCGCGGGCTTCAATCAGTCACCATAATTATGTCGGATTGACGGCCACAACCTGGATGCCGCAGCCAGGCTGCCTAGTGCCCTTATTCTGCCGTAACGTGTAAAAGACCCTTGGCAGTAAAATAATAATTATAATGAGTAATAAGAACTGATATTATGACAATCAATTTTATGATATTCAAAAGAATAGCATTTACAAAGTACTTTTGGAAGAGTAAACTAAGTTAACACTTGCGGCCCTTTAGCTGGTCATACCAAGTAAGTACACGCTTGTGGCACATATAGCCATAACATTACATAGAGCTCTCGTTTTTTTTTTTTTTTTACATATTATAAATACCTGTCAGAAATAACTCTCAAACATTCGTGAAACCAGAGTTTGAGAGCCGTTTTAATTGATGTTAGCTCCTCTCTCTTTATAAACAAAATTCCTTCCCAGATACGAGACAAATCTCTTAGATTGAACACGTAGTGGAACTTTGCTGGCGTTGGTAACATTTTGATCTGCATAATTATTAGGAGGAATAAATAAAGCAATAAACACAATACGAAGGTGTGTTAGTCCATCAACGTAATTAGATTTTATACATACTTTAGTTTGCTGCCAAATAACACGGGTAACTGGCACAAGTTTCGGCATAAACTCTGCTATCTTTTTGTCAAAGCGAGATCTGCAGAAATATCCAGCACTTATAGTCTCTAAAATTTAAAAAAGCTTATATTATCACCTGTTTCTTGTTATTCAGGTTGAAACAGGGAATGAAATACAAAATTATTATTTTTAGGGGGATAGGTGGAAAGTATTCAGCTTGCAGTCCCTGTTTTTCGTTTTGTTACGGTGAGGTGAAGAAGAAAAGTCCGGAGTGGTCTTACGGCAATTTAATATATTTAATTTTTCCACATTTAGCAAGTCGCGTAACACTGAAAGATTGTTGTTGGATTTTATAAAAGCGAGCGTAACGGGCCATCCTGCGGGAGCGCCAGGAAGCAAGTCTCTGTGGTTTTACTATTAGATAAAAATATCATAAATTAAAGCTGCGTTCAGAAATGCCTAAAATTAATACTGTCTTATTAGAGGTAAACTCTAATGTTTTAAGGGATGTGTAGCATACCTATCAAGAATGGATATATAATAAGTTAGGTGTGACTTATTAGAGGAAGTATAATAAGTGGCACCGGTTACACAAAAAGTTAAATTCATCCATATTGTTGCCGTCTAGAAAATTTGCGTTTTACCAAATATTTTGTCCATCGAAATGATGCTCGGCAGTGTACAGTTAAAGATGTTGAACTGTCTCTTCAAACGTGGAGGGATGTCATTACGACCACCACCTATTACAGAAATTCAACTAAAATTTTTAAGTATCCTATACACTCTTGAACTAAGGGTTAACATTTTTTGACATACCTGTCAAACATTCATCAGAAATATTTAAATCATATACTATCGCGAGATAAGCGCTTTGCCAAGATTCCGTGCCGCTGAGTATATAATTTTAGCAAAAAAAAGTTAAAAGCAAGTAAAGGCAGCATTTACTTATTTTATTATTTGAAAAGCTGATAAAATAATTAAAATTTTGTCATAATATTTACATTAAAGCAATTTTTTTAATGATAATTGAATTATTTGTGTAGCAAGAGATTTAAAAAATCAAAAATTTTGCTGTCGTATTATTATTTATTTTAGTTGTTGAATGTTATTAAACTGTGTTTAGTAGATAAATAGTAGAACAGTTTAATAGCATATAAAAACAAAACATACAACAACATAAACAATTTTTAGTAAAAAGTTGTAAAATCCGATATTCATAAGGAAAATAAGTTTAAAAATAATGTTTCAGAGATTATGAACAAAAACTGAAAGTTAACAACCAAATCGTTACTAATGGGGAAGTAGTTTGTTGCATTTCAGACCCACATGCACCTCCCATTTGAGATTTTATTAGGCGTGCTAGGCCTTGAAAATGGCCATTTCAATGTCTACTTAAAAGATCATTAATAAAAGAAAATTATATACCGGGATGTATCATTGCTCCGAACATTTGAATGTCGGCAACAGTAGTAAAGTCGCCAGGCTTCTCTAGCGAGAAAAAGCCTCCGCATTCCATCATTTGTCGCACTATTTCATTTGTAACCTAAAACATATCACCAGACGTTACAAATTTACAATCATAATTATTATGTCATTCGAATTAATTAATGGGCTCTTATGTCATATAACTCATAGATAAACCACAACTACGATAATGTAAAAGAAAGAAAAAAGATCGTAAAAAGGACTTTATCTAAATAATCACAACATCAGTATCATCAAGCTGAACTTATGTAGGTACTTAGTAACTATTCAGTAATCTGCGCTTGAGCAATAATTGACACAAAGCTTTTCTGGAACAGTTAAACACTTGGTCAATTATAGTATTACAGTCGGTCCACTGAGAAAAAGAAGACTTTTAGAAACAATAGAGAAGGTTCAGGATACATAAGCCCGTTGATTAAAAAAAAAGGGAATGTCAACGTAGAGCATTGAAAAAAATTGCCTCTCTTGAAAATATAATGAAAGATTTAAAAAACATACAGTTAATTAAATTCGAAAAGCTACCTACATGTTCTTTCTAGTTTAGCAGTAAATAACCGAGATTTGTTATTTCGACTTTATTCAAAAGGTAAATCTTTTTCTAAAATATATTACCTATATTAAGAAAATTCGTATTAACTCTACATTTTTTATCATCCCGGGCATACAAATTAGTGCGTCATCATTTTGATACATGCTTGCTACACTCTAAAACAATTTCAAAATGCTATCAAATCATAAACTGTGAGCCTGGATTCACAAAGGAATCTTTATATACCTTAAAAGTCAAAGCCAATTGTTCAGATCACGAATTATTGTGTTGTTTATGTATCGATGAGATATCAATACGCAAATGTATTGAGTGGGATGATCAGCGCACTCACGGTTACGTTGAAATAGGTAGGTAGTAGTGGAGATTGTTATGATATCCCCGTTGCTGAAGTCTGAACGTTTATGTTAACTTGTGTTAATGGGTACTTGAAAATACCAGTAGGGAATTTTTTGATAAATAGTCTGACAGGTCTTAAAAAACTCGTCGTCTCATCTAATTTTATTTACATATACATTTTTGTTATTTATTCCTTTTTTGTCTTAACTTGCTTTTTATCGTAAAATCGTATCGATAATGACCAATTCACTAAATTTAACTGTCAAAAAATGGTTCTCTCATTGGACCGACTGTGAATATAATGACTTCCCCAGAAAAGGCACTTTATCGTACCCGTGTTTTTATGTACCTACTCTTGCAAATTCTGCCTGTGCCTGGGGTACAAGTACCCATAGATATGTCATGTACCTGATCGCCCCACTCGTTCACCACGGGCATGTTAATATCGTCTACGAACACTGTCATCGCTCTGCCTCCCGGAGGCCCATATGTCATACCGACTCGCTTTTCAACATACGATTCGATAATTCTCTGCGAAACCAAACAAATAGTTACCGAATGCAATTAAAAGTATTTTAAAATCAATAAAAAATTGCCTAACCAAAAACAAACTAGAAAGAGAGAGAGAGTGGTTTAATATAATGATACAGTTGTCGTTTTTATTAAAATCGACCTCGAGACGAGAGATTCGAAATTGGCCGTCGACGCCCATTTGTAAATTCGCCCTGTATTCAATACCTATAGATAAATATATTCCATAATTATTAGGACATAAATAAAAAATGAAAAGTAATAGGAAAGTGGAGATGATTCTGCCAATTTGGAGCCAAAGTGTTTACGTAATTTTTGTTTAAAGGAATAGCCACGCGGGAGGCCGATTGATAACTTAACTTTAAATTTGAAACACGATTAAATTCAATAGGCGTAGTCGAATTTTAGATAACCTGGGAGGTCCATAGTGCCTGAAATGTTCGTTATTACGGAAAAAAGATATAGGCTTACATAAATATGATTAAATATAAAAACGTAAACTGCACTTACTTGGAACATATTCGGGGTAGTAGCGGAAGAAAAGTTTATTATTTTGAATAGTTTCACTTCGTTGTCGTACTTTGTCATATAACTCTTCAGCATGACAGTCTTGGCAGTGCCTTGCTCGCCGATTAGTAGTACCGACTTGTTCTGTTTTGCTATGGTTTCGATCAAGAACGTAATGCACACGTTGTCGATGTTCGGCACGAGAATGGATGAGTACTCGGGTACACTATCAGACGGGTAAAGGTAGTCCTCAACGCTCTCGGACCTGCCAAAGTCAGAACCACCACTTAAATAACAAGGTTTAATAGCTAGTATATAGAATGGTACATAACGTTATCACAGCGATTAGATAAGTATTTTATGTCAGTAAATAATTTAAAAAGAATTGCCTTCAAAACAAGTAAAATGACATTGAATACTGGCAAACAACAAAAAGAAAAGCATCCGCGACACTAACCAGTGCTCCCAGACACCTTGAGGGTTGACCGTGTACTCGAAAGGCATGATCCACTCTTTAGACTTTGCTCCCGGCCAGTCGACTTTCACGGGCAGCTTAGTCATATACTCGGCCATGCGCGTGCGCTGGTCCAGTTCCAGCACCGCCCCGAGCGACCACATCATCGCGAAGATGAACAGTCGCTCCAGGTGACGCTCCGTGGGAGCCTCTGCAAAACGTTTGTTTTGGCTGATATTTTGAGTGTTTCTTTAATTTTTATCAAATTCGAAATGGGATGACATGTAATTATTTTATTTCATTTTATGATGAATGGTTATTCGTTCAATCGATTTCAAGACTTATAACATTCCTTGAAAATTTCCTGAACGAGGACATTCCTGCCACATAATTTTTGTTGTTACAATAATATTAAGATAAAACTTTCCAACCGATTTAGGTCATAGCTACCCGCTTCTGACACTTGGGTTGATTGTATAAATTGTTATAGAATTTGGAAAAAAATACGTTTGTAATAGTAGATTATTAGAAGATGGAGAAATAAAGTTTTTTTACGCTAACGGTGGATATCGAAGCTAAAGCGAAGCAAAGGATTTTATAAAAGAATTCCGAGCATAGCGACTGTATAAATAACTCTCGTCCCACAGCTCGTCTAAAGCAAAAGTCGTTTCGTGGTTCTCGAAAAATCAAAACACTTAACGGATTTTTAAAACTCTAAGAACGCTATGATGAAAAAATTAAAGGAGTAAATGTGAATTTATTCGACTAAGATGTTTTTGACGCAGTAAGTAAATGCTACAAGTTCTAGACAGTCAAAAATGCTAGGTATGTCGCAATGGTAAATGTTACCCACGCAAATTGCGTTCAGGCCTTTTTATTACTTTTTTGAACCTGAATATTTTTAATCATCGGTACCGGATAATTGTATGTACTATCCGTGCGGATGAAGGAAGGGATTAGAAAAATCGGTATTTTGGCAAATTTTGAAACTTTTTTGATTTATAGGGCTCGCTTTACATACAAAATTAACCAAAATAGAGCTTCCTCCAATCCCATTCTTCATCCGCGCGGACAGTAAACTAAACATCCAAGCTTAACTGAGCATGTAACAAATAGTTACTCACTGCCACCGGGAACTTCGATCTGCAGTAATCCAATAAGTACGTCTATACATTGTCTGAAAAAGAAAGATTCTTATGAAGTTAGCATATTCAGATGCGGTAATTTTTTTCTTTTTCCAAATACCCAGTAGCCGTTGCCACGTCGATGAGATCTACATAATTATATGGATCAATAGAGGACATCAATACAAACATGAAATGTCTCGAGACAAAATGATAGTATATTATGTCACTGTAGAAGATATTAGTGTAATTCATAAAATATTTTTTGTTTATAGTATTTATATCGATTTTTATTTAATTTCATGAGCGGTCAGCTTTGCTGGAAATCTTTAGACAGATTGTAAATTTTACACAAACCTGATGTATATAGCTTCGAGAAGTTTCATTTTGGCTATAAGTCTCTGTTGTACATATGTATGGACGTCATTGTATACTTTATTGAAAACGTTCCGAAAAGAATCAGCTTCTTTTTGAGGACGGTTCTTTAACCAGCCCTGCGTAAAGAAAAGATTGTAAAATTGTTAAAATTCATCGTAATGATTTTCATTTCAATTAAATAAACGTATATTCTATATAGGTACACAATGAGGATACGCAGCAGTGTTCTTCGTTGTGTTAATGTTCAACATACTACGAACAATCCGCATTATAGTCTGTGCCATTTAACATGACAATACCCGACATTGCGCCGACATTCTGGTGGTAATAAAATAGGTATTTAGAAATATCTATAACTATGTTTAATTTTACATAAATAATAATACAGGGCACAATATTTTAATTTGACCATTGGTTAATTACTGTAACACAACCCCTCCAATGGCTTTCATGTCTAGGTGACTGGTACCATGATACACTAATGATAGTAGTAGGTAAGTTAGTAAGTACAAACTTTCGCTCGTTCCGAGTGTTGTTATCGTTTAGTACCAAGGAGGTGTAAATTTCCGCTATTACCTATATATTAAATGGCACAGAATATATTAGCAACAACGATTGGTTTAACACGTGTTTTGATTAAAAGAATTACCTAACGTCTTTTTCAACCATTGCGCACTGATCAACAAAGCAACGTTATTTATTACACAGCATCAACAATTGGTCGTTTTTTTTTTAGCAGGCTGCTAAAATAATTATTTAGATTAATACCGAGTCTTATTCTATTCAGCAATGAATATTTAATGATGACTCAATATAAATTACGCAAGCCCAATAAGTATGAGATTCTTTATTTAATTTTCTATTTACCTCTAGTATAGGTTGCCAACTGAGCACTGATGAAGACAAGAAGACCATGCCCATCCGACTGACGGTTGCGGGCGAGGCGTTGTCGACGTTGTCCGGCTCGAACACCAGCTTACTATTCTGTGCCATCGTGATGCGGTCACCGTTGGCCAGCGTTAACGTCTTATTGTCATCAAGCACTGAATTCAAATTCTCAATCCACACCGCATCCACTGGACCATCTGTACGGGCAAATTAGTTCACGTAATTCATTATTTCATTCTACAGTACAGTCTACCTATCTAGTAAGTAGTTTAAATGCATAATTTTTACCTAACACGATCCATGTTGTATCAGATTTCTTCACCTTCAAAGCTCTTCGCCACAGAGTTGAGAAAATACCATCAGTCCAATCATTTGTCGCCACATCTAAACGCCCGAACATTTGAGGCGCGGTGATTGCCTAAAACGTTATAAATGTTACGGCTAGGTAATGTTATTGTTTTTATCCAATGAAAAATCGTCACTTGACTTTACATTGAATAAAGAATAGCTTTAATTAAAACAAAATGTTTGAAAAAGTTATCATCAGTTTTGATCAATTTCTGTTGCTGTTTTTTTTCGCCCATTTAAGTAACGATTTATCGTTGACATACAAATGAGTAGATTAGTGTCAAAAATATTATGGAAAGTTCACGCTAGACCAAAAATTTAACCATGGGATAAAAACTAAATCAATTTTTAAGACAGCAGTTCCTTCAGTTTAATTTCTACGTACCGTCCATTTGACCCCCAGGCCAGCCAGAGGTATTAATAACGTATTATCCCTAAAATATTCCCTTAATATTATTAAATTTAGGCCGACATTGCCACACGGGAAAATAAGAAAATATAACAATTTATTTGCAAGTTTTCATCCATAAACCTGTTTAAAGACTTTTCACAAAGATCTTGCAGTGATAGCTGACTGACTAATTTTTCCACTACGACATGAGCGATTCTCATGGATTGCTCGTGTGTGTACCTTAGGATTCATTCTCATTTCCTTATGCGGTTTGCCAATTTCAGTGAGCGCCGCCATCAGCGTATGTATGCAGGTGGTCTTGCCCGCTCCTGTCGGTCCCATCGTCATCAAGCCGTGCCTCACCAGCGACGTCTCGAACAACTGAATGATCTTCAAGTTCCAATTCGGGTGGTTGACAAGACCGGTACGATCTGCCACTACGATTATAGCCCGTTGCATTTCCCTAAATCAAGAGCGCTATCTATAAATACAATAAAAAAAACTGAGTATGGAGTGACATTCAACCGTTTTCGGATAATTGCTTTCATTCCCGCTATACATATTTATTTTATGAATTTTGTTCTACTGTGTCGCGTGAGGCTTGCAATGGAATAAATATTATAGTTTACAAAAAAAAAAAAACGCTTTTGTCATCCAAACTAAACCTGTATGCAAAATTTCAGCTCAATCGCAAACCGGGAAGTGGGTCAAATTTAACTTCCAAGACTTTTTTTCCATAGTTAGTTACAGGTGAAGCTAATAAAAGCGTTTTAAAAGAACTATTAACTACAACAATCAGTTACAGTTCTATGAAAATGTCCAAATCAGTAATGAACACAACATTTAAAAAAAACAACAGAATATATATTTTATTGGTTTGTCCTTAATTTTACGGTGCTACACTAGGATTTCTTCTCTATCGTGGTACAGTACCGTACTCTGCTAGTGCAGGGTAAAAGGTACATTTTGCGAAAGGGACATTCTGCGATAGGAAAATTCTGCGAATGAGACATTTTGAAATTTAAACGTTATGCGTCCGGGAAATTACCTGATGAAATACCTATATTTTTTGTACGAAGAGGTCAGGGCGGGCCGCGAATTTATTATTAATATAAACAAGGACTGAAATTTGTTAGTGCGTTATTATTTTGGCGTACCTCTGAACTGTTTGAGTGAGCTTCATGCCAGGGAACAAGTCTTCAATCAAGGAGATAAACAGAGGTTCGTCTTCGTCTACTAGTTTTGACACGTTCATTTCCCTGATAAGTAGTCATGATAATTATATAGCTTACAGACAATATAAGTTCCAACCTTTCTAGTCCCGATCCCTTTAAAGGGTTACTGTATAGGTACTCATTATTATGAACAACTTTTACTATTGGAGCAACCCCGAAATCACGAATAACAAAATCAGGTGTTCCATTCATTTAGATAGTCAAGTGATATTACAACAGGTGATTTGTTTTTTCTCTATTTCTGTATTGGTTCTATTGTAAAAGTTGTTCATAGTAATAAGTATACCTACCTACAATAACCCCTTATAGGGATCGGGACTAGACAGGTAGGACCCTTGTATAGTTAATCGTTATTTTGTTGTTGTTTGCAGCTGGGCTCGTAGCTACATGGATACCGCGAACATTGCTCGATCAGTGAGATTAAGCTGCACTTGCTGCGGTCTATCCATGTATGGGTGACCGTTCTTTACACGTCGAGACCATGCCTCCGAAAGTAGGACAACTTTTAAGCAGTTGGTCTCGGTTATTATACGAATACAATTTATGTCATGGTACAGTCAGACAACCGGTCTATTCGTAGGGGAGCTGACCCCAACGACGTTGGCAAAAGTCTAGTCAGAAAAAAAATAGGATATTTTCACTTGATGCCTGTCACTAACTTCAGCACTCTCATCATGATGTTCTCCTCGGTACTCTCCGGGTTCGCTCGTTTTTGTGCGCCCATCGTGCGCAACACAGACAAAATGTTCCGCAACCCGAAGTCGTAGTGCACCTGCTTGGACAGCTGCTCCTCGCACAGTTTGTACAGCGTGAAGAACTTACGAGCTGGAATGTTTATCATTAATCGGACCTAGAGTTGGTTTCTGGCATTAAAATAGTTATGGCTGAAAATGTATATAGATTTGTAACTGCTCTTGTATATAGCAAGATAGCCTGTGGCGATTTTTTTGATGAGTTCCAACACCAATATTTGTTAAATAATCCAGAGTTGCTCAGAGTTCCATCTTTGGTTTGCCTCAACAGCATGGACTGTCAGAGTAAAGTGCTTTGTAGGCTAACCAATAGGGTTATAACATATGCAAAGGTGGCAGTTTCTAAAAGCGTTATAAAGGGGAGACACGCTATCAGTTTGAGATTCATGATAGGGAAAAAACGAGACAAATCAATAGAATTTATTAAAAGGAAACCTCTCAAAACAAGAGGTGAGAATGTTCATTATTGGAGTAAGAATAATGTACCTAACACAATGTTGTCTTTGAAACCGCAGCTGGCCAACTTCACGCGAATTATAATCTGTCTGTCCGGAACCATCATGGCAACGGAGCGGAATTGAATCTTCAAATTCTCAGGCAGCTCCTGTCGTCCAGCATAGCCAGGGTTCATGGTGATGATGAACGCGAACTCCGGGTTCAAACTGACCGTGTCACCGTCGCTAAAAGAGGTGAGTAGTAGGTAATACAATCACTTTATATTAAGACTTAGACTTAGTACATTTATTCTATACATATAATATTCTAGCTGTTGCCTGCGGATTTGCTCGCATGAATGTCGATAATATAGATTTAAAACATGAAAGAATTTCAGTCAAACTGTACCCTTAGGAGTAGAATATTCGAAAATACTGAAACACGTGTTTCTTTATTACTAACCGAAACACCAAACATATTTTTTTTGGATTTAACATAAAAATTACGGATTTTTAAACAAACTTTCATCCCTTATGTTAAGTTAAATAAGGGATGAAAATTGTTTAAAAATAAGCCGCGGGCAACAGCTAGTAATATAACAAAAAACATTCTGTAATTTATGTTTGATTTGTTGCAAAAATACGAGAGACAAATCAGTTTACTCTTTCTACACAACTATTGATTCTAGCCAACTATTCATTAGTACAGCGAAGTTGTACCTGAATATGAAGAACTCCCTCCTCTCCCTCCTGGCGGTAAGACAGATGTAGATCTGCTGCGCGGCCACAGACAGCACGGGCAGCTCGATGCGGTTGAACTCGTCGAAGCAGCCCCACGTGCCCGACTGGGCCAAGCCCTTGTAGATGCGGCCCAAGCCTGACCAACACGCATCGATTAGTACCTCGTGTGTTACGAACCGCGCGAGCCACTACATACGCACCTCTGAAGTCCATCTGGTCGGAGCAGTTGAACACGATGACGAGCTTGCCGAGCGTGCGGCCCATGTCCTTGGTGGTCTCGGTCTTGCCGGTGCCGGCGGGCCCGGCGGGCGCGCCGCCCATGCTCATGCCGATGGCCTGCGACAGCGTGATATAGCACCTGTCCGTCAGCGGCGTGATCACCAGCCGCTCCGTTATGCCCAGGTACTCGTTCTATACACAATTACTTCTTCAATAAATCTCCTTTTTTATGATCCGAGACCAACAATTACCATTTATTTTATCATGTACCTGGTATATAAAGTCTACATCTGTAATAGATACTAAACAGTCATCCGTATCCTCAAAATAATAAAACCGGGCCTGCTTCTGCCATTCAAAGTCTCCTGGCGTTTTGATTCTCATTCTGACTAGATCATCGAAAATATCTCTGTAAAATAATTAAATACATAATTTTCTTTTATATATCTTTTAAAATAGCTACTAACAAAACACCTCAAAACAAAATACTAATTTTATAATAAACTAATGTTATGTGTATGTCGGTCCGAGTTAAACCGTCCATGGAGTTTCTTGCCGGTATCTTCTCCAGGACCAACCCACTTGGAACCGTGCACCTAGAATCACGACGTTTTAAAAGTGCCTGGATAGGCCCAGTTGAAATAAAAAACTTTGACTTTGACCGACCAAGGCCTTATGGTGTTTTAAAATTAACATGGTCGCTCTTGAACGGATATTCCGACCGTGATAGTGAAACGACTCAAGACAAGAATAAACCAATGTAAGAATATGTATATTGATAATGAATAACTTGCCTCTGATGTACATGGATAGTAATCATAGTTTCCACTTGTGTTCTGTCCAAAGGCACCAGATCTTTGACTGTCTGATCGATGAGACCGTTCAGTAAATCCAAAAACTTTTGATTAGTAATTCTCATGATGAAGCGATCGGCCTTCGCTTTCTTCAAAGCATACTCTGCGTCGCTAGTCCATAGAATTTGCATTCCTAATAAACCAGCCTAAAAAACATTGTGTAATAACTTCTCTAACAGTGGCTGAAGTTATGAAGTAAGGTCGATAAGATTTTCCTCTCACGCTGACCGAAGGTGCTGATAGGTCAATATGTATTTATTACTATTAGCCGGGACATCACGCTCGGCAGTCCCGCTTGTGGCCAAGCGATCAAACTTAATTCATTGTTTTATTGTTCTATTATATCTATGCTGCTATAAAATACCAGTAACGATATTTAACATCACATAGGTATATTTTATTTACCTGACCAGGGAAGTTCCAGAATCCGACTAAAAATTCAAACTCTGGATCTCCGGACATTGTTTGCGATATATTAGCGATAATATTTCTAACGGTATCTTTCATTGTATCCAGTAGGGTATTTAACCAGATCTGTAAGAATATTACCATTTTTTAAGTTATTAAAAGACGTGAAAAATTATAACTAATATATTATAAAAAAAACTAAGTGCCCTGTAACAAAATAGCGCCCGTTGAAGATCTAGCGCCAGATCTGTAACATGACTACTTTACAGCTATGAAACCCACCTCTACGCCTCCTACACACGGCACGGGCTTTTCAAGAGGAATAGTCTCTCCGTTACTAGAGTTCATATTAATAATTCTTTCCTTATCGTCGAAATCGACTGTATACATGGCGTCGAAAATACTCGGCAAGTGAGGCTGAAACAAAGTTACACATTAAGCACTGTTTTTCATTAAACACTGTGTTACACTATGAATTCTAAATAATAAAAGGCTGTTTTGTTTTGGGACCGTAACCTTTTTTGCATAGCTTTAGGAAGGCTTTTAGAGCCGGAAGAAAATAAATTGGTGTAGGGGCCATGCATAATCGGTGCTTATATCATCAGCGACTAGCGATTTTGCGATTGCATCGATGCTGCATCGCGTTTTGGTGACTCGTTGCATTTGAGCGTGGTATTTGAGCTGATAATTTGATGTAACCAATGCCACCTTCATCAAAATCCATGGTAATGGTGATAGCTTAATAATTAAGATCCAGTGTAACACTGAGTCGTGTGATTTCGCTTTCGTTGGTTGCCTTTTGTTTACAAAAAGTGAATAACGAACGCAAAAACGCGTGGTTTTTTTCGGCTTCCTATACGTAGCATTATGCTACGTTCGCCTGGTTGTGTTTGTAGGTATGTGAAGCCGAAAAATTTTTCGGGGCGAACTCCTTTTTATTCAAAATTTTTCATTAAGTATGAGTACCATCATAACGTATCCGAAACGACTTAAAATTCACCGTTTGTATCTACTATCAAAAGACGCTCCAACCTGTATAGAGTGCGGGTCCGACGCCTGTCCAAGGATCTCCAGTAACACTGGATCTGACACGAAGAAGAACCTGGGGAAGATGAGTCGCTTGGTCTCCAAGTAACCGGTGAGCGACTTCTGGCACGCCTCCAGCTGCTCGTACAAGTGTGGCAGGAGCTGCTTCAGTGTTTCGTCTGAAGTGCAAGTCTCCACGCAGTTCACTATGTCACGCGCACGATACATTATTTTCACGTATGTTTTATCGATACCCTGTCAACGTAACATACTCTTTAACTTAAATGAATATATTTCATAAATACTTGAAAGTGACTGTAAACTGTTTACTAGCTAGAGTGTTTTAAAACAACCATGTGCTAACTCAAAGTAAATACGTACTAGGCTCGTTAATTATGTTTATAATTAGTTCAATGTTGTTTATCGTTACTACAATTTTGCTCTGCTTACATAATCATTCCAAATCACATTTCTATTTATTATATTTTACTCTTGTTTTAGAAAAATATTTTACAACCATATCTGAAAATATCTTACTGCGAATCTCTTCGCCTCCGCTGGCAGTTGTTTGGCGATGTCGCCGCCGACGAACACCGCCTCCAGATACATCCACAGGTTCTGAACTTGAAGCCACTTCTCCAAGATCTCGCTAGTGCTCACCAGTTTATTTATCCAAAGCAAAATATCTTTCTTGAATGGTGCGTTATATCTATAACGAAAACAACATGTCTATTAAAATACAAAATGCAATCACAATTTCTTTGATTCCCCGACATGAATTGATATTCCCATTATTTCATTACCATACGGATACACGAACTCCTGGTATAAACTGCTGCTTCACAGTTATGGTTGCTTCCACCATAAAAAAATTATACGTTCGAATTTGTACTCCACAAATCAAAATCATTTGGTATTGGTTTTAAAATTATTTTTATGCTGAATGTAATGAGCAAGAGACGTTATTAACCTGTTAGAAGCTAAAGAGTTCAGAATCATTAAGGAATCTTCAAGCAAAGTGATGATATCGAGCGTTTCCTGCGGCTTAATCAAAAGCTCTCCTCTGTTCTTGAAGTTAGTGAATGTCAAATCAACCAAAGCCCAGTCGGCGGTTACTTGTTTCAGTTTAGCTTCAATATCCTTCTCTTTCACCGCACTTATACAGATATCCTAGGAAATATACAATAATTTATTAGGAGCTATGTAATAATTTATACGAGTATGTATAATATTCAAAAAGTCTGGTATAAAAATCGAACGAAGCTACTTGTCACCTTACGACTATTCGTAGGCAAACGCGGCATTGAACTCCAACGTTTGGAGTCTCTTGACTATTAATTGTATTTTAATAGTAAATGCGCGATTTTTCCTGATCTGAGTGAATTTAGTACTAATGACTGGGACGCAACTATGGTTTAATGTATTCCGGTTTTAGCTCCTCACATAAACTTGACTGTAAATTATTCCATAATCATGTTGTATAATGAGAACTTGTTTTTGTGAGGAGAAAATATATAACTATTACTAGAGGTATGAAATTAAGATGAAAGACCGCTCGAAATCGAAAATCACCACACTAATAAAGTTTCAGAAAGTTTCAGTCATACCTGGCCATATAGAGACGATTCAAATGTAACTACGAGACATTTTTTTATATTGTATGATATACAATTATACACTAACTTCAACATCTTCCTTATATTTTAACAGCGGTGCCTCCATAACATTAGCCAGCGTGAATGCTTCAGACTCCACATCCAACACGCAATCTGCAACATAGGTAATAGTTGACCCGGGAATCGATCCGGCAGATGTGCACAAAGGATCAACCTGTATTTTTAGAACCAATTAATAGGGTCAATGTGGATCAAATCTCTCTGATAAACATTGTGTCTTATATTTAAAGAAGACCATGAAATTAGTTTTAACAGTAAATTCCTTTCGTATATACCGACTCTGCTTATGGACGTCTGCAACCTAGTGATTACGTAAGCTAAAGTTCGTTGGTTGCTTAGTTGGTTGGTTTGTGTTCTGGTAATTTCACTGGATATTCCTACTCGTCACCCGAAACACAACTACGCGTACCTATATTACATAGTTAGTTTAGCTATAGTCATTTTAGTTAGTTGGTTTAGTTTAGTTAGTTATTTTAGTTTAGTTATATTACATATTCATAGTTGTTATGACGGGTGAAATGGGTAGGACTGTAATACCCGCCCCAATCGAGTTCATAAAATGGAAATCTACGAGCACTAATTGACATCTAATGATGTCTTTTTACTAAATTCACGTGTCCTGTCTGTAATAAGAAATCTCATAATTATTAAGCATTTATTAAGCATTACTAACGCATCAGATTTTCCAGTCTCCTCCAATGTCGGTCCTTCATAGATTTATCGGCCATCAATTCCAATAGTGGACAAGTCTGGTTGAAATCGTCAATCTTATTCTTCAATTCGATGAAAGCCGGCCAATCTTTCATACCTCGCGGTAACTTTCGACACCTTTGGAAATAAACCAACGATTACCCTCATAAAACTGTAACTAAATTTATGCTATAAAGGTCCTTTACTATCTTGTTAATGCCATTATGTTGTTTATTTATTTATTTATTTAATCATTTATGTACACACAAGAAAAGACACAGCAAACATTAAAAATAGGAGAACAAAGTACAAAGGTACTTGGTTGTTGTTGGTTTTCGGTCTAACCAACGCAATGGGTGAATTAAGAATTTCAATGTTTTATATGAGACGACGACATACGGCCGTCTGACCTCCGCAACACAATTAGGCACTAAGGAAAATCCTCAGATTAGACCAGTTGACAGATTTTCTGGCACTTGCATTTATTGTTTGTAATTTAAGTTTTAGCATGAAAATGAGGCAACGGATCAACAGCTCAACGTGATCATTGAGGTACAGAGCTGAGTCCGCCTATCGGTGTGTAAAGATTTGTAACTCATAAACTGCGGCAAGCGTGGTTTATCCGGCAATTTGAGGCACATTGCTTTCACCAACAAACGCGGCCAGCGCCTTTACGTGTCTCACAGCAATGGGTCTCAATTTTTGAGTGGCTTTGAGAGCCCAGCTGGTTTGTCAATCGCGCACTATATTATGAATATTATTATATTTTTGATAGGTTTACCTGAGATCAAATTCCGCTAACTGTGCAACTATTTGCTCAATAGCAATTTCCACCCACGGCGTTTCAAAGTAGCCGTCGATGGAGTTCATCACAGCCAAGTACAAGCTGTACCTGTTAAGAATAAAAGTGTATTAGTTCCGTTGTGATAGAGTAAGAATCAGAATCAGAACCTATTATATTCAGAGGGTTGGTTAACTCTTTGACCACCAGTTCCTGGAAATCTATTATGTTATCAAATTAATCGGACCTTAACCGAGCGGAGAGGTTGAGTTGTCGTACGGTTCTTCGTCGTAAAATTTTACGTCGGGTTGTCCATTGCCCACCACACGTATAGTACCTATCTATCATCGTCGATGTTGTAAAAGGAGCTTCTTACTTTGGGAGCTATTTACAACACATTTTGTTCAAGTAACCGCAAGGAAACTAAGTAAATACAAACAAAAAATCAATTCCAATATATCCGAACTGAATATTGAGCCCAGGACCGACTGCCACAAGGCGGTATTTTTCCCCCAGAAACATAATTAATTCCATCTAACTTAATTAAATCTAAACTCTTAATTTTTATAAATGAAACAGTTCCCTGCATTAGACAGTCTAATGATGCGCGATAATTATGTTATTAAATTTATTCTGATACAGAAACACAGGGACAGATAATAATAAAGTTTAGTCATACTGCTTACAATTTGCTCAACAAGTTGAACTCCTTCTTCTTCTGATGCAGAATCGGATAGTCTTTGACTTCCATACCAAACAGTTTTTCACCGTTGGAATACATTTCGAATCTCCTCCACAGCTCATCAAATCTCGACTGGAACATTATTACCCTAAAAAAAGTGTGATATTATACTTAGCAAGTCAGTTAGTTAGTCAAGTCAGTCAGTTAACAACAAACAAATCCACGTTAAATCTTCGAGATTATAGAATCGTTCCCGTCGGAACGGCTTTTCGGTAGATTTATACTGCGTGTGACTATAATTAGACAATCTAGAGACGAGGCAATAATTATAAAAACTTCAAATTCATTGCATATTCAATCATTATGTTCCATAACCGCAAGTATTAACCGATTCACTGCACTGAAATAACCTTATAGAGCCAAATTTGACTTGAGAAACTGAAGCTAAACAGGATAAGCAGATAACACGGTCATATTATAAAACGTAGGCTACCTATCGCTGGCTTCCCGTGCAGTTAGACCGGGAGTCAAGGGTCCAAACGCGTCAAAGTCAGCATCAAACTTGTTTACGTCCTCTAAGAATGTGGCTACGCCGTCAGTAAGCTCCTGCTGCAGCGGACCTTGCATCTCCACTATTTTTTGTTGTACTTGCTGAGACTGAAGGATAAAATGAAACAGTTTAAAATTTTAATTTAAATCAATGTTTTAGAATTATATCGTTTGAAAGATTCGGATAAGTTATTATCACATTATAAACCAGATTACCGGTTACTATCACGAATAATTTACTGATAAATGGTACAAACAGGAACTTAAGCAGTAGGTAGGATAGCCGAGGATAAAATCATAAAAGCGCATAAAATCCAAAGGACTCTCGTGAACCCTCATTATACATCCCGTAACTATTTAATTGTGAATCCAGTGGTCCGTAGTTAGTAGAGTTAGTGAGGATTTATCACACGTCAAGGTGAGAATCCTGTTTTTTTTACACCTTTTATATACACACCGTTAACACACACTACGGTTCTCATTACTGACGGTATTGTTTGACTCTGTTGTCAATAATTTTATTGACAACTAGGTAATACGACAAGAGTAGGTGCTAAGGACCAGCATATTATACTCCGTTTACAATAGCATTAGACAGAAGTTAAAAAAGGTTCTTTTTAATGTACACTTTGTAACAAAAGTACATTAAACTTGTTACAGTTACGATTAACGCCAAATGTATTAATGTCTATTTATATACCAGCTGTCACACTTCATTGTAATCATTTGAACTATTTATCTTATGAAATTAAGTGGCTTTTATTTAGATATATTATTTCATTCCAACTTAAAATTAAAGTGTCAATGCTAAAAACCTAAAAGAAGCAGGAGTGAACAATATCGAGAACGTTTTTCGTTTCACTATAATTCTACCAAATCTAAAATGTCACCTAATCCCTTCATAAGCTGTGACAGCCGGGTTTTTCTAATTTTACCGGTTTATGTCGTCTGTGAAATTGACGTAAATGTTGTGATTTTGATATTGTTGAATTTTCGTGATTTAGTTGTTATTTGTTACTGTTTTTCTTTTGTTATCGTTATTTGTTTGTTTTATACAAAGGTTACGTTTTGTTGCGTTGTGGGTGATCCCGTTAGTAGTCTCAGATTTATCCAACAAAGTTATAACTTAACTTTGAAATAAAATGTTTTGCACTACTGCTTCTACGAGCCTCTTTTTTCTTCTTCTTTCTTTCTTTCTTTTTTAAAAAACATTGCCCCTCACTAGGATTTCTCCTGTATCGAGGGTACAGTTTACAAACATACATGTCACATGCACACACAACCTAATGCTATAGTAAATGGAGTATAGGTTCCTATTCCGAAATCAACTGCGAAACCAATCATGTAACAGTTGCCAGTTTATGTCGTACTTAATTATATAATGTACAGGTATTCGTAAATATTATTTCCACAAAAAAAGGATGATACACGTCTTGTAACATACACACCGTTAATAACATGTTCTGGAAAGCGTAACGAAGTCCGTACACCATATCGGCATCCTCTTTAGGGATATCGATATTGAACTGACTAAATGTCGTGTAGCTTTCTTCGATTAGATCAAGTTCCATATCCATGCTAAAGAAAAAAAAAAAAGTATGAATATCACTTACATCATATGATTTTATTACATTGAATGCATTATTATCTATGAACTGAGAGCCCGCAGTAGAAATTACTTGGACGCGGGGTGGTATCGACAGCAGGAGCGGGGCAGTGAACTCTCGAACACATTACACATTAAATATTAGGAAGGAAGAAGGAATATTAAATATAGCTTCCGCCACCGGCTTCACCAGCGCAATATCTTTATAAATTATAGCCTATGTTACTCACTGATAATGTAGCATTCTGCTGGTGAAAGAATTTTTAAAATCGGTCGAGTAGTTTTTGAGCTTTTCCATTACAAACAAACATACAAAAAATCAAATCTTTTCTCTTTATAATATTAGTTTAGATGTCTATTTATCTTACCCGATGAATTCTTGTCTTATAAGTTCCAGGCACATCATTGCCACTCTGACATCATCCAAATCCTTAATTTTTTTGCCCATAGTTTTCATGCGGTCGTTGATAAATTGCATAAGTTTTGTCACTCGATCCTTATAAGCATGACATAACAGTTTACCTAAAGTTCTCTTCCACTCAATAGATTCTAAATGTAAGGCCAATTTGATATGTTCTGTAATTTGAATAAATTTTACAATAAATTTGGTATTTATGTTTTGTATAGGCATCTGATAAAATAAGATTCATTAACTAATCATTCCTTAAATTTCTAACAGACACGGTAGCACTTAATGACTAAACATAATATGTGAATTCGTTAATGAGAAGTGAGTAAAATTATTATAAATTATTTACTGATTTCCTAACATACTGTAAATGCAACAAACAATGACAGCCATTAAGGAATAGAAATAAATAACATTATTGAGTACCTACTGTAGAACTTGTACACACGGCCATATATCGAGCTTTAGGTACATTTCCAGTATCAAGTGACCTCGCATAGTATGGGCTTTCCGTACAATAAGAGGGGCGGCTAATAATGATAATGTATAACTAACTTGATATGTAGCCGTGCGTACACCGGTCCTACAAGTTTGGTGGGGAGTTATTATAAACCAGTGCAATGAGTCTATGATTTGCGTCATTTTTTTATTGGATTGTAAATAAATTAAATCTGATGCAAACTAAGACATTTCATATAATTGACACAGATTAAAGAAGAAAGATCTGTAATCCGTGATAATTGATTACAAAATATCTTAAATAAGTTAGTTATTATAATTTAAACTAGTACCCATGTTAATTTGAATAGAACCGATTATGTGTCGTTCAGGTAAATTATGCACTTCTTCTGTCTGTCCTTCGTATTTGTTAAGCATGTCCTTCACTATTACATTAAGAGGGTTTGAATCGACAAATTCTTGTACTTGCTGTACTCTATCTTCTGCCCATAAATGAGCAAATCTTTCGTAGCTCTACAAAATGTTAATGAACAAAACTGATTTATTTACGTAATTTTTACCAAGTAATTATAATAATGTTATTCAGAGTTCTTCATACCTTCAGCAGTTTCTCAATATCAGGTTTATACATATACATCATACCCTGTAGAGCCATGACTGATCTGACGATGTCTTTATGCTCTGACACCATTCGGAAGTAGTTCCTTATTCCACATAAGGTAGATCCCGACCTAGAGCCTGTTAATATTTTATACAAATTACCTATTGTAGTATAAATAAAACACACTTAGACATTCTTAGTTCTCCTACTAAAGTAAGGTGTATGTATACTAAAATTAATTTTAAACTAAGCTCGAAAAAATTATGACTTTGATAGACGGCTTGAAAATCTGGCAAATCTAAAGATAAAAATAAGTTCAAAAACTAATACCCGACTACTGAAAAAGTGTGAAACAAGAAACTATTAATACATATTCATAGTGATGTTCAGAGGATAGCCGTGGTCGTATGCCACTTTGCCCTAAAGCTTAAGATGGTTACAATGTATTGTTTTGTTAGGGTAGGTGGCATACGACGATTTTTGTTTCAAAGGGTATACTCTCGAGGTAGTTCCATTTAATTTTGGTGAAGATCTGATGAAGACCCTCGGAGATAGATAATGGAACTCTTGAATGAATAACAGCATATCACTCGCGATTACTGTAATCGCATGTTTATCTATTGTTTATGCCACTCAACATAGAAAAATTAAATTAAATTTATAAAAAGTAAAAAACTGACTTCAAGAAACTAAAAAGTATAACATAATTTTCTTAAAGAACTTAAACAGCTTCTGAATTCGGGGCCTTTAATTCTTCAATGCACCTAGTTTGGCAGTGGCACCAACTTTAGAAGCTGGTAAGTTATTTAAGAAAATTATTAATTTTATACTTTTTAGTTTTTTGTAGTTTTATGGTCTTCAATATCGATAATGCAGTTATGATGAAGTTGTCATACCGGTTGTGCTGCGGACTGTGGTTATCAGCGACACACCAGCCAATTTCTCCTTCTTTATTTGCTCCTGTTGTCCCCACATGAACACATTACGATGAATATCCATTATGCAATTTAGCACCACCTATGATCAACGGACAGTGAATGAAGGAGACGAAAGACAGAGAAGTGTCTGACACACCAGTGAGATATTACGAAGGCGTAATAATTTTGTACATAATTTCTGAGATAAAACTTGTAGATCACCTGGGAGAACGAAGTCTGTATCTCTTCCAAAGTCGGTTTTATTGATATTCTTGGTATTTGTAAATACATGTTAGACAACATAAGCGGTTTTAATTTCTTTTGCTCTTCCGGATCAGTAGTCATTGTTAGAAAGCTGAAAAAGTTTTTTAATTAGGTATTTGAATACCAACCATAAATTATAAACTATAATAAGGCAGTAGTTGTTCTGAATATGATGTCACCGTAAAACCCCGAACGAATGTAAATCCTACGATTAAGCAGTTAACCTCATCATTCTCCTGCCCTTATCCCATTTTATTTGGGGTCGGCGCAATATGTCTTTTTCTTCCATTCATATCTATCAGACGTCATTTCCAGATTTACTTCCTTCTCATTTATGTCATGTTTCACACAGTCCATCCATCTTTTCTTTGGTCTGCCCCTACTCTGATAGCTAAGCTAACAAAAATAACAACAACAACATGAGTTGATAAAAAATCGAAGTGTTTTAAAATACCTACTCTATGGGCGAAATGTGTGCGTCTGTATTTACCTAGATACTGAAGCCCGTCGTCTCAGCATATCAAGACTTTGTCTAGTACATTTTATCAATGCTTCTACACACTTCGTTGCAAAATACGCAAAAAGTTCATTACATTCGTTGATAGTAGGCACCAATTCAAAACGATCCGGATTTTCTATTTCCATAAATACTATAAAACAGAAATAAACATCAAATAAAAATGCGAGTAATTGGAAATATGTTACAAGGCCGTTTTATTATTACCTGCATCTTCATTCGTAACTCTTGTAGCTGATGTTACTTGTTTCAAAGCTTTTTCTAAGTCCAACCTTTTAAATAATAAATTTATCATAACAAATATAATAAAAAAAAATACAATATACAACATGCATTTAAGAGTAATCTAGGTGAACAAATAAATGCATAATAATAATTGGTATTACAATAGAGAATGTTATTAATTAAAAAGACCCATCGCTAAAACATTAACCACACTATAATTACCAGTTGTCTTTTAAAGCTTGTATCTGTTTAGAGGGCACACTTTCTAGGAACTTATGTATGAGTTCTATAACAGCAATTTCTGCGTTCCAAGATTTTTGTTGTATCTCCAAAGCTGGTAAACAAAAACAAAATTTATTATTTTGTTATTTAAGAAACACAATAATTATGACTGATAGTAATAGAATATACAATAGGGTTGTAAATAGGCTAATCATATCTGATGGACCATATAGATATAGGGCATGAAACCTAACAGCAGCTAGGACTGGCCCTTGTCCAACCACTTGGAATGACGGGACCCCAGTGAAAACTGACGGATGTTGAACTTTTAAAATTTTTGGTTCTAGGCAGGGACGGATACCGATATTTTAGAAATATCGATATTCGGCTGTAAAATACCGATATTTTACAAATATATCGGTATATTCAAGTATCGGTAAAATATCGATACAAAATATCGCTTTTTTAAGTACCGGTATTAAGTTATCGATATTTATATCGATACTCAATACCGATTTTAATATCGGTATTGATACAAATATAGACAAATTAAAGTATCGATATTTATGTACTGATATTAAATATCGGTACCGATATCGATAAAAAAATACCAGTATATCGGTATTATATCGATATTTTTATATCGGTATAAATAAATATCGGTAATCCGGTCCCTGGTTCTAGGATACCCCAGTTTCCGATGTCAACTTCAACCTTCGACATGCACATTAGTCATGAATTCTGAGGCGTTGGTGCTGCCCGATGATATCCGAACTTACGACTCAAGTCTAAGCGACTACTTAGCCGCTACTGCAAAATATTTCTTCCGGCTCTTGAAAATATGCAAAGTACTCGTAATCTGCATTTTGATATTAATTTCTACTGGTACGTAGATATTAAGTAAGCTACACAAAATATAACTTGTAATTGAACATACAATATACCTACATACCTATTTCATCGCGTCTCAAAAGATTCTCCTCATAAAACTGCGATGGTTCGACTGCTTTTTCAGGCAAATAAACGAGCATTGTTTTAGTGATAGACTGCAAAATCGCATCAATGCGCGCTTCTTTCATGTCTACGACCTGTAAAAAACAAATGTTCATAGATACAGCTTTTTTATGTCTGAAAAAAAAGAAAAAAAAAAGAAAAAAGTATTTATTTGACACAGCACAAAAACAAATTTAAAGATAAAGTAACAAAAAATAAAAGAATAAAACATGTAAAAGAAAAAAATATTTATCTTAAATAACAAATGGGTTGTACGTCGCAGCTGTCTGCGATATATCAACTTGCCAAATTCATAATGAGATTTCATTATAGAAGTGACAAAATTGCGGTACAGTAGGTATCACTACACAAACGTCAAGGCAGCGCGGGTGCTATCGCGAATTTATGGGATGCTATGCTATGTATGAATGCACCCCGAGCGATCAATCCATTCTGCAAATTCCGCAATTGCTAACTTAACTTAACGCAAACTAATACCTATCCTACTTATATTCTTATTACCTCTTTAACAAACAAATCGACCTCAGTAAGGACTTTCTCAATATCATCGCAGTAAGAGGGAATTTCCAGAGAAGTCCATGTTATAGTGGAAAAACCAGGCTGGAATGCATTCTCTAGTTTTATCAACTGAGCACGTAGAAGTGGAAGGTATAGCTTTGGCATGCTCCTAATAAAAAAGGCATTAATCATTTACTACCGAAATACTTCAATATTCCAATATTCTAATATTCCTACTTAACAGAAATAGAAATATTTGATATGTAAGAAAAAAGTAACAGCATAGAAATAGAATAGAATAGAAATATGCTTTATTGCATACCAACAGAAAACAATAGGGTAGGATTGATTTGAGTTTGAGTCTAAATCCTGACCCACAAAAAATAAATGTGGAGAACTGTGCAAATCTCAATATAGTTTTCCACTTGAAATAAATCCACATCAAACAAATATAGCAATGCAAATTCATTTACCTTCTAATTTGATTGTTTCTATCAACCAAATATTTGATTTTTTCAAAGTTTCCCAGGATTTTATCCTTACAAAATGCTACTATCTGTGCCCCGTCCGGCACACCTACAATTTAAATAAATTTATTGATTTTCTATGATACTTTTGGAGCATGCACTCACCGTATTCAAGACAGTGTAGTTCGTCAGACTAGTGTTACAATAACAAGTCTATTCTATTAGACATCTTCTCTAAGTGCCGCGGTCTTGAGACAGTTTCGCATCGTAAGACAATTAAGTATATTAGTTAGACGTCTTGGTCCAGGTGTGCACACTTGGAACAAGACGTGTAACCTTCGTTGCTTTCTTCAACCAGTAATCTGTCTAACTATATTCTTGATTATGGTCTGCGCAGTCCCTTTAATTATTATTATAAATCATAGTCTAAATCAGAGATTGAACTTTTACCGTCTTATTACAAAAGATGGTTTAAACTTTTAAAGCAAGTCTTGTAAAACTCAGCTTTTTGTCATATGACGTTAGAAAGTGACGGATATATTTAAAACCTCGGTTTGACTAGACTTGGTTTAAACCATAACACAAAAAGTATGTGGAGGGCGGAAGGCTTTAATCTAAAAAAAAAGTTTAATTCACCAACTCATAGATTTTCAATACAGGGCTTGGAATCTCCTTTTAAGTACACCAAAATTAAATCTAATTAATCTATGGTATTAGTAAGCTTATGTCATTATAAACATTTATAAAAAAATATTATTGATAATAAAGTTTATTGAACTTACGAAGTCCCAACTGCCACATGTACTCGACCTCTCTGATGCACTCCGGGATGTAAATACTAAAGTTAATCATATACATATTGGTTGCGGGATGGCGAATAAGAAGTGGGGCGATAAGACCTAACCGCACCTAATAAAAAAATTCAGTATTAAAAAAGTGGCTTAATTGTTATCTATTAGTCATAAAAGATAGTTGTCGGGATTAATAAATAAAAATTATAGCACTGTGTACGTGTCAAACCGCCGATTTTCTAAGACTTAGAAAATCGGCGGATTGACACTTTAGTGTTAGACAAAGGTGTACTATCACGCGATAGTCTGTGATTGAGGCGACACAGTCGCCATTTATGAGTCACAGCTTCAACCACAGGCCTTTATATAAGAATTACTCTAAAAGAGAAAGAAAGAAAAGTGAAGAGAACGAAATTTAAAAAAAAATGGGTCATCGAAAACTTTCGTAAACTTTTCTTTTTCTTTTATGAACGTCGTCGCCCCTCACTAGGATTTCTCCTGTATCGAGGGTACAGTTTACAAACATATATTTCACATGAATAATTGAATACACACCCAGACCCGAAACAACTATCTGTAGATCATACAAATAATATAATTGCTCCGTGCGGGTATAGAACCCGCGGCACGAAGCTTAGAAAGCTAATCGCTTAGCCACTGCGCCAACCGTGTTGTTAATTATATCGTCGTCATTTTTAGTTCCAGTGATATTACCTGTCCAACATTTTCTGCCCAAGCATAATGATAAATATATTCGAATTCGGTGAACACAATTGACATGACATTGTAGAGCTTTATACATCGTTGCGTATTCTGCAATAAAAAAAAATATAATTTATAGTGATATTTATATTAAAAACTTATATTTTTTAGATTTCCTAGGAAGAATCAAGTAGATTTTTATGGCTCATTTAGACTTTCGCGTCGCAGCTCGCCTCGCAACTCGAGTGGTGCGTTCAGTACTTAAGTATTTGTGTTTTTTATTTAAATACTGCTCAGTTTTCTTTTAACACGATATTGTTTTAATATTTTTTGTTACTTTTAGGCAAAGTATGGACGCACGTGTTCCTCGCGAGGTCCTTTGACTCGTGCCCAAAAAACCGCTACTGACGCGAGCGCTGCGAGTAGCGAGACGAGGCGCGAGACAAGAGCGCAACATTTACACACTCGTCTCGTGACTTGTATCGAGTCTTGTCTCGCCACTCACACCAGAGTGTAAATGAGCCAATTATGTTGTAGGTATATGACGATAATTATTATCGCCTCTTGACTGTTTATTGTAACAGTTTATTCAGGGGCTATGAGTTCAGCATCGAATTCGTGTATCTCCATCACATACCATATGCGTAATGACTTCATGGTGCTGTTGAAATGTCTCCATAGGCATTTTAATGTTCTTATCGTAAAATCTAATCCACATGATTCGCCCGGCAACTGGTGGCATATTTCTTGGTAGCTCTGGGTGTTCCTTCTCTTCGTTATACCTATAAATAAGGGTAAATGATGGTCAATAAAAGACAAAAGTAATTAAAACTACACTGCACTTTGACTACGACATAGCTGACGTGTGATTTCACAACCTCACACGCTACGACGTCGTAGCAGATCCGTAGCATGCGCTACGCGGAGTCAGAAACATTGTCTCCCGATGAGTATTTTTTTCTGATATTTCATTTAATCAAATCAAAAAACCATATACTGAAATAGAACTTACCTGTGCGTGAAGTTTAAATTATATTATGGCACCAAAATTATTGGAAGCACATGCGAATCAGCTAAGCACTGCGACCTGAATGAGCTGGCCGGGTGCAAAATTCCATAATCAAGACTATTTTTTAAAATCTACATTACATTAGATTACTTGTTTATTATTATTTTGACTTTTATGTCCAAAATTCATTATGGAAAGACGTTAGGCGGGTATGTAAGTATGTGAAACCACATGGGGTTATGCTAATTTTGAGAACGAAGCTTCAGTAATTTTGTTTAGATTACCTGTCTCGCAGTGATTCTATTTCAGATGTGTAAGTACTGATTAAATCATAATATTGATCCTCGAGGTATAAGCATTCTAACTTGAGTTTCTCGAATCTGGATAAAAGATGCAATGCGATTTCCGTTGTTGGACACTTATTCACACTCTGAAAAAAATTTATGTTATAATATGAATAAAAGATCTAAAATCAAAATTTTGAAATCATAAAAATTATTTTTCACTTCAGTAGCTCAAACATGTAGGTTTTGCTGCCTGAAATCAGTGAGCAAAATGCGATTTTGCTCACTGAGTGAGACAAAGTAACTTTTTAATTTTTGTTTTCAGAAAGCCGCGAATATCTTATTCAGCCTTGGGCATAGAGATAATACATAGTATGGCCTTGGGTTAATCATACAATTCGAAATGAAACATTCACACTCTATCTCTTTCCCGCCATTAGAAAGAGAGAGAGACAAAGACCAGCCCTTTCGAAGTTCCGATTTTGAATTCGACCTCAAAGACAAATACGTTCGGAATTTCGTACTGACTAAAGAAATTTTGCAAAAAGACAATTATGTCCAATGACCAAAGAATCCTCTCATAATTATGTCTTATAGTGTAATTTATTGAATTTTTAATTTATTGTTGTATTTAAACGAAAATAAGTATTAACTGCAAATAAAACTGATATTTAACCTGTAAATATTTATTTCTAGTTTCAATAATGTTACGTAATATATTTTATCTCCTAAAGTGTTCTCGCTGCTGAAGTGAAAAGTTATGTGTGTTACACGAGAGCAAAGTTTTTTGCATCTCGTGCCTTTGAATCCCTCGCCACACTCAGGATTCAACTTTAGAATCACTCGCTACGCTCGTGATTCAATCTTTGAATCCTTCGCTTGCTCAAGATTCAAAATCAGCACTCGCAGCAAAAAACGACTTTGCTCTCTTGTTGCACAAATAACTATTAAACCAACACTAAAATAAATCGAATGATAGTATAAAATCTCCCAAAACTTTTTTAGACGTGTAGGCGTGAATAACGTATTTACTTACATGGATCATGAAGTTCTCTAATAGTAACTCCTGATTAGCAACAGCATCTTTATATATTTTGTAATCCTTGTCGAAATCGGGCCGCCTGTTTTAGACATACAATACCTTAGTTACTGATTTCTACATAAATACCTACTTTAAATCCGACAAAGCACTCAGCAGCCAGTTTGGGTTAATCAAGCTAGACCCCTCAAGGATAGACCTCCACGAGTGACGAAACATGACAAATGGTCTGGGGTACAATTATTTTGTTTTTTATTTGTTGCTCAGTTATGGCGACGAATTGAAAATTTGGATGGCAGAGATCTCGATTTTTCGAAGCAATTACAAAACATTCGGAACTGATATGCATGTACTTCATTTATCATATCTTTGACATCATTTTGGTAATAGCTAATAGCTTTACATGATTTGTAAACTTTTACAGTAGAAAAATATATATCAAAGACTGCTCTTTAAAAACAGAGACTTTTATTCTACAGGGAAGCGAGACGAAGCCTTCAAATTTTCTGTATAGATTAGTGTAAACACACACTTCATTAGTTAATTGGATTATTATTAAATACCTATAGTATCTATTTATTTTATACGATAAATACAATTTTGACGCAATACGTTCGGTTTAAAGACATTTATTTCTCAGATAAGAACAATTACAGTTCACTTAATTTGAGAAAAGTACATATAATAATCATGCATAAATCTGTGGATCTTAAAGACTAAGAATAGCACATAGTATGATGTATTTGGTATCAGTATTGTTTTCTAACATATTCTTGTAGGCGTTTTTTAAATATTATTAAATTTTTGCTTTTAACGATTTCCTCGGGTATGTTATTATAAAGCTGTGCTCCCTCATATAGTATATTCTTTTTTCCATAATTGGTTCTGGGTTTTGGTAATTCTAGTTTGTTTCGTCGTCTTGTATTATATGTATGTGTTTTTTTGTTAAACTGTAATTGTGAGTGTGTATTTTGTGTAATGATTTTTCTTATTAGAGTGCACGTTTTAAGGATATATAGTTGATTAATTTTAAGTGTTTTTGTTTCATTATATATTTTAGTAGTTGGTGTCAAGTAGTCGTAGTTGTAAAGGGTTTTGATTATCTTATTTTGCAGGATTTGTATCTCTTGAATGTTGGTCTTTGCAGCTGCTCCCCATATCTCAACAAGGTATTCTATATGGGGTCTTACTAGGGAATTGTAGATAATGGGGCGTATTTTGTTAGGAATACAGGCGGATATTCGTCGCAGTGCCCCAATTAGAGGTGAAATTTTGGTTTTAATGTGGTCAATATGGTTTCTCCATGTTAGTTTCGGGTCGAGTATTAGGCCTAGGTATTTTTCGCAGTTTGATTTTTCTATTTGTTCGTTGTTGATTGAAAGTTGGGTGTGATTTAGAATTTTTTTATTTTTTGCCGCAAATACCATGTACGACGTTTTTTTCGTGTTTATAGTTAATAGATTTGCCATGAACCATTTATTAAGGATGTTTAGGTCAATTTGAGCTTCTTTAATGATGTCTGTTAGGTTATGACCAAAATAAAAAAGACAAGTATCATCTGCGTAGAGAGTGATATTACTAGATACATTGACGGTGCTTATATTATTAATGTAAACCAGGAACAACAACGGGCCTAAGATCGAGCCTTGTGGTATTCCGTACGTTAGTTTTGCTGGTGAACTTTCACAAGTATCAATCTTAACAATCTGTGTCCGGTTATTTAGATATGACTCGAGAATTTTGAGCGCAGATCCTGATATTCCTACATTATTCAGTTTACATAACAGCAGGTCGTGGCTAATTGTGTCAAAAGCTTTTTTAAGGTCTATGAAGATACCAAGAGCGAATTGCTTTTTATCAATGGCAATCTTTATTTTTGTGGTGAGATCTATTGTTGCAGATAATGTATTGGATTTGGGTCGAAAGCCATATTGTTGTTTAAAAAAGAAGTTTATATTGGTTAGATAATTATTAAGACGAAAATAAATAATCTTTTCATAGATTTTTGATAATACCGGAAGTACTGAAATTGGTCGATAATTACCTGGATCGGCTTTGCTACCAGACTTGTGTATCGGGGTAACTTTAGCTACTTTTAAACTTGCAGGAAATATTCCATTTTCAAGGCATTTGTTAATACAATCAGTTAAATTATCAATAATTAAGTTTTTAATGCATTTTACATGTTTTACACTAATTCCGTCAATTCCACTGCTAGTATTTGTATCTAAGTCGTCGATAATTTTACCAATTTCCTTACCAGTACAAGGCTCAAATGTGTAAAGTTTGTGTTGTGATAGTGTTTGTGTTTTACTTGGTGTGTTTATATTGTGACTTTGTGCTATTTTGCTGGCCAAGATTGAACCAATTGTGGAAAAGAAATCATTAAAATACTGGCAAATTTGATCTCCATCCGTTATTACATTACATTCAGTTTTAAGTTTTGAAGGAATAGAATTACTTTTTTGTTTGTTATTAGCCAGTGTGTTGATTAAATCCCACATTTTTTTTGGTTGCTTTTCACACTTTTTAAAGTTTTCGTAATAGTATTTACTTTTAGTGTTTTTGATCGTCTTAGTTGCTTCATTTCTTCTCACTTTGACGTTCGTTCGTTCGTTCTTTGACGTTCAAGCTCGATTTGAGATTTATTGCATACCATTGCAATACATCATAGAATTATTATTGCCAAATGATCGGTAAAATAATGTATTCATTGGAACCTACTTGTAACTATTTTAACTTGTAGAAACAGTGTGCTGATGAGTTAAATCATGTTCTTGTCATATTTGAAATGAAAACTAATTAGGTATTTACACCCAATCAAACGTTACTGCTATCTGGCTGCTCACTACATGTACTTAATTATATTTCATTCAAATACCAACCTGTGATCTAATGCATCATAGGTCTTAGTTGAAATTGACTTAAATAGTTTATTTAAATTCGTAGCGTATTCTTCAATACCCTCCAAAGTTGTTTTATTCAACACGTAATACGTGATGTATGTTTGAAATAAATCTATTATCTGTGACACAAAAAATAATTATAAATTATTTATAATGCTAACCGGTATCATAATATATGTTTTTAATTAGAAGAGATTTCGCAATACCATTATACTTATTTACAAAGTAATATTTCTGATTCAAAATGCAACCTAAATGAATTTTTTTACTCAGACAAATTATAAGCATAAAACTTTTAAATTTTAAACATAATATTATTACCTTCACCAATCTTTTTCTAAATGTTTCGAATTTTCCAAATATATACATTTCAGAACAATCGAAGGGTCTTTCGTCAGCCGCTTCCATCATTTCTTTCTGAGTCTCAGTATAACACTCACGGTAGAAGTTATATAGATTTAGGCACAGCTACAAAATTAAAACGTTATCTTTGTATGAATCTATTTTATGACTCCGTGGTTAAAACTTAATTACATTCAACCTTTTTCCGTCCCCTTTGAAATGTGTCCCACCCAGTATCTACCTACCTTCCATTTAAGGCTAAGTATATAGTTACGACAATGTCGTGGCGACAAACTCGTGGAAGGAGTTACCTAAATATAGCGGACAAGTGCGCGTTCTCAGTTAATGTTTTTTGAGTGAGACTAAGTGATTTCTCAGGTTTATCAGCACCTAGAATCTCTAAAAACTATAAGACGTCTTTTATAAAATAAAATACATAAAAAAGTTAAAAAAAAAACATAAAATTTGACGGACTACTTACTTTTTCTTTATAGAATACTAAAATATTTTGTCATGTCAAGAAACTCGTTCACTAATTATTATATTATCAATGGAAAGGCTCTTACTCTGGCTTTGTGTATAAAATTGAGCTTGTCTTGGTTCCAAATGTTCTTTTTGCCATTATTGGTTAAGAACTCCATGCACATGTTCAGGATCTGATTGGTCACTTTCACCAGCAACGTAGATATTTGTTTGGTAGTGTTATAGTATCGCGACGTCGCAAATATCATACGGATGGTGTACAATAAGCCCGGAATGAACTGTTGCGTTGTGGGAGGATCGCATCTGTGGATAATGATCTTATAAAATGGCGTGTTGTTGGTTATAAGCATCGAAAATATTCTAAGTTTATATATAAGTCTTTGTTCAATATCGATTCTATGTCAGAAAATTATTATAGGTAAAGGTTAATCATACAATAAGTTTCCAGACTTAAGTACCTACAGTCTTTTTCTGGTTTGTGCCTAATCAATTAATCATATTAGTAGGAATCATGGGTTAATATAAAAAATAATCTCAAAATCTATGAGATCTCAAACGATTTTTAAGATATGATGATATTGAACTGACTGTGAACGAATAAGTCGCGGGCAAAACTAGTAGTTAAAAACTGGCACAAATAAGCACAAATTGGCATTAACCTGTGTACGTAACAATTTTATGATTGTGCATCAAACTGTTTCAGAGATATAGCTATCAACCAAACGTCACCCCAGCACAAACTGAAATAACTTTGAAATCATAAAACGCACAAATTTAATTTATAATAAATCTGCTCAGGAAATACCACAGTCATTTTTTTAAAACGGTCTAGAATGTATGTCATGACTGTCGTACAAATATGCGGGCAGAAAAAGTATCTGAAAATCTTAATTCTTCATTGTACACGAAAATGAGATAACAAAACAAATACAATTGACATGGTAATCCATTGTTATCGAGCTGTTTTTTTTTTAAATTTTTGGTTAATGTTTGTCGGTAATCTATTTTATATTAAAATTCCAAAAGAGAAAACGATTTTGTACATAGGGAAAGCGAGAAAAATTCAACTTTCTGACTCGCTTATATACTCCCACGGGCGGTGGGCGCTCAGTTCTACACACTCGGTAACGCGCGTTACATTGCGAACTTCAGGAAATAGTTAGTGGAACTTAAAAATAAAAGTCGTTTTCCAGCAATTAATTTTGCACAATATTACTTGGTTTGGTGTACTGTATGCGTAGACTTCAGCTATGTTGAGGATATTTTTACACCCTGTAGGTAGTTTTGTATTAACCATTTATTACCTACAATGTTTTAAAAATCCTTGATGAATCATAAGGTATTACTTTTGTAACAGTATTTGTAGGTATCTATTTACGTATAATGAGTAATTACCTGTACAATGGTTCACAATATTTTTCTAAAGCGTATAAATATTTAACATTATCAAAAGCTTCATTGTAATAATCCGTTACGAGATTATCCAGCTGTCTCCATTTCTGAAATCATTAAAAGAAAGAATAAAATATTAGTTTTTAATTTAATTTAATTTTACAAATTAGATATAAATAAGAATGAAAAGATATTTATTTGTCTTTTAAATTACATATTAGATACCTATAGGTAACCAGGAAATGTCAGTTTGGAGTGGATACATTACGGAAACTATCGAATTAGATCGATTTGCCTCCATTTTAATGTTAATTTTTTTCTATTTTCTATTTGTTGGTATTGATTGCATTTTGGGTGACTTTTCAAAGAAATGTTTCTCCTAAATTGCAACAAAAATGTTTGGCGACTCTTCTCTATACCAGTACCTGCCTTATACTCGCCTACTAAATGATGGGGTGGACTGAAATTGGTGAAGTTGGATGTTAAGCGTTGTTGCAACAAAGCGTAGAACATCTGCTTCACTTTGCATCGAGCAAAATATACAAGTATGATTACCTTCAAAAGTTTTGATTTGGCACATATCAACGTATGTATGTACATCATGGTAGGCTCGCTCTTGATATGCTCGATTATGGACGTAAACGTGGTGAGCTGACGTCGCCAGTGATCCAGCTCGGCTAGAGGTCCAATGTTAGAAGGCTCGCGTCTTAGTTGCTGGCTCTGTACTAGTACCTATAAACAAAGTCAAAGATTTTTATTTCAACTGGGCCTTTGCAGGTCCTTTCAAAACGCCGTGATTCTAGGTGTACGGTCCCAAGTGGGTTGATCTTGGAGAAGATACCGGCAAGAAACTCCATGGCTCCATGGATACTCTTTTCATAAATCAAGTTTCCAATCATATCTGGGGCGGCAGGAGCATGACAATTAGAAAAAGGCGCCAGTAATTGGTACCTATAAAGATGATAATAACATAAACTTATTGTATCTACTAGTGGTAAAGTATTATAAGTTTATGGTTAATAATGTACAGGCCGAGAACAATAAAAAGGTCTGCGATTTGCCAGTTAAAGAATTAAAATCTGAACTTACAAAAATAATAATTCACGTAATAATTCACATAATTTGATAATTTCGGCTTGCTGATTTCGATGGCTAATAATTATGTTCCCGCCTATCATTTTTATTTTCTGTATCTAAATAAAAAAAAACTGTTGAAAATGGAATAGGAACAATTTGCAATTAGAAACCTTTAAAAGTGGCCAGTAATTTTTGCTTAATATTATGAATGATGTTCGTTACTGAATAGTAAAATGATACAAACGACTCCACCTAGATCTGCTTTTGAATGTACCTACTTAATATTACTATTTCAACTATTAATTTTGTGTTACCATTGTTATCTGCCTGATCCATTGTTTAACATAAGAGCATATTTCTTCTAACACTGGAGTCTTAGTAATGGCCAGTTTCATTTTATCTTGATCAGACAACTCATCTTCATACAGTGCAAGATTGATTTTGAATCTAGTACAGCAGTCCAAATCTACTTTTGTTTCTAAAATATTTTACAAAAATAAATCTCGTTATTATAATTATAATCTCTAACCAATTCCTAATAAGGGATCATCCATAAAGTACGTCACACCTTAAGGGGGGGGGGAGTCGACGAAGTGTGACATTATGTGACAAGGGGTGAGGGGGTACTAAGCTCCGTGACGTCACATTTCAAAATCATATTATTAAAAATAATTTCAATGGAAATAAAACTAACTGCTGTTTTAATTTAATAATTTCTAGATATAAAATTGCAAAATATGTGGCATCACACTTGAGAGAAGGGGGTCTCACAAATGTGATCAACTGTGACAAGTACGGGGAAGGGTTCCAAAAATCACGAAATTAGTGTGACGTACTTTATGGATGACCCCTAATGGTGCAGCTGCAATTTTTTTATTCGCTCAAAATGTTCTATTCTATTCTATTTTTCATTATGGCAAGTGATACTTCATTTGCATAGCAACCTCAACCGGCAACCGGCTGTCACATACGAGTAAGTAATCGGTGGCAGAACGAATGTCGTTCAGACACTGAGTAGACGACTGACTTTTTGTCCGGCGTACTGCCGCGGACAAGAATTACCGCGGTCAGTAGACTAGAGTTCTAACGATAACTACGAACAAAATAAACATGACGGTCATTTATTTTCGTAGTTTTCGTTGACTCCGTGTCGAATTTTCTTGCCCGCAGCAATTTTTTCTCGTAAAAGCTCTTGTCTGCGGCAGTTCGCCGGACAAAAAGTCCGTCGTCTGCTCAGCGCCTTAAGGCGTATGTTAGGGTATAATGAGTAGAAAAGTACTGAGACGTTCTACGGCAAACATTAGAAATCTATGACAGTCGTTACAGCCTGAAAAATGGCTGGTGTATTAGTATTAGACTTGAAAAAGTGGAGCAAGATCAAGATATCAGTAGTTACGACGTAGCTGAAGAACTGAGAATTGACCACAAAACAGTTTTGGCACATTTGAATAAAACTGGGTACACAAAAAAGCTCGATATTTGGGTACCTCACGATCTCACTGAAAGAAACGTAATGAACCGTGTACTCATTTGTGATTCTTTATTACGACGTAATGAAACCGAACCATTTTTGAAGAAGCTGATAACTGGTGATGAAAAGTGGATCACGTACGACAAGAACGTGCGAAAAAGGTCGAGGTCAAAGGCCGGTCAGGCTTCACAGACTGGCGAAACCCGGGTTAACTCGCAACAAGGTGATGCTGTGTGTGTGGTGGGATTGGAAGGGCATTATTCATTATGAGCTGTTACCACCAAGCAGGACCATCGATTCTGAACTCTACTGCGAACAACTGATGAGATTAAAGCAAGAAGTTGAGAGAAAGCGGCCGGAATTAATCAACAGAAGGGTTAGGGTTTTACATCATCATAACGCTAGACCTCACACATCTTTAGCCACTCAGCAAAAATTAAGAGAGTTTGGCTGGGAGGTGTACCTATAATGCATCCGCCGTATAGTCCTGACCTTGCACCTTCAGATTTCCACCTGTTTCGGTCTCTTCAGAATTCTTTAGGCAGTGTCAGGTTAACATCACGAGAGGACTGCCAAAACCACTTGTCGCGGTATTTTGATCAGAAGTCCCTAAATTTCTATAGCAATGGAATCATGTCCCTACCTACAAGATGGCAAAAAATTATCGAACAAAATGGTACCTGCATACTTTTGTTAAATGTAAATAAACTATATTAAAAAATGTTTTGAATTTTCTTAAATAATGCGAAGAAACTTTTTCCCCAACCTATTATTTTAAGTAAAAAGTATCCCCAATGACTGTTTTTATAAGCAAAAAATCATTTCTGAAAACTTCCAATACTTGCGGTGTTTTGGATGTTTTCGGGAATATTTCCGGTAAACTTCCGGAAAACTTCCAAAGTTTCGGAAACTTTCCGCAGTTTTCAACTCTAATTAGTAGATATAGAGTTTGCTCGCCATATTAGCGAGCAAATTGTATGCTAATATCCGTAAGCTCCGTACTTATATGCAGTTCACATTAAGAAAATTATTATTTTTTAATAATAAATCAGCTTATTACTGTTCCACTGCTGGGCACGGGTCTCTTCTCACAATTTCTCATTGTGAGTTTAGAGGCTTTTTATGCAGTTTAGCAAATCACTTTACTGCACCATCAATACACACATAAAGTCACGCACTGGGTGCGTTTGAGTCTGAAATGTTTATCAATCAATCAACTTATCAGTCTTGGCACTATGTCATATATGCCAACAATCCTATAGGACAATAATATAATAAAATTGTCTCCTCCAAAGTTGCTAAAACATTCGTTTCTCCGCCTTCCGTATCAGTCTGTCCCAGCAGCATTCTTCAGGTCATCGATCGATCTGGCTGCCGATGCGCGGTCTCTCCTCCAGGGAGTTTTGACGATATATTACATTATCTATCTAATAAAGATTATCCATTTGGGATTGCTAACAATGGTGAGGGTATTTTATATAGAGCGCACTTACTTGCAAGATAATCAACAAACAGCATTAACTTCGAAATATATGTCTTTATTATATTTGCACTGTTAGGATTGGGAGGATTAATGTCTCCCCAACCTTGGCATGTCTTAAGCGCCGGAATGTATACACTTTGCATGATTTTGTATACACCTGACACTATATTGTCGTTTTCAGGGTTTACATCAAACGTTACGAAGTAATAGTCCTGAAATTATAAAAATAATAGTAAGTTGTTAACCGAGGGAGGAAAATAGTCTAATTGCGACAAAGTTGGAATACTGAAGCTAGAGCGCAGCAAAGGATCCATAAGAAGAATCTTGAGTATTAGCGAAGATTACAGGCTATCTCACCCTCTTGATGGAAATAAGTTTCCCACAGTTAAACACTACTTTTTAATTCATCTAAAAGGAAAATCATAGGTAACTAGAGAATGTTTCTAATACAATTTATGAATGTGTATCAACGGGCTTAGCCTATAATATAGGCTTTTTATATGTTTTGTAGTATGTTGTACAGGTAATTACGCCATATACTTTCAAGTGTCGCGGCGCGCAATAAAAATTGTTAGTTTGTGAACTAAGATTTCTCGATATTTTACTATGAAACCTTTATGAAAATATTTCTCAAATTCGGCTAATACGATTTTGTGGGTTAGTCCTGCAGAACTTTCTAACTCTAGCTATAACAGAAAATGGGCCATCCTTTCTGTTAAAGTTAGAGCATCTTGATATCCCAAAATCAAGCGCTAACCTGGCCCTATAGCGCGCTATTGGGCGCTGGATTGCGCGTCGTGTTCAAGTGCTTGCTTTGCAGATAATTTTTATCTAGAGCTTTTGTGTAATAAAATCACCGCCCGATTGTGTCCCGCATCCGTCTTGGAAAGGAAAACGGATTACTTCCATCTACTTAGACGCACACGCTTGTATGCGTGCAAATGCTGTTTCCCAGTCAATCATGTGGTTGCAAAGGTGGCTAATGACTGACCATTTTATTCATCTTATTTGGGCCGTTTACCTATGCATAGGAGCCAAAACGTTGGGAAAACAAAGTTTTGCACAATAACTTACATCACCGACATTTCTGGCATCTATGGCTTTGTTTTTGAACCTGTACATTGCAACACACCTGCCCTCAGTGCCAATTGTTGATGCATCAGATATATACGTTCTCTCCATTTTACCCTTCTGATTAGGAACAAATCGACCAGATTCTAGAATGTATAATGAAAACAAATTATATATCATGTAAAACGTTTTACTCGCAATCGGCGCGCATGAATGATAAGATATTCTTAATGTGGAAGGTGCAACGGTGAAAGATGCAAATCAGGATAGTAACAGGTGGTGTTCTGTGATCTTTTCACGTAGGAAGAAGACCCTGAATGACAGAAAAAAATGAAAATCTAACTATACAGAGTGGCGCAAAATTTTGGGGCATTAAGGGTGGCTACCTTTTCTGTTACAATTAGAGATTTTTGGTCTTAGGAAACTATGTATATGTAAATTTTGAAGATATTAAGAACACCATTATTAGTTTTTTGAAAAAGGTACGTGTATGATTTTAAATTATTTGCGCACTAAAGTATGTTCTCATACAAAATGTATGGGAAATAGTTATTATCTATTTTCAATTTCGGCAAGTACTATTTCGTCGGTTGTTTGGCGGAATCATTCCTGTTGGGAAATGCAGTCGATTAAGATTGATTATTGAAAAAGGAAAATTTCAAAAATCTAATTTTGTGTTTCCTAATATCTCAAAATTCAGTTTCCTAATACCAAAACTCTATAACTGTAACAGAAAAGCCACCCTAAATGCCCAAAAATTGTATTCCACTCTGCCTATAGTTTACGCACCGCGCTACTCTTTCGTGCCTCTCAATTATTACTATGTATTTTAATAATAACGATAAGGTTTTAAATGTTGCGTAATTTTTGACACTGAAACTGCTCGCCGCTTCGCTACCATCTCGGTATGAATAGAGCCTAATGCGATCAGTAACTCACGGAGCATGGATTAAGCGAAGCTATTTTATAGAGAACCTCTAAGTGCACCCTCATGTGCCTATGTTCAGCGATACTGGCTAATTTATATTTAATGATTTGTCACTTATTAGTCTAATGACTATGCTCATAAAAAATATGAATACATTAGTCCAAACACTTTTATCAGGATAGCGGAATATATGACTCTATCCACCCGTTTACTGAAATGAGGCTAAAAGCCAATAATTTCTTAAACTAGCCAATATCACCGAAAATAAATGGGAGATATAACCTTCCTTCGTTTGATCCGTACGAAACAAATCGTCGCGAACACTTCGTAAATTAACAATTCACAAATAAATTACCAAAATTGGTATTAGCGGCCAAATGGTGATTGAAAGTTGACCGAAAGTAGAATGACGCGATACTAAGATTTTCTAAAGCTTTGTTGCAACAGCTAGAATCGAACAGTTGTTGAACAGAGGCTGAGTTATGTCAGAGATGGTTCGTATCAAAGTTCCGTCCTGTCGAACTTGAAGCTTGTCGAAGTTCCGTCTGTTCTGTCCGATCGATGTAGTGTCCGTCGAACCTTCAACCTTACTCCGTAATTTGAGCTTCATTACGATTTTTAGTCTGCTACCTGACAGCCAATTTAAAATTTACCGATTTGTTGACCGATTGATTGATTTTGAATAGATTGAAATAATAATCGAGATGAGATTGTAATTTAGGAGCAGAGTACCAAGATTTGGTCAATAAAAAATTCAGTCTCATTTCGGTCACGTTCTAATCTGTTTGCAAAATAATTACGAGAATTGGCATTCAGATCAAAAATTTAAGGTAAGTTACCCATTTTCACTTGCGGTAGTACTGCATCACACAAGACAATACAATTTCTGCCACCTTCAGCGATTGCACTATCTAATAGGTCTAAGTGAACATCTGCGTCATAAACACCTTCCTGTAATATGATATATTAATAATTACATTGATCATTGTGGGTGATGTATTGGGGTCTGTAAGTTTTAAAATATTTTTCTAAAAGTGTTAAAAATAGTTACACATAGTAAAGTATAATAAATACGTCACTATGTATAACCATTTTGAAGTACCTACGTATACTTTTACACTTTTAAAAACAATTTTTAATTATGTGCAATCTTTGAGTATAGATACTCAAAGTGTGCAATACATCAAGTAGATCACTGAATGATTTATAGATATATAATATTTGGAATATCTGAAGTATACCCCCGTTGCCCTAACAGTAGCGAGTTTGGTGGGGAAAAGTGAAAATCAATTTTCCCATAGGTATTCGGTTATCACAATTTAATCAAAATGAATAGAAACAATTACAATAGGAAACATAGCGCAAGTGGAAATAAAAGCAGTCTTCTCTAAAAGAGAATGGCACATGATGCTGAATTCTACATAGAAAGACTGCGACGATAACTTACTATAAAAATGAATTTACGTCTACCGTAATTGGTGTAATTTTTTCTCGTCACAGTCGTCTGGTTGGGCCAGCCTGTAGGTATAGGTCTGCAGACACTCACTCATAAACTTACCAATACAAATTCGGTTGGTCTATTCAACATAGCAGCTGCATTCTCCAATAAAAATCTGTGTTGTTGCTTGAGACCACCCACACGATTATTACGAGCTTCTTTAGCCTTAGCCTACAAACAAAACAGTTTTATCCATGCCTATGTTTGTCTACAAATGAAACAATGTAAATTAGTTACTCAGTTTATTTACTTGCTTGTCTTTATAAGACTCATGAGCTAATGCCAACATGCTCATGGACATTCTGCTCTTCTTCTGGATATCCTTTAAACGAGAACCAACATCCAGTATAGCTTCCAGGGCCGTTTTGTCCACTTCGACGCGTTCCCCAGCTCCAAATGACATTCTACGGATCGATGACACCCTCCTAGATATTGTAGACATGTCATCGATCATGTCAGCAGTGTGTGATACATCAGCCGCCTGTTCATCGGTGAGCTCACTAAAAGTCGTTGTTAGCCCAGGGCCCTTGACACCAGGCTCTGGAGCCGCCGTTTCTGAAGGAGGATTGGCATCTGATGCTGGTGCCCCTTCAGCACCATCTTCATCCATTATTTCTCAATTTAAGAAGACGCTTGTTTGTTTAAGCTATAATTATTATTAAAAAAAACGCTTTCTTAATTCCCACTTTCACAAGTCAATACTCAAATGAGACTCACAAATTTTTACATGAAAGCAAAATCTGACATAAAATATTTAAAAATTTATAGTCTTTAGAACTATGTGTAACCAGCCAGGACAATCATACTTCATTAAAAAAACCAAGAAGTTTCGGCATCGATACACTGACCTCTATAATTATTATCTATTAAAATGTAATTAGATTAACTACTTTGAGTATTCTCACACCAAAATCAAAATACACTTGTATTTTGATTTCGTTGTGGCGTGTTTCAGAAAGAGTGGTGAGAAAGTGTCTGACAATCAGAGTTTTAAAAAAAACATCATTCTTAGAAATGTTTTATTTTATAGAAATAATTTATAAAACAAAATAAAAGCCAATAAATAAATACATAATTATTCACCTTTTACTTCGGTTCAAAAATAACTAAGGAGCAGTGAATGTGATAATAATATTCCATGCGTGTTGTAATAAATATTAAGCGATTCGTGTTACTTAACATCGCACAAAATGGCGACGCCTCTTAGAATCCAGTGGTCGGGGTTCTTGGTAGTCGGCAGCCATAGCGGAGTGATGAACGTGAGTCCGGTGCGCACCGGCTTCTTGTAACACGGACACTGACAAACGACAACCACATTAGGCCGACCGCCGTAAGCTTGGCTCTCCCGGTGATCTGCGGAACGCGGGAGGGAAACCAGATCCACCAATAAGCTAGTCCGTTAGGCCGCACACTCGCCGTACCGCGTCCCACAAACCATCAGGAGGGCCGCGCTTAGCGAGCAATTGAACGTGCTGAAAGCTAACAGAACATTTGATTCAGTACCTGGTAGAGCTTCGGGTCCTTGAGCGCGGTGGAGTTGATTGCGTACACGTGTACGACCGGCAGCACAGTATACACCACTTTGAGAGTGGACTCACACAGGCGCAAGTTGCGCCGGTCCCAGCCTGCGCCGTCCAGGAATACGCCATGCACGTACACGCCTTCCTGCAGATACCACGCGGACACACCAAACATCATATAATGTACTTTTTTTTTCATTCACTAAATTCTTTTAAACTTCAGAGAAAGCGGAGCGTTTTATTTACTTCAAATAATGACTTGCATAATTTCAATTTCAAAATCTTCAATCCGTCTAAAATAGAGAACAATAATAAAGCAATGACAGATCGTCTCACCGGAGGTGGGGCCTTGATTTCCTCGTAAGTAAACTTAGTGACATCGTTATGTAGCGCCACCATGTCTAAAGCCCAGCCCTTGTGCGCACGAGTCACTTCCTGACGCATTGCCGTCAAGAAACCTTCAACAGTCAGTAATTTCATATTATAGTAGTAGGTATTTCATACATTAAATTCTATTTTCTCCCACTTGCTAGGACACACACAGTTTTATTATTAAAAAAAAACAAAACATTAATCGGCTCTTTTCAGTACGCATCAAAATTTTACGAAATAATACGCCAGCAATTTCCAACACGACAATAATAAAAATTGCTGGACAGTTTTATTTCTTTTAGTTTACAACTTTTTGTTTTAAAAAAAAATGAGGTTGTATTTTCGTAAAAACAATATTATTGATCCGAATAATCCCACAATGTTATCATGCCGCGTCGACTCTTACTAATAAAAACTTGTACCTAATTTTCAAACACTGATTGACGACCTGTCTTTGTCATTTTTATGGCAATGAATAGAGATAGCAATAGACTTAAGAGCTAATGTAGTTAAATAATGTTTAATGATCGTTTATTAGTAAAAAGAGTAGATAAATATTTGTTTCTAATATCTCAGTTTAAATACACAACAAAATGAAACTTTCGTGTCTTAGATTACCTTGAGGGTTGAAAAATCCAGTCATCCAAAAAGAGTTTGGCCTGCCCTGGAAGCACCATGTAGAGAACTGTATGGTTCTTTCCAAAAACTCAGTGAACCAGAAGCCTAACGTAGACGAAGACCACGAGCTCCTCAACCAGATATTTGGCACTTTTGCGTCATAAATATTATCTAACGAATCTCGAAGTGCCTTAAACAATGATCAATCCATTACTTTAGCATATCCGCTGTTACATAATGATGTAGAAGCACTACATCATTATGTAACACGTCTAGTAGGTTTTTTAACTATGTATTTAAGTAACCAGACATTAAGTTGTATAGATATCTAACTACCGTTTTATAAACACAGCAATGTATTATTAAGAGATGTAGCCCTGCTCTGCGGTCACCAATCGGTTTGCACATCGGGACGACTGAGTATAGGACATTACAACCCTTTTTAGAAGAAGCCTTATTTGTTAAACTGATGACTGCGAGGAGAGGGAGAGAGTAGATAAGTCATTACCTCGTTCATAATAATAGTCCCATCTATAGCCAGCAATAAGTCTTTCAATGTAGTTCTGACCAGAATTATAACTTTCTGCATTCGGTCAATTTCTTGTCTCAAAAAAATCACCATGGAATTTAATATACCATATACTTTTAACCTAAAAGCGAAATGAACTCCATTTTTAGATATTTAGTAATTCTGTCTCTTGAATAGTTCGGTCTTCTTTTACGAGTTTGACTATACTCCATAGGTTAGCACTATGTTCTATGCGTCATGTTTTATTTTATACCTATTGCTTTAGTTAATATTTGGAAAAAGTTAATTAATCACGATACGACGATTATGCAGACAAGAATCGTATCCCGCACACTTGAGTCGACGTTACGGAACCGTTCTGGCATACCAATGTGTGCAGTATGTGTAGAGAATGTTAGTCAGAAGAGCTACGGAACTCTATCATGAGCGTGCACAATACGCTCTTGACGATTTTTTATCATAGCTATCAATGTGAACAATTTTATGTTCCTGTATAAAATATAAAAGCTAAGGATTATGTAGATTCACGAGCTATTTCTTTAAATTAGTCATCGGCCTATAGTCCATCAGGCTCTCATTTTAGTTGTTTAAATAGGTAATAATTGTGGTAGGTGTTCACCATTATACGAAATCCTATCATTAATAAAATGAACGTGTAGTAATTGTTGCCTACACTAGTCTCTCGGTATAGCTTTCATTCAAAATATATACAAAAAGAATGAATACCTGGCGAGCACATCGTGGGGATCAAAGTTTGGTGGTACTTTATCAAGCATTTCCTTGGCCTGCCTGTAGACTGACGCCTCGCGCGTTTCACCGCCGCCTCCACCCGACTCTTTTGGCTGGATAGACAATATCGTGTCTAAAAGCTCTTGAGTTGTATTGCGCTGATAGCTGGCGGTCAATTCATAAACGTTGATGCAATAAATATGCATGGAGGTGTGTAAAAATAATATATAAATACCTCTAAGTAAAAGTTAACTTACGTGATATCAGCGTTGGTATGCAAGCCATAAGCCTGAGGCGGGTCTACGGTTTTCATCGTATCGATCTCTTCGATGTACTCAGGAATGTTTTTAAACTTCATAATGCCATATCCCTTGTAGAACTGGAATTCGTCAGTGAACAGTTGTTCTGCGAACCACACCCTGCAGAATGTGACCAGCAGCCGCGTGTCGTAGTCGTCGGTCACGCGCCCGCCGTACTGTACCGCTGACACCATGTAACTGCAACATCATGCGCCACTGTGTTATGCAAGCAACGCAAAGCTGAGTTCTCTTATTGAACACTGCCTTACACGCAGAAGCAAGTACATAAACGTAATGAATCTGACAGAAATAAACAAAATATTCACAGTAATACCTACCGCACTGTGGACCAGCTAACCATCTGGCCCGGTTCCAAAGCATCCAAATGGTTCTGCACGAACATGCAGGACGACAGCCAGTCGGCTGAATTAAACTCGTAAGGAATATTCCAACCGAGGGGACTGAACTTCCGTCTCTCCTGTACAACCGTATGCAGGAAGGAGATGGTGTAGATCAGAGGCAGATAGAAGGGACTGTCACTGTAGTCGAGGAAGTCTTGACTCATCGAGTCATAGGTTCTCATGAGGCCTGCTTTGATGCCTGCAACATTTAAATAAAAACATAGTTCCAAGTAAAACCATAAAATACGTCCATGTGCATAGATGGAGATCTTACCGGATGGCGGTTCGCAAGTATACTTTATAGACATTTGCAGTAATGTAATGGGGAACTTCTCATGGACTTCTGTGGTAATCCAAAGCCTAAAATGTAAACAATATAGGTATGAGTTGCTCAAACCTTCCTCCTTGATACAGATTAGATAGTTGTATTATAATATGTAGTACCTAAAGTATTCGTGAACCTGTTCCGGGTCCTTCTCCAGTTCGCCGAACTGCTCCATGACCTCCACCATGTACTCTAATCCCAAATGACAGTTTTGCAGCAGCACCCACAAACCCTAAACACGAGAACATATGACAAAGCAAACATCCTCACGGAGTGGAACTGTTCCGCTCTAACCATGAGACAAATTATTACCTCTTTCAGGCCACGATCTATAAGTTTTCTTGCATGTATCTCTTGTCCTTGTCCCATAGATATAGATGAGCAAAGATTCTCCATCCGCTTGGCAGTTGTCTCGATAGACGGCGTCGGATCGGAACCCATGGCCAGGAAGCCGATGAGTGGAACCAGAGGTCGAGATTCTAATACCATTTGCTGTAACGTATAAAATTCTCTCGTATCGTGCGTTTTTGGCATTGTTACATGGGATCACTTTTGTTGACTATAACAGCGTTCTTACCTCGTAATTAACTATAACAGCTTCAGAGTATCGAACCCCCATAGAGTGGACGACGTACTTCCTATAACATTACATAATATTCTGTATTAATATGCATGTGTTGATGTGTCAGTGTAACTAATGGGTAGATTCGATGCGAACGCGACGCCATGAACACAGTAGTTTTGACGATACGATAGGCACAGCAGCCAAGCGATTAGCTTTCTGCGCTACGTGTCGCGGGTTCGTTCACCGCACAGAACAAATATTTGTATGGCCTACAGATCATTTTTCCGCCTCTGGGTGTGAGTGCATGTGAGATTTATGTATTGAAACCGTTTCCACTGTGCAATGTTTTGTTCTTTAAAAAAGGAGAAGGTAAGGTTACAATGCATCGACTCACAAGCTTTGTGCTAAAGTTCTGTCGGGACACCACGCGCGCACGACCAGCAGTTTTCTGAACACGTCCATAGTGTGATACCCATCTGGTAGCGGTTCATCTTCAGGCGCTTCTTTGTCGAACCTTCGAAACCAAGCAACATATTTAAACAATGTCAGATTTCAATCTTATCGTCAGTGTCACTAGTACACTGCATCTGACAATGAATACAGGTAGAATCTCCACGAAACAAAGTGAGTATAAATCAGTCATTTTTGCTGACGGTAAAGCTGTGCATATTGAGGGCCATTCTTGAAAGTTATACAACAGTAAAATTAACAAAAACTGACAAAATAAATAACTTAGTGCGTTAGTGGCCAGAGGTCATCAGACTCCTCAAAAGAGCTCAAACATTGTGAAATTGTTATTGTCAGCAACTTTCGGTTCCGTCATCAGTCCAACTCTAAAGTAATATACCATCATCATTTTACTGTAGTCGAAACTACACGTGCATGAAAGTTTCAGTTTAAGTAGGTAAATGGTTCCAAGTCGACGTGGATTTTAGCAGTACCGGACATCGGCGGCCGGACGGATTGACAGAAGCTTCAAGTAATTAAAAATACAGTACCTTAATACCAAATTTACGTACTTACCTGTAACTAAAAAGAAAACCTACAGTAGAATAAACTGTTGCATTATTGCCTGATTTACTGACCAAGACTTCCATCCCTTCTCGTTATTACAAACTTGGATCAGTATATTGGAGAATTGTCGCAGCGTGGACAGTTGAACCAAGTTCAGCCATGACATGTCCGTTACCCACTTGTACGGTTTTGGAGGACACGCATTAAGATCTAACGCCGCGCCACCTTAGAACAATAATCAGTACGGACAATGTATATACGTATACATATATACGTTTGTTTGTATTTTAAAATTCACTATAAAATGATCTTTGGAAGAACAATTAAGTAAAGCACCTTTAATAAACGTCTGGAACTCTTCAAATGTTATGTACTCTTTCTGCATATCTATCTTTAAAGTTAGTAGTACCGTAAATAAGTATTTGTGCTTCTCGTAGAAACCGCGACTTATATACTTGAACACGTCGAAAGTCTGTATACGATAAAATTATACAATCAGGTAAGTTTCTACCAGTAGTAACAGATAAACACTTCGAAAACAAACAGCTAATCTATCACCCAAATTATGCGACAAACTATAACATTTTTTGTAGCGCACACCTAAAAAGTCCACGATTTTGCAGTGACCGCCAGTGTCAATCGATGTCAATCGATTTTCGCAGTGTTTTACTATTAATCCGTATGCTGTTGCCTACTCTAGGTACTTCTTACAATTCTTAACACAGATCTAAGTCAACACCATAATTTATTATCACCTATCGATAAAAGATTAAGACTACAATATACAGTAATATTATTACTATGTCATTAGGTGTATTCGTTAATTAGAAAATACTTATAAATTTAAGACTACTGAACATGTATTTGAAGCAAGGGCTTACCAAGTAATCAATAATGAAAGGAATCCTCCTGACGGTGATGGGGCTCTGCGGCGACCGCTCCATTGAGATGTCGAAACGTTCGAGGAACTGCGCCAGCGACGTCTGGTACATGTTGCACACGAGCGACATGTTGCACACCAGGAAGTAAAGCACCGAGCCGCGCGTCGCCACCGGCCGGAACTCTTCGCGCGCCGCGTTGATCTTCATCTCCGTCTCCTTGGCCACGTCCAGCTTCTCTTTCACCTAGTGGAAAGTGTTCACACGTGAAAGTCAATATGCCTGGCATGGAAACGAACGGCCGCACAACTTTATTAATTCTACAGTTGACATCTCCGACTAGAAACTTGAGACAGGACTGGAAGAAATATACTCTGTGAATCTTATGGCCACTTCTGTCCATTTCGCAAGGATGTGAAGGTCAGTAAATGAGAGTTCCGTAATAACCTCGGTAGCCGTAGCTTTAGTGACGTTCAGCACTTGAATGAGTGACACGTCTTCCACGAGTGAGCCCTGTATGGTGGTGAGCTTGTGCAGCAGATTGGCCTCCAACTCCTGCATCTTGCGACGGTTCGCGGTCACGTCCATGATCAGTTGTGTACGTTCCGCTTCCATCTCCGCCTTCTCCGTTAAGATCACTCGCCCAAGCAACTGATCTTCCAGGCCTATAAAATAAGGTTTTTTTAAGCAGCAATTACGTTGGAAAGCATGCTCAGCTTATGCTTTGATACAGAGGGTAGGTATCATGTCTTGTAACTGACTAAGGGATATTTTGAAAGTTCAGCAAGATAATCCAGTCAATAGCGTGTTACTTTTAAACCTGCTTAACCTGTACTCTCTCTTACCTTGTATGGTTACAGTGAAGTCTATGATGGAAGTTCGAGCCGAAATTTCAGGCGTATAAGCGGGATTAGGTAGTTTAGTCGTTATGTATATTCTATGACCAGTCATTACATCTATTTCTTTATCCCCCAGTTTTACCTAAAATAGAGTTTCGAATGCATATTATTATAATTATAATATCGATAGTGGAAAAGTAAAATGACTAAGCTCCAAATTCTAAACTTTACAGGATCACATTTCTCTAATGTAGGTATAAGTTTATTTATGACAAAATTCACATAAATTTATCTAATGGATAATATTCTGTAAAACCTATACTGGTAATAAATCATATTGTGGTTTAAGTACTAGAACATACGATTTCCAGAAATAAAAATAAAACTTTAAATGAGCCCCCGTAAATAAATAAAATATTATAAATAACGCTATTGGCGCTTAGTCACTTTGCTTTTCCAGTGCCGATATGTATTACAAACCATAAACTTACTATACTTTACCACAAGTATAATAAGTTTATGGTACAAACTCAATGTTGGTTGGCATTGGTGTTAAAATTAAAAACACAGCTCAACTTTAAATGAAGAACCAATTTTAATGTAATTCTTTTCAAGAATGTTGTCGAGAACTGGATCCAATTCTTCAGCAACGTCTTCTATTAACATCGGCCTGCCTAAAGACACACAGTCTTCTATATGATTCCTGAAATAGGAAAAATATTTTATGTATTTTTAAGTGTGCAACCAAATCTTTTATAATAACATGTATTTTAACCCCAAGAACATGTAGGTATCCGTCACCTGAAGTATTTGTGATTAAGCGTAGTGACAATCAAGTCGTTGAACTTCTCCATGTTCTTGATCCAGATCTTGCCCTGCGTCTGCGGGTCAATCAGCAACGGGAAGCGTGCGGCCTTTGTTACAATGATGCCGTTCTGTATCGACAACTCGTCTGTTGGCAATCCGCATAGGTTCCACTCACCAATCTGCAAATTCCAAAGATAATACTCAGTAGCAACAATTCGGTAGGTATGTACAATTATTTCTCTGTATTTTTTTTTTTTTTTTACGTAAATCTCTACATTTCATAAGTAGGTACCTAAATCTGGTTTACATGAAATAAAGATGTAAAGTATTCTATACTAATAAAAATATTTAAAAATTCGCTCCCTCGCACCCATGGCGCTGCTACTCATCACCTGTCGAAATATAAGATAATACTCACTGTAGCGGTATCCGTTAGCTCTTTTGTAATATGTAAATTCATAGATACTGGGATTTTTCGTCTCAACAATTCGCCGAGCCAGCTGTTTATCAACAATCCACGGAACTCTTGATTAAATGGTCCAGAGTATGATAAAAATCTGTAGAAGATACGTCTAGTTAATTATTGCACTGGTGACGAATACGTGAGTGTTCAGTAACTATTCACAACGCGCATACGCACCCGGTGAGCAGCAGGATGTCGCCGACGAGGCGCTCGATCTCGGACTTGAAGAGCGCGGACTGCTCGGTCCAGCGCACGCGCTCTCCGCTGAGCCCGTTGATGAGCGCGGTGGCGGCGTCCATCTTCTGCTGGCACTTGGCCGCATCGTCCAGCACCGCCTGCTTCAGCGTCATCGCATCGTCGAACTGCTTCTGCACGTGTGCCAACTCGCACTGCCAGAGGGATTGCGACTTAAATTACTCCAATCTGCGACGCACGACAATCGCGATCAGGACGCGAGTCAGGACGCACCTCTTTTGCCTCGAGCTGTGCCTCAGCTGCCTCCAGCTCCCTCTTGGCCGCCTGATACTTGCCCTGCATCACTGCAAGGTTTGCCTTCAACGGCAGCACGTCCTTGTTCACCCCGTAGAACTGTGCCATGGCGATAGTCCATGATATCAGTCCAGCGACGTTACCGCAAGCTATTTTAGCAGCTTCAAATGTGTACTGACTAAAATGTGAGATGAGATGTAAATATAAGTACTTCTTGCATTCAAAACAAAGAAAAAGTCGAAAATGCCTTTTAAACAAGCGAAAATGGAATAAAATATTATACTTACCCGAAACTGAAGTAAGGTTGTAACAAATCAACCATTTCAGCATTGATATTATCTTTTGGATAGTTTTTTAAGTTGCTTAGGAATCTTGCATCCGCCATTATCTATTGCCATAAAATAAATACTTATTTCAAGAAAAATCTGTTATACTACTGTATTCGAATAGTTGACACACGGAACGTACATTAACACATATATTAATAGTTAAACCCATAAACTTATTATTACTATTACCACTAGTATAATAAGTTTATGGTTAAACCATGTCTCTTAACACCTCAAGCTGGTGGAACATACAATAAAATTTGTGATACAGATTTTATTATTTTATAGAACTAGCTGTTGGCCGCGGTTTCACCCGCGCTTTTCATTTTTATCACATCACTCAGGGATAGCGTAGCTTCCTATTAGTGAAATATTTTTTAGAATCGGTTCAGTAAATCCAGAGATTAACCCCTACATACAAACAAATTTTACCTGTTTATAATATTACAATGGTATAGAATAGATAAAAAAGTTGTTCATGAAGTTATCGGGATAAAAATACCTTTAATGACTCTACCCAGGAAGCACTCAGAAACTGTTTTTCAGCGTCTGGTTTAATGGGTTCGATTCGTTTCCTGAAGAGCAGAATAACGGCGTCCATAATGAGCGTAATGAGGAAGGGCGGCTTGCCGAGTTTCCTGACAGTAGCGATGTCGGCGGCATTGATGGTCTGCAACAGAGCGGTAAGTCAGGCCAGTGACGCATGTTGACGCACACTCCGGAGGCCTTCCCTACACACGCACCTGCAACGCGGCCTCAGCAGCGTCCAGCGCAGGCTTGGCGTCAGCGAGTTTTTCCTCCGCGATAGCAGTCTCGGCGGCGATCACGCTCACGAGCTTCACGGCGCGGTCCTTCACCTCCAGCACCTCCGCCTTCACTACCTCGGCCGCCGCTTGCGACTCTGCCACGGCCTCCAGCACCTACGATACGCTCGCCATAAGACTGATCAAATGCTAACATAGACAGCCGCCACTCCGAGATAATATTAGATACGATGCGTACCTCTTCAGCGTTAGCTGTAGCTTTCTTGATTTCCTGATCCTTTACCTCCAACTCTTTCTTTAGTATGTCTACACTCGCTGCAGCCTCGACCAATTTGTCCAGACCAGTTGTCATTCTAAAAATATCAAATGTTTATCTAACTTGACTCTACATAATCGACATAGTTTGACTACCACATCTACAGGGTCGTCATCATCTGGGCCCACTGAGTTGCGATAAACAAAATCTATTACAAATGCTGTTCGCCACTCTTAACCGAACGGTCTATACAATATAATAATTTGTGCCAAACAAAACCTCTTCAACAATGAGTATTTTATAATCACGGCTTATTATGCAGTTTATTGGTTATTATTTTCATATCAGTGTTATTATTTCTTTATTTAAATTTTTAGTGCCAATCCTTTGACCCTCAATTATCTATTTAATTATGGTTTAGTTAAAAAGGGCTTGGCTGGCGCCACGTCCTTTTAAAATCACTTTGGAAGTACTCAGCTTCACCTCGTCCTTCCAATATTGCTATGTCGATTGCTTTATTTCAGGCCTGGACAGTATCGTAATATTGTATGGCTTACTACTCCGAATTATATATTACGTGTATATTCCGGATCTAGTGGTATTAATGCATGTAATTGGAAAGAAAAATACCGCTGCCTGTTACTTGTAGATAAAAATTTAAGAAACGTACGCTGAGCTGCGTATCGGAACGAGGCAGCGTAACGGAAGTTCAAATACTAAAAATATGTAACAAGCTTTTGGCGGACAAAATAGTCTGCGAAAATGCTCAAATACCCTCCTTTATTACCTACACTCCGCTCAAGTCGATAAGCAGCCTTAAGTACTGAGTTTCTGTGATCTGAGCTTACGTAGGTACAAAGGGCTTTTTTTTATAAGAAATATTAGAACCTTCTCGCCATTTCTGCGATATAGAAGTGTTTCTCTTTATACAATCCTTTATAACCTTCCAGAAAAGATAAATATGACTTTGGAGTGACATGTGTCTGCCTTCTAAATCTGTCATAGTAAACCACACAGGATTCTGCCACGTTATCCTGCACAATGCCCATCATTTCAATTAACTGATGCTTTGTCTCCGTAGAACAGACCACCTGAAACACAATATTGGCGTTTCATGTATTTATGATATAAGTATCGAAAAAAGCCAAAAAAAAATAATTTCAAAAATCCACAACTAAATAAATAATTTGAATAAATTACAGCCATCTGCACCACAAATATTTGAACGTTAGGCCAAGCACGATCGCTGTCATTTGTTTCATCACCTAACCAGTTATCGACTGTCTATTGTTGATTTTGCTCTTTACAAAACTTTTCCACTGCGTCATGAGTAAAAATTATTGCATTCTACTATAAATACAATAGGGATTAAATAAATGCAAGAGTGTATTATACAAAACGCTAAGCTAGGGTAAAATTGAAATATCAAGCTATTATTGAAAGTTGATAAGATAAATAAAATTATAAATGATGTACAAGATAGCGTCGACAATGAGATGTGATACGTATTCAATCTGTTCTCCAACCATACATAAAAAAAACATTCAGTTATTTAATAATAATAAAAATCCATAGGTACAAATTTACTTATTATTTAATCACACCCTTACTACAAAGAAAATATTTTTAAGCACTGATTCAATTATCCGTCTTTGTCATTTGCATGCCACTGAATAGAGATGGCAATATACTCAAGAGGTAGTTTAGATAAATAACGTTACACACACATATTGTTCAAGAAATTTACATTAATAAGAACATCATTCTATGAACATGAAATTATAAAGTAAATATGTATGTAATGTAATTAAGTAGGTATTATGGTTCCCGAAGTTCAGTATTGGGACCTGTGCGAACCAAAATGGTTTTTATGGTATGGTTTCTACTTCAATGTCACGTAGACGAAAGAGTGTAAGCAAAACAATAAAGGTAAAATGTACCTGCTTAAAAATTGTTCTTTTTTGTTTACCAACATCTTAAAACCACGCGCTAAGACCGCCCATTGTAAAATCACATAAGCTAAGGAGCTTATGTGATTCAATCCTGTTTTTATTACCTGGTGTACAATAAACTATTTATTTTATTAATTTATTTACACTAATAAATAAATAAATTAAACGCCTAGTCGATTTAGAACGTGCGTATCATTTCTTGTCACAGTGTCGACGCTACCTCGTATTATAAGCATCATTCCCTTCTTGATGGTAACTATTAGTGTCTGTCGGGTTCAAACCTGGAACTCCCACAAAACGTGATGCGCTACTTCTATGAGTGCTTCCTTAGGCCACTTTTGGAACCAGTCCATTGTAGATCCTGATATAAGGCCCGGGAATTTTAGAGCTCGACTTCTAAACTTCTCACCCACCTACAATTAAATGTAGCCATATATGTAACACCATAATAATTATGCTAAAACTATTACACATTTTTACTACTGTAAATATAAAAAAATGTATTAATAAAAAAAATACAACGTCGGTTATATCAATGTATCGAAACCGAAAAAAACTAACAAATTAAGTTATTTTATAAACTTTCTACTTGAATTATGGCATATTTTTGTAATAAATAAAAAAAAGTAAAAACTGACTTCAAAAAACTAAAAAGTATAAAATAATTTTCTTAAAACACTTAACAGCTTCTGAAGTCGGGGCCACTGCCAAGCTATGAGTAGATACATTGAAGAATTATAGGCCCCGACTTCAGAAGCTGTTAAGTTTTTTAAGAAAATTATTTTATACTTTTTAGTTTTTTGAAGTCGGTTTTTACTTTTTTTTTATTTAAAGTTTATTTTATTTTTCAATTTTGAGTGGCATAAACAATACATAAACATGAGATTACAGCAATCGCGAGTGATGTGCTGTTATTCATTCAAGAGTTCCATTGTCTATCTCCGAAGATCTTCATCAGATCCTCACTAAATTTAAATGGGAACACTTCGGAAAAATACTCTTTCAAAAAAAAAAGAATCATCGAAATCGGTTGGCGTGATATTGAGTTATTCGACCATTTGTCGCGCACATACTTAATGTAAATTTAAGACTTATATGGTTTTGTCATGGATCCCATTGTCAGAACTGGACCAAATTAAAATGGGACCATTCGGGAAGCACCAGCTTTCAAATAAAAAAAGAATCATCAAAATCGGTTCACGCAGTCGAGAGTTATGAGGTAACAAACATAAAAAAAAGCGAAAAAAGACCATCAACTATTTACAACTTTCAAAAATGCAATCGTATAAACTACGCCGACAGCCTAAAATTGTGGTAAACTAATATTGATGTAAATTTATGTCTGCAATGCTTGTTACAAACCACTTATCTATTACGGAAGTAATATTGATCCAATCAAAACTTTTACCAAATTTTTTTTACTACTGTTACTACGACGTAGCTAACGCACGATTGTCACGGCTACGCCAGCTACGCTTGTAGCAAATTCGCATCCGCTACACAGCGAGTGACGTAAAAATTTATCTAGTGATGTGAATAATAATAGCCTGACATAAAGTTAATTTATAATAATTATATTAATTATAATAGTGCTATTATTAATTATAATAGTATTATAATAATGATGAGCTGTGGGCCAAAATTGTCACTATGTGGAGCCCTGACACAGCTAGACGGCGTCGCGGCAGACCACGAAGGAGATGGAGAGACGAGCTAGATAGAACTAATAAAGAATGGTCCACACTGGCTCTGGACCGGAAGACCTGGAAGTCATGGGGGGAGGCCTTTGCTCAGCAGTGGGATGATATAGGCTAACATCATCATCATCATCAATAGTGCTATTAATTTCGCAGTGTTTTGATCCAAACAATTATGTTTTGCAACAATAACATAGGTATGTACTCTCATCTCATTGTAATTGCGCAAGTATCAGTTCTAAACTTACATAATAAACTTGTGTAATGCTACCTTGCTACGCACTTACGTATTTGCAGGTTTTTTTATTACTGAAGGTATCCTGTATAGCTTTAACTGTTTCTTTTCCCCAGTAAATAAAATATCGTACTCACTGGTGAAAAACACATGACAACGTGTAAATTGGATCTGGAACGTATGATGAAGTATTCATACAACACATCTGGAACTGGAATCCTTCTCGGTGCAGACTTCTTCATGATAGGTGCCAACTCGTTCAGAATTTCGTCTAACAATACAATAAGTTTATGAAAATATTATAGACTAGGTATGGTACTGTGAGGTACCTACTGGTAAACTAAACTGGTCAGTTGTCATGCACAATTATTATTTGCCAGTTTGAATCTCAAACGAAAATAAAACTGGGCAAGAAAATTATGTGTCTACAGATAGTTGTTTCGGGTCCTGGTTATTTATTAATGTCTGTAAACAGCACCTACGGTACTTCGGAAATCCTAGTGTAGGGCAACATATTTCTTTTAAGAAAGAATCCGCCCCGCCGTGTGCGATCTACAAGGTTAGCAAGTAGCGTCTACCTGTAGGTACTACGTGGTGCCGCGGTTTCAACTCTCGAAACCATGTTCGGGCCGCACCTGCATGTTTATGCCCGGTCGAATTACCAGAGACATTGACTGAAAACTCACATGAAGATTACGAAGAAAACTGTTGTACCTATTTCTAACGTATTTCATTCAACTCAACGTCGCAAGCGTTGACTCATAGTTATCTCGTTTGCCTGTAACTCACCCATTTCATCTTTGGGGAAGAGATTTGCGATTTCTCCCGAGCTAAGAATATTATTGAGGAACTCTAAGAACTGTTCGTCTTTGATGTCGTTGTCAGTAAATATGAACGTGATGCCGCGGCCCTGCAGGCCGGCTACGCGGTATAACACCTTAATGTCGTCCATAAAGTTGTTCACGTTGTATGATCTGTAATCGTTAGCAAAAGTGAAGCATTTACAAACTGATCTCATCAAGAGATTATCAGAGATTTAATTTTAAAATATATTTGGCCATGGATTACCTTGTTAAAGTTATTTGATAAAACGAAAAATTTGCTATGAATGATGCTAGTTTCGTTAAGCTTTGTTTTCCGGACCCGCCGACACCCACCAGCAAAGCGTTGCCACTGTGGAAAGATTCTCATAGATTTAAGAAGTTCGAACAATGTGTTCGTTGACGTCAACTATAATATATTACTTCCTAACCGTGGAGTGTTAATGATTCTTGATATGATGAACAGATGAACCATCGCGTCGTGGAAGAATACCAAGTCCAAATGAGCTCCTCTTATCTGCTCATTGAAGAGTGTTTGGAAACCTGCAAGTTTCATCAGTACGAAGTCCCAACTGCAACCAAGATAAACGTTTTTATAAAAAGCTTTTATTTTCTAATACCGTATGTAGGTATGTTATTCCTTCTTAAGTAAATAATTTAACACAGTGCGAGCCAAGCCAAGCCAGATTTATGACTTTACTTAAATTTGTGGTTTAAAAAGTATCTAATCATAACAACAATCAGAAGGGTATAATAATTATGAGGTTGTCGGAAAGTTACAAGGTTTATTCAACTATGTACCTTCCTCTTGCGAACAAACATCTACCATACCATGTACAATAAAGTATCTCAACTACTAACGAAGGTAATTCCTCATATATTTTAGGTGCTTCAAGGCTGAAGTCTTCGTCTTCCTCTCCGGTTGGCTCGATCGGTTCACGTAAAAAGTTCACAAAAAAGGTTTCCTCTTCAGGGAACTCGCTTATCAGGTCAGGTAGCTCCCGTGTGGCTGTTTTCCAAAAATTATCCACGAACCACACTTTATCCTCGAATGTAGTAAATCTAAACAGATTTCAAATAAATATCGCATTGCTGTCTTCTTCTATTTATTTTGCATTTTGTATTTATAAGTAGGTAGGTATACCTGTCACAAATAACTCTCAAACATTCGTGGAACCAGAGTTTGAGAGCTGTTTTAATACATTGAAGTTCCTCTTTCTTAATAAATAGAATGCCTTCCCAAATACGAGACAGATCTCGCAGGTTAAACACATAATGGAACTTTGCTGGCGTCGGTAACATTTTCACCTGTATAATTAAATGAAATACAATAAAGCTGGTTATACAAAGAGTGTGCATAACAACAAAACAATGCAAATTTTACATACTTTCGTTTGCTGCCAAATAATTCGAGTGACAGGCACAAGTATTGGTATAAACTCCACTATCAGTTTATCGAAACGAGATTTACAGAAATAACCAGCACTTATTGTTTCTAAAATAAACATGGTCATGTTCTTTAAAGTATTAATGTAAGTATGTAGAAATCGAAATAATAATAATAATAATCGAAGCAATTCTAAGGCAAATATTATATTATGGCCACTTCACTCTAGCATACTAAGTCCATAAGCGTATCGACACTTTCATAAAATGTAGTGTAAGTATAATAAGTAGATATTACCTCCATAGTTATGACTGTCACGATGAGTGACTTATCATGAGCAAAAATGTTTATAATTGAATGGTGATGATACTTCAGTACGTGTATACGACGCGAACACTACTGTCTTCAGATGCAGCAACTGAATGTGATTTTAGAAAAACTATAAACTGAACCATCTTTACCAAAAATCTTGTCCATGGAAATGTTGCTCGGCAGCGTACAGTTGAAAATGTTGAACTGTCTCTTCAATCGTGGAGGGATATCATTACGGCCGCCACCTATGAGTATGGTTACTACTTTAATACCCGAAAATCAAAATAGTGCAAATAGGAAAATTGCTGATATTCAGATCATGGGAGAATCCGAAAAATTCACTTAAAAAAAATCTTCTATTGACTGATTTTATCAATAAAAGCAGTTCGCCTAATTTATATTTGATTAATAAAGTAATATACTAACCAGGATGTATCATAGCGCCAAACATTTGGATATCAGCAATAACTGTGAAGTCCCCGGGCTTATCTAACGAGTAGAAGCCGCCGCATTCCATCATTTGTCGTACTATTTCGTTGGTTACCTAAAAATTTTATTCTATAAAGTTGTGCTACTCTACTCCTTTCCTTTCCTTAGATATCAACGGGCTCATGATCAATTAGGTTCATAAGCATAGTATTGATGTGTTTAGTGCATAAACATATTATACTGGTTAAGTGTCATTAATTGATTATAAGGTGGCGCCTTGGTGGCGCAAACGTCATCATACGATGTAATTATTTTTTCTATGCACTTATTTTCAATCTTGTTGTAACTTTAAGAAAAGATTACCTACATATACAATAAGTCGATTTTCTTATCACAACGAGAATCAGGACAAAAAAATATCCACTTTAAGTAAAGAATTACAATGGATATACAAGGTACCGTATGGTTTGTCTTTACCTGATCGCCCCACTCGTTCACCACGGGCATGTTAATATCGTCTACGAACACTGTCATCGCTCTGCCTCCCGGAGGCCCGTACGTCGTACCGACACGCTTCTCCACGTACGACTCGATAATTCTCTGTGACAAAACTATGTAACATCAGAAAACAATATATTGAAACCTGTGATTAACAGATAAAAACTTACGAAGACACTCACTTGAAACATGTTCGGCGTTGTGGCGGAGGAAAAGTTTATAATCTTAAACAGTTTCACCTCGTTGTCGTACTTTGTCATATAACTCTTCAGCATGACAGTCTTGGCAGTGCCTTGCTCGCCGATCAGTAGTACCGACTTGTCTTGTTTTGCGATGGTTTCGATCAAGAAGGTAATGCACACGTTGTCGATGTTCGGCACGAGAATGGATGAGTACTCGGGTACACTGTCAGACGGGTAAATGTAATCCTCAACGCTCTCGGACCTGCCAAAATTAAAACCGAATAATATCAGTGATTATTAATTACATATTTATGTCGCTAGTTGTGATTTATTGGGAACAAACATTATGTAAATGACTATCAAACAACGTTGATAGAAGGCATCGACTATATTTATATTTAGTTATGCAGTTCAGATGCTGACCAGTGCTCCCAGACGCCGTGGTCGTTGACCTTGTAATCGAAAGGCATGATCCACTCCTTAGACTTGGCTCCCGGCCAGTCCATTTTCACGGGCAGTTTGGTCATGTACTCGGCCATGCGCGTGCGCTGGTCCAGCTCCAGCACCGCCCCGAGCGACCACATCATCGCGAAGAGGAACAGCCGCTCCAGGTGACGCTCCGTGTGAGCTTCTGCAACAACGACGCCATGACTAATTCAATACATCCTCTCTCTTCAATACGATCACTCGATTACTTTATTATTATAAACGGCAGAGGATATAAATTTCAACACAAAAAAGCAGTTACGCTTTACATAGTGAAAGTTGCAGGATAATCCAGTTTCCGTGATGCTATTGTATGTATAATATGTTTCAACAACTGCTTGCAGTAACTAGATACTATAAAAAAAATACTAACTTGAAAAAAGGATTGAAAATTTTAAAATAATTATGATATAATTAATAAACATAACAGTTTATTTATTCGTATAATTCCGTTCACAGACAAACTGTAAAGAAGAATATAGTTACCTCCGTCAACTCTTATAGCTCAAAAAGAAAGTTTCCAGTATTTTGAATATTTAGGTGCTCAAACATAACACAAACGAATCACTACTCACTGCCACCGGGTACTTCGATCTGTAGTAATCCATCCAAAACATCTATACATTGTCTGCAAAGGAAAAGGAAGGAAGGAAGGAGGTGTCAGCCATTATCACGCTTCTAAAGGAACATAAACATATTTCATGCACATCGTACAATATACCTGATGTATATAGCCTCGAGCAGTTTCATTTTGGCCGTTAACTTTTGCTGTACGTGTACATGCACCTCATGGTATACTTTTTTGAAAGCATTTCGTAGTATATCGGCTTCTTTTTTATCTCGTTTCTTTAACCAGCGCTGTGTAAGTACAATTCGGATGATACAAATCGGATGTAAGCATCATAACCAATAGGTTAGTAAAGTTTGTGATGATTGATGGTCTCCTGAGTCCCAATATGATAATCGAATGGGACTATCGGAACGGGAATCAGAAAGAAATACCCAGCTCTGGATTATTAATAAAAATTGTAAACGATTACAAATATATACTAACTTACAGTTTGGTTACGTGTATTGACTGGGTGGATTGAAAGGATAATTAGCTCTATGTACTACATATTTACATCAAACTGTTATTAGATACTAAACCGCCTTTTAGTGTGACCATTTTGGTTATAACTTATGGAATCTTCCTCTTACGAGCAGTCAGATAGCCTGATCCAGGGACAATGGTAAATTTTCCTGTCCTGGTCAAAAAAGATCACAATAATCGTTACGTTAAAAATATCAAAAGGCAGTCCGCATAGCTAGCAATCAGTAGACTGTTTTACCTACAGTCTTCTGTCGTGTAGCTACATGAGCTCTCACATAGAAATTAATGCATTACAACGCATGTATTCTTGTTGTAACTTTTACGCACTGACGAGATAACCAAGCTTTTGAAGGGAGACATCGCCAAGTATGGCACTGAATTCAATAGGTTGTACATATACTACTAGCTATCACCAATTTGTGCCTCTGAATACGCTACGGATTCAAACGTGTAGAAATGCTACCTAATACCTGTTTATGTGTATGTATGGGTATAAAAACCTCTAGTATAGGTTGCCATTTGAGCACTGATGAAGACAAGAAGACCATGCCCATCCGACTGACGGTTGCGGGCGAGGCGTTGTCGACGTTGTCGGGCTCGAACACCAGCTTACTGTTCTGTGCCATCGTGATGCGGTCACCGTTGGCCAGCGTTAACGTCTTATTATCATCCAGCACTGAATTCAAATTCTCAATCCACACCGCATCCACTGGACCGTCTGTACGGGCAAATTAGTTCGCGTAATTCATGAATCCATATTCTACAGTAGAGTGTAACTAGTAATTCCTTTAAATGAATCATTTTTACCTAACACAATCCATGTTGTATCAGATTTCTTCACCTTCAAAGCTCTTCGCCACAGAGTTGAGAAAATTCCATCAGTCCAATCATTTGTCGCCACGTCTAAACGCCCGAACATTTGGGGCGCGGTGATTGCCTATATTGCATTAATGTGTTAAATAAATTAATATAATTATGAGAGAAGGGTTGAGGTTGTGGGCCTTCGTAAAAGCACGCAATTAGTGTCTTTGAAGTTATGGAACCTGTGAATGTTTTCATATCTTTGGATTCAGAGCAACACTGACTAAAACTTACTGTTGAAATACAAACGTTTTACTACTCAAACATGAATTGAACTAAGTTTGAACTTGACTTCCGGTGAGGTACCTTAGGATTCATTCTCATTTCCTTGTGCGGTTTGCCAACTTCAGTGAGCGCCGCCATCAGCGTATGTATGCAGGTGGTCTTGCCCGCTCCAGTTGGTCCCATCGTCATCAAGCCGTGCCTCACCAGCGACGTCTCGAACAACTGAATAATCTTCAAGTTCCAGTCTGGATGGTTAACAAGACCGGTACGTACTGTGACTACGGTTATAGCATTTTGCATTTCCCTAAAAGTAAAGACCTGATCACGTACATGTATAGACGAAGACAAGAATGAAATATAATTATACTTCATAACGGTAACTGAATCTGATTTGGGCTTTTGGCTGTACCTCTGAACTGTTTGAGTGAGCTTCATACCAGGGAACAGGTCTTCAATCAAGGAGATAAACAGAGGTTCGTCTTCGTCTACTAGTTTAGACACATTCATTTCCCTGTTAAGTAGATAAGATATTTTATAGTTAAAAAAATTAAGTTCAAAAACTAAAACCCGACTACTGAAAAGGTATGAAACAAGAAAATATTAATACATATTCATAGTGATGATCAGAGGATAGCCGTGGTCGTATGCCACCTACAAAACCTTTTTTAAAGGCCACATGGAACTCCTAGCGATATATATATTTTTGAAATGGCAAATTAAGCCCTTTCATTTGATACCCAACACGGCATCATTAGACAAATTTTTTTTTAGTTCGTTACTTGTCCTCTAGGGCGCCAATTAAAATTTAATGTGACGTTAGAAAGCCTATAACCAGCGGACAATCAAGACGCTTCAAACGATATCTCATTTCTCAAATTATGATAAGCAGTTTAAAGTTATGAGGGAACAGATGAACGTACATACATACATACCGGTCAAACATATAACCCTCTCCATAGTCGGGAAAAATACAATAAATTATAATTGTTATTTTGTTGTTATTTGCACTTGATTCCAGTCACTAACTTGAGCACTCTCATCATGATGTTCTCCTCGGTACTCTCCGGGTTCGCTCGTTTCTGTGCACCCATCGTGCGCAACACAGACAAAATGTTCCGCAACCCGAAGTCGTAGTGCACCTGCTTGGACAGCTGCTCCTCGCACAGTTTGTACAGCGTGAAGAACTTACGAGCTGGAATGTTTATCAATAATCGGACCTAGAATTACATTTTGGCATTGGAGTAGTACTAGATAGCATTTAATATGGCTACATATCCATGAAGTTACCTATGTCATTTATCTTGTATGTTACCCGCACGCAAATTTTTGACGAGTGTGAAACCAATATTTGTGAAATACTCCAGAATTTATAGTCATTGTTCTGAGAGAATTTCACAGGATTGATCAGGGAGTTTCTCTGGTTTGCCTCAAGGGCATGGACTGAGTGAAAGTGTGCTTTTTAGGCTAATAAGCTAGCCAGTCGAAGCTGCAAGGAAGGTACTTCGTAAAAGCATTTCATGGGGAAGACATGTTATCTGTCTGAGACACATGACAGGAATGACCGTGTCAAATCTAATAAATTCTTGTGTTACCAGGTAAACCTTTCAAAATAAGACGTGATAAAGTTATTGTTCGTTATTGGAGAAACCTTAGAATAGTGTACCTAACACAATGTTGTCTTTGAAACCGCAGCTGGCCAACTTCACGCGAATTATAATCTGTCTGTCCGGAACCATCATGGCAACGGAGCGGAATTGAATCTTCAAATTCTCAGGCAGCTCCTGTCGTCCAGCATAGCCAGGGTTCATGGTGATGATGAACGCGAACTCCGGGTTCAAACTGACCGTGTCACCGTCGCTAAAAGAGGTGAGTAGTAATACAATCTTTTCATAATAATATGACTTAGAACATTACAATAATCGTTTTACGAATGATTTCTTGAGAAAAGACTAGAGAAATTCATCAGTTGCATCTTACTCATTGCAGATAATTATTGCTTGTATCACTATCTACCTATTCACTAGCGCAGCGAAGTCGTACCTGAATATGAAGAACTCCCTCCTCTCCCTCCTGGCGGTAAGACAGATGTAGATCTGTTGCGCAGCCACAGACAGCACGGGCAGCTCGATGCGGTTGAACTCGTCGAAGCAGCCCCACGTGCCCGACTGGGCCAAGCCCTTGTAGATGCGGCCCAAGCCTGACCAACACGCATCGATTAGTACCTCGTGTGTTACGAACCGCGCGAGCCACTACATACGCACCTCTGAAGTCCATCTGGTCGGAGCAATTGAACACGATGACGAGCTTGCCGAGCGTGCGGCCCATGTCCTTGGTGGTCTCGGTCTTGCCGGTGCCGGCGGGCCCGGCGGGCGCGCCGCCCATGCTCATGCCGATGGCCTGCGACAGCGTGATGTAGCACCTGTCCGTCAGCGGCGTGATCACCAGCCGCTCCGTTATGCCCAGGTACTCGTTCTGAACACAATTACTTCTTCAAACATTTTGACCACACAAAAGTTATTACCCTGAAATTATTATTAAAAATAACTTTGATACAATGGTTTTCTGACTTCTATTACACAAACGTTTCACAAGCATGCAAGTGTCTCGTACACATGTAAGTCACAGTGACTAGTCGGAATCGATTTGACTTTATACATATAAGTACCATATATATATATATATATTATATATAGAGTGTATAGTTCCGATTCCAGATAAGTACCTGATATAAGAAATTCACATCTGTTACTGAAACAATGCAGTCGTCAGTATCTTCGTTATAATAAAAGCGGGCCTGCTTCTGCCATTCAAAATCTATTGGCGATTTGATTCTCATTCTTACCAATTCGTCAAAAATATCTCTGAAAATAACGAGATAGATAGATGGATAGAAATTAATGAATAGATACGGTTGATCGTCATTTTGATAATAGTATAGTAGGAGCTGTGGGAGCGGAGTGGAAGAAAATATATTTATATCTCTATCTCTTCTCTAAATATGATATTCTAATCTAGTTACATGCATGGAAAGAGCCTCCCCAAGTGACGTTACCTACGTATGTATGTACGGCGCATCCTGGGCTGTCAGCTCTCTTACCTATCTTGCTATTTAACCATGATGGCTTGACTCATTCCAATTCGAACGCTCACGTCATGATGACAGAAGATAAATTATTCAACCGTTCTCCAGATTGCAAACGATTTCAGTCCTGAACTGCCTGAACCGTGAGCATTATTAGCACTTAGCAGCACATAGTAGTGCCGCCTATAAGGATTTGCATAACTTTTTGGATTTCATTAGGCTACCTATATAAACATATAAAGGTATAATAAAAAAAATAACCCGTTTATGGAAAAAACTAACTGAAAAGTATGAAACAAAAATTTATTCCCGTCTGAAATCACTATGATTAAATGTGATTTCCTAAATTAGGTTTCATTTCTGATATTTCCGGTAACATAAGTATAGATTACAATGTGCTTGCCTCTGATGTACATGTATGGTAATCATCGTCTCCACTCGTGTTCGGTCCAAAGGAACGAGTTCTTTTACTGTCTGATCGATAAGACCGTTCAGCAGATCGAGGAATTTCTGATTAGTGACTCTCATGATGAAGCGATCCACCCTTGTTTTCTTTAAAGCGTACTCTGCATCACTAGTCCAAAGTATTTGCATACCAAGCAAACCAGCCTAAAACAAACAGTATCATAACAGTACCTGATAATATTCCAGATCTTACTATCGCTGTGCTATTGGTGATAATAATAGTATCCTGATGTATCTTACCTGACCGGGAAAATTCCAAAATCCAAGTAAAAATTCAAAGTCTGGATCTCCTGACATCGTTTGCGCTATGTTAGCGATTACATTTTTAATGGTATCTTTCATTGTATCCAGAAGAGTATTTAACCAGATCTGCAAGAATAGGTATACCAAATATTTTTCTGATTTTGAAAACAAAAAATTCTTGTAGCAAATGCTTATCATAAACATAATCTATATAGATCCTACCGTATTTTTTTATCGAGAATATTTTGCAACAGAATCAAGTACCTACAACCATCTAATATTTAGATTTTCAGACTAGTGCCTTCTGGATTTTTTTTCTTCATCGCGTTATCAAGAATTGCTATGCTAACAGCACTCGCGAACGTCCGCCTTTGATCTACATTATTAGATATTGAGTATTTGGAAATAATTTACCTCTACGCCTCCCAAGCATGCCACCGTTCTTTCGAGGGGAATAGTCTCTCCGTTATCAGAGTTTATATTTATTATCCTCTCCTTATCGTCAAAATCGACAGTGTATACCGCGTCGAAAATACTTGGCAGATGAGCCTGAAACAAGGCGGCAAGCATCAACCAAATGTAGAAAACTTTTACTTTTTATGATCTCTTTTTAAATCTATGCTTTGTGGCGTTTTCAAATTATTATAATAATACTATAATAACAAATTTGTTGTAATTGTCTACATAAGTAACAACCATCTAGAACGCTTTGTGGCGTTTATTTTTGCTTTAGTAATACATTAATGGGAGTGAGCATTTATTCTAATGCCTCAAATGAATTTTGTGAAAAAACACGTACATCACAGCATTGTAAAGTCGATATTTCCCCGGTATAAACAATTGTTCTGTATGCTTGATTCATACAATAAATTCCTCTTACCTGTATTGACTGCGGGTCCGATGCCTGTCCAAGGATCTCCAGTAACACTGGATCCGACACGAAGAAAAACCTGGGGAAAATGAGTCGCTTCGTCTCCAAGTAGCCGGTGAGCGACTTCTGGCACGCCTCCAGCTGCTCGTACAAGTGTGGCAGGAGCTGCTTCAGTGTTTCGTCTGAAGTGCAAGTCTCCACGCAGTTCACTATGTCACGCGCACGATACATTATTTTCACGTATGTTTTGTCAATACCCTGCAATGAGTAAGTAGTTACTTAATTGAATTTTTTCGGATATATTAATTAAGAAACTCTGCCATCTAGAAATTGCCAACATGAGATCATTCATGCCTTGGAAGGGTATCTGGCTAAACCATGAGGCACAGGGATGTTACACCAATGTCTGTAACAGTCATCACAGACTATCAATATCTACTAAACCTACATAATCTTCAAAGTAACTATATAACAGTTTTGGTCAATAATTTATATGCAATATTGGAACTTCATATTACTGGCGGAGACCAGTATGGCGATGACGCAGATCAACAGCTTGTATTAGTATCTAATTATTCAAAGATCCGTACCGCGAATCTCTTTGCCTCCGCTGGCAGTTGTTTGGCGATGTCGCCGCCGACGAACACCGCCTCCAGATACATCCACAGGTTCTGAACTTGAAGCCACTTCTCCAAGATCTCGCTAGTGCTCACCAGTTTGTTTATCCACAACAATATGTTCTTTTTGAATGGTGGGTTATATCTATAATTTACAGGTTACAAAGACATAATTATAGCGGCAGTGCCTATAATTACTGTACGTTATGTATACGATGTAATGGTAGACATATATTATTTGAAGAACAGAACAAATTTGTATAAATTTATCTCACACCTGTTAGAAGCCAAAGAGTTCAGGATCATTAATGAATCCTCAAGCGAAGTGATGATTTCGAGCGTATCCTGTGGTTTGATCAAAAGCTCTCCTCTGTTCTTGAAACTAGCAAACGTCAGGTCGATCACTGCCCAGTCCGCACCAACTTGCTTCAATTTAGCGTCAATGTCCTTTTCTTTCACTGCACTAATACAAATATCCTACGAAACAGAAATGATTTCGCTAACACGTTTTCACGTCTTTTATAATCAAAGCAACGAGTATGCAACTTATTTCAATGTTTTTGTTTTTCAAACAGTAGTTAGATTTTAATAAATTATCAATCTTTTACTCATGAGGACGTCAAAAATTAAATTCGTAAAGTGTATTTATTGAAGTTTTTAAGTAATATTTAACAATTTTTTGCGCTTTCAGGATTGTGGTCCCATAGTAAAAGTTGTTCATACTGATAACTACAATAATCCCCTTCCGAAATTATAATAATTATATCCTTTCCGATTAACCTAAACCTTGTAACTGGGGAAACCACAGAACATAAGACTACACGAAATTAGGTACTCGCTACGTGCTGTGACGATACCGGTGTCATGTGGTGGAATAATTATGTAATGTAGGTATTTTTTATTTCTGTTTATTTATGACAATCGTGAATATTTTATTAGCATGAGATTAAGGATTGATCTGACTTCCGCTTATGGTCCGATCATAAACTTATTTTACCACTAGTATAATAAGTTTATGGGTCCGATCGAGGCACAATGACCAGTGCCGGATAATGGGAGTGCGGGATTAAATTTGCAATATATAGATATATATTGTATATATATTGCAAATTTAGCAATTGGTTAAGGCATCACGTCACGGCACCATAAACAGCACCGAAAAAAATTGTCTCACATGAAATTTGAAAATCCTGATGTGATGAAAATGTGTAATGGATAGGGTAAAGGAAAAAGATAAATAAAATTATCACAAACTTCAACATCTTCCTTAAATTTCAAAAGTGGTGCCTCCATGACATTAGCTAGCGTGAATGATTCGGATTGCACATTCAACGCGCAATCTGCAACATACCAAAAAATTTAAATAAGTTGAACGAAATAATTTATCAAATATAAATATAACCTAGCCTTGATTTAATTCTATTAACTCATCAGAATTTCCAATCTCTTCCAATGTCTGTCCTTCAAAGATTTGTCAGCCATCATCTCCAACAGTGGACAAGTCTGGTTGAAATCGTCAATCTTATTTTTTAATACAATGAAAGCAGGCCAATCCTTCATACCTCTTGGCAGTCTTCGACATCTAGAATGTAGGAATAGACATATTCCGGATGGACTATTATTTGCGATCAAACACTATTGTAATAATACTTTTACTGGAAGGAAACGGCTTATACTTCAATCGACTTTGGTAACTTATCTATAAATTAATACGTGAAGAGAAATCTTTGTACCCCTTTTTAAGCATATTGCGTGCACGGAAGAGTGTGGGATTTGAAATAGATAAAGTTTATATAGAGAAGGATTGCAGAAAGCTAAAATTTATCAATTAACAGTTAAAAAAATACGATACAAGCTGTAATTGTGATTTTTTCAACTGTTACATTTTAAATTTCATAGGTATTGCAGGGAATTAAGGCAAACAACGCACGCTAATGACGTATATTTTGTGCACGCTCGCAGCTGACTTAATAGAAAACTCGACAAAAGAACCTCAACAACGTTCAAACACAAAAATTTAATGAATTACGGTCGAATTTCGACCAACAGTGCTAAATAATTATTGTTATTAACTTGCTTGCTAAAAGCAAAGCTAAAAGCTTGGTTATAAAAAACAAGTGAGCAAGAACTCGAGTTATCATTTCTATGAGTACCTACCTACTATACAGGATGGCGCTAAATTTTGGGGCATTTAGGAAGACTCTTCATTGAATTTCAAGTTCAACATTACTATGGGGCTTGGGAGACACAGTTTTCTTACCTTACATCGAATTCTGTTAGCTGTGCAACAATTTGTTCAATATCAATATCCACCCAAGGCGTTTCAAAATAGCCGTCGATAGAGTTCATCACGGCCAAGTACAAACTATACCTGTTAAAAAGTTTTCGTTAATCGAATCGAAAAACAAGGTTTCTGAAATTTATACTTAGGTTATTTATTTCGTTTAGGGCTTTTTTTACGAGATAGGTACCTAGTTACTTTCAATGTTACGGTAAAGAATCTTTACATATAATATTGAAACTAAAACAACACCGGATCATTAACGTAAGATCGAAAAACTATAGCTAAAAGCGCCGCCCACACTACCGCTATACAGTGCACCACCGCGCCCCGCGGTATGCGATGTAGGGTCGTTCCGATACTTTGGTTTCGATACTAAGTAATTTTAGTTTCGAATCAATGTTGCGATACTCACACGGTATCGAAACGAGAGTACTTGGTATCGAATCGAATCAGACTGAACGAATGTTACTTTACGATATTTAATTGTTGTCGCAACATCGGTTCCAAGCGAGTGCTTATATTCCAATGCCGGAGCAACGATGTCGCAAGCAAGGAATAGATTGTCCCCAAAGTACCTGGAGCAGTTACTGTTTTTAGACAATCTGGATGCAACAGAGTTACTTCGAAATTAAAAATAGACGATTAATTTAATACCTTTACTTACTTTTAATCATTAAATGTGTGGCTATTATTATGTATAATATGTTAAAAATAAACAGATTATCAACCACTCCCAAGAATATTTTCCTAATAAATCAGTCTCATAAAAAATATCTAAAAAGTATCAATATGAGTAAGTATCGATACTTTAGGGGTACTTATATGAGTAGGTATCGATACCTCAAGGGTATCAGAACATACCTAATACGGTGGTGGTGGCGGACAGTAATTATAATGGCCTATCTTGTATGGGACACTTCAAACCATAAAGTTATTATTACTACTTCAAACACACGCGGTGGGATGGGGTACAATTGAACCGCTAGGCGGCGCTTTATTTTTATTTGTAGACCTCAGAATGTTATGTATTCCTATTGTTCTTCCTTCTGTCATATATCCCTAGCCATTGGATTTAATACTTGAAATAAATCTATCGTGGGTGATTTTTTAGCTGTTTCTGAACCTAAAAGGTTTAAAATCAGTTAAACAATCATCTTGTTCATCTAATTATCGATCTAATTTTCGCTTACAATTTATTTAACAAATTGAATTCCTTTTTTTTCTGGTGCAAAATAGGATAATCTTGGACTTCCATACCAAAAAGCTTTTCACCGCTAGAGTACATTTCAAATCGCCTCCACAAGTCATCAAATGTCGTTTGAAACATTATGACCCTATAATAAATCAGTCATCCATTAAAATAAGTAAGGCAAAATTATGAAAATATTCTAAGTTTATGATGTACTGTGACAATGTAACATATAATATATATTTAAATAAGTATTTTTAATTTATTATTATCTATGTGATTATTATTATTGTGCCAATATTCCCAGAAACATACGAGCAAGTCAAAAGTGCATCTGTCGTAAACTATTAGGTCTTAATTTTGTGTATGATTCCATCCCCCTTTTATAGGATAAAAATACCCATATATTCTTCTTTTGTCCCCTGGCTATTGTCCCAATTTATTTGGGGGTCAGCCCTCCTATGGCCGCCATACATACTACGGATCCCCGGAGAGGTCTACCTCTGTAGATAGCCCAGAACATGTATTGGAATAGACCTGTTTTGTGAAACTGCGCAGGTGACCGGCGGCGCATGGTCGAATTTCAATTCTTACGAGTGACACCCTCTGGCATACCGACCCATACACACTCCAACATGCGGTTGACCTGTGCAGGCACACCTGCACACATAGACCTGTCCGGTCGACCGTAGCGTGAATGACTTACTCTTAAGTCTTGCTATTGCACCACACCGTACGGTTGTGGTTTGTCACTTTAGTTTGCACATATCATGTATTTTTTTATTGTTTGCAACCAGTTCATTGGTGGTCGTCCACGACCTCTTTTTTATCTTATATGTTCATCACCCTTTTAGTCATATGGTCATCATCCCGTCTCATCACGTATCCGTACCAGCGTAGACAGTTTTCTCTAAGTTTTTCATGTACCTTGGCAACCTTAAAAGTACCACAAATATATTCGTTTCCTATTTTATCTATTCTAGAGATTCCGCTAGACCAAGGCATTTTCTCTTCATCCGCATTTCTCATCGGCCAGCGTTCAGATCCATATAGTAGAGCTGGTCTTACTGCTCGTTTATATACATTGACTTTGATTTTAATCAGCATACGAGAGTCGCAGAGGTTACCAGACAGCGATCGCCATTTTTAACCAGACTACGTTCTATTATGTTTATCTTTCTCTACACAGGCTCGGGTTACATTCAGAGACGACAGAAACGAGTTTAAGCGTGAACTTACGCCTCCATCTGTCAAAATTTGTTCGTAAAATTGACATATGGAAGCGTAAGTTCACGCTTAGACTCGTTTTTGTCGTCTCTGAATGTAAGCCTAAGTGTCGTGATGGATCCTAGATACTTAAAATCTTCAACTCTGTTAAGAGTTCTGCTTTCGATGAATGAACATGGAATGACGGCATTAGCACCAGAACAGTCAAAATACATGTACTCAGTCTTCGTCTATTAACTCTCAAGGCTAGTTTGATTTCAGAAATAAACACTTGATAAACATGCTTGTACAGTACCTGTCGCTGGCTTCCCTCGCAGACAGACCGGGGGTCATCGGTCCGGCTGCATCATAGTCAGCATCAAACTTGAGCACGTCTGCTAAGAATGTTGCCACCCCTTCGGTTAGCTCTGTCTGGAGCGGACCTTGCATATCCACTATCTTTTGCTGCACTTGTTGCGACTATAATTTTTAAAGCTTATAGTACATTTTAAAGGCCGATCGACTTATGAAACTATTTGTATTTTTTCGATTCACGTAAAATCTACTAAAGTCGCTGCTATCGTGTGAATCGCTGGCAAAACTATGACATGTATACTTTACAGCGTTGAACCGTTAATTTATGAGCTTTCTGAACGCATAAGCAGTCCTCAGGCCTAAATTATAATACGGGTACATAGACTAATAACTATAAGACTAGCAACGGTATTGTTAGAATAAGATGGATAGATACGCTATGGTACGAGTGCGAAAATGATACAGATACTTTTTTCTGTCCTTATCGGCGTATTCATTTTTTTGCTGGCGGAGATTGATAACTGTCAAAATGTCTGCCAAACAAAAGATCATAATGAATAGTTCATGTTTTCATGTGGTTTTATAAATTAAACAGTGCCGTATTTTGTGAGAACTCGTTAGAGAAAAAAGACAAAAGTGTGTTGATAATGGGTGGTTGTAGCATTTTAGGCCGTGATAGGCATAGTGAAAGAAAAGAAATGGGAATACAATTTCAACTCGTAAGTAAACATTTACGTATTTTTCCACCCTTTGATTATGCTGAGAATGTCCATTCTTATACATTTATTACCCACTTTGGTTAGTACATGGCCTACAAGGTCGTTCTATACCAATTTCGTCATAAAATATCATATTAAACCCAAACAAACTAACGACAGAAGAAAATAGAGTTGCCAGATAATTAAAAAAAATTCCCACTAAGTAATGATGTACATTCTACAGGTTTCCATCTGACCCTAGTTTACGAAAAAGGTAGATTAATGCTACCGGACGTCAGAATCGGCTGCTACCAAGAAAAAATATATTTATCTGAAGCCATTCGCTGTACCAACCAAATACGTGGATTATATTTATACATATCAGAATTGCTAAAGAATGATTTGGAAGCGGAACAGTCGACAAATTCTAAATCAAACAAAAAAACATACACCCAAAAATTAAAATATTCCACCGCCACGCCGCGCCGCGCCGGTGAAGAAACAAAAGTTGGTTAGTAAGTTTGTAAAGGATGATGGGCGAAAATATAGGGGACCCTGCCCTGAGACCAATAACGATGTGACATATGTCATTGGAAAGGTCTTTTCAAAAGCTACAATTGTAATAATGGCCGTCTGGGTCAATTCGCTGTGGGTAAAAAGTTATGGCGTCACAAAAGTATTGCGGCGTAGAACTAGTCGTCTACATACACTATAACTGCCAGGAGACCAATAACGATGTGCCATACGTCATCGGAAAGGTCTTTTCAAATGCTACAATTGTTACTTTGGCCGTCTGGGTCAATTCGCTGTGGGTAAAAAGTTATGGCGTCACAAAAGTATTGCGGCGTAGAACTAGTCGTCTGCATATACTATAACTGCCAGGAGACCAATAACGATGTGCCATACGTCATCGGAAAGGTCTTTTAAAGCACTACAATTGTTACTATTGCCGTCCGTAGCATTTGTTGTGGGTAGAAAGTTATGGCGTCTCAAAAGTATTGTGGCGTAAAATTAGTCGTCTACGTACGATAAATATAACTTCCCTGAGACCAATAACGATGTGACATGTGTCATTGGAAAGGTCTTTTCAAATGCTACAATTGTTACTATGGCCGTCCGGGTCAATTCGCTGTGGGTAAAAAGTTATGGCGTCTCAAATGTAGTGCTGGCCCCGTAAAGTAAGCATTATATTGACCAAAAATTCTTTATGAAAGAAAAATATCGTTATTAATACGCATCTTAACTCAATCTTAAATATCATAAAATTAACATTATTTATTACATTATAAAAAATACCGTATTTCTTGGGAAAGTTATTGAATAAAACAGACCATGAAACATGCACATTACATGAAAGTATCTCGTACTAATTCAAAGTCAAAGTCAAAGATTTTTATTTCAACTGGGCCTTTGCAGGTACTTTCAAAACGTCGTGATTCTAGGTGCACGGTTCCAAGTGGGTTGGTCCTGGAAAAGATACCGGCAAGAAACTCCATGGATACTCTTTTCAGAAATCAAGCTTAGGTACTTAGGCTTAGGAGGATTGAGCTCCCAGTACTCGTCACTCACAATATTTGACGCGGCAACACAATCTTGCTACTTTCTGTATTCTGAGAGCGTGTTAGGTTCATAAAATGTACTTCTGTGGTCAGGTCAGCCCATATTATGAGCCGTAGTGAACTAAGTGGTTGCAGTAAGGCTCGTCCACGTAAAAATGTACATAAACCAACGGCTGCCATCGTCGCTAACCAAGGTCAAGGTATGCGGACCAGTTTGGTGCCGCACTACTTTTGAGACGCCATAACTTTTTACCCACAACTAATTGCTAGAGACGGCCATAGTTACAATTCTAGTGTTTCAAAAGACCTTTCCAATGATGTATAACCCACCGTTATTGGTTTCCGGGTAGTTATATATATCGTGTGCAGATGACTAGGTAGTTCTAGGTCACAATACTTTTGAGAAGCCATAACTTTTTACCCACAACGAAATGATATCGATGGCCACAGTAACAATTGTAGTGTTTTAAAAGACCTTTCCAATAATATATGGCTGACCATTATTGGTTTCTGGGCAGTTATAAATCGTATGCAGACCAATGACATTTTATAAGTAGACGGGCCATACACTAACAATTAGGCACTACAAAACGGCGTAATTTTTACTATAGCTACGTAGCAGTACATATAATTTTACAGAGCGCGAAGAAAGGGAAAGAAAATGAAAGCTACCATACGCAATGTCTGTTGTTAGAAAAAGATGAATATAGACGTTTAGTTACGTGGCATTAACTGCTGCATGCTTATTGGCCAGGGCGCGTGTGACGTAGCAATGACATACGAGTAGTAATGGCGGCGGCCGACCGACATTAGACCGCGGATTAAAGCAAAATACATTAAATCAGTTTTTATTATTTTAAGTAGGAATCGGTATCTACTAACACACGAAATGAAAAATATTTTTCTCTCACAGTTGCAGTATAATTCGTGCATCGTCTATAGACACAGGAAGGCATTTTTTCCGCAAAATATTGGATGAATTACGCTAAAAAGTGAGGTACAGCCGCGACACTGGTTGGTGCGTGACTAAGTGAGTGCAGGGCATTTACGGTTTACCTTGCATTTATCTTGCCATTATGGAGCGCGGGCAACGCGTCTATTTGTAAAATGTCATTGATGCCGACGACTAGTTCTACGCCATACTACTTTTGAAACGCCATAACTTTTTACCCACAACGAAATGCTATCGATGCCCATAATAACAATTGTAGTGTTTTAAATGACCTTTCCAATGACGTATAGCCCACCGTTATTGGTCTCTGAGCAGTTATAGTGTATGCAGACGACTAGTTCTACGCCGCAATACTTTTGAGACGCCATAACTTTTTACCCACAGCGAATTGACCCGGACGGCCATACTAACAATTGTAGCATTTGAAAAGACCTTTCCGAAGACGTATGGCACATCGTTATTGGTCTCCTGGCAGTTATAGTGTATGTAGACGACTAGTTCTACGCCGCAATACTTTTGTGACGCCATATCTTTTTACCCACTGCGAATTGACCGAGACGGCCATAGTAACAATTGTAGCATTTGAAAAGACCTTTCCAATGGCATATGTCACATCGTTATTGGTCTCAGGGCAGTTTTGTCCCATCATCCTTTAGTTAGTTTTTTGCATATTAATTTATGATGTCATCTGTTATATCATCTTAGTATGTCGCCTCATAAATTGTTGCAGGTCGAGATTCCAATCAGCTAATGTACGACAATATATATATACAAGTAAAAAAATTGGAGGAGCTTTAGTAAAACAATAACCGCGGACTTTTAGTAAGTAGTGATAGCCATAGCCTAGCGGTTGAACGCTTACCTTCCATGCAGAAGGGTCTGAGTTTTCGGATTCATGTGCGGATTAGAATTTTATTATCACTTGTGTTAATGATGAAGGAAAAGCATCTTGAGGAAACCTGCACATTTTAGAGGGCCTCATAAGTTTCTCGATGCTGTGTGTAGTCCGCCAACCCGCACCAGGCTAGCGTGGTGGACTAACGCCTAACCCCTCTCATTTTGAGAAGAGACTCGTGCCCAGCAGTGTGACAGTAATGGGCTGGATTTATTTATTTTTAGTAAAACATAGATTCTATAAGTATATTATTTTGCATCTTATATAAAGGTCATTGAATAACTGAATATAAATTACTGTTGTAAAATTGATCTCATTTCTGCTTATTGATTCGAATTTTATAGAATTTTTAATTAATAATAATAACAGGTTTTTTTAATATACACTTTTAATTTAAACCTAACATGTTTCATTATTGTGAATTCCAAGTTTTTAGTGGATAGAGAAGAACTTCTACATTCGCATATTTATTTCGAAACCAGTTCTAAACGAAATTAAATATCAAATATATAGGAGATGGCGTATAATAAATTAACAAACTCAATTTCGTGAAAACATCATTTAGTATCGGTTTCAAAATAAAGATGAGAATATGGCCGAATTTACCCTAATGTAGTGGAAATAGTATTTTGATGGCAACACACATTGTTAAAGCGAGACACATTGACGTAGCCACGTAAGTTATCCGTCTAGTTGTCCTATGTCTATGTACGGGTACCTATTAAAAAAAATCTAATCCATCCCTGTATTCAACATTTTTTTAATACCCTTTCTTTTTTTTTTTTATTTGATTTTTTTTTTATTATACTATAGTATTCTGTTGTTTGTACTCTTTGCTACTATAGAGTAAATTGTATTTTTATAAGGAATAAAGTATTGAAAGCGTGGACCGTGGACGGTGGACGGAGATTGAAAGTTATAATTTTGAATACCATAGAGTCATAGACTTATAAGAGTCTATTGATCTGTCATTTTTTTGACAGCTTCCGTTCAGCTCCAGGCGCTTCAGTTTCCGCTGTTTTTATTACTTGTACACCGTAGACAGACGTTGTACACGCGTGTTTCTACTTTGTGCACATTGGCTTTGGGCTTTGTAACACTTATTGGAAAATGGAACCAATAAACTTTTATTTATAATTATTAGTAATTTGACAGCGTCTCATGGTGTAAAGATTTGAACTTAGACAAGACCCTGTCAAAAAGGGACAGAACAGTAGACTCTATGCTATCTATGTTATCTAGCGAGCGAGCGAGCGAACCGGTAACCGACGAAGCCGATATATTATAGGTATCTATATTGTGACTGTGGGTTCCCGTGTTTCTTTACGTACATAGACTAATAACTATTCTATGTCTATGTTTACGTACGAGTTTTTGTTTCTGTCCTTGTTATATTATGTTTATGCATAGTTTTACTGAGTTTTACTATTATAATTAATTTTAATTGTTGTTTTTGTCTTATAGGTTAATTACTTTATTGTTTCGGTGTCGGTTACTTTGTGATGTCTAATAAACTTTTTTTTTCTTTATTTATTTTCTATCAAAAATACAATTTACTATAATACTAGCCAAAGTACGGTTTACTGTCTATAGTAGACTCTACAGTAGCAAAGTGTACAAACCACAGAAGACTATACCTACTTAGTAAAAACCACAGACAAAAGAACTTTCATCTGTGGTAAAAACAGGTAAAAACCCATAGACATAGGACAACAAGTCTATGTAAAAACCATTAAAATAAAATACGGATATAAAATAAACTTCGAATACTGGGAGGAGGATGGACCCCTAGGTACGCTTGTGCGTTGATATTAAAAATTACGTTATCTAGCGAATAAAATGATATAAATAATATGAAAATAAGTAAATTAGATTAGAATAAGTAAGTGACATTTGTAAAATGTCATTGCCTACGCCCCTATGTTCGGAAGTTAAACTTTTCCAGCTACTATTAACTCCTTTTGTAGAGATCAACTTGCAAACTCGACTTTTATCGAACTAACCGTTAATAACATATTCTGGAAAGCATGTCTTAATCCATATACCGTGTCAGCATCTTCTTTAGGTATATCGATATTGAACTGATTAAATGTAGCATAACTTTCTCCGATTAGGTCTAATTCCATATCCATTCTAAAAAAAAATCAGTCAATAATTTTATTGTCTCTTCCATAAATTCTTGAGAGCAAATTACAATAGCTAAATAAAGTTCTAGGTAGGGTTGTCGAATACCTTCAGAAAATTTACTGGATGAACGGTCCAGTTTAAAATGGGTCAGCCAATCGCGCACATAAAATACAGAATAGTAAATTCATGACCAAGGGTTAAAGTAATCCATTTCACACAATATAGTTTAGCACCCGAGCGCAGTGATACAGCCAAAATATAGCGCAAATTCGAGCGTAAAATTGAGAATTATAAACACTGATTTTCATTACGAATGTGAGGACTGTAAAACAAAAATAATGTTTTCCGTTGCCATCGAACATTATGACTTAAGATATAATAAAAGAAAACATCAATAGCCAGAATATTTTGAAAATCTGGGTAATTCTCAAAATAAAGTATTCCGAAAACAAGTACTGTTGATCCACTTTTGATGAAAACAATAGGTAACACAATTTCAGGAAATGAGTGATGAAAACATTATATCTGATTGTATATCTCAGGGAAAAGTCATAAGAAAATAACCCGATGAATTCTTCTCTTATAAGCTCGAGGCACATCATTGCCACTCTGACATCATCCAAATCCTTAATCTTTTTGCTCATAGTTTTCATGCGGTCGCGGATGAAGAGCATGAGTTTTATCACTCGCTCCTTATAAGCCTGACATAGCAGTTTACCTAAGGTTCTCTTCCACTCAATAGATTCTAAATGCAATGCCAATTTAATACATTCTGAAAAACAGTTTATTATGTTAAGTACAGCCAACTAGAATAGATTTAAACAATATTTATTACTTATCTAGCTTATGACGCGAGAGAGATAAAAATCCTTGTTTACCCATATTTATTTGAATAGAGCCGATTATGTGCCGTTCAGGCAAACATAAAACTTCCTCTGTTTGACCTTCGTATTTGTTAAACATGTCTTTTATTGTAACATTTAATGGATTCGAATCAACAAAGTCTTGTACTTGCTGTACCCTGTTTTCGGCCCATAAATAAGTAAATTTTCCGTAACTCTAAAACATCAAATAGAACAAAGTAGATGAAGACCTATATCACAAAAGGCCTATCACAAAATTGCGTTTTGACAGATTAGATATATGGAAGCACGGCGACGCATCGCATTATGTAGCAATATGTAGTAATTTGGCAGTTGTAATTACGTATAATTTTTTTTTTTTTAAGTACAGTACACGATCAGAAATGCATGAGCATACTAAAGACTGTATTCGTTTGCGACGCGATGGTGCGTACGAGCTGTTTGTGTGAGTTATACACACAACGTAATGAGACATCACCACATTTACCACACACACTAAGAAGTTAAATAAAATGAAAGAAAGTATATTGCCGTCGCATAGACTTATAATCTAGCGTGAGCGAAGTTGTAAATCTATTTGCCGTCGCTTGTCAATTACGAGTATATGCATGACCTTGGTGACATTCATTCATCGATGTCATTGTATTGCTTTATTTCAAGTAATTCTAACAATCACCGATAGCTATGATGCATAGTGCATAGGATTGCGATTAACTTAGCGTAGGATCGAGTCTTAGGGAAGACTGTTATATTTTTGTTTAGATATTTATTATCCTTTTTTTATTAATAGGTGGATTCGTTCAATGATAAATATTAAAGTAAGTTATTATTTTCTGGGTTATCTTTACAAAATTGTAAACAAAAACAACAACAACAATAACAAAACAAAAACGTTTATTTGTTTTAATTACAAATCTTTATAAAACAAAACAGTTACACTTGTTAGATATTAAGTTTATAGCATATTCATTTTCTTGACGAAAAGAGGATTGAAACTAGACCAACTTTAATTCTTGAACTACCGACCTATATGTAATATGGCCAGCAATTACAACTTAAATATTATACCTATAAACGATGAGCAGACAGTAAATAACATATGGTTATGTTTATTGTAATCTCTTTTCTTTGATATGAAAATGACAATGAGTGAACAAAAATTACAAGCTTTTATTAGTAAGGGGTATAACATTTTAAAATTACCAATATTTATTGTAACTTCCACAGCTGTTCTCAATACAGTCAAGTGAGTGTCGACGCATTATACAGTAGGTACTCGTAACACTTATTTAGATATTGAGGTTATAGTTTAAGTATTCGTTTTCTTGACGAAAAGAGGATTGAAACTAAACCTCAAACGTTACAACTTAAATCTTTTACCCCTTACGAATAAACCATGAGTGATTAACTAACTCAAGTAAGTGTCGACACGTTTAGTAGAAGACTATAACATTTTGGTTCTCGCCCGGTGAATCGGACAATTATCCTGGACAGAAGATATCTCTAAACTCTTCAGCTGGATAACCGATGAGCACAGTAGGCAGCATGACATATTATCATATTACTTCCACATAACTATGTTTTATTCACTACAGCGTGTGTTATCCTTACACCATAAATGAAGTCTTCCCTTTTGGCTAGATTGAACATTATTCCATCTGAGGATATAGTAGTGTCCCAGTTGAAGTCATTATAAATAACTATTCTCGTGTGAATCGTTCTTGTTTACGTCTTTCTGTCAAAAAGGGTTTTTAGGTGGTCTTCAGTGATGGAAACCTTCAGCGTGGAGTGCATGGCGAACAGTTAGTAATGAAATGTCGAATAATTCTGCAAAATGTTTCGTTGTTATGTAACTACTTGTTTCATATTCGTTCACCATCGACTACCAGGGCTACTTTCGTCCTCATTCGTGGTCTTAACCCACCGGCTCGCAGTATTTCTCTAGAACAAAAAAATAAATAATAATAAACATCTATAAACAAAATACTAAAACTAATTACTATATAATTATAGTATAATACATATCTATATAATATATATATATTATACGTATCTATATATTACTTATATCTATATAGTATTAAACACATGTTTATTATACTTCTATATATTAATTAAGAAACCAAACAATAATAAGAATATATTTATTAGAATAATTATTCATCATTATTATTATCATTAATCTAAATAAATAAACATTAAAATGATTTATCTTTTTCTTTAGTTTTATATAAAGATCATGAATAACACTCACAGTCAGTCCGGTTTCATTAGATATTTGTATTGTAGTAATCATATCGTCCACTTTTAGGCAGTGCAATAATATTCCCCCCTCGCTTCGATTATATTAGCCTGCATTTTGAATATTGTAACTACACTACAACCAACGCTAATAGATTTAATCACTCATCACTAACCAATAATAACAACACTAAAAACGTTCTATTCGATCTAAATGACTTGAGTCGTAACTTAATCTGTCTACCTCACAGAAATCTAAATAGTGTATTCATATTTCTGTTGTCTACCTGCTAACTTTTCATTTTATAATAACAAGACTAACGCGGAACGAGACATCGCTTATTCCTATTACGTTAAACATTGATGAATAAATGCCTCAAGATTTATGAGTACGAGTATTATTAAAACTTAAAAAAAACTATGACTGTCCGTGAGGTTTGAACCTACGATTCACCAATTAATACCAGGGAACGTTATCAACTTAGCTGGCTTGAGATATACTAGCAGTATGGAAATTATGGAATACAATCAGTTGCAGACAACGGTGCATGTGTGTGAGTGTCTATAGTATAGAAATAGAAACTACTTCGTAAAAGAAGGTCGTAAGTCAACCCATTAGCGTCAATCTATTGCTTTGTGAGACTGCTCATGCATTTCTGATCCCTACCGTACCTATTATTATTTTATTTCTTATGAACTAACGTTTATTCTGGTATAAATTTTACGTAATAATATTAATATAGTAAGGAGAAATTTACAGTTAATTCTGAGCGTTTTTAGTAGTTTTATGATTTTAATTTTTTTAATATTTCAAAATTCTGAGGCCGCTATGAACTTAACGACTATTTAAGAGATATTATTATATGTTTGTCATTTCATTTGCTTATTACAGTAGTTCAATCCACGAATTCGAAAAAATGCCGTGGCGCATTTTATGAAAAGCTTTCTTCAGAATTTTGGCTTTATATAAATAAATAGAATACAAAAATTGTGGAAAGCGAGGCCGCTATAAACTATATTAATAACTATTCTCCACCACTCAATAAGTCAAAGTTGGAGAAAACTTTCAGTTGCTGAAAATAAGAACGCCAAAGTTTGCCATTTAATGCAAAAATCACGGTTAAAATGTAATAGGGCTCTTAACATTTTTTATAAAATGGGCACGCAAAAAATTTTGCTCTGTATATTTTCGTTCTATTTTTTTCGTAAATTGGAAGATGTAGAGGTAATAGGACACTAGTCTTAAATCAGACCCTTTAAACCGACACCCAATTCCTCAAGCACGGCTAGTGTCCTCTAAACTATACTAGAGAAACGCTAAGTCAAGGTTTGTCTAGTTTTATGCTTCAATATGTATTCCTACCTTCAACAGTTTCTCGATATCAGGTTTGTACATGTACATCATTCCTTGCAACGCCATCACCGATCTGACGATATCTTTGTGTTCTGATACCATTCGGAAATAGTTCCTAACTCCACCTAAGTTAGACGACCGAGATCCTGCAAACATTATTTTAAGTAAAATTTTATTTTTAGTATTTTAAGTAAAAGGTATTTATGCTTTAAATTTTTTTTTCGCATGTTGTTTATTACTAGTAGGTATAGTTATCATACCGCTCCTTCTACGATTTGTTATCGGCAAATTTCCGGCCAACTTATCCTTCTTTATTTGATCTTGTTGTCCCCACATGAATACATTGCGCTGAATATCCATTATACAATTTAACACAACCTGGAAGCCAAAGTACCAAACATGAAAGTTTAATAATTATAATAACAAAAATTAAATGGGTTAATCCAAAAATCTATAAAATATAACCAGTGTACTTAAATTTCTCCCACTTGCTCGGAAACTGTTTCACTAATTTAAAAAAAACAATAAATCAATCGGATCTTTTCGCTTCTCAACGAAATCTAAAGGACTAACACGCCAGCAATTTCCAACACTACAATAAAATAAAAAACTGGCTTTTTAATCATTATTTTAGTGCTAGCTAGGTATTTTAAGTACACACTTTATGTTTTTTACATACATGATATTTATTATATTAAAGATTGAATGCGCATTTTGTTTCAAAGGTTTAAAAAACAATATAGACCGCGCGCCCTCTAATTGTCACGAATAAAATTAGATACGGTATTGTAGATGTTTTTTATGTTTCTTGAATTCATTTGTTTATTGCATAAACTTATTATTACTTCTACGTTTATGGTTAATTGTTTCTTCGCAAATGAGAGAAAAGTAGTATGGCGAGTCTCGGCCGAAATAGTAATTAACGGCCTCATTTAGTTATTAAGGAATTCACTTCGGAAGTAGGTACTCGGCTTCGCCTCATCCTTCCGATGTTACTCAGCCGTCAATTGCTTTATTAAACTCACATACCTACTCATAGAAGAATTTGAATAATATATATTTAAAATATGATATTATAATTTCGTTATTTATGTTCTTTACTGAAATGGTTCACCTGAGAGAACGAAGTCTGAATTTCATCCAAAGTTGGCTTTATTAATATTCTTGGTATTTTCAAGTACATGTTAGTCAACATAAGAGGTTTCAGTTTATTTTGTTCTTCTGGATCAGTGGTCATCGTTAGAAAACTAAAAATGTTTCTTAATTAATCCTCCATGTTTTTTTACTTTACGACCCCTAACTTGTATGTTGTTCTTACCTAGAAACAGAGGCCCGGCGTCTCAGCATATCAAGACTTTGCTTCGTACATTTAATTAGTGCTTCCAAACACTTAGTAGCAAAATACGCGAACAATTCATTACATTCGTTGATAGTGGGCACCACATCGAATCTATCAGTATTCTCTATTTCCATGAACGCTACAAAAATAAACTTGGTTTAGTGGACTGGATGGATATTGCCATTGATTATCTAATGATGATGTAATCACCTATAATATATTTACTTTGAAGTTATTATTCGAAGTAAACTGTCACAGGTGAATTAAAATAATAAAGAATAAAGGATATTTTTTTTTTTAGTGCGCATAATTTGTAATGTGATTCAGTCTCTGGTCCTAAATGCAACCACAGTATTGGGATACACTTTAAAGCAAAACGAACGTATGGGCAAACGCATAATTTACTAGCGCAAGCCGTACAAAATCAAATATTTATTTTGTTTTGGAGTGATTTTCAGAACTGCTGTTGCATTTGAGAACGGACACTGAATCACTCTGCTTTGCGCACGACATAAAAAAATATCCTGTACTAGCTTCCGCCAGCGGCTTCGCCCGCGTAATATCTTTATAGATTATAGCCTATGTTACTCACTGATAATGTAGCATCCTGCTGGTGAAAGAATTTTTAAAATCGGTCCAGTAGTTTTCGAGTTTATCCATTAAAACAAACAAACAAACATACAAAATATCAAATCTTTTCTCTTTATAATATTAGTTTAGAAGTTTAGATAACATAAATTGAAAAAAAATGAGAAAGAAAAAGAAAGCAATTCGTTCGCACGTGATTGTCACTTGTTTCTTATTATTATTTTTTTAAATTAATTAGCAAGTAGCCAGTATCATTTCGCCTTTGAGTATCAAAGCATTTCGCGGACTTGCGAGATTAAAACGTTTTTTTCTTTGGGAATTATAATTTACAATCTTTTAAAATACCTCAAAAACGCCGCAAAACCTCTGGTATCATCATTTCCCTGCGACAACTACACGTCGCAGTCAATGGTAGTCACGGTTATGGGATTGTAGCTATAGTATAGTACGCGCAAATCTTTATGAGCTCTGAACTCTCTCCCTCTAGAACCTATAATAAGCGTACTGCGCATTCACTCGCGTTCAACTTCCGAGAGCTCATAAAGTTTTGCGATAACTATAGCCATGAAATCAAAACCTCTGTTACGTCATAGCAACATGTGAAAATATAGTCGAATAAGGGTAAGATCATACGCCAAATGTTATGACAAGTACAAACAATAACACGCGCTTCAAGTACCTATATCATAAATATTTATAACAATTAAATATATAATTGCTATAGATACTATACATTAATTTACCTTCATCCTCGGCGAATACTCTCGTTGCTGATGTAACTTGTTTCAAGACTTTATCCATATCTAACCTACAAAATGGATACAGCTAAGTATAATGAAGATCGGTGGTAAAAATACAATAACACGGATTAACGACTGTGTAACACAACATAAAGATACTTATTACATGAGTATCAGCAAAAACCGCAGGAATAAGACACAATATTTACCAATTGTCTTTTAAGTCTTGTATTTGTTTAGAAGGCACACTGTCCAGGAACTTGTGTATCAGTTCTATAACTGCTATTTCAGCATTCCATGATTTTCGTTGTAAATCTGATGCTGATGATTAAAAATAGTTACCATATCAAAACTCTATTCAATAATACGTACATCAGTTAGGGGGTGAAGTTGGTCGTGCTACTTGTTTATTAGGTAATTGGGAGACAAGTCCTATTGGATCGGGTCCATTGAAAGTTCACTCGACCATCTTGAACCTGTTGAGTGTTCACGATCAAACTAACCGATTTCATCGCATCTTACAAGATTTTCTTCATAGAGGGCACCAGGATCAACTGCCTTTTCAGGCAAATAAACGAGCATTGTTTGAGTAATAGACTGCAATATCGCATCAATACGTGCTTCCTTTATGTCTACCACCTGCAATAATTTTCATAAATCCTTAATATAACTAACCTTAGCGGATACCTAACATTAGCGGATGAAATAATTATGAAATAATAAGCATAACTTTCGAAAGTTCAAGCGAAACTTTCATCGATTGCATACCGTTTAGAAGCAATCTTATTTTTTTTAATGGTGCCGGACTCTTTCTCATGTATCTTGGGTTACAGACACAAATTTCACAAGTACAAACACCCAGACACAGCACAACTATCTATATGTAGGGCATACAAATATTATGTACCGTGTGGGACGTTGCGTTATTTGATTTTTTGTAAAGTACAATTATCTATCATTTTATAAATGTGTGTTTGTTAGGAACTCGAATTGAAAGAAAAATATACGCATCGTTCAATAAATTCTTATAAGTTACCTATTTCTAGTTTCTCACCTCCTTAACAAATAAGTCCACTTCGTCTAGAACTTTTTCGATACTCTCACAATAAGAGGGTATCACTAGAGATGTCCATGTTATGGATGACAAACCGGGCTCGAACGCTTTCTCCAATTTAATCAACTGCGCTCTAAGTAGTGGCAAGTAAAGATTCGGCATGCTCCTATGTATTGGAGATAAAAATACAAATATTACTTAGTTTTAAAAAAGAACTCTTTCAGCATCGCACTATAAAGAGAATAATTTTATTATATATCCGGAGTTTAGTTCTATCTAACCAACTCATACCCACAGTTCGGCGTGCTGTGCTCAATGTATTGAAACTGATATTTAATCACTTAAATTACCTGATTATGTAGAACCTTTACGACGTACCTATATACTTATTTTCGAAAAAGAAATCATACTAAGTAGTAAGTGGCGTATTTTACATAATATACCTACGTCCTTCAGTGTCAACCATAATATAATTGTATTTTTTTTCCCCTTATGTCTAAATATGGGTTACGAAGCTTAAGCATTTCTTCGTAATAGAGTTCAAAATGAACTATAAATTTGGTAAAGCTATAACTATCTAGGGTACATTACTGAGATACCTACTATTATTATTTTCTATGAACTGTAACGTAGTTCTTTTATAAGTTCCTATAAGTAATTGACTGTTATTATTTCCTTATAATACATTGTTTGTTTATACTCTAATTAAGATGATTATGATCTCATTGTTAATTAGTAGATATTATGTAACTTCTAATTATAGGTATTACAGAAAAGTTGTTGATTGTTCTATGCGAAACATTATTTTTAATTTATGAAAATTTCAGCTTTTTTAAATGTGTTAATTTAGTAAGTTAGTCACTAAAATTATATAAGGAATCTTAGAAAATACTCCTACACTTTTGATATCTTAGGTACAGGCTTATCCAATTTCGGGTAAGATCGTATTAAGTTTATACCTTTTTATTAAGGCCATCATTATTATTATCAAGTAAAGAGACATTGTAACCTAAAATTATTATGATCACAATGCCATGCTATTTTCTCTGCCTGCCAGCTGACATAAATGATTAAAAAGCAATGTATTACCTTCTAATATGATTGCTTCTTTCAACCAAATATGTGACTTTCTCAAAATTTCCGAGGATTTTATTTTTGCAAAATGCTATGATCTGAGCGCCATCTGGTACACCTATAAGTTTGGATATTTCACTACATCATGACAATTTTTTTTTCTTACAATCTAGATTCCCACAGTTGGGCAGAGTAAAATCTCGCATTCTACTGCTGAGTAGCGTTCGATCTCCACCATAAATTCATTAATTTATGGTGGAGATCGAACGCTACTCAGCAGTAGAATGCGAGATTTGGTGGCCGGTGAGTGATAACTAGCCCATTGGCTAGTTATCACTCACCGGTAACGCTCTCTAATATAAGTTGTTTTTGTTTTATAATAATTATTCTGGATTAATTCCTCCAATCTAGCCGTAAAACATAGTACACAGGTTCTTCTATTTACTAGTGGGTCTTAAAGTATACATAATTGAAAGTACTTATGAACCTAAATAACTTATAGGATTTAATGAAAACTTTGAGTATTTGTTTAATGCTCTTAGAATGAAAAAGACTTACGAAGTCCTAACTGCCACATGTATTCAACTTCTCTGATGCATTCCGGGATAAACATACTGAAGTTAATAATGTACATGTTGGTTGCCGGATGACGAATTAAAAGTGGAGCGATCAAACCCAGCCGCACCTTGGAGGCAAAGACAAGTTGTGACAAATGTAACAGATGTAACTCATTACCTAATAGCATGCGCACGTAAATATTATCGGTCATTAAACAAGAAGAGGTATTCGTTCAAGAATTGTATAATTCTACCAAGAAAAGTATACTTTTCTTGGTAGAATTATACAATTCTTGAACGACCTTCTTCTTCTTGAAACCTCTAAGTCCGAAATTTTATAAAATTTCGGACCTAAAGATTTTATTCTCCATTTTGTGTATCTATTGAAATGCTACTAGCTAGAAGGAAAATACTGATGTTATTTACCTGTCCCACATTTTCTGACCATGCGTAATGATATATCAATTCATATTCTGTGAATATAATAGTCATGACATTGTGCATCTTTATGCATCGCTGTGCATTCTGTAAAAGTAATAAAATCTTTAGCCGTGAGTCTTACTGTGATTTAAGCACAGATTTAAGCAATCAAGAGAAGAATTTACGCCAAGTTCCCAAGACAAATTTTTTATAGATACTTATAAAGTACGAGATACGGTCCGGATATCTATTTTTAGAACTTTAATAGTCCTATAAATAGGACAAACTAATAAAATAAATATTTAGATAATTATCTACTTTTTTTAATAACTTTGTTCATTGTAGAATGTTTTTTATAAAATAAACTATCATTTCTACTTTTCGCCAGTTAGATTTTGTACCATTTAGATTTTGTTTTTATCTGTTATATGGTTACATAAATTAAAGATTTAGGGTTATAGATCTTACAATAATGCTAATATTGTTTAAACAAGGACATTCAGCGCTCTAGTAGCATGCTGGTATTATGCTTGTGGGATGCCAAAAATCATTTATAAACTAAAAATATAAAATTGTAGGATTATTATAAGTTTGTAATTCATACCATGTGCGTAATAACTTCATGATTCTGGCTTGTTGGACGCCAAAACCCATTTATATACTAAAAATATAAATTGTTATTAGGTAATATAAGTTTGTACTTCATACCATGTGCGTGATAACTTCATGATGTTGCTTAAATATTTGCATGGGTTCTTTAATATTTTTATTGTAAAATCTTATCCACATAAGTCGTCCTGCTACTGGCGGCATATTCTTTGCCAATTCTGGGTGATCCCTTTCTTCGTTATATCTATATATTTTACAAATCCAAAGACATCAATTTAGTTAGTTCATAAGTAAAGTCAAATCAGTAATCCCTTGTATTCCACTGTTAACAATCGTTGATATAATGGAAATAATACCTACTCATTATCATCATTATCACGTTATGTGTAGAATATAAACTAACCTTTCATGATTTTATATCTGTCGCCACCACTATCTTATGTGGACGGGACCTTTAGGGCAGCGAAACGACATGAATTGTCGTATTAGATATAGTAATTTTATTAATACTTATTTCATAAAAAAATCTGCTTTCTATACTTTTTCAATCCCTACCTGTCTCGTATTGATTCTATCTCCGACGTGTAAATACTAATTAAATCATAATATTGATCCTCGAGGTACAGGCAGTCTAATTTCAGTTTCTCAAATCTGGATAATAGATGCAAGGCAATTTCTGTGGTCGGACACTTTCTGACACGCTGTAAAATGAAATGGTATTTTTTTGTATATAAACTTCAAGATCCCGAAGCTACCAAATTAGGTAATCTTTTGTAATATTTAATCAGACATGTCGTTAGTTGGTTTGAACCAGACATATCTGGTTCTAACCTTCGCGCCTGCAACGATTTTGAAGTCACTAACTACGAATATTAGATAAGTTATAGCTTAAGAATAATAATAAGAGCTACTGTATTTGTTATACTGTTATGTACTGTTATATAGTACCTAGTTGATCAACAAAACAACTGAAGGTGCTACAATTACTAATAGTCAGAAAATATTACACTGATCATAAAGTTTTCTAGTAACAGCTCCTGGTGCGCCACAGCATCCTTATATATTTTGTAATCCTTATCGAAATCGGGCCGCCTGCTCTACGAACAGTATTATAGATTAACAATTATTTTCTCATATAGGTACATGAATAATAATTGCGTTATTCTAAATATAAGTGAAAATTCGACCTGTGATCCAATGCATCATAAGTTTTTGAAGAAATAGTTTTAAACAACTTATTGAAGTTGACAGCGTACTCTTCAATTCCTTCTAAAGTTGTTTTATTCAGGACATAGTATGTGATGTATGTTTGAAGGAGATCAATTATCTATAAAAAAGAAATATTTTTAAACACGTCGTTGTCGCACTGCATTTGTCTCCTAGTATTTTTTTAATTCTACAAATTGTCTAAGTGTCGCGCACATTGCATAATTTATTCAAAATTCAACGCACGGTTTTAAAATCAACACATTCACTGTCCAGCGGGCACACTGCGGGTTTTCATTCGCAGGTTTCCACGTTTGTCTTTCGACTACAAAGCTATAACGCCTAAATACATGAAGCCATTTCTTTTATGTCTAGGTGGTCTTAAAATACTTTTGGATCGCTTTTTCGATTAAATTGGTTATTTTTCTACTTGCTTAGTTGAAAATTTGAGATAGATAAGATAAGATAAATCTTTATTTGTACAAACAGGTGTATACTTTCATACAAAAGTATTATTAAAAAAAAGTATTTATATTGAACAATTAGGTTATGGCATTTACACAATTAAAATACATATTATAATTAAAACAATAAAATTCTAAGTAGATAGTTTAGATAAAATTGCAATAATTATTATAATGACACCATATAACTGTTGAAGTCAAATGTATTAACCATTAATTAATAAAAAAATAGAATGAATACTGCATGCGGAATACGCAGTGTGTGCCCTACGGAAAAGAAAACCGCGATCGGAAAAACGCAGTCTCATCGCGTCTTAAAACCATTAGCAGATTGAATTGGGTATTTATGAAACATATCAATGATAGATTATTATTTAACCTTTATTAGCCTTTTTCGAAACGTTTCAAATTTTCCAAATATGTACATTTCAGAGCAATCAAAAGGTCTTTCGTCTGCTGCCTCCATCATTTCTTTCTGTGTCTCAAAGTAACACTCACGATAGAAATTATATAGACTCAAACAAAACTAAAACATATAAAAGGGATAGGTTATTGATAATTTGTAGGTATTAGATATCTACTATTCTAATAAAAAGACTCGGATGTAGGCAGATTTCAGTTAACATCAAACAAACAACAAGTTAACAAACATGCAATTACGCAAATCATGCCGATCTGGGGACTCTCCATAATGAATTATACTTCCCGCTACAGTGAAATACTTGTATATCCCGTATTGAAGTTATCACAAACCACGGGAAACAGATGAAGACTTGATGAAGACCCAATATAATTACAGCAGGGAATCAGAAATAGTGCTAAAATTTGATCGAATCAAGTCTATTCAGAATAAGCTTCATCATCTACATCATTTTTGGTTAAAACTGTAATCAACTTCTAGCAAACAAGCAATATCAGTAGGTACCTAGCTATTCAGATTGATTCCGAAAACTAAATTAGCGGGTTATATAAAAAAAGAAAACAATAAAAAATTCTTACTCTGGCTTTGTGTATAAAATTGAGCTTGTCTTGGTTCCAAATGTTCTTTTTGCCATTATTGGTTAAGAACTCCATGCACATGTTCAGGATCTGATTGGTCACTTTCACCAGCAACGTAGATATTTGTTTGGTAGTGTTATAGTATCGCGACGTCGCAAATATCATACGGATGGTGTACAATAAACCCGGAATGAACTGAGGCATTGTGTAAGGATCGCATCTGTAGAGGAGTGCATAGATTTACATATCGGTTATTCTAATTTCGTTGCCATATGGTCCTCAGCTATATTCTTAGCTAAGCAAGCCCATCACCAGCGTGATTATTAAGAGGCAACATGGAAACTATACTAAAAGCAAGAGACGTAAAATAAAAAAAATAATGTTATTTTTCACATATTAGAAAAAAAAACTTGGTCATATTTTTACAAAATTTCTATAACCTATAACTTTTACTTACCTATACAACGGTTCGCAATATTTATCCAATGCGTACAAATACCTCACGTTATCAAAAGCTTCATTGTAATAGTCTGTTACATTATTGTCCAAAAGCTTCCATTTCTGAAAAAAAAAAATCATCATTGCAGTCCAGTATATCTTTATTGAGGTCATGGTTCATTCCGTGGTGGAAAGAGAGCTGGTCAGCAAGGATCGTGAAGGCTGCCTGGTGCGCCAGATGTACGTCCTCAAATCGACACTCGAGATGGCTGAGCTTTCGGAGTAAATCACATAGACAGGACGTTTATACCACTAAGCTGGTAAACAAGAATACGAGACGCCTGATGGTAAGCGGTTACCGTAACCTATGAACGGTTGCGTCACCAGAGACATCACTCGCGCGTTGCCGACTCTATCACAAGCGTCGTGTAGGGGTCCCCCCTACTACCATCACGACGCTTTCCCAAGGTGCACTGGCGGCCTTGCTCACCGCTAGGAACACAACACTGCAAAAGGGCAGTATAAAGGCTACATTATACCAAATGCATTTCCGTAAAAGAAGCCAACTTCTTTGTTTCAAAAACAGCAGCAATCCTGAATTAAGGCGACGAATTGAAAATGTTAGCAGCTCTTAAAACCAGAGAATTTTTATTCTACAGGGAAATGAGACCAATTCAGGCTCAAAATTTTCTGATACTTCAATATGGTAATGGATTTTATAAAATTAACGGTATTCATTTAAACGACAAAATACTGTTTTGGCTATCGCGTCACGTGCGTAGCTTGTGCGTATTGACGCAAAACCTAGTTCGCGCACATTTTTGTATGTAACCGATGTGAGATTAATTGTTTACTAGCTGCTTTGTATAATTCATCAAAAGTTTTTTAAATAATTAAATTAAATAATTTACTTAATATAATAGTTAATATGGCACAGCTCAACAATTAACAGATCTGCAGCAGTTGGCCGGAAAACTAATGAATGTTAATTCATTAAAGTAGTAGTACCTTCAAAAGTTTTGATTTGGCACATATCAACGTATGTATGTACATCATGGTAGGCTCGCTCTTGATATGCTCGATTATGGACGTAAACGTGGTGAGCTGACGTCGCCAGTGATCCAGCTCGGCTAGAGGTCCAATGTTAGAAGGCTCGCGTCTTAGTTGCTGGCTCTGTACTAGTACCTATAAACATGACAATTAGAAAAAGGCGCCAGTAATTATTAGCACCAGAAAACGTATCTATACGTATAATGTATAATGTAACGTATAATGTATATTATGTTATACCACAGATAGATCGATATCTGTGTTTAATACCGCCTCCGGAGCAAAGTGGTTAGCTGCAGGTGCAATTTTGTCAAACGGGGATATTCCGAACAGGCACAATGGGACTGCGGGCTCACTCTCAGGCAATGTCTCACCTCGTATCCAGCTCGTTGTAAGTTAAGATTTGTGCAAGGCCACGGACAAAGCAATTGACGTGGCTAAGTTTTGGTAAAATATAATTTAAATTCGGAATCAAAATCGACACGAAAAAAATAAGAAGGTCATATAATTAATAACATTAACTATTTAACAAATGGTAGCTCCGTTTCCTTCATGTGTGTTACCTGCAAATGATAAAATACTGTCTGCTACCTACACTATTGTAGTCTTTGGTGCTACCTAAATGACAGATCTTTACAATAATAATTATGTCAAGTAAGTACCATTGTTATCTGCCTGATCCATTGTTTAACATGAGAGCATATTTCCACTAATACTGGAGTCTTAGTTATCGCTAGTTTCATTTTCTCATGATCTGACAACTCATCTTCATACAGTGAAAGATTGATCTTGAATCTTGCACAAGAGTCCAAATCTACTTTGGTTTCTAATATCAACCATAAATTAATATAGGTAGGTAAATCCACAGCAACAATAAATATACAGAGCTTAGATTATTGATTGGTTGTCGCAGCCGCTCCAACGGGCGGCGGAGCGGCCGCGACAACCAATCAATAATCTAAGATACAGAGTGTGTTTTTTGAGGATCTCTATGGCAGCTATTCTAACCTAACCGTTAGAGATAGGAAGATTTGTTCCTCGAAACCTATCTCGAGTTCACTACCTAACGAGCTGACACCATGGCCGAGAATAAAATACTAATGTCTGCGTTTCATCATGGACTTCATAAAATATGTTTCTTCTGTCTAAAATAGGAAACAATCAAAACAAATCGCTTTCATTCCGTGGATATCCCACATGATAAAGGCTGGTAAAACCCCCTTATAGGTTTAAATAATGCCAATTAATGTTTATTATCTTGGATTTTATTTGCGCAAGTGCTAGATTACCCCTTTATCTACAAGTAGTAACAGGAAATATTTTTTTTACTTACTTTCAAGATAATCAACAAACAACATGATCTTCGTAATATAAGACTTGATGATGGCATTACTGTTAGGATTAGGAGGGTTAAGGTTTCCCCAACCTTTGCAAGCTTTCAGTGCCGGAATGTATACACGTGTCAAGGTCTTGTATATACCTGACACAACGTTTTCAGTCTCCTGATTAATATTAAATTGAACCAAAAAATAGTTCTGAAATTATTAAAAAAACATTACTACTTTTTACCCGACTGCGTTAGAAGGAGGATTATGTTTTTTGTGAAGGTATTTGTATATTTTTATTAAATAAAATTCTTCCATTTCGCCCGTCACACAAAAATAACCCGTGCGATACCACACTTTTAGGTACGGCAATTTGAAGAATACCAGAGTAATCTCAGGGCCTGTTGGGGTTTATACTAAATTATTGTCCAGAAATGTGATATTGGTGATATTTTAATCAAGTCAGTAATTGCCATAATCACCGGTCTTGGCTAAAAGGAAAATTGTTGCTGCTCATACACTTGAGATAGTTCAATGGACGCCTTTCAGAATCCGTTAGGAATTTAGGATACCCTATCCTGTCTCGAGAACTTGCTAAACTCTACGTTTGTATTGTATATCTTTAACTTATAATTATATGCAGTAGATACTTACATCGGCTACATTTCTGCTGTCAATGGCTTCGTTTCTGAATCTATACATGGCAACGCACTTGCCCTGAGTGCCAATTGTCAATGCATCAGATAAATAAGTTGTCTCCATTTTACCCTTCTGATTGGGAACAAACCGACCTGATTCTACAATAACAGAAGAATTATTCATACATCTTTACAACCTCTTTAACTTTTTATACGTTCATTACTAAATTCGACTTTATATAGATATATATTTTTTTATAAACATAATAACAAACTTAGATAAAACGACCGCACCCAGGATCAGATACGGGTTGTACAACTCAGTGACGTGCACAGACATTTCTTACAGGGTAGGCAAAAACTACATATTGCTGTATATGATTTTTGCATAGAAATATGTCATTACTCTAAGGATTTTTGTGATTGATCACCTCAGCCTAAGACTTAAATTAACTGAAATTACAGACATATTAACGTTTGTATTACTTATTACTTAATTTATTAGGGTAGGCACTTAGGCAGTGTCTTTTTGTCTTTATGGAGTGCACGCCACTGCACTGGTACAACTGCGGAAGAACCAATTTCGTCCAACCTTTAGAAAATCTGATTTATCCAACTACTGTTGGATGCTGCTACTTTTCTGCATGAAACAATCGCTTCTTCGGAATGTGAGAATTTTTAATAAATAATTATTAAACAGGATGGGGATGTACACACGGTTACATATCAAGCTATTCATTTTCTGTATAAGCTGACCTCGCATTGCATAGGATTTCTGTACAATAAGAAGTCAGCTTATACTGAAAATGTACAGCCTGATATTATGTAGCCGTATGTAGGTACCGCCCAGGTACCTAATACTGAGTTAGATACTAAGTTAAGAAATTGTCTGCTCAAGTTAACCAATTTACCCATCTTCACAGGCGGTAGCATTGCATCACACAAGACAATACAGTTTCTGCCACCTTCAGCGATTGCACTGTCCAATAGATCTATATGAACATCAGCGTCATAAACACCTTCCTGTAATAAGCTTTGTTTAAATTAATAATTCATCGAGAGGATATTTCTATTTCTATTAGTATTAGAGTTCGAAACGGGGTATTTACCATGTTTATATCTTGTACCCCGTTTCGAACTCTAATACTAATGTTAGTGACCATGACAGTTTAAAAACTTCTATTTCTATTTATTTGTAAAATGATATTATACAATTTTCTCACCAACACATATTCTGTTGTTCTATTCAATATAGCAGCTGCATTATCAAGTAAAAATCTGTGTTGTTGCTTAAGCCTACCCACACGATTACTACGAGCTTCTTTAGCTTTGGCCTACGAAAATAAAACAGTTAATGAACTACCAATCCATGTCTACACATGAAATAATGTAATCTAGTTATTCAATTTATTTACTTGCTTGTCTTTATAAGACTCATAAACTAACGCCAACATGCACATAGACGCTCTGCTCCTCTTTTGAATATCACTTAAACGCGAACTGACGTTAAGTATAGCTTCCAGAGCCGTTCTATCCACTTCGACTCGTCCTTCAATCCCCGATACATGCGGCATGGACAATTTCCTAAATTGGCTTGTAGTGGCCTCATCCATCTTCAGACTTTGTTCTGTGGGGTCTTTCGCAGCTTCAAATAAAGCTGGCTCTGAAGCTGCAGTATCGGGATCACCTTCGCCCTCTATCTCGGCCATTATTTTTTACAAAATAATGCAGATATAGGTAGGTATTTGAATAAAAATTATACTATTATTTACTTTTATGTTTTCTCACAAATAGTCGACCCTTTAGTGAATTTGTTTAAATTATTTCAAAAAACCTTAATGATTTTAAATTCGAAATTTAAACATTATAATTTATATTTCAGACTTGGAACGCAATCAATTATATATACCCACCCACCTAATTAATATTAAAATAAATTTTTAGGCACAATGTTGGCTGAGTTTAGATAGATTTGTATTTAATTTGAATAGTTGTACCAAATATTGTATCTAATATCACGAAATCGTGTAATAAGTACATTTGGTTACTGTAAGCAAAATTAATCACATATTCCACCGTTTCTTATGGTTTCTTATCATGTTCATTCGTCTTTTTACCACAAGTGTGTTGAAAATAAGATCGAAATGAAATGGGAACCCTGAGGAGCTCCATACGTTGCCACATTATGAGTCTGACTGTTACCCTGTTACCCGTTAACTACTACAGCTTGAGGACGCTCCAGTAAATATGATGTAAGTAAATCATACAAGTATGCCTGTAATCTCATAAGTGGATTTTCAGTATACACTCGTGGAAATCTAATAGGTTGGATTAGATGTTTATCATTTTGCATGCCGTGATAACTTTGTTACCTACGAACTTATACACAAGAAATCGAAAAGTCACCCGCATAATTCCAAATAATTATTATGTTATCCATACCTACACTATAATAAATGAGTATAATTTATAAGCACCAAGTTTCACTTTATATTCACTACACCAGATTATCTCGACACCTGTCAAATCCGACCTATTAGATTTCCACGAGTTTAGGTAATATTTTGTGATCTAGGTCTAACTAACATCTTCACGTGTCTATTTATTTATAATAAATAAATCCAGCCCATTATTGTCCTACTGTTGGGCACGGGCCTCTTCTCAAAATGAGAAGGGTTAGGCATTAGTCCACCACGCTAGCCTAGTATGCGTTGGTGGACTAAACACACCATCGAGACCCCCAATGAGGCCCTCTCAGATGTGCAGGTTTCCTCACGATGTTTTCGATAATCAAATTCTGATCCGCACATGCAAAGTCATAGGTGCGAGCCGGGCTCGATCTCAGACCCTCCTGCATGGAAGGCAAGCGTTCAACCGCTAGGCTATCACTGCTTATTTATAATAATATTATAATAAAGTGTGTAGCGAACTAATGAATTCATTATGTAGGTAGGTCACTACCCACTCTTTGACTTTTCAGATCCTATGTATAATACAAGCTGGCCTAAGGATTTGTCCCAGTTAGGCAGCAATCAACAAACGTTTACAGTGCACACTCGTGTCCTATGTGGGCGCTCAGCAGCAAAACGGTTTTTGTTAATAAAGTAATGTATCAGTTACGTCCGCAAAAATGTGTAGGTACCTAATATATATATATACATAGGTATATACATATATATTTATAGGTAATGTGTAGGTGTACGTTGCGTGACGCATAACCTTTGTTGCACGTAACTGTACGAGAGTGGTAATAAACATTCACTCCGAGCATCGCCGAAAGGCTTTATGGAGGCGCGTTGCGATGCGCGTCGCGTTGCGAGTCGCGTCGTGCGGTAAATTCAACCGTGTATGAGAGCATCCATGCAGAAGTGTTTGTTTGTTATGTAGCATTATTTGTGGCAGCACACGCGTCGCCGGAGGTAAAGATATAGGAGTGTAGAATTCTGCACGCGCATCATAAGCTCCCACGTCTTCGTAAACGAGACCACATATCGCCATTTATGTTTGAAATATCTCGTGAGCGCTGCGTGATGCGACGCACAACGCGATGCTGATTATGCTGCGTTTTCCTAAGGCCCCGATCCGACTAGCGTCTGTCGGGCGTGCACGTAATCTCATTTAATTATCATGTTTATGACTACTACTAATAATATCGTCCCCGTAGAACGAAAAGTCACTAAGTCCAAAAATGGTTAAAATGGTTTTAAATGCCATCAAACTCACCGTATTTTTCTCCAAATTTCTATTTAACTATATTTCAATAAGTTATATTAGTTTTTGTTTTAGCTTATGCGAAAACACATCATGTTGACATGTTGAACCTTAAAGTTTGGGGAACAAATACCCAAGTTACTTAATTATTTTATGACTACCTAAAATCGGCAAGACACAATACCTAAGTAAACTTAGTTATTTTTTTCTTTTTTTAAAACGTTATAATTATTAGTCTTATTTGTTTCAAAATTCACCAAAACAATTTAGTTTATTTTAAAATAAATGGTTGGTTACAAAATATAAAAGCGAAAACTAACTAAGTATACTTAGTGATTTCTCGATAGACGCATCAATATATTTAGCATTATTTCTACATACGCAAAAAATAATTAAATCATGTTATGGACTTTTTCTATACCATAAATACAACAAAATCATAGTTTTCGTAATATCATTAAAAGGTTTTAATGATTTTTTAAACACCCTTTACATGTTTCTATTCAGTTAGGTATATTTCGCGCGAGATTTAGTAAGTTTGTCGCCTTCGTTGGTCGCCGAGTGGGGAGTTAGTTATCTTTCTCGCGGCGAACCAGTCGCGACACGTGCGTTGATTAAGGAGCTCACGTTATATTATTATTGTTTTTTGTTGAATAAAATAATTTTGATAACATACGTGCAACAATACAATGAAACGAGCTATGTTTATTAATAATGACCTTTATTCACTTTTTATTACACATTTTTATGTTTTTAAATAATTTTACAATTAAATAAAAAAAAGATTATAAAAACATTTAAAAATATAAAAGAGTAGTAGGCCACCGGCATCGGGAACAGGGTCCAAGCTACCGGCGGCTAGGGCTGCAGAGAAAGGAACCTGCTCACAATGCGTGTCGTGTCGAGGAGTACCGCTTTCTGTATCAAGCCCTTGATCCAGCCCCCCAACGAGAGCCTCATAAGATGTTGGTCGAGGCTCTTGGCAATTAAGCCATTGGCCGTCACAACTATCGGCACTATGATTGCTGAGTCCACATCCCACATGTCGACAACCTCGTGTGCTAAGTCAAGATATTTGATTTGTTTATCTTTTATTATTATTATTTATTTATCAGGCAGGCAATTGAGACAACTGATAAGTGCCTGTATCCTGCTGTTTCCCACTTGGTTTTATTCTTGCAGTTGAGAATATTTGTCAAGTCGATTCTTGAACTGATTTATATTTTGGGCTGAGACTACGTCTTCTGGGAGCTTATTCCACGCCCTGACTATTCGATTGCTCAGAAAGTGTTTGTGAGGGTTATTATTTGAGAAGCTGGTACATAACTTAAGGTGGTGGCCTCTTAGATGGACGTTATCATTACGTGTAAACAGCTTATCAAAATCATTGAGGTCGTAATGTCCTTATAAGATCTTATAAGTTTCAATTAGGTCCCCACGGTGCCTGCGATCCCTTAAAGTTGTGAGCTTCAAAACTTCTAAGCATTCCTCATATGGTCGTTGTTTTAGCATTCGTGGTATTTTAGTGAAGCTGCGCTGCACCTTCTCCAGAAGATCAATGTCCTTTACGAAATAGGGGCTCCAGACCTGAAATGCGTACTCAAGGATTGGTCTGACAAACGTTTTGTGGATCCGGAGCACCATTTCGGGTGTAAAGACCCCAAAGGCTTTCCGAACGAGGTAGATTAGGCTTTTAGCTCTCTTGGTAACTGTTGTTGTATGCTCTTCCCATTTCAGGTCCTCTGTGATCTTCACTCCCAAGTCTGTTTGCACCTTGGCCTCCATTAATTGAGCATCATTCAGTTTATAAGTCAAACGGGGATTTCGACTGCCTATGTGCAACACCGTACATTTTGAGGCATTGAGATTTATGAGCCATTCCTTAGACCAGTTAACTATTTTGTTTAGGTCGTCCTGAAGGAGGTCGTAATCGATCAGTGGGTTCGCAAATATTTTAGTGTCATCGGCAAAGATGCTTACATTACACTGTAGGGAATGGAAAAGATCAAAGGTGTATATTATGTACAGCACTGGACCCAAGACAGCCCTGTGGCACACCACTATGTATCTCTCGGTGATCTGACATGGTTTCCCCTACTCTAACTTGGAAAGTTCTCTGCCGTAGAAATGCTTCGATCCAACTAAGTAGATTCCCACGTATTCCAATTTTTGTAGGAGTCTTCTTGTAGGAACCTTATCAAAGGCTTTTTCGTAATCAAGATAGATTACGTCGATTGGTTCTTTTCTATTGAAGTGTTTTGTCCATGACGACAAGCATGACAGCAGGTTGGATACCGTGGGGCGATGCGGACAAAAGCCATGTTGCTGTTAAGCAATAACACTGTTGGTCGTTAAAAAAATTCTGATGTGCTTAACTATAAAGTTTTCCATAGCCTTGCATACCACACTGGTCAAGCTTATAGGTCTATAGTTTGATGGTTCCAACTTACTTCCTTTTTTAAATATGGGGGTCACCATTGCTGTTTTCCACAAGTCTGGTAGGGTTCCTGTATCGTATGATGTCTGGATTATTGTTGCAAGGCATTCGGTGAGGTCACATTTTTTTAGCATTGCTACGGGAATGCCGTCTGGTCCTGGCGAAGAGTCTATTTTCAATTCTTTTATGACCTGTTGAATTTTGTCATGGGTGAAAAATATCTCTTCAATCGAGTATTCATGTAGTACAGGGTCTAAGATAGGCAACTGGATCTGCGGCTCTATGTGAAAAACACTCGCGAACTGTTCCGCAAATACCTTGGCAATTTCATGGGGCTGAGTTACTGTTTGGCCATGTTTGTTGCGTAGAATACTTGGAATGCTAACTTTTGATGTTACTTGCTGTCTAATAAAGGAGTAAATTTTTTTTGGTCCAGCTTGCAATATGCTTTTTTCGTATATTATGCGAGCTGCTCTATTTTGATTTATCAATTTGTTGTTTAGTTTTCTGTAATCCTTATAGTGTTCGTCGAGTCCAGTCAACACGTATCTATTCCATAATGCAAGTTTGTAGTTTAAGATTTTTGGTATCTCTAGATATCCATGGCTTATTCGTGGAGTGTTGACTAAGTCTGATCCGAGGTACGTATAATTTGATTGCTTCTTTGAGTGTACTGAGAAGGATCTCAAATTGGCTTTTTGCGCAGTTAATATTTCTTATACTTTCTGGTAACGTGGTGCGTAATTTTTCGTTGATTTTATCATAATCGGCTTTATTGAAGTTAAGCCTGGAGGCGGTGCCTTTATTTTGTTCTTGTACTTGTATAGTTGCTAACAAACAGGTATGGTCGCTTTTACCAATAGGGGCTTGGTGGTCAACATTGGCCATGAGTGACTCATCGTTAGATAAGACCAGATCTAGGACTGATGTTTGATTTCCTTGCCGAAATCTAGTGTGTTTGTCAATTAACTGCTGGAGATTGCTAATTAATAAAGATTAATGATGGTATAATATCGATTATATTTTAATGATTTTCTTATCCTCAATTATAACTATTAGCAGTGATAAAATAATAATATAATATAATTAGTCATTATTTTCAGAATATTGTATTGTGCTCAGAAAAAAGTTATAATATAACTAAATCAAGTTAATTTCTATCAAATTAGTTTAAAGATGGGCAAAAAATCACTAACTCAGATCAAAAAATCACTAACTTTTTTCGAAACTAAATGATTCAAGGGTAAAAATTAATTACTTTCGTTTTTCTCAATTATCTATAAAACAAATGATTTTCTTTTAATATTTTATATTAAAACATAAAATTGAATCAAATACCAATGAGATAAAATCATAAATTCAGAAATATCTATTGTCAAATTAAAGTTATGATTTTTTTTCTTTTTTTTTTCCTTGAGGCCTTGTTTCTCGTTTTGGTCATTTTCGACTTAATGACTTTTCGCTCTACGGGGACGATATGTAAGTAAGTAGACATGCAAATAAAACAACTATATAGGTTAAAATTACTTTATTAAGAACTGATTTTTCAATCGCCAGATAATGTTTTATCCAACGAATAAAGACGCTTGACAGATTTTGTTGAGGAAAGCTGCTAAAAATACTAATTTATTCCCATACACATAATAAGTACTTCGTACTTAATATAATTATTACGTCCATGTTTCCATGATAAAGTTATCTAGCAATTGAAAAGTCAGCCCTAAGCCTAAGGTGATAAAATTAAAGCAAAATTATAAATCGATACATTATGGGCTGATTTTATTACCAAATAATGTTTTATCCGACGAATAGAGATACTTGACAGATTTTGTATAGGAAATCCGTAAAAAAATCAAATTTATTCACACGGATAAAGTTATCTGGCGATTGAAATGGCAGCCCTTAGCTGAATAATCATGAATTACTTGTATGGAATAGCAGTTTTTTTGTTTGCTATATTGCGTGGTTTGCAAGTGCCTTTCACTAAGAAATCACTAAAAGGGGTAGAGCACGGAAACTTCTCAATGTTGAAAAAAACATAATTCGTAGAAAAGTTTTATTTTATAATAGGTACCTATTAGCTTATAAAACAAGACCGAAAATAAATTCATAATTCACTTATTACTTGGTTCAAAAATAACTAAGAAGCAGTTATACAACGTTATAATATTATCCCATACGGGATCTAATAGATATAAAGCGATTCGTGTTACTTAACGAATAATTATACATATTCACCTATTACTTCGGTTAAAAAATAACTAAGAAGTAGTAAAAAAATGTAGTAATCTCATACGTGTTGTAATAAATATTAAGCGATTCGTTTTACTTAACGTCGCACAGAATGGCGACGCCTCTTAGAATCCAGTGGTCGGGGTTCTTGATGGTCGGCAGCCACAGCGGAGTGATGAACGTGAGTCCGGTGCGCACCGGCTTCTTGTAACACGGACACTGACAAACGACAACCACATTAGGCCGACTGCCGTAAGCGCGGCTCTCCCGATGGTCTGAAGAACGCGGGAGGGGAACCTAATTGTGTGTTGGGCCGCACAACCACCGCCCCGCTTCCCACAAACCATCGGAAGGGCCGCGCTTACAGCAGTCGGCCTACAAGCAAAAGCGTGCAAGTGAACATGCAGCTGAGAGCTAAAGGAACTTAACCGTAGAGTACCTGGTAGAGCTTCGGGTCCTTGGGCGCGGTGGAGTTGATCGCGTACACGTGTACGACCGGCAGCACAGTGTACACCACTTTGAGAGTGGACTCACACAGGCGCAAGTTGCGCCGGTCCCAGCCTGCGCCGTCAAGGAATACGCCGTGCACGTACACGCCTTCCTACACAGCCAACGCGGACACCACATATCATAAATATTTACTTTCTTTTTTCATTCACTTAATAACAACTTGAGAAAATCCGGAGCATTTTATTTACAATGACCTGCTTAACTTAATTTCGAAATCTTCAATCCGTGTAAAATAGAGAACGATAATAAGGCAATGAAATATTATCTCACCGGAGGCGGAGCCTTGATTTCCTCGTAAGTAAACTTAGTGACATCGTTATGTAACGCAACCATGTCTAAAGCCCAGCCCTTGTGCGCTCGAGTCACTTCCTGACGCATGGCCGTCAAGAAACCTTCAACAGTCAGTAATTTCAATATTATGGTACTAGATTTAACAAGGGCTATTATCGCAGCCTACATGTTATGTATAAATATCAAATATGGTAGTTTTCTTTGAAAAAAAAATATTTTTCAATATTTCATTTCTCATAAGTAAAGTAGGATAAAATCTAAATGATAATATTTTACTTTAGAAAAATGTGTTCATTCAACTTTTTGTTCTTTATAAACACGAGTTTCTAGATTTTCGTGTTTTTGATTTTATTCCGTTTTCGAACCGAAAATTAAAGTCAAAGTCAGAATCAAAGTTTTTTATTTCAACTGGGCCTTTCCAGGCACTTCCAAAATGTCGTGATTGTGGAGTATTTATTTGTATTTTATTTATTTATTTATTGATAAGTTACAAGTTACATTTTTTTACAAGTAATTTTTTTTGTTTTCTAACTTAAGGCCACGATTACAAAACGCAGTACTCCCTGTACTAGTTTGTACTGTATTACAGTGGGGTATTATTTCTCGTTCCTGCGACCAAAATGTGCACAGTCAAAGAGAACTGATGTGTACAATCAACAAATGGAGAACTGAGTAGGCTAATGAGAATATAAAGATTCCTAATATAGTAAAAAATATTAATATACAATAACTGCATTGGCAGACAGTGTATGCGTGTGTGTACAATATTAGATTAGTGTATTGTTTACGTTAAGTATAATTGTCTAAGTAACTATGTATATGTTGTGTTATGTGTGTATATGTTGACTAAGGCCCGTATTAATAAACCAATCTCAGTTTTGAGTAGGCTCTTAAGTAACCACATAAGATGCTGGAACTATATAGTCCAGCATCTTATGTGGTTACTTAAGAGCCTACTCAGAACTGAGATTGGTTTATTAATACGGGCCTAAATCATCGTTAAATGTGTAAAGGGGATGAATTTAGTTACTGTAGAATCTCCAAGATCCTCTCGGTGCTTTTATAATCTAAGGTTAGTAAGTAGTTTCGTAAACACTTTTTACATGAGTGAAAATTTAGTTTCGGATTTAGTTTAGTTAAAGGAGTGAAGTGGGTTGGTCCCGGAGAAGATACCGGCAAGAAACTCCATGGATACTCTTTTCATAAAACAGATTTACAATAACATCTGGGGCCGCAGGTGCGACCCTGGCTAATATTCGACCTAAATTTACACTATATTACAAAAAAATCACCCTATCGCGTCGACCTGGTTACTAATAAAAACAAATCATTTTGAAATAGGTTGACGACTTGTCTTTGTCATTTTTATGAGATCGCGATAGACTTAAGAATTAATTTAGTTAAACAACGTAATGATCGTTTATTAGAAAAAGGAGTAAGTAGATTAATATTTTTTCTAATATTTCAGTTTGACTACACATCACAATGAAATTTTCGTTTCTTAGATTACCTTGAGGGTTGAAAAATCCAGTCATCCAAAAAGAGTTTGGCCTGCCCTGGAAGCACCATGTAGAGAACTGTATGGTTCTTTCCAAAAATTCAGTGAACCAGAAGCCTAACGTAGACGAAGACCACGAGCTCCTCAACCAGATATTTGGCACTTTTGCGTCATAGATATTATCTAACGAATCTCGAAGTGCCTTAAACAATGATCAATCCATTACTTCATCATATCCGCTGAAAATGCTACTATACATCATTATGTAACACGTCTAGTAGGGTTTTTAACTATGTATGTAACCAGACATTAAGTTGTATACATATCTAACTACCGTTTTATAAACACAGCAATGTATTATTAAGAGAGGTAGCCCTGCTCTGCGGTCACCAATCGGTTTGCACATCGGGACGACTGAGTATAGGACATTACAACCCTTTTTAGAAGAAGCCTTATTTGTTAAACTGATGACTGCGAGGAGAGGGAGAGAGTAGATAAGTCATTACCTCGTTCATAATAATTGTCCCGTCTATAGCCAGCAATAAGTCTTTCAATGTAGTTCTGACCAGAATTATAACTTTCTGCATTCGGTCAATTTCTTGTCTCAAAAAAATCACCATGGAATTTAATATACCATATACTTTTAACCTAAAAGCGAAATGAACTCCATTTTTAGATATTTAGTAATTCTGTCTCTTGAATAGTTCGGTCTTCTTTTACGAGTTTGACTATACTCCATAGGTTAGCACTATGTTCTATGCGTCATGTTTTATTTTATACCTATTGCTTTAGTTAATATTTGGCAAAAGTTAATTTAATCACGATACGACGATTATGCAGACAAGAATCGTATCCCGCACACTTGAGTCGACGTTACGTAACCGTTCTGGCATACCAATGTGTGCAGTAGGTATATGTAGAGAATGTTAGTCACAATGGCTACGGAACTCTATAATGAGCGTGCACAATACGCTCTTGACAATTTTTTAAATAGCTATCAATGTGAACCATTTTGTGTTCCTGTATAAATTATAAAGGCTAAGGATTAGGTAGATTCACGAGCAATTTCTTTAAATTAGCCATTTGGCTATTGTCCTTCAGGCTCTCTTTTTAGTCGTACAGTATTCACCGATTATGATACGGAATCATAATATAATTAATTGCCATATTGTAATTGTTAACTACGCTAGTCTCTCAGTATAGCCTTCATTCAAATATATACAAAAAGTATGAATACCTGGCGAGCACATCGTGGGGATCAAAGTTTGGTGGTACTTTATCAAGCATTTCCTTGGCCTGCCTGTATACTGACGCCTCGCGCGTTTCACCGCCGCCTCCACCTGACTCTTTTGGCTGGATAGACAATATCGTGTCTAAAAGCTCTTGAGTTGTATTGCGCTGATAGCTGGCGGTCAATTCGTAAATGTTGATGCAATAAATATGTATGGAGGTGTGTAAAAATAATATATAAATACCTCTAAGTAAAAGTTAACCTACGTGATATCAGCGTTGGTATGCAAGCCATAGGCCTGAGGCGGGTCTACGGTTTTCATCGTGTCGATCTCTTCGATGTACTCAGGAATGTTTTTAAACTTCATAATGCCATATCCCTTGTAGAACTGGAATTCGTCAGTGAACAGTTGTTCTGCGAACCACACCCTGCAGAATGTGACCAGCAGCCGCGTGTCGTAGTCGTCGGTCACGCGCCCGCCGTACTGTACCGCTGACACCATGTAACTGCAACATCATGCGCCACTGTGTTATGCAAGCAACGCAAAGCTGAGTTCTCTTATTGAACACTGCCTTACACGCAGAAGCAAGTACATAAACGTAATGTATCTGACAGAAATAAACAACAAATTCACAGTAATACCTACCGCACTGTGGACCAGCTAACCATCTGGCCCGGTTCCAAAGCATCCAAATGGTTCTGCACGAACATGCAGGACGACAGCCAGTCGGCTGAGTTAAACTCGTAAGGAATATTCCAACCGAGGGGACCGAACTTCCGTCTCTCCTGTACAACCGTATGCAGGAAGGAGATGGTGTAGATCAGAGGCAGATAGAAGGGACTGTCACTGTAATCGAGGAAGTCTTGACTCATCGAGTCATAGGTTCTCATGAGGCCTGCTTTGATGCCTAAAATATTTAACAATAAATATAGAACTTATGCCGCATAGTTACCACACACCATAAAATACGGTCATGTGTACCTATATAGATGGAAATCTTACCGGATGGCGGTTCACAAGTATACTTTATAGACATTTGCAGAAGCGTAATGGGAAACCTTTCGTGGACTTCTGTGGTGATCCAGAGCCTAAAATGTAAAGAATGTAAATATATGAATATCACAAATTCTCCTCCGTGATACAGATAGTTACATTTAAATGTTGTACCTAAAGTATTCGTGAACTTGTTCCGGGTCTTTCTCCAGTTCGGCGAACTGCTCCATGACTTCCACCATGTACTCTAATCCCAAATGACAGTTTTGCAGCAGCACCCACAAACCCTAAACACGAGAAAATATGATAAAGTAAACATCGTAACGGGGTGGAACGGTTCCGCACAACATATAAGACAAATTATTACCTCTTTCAGGCCACGATCTATAAGTTTTCTTGCATGTATCTCTTGTCCTTGTCCCATAGATATAGATGAGCAAAGATTCTCCATCCGCTTGGCAGTTGTCTCGATAGATGGCGTCGGATCGGAACCCATGGCCAGGAAGCCGATTAGTGGAACCAGAGGTCGAGATTCTAATACCATTTGCTGTAACGTATAAAATTCCCTCGTATCATACATTTTTGGCATTGTTACATGGGATAGCCTAGCCGTTGGATGCTCGCCTTCCATGCAAGAGGGTCTGAGTTCAAACCTGGTCCGCACCTGTGACGTTTCGGATTCATGTGCTGATTGGAATTTGATTATCACTTGCGATAACGGTGAAGGCAAACATAGTGATGAAACCTGCACATCTGAGAGGGCCTCATAAAGTTCTTGATGGCGTTTGTAGTCCGCCAACCCACACTAGGCCATCGTGGTGAACTAAGGCCTAACCCTTTTCATTCTGAGAAGAAGCCCGTGCCTAGCAGTGGGACAGAAATGGGCTGAATTTATTTATTTATTACATAGGATCACTTTTTTTGACTATACCAGCGTTCTTACCTCGTAATTAACTATAACAGCTTCAGAGTATCGAGCCCCCATAGACTGTATGACGTACTTCCTATAACATTACATAATATTCTATATTAATATGCATGTGTTGATGTTTCAGTGTAACTATTGGGTAGAATATGTGCGAATGCGACGCCATGAACACAGTAGTTTTGACGACACGATTGGCACAGCAACCAAGCGATTAGCTTTCTGCGCTACGTGTCGCGGGTTCGATCACCGCACAGAACAAATATTTGTATGACCTACAGATCATTTTTCCGCCTCTGGGTGTGAGTGCATGTGAGATTTATGTATTGAAACCGTTTCCACTGTGCAATGTTTTTTTCTTTATAAAAGGAGAAGGTAAGGTTACAATGCATCGACTCACAAGCTTTGTGCTAAAGTTCTGTCGGGACACCACGCGCGCACCACCAGCAGTTTTCTGAACACGTCCAGAGTGTGATACCCATCTGGTAGCGGTTCGTCTTCAGGCGCTTCCTTATCGAACCTTCGAAACCAAGGAACATATTTAAACAATGTCAGATCCACCTTCATCTGGTCGTCAGTGTCACTAGTACCTGCATCTAAACAAAGGGTACAGGTAGAATCTCCACGAATCAACGTGAGTATAAATTAGTCATTTTTGCTGACGGTAAAACTGTGCTTATTGAGGGCCGTTCTTGAAAGTTATACAATAGTAAAATTAACAAAATCTGACAAAATAAATAACTTAGTGCGTTAGTAACCAGAGGTCATCAAGACTTCTCAAAAGAGCCCAAACTCTAATGTTAATTCATTGTGAAATTTTTCTTGTCAGCAACATTCGGTTCCGTCATCAGTGCAACTCTATAGTATCTACCATCATCATTTTACTGTAGTCGAAACTACACGTGCATGAAAGTTTCAGTTTAAGTAAGTAAATGGTTCTAGGTCGACGTGGAATTTTCCAGGACCGAATGGTGGATTGACAGATGAAGCTTCAAGTAATAAAAAATGCAGTTTACCAGATTTACATACCTAAAAAGAAAACCTACAGTAGAATAATAATAAACTGTTGCATCATTGCCTGATTTACTGACCAAGACTTCCATCCCTTCTCGTTATTACAAACTTGGTTCAGTATATTGGAGAATTGTCGCAACGTGGACAGTTGAACCAAGTTCAGCCATGACATGTCCGTTACCCACTTGTACGGTTTTGGAGGACACGCATTAAGATCTAACGCCGCGCCACCTTAGAACAATAATTAATACGGACAGTGTAATTATACGTTTGTTTGTATTTTAAAATTCACAATAAAATGATCTTTGGAAGAATAATATAATAAGTATAGCACCTTTAATAAACGTCTGGAACTCTTCAAATGTTATGTACTCTTTCTGCATATCTATCTTTAAAGTTAGTAGCACTGTAAATAAGTATTTGTGCTTCTCGTAGAAACCCCGACTTATATACTTGAAAACGTCAAAAGTCTGTATACAATAAAATTATACAATTAGGTACATAGTCGCTATAATGTAGGTAAGTTTCTACCAGTAGTAACAGATAAAAAACCACAAAGCACCTCTACCCTCTCTCTTTCTAACCTCTGTCTCTTGTAGCGCAGACCTCAAAGGTCCAAGGGTGTGCCGTGACCGCCATTAGTGTTATCACTGTCAATCTTTATGCTGTTGTCTACTCTAAGTGCTTCAACATCATAATTTATTACCGCCATAGATAAGAGATTATGTCGTGATTAGGTGTATTCGTTAATTAGAAAATACTAATCAACTTAACTTATGACTACTGAAGATGTTCTGTAAGCAAGCGCTTACCAAGTAATCAATAATGAAAGCGATCCTCCTGACGGTGATGGGGCTCTGCGGCGACCGCTCCATGGAGATGTCGAAACGTTCGAGGAACTGCGCCAGCGACGTCTGGTACATGTTGCACACGAGCGACATGTTGCACACCAGGAAGTAAAGCACCGAGCCGCGCGTCGCCACCGGCCGGAACTCTTCGCGCGCCGCGTTGATCTTCATCTCCGTCTCCTTGGCCACGTCCAGCTTCTCTTTCACCTAGTGGAAAGTGTTCAAACGTGAAAGTCAATACGCCTGGCATGGAATAGAACGGCCGCACAACTTTATCAATTCTACAGTTGACATCTCCGACTAGAAATTTGAGACAGGCCTGGAAGAAATATACTCTGTGAATCTTGTGGCCACTTCTGTCCATTTCGCAAGGATGTGAAGGTCAGTAAATGAGAGTTCCGCAATAACCTCGGTAGCCGTAGCTTTAGTGACGTTCAGCACTTGAATGAGTGACACGTCTTCCACGAGCGAGCCCTGTATGGTGGTCAGCTTGTGCAGCAGATTGGCCTCCAACTCCTGCATCTTGCGACGGTTCGCGGTCACGTCCATGATCAGTTGTGTACGTTCCGCTTCCATCTCCACCTTCTCCGTTAAGATCACACGCCCAAGCAACTGATCTTCCAGGCCTATAAAATAAGGGTTTTAAGCAGCAATTACGTTGGAAAGCATGCTCAGCTTATGCTTTGATACAGAGGGTAGGTATCATGTCTTGTAACTGACTAAGAGATATTTTGAAAGTTCAGCAAGATAATCCAGTCAATAGCGTGTTACTTTTAAACCTGCTTAACCTGTACTCTCTCTTACCTTGTATGGTTACTGTGAAGTCTATGATGGAAGTTCGAGCCGAAATTTCAGGGGTATAAGCGGGATTAGGTAGTTTAGTCGTTATGTATATTCTATGACCAGTCATTACATCTATTTCTTTATCTCCCAGTTTTACCTAAAATAGAGTTTCGTATGTATATTATTATAATTATAATATCGATAGTGGAAAAGTAAAATGACTAAGCGCCAATTTCTAAACTTTACAGGGTCACATTTCTAAGATTTTTTATGACAAAATTCACATAAATTTATCTAATGGATAATTTTCTGTAAAACCTATACTTGTAATAAATCGTATTGTGGTTTAAGTACTAGAACATACGATTTCCAGAAATAAAAATAAAACTATAAATGAGCCCCTGTAAATAAATAAAATATTATAAATAACGCTATTGGCGCTTAGTCACTTTGCTTTTCCAGTGGCGATATGTATTACAAACCATAAACTTACTATACTTTACCACTAGTATATTAAGTTTATGGTACAAACTCAATGTTGGTTGGCATTGGTGTTAAAATTAAAAACACAGCTCAACTTTAAATGAAGATCCAATTTTAATATAATTCTTTTCAAGAATGTTGTCGAGAACTGGATCCAATTCTTCAGCAACGTCTTCTATTAACATAGGCCTGCCTAAAGACACACAGTCTTCTATATGATTCCTGAAATAGGAAAAATATTTTATTTTTAAGTGTGCAACCAAATCTTTTATAATAACATGTATTGTAACCCCAAGAACATGTAGGTATGCGTCACCTGAAGTATTTGTGATTAAGCGTAGTGACAATCAAGTCGTTGAACTTCTCCATGTTCTTGATCCAGATCTTGCCCTGCGTCTGCGGGTCAATCAGCAACGGGAAGCGTGCGGCCTTTGTTACAATGATGCCGTTCTGTATCGACAACTCGTCTGTTGGCAATCCGCATAGGTTCCACTCACCAATCTGCGAATTCCAAAGATAATACTCAGTAGCAACAATTCGGTAGGTATGTACAATTATTTCTCTGTATTTTTTTTATTTTCTTACGTAAATCTCTACATTTCATAAGTAGGTACCTAAATCTGGTTTACATGAAATAAAGATATAAAGTATTCTATACTAATAAAAATATTTAAAAATTCGCTCCCTCGCACCCATGGCGCTGCTACTCATCACCTGTCGAAATATAAGATAATACTCACTGTAGCGGTATCCGTTAGCTCTTTTGTAATATGTAAATTCATAGATACTGGGATTTTTCTTCTCAACAATTCGCCGAGCCAGCTGTTTATCAACAATCCACGGAACTCTTGATTAAATGGGCCAGAGTATGATAAAAATCTGTAGAAGATACGTCTAGTTCATTATTGTACTGGTGACGAATACGTGAGTGTTCAGTAACTATTCACAACGCGCATACGCACCCGGTGAGCAGCAGGATGTCGCCGACAAGGCGCTCGATCTCGGACTTGAAGAGCGCAGACTGCTCGGTCCAGCGCACGCGCTCTCCGCTGAGCCCGTTGATGAGCGCGGTGGCGGCGTCCATCTTCTGCTGGCACTTGGCCGCGTCGTCCAGCACCGCCTGCTTCAGCGACATCGCATCGTCGAACTGCTTCTGCACGTGTGCCAACTCGCGCTGCAAGAGGGATTGCGACTTAAATTACTCCAATCTGCGACGCACGACAATCGCGATCAGGACGCAAGTCAGGACGCACCTCTTTTGCCTCGAGCTGTGCCTCAGCTGCCTCCAGCTCCCTCTTGGCCGCCTGATACTTGCCTTGCATCACTGCAAGGTTTGCCTTCAACGGCAGCACGTCCTTGTTCACCCCGTAGAACTGTGCCATGGCGATAGTCCATGATATCAGTCCAGCGACGTTACCGCAAGCTATTTTAGCAGCTTCAAATGTGTACTGACTAAAATGTGAGATGAGATGTGAATATACGAGTAAGTACTTCTTGCATTCAAAACAAATAAAATGTCGAAAATGTTCTATAAACAAGGGTAAATGGAATAAAATATTATACTTACCCGAAACTGAAGTAAGGTTGTAACAAATCAACCATTTCAGCATTGATATCATCTTTTGGATAGTTCTTTAAGTTGCTTAGGAATCTTGCATCCGCCATTATCTATTCCCATAAAATAAGTACGTAATTCAAGAAAAATCAGATAAACAAATACTTGTATACGACATAACCGTGACCTTACGGATAGCCGTGGTCGTATGCCACTTTGCCCTAAGGCTTATGATCGCTTACTACTACTAGACTGTATTGTTTTGTTAGGGTAGCTGTAGGTGGCATACGACCACGGCTATCCTCTGAACAGTACTATGAATATGTATCTAGTAATATATTCTTGTTTCATGCCTTTTCAGTAGACGGATTTAAGTTTTTGAACTTAATTTTTTTTCAGACCCTCGAGCAACTGCTTGCAATATATATATATTTGAAATGTGCTAATTAAGCCCTTTCATTTGATACCCAACATACATACCGGTCAAACATAATTATAACCCTCTCCGTAGTCGGGTAAAAAGAGTTGCTCATGAAGTTATTGAAATAAAAATACCTTTAAAGACTCTGCCCAGGAAGCATTCAGAAACTGTTTTTCAGCGTCTGGTTTAATGGGTTCTATTCGTTTCCTGAAGAGCAGAATAACGGCGTCCATAATGAGCGTAATGAGGAAGGGCGGCTTGCCGAGTTTCCTGACAGTAGCGATGTCGGCGGCATTGATGGTCTGCAACAGAGCGGTAAGTCAGGCCAGTGACGCATGTTGACGCACACTCCGGAGGCCTTCCCTACACACGCACCTGCAACGCGGCCTCAGCAGCGTCCAGCGCAGGCTTGGCGTCAGCGAGTTTTTCCTCCGCGATAGCAGTCTCGGCGGCGATCACGCTGACGAGCTTCACGGCGCGGTCCTTCACCTCCAGCACCTCCGCCTTCACTACCTCGGCCGCCGCTTGCGACTCCGCCACGGCCTCCAGCACCTACGATACACTTGCCATAAGACTGATGAAATGCTGACATAGCCGCCACTCCGAGATAATATTAGATACGATGCGTACCTCTTCAGCGTTAGCTGTAGCTTTCTTGATTTCCTGTTCTTTTACCTCCAACTCTTTCTTTAGTATGTCTACACTAGCTGCAGCCTCAACCAATTTGTCCAGACCAGTTGTCATTCTAAAAATATCAAATGTTTATCAAATTGAATGACTCTACATAATCAACATAGTTTGACTACCACATCTGCAGGGTCGTCATCATATCGGCCAAGTGAGTTGCGATAAGCAAAAACTATTCTGCCGTCATAGGAAAGAAGGCCGTTACTACGTCAACTTTTATTCCGAAATAATTGAAGTTTTATATAAAATGAAGGCCCGCGATTTACTGAATGGTTTTAGTTAGTGATTCTTGTTTTATAAGACGTCAAAAAATATAGGCTTTACTTTCCGCGGGCCTTCATTTTAGATAAAACTTCAACTATCGCGGAATCAACGTTGATGTAGTTACGGCCTTATTTCTTATGACGGCAGTATTACAAATGCTATTCGCCACTCTATGGTGAGTCGGCTATCAGGAGCAAACCGTCTATACAATATTTGTGCAAAACAATACCTCTTCAACAATAAGTACCTATTTTATAATCATGGTTTATTAATAGGCAGTTTATTATTGTCAATCATATATTATCTCAATTATAGATATATTATGGTTTAGTTAAAAAGGGCTCGACTGGCGCCACGGCCTTTTAAAATCACTTCGGAAGTTCCTACTGAGCTTAGGTAGGTACATATAAGTTATTTTTTTAAAGAAATATTAGAACCTTCTCGCCATTTCTGCGATATACAAGTGTTTCTCTTTATATAACGCTTTATAGCCTTCCAGAAAAGATAAATATGACTTTGGAGTGACATGAGTCTGCCTTCTAAATCTGTCATAGTAAACCACGCAAGATTCTGCCACGTTGTCCTGCACAATGCCCATCATTTCAATTAACTGGTGCTTTGTCTCCGTAGAACAGACCACCTGAAACACAATATTAGAGTTTCATGTAAATAAGACAGGTATAAAAAGGCAAAAAAAAAAAAAAAAACCACGATTTTATAAATAATTTGAATAAATTACAGCCATCTGTACCACAAAAACTTGAACGTGAGGCCAAGCACGTGAACGTGAGGTCATTTATTTCATTACGTAACCAGTTATCGACTGTCTATTGTTGATTTTGCTCTTAACAAAACTTTCTACTCCGTTATGGACAAAAATAGTTCCGTTGTATAACTATAACTATATAATAGAGATTAAATAAATGGAAGAGTATCATACAAAACGCTAAGCTAGGGGTAAAATTGAAATATCAAGCTATTGTTGAAACGACATTGATATGACTGATAAAATTATAAATGATGTACAAAATAGCTCGACAATGCAACATGATACGTATTCGACCTGTTTTCCGACCATTATATAAAAAATTGTATTACATTAAATAATTTAAAAGTAATAAAAATCCATACAAAGCTTAGATTATTAGGTTTAAATAATCTAAGATACAAAGTTACTTATGATCACCGGTTACTAATAAAAAATAGATTTTTTCAAACACTGATTCAATTATACCTGTCTTTGTCATTTGCATGTCAATGACTATTCCTTCATCTCTATAGATGGCAATAGTTTATTAAACAACGTTACACAAACATATTGTTTAAGAAATTCACATTATGTAGAATATCATTCTATGACCATGAAATTATAAAGTAAATAGTTAAGTAGGTATATGGTTCCCGAAGTTCTGTATTGGGGCTTGTGCGAACCAAAATGGTTTTTATGGTAATGGTTTCTACTTTAATGTCACGTAGACGAAAGAGTACCTCTCTAAGCAAAACAACTCAAAGTAAAATGCGTACCTACATGCTTTTTTGGTTTGTGTACCTAATTTTTTGACGCATAGACGATTTAGAACGTGCGTATCATTTGTCGTCACAGTGTCGACGCTACCTCGTATTATAAGCATCATTCCCTTCTTGATGGTAACTATAGCCTGTCGGGTTCAAACCTGGAACTCCCACAAAACGTGATGCGCTACTTCTATGAGTGCTTCTTTAGGCCACTTTTGGAACCAGTCCATTGTAGATCCTGATATAAGGCCCGGGAATTTTAGAGCTCGGCTTCGAAACTTCTCACCCACCTACAATTAAATGTAGCCATGTACCACACGATATAAATGCTAAAACTTTTACACATTTTAACTACTGTAAATATAAAAAGATACATTTTTTTGTAGTAAATTACACCGTCAGTTATACCAATGTATTACGACCGAAAAAACAAAAATAAGTAATCGAGTTATTTCAAGTTTTTAAATTGAATTATGGATTTTTTTTGTAATAAAAAATAATATAAACCGCTTAAGTTTTACCGTTATCAGTCTAATCCTATTGACTATCTTTATCTTTCTTATGTTTCATTACATTCCTGATATCTGAACCATGCCTGGACATCATGGCTCTGACGTCCATAGAGAAGGACGTCCTAAGGTGTTCTTTGAAATATTCAATTTAAAAGAAATCGGTATAGTTTAGTGGTTGAAGGCGTTAAGGTGACTTGGTATCACCTACTCGGTGCTGTGGCCTTACTCAAGATCATCAACTAACATACATTACATATTTCAAAAATTCTGTTATATAAACTCGCTGACAGTCTGAACTTGTGATAAAGTAATATTTATGTAAATTTATGTCGCTAACGCACGATTGTCACCGCTACGCCAGCTACGCTTGTAGCAAATTCGCGTCCGCTACACAGCGAGTGACGTAAAAAAATTTCTAGTGATGTGAACAATAATAGCCTGACATAATTCTTATTATATTAATTATAATAGTGCTATTAATTGCGCAGTGTTTTGATCCAAACAATAACATACGTATGTACTCTCATCTCATTTTACTTGCGCAAGTGTCAGTTTCAAAACTGTATAATAAACTTGAGTTACAAACTTATTTTTTTGTATGATTTTTTTATTACTGAAGGTATCCTATATAGCTTGTAACTGTTTCTTTTCCCCAGTAAATAAAATATCGTACTCACTGGTGAAAAACACATGACAACGTGTAAATTGGATCTGGAACGTATGATGAAGTATTCATACAACACATCTGGAACTGGAATCCTTCTTGGTGCAGACTTCTTCATGATAGGTGCCAACTCGTTCAGAATTTCGTCTAACAATACAATTAGTTTATTAAAATCTTATACACTATGGTACTGTGAGGTACTGGTAAACTAAATTGGTCAGTTTTAAGCACAATTATTCGCGAGTTCGAATCACAAACGAAAGTAGAATTAGGCAAGGCAATTGTGTGGCTACAGATAGTTGTTCAAGGTCCTGGTTAATTACCAGCAACATTAATTGAAAACTCACATGGGGATTACGAAGAAAACTGTTGTACCTATTTCTAACGTATTTCATTCAACTCAACGTCGCAAGCATTGGCTCATAGTTATCTCGTTTGCCTGTAACTCACCCATTTCATCTTTGGGGAAGAGATTTGCGATTTCTCCCGAGCTAAGAATATTATTGAGGAACTCTAAGAACTGTTCGTCTTTGATGTCGTTGTCAGTAAATATGAACGTGATGCCGCGGCCCTGCAGGCCGGCTACGCGGTATAACACCTTAATGTCGTCCATGAAGTTGTTCACGTTGTATGATCTGTAATCGTTAGCAAAAGTAAAGCATTTACAAACTGATCTCATCAAGAGATTATTAGAGATTTAATTTTTAAAATATATTTGGTCATGGATTACCTTGTTAAAGTTATTTGATAAAACGAAAAATTTGCTATAAATGATGCTAATTTCGTTAAGCTTTGTTTTCCGGACCCACCGACACCCACCAGCAAAGCATTCCCTCTGTGGAAAGATTCTCATAGATTTAAGAAGTTCGAAAAATGTTCGTTATCGACAACTATAGGTATTGTATTACTTCCTAACCGTGGAGTGTTAATGATTCTTGATATGATGAACAGATGAACCATCGCGTCGTGGAAGAATACCAAGTCCAAATGAGCTCCTCTTATCTGCTCATTGAAGAGTGTTTGGAAACCTGCAAGTTTCATCAGTACGAAGTCCCAACTGCAACCAAGATAAACGTTTTTATAAAAAGCTTTTATTTTCTAATACCGTATGTAGTATGTTATTCCTTCTTAAGTAAACAATTTATCACACTGCGAGCCAAGCCAAGCCAGATTTATGACTTTACTTAAATTTATGTTTTTAAAAATAATCATAACAACAATCAGAAGGGTGTAATAATTATGAGCTTGTCAGAAAGTTACAAGGTTTATTTAACTATGTACTATTATTCTTCCTCTTGCGAACAAACATCTACCAAACCATGTACAATAAAGTATCTCAACTACTAACGAAGGTAATTCCTCATATATTTTAGGTGCTTCAAGGCTGAAGTCTTCGTCTTCCTCTCCGGTTGGCTCGATCGGTTCACGTAAAAAGTTCACAAAAAAGGTTTCCTCTTCAGGGAACTCGCTTATCAGGTCTGGCAGCTCCCGTGTGGCAGTTTTCCAAAAATTTTCCACGAACCATACTTTATCCTCGAATGTAGTAAATCTAAACAGATTTCAAATAAATATCGCATTGCTGTCTTCTTCTATTTATTTTGCATTTTGTATTTATAAGTAGGTAGGTATACCTGTCACAAATAACTCTCAAACATTCGTGGAACCAGAGTTTGAGAGCTGTTTTAATACATTGAAGTTCCTCTTTCTTAATAAATAGAATGCCTTCCCAAATACGAGACAGATCTCGCAGGTTAAACACATAATGGAACTTTGCTGGCGTCGGTAACATTTTCACCTGTATAATTAAATGAAATACAATAAAGCAGGTTATACAAAGAATGTGCATAACAACAAAACAATGCAAATTTTACATACTTTCGTTTGCTGCCAAATAATTCGAGTGACAGGCACAAGTCTTGGTATAAACTCCATTATCAGTTTACCGAAACGAGATTTACAGAAATAACCAGCACTTATTGTTTCTAAAATAAACATGGTCATGATAATTAAGTATTAATGAATGATATGTATAATGAATGTAGAAATTTAACTGAAATAATAATAATCAAACACAATCTAATTAAAAAATATATAATCGTATCAATTGTAAGGCAAATATTATATTGTGGCTACTTCACTGTAGCATACTAAGTCCATCAGCGTATCGACACTTTCATAAAATGTAGTGTAAGTATAAGTATTATCGTCATAGTTATGACTATCACTATGCGTGACTTATGATGGGCAAAAATGTTTATAATTGAATGGTGATGATACTTCCGTACGTGTATCACAATCGGATAAGTGATTCCTAAGTTTTAGCGATTCGGCGGGAACACTACTGTCTTAAGATGCAGCAATTGAATGTGATTTTAGAAAAACTATAAACTGAACCATCTTTACCAAAAATCTTGTCCATGGAAATGTTGCTGGGCAGTGTACAGTTGAAAATGTTGAACTGTCTCTTCAATCGTGGAGGGATGTCATTACGGCCGCCACCTATCAGTATGGATACTACTTTAATACCCGAAAATCAAAATAGTGCAAATAGGAAAATTGCTGATATTCAGATCATGGGAGAATCCGAAAAATTCACTTAAAAAAATCTTCTATTGACTGATTTTATCAATAAAAGCAGTTCGCCTAATTTATATTTGATTAATAAAGTAATATACCAACCGGGATGTATCATAGCGCCAAACATTTGGATATCAGCAATAACTGTGAAGTCCCCGGGCTTATCTAACGAGTAGAAGCCGCCACATTCCATCATTTGTCGTACTATTTCGTTGGTTACCTAAAAATTTTATTCTATAAAGTTGTGCTACTCTACTCCTTTCCTTTCCTTAGATATCAACAGGCTCATGATCAATTAGGTTCATAACCATAGTATTGATTTGTCTAGTGCATGGAGATAGTATATAATTATATTGTACTATTTCTATGGTGTATAAGTGTCATTCATTGATTATATTAAAAGGTGGCGCAAACGTCATCATACGATGTTTTTTTTTTTCTATGCTCTTATTTTCAGTCATGTTGTAACTTTAAGAAGAGATTTACCGAATTTATTGTTTACCTACATTACTACATACCTATACAATAAGTCGATTTTCTTAATACAACGAGAATCAAGGCGAAAAAAATATCCACTTTAACTAAAGATTAACAGTGGAAATACAAGGTAAGTGGTAAGTATGGTTTGTCTTTACCTGATCGCCCCACTCGTTCACCACGGGCATGTTAATATCGTCTACGAACACTGTCATCGCTCTGCCTCCCGGAGGCCCGTACGTCGTACCGACACGCTTCTCCACGTACGACTCGATAATTCTCTGTGACAAAACTATGTAACATCAGAAAACAATATATTGAAACCTGTGATTAACAGATAAAAACTTACTAAGACACTCACTTGAAACATGTTCGGCGTTGTGGCGGAGGAAAAGTTTATAATCTTAAACAGTTTGACCTCGTTGTCGTACTTTGTCATATAACTCTTCAGCATGACAGTCTTGGCAGTGCCTTGCTCGCCGATCAGTAGTACCGACTTGTCTTGTTTTGCGATGGTTTCGATCAAGAAGGTAATGCACACGTTGTCGATGTTCGGCACGAGAATGGATGAGTACTCGGGTACACTGTCAGACGGGTAAATGTAATCCTCAACGCTCTCGGACCTGCCAAAATTAAAACCGAATAATATCAGTGATTGTGAATTATATATTTATGTCGCTAGTTGTGATTTATTGGGAACAAACATTATGTAAATGACTATCAAACAACGTTGATAGAAGGCATCGACTATATTTATATATAGTTATGCAGATCAGATGCTGACCAGTGCTCCCAGACGCCCTGGTCGTTGACCTTGTAATCGAAAGGCATGATCCACTCCTTAGACTTGGCTCCCGGCCAGTCCATTTTCACGGGCAGTTTGGTCATGAACTCGGCCATGCGCGTGCGCTGGTCCAGCTCCAGCACCGCCCCGAGCGACCACATCATCGCGAAAATGAACAGCCGCTCCAGGTGACGCTCCGTGTGAGCTTCTGCAACGACGACACCATGACTAATTTAATACATCCTCTCCCTTCAACACCATTACTCGATTACTTTATTATTATAAACGGCTGAGGATATAAATTTCAACACAAAAAAGCAGTTAATACGCTTTACATAGTAATCGTTCCAGGATAATCCGGTTTCCGCGAGGCCATCGTATGTATAATGGGTTCCAACAACTGCCTGCAGTCACTACATACTATAAAAAAATTAAAAAATACCTACTACAAAAAATAAACTATAAAAAAAGTAAAAACCAACCTCAAAAACCTAAAAAATGAGTTGAAGTCGGTTTTTACTTTTTTTTATAGTTTATTTTATTTTCCATTTTGAGTGGCATAAAAATACATGAACATGCGATTACAGCAATCATGAGTGATTTGCTGTTATTCATTTAAGAGTTCCATTGTATATCTCCGAAGCTCTTCATCAAATCTTTCGAAATTTAAATGGGACCATTTCGGCATAAACCCCTTTCGAACAAAAAAAGAATTTTGCAAATCCTTCTAATGACGGAGTTATGTCCGAACATACAAAAAACATCCCAATTGAGAACCTCCTCTTTTTTGAAGACGGTTAAAAAAGGATTGAAATGTTTAAAATAATGGTGAATGAATTTAATAAATTTAACAGTTTATTTATTCGTATAATTCCGTTCCCAGGCAAACTGTAAAGAAGAATATTATAGTTCCATCAACTCTTATAGCCGAAAAAGAAAGTTTCCAGTATTTTGAATATTTAGGTGCTCAAACTTATCACAAACGAATCACTACTCACTGCCACCGGGTCCTTCGATCTGTAGTAATCCATCCAGAACATCTATACATTGTCTGCAAAGGAAAATATCAGCCATTATCACGCTTCTAAGGAACATGAACATATTGCACATTGTACAATATACCTGATGTATATAGCTTCGAGCAGATTCATCTTGGCCGTTAACTTTTGCTGCACATGTACATGCACCTCATGGTATACTTTTTTAAAAGCATTTCGCAGTACATCAGCTTCTTTTTGTTCTCGTTTCTTTAACCAGCGCTGTTAAAATTAAAATAAAAAACATTTTATTCACACTGGCACTTACTTAGTTAGCTAAAGTATTAGTAGGTAAACCTAGTTCTTTTTCATACGAAGCTCGTAAATCGGAAATATGATCTTTTCTTCCCATTTACCTACATCGGACTATCTGAAAGTCAAACGTGTCTACCACGTGTGCCACACAAATCTGATAGGACTACTTGATCTTACGTCAGAATCGGATGCAAGCATTAGTACCATAAACCATAAATGTATTCTTGTTATAACCTTTACGCACTGACGAGATAACCAAGGGAGACGTCGCCACGTATGGCACTGCATTCAATAGGTTATATACCACCAATTTAACAATATCAATATCAATAAAAATATAACAATTAAAGCTATCACCAATTTGTGCTTGTGAATACGCGACGGATTCAAACATGTAGAAATGCTACCTACTTAGTACCTATATATGGGTATAAAAACCTCTAGTATAGGTTGCCATTTGAGCACTGATGAAGACAAGAAGACCATGCCCATCCGACTGACGGTTGCGGGCGAGGCGTTGTCGACGTTGTCTGGCTCGAACACCAGCTTACTGTTCTGTGCCATCGTGATGCGGTCACCGTTGGCCAGCGTTAACGTCTTATTGTCATCCAGTACTGAATTCAAATTCTCAATCCACACCGCATCCACCGGACCATCTGTACGGACAAATTGCTTTGCGTAATTCATGAACCTAACCTTTCTTGTAATAATTTTAAATACGTATGAAAAAATTAGGGTGTGACATGAAGTCTGAATTGCTGATATATACCTAACACGATCCATGTTGTATCAGATTTCTTCACCTTCAAAGCTTTTCGCCACAGAGTTGAGAAAATACCATCAGTCCAATCATTTGTTGCCACGTCTAAACGCCCGAACATTTGGGGCGCGGTGATTGCCTATATTGCATTAACGTGTATATAAATTAATATAATTATGATAGAAGTATAGAGGTTTTGGGCCTTCGTAAAAGCACGCAATTAGTATGTTTGAATATTTTCATATCTTTGGATTCGGAGCAACACTGACTAAAACTTATCATGTTGAAAAACAAACGTTTTACTACTCATACACCTTCTGAATATATGTATTGAACTAAGTTTGAACTTGACTTCAGGTGAGGTACCTTAGGATTCATTCTCATTTCCTTGTGCGGTTTGCCAATTTCAGTGAGCGCCGCCATCAGCGTATGTATGCAGGTGGTCTTGCCCGCTCCTGTCGGTCCCATCGTCATCAAGCCGTGCCTCACCAGCGACGTCTCGAACAACTGAATGATCTTCAAGTTCCAGTCTGGATGGTTAACAAGACCGGTACGTACTGTGACTACGGTTATAGCGTTTTGCATTTCCCTAAATGTAAAGTGCTGATTACGTACATATACAGACAAAGACCAGAATGAAATATTATACTTCATAAGGGGTAACTGAATCTGATTTGGGCTTTTGGCTGTACCTCTGAACTGTTTGAGTGAGCTTCATGCCAGGGAACAGGTCTTCAATCAAGGAGATAAACAGAGGTTCGTCTTCGTCTACTAGTTTAGACACGTTCATTTCCCTGTTAGGCAGATATTATATTTTATAGTTAAAATACAATATTATAATTTTTATTTACACTTGATGCCAGTCACTAACTTGAGTACTCTCATCATGATGTTCTCCTCGGTACTATCCGGGTTCGCTCGTTTTTGTGCGCCCATCGTGCGCAACACAGACAAAATGTTCCGCAACCCGAAGTCGTAGTGCACCTGCTTGGACAGCTGCTCCTCGCACAGTTTGTACAGCGTGAAGAACTTACGAGCTGGAATGTTTATCAATTGGACCTAGAGTTGCTTTTTGGCATTTGAGTAGTACTACTTAGATAGCGTTTAATATGACCAAGGATCTATGAAGCTTTGTCATTTATCTTAATATGCGCAGGCTAGTTTTTGATAAGTGTGACACCGATATTCAATAAATATTCCCGACTTTCTCAGAGTTGCCCAGAGACTTTCTCTGGTTTTCCTCGACGGCATGAACTACTTGGAGTATAACAGTGCTTTGTAGGCCAATAGGCTAACCAGTAAGAGCTGCAAGGGCAGCACTTGCAAAAAGCATTATTAAGGAAAGACATGCTGTCTGAAACTCATGACAGGATAAACCGTGATGGTTATAATAAATTATTGTGTCTCCAAGGCAACCTCTTAAAATAATATGGAAGATTGTTTGTTATTGGAGAAACAAAAGTATACCTAACACAATGTTATCTTTAAAACCGCAGCTGGCCAACTTCACGCGAATTATAATCTGTCTGTCGGGAACCATCATGGCGACGGAACGGAATTGAATCTTCAAATTCTCAGGCAGCTCGTGTCGTCCAGCATACCCAGGGTTCATGGTGATGATGAACGCGAACTCCGGGTTCAAACTCACCGTATCACCGTCGCTGAGGTGAAAACTTTATATTAAGACTTAGAATAATAATGTAATAAAAAATATCGTATTGTATTGTTTTCTGGATGATTTGTTGAGAAAAAACTGGAAGCAGATCAATTTACTCATTGTACATAATTATTGCTTCTTTCGCTAACTATTTACTAGTGCAGTGTAGTCGTACCTGAATATGAAGAACTCCCTCTTCTCCCTTCTGGCGGTAACACAGATATAGATCTGCTGCGCGGCCACAGACAGTACGGGTAGCTCGATGCGGTTGAACTCGTCGAAGCAGCCCCACGTGCCCGACTGGGCCAAGCCCTTGTAGATGCGGCCCAAGCCTGACCAACACGCATCGATTAGTACCTCGAGTGTTACGAACCGCGCGAGCCACTACATACGCACCTCTGAAGTCCATCTGGTCGGAGCAGTTGAACACGATGACGAGCTTGCCGAGCGTGCGGCCCATGTCCTTGGTGGTCTCGGTCTTGCCGGTGCCGGCGGGCCCGGCGGGCGCGCCGCCCATGCTCATGCCGATGGCCTGCGACAGCGTGATGTAGCACCTGTCCGTCAGCGGCGTGATCACCAGCCGCTCCGTTATGCCCAGGTACTCGTTCTGAACACAATTACTCCTTCAAAAATTTTGACCACACAAAAGTTATTACACTGAAATTATTATTAAAAATAACTTTGATACAATGGTGTTCTGACTTCTATCACACAAACGTTTCACAAACATGCTAGTATCTCAGACACATGTACCTACGTCTCGGTGACTTGTCGGAAACTATTTGACTTTATAGATTTACCTGATATAAGAAATTCACATCTGTCACTGATACAATGCAGTCGTCAGTATCTTCGTTATAATAAAAGCGGGCCTGCTTCTGCCATTCAAAATCTATTGGCGATTTGATTCTCATTCTTACCAATTCGTCAAAAATATCTCTGGAAATTGCGAGATAGATGGATAGAGATGAATGAATAGATGCGGTTGATCGCCATTTTTACAATAGAAGAAAGAGCTGTGGGGGTGGAGTGGAAGAAAATATATTTATATATCTATTTGTTCCCTAAATATGATATTCTGATCTAGGTACATGCACGGAAAGAGCCTTCCCAAGTGACGTTACCTACGTATGTATGTACGGCGCATCCTGGGCTGTCAGCTCTGTTACGTATCTTGCTATTTATACATGACGGCTTGACTCATTCCAATTCATAGAAATAATCTAAAGGTATAATAAAAAAAAACCCCGTTTACGTAAAATGCGAACAGAAAAGTATGGAACAAGAATGTTTTCCTGTCTGAAATCATTGTTATTTTTGTTATTTTATACATTTCCTAAATACGGTCCGCATTTCCGATATTTTCGGTAACGTAGGTATAGATTACATAAAGTGCTTGCCTCTGATGTACATGTATGGTAATCATCGTCTCCACTCGTGTTCGGTCCAAAGGAACGAGTTCTTTTACTGTCTGATCGATAAGACCGTTCAGCAGATCGAGGAATTTCTGATTAGTGACTCTCATGATGAAGCGATCCACCCTTGTTTTCTTTAAAGCGTACTCTGCATCACTAGTCCAAAGTATTTGCATACCAAGCAAACCAGCCTAAAACAAACAGTATCATAACAGTACCTGATAATATTCCAGATCTTACTATTGCTGTGCTATTGGTGATAATATAATATCTTACCTGACCGGGAAAATTCCAAAACCCAAGTAAAAATTCAAACTCTGGATCTCCTGACATCGTTTGCGCTATGTTAGCGATTACATTTTTAATGGTATCTTTCATTGTATCCAGAAGAGTATTTAACCAGATCTGCAAGAATATAATATATTTCCGAGTTTAAAAAACTGGAATAATGCAGAAATTCTCATAGCAAAGTTCTATCTTTATCTGGACTTTATTTAAAATAGACCGTGACTCCTGAGTTAATTTCGGTATTTCTGCTCGGAGGTAGACATAGGAAATGCCGGCGCTATCTAGTGTATAAAAGAATACCTATGAAAGTGATTGACAAATCCTAACTAATTGCAAAATTAATAATTTCATTTCTATCATTGTGTTAATTATATACATAGTGAGCAATTGTGAAATTACATTAATTAAACATAATCTATATCGTACCTAACAAGTGTTTTCAACGATATTTTGCAATAGAATCGAAGTAGGTACTTACCAAATTAAAATTTCTCATAAGTAAAAATAATGATCTGCCTCATGTGCCCTGATAATTGCAAATGTTGCAGTTGAGCAAGAGGTACTGGACCCGATTCCCAAAGTTAGGCTAAGGGTTTTCGAGTATATCGGTTTAGAAATTCTCAGTATCAGCCCAAAGATAGTAATTGTGTCTGATAAGGCAATAGGGTCGCCCTCTGCTACATGAGACATGATAACATTAGCGGCAAAACGTAAATACTGGGGTAATGACGTTTGATAAAAGTCGGATTATATAAGATTTCCAAACGAGTGCGTATAGGAATTATTCTTCTTCATCGCGTTTTATGGGTGCAAACGTCGCAAACATCCCCATTAATCGTCATTGACAGATCTAATTTACCTCTACGCCTCCCAAGCATGCCACCGGCCTTTCGAGAGGAATAGTCTCTCCGTTATCAGAGTTTATATTTATTATCCTCTCCTTATCGTCAAAGTCGACAGTGTATACCGCGTCAAAAATACTTGGCAGATGAGGCTGAAACAAGGCGGCATGCATCAACCAAATGTAGAATGTATTTTTTGTTTTTTAATATCGCTTTTTAAATCTATGCTTTATGACTGACTACTGCTACTGCTTTTTTAGATTTACGAATATTTACAATTATCTTCATGAAGCTACTTAAAATTTGCTCTGCCTCGCTCCAAACGTATGCAATCGGTATTAGTTTTTCAACTCACGCAGGCTTCATGTCTACTTAGACAAGTAACAACCATCTAGAACGATTTGTCGCATTTATTTTTATACTGAGATTATTGGGAGCAGGCATTTTTTCTAGTGACTAATTTTACTAATGAACCAATTGGAAAACATATGACACGTTAAAGTCGATATTTCCAAAGTATAAACGATGTCTTTAAGCCTGATTCATACGAAGAATATCCTCTTACCTGTATAGAGTGCGGATCCGACGCCTGTCCAAGGATTTCCAGTAACACTGGATCCGACACGAAGAAGAACCTGGGGAAAATGAGTCGCTTCGTCTCCAAGTAGCCCGTGAGCGACTTCTGGCACGCCTCCAGCTGCTCGTACAAGTGTGGCAGGAGCTGCTTCAGCGTATCATCTGATGTGCAAGTCTCCACGCAGTTCACTATGTCACGCGCACGATACATTATTTTCACATACGTTTTGTCAATACCCTGCAAAGAGTAATTAGTTCATTGTATTTTTTGGAAGATATTAATTAGGTAACTGTGCCATCTGGAAATGGTCAACACGAGATCAGTCATGCCTTAGATGGGTATAAAGCCAAGCTATTAGGCACGGAGATGTCACACAAATGTCTCTAACAGTCATCACGGACAAGCTATATCTACTAAACCTAATCCTCAAAATATAACAGTTTTGGTCAGTAATTGAAATGCAATATAGGTACTTCATATTACCTACTTACCCCGCCAGTATGGCGAGGATGCTTCTTACTAGAATATACAAGGCCAGGACGTGTCCATATGAAACTGGCCGCCTATCTATATTTTAAAATGTTCACATAAACTCTTATGGGCCATATTCACCGACAATAAAACAGATGTTTAAAATGAAATCAGTCGATTACCCATACATGTTTTTATGTTTTGTTTAATCGTCTGTTATGTTGTCGATGAACTTGGGCCTAAGTCTTTAAGCGCCATGTCGGTCACAGTATCCGACAAACAATCGATTTTCTATTGTGTCTGCTGTCTGGCAGTGAACGTGTCCAGTGAAAAGTACTTTTAACTGCAAGGAACAGTCTAATTATTTTGGACTAAAGACGTTGGTCTAAAGTACTTTTGACTGAAATGGGCCACTCTTTTTCTTCAAGTACCACATGTTCGAAGGCCGTTTAACGGATAGGATGATTAGGTTAGGTTAGAACTGTGACCACGCAACGCACGAGACGAACGAGCACAGCAACCAGTGCCGCGGCAGTGGCCGGATAGTGCCAGAAACGACAGTGAAGTATATTTTAGAATCGAATGTTTGAAATTATCAATCCTAAAATCTACATGATTATTATGCAATACTAATGTACAATTTAGAATGCTCGATCGTCAAATGTGTATTCTAAAGTATACGCAATTAGTAAGGGCGCCTAACGTATACTAGGCCTTATATACTATATATACATAGGCCTTGTATACTATGGAAATACGCGGTGAGGATGCAGATCAACAGCCTGTATTAGTACCTATCTAGTTATTCAAAGATCTGTACCGCGAATCTCTTTGCCTCCGCTGGCAGTTGTTTGGCGATGTCGCCGCCGACGAACACCGCCTCCAGATACATCCACAGGTTCTGAACTTGAAGCCACTTCTCCAAGATCTCGCTAGTGCTGACCAGTTTGTTTATCCACAACAGTATGTTCTTTTTGAATGGTGGGTTATATCTATAATTTACAGGTTACAAAGACATAATTATAGCGGCAGTGCCTATAATTACTGTACGTTATGTATACGATGTAATGGTAGACATATATTATTTGAAGAACAGAACAAATTTGTATAAATTTATCTCACACCTGTTAGAAGCCAAAGAGTTCAGGATCATTAATGAATCCTCAAGCGAAGTGATGATTTCGAGCGTATCCTGTGGTTTGATCAAAAGCTCTCCTCTGTTCTTGAAACTAGCAAACGTCAGGTCGATCACTGCCCAGTCCGCACCAACTTGCTTCAATTTAGCGTCAATGTCCTTTTCTTTCACTGCACTAATACAAATATCCTACGAAACAGAAATTATTTCTGTCACGTCTTTTATAATCAAAGCAACGAAGTATGTAAAGCGTTTTAGATACTTTTCATATATTTTTATTTATTTAAATAATAGATTAAACAATTTTAAGCAACTGATTTCAATATTTTTGGTTTCCAAGCAGTGGTTAATTTTTAATAAACTAATTTATTTTTTCGATATTTCCTGGAAAGGGAATATGCGAAAACAATCAACACGACGCTACCCCCAGGAGCATTGGCGACCATGCACACCGATTGGAATACTGCAAAAGAACAGTGTTATTTTGCTACAATTTCCTGCAAGGTGGTAATTCCCCAGTCGAGCAGCTTCGATTTTATACGGAATGTCTTTGTCTCTTCTTGTCTTAAAATGGAACTGCTGATTTTGTTTTTACGACATCGGGATTGGTCCCATGTAAATGTTGTTCATAATGATTAGTACAATAACCCCCTTCCGGATTTATAGTATCTAGGTATAGTCCTTCTCCGACTAACCTAAACCTTGTCACTGGAAAAACCACAGAACATAAGACTGTATCTACGTGCTGTGACAATACCCGGTATCACAAGGTGGAATCATAATGAAATGTATGTTTTTTATTTTTATTATTAAAATCGTGAATATTTTATTGGCACGAGAGTTAAAGATTGACCACCGTCTTCCGCTTATGCTCCGATTGAGGCACAAGGACCAATCTTGCAATGTATGTAATCTATATTCCCATATCATTGTTGTAGTCAAAGTGTGACCATTAAACAATGAAATACTTAGAAGGAGATACTTGTTACTATTGTAATGGACAGGCTAAAGGAAAACGAAAAATAACACAAACTTCAACATCTTCCTTAAATTTCAACAGCGGTGCCTCCATGACATTAGCTAGCGTGAATGCTTCGGATTCCACATTCAACGCGCAATCTGCAACATACCAACAAAATTTAATTATGTTGTACGTAATAATGTTACAAATATATAATGTATGCTTGATTTAATTTTATTAACTCATCAGAATTTCCAATCTCTTCCAATGTCTGTCCTTCAAAGATTTGTCAGCCATCATCTCCAACAGTGGACAAGTCTGGTTGAAATCATCAATCTTATTTTTTAATACAATGAAAGCAGGCCAATCCTTCATACCTCTTGGCAGTCTTCGACATCTAGAATACAGGTATACAGGTATAATACAGGTCTTCCGGATGCACTATTATTTGCGTTAAAATACTATAGATACTTTTATTACAACGAATCCTTCAATCGACTTGTGGGAAATAATTATTGTTAAACCACTGGATTTTACAAATAAGTAAACTAAACGGTGCCTCAAGAAGCTTTTGTATTTTAAATAAATTAAAAAACATTTCTTTTTTTATTATAATGCTTATTTATTGATACTAGTGGTCGCCCGTTTGTCGAAATTCGACCGTAATTTTAACTTTCTACACTCTATGCCAAATTTCACACTCCTCCGTGCACGCAATATGCTTAAAAAGGGGTACAAAGTTTTCTCTTCACGTATTAATATATAGAGTAGGCATGATATAAAATGTGACATAATAAAATTTCGAAAAACGTTTTGGAAGGACCGCTGTATTCCACAAATTTAACATTAAATTTCTTGATTGAAGGTCTTGCATTGTCTCAGGGTGGTTCGCATAGACCTTACTTTATAAAATATCCCAGAAGAAACTAGATTTTCAATAGCCGATTGGAACGGACGATTGTGCGGACCAAAATTATCACGTAGATAACTTGCGAATCATCACAACAAAACTTTCTTAATTTTTGTAATGCTTTTTCACTATTGATAGATATTTTTCTAAATCTATAACGCATTATTTTCGTTAATTTCTATGTTTCAATAATAATAGAAACAACTGAAGAATATAACTTAACAATTTGACAGTCGAATATAGAGCGCCATTCCAAATTCAAGTTATTGTTGAGACACCCTTTATTATATAGGTAAGGTCCTGCCTTTCTAGTCCAGAACGCTTTAAGGGTTCATAATATTGTAGGTAAGGTACTCATCATTATGAACAACTTTTAATATGGGAAAAAACCGGAAATCGCGTATAAAAAAAATTGCTGTTCCATAGGAAAATTTAGTCGAGTAATATCGAATTATTTGTACGTAACAGCAGATTTTTTTATTTTTTTGCGATTTCAGGGTTGGTCCCATAGTCAAAGATGATTATAACCCCTTGAAGGTATCGGGACTAGTAAGGTATACTTTAAAAGACTACCAGCTTCCATACCACAAAAAATTACAATTTAACTAGTTATGTTAATATACATTTTCCTAGCGTAACCCCAAAAAAAACCTCGAAATGATAAGCCTGGAGTATCTGGCATCTGGCAACCCTGGTTGGGAGACACATTTTCTTACCTTACATCGAATTCTGCCAGCTGTGCAACAATTTGTTCAATATCAATATCGACCCATGGCGTTTCAAAATAACCGTCGATCGAGTTTGTCACAGCCAAGTACAAACTATACCTGTTAAAAAGTTTTTGTATATATACTAAATAATATGAGAACCAAAAAAGATTCTTTAGAATGTCATTTATTTCTACATTTCCTGTTTTTTTACTAGATAGATAACTTAAATGTTACCCGCTAGAGAATCATTTGTGTTTGAGTTAATAATATTTAATCTAAAACAACAACGATTCATTACCATAAGATCGAGGAATTATAGCTTTATTTACGGATATTACGGACGGTATAACGGACCTCAGAATGTTAAGTTTATACAAAAAAGTATATTCCTATTGTCCGTCCTTCCGTCTTAAGAAGCATTAGATTAATTTAATACTTGACACAAAGCTTTTGAGTGTGATTGTGTGTCACCTAAAAGATTTAAAATCAACAAAACAATCTTCACAATTATATTTATGATTCTAATATGCACTTACAATTTATTTAACAAATTGAATTCCTTTTTTTTCTGGTGCAAAATAGGATAATCTTGGACTTCCATACCAAAAAGCTTTTCCCCATTAGAATACATTTCAAATCGCCTCCATAAGTCATCAAATCTCGTTTGAAACATTATGACCCTAGAATTAAATCAGTCATCCATTAAAATCATCGATGTATTAAAATAAGTAAGACAAATGCATAAATGTGACTGGCTATGACAGTGACAAATATCCATATTTAAATAAGTATCTTTAAGTTCATAATACCTATTGATTTTATTATTATTATTGTGCCTATATTCCCAGAAACACGCGAGCAAGTCAAAAGTGTACCTATCTATCGTAAACTATTGGTCTTAAAATATTAAATATAATATATCGACGGTTGAAAGACTATTTAATTTTGATCTAAGCGACATTTTATTAACATTGTGATTATGACAGACTAAACTTCGAGCTACCTTGTAAAAAAATATAGTATTTTAGATATGCGGTAGAGCTCGAACTCAACGCCTCATCCCATCTATGCTTGGGGCCACTAGAGAAATGAGATTATCCATAAGTATAATATTATATCATGAATGTGTGCACTACATGTCACCCAAATGATCAAATACGGACAGATTTTACCAAGTTTTGCCGTAATCAAGTTCTCACCACGGTGATGGAAAACTAGATTGTTTTCAGAAATAAACACTTGATGCATGCTTGACATGCTTGTACAGTACCTGTCGCTGGCTTCCCTCGCAGACAGACCGGGGGTCATTGGTCCGGCTGCATCATAGTCAGCATCAAACTTGAGCACGTCTGCTAAGAATGTTGCCACCCCTTCGGTCAGCTCTGTCTGGAGCGGACCTTGCATATCCACTATCTTTTGCTGCACTTGTTGCGACTGTAATTTTAAAAGCATATCCTACATTTTAAAAACGCAAAGAGGAAAGATTTTCTTTCATTTAAATTTTCTCGATTCTCGTAAAATCTACTAATGACACTGTCTCCGGGCGCCATCGTTTGTGTCGATCGCTGGCAAAACTATGACATGTAGGTACTGGTACACTTATACAGAGTTGAAACGTTATGGATGTGCAAGCGTTTATTTCGTTATTATATAAGAGTTATTATGTTAGCAGCAGCAGTTGAACGCTTGCCTTCCATGCAGGAGGGTCTGAGTTTGGACCCGGCACGCACCTTCGACTTTTCGAATTCATGTGTGGATCAGAATTTGATAATCACTTGCGATAACGGTGAAGGAAAACATCGTGAGGAAACCTGCACATCTGAGAGGGCCTCATAAAGTTGTCGATAGTGTTTGTAGTACACCAACCCACACCAGGCTAGCTTGGTGGTCTAAGGCCTAACTAACCCTGCTCATTCAGACAACAGGCCCGTGTTCAGCATTAGGACACTAACGGGCTGGATTTAAGAGTTATTTAAAATATTTAAAGTAATATCAAAACTAGGACAGCTAGTAAATAAAAAGACATAAATAATTTGAAAATAAATATACGCCACCTGTCTTTATTACAAAAGATGGTTTAAAGCAAATCTTGTAGAATATAATAGAATAATTTATTTGTGAAACATAGGTATAGGCATAAGCATATTATTTAGGTAATTAGGTAGTCCGCTATGTTTTGCCAATAATGACATACAAATTAATCATAGTTACTAACAGATAACATTCTACATCATATGTTTAATAATATTATTAACTATTATATAAATTAAAAAGGCACCCCTTGGTGTGACTTGTAAAACCCAGGTTTTAAGATACCCCGTCTCATTTGTTATATGACATTAGAAAGTGACAGATAAACCTAGGGTTTACTATACTTGCTTTAAACCATCTTTTGTAATAAGATCATACGTTCGGATTTTATATTAGTTTTTTATTATTCTATATTATTAATTCCTTTGTAGATCTAAATTGACAATCTCATCTTTAATCGAACATACCGTTGATAACATATTCTGGAAAGCATGTCGTAATCCATATACCATGTCAGCATCCTCTTTAGGTATATCAATATTGAACTGAGTAAATGTAGCATAACTTTCTTCAATTAAGTCTAATTCCATATCCATTCTAAAAAAAATTGAGAATGATTGTCTCTCCCGTAAATTCATTATTTTGATGCAAACAATAACACAATTATTAAAAGATTTGAGAGATTTCAGGGAAAAGTCATAAGAAAATAACCCGATGAATTCTTCTCTTATAAGCTCGAGGCACATCATTGCCACTCTGACATCATCCAAATCCTTAATCTTTTTGCTCATAGTTTTCATGCGGTCGCGGATGAAGAGCATGAGTTTTATCACTCGCTCCTTATAAGCCTGACATAGCAGTTTACCTAAGGTTCTCTTCCACTCAATAGATTCTAAATGCAAGGCCAATTTAATACATTCTGAAAAATAGTTTATTATGTTAAGTACAGCCAACTAGAAACGATTTAAAAAATATTTATTACTTATCTAGCTTATGACACGAGAGAGAAAAATCCTGTTTTACCCATATTTATTTGAATAGAGCCAATTATGTGCCGTTCAGGCAAACATAAAACTTCCTCTGTCTGACCTTCGTATTTGTTAAACATGTCTTTTATTGTAACATTTAAAGGATTCAAATCGACAAAGTCTTGTACTTGCTGAACTCTGTTTTCAGCCCATAAATAAGCAAATCTTCCGTAACTCTAAAACATCAAACGCAAACTAACATTTTTATAAAAGGGCCATGCAAACAATTTCGGTTCTAGGTATACATTTTATAAACTGGTCTATTTTCTTCTTAAATGGAAGATGAAGGTACTATTAGGACACTAGTCTTAAATCAGAATCCCTAAACCGACACCTAATTCCTCAAGCACGGCAAGTTTACTCTAAACTATACTAGAGAAATGCTAGTCAAGGTTTATCTAGTTTTATGCTTCAATATGTATTCCTACCTTCAACAGTTTCTCGATATCAGGTTTGTACATGTACATCATTCCTTGCAACGCCATCACCGATCTGACGATATCTTTGTGTTCTGACACCATTCGGAAATAGTTCCTAACTCCACCTAAGTTAGAACCCGACCGAGATCCTGCAAACATTGTTATATATTATCCTATTTGCCGCTTTTTTCATCCTTTTTGTTTCTCATGTTGTTTATTACAGGTAAGTGTATGTCATACGCATACCGCATACGCTTCGATTTGCTGTCGGAAAAATTCCAGCCAACTTATCCTTCTTTATTTGCTCTTGTTGTCCCCACATGAATACATTGCGCTGAATATCCATTATACAATTTAACACGACCTAAAAGCCAGAAATCAATCAAATGAAACCACTGTATATTATGTCTGCTGAAAAGGTCATTTTGTTATACCTTACAAATTCCTATTAGATTTTGAATAATAATAGAAGAAATACCATGATAATATAAGTCTTTACTGAGATGGTTCACCTGAGAAAACGAAGTCTGAATTTCATCCAAAGTTGGTTTTATTAATATTTTTGGTATTTGCAAATACATGTTGGTCAGCATAAGAGGTCTCAGTTTATTTTGTTCTTCTGGATCAGTGGTCATCGTCAGAAAACTGAAAATGCCTTTCAATAAAACCTTCATGTATACTTTACGACCCCTAACTTGTATGTTGTTCTTACCTAGAAACAGAGGCCCGGCGTCTCAGCATATCAAGACTTTGCCTCGTACATTTAATTAGTGCTTCCAAACACTTAGTAGCAAAATACGCGAACAATTCATTACATTCGTTGATAGTAGGCACCACATCGAATCTATCAGTATTCTCTATTTCCATGAACGCTACAAATATTATTCAAAGTAAACTGTCACAGGCGAAATATGATACCACCAAGGGATAACACGAAATCACGGAAGATGTCACGATATCGGGGTTATGCCACATTATTATTTAATAAATAAAAATTACCCTAACTTTCTGAACCCACGGTAGGTAATGTTTTTTTCTTAAATGGTATTGAATATTATGCTGTAGTAAAAATTTGGAAACCGAATTAATTTAACAGACTCGGGGTCTGTTAAATTAATTCGGTTTCCTAATTGGGGAATTTCGGCATTTTCATATCACGAAATGTCTGCGACAAATACGCGTCGCATTCAATGGTTGTCACGGTAATATGAGAGAGTAGCTATCGCTTATTAAATCATGGATACTATACATTAATTATTTACCTTCGTCCTCGGGAAACACTCTCGTCGCTGATGTAACTTGTTTCAATACTTTATCTATATCCAACCTAGTTCATGTAAGTTTATTAGTGGAAAAAATAAAATGTAAGTGAGTAAAAGTGGCAATGTTTAAAAAAAAAAAAATGTGCCTATTCACAGCAGAAAGATAACTATTACATTAGTATCAGCAATAATCGTACAAGACAACGCAATATTTACCAATTGTTTTTTAAGTCTTGTATTTGTTTAGAAGGCACACTGTCCAGGAACTTATGTATCAATTCTATAACTGCTATTTCAGCATTCCATGATTTTTGTTGTATATCTGATGCTGATGATTAAAAATAGTTACCATATCAAAACTCCGTTTAATAATACGTACAACAGTTAGGAGGTAAAGATGGTCGTGCTACTTGTTTATTAGGTAATTGGGAGACAAATACTGGGCACTAGGATTTCCATTGAAAGTTCACGCGACCATCTTGGACCCGTCGAGTGTTCACGATGAAACTAACCGATTTCATCGCGTCTTACAAGATTTTCTTCATAGAGGGCACCAGGATCTACTGCCTTTTCAGGCAAATAAACGAGCATTGTTTGAGTAATAGACTGCAATATCACATCAATTCGTGCTTCCTTTATGTCTACCACCTGCAATCATTGTCATAAAACTTTAATATCTGATAACCTAACCTCCTAAAAACGATTGGGATAAGCCATGATGAAAACGATTCGAATGAGCACGCCCCGTTTTGAATCATTATTTCCCTTTTTTTAAACTATTATTTTCTGCTGTATCGTGACGAGACGCACATTATTTGAATTTGTATGAAGTACGTCCCTATTATTTTTTAAATGTTTATTTGGTAGAAACTCGCATTGAATGAAAAATAGAGGCATCGTTCAAAAAATTATAATTAATTCTAGTTTATCACCTCCTTAATAAATAAGTCCACTTCGTCTAGAACTTTTTCTATACTCTCACAATAAGAGGGTATCACTAGAGATGTCCATGTTATGGATGACAAACCGGGCTCTAACGCTTTTTCCAATTTAATCAACTGCGCTCGAAGTAGTGGCAAGTAAAGCTTCGGCATGCTCCTATGAAAGTGGATATAAAATTACTTACAGTCAATAGCTTTAAAAAATAATGCTTTCAGTGAAAAATTGAATGCCCGAGTTCTAGTCCTAACTCCTACCTAACCAGTTCATACCTTGTACTTCAGCGTACGGTGCTGAATGTATTGAAACTGTATCTCTGATGACTTATTGACATATTGCTAGATTTCGCCCTGTCATTGACAACGATAATAAATAATTATACTTAGGTACTAAAATTACAAGTGTATTTTATTAATACCTACTTATTAATTGTCTTATTTTTTGTAGAAACTGCTTAAAACATTTTTCATTAGAGTTATCAACACATTAATGAAGTGATCGGAAATGAAAGTACCTTCCGTCCATATTTTTTTACCGATACCTTTACTCTGTGTTTTTTTTTTACGATTTGCAATATAAAACCATATTTCAAATCAAGTTCAATAAACAAAGCCAAGTAGATCTTGTGGTGCAGTTCCAGTCCGTAACTTAATTAGGCCAGGTCAAAGAAACAAAATCCGTATCAATGAAAATTTTTGATCACAATTGACATAGATTAATGATTACAAAGCATTTTATTTAATTACCTTCTAATTTTATTGCTTCTTTCAACCAAATATGTGACTTTCTCAAAATTTCCAAGGATTTTATTTTTGCAAAATGCTACCATCTGAGCGCCATCTGGTACACCTACAAGATATGATATTGTATTATAATTAAGCCGTAAAAAATAGTACGCTGGTTCTTCTATTCATTAGTGGGTATAAAAGTGTAAATAATTTAAAGTACTTGAACCTAAATAAATTATAGGATTTAATGAAAACTTTGAGTATTTGTTTAATACTCTAAGAATGAAAAAGACTTACGAAGTCCTAACTGCCACATGTATTCAACCTCTCTGATGCATTCCGGGATAAACATACTGAAGTTAATAATGTACATGTTGGTTGCCGGATGACGAATTAAAAGTGGAGCGATCAAACCCAGCCGCACCTTGGAGGCAAAGACAAGTTGTGACAAATTTAACTCATTACCTAATAGCATGCGCACGTAAGTATTATCGGTACAATATACATACAAGAAGAGATATTAGTTCAAGAATTGTTTATGTTTAATTTTACCAAGAAAAGTATAAAATGTCGAACCTAAAATGTTAGTCTCCACTTTGTTTATCTATTGAAATGCTTCTAGCTAAAAGGAAAAATACTGATGTTACTTACCTGTCCCACATTTTCTGACCATGCGTAATGATATATCAATTCATATTCTGTGAATACAATAGTCATGACATTGTGTATCTTTATGCATCGCTGTGAATTCTATAAAAGAAATAAAACCATTAATCTTGGTCTGATAAAAGTAATCAAAAGAGCATTTACGCCAAGTTGACACGATAATATTTATTACGTATAGGTATGTTACAGTTAAAGATAGCTGTGAGTATAAACTTATGAATAGCCAATCGATTTGATCGTTGGATCGTTGGGCGTGTTTTATCACAACTTTCTGGGCTGAACTCGGTTAAAGTTAAGTCTAGTCGCAGTTACTAGCTAAAAATGTAAAAGCAAATTACAACGAAGACGTTTAGTAAAAACTGGTTTTATCTAGACACAACGCGTTTCTGGCACTCACCGGTCGCTGCTGCGGCACTTACATTTCGCTCGCTCGGCTCGTGCTTTGTAGTCGCCATATATTATAAGTATAGATTATCTAACCTAAACCTCACCAATATAATTAACGCGTTTTGTGTAGTTAAAACCAATATTAACCGACATACATTCATTTTTGACACTCAAGTGGAACTAATACTTACATTTTTAACCATTAGGTGTCGGCTAATCTTAAGTTTAACCGGTTAAAGATGAAATCTTTTATCGCAAAAGAACATTGTATCGAACATTAGCCAATGTTCAAATCTAAACTTAACAATAATCGGCAAATCATCGGCTAATTTGAAGATTATATTCACACCTATCTTTAACCTTCTCATATCCCAAAAACGCATTGATCTGCAACTTGTCAGGAAGGAGAGGTTAATTACTTAAACATGATGAAAATAACATAGTAGAAGTAGTACTCAAAGCTAAACATATTAAATTGGTTTTGAATATTAATTGGTAGCAAGTTCATACCATGTGCGTGATGACTTCATGATGCTGCTTAAATATTTGCATGGGTACTTTAATATTTTTGTCGTAAAATCTTATCCACATAAGTCGTCCTGCTACTGGCGGCATATTCCTTGCCAATTCTGGGTGATCCCTTTCTTCATTATATCTACATAATTTTACAAATCATAATAAAATTTAAGACATCAATCAATCAACCACTCATAGGTACCGATCTTTATTTGCGTAATATGGGTACATTTTGGTGTTAAGATAAACAGTTTATGTATCACCATATACAACCTTTCGGCATGCAAATGTTGGCACAGAAAAACAAATTATAAATGTACGATTACATCACAAACTTATTAGCGTTTATATTGTATATATAATTTTTTGTATGTCGTAGTATAGGAACTTTATTAATTGACTCATAATTCGTTCGATCAACAATTATTGGTGATCGAAGGAATTAATAGTATTACACTATTTTGATCGAATCATAAATTCATAAAAAATCTGCTTTCTATATTTCCTATATTTCAACCCCTACCTGTCTCGTATTGATTCTATCTCCGACGTGTAAATACTAATTAAATCATAATATTGATCCTCGAGGTACAGGCAGTCTAATTTCAGTTTCTCAAATCTGGATAATAGATGCAACGCTATTTCTGTGGACGGACACTTTTTGATACGCTGTAAAATGAAATGGTAATTTATTATATAAATTATAAACACGTAGACCCCGAAGTCACCAAATTATTTTTTTGTAATATTTAATCAGACATGTTGTGGTTGTTTTGAACCACAAATGTCTGGTTCTAACCTTTGTGCCTGCCACGATTCGAACCCACTAACTACGACTCATAAGTAAGTTATAGCTGAATAACAAGTAGGAACTAGTGTATTTGTTATACTTATGCGGTCATACTTAGTAGTTGACTAATAAGACATGTGAAAATGCTATAAATAAAATAGTTATAAAATATTACACTGATCATAAAGTTTTCTAGTAATAGCTCCTGGTGAGCCACAGCGTCTTTATATATTTTGTAATCCTTATCGAAATCGGGCCGCCTGCTCTACAAACAGAATTATAGATTAACTATTTTTTCTTTCTGTACCATATTACCTACGTTATACCTACTAATTATAATTGAAAATTCGACCTGTGATCCAATGCATCATAAGTTTTTGATGAAATAGATTTAAACAACTTATTGAAGTTGACAGCGTATTCTTCAATACCTTCTAAAGTTGTTTTATTCAGGACATAGTATGTGATGTATGTTTGAAAGAGATCAATTACCTATAATAAAAAACATTCTTTTATGGATTAGGCTGTACTGCATGTTTCTTCTAGTACCAATATTTTTTTATTCTATGAATTTTCTAAGGATCACCACATTCAACTCTGTGGAATTTTTTCTAGCGGGAAAAAATTGCAAATTTCAACGGGCTGGTTAAAAATCAAGCAAATATATTACACATAGTGACTGGTTGAACGAGGGACATATTCCAAGACATGATAATACATGCTCACATCTACCGAATAAAAATTTAAATAAAAATAAAACACTAAAAATCACAATAAGAGGTTTTCCCACTTTTATCTGATCATTTTTGAACGTCTGTATCTCTGTACCTACTTTGATGATAAACCCAAAATTTTGAAATTGGTAGATATTATTATCAAAATATTTCCTATATTGAAAAATATTGTAATAAGATTCGCAGTGTGGCTACACCCTTGCGCACGTGACTGCACTCGTCGAATGAACTTTGATAAGGCCCCTAGGGAGGTATGATAAACTTTTCCCTTCATACTTCTATCAAATCTGGCAGGACAGCCAAAAATACCTTTATTAGATAAATATTGTTACCTATACAATTTGGGGAAATAATAATGTTTTTTTACATTAAATTTGGAACGAGGATCGATTAGTGAATATGTTCCTTCAATTTGTCTCTCGTTCAACCAGTCAGTAATTGAGTATAAGCACGCAGACTACGGTTTTCCGCGCGCAGGTTTCACGTCAGTCTCTTTCGACTATAAAGCTATAACGCCTGAATACTTGAAGTTGTTTGTTTTATTCCGGGAAATCCTAAAATACTTTTGTTGCTGTTGTAATGTATCGCTTTTTCGATTACATCGGCAAATCTACTTGCTTGGTTGGTTGAAGATTGGAGATAAATAAGATAAGATAAATCTTTAACTGTAAGAACACGTGTATTATAGGTAAAAACATGAGAGGTATAAAATTATAACATAATTTAGCCATAAGTGAAGTACAAATAACAGTTAAAGAAACTTAACAATTATAAAATATAAAACAACAATCAAAATATATATTAAAACAAAAACTGGTAAGATTTGCATTTTTATAATGATCTATGATCTATAAAAATGTCACCATAAAATATTTGATGTCGGATGATAGAATGAATAGGTACTGCAATACTGCACGCGGAATACGCAGTGTGCCTACGGAAACGAAAACCGCGATCGGAAAAACGCAGTCTCATCGTAGCCAATTAGACAGGTACATGGTGACCAAATAAGAACTATACAACTTTAATTTTATATCAATTATCAAATAAAAAATACCAAATATTTTTCCTAAAACACATTATTGGAATATAAGACTCCGGTACGGTACTGTCGGAAGTATGCGAAAATGTGAAATAAAAAGAGTAGGTACGCATTTGTTATGCTGCGAAAGGTCAAGAAGTGGATATTTGGGATGTCTTATATTCCATACTTCATTGCCCAGCCTAAATAATGTATTATTGGAAAAATATTTGGGATTTTTGGAAATATTGGGACTTTTGGAAAAATATTTGTTATTTTTCATTTGATATAGGTAAAAGTAATTTAAAATTAAAGTTGTATAGTTCATATTTGGCCATCCTGTATTTATGAATCATATAAATAATAGATTATTAATTAACCTTTATTAGCCTTTTTCGAAACGTTTCAAACTTTCCAAATATGTACATTTCAGAGCAATCAAAAGGTCTTTCGTCTACTGCCTCGGTCATTTCTTTCTGTGTCTCAAAGTAACACTCACGATAGAAATTATACAGACTCAAACAAAACTAAAACATATAAAAGGGATAGGATAACCATAATTTGTAGGTATTAGATACTATTCTAAAAAGACTCTGATGTAGGCAGATTTCGGTTAACATCGTGAAAACAAAACATGCAATTACGCAAATCATGCCGAACAGAGGCCTGTTCTTATTGAATTCTAATTACCGCTACAGAGAAATACATTTTTTTTTTTTTTTTTTAAAACATTGCCCCTCACTAGGATTTCTCCTGTATCGAGGGTACAGTTTACAAACATACATGTCACATGCACACACAACCAGACCCGAAACAACTATCTGTAGATCATACAAATATTTGTTCCGTGCGGGGATCGAACCCGCGGCACGTAGCGCAGAAAGCTAATCGCTTAGCCACTGCACCAACCGTGTTGTCAATTGTACTTACATCGTAAAGATATCACCAACAACGGCAAACAGATAAAGATCAAATAAATAGGATTGAATCCGAAATCTTCCTTTAGTTACTTACGGGCTATAATAAAAAAACGTAACAGTAATAAAAATTCTTACTCTGGCTTTGTGTATAAAATTGAGCTTGTCTTGGTTCCAAATGTTCTTTTTGCCATTATTGGTTAAGAACTCCATGCACATGTTCAGGATCTGATTGGTCACTTTCACCAGCAACGTAGATATTTGTTTGGTAGTGTTATAGTATCGCGACGTCGCAAATATCATACGGATGGTGTACAATAAACCCGGAATGAACTGAGGCATTGTGTAAGGATCGCATCTGTAAACAAGTGTATCGGTTATTCTAATTGCGTTACCGTGTAGTCCTCAGCTACATTCCTAGCTAAGCAAGCCCAACTCCAATGTGGCATGGTGGATAGAGGTAACAGTCCATGGAAACTATACTTAAAACCATGAAACTTTTTCATGAAACATGGTTATTCAGTTGCTAAATTCTTACGATTTAAATGACGATGTGTCCTATGAACCGCTTTATTAGAAACGGTCGCATTTTGATAAGCCAAATAGAAATAAATTGTTTCTAATTCCTTTTCTTATTAGTGACGATATGAATTAAAATCATCTGCCTAGCTTTTTACATCTTCAAAACATTTTGGGTTCGACTTCCGCTAGCCAGATGTGGCTAAATTGGTTGAATATCCATATATTATATTTAACCTCCCGAGTCGACAGCCTTATTATAACTTTTACTTACCTATACAATGGTTCGCAATATTTATCCAATGCGTACAAATACCTCACGTTATCAAAAGCTTCATTGTAATAGTCTGTTACATTATTGTCCAACTGTTTCCATTTCTGAAAATATTTTCATCATTACAGTTCAATACCCATGTCTTTATTGAGCTCACAACATAATAAGAGAATCGCTCATTCCGTGGTGGAAGGAGAACCAGAAAGGATCGATCGTGAAGGCTGACTGGTGCGCCAGATGTACGTCCTTATAATAGACACTCGGGAAGGCTCTTTCGGAGTAAAACACATAGAGAAGCGTACACATTATAATCCTGAGTTAAAACTGTTTTGGATAATTCATCACAAGTAGATACCTACCTATTTAGTTAACAGTTAGTGTAGCACAGTTCGAAAGTTAACACAGTTGCAGCAGTTGACATAAGGAAAACTAATGAATATTAATTCATTACAGTAGTACCTTCAAAAGTTTTGATTTGGCACATATCAACGTATGTATGTACATCATGGTAGGCTCGCTCTTGATATGCTCGATTATGGACGTAAACGTGGTGAGCTGACGTCGCCAGTGATCCAGCTCGGCTAGAGGTCCAATGTTAGAAGGCTCGCGTCTTAGTTGCTGGCTCTGTACTAGTACCTATAAACATGACAATTAGAAAAAGGTGCCAGTAATTATTAGCACCAGAGAACTGATATATATCTAAAAATAATGTATATCATGTACCGCCTCTGTAGCAAGGTGGGCTGCAGGTGCAATTTTGTCAAACGGGGATATTCGGAGCAGGCACAATGGGACTGCGGACTCACTCTCAGGCAATGTCCCACAAGTCACTCTGCAAGTTATAAAATACTACCTACCTACTACCTAAATGATTAATCTTTGCAATATAAGTACCATTGTTATCTGCCTGATCCATTGTTTAACATGAGAGCATATTTCCACCAATACTGGAGTCTTAGTAATCGCTAGTTTCATTTTCTCATGATCTGACAACTCATCCTCATACAGTGAAATATTAATCTTGAATCTTGCACAAGAGTCCAAATCTATTTTGGTTTCTATTGTCAACCATAAAACATTATAATAATTATACAGAGTGAGATTTTTATGGATCCACATGGTAGCTATTCTAACCTAACCGTTAGAAATAGAAAGATTTGTTTTAAGAAATCTATATCTCGAGTTCACTATCTAACGAGCTGACATAACACCAATTAATATTCATTATCTAGGAATTTGTGCTAGTGCTAGATAACCCCTTTAACTACAAGCAGTAATAGGAAATAAAATATTTCACTCACTTTCAAGATAATCAACAAACAACATGATCTTCGTAATATAAGACTTGATGATGGCATTACTGTTAGGATTAGGAGGGTTAAGGTTTCCCCAACCTTTGCAAGCCTTTAATGCCGGAATGTATACACGTGTCAAGGTCTTGTATATACCTGACACAACGTTTTCAGTCTCCTGATTAATATTAAATTGAACCAAAAAATAGTTCTGAAACCATTAAAAAACATTACTACTTTTTTGCACTAAAATACTTTTTAAAATTCTTCCATTTCATCTGCCTCACAAAAATAACCCACGTGTAAATAACCCACCCACTTGCGCCAATTTCAAGAATACCAGAGAATTTTCAGTGCCTGTTGGCCGGGGGTTTATTTAACAGTTACTCTCCAGTAACTTTAAAGTAAAAAGTGGTGATAATTTAAACGTAGATAACTTATGTAATTACCATAATCACCGTTTTTGGCTAATGGAAAATTGCTGCTGCTCATTGAAACAATTCATTACACGCCTTTCAAGATCCATCCACGGGATGCGTTAGGATGCTCTATTCTGTCCCGAGAACAACTTGCCAAACTCTATGTTTAGTTTGATTTTTTTAAACAATTATATTATATGCAGTAGGTACTTACATCAGCTACATTTCTGCTGTTAATGGCTTCGTTTCTGAATCTATACATGGCAACGCACTTGCCCTGAGTGCCAATTGTCAATGCATCAGATAAATAAGTTCTCTCCATTTTACCCTTCTGATTGGGAACAAACCGACCTGATTCTACAATAACAGAATTATTCCTAAATCTCTACAACACCTTTGTCTTTATTATGCGCTCATTATTACAAAATATGACGTTATATTTTGTTTATTTTAATATACATAAAAACATGTTTAGATAATATTATATCCGCACCTAGGACCAAATATGGGCTGATACGGACCAATTCCGTCTAACCTTTTGAGAAACAGATTTTTACTGTTGGATGCTGCTACCTTTCTGTATGGAACAATCGCTTCTTCACAAGTAGATCGAAATCTTATCAAGTATTTTTGGTTTGCGAATTTACTTATAATTAGATACGTAGATAATAATTAAACAGGATAGGAATGTACTCACGGCTACATATATTATCAAGCTATAGGTACATTTTCAGTATATGCTGACCTCCCATGGCATAGGTTTTCCGTACAATGTTATGTCAGCATATACTGAAAATGTATATGTTATATGGTACCTATATGTAGCCGTGTGTTCGCCTACCTAATACTAAATAAAGTACTAAGTTAAGAAATTGTCTGCTAAGTTAGCCAATTTACCCATCTTCACAGGCGGTAGCATTGCATCACACAACACAATACAGTTTCTGCCACCTTCAGCGATTGCACTGTCCAATAGATCTATATGAACATCAGCGTCATAAACACCTTCCTGTAATAAGGTTTGCTTAAATTAATAATTCACCCAGAGGTTATTTATTTGTAAACTGATATTATACTATTTTCTCACCAACACATATTCTGTTGTTCTATTCAATATAGCAGCTGCATTATCAAGAAGAAATCTGTGTTGTTGCTTAAGCCAACCCACACGATTACTACGAGCTTCTTTAGCTTTTTCCTTCAAAAATAAAATAGTTAATTAGGTACCAATCCGTGTCTACAAATTAAACAACATAATCTAGTTGTTCAGTTTATTTACTTGCTTGTCTTTATAAGACTCATGAGCTAACGCCAACATGCTCATAGACACTCTACTCTTCTTCTGAATATCGTTTAAACGCGAACTGACGTTAAGTATAGCTTCCAGAGCCGTTCTATCCACTTCAACGCGTTCTTCAATCCCCAGTACATGCGGCATGGACAATTTCCTAGATTGGCTTGAAGTGGCCTCATCCATCTTCAGACTTCGTTCTGTGGGGTCTTTAGCAGCTTCAAATTCAGCAGGCTCTGAAGCTGCAGTATCTGGCGCACCATCGCCCTCTATCTCAGCCATAATTTTTTTTTAAATAATGCTGATTAGTGCAGGTTTTTGAATTAAAATTATACTATTATTTACTTTATTTATGTTTTCTTAAAAGTAGTCGAGCCGTTAGTGAATTTTTGTTCAAATTGTTTCAAAAACCTTAATGATTTTATATTCGAAGTTTAAAAATATTTTACATTTTGGACTTGGAACGCAGAACACAAGCAATTAGGTACCTATACCGAAATATCATAGGTACCAAATACTTATATCAATCTAGGTAAGTTAGGCAAAATGTTGGGTGTTTTATTTGCGCTATATACACTGGTAACCATAGTTTAGGTACCTACTATTTGGAACCGCGCACCTAGAGTTTCGATATTTCATAAGTGCCTGTATTTGGTTTACATGAAATAAAGATCTATTCTATTCTTAGACAGATCTGTACCTATTTGTAAGGTTATAAATAATATCATAAAATCGTGTAATATCTACCTTTGGTTACAAATAGTATATAACGACTAGGTACCTACCTACATTTACCACTGTAAGCAAAAATAATCAAATATCCCGCCATTTTTTGTTTAGAATAAGAAGGTAATTTGTTTTTTTTTTATACGTGCATCGAGCATAGACTATTGTAGATTTGAGGACAATAAATTCTCGTCAGCCTCATAGAAATAATAAGTACTTCTCGTGCAAACCCCACCCAATGTCCAGTGACTATAATCCGTGCGGAACTTGTTGGCCGCGCCTTAGGTGGGAAACGGGGGCGGCTGGCCTATTGTTGACGACGCGCCGTACTGAGTAATGACAAAGCGCCCAGCCCCTCCGTCCCACCGCTCACATACCTAAGGCACGGCCAACTAGTTCCGCGCGGACTATGAAGAATCCAATTCTTTAGTCATTGGCCCCACCCCAAGTCTTGTTTGTCTGTTATAAGGTCTGTTATCTCTGTCTACGTCTGTTATAAACAAAGTCAAAGACAGTTACAATGCCACAAACTCATAAACTTATTAATACTTTACCACTAGTAATAATAAGTTTATGCACAAACTTATCTGACCCAGTGACCAAAATTGGAACTAACGTCGCTACGGAACAAAAAGACCTCAAAATGTAATTTTTGTAGGGAGAATGACAACATGACGAACATCGAACAAGATCGAACATGATGAATGATGACATGTTGATGACAATTTTACTCAAAGGAAACATTCCTTTATTTTAAAAAAGAAACAAAACTGCATTGATAGATTTTTGAAAATAAGCTTGCCATACCCGGGAATCTATGGAATGGTATGGGAAGGGTTATTAAAATTATTTTCGGATTTTAGTCGGTTCGATTCCCGGGTGTGGCAAGCGTATTTTCAAAAATATATCAATGCAGTTTTGTTTCTTTTTAAAAATATAGGAATGTTTTCTTTGAGTAAAATTTGCTGTCTTCAGTATTTAGAGTACTTTTCCTCCAGGTACGCTTCAAAAATTCCACCCTGTATACTCTTGGCTAGATAGTAATAATACATAGTGTAAATTAAGGACAATAAGAATTTTTAAATTTATACTTTTACGAGATTAAGTATTGAAATTACGAAATATTTGGCTGCTCGGTACGAGAAAAAAATTTCACCATCAGGCAACCCTGCCTCCTACTGTCAAAAAAAGTTAACTTTTTGATTTGAATTTGAACAAGCTTGTAGCCAAAGACTACAATAGTATATCGGACATAGACAGGCAGCTCGGCCTTTTTTTATTATTAACCTTAATATCAACCGCAACGCCATCTATTTTTTCGGTAGGGGAACTAAGGGTATAGGTACCTAGCTATAGCTACATATACCTATAGCTGTACGCTGCATACTAGGTACGTATTATATGTCAAGTGACGTAGGAAGAGTTATTGAAAATTATGAATAAAACAGTTAATATTTTAACATAATTTATTATAAAATAAATTTAACTATGTACACTGCATATTAAAGGGATGCTCCAGCTTGTGGCTGAAAATTCAATATTTATCCAGGTTTTTTGCAATTTTGCATATGTTAGAGAAATTTTTGAGAAGTATTTGGTTATTTGTGTAAATTTTTATTTTTATTAATCAACATAATATTTTTTTATGCACTTATTATGCTATAAATATCTTCTAAATTCAATCAATGGTGTAAATTTGTATATTTTGCGACTTTTATAAACATTACATGAATACTATTTAACCATGCTATTTTAAAGGCAAACAATCATTTGAATTTATCTACATAAAATGTGTTGCTGTCGCAGACATCAAAATTATATCAATATCTAATGTTTACTTATGTAAAAATACGAAAAACTGGGAAAATATTGAATTTATAGGTACAAAATGAGAGTCTAAGTACTCCTAAACTAAATTATACATTTAATATGTTATTTTGTGTTTTTCTTTTTCTTCCTTTATGTTTTAGATAGTGTCTATTTGCCTTTTCTTTCATAGGATCATTTATATCCCAAAAGGTTATTTTTCCAATGAGAACATTGTTGATATCTTTGCACCAATTGTGTATGAAAAACATTGTGCTTTTATTTATTAAATAATTACGCAAATTATCTTTATGTTCAGCACAAGTAATATATGATAAATTTACATTTACATTTATAATTAATTTTATATATGCCGATATATATTCTTTATTGCTGTGATGTTTTAATATTTCTATACATATATGTTCCACTTGGGCAAAGAAATCAAACAATGCTCTTGTAGGATAGCACAACCACCTTTTGTTGCCAAATTCTTTCATTTTTATATATTTGTGGAAACTTTGTAGCTCTTCTGCTTCCATATTGTTTCTGCAGGCCACACAGTTTTTATAAATATGCTTTTTGGCAAGTTGTGCTATCCACCCACTGCAATACCCTATTGCTGCGCTTCTTTCAACGTCCATTGGAGTTTGGCTCTGTATTAGGTCGTCTGTATTTAAAAGTTCTACATTTAAATGAGCACTGTCAATTTCCCCTTCACATTCAGTAGAGCTGTTGTCTCCTGGTTTCGCTAAAAAATATTTTAGTGATTGGAGACAAACACCGTCATCTTTTTCACAGTTTGAGCCAACTGAATGTGAGGATGAAATATTATTAATTAATAGAGTTTTGAAGGCTCCTTCAAATGCAGACGACGTAGGCATAATGTTGCTGTAACCATGAGCTCTAATTGCCCCAAAAAAGTTTTCCAATGCGTCTTGATTGAAATTGCGCAGCAATAAAGAGTTAATCCCTTTGGAATTTAAATATTTTACAATTAATTTAAACCCTTCTATGGTTTTGATCCAGCTTGACAACGAAGGCACTACTCCTTGGTTATTTGAATTAATAAATTTCATAGTTTTGAGAATAGGTAGACTATAGTTCCACAATTTGTGGTGAGGTGAGGTTGGGGTCACTGCAGCCCTGTAGATTTTTCCTCCTTTTATCCCGCTAAAACTCCCATTGACGCTGTCAAACAAATCATCGAAGAACATGAGTAAATCTGCTGTGTCGGTACTTTCCTTTTCTAGACTTCCATATCCTGCAAAGTAGATAAAATATATTAACACGACTATCCATCGGTGTGATTCTCGGTAAAGAATAGACCACCACTCTCCGTCTGAGCGTGTCGTAAAAGGCGACTTAGGGATCGTGTAAAGAGGATGGACAACAGCATCCTTATTTGTGCTAAGAACATGCAATCAGCAATCCGTATACCAAGTGTGGTGATTCTGGCAATGTCCCAAAAGACCGTTTATGGTAGCAGTCATTGGGAGGCCCATGTTCAGCAATGGAACTTAACAGGCGAGTATGATGATTATGAACGAAACTTATTTACATTGGACTTAGTTTGATTAACAATATGATCACACACACACACACACTTCGACTTATTAAGGGCTTATTTCGCACTCATTATTCACTTAATGTAAGCAAAAGGATTCTGCTGAAAAATGTAGCTAATGTACTTTGGCAGTGTAATTGGTTGTAACACAACCGTTGTAATTAAATAAATAAATAAATGGCCCTCAGATGCAAGTGTTTTTATTTTATTTTGTTTCTTAATTATTATTTTTTTGTATCGATAACAATTGCTTGTCTTCTCATGGCCACCTTATCATTTTCTGTGCGCGTTTTAAATATCTACTAAGAGATTATGACAAGATTGGAAGTAGCATCATCATGTTTGAAATTAACATACTGCGATTACAAATCTGTTTTGTCGAGGGTGGTGGTTATGGCAATATTCAGCGGGTCTCCAACGTACTAAATGGTAATGAACATCGACACTAGTAATAAACTTCAATACGATCGTGAGAGATTAAAGTTCGAGCTACGTTGTTAAAAAATACCGATCATGAAGATGGGAGTCTCAACTACATGATAGGTTTTTCTTTTTTACAAGGTAGTTCGAAGTTTAATCTCTCACGATCGTATCGAAGTGTATTACCAGAGTCTGATGTTCATTACCATTTTGTTACGCGGTAGACCCGCAGATCACGATAGTTGGCAATTAAATCTGGCTGTATGATAATAGACTACGGGGCATTTTGAACCACAAAATAACAGATGTTTAAAATTAATGGTCTGATTACCCATACAAAAATTCATGTTTAAACGACAGATTTTGCTCTAATCATAAGTTATATTGTCGGTGAACTTGGGCCTATATCATTGAAAAACCTGACTGATATTTTCACGATTGTAACATTAGTAAAGACAGATAGGAAATTAAAAGCTATGTATCTATAAACATTCACAATAATAAATTAATAAAAATAACAAACTGCTTACCTGCCATAAATCCAAGAGCTACTCCAACTGATTGGCTGAACACTTGAGTGCAATGTTTAACCCTCATTTTTGGTATTAATGCAGGTAATACATGGTGAGCCGTTAATTTAGGCACCAGCTTCACGCCTCTATAACCTGGACACCTTTTGTACAATGTCACAATGTGGTCCCATTTTGCAATACATTCTTTACCTTTAATGGTAAATTTAAGGTTTTTTGTAAGTAGGTTGTTTCTCATACCTTTTATGAGGTGAGGTGGATCATATATTGGAAAAATTTTATCCATTTCCACCTCAAAAAAACCCTCTTTATATTCTTGTCCATTGCGTAAGAAAGTTTCTTGTGTTTCTTTCAATAAGGAGTTTATAGCTGCCACATTGGAGGTGCCTTGGTCACATACTGTTGCCACGACCTTCAGTCCTGTTTCTTGCACTTTTTTTATAATAATCTTTATTTGTTTCTTTAATTCCATAGTTTTAGTGCTTCCACTACAATAATAATAGGCCAGAGGCTGCTTATATTTTTTCACAACGCCTCTTATCATGAAAACCAGTACGTGATCACAATATTCTTTTCCGGTTATTTCACCATTGTCTACAAATCCTGATATTTTGTCATTTCTTTTGTCGTAGGAAATACCGGGTCCAATTGCCATCTCATCGAAAGTTAAAACACAATATTTGTAATTGTTAGGCATTTTGGCGACTCTATTTTTTAAATTTTCGAATATTATGTTGTTTACTCCAGCTTTCAGGTTTATTTTGTGTAGTAAATTTTGTAAGGTTCTTCGGCTTGGCAAAATACATATGTTGCTCAGTATGCGATATGCCTTTGGAGATGGTTTGTAAAGAGACAACGCCAATATTTTTTCATCAAGCGTGAATCGCCTTCCTTTTTTTTTCTTGCCGCTTTGAGACGCTTGCATTTGGCAAAATAACTTCGCAGTATTAGACATATGCTTACAAACAATATTGAATGCAGTTGTTGTTTTCATTTTTTTAGCAATCATGTATTTTGCTTTAAAAGACTTCTTAACGCTTTCACATTTTCTTAACTTTTTCAAAATCGATTTATATTCCTTATGTTGCGCCAAAGTTACACGAGGACCTGAAAAACACGTATTTTCTTATAAACAAAATTATAATCAAGCTTTAAAAAAGATTTACATATTCAAGAGTTAAAAATGAAGTATATTATTTATTTATAGGACCTCCCAACAAAGTCTACACAGACACATGACATTTGAAATAATTTCATTGGTTGGTATTAATTGTGCGCCTCCAATTATAGGAGACCACAGCATTCACTTACTAGGTATAGTCATCATCATATTGTTAGGGGCAGTCAAAGTGACCTAATATTTAGAAACATCCAAAGTAATCACTGATATCCTGTCAACCATGGTCGTCAAATTGTTCAGAACACCCATCTTGCACAAATATATCGGAACAACAAAAACGTCGTATATATTAGGTCATTCAAACCGTCATTATTAGGGTAGCAAACACAACGCCAGTGGTTTCCAAGCAGTCAAGGTATTCAAAAATAAGAAACACTAGTAAAATTAACATTATTTTACTGAGAGCAATATCCAAATCACAACATTTTGATATGTCTTTAAATTGCCTACAGAACGGCGAAATGCCCTAGGTTTGTTCTGGATCATGGGATATTATTAAATAGGTTATAGCTACTTATTCGCGGCAAACGCTTCCATTAAATATTTTGTGCGGGAATATCAGGTCGGCCAGTTTCCTTCTGTCTGCTAACGAGGTGATTTTATAATGTTTTAGCCTCTCATTGTAGCTGATAATATTTTCAAAGTATTCAAAGTAAATAAGTATTTTTTTACATTTATGACCTAACCTTGGGCGGGATCTTCATTCCAGTTTAATTGTGCAATTCAGTAATAGTGTTTTATATTAAATTATATACATACTTTTTGATTTCATTGTTTTCTTTCTTTTCTGGGTCCTGCGTTGAATTTGGTCAGGTTGTAACTCCACAACAACATTTTGATGTCCTGTAAATTAAATATTCATATTGTCAAGCAGTGATAGCCTAGCGTTTGAACGCTTGCCTTCCATGCAGGAGGATCTGAGTTCGAACCCGGCCCGTACCTCTGACTTTTAGCATTTATGTGCAGATCGCAATTTGATTATCACTTGCCTTAACGGTGAAGGAAAAACATCGCGAGGAAACCTGCACCCCTTAGAGGGCCTCTAAGGCCTAACCCTTCTCATTCTGAGAAGAGGCCCATGCCCAGCAGTGGGACAGTAATGGGCTGAATTTATTCTATTATTTTATTGTCAAATAGTTTATATTGTAAATATGTAATGTATGTCTTTTATATTCATTATTATAATCTATAATGTAATCCACATTACATAGGTGGATACAGAATACATTTTCTTCACATAGATTTTGATATAAGTTTATAATTTAAATTAAAACAGAATTAGGCAGGTACATGTCATTGTGCTAATAATTATGTGTTCTCATGTAAGTGAATTGTAAATTCTAATGAGAATAAATATATCTCAAACCCGATGTCATCGATCATCAAGGTATTTTTATCAATATAATTAAAATGACATATCAGAGAAATTAAATATAAATTATCATTACTTGCATTACCAGATAAGTAGTCTAATATCCTAAAAAAAATATAATTGTATATAGAAAGTTATCTTGGACGAGTGATTTGTAGATAAGAAGTCTTTTACAGAGTAGTAGCATTTTGAAACACATTATGAAGGTTCTTCAAAAATATTTTTATTTTAGGAATGTCTCAAATAGGTCTCTGTATATTATTAAATATATGAGAGGCACTGCAAAAAATACTTTCATGGAAAAGATGGTGTCTTGCTAGTAACTGTGCACAACTTATCCTAATGCTGATTTTATCTTTCAATAAAAATAAAAAAAAACCTTCAAATCATGCTTTGAAATAATGTTTTATTGATCATTATAGATTTTTGACTATTTTTATTATTATTGTTTTTAGTTAGTGGTGATTTCGACATTATGATGAATGATTTTGACATTATTTTTGATTGTGTTGACATCATTAATAAGTATTAATAATTATTACCATAATTGGCCAAATGTATGTACTAGTGTTTAAGAAGTGTATGTAATTACTAACAAATTGGATTTTATGATCTGTTAATAAATGATTTGATTGCTTAATAAATCTATAAAAATATTTAAACATAATGTATAATTTGGGTGTTTATTCAGCTCACTTTATAAAAAATATACAAACCTGATATCAAATCATCTGACTGTGTTTTTAAAACAGCTGATGTTGAAGCTAGGGCCGGCTTGTTTATTATACTCGTAGCTTCAATGATATGTTGTCCTGAAATACAAAATTAAATAACTTTATTCAGTTGAGGCTCAAAAAAGCAATCACACACCGGTTTGAAAAGAAGATAATAAATCTGAACCAAAAAAAAATTTTGTAATAAAAGACATACCTGATGTATTAAAATTATATTCCCGTAGTGGATTTCGTTGGGACTTCTCAGAGACTGACATAACCACTGCTTCACCAAGTGATTGTGCCTCCAGATCTAGAATAATATTAAAAAATTGTCTATGTTTATTATTTGCTTCTACAAAATAAATGTATTGAAGATTATTATAGTATAACAATAGTATTACCTGGGATATGCAATACTGGAATTGCTAATTTACTCAGTCTTTTCGTTGGATACTTGTGAATATCTTCAAAATGTCTATGACAGACACGTTTGTTCTCATAGACAGTAAGATGATCCAATGTAGCTATTGCACCACCAATATTCGAAATCCACGTTTTAAATCTCTCTGGCTGTGTCTCTGGATTCGGGAAATGGTGTAGAGGCACACCTGAAAAAATGACACAACTAGTTAGATGTAAATATGTATATAATTAAGGGTCCCTATCAGTTTCGAGTTCGAAAAACAGAAAATTCGACTTATTCAGTGCAAATTATTGCACTGAAAAATTATTATGTTATTATATCTATTAAGTCTATGAATTTAATTTTTTTAAACAACGGTTGCAATTCTTCAACTTATAAGACATTATTTAGATGTTTTATTACAACTAAATATTTAGTCAAAAATAAAATAAAATAATTTCATTTGGTAGATAAACACCTCAAATTTTAAAATATTCACCACTTAATTGCAATTTTCAATAAATTCTTAAGCGTTGACGTCGGTTTTGTACATGATTTTATAAGGATTTTTTTAAAGTACTAATTCAATTGTCTTTTAAAAATTAAATTGTAGGTTGCATAATAAACTATTCCCAGTACTAACGTTTTTTTTCACAGTGTTATTCGTTACCAGTAAGTTAAACAAGTGATCGAAAAAGTTGGTGTTTTGTGCTTACGTAAAAACGTGTTTGATTTTTATTTTTCCTAATTTATATTGAGTTGTTATCATAATTCCAACTGCATAGACAAATAGAAGATGTATAACTATGCATTAAAAAAATCGGATATCATAAAGTTGTTGAGAAATTTGCGCTGAAAAAGAAGTAATTTTCTGTTTTAGACCGTAAAATTGATATCCCATAATCAATTAACCTGCTGTCGTTAGAGAGTAGTATATTCCTTGTATCACTAAATTACCAAGGAGACCTTTACAATTAGTATTTACATCAATTTCAATTTAATGTAGCATTGTAGTACATAGGTTGATAAAAATAACTGTTATAACGTTGGCCTCCTTGTAAATGGTATATATTATATAATGTACTCTGCGGCTATTACAATAGCAATATGTGAAACATAATGACGAATAGAGTGTAACCCTCCAGGTGAGGCGAATAAAGGTAGAAAAACAAAATTTACATACCATCTTTCCTAACCACAACACATCCTGGTACACAGCAAGAATTTTGTGACATGGTTGAAGTTCACTGTTCACTGTTTGCAATTATGGGTCCAAACTCTAAAGAGTGCCTATGCGCAGTCAGTAATCCACAGTAACTTCACAAGTTTTCTAATCCTTTCGGTATGTCGTCCCACGGAGGAGGATACTCAACTCAACACAAACTTACAAACGAAAGAAATATTGTAACGCGGCACGGCAACACGGAGGAACAGAGGCTCAACTCAACGTGGATAGCAGATGCACTTGCGAAACAATGAGACTTTTATTGCAAAAGGAAAATGCGCAGGAGCGTAAACACTCTCACACCGGCCATTTGCAATACAAGTGTGCCCATAAGAAAACAAAACTGTGCACGTTTTAAATACAAAAATATGATTTCTGTATTATTGTGCTGATGCTAATAACCTCAATATGCTTGAATTTATTACACTATTATTTTTCTTTATTCACTTTACCAATAACTTGTGATAATTATTTTATTTATTGATTTCTATTTTATGGAAACTCCCAGCATAAGAATCATATATTTAAATATAGCAACACCGTAATTTTGTTTCTCCTAACTTTTTCTTAGACGGCGCTGTTTTCAGTATTTTAGCGAAATTTTTGTATTACTCCTAGTTGCCATAGCATCAAAGACTACAATAGTATATCGGACATAGACAGGCAGCTCGGCCTTTTTTTATTATTAACCTTAATATCAACCGCAACGCCATCTATTTTTTCGGTAGGGGAACTAAGGGTATAGGTACCTAGCTATAGCTACATATACCTATAGCTGTACGCTGCATACTAGGTACGTATTATATGTCAAGTGACGTAGGAAGAGTTATTGAAAATTATGAATAAAACAGTTAATATTTTAACATAATTTATTATAAAATAAATTTAACTATGTACACTGCATATTAAAGGGATGCTCCAGCTTGTGGCTGAAAATTCAATATTTATCCAGGTTTTTTGCAATTTTGCATATGTTAGAGAAATTTTTGAGAAGTATTTGGTTATTTGTGTAAATTTTTATTTTTATTAATCAACATAATATTTTTTTATGCACTTATTATGCTATAAATATCTTCTAAATTCAATCAATGGTGTAAATTTGTATATTTTGCGACTTTTATAAACATTACATGAATACTATTTAACCATGCTATTTTAAAGGCAAACAATCATTTGAATTTATCTACATAAAATGTGTTGCTGTCGCAGACATCAAAATTATATCAATATCTAATGTTTACTTATGTAAAAATACGAAAAACTGGGAAAATATTGAATTTATAGGTACAAAATGAGAGTCTAAGTACTCCTAAACTAAATTATACATTTAATATGTTATTTTGTGTTTTTCTTTTTCTTCCTTTATGTTTTAGATAGTGTCTATTTGCCTTTTCTTTCATAGGATCATTTATATCCCAAAAGGTTATTTTTCCAATGAGAACATTGTTGATATCTTTGCACCAATTGTGTATGAAAAACATTGTGCTTTTATTTATTAAATAATTACGCAAATTATCTTTATGTTCAGCACAAGTAATATATGATAAATTTACATTTACATTTATAATTAATTTTATATATGCCGATATATATTCTTTATTGCTTATATTTCTATACATATATGTTCCACTTGGGCAAAGAAATCAAACAATGCTCTTGTAGGATAGCACAACCACCTTTTGTTGCCAAATTCTTTCATTTTTATATATTTGTGGAAACTTTGTAGCTCTTCTGCTTCCATATTGTTTCTGCAGGCCACACAGTTTTTATAAATATGCTTTTTGGCAAGTTGTGCTATCCACCCACTGCAATACCCTATTGCTGCGCTTCTTTCAACGTCCATTGGAGTTTGGCTCTGTATTAGGTCGTCTGTATTTAAAAGTTCTACATTTAAATGAGCACTGTCAATTTCCCCTTCACATTCAGTAGAGCTGTTGTCTCCTGGTTTCGCTAAAAAATATTTTAGTGATTGGAGACAAACACCGTCATCTTTTTCACAGTTTGAGCCAACTGAATGTGAGGATGAAATATTATTAATTAATAGAGTTTTGAAGGCTCCTTCAAATGCAGACGACGTAGGCATAATGTTGCTGTAACCATGAGCTCTAATTGCCCCAAAAAAGTTTTCCAACGCGTCTTGATTGAAATTGCGCAGCAATAAAGAGTTAATCCCTTTGGAATTTAAATATTTTACAATTAATTTAAACCCTTCTATGGTTTTGATCCAGCTTGACAACGAAGGCACTACTCCTTGGTTATTTGAATTAATAAATTTCATGGTTTTGAGAATAGGTAGACTATAGTTCCACAATTTGTGGTGAGGTGAGGTTGGGGTCACTGCAGCCCTGTAGATTTTTCCTCCTTTTATCCCGCTAAAACTCCCATTGACGCTGTCAAACAAATCATCGAAGAACATGAGTAAATCTGCTGTGTCGGTACTTTCCTTTTCTAGACTTCCATATCCTGCAAAGTAGATAAAATATATTAACACGACTATCCATCGGTGTGATTCTCGGTAAAGAATAGACCACCACTCTCCGTCTGAGCGTGTCGTAAAAGGCGACTTAGGGATCATGTAAAGAGGATGGACAACAGCATCCTTATTTGTGCTAAGAACATGCAATCAGCAATCCGTATACCAAGTGTGGTGATTCTGGCAATGTCCCAAAAGACCGTTTATGGTAGCAGTCATTGGGAGGCCCATGTTCAGCAATGGAACTTAACAGGCGAGTATGATGATTATGAACGAAACTTATTTACATTGGACTTAGTTTGATTAACAATATGATCACACACACACACACACTTCGACTTATTAAGGGCTTATTTCGCACTCATTATTCACTTAATGTAAGCAAAAGGATTCTGCTGAAAAATGTAGCTAATGTACTTTGGCAGTGTAATTGGTTGTAACACAACCGTTGTAATTAAATAAATAAATAAATGGCCCTCAGATGCAAGTGTTTTTATTTTATTTTGTTTCTTAATTATTATTTTTTTGTATCGATAACAATTGCTTGTCTTCTCATGGCCACCTTATCATTTTCTGTGCGCGTTTTAAATATCTACTAAGAGATTATGACAAGATTGGAAGTAGCATCATCATGTTTGAAATTAACATACTGCGATTACAAATCTGTTTTGTCGAGGGTGGTGGTTATGGCAATATTCAGCGGGTCTCCAACGTACTAAATGGTAATGAACATCGACACTAGTAATAAACTTCAATACGATCGTGAGAGATTAAAGTTCGAGCTACGTTGTTAAAAAATACCGATCATGAAGATGGGAGTCTCAACTACATGATAGGTTTTTCTTTTTTACAAGGTAGTTCGAAGTTTAATCTCTCACGATCGTATCGAAGTGTATTACCAGAGTCTGATGTTCATTACCATTTTGTTACGCGGTAGACCCGCAGATCACGATAGTTGGCAATTAAATCTGGCTGTATGATAATAGACTACGGGGCATTTTGAACCACAAAATAACAGATGTTTAAAATTAATGGTCTGATTACCCATACAAAAATTCATGTTTAAACGACAGATTTTGCTCTAATCATAAGTTATATTGTCGGTGAACTTGGGCCTATATCATTGAAAAACCTGACTGATATTTTCACGATTGTAACATTAGTAAAGACAGATAGGAAATTAAAAGCTATGTATCTATAAACATTCACAATAATAAATTAATAAAAATAACAAACTGCTTACCTGCCATAAATCCAAGAGCTACTCCAACTGATTGGCTGAACACTTGAGTGCAATGTTTAACCCTCATTTTTGGTATTAATGCAGGTAATACATGGTGAGCCGTTAATTTAGGCACCAGCTTCACGCCTCTATAACCTGGACACCTTTTGTACAATGTCACAATGTGGTCCCATTTTGCAATACATTCTTTACCTTTAATGGTAAATTTAAGGTTTTTTGTAAGTAGGTTGTTTCTCATACCTTTTATGAGGTGAGGTGGATCATATATTGGAAAAATTTTATCCATTTCCACCTCAAAAAAACCCTCTTTATATTCTTGTCCATTGCGTAAGAAAGTTTCTTGTGTTTCTTTCAATAAGGAGTTTATAGCTGCCACATTGGAGGTGCCTTGGTCACATACTGTTGCCACGACCTTCAGTCCTGTTTCTTGCACTTTTTTTATAATAATCTTTATTTGTTTCTTTAATTCCATAGTTTTAGTGCTTCCACTACAATAATAATAGGCCAGAGGCTGCTTATATTTTTTCACAACGCCTCTTATCATGAAAACCAGTACGTGATCACAATATTCTTTTCCGGTTATTTCACCATTGTCTACAAATCCTGATATTTTGTCATTTCTTTTGTCGTAGGAAATACCGGGTCCAATTGCCATCTCATCGAAAGTTAAAACACAATATTTGTAATTGTTAGGCATTTTGGCGACTCTATTTTTTAAATTTTCGAATATTATGTTGTTTACTCCAGCTTTCAGGTTTATTTTGTGTAGTAAATTTTGTAAGGTTCTTCGGCTTGGCAAAATACATATGTTGCTCAGTATGCGATATGCCTTTGGAGATGGTTTGTAAAGAGACAACGCCAATATTTTTTCATCAAGCGTGAATCGCCTTCCTTTTTTTTTCTTGCCGCTTTGAGACGCTTGCATTTGGCAAAATAACTTCGCAGTATTAGACATATGCTTACAAACAATATTGAATGCAGTTGTTGTTTTCATTTTTTTAGCAATCATGTATTTTGCTTTAAAAGACTTCTTAACGCTTTCACATTTTCTTAACTTTTTCAAAATCGATTTATATTCCTTATGTTGCGCCAAAGTTACACGAGGACCTGAAAAACACGTATTTTCTTATAAACAAAATTATAATCAAGCTTTAAAAAAGATTTACATATTCAAGAGTTAAAAATGAAGTATATTATTTATTTATAGGACCTCCCAACAAAGTCTACACAGACACATGACATTTGAAATAATTTCATTGGTTGGTATTAATTGTGCGCCTCCAATTATAGGAGACCACAGCATTCACTTACTAGGTATAGTCATCATCATATTGTTAGGGGCAGTCAAAGTGACCTAATATTTAGAAACATCCAAAGTAATCACTGATATCCTGTCAACCATGGTCGTCAAATTGTTCAGAACACCCATCTTGCACAAATATATCGGATCAACAAAAACGTCGTATATATTAGGTCATTCAAACCGTCATTATTAGGGTAGCAAACACAACGCCAGTGGTTTCCAAGCAGTCAAGGTATTCAAAAATAAGAAACACTAGTAAAATTAACATTATTTTACTGAGAGCAATATCCAAATCACAACATTTTGATATGTCTTTAAATTGCCTACAGAACGGCGAAATGCCCTAGGTTTGTTCTGGATCATGGGATATTATTAAATAGGTTATAGCTACTTATTCGCGGCAAACGCTTCCATTAAATATTTTGTGCGGGAATATCAGGTCGGCCAGTTTCCTTCTGTCTGCTAACGAGGTGATTTTATAATGTTTTAGCCTCTCATTGTAGCTGATAATATTTTCAAAGTATTCAAAGTAAATAAGTATTTTTTTACATTTATGACCTAACCTTGGGCGGGATCTTCATTCCAGTTTAATTGTGCAATTCAGTAATAGTGTTTTATATTAAATTATATACATACTTTTTGATTTCATTGTTTTCTTTCTTTTCTGGGTCCTGCGTTGAATTTGGTCAGGTTGTAACTCCACAACAACATTTTGATGTCCTGTAAATTAAATATTCATATTGTCAAGCAGTGATAGCCTAGCGTTTGAACGCTTGCCTTCCATGCAGGAGGATCTGAGTTCGAACCCGGCCCGTACCTCTGACTTTTAGCATTTATGTGCAGATCGCAATTTGATTATCACTTGCCTTAACGGTGAAGGAAAAACATCGCGAGGAAACCTGCACCCCTTAGAGGGCCTCTAAGGCCTAACCCTTCTCATTCTGAGAAGAGGCCCATGCCCAGCAGTGGGACAGTAATGGGCTGAATTTATTCTATTATTTTATTGTCAAATAGTTTATATTGTAAATATGTAATGTATGTCTTTTATATTCATTATTATAATCTATAATGTAATCCACATTACATAGGTGGATACAGAATACATTTTCTTCACATAGATTTTGATATAAGTTTATAATTTAAATTAAAACAGAATTAGGCAGGTACATGTCATTGTGCTAATAATTATGTGTTCTCATGTAAGTGAATTGTAAATTCTAATGAGAATAAATATATCTCAAACCCGATGTCATCGATCATCAAGGTATTTTTATCAATATAATTAAAATGACATATCAGAGAAATTAAATATAAATTATCATTACTTGCATTACCAGATAAGTAGTCTAATATCCTAAAAAAAATATAATTGTATATAGAAAGTTATCTTGGACGAGTGATTTGTAGATAAGAAGTCTTTTACAGAGTAGTAGCATTTTGAAACACATTATGAAGGTTCTTCAAAAATATTTTTATTTTAGGAATGTCTCAAATAGGTCTCTGTATATTATTAAATATATGAGAGGCACTGCAAAAAATACTTTCATGGAAAAGATGGTGTCTTGCTAGTAACTGTGCACAACTTATCCTAATGCTGATTTTATCTTTCAATAAAAATAAAAAAAAACCTTCAAATCATGCTTTGAAATAATGTTTTATTGATCATTATAGATTTTTGACTATTTTTATTATTATTGTTTTTAGTTAGTGGTGATTTCGACAATATGATGAATGATTTTGACATTATTTTTGATTGTGTTGACATCATTAATAAGTATTAATAATTATTACCATAATTGGCCAAATGTATGTACTAGTGTTTAAGAAGTGTATGTAATTACTAACAAATTGGATTTTATGATCTGTTAATAAATGATTTGATTGCTTAATAAATCTATAAAAATATTTAAACATAATGTTTATTTTGGGTGTTTATTCAGCTCACTTTATAAAAAATATACAAACCTGATATCAAATCATCTGACTGTGTTTTTAAAACAGCTGATGTTGAAGCTAGGGCCGGCTTGTTTATTATACTCGTAGCTTCAATGATATGTTGTCCTGAAATACAAAATTAAATAACTTTATTCAGTTGAGGCTCAAAAAAGCAATCACACACCGGTTTGAAAAGAAGATAATAAATCTGAACCAAAAAAAAATTTTGTAATAAAAGACATACCTGATGTATTAAAATTATATTCCCGTAGTGGATTTCGTTGGGACTTCTCAGAGACTGACATAACCACTGCTTCACCAAGTGATTGTGCCTCCAGATCTAGAATAATATTAAAAAATTGTCTATGTTTATTATTTGCTTCTACAAAATAAATGTATTGAAGATTATTATAGTATAACAATAGTATTACCTGGGATATGCAATACTGGAATTGCTAATTTACTCAGTCTTTTCGTTGGATACTTGTGAATATCTTCAAAATGTCTATGACAGACACGTTTGTTCTCATAGACAGTAAGATGATCCAATGTAGCTATTGCACCACCAATATTCGAAATCCACGTTTTAAATCTCTCTGGCTGTGTCTCTGGATTCGGGAAATGGTGTAGAGGCACACCTGAAAAAATGACACAACTAGTTAGATGTAAATATGTATATAATTAAGGGTCCCTATCAGTTTCGAGTTCGAAAAACAGAAAATTCGACTTATTCAGTGCAAATTATTGCACTGAAAAATTATTATGTTATTATATCTATTAAGTCTATGAATTTAATTTTTTTAAACAACGGTTGCAATTCTTCAACTTATAAGACATTATTTAGATGTTTTATTACAACTAAATATTTAGTCAAAAATAAAATAAAATAATTTCATTTGGTAGATAAACACCTCAAATTTTAAAATATTCACCACTTAATTGCAATTTTCAATAAATTCTTAAGCGTTGACGTCGGTTTTGTACATGATTTTATAAGGATTTTTTTAAAGTACTAATTCAATTGTCTTTTAAAAATTAAATTGTAGGTTGCATAATAAACTATTCCCAGTACTAACGTTTTTTTTTCACAGTGTTATTCGTTACCAGTAAGTTAAACAAGTGATCGAAAAAGTTGGTGTTTTGTGCTTACGTAAAAACGTGTTTGATTTTTATTTTTCCTAATTTATATTGAGTTGTTATCATAATTCCAACTGCATAGACAAATAGAAGATGTATAACTATGCATTAAAAAAATCGGATATCATAAAGTTGTTGAGAAATTTGCGCTGAAAAAGAAGTAATTTTCTGTTTTAGACCGTAAAATTGATATCCCATAATCAATTAACCTGCTGTCGTTAGAGAGTAGTATATTCCTTGTATCACTAAATTACCAAGGAGACCTTTACAATTAGTATTTACATCAATTTCAATTTAATGTAGCATTGTAGTACATAGGTTGATAAAAATAACTGTTATAACGTTGGCCTCCTTGTAAATGGTATATATTATATAATGTACTCTGCGGCTATTACAATAGCAATATGTGAAACATAATGACGAATAGAGTGTAACCCTCCAGGTGAGGCGAATAAAGGTAGAAAAACAAAATTTACATACCATCTTTCCTAACCACAACACATCCTGGTACACAGCAAGAATTTTGTGACATGGTTGAAGTTCACTGTTCACTGTTTGCAATTATGGGTCCAAACTCTAAAGAGTGCCTATGCGCAGTCAGTAATCCACAGTAACTTCACAAGTTTTCTAATCCTTTCGGTATGTCGTCCCACGGAGGAGGATACTCAACTCAACACAAACTTACAAACGAAAGAAATATTGTAACGCGGCACGGCAACACGGAGGAACAGAGGCTCAACTCAACGTGGATAGCAGATGCACTTGCGAAACAATGAGACTTTTATTGCAAAAGGAAAATGCGCAGGAGCGTAAACACTCTCACACCGGCCATTTGCAATACAAGTGTGCCCATAAGAAAACAAAACTGTGCACGTTTTAAATACAAAAATATGATTTCTGTATTATTGTGCTGATGCTAATAACCTCAATATGCTTGAATTTATTACACTATTATTTTTCTTTATTCACTTTACCAATAACTTGTGATAATTATTTTATTTATTGATTTCTATTTTATGGAAACTCCCAGCATAAGAATCATATATTTAAATATAGCAACACCGTAATTTTGTTTCTCCTAACTTTTTCTTAGACGGCGCTGTTTTCAGTATTTTAGCGAAATTTTTGTATTACTCCTAGTTGCCATAGCATGCATAGCATGCTTGTAGCTATCGGGGAAAAAACATTATAAGTTTTAATTTAATACATAATGCGCCGTAACTGGAGAGGTCGTTATAGAAATAATTGGAATCGTTCTCGAAACAATCAAAATAACAGTTCAGTTTCAGATAACCAAAGTTTAAATAATTCATCGACTACTCACCGAATATCCAGTATTGCAGGATCTTCAAGAGCACCAGCTAATCAGTTACCCACCGTACTGCCTATTAACGAAAATGATATATGGAAACTTTACTTTCCTACTGAAGGTCAAATTATGTGTAGTCTATTTCTTGTATCCAACTTCATAAAAGTGTGTTGTTGTAACTTGTAGTGAAATATTATGGTTTATAATATTCCATTTCAGATCAGCAATCCAAGACAGAGTCAAATAATCACCTGAAATGTTTCAATTATTTTATCGAGAAAAACAAACATTTATTTGATCTGGAAAAAATTGATCAAACTCGCAGTGTGCCAATGGATGTAACTATCCTAATAAATGACTCCGAGTTCATCAGCAGCTGGCCTACTTTTAGTACAGAATTGTTTGAATGTCCAGATACTACTTTACGGCTGCTAGAATATTGTTTACATGAGGTAACTTTTGGTTATTTTGTATGTATTTCATTTTGAATGAAATTGGCCAATGCAGTAGATTGTTGGACAAAGACCTGTAAGAAGATATAGGTACATAAGTAGTTATTTTATGATGTAACAGATTTTTGAAAGAAAACAATAAGTAAAGCTTGTCCAAGTAGGTACATGGCATAATACCTTTAAGTATGATGGTAGGAAATGACCAGTATGATTTAGTACAATCCAATAATTTTGATGCTAGCAGCCATGCTCAATTGATTATAGCTGCTATTACTCAATGAGATACAACTCCTTACTATTTTAATTCCAAATCCTCAGTTTAAGAATAATGTTAAAGATTTTGTTACTTATTATTACAGACTCTCAAGTTTGAATCTAAGATAAGAGTAAGGATACTGAATCATCAACCAGTGATTCCGTTGGCAAATTTAAAAGTTAACTACTTTGGTAAGTAGGTAATTAAAGTGAAAACATGGGATTACAGAGGCCCTTAGAAAGAATAAGGAAGTGATTGCAGCAACTGAGATTTCATTATAGTTCTTGAAAATGTAGACCTCTTGATGTGTAGATGTTTTGTAAAAAATCACTGTTGGGTTCGGTTCAGAGAATGGCAGCATACCTACTCCTTTGCACAAACAACATATTACAATTACAAATCCTTTTATTTACTTTATTATGGCCCTATTCCTTCACTGTAGTTCTTTGTAGTAGTCTATGGAGGCACTTTTTCTACAAACAATATTATTGCACATATGGTATTGAGGGGGTGAGGAATGGAGAGACCTGTTAAATTTATGGCAAGGTTTTCTGTAAATTAAGATACAAAATAATAATACATAACACATCAAAGGTACTTCAAGTAAAATTATCATAATTATTATGTATCTTCCACAGGTAAACTAGTAACAATCAAGGGTACAGTTATCAGAGTTGGAAGTGTGGGTCTAATTTGCACATCTATGGCATTTGAGTGTTCGAGCTGCCACAACCTTCAAGCAGTTGTACAACCTCAGGGAGTATTTACAGGTATTTTAACACACTTTTATTAACTTCACCTGTAACTAACTAACTATGTAAGAAAATCTTGGAAGTTAAAATTGGCTCACTTCCCGGTTTCCAATTGAGCTGTAATTTTGCATGCACATTCAGTTTGGATGACTAAAGCATTTTCTATAGTTTTTTTTAAACTATAATATTTTATTTATAGACATACTTGAACCCAAGGAAACTGATCCAAGGAGATTTGGCCTTAGCACCAAATCTCCTTGGAACAGTTTCTGTTTTCATTCCGACGACACTAACGTGTGACACACACCACAATGTCTGCATGTGGAAGTTTTCATTATAAAAAGTAACTATCATTATGTATCGCATTCTTAGATAATCCATGGGATAGGTACTTACGAAAAAATCGCGATACGGAAAATCCCAGTCTGGCCATACCATATGGCTCAGGTTGCCCCTTGAGCTTGAATCATAATTATCTTCTCATCCTTAAATTTGTTATAGTTAATAAATGATGGATAGAAAGTAAATAAGGTTACTAAATAGACAAATAATAAAATGTTCATTTATAGTTAATTTTTATTGAAATGTAATTTTATTAAAGCTCCTACTTCGTGTCAAAGTTGTCACGGTGGGTCTAAGTTTGAACCCTTGCAGTCATCACCATTCACAAATACAACAGATTGGCAGGTTGCTAAAATACAGGAGATTCAGTCACAAGTAAATATATCTGTAACAATTAATAAACTTTGACTTCAATTGAATGTCAGGTATGAGTGCTTAATCTTTAATATTACAGAGTGTATCTGGAACTATACCAAGAAGTGTAGAGATAGAACTTCAAGGTGATCTTGTTGGTACTGCTTGTCCTGGAGATGTGCTGTCTGTCACAGGAATTGTACAGGTATTGGTTTACAATTGTACCTACAGTTACACCAATATAAAATTATGATGGAGTCATGAAGTACCTACGCATGCGTGGCTCGCATGCGTAGGTATTTGACACTTGACTCAAGCTTTATCGTTCCCTTTTAACCCCCGACAAAAAAGAGGGGTGTTATAAGTAGTAAGCTAGTTTAACCGCGAATCATCTAAGCTATATTTCATGAAAATCTTTTCAGCCGTCCAAACGATACAGTACTTTTTATAGTTGGGAGTCTGGGGTTTTTGACGGTTAGGTTATCTATTCAACTGAATGAAATATTGTTTATAAACTTATAATAATATAATCATTAAAATATACCTTATAATAAATTATCATTTAGGTACGCGGTGAAAGCAAAGGCGGCGAAGACGGCAAAAGGGCAGCAAGACTTTTACAACTCTACATTGAAGCTATTTCAATTCACAGTCACAGAAATCTGAGTAATCCAACACTATCATTCACATTGAAAGATTATTATGCCATTCAGGTAATCAATGTCCTTACCTGTTAAACCAGCTCAAAGCTGAAATACTTGTATTTTAACGACGCCGAATTATATTAACTTAACTAAATGCCCAAAAAAGATTATTTTTAATACAACAGTCGGTTCGGAGTCAGAAGCATGGAAAGTAGTTAAAAAAAAATTGTGATTCATTTTCTCAACTTCTTGCAGGAAATACACGCATCAGAAGATGTTTTCAGATTACTTGTTCACTCACTATGTCCTACAATATTTGGCCACGAAGCTGTGAAAGCTGGTCTCATACTAGGTCTAATAGGTGGTACTGAACTTGACAATGGACCAAGGTCTAATCCTCACGTATTGGTAGTGGGTGACCCAGGGCTTGGGAAATCACAGCTACTACAAGCTGCTGCTCATGCTGCTCCAAGAGGTACATTGCTATAAAATTTTCAACTCTTCATCATAAAATTATAATTATAATAGAACTGGTCAGCTTATAACTGCCATGGCAATGTTATTCACAGGCAAATCATTATAATCCTAGTCTTATTTTTATTCACATTAAATTACATTATTCTCGCAGCTCTTACCACAACATTGTACTGATAAAGATTATAATCTATTTTTTGAAAAGAGTTACCATGGAGTTTCTTGCCGGTTCTTCTCCATAGGGTCTACTATTTGGAACCGTGCACCTAGAGTCTCGACATTTCATAAGTGCCTGTATCTGGTTTACATGAAATAAAGATCTATTCTATTCTATTCTAATATGACATTCCTACCTATAATAATAATAATGATTTTTGATCTACAAAGTCCATCATAGACCACCTTTTTTGTGGCTAAAATTATGATAAATAGTGCTTTTATGAGTGTAAAGGTCATATTTTTTTTTATTATCTTCTCTAGTACATATATCGCTATATAATTTTAGGTGTCTACGTATGCGGTGCTTCTGCCTCCGCGGGTGGTCTAACCGTAGCGTTAGGACGAGAAGCAGGAGGGGATTTTGCTCTTGAAGCAGGCGCGTTGGTTTTGGCTGACAAAGGTGTATGTTGTATAGATGAACTTGATAAGGTAAAAATATTCATTTAAATTGAAAAAGTTGTTTGACCAAAGCCATCATATTATAATAATCACGCTTTAAAAAAATAAAATAAGTGTGATAAGAAGTATGATATTTATTTATTTATTATATACTTTATTCTACACCTGAATATAACATGATATGATACTTCACTCGTTAGATGACGGCCCACCACAGCAGTCTGTTGGAGGCCATGGAGCAGCGGCGCGTGAGCGTAGCCAAGGGCGGCGTGGTTTGCAGCCTGGCTGCGCGCGCCACTGTGCTGGCAGCTGCTAATCCCGCCGGCGGCAGTTACAACAGGTGCTACACATGTGATACTAATCAAAAGACACAGCACAATTGTCTGCTGGAGGCCATGCCCCATAGAACAGCGGTGCGTGAGCGTGACCACGAAAACTGTCTGGCAATATAAGATAAGAGTACGTCATAGGCTGCATAGTCATGTGTGGCTCACGCTAGCAAACTTACCTTGAAATAAATTATTTTGATATTGACTTGCAAATGAAGCGCGCACCTTCTTATATGGCGTACAACACTCGTGGGGAAGGGGCGCGCTGCGTATAGAGATGGTGTCAAGGGAGTAGCGAGCGTCCTCCTGTACGCTAACAATATACAGCTATCAACAATTCTTTGACTTTAGTTCCTAACGGCCTTTCTTCGTGCCGGCTATAAGCAAGCCCATGTTGAGCCGCGTATATTTTCGGATTGTGAAATGATGAGATTGCCTATTATTAGCAACAATTCACGGCCACTAACTCAATACTCGAACTTTCAGATGAATAAGTTTCATGACCATTACTCTTAACTTTTTCAGATCCAAAACGGTTGCGGAAAACCTGAAATTGAATTCAGCACTTCTCTCGAGATTTGATTTGGTTTTTATTCTTTTGGACCAACCAGATGAGGTAATTTTTTTGTTATTCTTATGGTAAGGTACCTACTCATCACTTTTTCTATGAAATAATATTGATGTAACGTCTGGCTTCTCCAAACGAATGCACCACTAATGACTGATGATAGGACAACGACTTAGTTATCCTATCATCGTGGATGGCGAGGCGTGGATGGTCGGACGAATAAGATTTTTTTAGATACAATGCAGACATAGGTATAGTAGTAAAATAAACACTAGAAATGTCTAAATGTATGCTTAGGTATACCTAATTGGTTTATTTCGACGTATTCGTTTACGCAAATTCAATAAAATACCATTTTTATAACCATAATTTAAATAGCGCGTTTTGCCGATAACTTCGTCCGTCACAGTCATTTAGCCAGTAGGTGCAGGCCCTAACAGTCACCGCGCCAGAATTTGCAAGTCGAATAAATAATACTTTATTTTCACACAATGTACTTTATTTTTTTACCTTAGAAAAGTAAATATACTTTATTTGCTTAAAAAAGGTGGCAACCCTACATGCAAACCACCTCTCACCGCATCGTAGCATTGAAAATATGGTCGCTCTTATCTAGCATGTCTCTTGGAGCCAACTTTAAAGCATATTTCACTCTACAATCATTTTTACAGAAAATGGACGCCATGTTGTCAGAGCATGTGCTAGCTCTACATACCGGTCAAAAAGGAAAACATTCAACCAAAACCAGTAGTCTAAACGCTAGTATAAATACAAGCCAGTGTGAAAATGACTACTCGCTTAGGTAATTTTTCATGCCAATTAATTACTTTCAGAGTACTGACCTGCAACTATAGCATAATAATTGCGTTTGCGAATTGATTATCGTAACATAACTCCTATAATCACTTTATAATAAGATACATTTTACGAAACCTAATCAATCTTTATTTATTATGGTGCAACCAGACTGGTATAACTATAATAGCTACGAATGTTGACCACCTATTTAATTATTCCGTACCAAAATATGAAAACGACTTAATGGAACCTAGATAATCCATTCGTTTGTCATCCTATAGGTATTAAGAAAACTAGGTATTTCATGTAGGGATACCAATGGGACACAAATGCAGAATATGCAGGATCTTCTTGGTCGTGTCACCATGAATGGAATAATTGCTCATGACGCGGTGGAAAGATTAGCCAATCAGCATGGACTGCGCCGCCACAAAAATCCGATTTCAACAATATTTAAAAATCGATTGGTTTGTTGTGTAAAATAACGGCTCTCGCTAATAAGCAGCTAAAGAGCTACGTATTGTAATAAGAATAATCTTGCCTGATTTTTTTTCTCTTTCAGCCAGAGATTACGTCTCAAGCCAGGCGAAGTAATCGATCATTTACCTTTAGTACTGTTAAGAAAGTACATAGCTTACGCCAGAAGATACGTTCACCCAAAAATTTGTACTGAAGCTGCCAATGCTTTACAAAACTTTTATTTAGAACTGCGACACATCCATCAGGGTGGGTCTCATGACGGGACACCAATCACAACTCGACAACTTGAAGCTTGCATACGGTTGACCCAGGTATATTCTTCTTAGACTTCTTGTCGCTGGTGACCTCTCGCTTCCGGCGGTGGTTCTGTACATGGTCGGAGCGAGAGTGCGCAGGAATCTGTCACCTCCTTGCAAGGAGATGATGTACGCCAAGGACGCGGCGGAAAGGGAAAGGGAGGCTACCACTGCCCTACCTTCCCCCAGCAGACGCACCGGACGCCGGAGGGCACTTAACGACCTCCATCTCCATGAGTTGCCAGCCTGCGGGCGACGTACTTGGGACAGTCTGTTGCCCGACTAGAAGTAGGCCCGAGAGGGCGGCGTGCATGTGTTCCACGCGCGCCTCCCCAAGAGTATATGCGGCTGACCCATAGCCGCACTAAGGCTGACATTTAGAAACGAGTCTAAGCGTGAACATACGCTTCCATCTGTCAAAATCAACTTGATTTGTTAGTAAGTTTGATAGATGGAAGCGTAAGTTCACGCTTAGACTCGTTTCTGTCGTCTCTGAATGTCAGCCTAAGTGACGGGGCCCGCCGGGGCATCAATTGGCGGGCCAATACCTGCCGGGGGTGCGGCGAACCTATTAACTTATTGGCGAATCCCGTTTGGTGGTGAAAACATCGGAATATTTCCAAAACTTTAGAAGTTTTATTTCCGAAAACTTCCAAAGGTGTGGGCAGTTTTATGGTGGCCATACACAATGCTGCTTATCGTCTAATCGGCATGACGCTGCAGGCTTGATACAATCGGCATTTCGTTCATATACCCCACACATGATCAAGTTAAACTGTCCAATCGACTGCGACGTTCAGTTGAAGCCATGGTGTCACTAGTGACGGACGACGATGTTTGCGGCGTCTTGGGCATTTTACTCGTGATAAATTATCAATAATATAATATTATTATTAATTAAATATTATTATTGTTATTTTTTGAGAATGAGAATGCTTTATTTGTAAACATAAGTGGGTTACAATAATATGTGAGATGTTACAATGGGTCAGTAGATACACTATGTTTTGCCATGTGGCGTACAAATATTGAATAATGGTTGAGTTTAAACTCTTGCCAATTATCGTTTTAAAAAAACTTTTTACATAATATAATTTTAAAAAAAAAAACATTTAGAATATCAAATCATAATCCGTTTCATATAAATCAGTAGCATCAATGTCAATTTATTTATAATAATCAATATGTCTGTAAATACCTAAGATGTAATAAAATAAATTCAATTCAATGGAGTTAAATACATAATGTCAATTCAACCATTACTATATTACTTATATTTTATTTTCAATCATTACTATATTAATTTCGTCGTGACAAAAATCTTGACTCGGCTGAAATGACGATCGCGACCGCCATACACGGTCCAATCGACATGATCAAGCCAAAAGAATTGAATTTCGATTGTTCCGTCAAGTATAACTATCATGCCAATTCACGCCCACACACGGTGCATTCTACTCGATCCAATTGGCAGCGTTATGCCAATTGGGCGATAGGTAGCATGGTGTATGGCCACTAATAAGAGCTTTTAAAAATGATTATTTTACTAAGAAAGACAGCAATTGGGGATACTTTGAACTTAAATTATATTACAATTTGCTAGATTTTAGAGATTCCAACACAGCACAGGGCGCTATGTGGGGTACCTACAGATTAAAATTATTTACTTTACTTCTTATGCCGGTTCCACACCGGCAGAGCTAGCACAAACGAAGGCATCTCATAAACGGTAGTGAAAGAGACGCTCCCGTTTGAGCGAAAGAGAAAGATGCCTTCGTTCGCGCTCGCTCGGCCAGTGTGAACCCGCCATTAAACGTTATATAACACTGTCTTCTGATTTGGATTCCCAATAGTTTAGTAGTTCCCAATAATTGTAATTTCGTGACAACCAGCCAATCATGAAACTATTTTTTATTTAAGGCTAGAGCTCGCGTCGATCTGAGAGAAGAGGCTACCGTCAAAGACGCCAATGACGTCATAAGCTTATTAAAACACAGTCTAATGGACACGTTCTGTGATGAATTCGGAAACATACAATTGACAAGATCAATTAACGGATCCGGTGTTAGTTCTAGAAACAAGGTAAGTGTTGATCATGTTACCAACTTCGGGTTTTAGTTTTTAATAAATGTTTGTTTTCTAATAGGTATTTTTCCTTTTCAGTTAAAAAAGTTCTTAGACGCGTTAACGAAAAGATCGCACCAATTAGGGAAAGATGTATTCACTAAGCAAGAGATGATACAAATACATAAAGCTGCCGGCGTAGCTGGCGATCCGATCGATTTGATTGAAGCAATGCATATACATTCGTACTTATTACTAAAAGGTTCAAATACATACCAGTTAATAACAATTTAATAAAATGTGGAACGAAAAATGTTTATTAAAGGTTGTGAGATTTTATAAAAAAATTGCTGTATTTTTTTATCTTTAATTTATTTTATGGGTTACATAGGTACTGTGAATTTATAAGACCTAAAGCCTGGCCTCCTCCAAAAATCCAACAAAACAAGTTAGTAAAACATGGACACACAAAACATGGTGGCAAAAATAATAGGTACTAGATAACTTCACTCTGCTAAAACGAGTTCATAATAAATATTGATGCGTTGAAAATCGTTCGACCATAATACACCTCAAAAAAAAGGCCGCTCGCGTATCAAATTAATAAAATTTATGTGTTGTCTTTATTCGAATTAATTGCAAAACAAAAATAGAAAAAATAAAGCGAGAGCCCAGAGACGTCTGTGATGTTCGCGATCAAAGGTGAAATGAACATACCTACCCTTCCCCCTACAGATGAATTGCAGGAATCTTAGATTATTGCTTGGTTTCCGCGGCCGCTCCAACTAGATACCGATCCACCTAAAAAAAATGGCTCCTTGGAGCGACAGCGGAAACCAATCAATAATCTGAGGCAGGAATGTTATGCCGGGTGCGCTGCGGCAAATTTCTAACAAAACATGTACCCAAAACAGCCCTAGCAAAAAATGCAAACATGTTTTTACTAACAAAACGGTTAGGCCACGCCCCCTTTTTGTTAGCAAAACATGTTAATTAACAATACATGAACTGCCCAGATATTTCCAGTATAAGCTGACCTCTCATTGTACGAAAAGCCTATACAGTGAGAGGTCAACTCATACTGGAAATGTCTGGGCAGTTCAATTTCTGCCCTGCTTTATAAGTTCGTAGTAAGCCCTCAGATTCGCCGGCATCCATGACGAACACAATGCGCTCCCTTTTGTGTTCGCGAAATATCCAACAATGATCGAATAGGCTCGAACTGCTAGACGCTCAGAGTGCAAGCGTCTTGCACCCGCTCACCTTCTACGTCCCGCTGATAGGTACCTACTGCGCGTTCGGCTTGCGCTAAGTTCAGGGGCGGCCATTAAGAATACCTAAGTAGGTACTGAAACAGGCAATTAAAGGTAATTGCCTGTGTGAAACACTAAGGTGTTATTCAAGGCTTCATGTGGCCGGTTGCGATTTGAAAACATGGTCGGACAATATTATTAGGGTTTTCTGTTAGGAAATTTTCAATACTTCGCAGTCGCAGCCCATAGTGTGGAATAATTGTGCCTGTGAATGGTAAGTAATGGGCTTGTACCGTTTCAGCAATAACTATACCACTATGAACTTTATGTAAAACGAATATCTCAATAAAACCGAATGTGTTTATAAGTAGGTAATGTGTAATAAACCATAATTATCAATATTTGTACTATGTATAATTATTATTACCTAATTATTTAAGTAACTTATAAATTTCAGTCAAATCGTAGGATAAAATTATGAAGAGCAAATACTGCAATTCATCACAATACAGTCTTATTTTCAATTTTTTTTACATCATTTCTAGATGGAATATCTTGTAGAGCAATGGCGACATGACAACTACAGTAGAGAGATATATAAATTAACATAAAATTAAATAATGATGGCCATTTCAATAGTCCAAAATATAAATTACCAATTTCACTACCAGCAAATAGATAGAAATTTGAAATGGCTGATAATCCTAATAAAGGTGCACATAAAAAGGCAATAAAGCGAATTTCCATTGCATTCGTATGTAACACTCTTGCTTTGAAACATTGATATTTTTCACTTTCTGCAACAGCCTTTCCAATATATTCCATTACAATACCTGCAAAATTTAAAACTGACCATACAAATATATTCCACATTGTTCCATGCCACATAAATATAAAGATAAATGTAATGAGTGATGAAATTAACTTGTAGCTCATTTTGGCCATTTTTACATTATTTGACAATGTGTTGAAAACTGGTTTGTATATGTACCTGAAAAATAATAAAGTAAAAATATTAATTAAAAACAAATCTTTAAAAAAAATTGATCATAACATCACCCACCCTTCACCATAAATCTACTTATCTCAAAATGAACTAGGTACCTATGTGTCTACAATTGTATTATCAATATTTATTGTGATAGTAATTATATATACTTAATATAATATAATTATATATATAAACTCACTTTAACAAAAACCTGTAAAGACCAACATCAAAATATCTCCACATCTGTGAGTATACATGTATCCTCATTATACACCTTGGTGTTGGTGGTGGATCAATATTATCTAGTCTTGAATATGCTGCTGTAGTCCCATAAGATATGACATATTTAATGTGGAACTCCAAGCCCATCCATAGTCCCCCTCCACAAAGTGCTAGTGATGGCAGTTTATTTATAGCCTGAAAATATTTTGCAATATAGGTAAGCATAAAACCGGATGTACATGAGATCACTAAATGACGTAACATTAATTTACTAACTATTGTAGATTGCAACTTGCCTAGGGGGGCAGACAAGTTGCAATCTTGATATGCAAGATAATAAATTATACATCATTTAGTGATATTGTGTACATCCGCTATAATATTGCAAATTCTGAGTTATCCAGTAAATAAAGCTATAACCACATACCTCTATTTGACTTTGCATTGCATAAAAATAAATGTAGTGAAATGCAAGTTCTAGTAAAATTGAATATGTCAGAAACAGCATAATATTCCAAATAAATATTTTTAGCCTCATTATCAAGTTTTCATTTCTTACATGAAAACTTCTTTCAAATTCTTCATAGAGGATAATTGGTCCAACAAATAATACTGGTAGGTACAAAACATAACTGAACATATTTATAAGATTTTCAAATACTGATACTTTAACACATTTTGTTTTTTCTTGAGCACTTTCAAGTTTCTCCTGTTTGTCAACATAATCAAGACAAAAACTAATACATCTTAATTCAACCCATGCTATTGCATACAGCAATACAAATACTTCTTCATCTTCCAAATATTCAGTATTCAATACACGCCAAAAGTAGTATTTATATTTCAGTGAATTATAACCAGCTAACAGGAAAATGCTTGTCACCCATATACTGATTTTTTTACCTCCAGAAAACACAATTGCCGAAAATACCACAGGCTGAGCAAAAATAATCATTAATTGTCTAACCCCCATGTAATTTATAATAAAAATTACACTTGAAATGGTATACCAATATTTCAATAATGAAGCATTTGTTCTGCGTAGGATCTCTGATATTGAAAATTGTATCAACATATAAAACCATGAAGTTTGTATGAGATATTTCCATGTACTCCATTCAACATCAGACTCATCTTTCAGCCTCGACATAAATCGCCATCCAGGATTTAAGTCTCTAATTTCATATTGAAGAGCTGGATAATTTTCCATTAATTCTGAAATTGAACATACACTACCAATCTTACAAAGGACTCGTAATTATTATGTATCACTACAGAATAGATAATAGTGCTAGTTATAAACAATGAAAAATCTTAGGCATTCTTATTAGTTACTTTTAAATAGTGAAATACAGATTTTATAATATTTTCAAGCAATATTTACCTGTTTGTGACACAATCAATTTATATAAAGAATATAAAGAAGCCAATATCCATATGGTAAAGTGGATAAAATTTTCCAAATAATTTAGCTTCCCTTTCATTGCTAAAAATGTGTTTGTAAAATCACTCTACGTCCTAAGTAATATCCAATAAATAAAAATATCACAACATGATTCTGAACCACCGGCAATTTACCTTACATCTTTCAAATTTGACGGTAATTGAACGAACTAGTGTTGCCAGGTCTGGCCCGGTCAAAATCGCCAATTTTGTATCAAGTACCAAAATTGAAGCCGCTCATTAAAGAAAAAATCTGTAGCCTAGAATCGCCGAACATCTTTTTTTAAGCATTTGGGGCACTAAAGTAGCAGGTTTTTTATGCGTAGGTAAATGAACCACATGTACTTTAATTTTTTAACCTGGAATTGTTTCCCACTCGTTCCTGTAATATTGTTTTTTTTTTTTAAATTATTGTATGTGAATGAATGCAATATGTAGTACTGTACAACTTTCAAACGCAAACCAGCCCGCTTACAAAATACAAACCGACGACGTGACGATCATGTGACGACGACGCGACGATTGGAAGGCGATTTGGCGACTTTTTTTAATGTTACAGGAAAAAATTAAATATTTAAGGTTTCGTTTTTCGTAAAATAATAAAGAATTAAATAACATTTAAAAAAAATCGTATGGTACATTATTAAGCCTTTCAGCCTTCGAAATATGCTTTATTTGCAGTAAATGTGTTTGCTTACATAGCCGCTAAACTCTCTACAAGGCAATGTCAATTTTATTACGTTCCACTTATAGTGTGGTTTTGAATACGTACCCATGTAGGCATGTAGCATTCTTTGACATTTCTCATTCTTTAATAATATTACCAGACATTTTCATCGTTATGCAAATAATCTTATGTATGAAGCCTAACATTTTTTTTTTCTGCGATAGCCTACTTCGCGCTCATTCGTTGATTATAATCATTGATCGCCCGACACCCAGATTGCCTAAATGGCGAAAAATTGCTATAAACTGGCACCACTTGAACGAACTGAACGAATGACAAATTGAAATTAATGTTTTGCTAATTTGGTTTGCCAACAGTTGCCATTGCCAACCGATTAATTAATTTATTAGCAACACAGATTGTCGTCAAGGTTGAGGATTCTTTACCCCACGGTCCAAATTGCGATAAAAGCATAAACGTCACAGACTACTAGGATGCTGTAGCCAGCTGTAGCTGTAGTAGGATCTTAGATTAGTAGGATAAAAGCACTGGTTATAAGCGGATAAAAGTGATAATATCGCGAATCCGACCAAATTGAATAGTCACAAAATTTATGGGCTATTGAGCAATAATAATAGTTGTGACTTTGGTCGGATTCGCGTTAATAACACTTTTAGCCATAGATATCGATGGTAGTAGGCTAGTAGCCCACCAGCATTTGATTATGATAATCTTAAACCAGAGACCGCTAAGAAGTATTCTTTAAAGTAGGTAGGTACTTCTTTAATGAAAAACTAAAAAAATCTAAATTATTCTTATTCTGGTCCGAGTCTTACATGTAATTTTTTTATTAGATTTTTATGTGATTTCAAACCAATGTGTAAACCATAGGTATGGTGTAAACTATTTATGAGGTGCTTACACTCGATCAACCCACGATCAACACTGCCGATGACCGGCGGGGCTTGTTCGTGAAGTACCACTCGTGTTTATGATAATACACACATTACATTATCCCTTTGGCTTTTGGGGTTATCATCATTGTTCTCAATCTTATATTTAAACCATAACAAGGTATAGGTACCTACTTATATTATGTAGTCGTTTTATTACTGGCTAATATAGAGAATAATATACATAAGACGATTTATAGTCAATAATAAATGATAGATTAAGGCACGAAGGCTGACATTCAGAGACGACAGAAACGAGTCTAAGCGTGAACTTTCGCTTCCCACTGTCAAAATTTGTTCGTAAGTTTGACAGATGGAAGCGTAAGTTCACGCTTAGACTCGTGTCTGTCGTCTCTGAATGTAAGCGTTAGATTCTAAGGCTTACATTCAGAGACGACAGAAACGAGTCTAAGCGTGAACTTACGCTTCCATCTGTCAAAATTTGTTCGTAAAATTGACATATGGAAGCGTAAGTTCACGCTTAGACTCGTTTCTGTCGTCTCTGAATGTCAGCCTTAGTCAGACATATACAGGATGGAATTTTTGAAGCTGGAGGAAACTTTTCCTCCTGCTTCAAAAATTCCAGCCTGTATATGTGAGAGTACTTACTCTAAATACTGAAGACAGCAAATTTTACTCAAAGGAAACATACCTTCATTTTTAAAAAGAAACAAAACTGCATTTAAATGTTTTTGAAAATACGCTTGCCACACCCGGGAATGGAACCGACTATAATCCGAAAAATAGCATCCTGTCCTTATAAGGCACCAATCGATAGGGTCAATCATAATTCATAAGGATCAAATCTCTCTAGCAAACATGGTAAATTAAATTAAACAAATACCATGAACTCTAAACTTATTTTCTTCTAACGAAAAATACGACTAAGTTAAATAATTAGTTGCTCGAAATGAGCTCAATTTTCTTGGATGCACAAATTTATTCTTTTAAGGAATTCATTTTGAGTAACTTTTAGTAGCGTGTTGTGATGAATATTGAAAATTGTATTGTGAACCTCAGTTTTTAGCTCGTTTACAGTTGTATAGGATTTTTGGAAAATTTGAATTTTTACATATCCCCATAAAAAAAAATCTAGACATTTGTCCTTATGATTGACCCTATCGATTGGTGCTGTAAAAGTATAGGATGCCAATTTTTCGGATTTTAGTTTAGTTTTTCAAAAATCTATAAATGCAGATTTGTTTCTTTTTAAAATTATAGGAATGTTTCCTTTGAGTAAAATTTGCTCTCTTCAGTATTTAGAGTACTTTTCCTCCAGGTACGCTTTGAAAATTCCACCCTGTATAGTGAATAATTTGACTTAGCTCATACAAAAATAAAACGCGTCGAATACATAACTTCCTCCTTTTTTTGAAGTCGGTTAAAAATCAAACAGAAACGATAAGACTACGTCAATGACATCAGCTGTTATAGTTTAATGCCTGTTTATGCCAAAATACACTCTCGAAATCCTTTGTTTAACGTCGATTTCCGCAAACGCTGACTATTAGAAACTAACAGTCTCCCTCGTACAGACTCGTCACCTCGTTACACTACTCACGCGTTCGTGCCTACTCTCTCTACAGATGGTCCCAATAATCTTCGGAGTGCGCTCACAGCATACGGTTCTGTATCAAATCACTTACAAGAACCTACGACACGGAACTCTATAATAAATGTGCCGAGTGTTTTGTGAGTCGTAATAATTTACTTAAAATATGAATAACCGTGCAGCAATAATTCTGTGTGGAATATTGTTTGTTCTGCAAAATAGTTCAGGTAAGTTTTTTTTTGTTTTTATAAGATAGGTAACTACCTAGTTGGTATGTACCTACCTAATATCAAGAATGGAAAATAATGCCCCATTTTAAAAAGAAAAGTACCTACTTAGGTAAGGCAGACAAATTACGCCTATAGGAACATACCGGACCTATAACATAAATTACTCAGACCAATAAAGAAGTAGGTACAAGTACTACTTTATTGTACCTACTTCTATATTGAAGTAGGTATGTACTTCTCAAAATATTTCTGATAAATTATAATAATACCTATAAAAATAGTCCTATTGGAATAGTGAAAGCCCAGTTTCTATGATTTTATTGAGTCACGTTTGAAACTGTGACTAATACCTAAGCAATTTATTAAACATACTGTCTTAAGAAATAACCCGCGAAATTCAAAAGAACACTGATGATTATCCATTCATTTGGCTCGTTATTATCGAAAAGAAAAGTAATGTAGTTAATTCAATCTTCATAAATATTTAAATCAAGAATAGTCTAGATTTGTGTATGAGCTGTGTTCCAGTCTTTAAAAAAAATACTAGATTACAAAGTTAATGTTTACCTTCTTGTTTAAATATTTCCTGTTTGACAGCGCATATTATAGCCTCCGAAGTTCTACCAGCCAATTATATTGACTCATTTATTTATATATTGCATTAATGTTGTATAGAGGATGTTACATAGGTAGTATAAAGTTATTAACATATAATGAACCTTGCAACAACAACATAGGTATTTGTCGCTACATAGAACATATAAAAAAAATACATTTCATGCATTACCTACATTACATTTTTTATCTCTTTTTCTTTGGTCTTGTTTCATAGTACACTAACTACCTAACTATCATTCAATCTGTGAATTTGCCATCAGGGAGATCGTACTTCGCAGATGGATCAGTCAAGTCTTGGATAGATTTGGGGATGTCTTTTATCAGCGAGACCAGTCTGTGCCTCAGATAGCACGATAAACCCTAGTCCCAAAAAGACCCCGTGTTGTAGTGACTGGAATTTGTTGACATAATATAATCATCATTACTAGCAGCTCTTAGAATACCTATGCCCAATTGACTTGCTTCATGTAAAATAATAATATATTGCATCTGATTAGATAAGTAAATGGACGTTTAGGTAAACTTGGATGACGTGGTTAAACAGAAGAGCTAATAATAGGTAAAATGTATAATTTTATTCTGGTGTACTGATGCTCGTCTTTTGTATACAGATAATGGTCTTGCCCATCATTGCCTATTTGTACAATAACCTTAAATCTAAAATTGCGTTTCCAAGGATTTCATGAAGCTAACGTTATTCTAGTTGAGATCAAACGGACAAATATAAAATTACTCATATGGGTCCACTTTATTTACAGGTTTAGAATATAATAAGCAACAGGGGCTCAGTACTGATTTCTTATTGCACGAAACTGGTGGACAAGCAAGTGGAAATAAAAGAGCCAATACAGCGGCGCCATCCGGAAGTCAGTCACAAACATATGCAAGCCAAAATGGAGGCAAACGTGATTACGTTGCTCAATTTCCAGCGTTAGGCCCCCCATCTACATCACAGTCACATACGAATGTGCCCAGTAACGTAAATTCTGTCCCACAACGTAATCCCCAATCAACTAACGGAAAAAGAAACTATGTTGCGCCCCAATTTCCAACTGTTAGGCCAGTTCAACAGAATAATCAGCCAACTGGAGGAAGTCAACTTTCCCACAATAACCAAAATGGAGGCAACTCTAACTACGCATCTCAATTCCCGTCGCTTGGTCCTCCGTCTACATCACAATCACATACATCTGCGTCCAATATCATGAATTCTGGACTGCAAAGTAATTCCCAATCGTCTAACGGAAAAAGAGACTATGTTGCTCCTCAATTCCCAACTCTTAAGCCCGTGCAAGCAAATAACCAGCCGATTGGAGGTAAGGTCAAGGACCTTATAAATTTTTATGACAATAAAAATCCCTCTCAGGGAACACAAAGTTACAGTTCAATTTTACAAGGTTCATCTAACAAAAATGTGCCAAGTTCAACGGTGACGTTACCATCAACAAGATTCACACAACCTCCTCAACCAACACTGACGACTTCGTCAGTTTACACACCTAAACCGATGTCCTTCAGTTCAGTTTTGGCTGGCAATAAACCTAGTACTCATTCTACCATAACGACTCCCAAACCTACAACACGAATGCCTAGCTCATCTATGCCTCGACCTGGAACCCCTGTTTTACCAAGTTCCATAGTAAATAACAATAGAGGTACTACTAATACGAACAGTGTGTCTGACGCCGAACTAGAGGCACTAAGCGAAGAATTGTTAAGAAAAGATACTAACAATGCCGCAAGATATATAACCGTTAACTATCAAGAAAAGACTACGTCTCAGTCGAAAGAAGACAAGGCACCTCTACCGTAAGTAATCTCCTACTAGCAAAGCGCTTTTTAAGTTTTATTTGCCTATAAAGTTTTATTGTACCGCAAATAAATCCCAGGCAGCCTAGCTATGGGTTCGACGATGTTGGTGCGAGGATTGGATACTAAATCCATTCTCGCCACCTTTTGGATGCTGAACGCTGCAAGGCTGTGACACAAGCGGCTATGATTCCGAATATAGCGTCAAGCCCGTCCGTCAGGACAATATGTCACAGCAAACATTCCATTGATGTTGAAGATCACCTCAAAAACATGTGAACAGCCGATGCGATGCAAAAATGATTGATGTTTTAATTAATGTAAACTTTACATTGCAGATTACTCACCATATTTCCTGAAGTGTGGAATATTCCGACTATTCAAAAATTTGTTCCGTTATTAGATAATTACGAAAGAGACACATTGGTTAATGAACATGTTACGCCTCAGGTAATTTTGATGCTAAAATTACTTAGGTACTAAAAATAATCAGGTATACGACAACGGTGCCTCTAAGGAGCTTAAAAGAAACTTACACTAGGGTCTCTGCTTTGTCCATCGATGTGATCAAAGTTTATGATCTTTAAAGAGCATACGAGCATACTTACAAACCGCAAGGCAGCTTTTGGCGAGCTGTGGGTAGGTGGTGAGTAAGTTGACTTTCCGAAATGCTTCAGAGAAGCGATTATGGTCGATCGCCTTCACCTTCATCAGTCTATTAGGTATCTTTCCGCTGCTGGCTGGGACTCGGGCCTCCTTGCTGAGAAAGGGTTTGGACTCGTAATCCACCAACCGGGCCTAGTGCACATTTCTAACAATATACAGGATAATTGAAAAAATACGTAATTCGAAACTACCTATGTATTTATTTTCATACGAAATTATGAAAAAAAAATAAAAAAAAATTAAGGCTAACCTAGTTTAGTATATGGTAGACTCAGATATAACTAAAATGATAATGACGAGAGACTAACCTTCGAATATGTAATAATTATTTTTCAGGAGAGGAATGAAGAAAATGCTTTCATGGATGCAATCATGTCTACTACTGTTATGAGACACTTAATGACCTATTTGAAGAATAAAGGTAATTTTATATTAGATATACATAGGGGCCGGTCACAGAACACAGAAAATTGGTTTTTGTGTTCTATGGTGGAGGAAAAAATATAACAATTGATTCCAAAATCAGGCTACCATCTTTCTAGGTCTATACTAGAGGTTGTAAATTACAAATCTTGTTTTAGGTTATGTAACCCCAGATCCAAAACAGCAAAGAGACTTTCTGAAACAACTATGGTTCAGTTTATATTCAAGAGGCAAAGGAAAAATAAGCAGTTCCGGGTTTGAACATATATTTGTATCAGAACTTAAGAATGGAGATGTTTCAGGTAAGCATATTAAAATATCTAATTGCGTATTGTAGCATTTTATACTTATTTACATTTATATTTTACTTGTGTTTTAACAGGTTTGCATAACTGGCTCTATTTTGCGAGAGAAGAATTGGCCAATCGAATTAATTATCTGGGATACTTGAAATATGTTGAACTAAACGATGTGAGTAAATAACAATTAATTTTCCAAATAAGAAGCGTTCAGATGTCGGTACCTCTATGAATACTGAAATTCACTCGCAGTTCTTGTTAAAAGTTTAATGTTAATGTAAATCTACTAATGAATATTTGTACCTACCTAATGTTTATTTTTTCAGAAAGGGGTCGTAATGAAGTTCCACTTTAATCAACAAGGCGTCGATAAGCCTGTGGATAGCCTGTTTATTGGCACATCGCCGGAGCTGGAGATGGCGCTCTATACCCTTTGCTTTGTTACTCGCGCCGATAATGACTGCAAACTAAAGCTTGCAAACAAAGACGTTAGCATAGTGACACATACTTTCCGTTACCGAAGCAAAAATCTAATCGGGAGCGGTTATCCACAAATTTAGAAGATATGATTATAAAAATAAAGTCGGACTTTAAAACTAACAACTGGATGATGTGCTTTACGAAATCAAAAATCTATGTCTACAATCTACATATTGATCGAGCTCAACGATCAAAACCGCTAAACCAAAAAATTGTCTGCTACACTTTCTTGCAAATTCCCGAGAGCATTGAGCATTTGCACTGTGTTCAAACATAAACATGATGCATCGAATAATTCTGGACGTTACAGATGTGGGCAGCTGGCCAGGTGTTATAAATAAGTAGGTACCATAGAATTTATACTTAAATGAAGATAAAATGCACTACCGTAAAACAAATACATTGATGGGTATACCTAGGTACCTAAGTAATTTTGCTTTAGACCTTGAGAAGTGCCTAATTAGGTAAGTTCTTTTTCGTGATAGTGAAGATGTACATAAGTAGGTACCTATTACCTACTTTGGTAGATATAGGTATGCTACAAAATAAATAAATATGTTATTAACAATTGGCTACTTTTTATTAAATCAGTTGATACCACTTTACCTACCTACCTATATTATTCACAGCATTTTTAATAATAATAATTGTGTTATTTATCTAGGTAGGTAGGTAAGGACCTACTAAAACCTAACAAGTTAAGTAGGTACCTAAAGTATTTATGTATGTCGATAAGTACTTAAATTTTTTAAACCCGATCACCAGGATAAGATAGGTAGGAGGTACCTACTTATTAGGTAATATTAAAATTATGCGCCTCGGCAATCGTCGTGTTTCCGAAATATTAGTAGGTATAACGAATATGCAACCAATGTCCGAAGGCGTCTCGGTCACTCACAACTCTAATAGAGCTTTTTAAACTTTCTGAGGCCTTAGGGTAGGTATAGGTAGTAGATTGTTAGGTATACAAGGGTCGAAAAGAATCAATTCCCATACGAGGTATTTAAACGAGTCTATAGTCCGAGTAGGAATTGGTGTCTTTCACCCGTGTTAAACACTCTACTTTTTATTTCGAATATAATTATGGAAAGTAAAAAATTGTAGTTATAAAATAAAACAGAGTTATAAGTCAAATTCTCTCATTTTAATTGTATTGTGTTGTCATATGTGTTGTGTATTATTCAAATTGTCTCTGAATGAATGAATGAATGAAGCGCCTCTTCTACGATATCGATAAGGCTTATTATTAGGTAAGTAAATTATACATGACAACTACCTACTTAGGTAAGTATTTATTTTACCAAATGGTTTTCAATTTTCAGGTAATAATGTTTAAGCTAGGTACGTAAACCTACCGCTAACCGCTAACGCTTTGTCCCTTCGGTTAATTTCCGCCACTTTTTTTATCTCATTAGCTAACGAGCGGGCACCTTCACACCTGTGGCCGAGAACAATCAATAGGTAGGTACTCATGGCTGTGTTTCATCATTGCGGCAATACCACTACTTAGGTACCTACCTAACCGATTATTTCGTATTGAACATAAACCTACCAATAGAACTCGTAAAATACCAAAGAAGCTGAATAACTTTAATGAAATTAAAAATGAATAGGTAATTTGCATTTGAAACAATTAAAAAAGTGAAAACCGACTTCCAAAAAGTAAAAACTAAAAAGTATAAAATAATTTTAATACTTACCTATTAATTTTATTATTATTAAAGTCGGTGGTCGGTGCCACTACCCGCTAAGAATACATAAATAAGCGCAATACATATAAATAAGCGACTACAGAAAGCTAACTAATCCCGACTGATTTGCTGTAGAGCTCCATCGTCTATCTTCGAAAAACGGGACCACCTCGAGAGCCAGACTGGACCTCCTTTCAAACAAAAAATATTTTTCCTAATCGGTTGATAAATGAAGGAGGGCCAACTAAGGTTCTTGAGGAGGGCTGACTTCTGAGGTAACAAACATTAAAAAAATACAACCAAATTACGAACCTTCACCTTTTTTGAAGTCGGTAAAAAACATGGTATAATTGTAATGACCAAAGAAGCCTCTCTATAATTGGTATATTACTGTTTCATTATTCATGAAATATTGAAACAGTTAATACAGCTTGGATGACCACTTTCTTTAAAGGTAGGTCTAGGTACCTATTAACCGTACACACATATTCACGACTCGATTAAAAACAACAACAACTCGGCGACGAGTAGCAATGCGTTAGCATCCCTATATGTATATAGTTTGTGGTGGTTTGTGGAGTAGCACGTGGATGAAGACTCTGATGGAGTAACCAAGTAGTCTGTGGAGTAAGGATAGTACTTACTATCCTTGCGGTCCGAATTGCGATAAAAGTGATAATATCGCGAATCCGACCAAATTTAATAGTCACAAACGTCACAAAATATAAAGGCTATTGAGTAAATAATAATAATTTTGACTTTGGTCGGATTCGCGATATTATTTCTATGCTTGATCCAGTCACAGAGTTCACAGACTAGTTAGAGTCGTTAGAGATACTGATCAGGGTTGCCAGATGGCGACTATTTATTCTCGTACCAGGGCTGTCAAAAATCTCGTAATTTCAATACATAATCTCGTAAAAGTATATATTTTAAATGTTACCTGCTTTTTTTGCTGTCTATCCTCCCTTTTCTGTTATTTTACTAGGTGGAGTAGATGAAGATTCACTGTCACTACTCATTATGTTAAATTAACCACTGAATAATTAGGGTGAAATTCCAATATGCGCTGGAAATACAGCTACTATACGCGTACCAGCGTAAAAATACATTGCCCCACCACACCCACTCCCTTCAGTTAGTGCAAAAGAGATAAGAAATTGAATCAATTTAATCATTAGTGCATTATGGATAACAACAAAAATACATCTCATTGGGAATTCCCCGGTCAACTACTAAAGATACATTTAGTGATGAGCCGATGAGGAAATGAATCTAGTGATGTGTTAGGTCGATCGTTTTTTCTTTTTTATAATGTTTTTGGGTCATACATGACGCAGGCAGTTAACATTGTTAAAATCTCGTAAAAAAGTGTACGAGATTTTTATTTTTCTCGTATCTCGTACAGATCTAGTAAATCTCGTAAAGTTACGAGATTTCTCGTACGTCTGGCAACGCTGATACTGATCCAGTCTCTATCTAAGGTTCTTGATCCAGTCCAGTGTTACCAACTCTCAGAAATAATTATCCCCAAATATAAAGTGAAAAACGCCTAAAATCCCCCCAAAAAAAAAATACGCTGTAAAAATAATAAATAAATTGTAATATTATACAATAATTGAAACATTTTCAAAAAGTTTACAGCCAACTGCGTCACAATCATTATAAACTTCACAGTAAAAGTCAAGAATAAAAAAACCCTAAAAATACCCCTAAAAAAATCCCAGCCCACTTATTTACCCCCTAAATTTGGGGGGAAAACCCCTAAGTTGGGAACACTGATCCAGTCAGTGTCAGTACCAGGGTTCCCAACTTAGGGATTTTCCCCCCAAATTTAGGGGGTAAATAAGTGGGATGGGATTTCTTTTGGGGTATTTTTAGGGATTTTTTACTCTTGACTTTTACTGTGAAGTTTATAATTATTGTGACGCAGCTGGCTGTAAACGTTTTGAAAATGTTTCAATTATTTTGTATTATTACAATTTATTTAATATTTTTACAGAGTATTCTTTTTTTAGGGGGATTTTAGGAGTTTTTAGCTTTAGCTTTGGGGATAAATATTTTTGAGAGTTGGTAACACTGATCAGTACTGTCAGTTTAGTAGGCAATAGATTGGTATGAGTAAACGTAGTGATTACATACTCTTTGGGTATGAGCGCGTAGTGTGTGGGATGGGATGTGATGTTTATTCGAATTATGCAACGATTTTAAATATAATTTAATAATAAAACCTGTCAGTTGATCTATTTTTATTACAGCTAATGCGTAAAATAAAATATCCTTATGTATTGATTCAGTTGTAAGGCGTAAATTACTTGACTACCTGTTTTAATTACAGAGCTTCGTCTTGTGTTTTAACAAAAATGTCGTCTGTAATGAGTCTACGTAGTAATTTAGCAAACGGTATTCGGAAATGGAAATGCAGTTTACCACAGTTCAAGCCAACAAAATATTCTGAAGATCTAATATGCAGAAATTTTTCAACTCGAGAATTACTAAAAGAAGCTTACTGTCGTACTAAACTAAAATTTAAATGTAAGTACCTAATCACACATGAACTTGATGTCTTTATACAGTATTTTCTATGTAGATACATAAATAATTCATGTTTTTCATTGTAGCAAAAAAATTACCACAAGATGTGAATCCACGGGGTGTATTCGCGTGCAATGAACTGGATCTTTCTGAAGTTAAAGTGTATGGATTTGATTATGATTATACTTTGGCACACTATAAACCTACCTTGGAACATTTGTTGTATAATCTTGGTAGAGAAATTCTTTTAGAAAAATATAAGGTATGTATAACAAACCTCGACATTATAAGTACATAACTTTTTATTGTAAAATTATATTCTAAAGTCATGGTCATTGTTTTTGCTTTGAAATGTATGGAGAATAAATGTAATGATTCCAGTTATTAATAAAAAGAACATTAATTTTATTATTACTTTTTATAACTATAATCAACCGTAAATTTACCTAGATATTATGAAAGTACCACAAGCCAAAAGAATCTTCAGTTTGTTACCGTCTTTTTCTACTAAAATTCAGTTAGTATTAAATGACATTCCCTGGCAAGAAATAGCTTAGACTGTTGTATTAATTATTATGGATTGTTTGTCTTGTTGTAAAACGTCGGTCATACTGCAATACCGCGGAACTAACAGTGGATGATACCGCAGAAGTGCAAAAGTAGCAAAGAGACATCGCGGCTATGAGATAATGACGCTGATTGAATTGATTGGTTGGATTGAATTAGATATTATCATGAAAGATAAACAAAGCTCATTTCAAAATACCTTAAAGTTCAGACACGTCTAAGATAAGTAGAAGAGGAGATATTTACCTAGTTTTTTTTGCTCTACTGTAAAGTTCGCACATAAGTTATGCGGTATTGTCTGTTGTTACTTACGCGGTATTGCAGTATCAACGGCGAAAAGTTATAGCAAACATAATTGCAAGATTGGAATTACATTAGCAAACACCTGTGGCCGAGAAAAATACAAATGTCTATGTTTTGTCACATGAAATTAGAGAAGAGTACTGTGCATTTCTATTTATTGTACTGCCTTACTACATGCCCTAGTATACAAACCCAGAATAGGAATTTTAGATATACCATAGATTATAGGTATTATATAACACAACATTTCATTTCATATAGTATATCATACAACATTTGCTGCCTGTTTTTGTTCAAGGTGTCCAGCTAAAATTTGGATATGAATAGCTCTCAGTTCAATTTTTACGTAAAGAATGAATGAATCCACAATTTTTTATAAATATCTCTTTTCATTTCAAATGCTTTTACTGTACAATTATTTTTAAATTATTTTCTTGTTCTTTCAGTACCCTCCAGAAATATTGCAATTAGAATACAAACCCAACTTTGCTGTAAGAGGATTGCATTATGACATTGAGAAAGGACTCCTTTTGAAGTTGGACTCATTTTTACAAATACAGTTTGGTGCTGTGTACAGAGGGTTATCACAGGTGTCCACTGAAGATGTGCTTAAATTATATAGAAACAGAATTATACCAATAGCTTATGTAGAGGGTGATACCAGAGCACATAAGGTATATATTGGTTAATTTATTGTTCATTTCTAATGCATAATAAATTAATTATGCAAAAAAAATATTTGAGAAGAATATAGTATTCAAGAAATTGTGATTGGACCATGACATGGTTTATAATTAACAGCTAGAACTATAAAACCACATACTGCTTACATAACCAAAACAGTCATAACAGCCAGTTGTTTACTATTTTCATGCATTGTTTCCTTGTGTTAAGGTTGAAAATGACTGTCTGATAATACATAGAGTAGCAGGCTAGACAGTCAGTAATCACTGGCACTTGTAAGCAATCATTCATTTGTGCTCCCCTTTGCAATGTTGACACAAGGACCATGTGTGATAGCATGTTGTATAAATATGTACCTATACTATATTAAAGTACCTTTGTTTGTACTCAACTTATTTATAACATTACATAGTACTGTAGTATGAAGATGATGTCTAGTTTCAGAAAGTTTTCACACCATATAAATTTCGTGTTTCTTTTTCATGCAATTAAATAGTTTGTTCATTTGAAATTGGTCCAAATGGCCTAGTGTCAGGAATCAAGAGGGGCTCATAGCTAAATAGCTACCATGGAGATCAGTTGACCAGCGAGGTTAAGCAGCGCTTACTGCAGTCAGCCTTAATAGAATTGCTGAACAATAAAGCATTCATTATAAAATACTTTTTAAGTATAATATTCACAAGTAATGTTTTTGTATTTTTCAGCCAAACAGAGCTAAGATGGTTCATTTAGCGGATCTATTTTCAGTTCCTGAAATGGGTTTACTATGTAATGTGGCTGAATACTTTATCAAAAATCACATTGATTATCACCCAGAAATTCTGTTCTTAGACGTCAAGGTAAGTTATTTTTAAATTGAACATATTCTTAGGATTTTTTTTTTGGAAGGCTGAAAATGTTTTATTTTTTTATTTCTAGAACTCAGTGCAAAGCTGTCATCCCATCATGCACAAGATTGTTGCCCAAAATGTGAAAGAGTATATACGGCCCAATGCAGACCTACGGAAATATTTTCAAACACTACAGGATAATGATAAAAAACTTTTCCTTGTCACTAACAGTCCATTTCATTTTGTGTGAGTTGCTCGTTTAGTTGGCTGCTATTGCTGGTCCAATAGTACAATATACTAGACATATTGCACTGTTGAACTAGCACTACACAGTTTTATTAATTTACATTAATATTATAAATAGACAGGTTGCATTACAACTGTAAATGCAGTTAGAAGTTAGTTCATCTAGGTGATTAAAAACATTATGATTATGAAGGTTTAATGCATATGTATATTAAATAAATAAATATGCAAATAATATGCATGTTTGGCATTATATTATATACCCCTAATTTTGTATACCTGACTATGTTCGGACTCAACCCGAGCCCTTCTTCATGCAGCGAGGGTGCAACCATAGGAGTCGCACTCGGTCACCATACTTTCGACCACGAGATGTCTAGACTAATGAAGGTGGTTTACTGATTTTAATATTTCGTTATTTTATGGTTTTCAGGAACGCAGGCATGGAAATGTTAGTGGGCCATGACTGGCGAGATTACTTCGACGTTGTGATCGTGAACGCGAACAAACCTAAATTCTTCACGGAGGTGTCGCGGCCTATCAGAGTGTTCGACAAAAACGCCAACACGCATATTTGGGAAAAAGTCACATCATTAGAGAAAGGCATTATTTATTATGAGGTTAGTAGACATAAGTATATTAGTTATTGGACAGTACTTTTTTAGACAATAATATTTTGTTGGAAGAAAGACTTACGTAAAAAGGACATGTGATGTGACACATCCGGCTCCTTCGAATGTCAATCTCAGCTGCGTGCTGTCATGCTAACCAACGTGGTAAAGTGCAAGGCTCTGACGACCGACACACGGCGGTATAACCATTGACCAACAATAATGACGGCCAGCAGCATAACTTAGTGGGAAAGAACATAAATAGTCCGCCCGCAAGGTTCGAGGAATCGGCGCTTGAGGCAACGGGCACTGCGCTGCGCCCGACCGTCGCTCATACCCCGCACGCTCCCAGTACCATCAGTACCCCGAGACACTGGTACTTGGAGAGTGCGGGGTATGAGCGACGGTCGGGCGCAGCGCACAGACAACAGACAAATAGATACCGAGAGAAATATACGGTTTACTCAGCTCATCCCACTGTATGCACAAACGTCGTTTCCACACAGTGATACCCCGCACTCTCCAAGTACCAGTGTCTCGGGGTACTGATGGTACTGGGAGCGTGCGGGGTATGAGCGACGGTCGGGCGCAGCGCACAGTGCCTTTTTCCTCGGATGCCGATTCCTCAGAGCTCGCGTGCGGACTATACTTTGCTGTTATGAACCAGTTTGCTCAACGTGGTGACTGCAAAGATTGCATCACTGTGTGGAAACGACGTTTGTGCATACAGTGGGATGGGCTGAGTAAACCGTATATTTCTCTCGGTATCTATTTGTCTTGAGACCATGGTATCGGCCCAACAGCCGGTATTCAGTTCAGTTCTCTGCTTTATTCAATCACACCCGACTTGACTTAGTTTCTAACTGCATTAATGACACAAACACAAGAACATCATACCCAGTTGCAAACTAGAAACGGAACTACACAGTAATACAGTACTTATAGTAAACGAGAATTAATAATAATGTTAAATATAATGAAAATAAAATAAATAATAATAATGTTGCAGGGCACAGTGAAGCAGCTACAAGACCTGACCGGCTGGTACGGCCACCAGGTGCTGTACTTCGGCGACCACCCATACAGCGACCTCGCTGACGTCACGCTCGAGCACGGCTGGCGCACCGGCGCCATCATTAACGAGTTGACGGTTAGCTCACAATTATTCATAATACTTGAACATAAGAGTCGAGATCTTATCTAAATAAGGCTGCTCTAATGTTGATTGTATGCCCAGTTTACTGCCATAAGTGAGTCAGGTTTGATCAAATTTAGGTAAGCTGAAAATTTTATTGATCTCTGCTCAGGGTGCCCTAATCTAATAACTGCGACGAACTTGTATCTATTATTAATACTATACTCTTTGACTTGGATCAAGCGCTCGTCGGCCGCTGCCGCGGCACCAATTGCTTTACTCGCTCGGCTCGCGCGTATTTAGTCGCAGTTCTCACCTAACCTAACCGATCTGCTCGGACTGCCCTAATATAGCAATTGCGACCAACTTGAATCAAGCGCTCGCTAACCAATTGTGTAATCTTGCTGAAAAAGTAATAATTTTGTATCGTGACTATTTATTTAGCAGTCACATAATAATATATCAAGATGACTGAATATTTATTAATTTGCCAATAATATTAAATTTGGTTGCAGAATGAGTGTTGCACCTGGCTTTTTATTTATTGCCGACCAATATATTTTATGCACTCTAATATTATTATTTTTTTGCTTAACAAATAAATAGGTTATAATGGCGAATCATAATAATTACTTTTCCTAAAAAAACCTTTTCTCTCCAGCACGAAATCAACACACTGAACATGCAGTCGTTCAAGGAGAACGCCAACTGGCTACAGATGCTGACGCAGCTCATCGAGGACCATCAGGACTACAAGGACCCCGAGGCGCTCGAGGTCGTCACCGAGTGGATGGCCGAGAGGGACTATCTGAGGTTAGTTCTACTTGTCTGTGTAATGTCCTCGCAACGAGATGTGGGCTAAGCATCTATGTGAGTGGGCGCCGAAAGATGCGCGATGGTCGAAGTCTATTATAAATCGGTCGTTAAGAGCCCTTGTGAATGTGTAGTCATGAGCTTTTAGTTTGTAAAAACGCAAAGCTCATGTCTCATGGCGCGGTAATTTGGATTATTTTATGCCAAGATCAAGCATCAATAGCTATAATATCTTTCATAATATTAGTCCACGGTTGGTCATGGGCACTCCGAAAAAAGAAGTATTTCCTCATAGTCACCAAACTGAGCAAGTGGGCTGGGGACAGCAGAGCTATATTATAGTCCTTTGGCACTATTGATGCTGCTCGTCTTCGGGCTGGAGGATTCTGACTGGCCAGTCGACCGATGATCCCACCACCACTCTGCGGATATCATAAACAATACATTTTTATAAAATCTGACTATGCTATTCAAAATTATCGTAATTGTACTTATTTGATTAATTGGCTGTAAGTAATGCTTTGTGTTTTGTTTTCATGCTTCCGTTGTAGGACTTGTTATATCAATTGCAGGAGCGAGATAAAGGCCGTGTTTAACCCACAATTCGGTAGCGTGTTCCGTACATATCACAACCCGACTTACTTCTCAAGGCGTTTGTTCCGCTTCGCCGATGTCTACACGTCGAACATCTCCAATCTGATGAACTACTCGCTCACGCACACCTTTTACCCAAGGCGTGGTGTCATGCCACACGAATATGGCTCTTATTTTGTTTGAATTGTAACTGATGTAATCACTAGAATTAAGAATAACTATTGTTTAAACCATTTCATAGCTATTGATGTTTTCGATTGCTGGGAAATATTATGGAGGATCTGCGCAACTAGAATACTTGAATAGTAAGAAAAATACTTTTAAAAATCAAATTATGTGTTATTTAAGCAAAATGTATACTATTTTATCATTTTTTTAGATATTTTCTTAGTTATTTATACCTACATCATTATTTTTTTAGTTTTTTTAAGTAAAGACGTTTAGTTATTTATAGTAAGACTAATATAATCCACTCTGTGGTGTTGGTACTACAATTCATCCAACGGTTTTCTAGTCAGAAATATTTAATAACGTCTTACAATAAGTTTATTACCTAATTTTTACTTGAACATATCTTTACTGTCAATTTTGTCAGATAACTATTTAGTTAAATAGCAGCTGTAATATCTACTACAGCTGGTTCTATCTAGAACCAAGGGAGAAAAAAAACTGTGTTACAGCGAGTGTGTACTGTGTATCTTTATTGTAGATGAGCGCTGCGAATAATTACAAAATCCTTAGCATTCAAAAAATTCAATCTGTGCCACCCGAGACGGAAATCGGCTTTCCCCTTACGAGGAAGATAATTAATACCAAATGCTTTCAAATATAATTTATGTATGTATAACAAAGGGCTTGGCCTGTGCTGCAATTTTTTTCTGGATTTGCCTATCCTATTGGGCGACACGGCGAGATCAATGAGGGGCGTATCAAACCGGCGCCTTGCTTTACAAACGCCGCATTGCTACTGTCCGCTCACTTGAAACACGCGCATGCACAGCAAAGACACGTTTTCGAGTAGGTTGAGTGAAAAATTAATATAAATAAAAAATATAAGTAACCCTATACATTGTCCCCCTTAGCGTTCGTTCACACTCGATACTTTTAGCAGCAGAACCGCGCGTTTTCGCGTTCGTTGGCTGCCTTTTGCTTACAAAAAGTGAATAACGAACGCGAAAACGCGCGGTTCTATTGCTAAACGTATCGAGTGTGGATGGGCCCTTACTAATAAACGCTGTATAAAGTTATGTCAAGCTTAAAGGTACGTCAAAAATGTATGGTTATTCATGACAATGTGGTTATAATAACATTATTTTATGGTTAGAACAGCGTTTATTAGTAAGGGGGATAATGTATAGAGTAAAGGTTGTCACACACGGGGTAGATAAAATATATGATATTATGATCTGTATCTGACCGCATATCTTAGGATATCGTTCATCATAAAAATCAATGGATGTACGCCCGTTACTTATAAGTTTTTATGCGCAGATTCTGGAAGATAAATTAATATTATATTATCTGCCCCGTGTGTGACAACCTTAAATATAGTAAACAAACTTATACAACATTGAAGTATTTAAAGCTAACTTTTAGTATTCTAAAATAGGATATTACGGGTTTAATAACATCTATGCTAGATGTTTTATTTAGACTTTTGGTACTTTTACTGTGTATATATTTTGTATTATTTACGGATAATTATTAACTATGATCAGCTGTAGTGCTCGTGAATATTGTCATCGCAAGACGTCAAAGTTTCACTACAGTGTTATTATCTCTGTATCAAGAATCTTATTTTCTTAAGCATTTTGAAAGCTATTTATTCACATATCAGTGATAGACGTGATAGTCTCTTGCCTAGGCTTCGTTCATATTTTCTAAGCTGGCATTCTAATATGAACTAATTTATATGTTTACCTAGCAAATTTGTATCGATATTGTATTAATGTTTTTTCAATAATTTATTCATAATTTTATAGGTTTTCTTGATTTTTTAAATAAGTTTAGGTACAGTACAATTTACACTTTACAGTAGAGATATTTGGATAAATTAGATTAAATTTATCAAATTATATGGTTGTATGGAACTTAGAACGTATATATTGACCTAATAATACGATTTACATAAGTAGGTACTGAAATGTCAAAATGTTTATAATGTTTTTACTTTTGTGCCATTACAGACAATAAAATTACTAAATGCACTACTCACGACGCGACCTATAAATTGAGCAAAATTATTCTTAATTACCTTATCATATTATAAACGAATATTGTATTGTAGCGATCGGTGTTTAGCGAAATGTTAAAATAAAAAGATGTTTACATTAAACTTATTTTATTGTTCTATAAATTATCTGGTCCTATTTTAGTAATTGCGAAATTTCATGTTTATTAACGCTTATCTTTAGGGGCAAGACCCGCGAATCGTGAAATGATAACAAGTCTCACTTGTTTGTGGCGTTATCTTTGTTTTAAGTTTACAAATAATAAACTCATATATTTAGATAATTTATCTTTATTTAAGCCTTATTCAGAGAGCGTTAGGTTAACCTACAGCTATACAGTTTGTTTGAGTGTATTAATTTAATATACATAATTTATTGCATTTGTTACACAAAATTGGTGTAATGCTGGGCGCAGTCATGCCGTGTGCAGGTGAGCGTTGTCAAACACCAGAGTGGAAGCATTCCGGCTGGTTCTAGGCTTGCTGTATTTGCCTAAATATTTGCACCAGCGATTCGGCATGAGTTTGGACCATAAATAAACTTAATTACTTATCTACGGTGTACCATGTTAGTAAACAGGATACGCGGTGTCAATAAGCAGTACGTTTTCTGACTTCAAGGTCTTGGTTTGTATGGTGAAGGCGACGTTGTTGTAGCGCAGCTTGCAGGGCCGGTCGGGGCGCGCCATGAAGCACATCGTGTACAGCGCCATCTCCAGCTCGGGCGAGGTGCCCACGAACATTGTCACCTCGGGTGCGTCCTTCGTCTCACTCAGGACGGAGTGTTGTTTCAGGATCATTCCTTTCTGTAAATAAAAACATAAGAATTGTTATGTTTCGACGATGTCAGGGATTATTTATTTGTTTCTTATAGTCTACCTTCTTATAGTCTAAAATTTTTGAATAAGTACGCCAAGAATGCTTTGGATCCCTTCCCTTTTATACTGGGTGTAAGTAAAATTGTAACGAAATCTGATACCATGGATTCAATACCTTATTTCGGGTAAAAATATAGCGTTGGTCTTTTCAGAAATTGTTCGCAATTTTTAAAAACACGTTTGTTAAAGTTTTTCACTCTATGGCGTTCAACATAAGGTATTGAAGCCAAGGCCGTAGCCAGGAATTTAGTAGGGGGGGGGGGGGGGATTGAACCCTGAACAAGAAATACATTGTATAGGTACATTTTGGATACGATATCACTTACACTCTGTATAGCGTTTTGAGACACTGACATGTATTTGAATTAGAAAGTAGGTACATTATTGCAACTTACTCCAGACAAGTCCAGTTTATCGATGTAGCCCAAGTAATTGGCTTTGCGATCTTGTTCTCGCTTAGCGAAGAACAACCAGCTATGGAGACCTGTGAAAATGAACAAAGGACAAGTTTAGAGATCAATAAACGAAATGATTGTGCCTTAGTCAAGCCCAGGCTATGCCCTGCCTGCTTTATTATGAGAAGAGCGCTAATTTATAATTGACGGGACTTCTTAGAAGGATGTTAGGTACTGGACAGGTGTTACTTTAGGTTTTTTAGTCTCAACGTGCTGCAGATTTCATTATAAAAAAAACTATCATCTGTAGATGGGATATTTTACAAATACTTCAAAATAGGTACCTATTACAAAAACATAAAATACAAAAAAATAAAATGGATAATAATTTTGTACCTAAGTACTTATCAATGAATACCTACAGCGTTTTCTCAAATGAAATGGAAAGTCGTATTCGACTTACCTACGAACGGCCTTACAAACGGCCTTTAGTAAGCAGCAACTTACCGAGCACGTCGCTGGATTTGAGTTCAGCCATGAATATGTTCTCAAAAGCGCAGCTGCACTTGCACAAGCCAGTCCAGTGGCGCGCGTACTTCGTGAACCAGATCTTCTTCAGCAGCTCCACTTGCTCGTTGTACTCGTTCATTTGAGTTAGACCTAACATAAATTATATCTATTATTATAGTCAATATGGATGATTAGACTGCATTAATCATAGTTTTATCCATTGGTTGGATAGGGCGCTGACCAGAAGACGGACTTTGTCCGGCGGACTGACGCGGACATAAATTACGACAAATGTCCTCACTGGCAACAACTACCTAGGTACCAACCACGGTCATTTTACGTTTGCCGTCGTCTGCCAGCGCCTAACTATATTAATTCACTGTAAACTTAATCTAAGTAACTACTTATTTACTAAACAAACAGAGATAACCTATGTCTTCTTTGTTTGTTTAATAGTTCGAACGCATGCAGCATACCTAATCGCTGATAGAATGAGAACGAAGAAACCCTATACATTGACGTACTATCTACTACCTACTACCTAGTAGTTCATAGATCAGTCAGTCAAGACAAGTCTTTTTAAACATTATTATTATATTAAATTCCGTCAGCTCCTATAATATTTTCTTCAACGAATGATTTGCTAGAGTAATATTTGTGCATCTAAACTCAGATTAGCAGTCCCAGTCAAGAATAATAAGTAATTTTTAATATCAACTACTATACCAAAATATACCTTCGGCTTTTTCATATAAAATGTTGGTAGGTACACTATAATACATATTATATTATGTCTATCTGATGTAATAATTATAGTATATCACTATTCATACTTAGGTACCTAGTATAATTAGCAAAGATAGCCATGATGCGGTAACCTACCAGTCTCCGAACAGGATTCATCGTTAGAAACCTGAATCGCTTAATGTGTGGGTGTCATGAAAGTGTAAAACAGTTAATTACCTTTGCTGACCAAAAAATTCATAAGGCTTCTAATTGGACCGGTCGCAAGTATAGTGTTGATGTAAGTGGTTTGTTCCGTTTCCTCCTGCAACATGACATCATCTGGCATTAGTTTACCTTGTCCGCACATGCAGACGTCAAGCTGTTTATATACGTAGTAATGAATTACTCAATTGAATCGTTTATAGTTATACTTACATTGGGCGTGACGAACTCTGGTCTTATCACGTTTTTGTGGTAATTGTCGAAGAGTGCAACAAATGGCCGTATTGTCGGACCGCTCCAAACGTTCTCAGGCACGTTCAGGAGACTACAATCAATATAGTTAGTATTAGATAATGAGTTTATTATTGTTGAGCAGGTACATACCTACCTACGTAGGTGTCAACTACAGGTGAACATGCACTTTATTGAACAAAGGATATGGGTATTAAAAATGGTATGATTCTACATTTAGGTACTATAGAAGTGCAGAATAGCAGTGTGCAATTTGTAGATCACGGAGCTAATTTATACTGGGACTTTTTGGGAACGCAGTTCTAGAGTTTTTGGACTGTAAGCGATGCGAAATGAATGGTCCAGGTTCTTGGGGCAGCCACTTGACTAACTAATGCCAGGTAACTAGTTAATGACGCCATACTGCGATCACCAATGACCGATATAGCCAAGCGTTGACATCTATTTATGAGATGCAATGACATGTACCTACCTACTTAGGTACGTGAATAAACGAGCATTCTTTGTAACAGCTCATGTTCAACAATGGACGTTACGCAGTGTGTTGATTACTGATTAGTAGAATTCAATGAGGCTATTGGATTCTTAAAATCGAATAGGTAGGTAGGTTATTAAGGTATTTGTTTTTGTATTTTCAGCTACACTCATAGATTTATTTACAAGACATCGTTTAGAGTCTAAACTTTTGACAGTAGAGTACCTAGGTATCTACTTAAGCAAACTTAGGTAGGTACCTACCTTGGTTACATTCACACTATCTCCATGAGATACCAATAGGTAGATACCAACCGAAATAGGTAGGTATTCAAGATTGATTTCATAGGAATTTAATTAATGAAATCAATAATTATTAATTATACATAATAAATGGTAGATATACAGAATGCATTTCACGCTGCCGAAGCTCAATCCTGATAAAACATTTAGGTATTAGAAACGAAAGAAATAACTTACTTGGCTTGCGCCTCGTCATTCTTCGATAGAGGACTGGTTTTGCCTTGCAAATTAACTTGGATGTATCCGAAAGCGTTGTTTATATCCGCGTTGAACATTTCCTCACTGATTCGTAGGAGGTCATCATCGGTGGTGGAGTCCTGCACTTGACGCAGCAGATCTTCGTAGCTCTTCTTCTTGGCATAGTCGACGACTCCGCCTACCACAGTGCCTATTTGATTGAGAGTGTTGCCCGCTGTGTTTCCCTGCTGACCGGTTACAGAGTTGCTGATTAAATTAGGCAAAATTTGGTTGAAGATTTGGCCCGCGGCATGCGCTATGTCGTCGGCCCGACATACCGCTAAACAAACAAGTAATACTAGAGCAATCTTCATTTTGAAAATTATTTAAAACGTTGTGTCTAGCGCGTTTACGGCGCACTAGTGATCTCTGCGCCCGCGCCGAGCGAGGCGATACTGCCCGACCTTTGGGTGATGTCATGCGCACATGTGACGATACGATGTGCGCGGACTTAAAGTTTTTTCAACGACGACGGTGATTGCCCTGAACGTATAATATGAGACACAGAGTAGATTCTGTCTTTGTAAACAGAATTGACCTTTGCAAGTAGGTAACTATTCGTCAAAATAAGGTTTCTTACTTTTTTGTCGCTGAAAAAAATCCTCATGGATCCAGTCCATCACTGTCCCACTGCTGGGCACGGGCCTCTTCTCAGAATGAGGTGGGTTGGGACTTAGTTCCACCACGCTGGCCTGGTGCTTGTTGGTGAACTACACCACACACACACACATCCCCCATACAGTACACCATCAAGAGCTTTATGAGGCCCTCTCATGTGTGCAGGTTTCTTCACGATCTTTCCTTCACCGTTAACGCAAGAGATAGGTAATCAAATTCTGATCTAAACATGAATTCCCGAGAACTGAGAATAGGAAATACTTATTGTAGGTATTTTCCTTACTTATAGGTAGGTAAATAATAATATTTATTAGCGAATTCATTCATGAGCTCATCAAGGTGACCATCATTGCATGACAAATGAGCGCTGCCTAAACGAGGATAGGCGGTCACGTTTACCAACTTCTTACACAGCAAACCTCGACGCTATGATACATTAGTATGACGTAGAGATTGCCAAAGCCCAGTTCAATTCTTAGTAAAAACAATGGAAGCACTGCAATTATCACTGGAAGAAAAATGCATAGATACCTACCTACTTACCTAATTGGTTAAACTAGATATTCAAAATATTATTTATATTAATAGTATTTATAATATTATTAAGGTTTAAAGGACCTTATCAAATAGCATGGTCTAGTATCAGCGGAGTGAGCCACGGTGTTTGATCTTTAATTGGACTAGTGGTCCAACCACCAAATGCTCGTCAGGTTACTTTATGGTTATTGGGTTTTTACCTCGTAGAAAAGAAACTCGTTTCTTGTGATAGATAGCTTACATTCACGAATACGATTCCATATGAGAAGTAAGTCTAAAGAAGTCGCATAGAATCATGACTCTGTTGGTTATTCTAGCTAGATACATACCTAGGTAATATAATAGATAGAGAAGATAATAGAAATAGTAAATGAATGCAATCAGTTGATGACTTACATATGGGGCTACAGTCGGAATTGTATTTATATCCTACGAATAAAAGAAAGTCATCAGAAAAGAGACATTATCAGAAGCGCATCGTCGCGGACGAGCGCTCGCTCGCAATGCAGCAGTGGCGTGCAGCGATCGCTCGCGCACTGCGGGAAAATCGTATCTTACTCTATGTTTAATGCATTAAGCTCTCGTCCGACCAAGTTTGAATACTTGTACCGTGCTGTTAAAGAACTGTACATACTACGTAGCAACCGTTTGGAATGTTTTGTTGGGATGTTCATTAATTATGCTCAATTGTTGGTTAATGGTAGACCTTACCGTCTCTATCTTTTTAATCGGTTTTATATATCAAAAAAATATATGCATACACACATGTCTAGTCAATCAGTAGGAATTGTTTGTCCTGCCTAAATACAGGGTATCTACCTAGTTGAAAAAATACCCGAATCCTCTTAGTACCAACTTCGTATCATGATCCTGAACAACCTTTGTTGTAGGTACGACTTTGACCAAACTAAACAGTTGAATCCGTAAGAAACCACATACTAATAATAATAGGTCTTACTAAGAATGATAAAAGAATCATCTCTTCCATTTCACTCCATTTTCCGTCCGTCTCAGTTAGACTATGCAAACTACAGAATATTTTCATATTTATGTAAAAGTAAACCAAACGTGAACGTAAACGTGTTATTAATATCTAGGTATTTATTTATGAAAAAAAATCAAATTATGAAAAGTCGTAGAACAAACATTTTTCAGGGTCTTAATACAAAATTAGTACTAAGAGGTTTCGGATATTTTTTCTATTAACCTGTTTATTACATAATTATTATAATCTCGTTTCTCTCTTTTTCGTTTATGTACAGACTTAGAGATGTGCCACTGCTAGAAAATGTGGTTACTTAGATACATATTATGTGTGTGATCCATAGATTTATAATATACTCCAGTATGATCTAATGTTTCAACGAGACAGTTGTGTTTTGAAGCAATAACATACATTACGTACCTACATCTTTATTGTCATTTATTTGCATGTCCTGTCCGGCCGCTACGGTTTTCTATCGCCCACGCAGACGTAGTTCCAACAACTAAAATGTATTGTTACATTGATAAATGTGAATTTAATTTTATCTGCGGGTTTTCCTTATTTATTCCTGATTTTACTGTATATTCTGTGCTTGTTTTACTACGAACTTATTATTTTGTGTATGAGTACCTAAATATTCAATGGACTACGATAAGAAGATTATAGTTATAGAACGAACAAACAATTCTAAGATATCGTATTAAGTAGATGCTATATTTTGTATAAACATCATTTTCAATGTTAAATAATCTGAATTCCCAATACATTCGGTTTTTCTACCCCGGAAGAAATTATAACATGCTCTCTCATTTGCCTTGCCGCATTGATAAATTTCTGTTTGGCTGCAAACTGGTATTGGGTTTTTGTTTGGAAATTATCTAGCAGAATCCCGCCAGGGGTCAGAGAGCTGAACCTATCCGATAGTGATAACGTGAATATAATATGACTATTTATGTACCTATATTAGCCTACTAAGTATCCCAATCTCCCATTGCTGGAACTCAGTCTCCTCTCCGGGAGAGAGTCTGGGTCTTAATAAATGTCACTGTCTTCGAATTTTTGGTTCTAGAACATGCCACTTTTTTCACGATGTTTTCCTTTACTTTTACACCAGTGGTGATTTATTGGTGAAGCATAAGGAGTACATCTCTTAGTGTGTTAGTTCTTGTGTGTTTTCACTTAGTATAAAATAAAGTCGCTTTCCGCGTCTGTCTGTCTGTATATCCGCTAACTCCTAAACCATGCAACGGATTTTGATGCGGTTTTCACCATCAGTTAGATAAATTTTTCACTGACGTTTCTATGTATAATAATTTGATATTTAATGTAAGGATAGTAGAGAAATTGCACCCGTGCGAAGTCGGGGACGGGTCGCTAGTACTTACATAGGTAAGTCATAAATAAATATAACCTATTGATGTGCCCCGCTTGGACCTACCCGTGCCCATCGAATCGTAAGTCGGTGCCACAAGCCACTGGGTCACCATTGCATCTTGTTTTTTATTAATCACATAATTAATTTTAAGCTGTAGCCCTACCATGAGTTGAATGTTGACGCAGAGTCAATGTTCACGCAGGGTTAACGTTCACTATTTGTATGGCAATTTTTAGCGTCTCTAGCGGTAACGATAATATAGGTAGGTAACTAAAATCTGTATAGAAATTCAACGTTACGTTCGTCTAATGGACTGTTGATGTTATAATTTTTGCAGTAAGCTAGTAGATCATATTATGAATTGTAATGTTCTTATTGTTGATATTGCAAGTTGTTATTCTTGTACTGTTGTAGTAAGCTGTTGATTTGATTATGTGGTGGTATGCTACCGGAATATTGCCATACCATCTCTATCGCCTGGCATATGGACAGGTCGTCGATGTTGTTATTCTCGCACGGGTAATAAGTGGTCCCTTGACATAATCCGAGGACCCCTTAATCCTGGATGTAGGTAGGTACATGAATAACAAGAAAAGTTAAAAAAATAATTATACAGTTTTAATAGGTAGGTACCTAACTAAATATTTAAAATTTATTTGAAAAAAAAAAAAGATTTGTATGTATTAACAAATATGTTTAGTAAACATTCATCCAAACGCTTATACCAAGAACATGTTATCGATGAGGTCACGCCAGGCAGAGGTCGCTGCCGCTGTGACGCGACCAGTCCACGTTCGACGGTAGCGATTCGACCCTGGCTAATCTCATATCGACCAATGCGAAGCGCTGGTTAGCTCACTGTTCATCAGTGATTCAGTGCCGCTAGTACATGCAGGCTGAGTTCCGGACGCTAGACAGATTGTGAGCAAGATGAAGGCCGCCGCTATAATTTTGTTATTCGTCTTTTGTTCAATTGAGTGTAAGTACATTACATTTTTTAATAATAAATGACGCATAAATTTTATGAGACTTTTAAACTGTATTTCATATAGATTGGTTGTCCATTACAGTGATGGTTGTCATCATTTTTTTAATATTCGGTAGGTAGGTATTTATTTCCATTTATAACCAAAGGAGCTCCAGCTGAGACTGACCTGAGCTTATCAAAGTCCACAGCTTGCCCTCTGCTAACGAGTATTATAGATAGGTAGTTGTTAATCTTATATTTTATTATAAGTCTATTTAAAATATTTGCTTAGACGAACCCATTAAAAATAAGCCTGTTTGGCAGGAATTAATTACGTAGGTAGTAGGTAACCTACACACATTCATCATAAACCTAGATGTTATAGGTGTATACGTACATACGTATGGTATATTATGAATGGAAGGTCTTTATATATAATTTCCTTAAATAATTTCAGGTCGAAAGATAGCGATACCTTTAAATAAAAATGCCAATGTTGACTTTATCAACATGGAGAGTGGCGGAGTGAGGCAGAATCCCGCAGTGCAACCGGCGCCCAAACAACCGGCACCGGCACCGCCAGCGCCCGCGCCGGCACCGGCCGCACCCGCACCCACCACCAAGGCCCCGGCTGCAGTCCCTGTTGCTAAGCCAGCTGCACCACTCCCACCTCCGCCGAAGCCGGCGCAACCTGCCCCCTCCCCCACACAAATCAAGCCTGTCCCGGTCAACCCCGCACCTGCAGCTAATCCCATAACAACACCCGGACCCGGCAGTGTCAAGTCACTAATCAACTTCTACGATGGTCAGGGTAAAGCTAGCCCGATCCGACCTTACAGCTACAGCCAAGCCGTAAAACAGGGTTGAAACTATGTACGTGTAATTAAATAAAACGTGTACTTTGTGCCAAGACTAATGAATTCCTGCTGTGAACTTTTATTATATGACATATTTGGTTCGTGATCATGTATAATAAAGAAATAAAAATTATACTTGTATATTTTACTATGTACGTACATACCTACTCGATATTCAATCAATCAACTCAGTGGACTGGACATTATAATAGTCTCTCCTTATTAACAGTAGGCAATGCCCGTACGTACATTCGTCGCTGGATAAGCCTTCGATGATTACCCCGGGCACTCACATACGTAAGAAGGTGCGTAGGTACCTACACACCTAAGGGTAACCGCTATTACAGGCATATCGCAAATTCTGGATGCTGGTCAAACAAAAGCATGTGTAGTGTTACGTAACTAGGTACCAACGTGAAAATGCTTTCTTACACGTGTTGATTTGCGCAACTTTAAATGACCAGTACAAAAAGATTTTACAGATCTTTGTTAGTTCTAGATGGCGCCGGTGTTTTCTACTATCTCTGAGAAAAACGAAGATACAAACTCAATTAAGTCTTTTCAAAAATCCAGACATTTATTTTGGTGATATTATGTGGCTGCTCTCTACGCCTTCTGTCAGTCGTCGGTCAGTGGGTGATGCATCGCATGCGTTCGCCAGGTGCAGGTGGGCTTCATGTATGAGGGAACTGCATGTAACTTACCTCAATAGTTTATTCTTACAACCACGTACTTAATGTAGCTTCCCAGTGCCGAAACTAAGGATGTTTAGAAATTAAAATATGTAAATTAAATTCAGAATATTGTACAGTTAAAATATTTTGAGACTGTTTTCTTTCGTTCCCAGTGAATGAGCTGTGTAAGAAATAAGTAGTTAGCTAATTCCAAAAGACTTCAAACTGAACTCCTTAATATTATAGTCAACACGCTACTGGCCGGTTTATTTTATCATAGTTTTCATTTGTGTTGAACAAAACTAGAAAACAAATCTAATAAGCAAAAATTGTAGGTATGATACCTCAAGTTATCAGTACTCGAATGGATTAAATGAGTCATAAAATGTTTATTTTTAACAAATAACCACTCGTATCTCACTACAGCGAGATATCGGTTTAAACTTCACCTGCTGAATAAAAAGTGGAAAGAGAATATGTAATCTTGCAGTTAACCACAATTAGAAACGAAGTCAACGGCCGTCACATCAGCCGGATACATCTAGATGCGACAGAAAAGGCGCATTAACAAGATATAAACAATCGCTACAGAGCCTATTCCAGCCAGTGAAAGTGTACGGGTGCGCGGGCGGCGGAGGGCGGCGCGGGAGGCGGGCGGACTGAGCGCCTCCGAGGTATTGTCGCTCATTCATCGCCATCGCGCTGGAGCTGTCGTAATCACACGGTTTTCAAACACAAAAGACTATTTATAATAGATCTACAACACAGCTTCATTTACAGACTAGCATGCCGTAAAATATAATGTTACGTAACCGTTACGTCAAATTTCATCCTGTTCCTTGCTGATACAATGTATACAAAACAAACAACTTCAACTTATTGTTGTGAATGCACTACTTTTTCTAGACTGTAAATAAAAACATGCTAAGTAACCTACTTTTAAACTTTTACATTAACAACTACGGCTGGTAACCGCAATGGTATTTACATAAAAGAAAAAGAGCAACAAAATATATTTTTCTATTATTCAGGCTATAAAATATTGAACCGATATTTCAATACGTTTTGTAGGTGACTCGTAACCTCAGTGCAACGTGCTAGAAGCTTTCACACAATAATATTTATAAGGCAATGTGAAAAGATACAGAATGGTACCACTAGGTGGAATTTCATAATGATCGTCAACAGAGTTTTTCGCTAATTTATAAGCAGGAAAATAATGTAAGTAGGTACCTAAGTATAGATCTGATCAAGCAGATTAAGAAAAAAAAATCTGTTATAATTTGAAAATAACTAAATATTTGAAGTCTACTCGACTATCCTTGTTTGCATTACGGATGCGACAAACTGCACGAGTTCGCAGATAGGGCTGCGGGCTCACGAAATGTGCCACTTTCACTCTCCGCATGAATCATGCGCGCGGTTACGACTACAGGAGCTCTTACATACTACGTTCGCGACATATTGTGCAACACTGTGTCCGCATTTTGAGCTTAATAAAAACAATGAGTCAACGTCCTTGCCAAAATAAAATATGGTCTGATTTGTACGGTTCCTTTTAGAACAACTGGTACTACAAATTGGAAGATTTCTTAAATAATATAATTTCTAACTTACTGATTTCATACCAATTACTAATATTTTCTTTTTGTTACCTAACAAACTTTTTATAAGATTAGTGTCCGGCATTATGTCACTACAAGAACCACGTAGTAATGTTACAGTAAAACTGAGGCAACTTATATATGTATCTACTTTTGACTGTTTTTTGCAGTCAAAAGTACTTTGGACCGGTTAAAAATTTTGACTGTAACAGTAATAATTATATTGACGAACAAAAATAATCTTAAACAAGAAGAATCTACTTCTAAAATTAGAAGGTCCTGGTAAATTAACATTAGGCAAAAGAATAATTAGTTTAGTACTTTATATTATCACATTACTCAGGTACTTTTAGTTTAATTATATTGCCCATAACTTTATAGCTTTAACCTATTTAGTAATTAAAGCTAGGTAATTATATTGTAAGTATGTAATTATTTCTACTTATTTTTTTACTACTAGTAGGTACAGATTTTTTTCACCATTTTAGGGTTGTTCCAAAAGTAAAAGTTGTTTATAATGATGAGTACAATAACCCCCTCTCGGATTTAAATACCCTTTCCGTCTAACCGTGTATAACTTAGTTATCAACATGTGTATGGACCAGTGAATGTCTGTCATTAGGTATCTGCAAATTAATTAATTTATCATGTTGATCTATATAAGACGGTTTCCAAGCTTTCTACGGATAAACAGTAATTTTATGTCTCAACTTTCTTACTCGTAATAAGAAGAGCAAGTGTAACAAACAATAAGTTGCGGTACTCGGCTACTTATAAATTAGGCGTATTAGTCTAAACAATGGGTGTGCCAACTTGGTTTCATGCCAGCTCCCATGGCGTGGCCGTGGTTACTAAAATATTGCTAAATTAAATGTTGTTTCTAAGCAACAAACTTTGCTTTTAATTATATTTTGATTTATTTAAATATGATCTATGAGTGTGCTGATTTCGTCTATAAGTTTACCGAAATTGTCTTTTTCTCATAGCGTAATTAAAATACCTCTACCCTAAAGCGTCTACTAATGCTAGAGCCAATGATTTTTCATATCCGTCTACTAGTACTGCTGAAGAGAAAGCACATCGATCTAGAGTATTTAGATCCGCGTCTATCTACTCTAGTACTAATCTAGGCGATATAAACAAATATGCTCTATTCGGGCAAGGCATATGCATATTCGTTTGTTGAGTGCAGATAATGCCCTCTAAGGATAGTGTTACATTACTGTTTTCCGCACATTAAATACAGACCGTGAATTAGTTAACATTGTGCAGCTGAAAGGAATGAGGGACAAGGGTCAGTTATATGGTTTTATTTCTCTTTCACCAGCACACAGTGTGGTTTTTTACCCCAAAAACGGACATCCTCGTTTTATAAGCTTATTCGATTTTTAGCTACTGTTAATACGGTTTTATTAAACTTAATTATGAGAAAGTTAAACTAACGACGCTTTTTTTTTACAAATAAATTTTGATAGGGCCTGAAATAGTGACTATTTTTACTCGTATTTGGTTTTACTCTTAATTTCAAAATTATCTGTTCTATCGAATATTATAAGCGAATAAAGCAAGCGTGTCCGTTTTTCGGTTCAAAAGCTACACTGTTCAGCGTCTATGTGAAATTTCCCAAAATCGTTTCATAGTGGCATGCTGTGTCACTGAATCTACTTATAAATGTACAGACACAAGTTTCACAATATAAGTCATTTTGGATGCTGATAATATGTTAGTCAGTCGTTTTATTGTATAATATAATTTTCAAAAATTGTGAGTTGCACGCAGCTGCAGGTTAGGCAGTACCTAATACACTCTATTATCATTACTGGACTCCAGATTAGAATATTAATTTACAAGCAGAACCTACGCATTAATAATTATTATTTTGCCCGATCTCGATATAGTTTAAACTGGACCACCACATCAAAATCTTAGTCGCCATGAACGACTAGCTTGTACATGAATAGTGTGTATCAAGCCTTATTTCCCCCACACGCTAAGTTTGCCGAGGGAAATTAATATTATTTTAACGGCTCTAGTCGTTCTAATAACCCTTTAACCGCCTTTACCACAAAAGTATGTTTATGAGTGGATTAACTAGACAGTATCAATCGTCATGTGGCAAACAGACAACAAACACGACAATAATGTTTAGACGCAATACGCACAAGCTCCCTCGCGCGCGTTTTTTCATGCAGTCGCAGCGTCGCGTCGCCACAATTGTACGGGTTTCACTGATTTGTTTTGAAATGTGGAACTCTAAACAATAATATGAATGTAAGTAGTTATATAATCAACCCTAGCTAACGAACAATCTACTTTGTCAACTAATCTGCACACAATGACAAGAGAACATTTTGTGGCTTCATAAGTACACACATTCTTCGGCCGGCGAAAGTACCATTACATTTTGTTTGTGAAAATGCAATATCATGGGATTCAATAAATTACGTACACTTTTGTGTATTGTAAAGTCTGTGTGGTATGAATGCTCATTGAGAAACTAACTTACTGGTGTAATTCATATTGTATTATATTACCAACACTGCGGTCACGGTTGCGCTTGGAAATTGTGGAGAATATATCAATTATTGATGGCTCATTTTCAGTATTCACCGTCCACTTTTACCGAGTTTTATTTCAAGAAATGCAAGCTTATTTATTATATTATATTATTTACCAGTTAATTTCTTATAATAAGTTACAAATGATACAAGAACATTAGTCTCATTCAAAAATCATTAATTATAATATAATTAGCGATTAATTAAACGATGATGAGTAATCACCGATGGATTCAGTAAATAAAATCATTATGACTTTGACATTACTCTTAATTAATCTTACCTGTATTATAGAGCTCTACCTCTTATAATGAATCCTTTTGGTAAATTTTAAAAGAACCGCCGAGGATGCTACACATCCGGCTAAGTGAAGAAGAATCAGCCTGAAAGTGGACCCTGGTAATAATGCGAGATATCTCTAGGAAGAAAAGTTGTTTTGTAGACTCACTTGCCCACTTCTGCCATAATATTGTTGAATATAACGAATATTTGCATGCCTTTACAAAGGCCGAATACATTTTACGTCTACTGCATATTAGTATAAAAACTTTGGTAATACAAGGTTCTGCGAATAAATGTCTATTTCTATTTTTAATAAGAAAGTAATACCAGTTACAAATCCTATATTAGGTACTTCAGAGGCAACATTTAAGCTGTGATTTAAGTCCAGTTATCTTTTATGATTTTTTCTCGCAATTGGCTCAGGGAGCCTGCACTATGGCGAGGCCTGATGGACCTCCAACCGACTAAGTCTAGTTCAGACTATGCTTTACTACCTACATATATTACTTCAATAACCAATCAGATCAAGAAGCCAGTAATATAAAATACCTTTTCATCCCACCATCTCGGAAAGAGTATTTTTAATCTTCAATATCTGAGTGGAAAAGCCGTTTTTATTCTCTAGAGGATAAAGTAAATTTTCATCCCACCATCTCGGAAAGAGTATTTTTAATCTTCAATATCTGAGTGGAAAAGCCGTTTTTATTCTCTAGAGGATAAAGTAAATTGAATTTAGAACATCGTGTGCACTAAGTTTGTGAATTAAACGTTTTTTTTTGCATTTAGTCATTTCCTCGCTGAGGTGGAATGAAAAGTTACGTGTTGCACTCGAGTGCAAAGATTTTTCACCTCGTGCTCTTTTGATTCCCTCGCTAACGCTCAGGATTCTAATTTTGAATCACTCGCTGCGCTCGTGATTCAATTTTAGAATCCTTCGCTTGCTCGGTCATCAAAATTGAACACGCGGTTAAAAAGCAACTTTGCACTCTTGTATAACAAATAACTATTATCTATGTGTGAACGTGTCCATATATTTATGCTATATTGATGTGCTTTATAATATTATATACTACATACTATTATATTATAACGTAGTCTGCGTTGTTCGATAAGCTAAAGCCATTATTATGAATCACAAAATGGTCATTAACCGTTACGGTAGCCTTGCGTAAGTATTCTCTTTATATTTCGTTCCGTTTGCAATGAATTGGGAATTTCCAGCATCCGCGAGACTCACTTTCGTTAAAGTCCTACAGTGTGTTATGAAATAGTCTACGCCGCCCCCATTCTCGGCGCGTCCGCAGCCATTGAATAATCGGAGCCGCCTGGCCCATTCTAATGATCGCTTGACGTATGACTTACACAACATCATATTTTTTAAACAAAGGTCAATGGCGTATAATGCTACGTTACGCTGCACTGCTAAGTAATAATCTGATTGGAATTAATGTATGATTTATAGTTTTTATATGTAATATAAATGGAATTTAAACTATTTCTGTCTACTTTCATTTTGTGAATGAAATGCTGTGAGGCGATAAAAAGACGATCATTTCATTACGTTACAAATTATTATGTCGTAAGACTGGATTACAACATACTTATTTTAGATTTGGATACGATCATAAGAAAAATTCTCGTTGGATTCTGTCGTACATCTTCACTTTAAAAAAATATGAGAGACTCCTACTGTTTCCCAGTTTGTTAAAGATAGCTATTGAGGGTAATCGGCGAAGACAAGTCAAATCGGCGTGAAAACCTTTGTGTCCACGATAATATGAAATAAGATCTCTTGCTAACAAAATATTAAAAAAGTAGGTTTGCTTGGGTTATTATGTAAAATACCTATTGCTTCTTCAACATTCTGGTTACTTGCTTCGTAAACGAAATTGTTAAAGGTAGCCGTGTTTTCCACATTAAATCTCCGCTGCATATGTATTTCCGTGAGTATTAATTAGAAACTGCGCTAACTATAAAAATAAGAAAAAGTCTTACATAACTTTCTAAAATTCTTGCTCGTTCAGACATTAGTCGGTATGACTACGCATTAAAATTCTTTTGTATGCAAGCAAATTCGACGACATCTTTTTTGAAAGCACACCTTAAATACTTAAAACACTTCTTATTGCACTTCGGCACAACCTGAAACAATATTTATAAAATTAAAACAAGCTTTCACTTTTATAAGCATCCGATACATTACGAGGAGGTATTGACACATTTGCAATAAGACCGATAATGTTTAGTATGCAAGCCTCTTATGCAAATCGGAACATCGGAACACTTGGCGTAGAACAGTGACTAATCTAACCCGAATTCAGATCGTGTTCCGTTTACAAGAAAGTTGTGACACGGCATTGTTATGCAAAGCGGATCTGTAGGTCCAACGTAGCAGACATGCGCACATACGAGCACGTCTTGTACATCTGCACACATCAAAATTGTCGTCTGCACATAATGCAGACGGCAGCACTCATCAAGCCAGTTGTGAAATTATGCCGGCTTGCTGATCCTCTTATCTTATATCTATAATTTTCTCTATTATAATATTTATACACACGTCTAGTCTATGCACAGTATCCATGTTTATGAAATTTTATAGAAATAGTACAAAGTTACGCCCGGAAGACAAAATTTATGCTGCAGTAGTATAACTTTCATTAGCCATCAATTGTGTTTACTTAAGAGAATTTCCAATAATTGTAATGCTGGTTACGTATCCATTAAATCTTTCTAATTGAGCGAAAAAAAGAATAATTATCGCGGGGATTGGTGATAATAAGAGTGGAATAGCGAATACGTGTAATAACACAGTCACCGGTGGTAATGACAGGGACGCAACTTAACAATTAGCGGAGATCATTCACCTGCGGCGCGCACATGTCGAGATGAAAACAGAAAGTACTACCAGCTAAATTCGTGCACCATACTAAAACAATGGGCAATTTATTCGATTTCACTCTTTCCGTAAATTTCATATTTGTGTGGCGCGCGCGCAGCCCCGGTGCGTTTGTGAGAGCGTGCTTAAATTATGACGTTTGACTCTAGGTGCCCATTATATACGCTCTTAGTAGAACAACGATAATATAAACCAAGCAATTGTCAGCCGGCTTATTTATTGAACGATTACTTATATATTTCCTAAGACAATTAGCAAACTCTACTATCAGATAATTTTAATAGACAAGAGAATGCAGCAGTATATTGGGTAGTGTAGCTATAAAGCTATAAAGCTGTCGTGGCTCGATCGTAGAATTCGGCAGCTCGTGATCTGCCTAGGGCATTTCACAATACGCCGCAATTTCATGATTTGGTCATCTAACACCTGCCATATCGTTTAAATAATCGTTTGACGATTTGCACCGCCATGCTTGCCCATATCGATTCTATAGGGTGGGTGTCCAAAGTATCAGCAAATAAGTTAAGATAAAAGTTAAACTCCTGAATGTCATAAAAAATCGTGTTGTAGCCGTACAATAAACTAACTTGCTCGTTAAAATGCTATAAAATAGCACATTATAATGAAAGTAATTTGATAATATTGTTTGATAAAAACATCTACTTATATAAAAATTGGTACTGGTATAGTAAACAAGAAAAGATGAATGCAATGGCCTGACAGCTGTACAAATTACTAATTTTTGCATGTGTAAAAAGGTTTCAGGTTTTCAGTTCAAGTGCAAAACACAGAAAAAATAATACGAATTGATTTATATCGGTTCTATGAGTGCTATTATTATACTTATGTAGGTACTACAAAATATTTAAAAAATACCGGAAGAATTTAAGATTTGAAAGTTGAACCTCGTAGACGTAGAGTAAGCTTCTGTGACCACCTGGCTCAATACTAGATCGATAACACAAATTGAATTTTACGAATTTTATCTATTATAGGCCACTTAATCCGTCATGATAACTAAATAAAAAAAACATCATGGGTACGTTGCATACGTAGAACGAAAGAGGAAGAGGAAGACTAGAAGGAGCTGCGTAGACCAGATAATGAAAAAGCTGGACGACAAGACATACAAAGAAGTGAAAGAACTGGCGGAAAGGAGACAAGAATGGAAACTGCTACACCGACAAGATTCAAATTTATGATGATGATTTATATTAATAATAAAAATCTAGTTATATAGTATTGTGTGTTATTAAAAATAAACAATAAAATATAACAATGAAGCAAATATACCTCTACATACGCATAAAATATAAATAGTATAATTAGTATATTATTAGTTTAGTATAATTTATTTTATTTAGATAGGTAAGTAAATAAACACTTTTGACCGCCTAGTATTGCGGACCAAAGTTAACTTCCTTCTGCATTCTAGATGCAAGTGACAAAATCGATCTGCTCTCTAAATGCATTCAAAAACCACAAATAAGTAAAAGCTATTCTTTAATTTTATTTGATCACACAGCACGAGTCCGAATAATCTGTAGAGACACAACCACACTATAATATTATTTTTAATAGCGATTTATACGAACAATAAAAAGATTCGATATTGATATTTTGTGGATTATTTTTAAATGACTTCAATAGAAAAGTACACATTTGGTTTAGAAAACATTAAAGTAGTTTCAGTTTCGAACTAATTCACCTAAATTGGGTATATAATTTAAAATCATTTTTCGTTGAACTCTTTTGTACGGAGAAATGTTAGTGGTTTAAGTTTATTATTCGCTTTCTGGTACATGCAATCTATATAAACATTTCATGATTTGTTGTTTACTGAAATTATATTTTTGGTCCAGACAGTTGAAACTGAGATATGTTTAGGTACTAAATCCTCACATACAGAGATCGCAGACATTCAGCCAGGAACTGCCTAATCTACTAGTCTACCCGCCATACTGACGTCAGGTTGGCGGGCAATATTTTATGCGATATAATTTGGAACACGAGGAGGTATCAATTTATTTAAGGAAGGTATCAAATAGTACCAATTATGTACTAAATTATAGGCTTATCTGCGATAGCGAATTGCGTATTCTGGCTTCTACCCGCCATCTTAACACTCACTTTTGCTGTAATATTAAGTTTTTTTTATTGCTGAGGTTGTTTTACTTTAGAAGTAATGAATAAACTTGAAGTTCCAATGAAGTAGGCACGAAAGTTAGCTTGACTCTAGATGTCATAGTTAGATCTCCCACTGTTGATTGATCAGACAATACAGACGGACCGTATTGACTGATAGTCAAACGGAAAACTCAACTGCGCATCTGAACTGTCGACTGTCAAAGCAATTCCCAATGTATGCAGTATGCTTGCTCCTAAATCATGTCTGAGTACAGCCTACTGGTCATTGTCACCCTTACTAATATTTTATATACGAAAGTAACTTTGTCTATCTTCTGTTTGTTTGTCACTTTTTCAAGCCTAAACGGCTGAACCGATCGTGATGAAATTTCACAAGGAAATAGTGTGCATTATTATGAAGGACATGGGCAATTGACCTGGAATATCTCGATAACCAGATGGTTTCCAGATATGGCCCAGTACAAAAAATCTTCGTAATGATAAGAAGAATACGAGGCTCTCGGCTTCGTTATGGGTCTTTTTACACCCAATATTTTAAAGAAGTTATCGTTGCATGTGCTGCTGCCGAGCACACCTACCTACGCGGTGGGACATAAGTCCTGGGTTGCTTTTTCACATTGGATTGAATAAATTGTTGTTGGTTTATCCCAGTTGTAAAGTCTCAGACTGCTTCGTCACTAGACCACCTATGTTCGAGGTATACCTACAGCCGTAATGTTATGTATATCACACAAAAACAACTAATATCATAATGTCGTAGTAAAACAAATTAGACATCACTATTTTTAAACAATTTTCTTTATACCAATAAGGAATTCTTTCATAATCAAGGCGCAGTGTCAACCCACGCAATCACTCATCACCCCGCGATGACATCATTGGCGTCATCAAAGGATTTCAAAATCCTAATGTAGGTACGTCAGATCGGCCCGATCCGGGATAGCCGGCTCGGAGCGGGCGCGGAACTTTCACGCGTATAAAACCGCGCGGGTGGCGGCCGGCGCGACCAGTGCTAGCACACGACCACGGCACGAGCGCGCGCCGTGCACCACGCGCACGCGAAAACGAAAGTGATCCCAACCCTACACCAGACTGTGACAGTGATTGTGCGAACTCTGGAACAGTGATCGGTAGCTGCCTGTGTTATCCTGAAACTGTTTCTTCGATCTGGAACCTCATTTAACGCTCACCTGAAAAGGTACAGGATTCTGTGTTTGATGAATTTACAGGGATTTGTTGTGTTTGAAAACTGTGTGGAAGTGAAATAATGTTGTTCATATTGTCAAAAAGAAAAGCTTTTATGTGCTTAATTATAATTAGTGATTCCTCTTAATATTATATATATAAAATTAATTTCTAACTTACTTTCATTAGCCCATTATATAAACAATTGTAACTATATTCAGTGCAATATTTTAATTCTTACTTTTAACTCCAGTCTACTTTTACATAAGATATTATTTATGATAAATTTCCTACATTATTATAGTTTCTTTAAATTCAGTTTGAAAGATTTTAAATATTACAATCGCATCTAATGTAATTCTAAACATAATTGATATCTCGACCTGCTAAGCTTTTGTCACGCGACTGCTACGGCGTAACGCACGCTGCTACGGCGTAACGGTCACCACCAATACGTTAAATTATGCGTATTTTTTTTTATCTTTGTACGATATTATTCAGTTGTAGAAAGTTGCATAATTTTTACTTTCACTAGCACTCGTCGAAATAATCTCTTCGCACATCGCGAATATTTGAACACACTCAATTTGCATGAATGTGTTCAACGATTTTTCTGTACGCAGCTGACGTTTTTTAAGTAATTTCTTTACTCGTGGCAATTTACTCTTTATTTTGGTTGCATTAAGAGCTACCCAGTGCGGCGACATGTGGTGAAGCCGGTGTGGAAAGTAGGCCACGCGTCACACAGCTCGCATTTTATACTTCTTGTACCCGCGGGGTTCCTCATTCACGTTAATGCTAAACCTATGTTAAGTTACAAGTAAATAGGTTTAAAATTAAAATTGTGATCCGCGAAATTCCCATTTTGAGTACATTCTCACCAAGTACCTTCATTGTCCCATGGAGTGTAGGTTTTGCTAAGGATTTTTTTTTTAAAGTAAAACTAATTAAATAATATTTTTTATTTTTTATTAGATAGTGTTGGAACTAAACAAGATTTTATCTATTTACACCCAATTAAACACTTCAATGATATTGTCAATGTACTATGCAGGTGTAAAGAATGTAATGATAATTATGTAGATCATAAAACTTAAGAAGAACAAGTCCCGACGATGCTCTGAGAAAGATTTAATCGTAACGAAACATTCTATTAATGTCGGAGAGTCATTAGACACGGATATGACACAAGTTAATGGTTACATTTCTGAGATTTCTTTTTCACTATCTTAAAGTAGTTAAATTTTATCTTCTAGGTTTGTGTTTATGGACTGACGAGTTAAAAGTAACTACTTGTAAGTCTGAAACATTAACGTTATCATCTGAACAGCGGATGCGACACGAGTCTTCACGGCTATTACTGCGCCCGCGCAGGGCATTGCGAAATTCGTCCACACACAGTAGGACTTCCCATTCTATTGTTTGAATGCATCAAGATTTTGTAAGTGAGTGGTTTTCGTCACGGTGGCTAGCCATCTCCTGGGATTGTTGAGTGCTGTATTGTGAAACACATGTCGCAAATCTAGCTATTAAAAAATGTAGCCTTAATGCTTCGACACAAACGTTAGCTGAATGTTTTAAACAAAAATTGCCAGACTAACAATTGCTATAACCAATATTTTAAATTAAAAGTAAAGTAATAACAATATTTTTTAGACTAACACGACAGACGTAAACACATTACATAAGAGACATATCGAAATCGAAGTTCAATGTCTACTTTTTTACTTTCCTAATTAAAGATATATTTGTTTTCACCATTTCGTCATCTTTCCTCAGATGTTAACTAATGTTATTATCTGTAAAACTACAACCTTACCAACATACTGTCCATTCATGCGTCAGATTGTCGTAGACTGCATAAAATTAATGAAGGAAGCTTTCTACAATGAGCTAAAAATTGTTTTTTTTTTTGCTACCCGTATAGCGTCATCTTACGTAACAGCCATAACTTTTATATTGCTTAATTTTGAATAGACATAATTTATTCGTTACCATATAACATTAGAAATTCTGATCGTCTAGCGACATAACGTTACATATTATAATTAAATTATTTCATATTTATTTATTATATACTGATACTTTCACTTTCACGTTAGGTATGGGATTCACGTTAAAGAGATAATGTTCGAATGTAACGGAAACATCAGAGTGAAAGCGTTAATGAGTATCTCCAGTTTTAATTTCCGTCAAGACGACTTAAATCTCAAAAAAGTTGTATTGAAACGAGATGCGCCGGCAATGCAGAATGCACTTATCAACAAATATTAAAAACACACGTACAATTCTGGATATCTCGCAGGTTAACTTTCAAAATTAAAAGCCTTAACAGAAATACCCACGCGAATTTATATCCTTACATTTCGTATATAACATTTAGAAGGACCTCAGGTTTCTAAATCTAAATTAAAAATGCAAGCTGTGTCTACATAGGTTCAGAAGTGACTAGAAGCCAGTTGTGGATTGTACATATTCACCTTCAAACTAAGTTGTCAGAAAAATATTATTTCCTAGAGCCTCCCAACTTACTGGTACCTACATCTAGTTTGCGACTGATAGATGACATTAGTTGAATGGCGATTACTATTGTGTGATGCTTGTCTTACAAGTAGTGTGAGACGTGTGTAATGTAAGCGAGCATAGATACCGCGCATGCATCTCGCTCGGCGTCGGCGCAGTGGCGGCGGCTCGAAAGCGAGTCAGTGTGTCAGCACCAAGAGGCAGTCCTCGACGCTCCTCTCCGTCAATAGCTGATCAATGTTTAAATAATACCCTTGATAATACTAACCGCGTAATGTTGACCAACTTCCGAATGTCTTGTTGCGGCAAAATGAAAAGCTGGCTAGTGCAAAAACATGGTGCATATTTTAGTACAGCCTTAAGCTATAAAATTAGATAAAAAAATTGACCAATGATCATATCCACACAAAAAATAAAATAAGATGAGAGAAATTGAGGTGCTATTTTAGGTCAAAAAACCAGTGCAGCGGGGAAGAGTAGAAGGGTGGGCAATATCTCTTGAGTTGCATAGGAAGCCGGTTAGTTAGCGCAAGCCCGGTTCCGCCGGCACTGTCACCCATAAACTGCTTGTAATTGCGCTTACGCATGGATTGGGAACGGTGAAAAATATTGTGCTAAGTGCACCAGATTTTTAAGCAGCTCTGACGTTTATGTAGTTTCTGGAGAACATGATTATTTTGTGGAAGATAAGACAGGCCAATGAATATATAAGAAGAAAGTGGTTGTATTAGCGGTAAAATCAGGCTAATGTTTTACTCATACCGCGTTTTACACATGCCGTTGGCTGTTTGCTATTTATTACGAATAAATACGAAGATTCCCGGCAATAATTAATTCATTGTATATACCTACTGTTGTATTTGTTGTATGAATACCAGCTGAATGTCGTTTTGTCACAATTCTTCATGTAGTACCTATCTAAACCCATTTATTATTAGACTTGAAACCAGCTTGCTTTACATCAGGAGTAGGTACTAATGATCACATTTTGATTGATGTTATTACTTAATTAAGGTGTAGAAAATTTTATTGTTTATTATATCTGCGGCTTCGATTACATCGAAATTAACAAAAACAAAAAAATAATTGGATCAGATTTTTGAATTCCTTCCTTGAATCATTATATTTTCTGACATGATTCTTATCCGTGCACTGTTTACCTGAAAGAAATAGCTTTAAGCCATTAGATCGCCATTTGCACCGTTTATATTTATCCGTTTATAATTGAAAATTCGAGAAGATTACGATTATGACACTTTGCAATCGCCTGTCATCGATTAACAAGACTATGTGTCGGTAAAAAGGTAATCAATGTAGCCCTTTTTTATAGTCGTGGCTTCAGTCTGGCTCGTCCAAGTTAAAATTATGTCTAGACAAGTGCCGACTCAATGTGGTTAGAAATAAAGTTTATAGCCATACAAATTGTGTTATGTATATCTTGAAAAATAACTGAGTTGGTGATATATAGTTCGGTGCAGCGATGATTAGATATGTTTACTAAAAAAATTGATCGTAAAGTGTTCGTAGCTTTGTATGTGACGTAGGAGCTGCGCGGGCGCAGGTGCACGCCCGCCCCGGTATTGTTCCAGCGAGGCACACATACAAGTGGAACTCTTTTCTTTTGCCTGGGAAATGAGTCAACGCCGCCTTGTTCTCGCTAACAGGGTCAAATTATTTACACGCCGACGATTTATTTGTTTGTCAGAACTGCTTTTATTTTGATAGGTATTTAGGTTACCTAGCAAGAGCAGTAACTTGAAATAGATTTCTAATAGTCATTTATTAAACATAAATAATGTTTCGGCAGTCGGCAGGCGATAACCTAACTGTTAAAATAGATAACAAAATTCACAATTTGAGCTAGATTATTAAGAAATTGGTCCTAATTTTTATTTTATAGGTGTTGGCTATACCTACATAAAAGCGAATTGCTCCAACAGAATATTTTTCTTGCAAAGTTAATAGTGTCCCTATTTCCTGTTGCGTAATAATATAAGATATACAAAGGATGATCACAATAAAAAATAATAGAACTGTTTAAAGGCACATAAATACTAAACTTTAAAAATAAATAACTAAAATCCACATACCTACTGCACTTTACGATGGAAGTCCGTCCCAAGTGACACTACAGTATGACTGCAGTACCTACAGAATCGTTCACGAAAGACGTTAGAATTTAAAGACAAAAAAAATATAATTTAATATATTTTTCTCTAATATCCGTGCATATCCGAGTTGACGTAATTTTTTTTTATCGTCTGATTAGGCTCCCTCGGAATGCGGTTATGCGAACAGTGGTCAGCTGCTAACAGCTTTCCACTGATTGTTTTGATCGATCCGAGTGTCAGCCCCCAGGCGCCGATTAAACGCTCGTTACTAGCGATACACATTTAGATATTCGCATTTAAAAACCTATTCATTTTATATTCGCAGTTGTAATTTGACATGTAACATGCGGGGGCATAATTATGTACGTTTTGATGCGTTTCAGATTCGATGCCAATTATTTAATTACCGAAAACATTTCGAAGTTTCATAATAACAGCGATATATCATTAGAAAGCGCCACCATATCTCATTTGTAACTTAACAATGTAATGTATGTAATAACCGCACAAAAGTGGCAGAGCGGTCGCCCGTATGTTCGATATAACGAGAGTGATGGCGATAGCGCCCCTATGCGATCCCGATCCACGCGGCCGGCACCCAGCGCAGGCGCAGCGGGGAAATTCAACCGATTTCACTTTTGTTATGCAGTTCTATCAGTGATTAGGAGGGACACTTGAAAGTTTCCCCTTCACGTCTGCAGTGACAGCTCTACTTACTGGTCGAGTGAGAAATACCAGTTTGATGTAGAACATTAAACATTCGGGATAGCGACATAGAAGAGTATAGTACAGTTTAAGCTTATCATTGTGTACATGTGTGTAATCTGTGTTCAACACTAGTTCAAGCAATCATATTGGCAGGTAGTCTTAATCTGATGATCAGATAATTCAATCAATTAATTTTAACAACAGCTTTTACTGATTAGTATACAATGCATAAATTTTTTGAACTTTTTATATTGCTATACTTGAGTCATTATAAAATCTATCACTTAGGAACTCAAATAAACATCGTAGCTACGCTTCTGTAACGGAAGTGTTATGTTTTGATGAAAAGTAGTGGAGTAGTAGATAGTAGTAGAAAACTTACATTTAATTAGTAAATAAATAACAATGTTATAACTACAAAGTAATAATTTTCTCTACATTTTCACTGCCTGTTTGTAACTTAATAAGTAGAAACGGCCAAACTAAATAGTTCCGCTTTGTTATTTTACTATTTTAATTTTTAAGATGAAACTGAAAGTACCTATTAATTAAACTTGCATGAATATACGTTGTAGAATGTTTGAATTTTTATGAATTATTTAAACGTTGGATCGGAGAAAGTATAACAAATTATTGTGCTCCAATTATGACGTGAGGTTTTGTGTCACGGCAAATGAGTTTGGTTGGCGGGCGAGACGGCGGATGTGGTAGAGGTGACGGCGCAGGCGCCACTCTTGCTCACAGACACTCGTATACGCTCACCACTCTTATTGCAACGAGGCTAAAAACCATTTCTAAAGTATATATATCATTCCAATCCAATGATTTCGATTGATACGGGATGTGGACAGCGACACTATTAATGTCAGACAGTAGTCAGAATCGACCGCATCAATTCATTCCACATGTCTATAATTAAATTGGACATTAATAAAGAGATTACAATCAGCTTTAATAAAAATTAACATGACAGCTCTTAATGGGAATTAAAAACAAGTGAAAATAAATTGGAGATATGCAATCATATGAGTATTGGTCTTAAATGTTAGTTTTCTGGTGGTAGCTTATTAAATATCGATAAACGATAGGTCTTTTGAAATAGGTGTGTCAACCGTCGTTGATAAATGGTGTTTTTTTAAAATCCGCAATAAAAATAATAATTGGATGATGACATGTGCCGAAACTAATGATAACATTTTTAAAATATAGCTGAATTTCTTTTGAATTTTTTCATTATTGTGTTTACTCAAATTAAGAAGTGAAATTCTGTGTTCATTGAGTCATCATTAATTTTCAAAATCTTACGTATCATCGTTACCAAAGCTTATCGAATCGATTAATCTAACAGCTTAATCTTCCGGTAATTATCTAAATAGAAAGGTACTTAACTATATTCGGCTGCACCTAAACTAGTACTGTCAATATTTCTTGTCGAATTACGAGTGTGTTGGAACCAGTTAGGCGCTGTAAGGGCCTGCGAGACCGAACTAGTGCATTATTTATTACGCGGCGATTTCTCGCGGCCTGTCTAAAGATTTCACTACTTTCATCTTACGAGTACTTGCAGACCACATCCATTCCACGATCACTCCACGTAGTTTGACTTACCTGACTACGTCGCGTAGGCTGATATTGTAATATTTGCAACTTATATCCATAAACATAGGGTTGATAATATAAGTAGATTGCCTGTGTAAATGAATTGACAGTTAAAAACAATTCCTGCAAATATGGTCTCATGACCCGTTCAAAAAGCCATAAAAATAAATTTTATCCTACTAACTATACTTGGCTCAAATGGTGGTTGGTAAACCATAATTATTTCGTATTGCTGCAATTAACAAATCTATTTGTTTGTAAATTATTATCAAAGCCGGTTTATCTTTCAAAATGAATAAAAGATCTGAAAAAATAATATATACCCCCTCATTTTTTATTACCAGAGTGCTTTGCTCATCATTTCTCACAAATTTTACTCAAGTTCCATACAATTTAGTCGAGTAATGTTGAATTATTTGGATGGAACAGCTGATTTATTTTTCTCGATTTCAGGGTTGGTCCCATAACAAAATATGTGTAGAATGATCAACAGAGCATAATATGCAGATTTTTTTTCTGGTAATCATAGTAATATTATAAAGAGAGAAATCCTGATTGACTGACTGACTTATCATCAACGCACAGCCGAAACTACTGAAGCTAGAGTCACGAAATTTGGAGAGTAGGTCCCTTTTGTATTGTAGGCAAGCAATAAGAAGGGATTTTTGAAAATTCAGCCCCTAAAGGGGGGAAAAAGGGGGTGAAAGTTTGTATGGGAGTCCCTTAATTTTTGAAGTGAGAAAGATGAAAATTGGGATTTAGGTTTTTGGTTACAAATAAAGAAACACGTGATTCTGCGTTTTTGGAAATTCATTCCCTAAAGGGGCAAAATAGGGGTGAAAATTGTTTTTGAAGTGTAAAACGTGAATATTGGGATGGTTTTTGAAGTGAGAAACGTGAAAATTGAGATTTAGGCTTTTGGTTACAAATAAAGAAACATGTGTTACCGCGTTTTTGGAAATTCATCCCCTAAAGGGGTGAAATAGGGGTAAAAATTGTTTTTGAAGTTAGAAACGTGAAAACTGAGATTTAGGCTTTTGGTTAGAAATAAAGAAACACGTGATACCGCGTTTTTGGAAATTCATCCCCTAAAGGGGCGAAATAGGTGTAAAAATTGTTTTTGAAGTGGGAAACGTGAGAATTGGTGTTTCGGCTTTTGGTTAGAAATAAAAAAAACACGTGTTACCGCGTTTTTGGAAATTCATCCCCTAAAGGGGCGAAATAGGGGTGAAAATTGTTTTTGAAGTGAGAAACGTGAAAATTGAGATTTAGGCTTTTGGTTAGAAATAAAGAAACACGTGTCACCGCGTTTTTTAAAATTCATCCCCTAAAGGGCCGAAATAGGGGTGAAAATTGTTTTTGAAGTACGAAACGTGAAAATTGAGATATAGGCTGTTGGTTAGAAATAAAGAAACATGTGTTACCGCGTTTTTGGAAATTCATTCCCTAAAGGGGCGAAATAGGGGTGAAAATTGTTTTTGAAGTGAGAGACGTGAAAATTGAGATTTAGGCTTTTGGTTAGAAATAAAGAAACACGTGTTTCTGTGTTTTTGGTAATTCATCCTACAAAGGGGCGATAAAGGAGTGAAAAATGTTTTTGAAGTTAGAAACGTGATTGTATTTAAGCTTTTGGTTAAAATTAAAAATAAAATCGGTTTCGTGTTTTTCGAAATCCAACCTCAAAGCGGATAAAATAGTTATATGAGTCCGTATTTTTTGAAGCCGAACGATTTGTAAGAAGTCAGGAATTGATGAAAATTAAAAAGTATCTACCGGCTAATTTGTACCCGAACGAAGTCGGGACGGGCCGCTAGTTAAAAATATTTCTCTACATAACAACATGAGTTCCATTTTCAAACCACTTCTTCGAAGGCATAACAAACTTAAATTAACAGTAAAAAGAAGTAACTAATTACAACTATCTATTGTTTAATTAGCGAGCGACATGTCGTGATCCCTTTCAGCAAAACGTTCGTGTGCCTTCGTCACATGCTTTCACTTTCGTATTTCCGCCGACGACGACGCGACGTAAGCGTCCCAGCAGGAAGCTAAAATTACTTATTGTCTAGAAGCTACATTGTACAAGGACGATTTCACTGCAGTCACAATACACGACATAGATAACTTACTTGGGTAGGTAATAGATTTATTATTGTCTGTTATGACATCATAAAAGAACAATGGCAGAGCCTTAGCAGAAGGTAACGTATTACTGCATCTAGTCAAGTCTTGCTACCTATTAGGAATTCCAGTTACCTATATAAATAATTTGGATAAGCTGTGAACCCAACAAGCAGGCCACTTGATCTCTCGGCCCTCTGGTGTCGTAAAATGCGTCGATAATTATCAATGTATCATATTACCCGTTGATCCTTCCGTTTAATAAACTTAATTTGGAATATGCATCAAGCTGCGTGGTCTCGGGATCAGAGAGGCAAGCACAAATGTTTTTGGCGTATCGTAACGTTAACTTAAGCTTGAATAAAAAAAATACAATATTCTGTCTCCTTTTTGTTTAATTTTACGCAACATACACACTTGTTTCATGATAATAGATACACTTTCCTTTGTTTTGAACTCCTCATATGCTGTATTTATCTCGAAGGTTGAGGCTCTACTTTTGTCAAAGGTCACTCACCTATACAAAGAAAAGCAGTTTACGATATATTGTTTCTTTTTACGCTCTTATTATAAGTTTTCTCTAACCCAGGTTTTAAGTTCAAAATTGTCTTAGGTTTTATTGAAAATTATGCACAGAGAAATAACATATTGTTGTATATAAAAAAGTTTCGAATTCTGAAAATTCGTATTAGGATCATTATTTAGAATCAGAATTCATAGTTAGTGCTTTCTGTCAGTTTAACTCTAGGTTAAAAGATAACCCGCGGTGACGCAAGTGGGCCTTTGGAAGGAAATGTTTCTATACATTTTCTTTCTTGGGGCGTCTATAGCCTATACCAGGGGTGGCCAACCTGATTAGACCCAAGATCTACTGTTTACTGACGAAACCCAGAGCGATCTACCAATACCAATTGATCTATCAATTAAATACTTCTTGAAATTTTAAATGAATATGTATAATAAACTTACGGTCGATCGATAGCGATCGATCGGTTGGCCACCCTATGCCTATGCCCTGAAAACGGCGTTTTTGTATGACAGTGACAGTGTATTGTTTTCAATGCTAAGTCAATGGATGGAATGGTGTCACAGAACGAATATGGTCGAGTGATTTAACGATTAATTCACAGCCCCATAGAAAGAAACTTATTGTTATCAACATGACTATTATCCAATACGTATCGTAATCAGAACAAACAAATATTTTTTCTGTGTGGGAATCAAACCTTCGACCCGCGTAGCGCAGAAAAGCTTGCTTAACCACCACGCCAACTGTGCCGTCAAAACTTAATTATAATTTAAGTAATAGCATTTTTCATTTTTCTTTGGTGAACCTAATAAATAAAATAACATTTGATTTTATTGTATTTTTCCAGGTTTTCCTGACTCGGGTCACACTCGAATTTATGTCACCAAGATATTTCGGTAAGCATTACAACCTTCATTATCATATTATAATATATAATTTTATTACGTAATGATATTAAATTCCAAGCTGACTCACACCAATTTCTAATCTATTAACTTTACATATTTATGAATTTCTTCGACATAACATTGTCAAGGATGTGATCAATATGGAAAAGAAGAAAATATTTTAATTTTGTTGTGTCATCACTTGCATAACAAATCGGACTGTAGATTAATTTCGAGTAGATTACGCAATGATCGTTAAGAGCTGAAAGTGAGCCATGGTTTATGTGCACTCGATCATTTCTCGCCGAAATATATCGACTTTCTCCGTGAGTAATTACCTATGCAAGCACGAGGTACGAGAGCATGGTTACATAACATCTGTAAGCAAGCACATTTTGTGTACAACCGCGACGACAGTGAAAGTGCATTAAGGACACATTGTTGATATTCTATAAATACCTACGTATTATTCCAGAACAGTGTTATTATTACACTGACATTTAAGAGTTGGGTCAAGCAGACAGAGAACCAAACGCTATAACGCAAAAAAATATGTCTGAGTAACAAATAATAGAAGTACTGTAACTAAAGTATTCTTAGAAGTTCTCTAATACTGTTATCCTAATCAACCTTATTTATTTAAAATCATAATATCCGTCGTTATGTTTCTTAGCGTATGTGATAATCATTATCCAATTGTTACCCTTATAATTACTATCCGAGGTACCAACTAAAAACATAATACTAAATAATTATAATGGAAGATTACACCAAAATTATTACCTACCTACTGAGAAACAGCCTTTAATAATACTCGTAGAGTCGATGGCTAGAGACAGTTTGGGCAACAATTGACCATCATGTTTCTCACGCCATGCCAGTGAAAGCAACAGCCCTGGGCATTCTGATGATAGGTCACGAAGCAAATTGGAGTCATTGTCCTTCGATCGGCATGGTCATGATTATTTCATCATAAGTGCGGGATGCGCGGGCGCCGGTCGACGTAATAAATAATTTCTCGGCGTTACGCAACGTTCGGGAGCGACGCCCTCGTCCTTGGCCCGTAAACGCGAGTCGACTTTCTCTTCCAGTCGTTGCGCACCACATAAATCATTCCTTCCCACCGTTTGTTCCGGCTCCGGCCGCGTTGAGATCACTCACCACGATAAACCTTTGTGTTCCACTGTTCATTATGATTATTTTTAATGCTTGTTTTAGTTACTTTCATATAGAGATAGCTTTGTTAGAATCACGTGTATAAATATTAGAATTCAGGCAGTTAAATCACGCCGCTGTGGAAATTATAATTAAGGTAATAAGATATTCAGAATTAAAATATGATCAATTAAATTTTAATTAACAAGAAGCCAAAGTTTAGGTACTAATTTTAAAAAGAACAGAACAGAAAATGGCTCATCATTTCCATAATGCAGCAAAGTCTGTATGCGTTTACGCGCGCAGCATGTATTAGCAAAGATAAAAGAGTTATTTAGCAGCGATAACATACACTAAGTACCGGCTTGTACGGCCACTCACTGGGTCACACGCATCTGTTTTATTAGATTGACATAAACACTTAAATTTGTACATTAACTAGATTAACATAACATGTTCATAAGGTAGGAAAGTTCTTAATCTTCGATCTACAAAACTGGTAGGGATACGCAAGGGTGGAAAGGTCTTGCGGTTGTAACCCTAAGAAATTCTTAATTGAAATTAAAAAACGAATTTTATTTTTTTAATAATTTATTCTAACCTAAAATATTGGCTAGCATATGATTTTGTAAGAATTTAACATTTAAGTAATACTTTCTATTAAAACTAATATTTTTATAGACTGTTATGGAAGCGCTTGAAGAAAGCAGGCAATAAATTATTCATACTGATTTGTTATTTAATATAATATCGTGCATTTAGAATAAGATTTAAATATGCCAACCTAATATATTGCTTATAGTCTGTGATTCATTACATAAGAATAGAATAGAATAGATCTTTATTTCATGTAAACCAGATACAGGCACTTATGAAATGTCGAGACTCTAGGTGCACGGTGCATAACTTAAACCTATTAGGCACATAGTGTTACTTATCGATCTGTATTTTTATATTAGGTTACAACAGAACAGATATAACTTCTGAGTTAGGTATAATTTTAAATATGTCACATCAACTACTCCTTACATGTTCACTATATGCAGATTTTTTTTTTATAATTTACTTACTTACTCATAAATAAACGACGCTTGGCGAATGACTTTATAATGAATTTTCATTATCATCTTATAAATGAAAATAACGTAAAGCTAATGCTCTTTAATTAATGGTAACTGAACAGATTTCACTGAGCACACAGTGGCAACTGTTATGCGATAGCGGGTATCAGTTGACGGGAAATATCTAGCGAGACCCGTTTCACCTAGTTCCGGTTTAATGCCAACCAAAATATTTGGAAGGAAATCCCTCTCAATGGTGCTTGAAATGGTACTTAAATAAATTTTAAGAACTTGTTTTGGTAAACTCACTTTCCTTTTCGAAGTATCTTCGGTAAAACATGTTTGTTCGGCTTATGATGTTTTGTTTTGACCAGACATAGCACCCGTCTGTTTATATTCTAAGAGAGGTAGGTGCATAGCGGGACTTTCCGCTCAAAATTGGAGCTCCCGACTGGGGAAGTACCTTGAATAATATCGTAGCCAAATAACACTGCCATTTTGCAGTGTTGTGTTATAAGGTCACCAGTGCTCATTGAGGAAAGGGTTGGCAACACGTGAGTGATGCCCCTGTTGTTGCAAGCCTCCATAGGTTACAGCCTTAAGGAAGTAAATCTTTTTTTTTACGTTATAATACTAGGATTTCTCATGTATCGAGGGTACAGTTTACAAACATACATGTCACATGCACACATAACCAGACCCGAAACAACTATCTGCTGTAGATCATAGGTACAAATATTTGTCCGTGCGGGGATCGAACCCGCGGCACGTAGCGCAGCAAACTAATCGCTTAGCCACTGCGCTAACCGTGTCGTTAATAGGATGCTACCGAACCGTAGACGTAAATATGAATATAGTTTTAATTGTTTTTCATAAAAAAGCTCGGCAATCGGCAATAGTGCGGCAAGCGGCTGGCGAACGCCAATGACGCCGATATACTTTTTTAACAACCAGCTTCAAGTTCATGCAAATAAGGCAATTTTCTCAGAAAACCGGGTCAATTTCTTCGAGATACGGAAGCTGAAATACCGGCTTTGCATAGAATCAACATCGACACTTGATTGCGTTTATAAATGCGTCTAACACAGACATATTTTGTTTATTCCAGTAATTTACATTAAATATTGCTAGACCAGTTAAATGATTGTCCGACTGTTGAATAAAATTCTAAATAGGTGCTTTATAGAGTGAGCAATGAGATCAATAAGAAGAAATAGGCCCGTAAGTATCTAGATTAATTAAATTTTGTTAGGCATTTATTATTATAATATGTTATTTAGGTTAAGCAAGTTGTAGGTGCTCTGGTATCTAAGAGAGATGAGTATCAGTTTCACTCATGTAACTTACGATTAAGATCTTCAGGAGGCTATTAGAAACATGTCATGTACTGGGTAGCTATGAGCGTGGCCCAGTACCGCCTGCGCAGTGACATATCTAGCACACATGAACCGCAACATGCTAATACATTTATACCAAGTAATTATATTATAATATGAATTACTCGTCAAACAAGATTGACTTGCACGTTATTTATATTTATATACCTGTTCTGGAAGTCATCAATAATTACTTTTTAAATGCGCACGTCTTGGAATATGGAAATACTGAGTAAATAATTTGAAAATACTGATAATGATATGAAAATATCTTACAAGCTATACATAAGCAAAAAAACTTTAACTTTATTTAAAAAACTTAACTTAACTTTAACTTAACTGAAATTAAAGACGCGAGTAACACCAAAACTCAGATATCTATAAAAATCTCAGAGCAACAAACATAAATTTTCTCATGTTTAAATTTAATGCGACCTTTGGAAGTAAGTCTTGACCTTTAGAAGTGGAACCCAAAAAACAAGTTACAGAATATTCATTGCCTTTTCAAAATGACGGCAATATCTGGGACTACTTTCGGTTACGCAAGTCTGATCCAGGTCGCCTCGTAATTTATCAAATGTGAATGTAACCTAATGTGAATATAATGGTGACATTGTGTGACATTGTGTGACAGTACATACCTCGTATTAGGTTACATAATATTTCAAAAAGTGTCATTGTTCTGTCTTCCTCTTTTTTTAGACAATTTTCTGTAGATATAATCATCGATGTATGTAATGGCCACAACATAAAAAATTGTGACTGACGAATTATTAGATTATAATTTAATTGTATTACTGCTTTTTTGACCATTTTGAATTAAGGCTAAAATTTTGAGTACGACTTGAAAAAAATAATTAAAAGAAATACAAATTTTAATTATATAAATCAATGTAATTTCCCATGAAGGGCCTCCCACTATTGTAAGATATGCTTTTTAACTGCCCTGCTGGTCCTTCTATAAGTGACCGAAACTATTCAATTTCTGACTTAAGCACAACCTTAGAAATGCCCTTAAGCCTAGCAACCTTTCTCTAATGCACACACGCCTATCTAGCTGTGTACAATAAAGAATAACTCTATTTTTACTTTTATAGGTAATCATTCCAAATTTCCGAAGCCATACTTTGATGGTTAGTGAAAAATCAATAGACCTTTTGGTTCTTTTTTTCATCTCACTTGCTACAGAGGGGAATGAAAACAGATTTTCTTTCCCCCTTCGATTTACTTTTAGTTTAATTGATTTGTGGATTTCAAATCTGTTTATAATTTTCCCGGTCACACGTGGTGCTTTTCTCGGCGCGCGCTACTGTAGATCTTGGCATATAGGAATAATAAAATAAATCTCTGCAAACTTCTTTAAAAATCATGTTTATCAATTTTTCGAAAAGCAAAATATAAGTCTACAAATTATATATTATCAATGAATATTATGAATAAAATCATAGGTCAACAAAATACTTTCTGTTACCGCACTGATAAAATAATCGTTACATAACCATGAAGACCGGCTAATTGTACCGAAGCGCTGCGGCCCGACCGGCACTAATGCGCCCCACAGAATCCACACAAGCGCACGCCGCCAACGAAAGTTACCGGATTTTGTACACCTCCAATGCCAAGTGCGGCGAAGAAAGCGAGCCCCAGCTTCCCCAACGAAACATCTGAAATACGACCATCTCGCTCGTCGGTCCCCACAATACGAAATAAAGAAAGAGACAACGTGTGCTTAAAAGAGAAAGTGGGCCACGTTACGTTTCTCGGTACCATTAACACGGGCATTGAACGTAAACGTCAACGGATGGCATCTTGGAGAAGCTCTGCCCCACTCAGAACTGGGTGCTATTGCCATAGGATTTAAGTTTAGTTTTGTTTGTGATATGTCGTGTTCGCTCCAAGGTGCGAGGTTCGGGCGGATGGCCATTGATACTGACTGAACCTGAGAGTACGGAGACGCTGAATTCGGAGAGCAACGAACTGCGGCCGCTGGTGAAAGTGTTGCGTGGCGTAACCTTGAGCCCACGCTGCTCTTTAGCGAATCACCTAATCAATACGTCACCGTGATATATGTTCGATACGCAAGTGTTCAGTTACGCTAGTTATCAATTATCTAAACAGATGATAGGTACATCAGAGACTTTTCTCTTTTTACACGTTCGCCTTGTGTTAATTGATGATGAAAATATATTGACACATTGATTCATTGTATAATTGAAGAGTAATAGTTACGTAATAGTGGCTAATTAATACTATAGGTACACACATACCAAAAATATCTCCAATAGTTAATAAAAACACCTTCGGACATTAACATACCTAGCTAAATAGCAAAAAGTATCTATAAATAATGTAAACAATTTAAAAGAAAAGCTACTTTCAAATCAAATACTTGTGGTTTATTGACGTCGTCGTCAATGTGTAACAACCTTACTTTACTACGTGGTGTGGAAATCAAAGTGAGATTTAACACAATTGAGGTATTGAGGCAAGAATTTGGCGACTATAGATCATTCGGACACACGCCTTACGATTACCGATTAGACGTTGTGGATCTTTTCGGATATCGACTTTTCCCTCGAACATAATAAAAAGCATTCTACAAAATTAATGTTCATTGCAAAATGTTTCGCATTCCTCGCCGCGTAAAAGTGGATGAGGTGTAGGTACTAATAACAAAGATCAGTTTCATGCTAAGTTCCCATGCGTCTGATCGTTGACCCTGCCAGTGAAAATCGCAATCATCGTTAAACATAACAATAAAAATGACTGGCAAAGTTTTTCATTAGAAATGAAAGCTACTAAAACAATTCAATAGCTTGTTTTACGTACGTTCACAGATTAATTCAAGTCTCGTATCATTGGAGCTGCATGTTAGCAAATCATGCCTTTTCTTAGAAACGCTTCAATAGACATAGATTATTTATCGTTTTTGCGATATGTTGCCAGAAAAAATAATTTTAGTTAGTATTACGTATGCATGTTTCAATTTACTCTGCTTTTTAATTCTTGAATAATCCGGGTTTTAACAATAGCAAACGAATCCGCGTAGCTACACGCTCGCTTTCTAACCGCGATGTATGCTAATATAATAATGGAGAAGAAAAGTTAATCTTCTAAGCGATTCCCATTCATTAGTTTAAAAAACTTTCAGCTCGTTACCAGCCAATTAAAAGTCGCAGCAGTCGCGCCCACGAGTCGTTAATCAGAGCCGAAAGTGACTTAGCAAACATTATCATGGTAATTGTACTTCTACGGGAACATTCAAGTTTAAAAATAAGCAATGAGATAACAGATAACATACTGTTTCAATACATTAATTCTACCTTGATCAATCTGTGAATTACTACCTTAGTTAATTAGTCCTTAAGCTGAAAGTTAGCTGAAAATTTTGTTTGTTTGTTGTTATAGTTAGTATGAAACATATGTTGTAAACTAGGTAAGGTTTGGTTCAAATCATAAGGGATTTTGATTCAGCTTCAGCATCTTATAATAAGTATAAACTTTACTCAAAGAATATAAGTATAGTATAGACCTTGTACTAATGAATAGTTAAAATTTAATTTCCAAAGATTTTAGAGCACAGTCGTTTTAAGTCAAATTATAGTCAGTTAACCGCGTTTCATATTTCAGACTGCGATTGTTCCACCCCGATTCAACCAAACTTTTAAATTATACCGATGAATTATGCGCCTTGTGCAGATGAAAGTAACTCAAATGAGACTGATAGTATCATCTGAGTTTCTTTCAGGAACGAGCATAACACTATTTTCGTAGACCTCGACCACTTCATGACGTAGGTATTGTATATTACGCCTGTATTTCTTACGGGTTAGGCAGAGATCACGCAAGAAAAACGTTCACGGCAAATAGCATTTATTCGATCGTCATCAAGCGTCATGCCTGGTCGGAGGATCCTCCCTTTTCAACGGCGAAGCACCATACCTTGTTCCTCAACACTGTATATAGGTAGATAGCAATTAAGTCAATTATTGCTACCTATATGGGCAATAATTCCAAAAACCGAGCTGCTCCTGAGAATTTCTAAAGACGAACCAAGGCCATCTATCTGTACTCAAGGGTGCAGGGCACCCAGACGCCGAGGCATAAGGTGCGCCGAAGCCGCCGCGCCGTCCTTTGAAGGCAGGTGCTGAGGCTTTGAGGGCGCTGACAATATCTTTTGACAGCTCACCCCGGCACCAGATAACCTAGAGACAGCCCTGAGGCATTCCCAATAACACTGTTCGACCTGGAAATCGAACCCAGGACCTTAAGTTCAGTAGCCACGCTTGCGACCACTCAGTCACCAAGAGGCAGTGTTTTAGGGAAGTAAAAATAAAGAAGAACACATTATTGATGTAAGCAATTTTACCTAGGCATACATATCATACATGTCACCTGTAACAATGTTAAGTCCCCGTTAAGGGCGAAGCCAAACTTCGAGGAAAACCCCATTGTATGTCCGCACGATTGTCAATATCGCTTTCACTTTTCCCACAGACCGGTTGGGTCTATACGATTGCATCTCCCGGAGTATCATTTACACTTTACAGAAACGTTAACTAGTACTACTATAAATTTCCGATATTTTTTTTTACTTTCTATATGAATCGAAATTTACATGAAAAAAGGTAAGAATTGAAATGTGTATATGTAAAAGCGACCATTGATACTGTCTATATTATTATTGATGTATTTCGACCATGGCATAGTTGGTGTTCGAGACAATAGAATGATGAGGTGTAAAGATACTATGATAAGGATAAGATGAGCGTGCCAGCCTCCGCTCCGTGTAATTGCTTTACGTGACTTGGCAGCTTTCTCGAGCGGCGCACGCGCAAACAATTTAGACCTCACCGTCGACGTATTACACGTGCACACGGGATACCCGGAAATATTTTAAACGATTACAGATGATAAACTTGTGAAAAGCGCAGTATTTATCTTGTTCGCTATCTGAAAACGGGGTTAGGTTTGCGCCTGTTCAATGATGATATTATTGGTACGTAATTATTTTTAGTCTAATCGTAATAATTTTACTGCAGATTATTTGTCTTTGCACTTATTTATCTACAAGTAGGTAGTAAATACATAATTATCAGTGTGCTTTCTTATTATGTACGGGCATATGCTTAGCATCACTTACCCACAACAACAATTTACTCTTCACGCAAGGTATTTAGTAATCTGCAGTAAAAAAAAGTAATTGCTGCGAAAACACTAAATCTTCACAATATTGAATGCATTGACTTGCAGATCAGTTATAGGCAGAAAAGGAAAGTTCTATGTAAAGTCGACATTCACGTTACTTTTTGTCGATCATCTCGTGTGAAATCTGTTCATGACTTTTTATGTATTTTTAATATACGAGCCAACAAAGTAAGTCCCACGAAAGGTATTGAGGATGGTACACACTTACCCAGCGGGCGATGAGACGAGTTACGCGGTGGGTGCGCCCGCGCCGCTGTCGCCGCGTCTTTGCTACGCACTCGCTCGTCTCGCTTCATTACTGACGTTTTCTTATCACAATCAATTGATTCGCATATCTATAATTATTAAGAAACTTACATGAACTTACAGCCGATTATTGAAGTTTTGAGTTTATTTCACATGATGAAATATAAAGAAGAATTATGATATGTAATGGTTTTCTGACCCACGAACGAATAACGAGAACAAAATTAGAACCGCTTTCTCAGAATACCAGACGTTGATCAATGAGTGTTAAATTGGATAATACTGCGGTCCTCCAGCCGACAGATGACTATTTTGACAGAGTAATTAAGGAATTTCAAGTAGATGCGTGCAAATAATAATTTGCCCTCAGGTGATTGCAGTGTCTACGTCTCAACTATCAGTGTAGATTGATGGTTAACATAATTATATACATAATATACATATATCGGACAAACTTAGTTATTTTTGACCTTCTGATAATTAAAAGTTAATAAGTTACGTTGCTATTCATTCTGAAATTAATTAGTAATGTAGAGAGTAATGTAAGCGGGTTACCTACCTAGTCCTATTTAGCAGTATTACTTAAATTAAAAAAGCAATATTAAAAGTAGGTTTTAAAGTACAAGATAAAAGCGGAACAGGGCGGATCAAGCGGTTGCGGTGGGCAAGTGTAGCAGCGGTGTTATCAATTTGATTATGTGGGTATACGCTAGCCCCGGCGAGGTGGCGGTTGAGATCCAGTGCTCTTAATTGAGCGCCAGCCACCTGCTACCACTTCTATTATTATACTATGGCCTCAGATTACAGAAAATAGAAAATGGCCGAGGGCCCGCTTTCTTACGAGGGACTAGCCTAGTTATAGGTGGGCGCAGCCGCTCCAACTAATAGGTAGCGGTCGTCTTCAATCTGTTGATATTACTGGTGACTTGAGTGTAATGATTAATGAATTCAAAGAAGTTTAAACTAAGGTTACAATGTGAATGTGCGCCGTACTTAGGTAGAACAAAGAAGACGTACCTAGTCCGTGACTAAGTATCTAATTCCTCCAACGTTTTTAATCCGATCATCATTTCACCATCATGAATGGATGAAAGTTTCTTGTTCACGTCCTTTGTAAATAAGCACAATCTGACAATAATTTACACCTAAAATAATTCTGAAATCTGAAACTGTATATTGGAGATAAGATGAAAGGATTTATTATTAGTATTTAACTCATTAGCTAACGAGCGGACACATAATGTGGCCGAAAAGAATAATAATGTCTGCGTTTCGTCACTTAATGAATTAACTCTTAAATTAAATTAAAAATTACTAAAATCAAACGATTAAGAACTGTTTTCACGTATAATGTCGCATTAAACGACTTCATGCGCACCTATACTATATTCTGAGATCGACAGATGAGACTTTCTGCAGTGCTTTCTAACCGGCGAGCGATCGAGTGTCTGGGGTGAAATCGCTAGCAGCGCCCGCGCAGCTATACGGACAAACCGTGTCCGCTGCACATACGATGCAGCACTGCTGCAGTTACATGCATACCTAAATGAAGAAGAAAGCACACAAATGTATAAAAAATGCTCGTGACCACTACTCCAGAAGAGGCCAAATTTGTTAAAAATTCATAATTCAAATTTCCTCTTCGCTAGTTTTTATTGGAAAGTTTAAATCTTGACCTGAGCTTTAATATAGCTCATTGGTTACGCAAAGATCAATACAAAAACGTACAAAGTGTCACTATGTACAAACATATGCGACCTTGTGCCGTAATAAGGTGAAGGCCGCGCGTGGTTTCCTCTCAACGCTGCGGGAGCGGCGGACGCGTCGCAGTGAAAGATGCAGCCGGTGCAGTTCCGGCGCGGGCGGCACTGCACTCGGTCACTGGGTCAGCCCCACTTGCCGGCGGTGGGGTGCGAGTGGCAGGGGGTGGGGGGAGCCGGTGGGTGCAGCGTGCGCAGGCGCAGTGCGCGCGCACATAGTGCTTGTCGCCATGGCTGGTGTAGCCGCACGTTAGCACCCATGCCCAGCGCCGCCCGCGCCGCCGCGCCTTCGGCTAGTGCTCCTCTTAACGTGTATCGTTGGTTGCAGGCCGCTGACTGACTGAACTGTGACCATGAAGAGGATCAGGCTGCTGCTGATGGCCGCTGTGCTCCTGCTACGGGTGAGTTCAGTTTATTTAATACTAAGATAATCAACCAAAGTGAAAATTGAGACAATTCTATATAGTTCTTTAGAGGTCATTGTGACTACCTTAGTTTGACATTGCCATTTTCTTTTGATGTTCTTAGAATTTTCTAAATTGGGTGAAATTGTTACAATTATCCATACAATTATATAACAATCAATTAAATTTTAGAAATGGACAGTAATGGGCTATATTTATTATTATCTTTGAGATTGGTAGAGTAATCTATGTTTTGGTTACTAATATAATTTTAACCTATGATGGAATTTTCTCAATTTACTTTAACTTATTGGAATGGTAGGCATACATTTTCATATTTAAATACTAGGTTAGGTTAGGTTAGTTCCAAATAAAATATAATTGTTAAAGAATCAATATTAGGTTAGATTAAAACGGTGTTCTATTTTATTGCTGAGATTTACACTCTATGTCCTTAGAATAGCTGATATTTACTATGACACAGTAGCACAGTAATACTAATTTAAATAATAACAGTTAGCAATCATCGGCAATGCTTCCCATCATCTGACGCGTGCTCGCTTGCTCCGCCTGGTCCCGTTTACTAGAACTATCTTGCACTGATATACCAGAGTGGCTAACAGTTCACCATATTACCGACTCAAGCATGTCTCACTCAGAACCGATCCATCTGAGGTTATAAAATTGGTAAATGAATTACTTATAACCTGAAGATGGAATTTGACAATGATCATAAAGATCTTAAACTTTCAGATGTGAATCTGATAGAGCTAATTAGGCATTTGGTCTTGGCCACGCTTTAAAAAATGACAAATCCAATAGGATCTAAGATATGCGACGCTATGCAGTCAAATCCTAATATTTTTTTAAAAAGCAACGTCTGTCTGCATATTCTATAAATATCGTAAAATAGTGATGTTTCGTGAAGCGTAGAGCAAGTAGTGGGTAGTGTAACACGTAAGTGAGGAAGGCACGCGGCGGTGTGTCGAACGCTTCTACATTATTCAGCTTTTTCCGCTCGCGTTCTCGGCAACTAGGCTAATGATTCCGTTAGCACATCCACAAAACAGCGGACCATTGGAAAATAACTGCGTATATGCTGATACCTACGTATGAGAGAAATTAATGTAGTTAAGAAATTGTAAATTGCTACTATCGCTCGTGCATCATAGTGTGCAAAATATTTATCAAATAAATAAATAAATCCACCCCCGTCCAACTGCTGGGCACGAGCCTCTTTTCGGAATGAGAAGGGCTAGGGCCTTAGTCCATCACGCTGGCCTAATGCGGGTTGAGGGACTACATATTATGCCATCAAGGACTTTATGAGGCCCTCTCAGGTGTACAGGTTTCCTCACGATATTGTTTCTTCACCGTTAACGTAAGTGATAATCAAATTGCGATCCGTACATAAAAATCAGAGGTGCGGGCCAGTTTCGAAGTCAGACTCTCCTGTATGGAAGGCAAGCGTTCAACCGCTAGGCTGTCACTGCTATATAGAACAGAAATTATGTAAAGACTTATTTGCAATGTTCATTTATATAAGTGTACAGACAATCGGCAGTCGTTGACCGCCAAAGCATCTTTTTCTACAAGCACTTTCACTGATAAAATTTCGCATCTTTGTAAGGAAATGACGTAATCTGGCAGCGCAAGTGATTTCGTTTTTGACCATGACGGTTATCGCACCATCTTAGAACAATTGAGTGTTTTATTGTTGTCGCTTTCAAAAATGTTACTACTTTTACATCACTAAAATTAATCATAACTCGATTACATAAGATGATTAATTAATCGCGAAGCTTGTTTTTGAACAGGTTATCAATGCAAATTTAAGCTTCGTGTCTTACCAATTCAATTTCATTATTGCAGTGACAGATATAATTATTTAAATTTATTAGTTAACAGCAGACAGCTCTCGAATTAAATTCATAACTTTTCACCCGATGCTTGCTTCTGTTTATTGAAATTTCTATTTCACTCTTCAACTGGTGGGCAATCTTCTACATAATTAATAAATACCCCTTCTTGGGCCCCACTAAATAAAATAAAAGAATCAGATATAAGGGTTAAGGTAGGATTAGATCTTCCATTAATTTCGTCGTACATATGGACTGACTCAAAACATGAACTCGGAATGTGAACCAGTCGCTGATATTATGAGGAGTACTTTTGATATAATAATAAATAAATATCTACAGACTAACAGTCTAGTTTGGGGCTCACTGGTAATAAATTATCGAGACCAGTAGGTCTCTACTACTAACTATAGTTACTACTAAGTATAGTTGTAAACTTAATTGTGTATAGGTATAATAACATTTACAACACTTTTTATAATTTGTTTTAGTATAAACCCATTGCAATTGTACAATATTTTGGGCATAAAAATACTTACGTAATTTTTACGTAATCTGTTACAGGTTGATAATCATTAAATAACTTCTGGATGTGGATATCATACGAGTAAATGAGTGAGTTTTGTTTGGGTATTAGTGATCGCAGCATCATTAATTAAGATTTTAAAGATTTTTTTTTTAAACTGCAATGTTTCGACCCGTCTTCGAATTTCTCTTGTATCGTGGGTACAGTTTACAAATCAGAACCGAAACATCTATCTGTAGGCTATAATGGTACATGTTCCGTGCGGGAATCGAACTCGGGACACGTAGCGCAGAAAGCCAATCGCCAAGCTTACACTGCGTCAACCGTGCCGTCAGTCTTAAAAGCTTTTAATCATTATGGGTGATAAATTTTACGATAGTCACTGTAGCGTATTTTACACGTAGATACTAGACAGTAATAATTGTCGTAAGTTATTCTCGGGTTAGTCTTGCTAATTCATGTTAGAAAGCAATTGTAAAAGAATGTGTAAACTGGACATAGCCGATCGCTTTCGTTTGTCGACCGGATTCACACTCCGTTGTCTTTTCTAATCGATCGGTTAAGCTTATCTAATTAGTTAGATTTTTAACAGATTATTAAGTTTATTCACTGTAGTTATTACTGCTCAACTAATGTCTCAATCAATCAACTGAGATTACACACAGCTCATCTAATTATTATTTTTTCGTAATGTTATGTCATAGGAAACATCTCCCCCTTTTTATATTTTTTCAACATTCTTAAGTCTGAAGTATTTTTCAGCTCATTACAACCCACCGACACCGTTATAACGTACCTATATATCTAGTGTCTAGTGTGTACAAATATTAAAAACCAGCATTTAGATTTCCCATAAATGACTTGAAGGAAATCTCCCTCGTGATCAACAGTAGATATTGGGCCCCGATTGATCAGGATAAATGAATAATTATATAACGACACGGTTGGCGCAGTGGCTAAGCGATTAGCTTTCTGCGTTACGTGCCGCGGGTTCGATCCCCGCACGGAACAAGTATTTGTATGATCTACAGATAGTTGTTTCGGGTCTGGGTCAGTGTGTGTATGTGAGATTTATGTTTGTAAACTGTACCCTCGATACAGGAAAAATAATAGCGAACGTTAAAAATAAATATAGCTGCATTTGAAGAAAGTCTAGAAAATAAAATTTTACGTCATAATCTGTCGAATTCACTCACACATTATAATTATAAGTAAAGTAGGTACTTACGACTCTACAAAACTTTATTCGTAGGTACGAAAAGTAATGAAATTTTAATCATGATTAAAACAGCATTGTCCCTTCAGTTTCAAACACACGCGATTTATAAATTTTATTAAACTTTGCTGCCCGTACTTTCTCGATGTAAGGGAAAGTGTTCGAGAGAATTTGTGACTCTGCACTCTGCGTTGGAAGTTCATGCGCATGACATTTACTGCAGCTTGTAAGCAACACAAGCATGTTAACGGCTCCATACACCTTTCCATTCATCGGTAGAGATATCGAGATTCGTGATTCGTCTAAGCAAAATGTGCTAATTTGTAATTTTGACCCGACTACGTTAATTCCAAAAACAATGGCCGGGATGTCCATATAGTTAAATAATTACCTGATTATTTCCACGTTGATCTGATAGGGTGGACCATTTATAGGTATAGTGGCATAAATCCAACTGTCTAATGGACTGCTGCACATAGACCTCTCCCAAGCTGCGCCACAACTCCCGGTTGACGAATAGACGGGATGTGGAAAGCGGAACTTTCGAAACTGTCCCAGCTGAGAAAGTGTTATCTATACATAGAGTTATTAATAAAAATATGTACAAGATTATTCCTATTTTTTTCTAAAAAATACCGTAGATACCTACCTATACCCAATGTTAGAATTCCGGGACACTTAAATATTACGTAGATGCATAAGAGTTTAACTTTGAATAACGTAATTCACAAAAATAAACAGTAATTGTTTTTTGTTGTAATGTTATTTGACCAACTTAGTTGCTACACCCAAATTCTTCTTTGTAATTCTTCATAACACGGGTACGGTACGTACTTAAGACAGTTATAAATATAGTTGTATCATACATTGGGAAAACAGCAACAGTCGGACAACAGGTTGTGTCGTCTGCGTGGTGTGATCACAATCATCTGATAGCGCATGCACCGAACACACTTCCCACGAAACGACACGGTACAAATTATACCGAGACAATACGAATCGCGATGCACAGGGAGAGCTGTGGGAGACAACTCGTACAATATATGCTAGCTTAGATATGTATGTGTACTTTATTCAGTTCAGATTTCGAACATCGCCAGCTTACATATTAATACAGTGGTATTATTGTAAACCGCAATTCTTTGTTTTGTTACGTTTAACAATTATGACTATAAATAAAGTAAGTAAATAAAATATAATTGAGTGTTGAGTCTGTTCAAACTTTAAACATTCTTTCATTTCCAACTCGAGAATGTTATCTTAGGCTTATGAGTATTTTCACTTCGCAATACGTCAATTTCATAAGTCTTGGGTGTATCAAATCTTCAATGATTAAAGTCCATGTATTAAGAGTCTGAAGACAATGTTTTTATACGATGGCAAAGTCAATTCAGTGATCTAGGAGTCCACTATCAATCATGTGAGATACTTAACTGAAAGCTCTTGATTTTTGTCCGGAACACTACGGTTGAAGTGGTTAACAGCTATAAAGAGATGAATGGACTCTACACTTTGTTGCAGAAACGCTATAAGTATCTACTACTACTTTCATGTGGGTACCGCTACAGAAATGTACGGGATATTGTAAGTTAACCAAGTGTCTTAATCACCATATTCAACATAATGAAATAATAAGTACCAAGGTAATTATTAATTAATGGCTACTACTACCAAAATAATATAATTATGTGGTGTGTGTGTACGGGTGTTGTGTTGAGTTAGAATGTATTATGATGTCAATAGTAATTCTATTTAGGTACCTATACACATATTATGTAAATCTTTACACAATAAAATCTACATTTCTTTTTTCCAACTCTACTCTTGCAGGTCTGCTGGAAGAGATGTCTAGAGAAATAAGCAGTACCCTTGTGTTGTCTTTCCTATTTAATTGTATGCATTCTTCTTTGTGTGTACATAAACTGTTAAATAATAAATAACAACAATAACTTGTATACAGATTATAATTGCTTAGATACAAAAAGCACAATATACGTGTTTTATGCAAATAGGTATGTAACTAGAAAAACATAAATAACCTCAACCCTATTAGGATTCACGTAGACACAGCACACAAACAAAAATCCGGTTCTACTCAATTCATGTTCATTTGAACAACTTTCATCGCGTTGTACTAATTTTTGTACTAAGATATGTAGGAACAACTCTTTAAAAGCTCAATTTATTCAACTTATGTAAGAGCAAGCACTCCACCGCATTCAAGTTCAAGATTTTTATTGCGATGTTTTTCAAGTTTTATCTTGATAAAAGCTTCGCTTAATTTTGTGTCAATAATATTTTAATGAGGCTTATTTGCTTTCTTTATCTTTAATTGGCTTGGCCCTAATAGTAAAGTAAAATGAACATACCTAAATCAGTTAATTATTTGGAAAAGAAAATCACACTTATTTGTATTTTTTTACTATTGAGATTTTATATCTTTGCACCCGTGCCATTGAAACTGATCTGGGGAGGTGATTTTATTCACGATAAAGTTCGATCACGTTTCCGAATATAACAATTTCAGAATTTTGGTACCAAATATTAGATAGATAGGTACTTACATAGGTACTCTATCTCAACGTCGCTCTCAGCATCATCGCTAATTTCATACAAGAAAATGAATAAAACACGTATTTGAATACATTTAGGGTGTTATACACTGATTCGTATTTAATTCGTTACTGAAAATTTTACTATATTTAAAAGTGTTTTCCAATGAAACTTGCATTTCATTGACTCTTCCTATACGGGGAATCGGAACCATAAAGTTATTATTAGTAATAATAACTTTATGATCGGAACAACATGAACTTCAATTTACAACTGCTAGTTTCTGCTGTTGTCCACCATACTCCCACGAAAAGGGATGTAGTCTATTCTAAGCCAAAAATGTTACAGTTATCGTTCCTACTAATTATAAATGCGAAAGTTTGAATGGTTGTGAATTTGTTAATCAATCACGCCTCAACGGTTGAACAGATTTCAACGAAATTTGGCGTATAACTTAAATACAAACCTGGGGAAGGACACAGGACTTTTTATCCCGGAACATAACTCCGTTTTCCAGGAAGTCCACGCGGATGGAGTCGCGAGCACACCTTGTTAGAAAATTAATCAACTTTAGAGCATTCATTCAACATGACTTAAGCGCCTCCTTATAGTTTTTCTTTTATCGTGATACGTGGGTAGAGTTTTCAAACATTATATATCTATATATAACATGCACACACATCCTGACCCGAAACAACTATGTAATGTTGTGATACCGTAAACAGAAGTCTAAAAATATTTAAAAATTGATATACTTAGTTGATAGTATCATATTTATAAAAATAATGTCATCCTTTAATATATAGGTATAGGAACGTAAATTCAAGCATGTATGCAGACATGCAGAAGCTCTCAGATGGTATTAAAAAAATTAAATGTACGAAGAATTACAATTTAATGAGGAGTTGAAGCTTTTACGAACTTGACAATAATTTAGTATCTAGTTAGTTGTTAGTATTGGTAGAGTCGATCAAATGTTTGAAATTATTTATAAAGATAAAATAATAATATTTATTATATCATAAATTAATTAATTTAATCACAATGTAGGTTTATTTAAGCTATAATTTATTTTAAATATCCTATTACTTACCTACTATTTTAGTGTACAGAACTGCCCGCTCTTGGTTCTTCAATTTAAATAATATGCATGGCGAAGCCCGCGCTGGTGCGTACCTTTTATTACAACACAAAATAGGAAACAATAAAACATTCGTATATTTTCGGTGGAAACGGATGTACCTAACCAAAAGCGTATACTTTCACCTGCGTCCGTGCGCTGCACCTGTCGTCTCGCGCTCTGCTGACGCACGCTCATGCGCAAGCAATCGCCTTTATCAAAATCTCACAAATCTTACCCACGCCACGCTAACAAGCAACGCCATTTCAATGTACACAAAAGTATGTATACCTATAAATTGGAATGGCGTTACTTGTTAGAGTGGGTAAGAATAGATAGATTCCTTAAATGTTTATGTAGGTATTAGGTATCTACTAAGATATAGTCATAGTTACTATTCCATGGAAGCTTTTGAATAATGTAATTAAGCTGGCTCCTGAAAAACGTACCTAAAGCTATAATCATAATAAGTAATTTACATAATAATCGATCACTGCACTCGCGTGCATGTGGAGATGGATATCTCTTTCGTACCTATATAACCCGATGCATCGATCGGTCTACTTAGATAACGCACCCTACGTGAAAACTGCCAAAGAAAGCTCCAGTTGTCAAAGTTGCGCATGTTTATAGGTCCGGTGTTTTCTTCCGCAACTCACAATCTCGATCAGTGGGTAATTTCTAACCGGTTTAGAAAACGCGAGCGTCGGTACGCACCGGCCGCGCGGCGCTCCCGCCGCCATCAACCTGCCACTTGCTGCTATTCTTACATACTAGCCCGTGTATCGAACACCTGCCGCATCAGCTCTCGCCCCTTATTTTTCTAAACTTACATCCAAATACAGCATAATCCAGTTTAACAACCTTAGGGGACAGACCCGACCGGGGCAATTGTTGCTGCATTACTATAATAATCACACGATCCACAATTCCACATATAGTTGTTATTGTAATGATTATATTGGACTAACTAAACCGCCAAAAATAATTTATTAAACTTATTATAGTAAATAAAAGTAAAAAATATCAGTAGAGTGCAACTGTATTTTTACGTGAAAGAGGTAACTATTAATATAGTTAAGTATCGTGAAAGCATTCGTGTAATTCATCTCAGCAATATGATCGTACTGATTAATATTATAATTGCCCGTGCGAGCTATCCATCAGTGTAGAAAGTCGGAAAGAACGTTGCGAGCGCGCCGCTCGCGGGATGAGGCGAGGGCGCTCGGTGCACGCGCTCGCGTGGCGCGGAGTATGTAGAGTGAGACGCCTCTCAGGAATGTTCTGAGCCTCCTTTTATATTATATATCGTCGTAAACACTGTTACATGTCCATTAGCTAGCGTTTACTGAAAATCATAACATAGCTTATTTCAGTCAATTTTGGAATGTGTAGACATTTCTACGAAATTATAAATGCTGCAAGAATTTAAGTAGATGCATTGTCTAAATAATGTAGAAATATTAATGTATGGGTTTCTATTTCCAGGAAGCAACATGCGAGCCTCCTGTGGACTCGGCTTCGTTACCGCTGGAACATCGAACAGGCGCCGGCTACGGCCCGCCTCTGCCAGCCTCGCACACCGACGATCCGTGGCCTCTGGCGACACCGGATAGTCCGAAAATAAAACACTTACAAGTTCAGTGTGAGAAAACACGAATGCGCGTCAATATAGAATTCGACCGCCCATTCTACGGGATGATATTTTCAAAAGGATTCTACAGCGACTCTCACTGTATGCATCTCAAGCCAGGGACTGGTCATCTGAGCGCGACGTTCGAAATTTTCCTAAACAGTTGCGGTATGAGCAGTTCTGCTAATCATAATGTTGCGACTTATGGAAGTCCTACTCCTAGCGGCTCCTACGTAGAAAACACGATCATTGTCCAGTACGACCCTTACGTCCAAGAGGTATGGGATCAAGCAAGAAAATTAAGATGCACGTGGTATGACTTTTACGAAAAAGCAGTCACATTTAGACCATTCCAAGTGGATATGTTGCACGCTGTTACAGCGAACTTTCTCGGAGACAACCTGCAATGCTGGATGCAAATACAGGTTGGAAAGGGACCATGGGCTTCAGAAGTATCAGGCATTGTAAAAATAGGTCAGACCATGACAATGGTGCTCGCGATCAAAGATGATGAAAACAAATTCGACATGTTAGTGCGTAACTGTGTAGCACATGACGGCAAACGAGCCCCTATTCAGCTTGTTGATCAATACGGCTGTGTAGTGAGACCTAAAATTATGAGCAAATTCCAGAAAATAAAGAATTTCGGCCCCTCTGCGTCTGTTGTGTCCTTCGCATATTTCCAAGCATTTAAATTCCCCGACTCGATGAATGTACACTTCCAGTGTGTAATTCAGGTATGCAGGTATAACTGTCCAGAACCAAAATGCGGTCTTGGCGCTGATTATGGAGTGCCATTGTTAGGTGGAAATACTCTCGGTGCTGAAGAATATGGTGTACCAATCTCTCCTCACGGTGAGTATGGTCCTCCACCACCAGCGCCTCACGGAGAATATGGCGTACCACCTGCGTTCCCGGATCCACGACACCCTGCAGATGCAACAGGATCATTCTCAGAGAAACGCGATGACGCCGTGCCACCTCCACAGGCGCAAGTCTCATCAACGCCGAACGCGCCCAGTCCTTCATCACCCGCCCCATCGCGGGATGAAGATGAAGTAAATCTACCTCCCCCGCCTCCTCCTGGACGTCGTGGTGTATATAACACTGTCAAGAGAAAAGATGACGGTCATATGAATCTAGCAACTCTGGGAGGAAGGCCGCGCTCCGTCGAGGATCTACCAGAGAGACTAGTCGGAGTCAGACGGCGGCGAGAGACGTCCACGCCTACAAGAATTTATAAGCGTGACGCTCAAGAAATGACTGACGTCAATACTAGTCGAACGATTCAGGTAGTAGCGCCTGGAGACGTTAACTTCGCACTAAACAATGCCGCGGCCAACGAGACCGTCGTCATACAGTCTCCGGCGAGCGATCCGGAGACCATATGCATGTCGGTGCCGTCGTTCGTGGCGGGGCTGGTGATGCTACTTCTAGTGCTGGTGGTGGCGTCCCTGGTGGCCGCGTTCCTCTTCGTGCGTGTGCGTGCACTCGACAGGAAGGGCGCACACGGCGCTGCCGCCTACTACGAGACGGATTACGTCAAGCACACAAACTAGCGAATGCGATGGTGCGAATGTGACGCGAGGACGTTTCACAAACTATACTCGGATCCAAAGAGCGTGCGCGCTTCGGCCCCGGTCGGACGGCGCTCGCGGCGCTGTCACGGTCGCGATCGAAGCTCGGTGACTGTGTCAGATATTTATTTAGTTTTGTAATGAGCGTGATGTATATGTACGACTGTTTTTGTAAATTATTTTATTCGTGTGAAAAGCACCCTGTATCTACCTTGTAGTCGATACGTCTGTTGTAATTTTGTAAAGAGTCGTAAGTAAGATTTAATGTAAGTTAAATACTAATTAAACATACCAATCAAAAGTGTCGTGTGAGATATATTTTTTTATTTAATTTCCTAAATTGCTTTTAAGTTCTAACTTGTTGCCTAATATAGGAAGCCAACACATCATATTTATGTAACTACTTGGTAACTACTATGTAGGTCACAGTTCCATTCCACGCATCACTCATGCTCGACTGGGTATAATGATGTCAACAATAATAGAATTACCATCTGCTTCATTTTGTTTTTTAAAAAGAAATCGAATGCGGAATGCATAATTTTTGAGGTAGGAACCTACTGTAGGTTGGCCCATAGCGGAACTATTGTAGGGGATAATTACCAAAACTGGTACACTGATTGGTGATCGCAGTAAATATTGTATTCATTTACATACAAGAGGACGCTGTTGCCTATATTGACAATCTCATTACTTATCTTCTTTTACAACACTCACGGATTGAGAAAAGTGGCCTCTATTCTCAACATGTAGTACCCAAAGCATTTAAAATTAAACTCAATTAATAAAATTCATCTAATTTTAATAATATTACGCAATAACCAACAGCTTAACTGATGTAATACATAAAATATCAATAACATCAAACGTTTTCTTCTATGAAATTAAGTTACAGGTATACAAAGGAATAGGTTTATAAATATATTCTATATCAGCGAGCTTGGCCACTGTTAGTTACTAACTTACTTTACGTAGTCTTATCTCCAAGGAGGACTCTTCTTCAAACCACCGGGCTTCTGCTGTCGGTCGGGTAATGGAACCAAGTTCATAAGCGAAGGATAGTCATCCCTCTCAGGACTGCTATACAACAAACTTAACCTCTTATCATTTCTTTCTCCTATAATATCTATTAAATCCTGTGAACAAATAATAAATGGTTTGTAGCACCTAGTTGTTTCATTTCATCATGATTCATGTTGATCGCACCAACATCACATGTACAGTCAGCAGCAACAGTAAATTTGATTGTACAAAGACTCAGTGTTTCATTGAGTGTGAGCTAGTGGGTTGGTTTTAAGGGAGAAGCATTAAACTATGGACTGTTATAGGCTAAATAAAATGACCGATGTTGCTACTTACATCTTGGAACAAGGGGTGCTCCTCCGCGGTTGATGGTCCTGGATGGTTGAGCCGGAAGATGCATTGTCGCGGTGGCGGCAGCGCGGAGGCGGTGCGCGCGCGGTTGCGCGGCCCGGCTCGCCGCACCAGCAGCGAGGAGCACAGTGGAGGCGCCGGACCCCCCCACTGACAGCCCACACTCACGCACGGCCGCGACTCTTCAGTTTGAGTGCTCTTATTCTTCTTCACAGTATTACGACGTGGCACGATAAATCGATACTAAAAAGACACTTATCATATCAGTTAACAAGCAATTTAAGATGCAGTCATACTTTTGTTCTAGTTTTCATTAGAATTGCATTGATGCTACGGCGTAACTCGTAGCGAACGCAAAGATGTGACGGCTACGTTTGTTACACTACGCTGTCGTAGCAGATAGCCGAATCGCTACGTGTCGCAGTCGAGCAGGGTCATCAGTCAGAATTATTTGACCTTCGTTGTTCAAAATGATAATATAAATATTGAAGTATGAGTTTTTCCTAGATTTGGCCAGTAGGTATAGTCTAGTTATTTAACACAACTCAGTTACAGGACGTTCTTAGAAGTCTTTCTGTCGCTATTGTCTGCCTTAAAATGACAGTGATATCACGATAATTGGTGGCAACTTCAACTTGAGATATGTTTCAGTATTCGGGGGTCCATGTATTTCAATGTCACTCAAAATTTTATTAAACGCATAGGTATATACCTACTGTGTTATAGTATGCATTATACTTAGGTAAGTACCCACCTAAATTGATAACGACCCTTACTAGCGAGAATTCATGAAGATTTTTCTCGAAATTACAATATTATAATAACACCACAAAACTGTGCCCTACTATTGAAAGAAATAAATTCAGATATGCCAAATCCATCGAAATATAGGTCACTTTTTTCATTTTCTGAAAAGAAGGCTAGAGTTGGCAATGGCATACATAGTCGTCTTGCGGAGGTTGCGGCGGCTGCGAGGCGATCCTCCTCGTGCGACTCCCGGTGGCGGCCGGAGACAGGATGCTGTACGTCCGGCACAGGCGTGGCACTCGCCAGCTCGGCTGGGGCTGTGGTTGGGATCTGCGTTTTTTTCTACGGGTACGTGGCCGCTTCAGCTGCTTCTCTTCACAGTTGCGAGACTGAGTCTTAAAGTTCTCAAAATATCACTATCACAAAATACTTACATAGGTTTTCTGTAATGTACAAGATTTAAAGAGAAACGTAAAACATCGCAATTTCCCCAAATGCCAACTTCATCAGTGAGTGAGCTGTAGGGCTTCATCCTACCATGGTTCGGACCACCGTCGGCTAAAATAACCGGAGCGTCGTCGATTTGAATGAAGACTGCAGTCACCCGTTTGCTCAGTACCTATCGTAGGAATAGGCGTTAGGGAACTAAATTTTTAAGTACCTAGTGCAAAAAAAAGCTGAAGTATGTTTGTGTATACCTAAGTACCTGAGTGCAAGCGTAAGGACTCTGCGGCGACGACGGCAGTTGCGACAGGAGGCGTCGGAGGCTGGGCGCTCGCGGCCTGGGAGACGGCACTCTCGATGCAGTTGGCGGCATTGAAGAGCAGCCGGCACAACTCGCATCTCGGCGCCGAGGATGCTGTCCACCAGTTTATAAAATCCATTTATTTATAAAGAATGTTGAACACCGCCTTAAAAATCATCATCTAATCAACAAACCTGCTGTAACATTTCATCTCTCTATAAGTATTCAAAAACAATATTTTAATACATATAAATCATTCATTTAAATTCATCAATTATATTAGAACTATACACACTGTAAAATTAGTAGGCAAGAAGCTAAATTTCAGTATGTTTACTGTAGTGGTTGTGCAAGTTAAACAACAGTTGTGGTAATGTTGGATGTCGGAGCTGGAGCGAGGCTCGTACATCGGAGGCAGCACCTGGGTCGAGGTGTGAGCAGGCAGGCGCGGGGGGCGCGCGGGGCGGCGGTCGCTCGTGGTCCCCGCCGGCACTGCTGCCGTGTACGTGTAGCTTTATGTTGTTGCGCACCAAGTGCGGCTTGATCTCTTCGAACCACACGTCACACAACTGCAACCACAATCAAAATACCCAAATTTATATTAAGTACCTATGCATGCAGTCAAAAACAAAAGTTAACTAGCGATCTGCCTTCACTTTGGTCAGGTGTCCAAGGTCTACCACTCAATCGCTTGTTTGCAACTCCCTTGAGAAAAATTGTCTTAAATCGATAATGTTTACCGTTTGCAGATCAAAAAATAAATTGGATAATTGTTTACTCAAAATAAGTCTATCCATTTTGGTGGAATTGGAATAAGTAAAATTCGTCTTCATCCACATTTTGTGTTACTTGAGACGCATAATAATTAGTAATATAACTTGGAAAAAAGATAAACTTGGATGTTGCCCAAGCACGGAAGCAATGTGGTGCACAAAATATTCAACGAGACCCTCGCAAGTAGGGTTACCAGATGAAAGGAATGTTCCTGGCATGTCGGGACTTAAGGTCCCGTGTAACGATTTGTAAAAGTAAAAGTAAAATTTAAATTTGTAAAATTTAAAAAAGTAAAATTTGTTAGGAATTTTTTTAAAGAGAAAGAGTAAATAATTGAAATTTCATATATGTCGGCGCGAAGACGAAATAAATAGCTCTAGAAATAAGATAGAATTATTTAAGGCAACAAGAATAACATTCTATTGTAATTTCATAAGTTTTATGACATTTTAATGTAACGTAAGCACGTCCAAACAATGACATCACTTTTTAATCAAAATAAGTTCATTAGAGGGTAGTCTGTTGTTTGTGCGCGCTACGATCACTATAAATGCTTCTACTCGAGACGTCGGACCGTGTGGATCTATGTGATAAAGCTAAGTACAACCAGTGCAAATTCATAAGAAATAGAGTAAGAATATTCCTGTCGCAAAATATGTTAAGAAATTCTCATTTTAAAAGAGTAACCATGGAGTTTCTTGCCCGTTCTTCTCCATAGGAAGTCTACGCTTTGGAACGAGGCACCTAGAATCTGACTATCCATAAAGTCCCTGTATAATTATGGTCTACCTAAATATAAACCTTGAAACTGATCTTCTGTCTTTTTGTGTTTGACTATGAATGACAATACTGTTATGGAAGTAATGATGTCAGCAATACTGATGGCATTGTCTTCAAGAACATCTTCCGGAGAGACAAACCCTCTCCGTCATATATTTATTAAGTCACATTATTTATGTAACCAAAAATATTATATTCAATTAATAGATATTGTATTCTTCGCAACCACCGACGAGTGCGCCTAGTGCATAATATGTATAGATAACATTGACTTAAAATTCAGGAAAGCTCTCAGGGCTCTGAAAGGAATTAGGGATTTGGTCAGGAAATCTTATTTTTGGGTCTGGTAACCCTACTGGCAAGTGACACGAACTGCTGATTCTCTTACTAGCTCACAGCACTACCTATGTTATCACAGCGAAGCAATTGCGACGTGCCAGCAACATTTGGCTCATGCCAATTACATAATTTGATACAGTATAAAACATGGGGGAAAAAAGCGAGGTTCGAACAATGTCACCGACGCGTCGCCACTTGCGGTTCCTGCAAAGTAAATTGCGCCTACTATTATCTAAACTGTTCTTTATGAAATTCAGCAACTTTGCTATATTATTGTCGCAGGCGCTTACACTGACTAAAGCGTTCTCCAAATCGTATCGCACACTTTTAGGTATCTTATTCTTGCTCCTACTTCGTTGAATGTCATGGTTGGGGCGGACGGTGCACGCGACGGAGTCCCCGGACGCCTTGGCGACGGAGGCGCGGGCGCGCGGGCCTCCGTCGCCGCTGCCCACCACTTTGCGCATCCGCGGCTGGGACATTACTCCGCTCGCACTGATGTCCACACCATTGAAATTACGAAACGAAGTGGATAACACACGGAAATCTACACTAATCGAGTACTTTCCTTAAAAAACATTAAAAATATGAGTATAAAAAGTAAACGTCAAAACCTGCACTTTCAACTGTTCTGTCAAATATTTTATTTTTCTTAACAGGTTATGAAACTACCGTCATTGAATGGTAGGTAAATAAGGTTTTAACTCACTAAATTCAATATAAAAAATGTGAGTAGGTATACCGAAATCATTCGGAGAGATCTTGCTTACTGCGCAGCAAATATACATTTTTTCTAACGTATATTGATTAATTGCTGATCCATTCCTAATCGTCGCATATTTTATTTCTTTATCAATTATGAATTCACCAAAATGGAAATCAGCTTTGTGTACTGGAAGATCGCGTGTTTGTGAATTAGCTTTAAAAATATTAGAAATAAGTATATTCAGAAGCAACAATAAGCAATGCGATAGCGCGATCAACGAAATATTAATATACGGCGCTGAGAACGAGGAGCATATGAAACAAATAGGTTTGAACAATCTCCTTTGCATTTACTACGTGATACTGCACGCTAGCAGCACAGTGGACGTTTGCGTGCCTAGCCTCGTCAGCGACACCATGGCGAAATGTTTAATCAATGTTCACCAAGAGAACAAAGTGAAAATCAGAATCACCATACACAACAGCGACAACTTTCACAATCTACAGTTATTCGCTAAAAGTGACATTGAAGTGAAGATTATCAATCCGGCTGTGCAGCTGGCGCACGAGTTCGTGTTGATTGACGCGAGCGCAGGGACCGATGCGGTGGCTGTGCTGGGCTCGCTGGACTACGAGACCACGCGTGTCAACTGCAACAGGGACGCGACCCTGCTCACCTCCGATGCCGCCGTTGTGACAGCTTTGAACAGAGAATTTGAAAGAGTGTGGAATTCTTTAACTGATATAAAAAACGCGAAAGATGACCAAAATAAATAAATTCAAAATGTTCCTAAATGTTATAGATTTGATTATGTTAACTTTTTATGATAAAACTTTATAATTACTAATATTAGTTTTGGGTAAAGAAATAAAAGTATTAACATAACAAAAAATACTTTTAATTTCATCAATTGCTGATGAGACGATAATAAATTGCTTTTTACATTATTTGACATTAATGTTACAGTAAGTAGAACTATAAAACTTTTGTACTCCAGTGCCGTTTATTATTCTAAGCATTGATAATTATTACATAAATATATCGAAGTTCTACTGGGAAGAATTGTGACTTCTTAAACGAATGGTGACAGCAGTATCACAGTTTACTTTGTAGTCATATAATAATATTGGTATGTGGACAACTAATGGAAAACATTTCAGAATAATCATTTTGTTCTTAATTTAATAGTAATTTTCATGTCTTTCAATTATTATTATATATTATTTAATAAAATCATATGTAAATCATAAAAAATATCTTGATTACTAGTTATATTGAAACGATTTTAAAACGACATTCACTGGAGGAATTAATTATTATATAAGTTGATTGAATGTACTTATTAATGATATTAAAACAGTAATAACAAGTCAATGATTTCAAATTATTATTTACAACATCTGTAACACATACTTCTGAAAGAAATCTGATTTATAAGAAATCTTTGGGAAGATCATTAATTATTCAAGTAACAACTTGTTTGTTACTACCATGACACGAAGGTGTGTGCGTGTGCACACCTACCGACATACTATTACACATCATGTAACTTGAACTACCACAAGTTACTAATACACACAACATAACAACAAGGTATGGTCTGATGGCGACGATGTTCAATGAAAATATACAACATTTTAAGACCATTTCAATATTAATAGATCATATTTCTGAAAATATAAATCTAGTAAAATATAATAATATGTTACAGTATTAAAAAAAAGTAAAATACTATCAAGCTAATATTGTAAAAGCTAGTCACACTAAGTATTCTTATTACAATCATACATTTTGATAATAGTTTAACTGAAAATATTACTAATATTAACTATTATTATCTATGTTGATGAGTGAATATTTCCTTCCTCAAGTAAACATGAGACATTATACTTTGGATATTTAAGTACTCAATTAAGAATCTGCTAAACTTACACACATGATGTCTATAATTTTAAATTCGATGGAGCCATCAAATAATTCCATTCATACAGATACACCCAACAGACATGCAGCCAATCAATAATTTAATTTATATCATACAACAGAAACTGTCTTAGAATAGTATAAACGTAAAGCTTACAGCTAATACCAGTGAGACATGCGTACTATGACTAGCAGTACTGCCGCGATGAGTGACGACGACACAGAACCTTTGCAGGTTTATATGATAATGGAGAACTGCCCTAGTCACTCACCAGGGAGAGCTGATGTCATACGTCTACCTCGACGTCGCTGGAGGCGTCAAGCGCGGCGGCGAGCATCTGCGGGGAGGGCTTGTGTTCGTGTACCTCAATCATATCCTGCGAGTCGTGCATGTCGTGCATGTCCTGCGAGTCCTGCATGTCTTGCAAGTCCTGCATGTCCTGCGAGTCATGCATGTCCTGGGAGTCATGCATGTCCTGTGAGTCGTGCATATCTTGCGAGTCGTGCATGTCTTGTGGCGAGCCTAGGGCATAATCGTGCGGAGAGGACAACTCCTCCTCTCCCGATCCGGCGAACTCCTCATCCATCATTATAGTGGCAGGTAACGAAGGAGACACCTCTTGTAACTGGCTTGTGTATACTGAAATAGTGACAAGTATGGATATTATTATCTTAATTTTAATTTTAATTTCGTTGGGCATCTGTCTATTTAAAAGTAGTGCCAGGAAGAGTTAACAGAGTTGTATTTAAGTAAGATTCATGGTATTCATATAAAATACACAAATGTTTTTATAATAACACAGGTTTTAATTAAAATACTACATGCATATACATAAAAACCAGATCTAACACAAAAACTGTTGAATATGTTAATTTATACCTTTTATATTAGAAGACTGGAGATCAGCAGTATAATTAAGAGATTCCTCCATGGCCTCCATAGTGAGGGTATCTGTATCCAGACTGTCCATAGACCCTGAACATGACGGTGAGGTGTCTGGGTTTGTGTTGAGGGTCATCTGTATGCTGTCCAGTTGAGGTATGTGCGGTCTTACCTGAAAATATTAATAAGCAACTTATAACTAATTATTAACAAATACGAAAGTTTTATAAAACTTATTATCATAAAATTATTTTGAAAAGAAATAACTTTTACATAGGATGTTACCAACATGTCTTAGAAAAGAAAACTAAGGTAGATATGTAGCTATTATATTTACAATTTTTTACTATAAAAGGTCAGTAGTTATAATAAACAAATATTGTATAATTATTGTTGTTGGTATAGTATAGTTTTTTCAACATTACCTTCATTCCATCAGCTCTATGAGGATTCCTGCAGCCTTTACACTTGCACTCTGTACAGGGTTTGCTCTCCACATAACATGGGCACCGTTGCCCACAACATGTTAACTTCCCAGGAGTTGCTGTGGCATTGCCACATCTACAACCTTTTCTCTTACTGCTAGCTGAACTACGGGACCTGTTCGAAGGCTTCTTAAAACCTAATTGGCTTGACTGAAATAATAAAAGTTACTAAATAACAAACAGATATAAAAAATTGTAAACGAAAAGTAATAATTAACTACAGCTTCACTTACTTTACTTTGCCATCTTTGTCCTGTTTGTTTTGGAGGAGACTCAGTTTCATCAACATTTTTTCTCTTAATAGTAATTTTATTTCCAGAGCCAGCGTACAAAACTGAATATAATGGTAAACCATTTGATGTAGATCTTGAGTTTGGTGAATCTTTAGAGGATCTAGCTTCCGAGTTGCTAGATGTTGATGCGGCTTGGGTTTGTGTTCCTGCAGAATTTGTGTATACACATGGTAGAATGCTATAAGCTGACTTGGAGAGCCCTGCTGTGCTCTTGTAGTCATCAGAGAAACCTGCACCTTCTTGTATTAAGTCAATCAATCCTGAACTTGCAACGGTGCCTCCATTAATTCCCGCCGCTATTTCGTCCTCGTCCAACAATATTCTATACACATCCGTATCCATAAAATACTCGCACAATTTCTTATAACACTGCAAGAGTATTCGTAGCTGTAAATTCTCACCATAATTTTCATAATCTTTGCACCAGCTACAAGATGGCTTTAGTTTTTTTCTTCCACCTTTACACTTTTTACAAACATGATGTTGGCAGCTAGCGCTCGTTGGCGTGTAGGGCTCCTTTAATAAATTTCCGCACACAGTACAAGATAAAGATTGTCGTAAATATGGAACCAAACGAAACAAATCTGTCCATGATGACTTATCCGCCGCGTCAGCCAAGATTATTAATCGACACGTAGAAACATATAAACTTGTGGCATTCATTGTTTTTACAGAAAACGTAACAAGGAGAACATTTAGTGATTTATAAATTAATTTGTTTACACCAAAGTGCTACAACCAAAAAGCCGCAAACGTCTCGTCAAAACTGTCATTGTCAAACGAATGATAATAGAGTAGTGATGTCCAGCTAAACAACATCAGCTTACTAATAAGTAGAGATGTAAATAAATAATAATACTAATTTAAAATAATACTGACGATTTCACTGTTTTTGGAATTTATATTTAAAGACGTAGAAAATCACGTAGAAATTATTGTTTTTTATAATTAAATTGTATCTGTTAGTACTTTTATAGTAGTAGTAAAAAGGAAGGATTTTGTAGAATTTTCTGAGAGTCAATTAAATAACTCAATAGATGGCGGTGACAATACAGCGGTATCAATGACCAAAGAATCCTCTCTTAAGCCATTGAGCGGTATATAAAAGATAGCAGACCCCAGACCTCATCCCAGACGCGGATCAAGCATAAAGTTATTATTACTAGTGGTAAAATAACTTTATGGGATCAAGTAACAAGATAAATATACTATCTCCATGGGTTCGATACATCCGACACAAATGTCATCTCTCCGATTTCAAGATATCCCACCGTATCCCGCCTTTGAGTAGTCTAGATACTCAAAGTATCCCGCTTATTATAATTATGTGACAACCTTTAGGTACATTTCTTTTTTACCTATTTATGTTATTGCCATGTAAATCATTGCTTCTATTTAACACCCTATCGATGCTACTATTCCCTGTGCCACAATGAATTTGCTTTATGAAAATCTCCCATTTCCCGAGATCACCAGCTAACCCTCAGATCAGTGCTAAAGGATATGGAATAAATTTAAAAAAAACTCCAGCTACCTTCCCAGTCGTCTCCATCCAAAAACTTATCTATTACCCACAGATAGGGCTGTCATCGGTCCGGATTTCCCTGGATTTGTCCTAGTTTGGGACAAATCCCCGGGAGTGTCCGGGGGGGTTCTCAAAGTGTCCGGGAGAAACCCGGACGCCCGTCACCTTGGAAATTTCGTTCGTTAGCTATAGATATAGGTACTACTACTACCTACTACTAATAAATATTTTTTTTAATTGGTCTCTGTGTGTCTGTTTGTCCCAGCTAATCTCCGAAATGGCTGGACCGATTTTGACGGGACTTTCACTAGCAGATACCTGATGTTATAAGAAGTACCTAACTTAGCATATTTTTATTTAAAAAAAAAAGATTATGGGACCCGCGCAATCAAAATTAATTTTGTTAAATCCCACGCGGACGACGTCGCGGGCACAGCTAGTTTAGGAATATGACAACAGTTGTGTCTACGTTTTATGGCTGTTGGAGAATATATACAATAGTACTCTGTGGTTGGAGAAGAAATGAAGACAAAGACAATGAAACATGGTAATCCAGCGCAGACAGCGCAATGTCATTGAGCGTAACGTTCTAAATTCGAATTGTAATTTGGAAGCACCATGACCACGGAGGAGTTCTCTCCTCCGTGGGAAGCACGACGTCAACGAAGTGGCCTGTGATGAAGGAGATTGCTGGTAGATATTATGTAATGAAATGATAAAGGAGGACTTCGTAAATAGCCTACTCCTTCGTCTTCGGCTGATAGGAAATCGGAGAAGTGAACAATGCTAGAAAGCAAAAAATAATCATCTTCTTGTGAACATCTCACCCCAATAAACGCATACTCTGGTAGGTACCTAACACTAAGAAGGGACAATTTGCTGGCGTGACTTCTTTATCTTGCGTAGAGATATAAGAAGCATCTACCCTGTTAGTACCTATTTACACATTATCCTAAACACGATGATAAAAGCCGCCTGACAAGCAAGGCTTTCTTTTTGCCATTACTTCATAGGTACCTAATGGTATAGATATCTACCATTAGGTACCTAATTAACAAGGTACATAATTAAACTAGGTATGTACCTATACCTAAAGCTGAGACCTAAGTAATACCACTAGGTACTACCAAAGGGTCTATTATTTTCTTTACTAATATTTATTTATTTTTACACACAGTAAGAATATATTAATATCTACGTAATATAAAGAAAATTACCTTAAATAAACAATTCGGACTTTTTACTCTATAGGTATCTACATATTCATTGTTTTGATCTGCATCTGCATTCCCTCGTCTAATTAACAGCAGGGTTCTCAACATGCGAATATACACGACAACAATGCCCGAAGCGACAATTCTTGCTCTATCATCCAATTGAAGGCACTTATAAGAGTTTGTTTCTTTCCGAGTAGGTAAGTGCATAGGAACCGTTACATTTCGGTAAACTCTCTATAGGTAAGTATTTATCAATGTTTATTCGTCACTGAGTAATTAATTAACATAGTTTTGTGAATCCACTTAAATATGTCCTTATCTAATGGGCTCGTTATAAATTCATTAAGGGACTTCTTATCACTCTTTAATAGACATAATATCAAAACAAAGACGTTCATTTACTTGACAAACACAGAAACTATTATAGAATAAACATAATCGACGAACCAATCGGAGCATTCAGATATGAGCGGTATCGCATTGTGGTAGCTACCTATCTGGCCCGAACGATCGGCCGCGGCGTCATTGTCTCACTTTAATGGTGGTACTAGATACAGGGTGCTCGGGCGCAGAAGGACGTGCTGATAAAAGATTACAGCGTCACAGTATCAGTTGATCCACGACCGCGGTAGGAGCATCTCACCGCCTCTCAGCTCTCGGCGGTATCTGACCGACTGGGTATGCGACCGAACTAATTGAATCAATTCAACGAATGTCTTCCGTCGCTGATTGCAGCTCCCCAGCGGCGAGTCCGTGTCATAGTGCACCGCGATATTCGACTCTATCTGTAGTGTTTGTGTTGTGAACATGTGCTGGTGAAGTGAGTCCTACCCGTGTGCTGTGTTGAACAAGGATAAAGTGTTGATTGCTGAAAAACACAAGATGTACAGGTAATTTCCTCTTACACGAATTTCGTGGGCTCTCGCTAAACCCAAACATACCAATAATTTTTTGGACATCGGTGTAGATAACTTCGAAAGCCACCTGAAACGAAAATATCTTATAAATATAGGTATCTTCTTAATTTTCTTCACTACATTTTCAGGAAAAATCGCAAATTAGGTACCTAGGTACCATGTCAAAAAAAATCTTTCAATGTCCTTGTCGACATTATTTGTAGTTTCACCTCAGATTGTACTCTGTTTAACTTGTAAGGGGTCGTAGGTATAGAAAATAGTAACCTAGGTCACTAGGACCAAGCCTAGATTTAAACTCATAGCATATATGTACCAAATATCATGGAACCTGCATACATGTAGGGTGGAAGTTGTGATTTGGATGTGGATGTCCACATTACCATCTAAAGCTAGCTTACGATCATTACTATGCCTCCTACCTTCTCAGTGTAAACAAACTGCTAATAAAATCCGAAAAAGATAGATACACCTTTAACTATATATTTAAATTAAATGTAGGTACTACCTCTATCTACCAGGTAGGTACCTATGCTGTTATTAAAAAATATTACGAAATAATATTACTATCACCTTAAATAATAATAAAATCACCTTAGTTGGACACAATTTATTATCATGGGTAGGTAGGTAGTTAATTACCTCGTTGATGATTTTATTATGTACCTATTGTGAAATCAAAAGTTTGAATATTATTTAAGTAGGTATAGATATTGGTAACGCATTTAGATCATAAGTCTAATCTAGTTGTCATGCCTTTTCTAACGAATCAGAATTATCATTTGATATTTTGACAGTAGATTTACCTGATAGGTAGGTACCTAGCTATGTCAATTACATCGCATGAAGAGTCTTCTAAACTCTAGCAAGCAAACAAACAGCCATTCAATGTTAAACTCCGCGTATTCCCGTTGTGTCAAACCCAGCGACTGAACGGGAAAAAATACTTCTCTTCAGTTAGGTACATTGTGAAAGTTTGTTACACAAAACAACTTTTTACTCTCGTTGAATTGGTAAAATACATAGGTATAGTTTAGTTAACTCAGTTTCCTTCATGTACCATTCTGTTCTTCATGTTCGTAAAATTCGTCAAATCGCTTTTGTCATACACGAACGTTCCGGTTGAGTCACCAAACAAAATACGCATGTCGCATTGATCTTATCTACATAACATTTATTTCGTAAAGACGTCGATACGAAGATACGGTTTCGTTACTGAGCGCGGTCGTAGCTAATTACCTACCTTTAAACATACATAATACTTTTAGATAATGAGCTCTACAAATCCACAATCACTAGGTAGTCATTATTAACAAATTCGGAAGCAACCTACGTAGCCTGGATTTTATTTCGAGGGTGCAAAGGTTTTCATAGGATTTCGATCCTGAAAACCAGTTCCATTGCTATGTAACCAGGGAATGGATTTTCGAGTAATAACAGATAACCGTTGAGAAATGGAGAAAGATCATGGGTGCTGAACAAATGATTTCTACCCCCGATAACAGTCTGTGAAAGGACGAGACACCCTAACAATGGCACCATTATTACACGTAGAATTAAAAGCAAAGGGTAAGTAGGAAGGTACATAAGGTAAGATTTTCGCCTTTCACTGCCTTTTCGTTACCCACTGGCCAACGCATTTTGTGCTGTACGAGAAATGGTGCGTAGAAAAAGCAAATCTTCAGGCCTACCGCCTAACATGCGTAAGATGTGATAATTCTCGTTCGAGATGTCAAAATTTGTCTAAATAATTCGTTTGTCGTTTTCCCTAACATGCACGCCACACCCGAGACGATAAATCTCGTGGTGACTTCGTCTTCTCGCGACTTGTCGCTATTAAAAGCTTTCTTATCATTTTACTTTAAATGTATTTAAAATAAAAATATTTGATACTTGCAGGGCCAGCACGGTAAAAAAGAGGAGAGAGAAAATCGGGGACAAAAGTATCCCTAAGCCGTTTTCTTTCTCAATTTTTCGTTAATTGTCTTCTGTCAAGAAGGCAAAGGAAAAACAAAACAAAGGAAAGGGAAAACAGGTTATTCTACGGAAAAGTCGGGGACAAAGCCATCTTATTGCCGTTTTCTTTATCGATTTGTCTTCTGTCAAAGGGAGGAAAAGGGTTTGTCAACTTGCCGTGTTAGACCTGCAGAAAGTTATCCTGTACTAAGTAGGTAGGTACTTACTATAATATCAATTGTATCTAAATTTATTTAATAATCTAAATAAATTTATTATCTAATTAATGTGCGTAGAACATGCGGATGAATTTATAAAAGATACGTAGGTACGTTACGTACCTGCATCGGTGGATATAAGAATTTGAAAAAGGCTATATAAGCAACACATCTGAAATATTGTCATTTGAATCAATCCTTTTTCGAACAACTGGGCAGGGGCGTGGAGCGTGGATAGGTACGTCATAAAGATCAATCAGACAATTGGGGCCGCCACGCATGCTGCGCAGGAGTGTCTCTCAATAGCTTCCGTTGAATGAATCTATCGGCTTACGCTTAACACAATAACCTGAAATGTCAATTCCGTTGATTTTATATCAGTTATGGATGAGCCGCACTTGAAAAATTATTAAAATAGGTCGTTGTCTAGGCTAGAGCTTCTGAGACCAGTTTAATTAAAAATAGGTAAATAATCAACAGATAGTCATAAGATAACCCTGTATAGATATTCCCGTAGGGTTAGACAGAAATGTACTTAGGTATTGTTGTAAACCCTACAATTCGCCAGTATTAGATATATAATTCTGCCGTCCCAAGGGTAATTAAAAATAAACCACAACACCATTTGCCTGTTCTGGGAATCGAACACAGGAGGGCCTAAGACCCTAGACCAATAATAAAGTTTGTTAATTATATTCATTTGCACTCGAGTCATTTTAATTGGCTACAATTTAAACACTCACCAAAATAATTTTCCACCACCGAAAATGGCTGCCAAAACAGATAAATGCTAAATAAAACGAATACATTCTCACCATAATATATATTGCTTGACTTAAAATTTCAATAAAAATAAAAGTTAAAAATACTACATAATTATAAAAGTATTTCATCCAAACACGAACTCGTCACAATAGGATAAGGCGCTGGGGTAGACCTTGGGCATTTTGTAAAAATCTATAAGTTAGTACCTAATAACTTAATACGACATGTAATTTAATGATTCAATAATGTATGGATGGACCTACTAATTTAGTAGGTAAATAGGTGCCAGGCATATTCTGGAAATTCTAAAGTTTAATGGATCATAAGAAAGCAATACTTACGATATCAGACTTCTTAGAACGTATTATTGTCCTGTTTATCGCAATGAATCATTTATTCTGCAGTTTTCCGTCTTACGAACCGAGAGAGTCCAATTCAACAATTAAGAGGAATTAATTTGACCTCTGCACAATTAAGACGGTTGACAGAGACCCTTGCGCATATCGCGAGCTACTTCGCGGTACGAATGTTGCCTTGTTACATTAACTATAGGTACATATCTACTATAAATAGTAAGTTGTCTTCATTGTAGTGTACTTTCAAGTACATTGGGAACCATAACTTACGTTTATCTTATTAATATTTTATTTGGAGCTACTTCCACCTGAATTTCAGTTTCCAGCAGTATTCTTAGGTTGTTAGCACCTTTATCAGGCTTCTATCAAACTGCTATTTGCACCTATTTAAAATGTAACTTATCGGGAATGAATTGTGTTATTAATTATTTAATATTAGTTTTACTATTAAAATTAGTTTTACTTTTTGTTATTTTTGGTCATTTATGTTTTTATTTTATTTTATTACTTCGGTGTCGGTTAAAAGGTTATGTCTAATAAACGTTTCTTTCTTTCTAAATAACTTGCACCGTAGAGTCTGACTATTGTAGGAGATTAATTCCTACATGCAAGTTTTTTTCTAATTTTGGTATGGAACATTATAATCATTGCGACTCAATTATGATAAGTACACTTTCATGTATCTGTTCTTTCTTATATTTCTTATTCTTCACCTTGGATATTTTATCTTCAACCACGCAAATCGTAAATTATAAGTAAAACACTTATCGCTCTATCTCTGTAGACAAAATGCTATCACGATTTACACCTGCCATAGAGGTTTGACGAAAAATCTCCATTGCGTATTTAGGGCATGGTCAATTACTTACATGTTACAAGATAGATTAAAAATCAGGTCATGTGTGTACTTGCACTGCTCTTCACTATCAATGCATCGTTGTTTTTTTTTATAGTGATTAATGAGTATGTTAACTTGGCAAAGTTTAAAATAAAGTGATATCTAAGTACCGACCTATAGGTATATAGGTAATCATATTTGATCATGTGCGCAATGACGATTAGTATCTATGTGATCGTTTGCACGCCGGCTATGCTACTGGTGAGTCAGGTATTTTTATTTATTGTAATAGGTGGGAAGTAAGCAGCAATTTGCCTAACAACACCAACAAAAGCGCCTGCGACCGGCCTGACAAGAGCGGCGCGACTCCCGCGCACCGACGTTGACACATCACGAGGATGCCATTCATAACCCACTGCACCACACTATTATTGCATTACTTTAAACCATCTAATTTCATATTATTTAGCCTCCATTATTTTCATTATCTCTGCTGGCATTAAGCAAGAATAGTCAAGTTGTTTTACAATGTCACCATGTGACGTCAACAAATTACAGGTGTGTACGACATAACACAGTAAAAATGATATTTTTTTCAGGAAACCGTTTCCGTGTTTGTCGTTCGCATATATGTGTACAGTCATTGTAATAATGTGTAATCAAATGACTAATTTGAGGTATTTATTTGATAGTACTTAGACAGACTCACTCAACCCAATTTCTGTTACGTCCTCATAGACAATGCATAGATAAATGTACCTAACTATCAACCAGGGGCGAAGGGTGACAGTTTTAAAAGGGGAAGCCGTCCCAAAACTGCCCTCTAAAAATTGCTGCAATTAATGCTGCAGGACAAAAATCCATACCGTCTCTTGTAATCCACATATAGTCATGTCTGGAAGAGCTCGACCTAACTGAATAACAAGCCATATTAAGTTGGTCTATGCACAAACCAATTCCTAAAGGGAAGCCGATGGGAATCGGGTTGTATAGACTCTTCGCCACTGCTATCAACACACCACAAGGTTGATAAACCTTGTCGATCTTATATTGTTTTCGTAAGGTAAGTATAGATAAGAAATCTCCCGGGTCGCGAACTAATAAGCGAAGTATCAAGAAATGTACGCTTTAATAGAAAATATGACACGCTTGCGCATTTCCAAGAGATAGCAAACTGTCGATATAATCTGGCGCCCTATGGCTCTTGTTTCCAGGGCAAAGACCTAGAAACTCGAATCTTGGCCGTGACATGGGACCTTAATTGCGATTACTATTTGCGCCTGCGATAATCTTATCCATGTTGAGTGCCCAAGTGTCGTGTTAATTAAATACTCGTAAGACGGAAGCAAAAGATCATAGAGTCGATATCAAGACACAAGTTTATTATGATATTGTAACATATTGTGATAAAAAATTGGAAGAAGCACAGAAATAATAATTACTACTATAATAAAATAAGTTACGAATCATATAGGTAGGTACACTAGTAGAGTTCCATTGTTTTGTCTTTCTTACCTCGAGAACTATTGAACCGATATTATGCCCCTTGGTAACTTCATAATTTATCAGGAATCTATTACAAAGTTACCATTGACCAATGACATTTTACAAAAATGGCATTGCCATTGACCATACGTCCCATACATACATACCTACCCCGTTTGCTTGTGAGCCTACCTATTTAAAGCGGATGCTATTCGTCTAAGGATCGTAATAGGTATAAGAATAAGAATAATTTATTTGCATGAAATATGGTTACATTGGTGTTGCATTTATGTTGTAATTTGTACAGCATATCTCATAGGTACGATGGTGTCTGCCTACCCCTCCCCATAAGAGAAAAGTGTGATGTTATCTAGGTACCTAATTATATTTTTAGTTGTTACTATGCCTATAATAATAAGCTTTATAAATTCCCCAATCGATTCGTTATCAAAGGAAGATTTGTTCAAAATGAAAGCCTTTAAAATATTCGTATAGGTACCTATCTACGTATCAAACAACTGAGTAAATAGTTGACAAATTGTCTTGTTTGTTTTTAAAGTAGTACGGAGTGATGAGACCGTTTTTAGGTTTTCCACATAATGTTACGAAAACTACGTAGGTAAGTACTCTGGCATATCTTAAACAGAGTGATAAACGGCATAGATATGAGCACTGATAATGTTAGCTAGCATTAATTATGAGTGCTTTATGCATGTTATCCTAAACAGCATTGCAAAGAGAAATAAGTTAGGAAATAGCAATAAGTAGATAAACCTATCTTAATCATCTGTAATCAGAGATTTCTCTTAATACTTAAGACCGCAGTGTTACAAAGAAATCTGTTCTATGCACATATTTCCAACCACCAATTGAATTTAACTTATTATTTACGTCCATTCACCTAACACAGCTCATCGCTTTTCATCCCAGCCTACTCCATATGAGGCCGGACTTGCGACTTATAATTTAGCAGTCTTTGCCCCGCCTTACCTTATTGAGCACACCGAGATTTTTGGACGCCAGCTTGACCTTACCATCTACATGATTACGGAGCTGGATGCTGCTAGTAATTTCGACGCCAAGGATCCCAATGCTGTTACAGATGTTAATAGAAATGTTCTGGAATTGTGGAACACACAGCAAATTCAAATTGGCTTTTCTTAGCGTTGAACGAGCAGACTAAACAGTATCTTGGTGGTGTTAGAGTGGACTTAGTTTAGTCGTTCTCAATGTAAATAATGGAGATGATATAATATGTGATTCCAAAACCTTTACATATATTTATTATGTTACAGTGAATAAGGGTCAGACTAGAGCATGAAATATAAATCCCATAAATTTAAACCGACTTCAAAAAAGGAGGCGGTTCTTTATTTGACTGTATGTACCTAGATATTTTTTTTAGGTTTTTTGTTTTAAACGGTATAATAAAAAAAAATTATATATATAAATACCTAAATACGGTATAAATACTTTTTCTTTTCTTATTTTTTCTTTTTCTTACTCTCGATGTGGAGATCTGGGGGGCTAAAAAGGCCGCTTTTGGTGAATCATAATATGATCCTATTACGATTCTATTTTCAAATCACAAAATGGCCACTTATAGCAATTCATATTATGATTCATAATATGATTCCTAATATGAAATGCATCTGTTTGACAGTTTTCTATGGAGATTCGTAAAATGGCTCAATTAATAGGAATTGCAAATGTGTCAAATAGCAGATTCATAAGAAGTTACTTGAAGACATCATATTTCAATTCATCTTTCAGATTTCTTTGAAATCTTAATTAATAATGGCAGATTTAGGGCATTGTTATTGTTAAGTCTGAGAATATAAAAAGGTTGTACATAACTTTATCACTAGAACTTCTCGTACTCATTAAAATATCGCATAGGTAGCATAGTACAATTAATATTATTGTAATAGGTATTGAGCTAATGTGGTGAGTAAGCAGTGATAGCAATAAATTGATCTTTATCTTTAGCCTAGCGGTCGAACGCTTGCCTGCCGTGCAGGAGGGTCTGAGTTCGAACCCAGCCCGCACTGACTTGACTTTTCTGGCAATTTGACTATCACTTGCGCTAACGGAAGGAAAACATCGTGAGGAAACTTGCACACCTGAGAGGACCTCGTAAATGTCGATAGTGTGTGTAATAAGCCAACCCGCACTAGGCCAGCGTGGTGGATTAGGGCCTAATCCTTCTCATTCTGAAAGGAGGCCCGTGCCCAGCAGTGGGCTGGATATATTTTATATTTTTATTTAGGTAGAGAGCTTAGATTGTTGATTGGTTCAATCATAAATCTAAGGTAGTGAGTAAATTAATTTGAATGTAGATTGGGATATTACTATTAGGTAGGTTATGAAATGTTTATGAAAATGAAACAAAGTTTTGAGGTCACAGTCACATTTAATACTTTATAATAATAAATGGGTGTTATTTATAGTTAATCATGTAGTAGGTATGAATCTGGCTTAATACATTTCAACCTCTCCGCTCGATTCAGGTCCGAATTGAAAACAATAGATTTCTCTGAATAAGGCTTGATGCTAGGCATGGTGAGACAAATCATATTGACAGCATGAGCAATAGCAGCATTAGCCGCTGCTCGCAAAATGACAGGATTCTGCGAGCCTCATCTAGTGGAGCCAGCGGGCAACCTGAAACAATAAATTTATCATTATTCTATTGTAATTGAATTGGTAGTGTTGTATGCACAGACAAAACTTTCGTCTGTGGTTGTATGTACCATCGTCAACAATAATAATCTATCTCAACCTCATTATTATTAGCTGTAAAGATAGTAGGTAGTTCCGTTTACTACGGTGTCGCCAGTCTGCCGAAGCAGAAGTAAAATTCCATACTCAGAGGGCTGGGAGAAAGTACTATTATAACTGTGTATTATATACTCATTATGAGAAAGAGAGACTGGCAAAAACACATTGCCAGACCTAGGAATTGAATCTAAGACCTAACGCTCAGCTGCTGCACTCGACGAATGAAGCTGTCGGTGTTACATAATATTAACATAATAATGAAAATTTGTTGTTTTACTCACTGAACATCTTCCGACATGAAGTGTAAACATTGTCCATTGAAATGTTTATAGACAACATAGTTCCTTTGCAGCTCCTTCCAAAAATGTAGAATTAGTAGTTATTTTATCATATTCACTTTTACAAAAAACGCACATTATAAATGTATGAAAGTAACACAACGAATAGTTAATTCCGTTAGACATTTTATTATAATTATATTGTTGGCCGCCATTGCAGTTGTCATGGCAACCTTACTTTTTTATACTTCTCACTTGTTGCCAGTCGAAGAAAAAATAACACTTTTATAAATGATTATTTTATGCTTATACAGGGTTACTGGTAATATGACGGCAATCCGTTATGGGGATGTAGGAGAGATCATTTGCAACCAAATGACTCCTGATGACTCCTACGCAAATGTCAACCATTTTCGAGTAATATGTCATTTTATATTTTTTTAAGATATTTACATTATACAACTTTGAACATTGATAAAAAAAAGCCAATGCATACAATATTTTTATATTAATATTATCTGTTTGCTAACATTTCAGTACATAATATTCAATGATAAAATGACAATTATCTGCAATAGTTTTGAAATCAGAGCTACAAATCGTTACGCATTTCATAATTTTGAGCAGGTCTTGTGACTAAAATGGTCGATTTCTGCAAAATATCACAGAAGTAGTTTATCGGCAGAACATTTCGAAAACATGTACAACTTTTCAGCTATCCAACGAGATACAATAATCTAACAGAAATCAGAAATTGAGTGAACAGAATACAATTATTGTGATAAAGACAAAACCAACTTCAACCAAAATTGCATGCTGTCCTCCGCCTGAGGGGGGCGGAGGGGTGTGCCGGACTCCTACCGGCTAAACTGACCACGGTAGTCCACTTCGGCACCTACAGATGGGTTTCGGGTACTCTTAGAAAACCGCGCCGAACCTAACCTAACCTAACCTAACCAAAACCTAACCTAACTTAAGCTTTAACTTTTTTTTTTTTTTACTTGGTGAGAACCCATCTTAGGGCTGTCCTCCACCTGGGTGGAGGCGTGTGCCGGACATTGGGGTTAAGTCTGGGCATCTTGCTGGCCAAGGAATTGGGCCTCCTCTGCCAATCCATCGATTAGGAAAGTTGGCGTCTAACCATTGGCGAACAGTGATTCTCCAGACTCCAGATACACCAAGTAAAAAAAAAAAACAATGTTTAGGTTAGGTTAGGTTTTGCTTAGGTTAGGTTATGTTAGGTTCGGCGCGGTTTTCTAAGAGTACCCGAAACTCACCTGTAGGTGCCGAAGTGGACCACCGTGGTGAGTTTAGCCGGTAGAAGTCCGGGACATCCCTCCGCCCCCCTCAGGCGGAGGACAGCATGCAATTTTGGTTGAAGTTGATTTTGTCTTTATCACAATAATTGTATTCTGTTCACTCAATTTCTGATTTCTGTTAGATTATTGTATCTCGTTGGATAGCTGAAAAGTTGTACATGTTTTCGAAATGTTCTGCCGATAAAGTACTTCTGTGTTATTTTGCAGAAATCGACCATTTTAGTCAGAAGACCTGCTCAAAATTATGAAATGCGTAACGATTTGTAGCTCTGATTTCAAAATTATTGCAGATAATTGTCATTTTATCATTGAATATTATGTACTGAAATGTTAGCAAACAGATAATATTAATATAAAAATATTGTATGCATTGGCTTTTTTTTTATCAATGTTTAAAGTTGTATAATGTAAATATCTTAAAAAAATATAAAATGACATATTACTCGAAAATGGTTGACATTTGCGTAGGAGTCATCAGGAGTTATTTGGTTGCAAATGATCTCTCCTACATCCCCATAATGGATTGCCGTCATATTACCAGTAACCCTGTATACATAATCCTAATTGTTTTAATGATTATTATTACCTCTATTTTATTGAAAAATATATTTATATTAACACAATATATTTAATAATAGCTTTTACAAAAAATACTGATAAGAAACAATAACCGGTAAAGTGACGGTTTTCATATTTTTAGTGTGGCAATAATGGCACCTAATACGAATCTGCTAATGAATTGAATTGCATAAAATGTGTGACCATTTTACCAAAATTAGACGAATTGCTAAGGATCTGCTGGGAATTCGGAATATGAATTCGATTTAGATGAATTGCTAAATGTGGCCGTTTTAGCCCCCCTGATGACTCTTCAATGGATAACAGCAAATCACTCGCGATTGCTGTAGTCGCATATTTATGTATTGTTTATATATGCCACTCAAAATAGAAAAATAAAATAAACTTTAAAAAATTGGACCTTTAATTCTTCAATGTACCTTAGCTGGAAATGGCACCGACTTCAGAAGTTGTTAAGTTTTTTAAGAAAATTATTTTATACTTTTTAGTTTTTTGATATTAGTTTTTAATTCTTTTTCATGCTATTGTCTGATCCATAATAGAGAAACAAACAATTAATAAATGAACTTTTACAATCACTGGGAAAGTGTATGGAGCAAACAATGTAAAATTAATTTTGCCCTAACTTTCCAGGTGACCCCCTCTATTTCACTGATTTTCCAGAAAGTACACATCCTGTATTAGTACTAAATACCTCCCCGGTTTCCCAGGCAGCTATTGCTCTCTCGTTTCCGATGTGATTATGTGATCTGATCTATTTAGTGCAAGAACTTTGATGTAAGAATCCCTCGTCAGCATTATTTCGGTGCATCTGATCTATGCAAATAGTTCAACAACTTCTCGATAAATATAAAGACGCTTTGTGTAAAATCAGCAGTAACAAAATGTCGAAGCTTATTTACGACGACCAATGGTCAGTGAGGTACCTACTTTCAAGTTGAAGAGGAAAATACCTATGCTACACTGAATAATGTTCAGATGAAATACCAAAATAATATATTATCACAATAATAATAATAAAAAATGAAGTAAGTAGCTGTATTTATATGACTAATAAGTAGGTACCTATTTATACATATATAGGTACTTAATAATATTTACCTAGAACCTCAATGATGAACTGAGATGATAACGGAGGTAGGTACTTAGTTACATGCAATACAGCTGCAGTAGTTGAGGGCAAGAGATGATAACCCGTATCTACCGAGAAAAATGTAAATATCTAGTCCTACCTACAATTTGACCCTATGACCCGACGAGAGATGGATACAACGCCGTATCTGTACCCCACAACCTCAACGGCTCGATGCGCCGATATGCAGAGCTCATACAAACATTATAATGGAAATGAATTTGAAAATAGTTACATGGCGTCGCCTCAGTGCTTAGGTAAGGATTTGTTCAATCCACCAATGCAGTGGTAAGGTACCTACATTTTATAGTAGGTAGAAGGTGTGTTTGCTCTATATTGGAAACAAAGCTTTCTTTTGGTATTTTTAAAGTTTTCATTAATGATCCTTAGGGCTCATGTATTTTGAAAAGCTCAAAAATCTGTAAAATAAAGTTTTGATTTTAAAAAAGAGCTAAATCCTTCTACTTAGGTACCTACTTACTATAAAATATAACTATATTGGTGGATTAAACAAATAAGGATTGAGGCGGCGATGGGTTATTCTTCGGCCTAAGTTAGGTACCTACCTACTTAGAATAATTAATCTATAATATACCTAGGTATATTTCTATGCTGTCTTAGTGCTAGGCAAAGGTCTCCCCTATGTTCTTTCACGTCTTTCTTCCCATTGTCTGCTCCGGCCAATCCTCGAGGAAAGAGTCCAGGAACGCCAAGCCACGTTTTAAAAAAAAAAACATAATAGGCACGTTTCTGTTAGGTACCTACTTTACACTTCGTTACTTATCTATTTAATGATTCATTAGATGCTCCCGTCAATCCTCAAGGAAAGCATCCAGGATCGTCAAACCAGCGCTTTAAAAAAATAATACCTATCTATTATCAATAGATAGGTATTAAGTGGGAATGTGCAGGTTTACAATTTTACACTAAAGAAATCTTTTATCTAGATTATCGGTTTCTTCATAATAAAATAAACAAAATGGGAATTGTTAAAATGATTGAAAGACTATAAACTTACCGATGACTCATTTGCGATAACGAGAAGATAGCTAATGATGTCAATAACATCTGAGATGGGCCTTTGTTTCAACAAGGGTGTTTACTGTTTACCTAGAAGAAGTCTTTATCTGTTCTGTACCTATTAATATTGCACTATAATTCACTGTTATTTATTATTTATTTATTTATTTGTAGAGCAGAGAGAGAGAGAGAGTTGTAGAGTTTTTGTGAGAGGTACTAAGGCTGACATTCATAGACGACAGAAACGAGTCTAAGGCTTACATTCAGAGATGACAGAAACAAGTCTAAGCGTGAACTTACGCTTCCATACGTCAATTTTACGAACAAATTTTGACAGATGGAAGCGTAAGTTCACGCTTAGACTCGTTTCTGTCGTCTCTGAATGTAAGCCTAAGCGTGAACCATTGGCGTGAATTTACGCTTCCATCTGTCAAACTTACGAACAAATTTTGACAGATGGAACCGTAAGTTCACGCTTAGACTCGTTTCTGTCGTCTCTGAATGTCAGCCTAAGCCCCTTGGTCACTGCGACCTGCGAAGATCTATTGTGACGCCTCTTGTATTATTACAGCACTCCCTCTAGCCGTAAGTCAATAATAAAATTGACTATATTCTTGGGGTGGAGGGATTTCATCTGGTGAGATTAGGTGGCCCTCCAGGTGCTTGCTTCTAGTGTGGTGTACTACGTCACACTCGCTTAGGATATGTATGGGCGTCTCATCCTTCTCGCGACAGAATCTTCAAATTGTGGTGTCACAAGGCCCATTTTTTGCAGGTGCTTGTTTAGTTTGCAGTGCCCAGTGTGAGTTCTTGACGAGATCCTCATACGGCTCCTGTTCATGGAAAGCACTTGTTCCATAAACTATCTGTTATAATTGTAATGCTCTTCCGTGGCATGGACAGTGGGCTAATTCACGTAATTTTAAGACGCGCCGATCGTATTGCAGTGACTCTCGATCTTCACGCGAGCGTATCTCACTGAAGTTCAGAGGATTCCAAATGGCAGAATAGTCGACATCGGCTCAATTGCCATAACGAAAGAAGAAGAAGAAGATTACCAAATGTGTTGTTTTGATCAATATTTTATTGCAAATGCACCTTCATAATAGTCACCTACCCATAATTACGACCCTCTGCAACTTCCTTACCCTGGCAAATCGATCGATCTTAGCAACGACATAGGTATGGCAACGAGTAACGTAGGAACTACCTACCTATACCTATAGTAATCTTCTACGAGGTACGAGCTCCTCAACTTAATCAATCATAGCGGTTGCCTGCGGTTACACACGCGGGTTTTATTTTTATCAAAATAAAATACCTATGATCTAGCTATATCACTCATGGATAGTGTACGAATTTTTTAAATCCGTTCAATAGTTCCGGAGATTACCTACCTCTTACATACAAACAAATATTAGGTGCCTACCTCTTTATAATATTAGTATAGGTAGTTAAAGACCATTCAGTTAATTAGCAGCTCGGGGATTGTATTGTGCCCGGTACAATAAACTTGCCTCCAATTACAACGACAAGTCGGTGTACAAACACCATACCTGCTGTAGTATAAGTAACGATATTTTCAGTAATTTCTAATTTGATTTTGTTTGTCGTTTCAGATTAAACGAGTTATTCGTTTCGGTGGCACTGCTATGCATGTCCTGCACAAGAGGCAAGGAGATGACAGAGATCGAGGCATTGGGAGCGCAACCGACCCACTGCACGTACGAATACGCCTATGACATGTATGGCGCCCACTGTGCTGGACTAAGACTTGGCAAGATACCCAAATTGAAGAGTGGCATTGAGGTACATTTATTTTTCCGACTGTACGCAGCTTCGGGTTAGTGGTTGCTCCATTATGAACTTCGCTGATTGGCTAATCTTGCGACTAAGACTCTTTGGTGCTCAATACATGCATTTAATGATATTTTTTTCTACAATACCTACCCTAAAACGATAAACTTATTATACCACTGGTATAATAGGTAAGTTTATGCCTAAAACAGTTAGGTATGCGTGTAATAATAAAGTAATAACAAATTGTTCGCAACTGATTGCAGATCCTGGACTTCAGTGATAACAAGCTGCAGGAGCTTCACGCAGACACCCTGTCCAGCTATTACAGCGTCAAGTTCTTGTACCTAGCAGACAACCACATCTACCTCATAGACGAGGACGCGCTCACGCCCCTCTCCGCGCTTCAAACACTCGATCTCTCTAACAACGTCATACTGGAACTTCCTAATTCCATCTTCCAACTACCCTCTCTAAGGAAATTGTATCTCAGAGGAAATCCTATCCTTCACAAGACTTTTAACGAACTCACTATAGTTAGACCTATCAAGGCACCACTGGAACTTTTAGACATATCAGACTGTAAAATAAGAGAATTGCCGAGCTGGGGCAATTTGCCGCAGTTGGTTTTCTACAACATCTCGAGCAACCCACTGGCTTCACTCAACACGGACCACTTCGCGACAATGTGCAACCTTGAGAAAGTGGATCTAACAGAATCTATAAATAACATGAAGCTTTGTAGTATCAGATCTACTATTTTGTGGTTTCAAGAGAAGCGGGTGTTTTTCCAGTTGGAAGACTACTCTAAACTCAACACCAGAGGTTGGTATTGAACCTAAACCGTTTCTTTAGTGTTATCTTATCTTGTAATCTTATTTGAAACCTTTCCTTTTTGCAGAATTTCAAAACTGTCCAGTAGCAGATGATTTAGGAAACCACAACGCCACGTACCATAGGTGTAAGGCAGATTATTTGCAGGTATGATTGTTTCTAGTGTTCTTGTACCTTCTGAATATTAATGTGTGATGGCCGAGATATTGTACCAGCTAGTAGCAAACTATATTTAGGAAACTATACCCGCTACAAATGCCTCTTTGAAGCAGTCAAATACAAGCAATATGACCATATGTTTTATTTGCTGGTTAATGAAAATATATACCGAATGTTTCAGGTACAGAGTATACGGACGTCGCGGCGCACTTGGCTGACGATCGGCGGCGGGCTGGCGGGCTTCCTCGTCGGCTTCATGCTGTTGCTGTATGTCATGCACCGCCATAACGTCGCGCAGACCAAGACCACTGCCGAGAAGATAAAACAAGCCACGCCGCCCAACGATCCAGACAAGAACGCTACGGCAGTCCTCCTTAGTGACGTCTCATAATCACAATTTCATATTTCACCTATTGTATGTTACTGAATGCCAATAACACGCCAGATAATGTGGTAATCATATTTCTATGCCAAAGTACGCAATACGTGAATGACAGACGTATTATAGTTACTTGATAAGGAGTGAGAAATGTCGAGATACGACCCGCTATGATTGTGATTTACGAAATAAGTAAAACCATTTATACATAGATGATAAATATTCAGGGTACTGTTCATAACAAAGGACTTATTTTGGCACTTCATTAAACTAACACTTACTAAATTATTAAATTAACACTTACCCCCTTACTCGTAAACGTTATTTAACTCTTGCCATCTCTATTCATTGGCATACAATGACAGGTATAATTTATAAGTTTTTGGGGGATTAGTCCTGACGAGTACGGTTTACATAATATTATCTATCGCGAACAACAATTAAATTAATTTAAAGTTCGGTATACGCTGTTTTCATAGAGTACCAAACTCTATATTCTAATGTCTTACGACTAACGTTATATTTATAAGCTTAGCTTATTACATACGTACAGTCTGATTTTTAATTACGAATATCAATATCAAAAATCCTGCAATCAATTTCAAATGTCCTAAGTATGACAACGAACGCTGATCTTTTTATATCATTGTCTATAAGTCCACACTTACCTACCTATGTATTTAGTATCTGATATTTAATAAGTCAGTTGTAGGTAGGTACATGACCATCATTACTGATTTGGATCATTTAAGTTTACCTTCAAGGCTTGAAAGGCTGACTAGTTATATTATTGTGCTGTTAAAACAATCCGCATTTTTATTCAGTTGCAAACGTTTTTTTTTGTATGAATTCTGTATGTTTCCTTATGTGTTATAAAAATAAGTCAGAATTTTAATACATGCTTGTGGAATTTATTTTTCCATCACCTTTGATATTGGCACAATTGTCGACATCGGCACCACTTGCCATAACGAAAAATAGAATAGAATATAAATTATAGAAGTATGAAGATATGTGATGTGTTGATGGTTGTTATGTTAGAACTTCGCACTTGTGAATGATGTCCACTCCATTTTTCCAAGAATGTAAACATCAGTTAGTATTATTTAGGGCGTTAGTCTACAGTTCCATACTATAATTATCTATTTTAAAATAGATTGAGAAATTCAAGATTTAAATCCACATTTTTAGTTTACATTATTGGCGAAATGAAAAGGGTTAGAATTAAGTTGCAAGAATAATATTATTTTAGATACTTAAGTCTTTTTTCAAATCCAGGATTACTCTTTTTACATTTAACTATAAAAATTAGAGGCGGCTTATTTCGAGGCTAATAAAATATAATAGGTACTATATGCATAGATTAAATAAGTAATAGCAATAATATGTCTTGTCTTGGGCTATAATTTCTTATAGCCTAGACGGACCCTAACTTTTTGCCAAAGATTTGATTTATTGCTTACAATTGTTGTAATAATTATAAATAATTTGATATTTTTTTACACAATTTGTGTTTATGTAAAAAGTTTAAGTTAAATTCACTGTGATAAGGAATAAAATTGTTAACTACTAATTATTTTTGTTTGTTTACTTTACCAAATACGAAAAGAAAATAAAATCCATGAGCCCCATTTCAAAAATTACATTATATTTAAATGAAATTAACAAACTGAATTAAATCGTCACAAGCTAAAAATATGTTGCATTAAATGCTATGTTGATTTTTTTGCAATGTTAAAACATCTCCAACTCAATCGAAATGTATGTAAACTAAACAAATCAATATAAACAACAGCTGAGTAAACACGAACAGTGGGTCCTTCAGTTGGCACAGTCAATTGTCCTCATCTACTGAATCTGCCAGGACATGTTTTGAATGCCAGCTTCAGGGTAATTCCGTTGAATGTTGTCCAAGTTTAGGGTAGTTTGACATTAATTTCAGGTGTCTTTCTTTTCACTATCGCTAATAGATTTGGTCGGCGGCTGTGTGTCCTTCTCCTTCGCGAGACGCTGTTTACTAAACTTGCCCATGCCTGGCTGGTAGATAACGAGGCTTGGACGATCCTGGCGAATTAAATTGCATTCATTACTAGTCTAACAACCATTGAGCTTAAGACAAATAATTTATTTTTTTAAAGTTAATCCTACCTTATTCCTAATTCTCCTTTCTGTACGACGATCCCCACTATCACTTTTTTCTTTTTCTTCTGATCCTTCCCTGTCTGTTGATTTGCTTCTGTCATCAAGAGATTTCTGCCTTTTCAATATAGACTCTTCCTTCACAGGCAGTTCACCAGAGTCCAAGCTGTTCCTCCTCATTTTTGACACACCAACAGATAAGGTCTTTGTGAAAACCTCGTCATTAAACTCTTTGCTACTCTCTTCTAATTTAAATTTCTTATCCATACCCTCTATGATTTTGGTCAAGTCATCAGTCTTCACATGCGGCAGTTGAGTGAATGGTTTGATGTCGTCGTGGTTCATTGACTTCCCTTTACTTTCTGAGGACATGATTTTATTTATAGCTGATTGCTTATCTGATTTTCCAAATTCGCTCTGTTTGATTCTCTCCTTCCTCGTGTCACTATACTTTTTACTCTTCTGTTCACGAGGCGACTCTTTGAACTTTTCACGTTTATCTTTTTTGGGTCCCCTGTCAGAATCATCACCTTGGTCGTCATCTCTTGTTGAATTGTCCTTTTTGTCAGTATCAAGTTTTTTCTTCTTGTCACTTAAAGCATTTATTCCAGCCTTACGCTGTTCTCTATACGATTTAGATTCAAAAACAGATCCATCTTTGTTGTCCGATTTCACCTGGTCATCTCTAGCATCACTTGCCTTTTCTTTTTCCCATTCTCTGGACTTGATTTTTTTAACTTCACCCTCTCCAATTTCTTCCTCCTACAATTGATACAATAATAAATATCGAAGATTTACAAAAAAAAAATAAGGGCTTAAAAAAAATTTGATTAATCTGTCTGAGAATATATATCAGCTTTAATTTTATACTATGATACTCGAGTATGTATCATCATCGAGGCCCAGTTTTATTAAGAGAACTAAATAGTTAGTACCCTTCAATAAATGTTTAGTTTAGACTTTTGGATCTGATATTTATTTAGGACCAAGTTTGATGCGCCAAATGACTCACTTTCAAGAATGGCGAGTTTCAGATTTATGGTATAATGCTATGGTATCACTATCTATCGGCAGTTTGCCCTATCATATATATATTGATATATATCATATCATAGATATAATGTTATCCATGTAAGATTCCATAAATATGAATACTACAACCTATTTGGGTAGCTAAGCTATCAAAGTAAGTAAGAATACTATTACTATACTTATGTCAATACAAACTATAGTCAACAGAATACTTTATACTGTAACAACATCAATTTTAAAACAACTCTAACTACAATTCATTTCAGTTCAATACTGGGAACCTTAAAACAAGTATCACCACCACTTTTCTGGCTACCCTCTTGTGTTTCTTTTTTATCACAGAATTTACCCGATGTTAATGTGAAAGTGTTGTGGGTTTTCGTAGACAGAGCAGGGAAGTGACTGTCCCAGTCAGAATCTGTACTTATAAACTCATCAGAACCATGAGTACTTTTCAATTCGGATTTAACAGCAGCACATTTCACTTTGCTTTTATGATATATCCTTTGCTCTCCGTACCAAAAACTGTGATTGTTATATTTGTTATCATAGTAATCTGTATTATCATTAAAGTTTTCGTCTTCTGATATATCACCAGGTCTCTAAAGAAATAATAGATGATAAAATAAAATAAGACATAAAATGACAGTGGATTAGGTCAAAAGTAAGTGCTGTTCATAATTAATTTGGTAAATTTCTAAATGAACACCAAAAATAACCTATTGGTGTTATTTTAAATGTACTTTTGGGAAGAGGACTTGTTTCTTTTACTGTTTCTGTTCACTCACAATAATTAAAAATTGTTGCTGTCATTCTGTTTATATTGCAAGTATATAATATTGTATCTTTCTATCCTTCGAACAAAGTAATGTGCATAATATCTTAAGACCTATTTTTATACTAAGTGCAAACATGCAATTTCATTACCTTAATGGTGTCTTTGGTTTTCCGTTCTATCCTCATTTTTCTCTTGTCGTTCTCTCTCCTGCGACGCTCATCTCTCCCTCTCTTATCCTGTTTACGAGCAGCCAGGTATTCCAGCAAAGGAGTTGATTGTACCTTCTTGTCGTTTGCTGAAAATTAATTAAGGTTTATTACTGCTTGTTCTGATTCAGTGACATGCAGTTATTGGATATTATAATAATTCAGCCCATTACGGTCCAACTGCATGGAACACAAGTATTAAATTGCTTGGCAATCAAACTCAAAGGTTTTTATTTCAACTGGGCCTTTGCAGGCACTTTCAAAACCAGGCCATTTCAATCCATGAGAAATAGTAGTAATATCCTAACAGTACCTATATTGTTATGGTATATATCATAAAGGAAACGAGACTAACATACTAAGGCAAGAGGATGGGCAGGAACACTCTCCTTGTACCAAACCACAATTAATTAAGATCACCAATTCTTTTGTTAACTTATTAACTGCCACAGACAGCCTATGGTGCTAAAATACATTGAATGCTGGCATCTACTAATTTTGTTAGGTTGTTAAAATAATGGTTTCATAACAAATAGTAGTCAGTTATAGTGGTGTGCACTCTATACAGACAAAATGCTTACCCTGATAGATTCTGCATTATCAACTGTATCTGCTGCATTAAAATGCTTCAAAATTATAAAATAATATACAAAATAGGTTCATGTGTAAATTATCAGGGTAGGCAGTGTCTTCCTGTCTCTATAGCCAACTTTGTCAAAATTAAGCATGGTAAATATGGTAATAATACCTCATGATCATGCCCTTATCACATATTAGTTCATAAATAGGCTACTACATCGAAAATTATTACTACTCACCATCATTTACAGGGTAAGAATACTCCAGTTTAGGTAGATTTTCAGTCTCTGGGTCGTTTTTGAGACCTTCAACGAAATCTTGATAGATCGGGTCACTCTCTATAGTGCCACACTTTGGGTCTCTCTTTTTCTTCTTTTTAGGTATTCTCTGGAATGGTGCATATTCCACAATGCCCACATACTCTACGCCTGCAACATTTGAAATGTACTTAATTTCTATAATTTACATAAATGATCTTTTCATTTCAATACATGGGATTTTTGGGTGTATGATTAACAGTATCAGCAGTGCGGGTGTACAATAGTCCACTTCTGCCTAACCCTTTGGGGATTTCAGATGTGATGTCATGAAAAGAGAACTTACTTATTCTGTGGAGGTTCATGGTGAAATGAAAACTATTTGGTATATAATTTAGCAAAGGAACTTGAAGCATTGAAGGACCATGAAGTCATAACATATTGTTTGATTGAATTACTTTCAAGCAGTCACTAAATTGATGAATGAAAAAGTCACATAAAAATACTTGTCCTGACTCTCTGATTAATTAATGTACAGCTTAAACCGCAGAGGCTAGGAACTTGACATTTTGACAATAGGTTCCTTTTATGTCATACACACCTACCTACTAAGGGATTTTTGGAAATTCCACCCATAAGGGAGAAAATTGGGAATGAAAGTTAAAAAGTTAAATCTTCATATCTTTTCTTAGACATAACACCCATTAGCTTCAAGACAGAGGGAAATTCAGATTGTGATTGAAACCCATTTCTGTACAAAATTCAAACAAGACAAGCCAGTCACAATAATGTCTTTACAACACATTTATTACACAGGATAGCTATATAGGTTAGTTTCAAAATATATAATTATTATAACACAATCAAAGCTAGTAATAATAGCTATTCTGCAATATAATTATAAAAAATGATTTGATGAATGTTAAATAAAATCATTTGAAGTCATATTCATGCATATTATTCAAATGCTTGCCCACCAGTAACATTGAATTTCTTTTAGAAAGGGCTTATGTCCAGTATTGCAGTAAAATACTATGCCACCTACACATTTTACTGATTTTACAATCACTTGAAATCTATTAAAGTTCCTTACCTCTTTCATCAAGAAATACATAGCCATCAAATTTATCTTTGAACAGGTAAATATCATCAACATTTACGAAGTTTATGTAAGCTCTAGAATATAGGTTATTGCCAAGCGATGGATCTGGCTTGGCAAAATAAAAATGGTCATGTTCAGGTATGGGTGAAACCTGCTCCAAGAATGCTTCCTCAGTCATACTAGGCGGCAACCGCCGAAGAATTATCTGAAACAATCATAACCTCGTTCAAGTCCCTTTTGTAGTACACGACAATTTATTTACAGACAACAATTTCTCCAATATAAGCAAACAGTCACTTTGGTCAGCGGCCGTTGGGTTTTTGTTTTCTTGTCCTTGTTCTTATTAATAAATGTTTTACTGCCCGAATCTGACTGCGAGTCTTTTGCATCTTGATCTTCAGTCATTATACAATTTAATTGATTATATCCCTCAACTTTTTAGGCAATCGCTCAACATTATCAAAAAACCGTGTGTCGTGTGTAATTTTTTTGACATTTACTTGTCAGTAGTAGTTTGTATATTTATAATTGCTGTCATATCTTAGGCTTACGAATATATTTATTCAGTCTAACATGTTGTCAATTATTCGACTAAAGCATAAACTGTTGTTACTATTGCAGAGAACTTTGAAGCCCACAACTGGTTTCCTTCTTACGTCATTGCCCACAACTAAAGAAGGCGGAAAAAATAACGGGTCCACTGCTGATAACTATTGAAAAATAATAATCTTTAGTCGAATATATGACATAGCCATCGTTATTGGCAATACACTGAGAAAAATGAAAAACCGTGAACGACTGTAAAAACCGGTAAACTAAAAACAGTAAAAACAGCCTTGACAGTTGGCAAGTTGACACTGACAGAAAACAGTTTCGAAAATCGAAATATCTGAAATTGAGGTTATTTTTAGTGGATTTCGTTTGCAGTTTGCACTATATACTGAGAAAGTGAGAAAATTTATCTATTTGCATACAAAAATAAAACAGCCACAAAAAATGTTTTATTTAAAAAAATCTGCTCAAGACCTCAGTGGTATTATACTTACCACATCACGGCTATCTAGACAATTAAGATCAAGTTGTCTAGTTAGTTCACGCACATTTTGTAGCCCTACTGGTATAAATAAAGACAACCAAGAAAACGTTTTGGACGCAACTGCTGTTAAAGTTGGTGGTTTCGCGAAGGCCTTTGAAAAACAATCACAAATCTCAGAGCCACAGGACAATGACCAAAATCATACATTTGCTTCTTTACTTCGAAATTCAAAGCTGATGGATGTAAGTTGCACGTCTTATTACGTTATATGTGTGCACGGAAATGCTCTCCGTGTACAGATGTACAGTCACTTGCGATGAAACATTTTGCAAACAAAATGGTTTGAACAACTGCGGCCCGGTTAGAATTAGTAATTTTGCGTTAAGACGCCGTAAACGATTTTAGCCTAAAGGATGGTCGACTGGAAAAATTACTGATTGTACATAGGTGCCTACGTAGTTACTACTATGGTTGGCTATAACATATATGTATGTCTGTGGCATCCTGTCTTGTTATGGACTTTGCTGACTGGCTTATCTTTGCACCATGACTAGAGAGCTTATGCCTAAACCACAGTAGATTGATTTAGAATTTGTTGTAACCAGTTAGTAATCACACGAATACTTAAAATGTAATATAATTAATTACCCTAGTGAAACGCGGGCAATAACAGCTAGTTTAATTATAAACTTATTTTTTAAATTAATTAGATTCCTTCTGAGACTGTACATAATTTTAATAAGTACTAATAATTTTAATAATACTTCTAACAACACAAAGAAATCATGATTTGGTGTATTTATCATACATTGACAAGATTTGTTTATTGTTTCCAGCTAGGAGATCCAACTAACAAAGTGGTCATTGGTAAAATATTCCATGTAGTTGAGGATGACCTGTATATCGACTTTGGCTGGAAGTTCCACTGTGTGTGCACACGGCCCCCTGTCCGAGGAGACGAATATGTGAGAGGTACAAGGGTGAGGGTACAGATCAAAGATTTAGAGTTATCTTCCCGTTTCCTTGGCTCCAGTACAGACCTTACCCTTCTAGAAGCAGATTGTAAGCTCCTAGGAATAATTTCTTCTCCAACAAGAGCTACTGCTGTAAGCGAAAAGTAATGTACATTTATTATTAAATAATTTCTAGTTAGTAGTTGTAATAGTAATAAATTGTAGTTTCAAATTTATTGTTGCTTGACTTAATTTAGTACAAAGCTTGAATCTGAAAAAAGGGTAGTTATTTAGCAGACCTTATTCAAGAACAGTCAACTTGAAAATGGACTTCATTCATGTTTTTTTAATATTAAATACATACTGCATAGGTAGATAGTTATTTATATTCTGAGTTTATAAGAATTTATGACCTACCAACACTATTGTCTTTGGCCTCGAATCTGACCATTTTAATTAATAATAAAATGATGCCTGGCACCAGTATTATATTGGTACTTGAAACAAGTGTTTTGATCCCAATAAAAACTCAGAATGCATACTTCATCTGTATTGGTACAGTCAGCGACAAAAGTAGCTGATCATTGTACAAAGTTTTAAAAGTTATCCTTGAAAATACCATTACTTTTTGTAATAAAAAATATTATAAAATAATGTATGAAATTATCTTCTTTACTCAAATTATTTCAAACTTACTAAAAGTTCATGTACTTATTTTGCTGACTGTACCAATACACGCATATTTTATTACTGTGAAGTGCATGTTAAGCAATCTGACATACATCAAAGTGGACTGTGTACCATACACCAATAATAACACAAGGGTTTTTTTTAAGTCAACAATTTATTTAATTGACGAATATTTGGACAACATCAATACTGGCATAGAATAGCATCTATTTATTGTCAGAATACAGTAATTACTTATATTTAATATTAGTAATTATAACATTTTTAACATTCCTGTCCCTAAGATTGATATACTATGAAATTCATTATTTTATAGAATAAACATTTTTATGGTGATTCTGAAACAGTAGGTTACATTGTCATTATTATAAATGGAATGTTAAAAATACAATGTTTTGGAGGATTCTCTTCAAGAATCAGATGGTTGAACGATTAACTATGAATAGAGAGATTAACTTATGAATACACACCACCTTCCTCATCAAAATATTTTAGATGGTTGGTTAAGATTATTTTGTACAAGTATTAAGTCGGTAGGTACCTACATAAGTACACAGTAAAATTAACACAATCAATTAAATCAATGTTTGAATCAACTTTGTTTTAGTTTCTCTAAGCATCTCTCTACTATTTTTCATTATAATATATCTATGTCATTCCTCCTATTATTTTCAAAGATTTTGCCTTGTGCACTAATTAATGCACTAATTAGTTATTTTAATATCACACTTCTTTGAGTTGTGCTATCTTGTCAAACCTTACAATACAACACAGTACAATATCTCCAACAGTATTCAGACCCATAATTATACATAGAAATTCTTAAGTAAAACGTATGTCTGTCTTTAAATATGAATACAAAATACTAATCGAGTTTTTGCCAGTGAATAACAGGTGAATATCTACAATAAAATCCACAAAGTACTGCTGTCCAAACGTGAAATGCATTGTAATTTTTCTACTTAAATATGCGATGGGGTGGGGGGTATCTACATGTAGTGCACACCTAAACATGTCCACAACACGCATATTTTCTATTAAGGTCAACTCAGCATCATGCCGAACAAGCATCTAATACAATAACATTGTATAAAAGCAGCTTTTTCTATACATATCGGTAAGTAATATATTTTGCCTCATAAGTATAGAGTATTTAAACAGCACACAATGCAGAGTCGCCCTCGAAAAGTGATGTGGCACATGACAGCCACGAGATCAGATCATCTCATTACACCATTCCAGTGGTTGAGATTCTACTGTACTTTGTCACCATTCCTGGACACGATCTCCTGAATGCTTGGGTCTTTTACAGCGTCGTTAGCGTCTGGTTTAACTTCTAATATTTCGTCGACGGTAGAAGTGGCTGCATCGGCAGGTTTGTCTTCAGGATGTGCGATCTCCCATTCCTTCAAGTATTGAACGACAGCAGTGTGGCCGAAAGTCTCGGCTTCGTTGAGGGGGCGGCTGCCCCAGCGGTCGCGAGGGTCGTGCGGGACGCCGCATTGGGCGAGCAGGAAGTCGACGCAAGTGAGGTGGCCCTCTGCTGCCGCCAGGTGCAGCGCGGTGCGACCGTCGTAGTCCGATAGGGTCATATCCATACCCGAGAGATGGTGTCTGAGAAACGAGAAAATAATAGTTTTTAATAATCGTACCTGAAGGAAGTCTTATTAAAGGCTAGTGTATTTTGCGGTTAGATGTGGTTGATAGTTTGCTTACATACACCAACGCCGTGTAAGCTAAGTGAATAAGCATTATCTGCCTATAGAATAGAATAACACTTCAGTTTCGAACTAATTGACCCATCAAACATAACAACAAGCATGCGTGAGTACATAAATTATGAATAGATAAGCAGGTACTGGTACTTGTTAAGTACTTGTTGAAAGCAATTTATTTTATAGTGTTCACCGGTACGGGTAGAAGTTTCGGGTCAGACCTTTGGCTGTTAAACAATAATAACTTTATCAGCTGAATTCTTCGTAAAAACTTTTTAACCATAAAAATAATTATTCTCACCTTCTTAGTGCGCTGAGGTCACCACTCGCAGCGGAGAACAAGAGATTGACGATGTTGAGACCAGTAGACTCAAACTTATAACGACGAGGATCCTTCTTGTGACTTGCATAACGAATATTATCGTACTTGTGGAAATTGAACCTCTTGATCAAGTCCTGAAACATTATCCACACAGGTTAAATCAATCCTATATCTGTACTAAATTATAAAAATGAGAATTGATCGTACATCACAAAACTGCAAGCCTCTGCAACTATTTCCTAGAGGGTCCAACGGTGGGGACCATGTGCAGATGCCCATAACGTTGGGCACAACTATGAGCATTGCGCCTGATACTCCTGACTTCGCCGGGAGTCCCACTTTGAACGCAAACTGTCCTGAGTAGTCATACATTCCACAGCTATGCATCAAAGAGAGCACGTTGCGCACCGAGTCTGGCCGGAGTACTTTTTCATCAGTGATAGGACAGATACCTCCATTTGCTAGAGTAGCGGCCATTATGGACATTATGTCGCAATTAGCTTCCATGGAGCAGCACTGGAATTAAGGAAATTTTATGTAGGTAAGTGGATTGTGCCCGATATGTTGGTACCGAATAGATAAAGACTAAACAAAAGAAAATTCTATAGTCACCTGGAAATAGAAGTCCATACATTCACGGAAATTAGTTTTTTCTGGGTAACATTTATATTCTCTCATGTAGAAGCCAAGCGCGTAGTTTCGGTCGGCAGCTTCGCGTTCAGATAAAAATACTGCATTATTAAAACCCAGGCCTTCGTTGCCAGCGAGCCGACTGAAGAATGACATAACGTAGTCAAACTTTTCAGCGAGCGTCATTTCGGGTCTGTCCAAGGTCTTCAGTAAGGAGCACACTAAAATTGCTCCTGCGTTGATCATTGGGTTGTGCGGTTTCACTGTAAAAAATATTTTTTTCTAATTAATAATTTTATTTACAACAGCGACGTTGGCACTTGTTAATGTTGATTCTTCGGTCTGGCTGAAAACAAATACTTTCATAAATGTAGGCGTTGCTGATACGTACTATTATAGTCTAGAACGAGTTCATTGAAGTTGCGGCCGCTGGGCTCGGTGCCAACATATTTGTGTACCACGTCGGGTCCCAGAGTTTCGAGTGCCATCGCGTACGTGAGCGGCTTGCTGCATGATTGTAGAGTGAATGGGACCGTAACGTCACCTACACAAAACAAGAGACATGATTATCGTATCGATCGCCCAATAAGATAACTACCGTATGGTAATTGACGCTTACCAATAGAAAATCGTTGACCATCTATCGTGCATATGCTTACACCCCAGTTCTCAGCGCTGGCCCTGGCGAGCTGTGGTATGTAGCTGGCCACTTTACCATCAGTGTTACTTTTAGCAGCCCAATACATTTCTTCTATATCTTTTATAAAGTCTTGAAAATCTGGGACTACAAATTGACTGCGGAACGCTCTTGTTATCAGAACAATGTTGGGCGCTATCACTTCTTTGAAAGCTTTTCTGTCTAGCTTCAATGTTTCTGGCGAACCTCCTTCAAAGTTAGATTCTTTGTGCACTTTATATAAATTGTGCATAACTTCTTTTACCCGTGAGTCATTCTTTCTTATGCCAGTAGTCCTCAAGGCCTGTAAATGATAAAGATCAAAATATATATTTTTGGTATTTCTGCTGGTAGATGTTTGGTTAAAATTAGATAAGTACATGCAGCTTAAAGTAGGTAGGTACACTTCCAAAGACAAACTTACGGCCAAAAACTTTCCAACGGGGAGGAGGCCTGTGTCTTCATTTTTGAACATATCAAATAGGACATCGTCCGCATTTTTGTGTGGACCTTCTCGAACCCTGCAAGTTATCAACAAGTTTATTACAAGATTGTCTAGCTATGGCAATTAACCGTCACCTATTTGGTAATAGTACCTACGAGTAAGTAGGTATACATACTATTCATATGTGCGTATACAATGTGTACATAATTTAAACAAAGATAGTACATAATTTATACAAACAAAAAATTGTACCTAGTAGGTAGGTAGAGGTACTGAAAGATGCATGTAGATACTTTATTCCACTACTTATCATTGTTAAAACTTGGCACCGGGGCCGTCACACCTGATAGGACTGTTGCTAACTGGCCAAATTTCCATTACAGCACTCATGCTGTAGCAGAACGTGGACGTGGTTCATGAGAAGAAGATTAGTAAAATTTCAGCAATTCTGGATGCTGCTCAGTAAGCAGTAGTGTAGGCCATATTAAGATATTGTTTTACAAACCTAAAACCGCTATGACTGAATGATGAAGACTTGCGATCGATATCGAATATTTCAGCATGTAAAACAAATCTTACATAGCATCTAGCATATTCCTATTCCATTCTCTAGAAATCATGCAAGGATCATGACGTGTAACTGTAGCGTGTAGGTGCGGTGCCTAATAGAGTTGAGTGTTTACGATTAGTTAGCACTACGTCAAGGAATAAATGATATATTTAGCAAACAGTAACTGTTGTACGACTTGTATACCAACGCCCATGCAGCCCGTCACGATCTAAATATCGCGTGACTACGTCGGAGGCGGGTGTGTCCACGTCGTGACGACTCTATGAAAAAGCTGTTTACCTACCATCACCTGACGATCTTATATTTAGATACAAAAGTGACAAGGAAAATACGCGATTTTTATACAAAATACTATGACGAAAGCAATGGTAGTGGGTAGTGGCAGTTTTCTCTTTTGCTAGTGGGATATGAAAACAGTATAAATTACACAGCGTAATTTCTGTACCAATTCCGCATCGACAAGTGAGTTAAAAAATATAGTTCTGAAGTAAGTAGGTACTCTATAAATTACCTAACTACTGCTATAAGAATACTATACTACTAGTACATAGCTACCTACTGCATAGTTACAACAACAGATATTTTCTCAGTGGATTAATAAGTATCTAATTCCAAAAGTGGTTATTTAAATAGCTCTCTTGTCATCTACCTGGGAATTTGGTAGGTATCTAATTTAACTCATTAGCTGACGAGCGGACAACTATGGCCGAAAACAATATCTACTAGATAATTTCTGAATTAATAAAATTAGTTAAGTAAAAACGTCTTATAAGCAAGATAATTCGCACCAAACAACTCACCCATAAGTACCTACCTACGTATAAGATCCGAGTAGCATAGGTACTAATGAGCTCGCCAAGAAAAATAATTTTTTAATTTCAAAACTACTACATTTGCATTGCATAGGTACAGTCTTATCAAAAAAGCAAAACAAAATCAAAAACTCAATAATAAGCACGTATAGATAAAACCAGCCAGTGCTGTACTACGAAAATTAAATAACGCGATAAAAAAACAACGATTAAAATTGGAATTTGGATTGTAGTGTTTACAACGAAAGTCATAGTGCATGCAAAACGCTGGCAAGATAGGCAGGTGCCTCTGTACTCACGATGTGGGGTCGATGTTATGCACGAACGAGTATTGTCTGAGTCTGCACCATGTAAAGTGAACAAACACAATAAAGTCAAAATCTTATCAGTGCATGAACTTGACCGAAAACTGAAGGCAACAGCGATACCTACGTGACGTCATTGGACATTGCATGACAAATGAGTAGCGTTTTCAAAATTTATCTCAATGGAAATTCATGTGTGTTGATTTCTCGTATAATACGTCATGTTAGATTATCAGATTTATCAGTTAGAAGTTACGTGTCGTACAATATTGCATAACTGCACACATGATTGACGAAAAGTTAATTATTTGTGGAATCAAGTATTGAGAGATTGTCATAACAGTATGTGTATATTTTCAAGTGTCAGTGGTGAATTGAACAAGTACCGGCGCCGACCAGTTCAATATAGATCAATAGGAGTTGATGTGGGTTATTAACAGCAATTTATTTCTCATAAATGTATGTGTATTGACACTGTTTCTGCATCGATTCATGATAATAATGCATACCTCATATCGAGGGACTGTACAGCATAGAAGTGCGGTGCTGAATTGCGCCATTTCTGAAAGAAAACAAGTCAATTATTTAGTAAGTGTTACTTTTTTTGACAGCTTTATCCCAGATCCCACAAACAGAGACAGACACACAAAGGTTCCCTCTGTCACCGCGGAAGTATGAAACAAGGAAAGGACACTCACTTCACGATTTAGTATAACATAGTTGGGTCTCACTTGGCTATAATGCCGATAGCAGGTGCATATCGTGTGTGTGGGTTTGGTTATAGGGCGTGTGGCGGCCGCGAGCCGGCACAGCTGGCGGGTGCTCATCGCGACGGGCTGTATGACACGACGTGCTTGCCTTCGGTGGGGGCTTGCGAGCCGCGGCGGCGTGCTTATGTCCGCATCCGACGCGCAGGCGCCAACTGACGGCTCCCCGCCCAGCACACCTCTCGCTTATCTACTTGTGTACATTCAGTCAGTGTTTACAGGACCGGTGACGACGTGTGGTAATAGTAATACCTGAGTCACGTTCTTATCACATAGCACTACGTATTACGTAGTTGGTAAAGCCCGAAACTGTGTGATGTAACTGCATCTAACCACTTAGTACCCATTAAATATAGAATCACCTCAGTTGAAAGAGAAGGTAATGACACACTCTTGTGAAATATTTCGTCAAATAATTTTGTTTAAATATTTATTTAAAACTTTCAGTTAATCACAAACAAGACAAACTCTTTATGAACTGTCTTTATTTCAGTCAATTGTCACCTTCACAAATTCCGCCAATATAGAATTAAAAATGTTATCTAACATTATGTAAGTTAAGTTCAAGTTCATCAATTCGAGATTGGTTGCTGTGTAAAAAAGTTCGACTTGTAGTCAAGTGAGGCCTCCCAAGTTCTAACAGTTGTGGAAAGGTGTAAATTTTAATTAAATGCTTGCATATATTTAGGATTCATTAATTAGTTAGGTTCCGAAATGGATATATCTAATAGAGCCAGGAACTCCAGTACAATTGGAGTAGGTACTAATTTTTGGCCATTCTATGTCTCTTTTCAAGAAGTATTTAGGTATCTAATGAGTACATAATTTCAGTACATTGTGCATGACACATGTCAATGCATGATCATGAATGCAATGCGTGTTCTGCAATATTTACTTAAATATACAGGCACAGATCATGTAAAGGTGTAGATATTTGTACAAATGAAAATGAAAAATTGAAAAAATCTCGAGCACCAAGCTACGCTACGACACGCTTTAACTACAAAGAAGACATACTAAAATGTTGAGACATCAATTCGAATCATAAAAAACCATTTAGAAATTAGGTCACGTAAATAATTTCATAGCAACGAAATAATAAATCTAAGCGTCAACGACTACTATTTTATTCAGGGATGTTCGTAGCTGCTCGTAGCAAGCGTAGACAGTCGTTATGAAGTTCGTAATTCAAGTGTTAGTGGCGTAGACAGAGAAGGCTGTTAGTGGTATGGCCGGTGTTAAGTTAGGTTAGACTGGAAGCCCACCATAAGATACAGTACTAGGAAGGGTCAGAGTGAGCAAATCATACAATCGTAAAGAAGTAAAGGCAAGGGAACATCGAATTATCGTAAGATTTTTTTCAAAACAAAAAAATTATCATATAATTACCTTACCATTATATTGACCATCACACGACTAGCGTACTTCCCCGTTATTACGACATTAGACGTTTACATCCACGATCATATGACTTTAGACCCTTTCTGATATCTAGTGGTTGCTGATAGATAGAAGTCCCGAAGGCACTTCTTCCAGCCTCTTTCAAACATTTGGGCCCTTATTTCAGTACAATACTTTGAGAACACACTGTAAGTGTTATCCCACAGTGGACGAAATTTTAACAGACCAATCAATCAATTCGCCGAATTCTTCAATTTCCGTTCACCGAGTGAAAAAATATGTAAGGGAATAGGGATGTTCTTGAATACGAGTGGTAGACACTTTGTCTAATCTCATCAGGACTGCAGCTCGCCACGAACTGCACTATAAGTTAGCTGTGTAATTCAATAGACCTGATTTAGTTATAACTACTGTTTAAATCCTCCCCAAGAAGAATCGGCTTGTGGTAGGGTTACGGTAGGATACAGGTTCAAAAATATAATCATCCTCATTTATATTTATCATACACGCAAAAAGCGACCTGTCAGGCTCCCTCTAAACCAAGTTATTCGGTTGTAAATAGCAATAACTTGTTTATTTATACCCGTTATAAGTACTATTTCAGTATAGATATGTTAACTTTTCAGGCACCATCCGAACCAAGTACTCGGTTGTTAAAAGGAATAACTTGTTTATCTCTAGCCGTTGTGTTTTTCAGTGTAGGCTACAAAGCTCACTGCTGGACATAGCGTCCCCATTGCTTTCCCAAAATGAAATATAAAAATGTACACAATGTCCTCGTTTACAAGAAAAAATATGTTTTAAATCGTAAAACCTATATATTTTTTTAACCTGACCTAGTTATCGACGAGACTGTCTAAATTCTTCCATTAAAATTCTGATTTATTCTTGGAATCATCTGCGTGATCATTCTTGATACGTATATTAGTTTGTGTGTGAGCTTATTATTTTTACGTAACTTTGATCGTTAATTTCAATTACATAGATAGGTAATTCAGTTTGTACTCACGTTAGTATAATTCAAAATATAATGAAGATAAAATAATATATGTATTCACCTCAAAACCATTGTCACATTCCATCACGAATTCTTCAAAGCCACTATTATCCAAGTACCGCATACCAGAGCAGCGAGACCGCGAGGGATGCGCACGCGCTGGGACTTGCGCGGACTGTAGAGAATATTGTGCGAATCGGCCGACACTTCCGCGCACGACACACTGAGCCATTCTCCTTCTCTACGTTTATAAATATACTACATCTGGGAGTGCCAAATTAGTTGTAGTCGAGAACTTGTCACTGTTTTTAGATTATTTATTACATATTATTTGGCTATGAAACGAAAATAGATACGCAAAGAAGGATAAAAAAAAAACAAAACATAAGAACATCCGATCAAATGTTTTTCAATGAAAACATGTGACTGTCAATAAGAATAAAAAGAGCATGACATAAACTTCGAAGCTGAAACAACTTAAACCATAGTTTAACTTATGTTGTATTTTTTCATTTTCATTTTTTTTATGTTTAAAGCGTAGGTCATACTAAAAACTAATCTGACTGTATGTTCGGAATGTGTACTTTGTAGTATCAATGTGCTATAGCTGGTAAAACAGAAGAAGTAGTAGGTGGGCCATAGACGCTACGTACTCGTATGAAAGAAAATTAGTAGGTAAGTAGTTGTTATGTTACATGTTTATTGTTATACATAAATGGTTAAATAATGTGTTATACCCTTTAGTAAACTTTGTCATATATGTATTAAATATGACATTATATTTACACACACCAACATACATAGGTACCTATATGAACTGCAACCATCTTCCTGACGCCCATATTCTTCTGTTGTGTCAGCACAAGTTACATGGTGTTCGCTCTTGCCATAGTGGAAAGATTAGTCAGTCAGAATTGTTGGTATCGAGGCTGACTGCCCAGTGTGCGCCAGATGAATTCAGAATTCGTCATTCGTGAATGATTATAGGTATACCAGCTGAGTTTTTTTACCATGAGGAAAATAAAATGGTGTGTAAAGTAAGTACGTGGAATAGAAAGTATACACCAGAATCATTGTTTCATACCATTGAGTTTATTCAAAAAGATACATAAAAGAAACTAAACTAATAAATAGATAATAATAATGCATGCGTAATAGTAAAATTAAGAAGAGATACGCATCTAACCGCTCTAAGTTTAGATAGCGCTTACATGAAGACCATGCCATGTTTTATAGTGAAAAATCTGCTATAAATTGGTAGTGTGTTTTAGTAGAACGATATCATATTGAGATTTTTTGTATTTTTTTCCAAAGTAGGTCTATAGTAAAGACAATTTGAAAAAAAAATGGGTTAGGTTAAGTTAGGACTTCTCCTCCATTTACCTACCACACCCTATTTTTAACCCCCGATAAAAACAGGGGTGTTATAAGTTTGTAGTGTGTATCTGTGTATCGGTGTATCTGTGGATCTGTCTGTGTCATCATAGCTCTAAAACAGATGGACCGATTTCAATGCACTTTTTTAGTTGAAATCTAGTTTAATCTTACCTATGTTTCATGAAAATCGATTCAGCCGTTCAAAAGTTACAGCCTTTCTTATAGTTGGAGTCGGGGGTTTTTGACGGTTAGGTTATTATTCAGTGTATGCTAGTTGCATTTTCCTCTACTGTTTTTCTTCACGTTTCACAAAGGTGACCTCAACCGGTCCGTCGTTTCTTAGAACTAAATCTGCCACAAACTGAATGTCGGAGGGGCGCGTAACGGGCACCAGGTCGAACTCTCGTAGAACCGCCGCTACAGCGAGCTTCATCTCCATAAGCGCGAACTTTTGACCTGTATTCAAGTATTATTAGTTAGTTCAATTATTTTTTAAATCGTGGGTACAATTTACAAACATACATCTCACATGCACACATCCCCGGAACAACTGTCTGTGGGTCATACAAAATTTCAATCCGTGCGGGGATCAAACCCGCGGCGCGTAGCGTAGAAAGCCAATCGTTTACCCACTGCGCCAACCGTGCCGTCAACAATAACAAGCACAATATACATAGTAAGTATGTATTTTCTAAGTATTTAATAAACCAACAAATTTTTGTAATTTTCGTTTCCAAACAGTAGTAAATTTTTAATTATGTATCAAGCTTTTGCTGCTGTCGCGTCACCAAGTAGTATTTCGATATTTAGATGTCTTTAAAATATTAAGTACAGTAATAAAACACCTATTGCTTGATAGTTAGCACAACTTTTTGTGGGAAAAGCATCGAAATTCTCATATTAGGTACTTCATGACGTCAGCAACAGTAAAAGCTTGATAATTTATTAAAAAATAATGACTAGGTACTTGGAAAACCAAAATATTGAAATTAGGTAAAATTGTCTAAACTAAAAATATACAAAAAAAAAACTTTTCTCCGGATTGATAGGTACACACGGCGCTATACATTTCCAGTATAAACTGACTTCGCATTGTATAATGTTTTCCGTGCTCAGTTTATACTGTAAATGTATAGCTTGATAATTATGTAGGCGTGCAAACCTGCTGATATTTTGTGTAAAAATACATTACCAATACAGTTTCTAGGTCCAGCACTGAATGGAATATACGCGTAGGGGTGACGATTGACACTGTTCTTCGGTAGGAACCTTTCTGGCATGAATTCAAGAGGGTTCTCAAACAGATCTGCTCGACGATGCAAGTCAAGAATGTGGATGTGGCAGAACACTCCCGCTGGCACCTCGTAATTACCTTAAAGTATTAAAGCGAAACTATTATAAGTATAATATCTATTGCTAGAGAACACTATACCACCTGCCTGGTAAGTTTTAAGTTTCTGGAATAAAAAGTACACACGACGATATATCAAGCGATACATTTCCAGTATAAGCTGACCTCTCATTGTACGGAAAGCCTATACAATGCGAGGTCAGCTGATACTGGAAATCAAGATTCATATGAATAGATTCAGGTGAGATTTTGTTGTGAGGTACCAAACCTAGATAGGTAGAGTAGGTAGGTAGGTAGATGGGTAGTTAGGTAGGTAGGTGCATAGTTCTTTTATTGGCGGTACGAAGTTCGCCGAGTCAGCTAGTTTACAATATTTTATGGTAGATAAGTCGAATATCTACACTGCTACGAGAGCATCTCAGACCCTTGTAGCAGTTACAATCCACATTTACAATATTTATTTGAGATATTTTTTAATATCTACGATACTACGAGAGCCGGAAAGCATCAAGAGGATGTAGGTGTCTATTCCAAATCACTGCTATATTTTTTTGTGAGATAAAGTCGAATATCTACGATGCTACGAAAGCACGTAGCGTATAGCGTAGCATCTAGTAGTATATCTAGTACTATCATTGTCCTAAGATTTACGAGCTCAGTGTTATATAATTGGGTTTTGGCACGAAATTGTAAGAACTCGTTCAATTAGGACAGTCATACTAATTATTATAAAATTATTATTTCACCTGACACCTGTACAGTCACGAGAACAGAAATGTAAACATGTAGCGGCATTCAAAAGTGAATTTTAAAAGAACTAGTGATTAAAATGTTGAGATATTGTTCACATAATACCTGCAAACATAAGATAAATGCTTGGGTTGTGTTCAAATACTTCACAATCAACACATTTCGTAAAATTTCTTTTGAATGTCGCTGCAGTCGCGAGGCGTAAGCTCAGCTTTGCATTTGTGTGCTTACTTGTACACATTTTTTTACTCGTAACTGTACGTAAACAGACAATAGATATGCTGTAAGGTCGGTAACATTAATTAGACTGTAGGTGTAGATGAACCAAAAATTTATTCAAATTGATTCTAAATGACTACTGTGTGTTTACGTTTTTAATTTCCTTGACTTAGATAGCTTGTAACTGGTTACTCACTTAGTGTAACAGGTTCTTTCAAATTGCGACTTATGAAGTGAACCGGAGGGTAAAGGCGCAGGGATTCCTTGATGCAACATTCTAAGTACTTCATTTTTGTTAAATCGTTCATGTTGATATGACGTTTCGAGCCATCAAATATATCGTTTAACTCGGCTACGATTTTATCCTGTAAATTACAATCATACTGTAAACAAACTGATCGTAAACATGGTGATTTCTAGACTAGAATAGATGTCATAAAAGGCCACTAAGGATGGCATGTTTGGACGAAGAGCAGCAGCGTCTTAGGTACGAAGTGCGTTCATTGTAGCAGTTAATATAAGAAGGCCAATGTTGAATAGCTTTAGTGATGGTTACGAGTACGTCTATGGACTGTACCCCAAGTGCGAGTTTTTCTCGACCTAGACCGAAGCTGTTACCATCAAGCCAAAAACAGACAATTGTATGAAAACAGTGTGTGCGTGCATTTGAGTGAACTTGCATGGAAAACGGGCGCATATTGCTTTCAGATATTTTTGCCTTGACGGTAAACTGCGTTCGAAGTGAACTTACACTTGGGGTACAGATATCAAAATGATAAAGAAAACAGTAGGAATAAAAACTTGAAAACCGTGATTGATGTATACCTAGACTAATATTTTGTATAATAAAATAAAATTATCTTACCTGAATTTTTTTGTGATTTGCCAGCAGCATAAAACAGAAAGTCAATGCAGAAGAAGTGGTGTCGTGTCCCTAAAAAACATTTATTTATATTACTTGTCATATAAAAAGTTTACAAATCTTTTTATTTATATTGCGCTGATTACCTCAAACATGAAAGTATCTACTTCTTCTTGAATACCTTTCCTATCAATCAATCCTTCTTTACCAGCTGATATTAATAAATCTAGCATAGCAGCTTTCTTTTTTTTCTTGTACACGTGGTTGTCATCCTCTTCAGAGTTATCGCCAAGGTTTATCCCATACCTATCAATATGTTCCATTCTATCTTTTATCACATTTTTAGTGAACGTGTGCACCGTTTTTAAAGCTTCAGCCTGTTTTCTGCCTAATGATGTCCTGTAGAATATGAAGTCAAAATAAAGAATAAGGTTGGTGCCTCTTTGATAAATCAGATATCCGAGATCTAACAATGATTGTTTATACGATTTCCCTTCACCAGTTGTCTCATCACTAAGTTTGGTACCCATAGCAGTTTCTGAAATTTATAAAGTTAGTATATAAGTGAAACTTATACGATATCATAAATTGTGCTTAGTTCTATAGAAACTGACATACCGCAAATGGAATGTAGGGTGAATTCTGTCATGGCTGGCACAATGTCAATGGGTTTTCCTGCCACCTCCTGAAGGTGCTCCACCAGTCGTTGTCCGTTTTCTTCAATAACTTCGAAAAACTGGCGTAAAATGTTGAAGTGGAAAGTCGGTGTAAGGATTTTCCTCCGCTCTTGCCACTTCGCACCTGATTTAAATTGTAATTAAAAGATAATTTAAAAAAAGATATTGAATTGCGAGAAATATAAATCTATAGTAGAATAAAGAATTTAAAATCTTCTGTTAAAAGTACTACCAATTAAAAATTATATTGAGTACGTATTTTAAAATATGAGCCATAAAATAATATGAGCTTGTAAGTTTTAACCGTGCGCCTAGCATCACGACGTTTTGACAGTGCCTGCAAAGGCCCAGTTGAAATAAAAATCTTTGACTTTGACTTTTGAGATTTTTTCAGTTCATAATTAATAACTTTTTTCAGTTTACTGGCAGAATCAGAGGTGTTGTACCTCAAGAAACGGCGGTGTTCGTTATTTAAGGTGTTAACAAAATTCATTAATAATTAAATATTTCTTGAATTCGTTATGAATAATAAAAGTATAGCACTTACCGCTACTAACAAGTAATCCATCACCTAACCAAGGTTTTAAAAGTGTATATAATGCACTTTTTTCACTATGTTTCATGTCTGAGATTATTACCTAAAATATATTCATGAAATTACTATAGGTACATATTTGAATTTGTTTATTAAATTGTGTTTGGAATCCGGAATATTAACGAATTACGTACCTCAATATCCTCTGGATTGAAAATATTGACCGCTGCTATTGGATACATGTATAACCTGTATATGCCATTCCATTGCCTGGCAAATTCTCTCCCAGCTATCATTAATTGAACTGCGAAAATAGAAACGCAAATTACGAGATTTCGATATTTATTTCAAGATACCAACCAATAATGCCGTATTACCTAGTATATTATAAACTAGCGACCCGTCCCCGGCTACGCCTGGGTGCGATTTCTCATTTATCCTTACATTAAATATAAAAGTATTATACATATAAACCTTCCTCTTGAATCACTCTATTTATTAAAATAAAACCCCATCAAAATCCGTTGCGTAGTTTTGATCTAAGCATACATAGGGACAGACAGCGGGAAGCGACTTTGTTTTATACTATGTAGTGATTATTCCATTTTTAAAATAAGGTCACAAAATTATCTGCTTCTTGAGCAACTCACAAGTAATACAAGAGTATTTCTATTTATGTTAGATTAACACACTTGGTACGCTTATACTCTGAAAAAACGTAACAGCTAAAATTAAACAAGTTATTGCTATTTACGACCGAATAAGTAATTGGTTCGGATGGAGCCTGCAAAGTCGATTTTCCGTGCACCGCATCAGAAAGCCAACCCTAACATAGCAAAGGCAGGTGATTACGTTGTAGATTTATATAATGGGGGACACCAGAGTGCAAGGTAGGATGCAATGATAAAGGCTCTCTGATTTGATGTCTGTTATATTATTCGCATACCACCGGGACCGGAGAGCCTATTGTGGAGAGAGGCCTTTCCGTACCGTGGAGCGCAAGATGTGGAAGGTTTACTCTAGATGAAAGCATTTTACAATAAAATATAGCTGTATTAATATTTACCTGGTGAAACCATAATAGCGAGAGCATTTCCAAGTATAAAGTGATTTTTCGGGCCAGGTATCTTTTTCATTAATCTAGCCTTCTCATTGTAGTTAAATAAAATATGAATAATGCACAATAACACTGCAGTAACTAATAGATACATTAACATTTTAGAAATAAAACCAAGCTGTCCGACTCCTGGAATTATACTGAAAATTATTCAACTTTTCGATATCTTAAATGTTAAATCGTAGTTAAGACAATCAATCGTATTTGAATATTACCTATCATGTTTATAATGGAATTTTGTTACATCATTTATTATTAATGATGTACGAACATTCAATGTAGGGCTGTTCTGAAATTACATTCAGATTTCATGAAAGGAGATCAAATTAATCTTTTGTGCCCCAAATAAAGAGAAAAGTAATTATTTTCTATAGGTACTAGATCAAGTTCCTTTCAACACTTAAAGGTAAACAGTGTTATGCACTATTTTTTCATTGTGACGTTCAAAACAGGATAAACGATGTTATACGTTATGATCTTTGAGTTGACGGTGTGAAACTTCTAGGTAGGTACCACTGAAGTTGTTAGTTCCTAGTTGTTACAGTGACCGAAATCTACGTGACACTGTCCATGGTCAACAACTCTTTAATTTGCAGTCAACTGTGCCTAAACTAAGATAATATTCTTTTGGAAATGGGTATACCGAATCTCATCAAGCTTTAAATCAAAATCAAGATTTTGTTTGGCTTCTTGTTTCGTCTTGGCATTTAAAAATGAACAGCATATACGATATAACATTTTTAATCTGAACTTTTCCGATTTTGCAGAATTGCCCACAATTAAGCGTAAGGTCAATGTAGGTTCATCAACCGTACATTTATAGTAATTATCTGTTAATGGTCATTTATAGCACCGACAGTAAAGATAGTTAGAATGCATCAAGGTTTGTCTCATTACTCTTACTCAGAGACAGATCATTGCTCCCTAAAACAATAAAATTATTAGTACTATATTTATTTATTTTATTATTTATGTACACAACAAAAAGAAAACTACATAGAATAAGGAACACTTAAGTACAAAGGTACTGCTTATTTCAAAAGAAATTACTGCCAGCAGACCATGCGACTGGAGAGGGTACAGAAGAAAACGTAGACACAGTATATAAACTAAAAACTAAGAGGGAATGACTAGAATACGGTACATTGATAGATATTAATAACTAAACGTAAATGATATAAATAAATAAAAAAGGAATAGGTATAATGAGTCTATGCTGTCCACGGAGGAGAGATGGCTGTCCCACTCATCATTCTCCTGCCCTTATCCCATTTTATTTGGGGTCGGCGCAATATGTCTTTTTCTTCCATTCGTCTCTATCAGACGTCATTTCCAGATTTACTTCCTTCTCATTCATGTCATGTTTCACACAGTCCATCCATCTTTTCTTTGGTCTGCCCCTACTCTGATAGCCATCCATATTCATACTTACAACTCTTCTTATAACATGATTTTCATCTCTCCGCATTACATGTCCATACCACGACAATCGGTTACTTTGCAGCTTTTCTGTAACTGGTGCCACTTTCATACTTCCTCTAATATACTCATTCCGGATTCTGTCCAATCTCGTTACCCCACACATCCCTCTCAGCATTCGCATCTCCGCTGCATGCAATTGCCTTTCATCCGTCCCTTTTGGGGCCCAACATCCTGATCCATACAAGGCAGCAGGTGGCTGTCCCACTGCAGTGCAAAAATATTCCTTTCATCTTCCAGCTTTACTCGGTCTTAAAAAGCGTTTATAGTTATATCCCTAGTAAGATAGTAATGAAACGGTTTCGTACGACTGTCATCATATGATTATATCATTAGAATTTTATTTATAGTACGTCTTTATCTATCTTACTGCGACATATCCACAATATAAAAAACACACTGGCCCATATAGCGATAATACGATGGAATTTTTTTAATATTGGGTCACCGAATTATGTGTCTCCTCACCTCGGTGTTATCATTCAACAGTATTTAAAGTACCAATTTTTTAATATTTAAGTATATTTTATTGATCAGATTTTTTTAACCAACTGATTTCAATATTTATGTCCAAACATAATTATTATTTTTTGTAAATCATCAAAATTTTCACTTCATCATCAGAAAAATTACTTGTAGATTATGATTGACGGTTCCAAGACTCGCTTGGTGAAGAAGCTAAGTGATAGATTCCCTGAGCATCAAGTTGTGGTTTCGATTCCCTCACGGAATTAATATTTGTTTTGTCTACACGTAGTTGGTTTGTGTTAATAGGCGTGTGTGGAGATTTATTTACAACCCACGGTACAGGAGAACTCCAAGACAGAGGCAAAGTTAAAAAAAAATCATTGAAGGTAACGAAATAATTCCGACCGAAATTTTTGCCAATATTACCTGCATCGTCGTGCGGACCTGGGGGTCTATATACCTCGTAACTAAAATAGCTATAAACATCGACTCTGGTAAAAACCACATTACAATCGTGAGAGTAATCTTTAAGCTGCCTTGTAAAAAAATTACTGGTCATGAAGTTAGGACTCCCATCTTCATGATCGGTAAATTTTTCAGGAAAGAACCTCCATGAGTCGGCACTCGGCAGGGGTGCGACAGGGGTCGTCAGACCATCTGCCCAGGGTCACCCTGGACCCTGGGCAGTCAGCCTTGATAACACCATTGCTGTCTGGCAAATCATTCCACTACGGTATGACTGTTCACAATGTCGTGTCGAGTCCACAGAATATTAAAAAAAAATTACATAAAAGAAAAATAAATCGCACATAAATTCGAAAAGTCAGATGTGCGGGCCGGTTTCGGACTCAGTCCCTCCTGAATGAAAGGCAAGCGTTCAACCGCTAGGCTATCACTGCTTTGCACTTTATACTTACTGTATTAAAATGCCAAGAAATCTATGAAGGATATTATAATACCTACATAATTTTTTCTCAAGCCTGCTTTATCCTCATTGGTCGAGGCCATGCTGCGGGGCGAGACGGAGTGGGAAGCGGTCGCCTCCTTCTGCGAAGCAGTCATGCTATCGAAGGAGGAGGCGGGCCGCTTGAGGGAGAGGATGGCGTCCTCCCTCCAGCCCAGCCGCAGTGGTGGTCGCCCACGGCGTCGGGCGCCGGCCGACGATCTCCGGCCACCGTAGGCGCGGGCATGCGGACAGCGAGTAAAGGGCAACTCGCTGTCCGACCATGGACCATGCCCGGGTCGACGGCGCGTTGTGTTCCACGCGCGCCTCAAAGAACGTCAGCAAGATGACAGGGCCCCCCCTGTAGAGGGCCGAAGCCTGCCGGGGTCGCGGGACTTATCTCATTACCGTGACCCCGGAACGTAAAGGGCTATTGAAGGAACACCGTGGATTTTAGTCAGTACAAGTCTGACAGTCCCTCCCGCCCTGCCCGGGGTGGGAGGACTCATTTGATGATTTTACCACGATAAAAAAAAAAAAAAGCCTGCTTTATCCTCGGTGATCATGATATTTACTGAAATACTGTTTCATTTCCCATGCAGTAGATTCTTTATTCTGAATCTTGGAATCTTGCAAGTTATAGAAATAATATAATTTACATTAATGAAATAAATATTCAAGACAATTTAATCACAATGAAAAAAAAATATGGAGGTAAGTAATAGAAATTACATAAAATAAAATAGGTAATTATTTTATTTTGTAATTTTAATATTACACATTTTTATTATTTTCGTTTTTTGAAGGTGACTTCCACTGGCCCTTCATTCCTCAGAACTATGTCGGCTATGATCCGGATGTCCGAGGGCCGCGTGACAGCCTCCAGCTCGAACTCTCGCAGCACCTCCGCCACAGCTACCTTCATCTCCATCATGGCAAATTTTTGACCTGTAAATCAAAATTTATAATAACATAGCATAACGTCTATACAGCGTGTAACAAAAATCGTGTAAATCTCTCAGATACAGGGAGAAAGGTTTAGGAATCCAGTAAAAAAAATCAAAAACAAACCATTTATTGACGTTATCGGTCAAGCGATGGTAACAATCCATTCGTTCTAACGTATATTATTTAATCAATTGAAAAACCTTTCATCAAGGTTAGAATAGTCTATATGAGCAGATTTGGATGATGCCAGGATTTGTATGAACTCTGGTCCCACCCTCCAATAGCTACGTGTCATACATCGTTGGATAGGTATTTTTGAGCTGAACAAAAGTTACTATGGCGCCAAGTTTCAAATCGTAGTCCGTTCAGAGTTATGCATTATTAAACATGTCAGTTTAACAATGGTTAAACATAATGCTTTTCCCTAATACAATACAGTTTTTGAATTAATACTAGTATTATATACCTATCTACTGTTATCATCAGAGTCGTAAGGACGAGTGAGGTGTGAGGCGAGGAGGACCGTTTCCTCAGGTGCTGATTCCTCAGAGCTCGTGCGCGGACTATACCTTACCATTATGTTTTATTTCTAAAAAACCCTACTTACGACTCTGATGATAACGGTAGATGGGTATATAATACTAGTATTAATTCAAAAACTGTATTATATTAGGGGAAAGCATTATGCTTGACTATTGTTAAACTGACATGTTTAATAATGCATAACTCTAAACGGACTAAGATTTGAATCTTGGCGCCATAGTAACTTTTATTCAGCTACAAAATACCTATCCAACGATGTATGACACGTTGCTATTGGAGGGTGGGACCAAAATTGGCATCACCTTTACACGGTTTCTATTACACGGGAGTTGTAAAAAAAATTTGAAAAAAGAAAATGAAAAATAAAAATCTAGTAGTATAGATATTTTTTTCAAAAGTACAAAAATTATGTTATATTTGTTTTTGTTAATATGAGCTGGTTTTTTTTTTGTTGTTTAATAATATAAAAGAGTTTTTCTCGACCTCTACTGTAGTTACCGTAAAGCCAAAAATGTATGAAAAAAGTGCGTGTGCTTTTGATAGAAGTTCACTCAAATGCGCGCGCATGTTCAAAATTCGTTTATTTTTTTGTCACAGGTAAAATGTAGAGATGATAACATAATAATAACATACCTATATATATAATTGTAACATACCTATAAGGTGTACAATATGAATAATTTGTCTAATATTTATTAAACACAACGCCACGGTAAACATAGGTAACAGTAGAGAACAGAAGTATTAATTATTATTTCACTGAACAATTACCTACTTACTAATAAAATTATGTTGTTTTATACATTTGGCTTAACGGTAACTACGGTCAAGGTCAAGAAAATCCGGTACCGGTATAGGGATATTGCCCTCTATAAGTATTTAAATGCTCTAAGAGGCTCCTATTAGTTTAGTACCAAATATAACGTAATACGTTTTGTTAATCATTTACCTATACAATTTCTAGGTCCCGCGCTAAAAGGTATGTATGAGTAAGGATGGCGTCCCACACAGTTCTCTGGTAGGAATCTGTCGGGGTCGAAGTCATTCGGGTTCTTGAACAGGTCCGCGCGACGATGCAGGTCGTAAATGTGGATGTGGCAAAACGTGTCGGCCGGGATTTTATAATTACCTGAAACGTGAAGTTAATAATTTATTATAATTATTATATGGTAGGTAGGTAGGTGGGTGTGTACGTAGGTAGGTAGGTGCACTTTTCTTTTATTGGCAGTACGAAGTTCGCCGTCAGCTAGTATTGTATATATATATATTCTGATAGGCAACGCCCGGCTGATATTAGATATTCTAATAGACTATTTGCCATGTTGTTAGTAGCTATTGCATGTAGCACTAGATGTCGCTACGGACCATTTTATTAAGAGACAATTTATGTAAGTACCTATTATTATATGCATGAATTTTATTAACTGAGATTAACACCCAATATACAATAATTGTTATGACTACTTACTCAATGTCACTGTATCATTTAAGCTGCGACTGATAAAGTGCACCGGAGGATACATTCGCAGCGACTCTTTGATGCAGCGCTCCAGATATTTCATCTTGGGCAGGTCCTCCATCAAGACAGGACGCTTGGAGTCACCGAAGATTTCCTCCAATTCAGCTAGGATTTTATCCTGAAAAAGATATATTTTCACAGCGGATAAAACGTCTTTATTAGTCTAGTGGTCATAAATGAAACTAGCTAGCAGGAGGTCCTAATATTGATGAAAATTATTATTAATCATCATCAATCACCTTCACAAACCCCTTCGGAGAAAACATTGTATAGGTACAGTATTAAATCCTTGAAATCCCACGAAAACTACGGACGAGAAGTGTTTTGTGGCAGATATCACAAATTTTGCCTAACCGCTAAAATACAATAATAATTATTCATTTTTTTCCATCCCAATTTATTTTCAATCTACCCTGCTGGTTTTCCCTAATTTTCCCCCCTGATAAGTGGTAATGTCTTTTTGACTGATGATAACTCTGTATTAAACGCTCTTGTCGTGACACACTGACACAGTTTTTAGCCCAAAACTATGTTATCGTGCCTACCTAAACATGGAATAAACTAATAATGAAAACAAATATCCGGTTCCTACATCTTACCAACGGCTAGGTATTGCTTAGAACTACTACTAGTACATCTATTACGAACACAATATGATGCTGAAGCGTAGTCTGGAGACTACGCGGTAGTATCAGAAGTCTACTTCCCTACGCCATGGATAGCGTAGCGTCGTAGACCCTCCGTAGACTCGTAGACAGTCGATTCACAGGGAAAATTACGTTGCGAGAATTTTACTATAGGAATTGCTCGTCATTGCGAAAGATTTTAGGAATGCCGTTTATTTCAATAAGTGATGAAACTCAGATATTCTCGGCAGCGGGCGTCCGGTTATGATTAGAAGGTTAAAGGCCTATCCGTACAAGCCAGTTCCGGCAAAAAATTGTGTTCGTGAAAAATGCACTGTATTCATATGTCATTAAAGTAGCTTTCCAATTTTGTCAGGGTCAGTGACCTTTGGTGATGTTCTGTAAATAACTATGATATAATCAGAAATCTACTTAGAATACGTAAGAATACAATGCATTTTTCACTGACACTGTTATTTTACGAAACGGATGGCAAAGATAGGCCTATGTAATGACATTATTTGTTTTTTAACTGGGCATTGTAGGAACTATTAGAATACACAGTACTCCTGATGAGTATTAACGTATAAAAGCCCATAAAAAAAGCTATTTTTGTAGGTAAATTAGTAGTATTAAAATATTATTATTTCTTAAATTAACATACTGTATGACAAAATATGACCTCATAGTTCGATATCTGATGATAACAATTATAACAATTGATAGCAATAGACAATCTGTTACTTAGTTTCAAGCGAATTGTATTTTATTATAACGATGGCCTACGATTTCCCCTGTATCGTGGGTACAGTTTATTTATTTATTTACTAGTTTACAGACATAATATACACGATTAGTCAGAAAGAGAATAACTTTTACCTGAACCAACCTTGACATTGCGAAAAAATATTTGCTATTCCATACAAATAATTCAATATTACTCGACTAAATGTATGGGACAGCAGATTATTGTTTGTCGCGATCTTACACTTGTTCTTATCGTAAAAGTTGCTCATAATGATGACTACAATAACCCCCCTTAGACCCAGAACGACTATCTGTTGACTATTTCAATTTCTCTTTACTACTGTTCAAAAGTATATCGATTTTATTTTATTTTAATTGGAATTGATCGATGAATCTCTACCGGTAAGGTATGGGATTGTGAGTAGATACTCATTTTGGCTTCCCTGATGTAATTTGGGTCATTATACTTATTATCATAGCAATATTATGGCGTTGAAGAAGTAGAAATGTGTCAAAAATACGTCACCTATCCTCCAGGCAATTCCAAAATTACCATACTATTTATCGTTATCTATGGGTAAATTATATACAGTTCACCAAACACGGTAAGAGACAAGGATTAAGTGTATTTCAACTATTTATTATCCTATGATCTAATTGTATTTCATAAGTCTCGAGACGGAAATACGACAAAATAGAGCGTCTTGTCGTGCAAGGCATGGTGGAAAACACCAGGGGACCTAAAAAGGCCACATTGAGCAATTCATCTACTGATTTTCATAGTAACTGTCAAACAGATGATTACTGAAAATGAACCTTATGCGGATGACATTAAGAGTTGTCAATTATGTAGATATTTTGACATTCGTAATATGAATCATTATTGTGATTCATCTAAAGCGGCCATTTTAGCCCCCAGATCGCGCCTAAGGTCCAAATCAAATCGTGCGCGGGTGTGCCCTTGCATGAGTGCACCAGAATATGTGCCAACGGAAACCGATGGCGAGATATGGTGAGGCGAGTCCCATCTGCCCCTGACAATGGTACTATATGATGACCACGACCGCTTTGTCAACAGCGAAACGCCAAAGAAGAAGATTTCAGAAGTGCTAAGTGATCGAAACAGCCTTTTCTCTGGTAGTCATGTTAATGTAACATGTTACCAACCTGTACATTTTTGTGATTTGCCAGAATCATAAAGCAAAATGTCAATCCAGACGCTGTAGTGTCGTGTCCCTGCAAATAACAAACGATATTTAGTATTAAATCTACAAGGTCTATAAACATTATCACCGGTATGACTTCCACGTACTTCGAACATGAATGTGTCGACTTCTTCTTGAATACCAACGTCATCAATCAGTCCTTCGTTCTTAGCTGATATAAGTAGGTCCAACATAGCAGTCTTCTTTTTTTTCTTATACACGTATGTCTCATTATCGGCTTCGTCTTCACTCTTGTCAGCCATTTTAAAGCCATATTTTTCTATGTATTCTTTCCTCTCTTTTATCACTTTCTGAGTGAAACCATGCACTATATTAAGATAACTATTCTGTTTTTTGCTTATCGGGAATAAGTTAAATATGAAATCGAAAAAATAAAATACTTTTATAAATCTTTGGTAGAATATGAATCCTAAATTATGTATTGCATGTTTATAGGATTTTGTATCTACTACGTCCTCAGTCAACCGAGTGCCCATTGCTGTTTCTGAAATCAAGAATTTGAATTTAATTACTTCCGTTACTTACTTGAGTTGCCTAAAGTCTAAAGACTTTTTTAAGGTCTGGTTATGTTTCAAGCATTCTCTAATGAGAACGCTAACATAAGCAAATCTTAAAGAAAAATCAATTACCCATAAATGGATCTCCATATAAACCACTAGGTATAGGCACTTATGGGTCATTGACATAATGACTTCTACAATAATTAATAGGTAATTACTTCTTCTTTGCATTTAATTATACCTATATGATACGTAATATGCACAGCTGACAGATTATAATAGTGTAAAAAGTAATGAAGATAACCTTTAAATTCCGCCAATGTTAAAAATTCTAATTACTGGCAGCTTTTTGTGACTGAAACTTACAATAAGAAAAATACTTAATAATAATTATGAATGGAGGCTAACAATAGAGATCGGTGGAAGACACAGGCAGGCCCAACACTGGGACAGCACAGGCTACATATATAACATAATAAACAATTAAAAATGTTGCAATGTTACATTAGTTTAGTGGGATATTATGAGTTAGTAGTAGTTAGAAACTATACGCAAAAGATTAAGAATAAAACTAAAAATAAAATATTATCTTTATTTATTTTTTTGACAGCACAGCCCCTCACTCCGATTTCTCCTGTATCGAGGGTACAGTTTACAAACATACATGTAACATGCACACACAACTAGACCCGAAACAACTATCTGTAGATCATACAAATATTTGTTCCGTGCGGGGATCGAATCCGCGGCACGTAGCGCAGAAAGCTAATTGCTTAGCCACTGCGCCAACCATGTCGACGTTATGTAGCTATCTTATCATCTGAGGCTTTAACATTGAAATAAGTGGATTATTTCAAATTAGTTGGCGCTCATCAAATACATCGCTCTACGATAAAACACTGAAATTTCGGGAGGTTATCAGCTGTTCATCCAGTACATACCTACACCGTACACTATGTATCATTATGCTATCTGTCTATTATTAATATTTTAGATATTATGCAAACATCTATCACAGTAGTCGCGTGCGGACAGAAGACCGAAAAGGCCTTTTTCTAAATAATGAAACTATGTTCCTCACTCGAATTCAGTGTAAAAAGTTAAGCGATAGAAATTGATTTACCCAATGTTTCCAACCTCGTCTCCCTACTATTCTGGATCTGGTGTACTAATATACACCAGGGGACTTAATTAAGCTCTTAATTAAAATTCAACAAAATAGTATAAATTTGTTATTTAAAGTACGTACCACAAATAGAGTTAAGAGTAAATTCTGAGACGATAGGTGTGACATCAATGGGCCGCCCAGCAACCTTTGTCAGGTCCTCCACTAAACGCTGGCCATTTTCCGTCATAACTTCGCTAAACTGGCGCAAAATATTGAAATGGAAAGCGGGCGTTAGAATTTTCCTTCGTGTCTGCCATTTTGAACCTAGACCAAAAAACTTAGATTTAGATTAAGGCGTACAAGATTCGCCTAGAAATATAAGAAAGAAAACACAGCCTTACCTTTGCTTACAAGTAAGCCGTCTCTTAGCCAAGGTTTTAAAACTTTGTAAATTTGACTTTTTTCGTTAAATCTCGTGTTTGACACAACTGTCTGTAAAAAACAAAAACATCACTTTTATGGTGTTCACTGTTTTACATGATAGCAAATAAAACGGCTCGAATAGATTGATGAATAAAAGCCGAAACGGCGGCGGCGGTGAGTTTTGCGGTCATAAAAAAAGATCTACTCGCTATGGAGTAAAGTTTGTATGTTAATACCGAAGCAAAATGTTTCTGTAATGGTACGGAAACATTCTGCTTCGAGCCTTTAAATAAATTTATGTTTCAAATGTTAATACCAACCTCAATGTCTTCAGGATTGTATAAATTCACGGCTCCGAGTGGGTACATCCAGATTCTATATATGCCCGAATTGTCTTTTGCTAATTTCCTCGCCAAATTCATTAGTTCAACTACACAACAGTAAGTAGGATTATGATAAAAAAATAGTTATTGTTTTCAATAAATTACAATCTAAATTGCCTTTCGTGTTGGACGCAACCTGTGTTGACACCGTCGACCCTTCGCGTCTTTCTAGCTCAGCGGACTGTGTTGGGGCTGCCGCTAATGTAATAAGTTCATCAGCAATAATATATTTGAGCCAATTGGAGTGGAACGGTCAGATCATGGGGTCCGAATACACGTCTCTCTTTCAGAGACATTGCAAAACAGTTGGTTGACACTACGCATGGCTGTTCTGTTCTTTGGCAATGCTTCAAGTCCTTTGGGCTCGAGGAGTAGGTACAGCTCTGACGCCTACCTAAGTGCTCATTTAGTACTTTAGCTACTGTGTACATTGTTAAGTATAGGATATTATAGTGGGTAGATTAATTTAAAATAAAACGTAGTAATTATATTAAAATTACCTGACGAACGCATGATATCCGGGCCATTCCCGAAAATGAACGAGTCCTTTGGCCCAGGTATTTTTCTAATCAACCGAGCTCGCTCATTGTAATTACAATAGATGTGAACGATGCACAAAAAAACCGCAATTACAAATAAATAAAACAACATTATATATACGTCTACGCCGCTCGCCACAACACAATGTAGTGATACTATTTTGTAGTTTACTACATTATCCGAATATCGTTATGTCTGTGTAAAATATACATACATCAATTGATAAAGTAGTAATTTATAAAAAAAAACACGTAAAATGTACTTAAATTGTACTTTTAATCAGGCTTACAATGAATAACAATGGTACGTAGTAAGCATGTTAACTTTGCTTTTGTTGCCTAGCGTAATAAAATCAATACCTATCAGTGGCGAAGAGTCCATACAACCCGATTCCCATCGGCTTCCTTTTAGGAATTGGTTAGTGAATAGACCAGCGTAATATGGCTTGTTATTCAGTTAGGTCGAGCTCTTCCAGACATGACTACTTATAGATTACAAGAGACGGTATGGATTTTTGTCTTGCAGCATTAATTGCAGCAAATTTTAGAGGGTATTTTTCGGACGGCTTCCCCTTTTAAAACTGTCACCCTTCGCCACTGATACCTATCTAGGAACGATAATTACCTCTCAAGTTATAAGAGATATCTGTAAACTTATTAATGCTATAACAAACAAAAAGGACCTAAGTATATTAAAATGACCTATCTCAGTCTATTAGGTATATAGATTTTCCTGCTTCCATTTAATTACCACGACATTGTTTACTATAAGCATTGAAATCAAGGTCTTCGCACATCACGTCCTGTATTTTTATCATTTTTTCAAATTTTAAGTAACAGTATAATACTATGAACGAATATTATGTAACCAACCTTGAAATCGTGAGAAATAATCAGCTGTTCCCAAATAATTCAATATTATTCGACTATAATTATGTCAAGGAATAGCAGATTTTTTTTCCGCTATTTCTGGTTTGGTCCCATAGTAGTTGTTTATAATGATGACTACAATAACCCCTTAATGCGGGCGTCCTGTTTATCTATACAGCCTGTATACTGTTGTACACTCACAATCCGCCGATGCACTCAAGGAGAGCGTATTGCCATCTATTCTAAACTCCGGGTTGCTGCTGAGAATTTCCGTACAGGAATTCCCAATTACACTATGAGGCCTGAGGATCGAACCCAAAACCTCTTGCTGTGCAGCTGCGCTTGCGACCATTGAGTCATCGAGGGAATGAAATAGAAATAGAATTATATCTTTATTGACACAGGCATGTTACATATATATAAGAATTCCCTGGCCCCTGAGCTAGTATAAACTGTATTACAGGAGCCAATTGAGCTATGTAGTCTTCATATAAACACGATAACTAACATATTATGCGTTAGGCTGTGTTTCAATCACAGAATGCTGTTCTAATCACAACGTATAAATCATTAGCTATTATTGTCCGAGGGTTTCCCGCGCGTTCTATATTTATCAAAACTAGTGGTCGCCTGGTGGTCGAAATTCGACCGTAATTTTAACTATGCCAAATCTCACACTCCTCCTTGCGCACAATATGCTTAAAAAGGGGTACAAAGTTTTCTCTTCACGTATTAATATATAGATAAAATATAGCCTACTTATATGACTCAGGGATAGAGTAAATAATTTTTAGAATCGGTACAGTAGTTACAGATTACTCCCTACATATATATAAACAATTAATGTTACTTCTTTATAATATTATATAATATAGTATCTATAGAGCATAGATAACAATTTCTGAGACCACTCTTTCTTTCACTCCTACTCGTACTCCTACTTTCTCATGTCCCGTAGTTAATCAATGCTTAGATGATAGGTAAGTCTTTTAATATATTCGATCAAAGATTCGATCATTACTCACCGCCTCCGAGCCAGCTTAGTGTATTTTGTATTTTCGGATACGGATAACGTATCGTCGGCGTCGGCGCCGTTCGATAAAAACTAATTGTATATTTGACCTTAATATTAAAAAATAACATGGCAGCTAAAGATACTCGTTCAAAATTAAATGTCATTTATACAATCATAATTCCTATGTATAGCAAGATTTTAATTCGTGGATGATCTCAAGTGCTCACACATTTCAGTCAAGCACAAGCTTATTTCAGTTTTCCATATTACTACGGAATTCAGATATCAATGAAACGAAAAGTATACTTCTTTCAGCATTTATTTTATAACAACATTCAACAACATCACAACTTTTATTATCTAATATACAATATACTCTACATATGTACAGTCATTATACATCGCGGTGACACATATCGCAACCAAAATGCTTTGAACGACTACGGCCCGCTTAGAATTAATAACTCTGCGTTTGGGAGCCGGGCGCAAACGTTGGGCGACTGGAAAACTTGTCGATTGTACTAGTACGTACTTTCACAATTTATAAAAAATATAATATAGTTATTATCATCTGCCTGTTTCCAGCTATGTTGGGGTCAGCCTTCAGTATAACCAGATGCAGCTTAGTAAACAAAACGTAGCTAATATAAATAAAATTAAATATCATCGCTGTCTTTTTACAAAAGTGACTTGTACAGGCCCATCGTTTCTTAACACTAGATCTGCTAAGAACCGAATGTCTGAGGGTTGTGTGACTGGTTTTAGTTCGAACTCTCGCAAAACTTCAGCAACCGCGATTTTCATTTCCATGATAGCGAACTTTTGACCTGAAAAAAAATCCACATTTAGCAAAATATTCCTGTATCGCACCTCACATAAGTGCAGGTATTATCAAACCAAAATACATATCATAGTAAAAATGATCAGCCAAGTGCGAAGTGTGAAGTCGGACTCACGCACTGAGGGTTCTGTACCTTCCTTGGACATATAAAAAGTTATTTAGTTTTTGCTCATGCACCCATTACTAAATTTATTCGTGAAGGAATTTTGATGTGTTCTAAAAAAACTGTGCAATTAGAAACATCGTTCCATTTTTCTGTAATATTATCTAAACTTTTATCAACTGTAATTATGTCATATTTCGGTTTACAAAGTTCGGAGATAAGGGGGAATCGTATTTTTATTTTACAGTTTTCAACTTAAATCACTAAGCGTCATAAAAAAAACTGTTTTGGAATGTGTAAATAAAGCCCATGATATCCCACTTGAACTAGTGGCACCACTTTTAAACAATACCTATTTTGGTCACTGTCACAAAGAAAATAAGTTGTGCTTTTTTAATCTTTTCATTTGCCATAAGGTGGGATAAACAACATTTAAAACTAACCCCAAATCGATGATAGCATAAGTAGTTGCTGAAATATGCTGTAATAGATGGACAGACAGATAGATGGACGGACGGAGTCGCACCAAGGGTTCCTTTTTATCTTTTTGGTACGGGACCCTTAAAATGATATCAGTTATACAGTTAATACCTATGCAGTTTCTAGGACCAGCGCTGAAGGGTACGTAGGCATAAGGATGACGTCCCTCGCTGTTTTCTGGCAGGAACCTGTCCGGGTCGAACTCTTCCGGATTTTCAAACAAGTCACCACGATGATGCAGATCGAAGATAGGGATGTGACACAGTGTACCAGCTGGAATTTTGTAGTTACCTGAAACACCAAAACAGATGGAAATTCCAAGAATTTCTGTAATTAATATTGTAGTTACCTTAGGTAAATAACACATGGAGCAATGCGACGCCGCCTGCCGATGCCGCGGCAGTGAGCGATCGAGCGCATTCGCGCAGTTACGTGTTCAATACTCGACGGATTACGTACAAAGTGGTACAAGGTTCGACCGCGTAACTCGGCGTAACATCGCGGAAGGCGACGGTGCGCCGCCGTGCCGCAGTGCTCCGTGTGTTATTCGCCTAAGAATAGATGTGCAACGATGATTCCTTACTTAAAACTGTAGTTTCATTCAATGTGCGACTAATGAAGTGCACCGGCGGATAGAGTCGCAAAGATTCCTTGATGCAACGTTCCAGGTATTTCATCTTTGGCAAGTCATTCATACAAACCAAACGACCCGAGTCACCAAATATATCGTTCATTTCACTTACAATTTTGTCCTGTAAAAATGTCATGAGAAATAATATAAATCAGTATGATCTATAACTTGTTAGGTAACATCATCTTCTGTCATCCCGACATGAGTTCTCAAAAGGAACAAGTTTTAACGGTACTTAGGTAACGCCACTCGGTTTTTCCCCATAGTCACAACAATTGACAATCGAGTTGGTGACCCCAAAGCCGCCTTTTACTGGTTGTCAGCGCCTCGTTGATCAGCAACAAGATACACAGTGTAGATAAGGTTAACGTTTGGGGAAACTGAATATTGTGATCCAACCTTACTCCCGTACTCCATTATTAGTTAGAAAACCACTTACTTGTACATTTTTATGATTCGCAAGCAACATAAATACGAAGGTGAGTCCAGAAGCAGTAGTGTCATGCCCCTGAAAATGATGTGTTAGTAACGTTAATTACACAGTTTCGAGTATGCATGGCATATTCCAAATCGTATTAAAAACTCACTTCAAACATAAAAGTATCGACCTCCTCTTGGATACCAATTTTGTCTATGAGTCCCTCCTTTTCGGCAGATATAAGAAGATCTAACATGGCGGTCTTGTTCTTTTTTTTGTACACAAACACTTCATCGTTTTCAATAGTTTCGGCAGGTATATGAAGTCCATGTTTTTCGACATATTCTTTTCGCTGTTTTATAACCTTTTCAGTGAAATTATGCACTGATTTCAAATAGCGTTTTTGTTTGCGGCCAAATGACGTTGCATTAAATATAAGGTCAGGGTATAGATAAACTTTGATGAATCTGTGTAAAAATATGGTTCCAAGTTCGTAGATAGCTTGTTTGTATGACTGTACTGTGCCCGTTGTGTCATCAGGGAGTTGCGTGCCCATCGCAGTTTCTGGAAACAAAACATTTTCAATACTTTCTAATATTTAAAGAGTAGATATCTAATTTACGCCGTATATTTAAACGTTCCACTAAAAATCCTTATAAAAAAATCTGGATTGTCTGAGTCATTGTAACAATTAAGAATTTAGTTACTAAAAATAGTTCAGATAATTTAATATACGTTATCCACCCACCACAAATGGTGTTGAGCGTATATTCAGAGATAACGGGCACAATATCGATGGGCTGTCCAACAGTTTGCTTCAGTCTTTTTAAAAGGCGCTGAGTGTTTTCTTCCATGGTCACACAGAACTGACGCAGAATGTTGAAGTGGAAGGCAGGCGTCAGGATTTTCCTCCGTTCTTGCCATTTTGCACCTACGTCGAAAAAATTCATTTGAATGTAACATTTTGCATAATTAAATACAAGAATATTATAATAATATACAAATATTATACAATGCCGTGAAATATTAGGTACTAGATTTGTAATTTGTTTTTGAATAATAAGTTTTTTGTATTTTAATAAATTAGGTATCAGGAATTATTTACTGGTAAATGTTAGTATAAAAATAAACTTGAATATTTTTACTATTAGCACAATTGACAAAGTTGACATATGGTTGAGGCAGATATCCTATAAACGCTGTAGTAATGGATCCTCATAGACTATGTATTATCTCTATGTGGATCCTATAGTAATAGTTCTATAGATTTATTATCTATGTACTAACTATTTACTTTTTATCTTATTTAACTTATTAACTATTTTACTTGACACTGGCAGAATAGTCGACATCGGCTCAATTGCCATATAGAAAGAAGAAGAAGAAGAACTAATGTCCGCGTGTTCACATGCGCGTTTTATTTTTATGAAATAAAATATCACCTACGTATATATATGTTTATTGTAGCTTTTATTTGTGAAAAATCTTTTTGTATCGGTTAGTGGTTCCAGAGATTATCCCCTACGTACAAACAAATAAATTTTACCTCTTTATAATATTAGTATAGAGATAGATTACCAGTAATTACTTAGATATACATATATGTTTAAACATTATGTCGGTGTACCGTTACTCAGCAATAGTCCATCTCGTAGCCACGGCTTTAATATCGAGTAGATCAAGCTTTTTTCACCGTATTTCATACTGGACATAATCAACTGAAAACAGTGAAATCAATGTCAATTATACAGCGTGTATCAGAAATGCGTGGTCATATTTAAGGGTTTGGATCAGACCATCACGCCGAATAACTCTCTATAGGGCCACTAACGGTATAACCAAAAAAATATCAGCTGTTCCATAGGTACATTTATGTCGAGTAGATATTGAAGTTTTATATGGAACAGGTGATAGTTTTTTAATGATTACAATGTTGGTCCCTTTGAGAAAGTTGTTCAGTTTAATGGCCTGATCCACACACTTAAATATAACCACGCATTTCTGATACACGTTCTATAGGTATCTAATATTGAAATAATAATGTCTTTATGTATCTACATCGTGAGTCTATCTGAGTTTATCAGTTATATATAGATACTATTACAAAATACGTACATAATTGTGAAACATTATTTGGGTTACAACAACAAATTACTATGTACCTAATATTAATTTTTTAACAAGTATTGTATTTACAATAAGTAACCTTTGCTAGGTCGACTGATTAGATTAGTTATGAGCTAAGGTGAGCTGGTCTTATCTGCAACTGATAATTAAGGTTTCTACACTTTATTGTGATTATCTCACCTTTTCATTGAAATGATGCAATCACAGTATCTACATATAAATTAATCTCTATGCTCTGTGTGCCTAAAGTATTGCACAATACGAAGGGGCCCGCTGGGGCATCGCTTAGCAGGCCGATACCTGCCAGGGTTGCAGAATCCCTTGCCTCCGGCGTTACAAGTACTTCGAAGGAACACCGTGTGATTTTAGTTGGTAGGAGTCCGAAGTCACCCGTCACATTCGCCAGAGCGAGTACGAATGAGGCATTTCCATACGTCAAAAGAAAGTTACCAATTTATGGCAATTCCATTGATTTTAACAAGATCTTTTGATTCCAATCTCATGCATAATTCGAGTTTTTTATACTTAGTAAAGAACACACTTATTTCTTTTTTTTTTTGTTTAAAATATCTTTACTAACCTCGATATCTTCAGGATTGTATATAATAACGGCAGCGAACGGGTACACCCAAACTCTATATATCCCATTCCATTTTTTTGCGTATTCCCTTCCCAAGTTCATTAGTTCACCTGGAATAAAACAGAACTCAATTAAAGTTTGAATGTATATTAAATTAATTAATGATTAAAAAAATAAAGTCCTTTGTTACTAATTTTCCATTATGTACACAACCCTATTACAAAAATGGATCCCTGCTTACCACTTCGGTCAATGCTCGCGTGATATTATTTTAGTTTAATATAAAAGGAAGAATAAGTGTAAACCAATCGCAACACGACAGTATAATTTGAGAAGCAGCTAATACACTCTACGCTTTATTCAACACATAGGTACCTTGGTTACGTGAAAAAATGTACAGCAGCATTTTTTTTATGTAAAACTTCAAGCCTCACCTGGGGAACGAATAATTCTCAATCCATTTCCTACAATAAAGTCATCCTCCGGACCCGGAAGTTTCTTAATCATTCTAGCGCGTTCATTGTAATTCATCAATATATGAATTACACACAAAAATATTGCAAGAGCCAAAAGATACACCAACATGTTAGCTGTCGTCCAGACTAGACAAGGAATAACAACCAACTGATAAGAAATAATACAGATAATTTAATAAATTAATAATTTCACAACGTCTGGTCACAAATATTGCGTAAAAAATACATAATAATGTTACAGTCGAACATCCAACTGTTCTGCCTAGAACGTTTTTCTTTCTTAATGGCAATTGAGCTGATGTCAACTTTTCTGTTGTTGGCTAAAATAAAAGGGAACGGTCAAAAGCACTTGACTATCAAAATTAGTCAAATATAGTTTTGACTGCCATACACGTAAAAAAAATATCTAGACACCTAAAAACATGGTTCTGACTCAGAAGTACTTTTCTGTTTTCATTTGTAATATTTTTTTGCCGGACAAAATGACTGTGGGACCGGTTGACGGTAACACAATAAAAAAATTGCGATGTTAGAAAAAAAACAATGTTTTTTTTTTAATAAATAAAAAATGCATTTGCGAATATTTGTTCTCTATCATTTATCGAATTACTATGGGAGAAATCTATACACAGCAAAAGGAAAATTTATATCTAAAGGCATGGAGCGTGCCAGACACGTGCCGTGGCAGACACCGACAGACACCATTCATTTACATCCGTGACAGAAGTATGCCGTGTCAGACATCGTCAGACACCAATCGACACACAATCGTCAAAAAGAAAATAAAACACGTCTGCACGGTCCCAATACTCTCTTTTTTCACACTGCCCGGCAAGTAGCCACTATTTATTTATTTATCAATTTGGCTCCTCAACAATGAGCACACCGCTACATCTACAATTAAACATTTCAAACTTAAGTCTAAGTGCCTCATTACTTAAAGAAGAGCACTGCATGCTAACTAAAAGGAAAACAACAAACTATTATAGTAACTTACGTAGTACTATAGGGACTTATAGGGACTTGACAAAGGAAACAACCGAATGCCTGTGTAATACTGACTCTTTATTGATAGTCCATCATATATATATATAGACTTAAGGCTACTTGCGTACATAAACATAGATACTACATGCCATCTTTACACTAGGTACACCTCGCCCCACGGGGAGTAAAAGAAAAAATAAACAAAGTATTTTTTTTATCTAGTATTCGCGATTATTATAAGAAAACAATAGAAACTGTTCATATAATACGTCTTTTTTATATAATTAAAGACTTACCCATACAAAACAGAAATAGTAATATTAGGTATTAGTTAACCATAATTCTGATGAAGATAATAATACTACAGACTAAATACAGTGCTGTTGTGGTGATTTAAATTTAATTCTCAATTGTTATAAAAAGAAAATTAATTAAACAAATATTTATTTTAACTATAAAAAGGCTTTGTCCTATTTGTGTGAATGATATCAGATTGACCATTTATTTCAATTTCGACATTTGGCGTTATGTCCCTTTAAGCTTGATAGTTTATTGCCTGTTCTTAATTAGTAATTGGTCATTAGGCTTATAATTAGTGGGATTAACATAAACATCATATTAACTGCGTTCTGTTTCCAATTTACTATTTATTAAATTTTTACGTGCCTCTTGTGACACTTGCAACCTGTATTTTAATTCAAGAGGGTAATTATTCAAAGGGGGTGTATTTAGTTGATGAGTTGACAGAGGTATTATAAGCAAAAGACCAAAAGGGGAGCCAAGTGCTCCATGATTCAGGGTTATGTTCAGTTTGAATGCGTAAAAAGGCTGGCAAATTCTTATGCGAGTTTTCTAAGGCTCGTATGGTTTGGTGGTGATATGCGGTTGAATTTAATTTTTAATATTTAAGGAACTTAATATTTTTTGACGTATCTTAGCGTTAACATCACAGACCTGAGGCAGGTGTGTGGTTAACATGGCAAATTTTAAATAAAAATACACGTTTAAAACCCACACAGGGCTTTTAGATATTCATGAAACAAGTGTGTATGTTGCGTAAAATTAAATAAAAATACGATACATTTTTTGTATTTTGTATTCAAAGTTTGATTACGTTATTGTTACTATACGTCAAAAACGTTCAGGCTAGGCCCTCTGTAAAGATAGTTGTTATGGAGAATTAATAAATAAATAACAAAAACAATATCCAACACATTTATATTCCTCATAGCTCTCGTTTAACAAAATTCACATACACTGGACCATCGTTTCTTAGAATGACATCAGCTGTAAACTTGATATCGACGGGACGAGTGACGGGCAGCAAGGCGAATTCTCGTAACACATTCGCAACGGCTACCTTCATCTCTATCATGGCGAATTTTTGACCTGAAAGTTTATACAACGAATTAATCTTAAATACTCCTTTTTAGTCAAGACACCTGGCTCGTCTTAAACAAAATTGAAGTCTAACTGAAATATAACTCGTGGTGAGCTTAGTATTTTATTTTCAAGTTAGACGGTACGGTTGGCGCAGAGACTTAAGCGATTAGCTTTCTGCGCTTCGTACCGCGGGGTCAATCCCCGCATGGAACAAATGTTTGTATGATCTACTGATAGTTGTTCCAGGTCCGGATTTATGTGCATGTGACATGTATGTTTGTAAACTGAACCCATGATAAAAGAGAAATCATAGAGAGCGGCAAAGTTTATAAAAAACATCCATGTCAGCCCAATATGTCCAAACATGTCACAGACAAATGCAGTGCAACATTGTAGTACTTGATAATGCTTTTAATAATATTTTAATAACACGACAGATTGTAAATTAAAAGGAAAATACAGGGTGACTGGTTGAATGATAGAAATATTGAAGGAGGGTATTATAATCATCATTATGAACAACTTTTCTTATGGGACCAACACTGAAATAGCGAAAACAATATCTGCTGTTCCTTATTCAATATTACTCGACTAAGTGTGCGGAACGGCAGACTTTTAATGTTAACCAGGCACCCTGTAATGTTAGGCGGAAGAAAAACCGACAACCGTAATAGAGTGCAGTGGCGCTACACTTGTTACTGGGGGCTTACTCTTATAGCAGGACAGAAATTGACCTACGAGCAGGTCAATTTTTGTTTTCTAGTATGAGCTGACCTCGCGCTGTATATAGGCTTTTCGTACAATGAAAGGTCAGCTTATACTGGATATATCTGGGCAGTTCAGTTTCTGCTCTGCTATAAGATCTCTAGGCTAAATATAAATAGCATCTTACGGTTATGAATATTAAGAACTTTTATTACCTATGCAGTTCCTGGGGCCGGCACTGAAAGGTATGTACGCATAGGGGTGTCGTCCCAGGCAGTTTTCTGGTAGAAACCTATCAGGATTAAAAACCTCCGGGTCCTTGAACAAGTCAGCGCGATGATGTAAGTCGTAAATGAGGATAATGCAAAATGTACCGGCTGGTACTGTGTAGTTACCTGAAAAAATTGCATTAATATGGTCGTACCTTTCTAGTCCCGATCTCTATAAGGGATGATTTTACTCATCATTATGAACAACTATTATTATAGGACCAACCCAGAAAGCGTGAAAATAAAATCAGCTGTTCCATGCAAATAATTAAATATTACTAGACTAAATGTATGAAACAGAAGAATTTTATTTCGCGATTTCAGATTTGGTTGCATAGTAAAAGTTGATCATAATGATGACTACAATAACCCCGATCGGGACTAGACAAGTAGGTAGTACCTACCTTGTATTAAAAATATAATAATATATCATATTATGATTTTAAAGACGCAGATCCTTATTGTAATGGAAAATTACATACTTAATACTGTATTTTCATTCAAACTGCGACTGATAAAGTGAACTGGTGGATAAAAGCGCAAGGACTCTTTGATACAGCATTCCAAGTACTTCATCTTTGGCAAGTCTTCCATTGTGATAGGCCGTTTCGAATCACCAAATATGTCTTTTAACTCTTCTATAACTTTGTCCTAAAACATAATCCCCCTTATTAGAAAAGATGGTTTAAACCAAGTCTAGTAAAACCGAGGTCTTAAATATATCCGTCACTTTCTAACGTCAAATAAAAAAAAGAGACGGGGCCATCTTAAAACCTGGGTTTTACAAGACTTGATTTAAACCATATTTTGTAATAAGACAGAATAAATCGTAATACCGCGTTCACACCAAACGTATTATCAGCCACCAATTGTGATGATCAGGCTCACTGTGAGCTGGAGTTCGAACGTGAAACGTAGATATTGTCGGTTGAACGGAAACTTGAATATTATGTATGGAAAAGCTGTAGTTACACAGTAACGATTGCTCACAATTAGCGGCTGACAATACGTTAGCCGCGTTACGTTAGTACGCGGCCTAAAAGTCTCATTCAGCTGCAGCAGTCTCTGCTAGATGTCCAAATCAAAACTAGGTGTCTTTTGATTGCAAAAACTATATCCAATTTGAAAAAAAATGCTCCTCAGTCGGTTAATTCTTGCATCGAGATTAATGACTGACCTGTGCTTCTTTATAATTTGCAAGCAACATGAACAAAAACATCAAACCACATGCTGTAGTATCATGTCCCTGCAAACGAAATACAAGAAAGTATAATTATCATAATTTACAAATATGAATTTAAAATGACTGTAACTGTAAGTTTACTACAGAAACTAACTTCAAACATGAATGTGTCCACTTCTTCTTGGATGCCAGCTTTGTCTATTTCTCCCTCTTTCTCAGCTGATATGAGTAAATCTAACATGGCAGTCTTCTTCTTTTTCCTGTATACGAAGGTGTCATCATCCGCGTCTACCTGTTCCAAGGTCTTCATTCCATGTTTCTCTATATATTCTTTCCTTTGTTCAATTACTTTCTCAGTAAAACTGTGTACAATTTTCAAATGTTTTGCTTGTTGCCTTCCCATTGACGTTAAGTTAAATAAAAAATCTACATACAGATAAATTCTTATAAATCTTTGAAAGAATAATAATCCAAGATCAAATACAGCTTTCTTATATGTCTTGGCTCCAACTGTTGTATCATCGCTAAGCTGAGTGCCCATTGCAGTTTCTGAAAATGAAACCATTAATGTAATTAGGTATACGTATTTTTTGAAGGGTTACAGCAAACGACAATATACTGGACGTTTCAAGAAATATTTAAGTTTAGGATAGATCGCATATAGATACAGTGTACAATTAAATGTATATTAAAAACGGACACCTGCTTTATAGAGTTATTGTACTCATTATTATAAACAACTATGGGATAAAAAGAAATCACGAAAAATAAATTTACTGTTCTATACAATAAATTCACTACTCCTACTACAACTACTACTACTATTTATTACTCGACCAAATGTACAGAACAGCAGATATTTTTATTCAGGATTTCTCGGTTTGTCCCTTATTAAAATTCGTTCATAATGATGACTACAATATATTTAAAAATATGTGTTATATTTTTATAGGTACCCTGTAGTTATAGGTAATTTAAGTTGTAATTTATTGTATATTTTAAATGGGATACGTAAATAGAGAAATTAATACTAAAAAGTATATTAGGTAGATATACCTACAAAGTACTTATGCTTTGCTTAGCAAAATATAAATAATATATACAACGTGAATCAATGTTAAAATTGCTGTCAATCATCACATGCTTATGACTACAGAACTAACATGTTAGCAAATTATGGATCGGTTTGTAATGAAACGCCTAGAAAAAAAAAGAATAAGTAAGTTAACCAAATTATGAAAAATACCGCAAATAGAGTTGAGCGTGAATTCTGAGAGTACAGGAAGCACGTCGATGGGTTTTCCAGCATCATGTTCAAGACTTTTAACGAACCGCTGACTATTGTCCTCGATGATTTCAAAAAACTGTTTCAAAATGTTGAAGTGAAAGGCGGGCGTAAGGATTTTTCTGCGTTGTTGCCATTTTTCACCTGATCAAAATGGAATATAACGTGATTGTTATAGTACAATTTAGTGCACCAGTGATACAGTAAACTTAAATAAGTCGATTTTGGACATAAACAAATATATTACCGTTACTGAGAAGTAATCCGTCACGTAACCACGGCCTCAAAATTGAATAGATCACACTTTTGTCACTGTACTTCATGCTCGACATAATTAACTGAAAATATTTTATATATAGAATTATTGTTAAGAAATAGATTTAAGTTATTATGTGAAGTAAAAGAAAAAAAATGATTGGGTTTATAAATATGCTGGAATCACATATATTTTGACAGTTATATAATATTATACATAATTTATACTTTCATAATACATATGTAACCAAATATCATTTTATCAATCAATCATCATCTTTATTTGCGTAATATGGTACATTTATACAGTTAAATTATAATGTTAGCACAAAATAACAAATTATAATAATTATTTATCAATGTTAAGTAAATTATTAATTAATGAAGAAATTATTAATGTTATAAATATATAATTATAAATAATTATTAAAGACTAGCAGTGCCCGCGACTTTGTGCGCGTGGAGTTCAGGTGCCCGAATTTTTTTAATCCAAAAAATGCACTCATTTTAATTATATAATTAATTCAGCTAAGTTAGTTAGTTAGGAAAGTGAGCTGGGACCGGATTCGAACCTGATATATTATTATGTCAGCTTCTAACCTACCATTTAGCGCTACCCTGCGTGGTTAGTCGCGATAAGTGTTCAAAGAGCCGACCTTAATGTGGAAAATATATAGCTTAGTTCCCTTTTGATTATAGTCGTATAGCGTGATGTTTAAATCTCAAATTTTATAAATATCGACGATAGTAGATACACCAAAAATATGTTACACTGTTTAGATCCTATGAGGGATAACGTGATGATACATGTTTACTTTAAGAGGTCGATTTCTAATATTTACTATAAGCCCACGATTTTGATGGGACTTTCGCTGTAGCGTAACTTAGGGGGTTACGCTACAGCGAAAGTCCATCAAAATCGGTCCAGTACAACATATTTTATCTAATCAATCAATCGGGACCTCTGCATCGTACGGGACTGCTTACAATAGACAGGTCAAGCAGAGCCCCATGACCTACTCAACCGATGGAGATGGAACATACCTAAATACCATCAAATAAATGACGCTCTATCCCAAAGCCATGTATAGAGAATGAAGTCAAACTTAATTATTATTATTATTAATAGCCCGTAGTATCCCACTGCAGGGCAAAGGCCTCCCTTCCCTCCTTCCACTTCCTTCCTTAGTCAAACTTAAAAAACACAAATTAATAAACTGTTAACTATAAGACTTAAACAGGCGCTTTGTACAATAAATTATTGTCAATGACGTAATGACGTTGGTTGCCGACAGTTCATTCTGTTGACCCTCAAGCCAATTAATGTTCTGCTGCTGGGCTGCCGCCCACGGGCAACAGTCTATGATGTAATAAAAGGGTGTTTTACGAAAAAAAATTATATTGTCTGGACTGCAAATGTGCTTAGCCCAGAACACTGCAATATTAGCAGTAAACAGCCAGCAAAGGTCATTTGAATACCGCCAATTAAGACTTTGAAAATCCTAATTACCTACTATAATGCTTAAAAAATCCCTGCTTAGGTTTCTGATTACAACAAATATCGATAAAAACAATCCTTCTATTCTTATCTCAATTTACTGGAAATATAACAAACTCGGTAGAGTTACTATTAACGCCATCCAGTTTAAAAAACGTAATAAAAATTAATAAAATCAAATATCTCGTAGCACACTTAATTAAAAAATAATTACCTCATGGTTAAAGTTATTATATCGACACAGTTACCAGGTTCGAATTGAGTCCCAGCCCTCTGACTTTGTATTTAAAATAAGTGAATATTTGGATTTTAAAAAATCGAGCACCTGAACTCCACGCGGACGAAGTCGCGGGCTCTGCTAGTACATAATAAGCATACATACCTCTACATCTTCAGGATTGTATATAATTACAGTTCCCAACGGGTATGTCCACATTGTATAGATGCCATGATATGTACTGGCGAACTTCCTTAACATTGTCATAAAGTCAACTAAAAACAATAATAATAATCAATCAAAATTGTTCTAATTTGTACAACAGAAAATGAATAATAAAAAACCTACATGAATAGGTCTCGCTTTTAGGTACTTTATGAAATTCTAGTTAAAAGTTCCAGTAAAATCAATGTGTCTGCAGTCTAAGCCTATTATAATTGGACCAGTGGGCCATATTACCTCGCGGGCCCAGTACGGTTTAGTGAATTGTCATGTAAATTATAGATTTTGATACAGATTTTTATTTTTCTGTCGAGCAATTATCGTTTTAATAGTATGCGTATCTCCATTCCGATAAACCTTAAACATACGACGAAATATTTGGTCGATTATATACAGGATAGCGCAAAATTTTGGGGCTACTGTTTCTATCAGGAGTTCTAGTCTGAGGAGGCTTTAGGTGAATTTTGAAGACATTAAAAACACTGTTATTAGTGCCACTTTAAAAAGCATATGATCACTTACTACTGTTAGTATGTACCTATTGTTTTGTTAGGGTAGGTGGCATACGACCACGGCTATCCTCTGAACATCACTATGAATATGTATTAATATTTTCTTGTTTCATACTTTTCATACGGTTTTAGTTTTTGAACTTCCTTTTTTTTCAATGATACGATCAAAAGTACATATTATATCAAAACTAACCTGCTGAACGTAGCATCGTCAAACTATTTCCAATGATGAAGTCCCCCTTGGGTCCAGGTATCTTCTTGAGCATTCGGGCTTGTTCATTGTAGTTAAAAATAATATGGACAATACACAATAATATAATAATACCCAACAGGAGCATGAACATCTTGACGACTAGTCCTGACAATAATTAATGCACTACACACGATAGCACGATAATTGACATCATATGAAAGTGCAGTGTTGTACGAAAATAAATAATTACGATAAGAATGATTTCAAAGGTTATATAAACTTCAATTATACAACATTCAGTTTTGTCAGTGTGTATAATATCTGACATTGAAACAATATTATATCAATAATTCAACATCATCAGAACCTACCCCACACCGCGCATGTTGACGATGCTCAAGGCGCCTTTAGAGACGAGCTGGCTTTCTTTGCTGATGAATGGAAGACGCTAATATTAGAATGTTTGTGTGTACTGTTGATATTTAGTGTTAATGGTTAATCGCTGCATTAGTGCAGCGATTAACCATTAACACTAAATATCAATATGAATGGGGAATACATTTAGATGTATTCCCTCCTAGAGTGGAACAGGGTCGTAATTCACCACGCGGGCCCAATGCGGATTGGTGTCTGCCACGAGTCTTCGAATTATTGGTTAAAGGAAATGCCATGAGATAACTCATGATGTTTTCCTTCACCACTAGAGCACTACGAATAAATAATGCTCTTATAAGTCTTGAATAAATCTGACCCACTGATGCGTTTGATTATTATTCGAACCCAAGACTTAGTACGACTCGTCAGTCGAGGCCACGCGACCACTGAGTGACTTCACCACACCATAATATGATCATATGCTTACATTCAATCGGGTCAATCATTCTTATTGATTTAATAATTTATGTACATACCTGAGGAAACACTGAATACTTACAATAGCTTATAAGTATCGGTAGATTATTATTTCATAAAGAAATCTCTTCCAGCAGACCTGCAAGAGGCGAATTTAAAACACGAAATGTAGACAGCGATGTACAAGGATAGAACAAAAAACTTGTTATATTATATGACACCCTTGTTATATTATATGAATTTGTATTGTTTCTGATATAATATAGAATGTTTAAGGATGTAAAATGATGTATAAGGTATATAATATAGAAGGGACGAATAAATTGGTTCTGGTGGAGCTTGAATAACCGTTTTTTCCGTATAAGAAAAAACTGTAGGGCTTTAACTCAGAAGCCTACGCCTAATGCCTACAGGCATCCAGTCTAAAATGAAAAAGTTCCTTAGAGGGCCCATGCATAGCTTCGGCGATCATTAAAGCCCGAGCGGTAAACGAGAGTGAAAATATTTAAGTATAGCTTAAGTATAAGAGATGGGCATTTTTAGAATAACGATGCCATGAATTGATGCCACTTACAGATGCATATCGGATGCGGTCATGTTGAAAACGGATGCTGGTGCCACTTAGTTTTAAAGTAAAGATCGTTGGTTTCGGTTCGATGTGTATTGTCAATAATATCAGCACCGTATCGCAGTTGACGGTACCAATATTGTTGTAGTAGGCATCGATGCCAAAAATAACGATCCTGGTACCCTTTGAGTATCTAGAACCTGATACCGAAAGCCGCATCTTTATTTATTTATTTTATTTATCCTTGATATCGATGCGCAAAAGCAGCAAGTCTAAATAAGAGTGGTCAATGCTATATAGCTGATACCACGTTGATTTAATTACATCCGTGTACATAGCGTTTTATCAGCTCGCCCGCTCGACCTTCGTGTGATATCAATCCTCCGATGGATTGCAAGTAATGCAAGAAAAACATTATGTATTTATAAGTAGATGGTGCATAAATAAAAAAAAATAAGTTCAAAAACTAAAACCCGACTACTGAAAAACAAGAAAATATTAATAGATACATATTCATAGTGATGTTCAGAGGATAGCCGTAGTCGATGCCACTTTGCTCTAAAGCTTATGATCGCTTACTACTGTTAGAATGTATTATTTTGTTAGGGTAGCTGTAGGCTTACAAACATATATCTTACGACTCACATACACAACCACACCCAGACCCGAAACAACGATCTGTAGATTATATAAATATTTGTTCTGTACGCGGATTGCGAACCCGCGGCACTTAGCGCAGAAAGCTAATCGCTTAGCCAGTACGCTAACAGTGTCGTCGTGTGGTTTTGATTCCCTTGCGAGTGTCAGAATATGCGACATAAAGGTCATATCTTTTGATTGCGTTGACTTACAAGTTTGATCTTTTCACAGCTCTAAGGGATTGCAGACCTGAGTAGGTATTTTATATTAATTTCAACTTGATACCTCTACGTGTTCTTGAGAAAAAGGGTCTTGACAGAAAAACAGACGGACAACGATTAAACAGGGTTTCTTTTTCCCTTTGAGGTACGGAACCCTAAAAACTACTACATTCGAATATAGAACTCTTTGGTAATGCGAATACCGAAGTAGATTGCATCAATTAATGATATTTTTCACAAAATTGGCGGCATACTTAAAAAAGCGTATCATCGTCGACATGAATTTGCATTTACCGCGAGAAAATTTTCGGTGCACAATTTTTTATGATTTTTGTTATTGACTCAGTCAGGCACAGTGCTACGATAGACTTCGCTTAGTATTTCATAATGAAGCCCCATATCGTGTCCCCATCTACAACTGATTTAACGAATTCAAGCGTGTTCGTACCAATCCCACTGATGATCCTCGTCAGGGACGTCCTTCAAAAGCGATGACGGAGAAGAACATCATTGCCGTACACCTCATGATAGAGTCTGACAAGAGTGACCTGCCAGCAGATTCGGGCATGTTTTGGCATTGGTATGAGTCAAATACAAAACATCTTACATGAACGTTGTGTCGTTAGGTAACTTTGTGATAGATGAATACCCGACATTTGAAAAGGCCGTGGATGAGACCCCTAAAGAGCACTGGGCCTGCAACTCTCAGTAGTTCCATCGATGCAACGATGCATACATTTTCAAGGAGACTATTTCCGAAAACAATAAATTGTTAAGTAGTTGCTACTTTAAACTAATTTTACTAGTTACTACTTCGTTTCTTTTTTGACATTCTTAAAACTTTCAGTACCTATTGCCCTTGTAGTCTAGACGGTGAGAAATGTCATTTACGTTATTGTTGTGGTGCAACTAATCTAATCTATAATACCTATATTATATAAGCTTAACCACAAGACGTTTCAAGTTTATACAAATTACATTATTTATTTATATTTATCGTCAGATAATATTAAACAAAGGATTGTTGTAGTACATAGGTAAAATTATTATGATTACATAATAGATAGTGTTGTCTATCATGATCAATACGTCTACTTACCACAAGTAATAATAACTTTATGGTCTACACTCTGTTGTCTTTTGTTTTCTTCTCATGGTGTGCAATAAAACATTATATCTATTCTATTTTATTTATTTTTAAATTGGTATGGGTTATCTTTTAAATATTTCTAAACGAAACAATGACTAAGATATATCTTCGTAATTATTTTCACAAAAGTACATCATATCATTTACTGTCTGCTTGTTATATATGCTTCTCTAATGTGCGGCCTAAACTATTCTGAAGCCTCTTAATATAAAATAGCGCCTGACGTTATTCGTCAGAGCAAACACTCAATTGGTGAATCAATTGTTTACTTTGTACGCACAACGTGCACCGATTGCTCGAGCACTATCGACGCAAAAACTCTGCTATTTATAGGTCTCTGCACTATTGCTATTGTATTGTACATTCAAAGTGTAGCCTAATTAATGTCAATATGAAACTAGGTTTATTGCAGTCCATTTTATATATTGTTTTGTCCTTGAAGGCTACCACACAGATAAACCAATTCTTTGCAATGTTATCGGTGATCGGTTTTTAGACATCCAGACCCTACGTGCCCTGGAGAGCGCGTTTATCCGTCAGTCACAAATGATATACGTATACGTATTGTAATTTTGGTGTCTCGTGTGCAAAAAATCAATTTATTTTCTTTCTTTCTTTCTTTATACGTATGACACGGCACGTACGTACGTGGTACGTATGTTACGGGTAGTCAGCAGCTCGAAGAGCATGCTACCACGTCTAACCTCGCAGTAATTGGGATACGGAGGTTAGATGGTCCCTCGAGTAAAGTTCAGCCGCCTCTGGTTACACCGGAAGCCGACCCCTAAATATACTTGGCAAAGAAGCTAGGTGGATGATAAACGGTTGATCCAATCAACCCTATCTATTACTCTTGGGTGTAAGCTTCTCCAAAAAAGAGGTGTGGTTGGTATTTAATTACTTCGAAGAGTATATATATAGGGTTCGTAACTATTCGACCACCAGTCTAGTAGCAATTTTATATAAATTGCATTCTGTCAATGATGCATCGTTACTCATCACCAGAGTTACAGGTATTGTTGTAGCTACATTTCTTAACAATAGAGATTTGCCCACAGACTAGCGATGGGTTTTAACAGTCAATTGTGTTATCTGTTACTAAATAACAGCCTGTTATTTTCATACTACCACACTATAACCCACCAACTAAGTATAGTGTCACAAACTTATCTGACCCGGTGACCAAAATTGGAACTAACGTCGCTACAGAACAAAATTGACTTCAAAATGTTATTTTTGTAGGGAGATGACATTGGTAACAGCGACGCCACGACCGGGTCAGATAAGTTTGTGGCACTATACTTAGGTATATCTGTTTATGTATTACATACTAGGTGTCTCTCTTTCTAAGAAGCGTCAAACCAGTTAGTAAGAATGAGAGCAAAACTGGAGTAATAAAGGTTTTCTGTGAATGAAAGAGTCTGTTATTTTTATAACAGATAATTGGCATTGGCAATAACAATTGTTATCTCTTATCTTTAAATATCTGTTATTTTTATCTGTGACTGACGATAAATACGCCTCACCGCTACCCGTGGACGGAGATTACTCCGTCCACTCCGCTACCACAGACTTTATGGTAATTACCGGTGGCGCCACTGCGATGTAAAAAACAAACCTCTTAATTAACGATGCCCGAGGTTATTTACAATAATAAAATATTGTAGTTTAAAAAAAACTATAGAACACGCTTTAGTCATCCAGCATTTCAGCTCAATCGGAAACCGGGAAGCGGATCAAATTTAACTTCCAAGATTTTCTTACATAGTTAGTTAGTTAGTTACAAGTGAAGCTAATAAAAGCGTGTTAAAAATAGTATATTGAATGTGTTCACTAGATTTGTAAGTAATTGAAGCAATAGTTTAAAATTCCACGCTAATGTATGCAAATTGAGAGAATATCCGAGTTCCACTCCATTGTATGGTGAACAATGGCTTACATAGTCTAGAATTAAACATAACTTAATTCTTTACACACCAAACGCCTACAAGTCTTGTTCTCGACATAATTCTATTCTTTTGTTTTAACAAGTTTTCAAGGTAAGATACATACATGTAAAGTATTACATGATCATGGTGAATGTTCTCAGCTCATATCATCCCCCGGAAAACCATGAAAATTACATCTATGACTCGAGCTCTAAGGACTCGAGTCTATAACGATTTTCTATTTTAGATACTCAAAGATTTTGGATTGTACTATCGACCTCATTTACAGAACCTACTTACCTACAAGCCATAGATTATACACTAAAACGCGTAGGTCTATGCTAAAACGACTAAAACTTACCACTTACCTCCGTCCACGAAAACTTACATAATTCCTCCGCATAGAAATAGTATAGGTATATCGTGGACGTTGCTCCGTCCACGAGGTATATATACTATCTCCATGTTCCTCCGGGACTAATACATAATACCCTCAGATGAAGAACCCGCTTACTAATACCTTGCTAATACCACTATAAGCGGGTTTTTTTTGTCTAAGACCACAGTAAATACAAGTAAGTATTTTACAACATATATTTACTGTGTTATAAATACTGACACTACAAGCCCTGATAGAAAAATAATTCCTTTTTTACTTTGTATAATAATTCAGCTCAGTGTTTTTTGAATTAACAAGTTGACACAATGATTTCTTAGCTAGTTCCGAATGAAATCCTTCTGGACTCGGCAAATTTTTCATACATTTATTCAGGATCAAAATTCAAATAACGTTGCTTCTCTAGGGAATAAGTCAAAGTCAAAGTTTTATATTTCGACTGGACCTTTGCACGCACTTTCAAAACGTCGTCATTCTACGTTCTAGGTGCACGGTTCCAAGTGGGTTGTTCCTGGAGAAGGCACCGGAAATTTAAGATGTAGGTACCTATATTACTTCAGCTCTGCGGGTGGATAGAAAAAAACCTTTTTGAATAGGTGGAGTCAAAAAGTAGTTAATTGATTTTGAAAAGTATTTCTTTCAATGACCAAAGAATCCTGTATTTCTTTCACAGCTGCGTTCGCTAACGGTTAGGATTTCTTTACATTTTTATTTTTTTTATTTTATACTTTATGCACTATGTACAGCGTAGATGTACAGAGGCGGACTTAATGCCTTAGGTATTTTCTACCAGTCAACCTAAGGGTGATGCAGAGAAAAAAGTATGGTAGATGCACGGACAAGATAATTATACTGAATAAAGTCAATTATGCATAGTTACTTATAACTATTTATACATAAAAATGTATATAATATACACTACATATTACATATACACTATTTGTACATAAATAAATATATATATACATAAATATACTATAAGTAGTAAGAAAGCGGAGGCGATTCTGCCAACAGGGAAAAACAGAGGGTGAGGGATAATATAGATGCGGTTTTGCACATAGGCAGAGGTGACAGGCGGTGGGCCTATCCAGTATAATAAAAACACGCGTCAGCGTCGGCGCGGTAACTGACCGCGACCATATGATTAAATATGTAATACACAGTACCTCAGAGTAAGTATTAAACAGTACAGAGACAGTGAGTGGAGCTAAAGAATTCAATCACGTCAAAAACGTTCTCCGTATTGTGATACCTACATACTTATTTGTTCCTGTAATCTATAAATCAACAACTCATGGTTGATCTGTTATCTTTTTGCACTTAGCATGAGCTTAGTATGATGGCTAGAAATACAGGATACCATTTGTGGGGTTCAATATTCTTGGAGAGTCTTATGAATCAGCTATTCAAAAAGTAACGATACTATACAATGAGATATCGCCATCATCACATATTCAAAGTTATCATTTTTATAAATAAATTGCAACGTTGCTGTTATAAAAGCTAATTTGTAACTAATACGTAATTTAGTATTTACGAAAACTTCACCATGTTAAATAATCCGCTTGATAACATAATAATGTTCAACATTTGTAAACCAAAAATGATGAAACGTGAAAAACTATTTTAATTTATTGTAACACAACACCTTTACCACATTTCATACAAATAAAATAATTTGATAATTAAATGAGATAATGCGTTGACAATAGTAGGCGCTCGGTAACGTGCATAGTAGCGCGGTTACGTGCGTAGCAGCGCGACTGTGCGTAGCAGAGCGGATACATGCGTAGCAGAGTGGCTACATGCGTAGCAGAGCGGCTACATGCGTAGCAGAGCGGCTACATGCGTAGCAACGCTGTGTAGCGCTCCTTACCGCACGGATACGGGTACCTGCTTGCGGATACGATAGTGCGTCAACACACCGAATATGAAAACCTCAACACGCTTACCTTTAAAAACGTAGAGACGTAGTAGACAGAGTAAAGAGAACTCTTGAATATTTATTAAATCAACTTACAATATAAAATATAGTGCCACAAACTTATCTAACCCGGTGACCAAAATTTTAATAGGTTCTATATTATAGAACCTATTTAAATCGCTTAAAGTATATCTTCAAAAATGTCAAGAATTGTCAGGATGACATTATAGCATTATAGCCTTAAACTTATCGCCGTAATGTATAAAATATAAATCATGGATAAAACTAAAAAACATAAAAATCATGCAATAATGTTGCTTACATAAACATTTTAATGTCAAGAATATTAGAATGAAACCATATCGCAGAACCAACAAAATTTTTATGGTTGAAGTATGGTCAAGATCAATTTCTGGTAGATAGTTATTGGAAGGCAATATGCTGAAACAGTGATCAGGCTGCTTGGATGTTCTTTTCTAGAAGAGACTTTATATCCAAGAGATAGGCAGCTATACCAAGACAGAATGTGGAAGTCTAAGTTTTGAGTGTTTGCAAGTGTGAAGTGGAAGAAGTAGCCACTAACATTATTTTCATAGTTCTTTATTTTTTATTTATGTACACACATACACATGATAAAGAAAAAAGTATAGAGATATTATAGGTATAGAGACTTTTTAGCAGCTAGGGCTTAAAACCTTCAGGGCGTCATGATTTCAGTCGTTATTACAAACCACTATTGTTCCACTTTTAGAAATAAGAAAACAAAATTTATCGGTTTTCGGTTATCTGCCCCCATACTAAAACGCTGCCGTGAATGTATATTTTGTAGATTAAAGGAACATTTATTGAATCGTGTATTCAGCAGCTACGCTCGGCGACGAGGCTGGGGCGCGTGAAAGTGCTGGCCAGGGAGTTTGCGGGCGACGTGCGCTCCCTCTGGCGGTACGGAGCGCCGTTCCCCACCTTCCTCAAACTAATCGGCACGCTGATCCTCTGCCTCCTCGTCGTGCTGCCGCTGATCTACCCCGTGTTCATCGTCATCGTCACTTACTTCACATATGAAAGCCTTTTCTTAAGGTGAGATTTTGATGCTGCTACGCTGTAAAATTAAGTGATTATCAATTGTTGATACATTTAGCATGGATTAGGTAAAGAGTGGGAGTCCATTTAAGTCTTGACGTTTTATCAATATCTAGTAATCTGAATGATGGGGGATCGACCCTAAGTAACAATATTTATAAGTTATTTAGGATTTTGGTTTTTAATTTAAATGCAACAAAAAATTAGCAAACGTAAAGTACTTACACCGAAATATGATGATGATGATTGTTTATCAAGAATTTACAAAAGACAATGACTGGCATATAGCAGATTAATGACATCGTTGAGACATATACGTTGACACACTTACTGCAACTTTCACAGCTGGTGGCTGGACCAGCCGTGGCGGTTCTTGCCGGCGACAATCGCGCGGCGTGCGCTATCCGCCGCGTTCCGGCCGGCCAGCCCGCCCGACGTGTGGAAAGTGCGGGAGGTGCTCACCCGCGGCATTCTCCTCGCGCACTCCCTCGCCACCTCCGTCGACTACCTGTGTGTCATGCAGGGACTGCTCGATGAAGCCTAGGAATACATCAAACTACCTATCAAACATTATAATTAAATAGGTAGATAAATAAACAAGGCTAATTGCAAGTTCCTGTTAGTTTATCACAACACATTACTATAACAACGGTATTAAAATAACATTCGTACCTAACGTTTCTTTTACTTCAGTCCCTATAATATGAATGTACTAAGAAACAAAGCTACTGGTAACTCATCGGTGGTAGGGGAGCTACAATACAACAAAGTTAACCCCCCATATATTCTACCGAAATTCACTAGATTTCGGGATTTTTAAATATTCCGCTTTTCTTGAAAACTGAGAATATTTCAGAACTCAAATGAAATTTAGGCATAAATAAATGTGTCGCAAAAGTTTTCCGCCAACAATTACAGTAATTAATGGTTGGGATTGAACTAAGCCAATGTCAATTAATGTTTATGTAAATTGTAGTGTGCGGTCACACTACAATTTTCATAGGCACACATGTGACACGTGATCACCGAGGTATATTGAACCTTACGTAAATGTTTTCTTAATTGTTATAAATATCGCAACCAAATAGTTATAATGGGAAAATTCAAACGGGTGATTAACTTAGCAAATATAACGATGGGCAACGTACTACATATTTTCATATATCATATTATTTAAGTTAATTAACTTAAATAATATGATATATGAAAATATGTGACAGTAAATTAGGAGGTTTTTGTGTATAACAACTGATGGATAAAAATTTACGGACTCCTAAAAACCAACTTAAGTACCGATTATGCGTACTGACACGGTTCACGCTTCGGTTTTGCGAGTAATTTGACACTGAATCGCAATATCCACACTAAAATAACTCTTAAGTCTAACACTACTTAGAGATCCTATTTCTTCAGTTTTCAAAGACAAAGATTCTCGAGACACTTGACAAACTAACTTGTATTGTTGAGTGTCGACCACAGTACAGTTCGTCGGAGGAGGTCGACGACGCGACACGAAACTATGGCGATGGCAAGTTGGACCATTATCGGGCTGCTGGCGCTGTGCCACTCGTAAGTCTGTTTGTGTTATACTTTGTATGATCTACAGATAGTTGTTTCGGGTCTGGTTTTGTGTGCATGTGACTTGTATGTTTGTAAACAGTACCCTCGATACAGGAGAAAATCTAGTGAGGGGCAAAGTTTCTAAAAAAAGAGCTTTATTTGAAGTCATTTACTTTAATAGGATAACGAGATGTTAATATTTGGATAACATTTTAAATTAAAATTGTTGAAAATTTATTCTTGTTTGAAATAATTAACTTCACCTGATACATATTTAGTATGTTAGCCGCAAAATTTTAAACCAATTTCCCCACCTCATTGAGCTGAAATTTTGCATCTACCTTTGGTTCTAGTGACAATACAATATAGGTACAAACTATTTTAAAATCTTGACTAAATGGGCAATCTATTGAAATGACTTACCCAGGGTGGTGTAGTTTACTAAACTAACAACCAGTGGCGGCTGTCCCTTAAGTGCACTCGTGCACTGCACTACCAGATTTTAATACCTTTAAAGTTTAAAGGTATTAAAATCTGGTAGTGCATTGTTTAAAGTTTAAACAATTACAAAATACCTACCTAATACTAATCTCTATCTATCTCTTTTACACTAACGAATAGTTACGAAGTAATGACGAATCAATTTTAACTCTATACCAAACACATTAATTATTATTAGCGTGCTCAATGCTCATACAACTTCTATGAAATACGAAAGAAATGGCCTGGCGCGTGAGACGCAAGATGATTAGTAGTAACAGTATGAAGGAATTCGTCTAGATTCGTGCGCCGCACGTCGCTGCAGATTACCGAGAGTTGACAACACGTGTTGACCGGCCGGGTAACGGGCAACCGGGGTGGCGGAGTATGAGCTTCATTGTGCTTAGCTAGCGATCTTATTCAGAGCTGTCAGTCATTACCTTGTACTGCATATTAATTCTTATTGTTTTGTTTTTAGGTAACTTTATTTATTTATTCTTTATGTTTGTGTGACTTATATAATTATAATATAATACTCAATAAGCTAAGTGCACCAACAGTTTTGTGGGCTAGCAGCCGCCACTGCTAACAAAGTGCATTGTTTGATGTATGACAGCGATTAAAAGCGTAGTTATTTACAAGTTATGTAAGATAACGTTATAAAAAAATAAAAAATTGGGAAATTTGTGTTCTAGTACCTATCGATGCCTAAAGATGTCGCCAAGGCGTGTCGATATACATTTTGTAAAATGTGCCTATTGTATAAATAAAATATGTGCTTGTAATTTTTATATTAAGTAACTGGTTTTAACTTAGAGCATTTAACACGGTTTTAATAGTTTATAACAAATGTGAATCTGCCACATGCAGTTGGTACCATAAACATAATGCTGGCGCCTCACATCGCTGTTCGGTATTCGGGGTTTTATTCGCCGTTTATTCGGCTATATTCGTGTAGAAGTCCGAATAACTCGAACACACCGTCCACACATCGTCACGAACAGCGAATATGGCGAACATTCACGAATATTTTTGCTATATTCTTGAACGCAAAGATGGACCTGTTGACGGCAGCAGCGGCTTATTATTTTCTGTATATAGAAGTATTAAAACTCCTAAGTACTAAACTTAATATATTAACTATGATAAACACGTCCGTCCATCCGATATACTATTGTAGTCTTTGCGTCCGTCGCTGTCGCGCACCACGCTCTACTGAGCAAGCCATGTGTGGACGGTATACGAACATATTCGGTATATTCGCAATCCTTTGATATGCGACCAAAAACCTGTTCGTGTATTCGCGTATTCGTCTTATTCGTGCAAATATAGGCAAATATAAGCGAATAGAGTGACTACACATCGTCGTATTTGGGCGAACAAGACGAATACGCGAACACGAATAGCGATGTGAGGCGCCAGCATTATATTATACTCTAGTTTAATAAGTTTACGGATAAAACATTAACAGAGTTGCAATTTTATATAACAAAAAATGTTGCCAGTACTAAGCTCTTAATATTTTAATGTTGCTATAATATATAATATATTATTGAACACCTATTATAACTTAACTAAGTGAAATCGATTTTTGTTCTTATTTTAACCTGAACTGGTGTCACTTGGTTTCTAACCCTGCTCTTGACGTTGAGTTTTGGGACACCTGTATATTATTCATTTCCTTCATTCATTCATCTGCAATAATATTACAGGAGCATAGCTGGCCACACCAAATTCCCTAAAGGGTTTAAGTTTGGCGTGTCGACAGCGTCCCACCAGATCGAAGGAGCGTGGAATGTTAGCGGTGAGTTCTATTTCTATTTGGACACCTTAGCTGTTCTAGTATATCTGACGCTGGGAACAGTACACCTCTGCTTAAAATATGTAAAATAGAACTTTCGTCAAAGGAATAAGGTTTATTTTACCTGTTACATAATATTTTTGACCACTTTGACTGTTATAGTGTATTTGACGCTGACTGTACATACTAGTAGTTAGTAAATAAGTAATTGTTTTTGACATTATGAAATCTATAAATATGTTTCTTGAGTTCAGGATATCTTGTTTTACCGAATGTATAGGAATATTGAGTTCATTTGTTACATCTTTTATAATAATAGATAAAACATGATTAAGTGTCTGTCACCTTACAACTCTTAATTCCACTTTCAGAAGAGTCATGATAACATGGTGACGATGATAATGTTCTTGTCATTGATATCTCATAGCATCACGTCTGTATTCCCCGAATGCAACATGTTTGTTTCTAGGTAAATCTGAAAATGTGTGGGATCGCTTATCCCACACCCGACCCGAGATGATCGCGGACGGCTCCAATGGCGACATCGCTTGCGACTCCTACAACCGTTACCTCGAGGACGTGTCGGAGCTGGTTCACCTCGGCGTGGACTTCTACCGCTTCTCGCTGTAGTGGGCGCGCATCATGTCCACTGGCCGCATTGACTACGTGAACCCGGACGGGATCCGCTACTACAACGACCTTCTAGATGCTCTGGCGTAGAATAACATCGAACCACTTGTAAGCTTTTGATTACAACTTTTACAATACTTTTACAATCTGTAACTTTTTTTTTTTTTTTTTTTTTTTAGCGTGGTAAAATCATCAAATGTGTCCTCCCACCCCGGGCAGGGCGGGAGGGACTGTCAGACTTGTACTGACTAAAATCCACGGTGTTCCTTCGATAGCCCTTTACGTTCCGGGGTCACGGTAATGAGATAAGTCCCGCGACCCGGCAGGCTTCGGCCCTCTACAGGGGGGGCCCCGTCATCTTGCTGACGTTCTTTGAGGCGCGCGTGGAACACAACGCGCCGTCGACCCGGGCATGGTCCATGGTCGGACAGCGAGTTGCCCTTTACTCGCTGTCCGCATGCCCGCGCCTACGGTGGCCGGAGATCGTCGGCCGGCGCCCGACGCCGTGGGCGACTACCACTGCGGCTGGGCTGGAGGGAAGACGCCATCCTCTCCCTCACGCGGCCCGCCTCCTCCTTCGATAGCATGACTGCTTCGCAGAAGGAGGCGACCGCTTCCCACTCCGTCTCGCCCCGCAGCATGGCCTCGACCAATGCCGGGCGCGAGAGGTCTCCGCCTATCGCCGCCCTGAGGACACGTCGGTGCTCTGCCCAAGCGGGGCAGTCTTGTTAGAGCGGTCTTCACCCGTCTTAAGGTCATGTCTCTGAATGTCAGCCTCAGAGACATGACCTTAAGACGGGCGAAGACCGCTCTAAGCAAAGTCGTCGCTAAGCGCATCTTCAAAATTCGTATTCAGAGACGCAGTGTAAGCTTAGCTAAGACTCTCTTCTCTATGGCCATTTTTAATAGCAAAATGTTTATCGGTAAGTTACGGTTTTTATGAAAATGTGTAAGCAGGCGTATATAAAAATTAAAACAGGATAGCAATATATAAGTACAAAATGCAATTGGAGGGAGCGAAACAAAATATTTGAGTATGTCTATGTGAGACATAAACCTATTTAATTAAGTCATAAGGTTAGTCAGACTTGAAAATCTCAAATTGTCGAAATTAACTCCACCTTAGCCCACTTGGCGGCGCTAGTGTCGTCTTAAGTAGTCAATATTCACTACTTGCCTTATCTTAGTTTACGTTAAGTTTAAGTCGTGTTCCGAACGTCTCTGAATACAAATATGAGCGCAAGCTGTTGATTTTGACAGATGGAAGCGTAAGTCCACGTTTAGACTCGTTTCTGTCGTCTCTGAATGTAAGCCTGAATGTCAGAGAACCACTGAAGGGGTTTGTCAACCGCTGCGCTGTTCAGTTCCTCTCCGACCGACTTCACGAATACAATAGGAAAGGGAGTGATTATAGAATTATATGAACCGAACAATACGAGAAGCAGCCGACCGGTGTGAAGTTGGCAGCCAAAATGTAGCAGCCTATCCAAACTAACGGATTCTTACAATTAATACACGACAAATACAAATATTAAGTGGGTAGGTATATGTACAACAAATGGATCTACAGAATATAAATTAAATTCATTCTCACTCATTCAATTCTTTATTACATATTTTATGATGATTTACATATTTGATGAAGTGTTTTATTAATTTTCACATTAAGTTATTATTGTTTATTGTTTTTATATCAATTTATCATTATTTTATTTTTATCGGGTGACATTATTATTAATATTATTTTTTTCTTATAATCCTAATTTAATAATCATAATTTTTTATAACTCTCTCATAATTTATACACCATCAAATGGTAGGACATAAAGACCTATTGTAACCACCTGGCACCTAATATGTTCACAAATAAATTAATTGAATTGAATGATTACGTTGCAACGAATGTTGCTAGATGTCCTGCCTTTGATGGAATGTCCTGTTTTACAGCCCTCTCAGGGCGTGGTCAATCAGCACCCTGAGCGGGACGACCAAAATGCCGCTTTTTCATCAAAGTAAATAATATGGTGCGGTAGGTAGTTACTTTAAAAAAATCGGTTAGCGAAGGCAGAAATGTACAAGGTGAGCGGGTGATTTTGAATTAAAGGATTGTAGCCATACATTTTTTCTACGTCCGGATTTATTTGTCCCATTCCCGGATATTTTTTCGCTAATTCCCTATTTTTGGAAACGGATCTGGCAACGCTAGTAGCAACGCAACTACTTTCTACTACGAATATTGGAAACTTAGCAAATATTACAATGGTCAATGTACCATAATTCTCATATCAGTATTTATGTAAGGTAACTTCGAATTAAATTAGGAGGTTTTCGTTCAAAACCAACTTACTGATTTTGCGTACTGACACGATTCACCCTTCTGGTTTTGCGAGTAATTTGACACTAAATTGCAATATCCACACTAAAATCACTGTTAAATGTAACACTACCTAGAGATCCTATTTCTTCAGTTCTCACAAATTAAATTTTAATATGGCGAAATCAGTAGGTAAATACCTTGTCAATAAAACATAATGTTCTATCTTTAAAACATCCGCACTTGAATTTATCACACCGACAAAGATTCTCGAGACACTTGACAAACTAACTTGTATTGTTGGGTGTCGACCACAGTACAGTTCGTCGGAGGAGGTCGACGACGCGACACGAAACTATGGCGATGGCAAGTTGGACCATTATCGGGCTGCTGGCGCTGTGCCACTCGTAAGTCTGTTTGTTTATACTGCCAAACCATAACACCTGATAATAATCACCGGTTGTAAAAGAAAAGAAAATATTTTCTCCGTTTCATTAAACTTTAATCAAGGGTCAGTAACATTCCTCAAGGATGTTTAATAGCTTTGCACTCAATTTGATGATTGCGTCACACGTTTCTATTGATCGACCATCGACTAGTATCAGATTTTAATCATCGAAGTAGAACGCACATTACCTTCAAGTATTTAATTTTGCTGTTTCTGACCATCTTATTTTCTTTTGTTCGCATCTTGTGACTTAAAGAAATGCACTTTATTTCTGTGGCCAAAACATCTCTGCGCTTGGTATTTTAACGGTTCTATGCATGACTAAACCGGTTCAAACCGTTCCTGTCCTTCTGTATTTTAACTGCTAAACAGAATATCTTGATGGACTCATTATATGCGTGATATGATATTACAAACTGACACAGCTTAACAAAAGCAGCCGTCCGCTGATGATTTCAATTCCATAATCATCTTAATCCCAATTTCGTTTCAACTATCGAAAAGTTTGGATCTCGACCCACCGCTTCATCTGTGATCCTGGAGAGATTTATTTACGGTTTCTTATACGTTTTATAATTTTTGACAGTTTACCCGATTATTACCTATAGCATCACATAAGCACCGAGAGAGAGGTTTTCGATTGGTATGGATGTGTTATGGTTGAATAGCCAAAAGTCTGGCTTTAAATCTAAGTTACATTTGCATAATGTTTTATGCGAGATAAAGTTTGAACTTATATCGGTACTTATATTTATATTTATTTACAATACAACGTTCATGATTCGCTGTCTTTTCCATAAAAGATACCCATAAAAAATTGACACAAGTTACGCATCTACTTAATGGGTTTATTTTTTAAATTATCACGTGTTGAAAATTGGATTAACTTTGATATCAATTGATAGAGGAAACTTGTATCTGTCATGTTAGTCATCCGATTCACTATCATACTCTTAAACATAGGTACATAGGAAGATAAAGATAATATAATACCCACGCAGATAAAGTAGCGGGGGGTCGGTGGGTTAACATAGTTATTTGATGAACATAATTTATAAAAATAGAAATTTATTATTTTCTTTCAAATTAAGTATTTAGGTACAGTCGGCAATTAATCCGGTCGACCATTCTTACGGCTAAAATCGTTTGCACCCGGCGTCCAAACTCAGAGTTGCTATAGTACGCACGAATCTTTATGAGCCCTACTCTAAGCTTTGAACTCTCTCCCTCTCTCCCTCTAGCACCTATAATAAGCGTAGTGCGCAGTCACTCGTGTTCAACTTCCGCGAGCTCATAAAGTTTTGCGATAACTATAACTGTAAGCGGGTCGCAGTCATTCAAAGCATTTTTTTTGCGAAATGTGTTACCGCTAACTACATATTTTGTACAATATTGATACTGTTTGCATTAATTTCGCATGTCTTAATTTAATCTTTATAACTATAGTCTCAACCAGGCAATCGATGTAGAGATCGCGATCCTATGGAAGGAATTCTTGGTTTCATAAGAACAATAGCCCATTAATTTATTAATTATAAATTAGTGGTGTATAAGGTTGTTCAAATACGAAAAGTTTTATCTTTGTACTTGTACAAAGGTATCCTTTATTGAATGAATGGGATATTTTGTTTGATGACTACAGGTCTACTGTCACTATCAACTTTTTTCTTAACCATCCACTGCTGGATGAAGTCCCTTCCCATCATCATGCCATACCAAGTCTCGTGGTTTTCTTTATCGGTTGTAAAAATAAAGAATATTAATTGACATTATCCCTTAATTAACCTCGTCCGAAGGTTCTGAGTTGCTAGACTTGCTACGTTTTCCGCGTCCAAACATAAACGTTGTGAAATATATTTTCCTGCTATCAATAGTATTATTTATATACAGACATGATCACTTTTTTGCTGATCCAATGTCGATATCAATGTGTAATCGATCAGCAAACCATTGTGCATAATGAAAAAATAAAAGGAAATTGTGTGATTATATATTTTTTTTTTTTTTTTTTGTGGTTTTATATTTTTTTCTTTTTTTAGAATTTTTTAAGACCGCATATTGTACGCTTTTATTGATTATATAATATAATGAATTATATTTATGACTCCTACAAAACTGATGTACGATAAAGAGTATTTCTGTTCTATTCTACTCTATTATATCCTTTGAGTATACTATAATTGGAAAAAGGAGAGGGAGGCCTTTGCCCTGCAGTGGGACAACACAGGCTGAAAATAATAATAATAAAATAATACTATAGATAGAAACTCAAAGATTACCTATATCATTCGATATAAAATTACAGGAGCATAGCTGGCCACACCAAATTCCCTGAAGGGTTTACGTTTGGCGTGGCGACAGCGTCCCACCAGATCGAAGGAGCGTGGAACGTTAGCGGTAAGTTAAACTTGCGCTCATAATACATACAAATGATCTATCTACGTCTATTTAGACACTAGCTGTTCCAGTGTATCTGATGCTTACTGTACAACAATACACCTCTGCTTAACCAACCAGAGACTTAGGCGTGATGATAAGAATGATATATCTACCAATTACATAAGAACATTATCGTCACGACAAATGTTATCATCTTCTGTAAGTGGAATTACGAGTTGTAAGGTGACAAACACTCGATCATGTTTTATCTAGGTAGTATTATAAAAGATGCGACAAGTAAACTCAATATTCAATGCAGTAGATAAAATAAAACAAGATAATATCTTGAAACCAAGAAAGATTTAAAGATTTCGTACTGTCAAAAAAAAAATGTCATGTTGATGTTTTAAAGTTTATTTCAACGGCATAGGTTTGCTTTATTTTTCCTAACTACTATCATATTACACTATAATATGATAGTAGTTAGGAAAAATAAACCAGGGCCTAAAAAGGCCACATTTAGAAATTCACCTAGGAATCTCCATGGTAACTGTCAAACAGATGTTTGCTGAATATGAACCAGAACCATATGACCCCCAGTTTGGTTGTTTCGGTGTATCTGAAGGTGATTGTACCTACCTAGTAAAACACTTCACACGTAAAGATGCAATTTAGAAAAATACAATATTACTACTTTTGCTGACTAATGAATGATCTAAAAATTTAAACTATTTTGTTTCTAGGTAAATCTGAAAATGTGTGGGATCGCTTATCCCACACCCGACCCGAGATGATCGCGGACGGCTCCAATGGCGACATCGCTTGCGACTCCTACAACCGTTACCTCGAGGACGTGTCGGAGCTGGTCCACCTCGGCGTGGACTTCTACCGCTTCTCGCTGTCGTGGGCGCGCATCATGCCCACTGGCCGCATTGACTACGTGAACCCAGACGGGATCCGCTACTACAACGACCTTCTAGATGCTTTGGCGCAGAATAACATCGAACCACTTGTAAGCTTTTGGTTGCATTCATTTTTTTATATTTTAAAGATTCTGATCTAATACATGATTTAACAAGTAGCAGCGTCCTCCAATGCGCAATTATTAACAATCATCACCAATACATTTGCTGGCCAAACTCATTGATTGCTCACGAGCGTTCGTTGTAGACTGCGTAATGCGCTGACAATTAATTTTTCATAAATGTTTGTTTAAGTATAATAACGTTTGTTAACTACCCCCCACTAAGATTTCTCCTGCATTGTTTGCATTTCTCCTGTACAGTTTACAGATATAATTCTCACATACACGCAAACCCAAACCCGACAAATATCTGAAGGCCATAAAAATATTTACGTACGGGGTCGAACCCGTGACACGTAGCGCAGGAAGCCAATTACTTAACCACTGCGCCAATAATGGTGATAGATTAATATAAATAAAAGCTACTGATATTTCTAAATAATACACATACATTAAACAAGACTGATTGTATCAACGATATCCTCTTGTCCCTTATGACAAGTAAATTATAAATAAAAATAATATAGTAATATATATATATATAAATATTATGATTACGGTACGGTAGTTAATAACAATTTTCACTTTAGGTGAATTTTAAATTTTATCTTGTGAACCTTTCTAGTCTTTTCATTAACCTTTGCTTCGCCTTGTAAACGACAAGATTATACTGGGCTTCCGTAATGTCGAAATTTAAAAACGATAATGTTGCAGGTCACCTTGTTCCACTGGGACTTACCCCAAACCCTTCAAGATTTGGGAGGTTGGACGAATCCGAAGATGATAGAATACTTCCGTGACTATTCCGACTTGTGCTTCAAAGAGTTCGGAGGCAAAATTAAATCATGGATCACATTTAACGAACCTTATGAAATTTGTGAAGATGCTTATGGTGACGACAAGAAGGCCCCAGCGGTCAACGCTCACGGCGTCGGTAACTACTTGTGCAGTGACAACCTTCTGAAGGCTCACGCGGAATCCTACCACTTGTACAACGAAACTTACCGCCCGATTCAAAATGGCAGAATCATGATCTCTATCAATTCCATCTGGTATGAGCCGAGTGACCCTGAAAATGCAGAACAGGTGGTGCTCGCAGAAGTGGCCAATCAATTCAAAGTAATAATATTAAATCAATATTTTATTTATCAATTATACGTAGTATTGATCACTATTGTGGGGATCAAATTTTTTATAAATAATGTAATGTAAAAACTACTTATGTCGTAATTTTTTTATTTAGTTCGGTTGGTTTGCGCATCCAATTTTCACCGTAGAAGGCGGCTACCCACCAGTGATGATTGAAAATGTAGAACGCCAAAGCAACTCCGAAGGATTACTGAAATCACGTCTAGAACAATTCGACTCGTACTGGATTCAGAGGATTAAGGGCACATCAGACTTTCTGGGTATCAACCACTACACGACACATTTGGTCACGGGCGCTGGAGTAGATCCCACCGCTAAATCGCCATCTTGGTTGAAAGATATCGGTGCAGTAACAACAATGGAAGTCGGCGGTGATTCTGCTTCAGAATGGCTCAGGGTACGTATTATGTAAAACTTTATATAGATCTATTTTTCGGCAAATACCATTAGGCATTAGGCTAATTGATTTAAATACCATCAGGTAGTACCAACTGGCTTCGCTAACCTGCTGCGCTGGTGCAAGAGCTCATACAATGACCCACCGATTTACATCACTGAAAACGGTTTTTCTGACCATGGCACCTTGGAGGATTACGGACGCATCCAGTATTTTAATGTAAGTTTATTTAGTAAAGAAAGAAAAAGAAGAAAGAAAAGTTCTGCCTGTCTACTTCTTCTTCTTCTGACGTATCGGTACAAGCTATCACATGGTGATCGCTCATGCCATAGTAGAAAAATTCAGTCAGCATTGGTGGTATTGAGGCTGACTGCCCAGAGTGCGCTAAACAACTTATATCAACACGTCACCAAAAAATCTAAAATAACCAATAAGATTCTTATTATCTCCGCTCATCAGCGGAGACAGTATTAGAATCTTATTGGTTATTTTTCTCTTCTCCGCTCAGGTTCAGTAGATAGGCAGCCTTAATGTAAGACATTTCTCAGCCCTGGGGTTACAGTTGTTTCCGGTAAACAGCAAAAGGCTTGAATTGTCTATCACTGTAGGTATTCAAAATACCCCCGAATATGAAGAGTATAATAATGGAAATATCACAATCGGCAAACGATACCTGTTGACATACGTTATGTATTTTATATTAGGTAGGTACTGTACTCTGATAGGTACCGCGGCAATCGGTTCTATCTATAACCTCATATTCCAGACTTGGGTCAGGAAGGTTTTAAGTCTATTAATAATCGCATATTATTGCTCTTGACTGTACCTACTTGTTGAGTTATTAGTTTTATAAATAACAATTGTTTGCAGGATTACCTGACTGAAATTCTGAACGTGATCTACGAGGATGGGGTCAACGTCCTCGGCTACACAGCGTGGACTCTCATGGACAATTTCGAATGGAGGGCTGGATTCTCGTAAGTGGTGCTTAATTTTAAAGATGTCATAAACACACAATTTCAAAACATTTACCCTTTTAAGGTTCACAATTTCCGAAAAATCATAGCAATAATTTCCAGTTGCAGTATTTCAGTGGTGTAAAGTAGCCCGTAAGTAGATAAAAACAGCTATACCTGCTAATTTGATCGTTCGCCGCCATACCGAGTCTGACATCCACCATATCCCGCATCTCTAACTTTTCGTATTTATGTGTAGATCAGAATTTGATTATTAGGTAAGTACTTGCGTCGTGAAGGAAAATATTTTATTTTAAATGCAATTCAAATATTATGTATTTTAAATCCTAGTGAGCGTTTTGGATTCTACTACGTGAACATCACGGACCCGGAGCGGCCGCGCACTGCCAAACTGTCGGCGGAGTACTATCGCGAGCTGATCGCCACCCGCGAGCTGCCGCAGGACGACCAATACAAAGACCCCGCCGTAAGAACACACTGCTAACTTACCTACCTATTTCTTTCTGCAATATCTGAGCAAGAGCATCACCGCCTTAGGCTCAATTCACACCGAGATGGCAGCGACCGGCACGGCAGGGAACGACACCAAGCGGCGGTGCACGGCCGCCGCGGAACCTAGCGTTTTTGAATTGGTGCCAGCGACGCAGTGCGGGGAGGGCAGAAGTGAGGCGACCGCGCGCCCCCTCTTTGACCGGTCGCTTGTGGCTACGTAGTATTTCTAAGTAGTCTGTGCTTGTGGCATCTCAACTGCCAGCGGAGCCGCTGGCGGCCACGCGATCCTTTCATGCCTCTCAAGCGATACTATGTATTTTATGACGATAAGGTTTAAAAAGCTGTGTAATTTTTGACACTGAAACTGCTCGCCGCTTTGCTGCCGGCCGTTGCCATCTAGGTGTGAATTGAGCCTTACTTATAGTTTTCGAATCACTTCGGTCAGTCGAGCAGAATGCGGTCAAAAACGTCTGACTGATAACGTTAACATAAAGTTGTATCAGACCGGCTTATTGAGATTCTGGGTTGATAAATGTGGTGACTCATTCCTAAGACCTACTTTTCTGACCTCCTAATTATCATCTTAGTTGCCTATAGGTACACTTATCTAAGCGTGTGTCGCCCGGTAACCGGATACCTCTCTGTCAAAAATCTTCCTTCATGAACGTCGACAGATGTTCGATTGGTATTCTCACCACAAAGGAATTGAAATTCGCATTGTGATGGGGCTCCAACCGCTTGACCCTCAGGAAGAATTCGGCCTTTATTCAGATGTACTCTACAATCTCCTCCTCCTTTGTAGAGTAATGCAGCTGGGACACGTACAGCAGCGTCGTTAGTACAGCAGGACGATATTACCGACCTACATATATTATGTTTACTTATATTGTCTTTTTTTAGTACAAGGTCGTAGGTAATTAAGAAATAAGTCGAGTACGGGCATAAACTGTGTGGCTATGGACACATTTACACAATCCTGAATCCATTTATAAAAGTCAGTCGTATTTATTCTAGTGAGCTATTATTACCTATCTACCTGTAGTCACAGTATTGCTCTTAACTGTACTTACTAGTCATTTCTTTCTATATTTATCTACTATTTCCGATAAAACATCTTATAATAATTATTGTAAGGCAAGCTTTAATAATTCTTTAATTCTATTCTAGAAAATAAATTAACTTTCTACTGTAATACTTATACTTCCTTTCTTTAAATTTTTCATACTGCAGTCTTTTAGTCGAATTCATCATGACCCTTTAATTGAACCATTTAAAAAATTATGATGTCTGAAGTACCTACATGGTCAAGGTGGAAATGATGAAATCGACTAGCATGTTAAGTTAATCACTAAGTGCTTGAACTGTCACCTTCCTATCTATCTTATCTAGTCTATTAACTTTTTACATAGCTTTACGAAGTTTAAATTTTGGCAGGTGCGAAATCTTTGAAGCAAGGTGTTGGTTCGAGCATGGTAGCAACACTAACAATTTTATTAGTACTGTACATATAATATTATGTAGTAAGGAGGCATGCCTGCGCTGCTTGTTATTGTTAACTAATAAACAAAATAAACTTTATTAAGACTTTTCTTTCTTTTTTCAACAGAAAAGAACACCCAGAAGTGAATTGTAATCTTTCTTCATGTAACATTTATTCTCCTTCTTCGTGTCGATGGTATTTAATAAAATGTGGGAAGTGAAATAGATAATAGGTATTAAAACAAATATTTATTTAATTCATATAAGAATATCTAATTATTTACAATGAAATTATAGTAAATTAATAAGTTTGACACGTAATTTCATTGTTATAACATTGATACACGTAGTTACATACACTACATAGAAAACTTGCATCTGTTATCAGACTGAAAAGATATGTTTTTCATAAAGGCTATACTTAAGAAATAATTGATTACAGTTTACACTTGATATATTGTTCTGAATATTATTCTGTAGCAATGGCAGGACTCTTGCGAGCCAGCGGCGCCGGCGCCGCGTCTGTTGCAACATGGAATGTTTGTCGATGTGTCACTAAGTAGAGACCACACTAGGAACCACTGAAGGAGTATGTTCGACCGCTGTTCTGTTCCTCTCCGACCGACTTCACGAATACAATGGGGAAGGGAGCGATTAAAGAATAATGAACCGAACAATATGAGAAGCATCCAAACTTACGGACTCTTACAATTAATACACGACAAATACAAATATAAAGTATACAACAAATGGATCTACAGAATACAAATTAAATGTATCATCAACCCAGCACCGTTACGTCTAATTACAATAGTTACACAGATGCTATTTATTGCTATTCGTCATAACTGAAGATTACAATAAGTCTTATAAGAATAATAGTACTTTTACTAATATGGCAAAGTTTTCAATGTAGCATTTGATTTTAAAGGCCTAAATCCATTATCATATTATTCAATCAAGCTAGCTGAATTCATTACACTCATACAAAAATCTAAAGACTAGGTGGGCTTACAAAATTTTGAAACGTTTTGATTTGTTGATAATAATATGAACGATGATTTAATGAATTGATTACTAACATTAATGAAGTAATACTAATAATGTAACAGTGGTCATCGAAAATAGATTTATAGTTAGTTGGCACCGATTGTAAGGTCCGCTCTGTTGCAGTCCACAATGTTATTTCAATAAATCCATTTAACGCTACAAAATTTTATCAGACATTAACTAGATAATAATTTTTCGAGTAAGGCACTTAGAGGCAAAATTTCGAGCTCCAATTACTCCCTAAAATTAGCTAGCTAGCTGCACCCATACATCTGAATATTGCTTAGGTAGTCACATTGTTCACTTACAACCCAACTATAATAAGTAAACATAATAGTTGCCAACATAATTACCTAATTCATGATTAACTATTAAAACTTAACGTCTATTCATAATCTCGAAAATTCACAAGGACGGTGTAAATTGATAAACAACGTTCTACAAGTACATAAGTAATTTATTTTCTGTCAAATCACTATTACATCAATAATTCGACAATAGAAAATTGTAAAAATATTTCAACATTATCTAAATTATTACAACAATAAATAATTTTTATCAAGGCACAATAAGGCACTGTTACATCAAGATGTTATCACAATCTTAATTTTAAAATATATCATAAAATATTGTTTGTTTATATCGATCTATTGAATACGATTTCCGATAGTCTCTATGAAAAGAATATGGGAAACCTAGTTCACGAATGATTGCGTTGCAACGCAACTACTTTCTGCTACGAAAGAAGGCTTGCAGCCACCGTGCACCGCGCTCGCCGCGACCAGCCGTGTCAGTCACGTGTCGTGCGGCCCGACGTACGGTGCCGTCACTCTAGGACCGAACGTCAATGACTAGCCATTCGTGATAGTCATGCTCTACTGTTCCGCGTAACTTGAATTTTGTTTTCGTAGCTCATCTTCTTGAACTGGTTGAAAAATGTTAGAATTCGAGCACCAAAATTATGTTGCTCACGTCAATTTTCTTACGTTACTTTAGCATTAATATGCTAACTATATGAAAAAACAATAATTTACAATACTTGGACGCCAAGTAAAATTCAGGAATTGCGATGAGTATGTGTTGTAAACTCGAACAAACATAGATTCCACACTGTATCACCACAAAGAAGTTGAAACTTATCTTACTCACACAATTTCGTATTCCTATCTCATTCGAATAAATGCAGAGACAGAGATAAAACCAATTCTGCATAAAAGCGAGCAGATATAGTAAATTAATAGTGAAACCGATGCGATTTTTTTTAAATAACACTTGAACTGAAAAATAAATTTACTGGTGAAAAATATCATATCCACCCAAATGCATTTGTCCACATCGGTTTCACTGTTCTCACGTACTGGTACTGAAAATAACTAACTATCCTAAATCATAAGCACACGAAATCCAACATCAGTCATTACACATGTTATGCTAGTAATTGTCATTTTCAAAGTGAAATTTACACCATCGTTACCGTTTTGTCACCGACACTGTTATAGCGGTCGACGTCAGATAAAGCGGTAAGTACGCTAAATTAAACATATAATACCTAATTTGAAAGTTTGTAAGCATGGCCGGCGCACGAGGGGCGCGCGTGCGCAGGCGCCCCTACAGCCACGTCAGCACGTTGTCTGGCTTGCTCGGCGTCGAGTTTATGAGCGATTGCACGTCGTCCAGGAGTATGTCGTTCGTGAACTCGTTCAACTGAAACGTTAGTATTTCATTTCATGCATTATAACAATCAACAATTAAGCACTAAAGATTCGATATATTCTCTCTCAACGACCTTTTTGAAGATAACGTCTTCAAATGACGTTGATTTTGTTTTTACTTTGTAACGATAATGAGTCATTCAAGTCATCGTTGTTATTTTTATATCGTTGGTGGAATTAAAATGTTGGTACACATTGGTTACTTATTGGTAAGTTGGATAGATCTTTATGCAAAAAAGCTGTTATTACAACGGTCGATTTATATTTATATCGTAATCATGATATTTAACGCAATACCACCTTCAGTTGAAACAGTGATAGCCTAGCGGTTGACCGCTTGCTTTCTTTCCATGCAGGAAAGTCTGAGTTTGAACCCAGCCCGCAACTCAGATTTTTCTAATTTATATGCGGATCAGATTTGATTATTACTTGCGTTAAAGGTGACGGAATGCATCATGAGGCAACCTGCACACTTGAGAGGGCCTCATAAAGTCCTCGATGACGTGTGCAGTCTGCCAAACCGCACTAGGCCAGCCTGGTGGACTAAGGCCTAATTCTTCTCATTCTGAGAAGAGGCCCGTGCCCAGCAGTAGGACTATGATGGGCTGGATTTATTTTGCTATAACGTCCATTTTATACGCCATGCTTATGTTACTTTTATGGTAAATTTTAGACCCGATTTCTAATGTATTATCATTTTTCAGATGTCTGTAGTCAAATAAAAGAAATCTACTTAGCTGTTAATTTGCAATTAAAACAGTTTTTATATGGACTTATCAAAAGAGTAACATATCCGAATTAATACAGCTATTAAAAAATCGATATTTAGAAAATCAAACCAAATCGACAACTCAGAAAAACCTGCGATCGTCAAAATCTGTGCTTACCTGTAAAGAAGGAACCAAGTCGTCAGTAGCGTCGAGGTTGTCGGCTAGCGTGATGTCGGAGTCCATATTGGCGCCGGTCTCGCTAGTGCAGTCCATGCGGTCGTCCATGCCGGCGAGGAAGCCCTCGGGAGTGTGCGGCATGGAGTACGAGTGCGGCACGCCCATGCCCAGCCCGCTGTCAGCAGACTCCTGCCGCTGGTGGTCAGACAGCCCTGATAGGAACGGGTCCAGCGGCAGCTCTGTGCTCGTTACGCCCGTACTGCTCGCCAGTGACGATACGATTGAAGACGACTGCCGCGCCATTATAAGCTCTTGCTGAAATTTTAACAAAAGGATTTACATTAGTAAAGTAGCTAGGTAGATTTTTATAATTCTAGTCCATGGAACTAGTTTTCCGATCTTAGGGAAGACAATACCTAAGTACGTCCATCGCACCGTTGGCGAACCCCGTAACGATTCTTATTGACTAGCTAAATTTTTCAACACGTTATAAGTGCTCTTGTCGTCACTACAGAAGAAAAAACGAAAATTCTTCTTGATCTTTCCCCTATAGCAATCTGAGGAACGTTTCTACATTTCCTCTGAACACTCAGCTGTTGCTTCAACCGAATGAAAGAGTTTATGAGGTGATATGGCGCGTTTGGGTGAGGCTTATATCCAGCAGCGGACTTTATGAGGTCTGAGCATCGATGTCTATAGATACGCTCTGTCATACAAAGGGAAGCTAAAAAAATGAGACATATTTTTTGAAGATGTCAAATTCTAAATTCAAAAGTGTTCGAATTAGATTTAAATAGAACAGCGATACATGCACTAATGGAATAGCTATTGTTATTATATATTTTTTTAATACATTAATTCATAATAATTATTTTTGTAAACAGCATCATGGGTAAATATCAGTTATTCTAGGCAAATTTTATGTCGGGATTTTATTAATTTAATTACTTTTTAGGTTAGTAACTGTAATTTAACTGTAACTGTAAGGCGGAGTTCTCAGTCACAGCGGAGAGTGAAGCGACAGCAGCGGCGGCGGCCCTGCTGTAAGAGTTCGTAGTAACCCCCCAGTAGACATTCAAGTAAAGGAAATTTGGTAGGTACATACTACGAAACGAGGGTTAGCGTTTATTTTAATTTGTCGGAGGCCGTTCTTAGTACCTATAGTAGAAATCTTGTTCATTAAAGTGTAAACTACACACTATACTTGAGCGAGTGGACACCCAGAATTCATCATTTCTTTCTTCGCGGACAGTTTTTATCCAACTATGCTTCCTAAATTCATCGACGGGAAACCTTGAAATATTATAAATAGTATTAGGTATATTTATAGTCCTTATCCCATCAGCAAAACTTATATTGGGTTATAATAAATATGGCGTACCTAAATATATTTAATTGGTATTATGTTCAACTATTTAATTGCATAAAACATATTAATTTATTTTAAAACGGAAATACATTAATTCTACAGTACCAAAAAAAAACATAAGGCTACTCCGATGACTTTTTATGTTCAAAGTTAAAATGGCGCCTATAAATTTTGAGCAAAATTTGGATAACATAAAATTGTTAAATTTGTATGTACTAAGAGTGCTTACGTATGGTAAGTTATTTCATCTTGTTTTTTAAATTTTTGTGGTCTATTTTTGCATTTTTTAAATACACAATCGGGCATTTTTGTTCGATTTTCGATTATTTAAAATATACACAATTATAACCGCACGCAGTGATAGTTGACAGTTGACTGATGATCAACTACTCCATTTTTCTGAAAATGGAGTACCTGACACGTCTCACTTTTTGAGTTCACTAAGCATATCTATAGACATCGATGGGTCTGAGGAATTAGAGGCGATTTCATTGTTTTGATGTAATAAGTACAATAAACATAACTGCTATGATTTATGTTTATATTTATGATTTATGTCAACTGAAATAATATTAAAACATTAAAAGTAAGCAAAATTAGCAAATAATCCCTCATCGCAGTTGAGCAATTAAACACTTTTGACGAGCAAGGTAAAATGTAATGTGATACACGAACGAATGAACTTGAAGCACTTGTACACAATGCTTCGATTAATGGTTAAATAGATAGAACAAGGTGCTATCCTTATTTATAAAGTACGGTTCTATGTTGCTCCTGTGTTCTACCTTTGCTACGTGATGAAAGTTAAGGTGATCTACCCCCGAATCGAATATAACCGGTAGCCGGTTGAAGTTTCTCAACCGTTGCTTCTTATAAAAGCGTCATGGGCTTGAATCAAGCAGATTGATCTATGATTGCTAAATATTAATCACCACTTAAGGAAAACATCTTGAGGGAACCGACATCTACTCTTACCAAAAACGAGAATACATCCACAATTCTGCACTGAGCTCGCTCTCTCAGAGAGGAGGCTAAGTCCCAACAGTAGAAAAATTCGAAGGCTGATGATAATGAGGAGTTTCGCAAGGGATACAATAGTCAGAATAAAGGAAACCGGAATTGATTTTACTCTGATTTATGATTTTCGGAAGAGAAAAGGTCACTCTTTCGCTTTTCAACGTGTACGCAATCAAGGGTACGAAGGGATCAAGAGAAGGGATAGCAGAATACTATTTGTGCACTTATTAATATCAGACTGCGATCAACAATCCTAAACAATCCTTCCAACAAGCGTGGTAATCATGGCTTAAGGCAATATTCCCTCCCTCTCAACCTTATTAAACAAGGTCTATAATGAGGTGACCACTGTTCGGCGGGACTGGTAGAATACGAGTAGTTTGTGAACACTTATATTGCTAATGAATGCTTAATAGATATAGGTAAAACGAGAAAACTCACATGAAGTATAAAAAAGGTATAATACTCAGCCCAACGTACAATTCTTAACGTAGAACTCCAGAAAAGGGCATAAGGCTCCTTTACGATGCGATTCCATTATTTGATAACAAAGGCAGTATTTAAGTGTAAGTACCTGGAGTCTGATCTCCTGCTGGCGTTGCTTAAGGCGCTCCCGCTCGAGCTGCAGTGACTGCAGCCGCAACTTCTGTTGGCAAGCCTGCAGTGACGCGTTGGCCCAGCCGCCGTCCGGCCCTGTCCCTCCTGCCGCCGGCGTGCGCTGCAAGTGTTGGGCTGGAAACAGAAACATACTCATGAGCACTCACAAGAACAACTTCACAACCTATGGGAGAGTTCCGCCTTCGTGACATTGTCGTATTATTCAAGCATGTATAATTGTACAATGCATACGAGATAATATGCGTTCCCGACATTCACTTTACATGTTGTATACTTACGTATCCTTGGATCGAACCAGGATGTGGTGCGAGCAGCATGATTTATAAAGTAGATTTCTCCTTCCGCCGTCGCGGCCTGCTCCCAACCCTCCGGCAGGGGCCCTAGTGGATCCGTCGGTGTGTTACTACTTGTACTCTTCGCTGCTGAAATCAATCAAACGTACGTAATCAGTACCTTTGAAACGTTACACTTGTCATTTATGGAAAAACAACTAATGATTCTCTCAACAGCGACTAGTTGCAAGCCAGCACATTATGAACTAAGACGTACGCACACGTGATTGAGAATCAGGTGGACAACGGGAAGGTCGGCGATAGCTCGTTCCAAGAAACGACGGCGCCAGACGAGCGCGATCTGCCCAGCACTTGGCACTCGCTTCCAAAAATGAATCACGGCGCACGCGCAGTGTTGTGGACACCTCACCGCCTGTCCCGCGTGCTCACTCACGTTTTGTATACGCGCAGCGCAACAAACAAGCGATCATTCATAAACAATTTGCAGATACGCAGGCGGCTAATTGATCGCCAATATCACCACTATTAACGCCGCCCAATTCTTATTGTACGATTACACTTGTAATTACGTGTTTCACTTTTCCTGTTCCTAGATGTTAAAGGGAAATACAACAAAATACATATTTAAGATATTCTTTCCTACTTTGACAACTAAATGGGTTACAAAGATGAAAATATAATATGGCTCACAGTTAAAATAGGTGAACTGACATCATAATATTCATGAACTAGGTACATATGGGTTATTTTATTATTTATATCTATACTTCTATATCTACAATAGGTATACAATATTATTCTGAGTATATGCAAAAGCAGAATGGGGGTTATTGTACTTATTATTATGAACAACTTTAACAATCGGACCAACGCAGAAATCGCGAAAAAATATATGCTGTTTCATACATTTTGTCGATTTAGTCGACATAATATTGAATTATTTTATTTGAATGGAATGGTAGTACCTACCCACACCTACCTATATAAGTACATACTTAGAACATTCATTTACATTATTATGTAAGCTTGAAGCTAGTTCATGTAAGTATGACCGTACCTACATAAAAACAATACACTTTATCATAGTTGCAATCTAGATACTTAATTTCTTTATTAACTATGTTGCCTTTGTGCGGTCCGTGTAGTGTAATTACACATTATTTACAATCATCATTACTCAACAGTCGACAGTAGGTACAGCGCTCAGCGGCTCGGCGACTAACCACGATATTACGTTAGTATTACGTTATGGCCGCCTACCGCCGAGTTGTACTTTTACTCACTGTTGGATTAGAACTGTGAAACAGGGTGAATAATTATAGCTCTTACCACCCATTGTTTATACATAAAACTGAATAAATGCGGCCACTAATACATTTGAGAAAGCTAAACCAGCTAAACCCTAAAAGGTATTCAAATTCATCTATTTGCCAGAGTGTAGGTGTACAAAGTATGTATGATCTTAAATTATTATGGTTTTAATAGATGATGTCAAAATAACGTCTTTCGACATACTTAAGATGCGTTATACGAAAGATATTTAGTCGCACGAGAGGTGGTACGTTATTTATTTATTTATTAATAAAAACCAGCAAACAGCTACACTATACAGTTTGACAAATAATTTTAACAATATACAAATAGTCGATAATGCAGCCCACGACGCTGTTCACAAGTTAGCTTATGATACAGTATTAAAAGAAAGAAAATTACACGCTAGGTGATAATTAAGTAGGTACATGGTATAAAGAAAAAGAAAAAGGGTGAATAATTCACTCACCGGCTCTCCACTCACTATGTTAATTATTAACACAGTGAGTCAAGAGTCAGAGGGAGTCACTATTCTAACAACAATCCATGTATTTGACTCTTAAACTGGCCCATAGAGCCAGCAAAGATGTCAACCTGTTCAAAAATTTTATTATAGGTGTCTACCATTCGACGCATAGGCGAGCGCAAACCAGTGTTGGATCGGCAACGGCCCACTGCAAACAGTTTGCCTGCACACACCTTACGTTTGTGAACAGTTCTAGGTACAATGTAACACAGCATATTATTTAAATCTATACAGTTAAGCTTATGTCTGACTATTTTATACAGATTCAATGCTTCAAGGTACTTACGCCTGGAACTGAGAGACAATAGCTTGTACTTGCTGAGTAACTGACGTTATCGCGACATAAGATTAAAGAGGAACGCGTTGTGAAAACACAATTATTTGTATTGTCACCCGATCTACATCTAGGTGTTTGTAGTGCGGCAAAGATAAAGTTAAACGAAACAGTGTCACTTGGTGTGATGAGTGGCGCCAGGCTCGGAGCGGCGCGGCACGCTGTGCGGGCGCACCGCTGCTGAACGTGATCCGATACGTGTATAGGTCACGTATAGTAACTAAACTATCATAACTTTAAAAATGAACTCATAAAAGTAAGCACGTGCAGATGCTGTCACGGCGCAAGTGAATATTTTTATGACGATGACATAAAGAAGCGAATGGTGTTTATAAAAGGGGAAAAATAAAACCTGTGTTATTTTGAATAATAGCACAATGAGGTTATGTAGTATGGTGAGTTGTGGTGTAGTAGTCTGCGTGTGAGTAAGGCGGATGTGTCGCAAGGCGCTGAAAGGCGCGGGCGCCATGGCCGACGGCGGGTAGCGCGGGCGCGCGCCGGGATACCGATGTATTTTCCGAACACCTTTCAACGCTCGTCTCGCATCGACCGGCGGAAACAACGCGTTAATTCCCGTCATAAAATCAGTTTTAGAATTCGGGTTATTTACTTGTTTTTATTTTAGTTCCATGATAATTTTAAACTTGCTACTGTGGCCAATTAGATCACGTGAAAACTGAATCCAGAGTAAAGACAATGAAATTCACCTATCTTGGAAAATACCTTATCAAGTGATTATGAATTTTACTATTTACTCAATAAAATCATTATTTTGATAATGCAAACCCTACTAGAAAAAGATTTAACTTTTTGCTTGTCACGATCGATTAGTATATTACCAAGTATCGGTTTATTTTTAAATACGTCTTAGGTCTACCAGAATGGTTGTTGAAAATTTTGAAAGAGGCATTTTAATGTGTTCTTTATATAACATTGAATGGGTACGCATCACCAAGACATTGGAGTGTAATTGATCGAATAAGTACCTATCTACTGAATCTAGGCAAATATAACATTAGCTTCTTCTTAAGTTCTTTGTATAAATAATAAACAGCAAACACAACAAACAAAAACAAGGAGCTTCAGAGGTGACATGTTCATGTATGAACAAACCTTCTTCAAATAAAGATTAAAAAAAAAAAAAAAAAGGAGCTTCAGTTTCAGAGCAAACAGTTACAGATTTGTACCATTAGGTTTTAACTTATAATTATCCTTAAACGTGTCAGGTTCATAATAATAATGTTTTATAATATATTATGGAAATACCATGGACGTCATTGATGCTCCATGGAGCAGTATGGTACTAAGATAAAGTTTTAATTGAACCATTGAGGTAATTCTGGTCTATAACTGCACTTAATAATTTAGATAAATTATTTCAAAGTGCTCTGTATGTACTGTAAACTTTGTTTACTGGAAATTGGCTCGAATTTGTTGTTCTTTTTTATTTTGATACCTAATAGGTGGATTTTTAGCGATATTTTCATATTTATACCCTCGAAATGAACTTAAGTGCCACGAATTATAATTTAAAAAATTACTATACACTCAGTACAAATATAACAATGATAGCCAGTAATAAACTATACATACATACACACAAATAAATAAAATTGAAGTGTCTCTTTATAATTTCAAAATAACAGCTTTATACAAAATGCATATGAAAGTATAAACGGTACTTATAACAAAAAATCATTTTTTTAATGTCTGTCTGTCTGTTTGTTCCGACTAGTCTCAGAAACGGCTAGACCTTTTACTTTGAAGGAACTTTTACTGGAAGATAGCTGATATTATAAGGAGTAACTATTTTAGAAAAAGAAAAAGAAAAAGAAAAAAAAATTCGCAATTTTTTTTTCTTTTCCACGCGGATTAAATCCACGGTCTCAGCAAATAATAAATAAAAGATTAAAGCACCACATCAATAAAGTGAAGGAAATCGAATTCGAAAATACTCATTTATTTTTTAAGTTTTTATAATACCCGAACTTTTACAGTTTTCCATCAAATATATTTTTAATAATAAAACAGCCTGTTTACTTTACATTTAAAAAGAAAATTGTTATTCTCCATACATTGTATTACAGATATGGGAATGGAACCAGCAGCTCTAATCTGAATTACAGGTGGCAAACAGGTGATAATTTCGATGACCTGCATTATCTGTTGCTTCTTTATTAAATTTCGTTAAAGCTAATAAAAATATTAAAGCAAAATAGTACTTATTAATCAAGTCTTCGAACTGCATCGCAGATGACTCATATGGCTAAAATTACACATGCATCAGGAAATCTCTTGTTAGAGGCATCAGAATCACTCGAAGGCACGTACAAGTGTAAAGATGAGACAGTTGATCAGTTTAAAGAGAGATACGGGCGTTTAATTTGTTCATTAATAGGAAGAGTTAGGAAACCATCGCCAAAGAATATGATAGTATACATATAAATATACATAGAACTTTGAGTTGAATGCGTAAAAGACAATACCTACCTTCGAATACCTATATACTTTTGATCGTAGATTATAGTTTCATTTCTACTACCCCGACGGTAGATTGAACTAAGCTGCCAATTTGCCTTTAAATGTCAGCTGTAGCACTATTTGATACAGTACAACCAATTAAAGAACTTATAAGGATTTCATCATTTAATGCATAGAACTCTAAATAATGGCATAAACTAAACTATGCTATAGTTTGCCTAGATTCATTGATATTTGTGTATTTACTTAAAACGGTTGCAAACTGTGTTATTCGAGTACTTATTTATTTTTAATTCAGTGTATCTTGGTTTCTCAAAATCTAGGTGTTGATATTCATTCAAAAATCGTTTTATTTTTAAGCAGGTATCCCTATTTTACTTTGGTCAGGATATCGAGCGGTGTTATATTGAAAGGTCTTCAATAACCATACTTGCCCACATATTTTTATTTGAAGGGAATCGGAGAAACTACTGTTTGTTAGTATGATTTTTCAATATCAATGGATATGCACCTGGTGAGGGTGTGTTGGGGATGTTCTGCGGCGGGGCGGCCTGCGTCAACAACGCGTCGGTGCTCTGATGCTGCACGCTGCCCGCCACCGACTGCGCCGCCAGGGTCTTGCGAGGGTCATCCCATGTCGTCGTCTTCGTTATGTGACTGAAAACAAACATGTACATCGTAAACATCCAATGTCCAACAACATAATGTAGATACTCAGTATTAATAGGCATAACGAAAGGTCTTACAAAATTACATTACAATTTGAGACAATATAAAATAAATTGTAATAGAAACGTATTTTCCGAACAAAGACATTACTTGTGAAGAGTAAAGCATTCATTATAAACCCGTTAGCAACATCGGCATCGTGTGAGCCAAATCTTCCCACTTAGCGGTCGATGTGACCAATTTGTAGACAAAACCGGACACGGAGCGTGCGAGTGCGACCCAGTGAATAGCCACCGCCATGATGAATGACTCTTTTACTTTCTTTACACTGAAAGTAGGCAGTCATCACATTCGTGGTCGCGTCCGCGATCATCTTTTGACGGCTATATTTCGTCAACTATCACATTCTGCGGAATGGTCGTTTAATATTTTTTCTGTCACATATAAACCAGATATTATATTGAATTTTAGTACTTGAAATCACATTTTCCGAGCCGAGATAAATTAAAGTTAGTGCATTGGAAAGCGGATGGGGGCATTACCACGACAAATCGATTTGCACTGAACGGTAATGAACTTGGGCGCGCTATCAGCTGTTTGCGATGTCACGCCGAGCACCTGTACGTGCCATGCTTTGCACCTGCACCGCTACTTATCAACTGCGTTTATTCCTCATTACCTCCAAACTTCGTATAACCTTTAGGGGAAACGTCAGCTGGACACTTGTGACCAATGGAGATAATTACTCAACTTATACCAATACTCATTCGTACATAAATAAATAAGTATTATTTTTTTCTGTTCCTATGTAAGATAGCTGCGATATCCTTACTAATAATATTAAATTTGAAAGTAACTCTGTCTCTCTGACTATCTGTTTGTTAAGGAAATATGAGGAAGGACATAGGCAATTTTTTTTTATATCGCCTTTTCCGATATTCACGCATACGGAGTCGCGGGTACAGCTAGTCAGTTTTATTTATATTTAAAAACAAATCAATAATATTTCATATTTTTTGTGAAAAGGCGCTACACACACACCTGTCTTTAGACATGGGACCCATGATTGTACCTTGAGGTACTCCGTGCTTATACTTAAAATAAAGTAAAAGATATTGGAAATAATTGCCTCCGATTTGAGACTTGTCAATGGCATAAGATTATAGTTAAGAACAGAGCTGAATGCTCCATATTCCTGAAATGGATACAAATAAACAATCATAATAGTTTTTGAAAAAAAAAAAAAAAAAAAAATGAAAAAAAAACTCTTAAATGGCTCGTGGCCAGTCCTGGCTATCGCGCAGATCGGTCGATTTGCAAGGGTAAGCTGTAGATGCTAGCTGCAGTCAGTCCTTTGACACTTGACCATTCTTAAGAGGCCGGCGGAGCATGCGTATTTCATACAAATGGAATACCAAAATAACTTGTAAATCAAACATATTCTTAAAGTAGTGTGTATTTATTCCGATTGGACTACAGAATATCGAGGTTTCCAAAGATATATTTTGCAAGACACTGATTTAAAGACGAGATATGAGGAATTTCAAATTTCTATAGAAAACAATTTTTTCTCATATTCCATGCTTATAGCCAGTATTCTTATTTATTATATATTTGGGAACCTAGATATTCTGTAATCCAATCGGAATAAATACACACTACTTTAAGAATATGTTTGATTTACAAGTACCAAATACTGTTTGCACCAAATACTCTCCGTCCGTCCAAATAGTCGGTCCCGGTTGTCGTACGAATATTTATGGCACTCGTTGCGATAAGTCCACGACCTGAAAAATCGACTGAAACTAACCCTAAGGTATCGGTATCTCCTAGTAATTGGGCGGGCGCCGGAAGTCAAATGGCAGTCGCTCATTCAGCCGCATTTGGTTAGTCTGAGACCACACCCTAAAATTTGAATAAAAAACTTAGACTTTTATTACATTTTTTGCTTTGTGGTAAAGTGGTTGGGCGGTGTTGACATCCTCAATATGTTGAGCATACTGCAGAGGTGTTTAGAGCACATTAGAATTATAAGAATCTTGATAATAGAGGAAAAAATATCGTTGGCGATGACGCGCAGTGGAATTATATCAATAAGGGGTAAGTCCTATATGGTATCTAGACATATCGTACATATGTGAAGTTCTGTTATAGAAAGGCTGCAATAATTGTTGTCACAGTTTACCTGGCAAGCGATTACGTAAGTCATGGTTTATTTTACTTCAATGGGCAATATTATACGACTTCCTATGCCTAGTTAATTAGATATCGGAGAGCCATTGTTTGCGTTCGCCTCGTGTAAGAATATTTAGATTTAGATATAGGTAAATACTAACATTTAAAAGATAGAAAATATAAAGTACATGTTTGGTAGATTCATTGAGCTCAATAATGATTGACTCATCTATATTATTTAAGATATGGTGTACTTGGGCCATATAAACGACACACACGTTGACGACACGGTTGGTTAGCTTTCTACGCTACGTGCCGCGGGTTCGATCCCCGCACGGAACAAATATTTGTATGATCTACAGATAGTTGTTTCGGGTCTGGTTGTGTGTGCATGTGACATGTATGTTTGTAAACTGTACCCTCGATACAGGAGAAATCCTAGTGAGGGGCTACGTTTTTTTATAAAAAGAAAAGAAAGAAGAAAGAAATACTGTATGAAAAAACAGGAAATGGGTAACCAAATATTATTATCCATGTCAGGCATTGTAAATACTTATTGTAACGTCAGAACTAAAAATCTGCTGAAACATTGCAATATGCACGTCTCGCTTACATGATCATGCATGATTTGGAAAGAGGGTATTCGACAATGGTTAGCGCTAGACTGGAGATAGGTGATTGTTTAGCTGCATACGATAATTATAGTACTTTTATTAAAAAAAGACGTAGTTTGCAATATCATGGACTGTCTGTGGTAGGCACATCACGCCACTTCAGGTGTACAGCGGTGCGGGTGACGGGGTGTGCGGGCAAGTGTGTAATTACAGTGGAGCCTGCGCCTGCGCGGGGGAGGGGAGGTGAGGGGGCGCAGCGGAGCGGGGAGGGAGAGGATGACTCGAGTTGCATAACACCGACCAAACTGTTGTATCTAACGTGCGATTCGCCAGTCGCCAGCCGAGCTCATCGTGTTTGTTTGTACACATTCACATTATTTTGCCCACAATCTGTGTAGGCAAAACACGTAATCGATCGTTCTCAGAACACAGATCACTGAAATTGGCAACGCGGATGGATACCTTGAGTCACATGATCACTAGTGTGAAAATGATCAAAAAATCTTACCAATTTAGTCATATTTTTTATTCAAACACGCAAAGTCAATTCATAATTTCATACATAAGTATATTAAAAAAGCAAAACTGAAATGAGAAAGTGTTTTACGTTTCGACTTTGTATCCTCCGCGCAGATAATATTATGAATCAGTAAAGAGAAAGTAGGTATAACCTGTGCTGAACCGTTATGTCACCGTTACAAGTTATCAACATCATCCCTCCGACAGTTTTATACGGCAATTATTGAATCTATCGATCAAATTATGTGATTTAAGCGGCGTTGGCGCCACAAAATTTCGCCTCATATAAAAAGATCCTTGTTTGTCCCACAAGTTATTCCCTTTTAGACCCGAAAATTAGTTTATCCCATTTATTCCCTATTCGCCCCATTAGTATTTTCTATATTACATACATCATAATATACATTTTTAGTACAAACAGATTGAATAAGAATATTCATCTTTACGCCTTTTTATTTTTTTGGTTATTTGTCGCCAGAAAGAAAATGTTAGTAGTGTTACGATTTTTTTGATGAGAAGTGTAGTTAATTATAATATCTTTATTTTTATATTTTAACTAGTTAGGCTGTGTACATAGTTAAGTTTAGTTGGCAAATGAAGCTTACAATAATTTAAAAAAAAGAGATCAGACGGTTCAAAAAAATATTATCATAAATATAGGTATTTTCTCAAACGAGTTTAAAGTTATTTTTTATCGTTTTTAACGCAAAGTAAATACGTAAATAAAGTGTAAATTCAATGTAGGTACTATTTATCTGTCCCGAATAATAAAACAGATCATACAAAATATTTGTTTCGTGCGTGTATCGAATCCACAACCTGTAGCGCAGCAGCTGATTGCTCAGCCAATACGAGTCCTCGAAGATTAATTTATTTCAGTATATTTTGGCTGATAATATTTTTATCTTTTTGCTAACTGTACTATAGGAAATGTGGAAATGTATTATAGGAACTGTGGGACAAAACAAGAAAAGATATAACATGGGGCAAAAAGGAAACTTTTGGAAAGTAAGGCGAAAATGGGAGGTGCACTTGGCATAAATATTTTTTTTGTCTCCAACAAGCATCTTCTGCTCATATTTCGAACAGGTAGGTACCTACTTACTTACCAAGGAACAAGACGTGTAAACTGCTGAAACTGCAAACAATGAATACTTACAATGCCTACCCAAATTCGTAATAAAAATCTTTTTTAGAATACACGTGATCACTTGTTCTTAGTAAAGGCGTGTAATTTGTTTTAATAATGCAACCCAGCTCTCGACATGACATACGCACAATGCCACGCAAAATTAGAATTCAAATACATAATAGTCGCTAGCGAACAATCGCCATATGACAGGAGCGTTAAGAAACAGCACGCCATTTCTCTCGTGCGAAGGCCTTCCACTCTTGCGCAACGCACCCGGTGTTGGTGTCTTACGATAACTCCACTGATGCCTGTTGCCTGTTGGCCATCGAAATATAATCTGCCAGCCATATATAATTTATTCCAATTGAATGTTATCGAGATGGTAGTCATGTCAAAACAGCTTAACCAGTCGTATAGTGTAACACATGACCTGTAACAACGACACTAAGCTTTCAACATTAAAGATATCGATCGCAGCGGAGGTTGAATCACAAAATCTCGAAGAATTATTTCAAACACTCCTGAGACTTATTTTAGGATGGACGCTCCATTTTGAAAGTGTAACTAATTAGGAACGCGGACGGGTACAAATGAGGGACTTATAATAAAGAAACAAAAAATGTTTTAGCCCGTCAAAACTACACAAACCCCGCATCGCAAACAAAGTATGTATCGTAAACAGATTCGCGAGCACAATATGACGAATTCGGTGAAATGCCTCGTGTTTCAATTAAACGGAAAATAAAGTTGGCATCGCGTCCGTCGACGTAACATAAACATTAAAATAACTATGATGGTTGAGTAGCAGCTCGCAAAATCTCATTCAGATGCCAATACATTATAGTACCTATGTATACGTGCCGGTATATAACGGGGCTACACTGTGATAATAAAATGTTTTCACTCTTTGTCATCAAGTAGGTGTAATGGATGATGAACTAATCTCCTCTTATACCTACCTAATAAAATCAAATAAATAAGGTCTCTACATAACATTATATCTACGTACAATACCACAGAATGAATAGATAATAGTACTTCTTCTTCTTTGTCGTTTCGTTCTTGACAGAGCGGTCGTGGTCGTCATTAATTCCATTATCGGGGGCAGATGTGACTCGCCTCACGATATCTCACCATCGTTTTCTGTTGGCACAAATTCTGGTGCACTCATGCAAGGGCCCGCCCACAGAGGATTTGATTTGGTAGAACCATCGCATGGGTATTTACTATTTATACCATCCGCGCGGTCTGGTGCCTTCCACCTTGCCTTGCACGACAAGACGCTTAATCAAGTCGTATACCCGCCATGCGACGTGCCCAAAGAATTTTAAAATAATAGTATCTACCTACTACTAATACTCTAATGGCATACAATTCTAACACATACTTACTACGTGAATTCAAATGACATCCATAATTTGCTGTAAATATTCTAAACATCAATATATTAGAAATAAATTGCGAGATGACGTCACAAACATACTTAATTATAGCCCGCATCAGTCACAATTGAAACCACTTAAATCTAGACGATGATGTTACAATCCAAACACTGAATCTGTACAAGCAGCATCTGTTAGTGCGAGTGTGCGTGTTGTGATTGTGATCCGTGGTGTGATGCGAGTGTAAGACGCTGCTCTGGTTGCGCCGGATACGCGTCATATCGGACGTACATCCTCGTCTGGTGCGCAATTTTCCCACTTCTCCTCTGCACACAACACTACACAATAGACGCCACTGCCACGATATACAACAACACGAGGCAGAATCCGAGTAACCTCGAAGCGAATCAGCTTTATTTATTCCTGGATTGATTATATAATCAAGTTCATGTGCGGTTACAATATGTAATGTAGAGCGACGTTCCACACAATTTCTCAGCAAAGAATTAATGTTATTCTTTAACGTAACATCTTCAATTGTTAACCGCTATTACAATAATTAAACATAAATAAATAAACTAAAGGCCACAAAATACTCTAATATACTACTTAACGTACCTACATAAATGACTGCCGGTGTAGCTTGTATGAAACTCGAAGAAAACACAACTGTCTTACAAATACAAATTATTTTACACGGCAAAGATTTTGTTTCACTAAATTCGATTTATAATATGTATTTCTATTTGTTGAATGAGCACAGTAATCCATACTTAACACCTATTTTATGGCAAGCTATTATAAATCTATGCTTTATGAGCAGGAAACAAAGTTAGGTACTGCGACTGATTCTATCTCAAATCAGTCTCAAAACTACATTTTTGTACAAAATGTTTGTTTCTGTTTACAAGCTCTCTTAAAACCTGCTAAACGGATTTTAACGGGTCTTTCACTGTTATAAATGTTAAGGTCAAAAACCAAATAAGGTTTCATCATATTTATTATGTGAAGAGGGGATAGAGCGTTAATATTCTGCCCAACCCGGAAGCCACGAAAACTTACCAGCGAAACGAATTAGTTTTGAAACATCACTATGAAAAATTATGTTTAATATTTGTAACTTATCTACATAAAGTTATAATATCGAGTGAATGAAGTAGTAAACTACTCTGCCTCAACATGAAAGTGATGGCTATGATTTAAATAAATAAATAGGAGCTATCTTTATGTTACAAAATTGAGAAAACGGCTGAAGTGCAACAATCAGCACCTCATGTGGAAATCGTGGAATATCGACACAATATTGACATGCAAATGGTTTCTTTGTAGTGGTAATGCAATAGATGGTAGCATAAACAGTAGGTACGTATGTGTACCGTTAACCGAAGTGTGTCGTTTCGTCAACAAAGCGAATGTTGGCAAACATTGTTCTAGTGTCAGTGATCAGTATCTGTGTAAATAAAAGTGCGCCATTAATGTGAATATTGTTGTTGTCACTAGACACGTGCGTTTTAATCAACAAAAATTTAATCAATTTTACTACATATAAATTCATGTTTGTTGGATACCGTTATTAAGATCATTAAATGACAAATTAGTAGGCAATAAATAAGTAAGTGATTTCTCGCAATTAGCTAATTTACGTTGATTAATTGGAAGCAGGTACCTATATTCTGAGTACGCCATGAATTCTATTTTAACATTAAAGTAAAATTTGATAAAAGCATCCTTACTCTTATCGTTGTTAAAATAATATATTTAAGAAAACATTTCTAAAGAAAATTCGTTTATAGAGTAATACATGATGAAGAAGGGGAAAGAATCATGTGATGATTGAAGTGACCCAACTGATCCAAGAGGTTACTCTGCAACAATCTGGCGGAATACTGAACCAAACCAATTCTAAGCGTGACTCATTCATTCACATGAATAGACTTACGTTTTACTAACCAACAACAATATTTACGTTAACTGAATTTTCAGACAGCCTCAAAATAACAGACCGGTAGATAGCTTATATACCTAAAATAAAATATAAGTACTTTTTTTGTCTCCGTTGAATAATATTTTATAGATAACTACTTACTGTAAATCTAATGAAATCAATAAAAAACGATGTCAAAGATATTATCATTAGAGATATTTTACTTTAGAAAATTGTTTATTCCAAAAAGGATTTGCCAAGTTATCTTTGCGACCAATCCACGGTTTCCACACGATGGATCGTAGGTTTTTCACTGAGAACAACATGGCGGAGACGGCATTCTAAATTTGAATCTCGGACGAGTCGGCGCTCGCGTACGTAAATAAACGCACACACGAATAATCAGTAACACTATACAAGCGTTAGAGCAGCGTGTAACCACTACATCACACAAATGAACACGACTACACAGCAGTTAATTTAGATTTACTTTATGTTTCTGAGTCGAATCTAAGACTCCTCTATAAAACCTGCAGAGTCGGTTGCCTTCGTTTAAGTACGCTTGACAATCAGAGTGATAATATATTATCATGCCGTCTACGCCGCCGCCCGCCGTACTACCTACACTGTAGAGCGCACATTATTATACTCACACTAACAGAAGTGGACGAAAACGCACTAGTGACGCATCGACTTCCGGCCGATGCTATTATTATGGGATCTACTGTTCCAGCCAAAATGTGTATAATATAACGTATTTGCCTTAGGTGATCTTATGATTTATCACGATCTCGTTACTATTTTTTTGAACTCTTTATTCTCTTTGAACTTTAATTTTTTTAAGACACTAACCCAATTTCTGTTGAGGTTTGTATAGAAAATTATAATAAAGTGATTCAAATATTATGATAGCAAGGATCAGAAAAACAACCCCCAACGACACTGCAACCAGCGCGGCAGGCCTTCCGGCGCCGATACCCGCGCCTTCTTCCTATAATTGACAAGTAAGGTACACTACGGGGCATAGTGTTCCGTTTTCTTGTTATCAATAACGGCGACCTGTTAGTCACAACTGTAGGTCACTTTTTCAAGTAATTTAGACTTATATTTTATCATAACTAACTGTTATTAAAAATAAACTGATGTTTACGTATTGACAAACAGAATCAGTAGCAATTTTGGTAGAGCAATGTAGAGATCTTGTTTACTTCGCTGCTGTACCAAAAAGTCAAATCAGATTATCAGCCTCTTCGAATTTCTTCTTTCTCTTTTTTTCTTTTTTTTTTTAAAAATCATTGCCCCTCACTAGGATTTTTCCTGTATCGAGGGTACAGTTTACAAACATACATGTCACACGCACACACAACCAGACCCGAAACAACTATCTGTAGATCATACAAATATTTGTTCCGTGCGGGGATCGAACCCGCGGCACGTAGCACAGAAAGCTAATCAGTTAGCCACTGCGCCAACCGTGTCGTCAAAATTTGGTATCATTTATTATGTTATCCGCATAATAAATGTGCTTAGGCGTTTATGTACTAATAGACATGTGTCGGTGCGTACGCACTCACGCACGGCGCGGCGGCGGCTGCGCAGGCTGGGCGCGGCGGCAACCGGACCGGTCGGCCTTGCCGCGCGGTGGCCTGCCTCTCGCTGCCAGAGGTTAACAACGTGTTTTTTCATCTAGCTTTAGAAAGTAAAGAGATAATACGACGTTCGCCTTATCTGAGAATATTGTGAACACAAAAATGATTTGTCATTTCGTTAATCGTGCCCACGCACATAATTAAAAAGATCTGATTTCAGCAAACACTCGTGACGATCCCAAAGTTAATTGATTCACTCAAAGTCTTAACAGGTCACATTGTCATCATGAATTTTAACTAAGTAGGTAGGTACAGTTGGCCAACGTCGGATGTAATATATTGTTATATCAAAAAAAAAAAGTTAAATAATGAGGAACTGTGTTATATTCGTGTGTGGAACAAGGATAGCAGCATCGTGACCTGGCTCCGAGTGGAGTTGAGTCAGTTAGGTAGGGGCCGCTATTGAGACAGCATCCGGGTCGACGGCACAACGCTTTATCTCAGACTCCTTTAAACTTTCGAACGATTCCCAGAAGTTAAACTTGACGTATCAACAAACTACTATGTTGGAACAACCTAAGCGGTGTCAACATTTTGAAAAAGGTACAAATAAATCAAGAAGATTCAGCTTTACATTCTGGAAAAGCATCTTCAAAATAGGATGCTAAGACAAAAGAAAACCATCAGTAAAAATCCGAAGCAGAAATGACATGCTACTCCTGGTTTTGAGGATGATTTTAATATTGAAATGACCTGCGAAAATAATAAGACTGCGTTTCAAATTAACTATGAGGTTATCTTCTAACCATACTCGTATATAATTTTTAGACTTTAGTATCATGAAAGACAAAACTGAAGCGTTATCAAAGTACGAATAGAAAATATATGTAGAAGCTATAATGAAGTTATTTCTAAAAGTCATAAAATATTTCACAAAATTGCTCATAAAAGTCACTTTTAGAAACGAGGTAAGGGAATCTGTGTAGCAAACTACGTCAATCACGTCTTGTGCCATTCCAGAATAACTCAAAAAGAAGGATCATTATCTTTAAAGAGCTACTGGGGTTGGTTTTCTTATAATCTTGATGAAATCTTACTCACAGACTCTTAAGTAAAAGAACTTGGTAATCGTCTCGTCTACATAACAAAGAACAAGGACGCTGATTCCCATATTCTATCAAAAAGTCCACTCATTGATAAGACAACCATACGAAGGTACTTTACATTGAAGCAAGTAGGTAAGAAAAGTGTCATTGAAACATAATTAGATAAATTGTTTTGTAATCAACGTCATGACACAATCATTGACAGTACTCTCACGCTTGCATATCAGACATTTACAGTATAACGCGTACAAACCACGGTGCAGTCATGAACTTACACCCACTGAGCTAAATTCACATCGCTCCTAAACTGAACACAGCTACTAATAAGTCCCGAACGGCATTGTGCAGTTATTAAGTCGGGCTGAGTCACTAGGAGTCATGTGGTGGAGAGCTGTACCCTATAATTAGACGTTAATCAGCCAAAAAGGCAGAACACGGAGCATGTGTCCGGCGCCAACGGAAGCCAGTCTGGCACGAATAATTCATTGTGCAGTACGCACTACCCATTCATATGGCGAACGCTAGCCAGGTCGCGGATAGTGCGCCCATTCACTGGTGCTACAGGAAGCTCTAATGGTCGCGGTCAACATTCGCTCGCTGCTGCTGTACCGGAACTGGATGTAGGCAGGAACTAAACAGTTAACACGGTGGACAGAACACCCTTTTTACATCAGCTAATGTTTTGTATTAGCACTACTAATTATTTCGCCAGCGTCAAAACTAGCCTTGACTAAATATAATAAACTTATAAATTAATTACGTATGTCAATCACAACCCTTTCTTTTGTGGATACGTTTTAAAATCTTCTAATGCGTATGTAAGGTACTAACAAATCGTTTCCAAGAGGACTATAATAGTTGTGTGGGACACGGTTCAGTCTAGTTCGCGTCACTGCAGCATCGAGGCTACTGTCCTGCACCGCTCGGCGGTCGCGGACTTTGGACCCGACTGTGTTTGTATCTGCATCCCGTTCGCTCACTCGGACCAGTGCAGCGTCTCACTAGCGGCTCATCATTCCCGTCCATCATACCATCGTCGCATTACCTCATCAATCGGCCCGAGATGTGATTTGAATTACCTACTGCATTTTTTGCTGTAGATAGCACCACATTGACATGCCTAGCTAACCATAATGTTATCATTATCGAAACTAATAACGCTGTACAGGTGGCAAAGTTCTGGGCAGGTGAAATTCTGTACCAATTTATATTTTATATACATCGACACGAAGAAGAAGAATCGAAACCAACATTACAAAGTTGTAGTAAGTAAGTAGTAATCTCGATATCCCATATTATCGGCAAAATATGATGAAAGATGAAGAATACTTTCAATTACCATATACAAAGTAATAGCCTACCTGCCTAATTGAAACAGGTTGTTCGTTTCCCATTAGGTACCATGTGTATCGAGACATAAATTGAGGAAGAAGAGAATTAAATACCTATAACTATCAACCAACTTGAATTTATAGGAACTGTAAAATTCTTACCTACCATTGGCAAAATTTATCCCGGTCACACTATGTCGCGTTAGACCTATGGCGAAGGGACGAAAGACCATTTCCCACACGCAACCAGAGTTGAAACGAGTGTATCGGCGGGCCGCCTCGGGGCAAGTAGCTTGTACCTGGCTACTAAATGACTTAGCGGTCCTTGAACCCTCCTACGCTATAGCAACAACGTCATTGATGCCACAGGATAAAAGCAACCAACAGGTAATTTTCATTCGGTGGTCATTTTGATTGTTTTAACGATCTAAATGTAATTAGTTAATAATAGTTATTTTAAATAATAAACCACAAAATTCTCTGAACGCGGAATTTTGTAAATGTCAAACTATATAAATGTTTCTAGCGGACCAAAGATGATAATTTCCGTAAAGCTGTCCGATTAGATTTACATGACCAGTTTTATCATTGCCGTACAAGCTTGAATACACCTAAATTTAATATCCGAATAGCAATCGAATTCGATCGAGAATAAAAATGTATAATTACTCGTAGCAAAACTAACCCAAAATCAAAAACCTTTCTAAGATTTTATGTTAAAATGTAGGACAATAGAACATTCGCAACAAAGCGCATGCTAGACTTGCGAAATGCCAAAGGAGAGAAGGGAACGCAGACACCTCGCCCCCGAGATGTAAAATGTCACTACTGATTTACATAACACTCGTCCCAGTTACGATTGTTTGACAAATCAAGGTCGAAACATGAAATTGCATTATTAGTTAACAGTGAGAATGAATGAAACCCTGGGGCGCCGTGAACTTTAGACATTTGCTTCCTACCTGCCGAAATTATAACTTCGACTTTAGTGATGCGATCAGTGACGCTTGTAGTGTTTATGAATCACGTGACAATTCAGTATATGTTGATGGCATTTGATATTCTCTAGCAATTGAAGATTGTACACTTGCAGGTACAGAATACCTGTAAAATGACCGTTACAAGAGCGTGCTGGACGGTCTATTTAGAGCACTGAGGTGTTTCAAACCGTGGTCCAAATCGCGTCATTATAAATAAGATCGTGGGCAATTCACACTGTGGTCCAAACCGCACGTCAGAGAAGTTATCAGTGAGTTTATATAGGTACTTCTATAGACTCTTGGGGTGCAAGGAAAGAGCCTTCGCGAGAGATGAAACCCGAGATGATATGGCGCGCCCTGAACAGTCAGGCTCGATACCAGCTACCGCTGACTGGGTAATCATTCCACCGCGACATGAGCTGTTCCCATGAGATAGCTCGTGCCAACTCGAGAGTAGTAGTAGTATAATAGTAGCGACATCACCCCATATAATTTTAAGGTACCTAATTGATATAAGTAATCATTTTATATTCTATTTTGTTATTATGTACATCTGGGTATTCAAATTGTAACATTAAGTATCACCCAGTTTCAAAAAGTCTGGTCAAAGTAAATCTCTGATCGGCATATTAACTGATATGATTGGCAGTTGAACTGATTGTTGATTATGATCAACCAATCACAATAGCTAACATATAAGATTTGAACTCATCAGAGATCGATCAGCCTTTCAAAACCGAGGGTATATGTATGGTTTGCTAGACTCTAGGTTATCTTACGTAGAATGTTACAATTTCTGTGAGGTTGGAACATATAATTAAGACACAGAACAGATAATTAATAGACGGGTATTGTACAGCTGATAGCAAAAATGTATTTGGTTTCGATTTGACATTTTGGACAGGTCTTAGACGATAAGAAGTACAAAACTCTTATCGTATATTTTTTGAGGAACACAAAGGTCGCTCCTCAATTTGATTCATTTATTATTCCTAGAAATTGGCTTTACTATTACTAATTGCATTCATGACATATATCGCTCTGTATTAACTATATCTACGGTACAAATATTTGGCCTGTTTGAATGTAGAGCACCATGGTCCACCGCAGACAGTGCTATCGACTGGCTATCGTAGATTACTGAATGATCGGCGCCGGTACCGAGAAACGCGGCGAGCCACTCAAAGGCTGGGGCGGAGCCGAGAGAAAAAATCAATGCCTTTGTTACTAACAACTCAGGTGTACAAAAAGAAAATAAAAAAAGAGCTCAACTTGAACTGACAGTGGCTAGTGACGATGCAAATTTTATCGATATATTTTTTGAAGATTTCAAAATATTTATTTACTTCACAGTTAAAGTACCTATATTATTGTGGTAATGGCGAATAGAATTCAGTCAAACATGTGGTCAAAGAAATCACACAGTATACCTAACTTAAATTGGACTGTACGGTAAGTAGGTAGGTACTATGGTCGAAATAAAGAAAATAGTAGGTAAATCCTTCAATTTCAATTCTGCAAAGATGACAACTAAATGATTCGTGACCCAAACCGTGTTTCACTTGTACAAACGGTATGATTACGCCGATAACATAGATCGATCATTTGACAAAATCTAATCCTTACTAATATCCTTACTAGTAATTACTAATCCTTTCCTGTTTGTAACCGTTTTACGACCAAACATGAAATTTGACAAGGAAATGGTATGCATCATACATAAGGCAATTTTTTTTTTTTTTCAAATCTCGCTCCTTCTATTTTCCTCCAGACTGAGTCGCGGACACTGCAAGTATATTATGAAACAATTAAAATGTAGATGAAAACTATCAACAAGGCGGTATAAACCCGTATGAAAAAGAGAGAATAACAAATCTGGAATTATAAGTTCAAAAATAAACTTTTCGACAGGTATCGATATTGTGACGGGCTGCCCTCTCAGGTACCATAAACAACTGAGCGTGTCCTGACAGGAAAGGCGATTACGAGGGGTGGCGGGCGGTAGGGGGCGGGCTCCGAGCGATTCCGAGAAGTCGGATCGCACCGCCGCCGCCGCAGCCTCCAAGGCTAGCCGCGGTAACATCACAGGACATGGCCTCGTTAACTCTTCGAGGTGAAAAACAGACGATCCAGCCACTTAAAACAGATTAAATTAAATTTGAAAAAATATCTTCGTAGCTGACTTATCAATGTCTGTATTCTGGTGTTTATATTAATGTTCATTTGTCTTGTTTATCTTTCTCTTAGGTTGCTGTCGCGGCAACCTACGTTTTGCCTGACCATAGCAATACAAACGATAAAACAGCTATAGAATTGAAAAACAAGACTTGACGCTGAATGTTAAACTTGCCGTAAAATTATAACCCTAAAAGCTATAAATAGCAATGTTTTTACCACAGAGCACCCAAGTGCTATGGTAGTGGTAGGTCTTCAATTCGTAATTCCTTGTGGTATAGACTAAAGAGCAAGATTAACTACTTACATGAATAAAATCGAAATTGTTGTTAATCAGACTTGTCATTTTCACAATCACTTTTGCACCTTTAAAACTAGGTAACTCTTCCTTTAACTATTTTTATGACATAACCAACATAGGTGACACGATTCTGAGAGTATTAAGATTTATGAGTGTATGGGATTCCCCCACAAAGTTTTCCTTTACCATTCGAAGCTATTGATAAATGTTCAAAAAAAAAAAAATGATACTTACAATTTGTGTTTCGCGATTTTAGCTAGGTGATTAAACTACTATCTAGGTAAATAGTGTACTTATTTATATTAAAATATCTACTAATCTAGAGAATTAAAAATCCTCTATAAGATATTTATCATCATCGTTCTAGCCTTATTCCAAGTCGGCCAAATCGTTAACGATGTAGCTTGTTATCTTTCAGCCTATGTGCTTGGTAAATAATTTTACGTTTTTGCTTTAACGTAGGGAATGTTTCTCCATATTCTACCAACACTCAATAAATCGCTGTATCTCCATAAGACAATCACAATCTTTCAAAAAACGAGCAAATTGATATTATTCCGTAACCTACATCGACACCACAAGAAAGTAGCAGAGTGAGGATATTCCGTGGCGTCGCAGTGCCGCGTTCGGCATGCCGAAATAACCACGCGCGTACCCGGCGTGTTCAATGGACAGCGCGCGGGAGGCGCGGGGGCGACGTCGCGGCGCTCGCGCCTAAATTAGACGTAAACACGACGGGCACGAGGCGCCGCCGCCGCGCCGCCGGCGTCGACGCTCACTTAGCTCTGCGCAACACGCACCTATAATACCATCCAAGCAATGAAATTTCAACATACGCTTTGGCTGGCACAGATGCGATAAGATTTTCGGTTTTGAGATTCAGTGCAAGACTAGCTATATCTACTTTGCATATTATAATAATGGGCATTTGAAAGTGGCTCCTTCAAAAACGAAGAACGCCTTCTACAAAAACGAAGCAATTCTCTTAGTCACCCCGATCAATTATAGGTTACATTACTTACTTAATGATTTCTGGGAAGTATCTACGCCAATTGCCTGCTTTTACCAATCACTACTTAGTTAATCGTAGCATTCGCAGCCCGCTTCTTGGGCGTTTGGTGAATGTGCTAAAACTATAACTAAATATTTGGTAATCTACACATTAACCTAACCCAATAATGTAGTACAGTAATTTAAGAAATTGTACTGTTAGTAGGTAGGTAACGGTATTAATTTTGGAATCTTTTCCTTGATCAAAATCTAACGAAAATGTAGAACCGGTCTCTTTCTTGGGGATTACTAGAAAAGGTGTCAACTTAGAGATTATGAACGGACGGTTCGTCTGCCCCAGAATTTCAGCCCATAGGTATAGCAACCTATTACATTGCAAATAATTGCAATATACCGAATCATGAAGCTTTCAGCAGCAGCAGATTTTCACCACAGGGGAAAATTCGTGACTTCTCAAAAGGGTCACCGAACACCATTCAAGGTTTCCAAAAGACTGTGATGAGGTTTAAAATCAGTGATAGACCGAAATATTGATAAGTTTGCCTAGCTCATGATAGTGACAATATGGTCAAACTGACAACAGGTGTTGTGGGGCTATATATTATAATTATTAAAATTGATAAACTACAAAATCCCTTACGACTAGTAACGACCATTCATTATAGGGATCTTGAGACCCATTTTCATCATAAGACTTTGTGGGCTTTAATTGAAATAAGTAAGTACGATAAGCTTAACAAAGCAAGTGATATAGGTAGGTAGACAACATAATAAATCCAGAGGAAAAAAATTGTTATAGCTAAGTAATAATATTAATCAGATGATTTAAGTAGAAAACAAATCACCAGATGCCGACATACCCGGAGCCAACACCATGTAGTAATCATAATCTGAATTACCTACCTCATAAACATTGATATCGCCGGGGAAACTTTACGCGCATAACCAAATCTGTCCATATACACGTATAACGAACTCGGCCTTGGATAAAGTATTGCCATATGAAAACAATAACTCACGGTGTAGTATGAGTAAACTTATCAGTATTCAATAAAGGCGCATACAGTAGCAAACCGCCAGTAACTGAGTCGTACCGCGCTGCGACATCGTATGAGTAATAGCAGGAGCCCAACAATCCTGCTACAATGGGAATTGAAGACATTGACTCCTATAATAAATATAAAATCATCGCCAGCCCTAAAATCCCGAACGTGCCGTTAATAACTACTGAATTTGTTGTGACTTGAGACACGTAGAGGACGAGCCCCATCCGAACAACAACTATGAAGCGCTTGTACCTATCTGGAAATTTAAATTACGTACAATCAGCTGAAGAAAAACTGCAACTGCCCATTATCTAAAGGTGATGGCCTAGCAGGTTGCTAGGTCATCACTATATTTAATCACGTTTTAATTTTGTAGATATTACCTATATTTACACGTAACTTCCACGAATATAGCTCTTGGGAATCACACTGTAACCTTATGAGGAAAAAATCACAAGTAATGAAACAAATTAAGTTTATAAAATATGAAACTATTGCAAATCCAGTTTACCTGTTTGTACCTACTTAATATGTTGAAGATATATTTACATACTTATTAATTATATATTACCTATGATAACCTGTTCTTTTTCCCAATAAGGCGTAGATATAGAAGGTAATGTTGTTCACTGTTCACAGTCATGGATAGAAAAAAACACGGTATCTACAGCGACATATAACAGTTCGATAAAAAATACAGAATGGGTTATTGAAGTGAAACTTCTATATAGACGGGGGGTATTAGGATTTTTCTGTCACGAAAAAGCGTTACGGCCGCGTGAAGGGGGTAGACGATATATTGTCCGTTGAAGTTTCACTTCTACTAGGTATGTGTCCCAGACTCCCTCCCAGCACACATTTCGTTTTTTAGCAGTACGTAATTCGATCCAGAGAATTTGCACGAAATTATAGATATCTATAATTTAATAATATAAATTATTTGATTTATTTTTGAGTAGCAACTTCAAATTGTTTTACGATAACGTTTTCAGACTGGAGTCTGTAAGAATGGACACTGTTTCCTTTATTATTTGACTCTGACAAACGTAAGTAGGTATCTACCTAATTGATGCGTAAATATGTAGATTTGGTATCTACTTAATAATACAACATTCATACCGAAGCGCAAAATTAATAAAGTAGATAGTAATTAAGTACAATAAACCACAATAGATCGATCAAATAACCACCTTCACAAAACCGTATGAGAAGTCACGTAGACTTGTTTCAGCAACTAAGGATAGTGTCACATTTTGTATAGACAACAATTTATTATACATACATTAATTAAAACGCTATTAGCGAATTCTTTATAATGAAACGCTGACGTGATGGGTCGGGCCTTCTTGGGCATGACGTTGGCCCTAAGGCACTTGTCAATATACACACTTGACCCCTTTTGATCCTACAATTAAGCATGGCGATACTCTCCGGTCTCCCACAATATAACAGAACAGAAGATGGTATGAGCTAATACTTAGATATTAAATGTCGTTGAATCATTATGGAGTAGGTATAATATTTTTGAACGTCGTTTGAATAGCGTCCTTGTATAAAATATAATTTATTATGTTTTATAGACAAATAAAATAATTGAAATTTAATGTGTGATAAGATAAGATGTTATTAAACTAACAATTTTTTTTAGTTAAATGCAAGTTAAATCAAAATACCAGAGTGATATGATTTCGAATACCGGTATTGAAAATTAAAACTGTTTTATCAATTAGGTACCAATAGGTACAATTATTAGGTATTAGGTATCAATGTACCTACCTACCTACTACAATCTCCCACAAAACACGAAGTAGGTAACTATTCTACGAATGAAGAATTTGTAAATCTAGGTACCCCGTGTTGGACACCTGGCTTAATAAATAACAGACCACGGTTGTAGAATAATTCGTACAAAGATTTTTATTTTGCTGGTATGCTAGGAACAACAAAAAACAAAAAACTGAATATAATACCTATGTAATCATTTTACTATTTATCTTGATAATAATAGATAATGTAATTAAGCATCCTTGATAAGCACAATTTAAATTTGCATCTTTGCATAATCATTATCAATTCACTGTATAGATACCTGCATTATCAACAAGAAAACAAAAATGCGTTGATAGGCCAAAACAGAACTTTCCATATAAACCCGGTGGCCCGCCCGGTGTGGTCTCATGAATACTCTGTCTCATTTATCGCAACAAGCAGCTTTGTTGACCATGGCAAGTATTATTGGAAGCACATTAATACCGATGACACAAGACGATGAGAGCCAACTGTGTCTACAAGGCTTGATAATGCAGCGCCACACGAACAAAGATCTGCCCTTGAAGAACTACAGCGGTGAACCCGCGCTGTTTGCTACATATAGGTAGGTACAATATACTCTAAATTAGATGCACTTGTACGGAACACTTGAAGAATTTTGAATATTCAAGTGTTTTCACGTTTGAAGTTAGAATTACGTCATACTTGAATAATGATTAACATCTTATTTAGAATAGGTAGGTACTTGCTATGTTTAATGAAGGTAGACTTTAGACTAGTAGACTTTTAGATGTGAAAAGATTTATAGTTATAAAAAGGTTAGTAGGTAATCAATGGTTTATTAACTGCTGGTCATGCATCGCAAAGTAGACAAATAGAATATCTATTGTAATAATGTTTTAGGGCGGCGGGCGTTGAATTAAATATTTACTGGAACTTAACCATGGAAATAGAAAATAATAGCTAATTTTGTCTAATAACTTAACGTGGTCTTTTGTACAAAAACCAGAGTCATTAGCTCATTAGTAACACAAAGGAAGAATACCAGGTATAGTTTGATAAGTTAAATTAGAAGCCATGCTATACCAGAATTTCGCACTAACGCGGGTTCGATTTCTCATAAAACTCCCGGTTAGCTCGGTTTCTGATCAGTGCCGATAGAGACGCTGTCTAGAGCCAACATCCAGTAATCAGAGCGTGGAAACTGAGCGAGTACCTTGTTGCCTCTATGCTGCACGGCATAACCAGCTTTGTGACGCAACCTTAGGGTCCATATTGCCAAAGAACACTTTCTCAGCACTAACGCTACCGCCCGCCGCCGTACACACATGGAAGAAACATTGTCACATTGGCATCAGTAAATAACATAGACTTATTATCTAGGGGGAGCCCTACTTATTATTTCTATGGTAAATAAATATAACATGACGTCTCGTAAGCGATTATACCACATTAGTTAGATGAAGTTGTCAGGTTTAATTTTAAATAAAGGTTGATTTTAGACATACAATAAGATAACAACTGCAACGCTAATAAGTTATCGATAGGTATTTCTTAAGTACCTATACGTTTTTATTGAAACCATTATTTAAATCCCCCACAATCATTGCAACGTTCCGCTATAGATGGCTATAGATGGCAATCCACTAGTAACTCAACTCACAGTAGTACTTATGCAGTATAGTAGGTAGGTAGGTAGGTACTACCAAAGACATTACGTACATTTTACTGTGTACATGAATCATGATTACTAGGTGCATTAATAACATTAATGCAAGTGCGCAAATAATAGCAATTTGTTGAGAAGTTTTGTAATCCATCCACAAGAATAGATTTCACTATGTTAATCAATGCTTGTTTTAATGACAAGAGAAAGTATATTAACGGCATATTATACTTTGTTCTAAAATGAAAATTGTATTCTCTGACGAGTGCCGTTAGAGCTACCTGTCGTATCGTCCGTCGTCGGTGCAGGCGCGCAACTCCGCCGACGACCGCGACTCGGCGACGACGCGACGGGCGACTTCTTAGAAGGCGATAGTGAGCTGTATTTTAATGTTATCGCTGTGAATACACCAGTGCGATAAGTCCACTTGTTGCGCATGTGACTACTTCACCATGCTCTTCTCGGAAACGTTCGTGAAGCTTTATCTAATTACCTAGTTAGTTAATTTTACTTGTACCTATTGCACATCAGGTAAACATTTTGATCATTATCTATTGCGTTGACTAAGCATATCTCTAGACGTTTAGTATTAAAAGCAAACTGCAAAATAAGACTGAGGAAGTAATATCACATCAATCCCGAAGAACTTGTAAGTTAATGCAATAAACAGTTGAAAAACTATGCGAAGAAATTGACACTGAGAATTCAAACCTATATTGATATCTACAAAAGACACATTTTAGATCAAATAATTAAATTGACAACCGTCGAACCTGCTAGGCTTGTTTAATGTTTACGCAGACAACAACGGCCTTGCCAAAGACGTTTAAAAGGTTATGCCTTTCGCCATGCTTATATATATTTATACATAGGACAATATATTAACGTTGTGCGGACATACAACATGTACCTAATTGTTATGCATTTATGTATGTATATTTACGGGTTTTTCGCTTACGAGGTAATCAGACTCCAAATGAAGGTGAACCGCGTACAATAAATATTAAGTCTTAGAATCATGATAGTTTATATTATGTAGATATTAGTTGTGAAAATGACCTACACCTACAAGAATTGAAATACATAGGAATATTATTTTTGCCTCAATTGACGTCTACAACTTGTGCCGTAAGCCCGTAACTGATAAACTCAATGGTTTGTTTTCATTCCATTATGAGAAAGGATAACTAAATTAACTTATTAAGTAATGAGGTACCTTCTTCCAATATTTACGAGGATATTTGGACCATCCCAACAGTAAACAATAGAAATAGTATGGAAAAAATTACCCCAAACACAGATTACTGAATAGATAATATATCTACGTAAGACAAACAAAATATTTAGTTATTATTAACATTACATAATCGATAACAACAAGTAGGTACACATTTTATAAAGACAGTTGAATGAACTTCAGCCGTTTTTTCGTTACTACTACATCATTCTTTGTATTCAGCGCAAGGAGTTTCTCTTATTAAGCATTCAAAGGACGACACTTAAAAGGAAATATTGATCGAAGTATGGTCAATTTGCTCATTGTCTGGACATACATCGTGAAATTACGAGAACTTTATAACAGAAATTGTACAACAAACGAAGGCGTAACAAGGACGAAATCAACAAGAATATTATGAATAGGTATGTAGAGATAGGTAGGTAGGTACTTATGCCAACACCTCCAAATAAACAACGTTCCCTTTACAGCTCTTTGATGTTACAATTTTTTTAAGGAATCCCGTAGATCCAGAATTCTACTATTCCTATTCCCTAATTAAAAGATTGAAAGGATATAAGTACTTTGACCAGTTTATTTATTTATTTAACAATTTATGTACACACAGAAAAAGAATAATTACAATTAAATAGGAAAGAAGAGTTAATGTTAAATGATGGCTCATCAATGTCTTAAAACTATGATTTTTTTTAAATTATTAACTATGGATGTCTGTGTCCTTTTAGTTAAAGGCTAACGGAACCTGTGAAATAGACAAAGGTGAATTCGAGTACCGGCATTACCTAAGAAGGTATAATACTACAGGTCAAGAGTCAGCAAAAAGGTGTGACGCGGTGAAGCTACCGGGCCTGATAGCGCCGCATTGGGCGTCAGCCAAGGCAATTTGCATCGCTACCCGTTTCGGAACATCGCCAAGTCTAGCCGAACAAAACCACAGAGAATTACCCTCCATTCCAATAATAATTAAAGCAAACATTTCGCAGTCGAGACGCACGTCGACGGACGTTATGGAGCTTATAAAGCATCGGCCCCAGCTCGCAATTAAGAAACGACGCGGACGTCTATTTACCGACACGGAAGAGACGCACCGCTTGCAATGGTCCATCGCGGTATGCTCCTGCAGCGGCGGCGACGAGACCAGCCAAGCGCCCGCCCGGCTAAATTAATACCTTTGATATTCGAAATATCAATATTTTAAGGGAGCTTATGAAGTGCGTCGTTGTAGATGTAACATGCAGGCCTTCCGCATTGGCAATCCTAACGAACCGAGTTAAACCGAATACATATATCTAAATCTTATGAAGTATTCATTTTCCTAGCAACAGTGTAAGAAAATATCTAAGTATATTCAGAACTAATATCTATTGGTTCCAGGCTCAATTTTACAATGGCTAAGACGAAATAATCGCACAAACAATTTTTTAAGATTGACCTAAGATAGGTACTTACTTTTCATATTATTATGATACTTTGTCAAAAAAAGAACACAAAATTATATTAATTTATTTAGTTCTGAGCGTGTAGTACAACAGGTAGTGTTTATTTATGAGGTGGCAAAAGCTTTGATGTCGCATTGGCTAACTTCCACACTCCGCGAAGTGACTAACGCCGTGTAGTGTCAAGGAAACCGGGAGTAGGTATCTACCTGAGTAGTGATTTCGCGTCGTAACTGTAGATATAATGATTCACCAGATCCATTCTATGAGTACCCCAATAATATCAGATATACCTATATATTTCAAAGAATTTACATAAGAAATAGATACCACATCTAATTTTTTACTAATACTACTAATATCGGAAACAAACGACGATTGACAAACTACAGTCTATGAAAACAAGACCGTTTATGGAAATAATTTAACAAAATCGATTGTAAGTTCGATTAGCCCATTGAAGGATTCAGCAGGGACTATACTAGCTGACAAATTCTTTAGTCCAAACTGGGTCAATTTGAATAAGATATTTGGAAAATGGACCCTACGTCTTATACTATGTAAAGTCTTGCTCTAATACATATAGTCATATCATCATGGTCACAACACTGATGTTTATTTAATAATTATGGCAATTTAGTTTGAACATTCAGTGGGATTCGAATTTATGGATGTTCTGAAGTCCGTATTACCTACAGAACGAAGCACAACGGTGATCTCTACTTGAGCAGCGTTTCATCTGTAATCAAATCAAGAGATCACCTTTTTCTCTCTCTTTCTTGATTTCATTACAGATGAAACGCTGCTCGAGTAGAGATCACCGTTGAGCGTCGTTTTGTAATATGGACCTAAATCCTATGAAGATTAGGATGTCCTAGGTAACATAAATGCAGTCAAATAGAAGAAAAAATTATGGGCACATACTGGTCGTTTGGGAGGTCTATATTTAGCGAAAGTCGTTTCACGGGTTGATAATAACGATAAAGTGTTGTAGCGATTTGCCATTGAAGGTCTATCACCCATGTTTAGTAAGCATCTACGATAGCAGGCTTCTATACCAATTATTCAGGTTTTACAACAGATACCAGGTAGGTATACGAAAATTCATATTGAATTACCAATGTATTTTAGATTAGGTACGTATCTATTATATTGTGCGCCATTTACGCAACTAAAAACATAACGCGACAATAATGGCAACGGCGCCACACTACCGACCACTGACCAGCCATTACCGATTATCGATATAATTATTTTGAATCACTCTACAGACTTCGAGCGTTAAGGCTAAATCACATTGGCCAGCGCAGCGGTAAGGACAATATTGTCACAATTATTATATGAAGAGTTTAATAAAAACTTTGAGAATACTCAAAGAATAAAAACGATGCGGAAACGGTACCTTTACGTCGTGTAATGTGTCGTAGGCACAGATATTGATTTAATAATATTGATTTAAATCTATATCTGTGGTCTTAGGGTTTAAAACACAATTTATGTAGCTGCGAATATCAATAAGTTTTCTTGTTCATATTCGGAATCTTGATGCACTTTTGTACTGCGATCGCGTTCCTACATTATCAAGAAATTGTGAGTAGGTACCTAGGTACTATTTCAAAAATTATACCCGCGTATGATTGTATGATAAAAACACAAGCCACTGGTTAATAGAGACGAGGTACCTACATATATCGACTTTTTTTTTTCGTCTGCGTAGTAATCATCAAATATTCTTGACTACAGTCAGAATTATTGTTAGGCGCCACCGAAAGATAAAAATTAAGCCATTCACGTTGCTGTTCTCCTAATACATTATCCATACGTCTAACATCCGCCTACACTCTGCCTGCGAGTGATAGGCTTTACCACCGGCATCTGTTGGAATGAAATAAAATTTTGTGAATCTGAATGAAGTGTCTGTGCATGATTAAATTGCTCTATTTTTATTCAGACGTGTATGATTTTATTAAATATGTAGGTACATCTATGTATATAGGTAGGTACAAAACGTATAAATTGGACAAAAGTTTTTAGGGTCTTGATTATTTCATATTTTTAACCACGCCACGGACAAGTAGCATTGCACTGTGCACTAGCTAGGTACTATAATTGTGGATCTTTACAAAATTATCTCCGTGATACAAAAGTATAATGTTTTCGTAATTTTCACCTAGTTAATGACGTAAGGTAGGTAGGTACTTAAGTCTGGTACCCTTTAGCCCAAAACATCCTAGTGCTGGGGAAAAGAGACGATACTGCATGGCCAGCCTTAGATCCAGAGCTAGTGTGGATGATTTGATCCGACAGTCGGTTCTAGTTCATAAGTATCATAAAAAGTATTTGACTCTTGTCAGCACAGCATTCGCCATTCTTTCCTCTTTTCAGGTACCTATACTTATACGTAGTTACAGAAGTCAAAATCATTCACAGTTGCTATTTCTACCATGTGAATGAAGTACCTACCTAAGGGTATATTTTCTTAAATGGTATCGATAGGTTATCTTTTTAAATATATAACGAGATTACTCCTTTTTTCTCAATTCAGCGTGTGAAGATTCACTGCTGAATATGGGATCGGATATCTAGACATTTATGTTACCTATTCATTCTAAGGGAACTTATAACAAAAAGGAAACAGTACGTAGTCTACCAAATAAATTAGTACCTAATAGGTAATAATAAATATAACTTCCCGACAACTTTTACATCTAACTTGGCAACTGATTTCGATTTACTCCCATATCTGGTGTTTTCTTGTATAGTATCTAATAATTGTGTGGAAGTAAACCATTTTTTTTTTAAATTATATATTGGTGTTCTAAAGAAGCAAAATCAATGGTTTATGAAAGGTGACTTTCAAACTGCAAGGACCTCTGCCTATTTTATGCAACCCGCTCGCTCTGCTTTCTTTTGTTGCCAGGCCCGCCAAACTACATGAAGCCCATAGTTATTAAGGTATGACATGACTTGTGTTTTAAAACATTAGTCATTGGCACTATGGTACCTAAGCATCCCATAAAATCAAATCTGTAAGAAATGCCAAGTTCGAGTAGAAAAAATAAGGATAACCATAAAAATAAATCATAATAAGATTTCCCCCGTTTAATTGGCAGGAAAAAATTTAATCACTTACATTTCATTCAACTTAAAAAGCAATAAATGCACAATACGCAATACGAGAATTAGAGACGATCGAATAGGTAACATTTAAAGACTAAAAATAATGATTCACATGGAATATATAACACCGAGGTGTAAATTACTATCATTTACTTGGCTTTATCATGTTTTATCATTATGTACCTACTGACGGCAGGTATATCGCGATAAGATAACAAATGACGACAATGTGTTGTCAATAAGAAGAGTTCACAAACTCAAGTTTCTGAGTGTAATCTCTACAGAGATTTGGGAAACAAAGAATCGAAGCATTTGCTAAATAAGAGAACGTTAACTTATGGCACTGATTATTATGTTCCACATTAAAATTAACATGGCTACGAATATTGCTGCCTGTGTAATGGATCAGTGTGTGTGACCTAAGTACAGTTATTTAAGATTACGTACATAAGAAGGTACGTTTTCATGTAAAATGTATGGGAAATGTCTTTTGTATTTTTCTCAATACGATTTGGTAAGTTACTTTGGTGGAAACAGTCTTGTTGGGAAATAGAGTCAATTGAGTCCCACTTGTTTTGTGAAAATAAAATGTTCGTGCTGACTGTGAACTTTAAAAAAAAGTTAACAATGGCATTTTAATATCATGAAAATTAACCTAAACATTTCTAATACCCGAACTATAACAGAAAGGGTAGCCACTCTTAATGCCCGAACATTTTGCGCCACACTATAGGACTTTTCTAATCCCTATCCCTCTTAATAAGGGGTTATTGTACTTACCTATCATTATGAATAACTTTTACTACTGGACTAACCGTGAAATTTGCTGTCCCTTAGTAAAAAATGTTCATAATGATGAGTACAACAACCCCTTAAAGGGATCGGGACTAGAAAGGTAGGACCTTGTATTAGTATAATAAAATACGGCGGTTTGTCACAATCCAACTTATTGGCAGGTGCTTAAATTACCGGTAATACTTCCCTAGTATGTCGTGCAATGAGCACTGAAACGTTATAATGATTGTGTTCTTATAGCATAGCTCTTTAAGTAGTGTTTTTAGTAGAGTTACAAGTTCTGTAAACATGAAAATTATTTAAGTGGTCACCAAGATTGCAGAGTTCCATTGTAATTAGATGTTTGGTTAATAAATATTCTTCTACGTGAATATAAATCTATTCATATATATGCGACCTAATTTGAAAATCAATTCGCATGACAGGTACCTACTTCCTAGAGTTATTAACGTACGACGACTTAACTAGGCAAAATATAGGGGAACCATATTTTCTGAGTCACTAGCAAGTTATCGGCTAATCTTATTGAGAACTTTGAGCGTAGTTAGTATTGTTTTTTTAGACAATTCCATTCCTGATACCAGAAATAGAATGGTTTCGGAATTGTCTCTACGTATCGTACTTTACAACAAAGAATGTAGACACTACTCGTGTACTTAATTAAATTTTAATTCTAAACGCAATTTTTCCACCGTTATACCTACCTACATAAGATTAATAATAATTACATAAAGTTTATAATTAAGTAAGTACGTAACAGCAATAAGAAAATTTAATAATAAAATACTGTGATAAAACTTACTTAAGATAATATATTTGTCCTTCTGGCGTGCGAGCTTGTTCCCACCCCGGCGGGAGTGGACCAAGATCGTCCGGAATATGTGTTCCGACGTCATAGGATCTCTGTTTTGTGTGCTGATGATGTAGCGGTGGTTGTTGATTTTGTTGTCCAGCGGCATAAGTTTGTTGCAAGCTTGCGGGTGACGAATGAGCTCGAGAGTGCGACACCGGTGAGGCGCCAGTCGCGGACGACGATCCGAACGCCGAGTCAGCCGAGTTTTCTCGCGAGTGAGACACAGATGGCGACTTGGAACCGGTTGACGGCGGGTTAAAGAACGACTTTGGAAGCTGTCGCATTCGAAGAGGCACCTGTAGCGGGCGTTTCGAGTCCGGCTTAAGCACTGTGTCGAACAATGACTGTAGAACCGAGTCAGAATCCTGGTCCACGCGGAGGACCAGGTTCGATTTCTGTTCAGCGTCCGAGTTGAGGGCCATGGTTTACGTCGGAACGAAGAAATCTCGAAACCGACCTGGCCCACCGCTGTGACACAACACTACCACGCGACGGGCTGGCGCGGCGCCACCCGACGTACTTGCAATATAGCGTTCGCTGCGCGACTGACGCGCGCCCCGCCCGCACCGCCAAGTCTCCCTGCCCACGCGCACCCGCCGCACCACCCGCGCTTCGCATAGTATGTATGGTGCACGGACGGACCGGTCTTTGCTTCGAGAATGATGCCCCTCACCCCGCTCACCCACTATCTCCTTGGCTTACCTACCATAAAATGTATAGTACCTACAACAATGATGTTGAGAGCGCCTATGTAGCCTTATATTGTTTAACTTTAAAACTTTTTTTAAATAAATAATATTAATGAATTTATTATTGAGCATTATAGCAGACAAATCATACTTATGCTGAATTCTTACCCTTCTTACGACTGATTGAATCCGTATCATAAATCATTCAAATATAAGTAAAATCTAATAAAGTGTGCTACGTCATATTAACTACTTATTGATAAGATACCATTATACCTATACGCCAACATAAAGTTCTATATACATTAAAATACTTATAAAGCTTGTTTCTTAATTAAACGAACAAAAATTTACTTAATAAACATAATATAATTAGGTAATTAATTACGAACTTGGCGGACAACTACTGTGCACCAATTTATTTAAAAACCTTCGTAAGTAACTACACAACCATTCAATCTATAATACTATTCTTTAACTGGGACGGAAAAATCAACGGAGCCACAGGTAGTTTCTTTGGAGGTTTTAGCGTGTTTTTTGTGATACAATTTTGGCAGAATTAATTTGTTGGTACTACTTCGTTAAAATGTTCTACAATGGTAATGAATAAAGTAGACAATATTCGGTTTGAACTAAACGACTCAGTTTCCAGTTAGTAAAAATTTGTTGGATCGGAGAAAATGTTGGTGACCTGTAAAGTTATATTGTGACAACTCTTGTGATGTTTCAGCAGAGTCGTAAGCGAATCATAAAATTGACTATAGCTCTGGGGTGGAAGGATTTTATCTGATGAGATTAGGTGGCCTCCAAGGTGCTGGTTTCTTGTATGGTGTACAAAGTCACACTCGCATACGATAAGTATGGGCGCCAGTCTTATTCTTCTCGCGACAGAATTTGCACATTGTGGTGTCACTAAGGCCCATTCTGTACAGATGTTTGTTAGTATGCAGTGCCCAGTAAGGGTCAGGGTCCTGAAGCGGCTCCAGTTCATGGAAATTGCCTCTTTGGTAAACTTTTTGTTAAAACCTGTGAGAAGCGCTTTGTAGGTAGTGCTCTTGGCCTGAGTATTTTTCCCAGAGTTTGACAGTCTGTTTATATCCCCAAATCCTGAGGTAAGTACGTTGAAGTGGTACATTTAGAAATTTCACAGACGGGTTCAGAGCCCAGCTTGCCAGTTTATCACCAGGTACCAAATACCCATCCCAGCGCTACTGACTTCAGCAACTGGACATGGAGTATGTCGATGAGTTTAATGAGTTTAAGAAGAATCATAGTCCAAAGACCAATTTCATGAAGTGGCGAAACGCAGACTTTGTTATGTACGTAGCAGGTAAGGTAGCAGAGGGCCGAGCACGAATGTTTTGACGTATAGTAACGTAAACGTAACCAAATTTAGAACCAAAAATACAAGTTTAATCCATGATATTTTTTTGGAAATACATGCAATATTTTTACATTTTCATGAAACAAGTGCATTTGTTGCATAAAATTGAACAAAAATGCGATAGATTCATCGTATTTTATAATCAAAATTTGCTTACGTTTACTTTACTATACGTCAAAACATTCGTGCTCGGCCCACAGGTGTCCGCCGGTTAGCTATTGAGATATTACAGATGTCACTTTTATAGAAGTCAAGAAGCTGGCAGGAAAGAGAAAATTTCAAAAACTCAACCATGACTCGTGAAAAAAAAAATTGAATATATATTTATTTCATGTAAACCAGATTGAGGGAACCGGAGACTAGTGTGCGGTGCCAAATAATAGGTCCTATAGAGAAGTACCGGCATGAAACTCCATGGAAACACTTTTACAACAATAGTTATTACAATCTTGATGTTGTGTTAAGAGCTGCGAGAATAATGTAATTTAATGTGAATAATATATAAGAATACAGGGATCAGTAGTGGGATGATACAGGCTAACAGTATTAGTAATATATAAGAATAGTAATAAGTAAGTAATAATGATTTGCCTCTGAATAAGATCGCCATGGCAGATACAAGCTGTCCACATACACCATTCCCAACAGACGGCACCCGTTCACGAGCATGATGCATGCGGCAGTATCGCTAAGCTCAACCATAATGTAGGGAACTCAACGACCCAACAACCTAACCGTAAAATAACCCCGACACGAACTAGAAAAAGAGCTGTAACTTTAGAACGGCTTAACCGATTTTCATGAATTATAGCTAAGATGATACCCAATTAAACTAGTTTTCAAATAAAAAAAACTGCAATTATATCGGTCTATCCGTTTTGAGCTACGATGCCACAGATAGATACACAGATACTTACTACAAACTTATATCTAACACCCCTCTTTTTTGTCGGGGGTTAAAAAATAACGCCACCATCAGTGAAACATTTTGATGAGCACGACAGACTCATATTACAAGACAACATGCAGATATTCAGTAAATATCTATAAAAATATTGATTATATCATTTATTGAGGATTACTTAAAAGGAAGCTTCAAAGTCACCCCTATAGTAGATAAAATGAAGGAAAAGCAACTCCGATGGTATGGGCAGTGGGCACGTCTAGAGACGCCCGGAATATGACGTAGTCAAGCTTGCCCTCAAGATGCCAACGACGAAACGGGGACGTGGAAGAACACCCGCCACTTGGTTAACGACGACTGTTGACGATGTTCAAATTATCAAAAAAACACTAGAGGATTAATAAAAATGACATCAATATTGAATACTAGGTAATTATAGAAATAAAACATAGTCACTAGAAACTATGATGACCCACCCCTGCATATTCATTTAGATCCCAGAGAAGACGCCCGAGTCCCAGTGGGATCATTAATAGGCTTATGATGATGGAGAAATACACATTATTATTACAATTAGTGCAGTGGCTAAGCACTTGGCTTTCTGAGCTACGTGTCGCGAGTTTGATTCCCGCACAGAACAATTTTATTAATTGCATGGCACTACAGATACTTGTTTCGAATCTGGGTGTGTACCTACGTAAGTATGTGAGATGTATTTTTTGTACTCACGATAGTGTTGAAGTCCTCGAGAGTATATAAGTAATATTTATGATAGACAGAAGATAGTATAGAATATAGATAGGTAGGTACTTATAAGATTAATAATATAAGTAGGTAATAATCAGGTACCTATTTACATTTTTAATTAGTTTAATTATTATGTTTAGTGAGTAGGTAGATAATTATGCTCATTGAGTACTTATTTACGTATAATGAAGAACTAAGAATTAACCACAAGGAGTAATGTATCCATGTGTACCTACACATAACCATCAACAATAGACCTTAATCGCATTAGAGCACACTATTCTACGCAGCAGCAACGAGTTGGCGCATTATACATGCACTATACCTTTTGGAAAAATATCAATACTCAAGAATGAAGCAGGTATGGCGACGAATACGAAGCCCAACATCGCTATGCCTAACCGCGCATGCGTCGTTATACACGCTGGATGGGTAACTGGAAAAATCATTACAGTATACTAAGGGAGGGATCGAAACAGTAACACAACTATGCTCGTTATCATTTAACCATGTCGGAAACATTAGAAACTAGTTTTGAAAGATGCTGTCGTCTGTGCGCCGAAGAACAAGATGTTACGATTATGATATTCAGTCAAGAAGCTGAAGCAATGCTTCTGCAGAACAAGCTCAACAGATATTTATTAATTGAGGTAAAGTACCTAACATGTGCCGCCCTTATCCATATCTTTAATCATTTACATTAACAAATTTTCACAAACATATAAATTTTCAGGTGGAAGAAGATGACAAACTGCCCAAAAATATTTGTATACAGTGCTGTGCTAAGTTACAAACAGTGTGTGATTTTATAGATACTGCACGAAAGGCTCAGGAGGTCCTGCTCAATCGTAGTATCATGTTAGATCAGGTTAATCCCAACGAGTGTATGATATCTCTTGCCAAAAATAATGTGAATTCCGTATCAGAGAAGAATTTCGATAGTGATAAATATACTAAAATGGAAATCAGTGTAGATCCTATGATGGTGCTTCAAAATTCTGAAGAAACTCTCTCACCCACATATGACCATGGATCTTCTATGGAAGATGTGACTTATTTACATGGGCTGAATACAGAAAATGTGACAATAAAATTGATCAAAAGGGGAGAAAACCCATCAGATAACGAGGAGAAAAAAAAACTAGTTATTATATCACCAGTATCTCACGACACTGTTGTTGAAGACGAGAAGGACGACTCAAGTGTAAAACCTTTTAAATGTGCGACATGCCATCGAAGCTTTTGCACAGAATTAGCTTTAAGAAGCCACATCTGGGCTCACATCAAAGAAAGTAATCAACAAAGTGGATTATGCCAACTATGTGGAAGAATGTAAGTAAATATTTTAGTGTAATCAAATTTAATACATAAACAATAGTAATGAATTTGTATGTGTAGTATTGCCATGCTCCCAGAGCAATTAACAAACGCCACTGCGCTTCCTAGGGGTATTACATTTACCTGTAAACTAATCACAGAATAAGTACTGGGATCAACCATCCAAGTTATTGGCTTGTGTGATGAGGGCTTAGAAAACACTTCAAATAGATAATGTTAAGTTTATGTTTACAGATTTAAATCAGAAAGAACCTATGTTGCGCACATGTCAGTACATTTATCAACAAACAAATCATTTACTTGCAATGTATGTGGAAGATCATACAACACTGAAGGTGGTCTAAAAACTCACAGTGTCACCCACAGTAGTGAGAGACCCTACAAGTGCGAATACTGCAGAAAGACTTTTAAAAGAAACCAGGATTTAAAAGTAAGTGATATGTGCTGTTACTTATTTTGTCTTTATAATATAATCAAATTGCATCTTGGTAGGTATCTGTGTAGGTACCTACAGAATTTTTTTTTCCTATTTAAATTACTTTTATTGTATTTCATTATAGATTTGAAATTTTTGACTATACAATAATTAGTATTATTTCAGTTCCACACAAACCAACACACTGGGGAAAAACCATACAAGTGTCCATTCTGTGAAAAGTGCTTTGCAAGTTCTGGCAATTGTTACTCTCATAGAAGTCGTATGCATCCTGGTAAACGACCAGAAACCCATGTCATCAGAAAGTGGAACCCTCCACCCAGAGAGGAAATACCACTGCGACCAATTGCACCCAAGCCTAGTAATATTGTTTCTGTGAATGGTGTAATCAAGTATCGATGCCATTTATGTGATCACAGTTTTATGAAGAAGGAAAATTACAATGTAAGTCTAATTTCAACTGATTAGGTTATGAATACAATAGGCTAATGAATGACACAAAATATTAATTATATTTTATGTGCAACATCAAGAAGTGTATGAATAGTGCAATTTTCAATTTATAATGACAGCATGGTTGGTGAAGTGTCTAAGCGATTGGCTTTCTGCACTATGAGCCGCATGTTTGATCCCCGCTTAGAACAAATATTTGTAGGGCTACAGGTAGATGATCCGGGTCTGGGTGAGTGTGCATGTGAGATGTATGATTTTAAACTGTGCCCACAATATGGAAGATTACCTAGAGTGTACTAAAGTTTAAAAATAAAATAAAAATAATTGTGTGGGAGTGACACCGGGCTCAATTCCCAAGTTGGGCAGTGTTATTTGGCTTTTCGGTTAAGACTTGTTGCCTGATAAATGGCTAAGAACTAATTTGTCCCTTATCCTGTACCAAAATAATTATTTATTTATTTATAGCCTTCCCAGACATAAGTATACATTTTTTTTTTGTATAATTTGTTTTTGTATATAGGTTTGTTTTATTCTGTGTGGCCTCCTCCAACACTTTCCAATCTTCTCTCTCCCGCGCCAGTCTAGTCCAGGTTTTTCCAAAATAATTATATATTGGTAAACAGAGAATGATCAACAAAAGTTTAAGTATGGTTACAAACCTTGGTTTTATGTGCTGCTCTATATCAGTGGCGTGTACTCCATAAAGACAAAAAGACACTGCCTACCCTAATAATTTGAGTACCTATTAAGTAATACAAACATCAATATGTCAGTAATATGGGTTAATTACAGTGGCGAAGAGTAACGGTTTTAAAAAGGGTAAGCCATCCCAAAAATGCCCTCTAAAAATTGCTGCAATTAATGCTGCAAGTCAAAAATCCATACCGTCTCTTGTAATTTATAATAGTCATGTCTGGAAGAGCTTGACCTAACTGAAATACAAGCCATATTACGTTGGACTATGCACTAACCAATTCCTAAAGGGAAGCCGATGGGAATCGGGTTGTATGGACTCTTTGCCACTGGTTAATTAAGTCTTAGGATGAGATGGTTGATCATAAACATTATTTAACTTGACAATACAACATTATATTGGTTTTGCCTACCCTGTAAGAAATGTCTGTAAGTACACACCACTGCTCTATATGATTAAAATGGACTGCATTATGCTATGTGGGAAATAAGTTGCCAATTGTTGCTATACTTACATACAATAGATCTTTGCTAACAAAAAAACAAACAAATCGCAGTAAAAATTTGGGAGAAAAAATTATTTATTAATTCTTTATAGGTACATAGGTAGGTATTGCAGGTACATAATTATAATTGACTTTTTTCTTTCTAGTACCACATGTATCAGCACACCGGAGAAAAACCTTTCCAATGCACTTTCTGCACACAGAAATTTATGACCAGAAGAGGTCTGCTAATTCATCACGACAGCAAACACTCCAGCAAAGACCGACCACTAGCCTTAATCTCCAAAAATATTTTGCTCAAATAAATACCTACCTACAAACCTACATAATGGTAAAAGAATATAACGCCAGTACAATTAGATTTTTAAATCTTTTACTTTGATTATTTTTGTCTCTTCCTTCTTAGGTAAATGTAATTTAGACATCTAGGTACTAAATTGCCGTGGTAAATTATAGTTTATGTACTCACGTATATGTACATTATTTTTAATATAATTAAACAGGTAGCCTCGGTAAAACAATGGTAAAACATAATTTTAGAACTTTATTCAAATAAGTAGGTACAAATCCCGGCAAAAAACTTTACAACCACAGACCATAAAGATAAACCAAAGAGTATGTAATCACTACGTTTACCATAAACTAAAGTGTATATTGCCACTAGCATCCCTATATAGCAGGGTTGCCAACTGTAGAACTTTTTTCCTCGTATATGTACACCAAAAAATCTCGTACTTTGGCTTTGCAACCTCGTCTATTCCCCTCAAGCAGATAAAATGAAAGAGATCGTCTAAAAAAAAAAAAAGGTCTTCCGGCGTAGACTTTGTTTTCTCAAACAGAGAATGACTATATTCAAGACAGACTGGGCACTGGACAAGCGTATCTAAATCTAATTTAGTGGGCAAAACAGTGAAAACCCATCATAAAATGTCGTATATCAAAAATCTCGTACAATATTGTACGAGGTTCATTGTGTCCTCGTACCTCGTACAGCAGACCACAAATCTCGTATTTGTACGAGGAACCTCGTACGTTTGGCAACCCTGCTATATAGTTTGTGATTGCCACAAACTACACACTTACCATAGAAATATTACAAGCCTAGAAGAGTAACAATTTTTGACAATTAATTGAACTGTAACGCGCTAGCGTGACTTTTAGCAAATACTTTAGAGTCCTTCTATCGAGTATAAACAGAAAACCTATAGATATTTCTCTTTACATAAACAAAACGTCATAAGAGTAATAGAGATAGATATATTCTATCTGTTACCGCTCAGCGAAGTAATGCCGCCATTTGTACTATAGAAACATCTATCTATTTACTGAAAATGACTTACCGATGGAAATATATTTTTAGACCGTTTTCAGTCAAAACACCCATCCGGCTGTTGCAGCCGGTAGCTGCACACAGTATTGTCATTATTGTATGTGCACAAATAGTTAAAATCACCACACACTTGATATTTTCAAAGATAATCTCACAAAACACTTGATGCACCGAGCCCTCCAGCTTGATGAAAACAACTCGACTGATGGCACGCAGCGTTTCAAGATGACGTAGAAACTCTATCGCTATCTCACTTTGCTTATAGAGCTAATACATTAGTGAGAGTAGGGCCATATATACGTCTCCTGCTCATACTTGATATACTCCCTCTATAGTATTTGCTCTTAGGACTTTTCTATCGAATGTGCAGCGTAATGAGTTAAAAAGAGACAGATATATATAATCTCGGCACTCGTCAAATGAAACAGAATCAATAAGTAGCCGTATTGCGATATCAATGGTCACCAGTCTGGTCACCAATTCTTATGGAAAATCGCTAAGTCTTTTAGTTAAGACATTTCAAAAACCGGCTTCATTTGGACTTGAATGACAAGTAGATTACAGCTAGCTGTCTCTTCCAATCTCATGCGCGTGTATTTGATAAAATAGTACCCCCACACTACATTTGAAACTCTTCTAGGTTTATCATATTTCTATGGCTATAACCAAGAACATTGTACATAAAACTGGACGTTGCGGCTAGAAGAAAACGGTGAAAACCAAATAAATGGCCTTGAAATAAATCAGTTATTTTTTGCTTCTCTTTCATCAGGGTGACAAAGATTTTTATTTGCGTTGGGATATTATTAGGAATTAGCAAGTAGAAATTATTCATAATTGAGCACGTATTTGTTTGCTAATAGTTAGGTACCAAAACAATAACCATATGTACCAAATAGGTAGGTACTAAATTCTGGTGAACCCATGGTGAAGATTTAACGTGTCATCACTTGGTCCAAAGTTGCGGGTTTATTTATGGATAAATTAAACTTTAAAATAAGTAAAAACTAATAAGTGCCTATCTAAGGTGCATTGAAGGATTAAAGGTCCCTACTTCAGAAGCTGTTAAGTTTTTAAAGAAAATATTTTATACTTTTTAGCACAGTTTATTTTATTTTTCTATTTTGAGTGGCATAAATAATACATAAATATGCAACTACAGTAATCGCGACTAATTTGCTGATATCCATTGAGGAGTTCCATCGTCTTTCTCCGAAAGTCTTCATCAGATCTTCACCAAATTTTAGTCGGTTTAGCCTTATGTCATAGTGCTCCGCTTTATAGTGTAGGCAACATTTTTTTGCAGATTTATAGAAGTTTCCTTTCAAAGGTATGTTGGACCACCATACCACCATCTACGCCTTTTCTCTGGATCGCTTGGAAAACTGAAACAAATGCAATCGTGTTTTCAATCATCTAAGAAAGTCCACTGATGTTAGCAATCAATGATCAGGGGGCCTAAAAAGGCCACATTGAGCAATTCATCTAATGATCTGCTTAGTAACTGTCAAACAGATGATTGCTGAATATGAACCATAAGCGGATGACAATAAGAGTCGTCAAATATGTAGATATTTTGACATTCGTAATATGATTCATCTAAAGCGGCCTTTTTAGCCAAAGCTTTTGGTTTGACCAAGAAAACTTCTGAAGATTTTGAATTCCAGTTGGACTTTGTAGCTCATTACACAACCACGAAAAATCATATCACGTTAAATTCCGCCTCAAGCAATCATTTATGGTCACTCTACTCTTCTTTGTTTACTAACATTTTATCTTGACGTCCAATCTAATAATGCGACTGTTTCCTTAGTTATATGCTATATAACCACATAAATAACTAAATGGTGACATTTCACAATGAGAGAAACGTTTTTCACACAGTTTTAAATAAAAATATAGGCAGATCTTTCTAAAACTGCGTAAAAATATGTACAAATTGGCGTAATTTTTAATATGGCATCAGCGCACTTACCTATGAAAAATAACGTTTGATGTTGGGTTCCAAACACTTCCACAATCTTTAAATATACGATACATGATTGAGCACTGTTAAATAATTAGTATATCCTCAGAAATCGCCTAGCAAACACTCGAAGTGGAAGAAAGTTGACAATGTTGACATGTCATTTATGTCATTCAAATTATTATTTTTACAGACCATCAGTCTTACCAGCCTAGGAATGCATTCATAAAATTGGGGTAAACTTAAATATCATAAAATAATTATTTCAATCAACACATCCTTTTTATAGGCAGAAAAAATTAAAGATGACTTTAAAAATACTAGAAGCTTTTAAAATAGTTTCTGGATACCAAATGGCCCTCAACATAAACATTCCTATCTATTTGTGCACAACTATCTTGAAAACTTTTACTTTACTCTGGTAACTTGCAAATTATATATTCATATTCATATTCTTTATTTGCATTCCACAATGTACATAAGGTGGTAAAAATAAAATTTGGTAGGTTACAATCATGGACCCTGTAGGGCACAGCAAAATATAGGAGAGGAATATGATACTTATGTTTACTACTGTTGTATAAATAGGAAGATGGTACTTATGTTTACTTATTGCTTTAATTTATTAATAAATATGGATAAAATATTATAATTTTTAATTTATTAATAATATTTCCTAATATGTATTTAGTTTATTATAAATTATTATTAACTAATAGTTATGGAATTTAATGTATTTTTATTTTATTTTTTATATCTATTCATTTATTTCGTTTTATTATTACTGTTGTATTATTTATAGTATTATTCATTTAATTTAATTGGAAATGTTTGTTTATCGTTTTTAAATTCATTAATCGTGTAATAGGCTTTTTTAATAAGTATTTGTTTTATTTTGTTTGTAAATGTTGTTTCGCTGTTTTCTGTTTTTATTGATTCTGGTATTTTATTATATTTTTTTATACACATTACATAGGGGCTGTTGGAGTGTAGCGTTATGCGGGAAGATGGTAGCATTAGCATATTTTTATGCCTTAATGATCGGCCAGTATGTTTATCTTCGCGTCTTGTAAATAATGATTTATACCTATTTCCTAACAAATTTCAAAAATGTATATGCATGGAAGGTTGAGTATTTTATGTTTTATGAAGAAAGGTTTGCAGCTATCAGTCTGATTTATGTTTGTGAGTATACGGATTAATTTCTTTTATAAAATAAATAGTGTAGGAGCATCGGTACTGTTTCCCCACATGATTACGCCGTAGCTGAGCCACGCGTGAGCATAGGCATAATAAGTGGTTAATGCAGTTTGTATATCGGTCGTCTTTTTGATCTCATCTTGTTATTATAGTATGAGTGAGATGGAAAACATACCTAAAGGTGAATGCACTCCCCTTCAGTTATTTTTTCTAGATGCAATATCCAGTTCTATCTTTATTAGCAAAGAAATACGTGCTCAATTATGAATAATTTCTATAAATTTGCTTAATTCCTAATAATATACCAACGCAAAAAAAAAAAATGTGTGCTGGGACCTGGGACACATAGTAGAAGTGAAACTTCAACGGACAATATATCGTCTACCTCCTCCACGCGGCCGTAACGCTTTTTCGTGACAGAAATTCCTAATACTCCCCGTCTATGTATATGGAAGTTTCACTTCAAAACTTGGTCACCCTGATGAAAGAGATACAAAATATAACTGATTTATTTCAAGGCCATTTATTTGGTTTTCACCGTTTTCTTCTAGCCGCAACGTCCAGTTTTATGTACAATGTTCTTGGCTATAACAAAGAGATATTGACAACTGTCAAATTCAAAGTCGTCGAATCCAATGACCAAAGAAGCCTCTCTTGTCGAATCGGACGAATCGCCGGAAGAATAATGTAGGTTCTTGTAGAGTCCACAAACTAAGGGATGCTATATAGATGAGATCATCAGCAGGGTAATCACGATACACACTCGCAATCGGAATCGATTCAATTTTGACAGTCCAACAAACTACATTGCGCGGTATTCTTATAAAACCACTACGCCCTACAATTTGAGCAACGCAATGAACACTGTTGTAGTGTCAAAATTGAGTCGATTCCGATTACGAGCGTGCATCGTGATTAGGTAGCAGATTCGACGCGGACGATTCGGACCGATTCGGACGATTCGGTCAGTGCTGCCAGTGGGTTTGAGTCAAAAGTTATCTGAATCAGGGTTGCCAGATGCATTAAGCCATAAATCTGAAGAAGAAACTGCTAAAATCTAAGTTTTTAAACTGTCATGGTCACTAACATTATCACTAGAGATAAGAATGGGGTATGCTCAAATCTGTATAAAATCTGAATGAAATTTTCAGTTTGAATTCTGTATAAAATCTGTATAGGCTTGAGAACCTTATCAGATATATTAAAACATAATGCAATGCAGTCTAGGTATTTTGTTTTGCTTCTTTTAATAAAAAGCATAGATAACTAATAAATCTGTGATTTCAGAAAACAAATTATGAAACTAAACGTAATGAGAGTGCGATATGGCGATATGCGTCGAGGCAATGCACGTAACGAAACGCTATTTCTTTTGGCGCGGTCGAATCGGTCGATCCTTTACTAGGCACGGATAGGTGTGCGAGGCCTTATGAAACTTCGTTTCGTTCGGCTCGTTAGGCGCGGTCGATTCGGACATGTGTGCGTCCACCTGTCCGAATCACGCCAATCCTGCGGTCCGAATTACGCCAAAAGTAAAAATATCGCTCAAAGATGCGGTCCGAATTGGCGTGAGCGCACTAACGACAGAAGGCGGGACGTCATGAATGACGTCATTACCTGCGCCATATTGGACTTACAGAGCCTTTGCTCCTGCGTGAAATCCTTAGATTATAGAAGTATCTATAATTTAAGGTGAAATCACTGTGAGCCAAACGTCAAATTGACATTTGCACCATTTGACATTTTGTGGAATTGTGATTTATAAGGAGAAAATTCGAGAAAATTGCAGTCCCAGTGAAGGACACAGATGATGGATGGGAGACAGTTTGCGCTTTATTTGACACCACAAGAGATTAAACGAGCGAATTCGGGTGAATGGCTTCTGTGGTGTGTGTGTGGTGTATGTTGTGTTTTATACAAGAAAGCGGTCTGATCTTAGGCTGACATTCAGAGACGACAGAAACGAGTCTAAGCGTGAACTTACGCTTCCATCTGTCAAAATTTGTTCGTAAGTTTGACAGATGGAAGCGTAAGTTCACGCTTAGACTCGTTTCTGTCGTCTCTGAATGTCAGCCTGAATGTCAGCCTTAGACTCGTTTCCGTCGTCTCTGAATGTAAGCCTTAGGTCCGATAATATCACGCTAACAGCGCCGTGAGCGCACTTTTAGCGCACTTTCGTTTTGGACCAACGATTATTAAGGTGGACGCACACCTGTCCGAATCGACCGCGCCGAACGAGCCGAACGAAACGAATTTTCGAATTCTTTATATGAAATCCTATGAAACCTCGCACACCTATCCGCGCCGAATCGGACGAATCGCCGGAAGAATTTGGTAGGCATCCAAATCCCAGACGAATTCGGATGACGTCATCAGATTCGATGCGGACGATTCGGACAGGGTTGCCAGTGGGCTCGAATCAAAAGTTATCTGGATCAGTGTTGCCAGATGCATTAAGATGATCTGAAGAAGGAACTGCTTATATCTAAGTTTTTAATCTGTCATGGCCACTAAAATTATCATTAGTTATGAACGGGGTATTTAACATGCTAAATTCTGTATAAAATCTGAATGATATTTTAAACTTCAATTCTGTATAAAAACTGTACGTATAGGCTTAAGAACCTTATAACAAATATATAACATAAGCAGTCTACAGTCTGTCATTAAAGTCATGAAAAGGATTTTGAAGGAACTAAAATTCTTCTTCGCTCGCAACCCTAAATAAGTACCGTAGGTGTCAGTTTGGGTACAACGATGTGTTTATTTTACTATTCTGTGTAGATTTTTTGTGATAAAAAATGTTTTCGGCATTTAATATATTAAAAATAAACAAGAGAATATACAAGTGGCGCCCTCAATCGTTGTCATCTCTTTTTTGACAGACTGTAGGTATTTTGTTCTGCTTCTTTAAAAACCATATATAATTATTAAATCTGTGATTTCAGAAAACAAATTATGAAACTAAACGTAATGAACGTGTGATGCGTCAAGGAAATGCACGCAACGAAACCATTTCTTTCGGCGCGGATAGGTGTGCGGGGCCATAAGAAACTTCGTTTCGTTCGGCGCGGTCGATTCGGACAGGTGTGCGTCCACCTTTAGTCGTAAGCACCGTGAGCACGAAATCGCAATTCGGACCGCAGGGTACGTTTAGTTAACGTAGTGATTACATGATTACATATAACGTAGTGATTACATACTCTTTGATTACATACTCTTTGCGTTTAGTGTGCAGGGTGCGGTGCTATTTTTATGTGTGGTTTTTTTTATTGTGACTGATTCAGAGATATAGAAAAAACAATTCCTAATAAATTACTGTTTTTAAACCATAAAATGTAAATGTTGAATAATTACCGGAAATATTCTGCATTGCCGCTTTGCCATAGTTGACCTTCAGAAATGACCTTTATACTTTACAGTCAATAGAAGTCATATGCGCATGCGTAGATTTTCCGTCAAATTTTGTTTGGCGCGCTGATAACTACGGCCACTGGACCACGATGAAATTACTTATTTTAGTCGTTCGGCAGACACCATATATCACTCACGTATTTAATTTCTGCAGTAGCTTCATTACTTACAACGAAAATGTCTAGTGACGAATTAAAAAATAAACGAAAGATGGCTCGGCAAAATGGTATTGTGCAACCTCTGCTCACTGGTGAGTAATAAAAAATATATTTTGGAGCGAATTTTTAAATTAACAATTTTCATTTTGTGTGGGTCTAATTTTTACTTTAGAACAAAGTAATCTTTTTGTAAAGTAAGAATTTCTAGTGTCAGAAGCTGAGATCTTTAATAAGTACTTAGACTTAGCTCAGACTTTACATAGCACTTAGCTAAGTTCATTTAAATGCTTAGCATAAACTTTTATTTGGAATTTATAGTCATAACATGCTGAAATTGTGCTGAGCATACTCATAAGATCGAAAAAGACAATAAACAAAGTCTAAAAGTCGATAAAGTATCTAATTCCAAAGCAAAGTCTAATTAATATGCTCTATAATATCTTTGCCTGAGTATTGCTGTAAATTTATTTTTACTAAGATTATGATAAATGTTAGTAAATTTAGAGACCTAATCTTTACTTATGCATAATTTAATTAATTGCATTGTTATGTACCTACCTATAGTTATAGACTATCAGTTTCTAAAGTGAATGAATACTTTTTCATGAATTATGTTAATTAATTGTAACAAAACTGAATAATTCCAATAATAATCAATAATTTCCTCAGTCAATCTAATTTTACTTTTTATTTATCTCTTAAAGTTAATATTCAATCGTCTTATTACACATTAATGTTGTCTACAGATCTTTATCAAATAACCATGGCCTATGCTTACTGGAAATCAGGAAAAGTAAATGATGTTGCTGTATTTGATTTATTTTTCCGTGCAAATCCATTCCAAGGAGAATTCACTATATTTGCTGGTCTTGAAGAGTGTCTAAAGTTTTTAGAAAACTTTCATTATTCGGATAGTGGTATGTACTTAGTATTTATTCAAACTTAATTCATTATTGCTAGAAATATATATTAATAAGAACAGTTTCTTTCAGATATACAATATTTAAAGCAGACTTTACCAGAAAATATTGAGCCAGAGTTCTTTGCATATTTGAAAGATTTAACTTGCAAGGACATACGAGTCAGTGCTATTGAGGAAGGTTCTGTAGTATTCCCAAGGTTTGCTAACAATTGTACTTTTGGCTAAACTCCTAGGGCACACAGCACTGTTTTTGTTGCATTATGTCAAATAATAAACTAAGGCCTAGGTTGCATTTGGGAACGGACACTGAATAACTGAAAATTTTGTGCACTACTTACATAAAAAAAATGTTGTATGTATATTTATTTCGATACATTAATATCCGAAAAGACATCATGGGTTTGGTGTCCATAAAAAAGGATAGGTGTGATTTCAATGAAATTATTTAGAAAGGCTTGGCTGTAACATATTGGTTAATTAGTATTGATCTTATGCCTGTAACTAATGAGGTGTGCATAGGCCTTTACAAAAATTAAATTAAACATAAGGGCTTATTACATGATGGCTAGGGTAAACAGGTTGATTTTTGTATATGGGATGTATACATGAAAGTTTGTGCCAACATTTGATGAGTAAATAAAAATGTGTAAAAGGATGGCTCAACAAATAAATAGCTGTGGTATTGACAGTAATGTGTGGCATACCTATCATCACAACTCATGTTTAAAATTTCTTGCTTGTATCTGTCTTGATTAAGCATGATTTAGAAAAACGTTAAAAAAAAATTGCTGCCCTTCATTTCAAATTATTAAAACAAAGTAAATGATTACTTATCACTTGTTTTTGGTTTTGACATAATGTCACAAGTTACGTACCTACTTTGTAACTTTTAAATGTAATGTAACTTGTTGTGAGGGAATTTGCCTACCCATTAGAATGATGAGCATGAATATAGTGATAAAGTCAATTTGAATACTATTCTAAATTAATAGATTAATAAATTATGCTGTTTACAATCAACTTGATTCATTTATCTTGCAGAGTGCCCTTATTAAGGGTTGAAGGACCTTTAATTGTGGCACAATTGCTGGAGACCACTCTATTAACTCTCGTCAACTTCGCAAGGTAAGTCACTTGGTATCAAGTATTTAATAATAATGCATTTATTCATATACACGGCATAGGAAACTGTGTATTTTAGATAATGGTGACTTATCTAAAGTTTGTTTTTATAAAATAATGTCGTACTAATAGGCGTCCTTATCATTTTTCTTGAACATTTTTACTACCGTCGTCTGTTCGTCCGTTTGTCTAATGACGCGAGTATCGTTCGCACGTGCAACTGTATACCTACCTACCTGTAATTTAAAGAGTAATATAATTTGTTATGTAACATGTACCACATATTTTGTCCTGATTAAATTCACCAATAACTCCTTGCTGTCCTTTGCTGGACTAGAAGGTCCTAATCATAAGCGCTCCAGTCACTTCTATTTCGCGCTATTCTATCTACATTAGTATTTTCTCATCATCCGGCAGGTGCCTACCAGTGCTAGCCTCTGACTATACCTCTTCATCCGGTCCTTAATTGTAGTTACATCAGCCCTTGATGCCGTCGACCATCCTCTATATATGACCGACCTTACCTGCCCACCTCCACTTCAGTATAAGAGCAGTAATTCGTCGCATTATTCGACTCTTATTTCTACAGCATTTTGTTCTAAACACATTAAATTATTATTTATCAGGATCGTAGTGTGGCCGTGGGCTAAAATTGGTCGATTAGTTCCTTGCACATACATAATGTTATTCTTAAAAAAATAATCGAATGGCGTATTAATTATCCTGTTTACGTTTTCGAAAATCGGGCACAACACAAGTTTGCTATAGAATATACCCATAATATTTTTGCATAACCGGATAAATTATTGCTATCAAGGTGCTATAGGTACTGATAGGAGTGTTTACCCGTCGATACTATAATGTATATACCTACCGTTATCGGATTGTCAGGCATGGATAGATTAGATAATTGCCAACTTGTTTCACTGGCTTAGCAAAGGGCATGTCACCCTTTGTTGCACCGTTAAGTACTTGCTAGGTGATTTCCGCTAAAAACTTGATTGCCAATGTGTTTATTCACGTGGAAGTTCTCAAGTTGGTAGATGCATTGTTAACAAATCAATACCTACATTGTCCTATACAATCCATTATATTTATACCTACAAATACCTAAGCCCTTATCGTCGTCCAAGAATGGAATACCAATTAAGGGGATTAGGTAGCTACATAGCTCAAATACAGTAGGTATGATAAAAAAGTTTGTTGATGAATCCTTGTGTGAATTAGCCATATAAAAAAGATGTTTCGCTGGACATCACGGAACAATAAATTGTACCGATTGTTTTTTTTTTATAAATTTGCCCAATCTTTCTTCAAATTATTTTTTAAATAAAACCGTTTTTACCTAAATTGAAAATTCTCCCTATGACGGGTTTCTTTCTATTCTTTATTTTTCAAATACATTTAAAACACGGAATAAAATCCCTATTTTTGGTCGATTTTACGCTCTCTGTTGTCTCATTTGCTCACGTTACATGACAAGGCCGTTGGGCCAGGTAATCCCCTTAAAAAACAATTTCATTGTATTCTCGACACAAAGCTTGTGACGAAATCTTAATTAATCTTAAAGTGAAATGATTGATACAAAGTCTACGAGTAAGTAGGTGCCTATGGTAAAAACTAGTTACATCATGACATTTTTTCCATCGGTAGTTTCTCGTTCCTATAATTTAAGCTGCGTACAGGCATCGGCGGCGCGGCAGCCGGCGGCAGCGGCCGCCCCTGCAAATAATAGATTTTCTATTGTATCTACTTTCTGTTCGTAGACGGTTAACTGACACTTTTACCAACTTCAATATCAATTACAAGTACTTGTAATAATATATATACTTGTACCTATTACATGATTTGATATCTTGTTTTTAACTAAGTGTCTTTTTCAGTTTGATGGCAACAAACGCTGCTCGGTACAGAATGGTCGCTGGGAAAAACGTTTCTTTACTTGAATTTGGATTGCGAAGAGCACAAGGACCGGACGGCGGATTGTCAGCGTCGAAATATGCTTACATTGGTTAGATTTTATTATAAATATTTTATAATTCTACCTGCATAGGAGCTTTATACGAATAGGATTTAGCAGGTACAGAAGTTGCCTAGTGCTAACAAAAGGTTCACCTTTTATGAGTTCACATATATTTTACGAGCGTGTATCATGGCGCAAATTATCTTGTCTTTGTATTGATTGTATTAGCGTGTTTCCGCAGCCTGGGCGGCTAGCGACCCCGGTGCCAGGTACGGGGCTCGCTGGCGCTATTCAAACTTGTGCAATATAAAACACCCTGCCGCGCCATTGACTCATAAGAATCCCCAGTAGCGAATATACTTTTCGTTAATAGGTTTAATCAGGCAAGTTTTGCGAACCTTGCCCTTGAATGTCTCACCCGCTGGTATTCACGTAACTACAGACTTCTACCAAAGTTTTAAATTGCCTTTTGCCATCGTACTTAAATCGTGGTAGAGTGAATACTTTCGAACCTTTTACAATTTGTCTTACTCGACGTTGATATAAGACAATTTAGGTCCTTGCCTCCCGTGCTACCTATTATAATTTTTTAAGTTCATGGTACCACTCTTTAATAACTTTCCCATGAAGTTCATTAGAGTCATGGAATGTTCATGATTGTACATTTTGTTCTAGGTGGATTCGACGGTACAAGCAATGTGCTGGCTGGGAAAATGTTCAATATACCTGTGAAGGGCACTCACGCACATTCATTTGTGACATCATTCAGCACCTTGGAAGACTTACACTCGTCAGTCACTATACGGCACGCAGAAACACAAAACCCGTGCAATCTACTTGAACTGTCGTTAGAATGGCGCAAACGAGTATCTGCCGTCATAGACATATCAACGGAAGAAGCGAGCGACGGCGAACTAGCTGCCCTCATATCGTATGCCCTAGCATTCCCCTCGGGTTTCTTGGCTCTAGTGGATACGTACGATGTCAAGAGGTATAATTTTCAAGGCTTACCGTCACGACACAGGCAGCATAATATGAATGGGCATTCTGGCTACAATAGCAACTGTGGAACCAATGGCAATGGTACTAGAGTACTCAAATCACCGACTATACATAGTACATATGGATTTAGCACGGTCGAACGCACACTGAGGTAAAGATGCATATAGACAACCCATTGAAATTTGGTGTCTGATAAACTTGTATTATTGTTTTGCATTTTCATTTATATTTTATGTTATGTGAAGTTTTTATTATTACTTAGATTTGTTTATGTGCTGGTTACGTCCAGTCGTTGCAAGTTTCATTTTACATATCTACTCATCGTTAGGGGGGCATGAACGACTCATAACATTGTTAGGAATGACCTAATGCAAGCACACTTCTAACAACACATTATATGCCGGGATTATCCGTTGGGAATACTTAACAATCATGGCCGTAGTTTACCATATTTTATGTTTTATTTCGCTTTTTCAGTGAAGCGTATATGGACGGCGCTTCATGTACAACCGAATGTAAATAAATGAGAACACGTCCTACGAGGATTTTATATTTGCTTCAGTGTGACGTATTGTCGTGCCCTATATGCAAGAATAGGGGCAATCTTAGTCATTGGGCACAGTTGCATTGTATAGGGGTATGCACAAATTCACAGTAATCAAGCCAGTATATTGCATGTATAGCTACCATCATGCACCTTATTTTATAACCTAGGTACATAGTAAAAAAGTATACAGATTTTAGTTATCTACATAATATTTTTATATTACTGACTTTGAAGGAAGTAGTGAACAGATTGTAGTAGTCGCTCAGTTGGTTGTACTTATGCCTACGTAATTGCAAATAATTACCTCTTACTGCATTATCTTTAACACATCCACAAGACGTTGAAGTATGTACATGTAGGTACTTATAAGTATTAATGAGATCTTTGTGTAGCTACAGAGATATTGAAACTTAGCACGCCCTGTAACAGTTGGGTAGTTACGTAACTGTTATGTGTACGGTTTTTTGACATACAATTTTTTCAGTAATAAGTAGTATTTAAATAAGGTTCCTTACAGGAGTGGTCTACTAAACTTCTGTGCCGTGGCGCTAGCGCTAAACGATAGTGGCTACAGGGCTGTTGGTATCCGCATCGATAGCGGCGACCTGGCTTATTTGTCTGTGTTAGCGCGCGAGACCTTCGAGAGCATCGCCGAAGCTTTCAAACTGCCTTGGTTCACTAAACTAACTATTGTAGCGTCTAATGACATTAATGAAGAAACTATACTTAGTTTGAACGAACAAGGACACAAAATCGACTGCTTCGGGATTGGGACACATTTAGGTATTACAAATTACAATTATTTCGTAAAATAAAAACTTTAAAATTGTCCCTTAAATTCACAATAGTTCAATTGCTTCTGAATATGGTATTACTTATTCGGAAATGCTTTTTTTATTTAATATGCTATATTGTTCCGAGTTGTGTTACTTTTTACCGCTAGCATATCCGGTATGACTCAAGAATATTAATGTACAAGGAAACAGCAGTTTATTAAAATGACTATAGTGGTGGACTGAACTAAACTGTACTGTGTGTTTGTTTTTACAGTGACATGCCAACGTCAACCGGCTCTGGGATGTGTATACAAATTAACAGAAATAAACGGACAGCCTCGCATCAAACTGAGTCAAGATGTCGGGAAAGTAACTATACCTGGCCACAAAGAGGTATGTCGAATGTACATGTATGTCGAATGTGCATGTAGCCTACATGTAGTCATTAATGAAACAGTTTTCAGTTGACGAGCTCATTATGATATCGTTTGATAAATTAAAAACTCGCACTTTATGTTTATTGCCGCGATAATGACTACAACCTTGTTGTTGTTAAGCTTGTGTGTAACTTATAAATGAAAACGACTCTATCTTGATTAAGTAAATGTTTGCTGAAGTTAGCAACAAACCACTGTCTGTATTGAACTCAATATTGACTCGTATCGATTATTTTTATACCTATCTATATTATCAGTAAGCATCGTGACTGACAGAAGTATCACAATATATAGATAGTCACATATTACATGTCTGCGAATATTGTTGATACCGATAGTTCGATAAAACTATGAGATACATTATGATGAGATTAGGTAAAATATAAGGAACGACATTGGAATATCGTATAACGTACGGCCCTGAACCGATGCGTGTTATCAAGAAGAAAAATATACAAACGTCATGAATATCGATAGATAGGTACCTATAAAGTTGTACATTATCATCGAACGGCACAAGGTCTTGTAAATTACGAATACTTTTTCAGCTTTAATAATGTTTGGAAGGAGCTTTAGATAGCATTGTTTTCTAAATCTCTGCCTTGCTTTGTCTCTGTGTTAAACAAAATATGTCATATCAAAAGTCTATGCGTCAACAGCTGTTATCATAGATATAAATTATTACTTGTTGTATAGATTTATACTTAGGCTGAGATCTATAGAGCGTACTTAGACTTTGCTCAGACTTTGCTTTGAATTTAGGTACTTTCTTTAATGACATTTCAACTATGTTTATTAACTTCGTCTGTCTTAGCGTATGCACAGCAGAATTTTAACGTGTTATGACTAAATTCAAATTCAAAGTTTATTTATTTATTTAACAATTTAATTACACACAGAAAGAAGAATAATGTTTATGCTAAGTATAATAAATACCTAAGCTTAGCGAAATTTAAGTAAAGTCTGAGCATAGTTAAAGTACCTAGGCGCTATAGATCTCAGCATTAGACTTACTATAAACGCGCAATAGCGTGCTAGTTACATGTTTAGTGATATACTTAGAACGTTAACGTTGGCCTGACCCAAATATTGCTGGCTATACAAATACATACACTGCCAGCGTACAGATACCTACCGGTACACACAGGCTCTTCCTGCAATAGTTATGTGTAGGAGGATAAGGAGCTGTTAAGGCTTAGTGATTTTTCCGCTTAGTGAGCCCGCTAGTATTTTAGTAACGCAGTTTCGAGACTCGTAAGTTGGAATCGAGTAGCAAAATTTCGTTCTGAAACACAAATTCGTGACGTAAGACACACAGCTGCCGAGCTAAAATGAAACTTGGCTGGTCCTATCTGTTGAATGGCGGGGATCTATGGTCAAATAAATAATATAATTTATTATTTAATAATTTTATATAAGGCTTCCATGGCCCATAGATATAATACCTACTTGCCTTACAAACTAAATAATTATACAAAATTGTGTTAGTAGATAAGGCTTTAAGACTATTTTAGCAGCACTTAATTTGCAATAAAGAACCACACAGTTGGTCCTAAATAGTAATACACAGTACACGACATCGCGGTGGGCCAAGAAAAAGGTGGCGAGATCAGCCTTGATAGGCTTGTCCTCTTGTGGAAGCAAACAGGAATAAGTGCTAAGGGAGAAGGGAGGACTTTGCACTGCAGTGGGAAATATTCATGAGACGATAATGGTATTTTACGCCGATATACGTAAATATTTAATATTATATATTAAACGCTATACGTATAACGTTCTCTGCTGATAACTCCTTACTGCGAAAATGAACGTCGCCTCGTAGGGATTTTTGCTTAATCGCCACGCTTGGCAGGGGGATAGATGATCGCTGTTGTTTTAAGCCCACCGAAGAAAGCTGTGGTCCATTGTCTTCTCATAATACCTTAGTCTCCTTTTATAGGAAATGAATAATAGGAAAGTAGATGAGGAATAGGAGGTGGGTTGGCCTATTCTTTGCCGGCAACTATACGGCGCTATGGCACGTTTTGTCAAAGGTTGTTTAACGTACGATCGCGTTATCATACCAGCGTGGTGACTATGTACAATGATATACAACTCATTGCTATATCGGTAATTTCAGGCATACAGACTATTCGGCGCGGACGGACACGCTTTGATCGACCTGCTACAGAGGTCCTCAGAGCCGGCGCCCAAGGTTGGCCAAAAGGTGCTCTGTAGACATCCCTTCCAGGAGTCCAAGAGGGCCTACGTTATTCCCAGCAAAGTTGAACACCTTTATAAGGTAATTTTTTATTTGCTATTAAATAAGAAATAAAAATAAATCGTGTCGTAGATTCATTTTAAATAATACGGTAGGTGTCTTGCAAGTAATTTTTAATGTGGTGTTTTACAGGTAAATTTTAATGTGGTATTTACCATACTCAATAGTGTTTATTAAACGAGTCATTGTTTAAATATAAGTTAGCAAGCTGTGATTCAAAATTGTAGGTAGGTAGATTTAAAATGCAATGATTTCTACTTATACATTTTAACAAAAATGGTCCGTATATTAATTTCTCATTCTCTGTCGTGTTGGCATGAGCTTAGAATGATTAGGTAGTCAGAAAAGTTCGTAACGGGGCGGGCTGAAGGTATCACGGAGGCTTCTGTGCGCTGAATTTTAGTCACATACACAGTACTAAAGTAAACTACGGGCGTTTGTCTCTATATTTTTTAATAGAAAAAGGTTTTGACAGATGCGTTTATTCTAGTTTACTCCTGTTAACATGCGCCAAAAAAGCGACATTAATATAGATATTTGATGTGTACCTATTTTATAGGTGTATTGGAAGGATGGTCTTATTCACACGATGCCGAAACCGTTGCATGAGGTGCGAGAGAGAGTGCAGTCCTCACTGAGAACACTGCGACAAGATATCAAGAGGAATTTGAATCCTACCCCATACAAGGTACCGACTTAAATGTTGTAGATAAGCTTCATTACAAGTCTAAAATTAACTTTAAAGTGATTACAACTTTTTTTTTTTACAAGATTTTAATAATGTGTAAGTTTTTATGCACAAAACACTTAAAACTTCGTACCTACTCACTTTTGATACTAACTGTAGGTATTGTGTTATTTGTGATCTAAGGATAAAAAGAAATGTGTACCTATATTTTGAACTTTATTTCGTTCGACTTATAGTAGGTATAAGAATGAAGAATCCGGAGGCAATAATTGATTTGCATAATTACAATTATTGTACAATAATAACAATAAAAATCTCAGTAACTAGCAGCATTATCTACTAAGTGTGTCGAACACGCAACATTGTTTGTGCTAATTAATCGTGTTGCATTATTATGGCTCTGTGCACTTGTGTAGTTATTTATTACCACAGTCATTATGTAATAATATATGTGCATAGAGATAATATATAGTACTATTTCTATGTATATTTGTGTAATGAAATTTTTAGAGTTCATCAAACATTGTTCTTTTTTCAAATCTAAACTCCCACTATGACAAAATGTCTACCCTATTGTCTTTTTGAGTACCTACTAACACATGGTGACTATGCTGGGTATTCTTAAAATTTGTGAGCCTAACATTCTTTGTATGAAAACAGCCGAAGTTCCAACTACAAAATATCTTCAATTTATTTTTTATATTTTAATCTTTCTTTAATAACGGAGGTTTGTTCATATTTGAACAAGTCACCCCCGTAATTCAAAAATATTGTAGTCCACCGCTGGACAGAGGCCATTCCCACGCTACGCTAATGTGGCATGTAGATCAACACTTAAATTACAAATCGAAATCATGTTTACAGGTGGCAGTCAGCGATGATTTGTACAATTTCATTCACGACTTGTGGCTCCAGAATGCACCTATTGGAGAATTGTCTTGAAAGTCATGAACAACTCCTCAGTACACACAAAGATTATAAAACGAGCTTGGAAACCTTGTCTGAGGAATACAACGACAACGTCTTATTTATGAAAATTGTAAGAAATCGTGAACTATATTTTAAAATATATCATTTATTATGTAGTATGTAGGTACACACTTTGTGTGAAGTAAATCTTGTCTATAGATGTATTATGTTAATAGATAGTCATACAAGACGAGACCCCACATAATGATTACCTATCTAGTACTCCAGTCTTAATTTTAACGACAAATTGTAATAGATATAACTAATAGCGTTATTTTTATACTACAAACAAACATTATGTGGGGCTTCAAACAATAATGCAAAGAAGTAATTCTTCTAGATCGGGATCACAGTCGAGATCAATCAATATAATTATTATAACTAAGGAATGGGCTTCGAAACATGTTAATTAGGCTTTTGCCATGAAATAAAAATTATCGCATTGTTGGTGAGAATCAAATTGCGAAGGCTTGAGCAATATTCTTCACATATTATTAGAACGCTATAACTTTAAATGAAAATCCATTTCGGAGTCATGGTAACCTTGATGTACAGATATTATACAGAATTGCAGCTATTTCCAATTCCAAGTCTGTTCCTATACTAGTCAAATAGAACAATGTATTTTTACTCATTTCGATGTAACAAAATTCGTATAATTATTTATAGTATACCTGTCTCAAAAACTATTTCATGTTATGTTGCATTCCTTAACTTTGGTTATGAATGCTTAAACCAAAGGATCGATGGCGATTTGAAGAAAGTAGATACTTAGAAGTACTTGTGCCGTAATCCCTAGCCATCCAAACACAAATGGTTCAGTGATAAAACTTCTAATAGTAGTAGTAATCTTCATTACATTCACAGGACATATATTATATTGAATTATAATGTTTAAACTGTATGCAATATAGGTAGGTTATTAAGTTTAAGATGAGAGAAACAATAACATGTTGTACAAATTGTGTATTTATTACAAAATAATAGTGCATTTAGTTCACCTCTTAGGTAGAGTAAGTTGAAGGGTCGTGATATTAGGTTATTGATTTGGTTGTTATCGGTGAAGGAAAAGGCATTGTGATAATTTACATAAGTTTTTTTTTTTTTGCATAGTAGTAGAACGCAGTTAAAACATAAATATAAAAAATATCATGGTCCTTTCATAACTTTTTGAATAGTTTTAAATATTATATCCAATTAAGACACTATATAAATACATTTATCCCTAAATATATTTTTGATTAATATAAGAGTATAAATGTATACTGATTGATCATTATGTTGTAGTGTCTTAATTTTTATTGTGAATTATTTATATTATATCATTTTGTACATACAGCGATGATTTTAAATTGTCGTATAAGCTTTAGTGTCGACTTGTTCTCAGTTCCATTTGATACAGAAAACGGTTAAATAATTATTTGCACAAAAGGTATATTTGCTTTTTGCTATGCCATCAATCAGTGCACAGTAAAAATAATAGATTCACGGTTAAAATTACCCATGTTCAATAGTTAGGTAATCGTTTTGGTTACCTACTTAACGTACGTGAACAATTTAATTAACCGACAATTATTTATATTGAGAAAAATAAAACCATTGTGCAATGTGCAAGTGCATACGTAACATTTTCAGGTGCAATTTTAATTAACCTTTAACGGTAAGTACCTACTTACAGTTTTATGCGAAAACAACAAATTACCTATATTGTGCAGTTTCTTATAAGTCGACATAAAAATATCTTCCAGTAAAAAATTTTCGCTGTTGTAATCAAAATATAAGGTCTTACTTTATTAGCGGATGTCCTTTTATGGAGTCAATATATAAGTGAAAAGAAATCATTTGACCTTATTTTTTTTTTCTTTTTAATCTATACCATAAAAATTATTGATTTCCTCTCGTATTAACAAAATATCCAGCACGGCAATAGTAAAATGAATAAAGCCGCTGTCCGTACGAAAATCCGTAATTTTTAAGGTATGAATTTTACACAAAACGAACAAGTACTGTTTAAATTTAAAGGGCCTTCGCTAATAAAGAAGAACCTTATATGTACTTACCTACATAAAAACCAAAATAATATTATTGTAAGTAAGTTTTAGAAATAATAGATGTTTTTTTATTCTTCAAAGGTCAAGTACCCATGTATTATTTTATTTTTGCATAAGAGAATACGGGATAGATATTTCATGTTTCTTCTAAGCGTAGTGAAAACATCCGCAAGTCATGATGGATGGTAATTCTTTATATAATTTATTCAAAACTGAATTAAATTAAAAATTATGTGTTTTAATGCAATTTGGTGTTTATAACATTATAGTTCTAAAAGTACTCCGTCCACTGTTATGAGGACATTTGGCATAACAAAAATAAACTTTTTTTAACGTAAACGTAGCTAATTGACTTCGCTGAAACCCGTTTTTTGGTCTACTGCTACACTAGGTACGCGCACTATAGAATATTAAAAAAATATATAATATGATTTTTATCGTATTTCTAAAAACTTAGTTGTTTTCAAACGTTTCACGTAATTTGACTCGATAAAAAATAATTGCTATGTATCCGTAGACGGAGAAACAAATATGTATCTTAGATGGCTGTCAAAACTAAAATGTAAGTGTCTTAAATTATCAAGCAATTCATATAATACTTATATTTTATGGTCATAATATGTTTAAAGAACGTAATTTACTAAAACTTATTAATTTACATTTTCCTATAACATTATAGTTGTGCCTGGTTATGCCCATATACAATTAAAATCGTTTTTCGCCCTGTTTTGGTCTCGTGCGCTCTGTTGCTGTGCCGTACGCTTTTAGTAAGAAAACCGAAGAAAACTGATGCTGCTATCTCTTTCTAGCTATTCGATATTGCCAGCGCCAGCGCGTTATTGTAGTGCATAATTTCTTCATTTAATTATAAGTGCATTATCGAGTGTGCAAGGTACATCGTTTTAAGAAAATATTTTTTTACATAAATTATTGAACATCCTAACAATTTCAAATATTGTATAATGTACCTAATTTAGATTTTCTATATAAGTACCTACACATAAAAAGAAAAACAAAAGTAGCTACATACAGGTACATATACGCCACGTAATCTTTTTTGTAGACAGAACACAAAATTTTATGCACTCACGTTGGCCTGATACCGGTGCCTTTAAATAGAGTAAATAAGTAAACACAGTTTTATAATATGTTTTGGTATAGCATGATATTTAAAAAATTTGCTTGTCTATTTAGTTAAACTTGGGTGACATTAAATGTTAATAAACAACTTACTTTTTTAATAATTTGTTTTATTATATCGGATTATGAGCATGTGGAGTCAGCATCGGCTGATGTGAAAAAAATATGCATCGGCAACAACTTGGCAACAACCTTGTCTATAGTATCGTCTAGTGCGTGTGTTCAGCATTTTGTTGTCTATGGCGCCGGGAAACCCCCGATTCATGTAACATACGAGAACACCTACGAAATAACGCGCTATCATGCTCTGACTCGCACCAATCACCAAAGAAGCCACTCGCACTTATTGGTTTCGATTCTGATGCGCACTTTCACAGGATTAAACTAAACTAAGGGCGTTTGTCTCTTTCTTTCAATAGAAAAAGAAAGTGACAGATGAATTTAGTTTAGTACTGCCTACTGTCAAAATGCGTAACCTTTTGAAACGAATCACTTTATATTTATTATTTATTAAAGATGCTTACTTGCTTAATAATTTAATAGGGGACCATTCATAAAGTACGTCACACCCTTAGGTCACACCTTAGGTAAGGGGGGGGGACGAATAACAGGATGAAATATCTGTTACTAAATAACAGCCTGTTATTTTCATACTACCAGAATACAACATAATTATACCTGTTTATGTATTAAATACTAGGCAAAGAGTATGTAATCACTACGTTTAATACTAGGTGTCTCTCTAGCAAGCGTTAATCCAGTTAGTAAGAATGAGAGCAAAACTGTTAATGATCAAAATAGCAAGCAAGTTTCACTGCGAATGAAAGTATTAAAGTATCTGTTATTTGTTTTATCAGAATTCAGTTATTAATTGGCATTGGCAGAAGCTATTGATAATTATCTGCTATCTATAAATATCTGTTATTTTTAACTTCGACGATAAAAATACGCCTCACGACTCTCTACACTGTTGGTAATTTGTTGTAGAACACCCAGGCCAATACCAATGCATTAGGCAACACCAACACCAGGGTTGCCAAACGTACGAGGTTCCTCGTACAAATACGAAATTTGTGGTCTGCTGTACGAGGTACGAGGACACAATGAACCTCGTACAATATTGTACGAGATTTTTGATATACGACATGGGTTTTCACTGTTTTGCCTACAATGGGTGCACTAAATGAAATTTAGACACGCTTGTCCACTGCCCAGTCTGTCTTGAATATAGTCATTCTCTGTTTGAGAAAACCTGAGAAAACAAAGTCTACGGCGGACACGACGGCGGACGACCTTTTTTTTTTTTAGACTATCACATTCTTTTCATGTCTTTTTTTGGCATTTTATCTGCTTGAGGGGAATAGAGGTTGCAATTTTGCAAAGCCAAAGTACGAGATTTTTTGGTGTACATATACGAGGAAAAACGTTCTACTGTTGGCAACCCTGACCAACACCGTCATAAGCCGATTTTGTTGTAGCCATTATCTGACAAATAACCTAAAAAGACTGAATTTTATATTATTTTATACGTAAGTAACTAGTGAATTCTTATTCAAACAATCATATCAGCAGTGAGTCACCAGCAAAACGAGATAAAAATAGTGAGTATATAAATTTTTGTACCGTTTATTGGCTTTTGTGATAACATCGTTTTTTACACGCCTACTGTAGACTGGGCTCGCCAAGTCATTTAATATAATGAGACTAATGCTACTAACTTTATAAATACTCTTATATATTGTATTCTCTCGGTTAAACGTCATATTATATCGATTTTTATCGAGAAAACGTTATTTACCCTTAGCTTACATTGAGAAGCTGTGGGTAAACAATTAATATACCTACTAATAAAAATAATATTTCATGTAATCTGGAAATACTGAACGGTGTTTTTAAATTTGTATGTCTTTTAATAATTAGGGAGTATTTCGAAAATCCAAAGTGAGAAGTTATTGTAGTATTTAGTGCAGTGATTCAAAAGTTAATATTGGTCTGGGGTAGACCTTATTCTGTTCTATGTTCGAATTATCTGTCTACAACATCACACCTATTCCCTGAAGGTTACAGAGTGCACTCCCACATTTCACTGATGCCATTATTAAGTCATAAATCGACACCAGCAATGAACACTATGCTAGCTTGAAAACTTCGATTTTACACCAGTGGCAGTTGAAGCGTAATACATATTGGGCCATTATAAAAATTGCATTCACTTAGCATTGTGTTTAGTTTAAACTTCTTTAGTTTTTTTGGAATTTCCAGATGATTTATTTTGTATTAATTTATAGTTCATATTATTATAAACAATTTGGCATTAAAAACAGAAATTGCCCAAAATTCAAGTTAGCGTAGTGTTAATTGCTGGTGTCGAAATGTAATAGATGGCGAGCATATTGCCATCCCCTTGACACAATTCCAAGCTCTAGACTGCTACTGAGAAGTTCCTTACAAAAGAACATAACATTTTGTTTAATCTGGAAATAGAACCAAGGACCTCAGATTTGCTGCTGCACTAGCCATTATTTGACCATTGAAGCAGTCTTGTATCTATTTATTTTACTATATATTACAACAGTCTAGGATCAATTTACAATAGGTAGAGAATAAATCTATAAATGAAATATGTATACTATACTCGTCAAAACAAAATAAGGGCCACCTTATATTTTTGATCTTCTGGGCAAATTATGAGGTTCCTAGGTTTCTAAGTTGTAAAATTCATTGCAATGATTTGTTTTTAATGAAATGGGCTTAAATTTTACACAATCCACAGGAAAAAAAAACAATTTTACAACATTTTCGAGAAAAAGTGCAATTTCAGCAAAAAGTGCACTTGGACTAAAAATGCAATTAAAAATGAAATTCCAGGGCGTTTATTCTTCTTCCTTTTTGAATCAATATCTGGTGTACCCTCCTCTTTTCTGAACATATTCTTGAAGCCTAGAGGGCACTTTCTATGAGATGGCGCATTGTTTCTTGAGAGATTTGATCCTAGCTCGATTTTAGGACGTTTAAGGGTTGTCTTTCATTGTCCAGTGATCAATCTGTGTCTCATACTCTTCTTTTTAACAGATCCCACATGTGTTCAATTGTGTTCAAGTCCGAACTGTTCGCTGGCCTCGGCAACACTTGTATACAAGCCTCTTCTAGTGTCTCTCTGGTGGCTCTAACAGTATAAGCGCGTGCATTGCCGTGCAACACCTTGAAACCTGCACCCACTTGCTATGCAAATGGCACCACATAGAGTCTTATGACCTCCTGGATGTATCGTTAAGTTGTTACTGTACCCTGGTTCTGAATTATAGGCTCAGTTCTTCCAGTTTGGCTTATGCTTCCCCACGCCATAATATTGGGCCCCCCAATTCGATCACTGTAGTGGATGCAGGCTTCTGCAAATTGCTCCCTTTTCATCTCCACACTCTTATGCAACGGTCAACACTAAAAACTTTTACTTTGCTCTCATCTGTAAAAAGCAATGTGCTTCAGTCACTTACGCTACAGTCCAATTGTTGCCTTGCGGATGTTTATTGATTTGCATGATGAATACTGGTCTATGGAATTCACACCACTTGACTCCTGGACAATTGCTGGTCTTCATAAAACTGGTTTCTAATTGTTTGGTCACTAAGTCACGTGCCTGGGGTCAGGCACAAGCGGGTTTGCAAAGAGCGGGAAGTGACGGTGCTCTCTCTGCGTGTATGTAAGTCTATGTAGCGGTCTTACTGAGCGGTGGTTCCTCTGGCTCTGCCTAATTCCTGACTTCTGACAAAATTTTGGATCTCATAAAAGCAATTCCAGGCATTCTGAATCGCTCGCTGCGAAAATCTCGGCTGTAAAACTACAGATCGCTACGAATAGCCTTCTTGGATGAGCGTTATGGTCCTGGTCGTTGTAGTCAAGTCTATTTGAAGTCGAACCTGTGGAATTACGTTCTTAAAATGCCGATGTAGGCACTAACTCGACACACTTAACTGTTCTCAGTACAATACGAATGTTAAATGAGCCTAAAGTTCACGTTAAAAACAGGGTAAAATTAATTGGTTTCAAAAAAATTTATAAAATCTACCCATTTTAACGGTTTTTTAAGCGGAATGCTGTTAAAATGTTCGCAAACACATAAGATAATACAACGCTGTACAATTTACCACATGGATATAGTTAATGGTCATTAAATTACCCATAATGTCGAAATTTGCAAGTGGCCCTTATTTTGTTTTGACGAGTATATGTTATAATCAAAACTTGCTGGTCAAAACCACTTCCAACTGAAGAAATCTTACAAAACTTGTTTTAACTACTTTTTCTAAAATACTTTCAAAGAGATTAAAGTACCTAGTCATGATTTAAAAACTTCTGCCAAAAGCACTTCCCGACTAGGACCCACACCCCCATAATACAAAAGATGGTTTAAAGTAAGTCTAGTTAAACTCAGGTTTTAAATATAATGATCTGTCACTTTCTAACTTCATATAACAAAAGGTGATGGGGTTATCTTAAAACCTGGGTTTTTCAAAACTTGCTTTTTATACCATACTTTGTGATAACACTGTTTAGGTTTTCAGGGGCTTTATTTTATGTGTCTTAAGTGTCTAAGGGCTCCGTCAACTCTAATTAACCATTCTAATTACAACTAGAAGTGTGTAGCTGAGAACAATACTAGTGTCTGTGTTTCGTCACATAATTAAGTTAAAAATAACTTCACATACTAAATTATGACATATCAGGCTGTGTATCAGGCATAGAATATATTTAATTTTGACTTTGACAAACAATTGTGTGGATATGAGAAATTTAAGGATATGGGACCAAATAAGGTAAGTATGTGATATGAATACTAAAAATCTGAGAGAAATAGCAATAAGTTTTTGGATCAATACATTTAATACCCTTAGTTAGTTACTACTTTCTAGTTATGTTACTACTTTCAATTAAAATTATAAAGAACACTGCAGAAATTGTTAATGAAACATTGTGACATATCTGTTTCGGTATCAAGCTTGTATTATTATATATCAGCTCATGCTGTCCCAATTCAGAGCAAATGCCTTAATTTCCTTCTCTTTTTAACCCCCGACAAAAAAGAGGGGTGTTATTAGTTTGTAGTGTGTATCTGTGTATCTGTCTGTGGCATCGTAGCTCCAAAACGGATGGACTGATTTCAATGCAGTTTTTTTTATTGAAAACTAGTTTTGGGTATCATCTTAGTTATGTTTCATGAAAATCTGTTCAGCCGTTCAAAAGTTACATCTCTTATTCTAGTTGGAGTCGGGGGTTTTTGACAGTTAGGTTATTAAGATTTATTCCTCGCTAGTTCCTTCCAGTTTTTCAGGAAGGCATCAATTTTTTCGGCCTACTCTCTCTTTTGATCTATTTAGGCCCGCAGCTTATGAGGTTTGCGGCTGCCATGTGCGGCCCAGTCCCTCTTAAGCTGGGCGGCTGAGGTACCTAATCAAGTAATGACCATTAAACAAAAATAATTCCGAGTTTAGCAACAATAACATACATGAAAATATTTAGAATAGCAATTTTCCCTAATACATCTTTTAGGGAGTTTGCGGGCCTATTGTGATACATTTTCATTACGACTTATTTACATAATACCCTTCTTATAGCACGGGCTAGTAGCTGCCATTACTTTCCCCATGGGTGCCCTTAACGATTTTCTTTTTAAATGTGTATAAAATATGAAATATGTATCTCTTAAGGCTCATTAACACGTACCCAGTCTTTAGCGGAGTGCGAATTTGGTCTTTAGTTCCACACTTCCAACACAGTACTCTATTAGTAGTATTAGTAAACATTTACAGTAATGAGTATGCTTCATTAGCTACGAAGAGATTGGCCTATTCTCGGATTTTTAATCTAACTAAGGGCCTGTGTACTAGAGCGAAGAATAGCACAGCTGGGAATATCTTAAACGATAGACTTTCATAAAGTCCACATTTCCGATTCAGCGGAGTTGAGGTGAATTTCATACATTTTTCAGCGCAATAGAGCGAGGAAGCGGTGTTAGGAAGCAGAACAAAGAAGCTAAGCGAGGAAGCAAAATTCCACTCGCTCTTTCGCTCGACAAGCAGCCTAAGTTACCACTACACTGCAATATCGTCTAACGTCGTGTTTACACGTTACGGGTCGCAAGTATTTTGAAAATAATTACTCGCAATTCCCAATAAACATGATGCGTGTAAATGAGACTTTAGCATTAAATTACAGTCAGAAAAGGTTTTAAACTAGTTCAAACCAAATTAAAAACAATCAAATTGGAAAATAATGAGTATTATCGTGAATTCCTTAGTTATTTGCAATATTTTGCAAACTATTAGTAGAGTTATATAAAGCGTTTTGTAAACAGAGTTCGGAAATCATTGCTATTGTATAGTGTTCATCGCGCGATATTTCAGTATGCAAGGTCACCTCCACTACACAAGTAACTGCGTGGTAAAATTATGGCATCTGTTACGAATGGTGTACTACTAGGATATTCATTGATTAAAGAAGCTTCTTGTGTTGATACTGCATGAAATTCTGCTAAACTATAGTCCGTAAATATAGCTTGATATCTGCGACAGCCGTTATCATCAAAGCCGACATCACTTTATATATGCAATCTTATTTTATTTTTAGTTAATGATACAATTTTCTGTACGGTTACGGTAAAACTAAAGATAATTAATTAAAATAATATTTATAATATGCATGTAGGTACCAGTTACTGTTGTTAATTTCTTTTTTAGGAAAGGAAACTAAATAGGTGTTTTGTGTTGTGTGACGCAGGCGCGTTCCGCTGGTGCTCAGCCACCGGCAACCGGCCGAGAGCCGTTAAATACAGCAGGGAGTTGGTATTGTCTTTAAATGTAAAGTATTGTGCTTGTGCCCAAGACTGCTACATCTGTATAAGTATAAGATCTTTATCTTACCAAAAAAAATATTCCGGGATTTTAATCAGTCACCAATGACCGACAAACAATCGTTTTTCTATTGTGTCTGGCAGTGAACGTCATTTTAGGTTATCAGGTTCTTCTGCGTTCAATATTTTTTTAATTTCTTTTAGATTATGTATATCATCATCATTCTTCTGCCCTTATCCCATTTTATTTGGGGTCGGCGCAATATGTCTTTGTCTTCCATTCGTCTCGTTTGTTTTAGATTATGTATATAATATTTCAAACAAACGTTTAAACTTAAACAAAGAAAACAGAGCTAAAGAATCTAGAGGTTTCTGATCTACTTTTGTTCCAGCATCAACTTTCAATCTCAAATGGTTAAGATGCCAGGTTTCTGTAATCAGGTTCTTATCTACTTTTGTTCCAACAGAAACTGTTTTGCTAGGGTTCAATATTAGAGTATGAAGGTTTTCGAAGATCATGTTATAATGTTGCTACAAGACTTACCTATGACTGCTAAGTTAGTAAGTTCTATATCAATACTTTAGTTAAAACGCGGTAAAAATTAAGTTTCAGGTGTTTGAAAAAGAATAATGGGGATTTTTATTTTCCCGATATTTACGGTTGCTTTATTTTATAATCTATCTATCTTCGAAATTACATCATCATAGATGAGATGAGCGCTGTTGTTTACTTTCTCTTATTATTTATTAATTGAATAAATAATATTATTTACCTCTTAGCATTTAAAGGAAGTTTTTACTTTTTCTGACAGATCGGCTCTTTCTCTGACATGGAAATCTCTTTCTCTAACATTCTGAAGCTTTACATTATTACAATAAATAAAGATACGGAAGGTACCTATATTAAATAAATGTTTGTTTACGTTGCAATAATATTTAAAGTAGACAAAATTAAATAAATGTTTGTTTACGTGGCAATAATATTTAAAGTAGACAAAGAGTTCTTTCGGACAATATTCAATAAATCTGTAAACTAAAATCGTCTTGTCCAACTTTTAACAACCCATTAAAGTAAATTTTATGATTATTTTGGTATCAAAATCGATGGTATTGAATGAAATTGTAATGTAATTCCAAATCCATAACTTGATTTGAACAAGAGCTTACAAGTGTTCTCTACAGAATAAAGGTTACTCTAGGATGGCCTTTAGGTACTAGTTAAAAACGTAGTGGTACTGGTTACTTGTGCACAGAATCCTAAAATATCAAATAAAATATTTCTTCGTTGATAAGATTATTCCAAGTTTTAATAAAAGCTTTAAAAACTTGAATCCGGTGTACTCGTAAGCTTTTCCGATGCGGTTTAATTCGTAATATTTATTTAAAGTAGGATTTGTTGTCGTGTATTTACTTAAGGTTGGGAGAGTAGCAATTGGTTTTTGGGCTCCAAATCCCAAGAGCTGCGTGGCGAGTGGGCGCGGGTGGCTGGATGCGCCGGGCGGGCGGCGCATCCGCCCTGCGTCAGTGCCGTCAGTCGCCCGCCGCCGCGCGCTGGGCCGGCCGCCGACCCTATTCGTACACCTGGGTGTCATAACATTGGTATGGCCTGCGACTTCTTAAACTGAAAATCTTGACATAATAATATTATATACGAGTTATTGTATAACATTGTTTGTATGTAAAATGGTATTATAAAATATATTTAAGCATTAGTTGCATTGCCTTCATAGTTTATCGTTTTATGTTTGCAAATGAAATATTTATACTTTAAAATTTTACATAATAATTATGTTCAAAAGTTGTTGTGCGCGACCGAGTAAAAATATTAGTAGAAGTAAATCCAAATCAGAAAAAATGGATTCGAACTCTGAATCCGATACTGAGAACACGAAAGAAAAGTTGGCGACTAAAGAGGTTAACGATACACAGGAAAAAGTCGAAATGACGCAAACAATCAAAGATTCTATAAAACAAGAAGTGAATACGGCAGGCGAAAATTCAAAAGAAATACCCCAACCAGACAACGCTAACGAAGTGATGAAAAACGAAAATAATGAAAAGGCACCTAATGATTCTATCAGTGAGGCTGGAGATATGGACACCGTAGATCTCGTTCTACCCACAAAAGATTTGACAAAGAAAAGATATTCGGTTGATTACAAGAGGACTCGGTTAGATTTTAAGCGATTTTCTGTGGATTGCCGCCGCGGTTCTGCTACTCTAGAAGAACTGGCGCGACTAGAACAGGAGCTGGCACGAACCAATGTCGATGTGCGTCCTGGAGGCCGGCGCAAATCCACTGGGATTTTAAAATCCACAACGAACAGCAGCAATGGAGTATCTGAGCATCGGACTAATAATAAACAGGAATCGGATACGGATGATGATGATGAAGTATTTGAAGGAAGTGATACTAAAACTGATAACGAAGGGCCTCACGACCCTCCAGCCACTCCGGTGGGACGGGATGAGTTAGCGTTAAGGAGACATAGATTTTTTTCGGATCTTGTTTGTGCTGCACGCGCTGCTGTTGAGCATCGTGTACGCTTTGATCCACTTGGCCCGGTTGTCGCCGACACAGGTGAGAATAGTGTAATCTTAGGTGCATAATATTGGGTTATAAACAATACAGATTTAAGTAGTCGGTCCTATTCAAATGCAGTCTATAAATCACTATCGACAATTATTATTCCTTTCACCACCAAAGTACCTTTATTACCTATCTTGTTTGCGATCTCTTTTTATTAATTATAAATAATATATATGGACCAACCGATCACAGAATATCGATTCGTTTGGCCGTTACCCAAGTATCTTACTTCCTGCAAACTTTAGCTGCCTGGCAATGTATATTCGAAAAATATTTGGATTTGTGTCATACTTATTTTTTCTATGATTAAATGCTTTTTTTGTTCATTTCAACTAATGAACTTCAACAACGATTATTATCTATAAAAATATGTTATAATAACTAAAGTCATAGATACACTCAACTTCAAAAAACGGTTGAAATCTAGTATTTATAAAAACCAAACTATTTTTATGTGGCCGCAGATTCTGGCGCCTATTCGGAAAGACACCAAATCAATTAATATTAAAATATTTTTGTCTTTTTCCAATCGGAAAATTCAATAATGAGAGACGTTAGACGTATGAGAATGTAAGTTTTAGAGCAGTCTAAGTTTGACAAGCTTTTAAAATTGTTCCGTTACATTCTTGTTTTGCTACTGAGAAAATGACGAATACATTATTATCCATTTCTGTAGTCGGTGCAGATGTTTAAAATGAAATGGGCCGATTACCCATACAAAAATTCATGTTTAAACGGCTGATTTTACTGTAATCCTCTCTTATGTTGTCGGTGAACTTGGGCCTTAATAAAGGATCTCAAGACCCTTTATTAAGACATTTATTTATATTTAACTTAGATACTGCTTTCGATATTTATATCAGAATGGCATTCACTGTCACAAGCAGATTATTATATCTATAAAGGCCTTCAGGTAAACGGGTTTTCAGGTTTTGTCAGTTATATAAAAGCTCGGAAAGTAATATTTTGGGGTCCTTGTATGCTTATCAGCAAACATGCGACTTACGAATGCGATCAGCCTTGTGCGGATGGTGTCAAGTGTGCAAAGTCATTCAATTAGATATCAAGTGTATCAACCAATTTATTGGCGATAGCCATGGATGAGTTAACTCTTTTATGGTATCGATACCGACGCTACTGATGAAGGTTAATGGTATAACTTGACACTTCACGATCATTCGCTAATATATTGACATCGATAGGCAGCTATGAAAATGTTACGAATGTTATGTTTAAGAAAATAATACGTATTTATAGTCGGTATTTTGTATTACGTAGAAAAATCATTGCTTTCATAAAGTACCTAAGTTACATTTACTTTTTTATGAACTTTTTAGTGTCAGTTAGGACAAAACGGAAAAGAAACTGGATTATTTTCTGAGTCCCATGTTTGGATTGCGCCTTTGATCATTCTCGCTTCAATAATATCTATTTTTTGCACGTATATTTAGTCTAACTCTTGCTCAGTGTTTCGGTATTCTTTTTTAACCTAACAGAGTAATGTATTTAGCGTAAATTAATAGTGAATTTTATTTTCTGAAACAATAGACTAAAAAGGTCACTTACTATAGTTACAGGGTGGCGCAAAATTTTAGGGCATTAAGGATGGCTACCTTTTCTGTTTTTTTTTTTCTCTTTATTTTCAGAGCTTTGTCAAACATGACAATGTCGCTCTATTGGACCATTTCTTAAAATAAAATACAACAATTAAAACAAAATACACCACTATAAGCGCCGTCGCATGCCAACTTCAACAATATTGTAAAGTAATTTAGCTGTATCAGACAATGGATATGCTAAGACACTGTTACAACCCCCAACATCACCAAAATCTGTAACTCTTCTCATTATATCACGTCTGACGTCCTCGTTCCGGACACATTACACCATAATATGTAAGACGTCCTCTACTATCCCACATTCCGAACAAAGCGGAGCAAGATCCCAGCAAGACTGTTTCTTCCAAACAACCGAAGAAATAGCAAATGCAGAAAAAAACTAAAATACAATTTCTCATACATTTTCTATGAAAACATACGTTCATATGCAAGTGATCTAAAAATAACTGTATGACACTGATTCATTATGTGCATTGTATTCACGCACCCCGCCTTCCACGTGATCCGTAAATGTATTTTTCTAAATGACAACTTTTTTTTAACCGTATTCAAAATAAAGAGGAGCTTATCAATTCGACTGTGTTATTAATAACAATTTTTTAATTTTGTTATAACAATTTTCTAAATCCAGAGCCTAAACCTGGGTTTTGCCTTAGACATGGTTTAAAACTTGTTTTGTAATAAGACCGATTAAGGCAGTAAATATTTAATTTATTCCTTATCTCAATACGAACGACACTTAGTAGGTAAATATAGAAGTAGTATAGTATAGTATGTGTAGTTTATTAATAAGTAATTTACACGAACACAATATTATTTACTATCATCCATAAGTAATCTTTAACAACGGGCAACCATTACCTATGTATGACGTACCGACCTATAATGATTGATATTTAAAGTTCACCGATATTAACAATACTAAAATATGCAATCAGAAGCCCACCGTGTAGAATCGATTGATATTGATATGCACGCATGTAATACTAAGGAATACCACAACATAATACTTTCCTTGGATGGAACAGAACAATTGACTCAAAAGCGATTTTGATAAACCGTTCAATTTTGGAAGAATAATAATTTCATTCACTCAACTTTTCATTTTTATACGCCATCGCTACCACAGTGCGTAGATAGGTACTCTCATATTTGTTTGCCCTTGCCTAAGAAATTTACTTACTCAATTTTAGTGGTCGGGTTTTGGGATCCCATGCCCAAAAGTTTTCTCGTTGACTTTTAGGTAAGACTTTTAGTTTATTTGAGAAAATGTTTACCCAGTTGACCTTTCGCACTATGTGAGTAATGATAAAATAGAATATTACCCGAACATGGCCCTTTTTGGCATGTCTGATGTTTTGCCCCTGGGGAACAGACTTCGTTAAGATCACATGAAATAGCTTTAACGAACAGTAATATTATACGTCTTGTTAAGAGTAGATATTATATTTCATTATAACGTACCAAGTCGTTTTGAGTGCCTATATCTCATACAAATGAGGAGCAGGTGCTTACAAAAAACACACACTTACAAAAACTACCTAACGTAAAAAGCCCTGCTCTGAAAATTACAGTTGGTATTTCCTGTAGTTTTAGATATCATGTCGCAATAATGATAGCTTTGACACAATACATTACAACGCTTCTTGCGACGTTACGAAAATCTTCCTGTAATTAATAAGTCTTTTGTCCTCTTAGTACGAGTAAATACAATGTTTGTAACACAGTGCTACTGAGTACTATTATACTTTATTCTGTACAATTTACTGGAAAGCCCTTAATTTTATACACTAAGTATAAGTACTTATTCAAGTTTACTATCTATTTAACAAGTACCTATTAAGGTAAATTGAGTGTTTAATTTTTTGCGTATGTAGCGAGGTACTTCGCGCATACGAGTTGTGTAAGACTTTGTCGAAGGCTTTTGCCACGTCGAAGAAGAGCATTTATTCCCGTCATCTTTTTGCTCATAAAGCAGGCGCACTTGTGTGTTCAACGATGCGGTGGAATTGTTGGACGCAGGAGTATTTTATCAAGAATGAGTTTATTGGAATCGGTGAATTCCTGTAAAAGAGCTTCTCGTAAGTCTTCCCAAGGACATGGGCTTCCTGGGTTTCGATAACAGTCGCTTCTTTAAACGATGATTGTGAGAAGAGACTGTTGCTCAATATCGCATTGAAGATCAAAGTCAAGATGTGAGTGGAGCGAAGAAATCTTTGATCACTTTGTTTGTGATCCCGTCTGTGGCATGGGCTTTCCTAGGTTTAAGATTCCCAACGATCGTCCGGACTTCCTCTATTATCGACGAGGGTAGGGTATCATCGGGGTCTTCAATGAGTAAGAGTGCAGCTCGACGTTCGACTTCTGCGCTTACCTTTTTGAGGTCATCGTCGTCTCTTGGTTGAGTGGTGGGAGCGCATCGGGCTTCTGGACTATCCGCTATCCATTCAATTTTTTTATCTTCATCATCAAATCCGGGAGTTTGTGACGAATGAGAGGTAGCTGGGATCGTACTGAAACTTAGTAGCTCAGAGGTGTAATGAATTATTAGTTTATTGTATTGTATTAATATACTGATCCATGTTAATTCTGATTAACACTACTTCGTTGGGACAATCAACAAAATTATTATTATAGTGATATTATTTTGTTTCTTATTTTTTTTTACTATCTAATAATGACTGATCTGTTGTATTTAAGTGATGATTTTGTGTCAGAATTAAAATATTAATTAAATCTGTGTAGAAGTAGAACTTTTAACTTTTTATTTAATTACTTCATCAAATAAAACTTCCTTAGTTCGTTGGATTTAATTTTTAATTTCATTACTATTATCTACCTCGTTCAACCAGAAAGGCGGCAATTATATATCTCTTTTTTTATCGCGGGCTTTTTTCTTTTATTTTACCAATGTATTAAGCAATATATTTCATACAAATAAATCGTGATTTCAAATAAAAATTAATTACTCCAAATGTCGCTGCGATTTGACCATTTCCGTAGAAACGCCATTTAATTAAGTAATACGGAATGAATTGTATGTAACAGCATTTATGTTTTCGCCATTTCAATTTCGGTCCTATAGTAAAGGTTGTTCATAATGATGAGTACAATAATCCCCTTTCCGACTAACCTTCTAACCTACGAATTATATAAATAATGTAATAGAATTCTCTTAGGTTCAACCATCGGGAAACATGAAATTAAATATTCCCGAGCACGGTATCGGTACGGATGCTGATTAGCTCGGCAGTTGTCATGTTCTGCGCGTATCGTATGTTGTCATCATTGAGCTATATGTACGTCACCGTAAGGTATGACTCACGTTGATAGCTTAGTATCGCGAGGTTGGTCGGACCGTTCATAGGAGCATGTAGTTCGGTCATCGTAAAGATTATAGAGAGCGGTTGGCGGACACCCGCTTAGTGTCTGAATCATCGTCACACATCCGTCGCGTTGATCTCGGCTCCCGTCAGTATACGGCGACGTACGCGCATGCTTACACGCATTGTGCTTTTACTAACAGTGCATGAAAAACAACGGTTTAGTGCTCTGAAAGTGTTTATTACTGTGCTTACAATTGGTTGTTATACGGATCTTTTTGCTAAGAGACTGGTAAGCTAATTATTTTTAATGTCATATTGACCGATGTTATAAATATCTAATAAAATTATGGATGGCATAATCTTTTTACAATTATGGTCAGTACTTATATTTATTTTCTATTAATTAAACAAACAAAAAAATACATGTAAGGTTCTATCTTACTATGACAACGTTCTGTAGGTACTGGTTTATTCATCCTGTTTTCCTGTAAAGGGTACAGGCTTATCAATGTTAACAGAGTACCTACCCATGACAGACCGGATGTTAGACAATTCATGTTATGTCAATGAACTTCATCTTTGGTGCGTTTAGATTTTATATAGAACGTATGGTTCCTTTTCCTTAAATTATTATCCACTACCTAATTAGGAACATATAATTGCTATAAATCTATTCACATTTTTCATATTCTCACAGCCGTTTTTATACTTATTCATGGAATCTGTTGTATCTTACTTGTTATACAAAATGCATTTTCAAAATTAGTAAACGTGAATTTTATAGCTAATATCAGCCTTATACGTCTTCTTGATAAAGATTACGTTGCTTGTTATCAAAGTATAATTAACGTCATAATAATGATAATGCAACTCGTCAGGTGTAAGAAGCGATATTGCTGCCAGTTTCCACGCATTCCCATTATTAAATTACCTTAATTTTAATACCTAGTTCAATAAATCTACCTTCCCGATTCAGATTTTTGCCCAGGAAGTTGCTCCATGCTCCGACAATCGATTCCAGTCGCATTGTTCGCGATGTTACGCTCTGCTCATGTGGAAAATTCATAGTGGGTTATTCAATTCCAAAATGCGGCCGCCAATACCGCTGCAAATACACGGCACAGGATAAAAGGTCGCATATACATGAAGTGTATGTGGTTGCTATGTAAATAGAATCGGTATGCTATACATACGAGTAACAACGAGATTAATTTTGTTTTCCTCCATGGATCTATGTGTTATGTCTCTAACATAATTACCTATGTATACACGAAGCAACATAGGTAGGTGTCTAGTCTGCTAGCAATATGAAAAAGGTCGCACCAGTAGGTACAGATAACCTACTATGTATTCTGTGGCACCGGTATGCCCATTTCACGCGAAAAAGGTAAATTACTGAACGGAACAGCGATTGCGGTCAAAGCTTTTTATTTTTATAAGAGCCGGGGTCTACCGCGTAACTAAATGGTAATGAACATCGACTCTGGTACTATCTAATACTAACTTCAATATGATCGTGAGAGCCTAAACTTCAAACTACCGTTTAATTTTTTTACCGATCCCATCCCATTGGAGTGTTGGTGGTTGGGAGTCCCATTTTATGATCGGTTTTTTTTTTACAAAGTAGCTCTAAGTTTAGTTTGGTTTAGTCTCACACGATTATAATGAAGTTTATTACCACAATCGATGCTCATTACCACTTTAGTTATGTGGTAGACCCGCCGGTTGATATCGTGGTCGCCATCCATTTATCCCTGTTTCAAATTTAAAGGATTGCGTGTAGGTAAAAGCTTTTTTATACACTGACATCTTTTTCTGACAGTTTTAGCAGTCAAGTACACAATAAGAGATTAAAATAATTAAATTAAACAAACAAATACATTAAAATTTTAACAAGTGTAAAGATAACAAAATAATAATAAAAATGAAAGGGAAGGGATATTTATTTTATACACATGGTAATAGGAAATTTTAATACAAATTAATTAAGCTGTATGCTATATAATATAGTAGGTGCTCAGTCGTAGTATTCACTATTTTTAAATGCCTAATTTAGTTTATAATATTATGTATAAATCACAGAAATTATGATTGTTTGTAGTTTTGTTGATTGTAAAATTTTCAGCGTTGCTGATCTGAATCAAACGGTCGAATTTGACCAGCTGGCACGTATCCCAAGCGTAATGTAAATATAGAACCGTGTATATTTGCTGGAAAGCAATATGACATCACACATGACTTGTAACATCTTGCGTTGTCATTCTCCATTCCCCTAAATGTTTGAATATTGAAAATTTAAGATGCGCCCTTACGTGACCTTGAATTCTTACTAGAAATATTCGAGTGAGCTCTAACCTTTAGCCTCTAGCGTAAGGTCTTAAATAGGAATGTGCTCATTAAAATTTAAGAGTATGTCATTTAGTTAGGAGTTGGTTACGGATGTAGAGCGGGTTGAGAGGTACCCAGTTTTCTTTCTACCTTCGCCGAGACGTTTTAGAGTGATGCTCTAGAAGTTCTTACCTACTACTTCACATTTCACAGTTTCACGTAAATTAAATAGAAAAAGTCTCATACTGAAAAACTCATTTCCCTATTAGCTTTCAAAGTCAAGGCAAAAAAAAAATTGTTTCAAACAAACAATTTTTTTAAATCTTAGATTTATACTTTCGCTATTTCTTCTAATACTGTATCTACCTACATCTATCTATACATATACTGACTGACTGATCTATCAAGGCATAGGCTAAACCACCGGGGCTAGAAACTTGAAATTTCGACAGTAGATACCTTTTATAACGTAGGCATCCACAAGGAAAATAATTTCTGAAATTCGACACTTAAGGGGATAAAATAGGGGATGAAAGTTTGTATAAAATCCGTCATTCAGTTAAAACTATAAAATTTGATATCTGGCGATTCGGTTAGAAATAAAAAATTCATTCCTAAGGGGCTATAGGGGATGAAAATTGAAATTCTGTCATGTTTTAATTAAATCCAAAATGTCGACTTCCACGCGAACGAAGCCACGGGCAACAGCTATAAAATATATGAAGGTATTGTAGTTATCACGTTATGTTTGTGCGATGTAAAAAGATAAAATTATACAGTTTGTAGTTTCAGCACTACTCAACTCATAAAGTACGGGTTTATGAGCAGTACATAAAGTTACAATAAAACCGCCCGGTAAAAGCCACCTTTTCAACCAACTTACAAAAAAGGAGGAGGTTCTCAATTCGATTGTACGTTTTTATTTTTGTATGTTTGTTCAGCGATATCTTCGTCAACTGAGAACCGACTTTACTAAAAAAAAAAATATGGAAGTGTAAATAAACTAAAAAGGTAAAACCAAAATGCTTAAAATAATTTTATTTCAATCTTAACAGCTTCTGAAGTCTAGGCCTCTAATTCTTCAATGCTTGGCAGTGGCACCGACTTTAGTCTAATTGAAGTCTGTTTTTACATTTTTTAAAGTTTATTTATCAATTTTAAAAACTTCCGAATTTTGAACAATACAAAGTGTAAGTGTGATTCTGAATAAATTTTAATATGATTATACTCAGGTAGAATCATATTAAAATTTATAAACTTTAATTCACATAAGTAACTAATATTAAAATAGCAAAATAAGCCAAAACGTTGGAAACACGTTGTAAATAATATGCCACGAACGAGTCTCTATGATCAGCTGTGATGGCGTCATGGCAGCAGAAACCAGAGTGGGGACTGAGTGAGAGAGTAATAGACATAGACTAATATATAATAGTAATAGATAGAGAAAGAGTGAGAGAGGAATAGAAACGCGGAGAGGGAAATATAGGCATCACGCAGCTGCACGCATTAAACTTTATCGACGAATTTTTGTTATTTCGGCTTGCGGAAATCGTCAGATTATATATTTTTCGTTATCTTTGACTTAATTCCTTCAAAATAAAAATAAAATTAGCTACGCTCGAGAATGTCGAGATGACGTTTTTTTATTACAACTTTGCTGCCCCCCCTTTCTTTACGTCACTCTCAAATTGTCAGATTAGTGGAATATACACTTGTTAGCATCTCTCGCAACTCACCCTACCTTAATCTGACGCGCTCGAGAATTTCTGATGATCTATTTTTTTTTACTAATCTGATCCTTTATCCTTCACGGGCGGCCTTATATATGGGGCTCATATTTGGTGGAGGTACTTAACCGGGTACATGGTATCCCCCTGTATATTGATCTGCCGCGCTTTAGTAAATCCCGAAATCCCCTGATGGGCTCCCCTACTACTATTATTAATCATGTTTGGCAATCAACAATTATTACTATGTTATTGTTTAGTCATACCACAACATCTAGGTAATTGCCAAGGTTGTGGGCGCGTTAGATAGGTGCCAGTAATTTTTGAATCACCATTCAGGTGTAAATCGAGCCGAGTAGCAGCAATTCGTAGCCCTAGTAGTAGCAATTCGTGCCATCATTTTATAGCAGTTCGCTCATCGCCATATTGGTCTATGACCTATGTATTATTGGGTCTTTAGGGTTCGGGCCGTCAGGTAATAAAACGTTTTTTGATTATTTCGTTGTTTTCTGTGATAGATTCTCATTATTGAAATCTTGTCTCATAATGACATTAAACCTGTCCTCTATATGTTAAGATTTTTAATGATGTTTTCGTACCGTCATTCGCAAATTGTGGATTCGTCACCGCTACCAAACCTTTCTAGAATGACCTAATCATCCTCCATATGTTTATGCGAATTCATTATTTTATAAGGTATATAATACTTCAAAATAATACGAATACATATTACATACTTTGCAAATCCTAACATTTCGTACGCAAAAGGCATTTATTTACCAAAGCCGACTGGCGTCTAGCCAGCAGTGGCGTGCACAGACATTTACAACAGGGTAGACAAAAAAACTTTTATATGTTACGGTCATGATCGACTTTCGCATTATGTTTGTTGATATTTATTTTTAACTGAGAATTTAAACGCGTTTCGATACCTACGATTTTTCCCAAATAAAATATATTTTATAGAAGCTTCTAAATGTTTTTCAGATCGTTCATGTTTTTTTGCAGCTGTAGTGAAATTATGTACGTCCTCGTAAACAGAACCGGTCCACACATTATGCTAATTTGAAAATAATTACATGGAAAACAAGAGACGATTGCTATGTTTGTTTACAACCTGATAACCAACCATAATATGTCTGATATTGTATAGGATTGAATTTTCTTGTAACTTTACCTTTTATTTGAAACAATTCTAAATCCGGTACGCACCGACCTTTTTTAATTACTCAAATTTTATCGTCAAACTTATGTGAAGTAAAGACGCCTGTCTTAAATTTTTGCAAACACACATTTCCCGGACAGCTCTCACATGTGACCTCTTCCATTTTCGGCAATAATTAATAACGTAATTCACTTGATATTCACCACAAACGATAATAAAAACAAACAAAAACAATGCGTAATTGCGTATGACAGCTTCTGCGGTTGCTAAATTATCATTTGTCGAGGTGGCATGAGCTGTCGCTCATGCTCATTGGCTAATACAGATTATCAACCAATAGGAGCGCCGCTAGACCGATTTACGCCTATAACGTCAACAGAAATTGAACGACCAAATTGTAATGTACTTTATTCTCTATTGAAATGACATCGAACATGCATATTTTGCAATTTGACGGTTAATACAGATGCATATCGCTCAGAGCCACTCAGAGCCACTCAGAGCCCCGCTAGACAGAGAACGCGTATACGACTTATCTTGTGGTCGCGTCGCTCGCACACCGAGCGTATCTGTCTCTTTCACGCAAAAACACGCTTAGGCTCGCTTAGGCGAAAATGCTAGTGTGCGTGTATTGCACCGATAAATTTTGTGTCGGTATAGGATATAGATGTTTGAATGTGTACATTTGAAGAATTTTTAGGCTGTCTTGTTATTATGAGTGAGCGCCGCGCCGCCGCACCGCCGCCGCGCGGGTATATTTGAATAGAAACCGCCGCGCCGCGCAGCTATAAGAATTTATAGCAACAAAATAAATAATATAGTTTTATAAAAACATACATAAAAGAAAAATAGCCATGTATTACTTAATTTATTAGGGTAGGCAGTGTCTTTTTGTCTCTATGGAATGCACGCCACTGCTAGCCAGGCCAATGCTAGAAAGAGAAGACGCAGACAGACTTCAAAATTATTAGTCACATTGACATAATTGCCGAGACAATGGCTAAGGAATATTTTATCTCCGAATTCATTTACGATTTTCTTATTCAAAAGGCGAATTTCCATAAATTAATACATCTTAAATTTTAACACTGTCTGTCATATCTTCTAAATTAAATATTGGACATTTACTTAATTAATACCTGTCATATTTTAGTTAAAAGGTGTGAAGTGGTACAGACGTGAAGTAGGGCAAGCGAGCTCTTATTGGTTATACGATACTAGATCCTACACATATTAAGGATTGTTATGTCATGAGATTCACACATGGCAAACCAAAAGCGTAAGTTGCGCCAGATGGTCTATACTGCTCTTTAACGAAGTACCTACCTACTATTATTTGTATTGGTGTCTTTGCTTTATTGATTGACGATTTATATTTTAATTTAGTTAAACGAAAAGTATCCAACCACCGACTAGCAAAGCTACTTTTGAGATAATAAATTTTATAATATCATATAAAATATGAAACCAAACATAACTACACATTTTATAGTTAAAAATATAAAAAAATTGCAATTCCAATAAAACCAACAAAACAGTACTGCATCAATGGAGATTTTTATGTAAATTTTAAAACTAAATATCTCGGCAAAGTATGGATATGATCCTTTTCGTGTAACTACGTCCATTTGAAATACATTGTTTCAATCATAAAGTTATTATTACTAGTGGTAATAGAGGAACACAGTGTGCGAGTGAGAAACCAATCTTTACGAAAATCCTACGTGCGAGAAAGAGACACAATTAAATGTTCGTAGGACCGATTTGAAACAAATTATGAACTATTAGGGCCGGCTGTCAAAATAAGATCTCGTATTATTTTATGATTTTCTTCACAATCGTACTGTATTTTATTGGATAAATATCAATAATCGAAAAGGTTTCGTGTTCTGTGTTAGACTGCAGTGTAACTTACAGCAATAATGCAAATAAAGAGACCTTTTACAGGTAAATACCGTACAGTGCAATACTACTTTCAGAGTGCATATTTCCATAGAAAATATTCCTAAAATTATTTAGTAATACGTTTATAACATGCAGTAAGCCCCCTATTTTCTAAATAATATATTATTTTAAATAATTATGTGTAAGATAAAAAAATATTGTGTTCGTGAAAATGTGAAAATTAAACCGTTTGGCATAGGTTGTGTGTACAAAATCTATCGATATGTCGATATTTCCAAATTAATTTTTCGTACTACCTAGCTTCGTCCATTGCATAACTTGAGAGTCATTGTTAATCCTTGCTTATTTGTATATTGAAAGGTTGATTTAGTCCGGCCCCGCACATTGTCAGAAAATCATACTCGGAATATTTCTGACGCACCGGAGGGCACTCGACACTATTCACACCATGTTTGTACTATTACAACATTTTAATAGTACGTACATAGCCCATACCCGCATTTTGTACTAGCCCCACAGATGACAGAATTTTCCGAATCGTACGTCCGCTTCTACAAGAAGCAAACTTACGATTCCGAAGATTCTGATTCTGTCGCACATTAAAATGCATAAAATAGCGCTATTTCCAGACCAAAGAGTAGCCTGGTGAAAAAAATAACTTCATTATATTGACTGGCTAACTTCATAACTTCCAGGTTTCCGGACCACATTTCTCGGCCTGTGTCAGTGTACAAATACAGGGACCTATCACCAGAACCTTCAACATCAAAACGGAAACGTCTGACGTCAAGAAATAATGAATATGATAATGAATGATTACATAATGTTTACAATAAATTTTCTTTTTACTTACCTATTCGTCACTTTCGTGACGTTAATAATTTTGCCATCCTAATATAAACCTCTATTACGTAACTTTTAATATTTTAAAATGACAGATTAAATATGTCAAATATGGTATTTTAGTTTATAGAACATTTGAAAGATTTAATTGGTAATTTTAAAAGATTATAAGTTAGGTACATAATTTAGCCTAGCAGATTCTAAATGATATCCCACTCCTTATTAGTATAGCCGATTTTGATATCGATATTGCAGGGATATTGTCAATTCAGTGATATTATAATTACACAATAACACGGCCATATCGATAATGCGGAGACGTCAAAGTCACATCCCTAAACGTCACACACATGTCAAATGCGCTAACATACGTATTTCTTTTTTGGTCTCGCGATAATGAAGAGACTGTTCCTCTATTACCACTGGTAATAATAACTTTATGGTTTCAATATGGCTTTATATTTTGTCTCCATGCTAGCTAGAAATGTCAGAACACCACCCTACCTTAATTGGCTTGAGTTTCAAATGATTGTAGATTATAGTATTAGTGCCTACTAGATACTGCATTATTTGTATCATAATTATTGGTACGTTGGTATATCTAGTCTATTTTTTGTTCCACAGCCATTATGAGTTAATTATAGCCTACCTAAATATAGTACCTAATTATTCTATAGAAAATCAATTAACGGCAACCATAAAAGTTATTAGCTTTTGGTATCTTGGGTATCTTGTTATATGAAAATCTATAAAAAAAATATAATAACGACTATTGAGGCGTTCAACAGAAAACCTCAGATTCTTTGATTTTGTGTAATTGAATCCCATTAAAATGAGAAAATTGGGTACATTTCTTAGATTTTGTGATATTAGAAAATCGGAGTGCTTGCGCTATTTTATTATTTGTAACATAGACGTTACTATGAATTTATAAATTAGGGTGAAAGACAAAGTGATTATAAATACGTTTATTAGAAACGATGATATCATAATTATTATTATAAGTCAGTTTACTTGCGGCAAGCAGAACCAGTACTTATACCGTTAGAAGAAGTGCCCGTATTGCCACAAAACTTTACATGTATCTTTTTTTAAACATTTGTTTGTTATTTATACCTAGATGTAATATTATCAGAAAGCACTCGGGTGTACAAATATATCTGGCTATGCCTGATCAATTTTCGTCGCTGCTGACACATTTTCTGTATTGTATTTTTTTTCCTGTTGTTATGTCGCTGTAATGATAGGGAAGGAAAACCAGTTTCTGTCCTAAACAATTTATTAAGGGCATTATATTTGATAGTTTTTTGAAATTTAATCGTTATTGTTCCGAAGTGAGTTCTCTACAAACCAATCTCGATCAATTGATCCCTAGGCTCCAATGACTTCATATAGAGAGACTTCACATAGAGTTTTAACTTCTTAAAGAGAAACCGATTTTCTTAGATACTCAACTCAATATGTATATTGAGTTGAGTATCTAAGAAAATCGGTCTAACAAAATCTATATCCTTTCGCTCGTTACAAGACACGATACCATAATACGAATTATGAACTTTCGTAGTGCAAACAGAATTTAAGTCTGCTTGCGGTTTCCGGTCGCGCTTTGTGGTTTCTGATTGGGCTTGAATAGACTGTTCGTTACTTGGGTTACGTAATAAATATAGCATAGTAATTATTGTTGTCTCGGCCTCATCTCGTTACACGAGCGCATTCGTGCATGCGGGTATAAATAACTTGGAATAATATATATCCTTATTTACAAATAGAGCCACTATTCTTAATTTTAAAATATAATTACCTATTATGTTTTATCAAATAAGCTTAGTGTCTATATGACGTACTTGAGTTGTTTTCTTTCATCTTAGCCTGGGATAAACAGCTCGTTTCGACCTGGGAGTGTCTTCGTCGAGATGAGCTATTTATTGAGATTTTATTTTAACTCGGCACGAGAACTTTTAGTGACAACTTGAAAAATAAAGATCTTTGTCTTACTTATTCACTGGCGGTGACTTGGTGAATGCTAATCTTTAAAACTCAATAATTAACTATTTGGTGACTCAGTCCTCGTGTAAAGTTGGTCATTCTACATAAGCAGGATCGATGTCTCATTTTGAACCGACCTGTCATGCGAATAAACAAGGGAGTTATTATCGGATATAAACAGTAAATGAGTTGTTATTTATAGTGATTAATTATATTATTTTCCGAGTTTCAATATTTTTTATGAGATTAATAGTTTGGTTTCAAAGCTTCCTTTTCCTTCTGGGTCCATTTCGAAGAGAATTGTTTGGTGATTGTTATCGATCCTCCTTTTAAAAAGGCTCAGTGGATCTACGTTATCTAACAATTACGACCGGGAACACAAATACATTTCTAATTGCTTACACGTTTAATTGAGTGGACTGGTGAAATGGTAAGGAACGCTCGAGGCGTCTGCTGTCGGCATTTCTTTTGTATCAATGAATAAATCAAAGAGTCTTTTTGAGTACATAATATATTATTGGAACTAAGAGGTCGTTGTATACAACAATTTATGTAACAGAGTATTAAGATTAAGGCTGACCTTGGCCAAGAAGCACTAGCACGAAAATAAACACGTACGGCGCGTATGTTTAGAAAGATCGCCTTAATATAGGGTACAGTGTATCTGTTCATTATTAAGAATAACAACACTAATATAATATTGTTTAAACCAGGGGGTTCTGTTTTAATTAACGCATAATAATGGTACCGTTTGGTAATAGTTAAGTATTCTGTTTTGTTGATATAATTAAGTGCGGTATTAAAAAACTTTGATTAAAACTAAAAGCTTTTATTTCAGTACAAAGTTTACCATGATTTCAGTTGAAATTTTTTTAAGACAATATTTAGCTATCGTAGATTTTTTTTTGATGAAAGTTTATTATTATTTAGTAAAAAAATTGAAAAATATTTCACATCCTTAAAAAAATTGTTATGCCCAGCTGCCGAGACGCCATGTCAGAGAAATGAGTGCTTCTCGCACCTACTACGTGTGACATAGGAGTGTGTGATCAGTGATGTTTCCGTAAACACGGCCATTTCAACGGTGCCTGCATTCGAACACTAGTGCGACCGAATTATATCCTTTTAGAAAAGCGTTCCACTCCTAACGAACTTGCCGAAGCGTAATGTCGAACCATAGTACACTTCTTGTAATATTATACTACTTTTAAGTACTTATTCTGTGCTTCTATTATTCTCTAGTTCACTCATCCTTATTATTTAAAGGGATAAAATTATCCTTACTTCGTCGCCACTCCGTAAAAATCTTTTCTATATTTTAACTTCAACTCTCTTGCGCTTTTTTATTTCGGAGATTTTAAAATAAATGTCAGCAACAGGTTCTGAAGTATTAAAAGGTCTTGAATCTCACTTACCTAACCGTTTCTGCCTAACGGATGCGAATTATAATTCATCCAGCGTCGACATTTATTTTTAATTCGTCGTTAATGAGCCCCTGACGTCGGCGATAACAGTTATTTGTGAAGAAATATGGCTCACAGTAACATCTAGCTAGAACTATTTAAACATATCTTGAGCTTGATAATAACGTTACTATAACAAAAAACTAATTGAAGAAACATTTTGTGTGAGTAGTTTCGTTTTCCTACAGTTTTTCTTCGCTACGAAAATTGGTAATAATTTCTACCCATAGAAAAGATATAAAAACATCGATTTCACAAAATGTAATATTCGATAGATATTCAACTGCCTCTATCTACCAGTGGCGAAGAGTCCATACAACCCGATTTCCATCGGCTTCCCATTAGGAATTGGTTAGTGCATATTATAGACTAATTAATTACTCATCCAACTTACAAAAAAAAGACTAGATCGAGCTCTTCGAGACATGATTATATGGAGACGGTATGGATTTTTGTCTTGCAGTGTTCAGGGCGATATGATTTTGAAGTTTTACGATTTTTGCAATAAATAGATATGTAGGTTTTACGAGCATTTATTTCGAACTAACGAACTACTACAATATTCTTAGCTTAATATTCTACGTTCATTACTCGTTAGACATGCAGCATTAATTGAAGCAATTTTTAGAGGGCATTTTTTGGACGGCTTCCCCTTTTACAACTGTCACCCTTCGCCACTGCTACCTACGCGTACTTGTATGCATTTCATGTTATTTAAATTGATTATTTTATTATTCAGTAGCACTAATCGCATTTCCATTACGTATGTGTCTAAGCGGAGAATATATTATGCTAACTGCAAAGTTTTAAAAATTCAAATAAATAATGAACCTGCCTAAAGCGTAGGTAGTAGCTGAATGTGTGGATTATTCTCAAATTTTTATGATAACGACTGGTGTAGTATTATGTCCTATGTCGCTATAACGTTAAATATTTGTGTCTTTTGGTATATCATTTAAACTGGTGGTGTTTGGAGTTTGTCAAGTAATGTAATCTAAGCCCTATTAACGTTCCTTACAGCTCTCTCAAAGCTTGCCGTATCCTTACTACATGTTATGGTACATCATGTAATAAAAATCTTTAAACACTATGCAGATTACTGGTTTTACTAAAAGCAGACGCGTAGGTAATGTTTTTTCAAGATCCTATTTCGATTTAACATGTAAGCATGTATAACATTTTATTAATATTAAAATTTAAGTATTGTGTAGCCTAGATGGAAATGGCAATAACAAAAGAACAGAAAAAGGCGCAGTCAAAACTAATAAAACATGACAGAAAAACAAATGATAAAAACACAATAGAAAACCTTAGCCTAATCATAGTCTTTTTCAGTTATCCAATAATATTAATAATAATAATATAGAGCAGATTATAATAAAGGTAGAGAACTTGACCCCAATTTCTTTATGAAATATTTTATGTATTTGCAATCAACGTTCGCCATTTCAACCGTCTGGGGCGTTATAAGAGATTTTAATATAATCAGGTTAATATTACCTGCCACGGTTCAAATTAAAAACCACTTGGGAATATTTTATAATAAATATGCATATTTGTTGGTGGTACTATAGTCGATATAATCCAACTGTTACAGATTATTTTTTACAGTAAATTATTATGCGAACTCGTAAAATATAGATATATAATACAGTGAATAGTTATTGTTCTGAAAACGTATCAAAACTTGAAGTATCTACCATAAATAAATCTCTGTTAGGCGTTATGTTAATATTTACAAGCTTGTTTAATTAAAATCAAAACGACACTATACCTAGGTATAATCCAGACTAAAGTGTAGTGTACCTATAAAGGCAAGTTTATTAGTTTCAGTCCTACGTTACGGTTTATTGAAACGAAAGGCGCTATAAATTGTAACGTTTACCTACCTACCTTTTAGAATTTACAGCTGATTCTTGATCAATTTATCTTAATTCTTATTAGTTTTGATAAAGTTAATATGTGCTCTCAGTGAATAAAGTATGAATTAGTTAATTTAATTAATTCATTTCAAATTACACTTTCTATATAGTTTTGTTCGTTTACGTCGTTTGATTTGTGTATAAATTTTGTCTCCCAATGGATATTGGGCGAGTCTTCCGAGTGTAAACATAAGAAATATTTACATTCCTATTGATCAAATCGTTTTTATCAGTGTATTTTGATGTAGGTACACACCTCATACGGTATTTCCATGAAGCTAAGTTCAGTGGGATGTAAATTAAATAAGCTTGTCTGTGTTTCTTTGAGGGTTTTAACACACCCGTAAAACTAGCCAACACGAAAATAAGCTCGATTATTTGAAATATTTAGGAAGAGATGGAACCGATGGAACAAGTTTCACTAATAAGATGTCATTACTTCATCAGTAGGTATTCAGACTGTTTCTTCTAAATATGCAAATTCTGGGGGAGCTAACAATAAGTGCTGATTAGACCTAATATAGGTTATTGGTATTAAAATTGTCGCCGTTCTTTGAATTGGTGGATAAATTACTTATTCGTGGAACAAAAATTTATGTCTGTATCGTGATTGGCTTATTCATCACTTGTTTGTACTGCGTAGACAGAACTAGATAGCGCGTTGACTGTTGATGTAGGTTCTGGTTAATTCACGAGTCATGAGTGGTTTCACAAAACTTTCTATGGGATCCAATCAGCAGACATAGCATAGGTTATGATATTGACATAGGTAATTATGTATAATATAGTATAATACCTGACCTGACCTGGCTTGACTTGGTCAGGTCAATAAATATCGAGGTAGATTCAATCTTGGCACTAACATAAAAAATTATGCAGTTTTCAAAAGTAAATGTTGTTATTGCTACATACATACATAAGTATATGTTATCAGGCATTCGCTTTATCTTAATATAATTTACACGATTACAGTTATTTAAAGACATGTCGCTATCACATTTATCATATCTTAGTGAGTCAGTCGATAGTCAGCGTTCAACGAGAACTTAAGTGACTAAAGTGTAGAATTTTAGAAATTTGATTGTGATTCAGTGTAGTGATTATTAAACACTTTGCTAAAATGGATGGAAATACAAGGAAAAATATGAAACATCTTATCGGGATGTTCGAAGCGCGGGTAAACACTGCAGAGGAAGGAGATGTGGCGGATATTGACGATATAGCAGAAATAACTCGAGAGGCCTACAATATAGCAATGGGTAAACACAGTACAAAACAAACAGAGCAATACTACCAAATATATTCCTGCTTTATTTATTTAATTTAATTAATGATTGAGGTAGGTATACCACCGTCTGAAATTAATGCCTTTTGGCGAGCATCTGCTACCTCGCCAGCAAAGTAGGTAGATACATTTAGTTGTTTGTTCATTCATAAATCTTTAAATGGTGAACTAATTTAGAGCCGCTATTGTTTTAATTTTTATTTAGCTAATAGATGACCTCCCCAAGCTACTTCTCTCTATTAGTCCCGAAACCGTAATTACTCGTATAATGTGTTATTTTTCATACTTTGATATCTCGTCAATTAAAACCTTTCCAAAATCATTGAATGTTAACATATAAGTAGTTAATATGTTTTCGATATTTTATAAGTAGTTCTATGTATTTTTCATTAAAATGTTTTATAAATAACTTTATCTTGTAAATTATATAACTATTTTAAATTGATAATGATAAGTACCTGCACCAAACGTATTTTTTTATTAATTTGAATTTTAACGTTATCGAATCTATCTCAGGGGTTTGACAAATAATAATATTTAATTAGTAAAAGTGCCTTTGAATATCCGAAATGGACAGGTCACAGGGCGGTGTAAATTTGCCACTACGAAGGCTCGTTCTCTAGGTTTATGTTCACTTGTCATTCTTCGAGGTCGTAGGTGTACTTTGTATTCAGAGGGGCTTGGTTCAAAACAAAAACAACAAATAACAGTAAAACTTCGTATTAGAGAAACATACTTATAATCTCATTTACATTCAGTAAATGAGATAAAAAGTATGATGATAATTCTTTGTGACTAATTCAGCATAATAATAAAGTAACAAGTTGTGCTCGTCGAGTTCCAGCCGGTTGCGAAGTGTGGTTTAGATACGGCTATGAGCTGTTGCTGCACGCGTTTCTGCATTCTACGGAACACTAGATATAGTACCTACGCGGCTTTATCTGTGTGGTAATTATTAATGTTACATGTGCTGACAGTTTTCCTACACCGCCTATGTCCGTCTTCCCATTATTTTGTGGATAGTGGAACTCCATTTGCTGTGGTCTGTGGTTTTATGGTGTGCCACGTTGACCGGAACTTCCAGTTGTCCCGACACCTGGTATGACCATGGCTTTGGGCTACGTCCTTCGTCTTTTGCCTGCCACTATTAGTCTCTGGATATTATTAGGTGTTACTGTGAGCAATGTGACCAAAATATTGTAATAAGAAGACAGGCGATTTGGCTAATCCAGCTTAACCCCCTCAATGTGGGATACATCCGTTCTGAGCTGTTCAGGGTTATCAGACGGACTTCTAGTTGCGCCTGATGACTGTAATATTATTCCACCATAACTCCCCTTAGGTTATGTTCAACCTCTATTTATAAAATCAATAGCAATGACTTATATCACATTTCATCAATAGGGAGCGAAGCCGAGGCTGCAGCAGCGAACCAGAGCCCGGCGTCCGAGCTCGAGAGTCTGATCGAGCGCTTAGAGCGCGTCACATCGCGGTTGGAGCGGTTGCCACTGCTGCGCACACGCTCGCTATCGCCGCCGTGCTCACCCGCGCCGTCGCCTGTGTCCGCGCCCTCCCCTCCGCCAGAGCCGCCGTGCTTTGAGCCAACCGACAACATGAGCGTCAACGGCTACCAAGACATTGTGCAGGTATGTTGGATTCGGCTGCCAGTCTAATCAGAATCAGAAGGAAAAGGGTCTGTAATACAATAGTCAATAGTAGTCGACCGCGACAGGTCGTCAGCAGACCTCGATGAGTCACAACACCTTGAACCCAGTAAAGATGATATGACTGCTAAGCCATAACCATAAATTTTATTAACCTCATCGATTGACAAAACTGCGCAGAAATCATTTAGCCAGTACTCCAGTAGCCTCTATTCGCGTGTCATGTGCTGCTGTTCCGAATTCATGATGAAGAGGCATAAAGGTTCACATGCTAGGTTATATGGGATCAGCAGCTTAAATTGGTTCACCCACAAATGGTTCACGGCCATTGTTGAACTATTGTGTCTGCTTCGCGGACAGTGAAAGTGTTACGAGTAACGAGTAACTCGTTCATGTTTATGTCCAAGCGAAATGTATTTATTAATGATGCAAACTAGTTGACTTTACTATGACGTATATTAACTAATATGTAATATATTCTTATTTAATTTCGTCAACGATTTTATAGTCTTTAGTTACTAATTGGATTGATATCAACACCACTAGTTCGTGTTTAATTAATTCGTTATAACTATTCGTTATAACTGTAACGATCTCGCTGTGCACCGACCATGCATATAAATACCATAATCAGATGAATGATAATAATGAGCAAAAAATGTTGCATCGTTATGTGCAAACACTGCAATAGACTCATTACTAAGAAAACACTACAGTTTAAGTTAATCCATACATGGCCTTATTAGTACGTTGAACTGTAGGACTGGAGGTTAAACCTGTTTCTAGCACTGAGTTAATTTTTTTCGTCTACCAAGTCGTAAAGTTGTTTACGTGTCACGTAAACGGAGTAGTCTATAAAGTGGAAAGAAAAGTTTATAACTTATTTATTCAGTATTTTAACTTAGGAGAGGTTAAAATAATCTGCACGAAAATATTACGATAATAAAATTATATTTATGAACAGTCATGTTCAAACCCTGACCTTTTCAAGACAAGATGTCGTTTATTTAATAAGATGATGGCCGAATTTACGCTGGGTGGTTCTGGGAATTGGGACTGAATGTTAAGAAAGTAGAGTTTCTGAAAATCAAAAATAAGCTCGAAGCTAAAATGACAAATAAAGTAACTAGGTACTATAGTAGTCCTATAAGATGAGTGGTAAACCGAATTTCAGTTTCGCGCAGAATAACGCAGACATCTGCCGAATTTTAACGATTACGTGATGCATATTAATTAATAGACTTGGTAACTTTATCGACATAGATAGATCTCTCGAGGTAGTTAGGAAAAAGGTCTTAGTTCTAGTGGCTGTGTGCTGGTATCAATTAATAACGGTCGGGTGACACCGTATCGCGCTCTAGCTACAGACGCGACCAGGAAATATATAACCCGCTCAATTTCCCTTAGTTCCGTATACTAACCGCTCTAGCTGCTGCGGCGGTGTGCAAACACTCTTTTTATTTACTCGAGATGCTGGCTATTACACCAAGTCGTCCAGGACAAGAATGTTTGTGTCGCCGATTGTTTTACCAATCTGGGATTGAATCAGAAACTACGACGCTAATCTGCTTTTTTTCTAAAAGCTGCTTTTGCTGTATCGTTATTGTTGAAACAAGTCGTACCTAATAGTGATACTATTTTAAGAAAAGTACATAGAATATCCAGTAAAATAAGCATAACACCACAAAATACGTCTGTACAGAAGCCTGTTTTATCGCTTTTTTAGAGCAGGAACGGTACTGGCATAAATTCTATATACATTCATCTAGGAGTGTTTTGTATATACCTTGGTATTCCGCCACTGCGTGGTTTTGATCGCTAGCTTAGGAAAAACACGTAAAGATAATAAAACGAATAAAATGTGTGCTAAATATTCTTTTGAGAACTTATTATAGCAAAGGTATTCTTTGTACTGATAGATACAAAGAAATAAGATAACGTTATATTATTTACAAGAATGTTGGTGCGCTTGGTAAGGTATACAAGTAAGAAGGGCGTGTAGACGATAGCAATATTAAACATAATATTACAAAAGGACGACATTGATATTTATGACGGTAAAGCAAACTATATTCCATTTTCATAACAAAAGTCGGCGGCTCGCTTATTGGTTACTTAATAAGGACATAATGTTCAAAGGAAGAATACCGTAGCCTGCCTTTGATATAGTGATATAACGTAGATCCGACTGTTTTTTTATGTTACTTTTATATTTAACGGTCCGCCTGTTCTGAAATTATTCCGTTCTAAGTTCTGAACACAATGTTTTATTTTATTTTTTATACCCATGTTTTATTGTAATAAACTCCGAGTTTAATATAAATTGATTTAACTGGCGACCCAGGCGCCCCCGGGCTGGAATACAACGACACTGTATAATTGTGTACCTCCATGATTAAATTTTTGATGAAGTCTAGACTAGTTTTTCGCCCAGTGGAAGGAAACTTGGTGTATGGTTGTTTTATGAGGTTTGCTAACAAAATACAGACTAAACAATCATAATCTTTGTACAGACTAAACACAGACAGCAAGGTGTTCATTTAATCGTCCGGTGTTTTATGGTTTATTAACAAATGTGTTTTTCTACAGGGCCCCCTGCAGGCGTACTTGCAGCTGTCTCAGAAGATCGGTGGCGATGTGTCCGCGCACGCCAACCTTGTTAACGCTGCCTTCCAGTAAGATACTATTCTATTTATATTACATGTGTATGAGGCTGTACTCATTTTGATTAATTAGTAAACCCCTGCAAACTGTTTGACCGTGACCGCGACCATGACCTATGGTCATAATCATAACCATGTGGGCGCCTGGTGCACGGGCTTTTAGGTGTTGAGTATTCAGGTTTTCATTAATTAATTATATATCCGCGTGATGAACTGACCATATTATATTTTGATCCAACTAATATTTTTGAACAAAACGAAAAACTCTAAAATGGAAAGGGAGGCTATGCCCTGCAGTGGGACAACACGGGCTGAAATTATAAATATATTTTTGACAGTATTGATGGCTTCATTGGCACAGTTACACCTGGTTCAATTCCGTGGTATCGTCCTAAGAAAGTCGTTCCTGGTCTAAGTGGTACGTGCAATATGCATGTGACATATAAGTCTATAAATTGTTCCATGGAGATAAAAAGTACCATTCCGTAACACTGGCGTTACGAAACGATATCATATCGACTATCGACAAATGGCAAAATTGCTTACGTTGGGCGTTAATTCAGTAAATTTACAGAACGCCCACAATCCACATTTACTGCAACAATATCACACCGCAGTAATACCGTACCGGCAGTTAAAAAATAATCTCTAATTTGACGTCCCCAAAAATTAGGGCATCAGTAAAAGAGAAGAAGAAACAAAGTTTATTGACACAGCGATATTTATAATTATGTATAAAAAAGAAAGAGAAATAGTGCTCTTTTACTAAAAATGCACAACAGTTATTTTATTCAACATCATTAATTTCAACATCAAAACTTGTTTGTAAGTGAGATTAACAAGCCAGCAGATTCACATTATTAATTTAATAAAGTTCGGTGAACTGACGCGATGTTATTAATATAACATGTTACCTAAAACTTATGTAACTGTGTACCAATGTTGTTTATTATGATTTCCAATTTGTGCTTAATAAATGAGAATATTTTTTTCGTTATAGTAAATTTTAATTCTGAGGAATATATTCTCTTCTTCTGTTTCTTTTTATTTTGCTACTGATATCATTTAAAATACCTTCAAGAAAAGTATCGCTGGAATACAATGCTCTTTATGTTATCTACAGTATTTATGTTAAAATGAAGTGTCCCATTATGTGATTTGTTATACTTTAGGCTATTAGGCTTGCGTTTAACCACTATCTCATCTGATGTTAAGCGAAGATGCAGTATACAAATGCGCACATATCTACGCCCATCCAATACTGTCTAGTTGTATTTATTAACACGTAATTTTTTTTGTCAGGGCGCAACTCCGTTACATCCAACTGGCTACAACAAGGAGCAAGCCATCTCAGCCCGAAGAGATGCAGCTCCTCGCGCCGACCAGCGAACAGATCTCAGCCATCCAGCAGTTCCGCGAGAAGAACCGTGTTTCTCAGTTCTTCAACCACTTGTCGGCGATATCTGAGAGCATTCCGGCGCTAGGATGGGTGGCCGTGGCCCCTACGCCAGCGCCCTATGTGAAGGAAATGAACGACGCCGGCCAATTCTACACGAACCGAGTGCTAAAGGAGTGGAAGGAGAAAAACAAGACCCATGTAGAGTGGTGCCGCGCCTGGGTGCAGCTGCTCGCTGACCTGCAGGCTTACGTCAAGCAGTACCACACCACTGGACTTGTTTGGTCTGGTAAGTGCCTTTATTTATATGTTCAGAATAACTCCTGCTCAGCCTATCGCAGTTCATTGATTGATATAGGCTCCTGCGAATAAGATAGGTAATACCCGATGTCACCTGCGGACCCTGCGGTGGACAAGGAAGTGGTGATAAAAGTTTACACTCTCCTTTCGCATTGGTAGCAGTGCTTCGTGAGCGGTATGAAACATTTGAGTAATTAAATTAGACACCTATAATAAAAAATTTGAACAGGTGGACATTTTTGCTGGCTCTATGGGCCAGTTCAAGAGGCAAGTACACAGATTGTTGTTAGACTAATGACTCCCTCTTGTTCGTTACTAACTATGTTATTTCACCCTTTAACTTTATACCATGTACGTAATTATCCTCTAGCGTGTAATTTTTTTCATAAGCTAACATGTGAACGCCGTCGTGGGTTGCATTATCCAGTATTTGTACATGTAGAAATTATTTGTGAACTGTTTGCTGATCCTTATTATTAAAATAAAATCAGTTGGAAGGATATCCCATCATCTGTCGGTAGTCAGACGCTCTATAGATATTTTTTTCTAATAATTGTAGAATATGGATTATTTTATGTCATCGTTTCTTTTCACTTTAATTAATAGGGTACACAGTATGGGATTAACATTTGTGTATTTTGAAGACATTTATTATAGTAAAATTGCGTCGCCTCCGCCCGCCCTGCACTCTACAAAGTTATTATTTTAACGCATCAAAACCTTAAAGGGACCCACCGTCTTCAGCAAAGTTAAATACCTTGTGTGCAAAGATAAACAGCTTAAACTTAGGTAATCTTACGATATTATTGTTAAAATGGGTCGAACAATTAAATAAGCATAAAATTACCATAATAAAGAGCCGTAGGTAAATCAAAATCTTCTATTGAAATGAACCTCCCGTTCTTCATCCTTGCTTTGCCATTTTAAAGTTATCCAAAACATACATAAATGAAACCCTCATTACGGCCAACGTTCCTCCCTGGGTGAACTTGACACGATTGTGGCTGGGCTCGTGAATTATTTAACATGCGGTTGAGCGGTCCAATGTCACCCGCACCTTAAGCTGGTATGAAACGCGCCCGTTTTATCGCACACCTGATCGCTGGATTTATCACGGATTATGAATTAACGAAATCTCGTTAAACACGACGTACAGAGGTGTTGAGATGGATTTTAATTAATGTTTCTAAAATATGATTACGTAATCAAGTCTATAATTATTTTTTCTTTGAAGAAATACTTTCGTGCTTTTTCTAACTTGGCTTTTTTTTACCGAAGGCCCAATAGTCGACTTTAATAACTGACGAACGAAGGAGAAATAATGTAGGTTGTTGGTTTCAACCACCCCACGTTTGATAGTCTGTAGAACTGTAGTTATCGTAATAATTTAAAAGGTTTTAGATTATTTTAAAGTGGTTTCTTCTCTTTCTTCAGCAAAGTTATCTTTTCTAACTGGATTTAATGTTATATTTGCCCTCACTTGACAGGCTTTGCACATAAAATATTTATTTAACGAATTCAAAAATAAACAACAAAATATAAATAAAGCGGCTTCGTACTCCTTCTCAATATTGGACAAAGGCTGTGTATTTAATCTCGAAACATTTATAACAGGCTTAAATGTTTCCTTTTCAATGCCCCATTTAATTGGAATACGGCTCCATTAAATAAATATTACAGGATTTCACCTTATTCATTAAATACGGATAGCCATAGGATATAAATGATATAATAAAAATTATAATAAGAATAAAAATGAACGTCTCAATGACATTTATTCTTTAGTTAATGTTAATATACCATTATTAAGTAATATATTGTAGATATATAAATATAGTAAAAAGCAATATAATAGAATAAAAAAATAAAGTTTTCTCTTTATAATATAATTATAATACTTACATGTATAATTTTATATTTAAATTATTATTAATTAGTAAAAATGGGAAGTAGAGCATTGGAATCTTCGGGTTCTTACTAGTCACATCTAGGAGTAACTAGTGCCCTTGGTAAATAGCCGAATCGAAAGATCACATGGGCTTTTTATTACTGACCAAATCAGTCTAGATCTGTTTTCTCTGCACCCGTAACAGTAAGTAACCGATAACATCGTAGCTTGGATTTTGCTGTGCGCTAATTAGCTACTAAAGAAGCACACATACCTATAAGAATTGTTAAACCTATCAATTGCTTGTTACCCTAAGTCGATTTAAACTTAGGTTTACACGCATACGCATTATTAACTGAACGAAATTCGTTTTTTCAGTGCTTGTAGCAGATAGCAGCTTGTATATAGTAATAAAATGTAATCAACTTATTTTTAACAAACACGTAATCTTCGAACCTAGCTGTTTATCTTTATGAAGTGTCTTCGGAAAATGATGACGCCCTAAGCGTTGATAACGTCTAGAGTCCTGCTTATTCTGTAAGGGAAAAGGGGTGAGGAAATAAGCGTTATATTTTGAATGCAAGATAAATTGTCTTGAACCTCTCGAAAACCTTTTGGCGCGTTCGCACAATTTGATAAGACATCTTAATCCAGCCTTCTCGCCCTTAAACTCAACACATCTTCGCCAGACGTAGGAATGAAATTCAACAAACCGTTCCACAAATTAGACAATTATTTGTATTGAGGTGACTAGTTTAAGATGAGTGTGTTTTAAATAACAATATGACTGATTTATAGTACTTTGGAACGCTCATAAACGCATGGACGTATAATTCTAGATAAATATTCAAGAACAACTTTTTACATTAAAAATGCTAATTTGTTATGCTAAAAGTGATTCTGAGTGGGGCTTTAACTTTAATTACAACTTTGCTTAATCCGTTGGGATCATTAGTGTGTAACAAACTCGGGCCGTAGCTACAAAATTCTTAGCGGAAAACCCAGTTTACTTTGTCAAACGTGGCGTTCCAGTGTCAGGCGTTTGTATGAATACAAGTTTAGTGGGGAATATCTTTTAAACATGGATACTTTGATATATCTCGCTTGCGAATTACACGGGACCAACTACATCTCCACCAACTTTGACTGTTTTTAATTTCGGACACTAGATAAGTGAAGGCCACACTAGGGAGAATTGTTGGATACCTACAAACTAGTGTTTCGGAGCTCCAGTCCTCTAATGAGTATTGTGTGGTGTAGGCAAAGGCACGGGCGCTCCGCCGCCGCCACCGCCCGGCGGCATGCCCCCCCCGCCCCCGCTGCTGCCGGAGATCGACTTCTCCAACATGTCCATCGACGACCGCAGCGCACTCTTCGCTGAAATCAACCAGGGCGAGCACATCACTAGCAGTAAGTTAGGTTTCATTATTAAGTGAATGTTGTTGTGTTGTGTTAGTCTAATACATATTATTGGCTTTTTGTTAAGTTATTTTTAGTCTCCGCTTATTTTAATATACCTAATGCATTGTGTATTTTGTTTTTCGTAATCACTGGATTACATAGAAACATAATATAAGGGTCTACCACATTACTGTAAATTGTTACCATAATAATATTTTTCAGCTCGTTCAGTTTCATACACTTCTTTCAACACATAGGTACTCACACTGAAATACATACATACACATATTATTATGTTTCGTCTATTTTGGTTATCTGTTGATTTTTAATGCTTTAGTTATTAATTCTTATTGTATCTACTAGTTTAGTTGCACATAAATACCAATTGCACAAAAAAACAAAATTGGGAGAAGACATTGACTCCTGTAACAGGTTCCCTAACTCAGGAGTCATGGCTTCAATAAGTTAATGTACTGTTCTTTGTGTCAATAAAATATTATAATCACTCGTAAATAATTTATTATTATTATACAAAAATGTTGTTTTGGCTTGCCTATGCATGTTTTTTGTGCGTTTTCAATAAACTTATCTATTGGCGGTTTGTCGCAACTTATGTCAACGAAACGCATGTTAGTAGGCCTATCCGCTCTGGACAAACGGGTTGGTAGCAGTTTAAAGTGTCGTATCAATTACGAGCGGCAAACCCGTGAACATTGGCTCGCACCCCAACTGTACATAATGTGTTGTCGCGTGGGCCAGGACAATCACAGTTGGCACTCTCGAACTTTACGCGCATTTGAAAAGGTTGTGTCGTTTTTTGAGTTGGTTCGTACGGCAGCGGACGAAGCGAAGGTTGTACTGAGGACTGACCGTGGCGGCGGAGTGGGAGAGAATTTATTAAAAGTTTCGTATTTAACTATACATTAATGACACGTTGTCCCAATGTAGGTCTGCGCAAGGTGACTCCAGACATGCAGACGCACAAAAACCCGCAGCTGCGGCAGGGTCCCGCCCCGTTCAAAGCGGCGCCGACGACGTGCGCGCCGGGCGGCAAGCAACTGCCGCAGCCCGGCGCGGGCAAGCTGCCCGACAAGCCGCCTGTCTTCATGCGCGACGGCAAGAAGTGGCTTATTGTACGTATATTAACAACCGAGTTCTTATAAATCCTAGAAAATTTATATATCTTAATTTTAATCGATTAATTTTTATACACAGGAGTACCAAAAAGGCAACGCTAACCTGGTGGTAGAAAACGCGGACATGAATAACGTGGTATACATGTTCCGTTGCCGCGACTCGGCGCTGACGGTGCGCGGGAAGGTGAACGGCGTCGTGCTCGACTCGTGTACCAAGTGCGCTGTCGTCTTCGACAACCTCGTCTCCAGCATCGAGTTCGTCAACTGCCAGTCCGTGCAGATGCAGGTCAGTTACAACAACTAAACTTACGATATTTCTGCCTAAGGGATCATCCGTAAAGTACATCACACTAATTTCGTGATTTCTTTACCCCCCCCCCCCCCCCCTCCCTAGTGTCACATGTTTTGCAATTTTACATCTAGAAATTATTACGGAATTAGTTTTATTTCCATTTAAATTACTTTTTAATATGATTTTGCAATGTGACGTCACGAAACTTAGGGGGGTCCTACCCGTTGTCACATAATGTCACACTTCGTCGACCTTTAACGAGTGACGTACTTTATGGATGATCCCTATTACCACTATGCACACGACATGGTAGATTCGAATTACCCCGTATAATTGGCGGCTATTGCCGAACTGAATATGTGATTCTACACTTCTATCTAGTTTCTCAAGAGCACTAGTATAACAGAGCGTGTAGTATAAATTTTACTTCACCAGTTATGAAGTGTCTTTTCGTACAGCTAACACAGGCGACGTAATGTGTGACGTAGATGTTTAAACCTACTAAACTAGAAAATTTACGATTTGAGTTAAGATTCGCTATCTCAAGGTGCCGGGGACGCTTCACTTTGCCAATGTGTGCTGACCCCAACATGAACATTATTGTAAAAATGTGAAGAGGAAACAAATTACAGTGAAAACATTTCTTCACGAAAACAACTTGTTTATATTAGACTCGAATAAATTGTTCGAGACAAAAAGTCGTTTATTCGCGACATGATATGAAATGTTTTAACTTTTTCATTTAAGATTAAGATAATTGTGATATTATTATATTTAGTATACAGCATCTATGTTACATTTTCTGCGTAGTGTTATATTGTACAGTATCACAAGAAAACAGTCATGCAGATTGAATGAAGCACGTAATGTCTTTTTTCTCGAAAGGGGAATAAAATTGGCATCTGTATCGGATTATATAACATAACTAACTACCGCCTGCGGCTTCGCCCTCGTAATATATTTATAAATTATAGCCTATGTTACTCAGTGATAATATAGCATTCTGCTGGTGAAAGAATTTTTTAAATCGGTCCAGTAGTTTTAGAGTTTATCCATTACAAACAAACATACAAAAAATCAAATCTTTTCTCTTTATAGTATTAGTTTAGGTAAGAGGTTTATAAGTACACGGACTTTTATAAGAGGTGGATAAGTGATTACAAGAAATAAGGTTTCTTGTGCAATGTAGACGGGCGATTCGAGTGAACACCAGCGGTCTCATTACAAAAGATGTGTTAAACCTGAGCTTAGATCCCGGGTCTACTGCGTAAAATGGTAATGAACATACTGCAACTGCAACTGGGAAGCTGAGACCACAGATAAATCATAGATTTTTTTTTCTAAACCTTATTTTGTAATAACAATTTTCTAAAACCAGATCCTAAACCTGGGTTTTACCTTAGACTTAATTTAATAAGACCGATCGCGATAGTGATTACAATATTAAAACGAATCCTACGTGTTGTTAGCCGTTGCAACATTATCTGAACGTGTTGTAAATCTCAACAATTTTCCACAGACGGTGGATATTTTGTATGTGCCTACGTGGATTTTCCTAGCATATTTTGGCAACTAACTATCGGACACAAATAATTGTTTAAACGCCCAGTTTTTGCCTTGTAAGTATTTAATAAATTAAGTAGGATTATGGTACTATATTTTGGAATGCCGCGCCCGTTATTGGGGTTCTACCTCAAGACTCCCGAGGGATAGAAATGTAGTATCGAATGTAAACAATACTCCCTAATGTTCATGGTAGAAACAGTAAGTGTAAATTGAAACAGCATTATATCTGACACAATGTATGCAATAAAAATAGTTATAAAAGTGAAATATTATAGTGCTATGAGGTCGCGGCACTCGTAGTCATCGCCGGATTCACTCTTTATCTCTTCAATGGCTATCTGGCTGTTGGTCTCTTCGATGATCGACATCATGTTCGACCCTTTCCCGCGTTCGCATGGAAACATCGGCTGCGCAGGATACTTCACATCACCAAAGTCTTGAGTATCAAAGTACTCTCTGGACGCTTCAGAAAGATCCTGTGAAAACAAGACAAGCGTTAACAATCAAATTTCTAAATAAAGAAAAAGCCTTTGTAAATCAAACAAGAGCAAAAAAAATACGATTCGCAAATTCGAAATAAATTAACGCGTACAAAAAACGTACTGATTACTCCATCCCCTTTGCAATTTTGTGCGGATTATACGAATCCCGTAATCTAACACTGCTCGTTTTTCTACTTGCGTTTTTGCTGGCTTCGCTCAGAAAGTCTCTAGGATAAAAAATATTAATGAACAAACCTCATAGTTGTATGCGTACGGTTTGTAAGGATTTTGAGCCCAACAACTGTATTCGTCGTAACACATGTCCGTACAACTGTTTCTGAAATCGCTGTCCGAGTCGGATGACTCGCGAGGCTTGGAGTAATCTCCCATCGCCTCTTGTGAAGCCACGTCTATGGGGTGCGGGTCTATGTTCAATATAGTCAGTTTACTGTTTATAACCATGTTAAGTGTTTTCTGCCAATCTTCTAATAGTTTTTTTATACTTTCCATCTAAAACAATTAAAAAAAGAATTACAATAAGATTCCAATCTGCCAATAAAAATAAATGATTTTTACAAATATATACTTTTTTCTTCAACAAAGCTTGCTTAGTGGCTCTTCGCAGTCTTTTCTGCTTGATGTAATGCTTAAGATAAGCAACCTTATACACGTTGGTAACTTTCACTATCTTGACTCGACAATCTTGTCTGACGTCGACGTCGCTGAGTGAAGAGTACACGCTGTTTTCCGGAGTGTTGGGGTCTGTCAGGGCGTGTTCTCCGCATTCCATCTTCTCTGGCTGCCTCTCGGGGATCGCCATATGGTCGTATTTCAACTCCTTTAATAATTCCACTATGAATTCGCGGTCTGAAAGAAAAAATGATCTACGACCTAGACATTCCAATACGAATCTGTACTAATAACAACCGAGCGGTCGGTGCGTTAACTGATTACGCGATGACTTGATTTAGGAGCTACACGGCATATTATATATGAAGAGTGACCTTCCTCCTGTGGCGCGGAGTGCACGTGCAGGTCGTGGTCGGCGTCCCAGGTGGCGGCGCTGTCGAGCGCGCGGCGCAGCGATTCGTCGGCCGCGATGACATCACGCACACGCGCGCGCACTCGCCTCAGCCGCTCTGCGCCGCGCCGCAACTGCTCCGCGCGCTCCGTGAACTCTGCGTCTCGCACGCACAGCTTCGTGTTCACTATCTGAATCTATTCGCGCGACAAAAATGAACGCGTTACGTTCGTAGTCTTTCCATATATATACACAAAGTCAAATCCGAATACGAATCCCATACAACCTGGAGCTGAATATCTTCCATCTCGATTTGTTTCTGTTTTATACGCTCACGAGAGGTCACGTACATGTCTTTTATAAATTTGTACATGTAGAATCCTGTCGGCACATATTTGAGAATAAATATTGTCTGCAGAAACGAAAAAAGTAATTTAAAATTAAAATTAAGATCTTTGATGCTTCATTATAACAGCGAACATAAAATATAGCTTTGAACGCACCACATTAATGAGTGTGAACCGCACGTAGACGGAGTATATTACACTAACACAATACTGAGCGAGTGGCACACCGTATTGTTCCATTAGGAAGTTCCACATCTTGCTGACTCCCCAAGCAGCACCGTTCACCTCGCGCTTGTTGAGGAGGTGCGCCCGATGATCCTCTGCACTCATAATAAGTGTTCTCAAATGAAGAGCCGAGATAACCGCCGCCAATACTATAATTAAAGTCAACATCTAAAAGTATAATATTTTATACAAAAAGCTTATTTATTACACATCGGAGCATTAAAATATGCGAAAAACGAAAAACTAATTTTGAAAATATTTTAAAATCTTGACATTGACATTTCTTTGCCATGCCGCAAGAACGGAATATGACATATTCTTCCTTCAAAAACATAGTACTTTTTTGGCCTCTTAACTTAGATGTTAACCTTCTTTCGGTTCTCTTTTCATTTTCCGATCGTTTTTACTAGGTATCTAAAGGTGATTACACACTAGAACATTTCCATGTAATGTAACGTTGTTAAGAATGGTACAACATAAGCAAAACTTTAATTAAAAAAAAAAAACTATGTAATGTAACGTTCCTGCGAATGCTCGACGTTGTGTTCGATGTAGGTATTGCTTACGGCAAGTGAGCGTTTTATTTAGGGCGCCTTCAAATTAGCAGCAATGAGCCGTGCGGGCGCAGCGCTGCTTCAGCTTTGCAGCCGCGGTTCTTTGTAAATCCATACAAATTAAAATCGCGCTATTGCAGCGGTACAGCCGCGAGCGGCCACGCATTTAGTAACTCGTGCCAACTGACAGCCGTTCGGCAGAGCGCTGCAGCCGCGCGGATCATTTCTGCTAATTTGAAGGCGCCCTTACCCTTCGTTGAAATGTCGCGAGTGCTGCGGGTATCTTGATGAGTTGTGTTAAAAAGAAATAGAATAAATGATGGTGATAAATTAATATTAATTTACAACAATAAACTCCGCGTCGCACGTTTTGCCCGCGCTCGTGTATTTGTTCGATGAAATGTTACACAAATTCGCTCGTTGCTTGCAAAATCAAGTTGTAAAAAAACTTCAAGCGTCGTGCTCTATCTTCGGTTTGTGAATCACACATCATCTAGTGTGAAATCCCCTTTAGGTTTTGTTGCCAAATTCTTTTAACTTTAACTTATAACTGTTGTTCGTCAGGTACTGGGCAAGGTGCCGACGGTGTCGATCGACAAGACGGACGGGTGCCAAATCTACCTGTCCCCAGAGTCTCTGGAGGTCGAAATCATCAGCTCCAAGTCTTCTGAGATGAACGTGCTCATGCCCAAGGGTAACGGCGACTATGTAAGTATATCCAGTTATTTAGCTCTCATAGTTATTCAGCAAACAGTTCAAGATCAAGAGAGGCTTGGAAGAGCGAGTATTGATCGTCATTGTGAGGTTGCAGAAGACTTACCCCCGGTTTCCCAAACACTGGTCAATTCTCTGGTCATTTCACGTAAGCTGTTGTGATTGGTTGACCAACATCAACGAATCATATCAGTTGATATGAGATTTGACGGCTGGTTTGATAACCCTTCGAGTAACCAAGTGTAACCTGGTTTCAAAGTTAATCTAAAGCAGTTTACTAAGCTTATTATTTCGTGCCATTGGGCCTGGTTAAGAGCGAGATGGTAACTAATTGACAGTATTTTAATACATTCTAAACCCGACTTTATTAGTCTTTACAAAGACAGCTCGTTACCTCTGTTGCGTGACAGTGGGGAGTATTTATGGACAGTCATTACCCTAACTAAATACTTCGCTTTGACCTGTTTACGTTAAGTTTACTATTACCGCGCGGTACATCGTTACCACTGTTAGCTTCTTTATAGATTTTTTTCTGTTTTAAATTTAATAAGCACCAACTAAATAATTATTTTCAATAACCGTGGGGTTCCAAGGTATCTAAGAGAGAGCTACACGTGATGATTATAGTGTGTTTTATCTATACAAGGTGACTGGTTGAACGAGGGTCATATTGAAGGAGTGGGTAATTAATTGTACTAATAATTATGAACAAGTTTTACTAAGGGACAAACCCTGAAATTACGAAAAAGAATATTCCATACATTTACTCGAGTAATATTGAATTATTCAAAGTCAAAGATTTTTATTTCAACTAGGCCTTTGCAGGCACTTTCAAAACGGATTTTTGGATATTTGTATGGAACAGCAGATAGTTTATTCGCAATTTCTGGCTTGGTTCCATAGTAAAAGTTGTTCATAATGATGGGTACAATACCCTTCTTCAATATGTCCCTCGTTCAACAATAATACTCTGCATTCACACTAATTTACAGCATTCAATATCAACGGATTGATTAAATGGTGTTCTCTTGTTGTCAGTCGGAGCACCCGGTGCCGGAGCAGTTCAAGACGATTCTGAACAAGACGAAGAGCGGTATCACCACCACGCCTGTCGAGAGCACGGGCTAGGCACGCCCTGTACACACTCGGGAACCGAACTTACGCCACTAACCAGCTTTCAGTACCCATTCGAGGCGAGGCGAGTCTTTGTTTAATTAAGATAATACTTTGCACGGTCTAGTTCTATATTAGTTCACCTACCACGATTCGCCTCGAAGCATCCATAAGAAGCACTACTACACCATCAGTCGTACGTCGTATGTTCTCGAGTCCCCTGCGCGTCTATTTAGTCTTGTATCGATCATCTTAATTAAGAACCGTCTTCATTTCTTGCTCATTGCGCTCGATTGTAGTATTTAAATATTATAAATCTAATACGACGTAGAAATAACTATAACTCAAGTATTTACTGGCCTTTGTGTGTATGTAAAGATGTTCCTTACACTAATATTTTGAGATTTTGACATTGTGAAGAAGGCAACATGCTTGGAGTACCGCTTGGTACGGGAGTTAGTTAAGTTAGCAGTAAGGTGTGTGACTATCTCGAGTTTCAAAAGAAAGATTTGCTTTCTCGACTTTCGCTATTTGTATTAATGATTGTGAGATGATAAAACCCCCGAAGCTTGACACACGTGAGGTCTAATTTTCTTATTGTATTAAGTACTTCCTTGTGATCAATAATATTCATTACATTATTTTAATCGATGTCTATCTAATGGGAAAGCTCACCCAGAACATATTTTAACTTAGGACATGCTATTTTATTTTGTGATTGTAATTATTATTCTTTTAATAAATATTTCGTAATGAAAATATTGTGTAAATCAATGTAATTTGTATTCAAATAATTAATAATTTGTCGACATCGTTAATATGTAAGAATTACTATTATTTATTATAACATCCTTATTTTGAAAGTATAAAACTGTATTGAAAGTTTGCATTTTGTTAATTTATTTGTCGAGAGATTAAAATTATTTTAAGATTATAGATGTTTCATTATCGATAATCTCTTTGTACTCGGACATAGTTTTGGAAAAATACTTGTAAACTAAAAATAAAACAAAAAATGATCGTTACATTTTTATTCTGTTCTTGCCATGGCTCACATCGTCCATTTGAAAATCATCAGGTTCAAACGGAAAAGGTGGTCCATGTTTTTCAATAAATAATTTCAATTTAGCAATAATCGTGCAGTGGTGAACAAAACAATTTGGGCACTAACATTATACCTATATATACAAACAAACCCAAATAACATTACATAGTAATTATGGCGTAGCAATCATCTAGCGTTATGTGGAATTAATGAAATTTTAATATTATAACCATCGGAATATTTGATCTCATTCTTTATGGAATTTATAACTTACAGATATCTTATAAAATATCAGTCGAATTTAGAAAATTTACCCTACTGTCTAAGTACTGGCTTATAAGTAATTAAACCTGTTTAAATGCTGTTAATCGGGGTCTATGCTGGAGTTATTTGGTGAGACTCTGCTGCACTGCCACTCGTCGCTGCCGTCGGAGCATTCAAGGAATCCGTTGCAGACGCTGGTGGCAGGCAGGCACTCCCCGAGCGGGCACCTGAAGCCCTTGCACGTGTCGACTCTGCTCGCTCGCCTGTTCTCTGCGGCCTCGAGGTCGGCGTAAAACTCGTCGCTGGACTCATATGCGCTGGTGTCGTTCTGCGCAGGCGTGTGCGTCGCTAGCACGCCGTCGATCCAGTCGATGTAGTGCGATACTTTAGTATAGACGCCGGGACGGTTCGCTCGCGCACAACCATAGCCATTGCTTGTCACACCATACACGTACCATTTGTCTGATTCCTGAAACCAGTTAAATCACATTATTGATAAATGACTGGTTTTAGTAATAAAAATGTAGTCACAAGATACTTAGATTGCTAGAAGCAAAAGGAATGTGAATAGTCTATAATTTGTTACAAACGCGCGGATGCCATGTATATTATTATACATTTTCAAATAATTGAATCAAATGCTAAAATGGAGGCTCCAATTATAAGCTTATTGAATGAGTTACCTGGCACATGAGCGGTCCCCCGGAGTCTCCGAGACATGCGTCACGCCCTCCGCGCTCGTAGCCCGCACAGAACATGTCGTCTGTGACGCGGTACAGTGGCAGCAGGCGCGTGCGCCGCCGACACTCCGACGTCGATATCACTGGCAACTCCACCTCTTGCAGCGTGTCGGCTAGGAAAAGAATAGAACTATAATGACTTTTTGGGTAAATGTGAAATAAGTAGGGGCCATAGTTCAACTGCTAAGGCGTTACACTGGTCGTCATGATGGGAGGACGTGCAGTGTAGGTATTTACTTGCGTTAAAGTAGATACTTAATTATGTATAGATTAAACTCACGGAAAACGCGCTCATGCTCGTACAGCTGTCCCCAGCCGACCACAGTGCAGTGATGTCCGGCCGGCGGCTGCGCGCGCGGCGGCGGCAGGCAGGCGGCGCGCAGGCGCGCGTGCAGCGGCACGGCGTCCACGCGCAGCAGCGCGATGTCGTTGCGGAACCCGCGCGGCGCGTACTTGGGGTGCAGCACCACCTGCCGCACGCGCGACACGCGCTCCCAAGGGCCGCGGGGCCACGCGCCTCGACGCAGTGCGCCTAGGCGGGCCACCCAGTGAGCTTCTGTGGCCCTGTGAACATGGGTATGGTCGGTTAACTGTAGGCTATTATTGAGCTTCGACAAAACGGCTATCAGACTTGCCAGAATTGCTATTTAGACCTGGTGATAGTTATTGGTACGCAATGAACGTCATTACAGAACACCGCTGACTCCCATTGGCAATCATCTTGTTATTGTTGTAATAGGTATTTGGCCAAAAACCAGGATTTACCTACAAGCTGGCTGATCACTCCACCTCCATAACTTAATCACATCTTACGGAATCGGCGATAGAGTCAGAGCTCTATGGATAAGGTCATGCCTTTATTTAACTCGAACCCAGAGGTTAAATAAAGGCATGACCTTCGGGTAACTACCCATAGTTCAGAATACCCAGGGCGAGGTAAGCGTATCTACGATATCATGCTAAAGTTGAAAAAATATAACAAAAAATATAGGTTTATACTAACTGGTAGAAACAATGACTGGCGGAGAGCAGCCACTGCGCGTGTATGAGCGTGGCGCCGCACTGGAAGTCCCCGTCGCGGTAGAGCGCGGCCTGCCAGGGCCACGCGCCGGCCGCCGCGCCGTCGCCGCCCACCACCCTGCCGCGGCGCACGCGCACGTCAGTATCGTCCCTAGCCCAGTCCATAGCCACATACATCCCCACTTCTAACACTCACTAACGAATATCAAAGTGCCAAAAGTGTTGGTAGTCTTATTGTTAATGTTCGGACTCATTTACGGATGGAATACTGTCAGAATGGATTCAAACTCAGTATGAGCTTGGCACTGAGATTAACAGATCAACTAAGCCAGAAGGCACTTTAATTTATCACACAATTGCCAAAAAGTTGATCATTGAAGTCCAAACCTACTTACACCATACCTAGCTTGTTTGCCTTTATCTAATAATAAATATTAGGGCCATGTGATAAATTACGCTACAGACATTAGGTGGGTATACAGCTACAGCAGGCAGAATTCTAATTTTGAGAGAGATTTTCAATCAGAAACACCTAACTGCATTATTATTTACCAGACTGGAATTCGAATCCACGAACAATGAATGATACCATGTCTCACGTACCTACCTATTAAAAAATACTACATCAAAGTTACGCTCCAATAAGAAAAATATGCAAAAAAGTTCAAATCAAAGTTAGTTGCTCAAAGCACCCATGAACTGTTTAGGTATAAGATAAATGGTATTTACCTGGGCTGTTGAGCATCAGCGTGTGGTCGTATCCCGCAGTCAAGTCCGGTGCACCTCACGCGGAGCGCTCGCTTCTTCGCGCAGGCAGCGCGTCGGAAGGAGAGGCGCGTGTCGTGCGCACGCGCCGCGGCGTTGTGCCACACCTCCCAGTAACCCGCTGTGCTGGACCTGCGGCCCTCGCGAGCCTCCCGCGCCCATCCCGCGTCACTGAACACAAAAATTCGTTGTATTGAATATTTAAGAATGGACTGTGATAATTTACATTTGATCTTTATGATTGACCCTATCGATTGGTAAAATTATAGGATGCCAATTTTTCTGATTTTAGTCGGTTCGATTCCCGGGTATGGCAAGCGTATTTTCAAAAATATTTAAATGCAGTTTTGTTTCTTCTTAAAAATAAAGGAATGTTTCCTTTGAGTAAAATTTGCTGTCTTCAGTATTTAGAATACTTTTCCTCCAGGTACGCTTCGAAAATTCCACCCTGTATTAGGTCTTATTATAATAATGCAAAATATTTTAAAGCTAGCCTCTATGAATGGTATAGAATTAATTTCAAATATCAAACTACTAACTAGTTATGTCGGCATTATGAACAGGGGGCGCGGCCGGCGCGGTGTGTGTGTATCAATCAGAGTAGCCGAGCCTACCAGGTCATGTGGTCGAGTGGGTCGAGTTCATGACTATAGTGCCATTCATAATCATAGAGGAATAAAGGTTTTATGCAAACGGCAACATCAATTATTTTTGAAAACATAGGTGTAATAAAATGTTGATAGGTCCTATACATTTTTTTTATTAAATTGAGTCTTTTTTATATATAGATTTAACTCCTAATATATTTTGCATAATTAAAATTAGACCTTATAATTATAAAGTAAGTGTATATGTAGATAAGTATTATTTGTAAGTATTTAAAAAATATCCCAAGTACCTAATAGATGCTTATTAGTTTTTTTTTTTTATTTAGGTAGGGACTTATTGTACTTTTTCCTTGTTTCACATGAAGAAACAAAAAAAAAAGAGTTAAAAGATAGGTCTTTATTAAAAAAAAATTACGTTATTGTCACCACGACCACAAATGAATGATTTCCATCGGTTTTAAGTTGTACTAATAAATAATATTCTACGTTAACTGTGCCAATAGATAGGAAGTTTATACTTAATCCTTTTCAGGCTTATTTCACTAATTACCAGACATCCTATATGTTATATGATTGATTGTTAGAGTCTATGTTGATTATTAGAAAGACAGGGAAACCGAGTACGTACTTTCAGCAAGGGCAACAAATAAATTACTTTGATCGTAAACCGTCATAGGCAACAAACCTAGTTAGCAAAAATTCAGTTAGCATTGACATTTAATGCAATTAAAAGAAAATCTCTTACTGGAAGGTCATGGCTCTGCACACTGCTCTACCTAGGTCAGGCAGTTTGAGAGAGCTGTGTGCCTGCTCCACCACGTCTGCAAAGCTTTCTACACACAGCCGGCCCCAAACACCACGCTTGCGAACCATCACGTAACCTGGAAATATTTCAAGTATATAAATAATTCAGGGTAAGTAGGTGCTTTTATAATCGTCAGTGGAAAGCCAAAACGACTACAGGGGCACATTTTAAAGTTTAAGTTAGTTTGGCAACGAATTGGCGCTTTAGTAGTTTTGGCTTTCCACTGACGAATTATTACTATATGTTGGAATTATAACAGTCCACCAAAACATAAGAATTTTAAACCTATATTTTATTTTTAAGTAAATAGTGTTGAGTTTTTCATTATTGACTGGATTTAAAATTGAGTCTTATTAATTTGAAATACCTAATATTTAGTTTTCAATTTCAATTTGGCGAAATTTAAAATTTTTGAAAAAAAAAATCTATTCTTATAATGACTAAAATCGATTCGATAGTCAACATATATTTACATGTTGTATATGCCTCTCCTTAAAGGGAAAACTTATGCCGGAAGCCGTTGTCACCGCGCTGGGGAAACGAGTAGGTACCTGATAAGCCAGTCCTCACATATCTACTAGGTACCACCTACGACGCAAGCAAACTATCCGGAAAGTGTGCTAATGAGGTCTATGTAAACTACATAGGTTTACATAGACCTCCAATCGGAGGAAGTGGTAGGATATATAGAAGTCCCGCTCCGATCTTTCATGACACAATAGATACCTGGGTATATAGCTGTCGTCCTTTTGATTTTTAATTTGGCGTATTCTAATTATTATTAAGTATCTATTTAATATATTAATTCCCTGGAATTGTACATAAATAGTCACAGAAACTGTTTTGTAACATTATCACATTAAAAAGTGTACAACTGAGCGTAAGCGAAGTCCTAAGTCTATGGTGTTCAATTGTTAAAATTACAATCAAATAAATACCCTCACGTCAAAGCATTTTGAATCGATGGAATATACTGATAGAAGATACAGGATACCTTTATCTCGTGTATAATAACTTTAAATTTTCAACAAATACTAACTTCACTTGTTTGTGTGTAGTTTGTGCCTGCCAAGTGCCTGCCTTCGCAGTTAGTGGCACTAGTTTGCATTCTGAATGCAGGTATATTCAGAATGCAAATTATGCATGCATTACCTTCTTCGTTATATGGTACCACTTCGTTATCCTCCAGTTGTTCCGCCAGCGCTACGCAGCTCTTCTCGTCGTCTCCAAGCGGACAGTCGGGCGTGCCGTCACACACTCGAGCCATGTCCACGCATTGACGGGCATTAGCGCACACGTACTGACCTTCTTTACACCATTCTGTAATAATTTTTATGAAAATATATTAGCCTTCTATTTGATGGTAATTGTTTTATACGATATTGAGCTGGTTCGTAGCTGAAAGCTACGAATATGACTGTAACAGTCAAGATTGTAGTTAAGTGAGAATATATGTATAGGTTTTACATACCACACTTATTCTCATCCGAATAGTCCCAGCAATCGACTACACCATCACAAATCTTAGATTGTGAAAAATCTGCACGCAAGTAATCTGCGCAGGAACATGCGCGTTCGTCCTCGCCGTCCGGACAGTCGAGCAGACGATTACAGCGAGACGTTAGCGGGATACACAGACCACTCGGGCAACGGAACGATGTCAAGTTATTACACTCCTCTGAAATAAATAAATTTTAAGAAAATAGGTAATTACTTATTCCTAAAGAATTGTATAATTATTTTTTGTCTCTGAGGTGGTGCTGGCGGTGGTGCAACTTACCTTCATTGATAACTCCTTTATTGACGTTATTCGCATTCTCCTTTTCCTTGTGAGGTTTAGTGATATGCGGCTTACTGTAAGTTTTCTCTGGTTTATCAAAACTATTTTCTTCTTGCTTAGTTGACGGATTCTTATTATTGTATGTTTTAGTTAGAATCTTAAATCCTGCTTGATTCAAAGTATAGCTAGATGGTATTGCTTTTGTAGAAATCACACCCCCACCGGGAGCACGAAACAATGTGTTATTATTAGAATCTGATATTGTAGCAAGACTAGCGAGTTGCCTCAACTTATCAATCGTCAGCGGATTTGTTTGATTAATAGGTATTTCTAAAACAACGTCTGGTTCTAAAGCCAATTCGTACGCAGGAAGAGTCTCAGTTTTATTTGCACGTGTACTACTTACACTACCAGTCACATGATATGATACTCTGTATGTGCCTTTGGGGACGTTAGTAGAATTTGATACTTCTATATTTTTAAATGCCTCATCATTATCATGTGAAAAATTTAAGTCGTCACTAGATTTTGGAAATCTACTATTTGTTGGAATGTTATCAGGCGCGTTAACTACTTCAATGCTTTCGTCCACTGTTGTTGACATTTCCTGATCCCGTTCCTCTGTATTTGTTATATCATCTGAACTTTCCGTGGCACTATGATCGATTTCATGACTTTGGTAGTAATTTTCGGTACTCAGGTCATCAATTATCTTTTGTGTTTCGGGGTCATTACGAAAAAAACTACGTAAATTTTCTTTAGTTTGTTGGGATTCAATTTTAATTTTCGGTCGAGGTCTGAGTGGCCGATTAACACCCAAATTCGATTTTGCAGGTAATAGTGTAATTACTCCAGCTGTCGTTATTTCTAACTCATCATCAGGTACTAATTCTACAGATCCAGTCATTTTGTTATGATTATGACGCTCTTCAACTTCCATATCATTTATAGTTTCTTCGGGCTTAGTAGCTGTATTTTGTGTATATTTCTTTATGATATCTGTGAAATTCCTAAAAATTGAAACTTTTCCAGGAAACTTTGGAGTTGTGTTTGGAAAAACATCATCATTTTTGGTTATAATAGCTTGTAATGTGTCATTATAATATTTTTCAGGAGAATTTTTGCTAAACGTATCGTTTTCGTTCGTTGAAGTATTCACTAATTCCCAAGTAAGATGCGGCGCACCTGTACTTGGTATAATGGACACCTTATTATTTGGTCGTCGGGTAGAATTTTCTTTCGTAGTTTCGTTCTGTGGTTGTTCGGTAGTTTTATACGTTGTATTTACTATTTGTAACTCTGGAGTTATGGAGACAGTACTGCTTGCTGTGGTGGTACTTGCGGCAGTTGTGGTGCTGGTACTAGTTGAACTAGTTGTAGTAGGTGTAGTAGTAGTGGTAGTAGTAGTGGAAGTGCTTGTAGTCGTTGTTGTATTGTGTTTCTTTAGAATAGAAGCTCCGTCAATAGAAAGTTTTTCAGTGTCGTTATCAGTATTATCAGATTGTAACACATTTATGAAAACACTTGTTAGCTTATCTTTAGGCGGCCTTTCTACTGGTTTTCCATCATCTTCATAGTTAAAGTCCACTTCGTCCACCACTTCAACGACTCCACTTATTTTATCTACTGGAATAGGATGCGGTTTTGGATAATTAGATCCTAAAGTTTCCATATTATTTAATGGTGGTGCAAATGTTGGTAGGGTAAAGCTTGTATAAATAGGGCTCGGTACGTAAACATCCGCTGCTAAATCGGGGTCTACGTTGTGTAGACCAATGGGCGTGAGTGTCGTTCTGTCTCTGTGTTTAACAGGAGGAAGCGGGGTTAGTATACTTTCTAGTATCGAAACATCATCTACCACCTCTGCTACTCCCATTCTGTCTTCGGCATTCAAATCACTTGTAATTTCTATGGGTACTGGGTTAGGTTTGCTTGTTTGTTCATAGTAAGGCTGTGTTATAGGTCGCCACGGTTCATTGTCAATTACATGAGGGACGGTAAACAAAGTATCGATTTTCGGTAAATCTTTGTAGTGATTTTCATTCGTTAGTAGATCGAGTAGAATTTGGGATACATTAGTGGTGGTGGTGATCATTTGAGCTGTAGTTGAAGGTGCCGTTGTTGTTGAAATAATGGAGGGAATAGTAACTGGAGCTTGAGTACTCTTCTCAGTGCCTTTTTTTGGTGTTGGTTCTGTTCTGGTCTTAACATTGAGTGTAGATGTTATAGTGAACGGTCGAGTTTTTGGCGTACTTGTAGGAACTCTCTTTGTTGTTGTGATCCTTGTAGTTGTTCTTGTAAAGGGCGCTTTAGTTGTTGTTGTGGTTTTTGTAGGTGTTGGCTTGTGCATTGGTTTTTCATCATGACGTACTGGACTAGAATTTAACTTTTTATTTTCCGTTATGTCTGCTTCAGTCTTGGTGATTTGAAACGATCCCTGTACTACTGGTATATTTTCCGTGTCAATATCGGGTTCATCTGGATCTTTCTTTTGATTGGGTTTCACTGTTGTCTTTCGCACAACGCCAACTCTCGTTTGAAGAGTTTTGTCAACTCCAGCTGGTGGAGGTGACCCTTTCGGATTGCTTATTGTCATGCTTTCATTCATAGCTTCTTTAACGTAAGATTCCGAATGATATGTGTGTTCTAGATCTCTCTTTATCACTATACTAGACGTGTCTACTTTTATACTCTGTCCAATAGCTGGATGCTTTGAATTTAAATCTTGGATTAAAGTATTCTTAAGAGTTTCTTCGATATTTGAAACGGAACTGAAACCAAAGAAGTGATGTAATTTCACAAATTGTTTTGTGAATAGTAAAGAGAATCAGTAAAAATAATTTGATAGTTACCTCGGTATTTTTCTCCTATCGAGGTATAATCTAAAATGTACATCTAATCTTCTATCCCCGAAGCCAGTGACGAGTGCACCGGTGAAGGCCTGCCGCAGTGGCGAAGGTGCGGCGAACACTTGACGCAGCGCGACCCCGTAGCGTCGGGCGCGCTCCCTGTATGAGGGGCTGCCCGGCACGCCGCCGTACACGTCCCCTCGCGTTACCCGGAATGTGCCCTCGAAGGATATTATAGCTGAAACATAGGTTAAGAACGATAATTAACACTTGGTCACCGGAAATTATTATTATGATGTACTTTAGCAGTGTATAATAATCGTAACACATTATTAATAGATAAAAATTAGTTTGTGTAGACATATTGTTGACACAACAGGACAAAATGTGTTTCGGATGGTTTCGGACGCATTTTCCCCTTATAGGGCAACTGCTCAGGGTACAAATTTACCCCGAACTGTTCTGACATACAATACCCGACTGCACTATAATAATGCAAGAACATACTTGAACATAGTAACCCACTTCCCTCGGCGACTCACACAATTTACATTTAAATTCACTACTTTTCCAGTTGACTGGGCAAGTTACCTGTTACACTTCACTACTTGACGTAATAGAAGGAAGCTGATGTTTTGTACAACCCTACAACTTCGAACTTCGAATAGATCAATGAAAAGTATTAAATAATATAGATAGGAACTCAAAAAAAAAATTGCTACATAGCAAGGCAGATGGTTAGGTAACAGCACTGATAGGTAGTGTTTCTTAAAAAAATGCTGATACAGGTAGAAAAATCCATGTGCCGCTACGACTGCGCCAGACTGAAGCCTGAGACTGGGCCAGTTCAGCATTACACCAGCCAGACATCTATGTAGAGCCTGACACTGAAATTCAATTAAACCCTCAGGTGATTAACTATAATATATGTATAAGTTAAAACGGTACCTATTGCTGTTCTGGTGTGTCAAAACACATCAAAATGGCTCGGCATTAATTACTGCCAAAAGCTAATAAATCTTACTTTTCATTGATGGATGTGAAATCAATTATTCAAATACGTATCCCATAAAATTAAATTTTGGATTGATTTATACATGACATACTTGGGTATTTTTGTTTCCACATCAGGAGATTTATTCTATTATTAAAAATCCTTTGTAAATATTGTCCCTGAATTTCATAATCATATGCCAGTCAAACGAAAGAAAAAAAAATACAGACTCATTCGTATCATTATGTACACTACTATAAAGCTGTTCGGATGATTGTTCAATATAGGAATCCTTGGAACGATTTCTTGAAAACCATCTGGAAATAACTAAAAGCGGAAGGCGGAGTATCAGATGTTGTGTATGGCGGAACTGTAGAGGGGCTTCAATCCAGACTGATTTGAAACGGATGTAGGTGATCCTTACGTTCGCCATTGTCAGGCCTGAGGGCGCCCATGTAAAAGGCAAGCGCGGCGACTGCCAGCACGGCGACGGCCGCTAGCAGGGCTCCGCCCACCAGCGCCGCGGAGCACAGCCCACCGCTGCGACCGCTGCCGCTGCTCACCCCAGCACGAGGATACCCCCCGCCCGCAAAACGGTACTCGCTCTGTAGAAAAATATAAATAAATAACACTTTACATTAAAAAATAAAAGATCTATCAAGAAACAGCTTAAATAAGATATGTATCATAAAATGGTAGAGTAGTCGGGTTAATTTCCTGGAAGATTTTCGAATTAAAATGTAACAGAATTTTCTGGAATAATTCTGCATGGCAACGTATACGTAGATTCAACCAATTATTGAAATCTGTATTATTATATAATATAAAAGGAATAAATATGATATTCTGCGATCTTCCTCCATGCCAATTTGTTTCCCCCGTTACAACCAATTTGTAACTACGTTAACAAGCTGGTAGGTACCTATACAGAAAATTGCGAATACTTTTTATTTTCCTTGGAACGATTATGGTCACAGGACCAGTTATCACTTATGGTAATCACGCCTGTAAGTATAGGCGGGTGGCTATCGGACCTACCAAACTGTTTTTATATCAACCAAGGCGTGATACATCTTTTTTTATTGTTGACAGCTCATTTCTTGTCATGATCTTCAAGGTTTGTCGATTATTCTAGTTGATTAAAAGAACTGATAACATCAATTTTGATCTCGTGTCTTTGTTTGTTCTATAAAACAAAGGACATCATAAATTTTCAGCACATGTATCTTATAACCTCTATGACATGTATTATAGTTGGAATAAATTAAGCAGTTAAGTAACATTGAACGTGTTCATATACATATTATATGTATAGGTACATACTAATCGAGTAATAGTAGGAAAGATAAGATTATTGAAGTGGTATTGTAGGTACTATAAGAGTGTAATGGATAAGTACCAACGTAGATCGATTTTCAATGTCCGGTAAAATTCAGAGGGAAGTAATTTTGATGTCGCGAATTCGCGATCATTACATTGGTGATGAACGGTGGGAACGCGGACGGTGCATGGGAACCGCCTGCGGTGGGCCATCCATCTGCACCCCGCCTCTTGCTTCACCTGTCACTCCGCGCCGTTAATCATCCTCCTACAAAACCGCGCCGAAACGCCTGAGAATGCTGTTTTGGGGACACGAACAAATTCTGTACCCCGAACACGAATTAAATTTTAATTTGTTGTTGGACTTACGTTTCTTAAAAAATAGCTGCAAGATTCAAAATGATCCAAAGCACGAAGGTCCCACCGAGATTTGAACTCGGATCGTTGGATTCAAAGTCCAAAGTGCTAACCATTACACCATGGGACCGCGACACTAGCGCCACGATAATGTCTATCTATTCGTGTTTTAAAATCTGAGTACCTACTACTGCGAAGTGTTATAAAAGTGAAGTTATCATGTTCAAAATGTTCCCCGACTTCTTCGCTATGTACCACATCATTTTCAAAAGCGGGCCCAGCATTACATTGAAGCAAAAATGTTGACCGGTCGTTTTTGGGCCGAGTAATTATACCGTGGAAGAGACTGTGATTATAAAACGTTTGACATATTTAAAAACCCAAGAATGATGAGAGTCTACGTCGAAAAGGAGTTTGTGGTAGATATTTAACACATTTTTCTCGGACTAAGAAAAAACAAAAGGGGTAAAAGACTTGTTGCTACCTACATCATTCTCAATCAACATAATATTCGAAATAGTTAATTATATATTTATATAGAAAATTTGGGTGGTTCGTGGCAAATACCTAATAATGTTGATGATTTGATTAAGCTATCACTCTAATTATCTTATTTAGTCTAACGTCAAATACACTGATAAGTAAATATGTAATGCAATTTATTATGACCAGGATTGCATAGGCACTAGGCAGGTTTCTAGAAAATTTGTTTAATCATTTTAATAAACTAGTTTTTACTCGCCAGTTGTTTCTCGTATGATAACCGAAAAGTTTGAATGCTGCTTTAATAACAATATTGAACATTCAATTTAATTCTAACTGCTAGTTAAACTAACTTAAATGAGGAGCATAATTTTATTGTTATACCTAAGTTATTTAATTTTGCGGGGAATGGACATCCTTATTGTAAATTGTGGCTCGTCTTATACGAAGATAATGAGAGCCTTGAACCCTACCAAGCAGCATTATTTGGTCCCTCCGTAAACTACCCGCCGGTAATTAGATATACTTTTTGGTACATTGATTAATTTACAGTTAGTTATATTAAGTGGAAAGCATTTTGTTAGTCGTTTTTTCCCGTTTGGTGCGTTCGATAGTGATTTGTCGGTTTTCATTTGTTTTGATAATTAAGTACCTAAATATTTACCTATCTATGTATGTGATTGGTTTTAGATACACTATGATAATCTATTGCATTTAAGTGTCATGTTGTACGTATTTTAACGATTCTTCGTGAAATATATGTATTAACTTAGGACTTACATTAATGTCACAAAATAGTGTGTTAAGTAAATAAAAACGATTAAAATTTTAAAAAGAACGTTCTAAAAAGTTAGGTCCCACCGAGACTTGAACTCGGATCGCTGGATTCAGAGTCCAGAGTGCTAACCATTACACCATGGGACCACTAAGATAGCAGGTCAAAATAGTAGATCACTTTCACAGACCTAATGCACCCTTGACTCGTACAAAGGTGTGTGTACCTTTAGCATGTGTATGCGTATAGACGGAAATAGAAAAAAAATAGGTTTTTTTTTAAAACATGTAAATCTCATTTTAATAAATTTGGCATCATCGTTTTCTAAATTTGGTTATTTTTTCAGAAAATGAGGAATGCAATAACTAGATTGGAATAAAAATTATGTTGATAAAGTCAAATTATGTTTAGATCTCAAAGGTTTAGATCAATGAAATTGTAGATAATGATTTTTTTTTTAATCTTCACCTTTGTTAGTTTCTCCTCTAGGTACCAGTAGTGTAGGTACTTACGCTTGTTCTATCGACATCGGAATATTATTGTCATTTATGTAAACTTCAGTGTGTGTTGTCAATTATTTTGAGTAATTTATATTGAGTAAGGGAGTTTTTATTGAGGAAATTGTAGGAAAACATTCAAAACATAGTTGTTGTAGGTTTTTCGTAGAGACTTCGCTTTATTTTATGTATCCTTGTTTATAACATCTACCTATACTTACATATCATGTTCCTACATACTACGTAATTGCAGGACATATTATTTGCTTCAATGATAGCAAATACATAAATGGAACACCTACTGCAAATAAGTGCAAACAATTGTCTATTGAATACCCACTGAGATGACACGCTGACCGTGGTCTCAATCCTCAATGCGCTGCTAAGTGCATTACGATGATGCACCGCGACGTCGCATTCAGAACATGCCTTTGTAAACACACCTTTAGATTACGCGACCCAGCGCTGATTTGAGCCTACTACTGATATAATGGTGGCCAGCGTGGTGGACTAAGGCCTAACACTTTTTATTCTGAGAAGAGGCGGGCCCAGCATTGGGACAGTAGATAATAGGCTGAGTTCATTATTATTTATTTATTTTAATTGATCTAGTAGTTTTAATTATTAAACCTAACTCTGTAACATTTGATAGGTTTGTTAATTTATTATCTCTCAGTATTTTAAAATAATTGTTTACCGTTTTACATTGCGTTGCTACTTATGATTTGAGCTCATTTGCGGTTTTCATGAGTTATTAGGAAACCCATGGTCAGCAGTTGATCTTTACGAAGTGATGTGATTTTGATGATAAAAGAGAGTAAGAAAAAAATAAAGATCTGAGGCAGAAAAGCTGGAATTTTTTAATATAACGTAAATTGCTACTGAGTTATTATATGAACCAAAGTAAAAAATCCATTTCGTGCTATAAAAGTTACTACAGGTACCAGAGTTATGATTAATAGAATAATAACGTCAATTAAAATTAATGAATCTTCATTGATCCGTGATTCTACGTGTATTTGTGAAGGAAGGGGAAATAATTCGTAGGCATTGCGTAGCTATATGTATAAGATTTTATAACATCATTATTTTTGATTATTATTCAAACAAGATAAACATTATAAAAATAGTATGAAAACGGTAATGGAACTCAAAGGTTGAAATCTCAATTTTACATACGTAACCACTAAATATAAAGACGGAAGAGGAAGACCTAGAAAAAGGAGGAAAAGCTGGACGTCAAGACGTACAAAGAAGTGAAAGGACTGGCGGAGAGGAGACAAGAATGGAAACTGCTACACCGACCTAGCACCTAGAGTCTCGACATTTCTTAAGTGCCTGTATCTGGTTTACCTACATGAAATAAAGATCTATTCTATTCTATTCAACAAGAGTCAAACTATTTTTATGATGATGATCTACCAAATAGTCGGTTTAGATATAGAAGTACACAAATTTTCTAAATATTAATCAGTTATACATCTACAAAACATGCACTCTAGTGAGAAAAATCATAACACAAGAAACACTCACAAGTACACTTTAATAAAAAAAAAACAAACATACAGCACTAGACGACGTAACAAATTAGAGTTAATACACCCCAGAACGAACTATGGTAAGAAAAACATATTATATGAGGGGGCAAAATTATATAATAGCCTACCCGAAGACATAACAAATAGTCAAAGTCTATGTGTATTCAAAAAACGTTTAGAACTGTATGTCAGAAAATCACATTAGTTTCCATATTAATTTACCTACTTTTAATATATATATATATATTTTTTTGTTTGAATTTTATAAAATCATTGTATAATGTAAATCAACTTACTTGTCAATGTCACCTCCATGTCATCGAAAATGGCAAGACCCTATTGGTTGTTGTACCAATAGTAAATTATTTAATGAACTCACATATTTTAATGCATGCTTTATATACCTATCTTTATTTATACTTTTTCTCAATGTAAGTGAACTTATTGTGTTCTTTTTTGAGAAATAAATATCTTTAAACCGAAGTATAATTATATTTTATGGGAAACATTAGATATATATTGTATAATCATTTCAGATTTTCAAAGCACGTCGTATCTAGTACCTTTACCTGTGTATCCTAATTCATCATCAGCTTAGTGAACCTCAACACGTATTCGGTTCAGACAGCTATCACGACACCGAGTGATATGAAGGATTAATAGCTTTAATCTCAAATACTCGATTTGCATCCGTAGGTTATCCAAATGACTAGCCGGACATGTTGCAGCTTGGTAATATCGATCGGTTCACTGAACGAATGCAATCGGCGACTTTAAACTTATTCGCTTAGGTCTAATTTTCAACGGCCAGATAACAGATATCTAGAATCTCGATGTTAGCTTACAATTCGAACAGTTTTTGGGTGTACTCAGAGGAATAGGTTATACGAGGTTATAATTGAATATTTTTGAAGTGAAACTTCTATATAGACGGGGGTATTAGGATTTTTCTGTCACGAAAAAGCGCGGCCGCGTGGAGGGGGTAGACGATATATTGTCCGTTGAAGTTTCACTTCTACTATGTGTCCCAGCACACATTTCTTTTTTTAAGTGTTTTTTTTTTGTTAACATCTACAACTAGCTGTTTTATTTGCTTTAGTCGTTAGGTTAGGTTAAGGATGGAGGTTAGGGATAATGGTGGACATTATCCCTAGGGTTATTGCGTTTAAAAGCAATTTCGTCTCGTCTGAATTTACAAGTGAATTTTTCATTCACTTTCAGGTAACAAAATATGTACTTATTCAATCAATATTGAATTTCATTCTATATTATCGAAACGAAAGAAAAGTTTATTAATTCTGGCACCAATTAATCAAATTTAGTTTGCACTATATCAAGGGTATCATGAGTAGGTGACATGAAATATCGATGCCATCGTCGCCTCCGACGATTACAATACATGTTATATAAGATAATAATGAGTGTATGTGAAGATGCACATAACACTGTACCCTTGTACATAACAGGTATCGCAGTGGTCGGCCTTGCACCGGACGACCTCATTCCAGATCTACATAGTTGCTCCTGCTCGCTAATTAGTCTGAGTGTTTGTTCATTGACTACCGATCCCTCTTGTAACAAAACTCTGAATTAATGATGATCGAACATCCCATGAATATTTTTAATTTATTTCGGGCGATTGTTTTGGCTTGCTCCTAATTATTCTGCAGACTATTTGATGTATAGGTTGTTAACAATTTATTGGAAAGCAAAAATGGAAATTGTGTAATTAATTCGCCTTGCCTATGTAGAGATACTGATGACTTCATAAGATCATCTCTAATATCTAATATTAATTTACAATTTCCCCTCGACACTACGCATTGTGAGGAGTTTTGTCTCTCTGGAGCCCTAGCTTGGACCCTGTTTTAAATGTGTATTTTATAATATATATTAAAAAAAAATAAAAAATATGTAGGTATATAAAATAAATAAAGGAGATAATAATTTAACAATATTCTTGTTAACATAATATGGCAGCCGTTCAAGTAGCATTACCCACCGTCCATTTTTCACATTAGCTTTGCTAACCATCGGAGAAGCGTAACCAATAAGAACAACGTATAAGTAACACAGAGATTTTTCGTGAATAAATATGTTTGTTAATTTGACTTACAATAATTGGTGTGCAAGGCTCCCTTGTACGTGCTGTAGATGTGTAGGTCATGGGTGATGGATGAGCAATAATAACATAAACGCGGGAACAAATTGTCAGTCACGGCTCATTGAACAGTTTTCGTGTTTAGTTTCAAGAAATACGCTAAAATGACATAATCTTCGAATCATTAGATATCAATTGCTGCTCATCATTAACTACCAGTGTAGTGCAGGTGTAGTCGTAGTATTATGAATGGCTTACTTAATGAGTAGGTAATTTAAACCTTGTTAAGGAACGAGGAAATACGTCTTTGTATGTGAAAACATAAAATACAGATCGGCGAGTTATTTAAAAGTTATTTTATATTTCTATACATCGATGCAAATTGAAAACATGCGAATAAAAAATTATGTTATACCGAAGCGAAACGTCGCGTCGTCGGAAGAATCTTAACGCAAAGAGGCAGAAGTCACGACACATAAAGTCGCAATAATAACTTTAATCACTGACACGACTAGTCACGTTAGATTGTCCTAGTTGATGTTTTTAATTTATCTAATTTTCCTTATTTTAATGTCTTTAAGCTTCGCTGCACGAGAGGCTGCTGGTCCTGACACGAAGTCATTGTCAACCTTCCTCAGAAGATTACACGTAATAACCCTTATTATTTATAACTACTTATTGTATCCAATACAGGAAGATTTTTTTTGTTGCAAAAACCTTCGAGTTTTGCGAACTTATAGCGTAATAAGCTTACATATTAGGTTTAAGAGTTCCTTTTCAAAAATTATGCTAAAAGTTACAGAAAAACATGTTCTCCAAAATTATTATCAGCACAAAGAACTGCGAGGTATACCTAATTTTTAAATCGTGTCTAGGTAATAGCCAAATTTGTGAAGTAGAAATATTTTTGTAGACGTTTTGCTGTGAGAAATAAACTTAAACGCGGGAAAGAAGTCAGTTCAAGTAAACGTTATGAATACCTACAATATTTTTATCGCTGCTGTGCAAAAACAGATCACGACCGCCAACATGTCTATGGTAAGAAAATGAATCATTGGCCTGTTTGTCTCAACTGACTCGTAGTAGGCAATTAGCATGGCTCTACGCGGCCAGTTGGATACTGATAAAACTGACAAAAAACCTTGACATGCGAATACATAAACGCTACTAATAACTTACGAAAAAATTCATGAACATACCTGGAGAAGGCTTTGAACTTATCAAGGTTAAAGGAGCTGTGATGTGTAGCGAGATACCTGCACGAATACCACACCGTAATATTCAAATTGTGTTCTTAGGTAGATACGCTAATGCCTTTTCATTGCTAAGGTAGAAATTGTTCACATTTCAAAATGGCTACAGAATTTCTCCATCCAAAATAACTTTGTTTCTTCCGCTTCTCGTTCCGATTTATCTTTTGTCCTCTGCTCGTCCATGGTTCAGAAAGCTGTGCTCATTAGGGGACAGCGAGCGGAGCAAATGACTTGCTTCTTAGAAACGTCCGCGACCGGCGGGTGACTATTGTCAAATAATGAAAGTGTCATTAGTTATTGTTGTCGAAGCCAATTTCGTTTCATGCTATCTTCTAGCACTTGCGGAGACCACGAAGTAAAAATACATTTGTTGCTGTTTTTTCTTCAACATCATTATTTCTTCAACTTTCGACCGTGTTATGTTCGAGCCTCAAACTAGGTAAGTACTACCAATTAGGAATTCCTACTTCGTTTATCATTTTCGATCGTTTGATCGGTGCCTGGTTATGAGTTTGTTTAAGTGTCACACAACATTATTTTTATTTTCGCTTTAATCATGTAAGCATCTTAATTTTAATCGTGTATTAAGTACTGTTGCCGTACCTGTCTCTTTCGAAGCTCAGTTTTATGTAGTAAGGAAAGTGGACAATGTAGGCTTTATGGTAATCACGTCAAGTAAGCAGGTTTATTGTAATTTTATATCTTATACCTAATTTCGATCCAAAAGTTGTTATTACTCAACTAACGCTCTTTACTTTAATAAACAATCAAAGATTTAAAATATTTATAAAGGGATTTTTCAAACTTTCACATCACAAGATATGATTTATTAAGTTTTCTCATGTTGTACGTTGTTTTATCGTGTGTTACATTCATTCATATAATAAACCTATAGGTAAAGATGTAATCATGAAGGAACGCGGTCATAAAGCGAGGAATGTAGAGCGATCCGTCGCAGATCGCGCCTCCTCTTCTACGATAACACTCGATTGTCGTAATGACGAGTCGATTGCAGATCGCCCGCAGCATTCCGCCGCACTCCACATCATATCATTCCACTTTTATGGACATCAAGACGTAACTATATAAATCTTGCGTTTGTCATCACCTTGATCGATTTTGTACCATTCGACTTAGATGCGACTAGAGTACCTAATCATGTAGAAGAATGTCGTCTAGCGGTTAGTAGAGCTTTTTTATGCGCCATACTTGCAGATTCATGGACCTGTTTGCCTGATTTTGGACGATAAGTCAAATATACGAAATACGCATAGGTATCAGTAATTCGTAGCAAGTACAGTCTATTGGTAACATATTACGTAAACTAGCAGACCCAAAAATATGAGTTGCTAGTACTCGTATAATCTACGTGTCCGAATGTTATTTAATTATCATAGAATTACGTTACCTATTTTTAGGAGTGGCTAAGACGATTTAATATCGGTTATTGTGCTCGAAGGGCGATCCGAATACATTAATATTCCATAATGTAGCCAAAATACCTACACGATACAATGTACAGGGTAGATATACGTAGTTACGGAATAGTAATTATGTTAAATAAATGTATTTATTATGCATTTACGTAGCTTCTCGTATAATTCAGGGAGAATGTTCAGAATAATTTCTTTCTTAATGTTGTTTTAACTGTTCTTGTTATAGTTGTTTGTTTCCGTAACTCCGCACGGTACTGACAGAAAATCGATGTGCTACTGAGATTTTGACTAGACACAGGCCATTTATTGATTATATATATATACTAGGTATACTATATCTGAAAGGGTTAAAATAATTCGTATTAGGATTTAGGAGTAAAAGAAAAGCATCAGTTGCTTGTCGAACTTATCATAGGTAATTTGATTTGTAAAAGTCATGAGGGAAATCGGTTGGAAATGGAAATCAGAAGGCATTTGAATGTATTCGTTTTGAATATCAAATACATATATTCAAAAATATTTGTGTATATGTATATTGTATGTATATGCATAGCTAGTAGATATATTACAATCTAGCTGTAGATAGGTACTAATGCACGCAGGGTTTTGGTTACCTACATTAGGTACACTCCTTAAAGCCGTAAAAATGTGAATATAAACAAATAGCAGCCATCAACCATCATGGTCGCAAGGATTTAAAATAGAAAGCAGGATAGGAACGCAGCGGCCAGGCGGCTGGTTGAGTAGTGTGTCGGGTAACGGGACCGCTCGCGTCACGCTGGCAGCGCGTCGGCGCGGCGGCGCACGGGCAAGCAGTGATACAACCACTTGACTAGTAACAAACGTTATCTCAATCTTTTGGAAGCATTCTTTCCAATTTCTTGTCTTATGAGAAAATTTCCCGTCTTGTTATTAAATACAGAATTAAAATGTAAAGATTATAACTCGACTGAATTATCGAACAGCAGATTTTCTTTTGAGATTTCAGGTTTTTGCCATGGTAAGAATTGATCATACTGATGAGTACAATAACCCCTTTAAGCAGGTGTCCTGTTTAAATACACAGGATGTAGATAATGTTTAAATATACATGTAGCTATAATGTTTACATTTGTTATTCCTATGCCGGTGTACCTACATTAAAGAGTATTTCTATTCCATTAGTTCCATTTTTAACGAATGCTTTTTGATAGGAATTATTTTATATTTTCACGCGTAGAATTAAAGTCACGTAGCGTACCGAGAAAACACATTGTATCTACTTAGAACTGGGGAATAAATCGTAGAAGTAGTCTATGTACCTAAGCATTCCGTAAACGACTACAAAATGAATATGAGTTTCTTAACAACAGCTACAACTACACAGAAAAGCCATTCCCAACTAACTACTTAGGCTATAAGTCAAGACTTATAACAGACAAACAAGCGCCAAGACTTAGTTATAACGTGCTTTAACCCTACAACACCCTCAAATTGGGCACAACTTCTTATAGGTATCTTCAATTGTGATACAAAAGAGTTATAGAACGAAATTGTAAGATACAAGTGAGCTACTCTACCTCTACAATAGCGCTTACTAAAATTTCGAACGCTAAGCGATTGACAAATAAGGGAATATAAATCCTTTGAGCAGTAGTAGGTACGGGTCTACAATTGCGACAAAAACTGCTTCAGGTATAGTTTTTGTAAGATGAGTTGAAGCCTGAAGCTTTAAGACAATATGTGTATCCAGAATAGTAGCGACCTAAATTGCTACCCTATGTCTTTAACCTTTTAGTTCATTCGCTTATCGATCTTATAGACTGTACTTCACATAAAGTTATTATTAGTGGTAAAATAATAACTTTATGGTACTTCATGTCATGTATTGAGTGATGTACCTATTTATTTAAAAAGGTAGGCAAAATAATTAGGTAAGTATAAGGCACTCGTTCTTTGATTAGAAATTGATTTAATCATTCGTTTTACTATTACAGGTTTCACTTGATTACTTTGATTCTATCACATAAGTACATAGGTACCTAACTTGGATTGCTAGGCGCTTAAGTAATTATTGTAACAGCTTCTTTATCTGATTCTTTTGTGAATTGTGAATGCTTACAAGAACCTATTCAAATTCTTATACTAGGTACGCCTAACCTATAATTTGCTTATAAATTGACCTCCGAATTGTTTTCAAGTTCAGGCAATGGTGTCAGAAGTAGAATTATTTGCGTAGACACCGTGTCGGTGATTCTTTTAACCTTAGTCATTGATTCTAATGACATTCAAATAATCTAAGCACGGGTAAACATGGCTTCTATGTATGTCATTACCATGTTATTGATCTCTATATAATATTGTTATTTTTTTGGCTGTATGTAGGTACTGTAGGTATATTAATGTCTGTCTATCAGGACAGTCAACTCAAATCAACCAAGGCGCTGATAGACGTTGGCCTACATTTTTTTTCGTAGCGAGAATGCTCAACTTCGTTGCACGGCGACTGGGTATATCTATTTACTTGTATATTGGCAATTGGCACTTAAATTTCAGCACTTATATTGATATAAAATTATTTGGAAGAGCGAAACCTCCTAAGCTTAACACAAGCAAGCCCTTGGTTAAAAAAAGATTCCAAGTAAAGTTCGTAAGTTCTTGTAATAAACATTTTTAACTTATTTTTTACTGGCGCTATTCGAGAGGGTGATATTAAATTATTTACTTGACGTTTGTATAGTTGTGGCTACATTTTTGCATTATCAAACCTGTAATAACAATAATATTATAATTGTGGTGAGATAATTAAATAAATTAAAAGAGTCATTATGGAGTTTCCTGCTAGCTGTTTTCCACATAGAATGGCTAACTAAATCAGCTTAAAGATTTGTAGGTATGTTCTTTTTTTTGTAGTCTACGCAAATAAAAAACATTTGATTTTTAAAATTAATGATTGCGCATGATACGGATAGAATAATTATTATACATTGTGTTTCAACTGCCATACTTTTTGCATACGAGATAACTGAAACTGTGGTTTGACACCATATCGGTCCTATGAATTTGAAGGATAGACTTCCTTTGAGAAATGGGTGTTAGAGAATTTTATATTGTGATAGTCTTCTTCAAAGTTCTATAATGCACATACGAGTCTCATCTTATTTAGAGTACAGAAAGCTGGTGCCTATAAATGAGAAAGGATAGGATTTAAGAGTCTCTTTCAATAAGGTACAGTGAGGAGTATCTAAGTTACGAGTATTTAAGTTATTTATGTTTTTCAGCTTTTTGGCGTCGACACGCTTGGGATATGGGATCCAAATGCACGTCTCCTTTTTAGAGACTAGCAAAACAGTTGATCGGCTCTACGCGTGACCCGAGGGCTGACCTATTATTTGGTCAAAGAATAAGCATTGCCATTCAACGTGGTAATGCTGCCAGTATTCTGGGCACGCTGCTAATAGACGATGCGATGAGGAGGAGTACTTTGACGCCTAAGTGCTCAGTTTTATATTTGTATTTTAATTTTATGTTTCATGACTCATTCTATTTATTACTAATAATGAAAGTACCCATGATTAGAGACCACAATAAATTTTAAAATCCACTCTAAATTGTCGGTGAAGAACAGACACGAAAAGTGCCCGTCTCTTTAAGAACCATAAATAAATTACTGACTGTACCATAGGACTTGTGATCGTAAAACATAGCTCGTATACTTCGAGATCATTACAAGCCTTCTATAAACGTAAATCTTATTAAAATAACGAATCAAAAGATGCTAGCTAATGTAAATGCTCAATAAATTACATTGCGTGTATATCCTATAATTATAGAAAGGTATTTAGTGTTAACTTTCTCCTTTGGAAATAATGGTTTCTTAAAACGAATGGGGCCTGTCAGAGGACTAGAGACTAGACGTATCTGTGTTACTTGTGGGTCAAGGACTCGGTCACTCACCCAGCGTTCTCCCACGGACAAGGTCTGCCGGAACCCACTTAATGTGAGAGGTTTGAATATCTACATAGATGTACGAGTGGAAATGGATGTCGCATTCACGGTAGCTACTAGGGTTTGCAACATTTTTAAAATTACCTTGAATCAGACTTAATGAATCATAAGAAGAAGCACCTGCTACAATTCATATTTTAATACATGATCATATACATATTAGGAAAAAAAAAACTTTACGGATTTTATTATTATTATAATTCGTTACATTACTATTCATTTTAATTCCATAGATATTATTAACAGACATAATATTTTGACCGTACTGCGTCTAAACACATTTATTTAGCTAAAAGTTATTTATGTATTTAAGTAAATTATATGTTTAACGAGCAAGATCGTCGAAACAATTAAAATTCAATATAAAATCGTATACCTATACCAGGTCTGGTAAATTATTATTTCTTGACTCGCTGGGCTTAAACACAAACTCGGTCGTTGATGTCGTCAGTATGACACACTGACCGCCTCCAAAACAGTCACTTTGATAAGGAAAATCCACATTTTGGCTTCTCTGACCATCTGCACTTTCCATCTTAATAAACACAATAAAGATTTATTACTTTATTTATAGCTAAAATTTTCATAGCTCCAATGGCCACCACGAGGTGCGAACTTCACAATTTTCATAATTACTGTAATATGTATTTATTAGGTAAGTATTTGGTGGCTGCTCGTTTCAAACAAATTAACTCTGAGTTTTCCGGTATAAAATGTTTAGCTTCTGGTGAATTATACCCAGCAATGATAAATTATACATACGAAATAAACTAACACAATTACGTATAAATTCTCAACTTTATAAATCACGAACATGAATATTTGAATAAATATGCAGCGTGATCATAATATAGCTTCCTTAACCAGAGCCTTGATCATTTACAATTTTGTGGTTATTATGTAAGGACAGAAAAAACGAAAAAATCGAAATAAAAAATATGAAGAGGAGTCACGAGGTTCATTGACAGATTTTCATTTATTACGAGAATTTTTAACAAGAAGATCAGAAACGACGTGATTAGTGGTGCAATCCATCACGTTTAGTGGCTCATTACTGCGTGATAAATCGCTGTATTAAATTGGCGTATTTCAGAACGGCTTGCGTATAAAGGATAAGCGAAATTCGATCCCTTCCAGCATCACACAAAAGAATTTTTACTCCTTTGGGATCCATATCCTACCTCATTCGTTTCATTTCATAAGTCTGAAATGACCGCTGCCGAACATAGGCCTTCTTCAGACCATGAGCGTGAACACGTTTGAGGTAATATATCATAATTACAAAGCCTTGTTTATTCTGAAGAGTGACGACATCGGTAAACAGGTAAACGTTGGTGCATCTTCTACATATAGTCTTAGCCATCTTTTCAAAGATCTATGATGTGGATGGAACAATTAATTTATGGCATGGTTTACTTCAGACCAGATTGCAGGAATTTCTTGTACATTGCTATTTACAAATAAATTATTATTTCTCTAGACGATGCGCAATTAATCGATGCTCATAAAGCATTTTATGCGCGTTTGGCATCTTAGTACCTTGGTATCTGATTTTATAATATTGAGTTTATTGTAAATGTGCTACCCGAGAGTTGGTGTTACATCCGCAGGTTTGAGTTTATTGCTGTGAAGCGTTTTATTCATTACTTAGTGGTTATTCAAAGTACCTAATAAATTACATACTTCTACAGCTCATATAATCAAAAATTTATGATGGTATTTGGTCATGATGTTTATTGTTAAAAAGTTGGTTATTATCAACCATCTTTGATATAACTAAACATATTAATATATTTATTTACTGTTGATAATAATCTTTATGGACTACTAAGAGTTTTAGCCTCAAAGCACTCTTTAGAAAGTGCATACACAGGGCCTCCATCCATCATAATATGATACATCGAGTTCCTGAATGCTCTTATGTCTGGCTCTGATGTCCTAATAGCGTAAAAGCCTTAGGGAAACTAGATTTTCTCAGTATAATATTTACAGTGCACAAAGATAAGTGGCTTTTAATTTACAACTCTTACGAAAATGTAAAGGAGATTACAGATATAATCTCTTCGCCCCTATGGAGATCCTTTATTAAGCGGGTAATTTAAATGTATTGTATTGTATTTTATATTGTATTATATTTTAATTTAGATTGGATTATTTATAGGAATGTATGGATTTGAGTTATCTGAAATAAATTAATTTTATTTTTTTTAATTTAATTTAATTACTATTTCTTGAAAAGGCTCTTAGCCAAAAATCCCATACATCTACAATTTATGTCGTGGGAGTAGGTGTGAGCACGCCTATACGATATTAAAACCGCAATCAAAGTAAAATGCGATTACTTATTTAAATTTAAAATGTGTAATTTTCTGTAATTTAATAAAGTATATTGAGGTCTGCTGCTGGACTATAAGCTGCACTTGTATTACCGCAGGGTATCACGGCCAGCCATTGCCAAAGAACCGGTAATTAGTGTATTTATGGAAACTTTACAAATATCCACTATACTCAAATAGGAATGGGTGTCTTAGTATACTAGGGGATAACACAGTACATAGTTCCCGTGTGGTCTACGTGGCTACGAAAAAGCGTACTCCATCACTACTACGAAGCTACGAAATAATATTGTGAGAAATCTGGCAAGGGATAGGCGGGTTGTATTGTCTTTGAGCATTTTAAGGGGCGATTAGATTTCCTCTAATCGATCCAAGCTGTTGACAGCGCATCGCCTAGGAGATAGACTGCAACACTATAAAATCGATTGCCATGATTAACGTGTAGTGTGGACATACGGCATCCAGCTCTGGGAGACGGCCTCAAAATCAAACTTGGCAATACTGCAAAGATTTCAGTCCAAAATCTTAAGGCTCATCACAAAAGCTCCATGGTATGTCACCAACAAACTTCTACACAGAGATCTCAAAGTGACAACTATTGAAGAAGAGGCTATCAGGCAAACAAAGAGATACCAACAAAGGCTACTCAAGCACCCAAACGTTCTAGCAAAACCACTAATGTTCAGAAAACCTCCAGTTAGGAGACTGAGGCGAGGGAAAATACCTCAAGACTTAATAACAGCAAGTGACCCCTAATAAGGGGTGCATCATTGGACGCATACCCAGCAAGCCTTCATAAATAAATTAAAAGTACAGCTGATTGTCCTATATTAAGGAAAGATTGCAGTAACAAGGGACATTTATAAAAAATTAAAAAAATGATTAACGTGACCTGAAGCTGGGGAGATACATTAACGGCATATTTTCACGGTACATTATGTTTTATTCCAAAAAATGTCACACATTATTATCATTCAGTTATCTAGGCGGATAACAGTATTCCACAGGTTGGTATGCTGTATGCTAATTATAAACGTTAATAGAATCATAAAACCTACTTTCCGATTAATAAATAACCGGTTGCGATCGGACCAGTGTGCGTGTATATCTGCGATCATGCAATTAACTCATCCGAGGAACTTTGGAACAACCAGGTATGCATGTTTTTGAGATGACAAAGAATTCAAACGTTTGATGACCGAACTGATGCCGTACGTAGCAGCTGTGTTCAGTTCCCGTGTTCAGAATCGAGTTTTTGACTCTGATATTGCTCCATAACTTTTTATTAATGACACCTACATGCGCTGTAGGTATAGGCTGACGCAGACATTATGGATGTTGAAAATCGACACCATACCATAACAATAACAACCGTAACAATACCATATTTGAGCAAATAAATAATTTGAATTTGACGTGTTCGTAATATGTACGTGAAAATAACCATAAAAAAAAATACCAATGCGCCCTACAGCGTAAACAATCCTAGTGAAGTGTGTGATGTTTCCAAGCTTGTGAAATAATTAATAAAAAGTTATTTATTTCATTAATTGACACCAGACTTGGTTCCTATATTTCTTAAAACAGCTGGTGGTTCTTACCCGGTTCGGTTATAACGAAAGTACACTGAAAAAAAAAATTGTTTGATTTAATAAACATCTTGTTTAATGTGATCACACATCATGACTCCATATGAGCCTAACAAGATCTTGACTACTGAAGCTATGAGAACTTTGTTAAATTGTCACAGTTCCGTCAATTAAGTAATGTATTGGTTTAATCACCGGTAGTTATTTATTTTAACTCAGATCTTGGCCAGTCCAAGAATAAAACGTTGTCACATTAACATACTTATATTGTTGATTCGACTAAGATCTTGCACGATATGTTTCTGAAACTTTGTCAGATCAATGAAATTCATATGTTGTTTCAACTAAGATCTTGCAACAAATAACTGTGATAAAATGATTAATTCAACTAACCTCGTATTTGACGTAGACATGAGTCGTTGTCATAATAAATACCTGTATTAGTCAATTCAAGTCATTGTCTTTAGCATGTCAACACTTTTTTGACATGCTAAAGACACTGACTTGAATTGACTAATAAAATCAATCAAAAATCAATCTTATTTATTGCAGTCAAATCACTTTGATTTGACTGCAATAAATAAGATTGATTTTGGAAATAAAATAAAACAATAGTTCGTACGTCATTTAATTCTAAAAAGGATAGACCAATCGATAGATAAAAGAAAAATAATTATTTTGAACTGGCTAATTACTAATTACACTTTTTTTTTTGCTATTTCTTCTGTTTAACAGTTGTCGGACAAAAATGCTGCTAGATTTTTATCTTCTTCTTTAGGTGCTGAAATAAAAGAAAAATATTATAATATAGGCAATCCATTTTCCAGACCTAAATTTTAATGAGATAGAATAGACGTTAAACTAGGTAAACAGCTACCTGTAGTAGGTATACGTGAAGTAGTATATTTGAACTCAAATAAAAGATAAATATTTAAAAACTTCTGATTATATATGTTTTTTACGATGTCCCGCTATCGACGAAAGAATCCCGCTTTTTTCACTCAAAATGATCCAAAATCCCGACTTGGCAAAAAAAATCTGACAACGCTGATACATACTAAGGTTAGTGCATGATATAAATTACTAACCTGCAAATTTTGGGATCAGATCGGGGAGCTCCCATGTTTGAAGTAATTCTGCCACGTCGTCCATGTGTTAATTCACTCACTAACAATATAATTGTAGTTGAACAATTGTACATAAAATTGTAGATATAAAAGCTTTCCGTTTTCTGACAAATTCGGTTGTAAAAGGAGCGTACGTGCGTGTCGAACGGCGACAGTCGGCATGATGTAATATAATACTAGTATGAGCAAGCGGGGCGGGCGGGTGAAGGTTTGTTGATATTACAAAGCGTTATTAGATATGACTACATAACTTGTTTAATTCAACTATGCTCGTTGTTAAAACTATGATATAAATTATTTTATTGCTAACAAGTTGCTTGTTACCATGAACTTAAATTATTATTTATTATATACAAGTGAAAAAGTTAAATTAAACAAAGCATGTTTGATGTAGCAAAAACCGTTGATTATAATAAACATGTGCATTATTGTCGATACAAACAAAATGGATTTATTCTGGCAACTATGCTATCTTGTGTATAGTAACTAAATAAATAATAATTCCAAACATTTTAACGCCAACTAAGAGAAAATGCATCTTAGTTGGTCTGCATTTTTTTCAGTGTACATACGTCTAATAGGTATAGAGGAATTATTCAATTATATTTGGAAAGTTCTCAAAATATCAGGTAATTAGCATGGTCCCAGCCCAGTCTAGCCACGTCGCAGCGATCGTTGAACCCGCACAGGTCAAACGCCTTGCATTGCCAACCGCCGCTTTTATTTATTGCTAATACAATTTTCTGAGCCCCTACATTACTTAAGAAGATTATCCGCCTACCCGGACCTGACTGACAATTATTCTATCCATTGAATCGTCTCCTATCTGAAAGCCGTCACGAATACACAAAAGCTTCGTTAACTTAGTTTTTGTTCTGCAATTAAAACTAAGTCCCTATTATTAATGAACCCCTAACCAGCGAGATAGTAACTATACTTAATTATTACTGACTTGATTTTCTTATCAGTAAACGCGTCGAAATCATGCTATCAAAATCTTTATGTAGAAGGTACAACATCATAGCAGATTTTATATCATAGCATTTGTGGCACACAATTTGCTTTCGGAAAACCAAAGTGCTTTTAGTAGAATGAACTTCAGGTAACTTAATAAGTAGTAGAACACATCGAAGTATCAAAAATATTTAGTTATTTTGATGTACCAAACGTTTCACGAGACAAAGTCTGTAGACAATGCTGTTGTTCTGAATGTAATTCTTTTCCGACGTCTTTTGAAGAATGTGGCTCCACTTTTATACGGAGGTCAGTTGCCGAAAACATCTAAACATCTATATCGCAGTAGGTATCTCCTGATGAGTCGCTGTTTCGCTATAACGCTGTAATTATGTTTTTGCCTCCTCCGATTGTTAGGCTATGAATTCGGGTGAAGTCTTCCTTAGCTGTTTGGTCGGCAAACATGATCGTCTTCCAGTTTCTTTTGTTTGCTATAAAAGCAATTTTCGAGAACGTTATACAATTTATTTCCTTGTTTCTTTTTTCATCTTCGTTAAAGAATCCTGTTAGGCCAGGTTTTATATTTTAGGCTACATTTTCCCCGTTCTATAGCTACATAAACGTTGGTTTATTTCCAAGTATGCGTTGTTGATTACAATGCAGCACTGTGCGTAATGTCTGCGTGCTTGGCCATGGGTCTGACTATCATTAACATTCGCGACCGAGAAGCCTCGATCCGCTCAAATTGAAACACTCGCCCCATACTATAATCTAGTTTCTAATTTTGTTTTACAATTATGGTACAATAACCTGAATTTAAAAAATACTTTCCTTAATCCATAGAAATAAAACTTGGGAATATTCCCGTAAGCACTCCGAGATCGACGAAATTTTGGGATGTCCTTTCTTTACACAAAATAAAAACATTGAAAATATAACCATTTATGATTCAGTTTATACTAGATACTAGCAAAAGACTGGAGTACATTTTCGATAATGTATTAATTTTCTCAATACAATGTAGGTAAGTAATTTTCAATATATATATAAATAGCTTCAGTAACTGGGGCTCTGGGTTTAAACGCCGCAAAAGCAATTACCTGCCTAGAAACTACAAACGATGATAATATTATACTATGTAGAATATATATCCGTCGCACTCATTATTACTTCCTCACTTTTACCGTCATAAAAAGCAAACAATGTACCTATCTGTACCATAACAAAACTTTCTTTTAGTGTTTCTGTGATGGATAACACACTATCACGAAATCAGCTGGAAAACAAACTTTTTGTTCTTGAGAAGGAGAAAGATGGTCGCCTGGACCCGATGACCCACTGAGGCGACCACTTTCTGCCTCACTGCTATTTATTATAATCATTTTGTATAGCACACAACGCGTGTATTGCTATTACCTACTGCGCTATGCTTACAAAACGTTCAACTCTTCTTTTTTTTTCGTTTTTTCTTTTATTAAGAGACACAGAAGTTACAAGCGTAAAATTGGACATGTTCCTCTACCGATTTTTAAATTTAGCAATATAAGTATTATACTGTCGGTTTACATCTATACAATAATGAATAGCATTTAGAACCTACGCATTGTAAACAGTTTCACGTTTTATTCATACAACCCGCGTGCAGGGCCGGATTAACTTTAACGAAAATTAGGCATTTGTCTATGGGCCCTTGGTTACTTAGGGGCCCCGAAATCCGGGAACAAAAATGTGACTTGAATATTACAAAAGATTGTAAATATTTACAATAAAACAAAAAAGATTTTTGTAGCTTAGTTGAATATGTGGCCAGGGCCCCCAAGTCTTACATTGCTGTATATGGCTTAATCCGGCCCTGCCCGCGTGGGAAGATGAGCTGATACACTCGAGCTATTCATTCATTCATTACAGAAATTTAAACATGAGTTTACGCGATGATCGAATATTAGTGTCTGAATATTGCACAGATGCACATTGCATACCGTTTGCAGAGATGGTATGATTTTAATTAAAGCTTGGAGTGAACACGAGGGGGCCAGGGGGTTGGTTTAAACAAGTCGGGATGTAGCCGATGCAGGACTGGTTGGCAGGTAACATAGGGCTAAATATAAACTCTTAACGAGTTTCTACGAATAAAAAAGCGAGTAGTGCTTCACATTATCGCACATCAGATTTGCGGTTCCAAGCGCAATGGGAATCCTATTAGCATTGTTTATGGTTTACGTAGCAAGGGTAGGATGGTCTTTAGCTATATCCATTTGACGAATATTTCTACTTTCAACAAAATACGAAAAAAATAATTCACAAATGAAAACAGAAATAAATCTTATCACTAAACATTAATTCTAAAGGTGTCAATTTAGGTCACCCTAATTCAATTAATTATTCCGATCAGATAACACTAATTCATAAATATCTATCAACAAACACATCTGTACATCCGCCAAGTTACTTATCGCCTAACAGTGAATTCCGTTTAGATACGGTAGATATTTTTTGTTCAATAACTCAGACGCTTAAAATAAATTGTTATGGAATCGGTTTTGAATAGCGACTAGTTATAAAACCGGCCGCGTCGGCATTTTATCTGGTGACCCGATTCGAGGTAGTGTGAACAGGCTGGTCGGCTATTGCAGTGAAGACGCGCTGCGCGGGCGCCGCGCCGCCAGCCAAGTGCAAGGTAAACCTCTCCACTACACGTAACACAGCATAACGACAACAAAATACCAACACGCGCGTTCCACACACTTATTTTGCTCGCGTTTCTTGTATTGCGGTTGCGGCCGGACATCCAACTATTGAAATACATACAATTTTGGTGAAAAAATTAGAGATTTATAACTTTTGTTGAACAATAATCTAATTTTGAATAGAGATACTATTTCAATGAAAAATGAGTGCAGAATTTGTAATAATCTTTGATCGATGGCTAGTAAAATACCTTGTTGCATCTATATTTTACATACCTCACCCAATAAAAATAACATAAAAGTAAGATAAAGTCTGTCAAGAAAGTCATGAAAAAGATTGAGGGCGCCACTTGTATATTCTCTTGTTTATTTTTAATATATTAATGCTGAAAACATTTTTTTATCACAAAAAATCTACACAGAATAGTAAAATAAACACATCGTTGTACCCAAACTGACACCTACGGTACTTATTTAGGGTTGCGAGCGAAGAAGAATTTTAGTTCCTTCAAAATCCTTTTCATGACTTTCTTGACAGACTGTACGTCGTCGTCTGATACAATTACGTGAACACGTAAAAAGAAGATCGCGTAAGTGCAGGATGCTCGACGGGTGCGCGCTTCAGAGATGTTCCGATAACGCGACCGTAAGCTCTACTAGTTCCTTTTTTCCAGATATTTTTTGCTTAAGGTTATGTCTTTTTATGGACGCGTGCGTAATGCCTTAAGCAGGTAACCATAAAAAATATTCATACAATCTGTAGGTATTGATATTATACACAAACGCACATTTATAAACTTACACGGGTGAGGGTGAAAAATAATAAAAATATTGTTTGTGGAAAAACTGTAGACTCCTCTTTTCGTAAAACATAATACATAGTTTATTACAAGTTACGTAAGTTTAATTAATTTAATGAGCAAAAAGTTGTAGGTTTTCATTGTTACCAACCTGAAATAATTCTTAAGAAAATTTACACAGTCAAATAACATTTTCTTTATTAATTAGGTACATTGAATTATCTCAAGTAACCAAAATTATAATGAACACGACGAAAACAGTATAATTTCGATGCCTATCTGAGAATTCATAGAATGTCTGATTAACGACGGTTTTCCCATGCATAGATGGAATTGGCAGACAAATTAATGATTTCGTTAAGTTAATAAAACTGTAAGAACTCGCATAGGTCAAACTGGTTTATTAATACAATCATACATAAATTATGGCAACAGTAGGTACAGCTAATTGCTAATAAATTGAACTACGAATGAAAAATTGACTGAATTACCCGCGTGAAGTACGAAAATCAACTATATGAAATGGATGCTACGTTTAAAAGAGGTGGACAACCTAAATAGATTCTGAGATCCATTTATTCCTATATTTGAAGCCTACACCTAATATGTAGTTACCTAGTGTGCGTGACTGTACGAAGAGCCAATTCATTTCGAATTGCATCCGCTGGGGACTCCACTTCCTCGAAATGATGTCTATGTACATAGGATCGCTGGCACACGTTCTTAATACATTCATCGCTCCAATCACATAACGAGGTTCAAGAAATTAGAAATCCATCAAACAAGGCCTGAAAAACGTGAGTCAATGGCCAAAATGAAGAGATATCTAATCACAAGAAGCAATCGAGTTTTCAGCACGGTTCGAAATATTTTAATAGACTTTTATGCACTTATTACTGTCTGAACTTGCTTTCTAAAGTTTATCGATCAACTTAGACTATCGCTGTCAACTGCTGTCGAATGCTTAATTAATCATCACGTTCATGAAAATTATTAAGTTCCACACCTACGTTAAGAATCTACGTTACAATGAGATGCTCTAAATTGCCCATTCAATTATTTGAACCCTACTGGTCTATTAAATCATTATTAACACTCTTATCGCAAAGATCATCATAATTCAAGTTACCAGAACAAAAAGCAATTGTGATATAACTGTGGAATAGTAGATAGACGTCGATTAGCATGCTTAGCGCCATAACGACACGCACGCGCGCCCTTCAATGGAACACATAGCACAATAGCTTTTTTGTTAAATTATATCATGTTTTGCTGTACAAACAAACCATAGACAATTTGTCTAACTGTCCAACAAATTGGAACATATTTTTTAAGTCTTTTACCTGTTGTATGAATAGAAACATACCTACATCCCACCGGCTTTAGGATAGGTACGTTTTTATTGGATAACGGTCAACTGTTTGGCATTGTATCTCACTATAATCAATGCAAATAATGGAGAAAGTCGTATGGACCGTTAATGACAAAATGTTCAGCCAGAAACCAGTTCTCTGACAGATTTTTCTGTCGAGTAGCAAGCAGGTTTAAAATAATATCTTAAAAGTTGTCTTGTGTGAGAATATTTAGGCAGGAAAGTGAGAACGTTGACACACAAATATCCTGTTATTTGTGCAGGCACCGTTGTACGACTCCCGCGCTGACCCGACCTCTGGTTCAACGATCAACCGACATTCTGACAATGTGCGCGTTTCCCAAGCCTGCCCATGATTCATAGAACACATTTTTCTCATTAGCACTTGAAAAATAGGCTTAAAACAAACTTAAGTCAAGAATGTCTTTTAACTGTGAATATTCTATAACACGTGCCGTTTTTATTTTAAAAAGCAATGTACCTAATCTTCTTCTAGATTTCTCTAGCCTTAGAAACTCTTATATTATATCTTATCCTATTATTTCAACATCCAAATATTACACCTATTAGCACGTATTTAATAATTCATGATCAATAAGTTTTTTAGCTCCTTCTATGTGCTATTATGACAGGGATGGACAAGCACCGGACTCATCCTACAAACAAATGATTTGACTTTATTTATTTTACATGTTCAGAAAACCAAATCAAGCAAGTTGCAATAAATACTTTATTACGACTGAATAATCAAAGCTCATGGTTTAGTCATGATTCGCATAATATTGTAGTAAAATGTGCTGAACAGTTGCAGCGTGTGCTGCGGCTGCGACGGCGCGTGGCCACACAATGGTAAATTAAATAGTTATTAGGGAGTATGGGTGTCGGCGTAGGCGCTGGTGGTAATTAAGCGAATATGCGGAAGCCTATACATCATTATTCATTAGCAACATCGGCTAAAAGCTTCAGAGGCGCTTCCTGGGTTTTTCTGCGCAGGAGCAACCGCAGACGTGCGGTCTCGCGTGCCGGCCCGCTGCGCTCGTGCGCACACGCATCTTACATCATAACATCATAATATGGAAATAATTCATGGAATAGCGTTCGATTCGGTTAGTGAGCTTTATCTAGTTCCTAACGGTACAGAAAATAACTACGTATATTGTATATGTGGTTCGTGTACTTAATTAATGTTATGGTCTCGCCTCGGCTTGTAAGAAAATCGTTATTTGAACACGCTCCAGCTGCCTGTAATGTTTATCCTCTCAGCTTTATTATTTACTAAATAACAGTCTCTTCATTGCGTTTTATGTTTCCAACACAATATTTTAATGTCTTATAAAGTAACTATTCATTTGTTTATTTTTATAATTAAACATGATGTAAATGACGGTTTGAACATGTTATTATTAAAATGATTATTATCTAATCATGGTTAGGAGTTTAGGACCTAATAAGGAAACAAGTTTTTTCATGATCGTATTTTTTCATCACAAAAAGTTGGCAACACAGGGCAGAATATTGAATCGTTGTTAATAATAACAAAATTATCTTTACCTTTGCAAAAAAAGAACGGTATCATCATGTACCTAGGCAAAAAAGCCTAAATTTAATTTAATTCTTAATAAGTAAGTAGTATGACTTTGTCTGTAAATATTTTAGCATTAATTAATCAATAAATCAATTGATATGAAAATGAATGTAATGTGTATTTGTATGAAATGTATTGAATAATCTTCTTAATCGAGCTTTAATTTGTCAGTTCAGCTCACAGTAATGGCGTGATCACACGGGTGCTAGCATTAGCGCTAACGCTGAAACAGAATACTCAATGCGTGAGCAATGCCTTACAACCATGCATATGTCATGCAAATGCTAAACGCGGCAATACTGCGCCGTTGAATATTAATACAAAACTTCAAAGCTAGGATAGCTCTAACCGGACAAAGATTTAAAAAACCCCGGACATTTGGTTGAATCCGGCATTTTGCCCCGGACTCCCTTGAAAATATGAAATTTTAATATTTATATATTAATATAAGTAGTATTATAGAGTAACGAACGAAATTGCCAACATGACGGGCGTCCGGGTGTCTTCCGGACACTTTTGAAAAACCCCGGACGCCCCAGAACGTCCTCCCGAACTAGAACAAATCCGGGGCAATACGGACGGATGGCAGCCCTAGCTCTAACAGATGTTTCTAAATTGGATTACTTTTCTTCTTATTTCAAAACGGTACACAATATTTTTCGGTGGAATATGCTCCGTGTGTAAATTGGCTCGTTAACTTAGCTAAATGCATAATTTCTGTTCGGTTGCACCGTTACTGTCGGTGACAACGGCGGGCGTTACCGTGGTGGTAGTAATCACCACACGGCCGCGGTGTGATGCGATGTAGCTCAGTAGAGCATGAGATAGCTTATGTTTTTTACCTATTTCGGTCGTAATCGATTTAGAAGCCACTGCGGTTTTTCAACAAAATTTTATCTTATTTTGAGGTACCTACTTAAATAAATTATAAATTGTCACGTCTGCTGCTTGTGTCAAATAGAATAGAAAGTGAGAAGTTCATTTTGTAAGTGGTTAAAATAACCGGGATATCGTTACGATGTGAAATCACTATCCCCGAGTCAACCACCTACTATAAATTATTAAATTATTTCAAATCTTGGCACCTGATTTGCCTGCCCAAGATTAACTAATAATGTGTTGATAATATCAAAGAGCCGACTATAATTTATTTGTCAAGCTATCGATCATCTTAATTATAATATTCTGAAAAAAAAAAAACTTATTAAAAATATTTCTTTGTCATCGGAATGGTGTTTGATAAACGATATTTGTTTATAAAAATAAAATATAAAAATAGCTCATCTCCTTTCGAGGACGTAGCAAAGCCGGTTCATGCCTGCGGCCCGGACAACGTTACAATTGGTTTAAGTTAACGAGGGTCACAATATAAGAGAAAAGTGGATACACTTTGTATACAAAAGGGCCTAATTTATTGCGCATGACGTGGTTAATGTTATTTGGAAAATCAAATATTCGCATACACAATTTGAACGAAACACTACTATTTAACACATACCTACTTATCTTAACACCTGCTCATCCTACTGATCCGTTGCGTTATACATATAGAAGGTGTGTTAGAACTTAGGCTCTCGTACACGGAAGTACAAGAAATTTGATGCAATCGAGATCAATAGATCCGAACGTAACGGTAGCGCATCGGCGCCGGCGCGACGGTGAACGACACCGTGCGATCCTCCGATAACGCAACAATTATTAGCTTGTTATCGGGCGATCTAATGGAGCTCGTGTCAAAACCGCTACACCGTTAAATACTGTTGTGTTAGTAATTACTGTAAGTGGATTATATTAGAATTTACGAGTAACTTACTTGAGCTTATTAAAAATGTATCGCTTTGCTAAACGAATTACTTCGTAAACCGGTTTACAAGACGTGTTAATAAAGGTTTGAAGTGCGGCACAGGGGAAGCCCCCTACGAACTTTTATAGTAGGGCAGAAATTGAACTGACCAAACATTTCCACTATGAGCTGACCTCGCACTGTATAGGCTTTACGTACTATGAAAGGTCAACTCAAACTTGAAATGTCTTGGCAGTTCAATTTCTGCACTGCTATAAGAGCTCGTAGTAAGCCCCTGTAAATACTGGATGCATATAACACAATGTAATCGAATAATGGTGTCGATTCTGTTGCGCATTTTGGCCGACTAAACGCATCTGTCACTTTCTATTTCTATGAAACAGAAAGAGACAGATGCCCCTAGTTTAGTTTAGTCCTGTCAAAGTGCGCCACAGAATCGACACCAATTTGTCATCTCCTGAACACCAAACAGGAACTAAAAGTCCGAATGTTAAACCTTTTGCTTGCAAGTGTCGTGCTTTACTCATTCAATTAGTATCTTAGACACAACACACCAATCATGAACTAGAACTATTGTCAATTTGTCTCAGGAGCAAGCTTCCGACAATGTTATGTACACTACACGTTTTGCTGGTACTTGTCTTTACGCATAAAAGACAGAAGCGTTAATTAATCCTACCGTAACTATAAATCATACACGCCATTATGATCTTTGTAATTGAGGTCATAATGCCGAGATTAGAATATAATACCACACTCAATTTAGTCATATTGCTACTGCATGTCGTGTGTCATTATGGCACTACATTTAAGCACCACTATAATTTGTGAAAAAATCACACGTATTTTGTTCATTTCGGCCTTCCATGATAGAGGAAGTGTTAAAGGACTTTTATTTATTTATTTAATGCTTTTCATAAAAGTACAAAGGCGGTCTTAATGCCTCAGGCATTCTCTGCCAAACAAAGATTTAATGTTTACTTAGAGACTAGAATTGTAAATAAAATTAATTAATTAATTTTCTAATGTCAAATATTTAAAGTTCGGAATTGGATATTATCGTCCCTTTACACCATTAAAAAATGTCTCAGTAAAAACATACATTTAGTATTTTTCATAAGCGATCTGAAAACATTTGCTTTTAATTGCGTTACATAGTATAAGTATAGTGTACTTAACTTTATTATAGCACAATACTTTTATTCAGTTCCCATGCAAGACTCGCTTTACAACCCAAATCCCATCTTTTTTGTTTATTTTTGTATTACCTCTAGCCGTACCAAAACCCATCGCTGGTCGGCTTTATTCCACGTTAATATCATTGTCGTGTACCGTTGGCCGGCCACCACATAACGGGACCCAAGGCCCTAAGCATTGAATAACGCTCCGATTATACCGATCATCCGACATTTTAAGGGGCAACCGTGTATTCCATTCACGATAGACGCTACGTTGTAATTGGCTTAAGAGTATTACGAAGAGAATTAAGAAGCATGACCGGATTAATCTCTTTGGGCACGATGTTGCTATGATATAATTAAACATTTATAGCTAACATTAATTTGTATCTAATAGGTTTTAGTGCTTCGTGTAGCGAGTCCACTCAATTAAACTATTTTCAAAATGGAATATGAAATGAAATGTGGCACAAACCTGCGGTCGGAGTGTCGTATGTCTTGAGTAATAGTCGTGTTGGTAGAAGCTGGTGGGCGACAGCGGCGGCCGGTACTTCTTGTGGCCGTAGCCCATCGTGTCCATCGTGTGCATCTTGATTCACAACACTAGGCCTCACGCCCACTGACTCTGTTCCCGATTGAACGTCCGCTGCTGTTGGACATTAAGCGTCACATATCGGTTGTTTCGCTCTGAAACAAATATAATTGATATATTAGTATTTTATGACACGTTTATTGCTGTTCTCAGTAGAGCTTTCTTTGTCAAGTGAATGGTGGGATGGGCTGCGAGGCGGGGCGCGGGCGCATGTCTCGCATTGAAAACGCGGGATGACGACGCGGTGCGCATTAATAAGGAACTTTGTTCTCTATCACGTTATAAACTTTATGCAAGGATGCTTTAACACCTTGTTTTTAATATTTAAATCTTAAGGTTTTCATAATCGTACTCTTCTCTGCTACCTTTCAAAAGTATCGCATTTGCCGGCTCTATCTTTAAACTATGGCCCCTTGTACACATTGAGAACAAGATATTATTCATTAATTTGGATGTTATTTAAAAAGTTAACGGGTCTAGCTTTGTAAGCACTTACATCCGACGTATAAATTACGAAAACTTCGCTTCACTGTCCACTCCGACCAATATTTACATAAAGTCTCACAGTCGAACCCAAGAGCTCGACGCTTCCTCGCCGGTCGTAGTGAATTAAAACCGAATTTTATTCGGTCAAGAACCTGTCACTGGAACTAGTCTTAGTGACGTGACACAACTGTAAAGTCGTAATGACGAAAGTTTTGTCTATTAAAACGTAATATACCCGACGTCGACGGATGAACTGGAATGGTCAATTAATTAATATTTATTGGCATTAGCATTTTTATAGTTGTTTATTTGGGTTGTAATAATCTGCTAATCTAATTTTGTAGACCAGTGGTCTTGAGTAGAATATAAAAATAGTTTACTGTTAATATTTAAAAACCAAACTGAATCAGCTTATGATTATGACGTTGAATAAGATCTTTCTTTTAACAGAATCATTTTATCCTCGTATTTTCCCTCAATATTATGTTTAACCTTTATCAAATTCGTCCTAATCTAACAAAATGTCCACCCATAGCCATTCAATATTCACATTGTTATTGTTTTACGTTTCCTGGAAGCCAGTTTTAAACATACACAATATACTTGTCAACAATTGAGCAGTGTACGAAGTTGTGACAGTTCTCACGCGTAAATTCAAGTGGTGCCGAAGTTTTGTTTTTGTCAGTGTTTTTATCTCATTGATTGAGTATTATTCGGCCTTTGCTCAGGGCCAGCCGTTGCACTGCTCAATTGTTCCATAATCGATACTACGGATCAATGGATATTATACAATATTGTTTTTCCCTGAACGTTATATCATAATAACTCACGGCTATATTCAGTAAGCTTATTGAACAAAAACTGGTTTCGATGTTAATATTAATTGTTGATTTATATCAGGAAGTTTGCTGTTTGGTCATCGACTTCCCATGTGTTATTCGGCTTATAGTATTCAAGATTAATGTACAAGAAACAATGACTGTGATATGGTGTTTTATGCGACGACCATTCATGACATCATTGGCAGCAATTTACAATGATTTGCGTGAATAAATACGGGCTCATACACTATCATTATGTTTATTAGTCCATTAATAGGGCAATTGAAAAATATACACTTCACTGCTATTGAAAATATGAAGGTACATAATTATTTAAATCTTTGTTACAAAAAAATGTAATGGATTTAATCAACACTGTTAGTGATTAAAACATTTAAACCAATTAAATAAGCAAGTTCGAATAAAGTCCGACGAACTTGGTTCTGGGACGTTTGGTTTGAATTTGTTTTTAGTTATGACTCAAGTTTTATGATTACAAACTGATATTACAAATCTACTACCAGGCTTCTAATATACATCATCTCACCATCAGAACAACCCATCTCATCATTGCGTTTTCCATGCCAATTCCCTAAGTTAGCACTTGAATTCGGCCCGTGTTATCCCGTAAGGCCGGTAATTTTCTGCAGAGATATAAAAATGTATAACAAATTAAGGGTATGATAGAATCCTTTATTTCTAGGTTTTTTTTTTACGTTTCGAATGCCATTAGCATATACCTCTAGCTCACATTGCGATCTCAGTAAGGTCCTCCCATCTTTTAATCTGTCTTCCCTTTTTCCTTTTGCTGGATGAGGCATCTAAACATGATCTATTTCCACGACTCACATTACATTATCTCACACTACATAATACAATATCTAACTATAATGCCCTTAAATTTTCCGCAACACGTCGTTACACACTTATACATCGTTAACACGTATATATTGCTCAAGCCAGAACATGGGCCTTGTCCTGCATGGCCGTGGTCGTGCGATGCTGACTCATAGCGAAGCATGGGCACCGTGGGAACTGCTTATCAGTGCGCTCTTGTGCGAATCGTAGGCTAAGTAATTATGAACATGTTATATAGTCTATTTGTGTTATCTAACCGACTATGCTTTACATTGTTCAAAGGTTATTTTGATATTCTTCATAGGATTCAATTTATTGTATCCTTATACAATTAAGTACTTAAGTACAGCAGAAACGATATGTATATTGTATACTTAAGATATGAAAAATGGCGTAGGCATTGTGGAATCACACGCTAAGAGTACCTTTAGACTGAAAAACTGGTATTGCTCTAAACATGATATCTAAAGCTTGAAATTAAAAAAATAAACATACATAGTAGGCGGTTTCGTCGCGTTATGTTGGTAAACAAAATGCAAGTTCAATGTATCCCAGGTGCAGAGCGGCCTCGCGGCGCTCCAATGTCAATGTCACCTTTCCATTGAGTCGACACCGACAGCGCCGCGTGCGCAGGCCCGATACCGAGCCGCTCAGCCGCATGTACGGAAATGCCCGATGCTAATCGTAAGCTCGGAAGACATTAATTCCTTGAATATGATCAAGTAGGTATTATTGATTGGTGTTTCCGAAAATGAGGATTTTTAAATGCATTTCTACCACTTCAGGAATGTTTGTTACATTTTTTAATTATTTTATAAATGGCATCTTGTTAATCAGTGGCAGTAATTGCCAGCGTATATAATTATTTTCCTAATATATATAATAAAAAAACTTCGTCACACACTATAAAAGTATTAACATAGCTGGACTTTACACGACATCTAAACCGGTTCAGCATTCCAAGAGTTTAGATACAGGTTATTTTATGTTCTCCGTATTATAATTTTGCAGAATGTAGTGCTTTCTTTTGAATATATGTCAACATTATTTTAATAGTCGTATAAAATGTGGGTGAGGTAACGCGAATTGTGGCGGAATTCGGACGATTACGGTACATGCGCGTGCGCAAATGACGGATTACACGGCAGTCGTGCTGATACATTATACAACGCAATTTAATCACTTGATTTAGATTACATGTATTAGTGGTACTTGGAAGGTATTTACACTTCGCAGTAAGCTAAGCAAACAAAGGAATATGTATTTTTGTAAATCCTTATTTACGTGGTTTTGATAGTAATTACTGAATACCAGGATTATTACAACCAAACAGTATAGGTATTTTATGTGTGGTGAACTGAATCCTCAATAAAAATTTGAATTAAAAAAAAAATAGTTGTGAGCAATATTTTTCCAAATCAAAACTATCATCACGATTATAATCCATAAAAATATTCAACTTAATTGCAAGAGAAGATGATGACGCACTTTTATGCTAAGACATAAGAATCAGAGTACAAATTAACTAATCCATTTTATGAAATGACTTGGTAACTAGGTAACTCTTATTTGCCACAATTATCAGGCTGGCAGTTAGATGTAGGCACAACAAAGAACAGACAGGCTCATCCTCAATGCTTTGTCGTACACAAAGAGCGCAGAGACCACGACACCGTGTAACAGACAGTTTAATCTATGGTTTAATCGTCGGCTACTAATTGTGCCTACCGTTGACGAGTTGTTGTAGTATACGGTTGGGTCGAGTAGGTATTAAAGTTTTGTACAGGACAGCTGATTTTTTTTTCGTGATTACGATGTTGGTCCTATAGAGAAAGTTGTCCAGTTTGATGGTCTTATCCACACCCTTAAATATGACCACGCATTTCTGATACACGTTGTATTTACTTGTCTTATAATAGTTTCATCAAGAGAGTAAAGCTGAGAGACTTGCGAGTAATTTTATAACCGTATATTATTGCAGCAAAGGAATCTCTCTGAAAGGGTCTGTAGATCATCAAGCTACATGTATAATTGTATAATGTAGATATATATGCTTTTTGTATTGCGAGGTCTGAGGTGATCGTTACTATTTAATCGTAACAGTTACAGCAGGTGAAGGTATATCCCAAACTCTATTTGGTGTAAGTGTAACGAATTAATATTAAATCCCATTTCCTCATTTATCAAGGAAATCCCCTAACAGTTTGTACCTTGTGGCAAAAGTAACAAAAAGTGCATTGAATTTCTTTGATAAATTAAGTTTTTAATGTTATGATTTGGGAATTATTACATTTTACAAACCGATCATTCGAAACCTGAAAAATCAAGTAAAAAACTTCACAAAAAGTGTTAACTCTCCTAATGAAAATGATGATGATTGCTATAATTTGCCAGCTCTTCCAAGTACCTATGCTCAATTGACTATATTCATATTACTTTTAATAACACTTTTTATAAGTAGTCATGTTAATGATACTACTCAGTTTGTTCAACCCACAGAAAAACTTTTCATTGACATTTGTGTTCTGAATAAGAATAATTTATTAATCACAAAAATCCGTTTCAAAGCAATCACATTAGCTTTATTTATACACGGTTTTTCTTGATATTCCTGCAGTTTTTTTCCGACAAAACCTCTACTTTAATACAGTAGGTATCCTCATACCGATTATTTTAATCAGAAGCTAACGTTTCCTGCTGCCGTGATGATTACCAGCGTCGTGACGTGCACCAGTCGTCCTCAGCAGCGTCAGAGCGGATCCGTGAGCTTCTGGCCTCGCGTGACGTCATCACCAATTACGTGTGTTTACCGTGCAGTTGCGTTATGTTATCTAATAGCTGAGCACGACCGAAACAATTAGTAAACTATTCATCAATTTAATGTGTAAACAATCTTTAGGAAAAAATATTGGTATAGAAAAAATGCGAAGTGGCTGCGATATTACATAACAATTGGTTAAAAAATACATAATATCAATATGATGTATCGTTACATAGATTAATGTACTAAAGTACTAAATGACCTATCTTATTTTATCTCTATAACGTATCTTTAAATTTTAGTATGCACCGTAATCATTTTCATCGTCCGATTAGTAATGTGAGTATTTGAAATTAGGATAAAAAAGTTTTCAAAATTTCACAGTGAATAAGTGATATTTAACTGTTGATCCTAAAACTTCCTCGAAAGCCGCTACAAGGAAACATTTTAGGGGAAAATTGCCTCAGTTAACATTTTTGGCTGATAGATAATTACCACAGTAACTAAACTGGATACTGCAATCATATGCTTCAGAATTATAAAAAACTCTCGGTTTCTATATCAAAAAACTAAATGTTTGGCTTACTAATAGTTTGAAATGATCGTATTGTTAAACTATTCTTATAAAGAAGCCAATTTTATCTGTGGGTACAATAGTACTTACGGATGAAAGGGTCTACGCCGCTACGATAAGGCTACGCGTCTTGATTTGTAGATGAATCTGTAATAAGTTTAACTTTGACCAGTAAGGGTTGGCAAGTTATAGGAACACTTATTAGTAAAAGGGCTAGTAGAAGTGTCGGTAACGCGCGAGTCATGCCCCTAGTGTTGCAAGCGTCCATAGGTTCCGGTTACCGCTCACCATCAAGGGGGCCGCAAGCTTGTTTGCCACATTAGGGAAATAAAAAATAATAATTGTCGCCTATTAAGACCCACGTGAAGGAATAGGGAGGTCTCTTTGTTGTAGATTGGCGAAGGAAGCGTGTTAAGCTAATAAACTATTGAGTGCTTGTACAGCACTGTCATTACTGTAAGTGTGACGTTTAGACCAGGGCCAATAATTTTTGAAAAAAAAAAATCTTAGCAGTATGTGGATGGTCGGAAAATTTAGGGTAAATTATAAGTAATTTAAGAAAAATAAAGCAGACTCGGAAAAAGTTCCGGAAAGGGGGTGGGGGGGGCTAAATATACGTTTTGACGTTTTTGTACTGGTTTTTTACGATTTGTGGCTAAACTATGCATCCTATCGAAAAAAGTTTCATGTACAAGATGTAGATAATTAATAAATCTAAAACTTTTTTATTGAGCATTTTTCAACTTAACCCTAAAATTATCGAGAAAAACGATAAAAACCGATTTTTTCGTTTTTTATTTTTATAACCCGCAATTTTTTAATTTATTTTTATTTTTCTAGTTTAATACTTTCCTTTTTATGTTTTAAATAAGCGATAATTTTTTCAAAATAAAATATTTCGTTTTCGATTTTATACGAATTAAAATTAAAAAAACAGCCTAATTTTCAAACAAAAAAGTTCGCTACAAAATTTTCGATTTTTTAACTTTATGAATACTCATTTTCTTCGTTGAAACCTCTATTTTATGACGGTATGAAAAATATATATTGTTCGTATGGAAAAATATCGTTAAAAATGCAAAAAACTAAAAAAATCATTTTTCATTATCGTTTTTTCAGTTAATCTTGAGATTTTTTTATTTTTTGTTGCAAATATTGGTGAAATAGATTTGCTTTCATGTAATGTAATGTTATGTACAAAATCTAAAATGAAAAGAAATCGAAGAGTTAGAAGATGAACCCGAAGAAAACGAAATCTACATTAGTTCTACTGATGAAGAGCGACCTACAAAGAAAATGGAACAAAAATTAAAATTTCGGTATTTGACTGTAATAACACAATTGTATATTTCAATTTTTTTAAACTGACTTGTACAATAACTATAGCTTACGTATAAAAAAAAATCTGAATAAATAGCCTTTGTTTTTTGGAGTTTTTACGTATTCGATTATTGGTTACAGTTAGAGCATTGCACTGAAACTGTTATTGTTATAAACTATAAGGTCCGACCTTTCTAAACCCAATCCCTTTAATGGGTTATTGTACTCATCATTATGAACAACTTTTACTATAGGACCAAATGTGAAATCGCAAATAAAAAAAATCTGCTGTTGCTTACATTTAGTCAATAAATATGAATTATTTGTACGGATTAACAGTTATTTTTTTTTCGCGGTTTCTTGGTTGGTCTCATAATAAAAGTTGTTCATAATGATGAGTACAATAACCCATTAAAGGGATTGGGTCTAGAAAGGTCGGACCTTATAGTTTATAACAATAACAACTTCAGTGCAATGCTCTAACTGTAAACAATAATCGAATACGTAAAAACTCCAAAAAACAAAGGCTATTTATTCAGATTTTTTTTTATACGTAAACTATAGTTAATGTACAAGTCAGTTTAAAAAAATTGAAATATACAATTGTGTTATTACAGTCAAATACCGATTTTTTTACTTTTATTCCATTTTCTTTGTAGGTCGCTCTTCATTAGTAGAACTAATGTAGATTTCGTTTTCTTCGGGTTCATCTTCTAACTCTTCGATTTCTTTTCATTTTAGATTTTGTACATAATATTACATTACATGAAAGCAAATCTTTTTCACCAATATTTGCAACAAAAAATAAAAAAATCTCAAGATTAACTGAAAAAACGATAATGAAAAATGATTTTTTTAGTTTTTTGCATTTTTAACGATATTTTTCCATACGAACAATATATATTTTTCATACCGTCATAAAATAGAGGTTTCAACGAAGAAAATGAGTATTCATAAAGTTAAAAAATCGAAAATTTTGTAGCGAACTTTTTTGATTGAAAATTAGGCTGTTTTTTTAAATTTAATTCGTATAAAATCGAAAACGAAATATATTGTTTTGAAAAAATTATTGCTTATTTAAAACATAAAAAGGAAAGTATTAAAATAGAAAAATAAAAATAAATTAAAAAATTGCGGGTTATAAAAATAAAAAACGAAAAAATCGGTTTTTAGCGTTTTTCTCGATTTTAGGGTTATGTTGAAAAATGCTCAATAAAAGAGATTTAGATTTCCTAATTATCTACATCTTGTACATGTAACTTTTTTCGATAGGATGCATATTTTAGACACAAATCGTAAAAAACCAGTACAAAACCGTCAAAACGTATATTTAGCCCCCCCCACCGAAACTTTTTCCGAGTCTGCTTTATTTTTCTTAAATTACTTATAATTTACCCTAAATTTTCCGACCATCCACATACTGCTAAGAATTTTTTTTAAATTTGGGTTTTTAAAATCGGTTTGGCCCTGGTCTAGTTCTCAAAACAAAATATTTGGGATAAGTTACCTTTTTTGACATATGTTTGTCTGCGCCTACATTTTGTATTCGATATTTGCCCAGAATTAAACAAGTAGTAGCTTTAGAATAGTTAAATATTTTATTTAAATAAATAAAGCTTTCAAAGATGACGACTTTTTTACAGAGTGAAAACTTCGTAAAAGTTTGAGACATCATGTAATTTTAATGTTTATTCATCATTTGTTTTCATTCTTGACTAACTATAAAATAATACTTGGAGTTCGAGTTTTAACAATTTACTTTATCAACATGATTAACTGTCGAGTCTTGGGGACTTATTGAACCTGTATTTAAAGCTCAATAGATATAGGAGAACGATTGATGGTTTAACGGTACCGGAGCCTGGTTGACTGACTAAACATACATCAGTTACGATTTATTACAGCATTAAAATTTCGTATTCTATTATCAAGTTAAATTATTGCTTGGTTAATATTTATCGCTTTTATTTATTTAGGTTGATTGTCACTTTTTTATTTGGCACACATCAATCTTGTCGGTAAAATGCAAAGCTCACGACCCTAAGCCACATCTCACGTGATTACTGTTTTAATATAATAACTGTGTAGAAGTTTTATAACTGTTTGCTTCTCAATCATACCGTAAGAGACGGCCCAAAGGATCAAATATAAAGTTTAATTGTATCCTGGATTAGTACATACATACTAAGGGTAGGTACTACCTACTTTTCACTTTGGAAAACGAATTAACTAAAAACTTTTGCCACATGATGAATAAAAATAGTTTTTAATTTGTACTACGTAGGTATAAGCATATGATATTAAATACCGATTGATAATCTATATATTATATTATTCTATACGGTTACTCGGAAAGGGTATATAAAGTTGAAAGGGGAAAAATCTGCTGTTCCATACAAATAATTCGATTTTACGGGTTGTACGAGTTTAGTCGAGACTAACCATCTATGCGTTTTCCACGCTGTTCGATAACAGCAGATTTTTTTCGTGATTTCAGTTCATAATTATGTGTAAAATAAGCCCCTTTTAACTTTATCACTTTATATGCATATTTATATCATAAATGATTACACCAATATGAAAAAAACATAAGTATTATACCTAGTCTATTCATTCATTTTTTAAAGTCACAACCTAATCTGCAATGAATATAATGTTTCAATGCAAATTGTAAGCTTCTTCTACCTAACTAATAAACATAGTAAGAGCGAACTTGGTGTTGACAGTGAACAGCAGTTGACGCCGAGTTACTGACACTGTTGCAAGACATGCGTGACGCGCAACCGCTGTAACAGTAAACATAAATCTAGAACTCGCACATATACCCATAGACATATTATGCTACTAGTATATTACTTCTATGCATATACCCTACACCCGCCGTACGCACTGACATGTGACGTCATTAAATTAAACGCAATATCTGTCTGTCTATCCACTTATTAGCCACTAGCTGTGCCCGCGACTCCGTACACGTGGACTTCCTGGATAACTGAATTATTTTCCGGGATAAAAAAGACTCTATTTCCTTCCCTATGTTATATTTAAGTTGTATGCCAAATTTCGTTGAAATCCGGATTAAAAAGATCCAAATTCTCATAACCAATAACATTCAAACTTTAACATATACAATATTAGTAGGAAGTAGGATTTAACATATCATCACGCGTGTATTCTCCTGTGTAAGACGGATGTGTATCGTTTTACACCCACGTTTCGCTGATGCCGATATAAGGTTCCATATAGTAGGGGCCGAGCCTACTACCATCCATCGGGTACAATTCCAAATTCCGGACTCCTACTGAAAATTTTCTATCCGAAAACTAACGCCTGCGAAGACTATACCAATGAGGTTTTTTAGGTTTATATATTTTTTAGGTTTTGTAGGTAATTTAGGTTGACTGGTAGAAAATGCCTACGGCATTAAGTCCGCCTCTGTACTTAGTGCATAAAGTATAAATAAATAAATGAGGCAAATTATTACTCTGGTGAAGGAATATCAACGTGGTCTGTAATGTTACATGGCAGATAATAAAACATTTTCCGAGGTCGGAAAGCCTAGAGTTGACCATGACAGATGCGCTTGACCTTAAATAGTGAGACAGATAAAACTTTTCTCAATAATCGATACGTCATAACTTTAGTGATGTCAGATATCTCGCTCATGGCGGGACATCCCGTTTTTCAGCCCTCTCAGGATGCGTCCCGTCACCACCTTGAGCGGGACGCGCAAAATCATGCTTTTTCATCTAAATAGCCAATTTGGCGCCGTAGGAGTAAGTAATAGTAGTAAATCTTATAGTAACCAGTAGCAAGCATTTTTCCTATGGCTCGATTTTTCCGTTACAATTCCTCTGTTTTCATTTAAGACCCTATATTTGTTTAAACGGATCTGGCAACACTAGTCATGAGGTTCCTATATGTAATCATGGGCACAAGCTACGTGTACAGCGTACACTGAACAAACAAATATGTAGGTTTTAAGTAAAACAGCGACATTTAACTGTGTGGCCCGTCGTAACATTTTAGTATAATGTATAAGAAACTACAGTTTACCACATTTTAATACAGCTATAATGGTTTACGTTTAACATTTCGTAGCGCCGTAGCACGTACTGTAGTTTCTGCCTATTCTTGTGGGGAAAAGGCGTGATGTTTTTGCAGTCATAACTTAACTTTTTTTCTCAAATACAGGTCAATTAGATATATTTTTAATTGAATTTATATCCTGTACCCCTTCGTTATAGTTACCGTCAAACTAAAGATGTATCAAATCAGCATGCGCACGTTTTCGATGCAAGTTAACTGAAAAAACGAAACGGTTAGAAATAATCAATTTATTGCTATTTACTACTGAGTAACTTAGTTCGGAGGGAGCCTACAAAGTTCGTTGCTAAAATTAATCATTTTTGGCTTGACAGTAACTACGGACTACGGTTGTGGTTGAGAAACCTCGGATATAGGGGTAATATCTTAAATATTAAACTCTTTACTCATAAACGTGGAATAAAGAAATTCTATGTTATTTGTCGCATGTTTATACCTCAAAAACATAATTATGGTTACTCCTACTATAATTGACGTAAAAATGAATTTCTGAAACTGTCATACTACAACATTGGTTGGTTTGGCAGGATAAATACGATTATGTAAGTCAAAGTAATGTATCCTGCGGCTCGCGAAGCTTAGCTCATAGTAACTAATAATAGGACGATAAAATAAACAATGGACTATTTACACAGTTTGTTGGATTTGTTGTTTATGTACCTCCAGCTAATTGTTTAAGAGCAACGAGTGCATAATTATACATATACCTACATAAACACAGTAGAGTCTTTATATATCATCTTTATATCTCAAATATCTAAGAATAATCATAAGCTGTTGTTAATGTCGAATCACCGGCAACATTTTAACACGACAAAATTCCGTCATCTATTTAAAAAGAACCTCAAACCTATTGCCCGATAATGGCAATAACTTATAAATGTTCAAAGTCATTTGACATGTAAAGCTAATTTATAAACAGACTTTACAGTATTCGCTCTTCGGCCTGACTAGTAAACTGGTGTAAACTTGCCAATTGTAACTTATTCCTTAAATAACTTAACAGCTAGCACCTGCTTTGTTTACTGGTCGTGAGCTCATTAGCAAGAGCATGACCATGACTAGTTACCGCAGTCTGCCTTAAACAACCCTTAACAAAACTTACGAGTTTCGTAGTTTTGTGTTACTTGTAAGATGGGAAGGGAAATATCTTACTCTCTTAGCTGACTAATTCCTCCGAGCTCGGAAGATGTGTCTCGTACTTATAGAATATTTCATTTATGGTTCTACCGAGTTTTTTTTTACCTTTACCATAGTTACCGTCAAACCAAAAATGTATGAAAACAGCATACGCGCGCATTTGAATTAATTTCTATCGAAAACGGGCGCACTCTTTTTTCATATGGCTTTACGGTAACTACGGTCAAGGTCAAGTAAAAGTTGGTATAGGGGTACAGGTACACTGATAGTAGTGTCTGACAAGATCTTCTGCCATTTTTAGAAAATATTCTGTAGTTCAAAGTAGTGTTTTATTCTTAGTCATAGATGATTCGGACAAATAAATTAATGAATTAAATTGTAATCTTCATTTAATTTAATTTGTATTAGAAGATGTATTTATTAATAGACTAACGAGTAAACAGGTTATACAGAAACTATTGTTTAAATTATCTATGATTTGTAGAGGTTTTAAAGTTATTTTAAAAAAGGATACGCCTCTCTCTTTTGCCTCAGGAATTGAAAATTTACTGTGTACAATTAAAATCTTATCTCTAGTACTATAAGTTGTACTTAACACGTAGGTACCATGAGACATATACAGCCAGCTCCAGTAAAACTAACTAGTTTGCATAAGACTGCGGGTTTGAGTTTTGCATGACATTATCGCATGCTCGTAACGTGCGGATAACAGTGACTTACCGCTACGCTGCACTGTCTCTACTTGTCACACCTACATAACACAGGTGGATCACACCTCGTTTAACATTCTTTTACGTGTCGCTCTGATTCGAGCCGTAATGAACATAACCAATAAATACACAGGGTGTAAATGACATTGAAACGAAAACTGATACCATGGATTCAGTACATGATTCTGAAATCTGAACACGTCAGAATAAATATTAAGAGTCAGTCTTTTAAAAAGATTTATGATTTTGTTCGCAATTTTTTTAGTTTTAATTCTACGCACAAATTAAGACCCACTCTGTATTGTAATGTTGATGTGTCCAGAATCATGTAGATACTGAATCCATGGTACTAGTTTTCATTACGATGTTACTTACACCCTGTATATTTATTTAGTTAGTATGTTTATTTTAGATAATATATTTTAACGTAGACTCTACGATTTCTTGTTCTTGTAGCAGTCCGTTACTAAACTGGCTTTCGTTTTTTCAAAAGAGTACGCACGGCTTCATATATCAAGCTATAATATATTTCAGTATAATCTGACCTCTCATTGTAAGGAAAGAATATATACAATGTGGGGTCAGCGAAATATATAGCTAGATGTGTACATAATACTTCTATCAGGTTGTGGTGATCATAGTAAAGTGTCATGAATATCTATAAAAGAAGTACTTTATTATATTCAAACTTACTTTATTTGAATGCCTACGCAGTCGCTACGAAATTCATAGAAAGGAAATAGATTTTTGACATAGATTCCTTTACCATGTAAGTATACCTAATTCTCTATTTATCTTTTACATCAGTTAGGTAGTATATATAATATATATATACATATACATAATAATCTCAGAACAAACTTCTGAGATGTAATTATGATTAAAATTTGTTGAGTCATAATCATACTAATAGACGTGCAGTTTATGAACTTGATTTTTATTTCCATAATCATATTTATATATCCATGTATTATGTAGTTATGTCCTTTGAAGTGTGAGTGCATTTACCATTTATCTAGTTTAATAATAATATGAAATATTATTCCTTGTAAGGCAAAACAATTTATTGATTGAATTGTTTGTTTGTATGACAGATGAGGTTTTATTCAATATTAATCGTATTCTCCTTTATAAATCCTTTCGATAAAATATCAATAAATCACACGTGTAGTTCTGTACCCACGGTTGCCTATAGCCTATATCACTCAGGGATGGAGTACCTTTTGATATTAGTAAAATAAAATATTTTAGTTTAAAAAAACTGTAGAACACGCTTTAGTCATCCAAACTGAACGTGTATGCAAAATTTCAGCTCAATCGGAAACCGGGAAGTGGGTCAAATTTTACTTCCAAGATTTTCTTACATAGTTAGTTGGTCAGTTACAGGTGAAGCTAATAAAAGCGTGTTAATGAATAAAAATTGAATCAGTTCAGTAGTTCTAGAGATTACCACCTAAAACAAATAAACAAATTTCTTTATAATTAAAAAATAGATTATATTTTAACCTGTTTCTACACGATCCACATAATATTGCCTTACATCTTCATCCTAAAGTTTTGTAATTTTTTGTTGCCTGCACGTTTTTGTGCCCATCTTTTATGTTTTTCTCTGATATCCTAGTAAGAAATTATGCCCATAATCTAGATATGAGCTAAAAAATTACAATACTGGCAGTGACAATATGTCAGTCCATCGCTAGCAACTCATGTTCTTGTAGCCTTATTGCCCATCACTCCATTTTTTATAGCCCACAGATAAATTACTACATTATTTGCACACACAAAAACTTGATCTGTAACTCCGTTTTTTACTTAGTAATAAAATTATGTATGACGCGAGTGATATAGAACAGTGACACTAAAAATTAAATTATTTTTTAATTAAAGATCGCCATAATTATTGTTACCTACATGAATCTTACCATTACTGATTTAAATGTAGAGCGAATTCTAGTTGAATAATATGTATTTTCTATCTTTGCAGTATTTGTAATCTGTACATATACTTACATTATAAAGAGGTATGTATGTTAGTTTGTATGTAGGGGGTAATTTATGAAACTACTGAACCGATTCTTAAAATTCTTTCAAAAATACAAAGATACACTATCCCTGAATGATATAGGTTACATCTTATTTTGAAAAAAGAAATCGCACGAGTGAAATCATAGCAACATCTATAAAGTATAACTATAGTATACTCCAACTTATATCTACTACGATACTTATTCAGTTATAAAAATGGTTACTTAATATGTATTATAATATAATAATTGGATATAACAGTAAGTGAAGGTATTGAACTGCGTCATCCGTAATGACGTGTAAGGCTTGAATAGCAAACGAAATATCCCGTTAAATAATCTTTGGAAACGCGAGGGAATCCAATTGAATAGCACTCATTGTTGTGTGCTGTCCAAACAATCGCTTAGTTAACGTAGTCGTAGCAAACGATAACATAAGAATTTACCAATTTACCGTTCAAACGTTAAGTTATTTCTGATAACCCATGTTCATGTTCTGTGCAAAACAAAACAATCTCAACAAAACATGCGTTTAGTTTTATTTACATTACTCATGTCATTATTATTATTGTTCTATTGTTGTTAATTATTAATTTAGTAGCTAAGTAATTAAAACCAACGTGCCATAATCGTAATTAATCTGCACTAACCGGTTCCGCCACCATTAATTGATTAACTGTAAACATAGTTATATTATAGACATACTTGCGTCAATTACCGCTGTCAATTGACACGTAAATTAACTGTTAATTTTGGTTCTCGCGATATTTTCACATTTTTAATACTAGGTACCTATGTATTTTTTACAAAGTCTTTGATTTTAATTGCGCCAAATTAAAATATGACGTTATAAAAAAAAGTTCAACCTTGTGTATAGTAATAATATCTGTACACTATCTATAAATATAGTCATTAATCTATTACAATCATTACTATGTGTTATTGAACGTATTAAATCAACAAAATAAAAATGTGCACGAAACTGCATCGTTGATGTCTTTTTAAGGAAAGAATAATGTGCTACGAATAAAAGCACATATTTCATTTAAATTATGTTTTGACATATTATCATTAGTAGTGACATAATATGGACATAATATTATTAAGATATGGTTACGATTATTTATTGTTCATTTATGATAATAATTTTAATATATAATGAGGTTAATTATATTATTATTCTTTGTAAATTACACCTCGTTTGCTGGTTATTGCCCAAAATTACGTTCGCGCGACACGATGCTTCATTATATGAAGCTTTACAGCTTTTCATGATAATATATGAAGGTTGTAAATTTCAATGGAGCTTTTAAGCTTAAATCTATCAAATCATATTACTTGACCTAAGTATAAAAAAATTCAAATCGAAAGACGATCGTTTTTAACGTACTTTACATCCTTATTTCTCAGGATATTATATCCTTTACCGATGTTATAGTCATCTTAACTGTATCGAAAGTAACTGTAAAAAGATATTTACCTTCTTATTCGACCCCAAAAAGAGCACAGCACGTTCTGGACAAACAGTTTCAAAGGAAACGTGTCAACAAACACTGAGAACACTTGGACAAAGTCTGCGTATTATTTGTTAGTTAAAACAACTGCGTACTAAATAGTCTGTATTCAATAATTCGTTCGGATTTCGAATGTTGAGCGGCATGAGGCATCAGCGCGCGCGCGCTCCTATACGGTCTCTTCGGATGTGCGCCCGCGCTGCACTTGAACGTTGAACTGGCGCGACTACCCGACCGCGTTGGATGGAATACAACGAGCACGAACACCCGACCGACGAGCACGCTACACAATTCGACCGGTTCACACCAACACGTACGTCGTTCTAAAGTAATTGTAGCGCAAAATATGAATGCGGGCAATGGACAGCTAACCGCAGGAACATTTCGGAAACTGTGTTGTGGTGAGCCGCTGACTGCTACATAGCTTAATTGATCGCCCAAAGATCGCTATCTATCTATAGTAACGTTATCTATCGGACGTAGCTGTTTCTAATAGATTTGCACTAATTGTAACGTTCTACATAGATAATGACCGTAACAAACCGCAAATCGATGAGTGGCTGTCGAGATGCTAACACTTGCTATACTGACCAACATTGCTGGACTGTCACATGTAACTACAACTAGTGGTCGCCCAGTGGTCGAAATTCGACCACGTATTATGTATAAATTTTAACTATGTCAAAACTCACACTCCTCCGTGCGCGCAATATGCTTAAAAAGGGGTACAAAGTTTTCTCTTCACGATATATTAATATATAGAAGATTTATTGGTAGTCAACTGTTAGAGCCTTTGAGTATCTCAAAGGTTAGAGACTTCAAAACATAAACAAAATACAAATGTTTTACTTGTTTTGATGTTTTCCGTCTCCTGCTGCTGCTGTGGAAACTGTCGGCAAAAACTTAATGATTCACTAATTATATTAATTAAAACACACCAAACAGGTACACATTAGTCTTAATAAGATTCAACTTAGAATCCCAAATATTTAAATAACAAACAATTGCTTTATGATAATCGTTATAAATATAGAATAATTAAAATTAATTTCGGTTTGTTGTAACAATAACAATGAGTATTATCAACAAATCGTTGCATAGCAATAGCTAGCGTTGCATAGCAAGGCCGCTGTGTACATACATAAAAAACACATACATTATGTGGTTGTTATGTTAAATTAGCTTCATAGACAATAAAGGCATACTTGAAAGATGGTGAACTCATAGATACTTAATAGTTAGTTAATTATGTACGGACATATCTTGCTTAGTCATCATCTCTGGTTTTTAGTTTGAGTAGTACTAAAGCCTGATTGATATCAGGAGCATCTGAACCACTCGAAGCTACATGCAACATTAAAATAGATCCAAGTAGTGTTACTTGGGTAACTTGCTCAACGTATACTGAGATACCTATTGGCTTATTTATTACTTTACATAAATCTTCTTTTTCTGCAACATTTTAGTAAATTTTTCAAGTTGAAAAACAGAAAATAAAACCTTAGATTACCTACACGATCATACATCGAAGTTACAAAGCCATCTAAAGATTCAGGCGATAAAACAAGATATTTTAAGTAGCAATAAGCAAGGAAAGTCGTGGCAGTAAAGGCAGTATAATAGCGACATCCTGTGCATGTCCTAGGCAGCGAGTGGTCGCGGCCGGGCATCGAACCCTGGACGATGCCCGCACAGCCGTGCCGCGTAAACAGCCACGCACACAGACATAGCGAGATCACGATTTTAAAAATACTGATAAAAAATATATATATTGGCAGGATTCTGCAACAAGCATCTGCTTGTACAGTTAATATCTATTATATTTATCTCCAGTTTTTAAAATATTTTACTTATCATTTAGAAATAGGTTCTACAAACATATTATCAAACAACAGCTAGGTATAATAAGTGTTATGTAAATTGGCAGGGTTCTGTAACGAATATTTACTCGTAGAGACCTCCTAACCTCTTTACCTAAAAAAAATAAACAATAAAAAATGTGGTTTAAATTAGGTTTTACAAATATTTGCACAAAAAACGATATTAATGTAAATGTATATTTACCAATAAAATATTGACCTAAACTACTTTACTGGTGTGAATAAGTCTATTTCAATTGATAACTTTTCCTACTTTCCTTGTCTGTCGCGTGTCAGTGAAGACCTGTGACGGCTGACGGCGATGTTATCTTTACAGCCACTTGTGAAACAATAAAACAGTTATGAAATATTACTGACACAGCCACAATACTAGAGGTTACGCTATAAAGATCTACAACGACCTAGAACGAGTGTTACACTACATTGACCCCGTAAATTCCCTTTATTCCTACTTGGAACAGTGCACGTCGTTCCTAAGTCGATGGTTCCGCCGTCGAACGTTTATTCCCCGCGCAGTGCGGGCGTTACATCACATAAATATGGTGGCCTCTCCAGCCAGACCCTCATATAACACAATTTTACGCTTTCCGCGCGTTCTCCGCCTATAAAATACCCTTAAACCCTACCTTAGCTTAATGGTAAGTCTAATAAAACTTCCTTTGTTATATTGCCAGTTTATTATTTAAGTTGAGGAACTAAATTGAGCGTAACATATTAACTTAACAACTAATTAAATAATAATAATGATATCAGAAGTCAAGACCCGACTCAATGAGAACTTACATCTAAGTTCCGTCAAATCAGGGCTACCTACTCCTAGACAATATTAATTTGTCTTCTGCAACAATAATTTGGTAAAAGAAGACCTTATTTGAGCAATATTTCAGTCAAATTTTCAATTCGATTTCAATCCAGGGTAACAAAGACATTCTTTTATCTAAATTACAGCTACCTAGACGCGATAAAAATGAGCCACAGCTGGGACTAGACTCTGAAATAGGAAGCTAGTCAATAAAACATAGAACGATTGGTGATCATAGAAAATTAGATTTCATTTACCTCATTTCAACCTGCTTCGACCTCTGGCTATTCTACTAGAATTCTAAATCCTATAAAATCAAATGCAGTTCTTGGACGGATTTAAGCCGTATTTTTGATAAAGTCGTCGTTACCCCGTATTAAAATAAGAACACTACAAAATAATCTATAGCTATTCCTCTTCATAATGTTTAGATATAGCATCTAATATGAACTGGAAGGTTCTGGGGTTAATCCAACTAAGCCCTGAAGGTAATTCGTATTGTTCCAAACTCCTGGTGCTTCTGCCTACAGTACGCTCGAGGAAGTAGTCGTCGTATTCCCTGTCGTAGTCCGGCAGGATCGGGTTGAATTTGGCGTAGTAGATGGCTGACAAGCACGCATACAGGAGCAAAGCCGCCGTGAACAGCTGGAATTATAAGACAATACGGATATTAGTCTTCGTCTTACAACATAACGCGTGATCGCGCATTGAGTGAGGGGTATTCCCCAAGAGGTGTACAACTGTACTCCGACATACATTTGGTGCAACCTTGAGACACACACCGCACGTTGTTCGCTGTCAATTAATTTTCTTTATTTTTTATGTTTATTTTCCTTTTTCTGTGTTTTTTTGGAATTTAAGTATCTTTTGTTTTTTGTACTAAATAAACGTTTTATCTATCTATTTAAATAGCCTATTTCGCTGAACAATTCAGTTATCTACAAAATCACAATTTCAGAGTGCACAGAAAGACATTGAATTACGTCCGAAGCACCTTGGGCTGTTTAGCATCGTTACCAAGGATACTGGCATCCTAATGTTTCCACCACAGCATTGGCAATTCTTATCTGCTTATACTGGCATGAGAAAAGATCAATAGTTTTTGTTTAATGCACATAAATATACACTGAATGTAGCTGAAAAGAAGCAGGAATCTAGCTGTTAAAAATTGCTTAGATTCATTTTATAGTTGTGGATTCTTATTCTCATGTTTATTATGCTTCGTTTCAATGTAGAATTATTTATCAGCTAAGTAGCTATAGCTGACTATAAAAAAAAACTGTCAAATTAGACGTGTTAAAACATCCATTCTTTACTTTTTATAAATCATAGTATAGAAATGCATGAAAATTATGATTGTCTTCTATTCAAATGGATAAGCCAATAGAACTAAACCCAATGTTAGGTCGCCAGTAACATCCATCAATGACTGATCAACGTATATCTGTTTACAAAATCAGCTTTGACGTAAGGCGAGGTTTGGCCCAGACTATGAATCGGCCACAATAAGCGGAGGGTTCATTACCGCGACCCACACGCGCCGAGACGCGTACCGTGCGCCGGAACTACTAGCATCAGTCACATCCTCCCTCCACCCTGCCGGGAGATCGTGACCACCATTTTGAAATGTTACGTTACGTCATGTTTACAGGCCAATAACTTAGTTTTAATATATAATTATTCATCAACTTAGTGATTAAAAAATAATATAATAGTTACAGCAAAAGATAAAATTATGTTTGCTTACAAATATTTATATAATTATTTTTATTGTTATGTTACTTTGATTAGACAATGACCGTTTTATTTGATGTTATTTTTAATTATCTAAATTGTAATACAGGAAGTTTTAGATGTATCTTCCCTTTACTGCCAACGTATACGTTATCGTTAAAGTTAGAAAAAATCAGGAAACATTTAAAAGAAGAAGCACTTAAGCCGTGGCGCCTGCGACCATGGAAATAATATCACGTTTCGACAACCAACCGATGCGTTGTCAATAATAGCTCTTATTTTGAATACGATATATTTATCGTGGGTAATAAGTTAATGTAAACAAACCTTATGATTATCTAAGTACATACTCGCATTGTTGTCGAAACCTCGATCTAGGAAATGGTTGGCAGTAACGACATTAGCAAGGTCTCGTCGGAGCTACATCGCCCTGTCGCGACGGTCATCACATGGTTCTCAAAACTATGTCAATGTTATGTCTTATAACTACCGGCTGATCGTTAAATGACAACGTAATAGCATTTTTTCTTACGAAATTATTAACAACAATAATTTTCGCGCTACGATGCGCTACGCTGCGCTTGAGGTCAAGTCTATTTCTGCGCATTGAGAAGAAAATGACGTCTGCTTCAAAAACAAAACAGACAGTTTTTGCTTTTCTGCAGGAAGTGTAGTATAGAGTCAGGAATGGATGCAAAAGATTTTTTTTTATCGTATACCTACTCTTAATTGAGTACGAAATAATAAATATTTATGTAAAACCTACCAACTGAAAAGTAAAATAAAGATTTTTTATAAATGACGTATGTTGCATATAAATACCCAACCACTTCAATGGTGTGATAAGAAGTAGGTACTTACTTGGAATACGCTCCAGAACTTGAAGGAACCCTCGTTGATGACCCAGTCGTAGTACCCAGCCCAGGGGTCGGTGTACCTGGCCTTCTGCTTCATAGGCTTCGCAGTAGTAGTGGGCTCCTCGTAATGATGGTGGTGGTCCTCATCATAATACTCCTCGAAGCCTCGGCCGCTTCCAACCGTCGCATTTTTCGGCCTTGTTCGTTTTATCTGGAAATGCCATATGAAAATGTTCTGACTATGTGGTATTTATCTAATAGGTGCATACCTACCTACTTAACGTAATATATATATATTTAAAACGTCACAATAGATCTTCGCAGGTTGCAGTGACAAAGGGGCTGAGTACCCTACCTCTTCAAATAATACCTACTTAAATATTAATAATAATATAAAATATCTAGTTATTTGTTTTGTATTTTATACTTAATATTGCTGTATTTTTTCTAGAAGTCCATATTAAAACGGATTTCTCGTTTGAAATAAAAACTGGCTGTTTATATTTATAGCTCGAAATTGTTATAATATTATTATGAGGCATATCATCCACGGAAACAATTTATTCAACTCAAATTACTTGAGTACGTAAGCCGTAACATAGCATATGTTTTAGACCTAAATAAGACGCATCGATGTGAGATGTAAGAGTAAGATGTAGATGGGAAAGTAGTATTATCTGTATTTTAATTTATATTCAGTTACATAACGTTTCAAAGTCAAAGTATTTTTTTTTATATTTCAACTGGGCATTTGCAGGCACTTTCAAAATGTAAGTGCCACTGACATCATCTACATACATTTATTTATTTTATTTAGAAAAATAACTAAGATACGTACATACAATATACAGAATATGTGTATTACAATATATTGTATGGCTAATAATAGGGATAAGTATATAATACAATACACATGCGAGCGGTCTACAAAGATAAATTTAAATTCAAAAGATACAATATTACATAGATAATATGTTTATAATTTTGTTAATTATTATAATTTATTATGCCGGATAATAAGAGCTTAGTACACATACGCAGCTTCCGTTTCATCAACTGTAACATTTTAAATCTATTTTTTATACACGATTTACTTGTATAACTTATTCATAGCAAAATGCGCGTTACTGATGATAAGTTGCTATTCAAGTTCCTTACGAGAAGTATTGCTCCGCTAACTACTCCTCAATAACTCAACAGATTTTGATGCGGTTTTCACCATCAGTTAGATAACTTTTCATGGAAGGTTTATCTGTATATTAATACGTGAAGAGAAAACTTTGTTACCTTTTTTATGCATATTTCGGGGACGGAAGAATGTGTTATCTGGCATAGTTAAGGTTTATATGGAGGAGTGCAGAATGCTAAAATATACCACAGGGCGACTACTAGTATGTATAATACTTAATGTAAGGATAGTAGAGAAAATGCACTCATGCGAAGCCGGGGACGGGTCGCTAGTAGTAGGTACCTAATTCTTGAAACTTCTGAAAAAGAAAGAAGCAAGCTTAACTGCAGGGAGCGTCCAAAATGACGGATAACAAAAAAACATAAACTGTATAATGGATGGAGTATTACTTATTTCTAAATTTATGTCTAAGAAGCTAATTAGGCGTTATAGTTTGATTTACACGCGCATGTAAACCATGGCACAGAAGCTTCTCTAAATAAGTCGCGCCTAAACCATTCAGTTAGCGCCATCGAGTCGGTCACCCAGTTCAGTGGATACCGTACTATGACCTTCTTTTAGATCCGTCCACATGCCACCAGAATGATCGTGTTCAGACTATTTCAGATGTGAGCCTTCACAGTCCATTTGTTAAATTTTATGATTTTTTAAAATTAAAGCACGTGTTAACTGATGATGGTCGAAGGATGATAATATATTTTATAAGCGGAACAATTTCTTTAATCGCTATCCGATTCTATGAGCTTCAGTTTCAATCAATTAAATACGTGTAATCAAAACACGAACATTGATGGGTAATGAAGATTCATTAGAAAAGAAAACAATATTGTTACTGAAAATAACGTAATAAGATATAAACTGTTTATCGGAAAATAGCAATAGATGGCGCTACTGAAAGAAAATCTGAACATAACCAAGATAAACCGAGTGGTAAAAAATTATTCCAGCAGAGATCCTACAGAATCCCATTTATTAAGTCATTGTTATATTTTTTGTTGTTTCTTTTTAATGTTTTTTCAATTATTTTTCTTTCTTTTTAACTTGTCAATATAAATAACTTAATTTACACTGCAATTATTACTGCCTATAAAAAGCAATTAGGTGCTAATACAACCCTCAAACCAGACGTTCGATAAGTTTAACCATGCATATAATTTAGATTGGATGGTTGTTAATAATAAATTTAGATTTGTTGAAGCGATCACTACATTTCTAAAAGTGTAGTGGCGACTGTAAGAAATACCACGACTTCGATGATTTTATTTTCAATATATTCTCCTTATCTAATTTTATATTACGTCTAGCTCGGATTCGAGAGGGGGCGCTCCGACTCGCAGCGGTGCCGCGCCCTCGAGCCAGAGTGGCCGCCTCGCATAGCCTCGCTTCGTACAGCTCGTATAGCTTATGGTATTTGGGGCAAGTGCATGTTACTTTTTGCAGACACTGGCGAAACCTACTCAAAATTAACACGAAAAAATTTACAAACCTAATCAAAATCCACACAATAGGTAGTCTTAGGGGTGATTATTCGTGAATATACATTGGCAGTCAATATGTTAATGGTAGTTATTAATAGTCAAACTGAATGTTTCCCCAACCTTAGATTATTGATCACCGGAAACCAATCAATAATCTAAGTCCCCAACGTTCTAATGTAACCAACATACCGCAATAGCAGTAGTATTAGTGCTGGTAGCAGCTGTGATGGCGCGCTGCTTGTTAACATTCCTCACGACGTCTAGGGCGGTGCGCAGGGCTGTCAGGACGAACTCGGAGATCGGCATCCTGCTGTGGGACGGCTCCTCTTCCATGGGGGCCGACAGAGACTCCCCCGGGATGTCACTTCCACTATAATCATCACTTTGTGTAAATATTATAGACAGTCATGTAATGCAATGCTTTAATGATTATCATGCTCTAATTAAATGTAATAATAGCTGTATCGTACATGAAGATTTCTACTGGATAAATAAAACATATTAAAAACTCATGCCATTAGTTTTATGTAAATCATTATAAAGTGCGCATACACATTTTAATCATGATTTTCTGTGCTACCATACTATAATTTCTGAGAAATATATGTTTACTGTATAAAAAATTGATACCAACTGCACGATTTAAAAAACAAGTCTAGCTTAGTCTTTCATGTCTAGTCAAATAGCCTGAAACACAAGCTTTATGAACTTACACTGAATTAAGTTATAATTTCAAAATATTAAAATTAACATAATAGCTGTTTCGAATAAAAGTTATATGAAAATCATTCGTTATGTCAAATTAGGCCTTTAACTTATTAAGATTTTAGATTATTCATGAAAGAGAAAAATTTAAACAAATATAAAATAGAATAGTACTCACTGTAAGGGTATATATTTATACTTGTTGTAGGGCGGAGTGTACGGCGTAGCAGTGTCATACCGTAGCGCAGCGCGTGCGCCGCCCGCCCAGAGCGCCAACGCAACCGCAGTCACCCACACAACCCCGTGACATGATAACATCACCCCGTTCGACACCATCGCCAACCCTCGTCAAAATAAACAGTAAAACAATCGGTGGTATAATTTAGTCGTTTGGTTTCACTTTTCAAAATGGTTACTTTATTTTTTTAAATTGGTGTTCATTGTTCGCTGGTGGACAAGCTACTGACAGATTTGTAAAGTCGCGCCCCAGTTAACAGTGCAAAGGGAGCAAATGACATATGAGTTCTGTAAACAAAACGTGCGTGTGTGTGGCGTGTCAATTTAATTTGTACAGTTGACATACTAGTGAAAGCTCTAGACGAGTTGCTGGAAGTGTGGAATATAAACTACAATTATTTTCTCCATATATATTCATTTAATCATCAAATTAATTACCTACATCTAGAAAGAACGCTGATATAAATAAAATACTCTGTTTAAAGCCAACTATTTATTGAACTAGTTATTATCAAAGAATTTGTGCAATTATATGACAGTTATGTTTCTTTTTTTAATTTTCTTTTCCTCGGGACAACAAACATTGCAGCCACAATATTCGATTCCCTGAAAATATAAATATTTCTAGTATCTGTACAGAACTGATAACATAGGAATTTTGGAAGGAAATCTAAATAAGATTATGAAGATTTCGGTTCTATGTATGTATAGGGCATTCCTACCTACTACATAATATTCAATTAAGATTATCATATCTACTGAAGTAGTATGACTACACGTATTATGATACATTTGTAACATATTCACGTAACGTACGTACACATGGTCTCGTCTTCGATCAATACAATTTACCACATGTGAAAGGTTCATAGAGGAAGCACCCACTTATCACCGGTCTCCTAACCGTGATAATTTATTAGGTCTGTGCACTGTCTCTGTCTGAAACTATGTGCTTTGTACACAAGCCATGTCATTATCGTACCGATGATCTACTTTATCTCGTACCTATGTACTCTAAACCATACTAAGACAAATAAAATAAGATATTTATTCATAAACAATAATGCAATTGTGTTTGAAATAGCGCCTTACAATAATAACATGGTAAACAAAAATAAATTTAATAATAAAGAATTTAAAAAATATATTAATTCTGTTACGTGTTTTTCTAGAAGCAAAAAGCAGTAAAATATTTGTCAGATAAGCAGTTGCAAAAGATTAGATATTGCAACTACAGAATAAGTACTATATTTTATCCTGAGACGGCTCAAATCCGCAATGCGGCTACGCCTAGGTTTTGCTAGCCAAAACTCACTGGAACCGAGGTACCCTTACTTAGTATTTAGGGGTAGCATATAGTGGTGGTTTCGATAGCATAGGGTGAAACATGATGACTATCTCTAAAAGATATGTAGCATTTTACTTAAATAATATTACCATTCGACAGACAAAGAGGTCGATAAAAATAGAACAAAAAGTTTCTTCTTGAACGCTTTGGTGAGAATCTGAATTCATTGGAATCTTGTGTAATGCCTTGTAGGTAGGTAATTCAGTTTTGTGATTGAAAATTAATATCCATTAAAATTAATATTTGTAGGAGATTAAGTACGAGTAAAGGGAGCTGCATTTGCCAACAAACTGTTATACAGTTTCTCGGAAGTACAGAATCATTTGTAATTTGTTGTTTTCCATAAATAAACAATATTTTCTTTCTTTCTTCTTTTCTTATAAGCTGAGTCGAAATTTTCATCATGCTTTTATTAGCTTCACCTGTAACTGTTCTAAGTAAAAAAAAACTGGAAGTTAAATTTTACCCACTTCCCGGTTTCCGATTGAGCTGAAATTTTGCATACACGTTTAGTTTGGATGTCAATGCATGGTTAGCTAAGTCATGTCATTTTAAATCCAATACGGTGGACTCCCATACTTGCCATTTAGAAACGAACATAATAAACTGCTTCAAATTGTTTCAAAATTCTAAATATATTAACTGCTATTAACTTAACTGTACATGGATTTTGGTGTATGAAAAATAAATAATTTCACGCATAAAAATGCCTCACATAACCGATATAAGGTTTTTTCATGCGTAAAATAATTGATACAACTTTTGGTTTAAATGGCCGCTTCGCAATAGTCTGTGTTACACGTCATCATCAATATCTGTATCACATAAAATACAGATGTTGATTAACCTTGTCTTATGTGAAGTTATATCCGTGTGTATGTATGTTATATATCTCCAATGCACATTTCACATGAGACAAGGTCATATAAGATAAAAATAAAGTGTCAAAAGTATTAATTAGTAGTCCACCTCTTGTAATTGTGCCGTGAACATCATGTGGGACAAGTTAAAACTATTGTTTCCTTTATTATTTTGTCTTATCCAAAATGGCAATAGATTATCAAGGATCGATGTTTTGGTTGATTCGAAAGTTGGCCTGATTCGTGGGTTAAGAGCTACGGATGGTAATTACTCTATGTTCATGGGCATTCCATATGCAACTGTGAATCCCAGTAATCCTTTCGGGGTAAGTAGCAATACTAAAGTGCGGGCGGATACATTTATATATTAAGTGTAACTATCACTAACTATAATTATTAATTGTTTTAGCCCTCTACACCACATCCCGGATTTGAAACAGCTTTCGAAGCTTACGACGATTCAGCAATATGTCCCCAAGTTGAGGAGTTTAATAATACCGTAGTTGGAACATTAGACTGTCTCCATCTAAATATATATGTACCTAATTCAGTCAATTCTCGAAACCCATTGCCCGTGTTGGTTTGGATTTATGGGGGCAAATTTTCGGTTGGATTCTCAGGCAGATACCTATATGGACCGCAATATCTAATAAAACAAGATGTCATTTTAGTAACTTTCAACTACCGTCTAGGTCCTTATGGATTCATGTGTCTCGATACACCCGATGTTTCTGGGAATCAAGGGCTAAAAGACCAACAATTAGCTTTGAGGTGGATTAAAAACAATATAGAATCGTTTGGCGGTGATATCAATAAAATAACAATATTTGGTGACAGCTCTGGTGGTACATCAGTAGACTTTCATTTGACTTACAGTCAAGAAAAATTATTTGATAAAGTTATTATGCAAAGCGGAACTACATTAGTTCCCGGATCTTTATTAGAACCCGATTCATCAGCGCCTCTCAAATTATCTGAACACCTCGGTTTTACAACAACAGAAATAGAAAACGCTTTAACATTCCTATCTACAGTTGATCCTCATTTATTGATTGCATCAACATCTGAACTTGGACTAGTATTTAGGCCATGCGTCGAAAAAGATTTTGACAATGTTGACAAGTTTATTTATGACTATCCTAATAACATTAAAAAGCCAAGTCTTGGTAACCTGCCCACTCTTATGGGAGTCAACAGTGACGAAGGTCTTGCAACGTACGAAACCATGTCATCCGAAGAGTTTACTAACTTAAACTTGTTTTATGACAGGTTAGAACAGTGTTTTAACTTTGATGCTGAAGAACTTATTGAAATGGAAACATTTATAAGACATTTCTATATTGGAGACGAAAAAATAACCGAAGAAGTAAAACAGGGAATTATTAGATTCGATTCGGACTTCTCCTATAATTATCCTGTGATGAAAACTATAAAAAAGTATCTCGACAATGGCGCCAAGGACATATATTACTACATGTTTTCCTATGATGGTAAAAGAAATTTCGTTAAAAACTGGTTTAACTTAACGGTTAAAGGAGTATCGCATGCTGACGAAATCGGCTACTTATTTAATATTTCTTACATGACTGATAATCCGAGTCCTGAAGATCAACTCATAATCGATCGCATAACTACATTATGGGCAAACTTTGCTAAATGCGGGTATGTACGATACATAGAACAATATTTAAAATATTTATATGAAAAAAAGTTTATGAATATACTTGCAGTAGGTGATAATAGTTTTAAACGGCTTACACTTACTGACTTTAAATCTATGTAGGTAAATCTAATGGGGTAATTATCATATGATGTTTTGTTTTTTTCAGAAACCCTACTCCTGACACCTCTGAATTGTTACCTGTACAGTGGCCGACCGCTACCAAGGATGTACTGTACTACTTGAATATTGACTCAGAACTTAAAGTTGAAAAGAGAAATTTCAAATCCAGAATGGCATTCTGGGATTTATTTTATAAACTAAACGAAAAGTCCCGAATGGGATACGATGAAAGTACCAAGTAATTCACCGAAGCAGTTTAAATTAACACAAAATTTCCAACTTTAAGTTACCAGTAGGTACCACAGTACAGTTACTTCGTGTTTAAATCTATTTATTATCTATCAGATCAGATTTATTATTTATTTATGTACACATAACGAAAAGAAAAAATACATAGAATAAGGAACACTTAAGTACAAAGGTACTGCTTATATCAAAAGAAAAAAGAAGAAAGAAAAGAAAAAAAGAAGAAGAAAAGGAGACTTATCCTTATATAAACCTTGTTGACTGGCAACTTTCCACTACGACATCATGGCATGAGTAATTCTCATGAAAAAGCTCATACGACCAGAAGACGAGAAGTGCAAACATATTATTATCTCACATGATACACTTGTAACACAATTAATAGCCTCCTCTTTTTAACCCCCGACAAAAAAGAGGGGTGTTATAAGTTTAACATGTCTGGCTGTGTATCTGTGTATCTGTCTGTGGTATCGTAGCTCCCAAACGGATGAACCGATTTTCGACTAGTTTTTTTTTTGTCATAGATAATTTTATCCCGAGTGTTCTTAGCCATGTTTCATGAAAATCTGTTCAGCCGTTCAAAAGTGCTCTTTTTCTAGTTGGAGTCGGGGGTTTTTGACGGTTAGGTTATTTCCGATGGTAATGGTTTTTTACCACTTTCAAATGTTTGAGTACCTACCTACTGTTGAATATTATTGTCAGTATAATTAATACATCATGTAGAGTAGGTATTTTCATAAAGTAGCGACGGCTTCCAAGTATTCACAGTTGGTCCATGCATCTTTTTTCGAGAGATTATATTTATTTATGTAACCTTACGTTCCTACTGAATAAGATCATAAGTTTTACATCTCTCGCAAATAGGATATCATGTGTTTATGATATTTGTTACAATATAAGTTTTAGATGCGACAGCAAGTATAAGTTATTGTTATGACACTGCGGAATACAGAGACATATTTAATTATAATGCTTTCTTTGTTATTGTCAAAACTTATTATTAATTAAATAAAAACAAAGGTAAAATCAAAATGCAATTATTTATATAATGTTGTATTTGTACCTTAAATTATTATATTGATAAACATTTTTGTTGTGATAATGAACAACGTTCAAAGAAGAAGGGACATAAATAAAAATTGAACGTGTCCAGTTCACAACTAACTCAATAACCTATTCAATCAAACCCATACTGTACAATAATCCATAAACCTAATACGAACAAAAATAATTTACCCAGTATCTTACTCTTCTTTGTTCTTTTCACTAATGTACTTTTCAGCTGCTGTAGCAATTGCTCGAGTAACTCTTCTAGTCATGTCATGAAGGTTCTCATTTGAAAGATGCGCCTCAATAGACCGCTTTGAGAAGAAACTTGATGTTGTATCATTTGGCCTAAAGCTGTTTGGATACGTGATCTTGTGCCGTAGTACAGCTTTAATAATGAGAGCTCCTACGTAAATGATAAAGTATACACTAAAGTACAGTGGCAAGTAGTAAAGCTTTTTCCCTAGATAATAGTAACTGTATCTGTTGACACGAGGCATCTCCGTAGTAGTGGTCGTCGTTGTTGGATGGTGGTAATGATAGTGGTCGTGTTCATCAAAGTCGTGATGAAACTTGAGATCGCCGGGGAAATCATGAGGAAATCCATGATCATCCATTGGGTCTCCTTGTGGCTTCTCGTCAGCAGGCGGGGGAGGCGGTGGCATCATTCCCATATCATTCCCCTGAGTAGCATCTCCTCCTTTCAAGTTGCTTATGCCTCCGTGCGGTTTATCAAATATGAGATCGGGATAATCATATTCAGGATGATTTGAAGACGGTGGCCCGTCATGGTGTCCGTAGCTATGAGAATGGTCCTGCGGTGGTGATGGAGGGGGACCTGGTGGGTCAGGCTTACTATAATGGTAGCCTTGGAAGTCAGGTTTACTGCCCACACCCATCATCGGTGGGCCATCGTCATCATTTTGTGCCATTGGCGGCTTATCATAAGAATAACCCATGAAGGGCTTACTTGGTGGAGGAATTGTGGGAACAAAATTTTGGGAAGGGGGAGACGGTGGTTTATATCTGTACCCTATGTCCGACGGTGGTTCATCACTGTCACTGTCACTAGGAGGCGAGTTTGGTCTCAACTCAGGAGGTGATTGGTACGAAGATATCGGCGGGCTTGGTGCTGGCGCAGCAGGTGCGTATGGAGGAAACGATTCGTAAGTACTTGGCATTGGAAAATCATCGGCTGTCTGTTTAGGGGGAGGTGGGGGTGGTGGGGGCACCAGGTTTGAGACTGTAGCCACAGGACGTGACATGGGCGCAGAAGGTGCTGAAGGTGTCGGAGGTAAACTTGGAGCGTACTGCTTTGACTTAATTCCGTAAGCTGGTGGTTGAGGCAAATATGGTTGTGCAGGATTATACCGCTCTATAGGTTCACGCATGGGGACTACAGTATCCTGAACCTCGCCTCTAACGGGATTTTTTATCTCGGTAAAACTGTCTAGATTGAACATGTTGTTGGCTCTTTTACCAGTAGGAAAGGAATTGAATTGAGACTTCTTAAAATTTTTCATTTGAAACGGTTTCAAATCTATATAAGGAAAACGGATGTTTGGTTCAGTGCGTATTGCTCGGGATTCATTTTCAGCTCCATTGCCAGGATTAGTGCCAAACCTGTGAACGATAACACTTATTTGTAAAATAGAAATTTTAAATTATATCTGTATTGACATAATATAAATCTCAATACAGATATATTTACATTGTATGGTATTAATTAATTAAAGATTGAACACTCACCCTGGTATAGCAAAATTTTCATCAATTCCTCCATCACCCTCAGTCTTCTGTACATTTGAATTAACTTCGTCACTTTGTGAACTATCTTCACTCGGAACATCTATAGCAGATTGTTCAGAAGTTATGGGCTCTTCTTCCCATTTACCAGAAAGTTGATCATGTTTCTCGTTGTCAATTATATGCCAAATATTTTCTACGTTGTTCAGCGTTGCTTGCGACGTCGTAGTTAATGGTGTGGTGGTAGGTGGGGATGGCACACTTGAAGACGGAGTTGGAGGCACGTATATTGGTCCAGAGTTGTACAAATTATTATAGAAAGCAAAATAATCAGTCATATCAGTTTTCTTCGGCTTCTCCGTTGTCGGCACTGGTGTACCATAATTTGACTCATTTGATTCTTCATCAGGAACGTATATAGGTCTCGATGTAGAACTCGTAGTCGTTTCTGATTGGATTTTTTCCTTTTCCAGAAGGTTTCGAATCGATTTCATGTTGTGATTGTCCGATTCGAATTCCGCAAATATCAAGTCTGGCGTTTTTGTCTTAGCCGTAGTTGTTGCGTTCTGTGGCGTGTCCATTCTGCTCATCCACTTGTGGTAATAGAACGGCGCTGATCTTCCCATATCGATTTGTGGCGGCCGCGGAGACGGTGTTACCACGTACACTAAAGGTCCAGGTAGATTTACCGAATAAACATTATTTATTTGAAAACAACAGAACAAAACAATTACAAGTATTCGATTCATTTTAAACGTGTATTTAGGTACATTTGTATACACCGAGTAACGCGAGTGGTCCGCTCGACAACTGACTAGAAAATGGTAGCTATGGCTAAATATTTTCAAATACACATGGTCTGGACAGATGCGTCGAGTGTAAAATTACGATAATTTTTAGCGGTACTCTCGTATGTAGAACGGTAGAGGCACGATTGAGATGACCCAAACCCGAGTTACAATTTACATTGTTAGCACGATAATCAATGTCGTTCCCGTGTAAGGCGCTGTAGAAAGTGTCACATATTTGTACAAAACATTTAGATCACCTTAAGTGGAAAGTTGTCTACATACTATCCAATCATCTAATAAAATAAAATCTATTCTATAATATTATAGTATTTTCAACACGTTATAACATATCAATTTTTTTATAAAGATAGTGTTAAAAGCCCTTAGTGGGTTTATAACTCCATGGTTTATAACAAACCTACCTATGTAATATGAAAAACAAATTATTGGTAAAAGTCTCTTTATATGGTGGTATAGATAGTTCCTAAAAGATAAAAGAAAATTACCACCTTTGCTTACTTTAATTTGGTAGACGTACTAACTATTTCATGATCTATTGTAATATCTTCTTTGATTCTGTATAACCAGTTTTTAACGTCTTACTTATAATAAGTATAATTTGGTTTCTTCAATCAATGCTGGCTCACTATATTATAATTTATAAGGTCTTACCTTTCTGGGGTTATTGTACTCATCATTATGAACCACTTTTACCATGGGACCACCCCTGAAATCGCGAAAAAATTATCAGCTGTTCCTTACAAATAATTCAATATTACTCGATTGAACAGCAGATTTTTTTTCATGATTTCGTGTTTGGTCCCGTAGTGAAATATAATTGTAATGATGAATACAATAATCCGTTAAATGGATCGGGAATTAAATATTGTGAAATGTGAATCTAGGATTATAAAAGAGAACGAGGGTCAAATTATAATAATATTTTATTAATAAATATTATTTATCTATTATAATTTATTCAAAAAATTGTATAAACTCAATGCACAGGTACTTAAACAATAGGAACACAATTCAAAATTGTGCGCGTCTGCTAATAACAAGATATTTTAATTATTATTTTTAAATACCTCATAGATAAACCAACGAAATTACGAACGACTTAATGAAATCGCTATTTAAAATATTTATTTTAATTTTATGATAATATTCTTTTGGTGATAAATTAGTTCATTAGATTCAGATTCCAAATCAGTCCAGTCATTCCAAATAATTTATCATTTGTCTAAGCCAAAAACATTTCTAAGATTTTCAAAAATATTCTTCACGTACGATTTCTGTTATAAGTGACTGAAGTCGTAATCTGCTAGTGATTGATATTAGATACCGCGTCTTTTGTTACAGTCTTTTAGAATAGGTATCTACTGTTGAAATCTTAGTGATAAAAGTCGAAATAAATCATTCATCTACATAAATGCCTTACATCATATTTTAAAATCTCAAGACAAGACAAAAAACAGGTAAAACTACTAAATTCGGCTTACAACTATTATTATAGGTATTATTGTCTACATCTATAACATCTATTGCAACCTTAGATTAGAATTTGTATGTAGATATATCACACAGCGGGTACTATCCGTTAACTTTGCTTTCATCTTTCCTTGTTTCCGACGCATCGGTCTCGTTGTAAGCCGGGTTATCCACTCCGGAGTCACTACCGCCATCTGCATTGTCGGATACTAACTTTGCACGGTTTGAATCTGGTTCTTTGACTTTGTCCACTACAGAGTTCTCTAGATTAGCTTCACTTTTAGTGACATCTATTGGCGGAATAGTTTTGTCACCATCCTTGTTAGTTTCATTGCATTCAACATCAGTAGGGGCTTGCTTTTTCTTACAAAAATCGCTGTCATAACTGGTTGCCCTCTTGCGTAAATAAAACGTATTGAATAAGTAATAAATGCAGCCAGTTATGAAAGTGGCGCAAGCAAATATCTGGTAAGTTGGTCTAGTTCCAAAGAACTTCATGAGGTAACCCCCAATAAGACTCCCAGCACCTTTGCCTGTGAAATTAATGATGAAAACATTAGAAACATCAATTAAAGTCAAACCATTTATGATTTATTTTAGTAGCTAGAAAGCTAAACCGAACGGAGGTCAACCACAGGATACAGGAATGCTATTGTCTGCATTCGTAATTAATAGATAGTAAATTTGCATTTAAGCGTATCATATTCAACTTGCATAACATAAAATTATCATGTGAAAGGTCATGCCGGCCGGGCCGACCAAGAAGACGAATAGCATGATAGGTAAATTTCTCATAAAAATATTTTTTCAAGGCGGCGCGCGGCGCGGTGTCTAGGTTTTTTATATTTTTTCACAATGACACATATTGGTCCAAGTTCAAGGGTCATTCTCTGAGAGGTCGATTTTGGTGGTCACACAGCAATATCTCTTTAGTTATTAAAGATACAGTATTCAATTATTTTTTATATATTTCTTCACTTATTACTATAACTAAAAAATATATTTTAATCCAAATCGTTTAAAAAGAAATTGTCAAAAACTAAATCAAAATACTAAAAACGGGGCTCATTTCGCAATTCTCCGGGTGTCACACTGCCCGCTTGCTTCAAACAATCGTGTATAAATTCTGAATGTTATAATGAACACCTATGTATTGTACATCAAAATACTTGTTAATAGATGCAGAATTCGTAAAATAAAAATATTTTATATTCCTTATGTTGTTTAAAAGTTATGATATAAAATGTATCGGTCACACGTTCTTAGGTATTGTGTGAACGCGCGATTGAACGGTATTTTATTCCACGAATGAACGACTTTCGGCCCTGTGTTTGTTATTACACGGAACGTCAGTCGACGAGTGACAACTGAGAGGAACACACGTACGACTCAACGTGACGTACAAGACGACAGAGGTACGTAATTATTTCGTAACTGTTTTGTTAGCCTGTGTAGGTAAGTTTCGTGGATACTAAGTTTTACCTATTATTAGATTTTTCAAGCAACTAAGGTTGACTATAAGTAATGCATAAATAATCGAGATTTTGATAAGGTACCTGGAGTTGCAATTATGTAATAATTTACGTAGTTATTTTAGATTATATAAAAATTCATCACTTACGTGGCGTCATTTTCGTGGACACCACGTCCACGGAAATGACTTATCGAACCATGAAACAGGTTTCAACTTTTTAAAACGCTTTTCTTTATTTATTTTGTTAATAATTTTGATAGCTAATTAGTTATTTATTTACTTATCTTTCATTAACCTTATTTTATTGTTAAATAAGTTGGTTTTGGATTTCCCGCATGTGGAAAACGATTATCGAGGTTAAATAACTTATTGTGTTATTTGCTTAGATGATGATGATATTATGATTTTTATTATATATCAATCATCATGATTAATATTTGCGTAGATAGAACGGTGATGTCTCTGTGATATTTGGTTAGTAATTAAGTAGCTAACAGTCAGAAGCCTGTATTATGCAGTTCAATTCTGCAGTTCATACTATTTGTGGCAGTAATTAATGTAACTAAATTAATTTCAGGTCAGGTCAATCTAGGCAAAAAGATGCCGCGCCGTAGCCGAGAGGAGCAATTAGAGTACAAACGTTTAGCTGAAAAAAGAAGAAGGGAGAAAATAAAATCAAATACAGAGCTTCATGGAGTGGTGAAGGCAAAAGCCAGAGCAAGGTACTATAAAAGGAAAGCTGAAGGAAAAGTTAAGCCCATAAATGAGATGACCAGCCAACAAAAAAAGAAAGTAAGACTGCGAAATTGTGTTAATAGTAGACTTTACAGACAAAGAAAGAAGGCACGTGAAAATTCTGCTCTTGATGAAGATTTAATACCATTTGAGAACCCAATATTAGGTAATGACCCACTTTCATCGCCTCCTTCATCACCTCTTCAAGCAGCAGCACCGCCATCACCTAAGCCATTTAACTTACCAACTAATGTCTCACCAATTTCAAGACCCTGTACTAGGTTGAGTAAGAAGCAAAATTTTATTAACTCCAGTGAAAACACAAACATGAATCCTTCTAAACCCATTCCTGGTCTCCCTAATCGTCAATCAGAAAAGGGATGTATTTCAGATGATTTGCCTCGACCAATTACTTTATATATGCCTCTAGATATTTCTTCACGCGCAGACCCTTCAACCTCCATTGAATCATTCCTTAGTGACAATGACAACATAAGTACTTCATCGTCTGTACCGTTAAGCCCCGTGAATTTGTTTGTATCCAGTGATGATTCTTCTCCTACTCAAAGTCCTATTCATCATAATAAAGTTAAGATATCCATGAAATCGAACGTAGCTGGTAAATATAAAAGAAGATCTCAGATGAAATTAAATTTTAAAGACAAAGTTCTGAAAGAAAGCAAGTTAATGCACAAAAGGATCCAAGAGCTAAAGGTCTTGAATTGCAAGTACAGAAAACAATTATCACGAATGAAGAAGACGTATATAGCTATGAAAAGCAAAGGAGAATTTAATACAGACTTCGATACATCGAGCCAAAATGAAGACAGTGAGAACACAGAAAATGAAACACCCGGCAACATCCAAGAAGGTAAACTGAAGAAAGATGTACAAATGTTTTTTTTAGATGATGAAAATAGCAGAATGTGTGCAGGCAAACGAGATTCTGTCACAAAGAAGAAAGATAAAAGACAAAAGCGGTATTTAACAGATACCATGCAAAATATTCACAAGAAGTTTCTTAATCTTTTTCCACATCACAAAATTAGTTACTCTCGATTTTGTAGACTGAGACCCTTTTGGGTATTAATTCCTAACATAAGAGACAGAGATACATGCATGTGTAAGCTGCATTCTAATATGGAATTGCTCATAAATTCTCTAAGACGACACAATATAATTGCAGAAAACTCATCATCTGAAGTATTGAAAGCAAAATGTTGTGATGCAAGAAATTTGATCTGTTTAAGTAGAAAGTGTAATGTGTGCAAAAATAAATCAGTACACTATAAAGAATTTAATAATAGCAATACTATTTACTATCATGCATGGAAGAAGTCTTCAGTTGAATATGTAAAAAATGGTCAATTAAATACCACATTTCGAACCGCAAAAGAAAAGATTTCTGCAACGCCAATGGAAGTTATTAAAGAGTTTGGAAAGCAATTAGATCCGTACATGTATCATTGTCATAATATAATTTCACAAAATGCGCATGTGAAAAAAATAAAAGAGAGCTTGACGGAACAAGAGGCTATTATACATTGCGATTTTAGTGAAAATTACGGAACGAAATATAGTCAAGAGATTCAAGCTTTTCATTTTGGTAGTAGCCGTACTCAAATTACTCTCCACACCGTAGTCATGTATTTTTTACTTAATGGGAAACTAGAATCTAAATCTTTTTGCACCTTTAGTAAGTGCCTCCGTCATGATGCTGTGGCCATTTGGGAACATTTGATACCCGTATTATCTTATATTAAAAGTAACGCCCCAACTGTAAATTCTATTCACTTCATTTCGGATTCACCTTCCGCGCAATATAGGAATCGTAAAATGTTCTATATTATCACTAAACTCCATTGGTACTTCACAAATTTAAACTTTATATCCTGGAATTACTCAGAATCTGGACATGGAAAGGGTGCCCCTGATGGTGTAGGAGGTACACTAAAAAGAACAGCGGACCAGGTCGTTGCAAGAGGATACGATATTCCAAACTTAGAGACACTAATGGATATTTTGAAACGAAATGTTAAGGGGGTAATTATTGATGAGGTGGAAGAAAGTTGCATATTTGAAAAAGATATGTTGATTCCGCCTACTTTGCCTAAATTTCGAGGTACTATGCAAGCTCATCAAGTCATTTGGGACGTAAACAGGATTGATATTTTGGCAATACGAAAGTTAAGTTGTTCTTTAGATGAATGTGCTACATCTTCAGTGAAATGTCAACATGGGCAGCATATAGGATTTTATAATTTACAGAATCCTACTGAACAAGTTCAACAAAAGGATAGAGTCACCGACACTACTTTCAGAACATCAACGAAGCAATCAGGAGTTCAAATAATATCTGATGAGCTGATAGAGTTGCCAGTGCATGTTATTAAAAGACCTCAACCAAAAAATCAATATCACACTGCGCCTGAAAACCATTTCTGTAATGAAATCGGTGTTAGTATTCGTCCATCAAAGGACCTGAGCTTTCCGCCTGATGACAGTTTCTGGGCAAGTGTATCACCTATCGATTCGAATTGTGCACCGACTCTTTCTAACATTGTCTTTTCGACTATCAATAATGAGGATATAATAGATGATGATGACGTTGATGACTTAAGAATTTTTTAATATATTTTATGCCTTTTTGATTAAAGTACCGAATATTATAGATGGAACTGCCATTTAATATAATTATTTAGATTTTAAGAAGATAAGAAGATTTTTTGTTGTTATATTCTTCAAACCAAGTGCCATTTAATAAATGCTATAATTAATATTAAAAATACATTCAAGACTGATTACCTACTCGTAGATATAAAATGCCAAATAAATGATAAGGGCAAACTGTGATTAAGTGAGCTGTGTTATATTGTAATCATAAGAAGGTTAAATAATAATTTTGTGTTTTTTATTGTGATACGATGCGATTTGTAATTTCTTTAAGATTAATAAATATTTCTTTTTTACTTTAGATATTTTATTTAAAATCAAATAACTCCATGTCTTTAAATCGATTAATATTTTAATCCTAATGTCTTGTTTACAAAGATGAAAAGTTCTATACGGTGACTATAATAATTAATAATATAATATGTACCTTCATATCGCTTAAGGTATAATAAACTTTAAATAATTTACAATTGAATGATCTGATTTATCAGCACCTTTAGGTAATATTAGACTATGCTAAAGAAATTTATCTAATCTACATTTTATAATTTATTGAATTAAATGTCATATACATAGTTTACTATAGAATGCGTAATTACCGGTAATTGCATAATTATTATGTCGGTAGACAATATTATAAAAATATAAGTCTTGCTTCGTCTAAAAGCAGGGATTGTTAGCGACTTTTAGTATCGATATTACCATCATATGTGACTGTATCATTTTCGTGGTTTGCTCCGTCATTTTCGTGGAAGCAAAATTTTCTAAATTGAATTCTACCTTTATTTTTTATCTAATTTTGTTGTTATATATATCAATGAACTTGTATTATTGTATATTTTAATATTTTGAAGTTAGTTACATAAAAATATTTAAAATGAAAATTGCCACGAATATGACGCCGAGAATCCTGCTCGGAGAATGACCCTCAATTTATTTCAGCGCTACTCTCCCGTCTCTAGTCAAAACCTCGAATTCCCGTGGGAAGCTGTGCACATATCTACAATTAATACCTATTAACATTAACTGGAGCCGTATATCACAGTAAATTTCCACCCCTAAACAATGAAGTTGCAAGTCCGTACCAACTCCGTAGTACAGTCCGCCGAGGAGTCCTTGCACGGAGGTGTCGGTGGTGGTGGACGACAGGCGCGCCGCATACGTCACGGCGGCTGTGAACGACAGCGATGACGTCACCGACTCCAGCGCCTCGAATACCAGGCACAGCCACGGGTTGTAGATCAAGGAGTAACCTGGAATTATGTACGGAAATTATATTACTTTAGCTTGTAATCATCAGGTGTGAGACTCATTTGTAGCTTGGCTGGGGAGAATCGTACACGGAAAGAACCTCCTCGAGTGATGATATCTAAGTACGTCCGGCGCACCCTGGACAGTGATGTCCGTCAGGAACTTTACTGACTGGCTATTTTTTCTTCAACCGCATGTGCAATAATCGTTACCTTAAGCTTTGAGCAAAAACCAGAATTGAGTGGGAAAAGGAGAGGGAGGCCTTTGCCCTGCAGTGGGACAACACATGTTGAAAATAAACTAATAAATAAAATAAATATTAAGCTTTGCCGTTTATTCTACTCATTGTGAATAATTGTGTGAAATGTGATACAAAGTGATTAGACCATGCATTTTCATCACTCATTGAACTGTTTTAAAACCATTCGACCTATTTCAAATATTAAAGTTGAAGCCTCCGATGTTTATGAGTGACATATTATTTAATAAAGAAACGTTAACAAATACCTTACGTAGACTTTTAAAAATTCTCTGAATTGGAAATATGCAAAACGGAAGGTGTCTGTGTAAGTAATTATCGGTGTATCGGTATATTTCTTAAATAAATAGGTCTTTGGTTACTTACTTCCATTCTTTTTACTGATTTATCATTTAGAAATGTAATTTTCTGTGTGTCGGAAGATCTATCATGATATTTAATAATATATTATGTTCGATGTGTCCACGCATTATGTTATGTTAGTATTAATCTCCGAACACTCTTATATATTCTTGTTATTATGATAATAATAAATAAATAAATCATTCGGAAAGTTCTAATATAATAACTTATATTAGAACTTTCCGAATGATTTCTTAGCACTTGCATGAAGGAAAGTTTGTAGAAACAAAAGGGAAAACAGCTAATAGGAAAGTAGATCCCTTTAGTGGGGAAAGTGGACCCACAGCTTACAAAGTCACTGAACAAGTCGCTAGATCTATGTGGTGTTGAATCTTGAGTTCAATCGCTTCCAGCACATCTAACTAATGATTAGTGAATGCAGTTCTAACCATCACAGTTTACATTACTTATCGTATCTTTGTTGATTACAGTACTTTACCGCAAGAAAACTTTATTAAGTAAGTACCTACCTACGGAATTCCCTTTTGTCGGTAACTGTATTTCTAAGGAGCTTCTTCAGCCGCCGCTGTTCGTTATGACGTCACTTACCAAGTAATCTAATTGCATAGAAAATGAATCCTATGAATATGACGTTTGCGTGGCCCAGTCTCCTGATGATGGGCCCCGAAAGCACAAGGAGTGGTAGCCCGGCGATACCGCCCACTGTGATGGTGATACCCATGAGGGAACGAGACGCTCCGAGATCTTGTAGCAGCCAGAACAGGAAGCTTTCGATGTAGCCCCAAGCAGTGCCTGAAAAATGCAGGTACCTAGTAGTTATATATAATTATTGTCTCATTTATGTTAATCGATCTGGAGTCAGTCGGTACGATGGATTTTTTCCTCAAGAGTTTTCGATCTAGCGTAACACTCAAAAATATTTTCGTACCAGCGTGCGTCGTAACAAAGTCAATAAAAATAACTAATTCAGTTCTAACGATAAATAAAAATCTGTGTGATAAAACTAAAATGTCTTGGAGAGTAGTACCAAAATTTTCTACTAATCTGTACTGGCTCATATGGTGGATGCCCAATCCTTATCTCAGCTGAGAGGAGGCCTCACTGGCCTCATTACCAGTAATGAGAACATAAATAGGCTGACGATGACGATACGTTAACTTAAGAACAGCGAAACAATCATAAAATGCCTCATGGCATTAAGTTCACCTTTTGTACATGAAGTATTAATAACTGCTTACTAATATAACTGGGTTTATCTTACCCATAATGAAGCACGCAATGAAAAGCGCTACAAGTTCGATGTTTCTGAACACGGAAATGACATCTTCGAGAAGGTTCTGTGCGGGCTGCTTGAACTCCAGATCTATGCTCAACATGAGAACTCCCGATGCCACCTTCAGCACTGCGTACAGGTAAAACGCTGGCCTGAAAATATACAATTTGGTTTAAGTACGCTAAGTGCAGTAGAAATCGTAAACTGTGTTAACATATTTTACACTTAGGTATATCTAGATAAGTATCTACTTAATTGACTTCTTGTATGTAAAAGAACCTCCAAATCTTCCAAAATATGTTATACTTAATTAGCAATACAAGACAACAGTTATTTTAAACGTGGTTAAACGTATAAACCTTATATTGAGTAATCATATATTTAAAGTAAAAAGGCTATTAAAACCTAAAGTATCATTCTAGACGCGGCGGCCAATAGAACTTATGTCAATTATTGACCAAAATCTCTATCAAAAACTGATAAAGTCACAGCAGTCATGTTTTAGTATGATCCACCCGGCTGGAAAAAGCACGTACCGCAATAGTCGCCTGTACCATATTATCTACTTATATTTACACTAATCAGCACTTAATAACACATAAGTGGTTATGCTTAACGATTTTTGACTTAAGTTCTTTACCCTTCCGAGTCTAGCATTATTGGTTAGGCTGTTTGAGATTTAACCATCGTTTGAAGATCGTCGTTTTAAGGCTTATTACGTTTAAAATTTGACTGACCTACAACACCTACACCTTGACATAATTGTTATATTATGTTTGGTAATCTCCCAATCCGCTAAACTTCATTAATTAGGTCGTTATCCTACCGAAGAGTAGAAATATTTCTACAATCTGTCATTTTGTCTATTCTTTCGTAGGCAAAACACATTTCTGTGGTGGTCAAGCTACGCCTTGTGGACAGAAGCTGGGAGCAGTGCCGGATTAGCCTAGAAGCAAATTAAGCAATTGCATAAGGCATCAATCACGTCTCAGGGAGCACCATAAACAGCACCGATATTTTGATGATATTGTGACATGATATTTGAAAATCCTATGGTAAATTGACTAGAGTAATAGATGCTTTATCAATATTGTATACAAGAGGCAGAATACCTATTCTATAAAAAAATTACTTTAACACTAGATATTATTCGTGAACTCGCCGTCCAGAAAAGTCGCATTTCACCAATATTTTTTTATTTTATTGTTTAAATACCCTTTCTGCATTTCAAATAGATACTAACCCTAGGCGTGGATTGCTTAGGGCATCAAGCGTCCGACACTGGCTGGGGAGGCTTTTATATGAGGAAAAGGTATTGGTCGTCGTTACATTACGCAACACATCATAAGCTGGTAGTATGGGTGTTATTCAATATGTGGAGTAAGTATATATATGTATTAATGAATTTACGAGTATTCATATTTGCTGTTACCCAAAGTAGGTGAATTTGGACAGCGTATGGTATTAGTTAGATCAATCTCGTATTTGAAATAGTAGGTATGTTTACGGATATAATTATTTTTAATACTTCGACTAGAAACCGCGTATTCCTCGACGGCATTACGTAACTAGCACCAGTCTGTTCGTCTGTAATTACAATAATAACCACAACCACCGCATATCTGCATATCCATTGCCATCAACACATGGTCGCACGTTCGCGAATAGGTTAACTAGCGATAGATGGATAGAGAAGGGTTCATTACAATAGCTTTATGTTTGAGCTTGTTATTTATCGTCACGACTTGAACTTAATAGAACCAATACAACCTTTTGTTCTTTATGAACAGGAGGTTCGATTATTATTTCGTTAAGTATTAAGGCGTTTTCGGACGGAGAAAACTATATAACATATTATATTATATACAAAAATCCTTATTGCGTTTCAAATACTCTAAATAAAATTCTAAGCACAAATCTTCCTATCTCTAACGGTAAGTAGCTGCTATAAGATCCTTAATAAAACTCATTCTGTATATAGGTATACCAATCCGTGGGTCTACCGCGTAACTAATATGGTACGAGTATCTAATGATCATAAACTCAAAGTCATTACGATCGTGAGAGACAAAACTTCGAGCTACCTACCTTGTAAAAAAATTACCGATCATGAAATTAGGACTCCCAACTTCATGATCGGTAAAAAATTACAAGGTAGCTCGAAGTTTAGTCTCTCACGATCGTAATCTGGGGGCACGGCAGTGCCCCAGCCAAGTCTCGAGCAAAACGGGCACGGCCGTACCATCTTTTCTCGATGCGATTCGCGGCTGTTTCGCCCGCCCTATATCTTCGACGTGGACAAAGCTACGAGTTTAGGTTTTCGGTGAATAATAGTAGGCATTAGAACAAGCTTAAGTTCGAAATTACATGCCAATTGAATTAATAGTTTAGGAGTTACGGTCGATCAAAGTCACACCATTTTGTCACTCACTGACTCACTGACTCACTGACCGATCATCAAAAATCTAAGGTACTTCTAGCAGACTTAGAAACTTCAAATTTTGCACCAAGATAGTTCATTAGCCACATATAAAGGATAAATTATAAAAACATTAAAAAATAATATACCATAGAAAACAATTTTATATTTGCGGTTTGGCAAGAACATTGTGTATGGATTTTGACTGCATTGTTAACTTTGTTCGTTGTTTAAGTATTCAATTGGATGAATAAATACATAGAATAGAAAAGAATAATATAAACTGTGGTCAAGCATACGTGGCCCTTTCAAGAGTGACTAGTTTGGGTGGATTACATTTAATAAATGTGAATTTTAGTAGTATCAAAGCTCAGGAGATAGCAATAGCTAAATATAATAATCGACTCCGAAGTATATATCGCCCAGACTTGTCTACCTTAGAAGTAACGAAGCCTCAGAAAAGAAACAAATAAGATAGAGATAGAGAATGGGTTCTAAGCAAAGCAGTAGCTGAAGTCCAAGAAATTATGAGGTCAACTAAAAAAAAAAAGAAAGAAATACACTTACAAAAAATAAATGAGATCCCACCAAAAACATTAAATGTAAAAAAATGCCAAGTCTCTCGATGCAGTCTTTCCATCGTAAAAAGTTTTGAGATCTCATAGAAGCCAAGTCCTATTCAAATTATTTTGTAGTTATAAATCAACATTTAGTAATTGTATCAATAGTTTTCTTTATATTATAATTATAGTGACTTGGCAATGAGCACAAATTAAAAGCTGCTTGCTGCCTGGAATTATGTGCAAATGTTACTGACGAGACCTGTGATCAGATTATCCTGCGCAGTTTACTAGTCTGGATAGTTGGATGAGACTGACTGCCGTTGCCGAAACTCGGTTGGGACGACAAGGATAAACCAAAAGAAAATTAATTTTGTGATATTAATGTTTACGCATGCGGTGTGTGACTTTCAACTCCTCCAAATATGCCGTTTTATTTGTTTCTTCTTGTGCTCATTGCCAAGTCACTATAATTATAATATAAAGAAAACTATTGATACAATTACTAAATGTTGATTTATAACTACAAAATAATTTGAATAGGACTTGGCTTCTATGAGATCTCAAAACTTTTTACGATGGAAAGACTGCATCGAGAGACTTGGCATTTTTTTACATTTAATGTTTTTGGTGGGATTATGTTTATAACCCGAGTTCAGGAACATTAGATACCATTTTAGTTACGCGGCAGACCCGCTGTTCTAACTCAGAAATAGGAACATCACGTAACTATACCTGAAGCCGTTATGACCAGTCTGGTTGTTTGCGGCTTGCCTACGTGTGACCCCGCGACAGTTTTGCAATGCAACCCCAGATGACAATCTTCTTTGCAATTGTTCTTTCAAAATAAGAGTCTCTTCATGGATAGACCAAACAAGTTTTTTAGTAATAAAGCAAAGTGTACTATAATGTATAACTTGTATACATTACTCATTGAATGTCTCATCCATCGTCGCTAGTTGGATTGTTTTATAAACTTTCACCATTCCAAACATTTTGTATTAACATATTGCTTCATTAAAATATTATCATTACGCAGCTTTGCGACCACTTAATAACATATTTAATAGGTATGCATTCATAAAATGACACATTCTCGAACCTGACCTTTATCAAGATTTTCTCAAAGAAAATAAACATTGGTAAAAAGTCTCCAAGTTTTTCTCGAACTCGACCTTCGTTACCGTTCAGCCAAAATGTATGAAAATCTGTGATGAAAATGTGAGAAAATCTTGATAAAGGTCAGGGTAGAGAATGTGTCACTGTGAATGAATGTGACACATACAGTCTGTCATGAAAAGGATTTTGAAGGAACTAAAATTCTTCTTCGCTCGCAACCCTAAATAAGTCCCGTAGGTGTCAGTTTGGGTACAACGATGTGTTTATTTTACTATTTTGTGTAGATTTTTTGTGATAAAAAATGTTTTCGGCATTAATATATTAAAAATAAACAAGAGAATATACAAGTGGCGCCCTCAATCCTTTTCATGACTTTCTTGACAGACTATACCTATTCAGTTATTTCAGTCTACTGAGGCATGAACCTCAGCCTACATAATAGTTAGGTTAACGTAATTAACTAAGATAACGACGTTCACATAAACATAAGTATGTACGCAATATATTATTATGTAAAACACTATACATACACAAAACTTAATTTGTAAATTTTCTTTTGTTATAGCCACCTGTAGTGACGCAACACAACTCCTGCTGGCTCAAAGTCTGTGGTGAGGAGAATGGCTAAAGTCAATAATTATTATTGATTTACCTGAAGTCGGTGTACCCTTTCCCCCTGCTGGCGTAGTCTATGAGGAGCCCGGAGAGGGGAGAGGAGATCATGCCTCCAATGCTGCCGTACACCCTCTGCATACCGTAGTCCGCCTTCTGTTCCCGCACGATTGCTATGACAGCGCCCTCGAACATCGCGAACGCTGTCCCACCGATAATACCGATGAACACTCGCACCTGAAGAATACGATTTAAGTTATTGTTTTAGCTATGAACAGCAGTGGTAACTTCGCTCGTATGGGTAACATGCTCTACTCTTACTACATTTCATTCATTACCATTCCGCTTTACCCTTTTCTAAATTGGGTAGAAGGTAATAGATATCTAACCATTCAACATAGGTACCTACTTTACATTAATTTTGATTACATTATGTTTTATGTTTTTTAATAAAACGTTGCCCCACATTTGGATTTCTCCTGTATCGTCTGTAGATACAGTTTACGAACATGCACACATACCCAGAACAATATCTGTAGGCCATACAAATATTTGTTCGCGACACGTAGCGCCGAAAGACAATCGGTTAGTCATTGCGCCAACCGTGCCGTCAAAAATGTGAACAACTATAATATACAGGCTGTAACAAAAATCATGTAAATCTAATTTATACGTTTTTTGTTACACTGTATAATAGTAGATATACAGGTAGCCTTTCTGTTATAGTTGTTATTCGTATATTTGAAACAGGTACAGTCAGCGAGAAATTTAACATTTCTCAAAAATCTTACGTGGGGCTCAATCGACTATATTTCCCAACAACAACTGACGAAAGCGTATTTACCGAATTTGAGAAAAATACAAAAATCTATTTCCCATATGACTATGAAAATATACCTTCGTATTTACGTAATCTAAAATCATCATCACTAAATAAGGTTGGAAACAAGCATTAGGCCCGCCTGTTAGTAAGCGGTTACCGTAACCTATGGACGCTTGCAACACCAGGGGCATCACTCACGCGTTGTCGACCCTATTACTAGCGCCGTGTTGGCAGTAGGTGGTCCCTCCCTACTGCCAAAACGATGCTTCTGCTAGGAACACTGGCGACCTTACTCACCGTTAGAATCACAACACTGCAATAGAACAGTCTTATTAGCCTACGATATTCTGCAAGATGCATAGTCCCGCTATGCCTACCTCTCTTCAAACTTATTTTGCCCATTGTAGTGAGCTTGCTATATTATACGTTGCTACTTGCTACGTAGTTATTTCATGTAGCACTAGATGTCGCTACAAGCAGATGAACCTTTCGTATTTCTTTATCAGAGAAGATATTACTGTTCTTAATCTAACCATTGTACTAGTCTAATATATATATAGTAATAATTGATTACAAAAAATGCAGGTCGTTATTTATAAAAAAACTTAGGTGTAAAACTATATATAATGAATAGCTACCTACTTTTGTTACTGACTGTACAAGGATTTTTGAAGGTAACTAACAACACCACGCTTAGCAGACCAATTAACGTTCAAATTTCATAATACTCAGGTGGATACTGAATACTTTGCTAATTATTATTATTTGATTTGTACGTAATACTTCAGTTTATTTCATCTTTGGAAAACCGGAAGTCAAGATGACATACCAAATTTAGCGTAAGCGGGTTTTTCCACTGAGCCTTTATTCATGACTCGACCGCATCACCACAGTGACATACATACAAGCAAATTTTATTTTAATTGTATGCAACAATGTGATCAAAGGTAATAAATTTTACTACATTTGACCCAACATGCAGGCTTTATAATAATAATTGAATATGTTCTCATACTCATACACAGTACCCATATGTATGTATGCACGTTCTACGTGGTGTGCGTAGCTAAGCTCTCATACATTGAGGACAAGGCCGCACCAAGTCTCGCCTGTGCGGTGTGCCATTGCGAAACAAATGTCAAGTGAGGTTGAGTATTCATAAGCTCGCTTTCTGTAAGCGTTAATTACTACCTGTAATTATAGCAATGTAGGAAGATAATTATTTATTGTGTTGAAGATTCTTTCAGACCAGAGTTACCAAGATTTGTATTTTAACATTATACATACATCTATTAGATTAACATGTCACGTAGTTACTGTAACATTTTAACTACCTCAATTAGCAAATTAGAATTACTACTACCTTGAGCTTAATACAAGATGTTACAGATTACATTATACGTTTACAGTAGAAGTTTGTCTTGAAGAAAATCCTCAACTCATAACATGATCATAGTACAACGTTGTTATTTTTATCAAGTTATACTTACTTACATTATATTATCGTTGAATGGTATATTGAAGAGAAATCAAGGTGGCATCAAATCAGGTACACAAAATGAGAAAGAGATACGTAAACCGAAAACAATTACATGACAATTAAGGGGGTATTTTACAGGAATGCCGCAAAAACCGATTTGTATTTACAATTTTTTGAATAGAAATTCTTATTTCTTTGTCCTGAAAAAAATATATATCAAACTTGAAGATGTAACAATCTCTGCACGGTTGTCCGATACATGATTGGATGAAGTTGGCTCGATAAAAAAAAATCGCAAAGTTACCCCTTTTAAAAAAGTGTTTACAAGATTATTTCTAAAACATGATATTATTTCAAATAATTTTTACATCACAATATTGGTCGCAAATATACCAACCAAAATCGTGTTATTTTTTTATAATATTACGTATATTGGTCAAAATTTGATAAAAACCACAAAATTCGTGATTTCTGTCATCTCTGCCATCAATCAGTCGCGTTTCGGCGCGCATCGAGGTCGGACCTGTGCAATTTTTTTTGACTTTCCTGCGCTTACACTTTATTCAAAACCAAAAGAAAGAATGACAGTAAAATCATTAAAAAAATTATTAAAAAGCAACAGGAAGTATAAGTAACTTGCCTTTTATTCAGAAAATCTAAGTATTTCGTTTATAAAAATCAATATGCTAAAATAATTTCTTGACATCTCCGTCAAGAATTCATTTTATAGGATGTAGTATAGAAAAATCAGTACGACAATTTGTAGTGTTGAGAACAAAGAGTATGAAGTTTTATATACACCATGTCCCAAAATTCAACGATAAGCGGGCACCAGAGGGTTGACCAGCTCATGACTACTCGAGAACAAAAAAAAAACTAAAAATTATCCTAAATTAATAGAAGTTACATAAAAAATTTGAAATCCTTCAAAAATTTACACCCCTTAAGATATTTTTAATTACCATGACCACAATGTTTCAGATATTTCTGAATTTCTTTTTGTACCGGCAACCTAAGTAGCACTGCTATCCACCACAATCGTTAAAAATCCCAGAATACCTGTAGATTTGACACAAAAATCAATCAAAATTATTTTTCACCCTAAAATTTTGAAAGATTTTTACTTTTGGTCCACTTTCACTCATCGTGGTGTAAAAAAAAGTACAGACAATACCAAGGCAAGTTTTTTTTGTTGTTTTAGTTTATAATGTGTATCTGTGTATCTATGTGTCTGTGAATCTGTGTGTCTGTCTGTGGCATCGAAGCTTCAAAGCGGATGGACCGATTTCAATGCAGTTTTTTTTAATTGAAAGCTAGTTTAATCGGGATGGTTCTTAAAATCTGTTCAGCTGTTCAAAAGTTACACCTCTTTTTCTAGTTAGAATCGAGGGTTTTAGACGGTTAGGTTATTGTTATCATTATTTGAATTTTTGTGTGTTTATGTAATTTCGTGTGCGAGTCCGATTTAAATGTTTTTTCTTTCTTTCTTTCAATTTTGAAGCTCTTCATCTGCATACATAGCGAGGAATCTGAACTAGGAATATGGTTTTGATCTATGAATATGCAATTTCATTTTTGGTAAAAAAGCAACCCTGTGAACATACTTAAGTAGGTATGACTACGGAAACGGACGACTCCTACAGGTGTGGGTGAGAGTAGGTTATTATCTCAAGGCATGGATTTGAGTTGGCTTATTCTTCTAACATTACACACACATTGGCAGTGTCATCAGGTTTGTCATGCCGATATATCGGTTTCGTTACGGCATTATTGGCTTAGTGTGAAAATGCCCAATGTTGGTCGAGACAATTATGTGCACTTGCATAAACTCATACACAATAGGTATGAATGATAGTTTATAAGTAGATAGTTAAATAGGTATAAAATCTACAAATACAAAACGGAGGAACAGATTTTCTAGCGTAATATAGGACACTGGGTATACGATATTATGGATTTATATTTTTCAAGTATTTGCTGGTGTCATACTGCATGTTGCTAATTAATATTGCTATTCTGTGACACGTGTGTCACACAGTCTGATACGTCAATTGCGTAATTGCGAGAACGGAGCTCCCCTAGTGGGTGGGGCTTAGGCTGATACTTCACCCCCTCAAAAGTAAGAAATCGTCGTAAAATACAACCTTAACACAAATTACTTTTCATTACCTAGATAGATCCAATGAAATTATGTATCGTACGTAAATCAAATTCAGTTAAAAAGGTGTAATCGAAAGGATTCAAGGGTTCCCCTACCCGGGAACCTTCGTTCAAGAATTAAGTTAGTCTTTTCTAACGCATATTGCATCAAACTTTAAAATGGTCAGTAACCACTTAGCTCCTACCAACAAGTCCTACCTACAAGTACTCCTACATGTCTGATTAGATTTCTATACCCGATTAACGACCATCAACAAAAACGACGTTATTGCATTTTTCTTTCACATTCATAGAAATCGGAGATAAAAACTAGGAGTGTCAAGTTTGCAATGGGACCCGTGCCGGGCGCAGCCGCCTGTCGGCAGACGGAATGGGAACGCGAGCAATGGGTCGCCCGTTCACCGTATCAAGTTCGTCATTACCCAGTTAGCGGCGATTAGCCGACAATCTTCCCATCAACGGATCCGCTCAATCTGCATGAGTTTACGTCGGCTCCACGTGCTCACTACGAATTTCATCCGTTATGTGTATGTACATGATAATCATGATCCACCTTCGGCTTCATTAACGTTTATTACTTCATCCTCTTGGGCTATTAAAAATGTCTGCACCACTTACAATTAGGCAGGTTTTCTTAGATCAACAATTTTCTTTAGAGGTCATACTTACAGCGAGATAAGCCCAGAAGGTGAACGCGGGATCCAGTTCAATTTGCTGTTGAGTGTTGTCGCAGAGACTCTTGCGCGGTGTGGAGGCAGCGCATGCCGCCGCACATCCAGATAATTTTCGCGACCCTGCCTGCACTCGAACTCCTCCGTCTTGACCCTGATAACCAATTTATTGTTAAGATATACATCAAAGAAAGAAAAGAACATTTATTCGGCACAGACACATTGACAACATAAGAGAGAGAAGATAAAAAAATAAAAAATAATAATTATAAAAATAACACACATCAAAAGTTGACAGTTATGAAAAAAAATTTTTTTTTAAATAGGTATATGCTGTCAAGCATGCCATGCCAAAAGGGTAGCCAGCTCAGCATTTGCTGGGCGCAGAGAGCCCAACGCTGATTTTCAGTTGGCACCCCTGCAGTGACGCACGGACGAAGTACATCAATGAGTACATTGCTCACAAAATATCAAACTAACTAGGTATCACTTTTTATGCCTTGTAGTAAGTAGTGTAGTTTCTGGCTGTTCCAATACTATTTTAATTTTGCTTTTAATAGTAAAAGCAAAATTAATAGAAGCAAGAATAAACATAAATAGTACTACAAACAGTCTGATTTATTATACTTACAAAATTGTCGCTGCATACAATACTATCGACGCCATCATAGTCTTCATCAACTTTTGTTATGTTTTCTGCAGATACAGCATTTACCCAATAGCTTCGAATGTCAAGAGGCGCAGTTTGCACGTCATGAGAAATCCTCATACGAAGTATCGCTTCATCAATGTGGTCTTCCGTTTCGTTGAAAATATCATCTTTCCCAAATAAGCAAGTACCATTACTTGTATCGTGAGTGCATTCTATTTGATACAACTTTGGCGCTGGGAAGAATATCGCACGTTCGGATACTTTGGATATTGTCGTGTTGAAGAAAGGATCGTTCGTCAAGATGCGTGACGTGCTCTGATCTTTCTTTGGAACCAAAGTTTGAGCCAGCTGTGCCATCACTGTATGACGATAAACAAGACGTTGGGAGTCAATAGTTGATTGCAAATGAATATCGTATGAATTCGTGTGAATTATCGCATTTGTTTCTTCTATTGACAAAACTTCCGGTAAATTACAAACGAAACCACATGAAAGGACTCTGAAAGAAACAAAATCACGGTTGAAACGCGCAAATTTTCAATCAGAAAGAAAATAAGTTTATATTTGCAAACTCACGTAAGGTTAATATCATATGAATAAGGATGGAGTGGTAAACAAGGATTGTCCTTCATGAGTCGCAGTCGCATGGCAGAGTCACCGCAGGTCGCGAGTAGTTCCACAGCGGGGGGGAAGGTGACGGTGATGCGGCCCACGGGCACCGCCAGCAGCAACAGTGCTGATGCACCGCCTAGAGCTGACGATAACGCCAACAACAACTACGAAAAAATATTCGATTACAGGGAAGTAAAATATGGTATACCACAAGGCAGCATATTGGGTCCACTGCTCAGTACATGTACATATATCAGAAAACCGAACACAATTACACATAAAATACATAATTACAAAAAATCCGCATTTTAGCTATAAAAAATCAGCATCGCCCCATTACAAGCTATTAACACGATTCATATGTCATGACATGACATTTGAATCGTGTTTAGTTACCTAATTAGGTATCTACGAGTAGCGAGTAGGCTACCATAAACTTCATGTATAATTGAACATTCGATTACATTATGTCCATCACAAAACAATAATTGTATGTACCTGAGAATTATTGTTTTATTTGATACATCTAAGTAAATTAGCGGGTTGTTCAGTTGCGTAGGTACGTAAGCTACTAAGAACTCTATGTCGCCCCATTGACGTAAGGTATTCTGCTTTCTCTATACAATTGATCTTCATTGTCATGAAAGTGGTATGTTATACAACTATAAACAACAGCCTATTATAATTTTATAAACATTAAAATTAAAAACTTTAAAGTATTTAATTACGAGTAATATATTACTTTGCCGACTTAGGAAGCTTTTTTTGTGTACGCTGTAATAACGTGTATAGATCCGTATTTAACACTGTCATTTCAAATACCTAGTCAGTCGTTCATAATAAAACGTACCTACTCTACATACGCAAATTACAATCAGTGGTTGATAAACAGGATGCGGCACTTATTAGCCATGATCAGCAAAACTACCTCAAATTGTCGATTTCAAGTGCAATTGTAGTCTGCAATACAAATGTCATCCGAGAATAGAGACGTTCGAGGGCACGCTCACAACCGGAAAACTAGGTGCGCATGCGCACCCAGTTATCATTGTATGTAATGTCGTAAATGTACAATTTAGTTCCCACGACAAAGTGAATGTTTTGCGATAGAAGACAAAGATAGGTTGATATTCGTGTCGCAGAAGATTAATTATATGATTAATAAATGCAGTGACGATGTGCCTGTACACTTTTGGTCACGAAACAATTTGTTGGGAACTAACGCATATTATTCCATTTATGCAGTCTATAGATTCGTTGCCAAACTATATTACGACGTGAGTTACCTGCTTAAACATTTCTGAGCATACCTTTCCAGGTATGCTCAGAAACGTTTAAGCAGTTCGCATCTGACATGTATGATGACACCGAATGAAGACACGATTGTATTATATATATTCATATTGTAGACCAACTTTTTTACCTACTTAATCTTAAATATGGTTTTGAAATCTGGGATACAGTTTTTTGTCTTCAGTAGTGTACATAGTGATATTTTAAAGAAGAATTGGGTTTTAATTTCCTACCAGTAGCCATGCCATAAAATTATTCAATTCAAAACCTATAAACAGGCAAAATTTTCACTTTAATTGCATTCATACTACGACCCTGTTTTGTCGATTGTGTTACATTCGTCGATATTATAAAAGTGCGGGTGTCACCGTCACTTCCGCTGGACGTTTGTTAGTGCGCTGACGCACGCAGGACACCCTATATGTACGACGATATGTGAACAGACGATTGTCCACGACGCGACGCATCGCGCCGGGCGGCCGTCGCGACCGTGCTACGACAATGCAAGGTAAAGGTTATTGTTGCCAGAATTGGATTTAATTCGCGTTACGGGCGTTGTGGATTGACTTGATTATATAGCAGCGGAACGGTGACTATTCAACAAAGATTGGACGTATAATGAAACATAAAATAAGGCCTCCAAATAGGCACATATTTAGCGAAATTGCCCAAAATTTTTGTCGGACAAAAATTACAGCATAATTTGGATAACGATCTGATTTCAGGTCTACCGCATTATAACTCAGACGGTAATGTCTACAGTTGAGGTAGTTACGCGGTGTGGGGGGGAGTGTGAGCCTGCGACAGACATCTCGCGTCCCGCACCGCGATACTCTTCATAAGCACAAGCACCGATCGGTAGGCCCACAGAACGCAGAAAAGTGTGTTCTGTGGGTAGGCCTGTACATATTATTACGCCTATAATAGCATCACGTCTATATTCCCCGAAGTATTAGACAGACGTGTAGGTAAATACTGTTGTGCAGCCACATTTTGCCGATGCTGTTATTGAGTTTCATGTGGGCGAGCCTATCCCTATCTCCAGGGCACAATTCCAAACTCGGGGCAGCTAGTAAATTTCCATGCAGAAAATCCCAATAACACTTTGCCCGACCCGAGAATCCAATCCAGAACGCCTAGCAGTTGCTCTAGCGAACAAGCAGAGAATGCAGGTGGATGGCATATAAATGTATATTTTATACTATTAAGAAGGCAATCAACCATACGGCCGCCGGCAATGGTGAGCGGTTACCATAAACAGGGATGCTTGCAACACCAGATGCATCACTAGCGCGTTGCCGACCCTACACGTCGAGTTGGCAGTAGGCAACACGACGGCAACGCTTCCCCAAGGAGCACTGGTGACCTTGCCCACCGTTAGGAACACAACACGGCAAAAAAAGTAGATTTATTTGGCTACGGTATTCTGCAAGAAGGAGGTACTTCCCCAGTTGGGCAGCTCCAATTTTGAGCGGAAAGAACCGGTATGCGCTACCTCACTTAATTTGTTTATTAATTTGATTAATTGTAAACACATTGTTTGTTGTGACTTTCGATCGATTTTCATTAGTGCGCGAAGCAGAAAACTTACCTATCTAATGGAAAGATGGTAGAATGATTTGTTTACACGTAATAATTTATCTACCAGCCGCATTCTCCAGTCACCCCGCGATCATAGCACTTGCAACAGCATGTAAATATCGGGAGCTCAATATAGCAAAAAATCACGGAAGTGACAATATAGGTAGGTACCTTTATATCCAAACCATGAAAGTTATTGATTGATATCTAAAGATGGACATGTAGATGATGTAGATAGTCATTATAAACCTGAAATTGCCGATCTTATCGAAGAGGGGCGAACATGACAATAAGGATGACGGGGGTCTCTCAGGCTGACATTCAGAGACGACAGAAACGAGTCTAAGCGTAAACTTACGCTTCCATCTGTCAAACTTACGAACAAATTTTGACAGATGGAAGCGTAAGTTCACGCTTAGACTCGGTTCTGTCGTCTCTGAATGTCAGCCTCAGAGCTCTGATATGCGGTTCGTCAGGTACAGTAAGTACCTATTGATTTTCGTATAGCTACTTACCCTGAAGTTGCCGATCTTGTCAGCGAGCATGCCAGCGAGCGGCGGCATGACGATGGAGATGACGGGCGTGACGGCAGACATGATCGCCGTCTCCTCAACGTTGATGCCCAGCTCGCGCATGTGGATCGTCAGGTACGGGTACAGCACGAACAAAGCTACAAATCATCAGCACATTACTTTGTGTTCGTAGTTTGTGGAAGTAGAGTTCTATGTTACGAGCTTGACAGCGGTACTTGACTGGTTGTGTTCCGGGTGGAAGGTTGAACGCAGCCAGTGAAATTACCGCAACACAAGGCATTTGAAACCACTCATCCGTAATCAATAGGTTGTGGTGGTGATTGCTTACCATCAATCTCGTTTGCCTTTCTCTAATATAAAAAAGAGGTAAAACATCTGAAAAAGGACAACCCCATAGAGCCACAACCGAAAGTTACATTCATACCGCGCACACACACACAACACACATCACATCTTCTAGTAATTTTGTTTGATTTTGATATTGTATAACAGCGACGTAAAAGTAGTCACGCGCTGCGTTTTAATCGGGGTTACGAGGACGCCTTAATTACACAAAATAGTGACAAGGTGCTATCTAACTCGTTCATTGCTAAGACTAAACACCAGACTCCTTTCCCGTGGTAAAATTTTGCAATATGCGCGAGAAACGCAGCACACTATACCTAACGAAAAATCAACTTCGAATGTAAAAGATACTGTTATGCCTGTTAACCATTGAAACGTAACCGTCGTGAAGGCGGTTGATACTAATTATATTCTTATAAGTTAGGTATCAAATAGCTCGTGAATATAATATTCACCAGTAAGACTATAAGCTCCCCGTATTATGGCCAACATAATCATTTCCGAACTGCGATTGCCTGCTTGCACAAGCATAACTAAAAAACCATGTAGGATTTGGTAGGCCCCATGAAAAATGTCAATTAAGATGTCTAGGATGCCTAGGATGGGTGGAGGATAGGGATGCTTAATCCAGTACAGGATATCATAGAAATAATAAATGAAAGGGAAAATACACTGACTTTGCATAAGCAGCTCCATTGTATCAATGACATTTACTGCAAACAGTACAAATCTATAAATCAGTTCAACCCATAGATTTATAATATACTCCGGCTCAACTGATCGAACACTACGCTACGAATGCTAGAATCGACACGCGGTGTAATAATCTATTAAATCCTTGAGGACGATTAATATGTATCTCGCGAATGATTGAATCAAGATTAATAATTAAGACATACTAAGTTCTGTCTTCACAGACCGTTGTTTAGACAACAACTTACTTATCATTCCAATTTTTACAAGGCTTTATGAGTTTGCATTCGATTCGCTTCAATAACGCCATGTTTTTGGGTTTTTCGTAACGATGTGAGCAGATTATTTTAAGAAAATTACGATTTTACTAACATAAAGTCTATATAAGTGCACTATACAGTAAAGAATTTTAATGAAGGTTTTTTAAAGCGAAGACAATGCATCCATATCGTTTTACGAAAATATACGTCAGTTATCTTTCAGATCGAATACAACCATTATAATGTGCCAAAATATTGTATTAGGTAATAAGAGCGTTTTTCAACAGAATATAAGATATTTTGTTATAGTATACTGAGTATACTATATTACAGTCTCAAAATGCATCATAGAGCCTAAATTATAAAAATATTGTGATTCATAAACAAAACTATAAAATAAGGAAATAGGTCAATACCTAAAAAAAAATATTTACAAGTATTTGATTTTATACTTAATATAGGTAGGTACTTATTTTAGCAAAAATCAGGTAATGCATAATATTCTGGATTTTTAGCTCGTTGTACGTTAAAGACGATTTTTTATACTATAAATCCGCACGCGCTACAATTACGGATAAATGGCATATGGACTATGCCATTATCCATAAAATCCGATAAAATTATATCAAAATGATTCGTAGTTAGCTACTATTGTAGTGATGTTGTTCTAGCGGTCATTTAGATTTCAAGTAGCGCTAAATCGAATGCGAGCCCATTTGAATAATGAATAGGTATTTTGTATACTTACTGGAGGCATGTACGAAGAACAATATTTTAAGTGGAATTAGCTTCTTCTGTTTGAGATCATCGCTGATCCGTTTGAAAAAGGAACGTACGAACTGCATTTTTGTATCTTAGAACTATTTTTTTGAATAAAGTTATTTTATTTAGCGTTGTCCGTTTCCACACGAAGTTTGAAGTACTAGGTGGGGAAATTCCTCGTCACCCAACCTCCCTCATGAATGGTTGCTTGCCGTTGTTCCTGAGGCATGGGAGATGGGTGTTGCTGTTAGTTCCTGCAACAATACAATTTACATTTTAAAACACGTATTATCAAACTTCGAGATCAACAAAACAAACGAAATAGATTGATGAGAGTTTAATTTGGGTTCAGAGTATTGCGCCTGTTTAAACAGTGTAGTACAATGATGTGTTGTAAAATGTCATTGGTGTAGTATCAAAAATTGAACCGTGGAAAATAACTGAAATCAAGGATTAGTCCAAGTACCTAACAAACATCAAAATAATCGTAACTACTCGTATACCTACACAATTTTTTGTAGGTGACCGCGACCTCGTTGCTGCTGTATTATGTATATGAAATGATGATTGAAGCCATTATTACGTATGTATAGTACTTAAAAGGATCCGGATACTACAACTTATCCAATATATGAAGAATTTTCATATCAGTCTTATCAGCCGTTTTTGTGTCCACTACTACTTAAATAAAAACTTTCCTCTTTGCATTGGCTACTTCGGCTACACTAACTTAGTCTTTGAAAGTACCGGTTGTTTACCAAAACCAAACTTTTATTTCCATTCCATTTGAGACAGAGTTGTGATAAACACACATAATATAGTATATAATTTTTTACTGAAGAGAACATTTCCCTAAAAAGAGTAAAATTTTACACACCCTCGTGAATCATAACGTATTTTCCATGATCTTCATATTCAAATACAGTTATAACTTCGGGAAGTTAGTATTACATGGAATGGTTCCAATAACACGTCAGTTTATCGCGTTATTCAATTCCATAAACACAAGTAGTTCAACGAATTAGGTTGCGGACGCACTTGCCGCTGTACCTATAGACTTCAGCCACCGCCTTCAGTATCATTCAACTGGCCAACTGGACAACAAGACCACCAAGGCTATGTTTTAGGTTCTGCCATTCATGATCGAATGTGATGCTTTTTTTAGTCATTTTGCTCAAGATTGTTCTTCGTGAGCCTCTTTTAGAGTTGTATGTAGTTGTAGGTACTTCTTGTGTCTTTAGATACACAAAAAGTTACTGTGTATATGCACTAGGTGCGCATTTTACTTAGTTACCTTTTCCCGTTACCTTTGTAAATAAATTACTTATATTATTTTATTTTATTAGATACGTCCCAATTTAACTACGAAGTACAAGCACACACCTACCATGGTGTGTTGTAGGTTATAAGCACAGTTACTTACAGTTGGCCCGGTTGGCAAACAATGGTTGAGTACAATGGCTCATTCGTAAATCGTAACAAAATATAAGCAATGGGTGCCCATAAACGCGACATTCAGACGGGAGACGACACGAATGTAGCTGGTCTAGTGTTCGAGCAACGCTTCCCGTGCTGCGTATGAATTTATATTCTTTCCATACATGATGAGGACTTTAACTTGTGCAACTCTATGTGGAGCCCGATCCTTTGTTTAATAGGCAGTTGTAAACACGTGACTGGAAGTAGTCGCTGAGTGTGTTTGTATAAAATATGCAATATAAACTTTCAAATGGTAATAAATCTCATACGTACAAGTCTAAACCTGTGCGTTAACAACAAACTTCATTTTCACTTTCTTTATTTTTGTAGTCGTAAAAATACTTGTACTGAAAATAAATATTCAGATTATTATTATTACAATTTAGTTAAATTATAATTAAAATTAATAATAACTGTCAGTTAATCTTAACTCAGTAATAGGTAGCACCTCAGAGTAAATGCAGTAAGGTAGGTCTCTTTAACATCACATCACAAGAGGCAATGATGGCGTTAATACCGAACGCAAACATAGAGAAGGTTAACATCACATTAAAACAATAGGGTTGGTCGTATTTTGTAAAAGATCTTATCGGAAACGATTTATTTTTCAAGAAGTCTCATCACTTCCTTACCCCATCGGTAAAAGTACCGGGCCATAAAGATTGGTGGTGACATTGTTCACAATTATCGTACCATAACCTAAACACTCTACTATTGTTATATTTGTTATACTGCTATTAAACTATACAATTATAAAAAAAATCAAATTATTCTAACATTCGAACAAAGCTTTTCATTTCACTGAATGAAAGGAAAGTTTTGGTAAACATACGTTTTGAAATGCCTGGAACATCGAAATCGGTATTCGTGTAAAAATAAATGAACCTTGATGTTATTTACCCATTTGAATCTACACAATAAAGTATGTCTGCTTAAACGAGGGGCATGTTCAAGGACATGTCATTCATGCTCACAGTAACGAATAAAAATGTAAATAAAACACTTATTCACAGTGAAAACCTCTTTGAGAATATTAAAACAAGATTCGCGTAGTGTGGCTAGGGCTACACCGTAACGCACGCGAGTGCACACTGCGAATTTACAAAAATGCATGTGTGGTGAGGAAGATATGATTCCTTTTACCGACATACTTCAAACCCGGTTTAGGACAGGCAAAAATAATAAAGGTTCCGAAAAAAAAAAGAAATTCCAGCGAACTGTCTTACTAAATAAGTTCCGTTAAAGAGAAAAAAACAAATTAATAAACAAGTAACAAAAATCTCAACTAAAAATATGGAAACAAGATGGAAAGAAAACTGAGTACCTACCTATCCTTTATTTTTTTGCAGTCGGGTTTTTTGTTATTTATTTGTTTTATTTTAAACTTTTTAGCTTTGGATAAGGTTTGGCACAAACACCTTACATACAAACTCAGAGCTATACCTACTGCCCAGACCGTTTTCTACCTACTACTGTCTATCTACATACCTACTGGCTACTAGAGTCATACATATCTTTTGTAAAAAGAGGGTTTGAGTTAGTGTAGTCATAAAAAATAAAAATAGTGATAGTGAATAATACAGACACATGAATAAGGTGACTTCGCCTTAAGAGACGTTAAGATAGTGCCAGTGGACTTGAGTGGACACATCATTAGAAATAATTAAACAACGTAAAAAATATATATGAATTTGGTCGTGACTCTTGTTAATTGCAACTATTGCAAGTGTCTCTAAAATTCATATTCATCATTCCCGACGGCGTCCACCGCTGTCCGTATGGTCAGCTTCAACTACAGTTATTAACGGACAACATTCGTGAACTTATTTGCATAGTGAATGTCTGTGCATAAAATATTTCATCTATCTATCCAATTGATAACCATCAGAAGAATTAATTTAAAGTACCATGTTAGGTACATACGTGTTATTATTTCCTTTTATTAATATGTATTACAATTATTATTAGATATTTTTTATCTAATCTTAGTACCTTATTTATTTTTCATCCATGCACCTACTTCGTGTTTGATAAATTCCAATAAAGCAATCGAATTTAAACGAGATGAGATTAGGTTCCTATCCTTGAGAATGCTTTCGGTCTTGTGTTTTGTTTAAATATTTATTTTGCCTTCATATTGTCTAGCACTAAATACACCTTGATCCATTTGGAAATCGATCAGGCCCCCAAAAATCTGGTGCCTCCGTCTTATGTTTTGTTTACCGTCCTGAACCTGAACGAACCTTGACATTCCCGCCTTTAAAGCCAAGGGAATGTAGTTCTCGGTTGCCTATCAAAACGTTGCAGTTGATGGTGTTCGCCAGAAGAAGCGCAGTCATGAATTCGACACAACATTCGGAATTCACGACTTGAGTCGTAACCGCACTAACTGGGTACATAGAAAGAAAGAAAGAAAGAAAGAAAAATCATTTATTTGCCACAAAAACAACAAGACACACTAGAATGACAGACACAGGTAATAAGAAGAGGACAGGTGCATAGACAGAGAAGACATTATTTTAGGATGGCAACAGTGTAAAAATGAGTAGAAAAAATAATAATTTAAAAGAATAAAAAACATGTGGGTATATTGCACCGACTGCGCATCACCTAATCAGTGTGTGTCCCGAGCTGTAGCAAATGGGTATCCAGCTCAGCATGACATGACTTGCATAACTATGTAGTTAGAATTTTAGATTTATTTATAGTAAAACAATGACGGCACGGTTGGCGCAGTAACTAAGCGATTGGCTTTCTGTGCTACGTGTCGCGGGTTCGGTCCCCGCACGGAACAAATATTTTTATAGCCTAGATACTCATAGTTTTTCCAGGTCTGAGCATGTGTGCATGTGAATCCTAAGTCTGAGGCAACGTTAAAAAAAGAAAAGAATAAGAAACTAATATTTAAATAGTAAGTTTAATTTTCTCTCATAGCACAAATTTTGTGAGACTTAGGTATATCCAGCAGTGGACTGCGATAACTTCGGCTGAATTGATGGATTGAAAGCAATTCGCTTGAACAATTAAGCATTCCGAAGAGCATAGGTAATCGTCGTTAATTAGCTTACTTCCCTCTTGTAGGAATACCGAAATAGTAATTAATACACATTATTTTTTGTATGTAGGTATATGGTGATGACGACGTTAAAACATTTAATCAAAAAAAATCACATATTTGGTATCACGTTCTGAAAAACCAACGATACAAAAACAACGATTTTCACGCATGTTACTTTTGCATAATATTTCACTCCTCTTCAGAGGACACTAAAGAGATAAAGATGATATTTATAAGTTTCCACCATAGAAATAGATATCTATTATGTAGGGCTCCCGTACTTAGTTAATAAGTCTATGGTTTCCACTGTGTATATAATGTGATACGTGTAAATAAAGATTATATTGGTAAGAACAAGTTAGACTTTACAAATTTCGCCGAAAAAAGAATTTAGTTCCTGTGACTAAACTACTGGTTGGATTTGATAGATTTTTTGTGTACGGTCACAGAACGTGATACCAATAAGCGGGTTTATTTATTGTCGTTACGTCTTAACCACCCTGTGTACAGGGTGCAAAAAGACCCTTAACGAAGTCGACTGTGCAATAATACCTAATTGCTGGGAAATGACTTTTATTTTTAGATATTATTAAAAAAAGAACTATAGCTCCAATATAACGCGCGCAACAGGACACTGGGTGTGGGAGTATAAGCGAGTAAGAAAGTTTAATAATATCACTAGGTACATAAAACAAAGTCGCTTTCCGCTGTCTGTCCCTATGTATGCTTAGATCTTTAAAACTACGCAACGGATTTTGATGCGGTTTTTTTAATATCTAGATAAAGTGATTCAAGACTAAGAGGAAGGTTTATAATGTATACCTAATACTTTCATATTTAATGTAAGGATAATAGAGAAATTGCACCCGGGGGTAGCCGGGGACGGGTCGCTAGTAATGTAATATAATACAAAAAAAAAAGACTTTGAACTTCAATATCTCCATAACCAGACAGCGTCCTGTACCTCTACCATGAGTTTTCCGTGCCTTCTAACGTTCACGTTCACATGCAATATTTGTATAGTGACTTTAGTTCACTATTTATACCGCTAGAGGCGCTGAAAAAAATCCCATACAAATATTGCATGTGAACGTGAACGTTAGACGGCACGGAAAACTCATGGTAGAGGTACTGGTATGGCCCTATACATAAAAATCTTCGTGATGATAGAAAGAACACGTGTCTCTCGGCTTCGATAACACCCGTTATATTCGATATAATTATGTCTTAGTACTTTTATAATAATAAATTTATTTATTCAAAAGTAACAGATATTATATAGGACATAATGTCAGGCCTGCTTGCCCGCCACAAGTTGCGAAAATGACCTATCGTACTCTTTCTGGAGATAACTTTTTAATTATCCCATAATTTGATATACTTAACTACAAAGCAATTAGTAAGAAAAACAAGTATTTCATAACTTTAAAAAATCTTCAGTAGATAATAAAGAAGCACGCCGTTAATAGATACATGTAAACTTTACACGAATAGGAATTAAAAATGATGGTTTTCTTTTTCTGATAATCCGTCCTTTAAGCATTATTGCAGTGTTGAACGTGTTTTGAAATATAATTATGTGTTACGGAGTATTAAATTTATCAGAAGCAAGAAATCATCACGTTCGACTAACTTGAGATCACCTTTCCTATACCTACCTATAATGTAGGTACCTACGTCTGATAAAAACAATTAACATTGCCTAGAATCGTAGATCCAACTGCAGACCTGCTCCTCAACCTCAACAAACAGGCCACATGGTTGTTGCAAGAATCTAATAAGTATTGAATGAAACATGTCATGTCGTATCGATCAAAGTCTACAACAGGGTACCGAAGAAAAAATATTGTATTTTTTTTAAATCAAGTACTTACTCTTATGTACCTACCTTGTAGCCAGTTCACGAAATAAAGCCAACCACGCGCATAGACGACGACTTCGTGGGTGCTCGGAGGCTCCAGCACCCACGAGAGGTGCTTATAGACATCAAGACTGATCCTGGGAATCGGCTTTGAGCGATATCTCTACATTAAGTAATGTATTTCTGTTGAACTTAATTAATATAGCTATTTATAAATAAATTACTAACGTACCTACTTAAGAGTGCTATGACAGTGTAGGACTAAAACACATTTTTTTATTAAATATAATAAGTAGATTATATGCGTCCTTTATTGTCTAACTAATCTATAACTATAGCATTTCTTTTAGGTACATTTATAAAATGCAATATCTTTCTCTCCTACTGCCTTTCTGTTCGCTTATAACATGAGTTCTAGTTCTACTGCACGGATTTAAATGCGATTTTCACGATTATGTACCTAGGATGTCGGTGTGCATTTTTCTTTTCACACTTGGCCAGTTCTTTTAACGAGACATCAAATGGGCTTATGCACACGGGATTTTCTAAAATCCTGCCCCTGACCACACTTCACGGAACATAAATCTCTTGTTTTCTGTCGAATCTGTTGGTAGTTTCATCATGGGTAGGTATTCAAATTCTGTGAAGATTTATCTTAACAAATTGTCTAAGTTTTCATAATTATCACGTGCGATCTCATTTTATAACATAGCGCTAAGACAATTCTGAGACAGAGCGGAGGGACAAGACCAAGTTTTGAGGGTACTCATAAAAATAAAAAAACTACATATTCAGATAATTATGCCAGTTGATACCTATAACCTACAATTATAACCTGAAAAGGAGACAAAGCAGAATATATGTATATAGGTTATTTATTACACATACTTTTTTGATTTTGTTTAATAACAAAATCAAAAAAGAAATCTATCTTATCTTTGAAAATTACTCGGTTGCGCAAACATAGATTATAATATAACCTATAACAAATAACACAATGAGGCAAAGGTGCGGTTGTTCACTAGTTCCCACAACATAATATCTAACTTTTAATAACAGTGTCTGAATACCTACTTAGATGAAACAATAATGGTATAGTTACATCAAGTAAAAATAAAAGCATTAGGTATGTACATGCAAAAAAAAAAAGAAACCGTCAGACGAATAATATTATCTATATGTATACAGTAAATATTCTAACATTATGATTATTAAAAAAGCTATCATGTATAAAATACATAAAAATCTGATACCTAATACAACTAAAGCGATAAGACCGCCCATTGTACATGTATATATTTATGATAATGTTTTTTTTGTATTTCTGGTGTACAATAAAGTTTATTGTATTGTATTGTAAGGGCCCATCCACAGTCGATACTTTTAGCAGCAGAATCGCGCGTTTTCGCGTTCGTTTTTCACTTTTTGTAAGCAAAAGGCAGCCAACGAACGCGAAATCACGCTATTCTTCTGCTAAAAGTATCGAGTGTGAACGAATGCTAAATACCTAAAGCTACATGGGCATTATTAAAACAACAAACTCGAGCCACAATCACTTCAAAGATTGACTATTCAGGATGGCGCAAATCTAATAATAGGGTTTTTAATATCTTCAAAATTCACCTAAAGTTTCCTAAGACCAGAACTCTCTAACTATAACAGAAAGGGTAACCACTAACCATGTAAATGCCCCAAAATTTTGCGCCACCTGTATAATTTATAATATAATAACAACAACATTCCTTATGTTATAAGATCACCCACTGATATAACAATTTCTTTTAACAACATTCATGTCTCACAAAAAAAGAACAAGATAGTTACTAGAAAAATATTTTAACTCTATTTTTCTTTTACCTGTTGACAGGTGTGAAATATTAATATTGCAAAAAGTCTTAAAAATAAGACGTTGTGGGGTTGATAGCATACCTCTATGGCATACCTACAATTTATTTAACATATAGTGTAAACTATGCTGCAGTTACATTATATCTCTTTCCTAGGTTCGATTTAAATGAATTGAAACCTCCTCCTTTTTTGGAAATCGGTTAAAAATATACCGTCATTATTGAATATAATTTACCTACATTTATATCTGAATCGAACACCAACATCGGAGTAGAAATAGTAGATTGATTGAAATACAAGGGTCGAAAGGAATCAATTCCCATACGAGGTATGTAGACGCCCGAGCGCAGCGAGGGCGGCTATAGTCCGAGTAGGAATTGGTGACATTCACCCGTGTTAAACACTCTACTTTTCATTTCGAATAGGAAAGTAAAAAATTGTAGTTTTTCTAAAATTAAATAAAACAGAGTTAGTATCCCGTCAAATTCTCTCATTTTATTTGTATTGTGTGGTGTATATTCAAATTGTCTTTTAAAATTTTAAATATGGAACACACCGAGTCACCGCCGCTACCTTCGGCGGTCCCCCCCCCCGCTTTATAGGTTTTTTTTTTTATTCACACTGGCTGTTTATACCCTCACAGTACCGCAGCATGTTTGTTACCTCATAACTCTCGACTGCGTGAACCGATTTTTATGATTCTTTTTTTATTTGAAAGCTGTTGCTTCCCGAATGGTCCCATTTTAATTTGGTCCAGTTCTGACTCTGGGATCCATGAGAAAACCTTATAAGTCTTAAATTTACATTAAGTATGTGCGCGACAAATGGTCGAATAACTCAATATCACGCCAACTGATATCGATGATTCTTTTTTTGTTTGAATGGGTATACTTCCGAAGTGTTCCTATTTAAATTTAGTGAGGATCTGATGAAGATCTTCGGAGATAGACAATGGAACTCTTGAATGAATAACAGCACATCACTCGCGATTGCTGTAATCTCATGTTTATGTATTGTTGATGCCACTCAAATATGAAAAATAAAATAAACTTTTAAAAAAAAGTAAAAACCGACTTCAAAAAACTAAAAAGTATAAAATTATTTTTCTTAAAAAAAACTTAACAGCTTCTGAAGTCGGGGCCTATATAATTCTTCAATGTACCTACTCGTAGCTTGGCAGTGGCCCCGACTTCAGAAGCTGTTAAGTTTTTTTTAAGAAAATACTACTACACTATACTTTTTAGTTTTTTGAAGTCGGTTTTTACTTTTTTTTAAAGTTTATTCGTGACAGAAAAATCCAAATATCCCAAAAGTGACGAATAGATATTGTTCGCGGCCACAGCATTACGTAAAATAATTAACTCTATCAGAGAAAAATCTAAGGTTATAATTTAATGTCTTTTAATTTTCGTTATTGTTAATGATCAAAACAAATGATAAATAGCTAGAAGCTTCCTTCAGAACAATGGTAGGTGTGTACATACCGACGCGACGCTACAAATATGTAGCGAAAAATGTTGATGATGTAGGTATCTACCTACTAAGAATCATTCACTAATAATAGGTACCTATTATTTATTTAAAATCTATAAAGATTACCTACAAATAGTTAAAAATAATAAATCTTTTAAAATTCCCTATAGAAGAACCCATTGGTTTTGATTTTCAGAAATTCCAAAATATCCTTCATATCTGTATTTTCAGACGCCAAAGGTCTGTTAATATTTTGTTAAAATTGAACTGATCGATTTCAACAAAGTATCTACCTAATTATAGGTAGATATGTATTATGTAGGTATTTTATCAGTAAGACGGATCTATGTCTAGCGACCTAGTTATGCTTCATTATGTTTCAGGACTAATAAACTGTTCCAAATTAAATCTAAAAATATAAATTAAGTAGTAAGTATTCTTCAGAATCATCTAAGTACGTGAAAATTTTATACAAATTGACACCTACCTATTCACACTATAAACGCATTTAGCGCAACTTTGGAGAGACCTGTCCCTAGCAGTGCTCAATCTGTGACGTCACATATCGCTTGCATATGAATTTTGATTGTATCAATATTGTGTATTTTGTGTGTGTGTTGGATCTCGCCGTGTTTCTCAGTACCCCGAAAGTCAGACCGATCTAACCTTAGCATATCAATACACACAGTAGGTAACTGCGCCGTAGAACCCGTGGAGTGCTAATCATGGCAGGCGATCCATGAAAAAACGTACTGATAGGTCCCTACAGCCTACAGGTAGGTACATCTAGTTAGACTGGAAGCTGAACCTAATGTTGCTATGTCTAGGTGTTAGATAGGCACATATTTGATTGAATTCTAACGTGTAAAAATATAAGTAATAAATATCTACATAAATCAATCAAAATAAAATTATCAAGAAATTTTTTAGATGCAGATTCTAATATTTCCAGTAATAAAAATCTCGCTCACCGCAATTGTAAATTAAAATCTTATCAGGAAATGCAAAAAATCCACAGTAGGTAAAACTTGTCGTCAAGTCGTCGAATAAACTGTCACATTTGTTTACATAATAATTTATACAATTTCTATAAAAAATATTTTCATACTTTCCCGACTTTATTATAAGTTTACGTTAAAGCGGAAGTTGATAGATAGGTAAGAAACTGTCGATGTCGGATACGCGCGATACTTCGATTCTATGCGCACACGCGACCGCGAGTTGAAATGTTTGCGCGGCACTGGCGATGGCGCAGCCCTATGCGTGTCCCCTCTCATACACCATTCATACGACGCGGGCATTACGTTCTACAATACTAACAACAACATCTTCATAATCTTTACCTTTGCGGTGAAAGGCTAGCGCAGCTTCGAACAGTCAACCATTGGGGTTAGACGCAACTTCTGGACTATACATACCCACGCTACTTGGGTAGGTACCTATTATGTAGTTCCATATTTTCATCCAAAACTTTAATATAACTTTTGGAATACCTAATAATGTTTTAGGTACCTACCTATAATAATGTATGTATAAAGTGTGATAATATCCATACTTTTTGCATCTCACCGTATAGAATAGTATAGATAGATACATATGTCGTAGTCTAATCGTAGAGTTCGGCAGATCATGATTTGCCTCGGCATTTCATAATAAATACCTACCCATTTCAGGATTTGGCTGATTAATTATTTATGCGCCATATCAGGATGTGCCTAATAGAAAGTCGGGCGGATTACCTATTTGTCGATATTCTCAACACTTCGCTACATCGTGATGTGGCGTACCTATAGGTTAGAGTATGTGACCACACAACGCCAGAGTCGACTCGCCAATCACTTTCCAATTTTATATGCATATCGTAAAGTAGTTGCACACTTATTAATATTTGCTGATACTTTGAGATGACTAAATCATGAAATGGCGGCGGAGGAGTATCGTGAAATGCCTGAGGCACATCACGATCTGCCGAATTCTACGATCGGACGACGACACACAAGTACATCGCTGACATGTTTAAATATGATTTCTAAGAATAGGCAACAAAGAGAGAGGCTCATTATGTGGCGCAGTGGCTCAACGCTTCGCTTTTTGCCCAGGGTTGCGGATTCAATCCACGCACATAGCAAATATTTGTATCACCTAGGGAAATTATAATTAATAGCTTCCACCAGCGGCTTCGCCCGCGTGATATCTTTATAAATTATAGCCTATGTTACTCAGTGATAATACCTATAGCATTCTGCTAGTGAAATAATTTTTTAAATCGGTCTATTTATAGTAGGTATTTGAGTTTATCCATTACAAACAAACATACAAAAAATCAAATCTTTTCTCTTTATAATATTAGTTTAGATAGATGAAGGAACTTTCCTACCTGTAGGTACGTGAAGTTCTATCATAATAATCTACCTATGCGAAGGCTTCATCCGAACGGATTAGCTAACAATACTTGTAGTACCGCCTAGTGTCTCGCCGTTCTCGAATTTATTTAAGAATAGATACAAAACAATAACAAAAATTCCTGCTATCACCGAGGTGGGAGACCTCTTCACTCAAGTCATTTAGTTTAGAGAATAGAAAATATTTCCCAAAAATTGGGAAAAACTAGTAAGTAATATCAGAGAGGACGAAACCTTCGCATAATTATGATAGACTTCACGTACAGGTAAGTTTGTTTAATCATTAATTAGACCCAGGCATCGACCTCAGGATTAGAAAATACCTAACACTTGAGGACTTAAAGATTTGAAGTAAACAATTTTGCTCTATTTCAGGTTGTCATAATCAACATTAATTACAACATTAATAATAAACATTAATCATTTAGAAATAATAGTTATCTTTATCTTGACTAGGATTAGGTAGGTGCCATTGACAATGCTCTGGCAAAAGAATTATTTTTAATAGGACTAATATTAGGTACTTTTAACTAGCTCTATTATGGAACCAATAAAACGTATCTATTAATAAAGAACCGCTCTACCCAGCGGTTTTCCTAATTTATTCTCAACTAGGTACTTACCGAACTTATGGGCCGTAGATGCAGCTGTGTGCCTTGTACTTACTATGCGTTGTAGGTGTTATGTTAACATCGATTGCACTATCACGTAAAGTCTCTTTGATCCATCAACTCAAGGTCTGAGGCTTACATTCAGAGACGACAGAAACGAGTCTAAGCGTGAACTTACGCTTCCATATGTCAATTTTACGAACAAATTTTGACAGATGGAAGCGTAAGTTCACGCTTAGACTCGTTTCTGTCGTCTCTGAATGTAAGCCTGAGACCCTACAGCCTTAATGGTCTTCTGAGACTATTTTTTTTTTCCTAATATAGAGGGATTCGTTATTTTGGCGAAAAGGATTCGTCTTTTCTAAATACAACAGAAAAGCATTTACATATTTCGGGTCTTTGTTCAAAAAATGGTAATACAGTAAGGTAGAGAAAGAGCGTGCCTTTAAAAAAATAGGATTTTTATGTTTTCTTTAGAAGGTAAGATAACTTTCCAGGTAAATACATACCTACCTAAATAGTACGTTCAAACCTTCAAATTTAACATTACGTTATCGACGTTTTAATACGTCCGAATATCTTTGTATATCCAGCTGTATCCTACAGCTGGACAAACTGAAACGAATAGTCCGACAAATCGTGCAAAACCACGTAGGTAGGTATTATTTTAAATCAATGTTAAGAGCAAGAAACTTTAGAATTTCTATTTTGAAACGAATATTTTTTTTCTGTGAGCAACGTGATGTGAAAACTTTCTGAATCTAGTACATATTGGTATATCTTGCTGAATATTTTGAAGCTTTTCTCCTCATTTATTAGAAAACCAAGAAAGGGTATTAATTTTATACTATAGGTACCTACACTTGCTCGGAAAATATCATAGTAGGTACCTACCCCTATGACATTTTCCAATTTATAATTCACCAGCTACTTTCTTTGAAATACAAACTGGTGGATTCTGAAGTACCATACTAGATGTGCCCGACCCAGCTCTCGAAAATGGTCACGTCACGTTATATTGGGGACGGTCTACCATTATTAACAGGACTGTTGTCGCCAATAGGTAAGCCTGACATAGTGGTGATAGATAGATCAGCACGCCGTGCAATGATTGTTGACGTTACCGTCCCACATGATCAGAACCTCGAAAAAGTCGAAAAAGATAAACACAACAAATATCTGAACTTGGCTCGCAAGGTTGTCGATATATGGGACGTGGAGTCAGCAATCATTGTGTCGATAGTCGTAACGGCTAATGGCAATTTCCAAGAGCACTAACACCTCGAGAGACTCTCGCTAGGTGGCTGGATCAAGGGCCTGATTTAGAAAGCAGTACTCAGTGACACTGCGCGCATTGTTAAGTTTCTCTGTCTAGAGCCCTGACCACCGGTACCTTGGACCCCGTTCCCAATGCCAGTGGCCAGCTGAGGTGCTACTGCCTAGCACGCCAAAGCCCGATGGTTGATTCCGGACATTCTTATATGGGTACCGGGGTTAGAATCACTTAATCCGATCCCTGACGCTAGAGTTAGGTAAACTTAATGGATAACTACTTCTTGACTAGAGTTAATTAAGAGTTATCTTTGCCATGGGGTTATTAGTCCGTAAAGTATGATAGTAGATCCGTTTAAAATACAGATAAAATGATATTCAGCCCTTATATGGAATTCGACCCGTAACGTAGTCGGGAGAAAGCTGGCCGATGATGATGATAGGCTGTTAGTCGATATTTACCTGTACAACTACCGAATAAACTAAAGCCGTATAACGACTGACTCCTGGTCAGGTAGGCATCACATTTACGGTGATAGCAATCTGGATAAAGATGAAGCTGCCTATACATATATTAGATATTATTTGGCATTGCGTCTTGCGGCATCCAAAGGAAAATGCCCTGGTGTAGATTTACCACTACGCAGAACTCTGATTGACGAGATTCGAGACGCCGTATTATGCAACAACTAAAACTGGAACGCGTAGGATGCAACAATAATGAGGAAGTAGATAAAATTGCTCAAAACTTTTATTAGGATTACATAGTGAGTAATATCATGTTGGCTTCACAAGCCACTTAATGTTATCAGTCTTGTTTATCAAACTGTTCCAACGGGTCTGACAATGAAATAATATGAACCCATGACAATAGTTTGTATCTAGCCATATACCTATTACTGTGCACACGGCAACGGGTAGGAATAAATTATAGGTACCTACCATTAACGAAATGTAGGGCACTGTTTGACATTAGGTGCCCGATCATAATGAGTATTGACAAGGAACTAATTAAAATATATCTTATAATAGTTGTGTAGATACATACATATTAGCAGAGTGTAAACATTTCTACAAACAATAATGTTACCGTGTGCTCTTATCTAGACTTCCGTGAGAGAACTTTTTAAAAGGAACTATGAGTAACGAGCTAATTTTGACATGTGTAGACAAAAGCAAAAATATTCCGTGGGAACGTAACCTATGTATTATTATCAGAAAATCATTTATAATAATATGTACAATTAGAACTGGCGAAGTAAATGCATAAGTTACATTTCACACAGTCACACTGTAATTTCATGTTAAGTAACAAATCATTATATTAAAACTCAATTTTAAATCAGCCTTATTTTATAGGTCTAATATCTTGAAGAAATATTCAACTTCCAATAGTCCATCTTCAGCCAAATCGCTACAGTGAATTGCGTTCTGAACTTTCGTATTTCCAAGTTTAGCCCTCAACGTGTGTGGACGCAACAATCTAGCTACTTCCTGAAAACAAATATAAAAAAAATTTATTACAAAAGTACCTCTACAACGTGTAATTTAATTAACGCAAAACCTCAGATACCCAAATTAAAATATCTAGATAAAAAGGCTAACAGTAAACTCTCGTTTAAAATTATAGTACGAAAATAGTTTCATGACAAGACGTCGGCAGATTCATCTTGGCTCTGATTTTTCCGTGTTGTATTTATTTATTATTTCTTCATGTATATTAAGTTTATACACATGTACATGTGTATGTATATTATGTATTTAGCATAATATAATACATATTTATACATATCGACGCTTGAAAGGCTATTTCAGCTATTTTGTTCTAAGCGACATTTTAATGTTTCATTTATTATTTTTTTTCGAAAAACTATCTTTATTAGGATTAAGCATAGTTCTACGAAAAAAAGAATGTAGCTGGATCAAATAGCCTTTCAACCGTGTCGCGTCGATATAATATACGTAGGTAATGTTTATGTAAGTTTATGTAGTTGTTTACTATGTAATTATATATATATAAGTATAATTATGTTTACCCACAGAGGCGTATCAGCCGTATCAATGATACCGGGCCCCCGAGCTACACGACGACGACAACGACGTGTGTAAACAGAATTTCTTAAAAAATATTTTAGAACCTCTATAGGACAAGATCGGCTATCGAACTTATCAATACTGTCCATAGAAGCAGAAAATCTTAAAAAACGAAAATCGTGTTCAGCTATGGATGTTTTAATTAATCTAGCTTTTTTTAAATATTGTAACGTGCAAACGAGCTTGCGGTTCTTCTGATGGTAGTAGATCACCGCCGCCCATGTACATCCGCAACACCAGAGGAGTCACCGATGCGTTGCTGACCTTTTAGAATGTTGTAGGCTATTTTCTTGAAGGTCCCCATGTCGTATGTGTTCGGAAAAACCGCTGATGGTAGTTTATTCCACAGATTCGTGGTGCGCGGCAAAAACTGTCGCGTGAATCGTACGGTAGTGGACCGCTTTCCGTCAAGATGGTAGGGGTAGAATCTGGATTGACTTGGATCCTAGGATCACCGTTTTTAAGTTTTATAATACATACTTAAGTATAGTAGTTTCTTAAACTTTTAAACCATAAGTACTTGTTTTGAAAGTGCAAGTGTTTTTGTATATTTTGTAAAAAAATAACCATTATCCTCATTTTGGGCTTCGCCGCAGTCGGGTAAAAACAACAACCCTAACAAATTTGGATACAGGGCCCATTTAGGACTAGCTACGCCTCTATCTAGCTGTCTAGTCATATCTCAATGAAGTTTGTTTTTCCATTGTCTCTGCATCACCCTAAGGTTGACTATAGAGAATGCTTACGGCATTAAGACCGCCTTTTTACATTGACATGAAGCATTTTAAATAAATAAATAAAAGCATAATTCAATAACCAAAGTTTTGAACCCAGCATTACTTACTGCATTTAAAATTGAGCCTTCTAATGTTAATATAAGGTTTAATTTTCTTTGACTCAATAGAACGTTGGGTTGTTGCTTGTCATATTTTTTGGAAAAAATACCTATGCTTAAGTTACTGAATTCGATTCAATGGTCAATTATGAACAAACTATATTCAGGTTTTGCGGTTATTTAATTACACCGTGTATATGTGATTCATAATAAAAGCGTGTTGCGATAACATACCGGATCAGCAGGGCCAACCAGTTTTCTGAATTCAACAGCAGTGTTCAAAGTTTTATCTTTAGCGACTATTTCCATTGCTACACAAGGGCCACTCGAAAGTTCTTCTACCATGCCCTGTAAATGAAAAAACGTAATTTAGAAGATCTATGTGTAAGCATTGATAAACATAACATATGATTTTTTTTCCTAAAATAAACAACATGAAACCATTTCGCGCATTTTCGCGTATTTTCTGTTCCCATAAAACCCTACCAGAGCCAGAGGCTTAACTGTAAGGAACACCTTTGCTAAAATATTTTCCTATTTATAAAACATCAAATGAAAATTAGGTATATTAACTTCTTTGTAAAAAAAAAGATTTTTGTGCAAATCTTTATTATATAAAGGAACACATTCTTGGAACATGGTAACTAGTCATAACTATTGCTAAGTTCGTGTAGGTAAGTGGTCTACATGAATAAAAAAAATGAATGAAAATGGCAACTTAGCTTGAAATAATGAGCAAACAGTTTGTTCTACATATTTGTTTCAAAACGAAGCAGTGTATCAATTACCTACAGTTACATTTACAAGGCACGCAAACAGCATGAAAATATTATATTTTTTTATAACAACACTATTTTATTTAAAAAATTAAATAAATTAGTTATTTTCCCAACAAATTATGTCTTGCAATTTTTAGTAAGAAATTTGAATTTTTTGCTAAATTTACGTACCGTCTTGTTACGACGACATAATTTTTACTAATAGTTATTGTATTTTTATATTATAATTTTTTTGCTATGTAAACTCACGGCATTTTTTTTTACTTCGTATTATGTTTAATCCCCATCAATCAACTGTGCCTATCGCAGTACTGCTGGACATAGGTCTCTCCAAAGTTGCTCCAAAACACTTAGTCCTGAAACTCCAGCATCTAATTCCGACTAAACAAATATTCAATAAGGCATAATCTCAAAATATCTTCAAAATTTATGGCCGCACTATTTCATGTGGTGTTGGTTTAGGCGCCATTTTGTTTACCTGTCCATTCCGGGCGAGCCCGATAAGAAGGTCTGTACGCGTTAAATCTTAACACATATATTGAGGCGTCAAACACTGAACATAAATTCTCACCTTATATTCTGGCACAATTCCTTTATATACTTCATAAAATTCTGCTGCATTTATGTTCTCGACAATGAACATATTTAGGGCTGTGACCTCGAATCCTCCTTGATCAATAACTTCCAATGCTGCTCCAAGTTTACCCTCGCGTATCGCGTGTGGTTTAATTATGCAGAGGGTGCAGTTAGATAGGGTTGCCGTTAGCCGGAGACGCGTTGAACGAATTGGTGGCGGTGGGAAGAAATAGTCTATATCCTGTTGAAATCGAAAACATGTTAACAGTCGCCCATAATAGATAAGGTTCCACATTCGTGCATTGTTCGCTTGGCATAGTTTCGCGTTGGGAAGAAGCACTAAATACGGTTGTGTTTTTCAAGCCAATTATCTCAATAAATTGCCTAAAATATACATATATGCACAACATTACGCGCCCTGTTCATCAAATTTACGCAGCACAGAGTTCTCCCTGCAATATACGACTTTGACTTCCAACAACACCCTCCTGTCATCTTGCATCTTACTCACTCCATCCCAGAGAATTGGCATCTTATCATTGCATGTATCATCATCATTCTCCTGCCCTTATCCCATTTTATTTGGGGTCGGCGCAATATGTCTTCTTCTTCCATTCATCTCTATTAGACGTCATCTTAGAGTTTACGTTCTTATCATAACTAGTAATAATAAGTTTATGGTTCTTATAATCCATGTCAAATTGCATGTATCATTCTAAGCAAAAGATTCCACATAAAACAAACAAAATACCATAGTTTGTATTTAAATGGGTAATCAGTGCACACACTTACAAATTTAGCGTCTTCCGTATCTGATGCAGCATGCACACAGTTTCTCACAGGATCCAAACCATACAGAGCCCTTATGGTACCTGGTTCAGCTTTTATTGGATCTTTGTCACCAAGTGTTTGCAGGCATACAGCAACAGCATCTCTGCCAACTAACTCAGCTCCATAAACAAGCTGACCTGTAAGGTGGTCTAGCAGGAATCTGCAAAAAAATCATTTGCCAATTTAAAATCAATTATTATATATATTTTTTATTATTCAGCCATAACCATCCTACTGTAGGGCACAGACTCTACCAGTCTTCTCGGTTTAAAGATTTCTGTGGCCAATACTTCCAGTAAGTGTCTAGCTCATCCTGCCATCTCCTTTTGGGCCAGCAGTAACATTGTCTAACATTGTGTGGACTCCACTCGTGGTTGATTGTACGATTATTATATTCCCCATATAATTTTAATTATAAATGGAAATCCTATAGAAATGGCCAGGAGACATTGCCTAAATTTGCATTGCATATTCTGTAGAAAAATATGGTGAACAATTAATAGAGACAAACTTATAACAATGGTTGACTACTATAGTCCGGCCAGATAACTCAGTCCTCGCCCGCGTCGCGACAGACAAGCAGGGGCGCAGGGAGCGTTTTTCTTAGAATCTACTATTATTATTTTTTGCATTATCACCATTGACCAGGTTTTAGACATGGCAACACTGCAAACAACTAAACATCCACTGACGGTTATTGTAGGAGCTTTCTTTGCTTTGCAAAGAGTGTTGAAAGCAGCCGAGGGCATGTCAAATTCATCCGTTAAGCATTAAATGCTGCCGGGCACCCACAGAACTATAGGAGGTATTTAGGCCTCGTACCCATAGCAAAAGTGTTACTACTTACTTTCATGAACTTCTTATTAAATACTTACGGAAAAGTAGGATCTGTTACTTGTTTTCGATATAGTGCATTAATGTCATCAGAAGTAAGTCGCGCTTTCTTCAACTTTGAAACACGGAGTCCATGATCATGGAAATGAGTCAAAATCTTGCCAGCAGTCTCGGAGGCCATAGGCTTGATCATTGCAAAGGTTCTGAAAAAATGATTAAAATATATAGGAGGACTTCTATTTACTAAAATGCCAGTTAATTAATTAGTAATTAAGAAAAAAAGATTGTTTGCCCGAAGTCCCGGGAGCCGCAAACAATAGATTTTTCTATTGTCTACTTTACAGGATAATGGATTTGGATTGGAGAGGCTTTTAGTCTAGGAATTGCAGACTTCATTGGGCTATTGATGTTGATGCATTTTGAATAGTTTTCAATTATGTGAAGGAAATTAGATCCACTTACATCTGCATATCCTTGTGCAATCTCTTTCTTGTGTCTTCGCAAGCAAAATCCACGATTTTAATGAGACGACCCAAAATATATAAAGTACAACCAATATAAAAACTCTCTAAACTGATACCATTAACTTTAACTCTCCTTACAAAAGTTTTCCGGTTTTTTATATCGAACATTTCAAGGGTATCATCAGTAGGATAGTAAAATACATTAAACCGGCGAATAAGACTTGCTTGATTATCATACCATTCTCCAATGAACGAGTATTTCTCACTGTAGGCTCCTTCCTGGGCATAGAAAAATTTATAACTTGAGTTGTATTGCAAGTCAACATTTTTGTAGGAATACATAATTATACTAGCGTCACATATAAACCATTCTTTACCATCGTATTTCAATGATAAAATTCAAATAACTCAATAGTTATGACCGTTTAGCAAACCCAACGAATTTGACCAAAACATACGTCACTACATCACATCAACAACAACCGCAACACAAGACCACAGGCTGCATATAGTTATAGATACTACGTAAGCACAGACTACAAAGAGATACTACAACACCAAGAATATTGTCTATATTGACTATATATATAAAGCTCGATTACCACTGACCATAGAAATAGTAAAGTACTATGTATTATCTCTATGCCACTGACTGACTCACTGACTGATTGACAGAATTGTTCTCCCAGAACTTAGATTATGTAAACCCCAAGATCAAGTGACACGCACACATCGTTAGTGTGAGAGGATGGCGAACTTATACATTAGTCAGTAGAAAGAGCGAGAAAGACTATAATGAACGCCGTTTAACCACTTTTTTGATATGAGCACATTTGTCATTTAGACATTTTGCAACCAAAATTGACGTCGGGTTGTTGTTATTCTATCAAAAGTTATTAATTAATTAATTTTAACAGCCTGAATTACTTGTTGTGGGTGTTCTTCTGATAGTGTAATCATAATTTGATATTATCAATGTGAACATGGTGGTCTGCAGTGTCCTTGGATGCAAAAACCGAACAAAAAGTGCTGCCGGTAATGTTACGTTTCACAGGTACGTTTTACTGCAATTATATGCTAAAATTGCTTTGTTTGTGATTAGGTGAATATCCGTTATACACATAAAAATAATAATACAATTCAAATAAGTCGATATTATCAATTAATAAGAATTTATAGGTAATAATTGATTCCATAACCTCTAAATCAAAAGTCATTCAGTATGCTCAGTTTATGGCCTTTGAAATACCCAAAAATACGGGAAATCTGAATTGACTTTCGAATTTTCTATTAAATAAAAACCTATGAACCTTAGTCAGAAATGTTAACAAAATTCAGTCGTTTTTCAATTTTATAGATTATTTTCCTTTTAAATCGATTTTATCCCGGTCATGAAAAATATATCTGTGAAGCAAGTAAACGCTCCACATGCGATTAACTGTGTATTCAGTAATAAGATAAACAATTAGATTATCTTCAAGAATAAAATGAAATTTTATTCAGTACATATTTCAAACTTGACAGACAAAAAATAACAAGAACAGTAACTCATAGTAACTAGGTCTAAAAGACAATCATAGACAAATACTATCTTTTACAAAAGAGGCAAGGTTGGTATGTCTCTTAACAATATCTTATGCAAAAACTTAATTGTCTATACTTTCAACAGCTCTCCAATGGATCCTGCAGTTGGGCCCAGCAGCGCCATGTCGTCTGCGTAGTTAAAGCTGTTAATACAAACACCACCAACCCGATATCGAACACTCATGCTGCTAAGATCGACTATGAGGTCATTAACATATAGGTTGAAGAGCCTGGAAGAGTAAAAAGTAAAAACTGACTTCAGAAACTAAAAAGTATAAAATAATTTTCTTAAAAAACTTATCAGCTTCTGAAGTCAGTGCCACTATCAAGCTAGCTGCATTGAAGAATTTTAAAGGCCCCGACTTCAGAAGCTGATAAGTTTTTTTAAGAAATTTATTTTATACTTTTTAGTTTCTGAAGTCAGTTTTTACTTTTTTTTTAAGTTTATAATGCATAAAATTGATGAATATTAAAAAATGAACTATTCGATACATCTCAGTTTTATTTATGGGAAAATAGGGTTCAATCTGGTAACATTCACACACACATGCACAAATTAAACACCGATATAAAACTGGTTACATTGTCACTTCATCTAGGGGTGGGGTTTACATAATCTAAGTCCCAGAAGGAGCCGTGGGGGGTAAAAGTGATGTATGGGAGTCGTCAACCTTGAGGTCCAGTGAGTCCGGGAATGGAACCCTGACCGGAACTGCCCTACGGATCTCGAAAATGAAAAGTCGCAAAGCTATACCGCCGGAACTAAAAGTGTCGAGGACCCTGGGCCGTTTGACGAGCCGGTGAAAAAAAGATGGCTTCCATACAAAAAAAGATGGCGGCCATACAAAATTGAAACGCTCACCGTTCCGAAACCGTTGGAGATAGCGGGGGGGTGCTCGACCAAATGTCATAGAGGACGACGGGGGCTTCGCTTCGGGGGTAAAAGTAATGTATGGGAGTCGTATGGAGGGGGGTCTTGTGAGTTTAGAAAAAGTCCGAAATGACCTGAAAGTGAAACACTGACCGGAACTGCCCTACGGATCTCGAAAACGGCAAGTCGCAAACCTATACCGCCTGAACTAAAAATGTCGAGGACCTTGGGCCGTTTGACGAGCCGGTGAATAAAAGATGGTTTCCATACAAAAAAAATGGCTGCCATACAAAATCAAAAATCATATTTTTTTTTAAGTTATGTTACAAGCACCACCTAAAAAGCCCTCGCGGGCCGCGTGCGGCCCGCGCACCCGCGCGACCTCTAGTTAGATACTATAAGGTTCTTGATTACCACCTGAAGGTCCTTAGGCTTACATAAGTAACAATGTAAGTAAGAGTCAAATATCCACCGACAATAAGAGTAAGATTGGAATCGAAATGCGAGATGTTCTTACAGGCAGATTAGTCCTCATACATAGGTTTATTATCTAAGGGGAGCCCTACTTATTATTTCTATGTCCTCATATTACAAAACGACGTTCAGCGGTGCTCTCTACTTGGGCAGCGTTTGAGTGGCTTAACGCCGAATACTCATGCTGTCCCTGTCACTTTAAGGTGGACTATCACGACAGAATGACATTATATAAGAGCATCTTAGAATTGAGCTGTTGAATATTCGGCGGTTATTTGTAGGAAGTGACAGCGCTCAAGTAGAGATCACCGCCGAGCGTTGTTCTATCGGACCAAAAAAACACTAAAATTCTTCTTCAATCACAACGGTGATTTCTTGCCGCTGCCGCCTTGGAAAATTAGAACCGCACCCCGCTGCTCCGCTGGTTTGTCACACGCATAATATTAAATCTATTGCCAAGTAAAGTACCTCTTTATGATATGTACCCTTTATGGTAAAACCTCAGTAAGGTACTTAATTATTTTTTTATATTTAAATAAGTTGTTTTGTCAAAGTCAAACGGCTAATTATTAAACATTTCAAGAAAACAGGTGCTCTTTGAAACAAGTCTACATTTGATTTTATAATACGGTTATTATTACTGTGCACATCGCAAAAAAAATGGTAACAATTATAACTTCTTTACTACATCCTATATTTAATGGTGTAGGTAAAGTACCTATATCCCCTCGCTCGTCCGCCCCGTAAATAAGACGCGGAGTTCTTTATGTCTATCGTCAAAACGGCCGAACAGGATCTCAATGAAACTTTACTGTTGTATAGGTAATAATAGGTATTACTCTTACTTAAACACTGAGATATTTTTGATGTCCTTCGATTGAGTAGGTCCCTGACTCTCGAGATACAGCTTGATCCCCCTATTGTAAGCAGTCCCGTACAAAGTAGAGGATTCATTGGTGACTCAAAATAATATTGTGTTGGACCGATTTTGATGGGACATAGGGGTTACATGAGGTACAACGACTGAATAGTAACACTGCTTAGCTCATATGAGATCTAAAATTACTGTACCTTACACTGATCACACACTGACACACTTATCGATTAAGTATAATGTTCTACTTACAGATAAAAACTCTCTCAAAATAATTAAATCAACTAAACAATTTATTGAAAATAATTAAAAAATGAAAGTTTCAAATAAGAAAAATGCATTTACATGGATAGTAGGGTGCGTGATTACAATGCTATGCATAAGGACAATGTCGTCTCTGAATGTCAGCCTAAGGCCCAAGTTCACCGGCAACATAACAGATGGTTAGGACAAAATCACACGTTTACCATGAAATTTTGTATGGGTGAAAACTGCTGGTTTTCATTTTAATCATCTGTTATGTTGTCGGTGAACATAGCCCTTAATGGATCAGCGTAAGGTACCTACAGTGATTTTAGGTTTGAGCATACGAAGGTACCTATGTTTTCATAGAAAATGTACAGGAAATAGTTTTTTGCATTTTTCTGAATTTCACCGCTGAGCGTCGTTCTAATTCAGACCTACCTATGTACTAGATATGATATACACTACATGATACCTTATTCAAATAGCCTTGAGACAAATTAGTATAAACAATCTTACTACCTAACTATATCCTTTTGTGGTGAAATACAAAACTAGGCAATGAAAAGTCGTTCGAAACATAGGTACCTAACCTACCTACCTACTTCAATAAGAAGTTTCAAGTAGATTAACATCACACAATTTCTTTTTGTTAGAAAATTAATGTTATGATATATTTTACAGATTTTTAAAAAATTAATGGTATCGGTAGTCAAATTTTAATGGTGTTTCTAATTTATCTCAAGCAGTTGAATAAAGTATAGTTGACTATTAATTATAGGTTACCCACAAAAGTATTTGTATTCTTCCGTGTTAGGTATGTATTTTATGTAAATTATTTATACGTATCCTTTACACACTGTGTCTACATTTTTTCTTTTTAATCTCTCTCGCAGGTCTGCTGGAAGAGATTTCTTTAGAAATAAGCAGTACCTTTGTACTTTAAGCTCCTACTTCATATTTCTCATGTATTTTATGTGTGCATTAATTGTTAAATAAATAAATAAAAGTAATAATAATGTTGTAGGTCTACGATTACTTTGACAAATACACCTTTTTGTGTGAAATGTATGATGAAGACGCTGACACTATTGTGGAATTAGTTTTAAATTATTTTCCCTTCGATAATTCGTGTCAAGTAATAAACACACAAAAAGGAAAAAATCTATTGAAACGGGTGCAGCTACCATCTCTTAAATTGGACATGCTGCAAATTGGCAATATTATCAACGTTTTTTCTAAATTACTTCTCATAACAGACTGTGCACCAGCAACAAGGAGGACTTTATTTGATAAAGTTCAAAGGTAAAGTAAAACTTCAATCCGATTACTTATTATTTTCGATGATCTACAAGTAAAAGATTCACTGGTGGTTTGCAAGCGCTACGGCTAGATGATAGTTGTGGTGCGCGCATGGTTTGGGATCGTTGTTCCGGGTCCTGGGACGTGTTTATGTGAGATTTATGTCCTGTGGCATAGACAGTACGTAGATATGACCAAAGTAATTAATCTGGATATTATTATTACTATCCGAGTGCCAGAAACAAATTGGTCCTATCACCTCTTTTCCTATTCGATCCTTCAGAAGGACTATAAGTAGGTATAGGTATCCAAGTTCCAACCCTTTCCATAGCTCGCTGAGCGACTTTAAATTTGTGGACCAGCCCGTAGCCGTATCGTGAGTGTCCACGTCTCGGCTCCGTAAATCATGACAGGTAGGATGTTGAAGACCTTAGTCTTTAGGCTCTGAGGAATAAGGCTTACATTCAGACACGACAGAAACGAGTCTAAGCGTGAACTTACGCTTCCATCTGTCAAAATTTGTTCGTAAAATTGACATATGGAAGCGTCAGTTCACGCTGGTTCACGCTTAGACTCGTTTCTGTCGTCTCTGAATGTAAGCCTAAGCTCCCAAATGCCAATCTAGTTGTATTTTTATGTTCTACTCCTTCTCGAAGTTGTGTTTACCGAACTGCAAAGTTTACCCAAGGTAATCGTATTCTTGAACAACCTCGAAAGCAATCGGTTCCGGAGTGACGTGCTCGTTGAACATAACCTTAGTTTTGTCCAAATTCACCCGGAGACCGATGCGTAGGTACAGTCACGAGCTTTAATTTGGGACCCACCTAAGGTTGAATATCGTGTAGCAAACTTTCGCCATTTAGAGCTATTATGTTAAAACGCTGTCACTGCACAAACAATAAACGTCATAATGTTTACCATCGACAACTTTACGTTTCTAGGGGCTAACGTCAACTGGAGCGAGGGCAAACGACATATTATAGGCAAACGATCATTACCGATTTCCGAGTAATAATTACTTTTTGGTCCTGTGGTCCCATAAGAAAAAAGAAAAATAAAAAAGAACAAAATTATATTGTCAATATATGATAGCTAGTCAACTAACCCGCTTATTCTTCAAACCTATATTAGTTAAAAAGTTTTGTCTCTTTCTCAAACATAAATATCAAAGTGACGGACCAAAACAACATATTTAAAATAAAATAGGTTTAAAGGCCGTTTATGATTATGGGGGCTTAGAAGATTTCAGCTAAAATATTGATTAATAAAATCTTTAGAAAAACAAAGTTTTTTATTCTTTATATTTATTAAGACATTTATGACGCAAACCTCAATCTTAACACAATTATATAGAAAGCATGGTTAGCGGTGCACAAAATAAACACTTATGACCGAAGGCTACGACTAAATTAATTTAAATCTCTCCAGTAATTTTTTTATCATAAATATTCAAAACCGCGTATATCCACCTTCATTGTCAATCACAGCCTGGAGCCGGTTACGCATGGATCCAATCAATTTGTCACATATGTCAGTACCCCTAAAACTTTCCCAGACTGTGAGGCAGTGATCCATAAGTGCTTCTCTAGTTCTTTCGTTTCTATTTGACCATTTTTGAACCATTAAGCCCCATATATTTTCTATAGGATTTAAATCGGCACACCTTGCAGGCCACGGAATACGATTTAAATTTGCTCTATTATTGTCGAACCAAGTTCTAACGATTCTTGCCGTATGAATTGTTGCGTTATCTTGAACAAAGTTCATTGGAGCAACATCTTCTTGTGGATAATATAGTTGCAATGTTGGAAGGACACTCTCGTCTAATAAATCGACATAATCTTGAGCAGTGGCCCTGGGTGGTAAATTTATTAGTTCTCCAATGCCGGCTGAACTAATCCAGCCAGACATGTTAACTGTAATGCGACCAGACGCGTTGTTAGCTATGACGTGGTCTTCCGTGTATCGCGTCCTGTCAATTCGCCACAAATGTAGTCTGCCCGTTTGGGAAGATTGAAAAGTCTTTTCATCGATGAAAGCCGTCGTCGTCCAATCAAAATTTAGATACTGACGTGCGAAAATAAGTCGAGCAGCTTTATGGGCATCCGTCAACGCAATTTTTTTTGCAGGCCGCCTGTGATGCAGTCCCATAGCTTTAAGATGCCTTCTAACTGTTGAAGGGTGGACTTCAAACGCTTCCGCAAAATGCCTCGTTGGCGTAAATCCATTCATCAGGTATTGCCTTTGCATCAAGCGGCTCTGCTCTTGTGTTATAACTTGCGGGTGATGGTTGTTTCGTCGTAAGTCAATAATATTTTCTTCGTTCCCGTGGCGTCGAACCCAGCGGCGAACTGTGTTTCTTGTCACATTTATTCGTCGCGATATCTCGTGAATGCCTACTCCTTGTTCGTGCAAATCAATAATTTGGAGCCTTATTTGGTCACGATTAGCCGCAAGCATTTTATTAATTGGCAAATTATATTTTGTGAAAATATCACATTAAACTATTTTCTTAAATGACACTGACACGACACATGTTCGTAATTAGAAAATCGTAATGATAGCTTTTTGCAACGAGGTTATCATTTCATAGGTCGATTAGATAAGACATTTTATGTCATAACTTGACATTCAACATTATTACACTAAAGTTTCGACCTTATTGCATTATGATTGTTCTAACAACATTTAACGGAAATGGGTCCCAAATTAAAGCTCGTGACTGTACTTACCTAGTAGGTAGGTACGCATCAATCCACTACAGAAGAATCAACTAGACCATCCCGGCATCCGTTGCAGGCAACGATGTAGTGTTTTATTTGCGTTCACTGTGTAGGTAGCCATTATGACGATGTCTTTTGCAAATTTCAACTTTCGCCGTTTACATTAATGCCATGTCCTTCTCAGTATGTGTCTTAAACAAATAATAATTATCCTCCAATTCGTTGATGAACAATTTCGGGGTATTTACGTCCCCTTGTCTCATCCCTCGATGCAGGATTGTATAGTATGTTTAGTCTGCTGGTTCTGGATTTGGACGATCATTATGGGTCAGCTCACACCGATACGCGACGCAACGCGACGATACTGGAAGAGGCCAAAGATTTCGCGCTGCGCCGCGCGCCACCGCGAGACGCATCGCAACGTTGCGAGGCGCATAGTAAAATCGTTGACAACACGACGTCTCGCTGCGCAGCGAGACGCGATGCATTGCTCTACGCCGTGAGGCATCACGAGGCGCAGCGCTGCATGAAGCAACGTATTCTAAATTCTCACAATGAAATGTGTATATTTTCGCGTAGTAAATAAAGTTCTATTTTGAGTCACTCTATTAAAATGTGCGCGCAGCGTCGCCTCGCGTCGCGTCTCGGTGTGAGCAGACCCTATAGCGTTATCTTAGAGACATCTCAGCAGTTAGATATAAATATCGCTAGTTATCTTCGCATCGTTGCAGAGACTACTGAACGGACCAGTCTCGATAGAATCAAAGGCCTTCTGATACACGGAACTGGGTCAGAATTAAAGAGCACCCGAAGCTCCTTCAATACAGAGCTTCCTTCTGCTTTCAGGAGTACGGTCGTAACAGCTAAAAAATGGAATAGCCTATGGTGAGGACGCCCTCACCTTTTCCATTTTTTAACCATCTAAGATCCGCCTCAATTTCTTCTAGGCTGACTTCTGGCAGGTCTTCCTTGTAATATATATTTATTATGTGCCCGATGTTCTGACAAAGTGAGAGATAGGTTTTTACATCGTTTCGTCATAAGCACCGAGAATTTCGTCCGAAAGTTTAGACTTCCTGCCTGTGCCACACTTTACGAAATGCCTTCCTCTCTGAGGAATTCTACCATTTTGGACGAGTGCTTAGCCAACGTCATTTGTGGTTTCCACGGCAGAAAATCGGTTCTCCAGGTTTGGAACCTTTCAGATCACAGTATAGGTAGTTTGGAGTATGTTCGGTCGGATCCTGGACTTCATTCATTCTTCATTCAAGCTTGAAGTTGATATTCAGACTTTCAGAGAGCCCCCCGGACAAGTATCTCTATATCATTATTAGAATTATCTTAGAATTATTATTAGAATTCTATAGAACTATCTGATCCCTTTTGTGGTTTCAGTACTTTTGCAATGATTAAACCTGTACCACCGAGCCAACATGGAAAAATAATAACGTTCATAATGAAGCAGGGCTTCCGCATAGTCCGTATGAAAAACGGAAAAATTAGCAAAGACTTTGCTATGGAACTCTACAAATCTATTTCCGGAAATAGTATGCTTCCGTAAGTTATCGGTTTATCGCACTTTACGTCATCCCTGCACTGCTAGTGCGTATCTCATTGAAGTTATCTCTTTGATATAATCATTATGTAAGTAACGAAACGCAGACATTAGTATTGTTCTCGGACACAGGTGACTGACGCTGATTTCTATAACCCTGAAACCATAATGTTTTTCTATTCAATTTATCTAGTTTAAAAACAATATTCTACAGTATTATAATTGACTACGTAACGGGTGGCGAAGTTATTGGCCTGGAACTGGTAGGACCTGACGCAGTTTCAGCGTGGCGACACTGTTTAGGCGCAACGGATCCGGCCGATGCCGCACCTGGCACCCTCCGAAGAATTTACGGAGAAAATACACTAAGAAACATCGCACACGGGTGTAACACACTAGAAGATGCTCATGAGGTTTGGTACAATTTTGTAGTAGGTATACATCTAAATAGATATCGCAGGAACGAATTCGGTACCTATACCTTCTATAAAAATAAAACAAAGTCGGGTTAGTTACACCATTTATAGCTCAAGAACGGCTGGACCGATTATTATGATCTTTGATTTATTTCATTAGTTTCCGCCCCGAATAAAAGAATAACTGACAAAATATCGAAAAAATTCTCAAAAACAAATTTATGAAGAAAAATTTGGTAATTTGGTAAATTTGGTAAAAAAAAAAAAAAAAATTTGGTATTCATCACAGACATATTGAATTATTGACAACATAAGAGAAGATTAAAGATTTAAAAAAAACACTTCAGAAGATGACAAATAAGAAATAAAATAACTAGGTACCAAGCATGCTTGGTCCCTAGTGGCTACTAGCCACTAGCCAGCTCAGCATTTGCTGGGTGCTGAGAGCCTAACGCTCATTTTCAGTTGGCACCCCATTTTCTTATAACCACAATAAACCAAACGAAACTCAAACCGTACACGATGTGGCCAATATTATCGATCTCATTGAATTGGGAGTTGGAAGGTTGATTAGGATTAATGATCTTATGAAGAATTACAATCAAATCAATTTTAGGTTGTAGGTACTACGAAGTTCACCGGGTCATCTAGTTAACAATATAGCTAATATATCTATCTACTACCTACCTAGTTCAAATACTCATCTCATGCGCAACGAGCCTATTGCCTACAGCCATCTTCGTGTTAGACGGACTTCATACCCTCAGTGTTCGTACCCTTCATACCTAATTATACATAAGTATAGATATTGTTTATTGCAGATGTTAGAGTTATTTTTTGGTCAAGAAAAAGGTCTGCCACGAGTCCCATTCCGAGCAACATTCAAGAACTGCACCTGTTGCGTTATCAAACCACACGCGGTAATAGATGGCAACGTTGGCGCTATTCTTGAACAAATTTCTACTTCTGGGACGTTTTACATCTCAGCCATGGCAATGTTCTCCGTGAAACTAGCTAACTCTGAAGAGTTTTACGAAGTATATAAAGGGGTACTGCCCGAATACGAGGTCAGTTATTTAGCTATTCTTATTGGTATTACTCTCAGCTCTAATAAGCGTGAATGCGTGATGACATCGAGTTAAGGCGACACATACCTATTACCTAGGTAGTCTAGTACCTACCTACTTACATGTGACGTGTCGAGTTGCTTATTCGTAACAATCGTAATGCAATAACCAGGGATGCGTTGTATTTACCTATATTGACTAGGTATTGACTATTCATTCGAAGACGTATCGTATCGTAAACGTAACCAATTTTAGAACCAAAAATACACGTTATGATATTTTTTTGTAAATACATGCAATATTTTTACTTTTTAACGAAACAAGTGTGTTTGTAGCATAAATTTGAACAAAAATGCGATAGATTCATCGTATTTCTTGAATCAAAATTTGCTTACGTTTACGTTACTATACGTCAAAACATTCGTGCTCGGCCCTCGGCTCCACGAATCACTTCGCAAGTCTTAGACGATGTTTCGGCTTATAAGCGTTTCCATTGCTGAACTCGGGCTTCCTATCTGGAAGTGGGAGTGGTGGTTATCCAACTTTCACACGTGGGCTCAGTGCGGTGCGGTGAATTATAACAACTCACCGAATTATGATTTTAAGACATACCGGTTTCCTCGCGACGTTTTCCGTCACCATTTTTGAGCGGTGGTAATAAATACCTAATGCACACATTAATCGTGAATTTTAAGCCAATGTGCGCGCCTAGGCAATTGCAAGTACCTATTTACAACCGACAGCTACGTCTTGACAGTCAGGACCACGCAGCCACGCACGACCACGTCGAGTGATAGATGATACCTTAACTAGCCTGTAGGTTTAATAATTTAATTTAATAGTTTAATATTTTCAGGCTATGTCTATACACCTGGCAGAAGGAAAATGCATAGCATTAGAAGTAAAATGTACAGATCCTAGTAAAAACTGCATTTGTGAACTCAGAAAATTATGTGGTCCTCGAGACCCGGTAATTGTTAACCTAACTGTTATTATAATAGTTTAAGTAGTTGACCAGAGTTGACCATTCGGTATTTTACATTCCATTATTAAGACCATTCGAAGATTAACTCTTCTGAATACTCACAAACTACCTATGGATATAATAGCAAATATAACTATTCAATGAGCTAGTTTTACACGTTATCTGATTCGACATTCGCTATCGGAGGCTATAAAAAGTATGTTTTATCACTATAGCCTATTATATTATAGTGTCTAACGAAAGCCGATAGTGAAACAAAACGCCCGCGATATTATAAAAACAACACCAAAAATCTCTCAACACTTCTTGACATAAATATATTCTCCAATGTTATACATTAACTTGTAAAATAATTAGTAATAAATGCATAATAATGTAATAATAAAATATTTTGTGTTAATGTTATTACCCAGAGAAGTTTTTTGAATATCGCGGGCTAACTCTCTATTCACTAACTCTATCGCTCATGGGAGCTGAGCAGTTAAATAACATGATATTTTTGGGTTTTAGGTAAGAATTTATGACAGATGCAGCTACATTATGAAATGTAAGAATCGAATCAATTATGAGATGGGTTGAACGTACCCAAATCTCTAATAATAAAACAACAGTCTATAATCCAATACTGTATTGTCATCATAACTTACAAAAACAATCTGATTACAGGATCTATGCCGCCAATTATATCCTGATTCCATAAGGGCCCAATATGGAAAAACAATAGTACATAATGCAGTCCATTGCACAGATCTACCGGAAGATGGGGAAAGTGAAGTTGAATACTTCTTCAAACTTTTAGCTAATGACTAAAGTGCTTTAATTTTTTTCATAGTTATCTGGTATTATTTATGTTTGTAATCATTTTTTATTACAAAGTCATTTCCCTCTATTTCAATTTTATCATACATCCATTTTCTATTTACTCTGAAATATATAAAACATTTAATAATTATTGGTAGTTATTATTAAAACAATGAAGTCTTAACAGTAGCCATTTATTTCCATTTTATCTTTAGAGACCACAGATATAGATTTAAATAGATGACGCGAGTGTATGTACTTCGCGTGTTAATAGGACGGGTTCACTCCACCGTTCTCGACACCGAACGTCAACGGAAATTTAGAAAAATGACTAATTGTGCCGTATTGAGCTGTAAAAACTCAACAAAAAAAGTTGTCAAAGTTAATGAAAACGTTTCCTTTCATCGGTTAGTAAGTTTGTTCATAAATTGTGTTATTTATTTTAAAATCAATAATAATTGATTTTAAAATAAATAACTACTACTACCACTTTTACTAATAAGTCATAGTCATAGTCATAGTATTTTATTGGTAGCTAATAAGGTACAGGTCAACATAATATAATCAATAATAACAATAATTTAGAAAATTATTTTATTATATTTGATTTTATTATTTTATGTTTGTAATGGTTTTAATATGAAAAAAAGACTAACTGAGTCTGTACTGCATGATTCATAATACATTGCCGATTTTACTTACAAAGTTGTAGGGTCTGTTTATTAAAACACGTAATGAAAATTAAAACGATCGATACTTTCACTCGTCGCTCAGTTCGTGGTACATTCACTATTCTCATTTTTCTGTCAAAATAAGCAAATAGTGTTGTACACACAGGTTGTACACCTGTTCTCGATTCTAATCGATTTTCGTAACAGAGGAATGATAGTTTAAATGAATTAAACTGAAAATTCCATATCTATAATATCATTCCTCTGTCTATGAACTTGTATCTTAATCGATCACAAAATCGAAATTTTACTAGTTACTAGTATTATATCGATTTGAAATGGAAGGTTTCCCTTCACTAAAAAGCGCTTGTGACGTCATAGTAGGTAGAAAAAATGTGGCACGCTTGGTTTTCAAAAATATAGCGGTACTTGTGGTATCTATATAAATCTATATCTGTGTTAGAGACATTTTTCTATACTCCTCGAGATCTAAAAAGCCACTTTTGACTTATTATATCATTTGAGTTAATTTGGGATGTGAAGCGTATGCTTGATATTTTTAAGGGGTATAGAAGACCAACTAAGCTAGCTCGTGTGTAAATATCATCGCATAATATGGTGGACTATACAAGAAAAAAAATAAAAACGAAAATTAGAAAATCCTGATTTATATCAGATCAAATGGTCTTACGACTACCCTGATTGCTCCAATCTATGGGCATTTGATGGCTCTCCATGGTTTATTTGAACTATTTTACAATATTGTTTATAGTTTAAGATTTATTTTTGATTTTGTAAAAACGTGGATAAAATTTAAATGATTTAAAAAAAAACATATTTCAGCATATAGTTACATCTGTCACATGGGAGATTTACTTGTGCATTTATATTGCTTTAAAAAACTATTCGAATTTGGAATAAAAAGACCATGTCACAAAATCAAGCTCCATATCACACTGTGGGACGGCCGAAATCACAGTATTAGAATCCAAGTATGGCAAGCTAAGTCAACGTAAAAAGCGGGAACAGTCCAAAATCAAAGCCAGATCACAAAAACAGAGGTATTGGAGAAATAGAGAGAATGGACAATTAGTCGGAAAAATCGCGAAAAACTGCACAGATGTCATTGTCATTACTGTGTCTAGCAAATTGTGATCAAGAAATTAAATTAATCATAATAATAATAATTTACATGTGATACAGCCTTTAAAAAGTTTTTAATACCTAAGTAATTTTAATTTCTTATTATCAAGTGTATATTTAAAATCGTTTTTATTTACAGCCTATAGTAACATTGTCAAGTTACATTCTATTGTTCTGACTGTCAAAAGGGACTTCTTAGTGCTCAAGGAGAATGGGTCATTATATTATAGGAGGATTTTGATAAATAATTGAAGATAAAATGTTACTTGGACATGATGAAGGATCTTATTATGCTTTATCATGACGTTCCATCAATCTTCTTATTTATTTATTCTAGACAAGGGGCAAATGGGTCACAATACAAAAAAAATGGACCTATTTTAAGTTTTAAATATGATTTTACATAGCCTCACACCAGTAATACTTAGGGTTGGCAGAGGTGTGCATGTTGTACACTCACGATTTCATTGATGCCGTTATTATGTCCCATATTACATGTTAGATGACACTGACCTAAGTTTTGTCTAATGTATTTTTTTTATTTTACTAACTATGCATTTCAACAGGCATGTGTAGGCGAGATGAGAACAAGCCAAGATTTAGAATTTATTTACCTGCACTCATGTCCACACTTGTTAGAATTACACTTAGTGCATGGAAAATGACATCCAGGACATGTTTCATCCAAACAATCGCACAAGTCTTTACCAGTCGCAGCTATTTGACCACGTTCATTGTATATATTTTTGCTTTTGCGGCTGAAAATAATTTGTTTTACTTCTCTCGTAAATAAATATACTTTAATAATAACCCATAACTTATCAGATAACATCTTACTTCATAAAATAACTTTTGCGATTTAGCTTACGCCTTTCGCGTGCGGACGTTTCCGGGTCAAAATTATCTAAGAAATGCATTTTATTAATTTTTTTTATAGGTATCTTTGTTTTTACAAACAATCTTTGTAAATTATACTACCAATCGTGATGCGCGTAAATCGATTTAGATTGAAGAAAACTTCACTAAATAATAATGGTCTCGAACGTCAAAGGTCAAAACAGCACAGATTTTTTTTTTTTTTTTTTTTTTTTTTTTTTTATTGGCAAGTCGCTATTTGCGCAATGCCACTAACAAAAACGGGGAAACTTGGTAGAAATAGTAATATTGTAATTGAGGATGCGGAATTTGGAATAGGTTAAACATTGGAAAGGATCAGGAAAATAGAAATAAAATTAACACAACTACCTACATTAAATAGACATCATACACGAATATTGTTGAGATTAATAAAAAGCGATAGATATTTATATATTATAGGGTTATTGGAAGCCAGTAAAACATTAATAGATGTAGGAAAGGGAATGGAATAGGAAATTAATGAGTTAATAAAACGAGCATGATCATGAAGAGGACAAGAAAAGAAAATATGGTTCAAATCCCCCACACTTTCACCACATTCACAAAGATCACTATTAATAATCTGGAGTCGGGCAAGATGGGCTGGAGAACAGACATGTCCCAACCTCATGCGAATAAGGCAGCTAGTAGCAACCTTGCCTAAATTTAATTTGAAAAACCAGGGCTTTATAGGGATATAAGATTGAATATATGAATACTGTTTTCCTTTGCATAAACTGCTATCTACCCATGAATCCCTCCAGGCCTCCTGAAGGAATTTCATGGGCAGACTCGCCAGATCATAACTATAATTTGTGTAAGGAAATTTATCTCCACAGTCTACAGCTTCATTAGCTAGCTGATCAGCTTTAACATTACCCATAATATTGTTATGACCCGGAATCCACGCGAAAGACACGGTAAGTCCACGCTGGAAACATTTGTATAGAAGATTCCTAATAAAAAGGATGATAGGAAAAATGGTTTTAGATTCAAAAGGGTTTTTATTAATAGCTTGCAATGCGCTCAAAGCATCCGAAAATATGACTGTGAGGCGCTTGAGACGCGCTCAAGTTTGTTTGCTTGAATGAAACAACAGCTCCAGAGAATACTTCGTGTAATAACCACAAGACACTTTACACAATGATAATTAACGTTTATCGAATATAAAACTATTGGGATAACACAAACAATAGGTTGAATCTTGCCGGTCGTAGTGTTCGACCATAGAGTTCCGAATAGAGTCCTAGACTTTTACAGACTAACAATTAGTGTTGTCATTGAATCGGTGTATGGCAACCACAGATAAATAATATATAGAAGTGGTTCGCCACACCACCCCCCCACGGAGAAAGGGAAGGTACAAAAGCAAAAAATAAAATTATAAATCGAGAACATCTCTAAACTTAACGCGTCTGCCTGTTCTGGTGGTGACAGTGGCAGGAGGCGGTGGGGTAGTGGGAAGAGATGGCTGTGTTGGAGGAGTAGCGGGAAGAGATGGATGTGTTGGTGAAGGTTGGCTTGATGTAGGGGCGTCGGAGGGAGTGGAAGATGCTGGAATCGGACCTGATATGGGTGGCGAGGGTGTTGGATCACTGGCAGATGATGCACCAGAATCCAGGTGTGCTGGCTTAACACGATCTATGCTGACCGTAGTCTCCCTGCCATTTACCTCCAAGGTAAGGGTCTTGTCCCTTCTCCTTAGAATACGATGTGGTCCAGTATAGGGAGGTTGCAATGGCCGTCGTACAGTATCGTCACGGAGCAGGGCGTGAGTCGCCGTCGCTAAATCTTTGAATACAAAAGAAGATGGTTGAGCGTGTCGCGAAGCTGGTATAGGGCGTAAAGTTTCCATTCGGCTTCTGAGGTCCGTAACGAAATCAGCGACGTCATTTGGGCTCCTGGGTTCTTCAGGTGGTACGATAAGTTCTCCAGGTAGTCGGAGAGGCTCTCCATAGACGAGTTCAGCGGAAGAGGTGTTCAGGTCCTCTTTGAGCGCCGTCCTCATGCCGAGGAGTACTAGTGGAAGTGCCTTTGTCCATGTTTGGGTATGGCACATCAGAGAAGTTTTCAGCTGGCGGTGCATGCGTTCTACCATGCCATTAGCGCACGGATGGTAACTGGTTGTGCGGACCCGCTTTGTTGCGCACACATTCATGAGGCGCCGGAACAAAGCGGACTCAAATTGACGCCCCTGATCGGTTGTTAGAGTGCTTGGAACCCCAAAACGGGATATCCAACCAGTCACCAGCGTATCTGCTACTTCCTCCGCCGTAATTGAGGCCATAGGCCACGCTTCTGGCCAACGCGTGTATCTGTCAACCGCAGTAAGACAATATGTGAAGCCGTTTGAGTAGGGAAGCGGACCAATGATGTCGATATGGATATGTTTAAAACGACCAGATGGTGTATCGAAATTTCCAAGAGGGGAGGAATTATGGCGCGACACTTTGGCGCGTTGACACGCCTCGCAAGTGCGCACCCATTCGCTACAATCTTTGTTGACGGACGGCCAAACGTACCGTTCAGTCACAAGGCGGGTAGTGGCTCGTGCGCCAGGATGACTTAAACTATGGAGCTTATTAAAGGCTGCTCTGCGAAAGGAAGGGGTCAAATACGGGCGAGGCTTGCCTGTTGACACGTCACAGGTGACAGAAATGTTGGTCCCGGGAATATTTACATTTGCTAATTTCAGGCTGGAGCCTTGTTGACGAAGGTTTGCTAGCTCCACGTCTGTCTCCTGAGTCTTGGCGAGGGCCTCATAATCTTGCTCGAGGGCGAGGGCGTCGACGCGGGACATTGCGTCGGCAACGACGTTGTCCTCTCCCTTTATGTATTTGATGTCTGTTGTGAATTGACTGATAAATGACAACTGGTTTAATTGGGCAGGTGGAAGTTTTTCCCGGCGCTGCAAGAAGGCGTACAGCAACGGTTTATGGTCCGTAAAAATTGTAACATGCTGGACTTCAAGTACATGGCGGAAATGCTGTACGCTTTCGTACACCGCCAGTAATTCACGGTAATACGCCGGCCACTGAGCTTGCTGTTCGGTTAACTTTCTACTGAAAAAGGCGAGAGGACGCCAATCGTTGCCGATTTGTTGTTGAAGGCAAGATCCCACGTGGATGCTAGACGCATCAGTGAAGAGTCCCAGGGGTGCGTTGCTCACCGGATGTTGTAACAGCGTGGCGCTGGATAGGCTGGACTTACAGGCTTCAAACTGCTCCAAAAGCTCGGGCGACCATATAAATGGTTTCGCCCCTTTTCCATTGATTGCAACTATAGCCTTTACTAACGGAGCTTGGAATTGTGCAGCGTGGGGTACAAAACGGCGGTAATAATTTAACATACCGAGGAAGCGCCGCACTCCCTGGACGGTTTTAGGAGGGGGAAAATCTAAGATTGCTTGTATGCGATCCTGTGGAGGCCGTGTGCCCTCGGAGCTGATGTGGTATCCTAAAAACGTGACTTCCCGTGCACCGAGAACGCACTTGGATGGGTTTATAACTACGCCATAGTTTCGTAAACGACCGAAGAGAATCCGCAGATGTTCGCAGTGATGAGCCTCGTCTGCTGAATAAACGAGGATGTCATCCACGTACGGAAAACAGAAATCGAGACCCCGGGTGACCTCATCGATAAACCGCTGGAAAGTCTGACCAGCGTTGCGGAGGCCGAAGGTCATGAACGGAAATTCGAAGAGGCCAAACGGAGTGACGATGGCGGTCTTCGGAATGTCCTCTTCAAATACCGGGATCTGATGGTACGCTTTTACAAGGTCGATGGTGCTGAAGATTTTTGCACCAGTGAGGTTGTGTGCAAAATCATTTATGTGCCGGACAGGGTACCTATCTGGTATTGTTCTGGCGTTGAGAGCGCGATAGTCGCCACAGGGTCGCCAGGTGTTGTCCTTCTTAATAGTCATGTGTAGCGGAGATGACCATGCGCTTTTAGATGGTCGTGCGGTGCCAGAATGGACCATATCCTCAAATTCCTTTTTAGCAGAAATCAGTTTGTGAGGTGCTAGACGGCGAGGACGGCAAGAAATTGGAGGTCCATCGGTTGTTTTGATGAAATGTACGGTATCATGCTTAATAATCCTTGGAAGGCCAGGAGGACGAGTTATTTCCGGGAACTCTGCTAGCACCCGTGCGGAAGCAGAATTCAGCGAAGCTAATGCCTTGACACTCGGTTGGTCAGAAGTTGCGGCGGATGCAGGTGCTGAAAAGTTAGTCATGCCGTCAACTAATCTCTTGGTTCGGCAGTCTGGCAGCAAATGGTAATGAGCCAAGAAATCCGAGCCAATAATAGCGCAGGTGACGTCAGCGACGACGAATGTCCATTCGAAATTTCGCCGAAGGCCCAGGTTGAGTGACAAGGTGACTGTACCGTATGTTCTGATGCTGCTACCATTAGCGGCGCAGAGATCATAGTCGGAAGTCTGTCTTCGATTTGGGAGCCAGCGGTAGGGGTAACAACAAAGGTCAGAACCGGTATCAATTAGAAACTGACGGCTTGAATACCGGTCGATTACAAATAAACGACGACTTGTTAGGGAGCAATCAGTCGTCGCCATTACTGATTGCTCTTGGAGTTTCCCCGGTTGTTTGAAGGGGATGAAGAGGCATCAGACCAGGAACATGGCTGCACACATTTGGTTGCTTTTGCTGAGTAACGCTCATGATACCAGCAAAGTTGTCTGTTGCGGGAGCTTGAGCGACTGCGATCATGGTTGGTTGAACGGCTATGGTCACCACTTGTGGAAAGGTTAGTGACCAGTCGTGTTAAATCTGCAACTTGCTGCTGAAGTAATTTTAGCTGCTCCTTGGTATCATCGCTGGACGAGGATGCCTTGCTAGCTGCGTGAACATTGAAGTCATTTACCGGTTGCGGGCTGATTTCTTGCAGTTTGTCAGCCAAGTCACCAAGATCTTGTAGGGATGACTGGATTTGTGCGACAAGGATTCCTTGTATCTGATGCGGCAACCTATTCAGCCATATTGTTTTTAGCAGCTGCTCCGGAAAGGATGATCCAGCCAGTGTATGAAGGTGGCGCAGGAATGACGAGGGTTTTCTGTCCCCCATCTCCCCCTTCTCAAGGAGCTTTCTTATCTTTTCTTCATAAGAGTCTGAGAATCGTGCTATCAGGGCCTTCTTTAATGTGGAATAAGGCTGTTCTTTAGGTGGCTCAATAATTATGTCTTCCACCTCCGTTGCAGATTTGGTGTCAAGCTGGCTGATTGCATAATAATACTTTGTTGTTTCCTGCGTGATGCTATTTATGTGAAACTGTGCCTCTAAACTAGCAAACCAAAGACCAGGCCGGTCAGGCCAAAATGGGGGGACACGGATAGAAACCTTATTGACTACAATGCTTTGAGAGTTAGATGTGGAAGGGTTAGCCGCTGACTGTCCACCACCAGTTGCAGGGTCAAGGAAAACGTCTTTGCCCTCATCAGCCATTGTGTTAATTTATAAAAAAAAACAAATTATTAGATGATTATCGGAGTGGGAGTGTGGTGTATTAACTATACAGGTGTGTAAAATAATGGTACACAATTAATAGTAAGATACACAATGCACAGAGAAAATACAAACACAAATTATTAAAATATTACACCTATATAAAATTCCCAATGCACATTAATAGAAAAAAAAATAAAAACAGTTATGTTATTGTACATGCAACCACAAGAAAACCAGACTATAAACAGCAAAAAGTAGTCTATTTAAATCATATGAGACAAAATCTTGTTTAGTTTTATTATTGTTATTATTTATTTATTTTTAATAGAAAGCTTGAATCCCAATTACCAATGAAGCTTGTACCATTATGCAGTAGTGAAACAAAACAACAAAAATCTTTAAAATATAATTATGTTATTACTACGATAATGCTTGAAATTATTACTGTTATGCAATAAATTAAATGTCCAAAGAAGATATACCCAGGCACTATGTTGTTGGAAAGAGTCCATGCAAAAGTTCAGAAAAACTTACAAGTTCTCGATGTCAACGTCAGTCGGTTGAAGTTTCGGAACGCACTTTTAAATTTTCAAAGGAACGCACTATAACAACACTTGAGTTGGAACGCAGCATTAACGTTGAAATAAGGTCGTAACATTGACAGATAACTAAAGTGACGTTAACAGTGTCAAAGTTTGCGCGCTTTAAGCTTTCTCGCTGAGCCGCAGAGAAAAAATGGCGCTAGTATCGCGGAAAACACCAGATTTTTTTTTCCAACACTGAAAACACTTTACACCTCCGAAACAAACACTTGCAAATCGACGAATGCTTACTCGGCGAGGTTTTCTTCAATGCTCGCCGGTAAACTCGTGTGATTACCAGCGAATAGACGGGCGGAGTATGTGTAGGTATAATCCTTCGTTACATGATACTACGGCCTGCGACGAATTACGAGCTCATTGCAATACGCGAACTCTCGTTGCAGAGTATTATGTATTGTCGTGGATGCACGAATCTGGAGCCCGTCTTCTATATGCGGCGTCTTCGCCGATCGTATTCTTCTAATCGTCAGGGTCACCATTGAGGCGCTTGAGACGCGCTCAAGTTTGTTTGCTTGAATGAAACAACAGCTCCAGAGAATACTTCGTGTAATAACCACAAGACACTTTACACAATGATAATTAACGTTTATCGAATATAAAACTATTGGGATAACACAAACAATAGGTTGAATCTTGCCGGTCGTAGTGTTCGACCATAGAGTTCCGAATAGAGTCCTAGACTTTTACAGACTAACAATTAGTGTTGTCATTGAATCGGTGTATGGCAACCACAGATAAATAATATATAGAAGTGGTTCGCCACAACTGCTTGTTTTAATTTCATAATATGGATATACTCAATTGCTTTAAAAATACCAAAGCATTCTCCAGTGAATACAGAAGATTCAGGTGGAAGTTTAACTTTCTGTACTATATTGTATTGAGAATGGTATACTCCAACTCCCACAATTCCTGAAATGGAGTGCTTAGAAGCATCAGTATAAATATGATGCCAATTTGCCCAATTGTTATCTTTAACAATATTAAATGACACGTTTGCAAAATTACTTTGTTTATTTATACCTAAGTTAAAGTGAATATCTGGGATGTACAATAATGATTCATAACTACTGGAAAAAAGAGGCAATGAAACTGAATGATAAGTTGGAGCTTGTAAAGCAATATATTTTTTATAGCTATGAACAAGACAAGGCAAAGATTTATGGGACCAATAATTAGAAGAATTTATTTGATCAAGAAGAGAATGAAGTTTTAAACGTAGTGGATGATTAGAAAACTGCAAGGATCGGAATAAAAATTTATCAGAAAGGTACTGACGACGGAGGTAGAGAGGAGGGTCTACACATTCGACTTGTAGAGCATTAATTGGGCTTGACTTCATAGCTCCGGAGACAATTCTCAATGCTTTTGATTGTATATTATCTAATTTCCTAAATGCTTCTTTATTTGCAGGCTCTAGTAAAAATGTTCCATAATCTACAACACTTCGTATTATTGCATTGTAGAGAAGTTTTAAACTATAAGGATGGGCACCCCACCAAACTCCCGCGAGGCATCTTAGCATGTTTAGTCTTTTTTCACATTTGGTCATGATATATTCACAATGCGGAATACCTGTAAGCTTGGAATCCAAAAGGACCCCTAAAAATTTAACAGAAGATTTTACGGGAATTAGATTACCATCAAAATAAACAGAAATAGGAGGAGGAAGACGCATACGAGAAAATAAAACTACTGAGCTTTTAGTTGGAGATAAATCAAGCCCATTGGAATCAAGCCAATTTTTTAATAAAGTTAGAGAGGAAGATAATATAGAGCATGCCATTTCAATAGATCGATGAGAACAGTACAGAACTAGGTCATCAGCATATTGAAGCACACTAACTTTACTGTTTAAGGAGGATTCCAAATCATGTGTGTAGATGTTATATAATAAAGGACTTAGTACTGAACCTTGTGGAAGTCCTTTCCACACTACTCTGGCTTCATAACTTAAATCATCTAGTAAAACATTGATATGTCTCTCAGATAACATATTCATAATAAAATTAGAAAGAATTATGGGAACATTTAGGAGACGAAGTTTATTTTTTAAGATTGAAATAACCACATTATCATATGCAGAAGTAATATCAAGGAAAGTAGCTACAAGGTGGCTATTTACAGAAAAACCTAACCTAATATCAGTGACAAAAATACCTAGACTATCTATAGTGCTTTTACCCCGCCTAAAACCAAACTGACTGTCACTCAATAACCGATTACTTTCTATGTACCATTCTAAACGGTTCTTCACCAAATGCTCTGCAACTTTTAACAAAACTGAAGAAAGTGCAATAGGCCGATATGCATTACTGTCTGAGGGACTTTTATCAGGTTTTAAAATTGGTAGAATAATTTGCGATTTCCAAGAATTTGGAATATTGCCAGTTAACATAATAGAATTAATAAGATTTAAAAAATAAACAAGTGACATTTCACTCAAATTTGACAGAAAAGAATATGGTATGCCGTCAGCTCCAGGTGCAGAATCTTTAACGTGGGACAAAATACCTTTGAACTCAGCGAGAGAAAATGGACTATTGAGTTCTGAAAGATTATTATAGTCGGAAACAGGAATCGAATAAGTGATTATTTCCTCAGGGACATATGAAGGTGCCAGCTTATCTAGAAACTGGTCTTTTATTGACGATGGAAGTAAAGGTGATGAAGTTTCCTTGAATGCAGATCTAAACCTACGAATGTTACGCCACATAACCGATGGATGAATACCAGGGGATATATTTTGACAAAAACGTCGCCAACTTTCAAACTTCTTCTGTTTAAATAATTTACGAGTTTCAGTAATCGCATTACAAACAATATCGAAATTTTCATCTGTGGAATTGTCATAGTATTGAATCTCTGCTTGTTTCCTCTTTTTAATTGCAACTGTACAATCACTATCCCACCATGGAGGAGATGGAATGTAACCAAGAGCTGAATTTTTTATGGGGAAAAGGCTATCTGCAGTTTTTATTATTAATTTTGCCAAAGCTTCAGCACATAAGTGTTCATCACCAAAGTTTATTTCAGGAAGTTCAGAAATTTTCAAGTCCAACTGTTCCTTAAATAAAGACCAGTTAGCATCAGCAAGTCTATACTTTAACCGTGGAGGAGGCTTAAAAGAATGTTTATTAGAAGAGGGAAAAGAAATTACTATTGGAAAGTGATCACTACCATGAGAAGAAGGTAAGATATCCCAACACAAAGAAGCTGCAAGGCTGTTAGAGCATAGTGACAAATCAGGAGCACTAGTTCCTTCATTGGGAGCCGTGCGTCGTGTTTAGAGTTGAAAACTTCCAGGAAAGTTTCCTTTTCTGAGGAAAGTTTCCTGAAAACTTCCAAAACTTCCGAAACTTTGGAAGTTTTCAAATTATGTTTTTTTATTTATGAAATCAACAAATTCGTTGCTTTGGGATTACTCAGAATCAGTAACGGCAAATGAAAATGATCCTTTAATTTAGTTCTGTTTTTTTTATTATTTTAATTATTTATGGTACCTATTGAAGCAAATTGATGAAATAACGTTTTGTATTCAATCGGCATAAATCATACGAAGGCAACGGGCATAATGTAAACACCGAGCGGTGTGACGGAAGTTTTGGAAATATTTATTTTTAACCTGTACCCTACCCCGCATCCCGTCCCGTGCTCGCTGTGTTCGAATATTTAAAATCTAGCTAAATGTAACATATTTTAAGTATAAAGTATCCCCAATTACTGTTTTTATAAGTAAAAAATCATTTCTGAAAACTTCCAAAACTGCCGCAGTTTTGGAAGTTTTCGGGAATATTACCGGTAAACTTCCGGAAAACTTCCAAAGTTTCGGAAAGTTTCCGCAGTTTTCAACTCTAGTCGTGTTGGAGAACCATTATTAAGAATGCACAGATTATGAGTGTCAATCAGATCTAGAATATTAATCCCAAAACTATTGGTTGAGGAGCTACCCCAACACTGGTGTTGACAATTAAAATCACCCAATACTATAAAGGGTTTAGGGAGAATAGAAAAAATATTTACAAGTTCATTAAAAATCAAAGTAGAAGGTCTAGGGATATATACAGAAACAAAACAAATGTTATTTACAACTGCTGCAATAATAGAAAAATCACTATTATGAGTAGGGATAGAAAAGTGAGAAAAAGATTGAGGATGTTTGATGAGTAAGACAACTCCACCATACCCATCAGACCGATCCTCTCTGAGACATGCATAACCTGGGATCTTAAATAAAGAGTCCGGTTTAAGCCATGTCTCCTGTAGTGAAAAAATGCATGGTTTATGTTTATTAATAATATAATATATTTCAGACTTTTTAGGAATCACACTTCGGCAATTCCACTGGATTACCTTGTCCATTAATAGAAGAAATACAAGAAACTGCGTTGGGTGCAGAAGCAACGTGGGACGGTGATATTAAATTTGACTGAGATAACGAGTGGATTAATGCTATGATTAAATCTCTTGTTGATTCGGTTAAATTATTCTTGGGAATCAGAGCAGTACCATTACTTGGTGAAGAAAAGTGATTATAGTCCTTGATAAGATCATTATGAGATTGACGATCATAACCTTTTGAGGTTTTTGGAGGAATACGAGGTTTAGAATACACAGATTTTTTATAAGAAAAAGTTTGATTTGATGGAGGCTTATCATGGGGAATTTGAGAAGAAAAATTATTTGAAAGAATTGGAGTAGAAGCTAAGGCATCAACATATGACATTCTAGAAACAAAAGGGTGCAGTTTAGAAGCTTCTGCATAAGAAATACAACTTTTGGACATAGACTCTTTAATCAGCTTCTGCCTCTCAAATTCAAGGCACTTTTTACTAATAGCCTCATGAGAACCCTTGCACAAACAACAAGAGACATCATATTCATGAGTTGAACAGGACTCACCTGTATGTCCTTCTCCACATTTATAACATCTAGGCTTGGACCTACAAATACTTTTTACATGTCCATATCTGCAGCAGTTATAACATTGAATAGTTGGGTATATGTATAAGTCAACTGTCAAAGCTGTATAACACATAAACACCCGTTTTGGTAAAACCTGACCATCAAATGTTAAAATGACTGTCTCTGTGTTTTTATATATATTATTACCATCAATATTGGTTTTTCTTTTCATTCTCCTAACTTTAAGAATTTTCCCACAACCTATGGGAACAGAAATTGTTTCCAATACCTCATCATCGGACCAATCTACAGGAACGCCTCTCACGACGCCCATGCGAGTAATAGAAAATGACGGTATAAACGCCTTGTAATTTTCCTTATTGAGTTTTACGTCACTTAAAAATAAATTGGCGTCTTCATATTTCGAAAAGCCTAATGTCAACCTATTCCTCCCAATCTTTTTTAGACTACCATTTATAATATTATTAAAATGATTGCGTTTTAAAAACCTCCCAAAGGAAATAGGATTCAGATACGCATTTTGTTCAGGTGTTAGTTGTTCACGTTGTATGTGAACAACGTATGGAGCAGCATCTAAAGAGTTAAAAGTCAATCTAGCAACTTGAGATGTAGACTGCAGAGGCTCATTTTGGGTTACTATGTTTCGATCAACTGATTGAGAACACGATTCCTGTGTGGGATTAATGCTTTGAGGTTGGGAAGTGTCCATTTCCTTCACTTGATCACAACTGCAATCATTCGCTTTTTTGCCGCCATTTTTACGCCTTTTTTTATTACAATGCCTGCAAATCGTAGGCCGAGCTGATATTCTTTTTCTTTTAGTATTTACTGAGATTGAACCATCAGTATCAACAGTCGAATCATTATTTGAGATGACAACGAAATGAGCTACGTCTGATGGGACAGTCCCTCCAGGGTCCCCTGGAGGGTCCATACCGTAAGAAAAAACCAATAAAAACTTACCTAAATATACACCATACACTAAAACTAACTAAACTACTAAATAAATATACACAATATGACTAAATATTTACACTAATTGACCCAAACCAACTTATTTCTGAATAAAAATTCAACGAGAGAAAAAATACACGACCGCCGTATTTTACGTTTCCCGCGCTTTTTTCCAGCACAGATTTGCGAAACAGTGATCTCGTCGCGTCAAAATGCAGTGTTACCAACTCTCAAAAATATTTATCCCCAAAGCTAAAGTTAAAAATCCCTAAAAAAATTATACTCTGTAAAAATAATAATATTGTATTAATATAAAATCATTCAGAGATTTTCAAAACGTTTACAGCCAGCTGCGTCACAATCATTATAAACTTTACAGTAAATGTCAAGAGTAAAAAATCCCTAAGAATACCCCTAAAAAAATCCCATCCCACTTTTTTTTTTTTTTGGTCGCGTGACTTATCTCATTACCGTGACCCCGGAACGTAAAGGGCTATTGAAGGAACACTTTTTTTGATTTTACCAAGATAAAAAAAAAAAAAAAAAAAACACTTATTTACCCCCTAAATTTGGGGGGAAAACCCCTAAGTTGTGAACCCGGCAGGGTTGCCAAACCTACGAGGTTCCTCGTACAAATACGAGATTTGTGGTCTGCTGTACGAGGTACGAGGACACAATGAGCCTCGTACAATTTTGTACGAGATCTTTGATATACGACATTCTATGATGGGTTTTCACTGTTTTGCCTACAATGGGTGTAAAATGAAGTTAAATGAAGTTTGGACAGCTTGGTCACTGCCCAGTCTGTCTTGAATATAGTCAATCTCTGTTTGAGAAAACAAAGTCAACTCCAAACTCATCAAGGAGTGTGTCCAGTTACCTTACTAACTTACTAGGAACATCGAACTCGGTATCTATAAGCTGGGTACCTGGACACAGAGGCATCGGTGGAAATGAAACTGCTAATGAACTAGCAAGAGCTGATGCAAAACGCCTCATAATGAGCCCTGAACCCATGTTTGGAATTTCTAAATGTACCACGTCCACCCATCTCAGGTCCTGGGGATATAAAAAGAGTATTAAGCTCTGGGAAGAGTCATGAGGCCAAGAACACTCCAAACCGCTTCTCACAGGCTTCAACAGTAAGTTTATGGAACAAGGCTTTCCATGAACAGGATCCCTATCAGAATCGTGCTGAGAACCCTCACTGGCAAACTGAACAAATACCGGCGCAAAATGGGCCTTAGTGACACTACAATTTGCAGATTCTGTCGGGAGAAGGATGAGACAACCAATCATATTTTATGCGAGTGTGACGTAGCAATGACAAGAAACCAGCACATCCGAGGCCACCTAATCTCATCGGATGAGATTAAATCTCTCCATCCCAAAACGAAAGTCAATTTTATAACTGACTTACAGCTATAGGGAGTGCTGTAACTACACAAGAGGCGTCATGCAATAGATCTTCGCAGGTTGTAGTGATTAGAAAAAGAAAAAGGGCTGAGAATACGTCTTCTAAAATAATAATAATAATAATCAGTATTATATAATATAATAATATAATATGATATATAATATAATATAATATTATCAGTAGCCTCGTGAAAGCCGAGAAAGATAAACAGATCAAATATCTTGATTTGGCTCGCGAGGTTGTCGACATGTGGGATGTGGATTCAGTGATCATTGTGCCGATAGTCGTTTCGGCCAATGGCTTAATTACCGAGAGTCTCGACCGACACCTTAGGAGGCTCTCGTTAGGCAGTTGGATCAAGGGCCTGATTCAGAGAGCAGTACTTCTTGACACGGCACGCATTGTCAGGAGATTCCTTTCTCTGGAGCCCTGACCGCCGGTAGCTTGGACCCTATTCTAGATACCGGTGGGCTACTATTTTTTCATATTTTTAAATGTTTTTTAATATAGTTTTGTAAAAATATTTAAAAATATAAATAAAATGAATAAAAGAAATAATCAGTAGTATTTTTGTACAAAGCGGTACCTTGGCTTTTACTGACGAAATTAATATCATCATGGCGCGCGTTTTGCAAGAACAGCTACCTCAGTACCTTATCCTCTCTTCCTATTTCCGTACAGTACCTACATGTACTAGTATTAGGTCGAAAACTCGTTTTAGGTAGAATTTTAATTTTTAATATCCATATTGGTCATATCTCAAAAAGTGCAGGTTTAGTGCACCATGTTACTTTGAAGAAAATGTGGCATTTAATAAGTAAAAACAAGTTATGTAAACCGCAAAACGAAACGGGACGGGAATCACAAGTTATAGACATTTTTGTGGTGCTCTCCATACTGAGGAAACGGTTTTTTTATATTTACTCCTAAACTATAAGCCTAATCAAAAAATGCTTCCTACAATAGTTGTTGCCCTTCAATAAAGCAATATAATGGCATAGTTTGTTTTTTGAAATTCAACAGTTTTTGTTTTAAAAATCCTATGTCCAACCTCTTGTATGGGGACGATCCACTGTGCGCCGGGCCGCGCGGTGAGTGAATGAATAAAGCAAAAACATGATTATAGTGAAGCCGTGGACTGACCGAGTCAACTCTTGTTTCGAGCGAGAAAAGCAACTTGGGTTGACGAGTGCACAGGGTAGGGTATCTGGAGTTACTCGAGTTAATTAACTCGACTCGCCCATTGCTAGGCTGTGTTGTGATCAATGACCAAAGAGGCCTCTCTTGTGATCGCAGAGTTCCCAACTTAGGGGTTTTCTCTCCAAATTTAGGGGGTAAATAAGTGGGATGGGATTTTTTTAGGGGTATTCTTAGGGATATTTTTACTCTTGACTTTTACTGTAAAGTTTATAATGATTGTGACGCAGCTGGCTGTAAACGTTTTGAAAATGTTTCAATGATTTTATAATAATACCTATGTACAATGTTCTTGAATAATACAATTTCATTATTATTTTTAAAGAGTATAATTTTTTAGGGGTTCTTAACTTTAGCTTTGGGGATAAATCTCTTTGTAGTCTGTGATAAATATTTTTGAGAGTTGGTAATACTGACTGAATTCTGTCCACATTCCAAGGAATATAATACTCAGGAGTACTCAGGGGAGAAGAATCGTAACTCTATAGCAAAGAGTAAAGTCATATGATAAAATCATAATTGATTATTTACTTAACTTATAGGCCAAAATAATGTTATTTTAAAATTCGTATTACAAATAATATTTTTAACATATAATAGCTGGTAGTGACATCTATTGATAAGAAAAGTTAAAAAAAGGTTTTCTTTTTGGGGCGTAGCAGTAGATGGCGATGTAAACAGTAAACCGTACGTATATACTAAGTGTCCCCCCCCTGGTATTCAATATGGCGGCCGGTCGGCACAGACAGTGTGACCAGTAGTTTAATGTTTGACGCTTTACCCTGCGGTCCGAATTGCGATAAAAGTGCTAATATTGCGAATCCGACCAAATTTAATAGTCACAAAATATAAGGGCTATTGAGTAATAATAATGCTTTTGGCTTTGGTCGGGTTCACGATAATATACTTTTAGCGCAATTCGGACCGCAGGGTTAAAGTATTCCATTTTTTCTGGTGGTATACATTATCAACACACACATGTAGAACGTTGTGCATGTTGTAAGAGCAAAATCGTTTGTATAGAAGACGAGGGAGGTTGCCACATTCTGTCCAATTCTGTCATCTGGAGGCTTATCTGGAGGTTAGAACGTAAATAAACGTTTTTATTATTTTGAAAGAGAATACACACACCGTAATGGCTGATACAAGCAACAAAGAATCATCAGTTACTAAAGTACCCATGATCTACGTTTGTGGAGGTATGTAGGTACCTTTATCTTATTTTTGTATTCCTGAGTCAAGGAATGCTATATTCAACAGTGTATTTGCTCACAATAATAAATGTATGAAAAAGCTGTATTTATGGAATAAATTGGTGGTGTAGGTGTAAAATGTGCAGTATTTTTGGATTAGTCCTCTGCTCCTGCATAGAGTGAATAGACGAGATATTCCCACTTGCCCCCAATGTTGATGCCACCACTGGTGACAAATGGGACTTTTTTCCCAAATTATGCCCCAATTGCCACCTGTGGCGGCATCCCTAGTGGTGGCAATTGGGAATGACCATTACTTTTGTTTCTAGTTGCCTCCAGTGATGAAAATACATTCATTCACCACCAGTAGTGGTATAGCTGGTGGTGAATATGAGCGATGGTAGGTATCAAATATTGGGACAGAGTGTCATCTTAGGGGCGAAGTTTTTCATGAATGTCACTATATGGAGGATATGTAATTAGTAGGCATCACTTGGAAGGTATAGAGGATAATTTTTTTAGAAAGGGGAAAGACGTGCACAGCATGTACCATAACCCTTGTTGATAATCCTTAGTATCAAATGAATTTATTATGCCTGTCTGTCAGCAATGGAGGCTACTGGGAACAAAAGGAATGGTCATTCCTAAATGCCACCATTGATGGTGTTGATGGTGGGGGCAAGTAGGAATAACTTACATAGGCTGTAATGGATTTGTTGACATAAGTTGGACTGGACAACATTAAATTGTGATCACCAAAAATAATTTCTACAGTGTTTAAGCATAATGTCACTCATAACCTGGAAACTGGAACTAGGATTGAGACATTGTTTTCTATTTCAATTTTATTAAGTACTTAATACTACCTATCTACTTTAATTTTTGTTTGCAGAGTGCCACAGGGAGAATGAAATTAAACCAAGAGACCCTATAAGATGCAGAGAATGTGGTTACAGGATTATGTACAAAAAGCGAACAAAAAGATGTATCCTTTTGAAAAATCTTTTTTCTGTATATTATATTCGAACTTGAACTTACAGTTATGTTGGGCTTGGTAAGTTTTCATTCATTGCATGTTTTTGTTATGTAGCAAAGAAACTGAAATTAAATTAATTTTGTACCTATGAAAGCTAATGAGGATTACCAAAAAAAGACAACCATCTGTGCTCCAATGTCCAATAATTTTTGGACAATTTTTTATATACTTAGTTTTATTTGTTGCCCTGCAATTGCACTATTATTTGTGAATTATCATTTGATGTTGTTCTTTTTGTCAGTCTGGCTTTGGAATAATTTCGTTAAAGTTTGGTGGTTAGAATGTCTTATCATCAGAAAAGACAGAAAGACCTTAATAGTCATATGTGCTACCTAAAACAATAACCATTATTTATTGATGTGTATAAATAACCTATAACCCTCCAGTATTTAACTACAGCCATAAGCATGGAAGGTTTTAACCAAAATTTTGATACCATTTTTAATATTTGCTTTTCTAAATGCTTGGTTTGTTTCACGGTTTGCAGCTTTTATATTAACGCTATAAGTGTGATATGTGATTTATAATTTTTCTTGCCTTCCTACTGTACAACAGGTAAGTACTGTGTCAATTTTACTATTCTCAAATTGTCAGTTGTCATTCTCAACAGGCCAAAAGACAAAGAACATAGATGGGTAACATGGTAACATAATATAAGCCCGTCACACACGTAGCTATAATATATATTAATATACTGTGCTATATACTATATTATAGCAAGCCCCTACACATGGTAGCTGTACTATAACATATTTTAATGACGTAATAGAAATATATGACGACACGGTTGGCGCAGTGGCTAAGCGATTAGCTTTCTGCGCTACGTGCCGCGGGTTCGATCCCCGCACGGAACAAATATTTGTATGATCTACAGATAGTTGTTTCGGGTCTGGTTGTGTGTGCATGTGACATGTATGTTTGTAAACTGTACCCTCGACACAGGAGAAATCCAAGTGAGGGGCAATGTTTTAAAAAAAAAAAAAAAAAAAATATATTATAGCTGTGTCTGAGGTCGCTCGAAGATTACTATGGAAAATATATCGTAATATGTCTTGCTATAATATATATTATAGCTACGCGTGTGATGGGCTTTATTATGTTTGTGTTCCTTAATTTTGCAGGAAAAATGTCTACAAAGAACTGACAGTTTTGTAGATGATTTATGACATACCTTATATTATTATTGACTAATTTAATTTGAATAATTTGTATTAGTTTAGGAATCCATTATATATCATATGACTTGCTATTGCAATTCCTATATCTGATTGAAATATTACTTCTGATATTAATTACATTTACACACAGAATCGACAGCATTGTAGGTATACAATGTTGTCGATTCTGTTTTTAAACGCATTTGTCACTTTCTTGTTCTATTAAAACAGAAAGAGACAATGCCCTTAGTTTAGTAGGATTGTCAAAAGGCGCAACAGAATCGACACCACTATAATAGCTATCAATTCAAAGAAAAATTGGCAATTCTGTGAAAAGAAAACAAACTTCTTTTTATATTTTTCCATGAATTGTATATTTTCAAAGTAGCTGGACACTTGTGCGAAAGACATTTACGCGAACCAACTTGCACGAAAGATCATTTACGCCAAAAAACACTTACCTATGTGAAATGAAATTCCATACAATCTCAGGCTGTCAGACAGAAACTAGTCTGTTAGCCTACACTTTAACGTTTCCACCGGGCCCTGGAGTGGAGGTGGTGTTACTGTCAAATGCTCCTTTCGATTTTCTCTTTAAAGGGAATTTTGAGACTTTTAGTTTCTTAACCCTTAATTCCTCTTTGGTGGTCCTCATAACTCTTTTTTGGTGCTGCAAGTTCAAGCTAGATTTGACGCAAAAAATCTCGAAAATCCTCTGTGAAGAGGAAATCATAGTAACTACCTATTAACATGGGTATTATGTTAATGCGATATATTGAATATCAAATGGCGGGAGCGAGCGAAGAGAGCTCAGGAGTTCAGAGCAGGGATCGAAAACCGCTAGAAATTAGGGTACAAGTATCAAAGATTAATAGTTATTTCTAAGAATACGGTTACCGCTATCTGGTTAACCAAGATAACTACCATAACCATTTTAATACCGGTAATCTAAAAACAACCGGCGATATACACATACCTACACACACACAGGCGCTGCCCGCCCTTTGAACGGCACGTGTAAGATGGAGGCGGGTATACCGCGTATTTTAAAATGGTAATGAACATCGGCACTGGTAAAACGGTAAAATGTTTGGTAATTTTTTTTACACGGAAACTCGAAGTTTAGTCTATCGTATTAAAGTTTATTACCAGAATCTGATGTTCATGACCATTTTGTTACGCGGTAGGCGCTGGTTGTATTCAATTTAATGAAACTACCTTAAAAATTAAGGTTACCTTTAAAAATACCTGTAAAAATAATAAAGGTTGTAACCGAGAAATACAGATATTGGCCATACAGGTTTCGGTCCCTGGTTCATAGCACTCCGATATGGGCCCTCTTCTCGTAAATATTTTCTCATGATCAAAAAACGCGCTAAAGCGTACGAGCGAAACGAGCGTGCCGCGATAGCGGCCGCCGAGCACTAGAACCGTGTACATATTTAATAATTTCCCTAAAAGACTAGACTCGACTATTAAGATTTATAAGTATATCGCAATAACATAATGTCGATTAATATCTGGAAGAGAACTATTTTATGGAAAAGAGATAATGACTTCTTCTTCAAAGGGGATTTTGCGATATATTTAGCGTCAAAATCCCCTTCAGCCTGAATCACCGTCCCAGCATACATTATTGCTGTTTTTTCTTAATTAGCACTAGAGAGAAGACAGTACAAAACAGATGAGCTGTCAGTTACTGTAGTACCCACTGTTCGCGCTTCTTTCGCGCACATGTCTTCGCGCAAATGGTCATACGTGGAAATGGCTTTTCGGGCATAGAGCTTTTCGGTGTACGCCCCATTCGCCCGTTAGATTTCGCCCCTTTTAGGCTAATTACATAATTACGACAATTTCGCGGCGACAAAGTATGGAAGTGTCGCGTTCAGAGAAATAAACTAGATATATCTTCGCTTCTAGCAGGGATTCTACGGTGTAGTGGTCTAATGAACCATAACGGTCAATCAATACGAGCTGAAATGCTAGTTGAATATTTGTTCAACAGCTATTTGTACCTTGGTGGGACACTTTTGTCTAATGTTATATTAAATGGAGTATGGTAGATTTTTAACACCCGGTTAGAAATTGTTAATATGCATGTTACTTATCACTTTTATTATAATATAAGGTATGGCAAATAATTGATTATTACGAGTTTTAGAAGATATATAAAAAACCCGTTAGAATTTTTAGATCAATGGATTATTTACTAGAGTAATGTACATAGTTAAATTATTATCCTTAACTACAACTTTCAGTGGTCGTCTTTGATGCTCGTTGATGAAGAATGAATATCTACGGATTAAATTCATTATAATATTTGAGAATAACTGTTATTTCATAAGAAAAATAAAAGGCTGTATATTTAACAAAATTGTTTTTTTATATTATCCCTCGACTGTATTATCGCTCGGCCTCAAGCCTATTGCTATCAGCAGAAAAGGAGCGTAGAGCGGTGAGTGGTAAAACTAAAATACGACGCGTCGTCGCCACGCTTAGCAGCGAGGCGGGTGACTTTTGTCGTGTGGAAGTCTACTACCTATTAATCTATCATGACTACCGCTTAACAATTGAACCTTACAGTATGCATTTTGAAATTAGCTATTTATTTGACTACTAAGTCTAATATACATTCGACTCGACGTGACTAAACTTTAAGTGAATTTTGAAGATATTAAAAACCCCAATATTCATTTTTTTAAATTAGGTACATCTACGAATAACTTTCATTTCTCAAAAAACTAAAGTGTGGCTCGATCGATCATCGACTCTATTTCCCAACAGGAATGTTTCCCCCAAACAACCGACGAAATCGTACTAAATAAAGTCGATCGAGTGCCACAAGTTTTTAGAAAAATGACATTTTTCTCGCGGTCTAGGCCTTATACCATACACTCTTATAGCAAATCAATTATCGACGATAAATGACTTGACATATCATTTTGTACCATGAGTACGCCATGTAGCAGACGCGCCAGCGGCCACGTGATCGATATGGAGAAAGAAAGAAATAACATTTATTCAGCACGGACACATTGATAACACAAGAGAGAGAAGATTAAAGATAAAAAATAACAATACAAAAAGAGACAAATAAGAAATATAAAATTCTTCAAAATATACAACATGTAACGGAATAAACGCAAGACCTCAGACACGCCAATTAGAATATTAAATTATAAAACTAAAATAACATCTGTAATTTAATTTAGTTAAACCAAACCAAATCACATAATATAAAATAGTTGTCCTGACTAAACGTAAAACGTTTGAGCCTACTATTCTCTACGCACACACTCATAGCAATGTTTATAGCGGCGAGCGCACACCAGCGCACATCAGTTCGCCCGCCATCAGCTGGCTAAGCACTGCAAGTGTAGTCACTAGGTACGTCAGTTCAATGACCGAAAATTATGATTCCATCTTTCCATCACACTTTCACAGGCTTTGGACTGGCGGTTTTGAATAATTTAATTTAATTTTACGATTGTATTAAATAATCTACATTAGCAATACGAATCTAAGATATTAGGCTTAGTAACGGGGATGTATTTTTAAACCAAGCGACATTTTGCCCGACTGTGATGTATCAGTAAAGTAGGGCGGAGCACCCGGGCGGCGGCGCCCGCGCCGCCAATCGCGCGCCCACCGACGCGCGCCGCCGGCCGCCGCGCCGACACGTGTAGGTAGGTACTATCATCGGACACCGGGGAACGCAGAACTTTTTTATCTCAGACGCGTAACTTTCGCGACATTACCCTCTAAACCCTGATAAGTCGTGTTTACCGTTTATTACGTGTAAAAAATATTCAAAGTCGGCGTGTTTAAAAGATTTGAATCATAATATTTACAGTAGGTAATTAAAATAAAATCGTATTAATAGGTACTTACAGAATTTACACTAATTTACACTACTTCTTCGTCCCATTTTCATTAAACTTTCAAAATGACCACCGCCTTGTTCGATGCACTTTGTAGCACGCTTTCTTAAATTTAATTTTAGTTTGCTAAGAACCTCAGTGTCATTTTTCACTATCACAAATGCGTGTTCGATTTTTTATTTGAGGTCATCGACACTTGTTGCCTCGTTTACATACACAAGGGATTTTATTCGACCCCACAAATAAAAGTCTAACGGCGTTAGGTCAGCCGATCTGGGAGGCCACTGTACAGGTCCCCCACGACCAATCCAACGCGTGCCATATTCCGCATCAAGATGCCGTCGAACGGTCCACGTGAAATGCGCGGGAGCACCATCGTGTTGGTAAAAGACTTGTCGTAAAAGTACGAGAGGGACGTCGTCTAATAACACCGGCAATGTCTCCTGCAAGAACTGTAGGTAGGTATCTCCAGTCAACCTCGGTAGAAAAACGGGGCCGAGTACGACGTGTGTACCGATGACGCCCGCCCACACGTTTACAGAGAATCTGTGCTGGAATGAATCCACACGGCATGCATGTGGATTCTCGTGCCTCCACAAATGTTGATTATGTTGGTTGTACATCCCAACACGAGTGAATGTACTCTCGTCAGTCCAAATAATATTTTGTTGCCAGTTCTCCAACACCCATCTACAAAACTCTAGACGTGGCAAGTAGTCGCTCGGCGTTAGCTCCTGACAACGTCGTAGGTGGAACGGGTGTTCTCCATCAGCATGTAATGTTCGCCACACGTACATGTGACTGCAGTCGAACAATGGCGCTGCCTCTCTCGTGCTACTCTCTGGATGCTCGTCGAAATAATCGAGAATGTTTGCTTGCAAACGAGTACTGCGCACATTTGTCCCTCTATCCAAGGCCGTGTTAGGACGAAACGTCCCGGAGTCCCTCAGACGCTGAGTTGCACTTAGCATCGTCCTGGCGCTCACTCTGGTGCCATATCGTTCATTCATCACTCGACAAGCTAACTCGACATTATCGTCACAACGAGCCAGTGTCCTCACCATCTCCGTGTACTGGATATTGGTATAACGGAAAGCCATCGCGCGCGTAAACAATAAAATGTGACAACAACAACGAAACACAACCACTGAAACATGTCAAACATGTCAAACGTCAAAGGGGTAGCTGGTAAATCGACATCGGCTCAATTGCCATATCGAACGAAGAAGAAGAAGAAGAATGCATCTCGCTCTTTCACATTATTCTTACTATTGCAAAAAACATTTTGAAAAACTTTGTGAAATGCGAACTACAAATTCTGTCGTGCATTTAAATAAGCCTTATTGGTTGGTAATAAGGGTTAAATTTCCTTAAATTAACTATTTTATTTAATGCACACTACCTCAAATGTAAAATGCATTGATATTATTTACGTGTGTGTATGGATATCTATGAACGAACTACAAATTCGCTCGTGCATTCAAGAAGGCTTTATTACTTTGGAATAAGGCTTAAATTTTCTTAAAGCAAAGATTTTATTAACTTGTTACGACGCGGTGGTTCTAATTTAAGATAAATAAAAGATTTTTTAGGGAAAAATTAACATATATAAATTATGATGGAAATCGATTCAGAAGCCGATTCTGAACAAACAACTTTCAGGTCTTGCGTTTATTCTGTTACAGGTTGTAGATATAGGTATGCTGTCAAGCATGTTATGCCGAAAGGTTAGCCAGCTCAGCATTAGCAGGGCGCGAAGAGCCCAGTTTTCAGTTGGCACGAACGAAGATAAAAGGTGGAGCAGGTCAACCATAAGAGCTCATGGTACAAATAGCAAACCTGTCAGGCAAACCCGCTGAGTTGAACTGCCCTGCACTTGGCAAATGATTTAAAAGGAAATGGTAGGCCCTTTGCACCATTTAAAAAAAGCGGCTTTTAATATCTTCAAAATTGACCAATTTTTTTTTAACCAGTCCTGTCTTTTTAAATAACAGAAAGCGTACGTCACCCTAAAAATGCCCAAAAATTTGCGCCACCATGTATTTATTAGTTCGCCAGGTTTCGGCGTTCGGTATTTAGTCATTACACCTTTTTAGTTCGCAGAGGTCCTTGGACCGTAGGCAGAACTACCTATGTTTGCAAATAATAGGTGTCGCTTTCGGTACTAAAATTCATTTATCAGCGTATGATTGAGTACTTAATTAAAATAATCATCTATCCTAATACTCGCAAGTCGCAAGTATCATATTGGTAGATAGGATCAGCAATAAAATTAACACAATAAATAACTCAATGTATTATAATTATGTAACTCCTTCATTACAAAGTTTTGCAACAATTTAGTAAAATGAATCCCCTTTTGATACAATAAACATCAGAAAATTTATATCTATAATCCTACATTAATCGCGAGTACACCATTTCCTCCAAACATACCGTTCCAATAATGTAAAATAGCTATATAATAGTTTAGTGTGGCACAATGCCAGCGAACTCACTACAGTGAACAAATTCCATTAGAAATCTATTTTATAAACAAAGGAGATAACCCAAATTCCATAAATTAAATGTCCTAAAAAAACAATTACCGGCCGTAAATGAAACTCACTTTTGGAAATAGGTCTTGGTAAGAGTGGTTGGTGTGGTAGTCTTGGTATACTATTCAACCTCTTGTAAATTTTAGCACTAGGGGGTTTTTTGTGAACATAAGCTATATTCATGTAATAAATTGTACAGCGTCATGTTATATTAAAAGCGTTGTAAAGTTTGAAAGCCAAAAATCCGAAATTGCTGACTATTATATCCAAAATTTTGATATGGCGAATCGATAGTGTCAGGCAGCGTCAGGGTCGAAGCTAAAGCGACAGGTCCATCCCATACAAGGCCCGAGGCCGCGGCCGCTACTGACTGGTCCCTGCATTTTATTGTTTTTTTTTTTTAATGTCACTATTGGCTCTTTGTGCTATAGGCACAAAGAGCCAATAGTGACATTAAAAAAAAATTAACCGGACTTTCGGTAAGGCCTGAAGGGCCCCCGACCTATGAAAATAAAGTGAATTTAAGCGTGACGCAGCTAAGGGCGTCCCCTAGTGGGACACGGGCCTCTACTTAGGGCTACGCTGATGGGGCAACAAGAGAGGGCTTGCTGTGTCTGTGTTGAACTGGTTGCTGCGTCGACACCTGGTGTTTTATAGCAATATTTAAATATTTTATTGTAGGAAATTGTACATATAGAAAAGTTGGTAAATATTTAATTTTTATATTAAAAAGGTTTTTAAAGGGCGAGAAAGCATTTGTTATCTCAGGAAATCGGATCGGAAAAAGATTAAGAAACATATTTTTTGACACTTTTTTTTTTTTTTTTTATGTTCCTCAGTCATTTATATTTTTCATAGTTTTAGATATAAAAGTCCGCATTTTCGTTTTTTTGACTGGCGAGCATAACACATATAAGTGTTTGCGAAAACTTTTACAGAATTCCACTTGTAATAGGTAGTTACCTACCGTTTAAGTGGGTATTGTCAACTTTTTGAAGTGAAACTCCTATATAGACGGGGGTATTAGGAAAGAAGAATAAACTCAGTGCTATTTCATTTTTTGTTGTAGGTGTACATTACTTGTAATTGCACTTTTCCTTAAAAAAAAATGTTGTAAAATTGTAACCACATAATTTCCCAGAATATCAAAAATTTAAGGTGGCCCTTATTTTGTTTTGACTAGTATATTTCACTATAGCCCCAACGAGATATGAAAACAAAATTATAAAATTAACTTATTAATTTAGTATTTAAGAAGACTGTTATTATACATATTTCCCGTGTAGTGAAAACGTGTAAAAATAACTATAAAAATAAACTGTAAATACTTGAAATTACGGCACAGTTAGCACAGTGGCTCAGCGATTGGCTCTGCGCTACGTGCCGCAGGTTCGATACACACGGAACAAATATTTGTATGGCCTTCATAATATAGGTAGTTGTTTCGGGTTTGGGTGTGTGCATGTGACATGTAATTTGTAAACTGTACCAACGATAAAGGAAAAAACCACGGGAGAACAAAAAGTGGAGCAACGTTTTAAAAAAATACATAATTATTTTTATAATCTATGAATTAGTTGGAACATAAAACCTCAATGAACATAGTGACATGAAGTGTTAGGGCTGCCATAATATTATTTAAATATTCCCCAATCGATTAAACAAATTTAAATGTATAGTATGGTAACAATTTCATAAATATTTACTTATTTCTTTCTGTCAGTAATAATATTATGTACATTGACTTTTATTTCTTCCATAACTTTACACATTGATTTCATGGCAGCACATGATACAGTGTGTCTTTTCACAAAATCACACCCATAAAATACTATAATTATACTTTATCTGTACTCATACAACACCATAGTCAAACATTATCTTACTCGTACAATATTATCTTACCCATACAATATTATTTTACCCATACATTATTATTACCCAAATTATAGGGAAACATTTAACAAATGGCAACCCTTCGACACTTACACATATTATGTAGGTATATAAAATGGTGGTTCACTTTTGTTGTACGCGACGATCCGTCTTTCTAAGTATAATTATAAGGTATTCAATTAGTTTCCCCGTTATATCTGGGTCCTCCATGCGATAGCTACTCAGTGCCATAATTAAATATATTCGTCATACCAAGACCTATCTCAAGAAATAGTGTCATTATTATAATAAATTAATATTGAGGGCAATATGGATGATCTCCTTTTCAATATTATCATATAGTGATACATTACAACAAATTTACAGCAAACAGACCTTAGTTTTTGTACTTAAATCGATTTAAAATGACAGGAATAGTTTAGTACTTTGATATCAGTCATATTTATATATTATAATACTCCGCCAAACATACAGTATACAAAATATTTATACCTATGTGAGTTACCGCAGCATTGTGCCAAGCTGGCAACACTTAACTGAGAAAATTACAAATTCTTAAACGGCCCTATGCGTTTATACATGGGAAAGTAGACTAATTTAGTTCATTATACGTTTAGGCCATTTACATTGGATTACTACATTTATATAATATTGTATAGTATAAGTAGTAACTTTTTCTATTTTATAGGTTTCATGATATGGTTATCTTTATGAATAATGCTTACTATGTACACAGTAAAACTCGTTTGGAGGCAAAATTCCGCTAAGTTCTCAATTTATATCAATATTTATAACGTATAAAACAATATACAGCGAAATTTCGTCTGGAAGTATGTCTGTTGGTTGGTGTAGTTCATTCAGAATGAATGAATGTACTAAAGCAAAATATCTAGAACAAGTACTATTTTTGATATGGAAGACTTAAACGATTTTTGTATATCTAAATTTAGTTTATGGAATTTGATATGCCAATTATTTTTTTAGATTAAGGACTTGGAAGTAGATGTTACACAGTGTAAATACATCATAAGTATATATTTTATAAAAAATACATACAAAAGTAATAATGGTACTTATCAAGATAAAGTTGCTACTTTTAAGAATTTTCAATATGTGTCATTGATATTGAAACGTAGTTTACCTAAAATATGGACCACAAAAATATCTATGTAAGAATGTTTTAGACAAGTTTGAATGGGAGTTTTGAATTCAGCTTCGAAGAGTCCATCTGAATTACAATCAACAATTTTTACTATACCTATTTAAGAGTTACTAATAACAAATACAATATGTAAGCCTTAAAATGGAAGCAAATTTAACAACATTAAAATTATTTAAATTTGAGATATTTACAAGATAGATAGCTTCACAGTTACATAGAAATAAGATACAGCAATTTATAATAATGTAATTAAAGCGCATTGTTTTGTTTTCACACGTGTCTGAGTCAAACCCCAGTCTGAATAGTTATACCTTAAATTAATAACAAAACATAATTGCACATTAAAATATTCTACTTAAAATAATTTTGGCACTAAATATCTGTGGCACTATAATTAACACGCGTGTCTTTATCTTGACCTTCATTACTTTCAATAGTCTTTACTTCACTATCTTTTTCACTTTCACTTATATTTTCACAAGGGGCGGTATCTTCGTCTTCAGAGGACTCCCTACCAGCGGGAAGGCCTGTTATTGTCGCACCGTTAGGTTCCCGATACTCAAGTTTCGTCGGATCCTTTTCGTGGAGCTTCCGTGCTAGCGACTGTAAACTAGCAAGCGAACTTGCACAGTCTGTAGTATCAATGTCTGTTAAACTAACTCCCGCGCGTTCGATTTCCGTGAACGTTCCAAAAGGCAATTTAAACAAACATTCAAGTCGCATTACATGCATTTTGCTTCGAAGATGTTTGGCTAAGTGTCCATGTATTCTAAACGCTATATTACAATCAGAACACCGAAATGGTCTAGGGTTAAAAGAAGTTGCAGCTCCAAATGTTGATGTCATGGAAACTTTATTGTGGTGTGAACCTGAGCGTTCATGTTTTTGAAGATGTCCCCTTGTTCGGAAACTTACAGCACACACACTGCATCTAAAAGGCCTTTCCATGTAATGTATATTGAGGTGTAATCTCAATTGTGAGGGTTTTGTAAATGTCTTGTTACAAAAATCACAAACTCTACGTCCATCTTCCATTAACCGGCCCGGTGAATAAGAGGTATTTTCAAAATCTTTTCCTTTTGTAACTTTGAATGCTACGCCTCCCACACCTATAACAACTTTCCTCGCAACAGGGTCATGATCCAAAGACGGTAGTTTTACAGAGTCCGATTCTGAAATGTGCTCATCCGCGTTTGTAGTATCTTCACAGTTGAGTTTAGTCAAATTATTTTCGTCGTTTAAGTTATCATTTTGTATATTTTCATCGTGTGTTTTAATATGATTTATTCTTGCATGTTTTAAATACTCGGAGACTACATGTTTTGCATTTTCAGCATTACTATGAGCTTGTGTGTGACTTCCTTTAGCTTCACTGACTAAACTAGTTGAAACAGAAGGTTCTGAAGGTCTGAGCACTACAGCGTCATCCCTTGTTAAAGATTTCGCCAGATCTTCGCTTTCAATAGTATTCGATATTTTAGAGTCGCTGTAAATGACCTGAGCTGAAGACACTGGCGTCATAACTAAAGTTTTAATGGAAGTGACAATCTTATTGTTAGTATCCATAGAGCAGTAACTATCGGTAAACGTCGATTTTTCGAGGTCAATTTTTCTTACTTTACATAAACTACTAGTAAGTTGACTTTGTTTAATCTTAGAATCGTGTAGCGCTCTTTCTGTCAAATATGTATGCAACATTGGTTCTCCATTTGTCCATTGGGTCTGGTGATGTGGAAGTTTAGCAGTATTTGAAGCTAAAGATGCTAAAACACTAGATTCTCTGGCAGTTGGTATTTCGGGAATGTTTTGTTGAATGATTTTCATATCATTTTTGCTGAGATCTATAGGTTCGTTTTCAGAACTCGCCCTCGAGTCCATTGGGGAAATTTGTGCAGAATTTGACATTTCTTGGTTACTCTCTGTATTTAAATTTTCCAGTCCCGTTGGTGTATACGGATATGTAGACGGTCTAGCGCTAGTTATCAAGCCGGGAGTAGCCGACGTGGTTGGCCTTGATCCTCCTAGTGATAATAAACAGTGAGCAGCTTCATGTTCTGGTAACCGCGATTTGTAAGCTTCTGTGTCTGGAAATATGTACAAATTCTTAATAAAAGTATACATACAAAATTATAATTTAACATATTTCATAAACAATATCTCAAATCAGGAACCTACGATTTGCCTAACAAAGATATTCATTACATAAATATTTCTTACCACTTGACTCTGTTTCTCCTTCGTTTCCTTCATCGCCTTCCGATTCTGTGTCATCGTCGGTTTCGCCTGAGCATTGAGCCAATTCTCCATTCTCGGCATCATTTCCTTCGTTAGGATTTATTCCTAATTCACAACACTTTTTATAATGTGCTTTACTTTTCATATGCTTAGTTAAGTTACCCTTTGTCTTAAAACTGAAAAACAGTAAAACATTATGTTAATAGTCTGAAATAATGCAATAAATAATGTTCACACACAAAGCTTACATAGTATTACATTACAATAATCTATACCATAATAAAATCGTAGAGGTCGAAATGTCTGAACATTGAAAATATTTTCACGAAAATCGGCTGGGGATACTTATAGTAATAAGCAAAAGAACACGAATCCATCATTTTTTTCTTGTTTGTCTGTCTGTTACCTCAAAAAGGGAAAACAGCCAAACAGATTGCAATTAAACTTTACAGTTGTATAGTATAGTAGTTAGTCTAACTTAGCCCCTGACGTATATTTCATCTCAATCGGTAGATTAGATTCTTAGATACGGCTTAACCCCTCTATTGCAAGCAGTCTCGTATAAAGCAGAGGTCACGATTGATTGGTTGCTAAAATAATGAAGTATCTGCCCGATTTTTATAGTACTTATACTATAGCGTTACTTAGGAGCTGAGCAGTGCAATATATTTTTTGTTTTCTTTGATGATAATTTTAATTAGAGATGGGATTAACATAGAAAAATAGATTTTCATTAAAAATATCAACTGGTACAATCTCAAAATGTATGTAGGCAAGTTCCTTAACTAGTCCCTATCAGTTTTGGGGTCGAAAAACAGAAAAATCGACTTTTTCAGTGCAAATTTCACAATAACCATAAGAAATCTAGTTGTTTTAATGCATAAATATTATATCACCTATTTATTTATCTAATAAGTCTATGAATTTTAATTTTTAAAACAACGGGTGTGATTATTCAGCTTAAAAGACATTATTTTGATGTTTTATTCCAACTAAACAAGTAGTCAAAAATAAAATATAATAATTCAATTTTGTAGATAAATACATTGTGGACCACATTTTTTTTAAAGTACTTACTAATTCAATAAACATTAAAAAATTAATTTGTAGGTTGCATAATATACTATATGCCCAGTACTTACGATTTTTTTCAGATTGTTATTCATTATCAGTAAGCTAAACAAGCGATCGAAAAACCTGGTGTTTTGTGCTTACGTAAAAACGTGTGTTTGATTTATATTTTTCCTAATTTATATTGAAATGTTATCAAAATTTCAATTTGTACACTGCGTATAAAAATAGATAATGTATAACTATGCATTAGAAAAGAAAACAGATATCTAATGGTTGTTGAGAAATTTGCGCTGAAAAAGAAGTAATTTTCTGTTTTTAGACCGTAAAATTGAAAGTGTAGGAAAAAAAGTAAAAGGAACCTTATAAACTATTTAACTACTATAAATACTAGATGATATTAGTGTCACGAACTATACAATACAAAATAAAAAAAATATCATAATTATATTGGTTCTAATTTATAATTATTTATATATAAGAATTAGATGTGTTAATAAATATAATGAAGTGATAAACATTTTTTAAGACCGAGTTTAAATTTAGGCAGTCGAACATGTTTCCTTAAACGCAACTAGATGGCGTTAGTAGAAAAAATATAAATCGCTATGGTTTACACAGATTTTATTTATGCTGCAATGATATTCCACCGGTCCCTATGACAGGCTTATAATTCCACTTTCCTTGCGTTGATCCTGACTAATAAATGACCCTGAGTTTGCTTGGGTGTTTCTTATCAAGGGGTCATTAATCTAGGGAATGCCGGATCAATCTAGAATAGTATACTACAGACAATTTTTTTTTTTTAAACTTTGACTTTTCACAGAGATTTTAGTCATAGTGATATAATTATAACCGTACTATAATATTTACTATCGACTCGCAGTGTAATGACTACATATTTCAGTAGTAATATCGATTACCAAGTCAGCCTATTGGAAATGTTTCAAAAACATTTGTTAACAGGATGTTGGTAATTTTAATACTAATTGAGTTCACCTGTAAAGTAACGGCCATTTTCAATTACTGTATTCACTGCTAATGATAGAAATTTCACATAAGCTCTAAGTATTTAAGTAATGCTTATTATTTAGAAACAACTGGAAGACATGTAAATACAGGCAATAATAATATAAATAATATTCGGCTCTCGTTGGGGGCATGGATCAAGGGTTTAGTACAGAAGGCGGTACTTCTCGACACGGCACGCATTGTGGGTAGAGTTGAAAACTTCAGAAAGTTTTGAGAAATGATTTTTTTACTTATAAAATCAGCAGTTGGGGATACTTTTGAACTTAAATGATATTACGATTTATTAGATTTTAGATATTCGAACAAAGCGAGCATGGACTGGTTAAAAATGAATGTTTTTGCTTTAATAGGTACCTACCTACTATAGATAATTAAGATAATATAAGAAAATAGAACTAAATTAAAGGATCATTGTCATTTGACGTTACTGATTCTGAGTATTCCCAAAGCAACGAATTTGTCGATTTTATAAATAGAAAAAAAAAGAAAACTTCCAAAGTTTCGGAAGTTTTCAACTCTAATTGTGAGAGAGGGCTACTACTCTCTTTGAAGCCCTAGCCACCGATAACTTGAACCCTGTTCCCGATGCCGGTTGGTCCCTATTTTTGATGTTTTTAAATGTGCATTTTATTAAATTTTATAATATGTATTTGAAAATGTAAAAAATATGTATATAAAATTAATAAAGGAGATAATAATATTAATAAATACCATTAATTACCTAAAGGCGCAATGTACGCATGTATACGGGCGTACGTCGGTGTGAGTGCGGATATGTTTCTTTAGCATCGAAGGCTTCTTACAACGAATTCCACATTCTGAACAAACATAACGTCCTCTTCCGCGACCGCGAACGTACGTATATTCTTCATTGCTTTCAAACCCACCAGTCAACTCCTTTTTAGGATTTGCTAAGTCACATATTGGAAATTTATTGTCGTCTGTTTTCTTCATATCTATCAATTGTATTGCCTGAAAATCGAAAAATATGAAGATTACGTACATGAAGTGTCTGAACAATCTTATCTCCAATATACTCGTCCAGCAAAACTAATTTGATAATATACCTGTTTGTTGTCCTTTGAAATTTTATTCCATTGCGATGAATGAGTCAGTACAAGATCCTGTTTAATCACAGCGACAGCTACATTTTGCGGTCGATGACGTGAGTCATAAAGAGACATAGCAGACGATGCTGACAATCCCAGTGGGTCTGGCGTCAGCTCGGATAATAACTGTAAACATATTCATGTATTTACCATACAATCATCGATATCGTAACTGCTCGTAAAACGCCAAATAGAAACTCATCACATATAAAAGTAAATAATAACAATTACCTGCCAGTTACTGTACATCGATAGGAAATGCTGATTTGGAACATATGTTGGTTGAGGTCGATTAATGGTGCAGTAAAAAACTTTTGTTGAACACTTTAATCCCAGATACGTGTAGGCATTTCCATTTAAGTAAAGCTGGCCGTATGCTTTAGCGGGGCGGGGAGTTTCAGGAGACACAAGTGGCATTGTATTGGCATTCGGAGTAATCCCGTGATGTCTTTTAGGCGTGAAAGTGCCAGGCTTCAAAGGTAAAGTTGATGGGCGCAAAAAATTCGGTTTTCTATCTTCTGCTATAGGTTTCGTTATTATATTTTTCTGGAAGTACGAGGTTTCAGAACGTTCATTTTGAACTGATACCACTGGCGTTTCTTGAGCATTAGTATTTTTTTGAACCTCTGCTGAGCTCGGTATTTGATTGTTGTATATTTCAGTTTTCGTTATCAGATTTTCAAAATTAAAATTCCGCAACTCTTTTTCCGATTTATTTTCTGTACTTTTAGTCGGTAGATTACTAAAATTTCTTTCCCTATTTTTTTGCTTGTGTGATGTATAATTGATATTTTCTTTCAAAACTAATGTCCTAGGCACGCCGTCAGAATTTCTCTTGACAGCTCCATCTTGTCTAAGAATTGATTTTACTACATTAGATGTAAATGATTTCGGGATTAAACTTGACTCATCCACATTCTTTATTTTTATTATAGGAACTGTCGAAATGTAATGCAGCATGTCGGTAGTGAAATGATCTTGAGTCGAAGTTTGCTTTTCAGAGTCCACTTGTGATGGCCTTAAATTTGGACTTTTACTATTATGTAATTGCTGTGTGTCATATTTAATTGTAGTTCCTTTTGCAGATTGAATATTCACAATTGAATTCCCATGAAGATCCTCTCGGGTGGATTGCATAGAAGTTTTATTTATATCGTTCTTTAACACATTCTTCTGTTGAGGATTTGTATTTCCCACAAATACGCCTGGTGTGTTTGGTCCAGGTATACCTGGTACATGTGGTATTAATTTTCCACCATGTAAAATTGTCGTAGGACCATTTGGCGATGAGGGACTGAGTGGAGGCAAAGTTAATGGATTAAAAGCTGTAATTGCACTGAGAGGAGGAAATTGAAAATGAGTTATATCATGTATATTAGGTAAATTAGAATTTGGAATAGAATGGGCGCTTGATATTGAAATTCTTGGTGTCTGTGGTTGTGGAGTGCCCAAAACTTCCTTAGGTGTAGGAGGATTGTGCATTATCGTTCCACCGGAATGTAAGCCTGATCGCACAACAACACTACTTGCCTCCGCGTCATTAGCAAGTTTTGATGGTGAAAGGTTTTGTTGTATTAATATAGGTGATAGCTGATTTTTGCTGGGCTCTATTCGTAGCGTAGTTGTACTGCCAGAATGATCAACAATTTTTACTTCACCTCCAAACATTTGAAGAGAGGTTGAATTATGTCTCATATGTTGTGACATTTCATCCATTGTTCTTAAAGTGGTTGAGTTAGCATCTATACACCTTATCTTAGGCTGTGAATACAGATCAGTCGACCTCGGGGAAATATTTTCTATCAATCTCGGACTATACGTATCAGCTCGACTGTCAATTCTTCTTTTTGGACTTGCTACAGACTTTACTTTCAAATTTTCATTTTTTCTTGTGTAATCTGTAGGTACTCTTGTATCTACAAGTCTAGTGTTTCCAAGTAATGGTCCTGGTGATGGTAAAGGAGCTACAACATCATTAGAATCCGATTTCATAATAATAAGATTATCTGGTTTCATTCTGGAAGGTGAACACTTTGTTGAATTAGTGGACCTCTGGAAATTCGATGGCGTTTCCGGTAATCTGACGTTTATAGAATTACTTCTTACAAATATGTTTTCAGGCCTTATGGATTTTATTTCTTTTTGAGCTATGCAATGAATATTATTGGTAACACTTCCTTTGCAATAATACATTCTGTGCGTCTCTAAATTATCAGCACTTCTGTAAATTATCTGACATAAGGGACAAATAAATAATTGTCCATCTATTAATTCACCTGTTACGGTCGCTAGCCCGTTCATTTTGGTTTTAAGAAGTAAATCTTTTATGATGGAGCCTTCTGGATTTAAAGGATGTTTTTGATGATCATTATGCGAAAAGCTTTCTGAATGAGATCTTTTTCTAAAAGAATTCTCGTTTTCATGATTAGATTTTGTCAAATTAAGCGGCGATGGTTCAGATTTTATTTCAGTTAAGTCAGTCATAAATTGTTTACTTTCGGCTATTTGTTTAATCTTGCCATATTTCTTTTGTAATGGTGTCTCTATAACGTCAACAATAGCTTCATTATCTGATATAATTTTAGAGATATGTTCCGTAAGAAAATCAGCATTCGGTGAAATAGATTTTTTCACTTTATCTTTTTCATCGCTTTCTTGATATAATGCTGCCCTAAATTTAGGTTTATAAATTGATTTTGATTTACTGTTATCAATTAAAGACAAACAACTCACGCTTGTCGACGGGATGCTAGTATCAATAATTAATTCAGAAGAATCATTCGATTCTAAATATTCAGCGCGTACAATAGAAGCATCAGAACCAGTTTCTGACACAGATGTAGGCGGAATAGACGTATCACTTTCAGAACCTGCTGATAGGTCATCATCGTTTAAATTTACTGATACGTCAGCTCCTTGCAACCTTAAAGCATGCGTTCTTGATCTCCGATGTTTGTATAAATTGGATTTCGTTTTAAAAGCAAATCCACAAGGTACACAAGGGTATGGTCTCTCATTCGTATGAGCTCTGATATGTTTCTGAAGAACTGAAGGCTTGGCACAAGATAATTTACAGTAGGGACATATATAACGCCCACCTACTCCACCAATGTAGGCTTCTTTGATTAAATCATTTTCAAGAATCTCAGTCTTATTTGAAAATTCATCAGTAAAACTGGTCTGACCAGTTACTTGAACAAAATTATTTACATTACTTAACCTACTATTTTCATTGTTATAATTAATTTGTACATTTCTCTTGACATCCTGAACTTCTAAATGCTGCTTATCATCTTTAATTTTAATTTTCTCTATTTCTGGATGTGCTGCGGCGATACTTCCATTTGGTATAGAAAGACTGCAAGTAGATGTCGATACAATTGTTTCCTTGTGTCTGGTTTCCCCTGTTTTTGGTAGATTTCCAGGAAACGCAGACATCGTAGATGCCATTTTTTTGAATTTCTTATGAAGATAGCTGTGATCATTGCTATTGGAGAAGTTACTATCTAAACGTTTTTCTTGTGTCAGCGGCATCGTACCCGCGACGTCTGTACCTGGAAAATACAAAACATTTATAAATAATTATGATGAGATGTAGGTACGTGTTGTATGAAATATATTTGGATTTAATCATTTTATTGTAAATCAATCAATATGATTAAGGGATGCTGTATGAGGTGTGATCAGACCATAAAACTGAACCACTTTATGGTACCAACATCGTAATAGCGAAAAAATTATCAGCTGTCTCATACGTTTGGGTCGAGTTGGTATTGAAGTTTTGTATGGAACAGTTGATTTTTTTTTTTCGATTACGATGTTGCTCGCATAGTAAAAGTTGTTAATATTTATGAGTAATTTCACCCCTTAAAGCATTGCCGGTGAATTACAAATAACCCTGTATAAGGGTTAAGGACTAAAGCCTTCTCATTCAAACAATAGGTCGTGCCTAACAGTAATGGACAGAAGTATTGTATTTATGTAATGAATGACAGTGTTTTTCTGATCATAGCTGGACTATAATAGAATAGGTTTTAGATGTGTGTGGGGTTGGGACCAAAATCGCGAAATGAAATTCAAACTTTTCATAGATTTTGATCCAGCAAGGTTGATCTTTTTACCGACTTTAAAAAAAGGAAAAACCGGCCTCGTGCGTGTCGGACTCGCGCACGAAGGGTTCCGTACCATTGTCTATAAAAACGGCAAAATAATCACGTTTGTTATATGGGAGCCCCATTAAATATTTATTTTATTCTGTTTTTTAATTTGTTGTTAAAGCGGCAACAGAAATACATCCTCTGTGAAAATTTCTACTGTCTAACTATCACGGTTCATGAGATACAGCCTGGTGACAGACGGACAGCGGAGTCTTAGTAATAGGGTCCCGTTTACCCTTTGGGTACGGAACCCTTAAAACTAAAAACAGACTTCAAAATACGAAAAAGTATAAAATAGTTTTTCAAGTCGGTTTTTGCTTTTTTTAATGTATGAAAAGTTATTTTTATCATGATTTCAGGGTTGGTCCTATAGTAAAAGTTGTTCATATTGATGAATACCTACTTTCTCCCCTTAAAGCATTGCCGGTGAATTGCAAATAACCCTGTATACATTCAGCGGCATGGAATCTTGGCTAAGCGCTTATCTCGTGATAATAAAAGCTTGTAAGTGTTTCTGATGAATGTTTGTTATGCAGGTACCTAAGTATATAAAAAAATGTTTACTCTTAGTTCAAGAGGGTAATTCATCATGTTTAAGTACACCATAAGGATATTAATTAAAATTTTATGTTGAATCAGATCCTTTGAGTGACTAAGTTGACGCTTGACGGTTAATGAATTAAATTTGTCAATAATATAATTATTAATAATGTATTATTTAAATGCAAAAAGAATCGGAAAATTCACAATTGACCAAGTTTCCGTACTGGTGAGTGTATATTATATAATAAGTAATTAGGTACCTACTTACTTAATGAACTCTCTTACTTAATTACTGTGTACAGTAATGATTTCATTTGCTTTTAATCAATCAAAGAAGTAACTTTCATGTACATAATAATTTGCAGAAGTGCTAGATCATGTTAGTACGCATATTTTCTTTATGTAATTCATCAAACATTATTTTATTTCAACGATTTCAAATAGCTGAAAAGCATTCAACTCAAAACAGCTATGCGGTGAACGTGTTGACGCAACGCGCATGTGCCGCGCTATTTCTATTAGTGTGTAGTGTGACATCACAGTGACGTCACGCTAATAGAGGAGGATATCCCCAGTCAGAGTTGCCTTCTGTTTTTTTTTCCTTACTATTGATGAAATTACAAAAGTTCGTTATTGAAATACTTAGGTAATATAAACGGTACGATTGAAGGATGGAATTCTGTTATTTTTTAATCTGTAGTTAAATGAACAGTTGTGACGTTTATTTTGGACGTAAGTATATACAATACCTAATTAGGATACATTGTATAACATCTTACTTTTAACTTTTCTTAATATGCAACCATTCATTTCAGTTTTGGTACCTACCTACACATAAAATATTTTAAATAGTTGAAGGCTTAGTCGTATCACAAAACAAGATGTGAGAAATACAGCTTTATAAGTGTGAGTGTTATCTACACAATCCGAATACGTGTAGTAGTACGATGGCGGACGACCTCGCTTGCGCTCACTTGAGTCGTTTGTGGACGGCTGCGTCGTTGGTACGTTCCGAGAAGGCGTTACAATTTCTGAGAACTGGAGACAAGCCGCTCCGCTCGTTTAGGAACACGGCAAGCAAATAAGCTCAGTACGCACTTGTCGCTTACACACACAACATAAGCCTCGTCTTTATGTATCGGCGTTCAAATCAGTCCATGTGTGCGCGCGCTACCTATTTAAATAACGACTGGCAAGCTTGCTTAGTGTTTGTAGGCCTAGTCGTAAGACCTAGATATAATGCTAAAAATTAATACATAGAAGCGACTAAAAGAGAAAACTATCTAATGATAATACTATGTGTCGATTGTGTCATACATCTGAATGCCGCCCCTAAAATCATCAACATGTTTGATTTTGGATTCTTTACAAATTGCATTAATACTAAACGACGAATATAAAATCAGAAGTTATCCCGATGTCAAGTGGCACTAACTACTAGTGTTGTAATGAGACAAAGGAATCCCGGCGGCCGGCCGCCGCCCGCCGGCCTGGCGCCAAGCCAGGCGGCCCTGGCGACGCCTGTGTCGGCCGCCAGCACGCCGCCAGCTCCCATTGCCTACCTATCACTTCACACAAGTATTATAATTTTGGCCCGCGAGTACTGTACCTATACTATGCTTTTGTTGATATTTTACTCATTATTCGTATTTATGCCCTATCCAGCACAATCTTAGAAATGCTTAGGTATAATGTAACACTAAACCACAAAGTAAGTACCTACATCAAGCAAATAGGTAGGTAAATTTTATTTTAGACATTGTCTAAGTATACTATAGGGTAATTAAAAATCTTGAATCCGAATAAGAAAGATTAAAACAACAGAATTACAGTGAATAGAGCTATAAACTAAACAACCTTTTGATTTTGTCATGAGTCAACAAGTGACCATGTAATCCATACATTCTGTTTTAAAGCAAAATGTTTATAGGTATTTTTTTTTTGTTTACCTACAACTCGTGGCATATTACTTGAGTTCAAACAACTAGTTAATGTGATTTTTGAGCGACACCTATGAAAAATTCCGTTAATGATGAAGTAAAAATGCTTTCAATCATTTTTAGGTAATTTTTACAAGAAAGCTTGATCCGTCCGATCGATCGAGTGAAAACACCCACATTTTGCACCTAAAATTTAAATCATTCTAATTTTTGTGAATCATTACATCACATTTTATTATAATTAGGTACTTAATTGATTGTGAATAAGTGGGAAGCTTACAGGTGCTTAGCTTAGTGCAAGAATAACTTACACCTGAGGTGTCACAAAATCTTACCGCGGTTTATTTGATCAGTCCACCATTATATCACTGCTGTCTTGATATCATTTGTTGACGCCTCCAGAACAAATGTCAACAAGTCCGATAGGCTGCATTTCACCCGCGCACAAGTGAATCATCGTTAATAATTGCGCGACGATCCACGCCACACGGCACACACACACAGACACACCTGCGTTATCGTCACAAGTCTCACTTGCACTCTGATATTGCGACGCCACTTTCTTTTTAGCAAACGATAACAATTATTAGCATACGAGTATTTATTTGTTTTGTTTGTTTGTTGGAAAATATGACGTCGCGTTTACTGTACATTCGAAGAAGGAACAGCGTGCGTTCCCTCACCGCGGATGAGTGTTCAACTGTTTGTAATGTCGTTGGTTTGTTCGTTTCGTTCCGTTCAGCTCCCCGCGCCACCCGCGACCCTACCCGCGCACCGCACTCTGCGCCCGCTGTAAGTAGTGATTCATGTCGCGTTTTATCTATCTCCCTCCTTCACCGCAACCGGATCGGTTGTTCTTCGTAATCTATTTATATGTATCTACATAATAATATGCACGGACTTTAACCTGCGCTTTAACTACAATTCAAATCATCTTTACTAAAATAAAGTAATTTCACGGGAGTGTCTAGTTGTAGAAGATGTGGAATGGATAGAACTTACTCGTACTCATTGCATACATTTCTTCAGATGAGATCACTTGAAATTTTTATCAATCCATATCCTTTATAGGTAGGTAGATATTGTCATACTTCCGTAAACCATTGCAGGTAGGTAGGTACCTAAATGTTTTGAAACTATTTTTCCATTCACCCCAAGCATTATAAATTAGGGTAAAAGTATTTTTTATAAAATAAGACATAATTCATAAAAAATTACCTTTACACTAATTTATTACACTTTATTTGTTATCAACACATGTTCATTCTTGGTTAATTATGACGATTGAACGAAAACTTAATGCTGGATTAGTGTCAAATTTTTGTTATCACTAACCATCACAAGCAATATAATTTTCATGCAGCGCTGATTTCGTAACGGTTGCGCTCGACTAGAACGGGTATCGGTTTATGTGCCACCGTCCACTACATTCTCTCTTGCAGGAAACTACTTAGCGCCATCGAAATTATGTTAATTATTATTATTATGAACGGAGGTGCAGCCTTCAATAATACGGCACAAGTTTTCATAAAGACATATTAATAGCGATTAATAATTTCTTGTTGGCATTTTCCTATATTTAACTTATCTCGTGAACCTATTATCAGCAAGACCTCTTTATCGAAATTCTATAATATATTCATAGTTTACCTACACAAATAAGCTTGGCATATTACGAGCATTAATCTTTATGGTCGACGTAGTGATAATATTGAGTGAAGAAACTTCATGGCACTAGCTAGATACCAAATACATTATTTGCAATGATAATTATTGGTAGGCGCTTATCAGTATAGCGGAGGCGATGACGCACGCGTTTCGAGGATAGCACGCAGTCGTTCGATTGTGAACACAAGTTGGTCAGGAAGCGAGCGATACTCTGACAACGACTACTACCGACGAACTCGTTTCTTAGCATGTGCTGCTGCTGTTCCAATAATATACAATATTTATGTAAATGTGTATTTTAACTCATCACTACATTCTCCAGTATACTTTGTTCTTTCATATAATTATATTTTGCAAATGTAAGTATATTTAAAGAAGAACCATACGTATCGGTTTTGCGTATTCGACCTTGATTACAAGCACTTTTATTATTGAATTATGCCAATTCGCGTACCTGACATCAATATTTTATGTGCGTCGCTTATCTCTTTAATAAGTTATTGTTGACCTTTTGTGATAAGTATTATCAGTTCTGTAAATATAAAATTCGGTTCATCACTATTTGCCACAACGTGGCAAGAACATAAGACTTTAATTCAAAGTATAACGCGCTTTTTTAAATAAAGCTACCGCAAATTAATATTGGTTGATTATTCTATGACGGCTGCTGTTTCGCGAATGGTATGTGTAGTGCGGGGGCGCGGGGCACTTGTTGCGTTGTTTTGTTGGCGTAGGTACCGCCTGTTGCCGAGTGCCGACGTCACGTCACGGCCTTGAGCTACACGCCACGGGAGTGTCTGTTTCTGTGTCTCCTGCATCTAGTAACACTCACGAGTTACCTACCATAAAACTATACCCGTTTTACGAGTTCACAATTTCACACACGACAATTTTGCAAACATTTGCCCTGGGAAGTTCTCTAAGAATCTCAGAACAATAAAAAAGTATTAAGAATTTAAAGAATCAAGCAGGCACACAAACTAAACTATACACTTTATTGTGGTTCGGTTAGGCTTGTAATTTTTTTTTAAAGTAATATATTATCTGATTTCAGAGAGGGTAAATAAACATAAACAGAAGTACGTGTTTCAGCGTTTTTGTAAAATCAACCCTGTATTAAGTTTATTGAAAATCCACTAAATCCACACTATCCCTGAGTTATATAAAGATTAAATTATATTTTCATGAATATTGATAAAAATAAAACGCGTGTACAACAACTAGTAGATTATACATAGTACACCTACTTAAATAAAATAGAACACAATACTCATTTGAGTATGGTACGGTTGGCAACCCTAGGTTCAGTGGGGGATCCGTCAGCAATGGTAGTATATTTATTATTATTATAAATCATTATCATAATATATCTCGCAAGTTATATTTGAGGGAAATAAGAATATTTCATGAAATTAGTTCCCCTCAAATATCTGATGATAATACACATTACCCATAATCTGTATGATAATATGTAGGTATTTGAATGATTTCTATTATTAATAATCAATAAATATACTACTGTCGCCTATCACGTTTTATTCAACATACGACCTACACCTAATACAGTATAGAGCTACAATTAGCAAAAAACCTAAGAAAATTTGAATTTTGCGGGCTACAGTAGCGCATTTTGTGACTTTCTCTGAATAAAATTCTTAATAGGTACCTGGCTACCTCTGTGTTTCTACGTTATACGTAAAAAGTAGATACGCGGGTAGGTAGACCATTACCTACAACATTTTATATAACAATGTCAGTTGTTCTAAACAGGTAAAACGTTGGATATGAAAACAATTTAACTGAGTTAAGCATTTAGCAACGCAGCTGTTGAATAAATATTATGAGTCCACCCGGGCGCCACGGAGTCGCGTGGGCGGGAAGCCATTAAACCAGTCTTGGTGGCAACTGTAACAGGCTGAGCTTGCTGGAGTTAAAACAGATTTTGGGAGTGTGAATAACATTCCGTGTATCTCAGAATACAAAAAGAAGAAGTTCTTTCTGTATTCTGAGCCTCATATGTATTAAATCTACCTACAGTTTCATTGGTAAGTTATTTACCTTGTTTCATACAATGTATTATATTGACGTCAGTCAGTGTGACGTATTAATGTTACTATCATTGTAGGTACGGTACGTATACCTAATGAGTACCTACTAAATACCAACAACGGAAGTTAGTGTAAATTTCTTTTAAGCATCTCGTTTTACGCATCGACCGCGTTCTGCGGTCCGATTGGTGAAGAGCTCGGAGGAGCGGGCCAATTGACACGCAGAACACGGTCGATACGTAAAATCGAAAAAGAAATTTACACTAATCAGGGCGTCAGTATACGGTTTTTATTAAAGGTGTGCGTGGCTGCACAAAATAAGTTAAGTTTCTGTCAAAAACTTTTGCAGCCACTCAGAAACTTTCTGAGCGTGGACGGCTTCAGTGTACTAAACGAGTTTATGGACCGCGAATGCAGAACCGTGTGCGTCGTCTCCCCACCTTGCTCGGGCTTCCCTCGGAACCAGGTCATCGTTAACTTGTCCGACCGCTCCGCCGCCGCCGCCGCGCCACCGACTCGTTGCCGAGCACACTCGGTCCAATCACTAATGTTGTAGTAGGTAACTAAGTGGTTTTTTTTTTTGTTGTTCTTAAAAATAGTAAGTAGGTACCTTATGGCACAGTATATATTAGTGACCGACCGAAGGTTCGGTTTCGGTTTCGGCCAGTTTCGGCCAAAAAATCTAGTTTCGGCCATAGTTTCGGTTTCGGCCAAAAAATGGCCGAACCTTTCGGCCGAGTCGAAACTTGAATTCTTTCGTGAAAAATCGTGCGTCGGTCGGCGAACTCCGCGGCTAACACATCGTAACGCCGCCGTCCATTGTTAATCGCATGGAGTTGAGGTTGTGTTTTGCACATAAATGATTTTAGGCAAGTATTACTTATGTTTTTACTTGTACTTCTGTTGTTAATTATTATTTATTTTATTTCAGTGGCAATTATTAGGTATTGAGCTTCATTCTGTTGAGTTATATTTTAAGCGACAAATAAAAGAGGTTATATTTGATTTAGATTTTACTTGGATTTGCGTGTTCATAGGTAATTGTTGTTGGATTACATTCTGTATCCCTATTTTAACATTTTTTATCACCCAAACGATTAAGTAGATGCAAAATCAGATGTAAAATCATAGATTTTACTATGTGTGACCTTTATTTATTTAATTTTAACTATGAGAGTACGCGTAGGTATATCTCATCTCATGCTATAATTCGCATAAGATGAGATGTACCTACGCGTAGGTAATCCTAGTCAGTCATCTCACCTCGTCCTTTCCTGTTTATCGCGCTTGGCTGTTTATCGCCTAGCTAGTTTGGATAGGTATAGAATTGAAAACTTCCAGGAAAGTTTCCTGAAAACTTCCAAAACTTCCGGAACTTTGGAAGTTTTCAAATTATGTTTTTCTATTTATGAAAGAAACAAATTCGTTGGTTTGGGATTACTCAGAATCAGTAATGTCAAATGAAAATGATCCTTTAATTTAGTTCTATTTTCTTTTATTATTTTAAAGATAAAGATATTTTTATTTGCAACAATTGCAAAATTTACACAAAGCATGGTGGAATATAAAATTTTGGGCTCAGCCATGTTTTACCGATAGGCGTGCAAAAACACAGTGCAGGACACTGATCAGCGGGTCTACCGCGTAACTAAAATTGTAATGAACATCGACATCGGTATTAAACTTCAATACGATCGTGAGAGCCTAAACTTTGAGCTAACTTGTAAAAAAATTACCTATCATATAGTTGGGACTCCTATCTTCATGATCGGTAAAAAAAATACAAGTTAGCCCAAAGTTTAGGCTCTCACGATCGTATTGAAGTTTAATACCTATGTCGATGTTCATTACAATTTTAGTTACGCGGTAGACCCGCAGTTGTTTTGTCATAAATTTCATTTAAATTATTTGTGGGTATCATATTGAATATCATATATCATAATATATTGAAGCAAATTGATGAAATAACGTTTTTTATTCAATCGCCATAAATCATACGAAAGCAATGGGCATAATGTAAATACAGAGCGATATGACGGAAGTTTTGGAAATATATTTATTTTTAACAAATGTACCCTACCCCGCATCCCGTCCTGTGCTCGCTGTGTTCGAATATTTAAAATCTAGCTAAATGTAAAATATTTTAAGTACAAAGTATCCCCAATTACCGTTTTTATAAGTAAAAATTAATTTCTGAATACTTCCAAAACTTCCGAAGTTTTGGAAGTTTTCGGGAATATTTCCGGAAACTTCCAAAGTTTCGGAAACTTTCCGCAGTTTTCAACTCTAGATAGGTACTTACGTACGTGTATTCTTTTCTATTTGAAATTCAATTCATAATTCATATTTATTTGCCCAATATTTTTTCTTTAATAAAATTTCTATTGTATACTTCACTAGATTTCAGTATACAATAGAAATTTTAAATATGTTTACGTAAGTTTCGGTTTCGGTTTCGGCCGAAACTGAGAGGAAGGCCGAAGGTTCGTTTTCGGTTTCGGTTTCGGCTGAAAAACCTGTTTCGGTCGGACACTAGTATATATATATGTTTACAGTATCTCAGCTAAGCCGTTTTTGTGACATCAATGATGGATGTCACTAATATTTTAGGAAAATGGTTTTTATTTAATTTAGTAACACTTGCCTACTGCAAACATAAATTAATACTAGTATTGGCTTCGCTCGTAACTTCGTAAGTATACCTAGTCGTCTGCATCATAAATTCATAACTTATATGTAAACGACGGGAATGAATATTTTTTATGAGATTTTTCCCGGTAAAATATCCTGAACGTTAAAATATTCTTCACAAACGCAATAATTCTGTGCCGGTTTCTTTACTAAATCGTCTCGGAAAATCAAACGAAGCCATTTGGAACGGCTGAAAAAGATAATGTCATCACTATCAACTATCCCACTTTACGCGGACCCTCAGGATTCAGATATCGACTTTGAATAGGTACAATCGGTACAGTAACCAAAAAGAAAAAAAGGATAGCCATTTTTTTAAATTCTGTCATTTTTGGATTTAGAGACCATACGGACTCTCGTAAGTATATAATCGATTTTGAATGCAAGTGGTCAAGTAATTAAAAAGTACAAAATGGCGGCATTTTTCTTTATTCAGCAAACAAATACGGATTTCAATACTATACAGACTCAGATATCGATTTTGAATACAATCCGCTCAGTAACAAAAAAGTTCAAAATGGCGGCCATTTTTTTTTTATTCTAACACTATCCCTATATGGATTTATAGATTATACGGACTCTAGATATTGATTTTGAATGCAATCTAACTAAAAACTGCAAAATGGGGGCCCTTTTTTTATTCGTATAACAAATAAGGATTCAGAAACCATTACGGACTCTCAGATATGGATTTTACAAGCAATCACTCCAGTAACAAATTCGCGGATATTATACCATTTCATTAAAATAAATATCGCAAAATATGGGAGCAACACAAAAGGTGACCGTTTGTCTCGAAGTAACACCGACTGACAGCCTATGAGTATTTAGCTGTTAACAAACCGCAACTAACCACGAAGTCCCTGGAGAGCACACGTATGTGTGAGTGTTTAAATTCGGAACGTAAGTACGTAACTGCCCAACTATACAGGGTTATTTGTAAAACACCGGCACTGCTTTAAAGGGTGAAACTACTCAGCAATATGAACAACTTTTACTATGAGACAAACCATGAAATCGCGAAAAAAAATTCAAAGTTTTCATACAAAAGATTAACCTTGCTCCATCAAAATGTATGAAAAGTTTGAAATTTTTTTCGCGATTTCATGGTTGGTCCCGTAGTAAAAGTTGTTCATATTGATGAGTAGTTTCACCCCTTAAAACATTGCCGGTGTTTTACAAATAACCCTGTATATTAACTGTGCTTATGGTCAGTATAGGCGGCAAATGTGCATTTTTACCCAACTGCGTGATGAAAAAGAGGGTAATTTAATGTGTTTATCGGCCTATGTATGTATGTAATTATGTATACAGTATGTACCTATGTTTGTTCCTTTGTGCAGATTTTGATTTGGCCGATTTTGATGATTCGTACGTCAATCGATGTGTCTTAATCTTGCGAGTGTCATCAAAAATATGACAGTAATCAAAATTCAATATTGCGACAACCAGATGCCATATTGTGAAAAAGAAAAAAATAAAGTCGACGATCTATGTTATGTGGGAATTGGGATATCAATTACACTGGTCTGCAAAAAAAATTTTTTTTGCCCTCCTTATTATTGTACACGATTATTATAGATGTGATATTTCTCAACAGAAACTGGGTTTTAAAAAAATTGTATCACGTATATATTTTTTGTGAGGGAATTTTTAAGAAAACAATTTTTTGTTCGAGAAATCAATAATCTCTTTAATAAAATTAGGACAAAATATTACATATAATCACACTAAAAACATTAAAAATCATAAGACAATGTAATTACATGTTGTTTCTATCATTTTACTAAGTAGATTTTTTTCTTTTTATATTTTCTACTGGAGTTTCGCGACGAATCGACCAACAAAAATTGCTTCCGACCATTGCCGTTGTAGCGCCTCTCAATGTGCGATATATTCTGATGAAATCTTTCACCGTGTTCATCAGATACCGCTCCAAGATTTTCAGGAAAGAAATCTAAGTGAGAATCTAAAAAATGAATTTTAAGTGACATGTTGCATTCGGATATGTAATTATGTTTTTTTTTTTCGTAAATCCCTTTGTCGAAGTCATACAAATATAAAAATCGTTTTGATGGTTTTGAGGTTCCATCCAAATCATGGGCATTGAGAATGGCATGGTTTTATGACTTCCCTTGAACAACTGTTGCAGCATATTTTCAGGAGCCAATTTTTGTCTCTATCATCGACCGGAATCCCAAAATAACGCTCATAAGCGATTTTATCCAGACTAGACAATGTGTTCCGTTGAGATTTTATGGTAAATTCACCACAAACGTAGCAAAACACGTCAGGAGAGTTTTTACAAATCCTTGGCATTTTGTACCTACAAAAAAATTAAATTTGCTGTAAAATTAAAATAATATTCTACTCACGTGATTCTATTTTGCTCTATAGTTGAAATTACACATAAATTTTCGGTACATGTATCAATATAATATAAAACTTACCGAAGTACTAGGTTAAAATCAGTAATAATCACTTTACAACTTTAGATCGGAATGAACGCCACGGAGTCACAGCGAGAACTGCACAAACGTATGCATTAGTGTAAAAGTACCATCAGTCGATATCGTTCTCTCATTTTCTATCAACCCAAGTCGTTTTAATGTGGAAAAATATGATACAGACTGAATAAATTAGCGTTAGAGCAAAAATGACTCCCAAAAAATACAGAATTTCGAGGTATTTAAAAATATTTTTTTTTAAAAAGATATACGTGATAGCAAACAATAGGAAGCAGATCTAGATTCAGCATGTTAGGCTCTTCATATTTATCATATTTTTATTTAAAGGAGGATTTCTTTGCAGACCAGTGTTATCATTGAATAGGTATTTGAATATCATCTTTAGTTTCTCTTATAATTTTTCATTCCGAATGACTGAATGAATATCCTTAGATTCGTTTTAAAAGCGAAGCCCGAAGAAACGATTTCAGAAATATACAGGGTGGTGACGACATTACGACAATAAATGAAACCACGTATTTGGTATCACGTTCTGAAGCCGTGCACAAAAAATCAACGATTTTCACGCATATAATTTTTGCATAATATTTTACTCTACTCTCATTCGTCTAGGTGAAGGAACATCAAAGTAGAAACTTATGTCATCTTTATCTATTCTTTACGTGTAAATAAAGATTATTTTGGTAAGAACAAGACAGAGACTTTTCAAATTTCACTTAGAGATCGTGATATGTGTAAAATTAAGAATATTTTAATTAGTCCCTGTGGCTAAACTACTGATTGGATTTGATAGATGTTTTGTGTACGATCACAAAACGTGATACCAAATACGTGGTTTCATTTATTGTTGTAACGTCGTCACCACCCTGTATAATTAAGTATATCCTAATACACTTTTTTTTTTTCTTTTTTTAGCTTGGTAAAATCATCAAATGAGCCCTCCCACCCCGGGCAGGGCGGGAGGGACTGTCAGACTTGTACTGACTAAAATCCACGGTGTTCCTTCAATAGCCCTTTACGTTCCGGGGTCACGGTAATGAGATAAGTCCCGCGACCATATCCTAATACACTAGAATAACTAAAAAAATTAAAAATGTAAATTTTAAAATAAAACAAATTAATTAATTAATAAAAAAAAATAAGAAAAACCCGACTGCAAAAACACGAAATAAATAACAAATTAATAAAAAAACAAAAAATCCCGCCTTTCAAAAGACGAACTAAAAAAATGGAAACAAGATGAAAAGAAAACCGAATACCTATCCTTTATTAAAAAATTATAACATGCAGTCGGAAGCAAGGATGTAAAGAACGCCGTAAAGCGTGCCTCTGACTGCACGTTATAATTTTTGATAAAGGATAGGTCTCGGGTTTTCTTTTTATCTTGCATCCGTCTTTTTAGTTCGTTTTCTGCAGTCCAGTTTTTTTGTTATTTTTTTATTACCTACTTTGTTTTATTTGGGGATACGTAAGTATGTATTATTTTATATTCAGATGACCAAATAGATATAGGTACCTATGTACAATAACTTGATGATAGTTTGTGTGCCAATTGGCGCCCTTACCCTTAGGTACATAATATATTGATAGCTATGAGCATTCATTATTTAAAATTGTCCTTGGCACTAGCAACGCTATTGAATATATAGGTAGGTAGGTACTCATCATTATTTAAAATTGTCCTTGGCACTAGCAACCGTATTGAATATAGGTAGGTACCTACTCATATTTAATTAAGAGTTGCAGATAACTCAAGTACCTACCTATTTAAAACCTTAGTTAACAGAAGCATTACCTACTTATCATTTTTGGATTGCATGGGTCCACCCGACTAACTATAAATACAAAGCGTCAATTGTGATTTACCATTATAGACCAGGGTAGAAGCCTTTAAAAATAATAAAAAGTGAAAGAAAATAATAGTAGGATGAAACCCATTGGAAAAGGAGGAGAATATTATAAAAATGAAAGGAAAAATAATTTACGGGCGATCTGAGGTCGGGAAGTGGGAGAGGGGGGGGGTTTAAGAGTAAAAAACGGTTTTTCTCGATTTGCGGCAAAACTAAAAGTCCTATGGAAAAAAGTCAAATGGCAAAGTTGTAGGTAATAAAAAGATCTAAAACTTTTCTATTTACACTTTTTTCACATAACCTCAAAATTTATGTGAAAAATTCAAAAAACCAAGTTTTTGGTTTTTTATTTTTATCTTTTACAATTTTTTATTTTTTTTCATGAAAGGATGATGGGCGAAAATATAGGGGACCCTGCCCTGAGACCAATAACGATGTGACATATGTCATTGGAAAGGTCTTTTCAAATGCTACAATTGTTACTATGACCGTGCGGGTCAATTCGCTGTGGGTAAAAAGTTATGGCGTCACAAAAGTATTGCGGCGTAGAACTAGTCGTCTACATACACTATAACTGCCAGGAGACTAATAACGATGTGCCATACGTCATCGGAAAGGTCTTTTCAAATGCTACAATTGTTACTTTGGCCGTCTGGGTCAATTCACTGTGGGTAAAAAGTTATGGCGTCACAAAAGTATTGCGGCGTAGAATTAGTCGTCTGCATATACTATAACTGCCAGGAGACCAATAACGATGTGCCATACGTCATCGGAAAGGTCTTTTAAAGCACTACAATTGTTACTATTGCCGTCCGTAGCATTTGTTGTGGGTAGAAAGTTATGGCGTTTCAAAAGTATTGTGGCGTAAAACTAGTCGTCTACGTACGATAAATTTAACTTCCCGAAAACCAATAACGATGTGACATGTGTCATTGGAAAGGTCTTTTCAAATGCTACAATTGTTACTATGGCCGTCCGGGTCAATTCGCTGTGGGTAAAAAGTTATGGCGTCTCAAATGTAGTGCTGGCCCCGTAAAGTTAGCATTATATTGACCAAAAATTCTTTATGAAAGAAAAATATCGTTATTAATACACATCTTAACTCAATCTTGAATATCATAAAATTAACATTATTTATTACATTATAAAAAATACCGTATTTCTTGGGAAAGTTATTGAATAAAACAGACCATGAAACATGCACATTACATGAAAGTATCTCGTACTAATTCAAAGTCAAAGTCAAAGATTTTTATTTCAACTGGGCCTTTGCAGGTTCTTTCAAAACGTCGTGATTCTAGGTGCACGGTTCCAAGTGGGTTGATCCTGGAGAAGATACCGGCAAGAAACTCCATGGATACTCTTTTCATAAATCAAGCTTAGGTACTTAGGCTTAGGAGGATTGAGCTCCCAGTACTCGTCACTCACAATATTTGACGCGGCAACACAATCTTGCTACTTTCTGTATTCTGAGAGCGTGTTATTGCGATTGAAAATTAGGGTACTTTTTCGATATTAATTCAAAATAAGGTGAAAAAATAAATATTTCAAATCAAATAAATTACAGCGTATTTGGCACATAAAAAGGTAAGTTTTCACCAAATTTCATGAAAAAAAATAAAAAATTGTAAAAGATAAAAATAAAAAACCAAAAACTTGGTTTTTTGAATTTTTCACATAAATTTTGAGGTTATGTGAAAAAAGTGTAAATAAAAAAGTTTTAGATCTTTTTATTACCTACAACTTTGCCATTTGACTTTTTTCCATAGGACTTTTAGTTTTGCCGCAAATCGAGAAAAACCGTTTTTTACCCTTAAACCCCCCCCCCCCCCCCCCCTCTCCCACTTCCCGACCTCAGATCGCCCGTAAATTATTTTTCCTTTCATTTTTATAATATTCTCCTCCTTTTCCAATGGGTTTCATCCTACTATTATTTTCTTTGGTTTCAAAAATTATCGACCCTGGTCTAATAAGGTAACCACGAACTCTGTGTAGTACAAGAATCAAAACAGAGAATATAAAAAAATGCACAAAACATTGGTATTAATAGGTAGGTAGGTTATAAAACGTCAAGTGTTTACATAATACAGGATATTTTTTATGTAGTGCGGATCATTTGTAGAGTGATTCGGTCTCTGTTCCTAAATGCAACCGCAGTATTGGGACCCACTTTAAAACAAAACGAAAAGGCAACTTGGAATGGAGGACACGCATAATTTATTATCGCAAGCCATGCAAAATATAGATAATATTTATTTTGTTTTGGAGTGAATTTTAGGACTGCGGTTGCATTTGGGAATGGACACTGAATCACTCTGCAAATTTTGCGCACTACATAAAAAAAATTATTATTATTTTACATATCACAACAATTTTCACCGTTCGCGTTCAAAGCGCAATATTATTTACATTTGTACTTGAATGGCGTCATTCTTCGTGAATTCGCGTATCAACGACAAAAATACACCATATTATATATGAATGTAACAACAATTTTCGTGAGTCACCCCGAGCTGGGTAGCACTTGACCAAATAAATAACTATTCACACTGTTAAAGTCTTTCCTCAATGACGTTTAATAAGTTGTATTATGATTTGCATAAAGTTTGTAGGTAGGTAGGTACCTATTTTATCTAATAAAAAAGTTAAGTCGACGACACGGTTGGCGCAGTGGTTAGGCGATTAGCTTTCTGCGTTGCATGCCGCAGGTTCGATCCCCGCACGAAACAAATATTTATAATCTACAGATATTTGTTTCGGGGATGGGTGTGTGCATGTAAGATGTATGTTTGTAAACTGTACTCTCGATACAGCATAAATCCTAGTGAGGGGCAACGTTTAATGTATTAAATTACCTGCACCCACTGCCCGAGCAGTCACACTGCTCACTCTTCTTCACTCTTTGCTCACTCAGCACATGGATCACGATATGTTCCACAATAAGCCATACCAAAGGAGGATGGGCAAATTCCTATGGACGCTGGTCCAAATTAAAAAGCTTGTCCCTACGGTTGACACCGGTGCTAATCGATGAAGGTCATCAGTGTTACTCTATATTCTCATTTTTTTTTATTTTCATCCTGCCGTTCCAGAGTTATAATCAATTAGTATTACGAATTTTCCCAGCAACTTAATTACATTATAATTTAATATTTTGGATTCTTTTTGGTGCACGATTGGCAAACTGGTTAAACGTAAGTCTATCTACGGTGCTGCTCGTACATAGGGGTAGCGGGTTCAATTCTCGGACATTACATATTTTTTCAAAATCAATAATATTTTGTATGGTGCACGTAGCGCTTCAGTTTCTGAATAAAACATGTTAGGAATAGTGTAATCTACCAGAATATATAACTTTTATTTGCTAACTTTCATAAAGTTCATATGTTTAGGTTCAAACTTAAAAATGTCTTTATTTCTCAAAATATCTTTTCCTGTAGGACCGATTTTTTTACTCCCATAATAAAAAATAATCAGCTAAACGTGCTCTTTCGAATGTACTATGTGTGAACCCTGTGGGCACTTTGGGCCAATTTGCCCATTGTCCTTTGTAAATATATTTATTTATTTTTATGTAATACCTACGAAGTCTAAATTAAGTTTGTTATTACCTACGTAGTTTATTACATTGTTTTTAATTTTTTTAATGTAAGTGAGTTGGTCGTAAGCACTGTTAACTTATGTTTAAATAAATAAATTATGGAATCAATACTTTGAAAGTACGTAAGTAGTAGAAAAATAGATGTATAAAAATAAAAAAAACACTCGAATGCATAACCTCGTCCTTTTTTGAAGTCGGTTAAAAATAATAGCTGGTATTGTGGCGGATGGCTTGTTTTGGAGATAGGGATTGCGACGAAGTCGGCTTTTGGATATTCGCCAGAAAGTTGCACTTCCGAGTCCATTCTCTACGACCAAACACATATTCCGTTAGGTATTGATCGAAAAATAATAAGGTTTAGATTAGGCACAAAAGACCTAATGCTGCCTAATCCGCGACTGACTCCATTGCTATCCGAACACTAACTGACGAGTGATTGACGAAATGTTATCACACGTTCAATCAAAATTCATGACTGATAGTCGCAGGACTCGCAGGACGAAAATATCAAATTATCCTATAAATTTATCAGGTCAGCAGGTTATCCGTCATTCATAGCAGTGACTGTGACAAAACTTACAGCAAAACCTGTCGTCTAATGGAAGCCCTATAAGTTATAATTCAGTCACTGACAAAAAGACTTCTATATACAGAGCGTGCCAAAGAAATATACAGACATAGGTACCTACATATATACAATCGAAAAACATAACCTTCCTTATGGCGCAGATAGACGGGTATTTTTTTTATAAGTACTTAAATAACACCCAATTTATCATAAACTACTCCCGAACTAAAGCTTTCGGTTATCTGAACGTTTCTTTAGCTGGCAAATAAAATTTGATTAGGTACCTACCTAGTATTATTCACCGTTGCGTTGTGTAATTGTGAAACATTTACGTTATGATTACTTCATCAATGACAATAGTATTGTATTTGTAGTTATAAATACAAGTACACAAATGTCGTATAAACAACTCGGAAAGATAATATCGAACCGAACGTGGTTCCTTCAGCGTGAACATACAATATGTTGGCGTAGGAACACGTACCTAATCTGTAATTACGGCTATCATAAAGGGTTTCGCGAAAACTCCAAATTAAGCGTAGAGGCTGACTTGTAACGTGATTACCTACTTGTCCCAAACATACTGGCAATTAGCCCCATAACGTGATAGGTAGAGCAAAGAACTCTATTTAATCTTACTTAGAAATCTTGGAATACGTACTAAAATAAAACAAATTAATATTATTTTCTTATTAAATTAATATTTTTAGTTTTATTAATGTTGAGTTATTCTAGTGTATTAGAATATACAGGGTGCCGCAGATGTTATCACATTTAATGAAACCGCGTATTTAGTATCTATCATCACGATTATTCACGATATGGTGACCGTACACAACACTTGCGTTAAAATCGCATATTTTTGTGTATGGCTTCAGAACATGATAACATTATACGTGGTTTCGTCTCTTTGAGCCATGGAGCACAATGAGCCCTTCATTTTGACACTAAATATGAACTGGCTCTAGAACATAATTATTATGGCTGCTAACCAACTTTAAATCGTGATAGGTCCTAAATAGTCATTCGGAATGAAAAGTGGTAAGTGAAACCTAAATATGATTTTCAAATACCTATTCAATGATACCCCCTTCACATAGTTCGTCAACTTTTCACAATATGGCGTCTGGTTGTAGTGGTTGTTGCCATATTCAATATTGATTACTATCATATCTTTAGTGACACTCGCAAGATTATGACAAATCGATGTAAGAATCATCAAATCGGCCCATATGTTTGGTCTCTTCTTCTTAGAGTGCCTCTCCGACTAGCGAAGGTTGGCAGTCAGCTCTGCATATTTCTTTCTGTCTCTTGCGAGGCGAAACAGTTGTGCAGCACTCGAGACTCCAGTCCACTCCCGAAGGTTCCTCAGCCACGACTTCTTCCTGCGACCAACGTGTCTCTTGTTTGGTCTCTAGAGAGCCACAAAGGAACAAAAATACATAGGCTGATAAACACTTACCCTCCTTTGCGTCGCGCAATCGGGTAAAAATACGTAACATAATATCTACAATGAAAATTAAATAGGTAGTACGTACTCTACATTTTGTTTGATGCGTTAGAAATTAATATCTAAATTGCACTTTTCCATTCATGTTTATATTATTGAATACATAAAACAGTTTTTCAGAAAAAATGATAGATCTTGCTTTCTTACCTAAACTAAATAAGACTTAATTATCAAAGTCAAATAGCCTAATTTTATACGCTAAAAATAAAAGTTTAAAATCGACATTTTCACCGTGTAAATTAACTCTTCTATCGTCGTATATTTGAACTGCAGGCGTAGCATGACCACCATAGAAACCGCTGTTGTCTACGGATTAAATAATAGACAAAATGACAGATTGTAGAAATATTTCATTTGAAACGCGGGTACATAGGTACTTATTTATATTCTTAGTATTAAAGAATTTATTATTCTGATTCCAAACCCAAGGGTATTTGCCAATATACCGTTTCTCTAATTATTTACTTTGGTATCAAAAAAAATTTACTAGCACCTGGCTGATATACATTTTCTGCGATATTGTCTGCTGAACAGCTTATCGCAGTCATCAGTTCTCTGGTACCATTATCTATTGACATTAGACGGATTAACGAACCTGCAAAGTTCCGAGTACCAGCAGAACCCTTAAAGGTGGACACGCACCTGTCCGTACCGTACGCGACGCGCCTCAGTCATCGGTTTTGTTAACTTTTTTCCATTCAGTTTCTTATTTTTACCCGACTACGCGACGCAAAGAAGGGTAATTTGTTTATCAGCCTATGTAGGTATGTATGTTTGTTCCTTTGTGGCGCTCTAGATACCAAACGGTTGGGCCAATTTAGATGATTCTTACGTCAATCGATTTGTCTTAATCTTGCGAGTGTCACTAAAGACATGACAATAATCAAAATTCAAAATGGCGACAACCAGACGCCATATTGTGAATAATAATAAAAATAAAGTCGACGAACTATGTGAAGTCCCTATCATTGAATAGGTATCTATTTGAAAAACAACTCTAGGTTTCTCTTATAATTTTTCGTAACAAATGACCATTTAGGACCTTTGACGATTTAAAGTTAGTTAGCAACCATAATTATGTTCCTTCGAGAGCCCAAACCAGTGAACCGATTTAAATAAATGAGATATCCTTAGATTCGTTTTAAAAGCGCAAGTGACACTGGCTATATAATAATAATAATTTATTTAATATCAGATAACTTGATCCATTTTGTTAGTAACAACTTACAATATGTTATATGGATTTTGAAAACAAACAACATGGCGGATTTTTGCCGCCGGTAAGTATAGCTATAAAATAATTTTAAAAAAATCGTGTCGTGGTCATTTGTGGTGTCAAAATAAAAAGGGCTCGAAGAGACGGTTTCATAAATATACATAACTTAATACACTAGATTATCTCAACATTAATAAAACTAAAAAGTTAAAAATAAAATATATAAATATAACAAAAAACCAGACTGTAAAAACGAACTAAAAAGATAGAAACAAGATGAAAAGTAAACCGAATATCCTTTATCAAAAATTATAACATGCAGTCGGAGGCATACGGCGTAATTTTTGATAAAAGATACTCGGTTTTCTTATCCGACTTCATACAAAGAGAAGGTCCTCAATTCAACAGTTTAATTTTTTTGTATGTTTGTTACGAGATTAGCAGACCTATATTGAAATATTATTTTTCTTGAAAAATTATACTCTCGAAGTGGTCCCATATAAATTTGGTGAATATCTGATGAAGACCTAAATGGAACTCTTGAATGAATAACAGCATATGACTCGCGATTGCTGTAATGGCATGTTATTGTATTGTTTATGCCACTCATAATGCAAAAATAAAATAAACTTTTAAAAAAGTAAAAACCGACTTCAGTATACTAAAATGTATAAAATTATCTTATACCTTCTGAAGTCGTGCACCTAGCTTGGCAGTGGCACCGACTTCAGGTGTTAAGTTTTATTCGCAACGTCTACTGCGGGCACATCTCACGTGCCGATACTGGTGACGTCATCAGCTGCTGCTGGGAGAATTCGGCCACTCGAGTACTGCAGCGAGTGTGGTTTAAATGGGTATGCGAGGTTGCATAGAACTTCATACAAAGAATTCAAATGCGGCACCTTTGGCGCATACGGCGCTGACGGGTGCACGTCCACCATTAGCACGCAGTAGAGGCGTGCCGCTAGTTACTGGTAAATATTCTCAAGTTTTGCTTAAAGCACACGCATAATAAACTATTGTGTTCAGTCAATATGCAATTCTCGGAATACCCCCGAGCACGCGCCGTTCGCTCGCCAATCGCGCCGGGCGCTACTCAAAAAATTACCTACCTATAGGTACCTACTACATAACCTTTTCACATTTACGATTCCGATATTTCTTAGAATCTTCCTCGATTCCCTCTACTATAGTGAAGAGTTATTTTAATAGACGGGGCGTTTCTGTTGTTTAACTTCTTGGTAACTTAATCAAAAAAGCAAACTATCGTTTTTCAGAAAAGAAATTACTACTAACACGTTCCCAACCACTGGCTTATTGCCGTTGATTAGAGTTTCTAGTGAAAATATCGTATTAATTGCATAACTGAAAAGTTTAAGCTATAAAAACATCCCTAAGTAAACGAAATAGGTGATTATAATTGTTATTTCTGCTAACTGTAGGTAAGTTATGCAGATATGATATTATAGAGATATGTATACATATAATTTCAATTCTATAATTATAAATAATTCAGATTGAAAGTAGTAGTGTACAGTGCACAGTAACAGTGTATTTTGGTTAATATTTTTATACGTGCATTTAAATATCCCATAATATTAAATTGCATGTTACTAGAACAAAAAATAAATTACTTCCCCCATTTTATATCCGTAATTTTTTTCATCAATCATTGTTGATCAGAATTTTTTTACAAAGGAGGTGGGCGAATTTGTATATCCTCAGCCTAGTGCATTATATAAAATCATGCGTGGTTTCGACAATCATTCAAGTCATTAAATTGTACCATTGACAAATTTATAATTGAAGCAAGCGAGGTAAAGTTACCCACTCTGACATAACTAATTTTTATTTATGTAATAATAATTTTGTACTTAATTACAGTAACAAAAAAAAAAAATTTTTAACCTTTTACAGAGATTTAAATTAAAATTGTTACAATATTGTCGATAAATAGTAATCATCGATATTGCTATTGCTAATTGCGTCGCAGCACTAGTTCGTTACATTCCTTAGGATTCTAAAAAAATGTTTTTTTATTTGTTATTGCTATAATTAACATAGAAAAAAAAGTACCAAAAATTAAATCTATAAAAATTAGTCACAATGTTAATTAAAATTAAAAAATGATTACCGTTGCTGAGTCAGGATTGATATCTTCACATCAATTAAGTACTTCATTTAATTGCTGATCAAAACATTAGAATCTGGAACAATTTTATGACGTTATTCTCAAAACCACACATTATTTTTTATAACCGAAAAATTACAGAACGCTGCATTTTGCGTATCGATAGATAAATGCGCGACAGACGTCATGGACTGCACTAGACTGAGGACATGCGGTGTGTGGCAGGCGGACGCGGGGGAGCAGCTCCCAAACTACAGCTCTGGTCTCGATTCTAAAAAACTACTATGCGAACGAGACAGTATGATCTATGGATAATTAGAAGAGAAAAAATTATGGAAAAGAGATTATTGTAATTAGATAGCAAATATGATTTCCCCTTCAAAGGGGATTTTGAGATTTTTAGCTTCAATATCCGCCTCAGCCTTAACTTGCAGCACCAAAGGGGTTTACGAGACTAAAACGCACCTTTATTCAAAAAGCGAAATAACTCCAAATTTACATTTTTCGAGATTTTACCATAAAGTGAATTAACGTCGCACGGAGCATACATTCAGTCCAACAGCCGCCTCAATACGATGAAAATGAGAGAGATAGATGACTGTAGTTCACTTTTTGATTTACGCGCGGGAACAAGTTGGTACCGGTAAAGTGATCGAATTCAGTGATGCGCCGACTTTTTTCAAGGTAAGATCTCGGAAGATAGATTGAAAAGCGGAGTAAAACGAAATAAGGTCGGTGTTTTAATACCAGGTGATTATTTTACATGCTTTTAATTATTCAAAAAGTGAAATTGGTTGACTTAATTCACTTTTTTGTAAATTGTTTCATATCGTATTATGAAATCATTTCCAGTTGATGCAGTTTTATAATAAAACTAGAGGTCGCGCGGGTGCGCGGGCCGCATGCGGCCCGCGTGGGCTTTTTGGGTGGAGTTTGTAACATAACTAAAAAAAATTTGGTTTTTTGATTTTGTATGGCAGCCATTTTTTTTGTATGGAAACCATCTTTTTTTCACCGGCTCGTCAAACGGCCCAAGGTCCTCGACATTTTTAGTTCCAGCACTATAGGTCTGCGACTTTTCGTTCTCGAGATCCGTAGGGCAGTTCCGGTCAGCGTTCCACTTTCAGGTCATTTCAGACTTTTCCTAAACTCACAGGACTCCCCTCTATACGACTCCCATACATCACTTTTACCCCCCACGGCTCCATCTGGGAGATCAATTGGGTGAAAATCCGAAATGAACACTTGTATGGCGGCCATATTGAAAAATGGCGGAATTTTTTTTTTTATCCCGGATTATGAATCGGTGCCCCCGAAAACCCCCCGACGCCAATTTTCAGCCGGCTCGGACCATTTTTTTTTTTGGCCGCCATTTTGAATCCGCCATCTTGGATTTTTATGACCCCCAACGGAAAGCCCCCGTCGTCCTCTATGACATTTGGTCGAACACCCCCCCACTATCTCCAACGGTTTCGGAACGGTGAGCGTTTCCATTTTGTATGGCCGCCATCTTTTTTTGTATGGACGCCATCTTTTTTTCACCGGCTCGTCAAACGGCCCAGGGTCCTCGACATTTTTAGTTCTAGCACTATAGGTCTGCGACTTTTCATTTTCGAGATCCGTAGGGCAGTTCCGGTCAGGGTTCCACTTTCAGGTCATTTCGGATTTTTCCCGGACTCACTGGACCCCCTTCTATACGACCCTCATACATGACTTTTACCCCCCACGGCTCCTTCTGGGAGAACAATTGTGTCAATCAGTCAGTGAGTCAGTGGTAATCGAGCTTTATATATATAGTCAATGCATCAGCAAACCTAAAGTGAATAGGTATTATTTCATTATTGTACTATAATTTATCAGAAACGTAGTAATTGTTTGGTTTATTCCTGTTTATTATTTAATTTGTCAGGTACGACTTTCGTTTTATTTACAGTTATTTCACTCTTTTAGTAATTTTGTAAAATGACGAGAGTCGGATTTTTTAATCTAAACATTAACAAGAGTATTATTTGTGCAAGGGAGGTGCCGGATTTGTAAGAAATTTTAAATAATAGATTTAGTATCAGGATAGGGCTTGAGGTTCTTCAAATAAAATACTGTCTTCTTCATCTAATCTCTTCTTTATAAATTTTAATACATATTTAATTGCATAGATTAATGTTACCATTTCTAAACTATTTTAATAAATAATTTCTGATATTCTTTTTGGTTTAACCTAGTTTTAATTAAAATAAATCCCACAACTCGGCTGTCCTGCTCGAGTCTGACCTCAGACTTAATTTTTTAAACTTACAACTTAAACATCTTCTAACAACATAATTCCAATATGACAATATCATCAAAGATCCAATTCAGGGTCTTTGGTGTATGCACAAAAAATAAGTGTTCAAATGCTCACCGGCCAGCTTTTCATATAATCTGCAGCAGGGTCCTTCAGCAACACTGTCAGCCTTTTCCTAACCACTTAACAACTCTGTAAGGTCCTAAATATTTTGCCTTTAACTTTAAAGTTTTACCAAATTGTGTATAACCTAATAGCTGCAAAATCTCCAAAACTTATATTTCACACTTTCATTCCTTCTTTCATTAAAACTCTTTCTATTTTCTTCCTGTACTCTTAGTATTTGAATTTAAGCCTCCTCTCTTAGATTTTCTCGCTCTTGAACAAATCCTTCCCTCTCTTCCTCTTGCAATATCTGTATATTAATACGTGAAGAGAAATCTTTGTACCCCTTTTTAAGCATATTGCGTGCACAGAGGACGAGATTAGGCATAGTTAAAGTTTATATGGAGAAGGAGTGCAGAAAGTTAAAAATACGGTCGACCATTGGGCGACCACTAGTATCTATTTATCAATTTCACAACTTCTTTCAATTTCATCTTCATCCCAATTAACAACTCAAAAGGGGTTGTATTGTACCAATACTGCGCTGAAAAGTACTATTTATTGCCCTCTGCATCTGGGTTACATGTGGATGACCCTTGCTTCTCATCTCCCAGGCACAACTTGATGAGTACTGAAATCAAGATGCGGTGTATCCTTTCCACCTGGCCATTACCCCGGGGAACTTCTGTGGTTATAGTAATGTGCTGTATACCTTCTATCTGGCAATATTCTTCAAAATCTTGCTTGTAAACGCGGCACCTTTATCTGTAATGATTCTAATTGGATTTCTGAAAACTTGCTGATGAACTTTAAGTTTGTTAATTGTTTCCAATGCATTCCTTGTTTTCGTAGGAAATAACCATACGAATTTTGTAAATGAATCTACGAGGGTTAAAATAAAATTACATTGTTTCTTCGTCTCCTATAATGGGCCAATGCGATCACAGTGTATAGTGCGCAATGGTATGCTCTCTTTCTCAATGCAATTCAGAAACCCCTCCTGCTTACGCTCTTTCTTCAGACCCAATAGACAAGGGATGCAGCTGACAATTAACTCTTCGATTTTTCTAGATAGATCCTTTATATAGTAGTCTTAGTTTGAATCCGTTCTGTTCACAAAAAATCAAATATGGTTTTTGTTTTTAAATATCCAATATCGCCTTTACTCCTTCATCCAACTGTTGAGCTCTTCTCACCAGCTGTTCATGCACTCTTCTGGTTACAATTTTCACACATGGACCACGACTAAGGGCGTCTACATGCCGCATTCGGGTGTCTGACTGATGTTCGACTGTAAAGTCATACATACTCCTGTAGTAATAACGCCCATCTGAGCACTCTATAGACAGACCAAAGGGTGCTCTATTAAATTCGTAATGCCCTGTCTGTGTTACAAACGATGACGTGTACTTGGTAATCTTCATTATTCTTTACATGGAAAATGCATCCTTGAGATCTAATTCATAAAAAATCTTAAAACCTGATAGCTTGTCTATATGGTCATCAATCATTGGTAATGGAAATTCATCCTTGACCATCTTAGCAATAATTTTTCTATAGTCAACACACATGCGAATAGACTTAATATCTTTCTTTTTAAATAATACAAGCGGGCTGGAATACTCAGAGAAACTAGGTTTAATGATACCGTTCTTCAACCATTCACTTATAGTATTTTATTCTAGAATAAATAAATAAAAAATCCTTTGATAATACTACATAGAGTATTGCAAGTTGTGTTTTTATAAGATTCTACATTCCAATTTCAAAATTTTTGATGATAAATACTGATAAAACAAAGAAACACGTCTTTTTCTTACAAAAGAACACGTTTGTAATCATTTTGTGAATTCAAATTAACTCAAACAATTAGGAATATTTTCTCTGTCAGTTTAAGATTCTTAGGTTAACAACGCAAAAAATCTAAATATTTCGTCCACTTGCAAGATGATTTTAATATAAAACTGCAACATTTACAATTACTCCGTCCGTATCTAAATTATTTGTTTACATATTTTATTGAAAAGTGAAATAACTACGAACTTTTTTTTAAATTATTTATTTAAGTGTCTTCATGATAAAAATCATGATATTTTATACGATAATTTACTAGTTTATTAGTTACGCTACCTATCCCTACTTCTGGAATTGACCTAAACCATTTTTTCATTTTTTTATGATGCATTGAAGCCATAAATGTAAACATGCCAAACTTTGAATGCGTTTTCCCACAAAATAGAAATTTTGAGTTATTTCGCTTTTTGAATAAAGGTGCGAAAAGTCTCAAAATCTCCTTTAAAGAGGAAATCGAAAGGGGATTTTGATATTCATCATTCAATAGGGATTTTGAGCCTTTTAGTGTCAAAATCCCCTTCTGCCTGAACTTCTAGAACCAAAGGGGATATCTAATTCTGAAACTAACTGCACGTTGGTCTTTCAACTAACAATAGGTAAGCTATTATGTAACATGTTTTTTTATTTGTTCCTCATGTAATGGTGAATATTAATGTTTATGCTAATTTATCGTTTGTAAGAAATGGATAATGTTTTTTTTTTTTCCTTCAATTAATCATAACAACAACAGGGGTGTACGGAAAGGGCCACCCCGAATGACAATACCTATTACGTCTGGCGCACCTTGAGTAGTCTCGGGGTCCGATCTAGCTATTTAGCCGCTCCGAGCAAAAACAATATCTGCCGCCCTTTACAATGACACCTTCAAAGTCTTATGCATGTTATTCCGGAGATGGTGCAATTTTTAACCGACTTCAAAAACGGAGGTTATCATTTCGACCCGTATTTATGTAAAATATTTTTTGGTATAGTCTACTAGGACTACTCAACGAGTATACTTACCGAATTTAATATCTAAGTGTATGTATGTTTGTCCAAGAATTTCTCAGAAACTACCTTCTGATCGGATTGAAATAATTCTTTTTTATCGATTTATGTATCTTGCAACTTGGGAACAGTAAATTTTTTATCAAAATCGGTTAAGTAGTTTAAAAAGACCAAAATTTTATATGAAATTAGTTTATATTTATGTAACTTTTGTTACATTAATCGTTAATGACAAGTTTTCGTTTTGTGAAATCGGTAAGAAATCGGGAGAATTTCCGTGTTCAAAAATCGTAGGAAAATCTTTACATTTCGGGTTTTCAGTTTAATCAATAGACTATTTGATTAATATAATTTGAATAATTTATTTATGCCTCCATTAATTACAAAATTCATTAAATTATATTTTTTGGAGCCGCCAACCGTCCTTAATTTGGGCGCCCCTCATTTATGCCGCTCTGGGCATTTTCCTGGCATGCCCCCCCCCCCCCCCCCCCCCCAGATCGAGCCCTGGGTAGTCGGTCAGCTGTCCGGTAACCAGATAATCTTTTCACCACGGCATTAGCGATGCTTATAATAAAATAATACTGGTTGAATTTTCTTAGGGATCTCTATTAAATGGATTTGCTCTTGGAAAGAAATCAATATAGAACTTTTCATAAGTATTAAAATTGCATTAAAGAATTTTTGAAATTGTTTTATTTATTTATTTAATCATTTATGTACACACATGAAAAATAACACAGAAAACATTAAATAGGAGAACAAATTACAAAGGTACTGCTTATTTCACTAAAGAAATCTCTTCCAGCAGACCTGCGAGAGGAGAATTTAAAACACGAAATGTAGACAACGATGTACTTAGGAATAGATTACAAATACAAATTAAATATTTCTTCTGTCGAAACTTCGAAAGTCAACAAAATGTCAAAAACAATTTTTTCGCTGATAAACTCGTTTCTTTGATGGACATAAGTTGTATGGTAAATATGAACACAGTTTTCTCAAGTTGCTACTTGATGAAAAGTAACTTTTTGATTTTCATATATTACATGTTAATCAATTAGCTGAGAAAAATAGACTGCTAATAGAAGTCTAGGTTCCTGTGAAATTTTAAACATTATCCAGCAACAATTTGGTCAAACATAAATTAGTCACTTTGGATCAAGATTTTTGTCTGGTACCTACCTGCATTAATATTAGGAAGGAAGATAATTATTTTATGCATGAAATTAACATTCCTAACTTTATTGTTCCAAATGGCCACGTTCCAAATAAAGTACCGAAGAAAGAACAAAAATTTTTTATAGAGTTCGAAAATTTCTCAAAAATTTAAAAATATGTATGTCATAACTCGAAATCTACAGAAAATTGAGAAATATAGGTACATGTGGTATTTCCAAATACGCCTGTGAGGAATTTAAAAAGTCCTTTAGACGTTACTATTGTGACCATCCTATAGACTTAGCTATCGTAACAGGCTATTATTATACGGGTATTTATTTGCCATATTCACACCACGGTTCAGTCAAAGCAGATTTCATATCAGTCTGCAGTACCTACCGTCTTATCTTACAGTTAATTTTTGGTCATAATCTCTCCTAACAAGGGAAGATAATGGGCAGAGCTATAATCAGAGCTTATATCAAACTATCTAAAATACCTACGTTGGTAATTAACAAAATAAATTCTATATCATCGATCTAAGTACGTCGAATAGATAGATTTTCTCCGGAGATAAGAAGCGCATCAAAGGGAAACGAAGTATTAATCGAAAAAAACGAAAATAAGCATTGCGCGATCTCATCCCCAACAAGAAATCGGCATAGGTAATTATGTGCTTCTGAACGCTTGGTCTTAATGAATGCTTGTGGATAGATGTCCAAAAAAGTTCTCGATGAGAAATCATGAAAAAAAACCACAATAAAAGCTGACCACCTTCAGGTGAATGATACCAGACGGCACGAAGGACAGGACTAGATAGGATGGAGGTATCTACACCAAAATTGCTAGAAATGAAGAATGACGGGAGCGAGCCGCAACTATTAATAAATAGATGGATACCTGGATTACAATAAACAGAATCAGAGATAATATGACGGTACGAATACATTTGCTTACACATAGGAAATGCCATGTTTAATTAAGATAGGATAACACACACAATTATATCTACACATAATTGATCACATGTAAGCTGCGTGAAAACACAAATTGAACTGCTTAAAATTCACTAATGACTACCCGGAGTTATTTCCAATGACCTCTATGACACTTACATAATTAATTTACAAATGTAAACATGTGTGCATACGCTACTTCACTTTACATTTCAGAAGCTAGACTATCGAAACAATACTTTAAACCAAATATAAAATTCGGTGAATGCCTTTTAATTTTTAACGGAAAAGGACGATTACCGGAACTGTCCCCCACCAGCCAAAGGATTGGAATCACAGAGTACGTTAATATATACGGAAAGTTTGAATGTATCTCGGATAATAGTACCTACGTCAGGTCATGTAGGCAGATTGATATTTTTCCATGACATGGCGGCATCCTCCATAAGATGCGCGAATTTTCACGGATACAGCCATGGTAGAAGTAGATATGCGTATGCAGTAGAGCCGGAAAACAAGCGTGTCATGGCTGGTTTTCCACGTGGAGGGACGAAGTCGCGTGTGAAGTTAGTTTTTTTTTAAGTTGTTTCATAAACGTAATTGTCCAAAAATAAATGCAACACACACACACACATGCTCATGAACTGAATACCTATTCCCGATGCACATGAACTGTCCTATGGACAATTTATATGGACTGGGATTAGATATTATTTGCCACAATATCTTTTGGACAGTGGGGACGATGTCAGGCGTCCGTTTCCGTCCGATACTCCACTGTTTGAGTACGGTTTCATAGCTCTACCGCGCCGCGTACTTCCAGACTGGGCTATTAGCTATATGCGACGATTGTACCTACCAATAGTTGCTGTCAAATAAGCAATAAGATCAATCGTCGCAGTGGCGAATATGCTAATAACCCGATAAATAATAAGATGGGCACGTTACTAATTATTGAATAAACGTGCCCATCATAAGTGCATTATTGAAGAACATTATTTATTACTTTTGGGAGCAAAGTGCTACAGGTAGGTAGATATTTATAAAAATTATGAACGTAGGATGAATGAAATATAGCGGCAAATATAACGAGAGCCTGCCAGGATTGGCGGAAACCTGCGGGACCGGTCTAACCATGTTGTTATTCGCGACTGACCATTGTGGCCAAGTAGGTAGGTAGGTACTCTCATCTCATCCATATTTTAAGCGATCCTGACAAAACTGCTCAATGGGCATAATTATTTCATCGGTAGTTTTTCCATTTTAAGTTGAACAGTCATAATTTTTTTCTAATAGATACCTACATTACCTTCATTTCAAATTTCCGACTGTGGCTGCCATTTTGCGTCGGATTTGATAGTTTCATACCTACAACGAGATTAGAAAGCGCAATAGACTTGGCAGGGGGCGCATCTGGATAACAGTATTTTTATTCAGCGTTGTATTTAGGTGAAGTATAAATTAAATGACAATTGTGCGCGTTTAGGAGTACCTAGATCACGATTCACGGACGTTCGTTTATGTCATTGTGTAGTCTGCATACTCTGCAAGAGGTCCGCATTCCGCATTCGTTTACGGGTCTCGAATTATAAAGTACTACGGTTTTTTGTTCACTATTGGTAGAGAACAAAAAACTGGTAACCCAATCTATCGTCGTATAAGTATATCAGCTGATTTCACCTTCTTCAAGATTGCTAATAAGTACAATAATAATCCAGCCCATTATCGTCACACGGCTTAGATAGAATAAGGCCCAAATTCACCGACAACGTAACAGACGATTAGAGCAAAATCTGCCGGTTAAACATGATTTTTAGTATGAGTAATCAGTGAATTTCATTTTAATCATCCGTTATATTGTTGATGAACATGGCCCTAAGAATGGTTTAAGGCTAGTGCCGATTGGCGGACTAGCGATGGATAGCGAGCTGACAAGATGTTTTTTATAAGATTTATTTAGTTCATAAATCTTGCCAATACGTTCACGTTTCACGTCATTAAAAACCTATGGATCCACAAGGAAGATTCTGCGCATTCATTATAGATAGGACAGGTAGCATGTTCCGTCGAGTTTGGTGAACGTTAATTCCGAGATGGGACGGAGATCGGCATGCGGCGGGGGCGGGCGGACGTGCCAAGGCAGGCAGGCAAGCAACATATTTACTCATACGCCCGAGGCGTAAATCACCGTGCATCTATTTTGAGTTGGCCTGTGCGGGTGTGGGCACAGGCGGAGGAGGGCGGGGCGCGGGTAGACGCCGATGTCGGTCTGGCGCCAGAAGGATTCCCCAGCGCCCCGCACTCCCCGCGCCATCGCTCGAGGTCGCCGTGCGCTCTTGTCTTTACTTTGCTGTCGCAAATACCAAATCCACTGCTTATTCATAAACCAACTTCATAAACATTAAGTACTTAACTAATTTTAACTACCAAGAGTAAATTGCAATCCCCAGTACCTACAAGTTTCCAGTGCAATGCGTAGAACTAGATCTAAGAATAGTTCGAAAGCAATTTTTTTTTTCGCCCCTATCTAATCTATTGTCTAAACTTTATTGGCACGACCGACACTACGCGCACTCCATTTTGGATTGGTAAATACGACGAGATAAAACATATTAGATCAGATCTAGCCTTAGAATTAATCACTAATACAATTTTTAACTTTTCCATGTTAAACTGCTATAGTTGGTAAGTATGGTGGTGAGTCAGCTTAATTATTTACTTTGATGGATATTGTAAATTCTGCTGAAACGGATTACGTAATAATAACAAATAAGTCTAACTAAATACTCACTTGTCAAATTATGATCCTTCCCGAGGTGAACCAAGAATCCACCGCACTGTAGCTGGAAATCTGGTCTTCCCTTCCCCCCACCCAGTCCGCCCCCGCGCAGGGATGCCCTGCGGTCATTGGTTACTCATACATCTTGCAAAACCTGTACTCGTTCCATTACACCAATTTAAAATGTTTGTTTACATAGCTAGAAGCACAACACTATTTTCACTATTTGCACTTGTGATACTAAATACAGATTACATAAATGTAAAAGATCATCTAAACAAAATGTAATTTCGCACATGAAAACGCGCGCACCGCGCTGAACTCCGACAGAGAATGAATATTACTACCGATTCTACCGAATTGAAAGTAGGTATTACATACAAAATATCAAGCTAGCTGGACAGATGTTTGTATAGGTATACAGTGCCAAGGCAAGGCACTATGACTCTTAACGCTCGAGTAATAAAGATTACAATACATTATTCTAACTGTACTTAATAATTTGTACAACTCACTGTACTACGCTATCTGCCCAAACATACAAGAAATAGAACGACTCTCGCATAATCACTATAAGTTGAAATTAACACCCCTGATTCAATGTACACCACTTGATGGGAAAAATTGTGATCGCTGTTAGATATGTGATGGTGATTTGTTTTAAAATCAATCTGTTTTAGTAAGATATATTTAATATTTAAATGTGTATTATTTTATGTAGCTAAATCTTTAAAGCTACTCTTATTAATATATTATACTGTTATAAAACCGTTTAAAAACACTCATAAGATATAGTTGGACTGTTTAACTTTTAAATTATGTACGAAAGTAAATAAAAATGAATACAATAATTCGAAGGAAAAGGATACTTTGCGATGGTACACTTTCAAATTTAGTTTTAAAATTTGTTTTTGATGTTGAAATTGGAGTGACCGTAATTTTTGATTAAAAATATTTATTACTTTCCATGAATCACACTGCTGTTTACAGCGCCACCTAACAAGTGAAAACAAAAGATAAGTTTCACAGTTTGTTCATAGATGGCGGTATACTACGTTATATATAACATATTTTTAAACCTATTTTCCACTAATCGACTAGTTGTGGCCGATTGGCCGCACGCGATTCCTATTTATTGTCATATACCATACATACCGTCATACCATGCGGCTCGGAAAATCGCCTCGACTGCAAACAAACGCGATTGGTAGCTGCGCGTGGTTCAACATCAAATTATTTTAATTACTGCGCAGCTAGCCGCTTTAGTGACAATAACTAATCGCGCGCGGCTAGCCACCCGCGTCTATCCGCTTAGTGGAAAATAGGTCTTACTAGACAACCCACGACGGAAAGCATATCGGCAGCAGTATACTCATCATAGAAAGATTTGGATATTGAATTGAGACAACCTGCTGCTACTGAGTGCCTGGACTCTTAAATAGTAAAAGGTCAAATTTTTCGTGTATGGATCAGGGATCTAGTTACTTTCTATCGAGGCGTCGATCTGCAAATGCAAAAGACATCGACTTAAACGGTACCATGTCCATAAAGTTATTATTACTACTAATAATAACTTTATGACCATGTCGATCCCATAAACTTAGAATATTTTACCTAAATATATGGTCGATCCAATCCTACAGCCAGCTAGCATCTTGAAAATTCGATAGTGAGAAAAAAAAGAACACGAGTCCGTGTCAATAATTACTCAAATGAATCGTTCGACAGTGTACCAACCTAAGGTAGGTACCTACTACCAATGAAAATTAATTCCATCGTCATCACCATGACTTTGCGGTTCACTACTGTACTTTCATGTCATTTCAAGCATCACCCGGGAAATTAATTATATAATATTAAAGAACGCTCGGGAAATTATATATGTAGAACCAGTTGCCAGAGCAGTTTTACCCATAAAGTTATTATTATTAGTGGTAAGTAATAATAACTTTATGGTTTTACCAAACGACGCACGACGCATCGTTCGGATTTCGGTCAAAAGCCGAAAAATATTAATACGTAAATCGAATACTAAACAAGATGAAAATCCGTAGATGTAGAGTTCCAACGCTACAAAAAGAAATTTTCATAATAAATAAAACAAATCGGAAAGAAAACACTATATATTTCAATGTTATAATTGCTAACGAAAACAAAACTTGCATATAACCTCGCAGCTTTTTAAAACAACTGGAGTTGCGAATAAATAATGAACACCCAATTAATCTAGTGACATTTCGGCGTCGTCATCTTTTTTGTCACCTTTATCGTCTTTGGATTTATCATCTTTCTTTTTATCGTCTCCTTCTTTAGGCTTGCTATCGGAGGAATTGGATGTGTTTTCAAGCGCCTTGAAGAAAGCTTGCATGTCGCCGGTGTTTGCAGCTGAGGCTACTTCGGAAGGCAAACCAAATTGCGATATTACTGGACCCATTTGCCCAGAGGTCAGCGCCGAAGAGAACTGATTCGCCGCCTGAAATAGAATAGTATGTATTGATAAAATGGCAAATAGGAAGTCTATGTCATTGACCAAAAATCGCAACTTATGTAATGTATGTCATGTCATTCAGTAATAAACATAACCAAAAAAAATTACACCCTTGTTGTTTCATTGATGCACACTTGGTCTATAACATAGAACTAGGATATCTTAAGCTACGTCCAGACATGCGAGCGTGAATGCTGTGAGCAGCTCATGAGCAGCTCAGCTCGCAACTGCGAGCCGTGCGGTGGCGGTATCTTATCGCTGCTCAAAGAGAGCTCAGTGTATTTTGTGGGTATCGTGTAGAGAGGACCGTGCTCGCTCAAATTGAAGAAATGGATGACGATAAAAAAAATACGCAAATTAAAAATAAAAAGGAAGACGTCTGGTGAGAAATAGCGGAAGAGTGTGGGTTAACAGTAGCAGATTTAAAGAAGTTTGAATGTTTACTGTATATCTTTTTAGTCCACCAACGTCGTTTGCGATTTATTACAAGATGCTGCACTACAATGAACGCGGCTGCAGTAATTTGTAAGTTCGAGAGCGATATGATTGTTGTATCGAACTAACGCGACTGAGGCTCACATCGGGCTCGGGTGCTCGACTAGAGCATGCTCATAGAATTATTTATTTCCTCAATATGAGGAGCTCGCATTGAGCGACTCACATAGCGCAGGCTCGCATTTCTGTACGTAGCTTTACTGAATATATTAATAATAGGGACATTTTAGTAACCTTCAGATTATTCATGCACACACTTCATTCATGCACATTTTTAGTCACTGGATAGACCTGGATTAATAACTTAATTAACAAGTCATAATTTTTTTATAGGTTATCATTTCACTTAGTAGTTTTGTTTTTTTAGACACAGTAAACATTAATTATTCGGCCAGTTCAATCACCTAAACGTCAAAATAGAGAGTAATCGAGCCTAAAGGAAAGCTTTTCATGCACCGCAACGAATACTGACGAACCATTCAAGCGTTAAATCAATACATGGAGTTCGCAAAAATAGTGAAGCCAGACGCGAGACGAGGCCCGGGGCGACGAGCCGCAACCGGACACGGGAGCGCTAAACGTGAAGGTTCACCTGAGCGAACTGCGGTGAGAGCAGGGTGGTCCTTACATCGTCCTGCGGCGGCAGGTGCGGCTGCAGGCGCGGCGCGTTGGCGGGCGCCGCCGCCGCGCTCAGCACGTCGGGCGCCGCCAGCGCCGCCGCCAGCTGCACGCGCGCGCCCGCCGCGCCGCCCGCCGCGCCGGCGCCGCCCGCGTCGCCCTCCGGCGGCGCGCTGCCCAGCCCCGAGAAGTAGCGCTGCAGATCCGACAAGTAGATCTGCCCACCTGCACCATCTGTTATTACATTTTTATTAGTAGCCTATCCCAAACATCTTTATGCTCGTCTGCCCCATATCAAAGACCAACAGTAGATTTTATCGTTAAAATTTTGTTCATTGGTCCATACACAATAATATTATGAACTAGGACAGGGATGGCAAACTTTTATTTAAGGAGGTTGCCCCGCAACAGATCAGCATCGCCTCAACTATAAAATTACTTTTCGTACCACTTGCTCAAAAAAGTGACATTCTATGCCACAAAAAGCGAACATAACAATAGTCATTTTTAATCTGTTAAAAACAGGGAAAGAAAATTGTACTGAATTTCATTCATCCTCTAGGGGGAGAATGTGATTTAAATTTGGAATACTTACCGAAAGGACATTGCTAAAGCTCCATACATGATTAGCCCTGGAGTCTACAAAACAAAGATTATGCTTACTATGTACAACTCGATGAAAACAATATGTTTCAAGCAATTTTAAAACACGGACAGTGCTGAATATATTTTTATTCATAAAAATTGAAATTATTTTGAGGTTATGTTTTGCTTTCTTTCAAAAGTTGTGTCATGTCAACTACACTACAACGAAGATTTCAGTCGATGCATTTCAAATGTATAGAGTATTTATGGAGTGTATGGAGTATTTTTTTAAAACGTTGCTTCTTTCTAGTCGTCCTGTATCTTGGGTACAGTTTAGTAAGATAGGTATATATCTCACATGCACACCCAGCCAGACCAGGAACAAACATCTATAGTCCATACAATAGTACAATAAAATACAATTGAGCTAAGTTAGTCATTATAGGTACTCGAGGCTGGATTGCAGCCCGAACCGAAAGCAAGGGATGGAGCGTAATGGAGCCAAGAATGTAATGACCAATGCTCACGCATTTCATACGACGTTTTTCAACACACTTGCGAGGAAAAAATAAATAGAGTTAAAATCCTATTTTGCGTATTTCTTCGTTTGTGATTGGATGAGTTAGCTATGCGCGCGCAGGATGAAGTATGCGCGCGCAGGTGGAAGAATGCGCGCGCAGGTCGAATGAGACGCACTGAGGAAGCCGTAAAACCTACTATTAAAAATATAATAAACGAAATATTTGTGTATTTATGTTAATGTTCTGTTAATTACATAAATTAATGTTAATTTGTTGACAAAAACAAATAATTTAATGAAATTAAATTAACGAAAAAAAATACAAAACAAGTCTTGGCAGTATAGATTAGTGCCTTTGTGTGTCCATGAAAAGAACATATGTTTATCTCGATATACCTACTTATAAAATGTTTGGGTTATGTTCATGTTGTTTTTATGTTGTATAAACGATCAAAATAATTTTGAAATTTAAAAAAACAATAGCTTATTTTTATTTATTCGAATTTTGTTTCATTGACTTAATTGTAGCTTAATTGTACTACGCTATTGGCAAACAAAAACAATATGGACGATACTATCATTTCCGATAACGTCATTATTGAGTTGATTACTTTTTAAAATGAAAAATGATTCAAGTACTGTCCGCATAAAATGAAATTAATAATAAGTACTAATAAAATACACTTGTAATTGTAGTATATTGTTCATCTTTGTAGACGACGGGGCCAACCGTAGCAATGTCCTTTATACTGAACTACATCTGTGTTTACACCATTGAGTTTGTATATAAAGCATTATACATCTTTTTGAAAAAGGAATACGCATTTATTAAGCAGTTATGATTATTAAATAAAATTACGAAAACCGACGAGGACGTATGAGCTTGATGCCTTTGCTTCAGACGCAAGAACAGAGAAATACTGAAATCAACTCATCAACAATAAATGTACCAAACAAAAATGTAACTCTCTCTATCAATAATTGGACCAATGTTTCGAATGTTAACTTTTACTTTTAATTGTCATTATTTTTAATAAATGCTTATCTCATATTATTATTGTGTTAATTTTTTCGCAAATGGTACGAAAAGTAGAGTATTTTCCTCAGTGATAAAGCTGTCTTAGTCTTGGGTGAACTTAAATCCCTCGCTACACTCAGGACTCGTCTTAAATCCCTCGCTTCGCTCGTGATTTAAGTTTTTAACACCCTCGCTACGCTCGGGAGTAAACCTCGAGTCCTTCGTTACGCTCGCAATTTAAATCGTCACCCGCGACAGAAGACACTGCTTTATCCCCTTGGTTAATAATCTACTAATTAAACTCCATATTGCAACACACAATTTATCAGCACCGTAACGGCGTCACCACGCCTCGGCAAAAGCAAGGAAATGGCTATCGGTGAATGGTCAACTCGCAGGCAGCTCGCGGTCACCGCGATGACGGCGAGATGTAAGCGCGACGTCGGCGAGTTGACCACTGTGAGTGGTCAACTCGCCGACGACGTCGCGCTTTCCTTGTTTTTGCTGAGGTGAGATGACGGTGCAGTCAGCCTAATCTTTTTTCTTTTAACGTGGGATAGATCAGACCAGTAATGCTGATACTGTTAGCCTGTATCATCTACCTCAAAAGGCCTCCACCCTTGATTTCCATGCTGTTCGATCATGTGCCAATGAAGACCAGTCATTGTTGAAAGTGTCTAGTTCGTCCCGCAACATCTCTTTTGCGGTCTACCACGTCGCCGTTTTGCTGTGTCAAGGCTTCACTTCGTGGTTATTTTGGCCCACAGATCAGACAGCATACGGCAGACGTAGCCAGTCCAATCAATTCCACTTTAGCTTAGCAGCTTTTCGAGCTACGTCTGTGATTTGGAGCGCAGTGTGGTGTTTCGAACCTTATCTGTTACACCAGGAATATTTTTGAAAAAAATTATGGTGTTTCAGAGTTATAATACGATGGTATAAATGATTATACCGAGAACGATGACTGAGGCTTAAAAAAAGAAGCAATTTGAAAATAATTTACGTCCAATTTTTAAATTGCTTTTTCTTTATTTGAAGTCAATGTCACACTTTCAGAGCATGAGTGATGAAAAATACAATAAAGCATTCGGCTGCACCTAGGTAGACTGAAAACAGACATCAAGGCTAGAAATCCTTTTATGTGGACGCGCAAGCCTGACGCGCGTGGATATATTTATATTAGAAGAACCACAGTTCGCGACCGACATCCGTATGAGAGGATTTCCATCCTTAATTAAGAGGACAAGACTAGGTGAGTTGGTGTAGATGTGTTACCACGCGGCTGGGTAGCCGTCGCCGTGTTGGGTGGCGTGGCGGTGGGCGCGGGCACGTCGCGCACGCGCGCCGGGTTGCGCGCCGCACTGGAGTCGGTAGTGCGCGTTACGCTCGGCTCGGTGGTGCGCGTCGCGCTCGCCTCGGTGGTGCGCGTCACGCTCGGCTCCGTGGTGCGCGTCGCGCTCGGCTCCGTGGTGCGCGTCGCGCTCGACTCAGTGGTGCGCGGCGCGCTCCCGCCGCGGCTGCTGTTGCCGCTGCCCGCCGACGGGCGGGCACTCGTATTGCCGCTATTGCTACCACTGTTGTTACTGTGAAAACAATACTATTATGCCATGGTTGTTGTTAATTCAAGTAACTCCTGTAGCTTCAATTAACAACTCACTAACAACATAACAGACAATTAGAGCAAAATCTGCCATGTAAATATGAATTCTTGTATGGGTGATCAGCCAATTTAATTATAAACATCTGTTATGTTGTCGATCAACTAAAGCTGTCGGCCCTAAAACAACTTACTCTTTTGATCTATTTGTCTTCAGAGAAATTGTGCCCATAAAAAAAACTTATATCAAAGCAATAAAACCGAGTTTTAAATACAGATCGCAATACTTAAAACAATAATAATATATCTTAAAAACCTTTGAAACATGTCTCAGATCTCACTAAAGACACCGGTTTTTTGTGTGTGGTAAAAAACCTACAAACAAATCCATTCCCGTTGTAAATATTATACAATAAGTTTCTGATTACTCTGAAGTGATATACAGGGTGGAATTTTCGAAGCGTACCTGGAGGAAAAGTACTCTAAATACTGAAGATAGCAAATTATACTCAAAGGAAACATTCCTTTATTTTTAAAAAGAAACAAAACTGCATTTAAATATTTTTGAAAATACGCTTGCCACACCCGGGAATTGAACCGACTAAAATCCGAAAAAATAGCATCCTGTACTTTTACGGCACCAATCGATAGGGTCAATCATAAGGATCAAATCTCTCTAGCAAACATGGTAAATTAATCAAACAAAAACCATGAAATCTAAACTTATTTTATTCGAACGAAAAAAACGAGTACCTAAATTTATTAACTAATTAGTTGCTTGAAATGAGCTCCATTTTCTTTGATGCACAAAATTCTTATAAGGAATTCATTTTGAGTAACTTTTAGTAGCGTGTTGTGGTGAATATTGAAAATTGTATTGTGAACCTCAGTTTTTAGCTTGTTTACAGTTGTATAGGATTTTTGGTAAATTTGATTTTTTACATATCCCCATAAAAAAAATCTAAAGGGGTGAGATCTGGAGATCTTGCAGGCCATCTGATTGTGCCGTTTGTACCAATCCAGGTAGATTTTTAGTAAGTACTATAATGGTTATTAAAATTATTTTCGGATTTTAGTTGGTTCGATTCCCGGGTGTGGCAAGCGTATTTTCAAAAATCTTTAAATGCAGTTTTGTTTCTTTTTAAAAATAAAGGAATGTTTCCTTTGAGTAAAATTTGCTGTCTTCAGTATTTAAAGTACTTTTCCTCCAGGTACGCTTCGAAAATTCCACCCTGTATATTATTATGACCAATTTAATATAATCTCTATGAGAATAACAGTCATTCCAGTATGGGGTAACGTCTTTTTTAATTAAAAAACACAAACAATTACTGCAATCTTAATGTATAACAATAATCAATAATTGTTAGGGAGGTTCCTCTCTTTGAATGCTGGTAGTAGGGGCCCAGTTCTCAATACCGGCGGCGGCGGGGTATTATTTTTATATTTTTAAATGTTTTTACTTTTTTATTATTAGTTTTCATATTGAAATATTTGAAATATAATCAAATATAGTACTTCAAATAAATCTATATAATAATATGTGAAGAAAAAACTTTGTACCCCTTTTTAAGCATATTCCGCGCACGGAGGAGTGAGAGACTTGGCATAGTTATAGTTTATATGGAGAAGGAGTGCAGAAAGCTAAAATTTATAATTATATAAATTATGTGGTTGAATTTCGACGACTGGGCGACCACTAGTAAATGGAAATAAATATTAATTATAATATGCTACTTTGTCCTTACAGATAATATTTATTGTAATTCTACACACAAATCCTAACACCTAAGCACTTCATCAACTGCACATGCCGCAATCAAACAAAAATACAAATTAATACAATCGGCTCACGGAAATTTCAACTAAATAAATATTATGCTTGATTTACAAAATCATTCTTAAAGGGGTCGGGCCTAACTCTGCTTTGGAAAGCTGGATGTGAATTACTTTAGCCTTAGATTGTACTTATATAATATTGTTATTTGTTATTGACCCCTAAATAATCTAACTGTACAAAAAAATGATGTGGGATTTATGCCCCTTCATCAAATGACAATTCGAAGAACAATCATAGTTTTCAAATTTTTGGATTGACTCTCACCAATTGCATTGCCAATATTAATTTGTTTTTTGGAGTAGTAGCCGTAATACAGTAGGTGCCCAAGATGAAATTAAATAATTAAAGTTACCCATAGTGCCAAGAAAAGATTATAATCCTCCAATTTGAGCGCCTCCTCCCAAGGAGTTGCATCAGCAGCTGCTACTGAGACATGTTGTTCAATATATTTCGTAAATTAAAGTTACCCCATAGTGCCAAGAAGAGATGATAGTCCTCCGATTTGACCAACTCCTCCAAGGAGTTGCATCAGCTGCTGCTGAGACATGTTGTTCAAGATATTTTGTAATTCTCCATCTTGAGCACCACCACTTCCACCTCCACGGCCTCCAGATGTTGGAGGGTTGTTCAAAGCCTCATTGATACGACGGCAGTAGTCATCATCTTTTTCTGTCTTGGGCTCCTATTAATTATGGAATCAATAATAATTTTTCTGTATATTATAATGTTAACCTATATTGTCTTAGATATGTAAAAGTGTAATCATAAAAAAATAAAGTGTATTTATTATGTAAAAATCTTAGATTATTGATTGGTTGTCGCGGCCGCTCCAACTAGATACCGCACTACCTAAGAAAAATGGCTCTTTGAATGCGTCAACTCATTTGACATTGTGATTGTCATGTGGTGATTGTCATTCATGGTTTGTTTATTTATTGTTGAAATTATTTCGGAAATTATACAATCTTTACTGATGGTACATATCCCAGTGTTTTTTAAATTTTGATAGTGTTGTTTTTGCACAGTTTTACTACGCAAACCGGCATTTTAATCTGACCGACTCACTCGAGTACGCCTATTCTTGCGTAGTATGTTTTGCCGCATTTTATTAGTACGCCGGCGGAATCTAGTTGGAGCGGCTGCGACAACCAATCAATAATCTAAGGTAAAAATAGAATATTTAGTACCTGCATCCAGAAAAAGTACTTCTTTGAAAATGATTTAAACTTCAAGACATAAACCCTGCCGGTTGTGCATTCGCTCACACGCACAAATTCACAGTCATCAGGAAATATTAGCAAGTCATCCTCAACCTCGCCGGTTGTACGATCTTTCCAGCAAAAATGCATCAACGAATCTTCGCCTTGATACACGTACAATAGACCCTTCCTTTTGTCGGGATGAACCATACGTCCTTTTAGCGTCATTCTACCAGCACGAAATTCTACCAGGTGCTTGTTACCTCCAGAACTACCTCCTAATCCAGAAGTATTTCCAAATAATGCAGTAGCAGACATGATGCTGAAAATACAAACAACTTAGACATCTTTCATTAACAAGGGGTTCCGACTCCATCCATCAACCTATAGATAGATAACCATTTAATTACACGTATGCATGGTGAATATAGCTATATTTACCTGATTTTATATCTACTATATTATACTGGTTATGAATATTGGATAATATTCCTGTTACCCAATGGTTGAAATAGCAAAATACACAAAAATTCAATCGAAATTCGAACGAGTCACTCTCGAGTGATGGAGAACAGTGAGAGAAGAATCAAAGGCCTGCTATTTATTTAGGGATGGCGCGATCTGAGATCGATTAATGATTAATCTGAGAATCGAGAATCGATTTTGAGAGTCAAGAAGAGGATTTTTTATTTATAAAATCGAACTCAAACAATGGGTCGATTCTGTGACGATTCGTTCTAAGACACTCGAAAAAAGTGATTCGTAGACATGCATGAGTCAGATGCCTATATCAAAACGAATCTAAAATCTAATTTCAGTAGGTAACAAATCGTATCGTATCGATAATCCGAACTAGACAAACCGATTTCACAAAACTACGGCGAATCTAAATCAACCTCACAATCCAAACTACAATTAATCCAAACCGCACCGCGCAATCGTTTGCTACCACAGCTGCACGGTCACAAACCAATGAGATTCGCTTCCTCTCTTTCTAACTAAGTCAGCGTTCGGTAGAATACAAAAGACAAAGCGAATTTCATTACATTCGAAAGATTTGGATGTTCGGGGTTTTTAAATTAACTTTTGTAAAAACAGTAGGTATGTGATTAATTAAATAAAGGAAATAATAATAGTAATATCCAGCTTAATGAGTTACACCTAAAGACATCTGTTTATTGTGAATTATTTTATTGATTAATATTAAAAATAAATCTTCAATGAGACATTATTTTTTATTTAATATAATTAAAATCGATGATAGATCGTTTTTTTTTTCTTCTAAAACCTCAAAACAGCCTAAAAAGTTTTTTTTTGAAAAAACGATCTTTTTTAGACCATGATTTAACTGAATCGATTCATAGAATTCAATTAAAAAATCGATCTTTTTAGGAAGAATCGCCACCCCTACTAATAAATGTCAGTCGTCCTCCTTTGTTTGTGAATGACTTATGAGTTTTTTTCAGTGTGACCATCAGGAAAATGTTTATTCTGCGCTAAAGTCAAAGCATAAAGTTATTATTACTAGCATAAAGTTATTATTACTTACCACTAGTAATAATAACTTTATGAGCCAAAGCGTATTATTTCTAATCATTTTCTAACAATACGCCACAGTATTTCAAGCAGAATTAGTCGCGGTCATAGGATGTGTTCGTGACAGAGTGCAAAAAACCTACCATAATAGGCACTATCTTTATCTTCTCTGTTGGCCAAGCTGTAATATAAGCTCTTATTTCAGAGGAGATCAACTCCAAACTCATCAAGGTGTGTGTCCAGTTCAATGACCAAAGAATCCAGTTACCTAAATAACTTACTAGGAACATCGAACTCGGTAGCTATAAGATGGGTGCCTGGACACAGTGGCATCAGTGGCAATGAAACTGCTAATGAACTAGCAAGAGGGTGTAGAAAGCACCATAATGAGCCCTGAACCAATGTGTGGAATTTCTAAATGTACCACCTCCACCCACCTCCAGGGTCCAGGAGATATAAAAAGAGTATTAAGCTCTGGGAAGAGTCCCCTCAGGCCAAGAACACTCCAAACCGCTTCTCACAGTAACACTTCAACAGTAAGTTTACGGAACAAGGCTCTCTATGAACAGGAGCTATAATCAGAATCTTGCCGAGAACCCTCACTGGCAAACTGAACAAATACCTGCGCAAAATGGGCCTTAGTGACACTACAATTTGCAGATTCTATCGCGAGAAGGATGAGACGCCCATAAATATTTTATGCGAGTGTGACGTAGTAGTGACAAGAAGCCAACACATCCAAGGCCACCTAAACTCATTGGATGAGATTAAATCTCTCCATCCCAATTACCAAAGAAGCCTCTCTCCATCCCAAAACGAAAGTCAATTTTATAACTGACTTCCAGCTATAGGGAGTGCTGTAACTACACAAGAGGCGTCATGCAATAGATCTTCGCAGGTTGTAGTGATTAGAAAAAGAAGAAGGGCTGAGAATACGTCTTCTAAAATAATAATAATCAGTAGTATTTTTGTCCAAAGCGGTACCTTGGCTTTTACTGACGAAATTAATATCATCAGAGCGTGCGTTTTGCATGAGCAGGTACCTCAGTACCCTATCCTCTCTTCCTATTTCTGTACAGTACCTACATGTTTTAGTATGGTCAGATTAGGTCAAAAACTCGTTTTAGGTAGAATTTTTATTTTTAATATATCTGGGGGCACGGCAGTGCCCCAGCCAAGTCTCGAGCAACGGGCACGGCCGTACCATCTTTTCTCGATGCGATTCGCGGCTGTTTCGCCCCCCCTATATCTTCGACGTGGACAAAGCTACGAGTTTAGGTTTTAATAATAGTAGGCATTAGAACAAGCTTAAGTTCGAAATTACATGCCAATTGAATTAATAGTTTAGGAGTTACGGTCGATCAAAGTTACACCATTTTGTCACTCACTGACTCACTGACTCACTGACTCACTGACCGATCATCAAAAATCTAAGGTACTTCTAGCAGACTTAGAAACTTCAAATTTTGCACCAAGATAGGTCATTAGCCACATATAAAGGATAAATTATAAAATTAAAAAAAAATTAAAATTATAAAAACATTAAAAAATAATATACCATAGAAAACAATTTTATATTTGCGGTTTGGCAAGAACATTGTGTATGGATTTTGACTGCATTGTTAACTTTGTTCGTTGTTTAAGTATTCAATTGGATGAATAAATACATAGAATAGAAAAGAATAATATAAACTGTGGTCAAGCATACGTGGCCCTTTCAAGAGTGACTAGTTTGGGTGGATTACATTTAATAAATGTGAATTTTAGTAGTATCAAAGCTCAGGAGATAGCAATAGCTGAATATAATCGACTCCGAAGTATATATCGCCCAGACTCTCTACCTTAGTCTACCTTAGAAGTAACAAAGCCTCAGAAAAGAAACAAAAGAGATAGAGATAGAGAATGGGTTCTAAGCAAAGCAGTAGCTGAAGTCCAAGAAATTATGAGGTCACCTAAAAAAAAAGAAGTAAATACACTTACAAAAAATAAATGAGATCCCAACAAAAACATTAAATGTAAAAAAATGCCAAGTCTCTCGATGCAGTCTTTCCATCGTAAAAAGTTTTGAGATCTCATAGAAGCCAAGTCCTATTCAAATTATTTTGTAGTTATAAATCAACATTTAGTAATTGTATCAATAGTTTTCTTTATATTATAACTCGAGACTTGGCTGGGGCACTGCCGTGCCCCCAGATTATAGTGACTTGGCAATGAGCACAAATTAAAAGCTGCTTGCTGCCTGGAATTATGTGAAAATGTTACTGACGAGACCTGTGATCAGATTATCCTGCGTAGTTTACTAGTCTTGGATGAGACTGACTGCCGTTGCCGAAATTCGGTTGGGACGACACGGATAAACCAAAAGAAAATTAATTTTGTGATATTAATGTTTACGCATGCGGTGTGTGACTTTCAACTCCTCCAAATATGCCGTTTTATTTGTTTCTTCTTGTGCTCATTGCCAAGTCACTATAATTATAATATAAAGAAAACTATTGATACAATTACTAAATGTTGATTTATAACTACAAAATAATTTGAATAGGACGTGGCTTCTATGAGATCTCAAAACTTTTTACGATGGAAAGACTGCATCGAGAGACTTGGCATTTTTTTACATTTAATGTTTTTGTTGGGATTATATATAGGTGTATTCACAGACGAAAGAAGAAGGGTGTATTGGTCATATCTCAAAAAGTGCAGGTTTAGTGCACCATGTTCCTTTGAAGAAAATGTGGAATTTAATAAGTAAAAACATGTAAACAGCAAAACGAAACGGTACATATGTAAACAGCAAAACGAAACGGGACGGGAATCACGATTCACGAGTTGATAGATATTTTTGTGTTGCTCTCCATACTGAGGAAACGGTTTTTTTTATATTTACGCCTAAACTATAAGCCCAATCAAATAATGGTTCCTACAATAGTTGTTGCCCTTCAATAAAGCAATATAATGGCATAGTTTGTTTTTTGAAATTCAACAGTTTTTGTTTTAAAAATCCTATGTCCGACCTCTTGTATGGGGACGAACCACTGTGCGGCCGGCGCGGTGGATTCTTTCGGCGTGGATATGTGTGCGAGGGTGCGAGGCCATAAGAAACTTCGTTTCGTTCGGCGTGTTCCAAGAACATTGTACATAGAACTGGACGTTGCGGCTAGAAGAAAACAGTGAAATCCAAATAAATGGCCTTGAAATAAATCAGTTATTTTTTGCATCTCGTTCATCAGGGTGACCAAGTTTTGAAGTGAAACTTCCATATACATAGACGGGGAGTATTAGGAATTTCTGTCACGAAAAAGCGTTACGGCCGCGTGGAGGAGGTAGACGATATATTGTCCGTTGAAGTTTTACTTCTACTATGTGTCCCAGGTCCTAGCACACATTTTTTTTTTTGCGTTGGGATATTATTAGGAATTAAGCAAATTTATAGAAATTATTCATAATTGAGCACGTATTTCTTTGCTAATAAAGATAGAACTGGATATTGCATCTAGAAGAAATAACTGAAGGGGAGTTCATTCACCTTTAGGTATGTTTTCCATCTCACTCATACTATAATAACAAGATGAGATCAAAAAGACGACCGATATACAAACTGCATTAACCACTTATTATGCCTATGCTCACGCGTGGCTCAGCTACGGCGTAATCATGTGGGGAAACAGTACCGATGCTCCTACACTATTTATTTTATAAAAGAAATTAATCCGTATACTCACAAACATAAATCAGACTGATAGCTGCAAACCTTTCTTCATAAAACATAAAATACTCACCCTTCCCTGCATATACATTTTTGAAATTTGTTAGGAAACATACTGGCCGATCATTAAGGCATAAAAATATGCTAATGCTACCATCTTCCCGCATAACGCTACACTCCAACAGCCCCTATGTAATGTGTATAAATATTTATAATAAAATACCAGAATCAATAAAAACAGAAAACAGCGAAACAACATTTACAAACCTTATAGAGACCTTGTTCGATACTTGAAAATGAATGTAATAAATTGGCATTAAAAGTTAATGTACTACCTATATGGCCTGTCAGTACGTTTTGGCGCAAGCTCGTGAAAACATGTAATTCGCTCCCGATTGATATTTAATTAATATCGTTTTATGCATCCAAAAATTGTAAAAATTATGCTTATAATAAAGAAAAAGTGAAAATGATTACTTTCCATGTGTAATTATAGCGATTTCTTTACTTTATATCACTTAAATAATTTTTACAACTTAATATTTTTGTTGGTCGGCTGTGACGCCATGTTCTGTAAGTGTTGCCATAAAATGAAATTAAATATCCCATATAACACGTAGGAATAGTACGCGTTGTCATATTTAAATTGAAAACTTGTTAAGAAATACAATTTCAAAACGACAGCTATACAGGGTGGCGTAAAATTTTGGGTTATTAAAAGTGGCTACCTACCTTATCTGTTATACCTACTCACCCCCGATTTCTGAAAGGCTGGCCAAATCATGTTACCTGTTGTGATTGTTTGACCAACGTCAACAATCAATTCAAATGTGATTTAACGGCTGGTTAAATTTGATCAGCCTTTGAGAAACTTGATATGAGAGTTCTGGCACAGGTTGAGGAAAAAAACACGGGTATTGAATAATACGAAGCCGCACTTCATATTTTAGTGATTTCTATGTGACCACGTGACCAAGTTTTTGGAAGCTTGTATCTCAGGCACTATTTGGTACAGCCCCATAATGATGGTACTCAAACTTCATGTTTTAGTGATTTCTATGTGACCACGTGACTAAATTTTTGGAAGCTTGTATCTCCGGCACTATTTGGTACAGCCCCATCATGATGGTACTCAAACTTCTTGTTTTAGTGATTTCTATGTGACCACGTGACTAAATTTTTGGAAGCTTGTATCTCCGGCACTATTTGACACAGCCCCATCATGATGGTACTCAAACTTCATGTTTTAGTGATATCTATTCACATAGACTGTAACCACATAGACACTTGAGCAAAACTCAGTGTTACTTATATAATTGATTGATAATACCTACATAATTGATAAGTCTTCATAATTATTGTTTATAATATTAATGTTGATGACGATGTTGATCGAAAATAAATGAATAAATATTGTTTACTACTGACAACCCTCCATGCACAAATGCAACATTGTCTAGACGTTGTCAGCATTTACGACGAGATCAAAGCGTCGTCCGACTGTTCTTCCTCTATAAACTATAAAAACTTTAGGTCAATTTTGAAGATATTAAATGCCACATCATAAGTTTTTGTAAAAACGTCAGCGAGGATGTTTACATTTCCCGAATAACTTTAGTGGGGTTCATTCATTCGATTCTATTTCTCAACAGGATTGGTTTTCATTAATGTTAATAACAGAAAACCCTAGCCACCTTTAATGCCCCAAAATTTTGATCCACCCTGTATAATAGTATAGAAAACTGTTGCAATTGCAAGGCGTTTTTTGTTAACCGCATTTTGAATTTAAGAAAAAAAATTGTCACGTGATCATATAGCAGTTCCCACAAATAAAAGGGGAGGCCTTTGCCCAGCAGTGGGATGAGACAGGCTAACAGTAACAGTAATGTAGAGATTTATTTAAATAAATTTAAATTCCACTTTTAATTTCGATACAAAAATATACATACATATAAATTTTTGCATCCGACTGTACATAAATAATAAAAATAATGTATTACTACCTAATTTATGAACCCTTACGTTTTCCTATTTACAAATAAAAGCTGTACTCTGTTAAAATGTTTTCCCCACATCGTAGGGTAATTCTTTTTCGATGGTATCCCTGTAAGCCACGCCCACATGCGCGCGCATGTCATCACGCGGCTGAATTGGCTTCAAAACAGAAGTACGTTTTGTAAGGCGACACTCCCTCTGGACATATAACCTCTATGTTACAAACAAAATAAAACAAATACTTATTAAAAAAGCCTATTATACGATTAATGAATATATAAACGATAAACAAACATTTCCAATTAAATTAAATTAATAATACTATAAATAATACAACAGTAATAATAAAACATGGAGCGGCGACGGCGACCGCGACTGTTAGCGGTACCTAATGGCAGGACGAACTTGCTAGCCAAAGCACCGATCACGCGTGCCATACAAACGCTCAATGAAGTGGCTGACAGGATTGATATTTTTTCTTGTTCCCTGAGTGAATTTACAATGATCACATTGCAAATATTGTCGTATTGTCGTTATTAGTAGTAATAGTTAAGGACCATGCTAATAAATTGGGAAGCCCTGTAATGTTAGCGTTGATGTAGTGTAAATAAATAAATAAATAAAAACGAAATAAATGAATAGATATAAAAAATAAAATAAAAATACATTAAATTCCATAACTATTAGTTAATAATAATTTATAATAAATACATATTAGGAAATATTATTAATAAATTAAAAATTATAATATGTTATCCATATTTATTAATAAATTAAAGCAATAAGTAAATATAAGTACCATCTTCCTATATATACAACAGTAGTAAACATAAGTATCATATTCCTCTCCTATATTCTGCTGTGCCCTACAGGGTCCATGATTGTAAGCTACCAAATTTTATTTTTACCACCTTATGTACATTGTGGAATGCAAATAAAGAATATGAATATGAATATATAATTTGCAAGTTACCAGAGTAAAGTAAAAGTTTTCAAGATAGTTGTGCACAAATAGATAGGAATGTTTATGTTGAGGGCCATTTGGTATCCAGAATCTATTTTAAAAGCTTCTAGTATTTTTAAAGTCATCTTTAATTTTTTCTGCCTATAAAAAGGATGTGTCGACTGAAATAATTATTTTATGATATTTAAGTTTACCCCAATTTTATGAATGCATTCCTAGGCTGGTAAGACTGATGGTCTGTAAAAATAATAATTTCAATGACATAAATGACATGTCAACATTGTCAACTTTCTTCCACTTCGAGTGTTTGCTAGGCGATTTCTGAGGATATACTAATTATTTAACAGTGCTCAATCATGTATCGTATATTTAAAGATTGTGGAAGTGTTTGGAACCCAACATCAAACGTTATTTTTCATAGGTAAGTGGGCTGATGCCATATTAAAAATTACGCCAATTTGTACATATTTTTACGCAGTTTTAGAAAGATCTGCCTATATTTTTATTTAAAACTGTGTGAAAAACGTTTCTCTCATTGTGAAATGTCACCATTTAGTTATTTATGTGGTTATATAGCATATAACTAAGGAAACAGTCGCATTATTAGATTGGACGTCAAGATAAAATGTTAGTAAACAAAGAAGAGTAGAGTGACCATAAATGATTGCTTGAGGCGGAATTTAACGTGATATGATTTTTCGTGGTTGTGTAATGAGCTACAAAGTCCAACTGGAATTCAAAATCTTCAGAAGTTTTCTTGGTCAAACCTGATCATTGATTGCTAACATCAGTGGACTTTCTTAGATGATTGAAAACACGATTGCATTTGTTTCAGTTTTCCAAGCGATCCAGAGAAAAGGCGTAGATGGTGGTATGGTGGTCCAACATACCTTTGAAAGGAAACTTCTATAAATCTGCAAAAAATTGTTGCCTTCACTATAAAGCGGAGCACTATGACATAAGGCTAAACCGACTAAAATTTGGTGAAGATCTGATGAAGACTTTCGGAGAAAGACGATGGAACTCCTCAATGGATATCAGCAAATTGGTCGCGATTACTGTAGTTGCATATTTATGTATTATTTATGCCACTCAAAATAGAAAAATAAAATAAACTGTGCTAAAAAGTATAAAATATTTTCTTTAAAAACTTAACAGCTTCTGAAGTAGGGACCTTTAATCCTTCAATGCACCTTAGCTAGGCACTTATTAGTTTTATGAAGTTAGTTTTTACTTATTTTAAAGTTTAATTTATCCATAAATCAACCCGCAACTTTGGACCAAGTGATGACACGTTAAATCTTCACCATAGGTTCACCAGAATTTAGTACCTACCTATTTGGTACTTATGGTTATTGTTTTGGTACCTAACTATTAGCAAACCAATACGTGCTCAATTATGAATAATTTCTACTTGCTTAATTCCTAATAATATCCCAACGCAAATAAAAATCTTTGTCACCCTGATGAAAGAGAAGCAAAAAATAACTGATTTATTTCAAGGCCATTTATTTGGTTTTCACCGTTTTCTTCTAGCCGCAACGTCCAGTTCTATTGAGTTCTATGTACAATGTTCTTGGCGTGTTCGATTCGGACCATAGATAAAGTAAAGATTCGGACAGATGTGCATTCACCCTAATTAGTAATTTTTTTAGCTTCATACAAAAGTATCGATAATAATACAATATCTATCGATATTCTTAGCGAACCCTATTATTATCGATTAGGTTTTTGACTTCTGTCTAGTGGGGTCAGTTTAGCGGTTTAGCGATAGGTCAGATCTGTTGTACCTGTTACACAAATATAACAGTATGAAATATCTGTTACTACCATCCTGTTATTTTCATACTATAACTGCATAGCTATTTTTGGCCATTTTTAATCTCGTCCAGGTTGCTTTATTTATTAATTTTATTTATTTGATATATGAGATTCGAATCGAGATCGAGATGTTCTTGCTTTTTTTTTTTTGTTGTTTATTATTATGTTTTATGGCTTAATTTCAAACACAATGTAAGTCTTCTAGTAATATATTTTTTTAATTTCTTAGAATATAATAGAATAGATCTTTATTTCATGTAAACCAGATACAGGCACTTATGAAATGTCGATACTCTAGGTGCGCGGTTCCAAATAGTAGACCCTATGGAGAAGAACCGGCAAGAAACTCCATGGTAACTCTTTTCAAAAAATTGATTATAATCTTTATCAGTACAATGTTGTGGTAAGAGCTGCGAGAATAATGTAATTTAATGTGAATAAAAATAAGACTAGGATAATAATGATTTGCCTGTGAATAAGATTGCCATGGCAGTTACAAGCTGCCAGTTCCGACAGACTTATTACAACGTAGATATGAAATTGAATAAATTTCGAAAAAGCTTACTTTGTTGCGTGATAATTATGTGCCTATTTAAATTTACAATCAAATTGATCTTCACTTCATACTTTTTCAGACTTAGGACTAGTTGAATACAGTTCGTTAAGAACTAATCTATACCTTACCTTGCGCGCAGTTCGTCATAATGCCATGACCCTTGGCTTTGACGTTCACGCAAAACTAAAAAACTAAAAAACTATTGGCATGCTTCTTCATAAACAAAACTCCGTTCAAAATAACTAAGTATCCAGTCCTCTCAAACATCAACTCTGTTACAGTTGATTTAGAGTTCTTTAATTGATCGACGATGTTATTTCAAAGAACGAATGAAATTGTGTTGTATTAAAGTATTTACCGACTATGTTCACGCTTCGTCGTTGTTTTGCCCGTCGACAGGAACGTTGTGAACCCTCAATTTAGCCGTCCACGAAATCGACTGGTCGATTGAGCTACTGCGACTAGTCATAATTTTGTAGGAATCGGTCGACTGAAATAAAATAATATTGTGCTCCTGCCAACCAATAGCCCTCTAGGCTATTCCATTACTGCAAGTATCGCTGTCCTTCATTACAATTCAAATTTTTATGAATTTAGTTTCTTTTTTTTTAGAGATATGTTTCCTTTTTAGCTTCCCTTCCTATGACTGTGCGTAGGTATTATAGACATTAGCTGACCCGGCGAACTTCGTACCGCCAATAAAAGAACTGTGCACCTACCTACCTACTCACCTACCTACCCACCTACCTACCTACCTACCTACCTACCCTATCTAGTATACCTACCCTACCTACCTAAAAATGACGTAATTTCCATACAAACTTTCATCCCCTATTTCAACCCCTTACAGCCTTTTTTCACCTATGTCCTTTCTCAGGCTGTAGACTATCTCCGTACCAAATTTCATTTAAATCGGTTCAGTAGTTTAGGCGTGATTGCGTAAGCGTAACACACAGACAGACAGAGTTACTTTCGCATTTATACTATTAGTATGGATTAGACATCGATAGTTATTTGTAGTAACAGTTAATTGGCATTGGAAGTAACAATAATTGTTAACTGTTATCTTTAAATATCTGTTATTTGTAACTGTGACGATAAATACGTAAATAGGTACTGATAAATACGCCTCGCCTCTAACGAAGTCTCTGTCAGTCTCTGTCTCGTAGACGTGACGTGTTTTGTACTCGGTATTTCACCACTACTCTGAGAATAAAGCGAACTTTGCCACACCACAGTACTAATTTAATTATTTCTTGTGTAAGACTATATACAGAAGTAATTTGGTTTATTATCCACAATTAAATACTCAATTATAAGTCGTATATTTCGTAGATTACATTACGGTATCTCCAGGCAACATGAGTGGTGTTCAAACAGGTATGTAAAGTTTTTGCTCTCCGTCTATTTTGTTATTGTTTTTTGTTATTACACTCTATAATTGTAATTGTTATAAATTCAATTTAACAATTATTATAAGCAATACAAGAGAATTCATGTATCGGCCACATTATCCTATGCACTAGACAATAGACATAAATGTTAGTAGGCAATTGGTTAGTCATATTATCTTCGAGCCTGTGCTCTAAGAAAAGGCGTAAGAGTTTCGATTAACTACTTAGTTTGTTTTGACCATTCAATTATTATTTCTTATTTATGTATGATTTGTTATATCCATCTCTATAATACTTATATTTCGTTTTATTGGATCAATCAATATTTATCGTGCTTTAATACCTATTTATTCAATACCTATCAATAATGAATTCTAATACTAACATTCTGCATGTCAAGAAGAGTAAGAATACTAATTATCTGTGTAGAGCATTAAATTATTCAGGATTATTATTACTCCGCCCCTAAGATAACACTCTGACCAAAACAGTATCCTTATTAAACATCTAAAACTCAGAGAGAGAGAGAGTACCAATTAGCCCACCTACTTCAAGCATTGTGTGTGTGTCCTTTAGTTTCATATTTCATAAACATCTTTTAATTCAATTAGTTTCCATTTTACCTAATGCTGAAAGGCTTATTTGAAAATGTTCATATTTCATTATATTGTGAACATGATACCTAATTCAATTAGTATTTGAAAAGATTTTCTTCTTTGTGTCTATACCTTTTAATGTATCTTTGCATTGTAAAAAAACTATTGAGAATTGAATTGCTACAAAAGTTGCTATCCATTTATCCATCTATTTGATTTTTTGTTGGATTTCTGATTTATGAAAGCTACTAATATCTGTTTACAATAATAACCCATTTAACAGCAGACTAAATAGCGTAACCTCCTGATAATACATTATGTTCCAGTGTGAATCATGATATCCTCCTATGGTATGAGTCACAATCAAATAGATAGCCTACAGCAGGGATGGCAATCCAATGGTATGCGTACCTTTGATGGCACACAAGAATTAGTGCGCAAGGCATCTAAAGAATCCTAATATTTTGTTCCTGCTACTCTAAAATTGCTTGATGGCACATGTATAAGGCCTACCTATCTAGTCCCAAGTCCTGATCCCTTTAAGGGGTTATTATACTCATAATTATGAACAACTTTTACTATGGGACCATACATGAAATCGCGAAGAAAAATCTGCTGTTCCATACATTTAGTCTATTAATATTTATCAAGTAATATTACTTTAATAAATGCAGTATTTTTATCAAGATTTCAGGGTTGGTCCCATAATAAAAGTTATTCATAATGATGAGTACAGTAACCCATTAGAGGGATTGGCAGTAAAAAGGTATGACCTTGTATTACCTATGTATCTTAAATAAGACCTTATTTTCCTGAGAAAATTTTATCTATATCTAGGGTTGCCATAATAGTTGGGAACTGATACGGGATGTCTAAATGCCAAATAAATAATTGAAAAAAGCGGGTAGTAATGGTATATTATCATAAAATGATCAACCTGGATTAGTGTTCAGCAAGCAATGAGCGAGTGACTGACTGAAAGACGCAGCGGCGACCAGGCGATCAGCCCGCACCGTACCCTCACCTCTCCGCTCACCCGGCTCCGAACATTTACGCGTATTTTTATGAAAAACGTGACAAAGACGTGTAGCAATATGGGACTCGATACTGAAATACGGTGTCAGTCCCGTATATACGGGACTGACACCGTATTAGAGTTGCCATACGTCCCGTACGTATGGAAACTCTATCTATATCTCGTAATCCCGTATCAAAAAGCACGGCAGTGCATCAAGCCAAGTTCATAAAACCTATCTCTTTGTTTGACTGATATAGAAAAATCGATGTTATTATGCTCGATATTTTAGTAAGACATAAAGCCAATTCTTAGACGTCAATGACAATCTATTTGATATAATTAACAGGTTACCAGCCATTCACCTAACCATTGCCATCAGTACAACAATAACCATTTCTCCTCGCACCACTTTTACGGTATGATGGGCTAATCGATAAAATGTCATACAAAATATTTTTATGAATAATTGCTATAGAGATCCTTTCACCTGTATAAGTACTACCAATACGGTAGCACTGTAAATCTTTGTGTGTAAAGGTATAAATGAAGAAGCTGATAGACTAAGTTCTTTTATATCGAACCAACCAACTGAGTGTAAAAATTATGTAAGTTATAATTATATTGTAGACAAGCATTTTTTTTATTTTTTATTCATCTATTGGGTTAAAAACGGGTGTAATAGTTAGTATATAAGGACATTAACTCAAACGAAGTGGCGTGCAAGAAGTAGTATAATAATAAAAGAGTAATGGTAAGCAAAAAAAAATCGCCTTCTGTAAAATAAAACCTTTGAGCTATTCCTACCACTTGAGATGTGAGTCATTTGTCGTGCAATCTGCAGATTTTTTACTGTATATTTCGTCAAGTTATAAAATGACGCAACACTCGTGGCCCAGCGCCCGCGCCGCGCCGCCCGCTCGGTCGCCTGCGGCACTGTCAATAAACTTTGGCGGCACAAGGTGAGCTCAATCTATGGTTTTGTTGTTTTGTTAGTGGTTTGGAACTCGTTGCTTGGTCATAGACCCTGCGTGATTCAGTGATACCGCGTTATTTGAATCTGTATGCGCCCATTATTGTAATCTAACTTTTTGCGATTCTAATTTTATATGCAAATCTTTTGGAGGTCAAAATTGTAAATTTCAAACCGTCGAGATCGGAGCTCGCGTTATTGGTGAAAGTGGCGAACACGAGCAATCAGGCAGCGGCGCGAAACGAGCGCGAGCTGGCTCGTTTGGAGGGGTTCGACGTGGCGGAAGAAACTGACATCATTGCGCGCCGCCGCCGTTGCACGCATTCATGTTACCCGTGTCGATAGTGCTTATTGCGAAAAACATTATGTTTGTAAAGTGACAGTAGGTAACCATTTAGTTATTTATAATGTAGAGTTACGTATACAAATAAGTGATCTCAACTTTGCTGTGAAGGCGCATGTTTTTACCACGTGATATAAGGACACTTAGCTTGAATTACATGATCGTATGGAAACAAAATATGCTTAATTGCCGCGGAAGACGAGGCAGATAGAATGGCAAGCGATGGAACATCGATCAGTGGCATGGAGCCGACGAGCTTGGAGTATATGGAGGATCCTTACTTTGTACCGCCGGACGATGACTCTACGCCGAGTTTCGATGTGGCCGTAGATGAACTGGATGAAGTAGAGGAGTTGCCGACCTGGTCACGAAACGACCCTGACGCTGACTGGCGCATGCTGCCTGACCTTGCCGATTCCGCTCTATGCATTGAAACGGAATTCTACGTGGACAATCGCCGTCGACGACTACGAATATTTAGAAAAAAAATGCGAGAAGTACGAGTTACTTTTCAAGATTTATCAAAGCCTTATCTTGCCAAGATGTCCAGTCATACCAACTACAAGAAATTTTTAGGTATTGCAGTTGGAGGTTAGTTGAAAATGGGTAAACAATATAGAAAGGCCTAACATATGTTTAATATTCTTTATTACTCAAGCGTATAACATAGACTTGAAATCGACATTGCATTCGTGAAACTTGACCAACTTTAGATATCAGATATCTTGATTAGTAAATTAATGTTTAAATCACTGTTTGTAATATTCTAAACAAACGGGCCGTGCATAATTATTTATTGGCTATTTGTAACTTTCGTATAAGGATCCAGGACGAGAGGTATTAAGAAAAACAAAAAACATTCGTGACCTGGTGTAGCAAGTCATTAAAATTTCTTCTGGAAGGTAGGTATCTACACGTTAAAAGATAGAGGAGGAGTAGTCCGTAGCAATATATTTATAAATGCGCAACCTTCGAAAAAGCTTCATATAACTCGTAACTTGACCAACATACAAGACCAGTCGATCAAGTTTTTAGTAAGAGGTTCGATTAAGGTATCCTTTATATCAAGCATTGTTCAGACAGAATTAGATTTAAGAAAACAATTTTATTAATGACTTTACGTTCTTACAACATTTCAGTGAAATGTTCAATCCATTACTCTCAGTATAACTCAATAACTAGTTAAATTCGTGCGTGTAGTTAGAAAACTGTAACGGTATTTTAGTCGTAAAATTATAATGTTCGCGGTTCGTACATCTGGGAACTAGGTATATACCGAAAAATATCCGTCAATGCTTGTAGTACTCATAAATAGGCCTTTGCGTGATTCGGTACATTTTATTTCTAAAAAATCGAAACATATAATCATTTAAGAAATTGGTTATTCTCTATCGAGTGCATGCGTTAGAAACACAGAATAAATAATAAAAACCTACTCTGAAATATTGTGTAGGAGAATAATTGTAGATAACGGATTATTGCTAAAATCCTGCGACGATTGCAAAGTTTTGGAGGATTAGAAACAAGCAAAGAATATCGCAACTGTCCGGGTTCCTCTTCTCAGGATCATTACAAAATATATGCAAGATTGTTTTAGTAGAGCGAATTAAGTCTGCTGATAGGCTTATTGTGTTGTCACCGTGCCTTGATGACAACAGAATAAGCCAATGGATGGCATGGACGTAGTTGGGGGAGGAGGCAAAGGGATGATCGATATTAGAAAAACTATGATCATCCCCCGGGCAATGGTAATTAGGATTTTCAGAGCCTTAATTGGCGGTATTCAAATGACGTTTGCTGGCTGTCTGCTGATAATATTGCAGTGTTCAGGGCTAAACACGTTTGCAATCCAGAAAACAACAAATTTGTTTGTTATAACTACCTTTTTTTACATCATAGTTTATTTGCCTGTGGGCAGCGGCCCAGCACCAGAACATTCGTTGACTTGAGGTTGAACAGAATGAACTGTCGGCAACCAACGTCATTGACAACATGTTCGAAGCATCAGTTTAATTCATAAAGTTATGAGTATTTTATTTTGTGTCTATTTAAGTTTGACTCTCTATTTAAGTTTGAGTCTCTCTACATGGCCTTGAGATAGAGCGTCATTTATTTGCTCTAATTGAGGTAGGTTCCATCTCTATCGGTTGAATAGGTTATGAGATACAGCTTGACCGGTCTATTGTAAGCAGTCCCATACGATGCAGAGGTTCCGATTGACTAATTAGTCTAATATTCTTGTCTGCGGCAATTTTTGTGTCGTATAATTTCTTGTCCGCGGTAGTTTGCAGGACAAAACGTCCGTCGTCTGCGCCGCGCCTAACTCCACACGTTGAAGTCGCGGGCACTGCTAGTTATGAATGGTTATAGGTAGGTACTTGTGTGCAGAACATTTGCAAAACAACCTGTTATATCGGTAGTTACAGTAAACTATGTACTATCATTACAGGATGAAAAACGGGATGGTCCTGATACCCCAAACAATATTATAATCCTTTTATTAAACATTATCAATTTACTCAACAAAAAATTTGGCTCAAATACCTATGTTCTATTATGTGTTTTATTATATGTGTATGTCCTTTCTGATGTATTATTTTCGTTTGGGTAATAAAAAACTAGGAAATAATAGATCGCAAATTAGATTGTATTCACTAGCCTGGTTGGTAATCTCACAATTTAAAGTGTATGTACTACTAAGCACGGAATGAAGCAATTTATTTTATTGTATTACGTAACACGACTTTCCCCTGATAGACCACTGCTCATTACGCAGACGGAGCACATCGAATCATAAAAATTCAAAAAAATCTTGCGTTTAAAATATTGCTTTTAAGTAGATTTAATAACTCCTGTTAGTGGTCCTCTTTTATTACTCGATGTAAGTATTTATTCCATTTTTCTGGAGAACAATGGAGAAACAACAGAGAAAGAAAAATATATTAAGGACGTAGGTATTCTCAAATCTAACAAAAATAAGCAGATTTTCGTTCAATATTACGACAAAATGAAACGAAATTAAAGTAAACTAATAATAACCACAGATAGATTAGTCCTTCATCTATAAAAGGTGTTGTAAGTACGACAATCATTTTATCAGTCCTACTTACATCTGCAATTCGATGTTATCTGTCTCTTTTACGCCCAGCAAAGGAAGCTTAACTTGAGTCGCTACTGTCCCCACTTCTAAGCAACTTCTCCTCATCTTCTTGGTCACAGTTATTTGAATGTAGTTAAATATTGAGTGTAACTTTTGGTGTCAGCTGAAGAAGCGATGACCGGCGCCGGCGCGGCTGGTGACGCGCACACGCCGGATGAGCTAGCGGGGCTAACACCCGAGCAGGCCGAGCAGCTCCGCGCCGAGTGGAGTCGAGAACTTGCGCGCGTCGAAGATGAGATCGCCACACTGCGCACCGTTCTGCAAAGCAAGGTATCGTCATCATCCTTGCCTTTTTACCAAAGCATGTAGAAGTCCTCCAATCACATGCACCCACAGTTACAGCTCGGTGATTCCGATCGGGGTTGTTGCTGATGCAGATTTTTTGAGATTGACTTCATCTGATGCTGATTATAAACATTTACACATTTATAAGTTTTTAAACTGTCATGGTCACTAACATTAGTATTAGAGTTCAAAACGGGGTATTTACCATTTTTATATCTTGTATTGAATTCCCGAACGTAACAGAAGGAGGGTAGACCGTTTTGTCTGCCAATAAACATCCATCCGCAAATACTTTTAGTTTATCCGTGACCATGGCGCTTGCAACAGTGCCGAAATATCGGGAACTCAATACAAGATATAAACATGGTAAATACCCCGTTTTGAACTCTAATACTAATTTACACATTTACTTGAATAAATCCTTTTTACAATTAATATTACTTACACTGTGCGGTATCTTAATTTACTAATGTGAAGTACTGCCATATTGCACTTTTCAATGGAGGAGGAATTACCTATGAAACTCGAATAACTTAAAACGTATGAGACTCGAGATGCACTAACACGAGCAATGATTGCCATGCATGAGACAATTTGTGTTTATGTACCTACAAATCATTCGAGCGAAAGAATGAATATTTGTTTTGAGTCTATGAATTTTTATTGGTCCAAATCTTCGTGCAAAATTGGTGTCCCCAGCGAAAATGTTGAATGATAAAATTAATGCGGATGCTGATTCTGAAAATAATGAATAATGTTACGCAAGTGCTGATATTCGCAACAACCCTGGTTCCGACATCCGTTAGACTGGTCGTCGGACTTTCCGGCTTCTGACAAAGTAGGTATGTTATGGGTCACTCAATCAACAAGAGACCGGGGTAACGTGACTGAGATAGATGGATCTGCGCGCTAGTCAATCAGCCGCGTGCTTGCATGTCCATCGCGAAGATATTGGTTCTAATCCTCCATACGGTAATCACCTTATTAACTCGAATCATTTTTTAACTTATTATCACATTCACACACACTCGTTTATTTGATTTGCTTCTTAGATTGTAGTTCAAAAGATAGTAGGTATCGGTTTGGAGACTAAAACATGAAAGCCTCGGTCATAACAATAATAAATAATACTCGTAATATTTATTATTGTTACGCCAATAATAATATGTCAATAATAAAACTAATGTGTTTTGATACATCACTCACACCATTCCCAACATTTATTTTCTATTAGGTATCCTCAGGTTGTACGTTGTGATGGCCTAGTGATTGACCTTGCCTTCCATCATCCATGTAGGAGGGTCTGAGTTCGAACCCGGCCCGCACCTCTGACGTTTCGAGTTCATGTGCGGATCAGAATTAAATTATCATTTACGTTAACGGTGAAGAATATCTTGAGGAAACCTGTACACTTAAGAGGGCTTCATAAAGTTCTCGATGGTGTGTCTAGTCCACCAACCCGCACTAGGCCAGCCTGGTGGACTCAGGCCTAACCCTTCTCATTCTAAAAAGAGGCCCGTGCCCAGCAATGGGACAGTAATGGGCTGGATTTGAATTTGTATTTATAAAATATGTAAATATTTTAAAATAAATTTATTTTTCTATATCTCTATCTAAAAAAATATGTTGTTTTTTTTTACAGATTCGCCAAAGCTCCGAATTGAAACGAAAACTTGGCATAACTGTCTGGAAAGAAATTACTGAAGACGTTAATCAGGGTTTAAAAAATGTTAAGGAAAGCCAAGTGTGAGTATCGATTATGATCCATTGATTCATTGCATATTTGAGATACATTTCTTCATTCAGATCAGGCTAAATAGTTTCTCGAGGGTTAGAACAATATTTCTAATATTGGTAGAGGTGGTGTGGCTTAGCTTTATGTTTTAATTTTGCTTTATATGCCTTTAAAATCTGCAAATGGTGGCGTTTTATTTAGTTTAATTTGAGTTCACGTTTGGTTTGTTGTACAACAGCTATCAAACTATAGAAACTCGCGTGGCTGCGCTTACACAGGCTGTGACTGAAGCACCCATGTAAGTAGTGTTGACCGTTTGATTTCAATATCACTAAATGACGCTTAAGTAGTTGTAGTAGTAGGACAGTGCCACTGTAGATATCTGCTCGGGTGGATTTTCACATAACCTTTTGCTTGATTGATTTATGCTTCGAGCTGGTAAATATTAATAGTATTAGACGCTTTTTTAAACAACTTTATAATTTCAGTTCTAACCCGAAAGAAAATTCTTGCTTACAGATTTGATGAATATTGCCGCCATAATGATTTCATATTTTACTCAAATTAACCGTTATTTTATACTTACTATATCAGACACATACTCTGAATCATAAAGTAACTCATATACTTAGGTACTAAATGTTTGTTGTAAAGTGTACTAACAAAATCACATCATGAAGAATAAGTAATTAAGTTATTATGTGCCTATAAGTTATTTGTATACTACAATACCTATACCTTTACAATTTATAATTACTTTACCTAAAAAATGGAGTTTAACCGTCCAATCTAAATACTAAATGGATAACTAGCAGTCGTGACGCCAAGGCGGTAAATGGGCGTGACAGCCACATTGCACCCTACTTGTCTTGGTTGGCTAATTATGTACCTAACTAAAAAGTAATATTACTAATTATAAAATATCTTTTGCACGTAAAAACCGTGCGTAAAATTATATGATGAGCTGATGTTCTACAATTTTCTTATCACCGAATTCATGGCTAACAAATCAATGGCATTTAATCATTTTAATCACTAACGTACCTATTTATAAAAAAGAAAATATTTAGGTCCCTGTTCCCTTTTGGTCAATTTTCGTACCATGTTTAATAAGGCCATAAATCATAATAATTATCAAATCGAAGTCCTTCAAATGCCATATTTACTGAAACGGGGCGATAGAAAAACAACTTTCAGTATGGGAAATATCAATCGGGAACAAATAAACTCGGAACTGGGGCCATTAATCAGTTGTAGGTATGAGGACCGAGAATTGTTAAATTATCTATATTCTGACATCCGGTTTCCAAAAATAAAATTTAATTTTATGGGTACTAATTCAGTAACAATGCATTTTAACTTCCATTCATGGTCAAATTAAGATTCCACGTTTATTTATGGAGAAAAGAAACCAAAATTAGGAAAAACAAAAGTTTTTGGAGTCGTGTATATTTTTTATCCTTCGTCTAATTTTGCAGACCTCGTTTTCGCTCCAATTTCATCGAATGATAGAGTAAAATCGATTGTTTGACAGCCTTTTAATATTTAATCATGCTATTTTTTTACACTGATAGATACCAAAAAACTGAATCTGTGATAAAATCGACTGCGGAAAAGACGACATCGATCCTCGGTGGTATCACTGCAGGCATGACGACCAAGATTGGCCAAATGCGAAACTCCGAGTCGTTCCGCTCCATCGAAGAACGCGTTGGCACGGCATACGAAAATGTAAAGGTGAGGAAAAATATATTACCTACTGTTCGTTATCCCTTAGCATAAAGGCCTGAATGTGCAGAGGCTCGGCGATTGGCTTTCACCGCCTAAGGGTCGCCCGTTCAGTACTGAAATAGGTCGAATTGATTATAGTGTGACTCACGCTAGCGAAACTACCTTGGAATTAGCGGTTTTGATATTGCCAACCTTTAGTGCCCAAAGGACAGAAATTATAGCCCCGTATCAGCTGTAGCTTTACCTACGATACACAGATAAATTCTAATGTCGCTGATCGGTTTTTGTCGCACCTGTATACGGAAGTATCCGGAATTGAGATAAAGTATTTTGTGTTAGGTAGTTATTTTTGTGTCGTTTTGATAATTAAGCACCTTTTTGGTATTAAAAGAATTTGTACTTAAATTCTGAGCAGCATTGAAAAAAATCGCTCTTGTTGTTGCTCCTTTATCATCTTACAGATTTCAAACACTATTTCCAGAGTCCGTCTTTGCTGTCTAACCGAAGGAAACAGAGTTTGTACAACTTAAGTAGGTGAACTTCGGCAAGAGTTATGTATTGCGAAATTGCGAATCAAGGAACGTCAACGTTCCTCTCAAGTGAAAATTGATTACAACAATTCAACCAAGTTTGTATAACTTTTTCAGGGTAAAGTATCATCGAGGTCTAATTCAACGCAGAGCTTCGACGAAGCGCTGCGTGACGCAAGCCGCACGGCCAGCGGCGCCGGGTCGCCCACGATCCCCGAGAACAAACCCCTGCCCTAATCGAGCTGCACCATCCCGCACCCACGCCCACGCCGCGACCAATACTAAGTACACTCGATATCGAATGGCCCAACTCTAGGCCTCCATTGGCACTAACAACGTTCATACGAGGAATATTGCATTCTTATGTGTAATGCACTCTTATTTGATATACAACACCATTTTATATGTGCTATTAGATAGTATTTTGAATTGTGTACTATATATAAACGTAAATTGACGTGTATTGCCTTGTGTCTCGGGCGGTGATACTGTAAGTATTTGTCAATGAATATTATTGAAAATTATTCACCATCGTCTTGTTAGCTGGAGATTTGTAATGGAAAGACAAAAAGTACTATGAAGTGCGAGTTTGCAATTTTGATTTCGCAAATAGCAAAACCTAAAAACATGCAATGATTATGCGTTTTAAAATGTAAAGAAAGATATTCAATAATAATTGATAACAATCGTTTGTCTACGTGTGTATCACGAATGTTTACATATCACGTGCACATTCGACAAAAATTGCGGCGTGGATTCCTTTAAATTTCGTTTATTTAAGAGACTGCTGGTCAAATGCTTCTTATTATATCTCTTGCTCTTTTCGTTTCGTCGTGTTTTATGTAATTGCATTCCAAACAATGATCAATGAATAAATTATTATTATACATGTGTACTTCATGCTTAAACTCAGTATTTCTACATGTAAAGGCGAAAAGTAAAAATGTTCATGATATAAATGTTAAAACACAATTTTGTAAATCCTTGTTACTTGTATAATGATTGTACGACACAATAACTTGCCGTTGCCTGTTAGGTCCATTATTACTATAAAAATGATATTTTTGTAAGATGCTTAGCTTTCCTTATAAAAAATCAACTATTTACAATATACCTATGAAGACGGTAAATAAAATTTATGTATGATATGCCTATTTTTATTTCTTGAAACCGAATATTACAATCGACACTTATCAGGTAGGTATAAATTTTTCATAGATACTTAAAATGGTTGTTGAATTCATTCGATTACCGCCGTGAAAAGTATACGGACGGTTCCTCCTTTTCCTCAGGACTCATCGAGTTTATGAGATGTGATAATATGGCATCCACGCGTTCGTCTTTGTCATATATATGGCATCGTTTCAGTTCAGTCGAACGTGGTCATATTATTTGATAACAGTTAGATCTTATTGGATGTTTCAAAAAGATATAACGTGACGGCAGCGCTAAAACAGGGCTAGGATGAAAGCCCTGTTTTAGCGCTACCGTCACGATATATCTCAGATGAAGAACCCGCTTAGTCTTATATATAGAACTAATAGATTTGTTCAGCTTTCATCATAGGAATAAGGACTTTATTTTTATGACCAGTTTGACTGTATAAATCTATGGTATAAATGGATAATTACACTTGTTCTATACTAAAAAAATCACGAGACTAAAATTCGTCTAAGATTTCTATAACACGTATCTATTACGACGTTTTGTAGGAAATAAAAAACATTAATTTAGGATAGAGAACATTTAATTACACAATTATAGTAAAATATAACGCAAATTGAGCGCTACTCCACAATATTAACATACATTGCGACGTTCCACTATCGATACCAAGAAATCGTGTACATACCCTGCACGAAGAAATTTGAATCTATTTTATCATCTATGTAAATAGAAACCCTACTTGAAGGAGTCATAGGATTAAAATATGCTATCGAAATCATATGTGAATACAAAGCGTGGTCCGTTTATAAAATAACTAACAACTAGATATGTTTTAAAAACAAACACGATTGGTGTTAACAAGTTACCTACTCTTAAGTCGTAATGTAAGTGATTATTAAAGCACGAACAATGCTGAACGTTCGTACTTACTTAATTAACTACAATGATATAAAACAAACACGTGTGCAGCATTTGAAAGAATATCTACTATAAAGTAAATTACATGAAAAAATTCTTAAAATTAAAGGGCGGGCGAGATATATAATATGGGTACAGTATAACTGCTTAGTATGTGACTACATTGCATATCTACTCTAATCAATACAACTATTACGATAGACTCCTTGGTGATTTTAGCGGTCCGCGATGGCTAAGTGCCAACCAATAGCAGCGATGGATTCACTCATACAAGACCGCGCGTAAATCTAATGCTTATAGTAAGTAAGTAGTATATGTATTTTCTTATATACCCTTTAATTTGTGCTAAAATGTTATACAGGCATAAAAGGCAGTTATAAAAATCCTGACGACAAGCTTTTAGTCAGCGCGCACATTCGCTTATAGACAATTATATACCTACACTGGGGTACACATAAAATCATTCGGTCACGTGCGAGAACTACCCGCTTGCCGAGGGTTCCTTACTTTAGGCAAGTGAGAAATTAGTCAGTTATTATCTACTTGCATCGATGATATTTCATTATTAACCCAAATTAGGACGCGATAGATAGTTCACAAATAGTAGTAGTACACTTATGGTGCCGCGGTACATCTAGGAAGATAAGAATCATATCGTCTTATCACCTCAGGTAAAATAACTTAACTATTTTCCAACCGATAACGATGGTTCGAGGCCTGGATGTAATTATTGTTATTCATATATCTTCTGAATGTGAAGATAAAAGATCCAAGATAGAATTGTATTTTGTATATTTCAAGCTTAGAAGTATTATTATAAAATATCTGTTTTCCGATTAGATAAAAGCCATTTAATTCATGACAGCTTCCGAAAACGCGCCACTACAGAAAAGCCACTGACTGTACTGATGTCAGCGGAATGTTCCGATCGACAATACACATGCCTGAAGCTTACATACCAGTTACTACAAAACGCTTCTTTACCAGTTTTGAATACCTTTACTGCTTCTACGTCCACGTGTACCTATACTCAATAATAGTGCATTACTGTCGGCCTGAAATAAAGCAATTGATGGTTGAGATTGGAAGGACGAGGCGAAGCCGAATCCTTCCGAAGTGAATTTAAAAGGACTAGGCGCCCGCAAACGAGGTCGATTCATTATAAAAAAACAATATATCAATCTCCTCTTTTGGGTACGCAACGAAGCAACACGCCAGCAATTTCAAACACGAGAATAATAGAAATTGTTGCACATTTTTTATTTTATTTAATCTTGTAGTACTAGCGAGATATTTCATGAACACTAACATACCTTAGGCGTTTTCAGGAACACGATATTTATACGAATGGGCATTTCTTTTCAAAAGTTTAAAAAGGAATTAAGGCCGCGCGCGGTTTAATTGGCGCTATTGAAAATTCCTTTTGAAATGAAAATGAAATTTCCTCGCAAATTAGAGAAAAGTACTATACAAATCTCGGCCGAAATATCAATTAACGGCCTCGTCAGTTAAAAAGGACTAGGTTGGCGCCTTGTCCTTTTAAAATTACTTCGGAAAGACGGCTTCAACTCGTCCTTGCAATATTACACGGCCGTCAATTGCTTTGTTTCAGGCCTGCAGGGCTAGCACGGCATAAAAGAGAGAAAAACCGGGGATAAAACAATTTCTGTACCTTTATCTCTCGATTGTTTGTTTTGTCTTCTGTCAAGGAGACAGGGTGGAAAAAACGGGTTTGTCCACCGGCCGTGCTAGCCCTGCTGGACGGTAATGTACTATTTCCACACATTCCTATTTAATCACTGCTGTGTAAATTTGGGTTTTAATCAGCGTCGCGTGGGACGGTATTAAACAATTGCGATTTTATGATTTTTTGTTCTGAATAAAGCCATATTTGTGAGTCGCAATCTAAAAGCCTGACGCCAGCTATAACAAATATTGAATAGGTACTTAAGTTATTGCTTTATGTATGAATGCGTATGGCAAAATAGAATTTTCATTTCAACTTGGAATATAAGTACTAAATTCGTGCCGTTTTTATATTAGTTTTAAATCAATCTTGATATTTATACTGTATCACAACAATCGTTATTTCTAAATGACCTAATCAGCTGGTCTAAAACTGAGTGTCCACCGGTAAGGATTGGATGGAATGGATAGATAAAATAGAAAATGTTTGCTGGTGCAAAATTGTATTATAATGCCGAGAGGATAGGCCAAACGCTCTAGTCACTCGTGATTTAATCCAGATAATGCCTAGAATATTGACTCATAGTAACCTATGTGCGCACAGGCACTGCTAAATTAAGCTAAGAATATGATATAGACCTTAGTGCGCTAAGGACTATAGCCTTTTTCCTAGATTTATTGATCTATAATTATTATTCTTCGGATATTCTAATACAGTTTTATAGAAAACGGCCGAATTTAGTACAATGTAAATACTGCAAAATTATGTTCATACAGTTATAAATATTACTATATTACAAATTTAAAATGCTTATCCCTTGTATTCATAATAAGATTAATATAGCTTATTACAAAATAAATCTTATATTTAATTTACTAATGTCGGGCCTCTTACATTCATTAATGATGGTCATTATATTTCATGTTAAGCCATGTTAAGTAACAAGAATACAAAAAAACAAACATGATATAAAATTAAAAATAAAGCTTCCTAGGAAATAGGCGAATTTGTCTCAGCTTTAAGTTATGAACTCTCGATTTCCTTTTATTAAAAATAAATATAACGTTTGATCAGGCACTATGTCTGCGATCTTAAAAGTTTAGGTGCCATTTCTACAACAAAATACTCCGCTACTTACCTACGTTAAATTACAAAGGAAATAAATATTCCTGCCACCAACAAAATATTAATTAAGCTCCATCAAAATAGCTTTATCTCAAACTCTCCAAATAGTCTATGGTTTTACCAAATAAGTTTTATGGTTAAAACATTCGAATTGTTACGAAATAAACTTAGTTTAAATTTATAACAATCGTCGTCATCCCAACTCATGATCACCTATATACCTACTATGGTATGTAACAGGCTTAATTTTATAATTTGGTGACAATAACATCTTTTTAAGAACCATTCTATTGACAATCGGATGAGCTATAGATAGATCATGTTCAATTTAAAAACAACATATTGCAAACTTACATTATAAAATACATAAATTACTATTGCGACTATACAATTGAACGTCTTTTGTATATAACATCTTTCTATTCAATTTAAACTAGTAATTAATTGGCAATCGGCTTGTATTTTACCAAAATGTTAATAAATATCACTATAGAAAACCGGATTTTTATGGGGAAATAACGAAACCAGGGATTTCGTAAAATCCCTAGGAAAACCACGAAATTACGGAAGATGTCGAATATTCCCCAATAATGGGGTCTGCCGATACGATTCAAGTTCATCATGTAGCTACGTCATATTTTCTTGATTAATATCAAATAGAATAAAGAATACCAGAACCTACCCTGAATTCAGTAGGTTACATTTTTTTTAATATGATAATTGTAATGAAATTTCGAAATCTTCCGTGGTTTTTATGCTATCCCTAGGGATTTCACAAAATCCTTGTTGTCGTAATTTCTCTGCGACATACCTATCGGCTATCCATAATAGAAAATATATACTTAGTTTATTCTCGTAAAGCGTATAACATAACTTTTGTTATTTATAAAACAGCACTCTACAATCCGAATAACAGAATTCATTTTATGTACATGAAAGTGATTTTGATTGGGCACAATTTTTCACTATAACATAGTAGTACATATAATAATTATAATATATAGCACAAGTGGCGGATAGTTGGGCGAATGAGTTGTATGGCAGTTGCAAGTGTCCATGGCCATTATGTGTCCATGGTCATTATAAAACTATTTCTGTTTTACATGTTTGCGTACGCGCTACTTAGACTACACAAAAATATTAAATTATAAACGTGTACAGTTAAAACATCCTCATTATCTGCTTAATTGATCTTAAGAGGGCCCTTCCCGATCCGCCTATCGTCAACGCGAGCATGATCGAAAAGCTTGTTGTTTCATCCAAGGCAATTTTTGAAACGGCCGTCTCATACCTACCCCACACGACTCTCCTCCCGCGTACTTCATATCACCGGTTGGCTAAAAGCGAGTGAGAAGGCGATCATTTAATGAAAATTGGCGCGCGAACATTTCACAAAACAGGTTCCAAGAAATAGGTGTTTTTGAAAAAGCCTAACAAGTTTTTGGAAAAAATGTTTGTAATTTAGAATCTCCATTACATGTGCGAGGTCTCTATGAAGCTGTTTTTTTATTTTTTCAATTAATGAGGTCATTATGAACGGCCAAAGTTCAGATAAAATTTGTCCAAAAAAGCTGATTTTCAGATGTCTTTACTGAATTTGTTTCTCAAAAAATTTTTATTTGCCTTACATAGAAACCTAGATATAGACCACAAGATACCTATGTATTCAAAATATCTAGAGGAAAAATTGTTATAGCGCCGTAATCACCTACGGGCGTTTGTATGGGAATTATGCCGGGTTGGCCGCTCTTAAGCAAAACATCTACGTTTTTTACGACAAGCCGAGACAGGAGCTAGGTGGCAAGGGCGATGAACTTAAAGCCAGACCAACTATTTTATTCTATTATCGCGGTGGAGTCCTGAGGGCTAATTCACGTAATTTTAATACGCTCAAACTTGAAGCGAGTATATCTCACTGAAGCTCAAGAGAATACCAAATGTGTTGTTTTGATCAAAATTTTACTGCAACTGCGCGGCAACTACATTTTATTAACGTGAATTAGCCTACTGACTACAAGTGTGACTGCCCTTTCCTCGCTAAGATAGGCTGCATAAGTCACACGAGAGGGTAGAACAACAGGGCCTGCGTGACGGCAGTCCAATATAGCGGTCGCTGTAGCCGAAAGCTTGGAGAATAATACTAATAATTTATGTTATTCAATTATAAAGTAGTCAACAAAAAACATAGATTAAGAAGTGAGGCACTGAAAGATAACAAATCAATCACAGAATCCGTTTCTTTGAGGTATCACCATAGATTAAACAACAGTTACAGCACTTCTAAATTAATACCCTATAACATTTGCAAAGACCCCTCCAAATTAAACTTGGGACGATGGTCGGTCTGCGATAGACAAAAGAAAAATGCCACAACTTTGCATTACCTCTGGACAGTGAGATGTGCGTTGTAACAAGAAGAAATGTATGTATATTCTTCGAGAATACTGAATAGCTAATGAAGACCACAAACTAATTTAGAAACGATGTCATATTTATTAGCTTTAGTGAAAAACCACATAACTTTTTTAGAAAATGTAATTTTACCGGAGGAAATACCGTAAACATTAACTTTTGTTTAATCTAAGCTCCGACCCTAGACATTTCCAGGATCGGTCTTTGGATAAAGGCTATTAACTTTGGGGTACTTATCAATTAAAATTCACAAAGTCTCAATCAAAAAGCCTTTGGCATTTCCATGGCTTTTATGTGCACCACTGACTAGTTAAGTAAATGAGTAGAATGAAAGAATACAGTTTTTTTTATTAGGAGTCGGGCGAAATTGTTATTACGATTTGATTTTCGAGATTCACATCTCAGAATAAATTATATCTTTCCATTGGGCCATTCCATATGAACTGCTGAAAGGACACGGCATGATACGTGATGGCCCTCGCTGACCTCACCGGTTTTTGTGCGTCGCTACTTAGCTGGTAGCGGAGGTAGCCTTACAGGCAGGATTGCAATCCATAATAGGACTACGGGAGGCAATATGAACACTTCTAACAATTTCTTAAAATTCAAAAAAATAATTTAAATAACAAAAAAATTGCAAATGACAAGAATCTCATTATAGCTTTATTTCATATAGCTCATTATAAATAAACCATTTCTCCACGTAGAAATCTTTGTTAGCAGTCTTAAGAAACCAATGCTGCTTATATTACTAATATAAATAGACTTAACGAAGGACAAAACAGAAGGAATATTGAAAGAATCCTAAGAGACGAACTTGCAAAAGAAAGTTGCAGTTCAGGGAAGGTAACTCCGTCAGTGATTAGCTGCGAATACCTCAAAACAAAATTTAATGATAAAAAGCAATCGGCGATGGTCAAGGGGTTCATTATGAACTCTTATTGCCAGTCATTTTAAACGCTGCTAATGAACTGCCCTGCGAATTCGTACCAAGACGTCGATTTTACAGGGTAAACAGTTCAGTTTAAGCGCGGATACTGAACTGCACGATATTGAATAGATTTTAGAGTTCATCAAGTCCCCAGGACCTGAGAAAAAAAGAAAGATTGAATCGAGAGGTTTTGAAAGATATTGCACGAGGTTAATTAGGATAATCTACAACTGAATGAACCATACAGCAGGCAGAATTTAATTTCGCTATTATTACCAATAGAATTAATAAAATTGCGTTATTAAGATAAATGGTCAACATGGTCAAGCACAATGTGTAATGGAAGCCCTACAACAATGAAAAATCTTTAATACCTGAATAGACGCTATGGGGACCGACGATGAGACGAGGATAAGTATTTTTTATAAGCGTACCTAGGTTTTGAAAAGACTGTCAAGAGTCTTCATAAGTATTTTTAAGGTAGTACTCATGAGAATGGTTTATGAATGCGGACATTAAACGTGGAACATCGATCTTAAGTTTACTTTTGAAAACTCGTAGGAGGATGATTTCATTAATAAATATAATATTATCTTAAGTTGTCGGCATGAGAAATCCCTCTCCTCATCAGGGATACTTAGTAAGTACGAAATGTTAAGGTAGTTTAAGGAAGCTGACACAATGTTTTTTTATTAACGTTGCAATTAATCTTTGGGGCATTATATCTATATAATACCCGTTTCATGAATATTCACCGTTTTTATTTCAAAAATCAATTTATCGGTCAAAATAGCCCTAAGGCACACATAATTAATATATTAGCCTAAGGGTTTGATTGTTATTCAATAGATTTCATGATTGAGTTATTTTTAACGTAATTTGAATTGATTGTACCGCCTACGGCACCTACCGTAGTTTACAACGTTTATTTCGTTTTTTATTTTTCTCACTATATTAAAACATTTTAAGTTTTTTAATTTTAATTACTATACTTAAAAGCGCTACTGCATGTTGAACCAGTGACCCCAAGTAAACCTAACAAAAAAGAACAGGTTCTTAACGAAAATCCGTCGGGAAATACGGCATACGACGACTTCAAATATTTAATATATTTCATTATGTATGAGATAATTTATAAATGTTTTAAAACTGGGAAATATTAATCGAAAAACTATCGATGTATACTACTGAGCTTATGAAATATCAAATGGTGTTTGCATTATAATTATTATGCTATATTCATGAAATATTAAGACACTCAGTTTGAGAAATGCGTTATTAGAGTAATTAGTTATTATTTATAATATGGATGGATATTACACCTACTTTATTTGAAGAACATGAGTATCTTAAACAATTTTAATTATGTCGATCAATTATCCGGAATTACATACATATTTACTTTATAAATAATAATTCGTGGTACATATATAATTTATAGTTTATGGGTAAAATGAAGTAACTAAAATTTTATAGCGCCAATACTACGCGTATTGGTACTCAACTTATTATTGAAACAAGAGAAAAAGAAATTAATAATAAAAAAATGTTTATTAACTTCCACACGTTACAAATATAAAAATTTGTCACCAATCCCTGAAGTTAGGATTCAGCTTCATGCCAACTTTTAGTTGAAATTTAACTTAGAGCTAAAAATACATTATAAAAGAATTCTTAAATTAAAAATAAACTTAAAAATGTTAAATAAAAATAACATTACACCGATAATAATGTTGTATGTGTTATATGTGAATGTATATACATATATGTTCATGAGTTTTCCGTGATCGAGAGAAAGAATAAACTTAGAAAGATAATAGATATAAACTAAATGATCATGTAGAACGAACCCACAATCATCTGCACTACCAAACTACTGATTAATGAACACAATCAAAACTCCATGATAAGTTCTGGTTAGTAATATTATTTGTCGTTTTAACTTGTTTTAATTGCTGTGTGCACATAATTGATGATAAGTTTCTGATATTTTCGATTGATTATGCATTATGCACATGAAGAAGTGATTTGTGTCGTTTGCTATATTGAATTAATTTTAGAGACATACTGTCTGCCTTAGTTTAAAAACTACTTGTATAATATTGCATTAAAATGTTTCACTATTCACGATTTTTTACTGAGGTCGTTATAAGTCGTAGTGAGCACTTATTGTTACCAACTATATAATTTATTTCTTTGAAAGTCACTGCCACTCATTTCGCATACCAATAAAATATGCACTTATTAAATTAATCGCACTTTAATATTGTATTTAAAGCCATCATTGAATCCTAAAATGACTATAGTTCATATCATGGACAGAAAAAGTGACATTTAAAAGAGGAAATACTCTTGCAAACAACCTTTGCATGATTAAAATTGCATTCCTCTGACTATATAACATACAGGATTTGTCAACGGGTATATTAATATTGCTACACCATTACCAAAACCTTACAGAAAAGAAACATCTTTTCTATTGGGACACCTAACTTCAAAAAAGCATAACAAAAAGTAAAAATTAGACTATCATGAAACATGTGGGGCTATTCAGAACCTGATAGAATATGGTTGACATTAACATCGACGTAAGCAACCAGAAAATAGGCGGAGTTCTATCTCAAAACAAGGAGATGTTATTTCCTGCTCCAGGATAGAAACTGGAGAAGGAAATAACTATCACGTTGACAGACGTGATCTCCATGCTGAGACAATAAAAGTATAGAAGCCCCAATAGTTTCACCACGTGAGATTTATAGTATCTGTATCACCGCAAAGTGCTCTCTTAATTGATGCCTAATGTTCTCGCCGCAATCAAAACGCATGCGTTGAATTGCAACGCAGACTCATCCAATCCGGCGCACGGTCGGCGGATATATCGCCCGACAGATCGGCCGCCAACATCGAGCCATCAACTCACTGGCCGCAACGACCTTCGCTGCTCACAGCTGCCGGTATTACTATAAGAGGCACGCGCTGTTGTAACGGGAACGCACGCGATACGGAGGAGCCCAGCCGGGCGGGGCGGGTTAAGCGAAATACATGACCTTCTTGGTGACGGCGTGCACCGTGATGGCGCGCGCCATGGCGATGGGCGTGCGGTCCTCGCTGCACGCGGACTGGTGCGAGCCCTCGCCCGAGTCGTGCTCCTTCTCCACCAGGTGGTAGCGCGCGCGGAACGCCACGAGGTGCGCGTAGTACGCCGGCGCCGGGATGGACACCGAGCGCGTGCAGCGCACGTACGTGTGGCACAGCTGGTACGTCAGGCACTGCAGCTCGTCCGACCCGAAGTGGTTGTCGTCCCACAGCACGTGGTAGTGCGACGGCCGGGACGTGCCCTGCACGGTAGTCACGGAACTATTACTGTGGCCGTTCATTGTTAAATACAGGTGACATTTATTTTAGGGACCACGGGGGATTCGTTTTCTGTTTTCAAATGGTAAATGACATAATCAGCAGATATTTCCGCCGAGAAGTACAACTACAGTAGTATAGGCAGCTGGTAGATGATAATTTGCATATAGTTTCTTAATCTCAGGCTATTGAACAATAATAGAATGAAACTGCGAATTCTGTACTGTTTAACAGTTGAAATGAAACTTACCTGAATTCCTTGGTGGCTGCAGAGGTAGAAGTCGAACTCGGTGGGATGCGTGATGCCGAGGTCTACGGTGGTGCCGGCCGGGATGTTGCCGGACTTGCCCGACTGCTCCTTCTTGTCGGCACAGAACAGCCGCGTGTGGTGCCGCTTCTGCACCACGATGAACGTGATGCCAGGCTTATACTCCGCCTCCAACTGAGTACAAACAAGTTTTATTACTGCCACAAGATTTCTTTAATATGCAACATTCGCGAGTTTAATTCACATGTATTATAATATGTGTTGAAAATTCGAGAATGTCCGTATAGACACGATAACGCGAGATGAAACTCGGAAATTCGCCTCGCGTCATCGTCGCTGCGTGAGGAGCTCATGATTGAGGATTCCGTTCGAGTCGATACGCATATAATCGATATCTAGGTAACTAGGACCCAAGTCATTTAATTTACAAAATGCGAAACGTAACGAACAAAACGTCTGTAAAAGTGTGGCGCAAGTAAATTTGCACGCGAAAGAAGATGTCGAGGTGCTTCCATTGTGGAACAGACAACAGTATAACATCAGCATCACACACACAACGTCATCTAGATAAATTATAAATAAAAATTTGCACAGACCTCCTTTTATATAAAACCAAAATTCCACCAACCTTGATACAAGCTTCTCTAACGGCGGTAAGCTCGTGTTGCAACACGTGCAAGAACTGTCCTTCCGATATACCGTCACGGTACATAATGATACGGTGCGGCTTGAACCCGCCCGTGCTCTTGTAGAACATTATCAACAACTCCTGCACCATGCTGCTCATTTCGTGCACTATCTCTTGTCTGAAACGTGGCATTGATTATGATTGAGCTCCCGGAGCACTTGTATCACCCGACGCAAATCCTACGCTCATTGACAACAATTAATCACACGATATAATGTAGTCAATGAGCACCTATCAATTCGTGTCAGGTGTTACAAGTATGTTTCTGACTTTAATCTAGCGGCCCGTCAGCTACTCACGCGAATATTTAGCCTTCCAAGAAAATTCTTGAAATATTTAATAAAACAATATTTGACCACTGGTTTTTGAGATTAGTCCGAACATACATAAATACATACATGCAGAAGCGGTCAGATTCTTTATGTTATGTTTAATTTCTTTTATTATATAATTTGTCACACAGTCAAAACGTAGCTTAAAGGTAAAATAAAATACCAAGCCTTTAAAAAAATGGAAAGGGAAGGATACATTTTAGACCCAAAATCTATTTTGTCTGTAATAATCTTTCAAATTAGGGTTCTTCAACCCTGGTTAAATGTTTGACTATATTATAATATCATGTATCCTTGCTATATTTATTTGATTGGATACATTCACAACCCGAATGGGATGGAGATACGCGTAAGGGAGTGCGCACATTGCAGCTTTTTTATCGGCCAATAGTTTAGTCGCTATCGGGCTGCGTCAGAAACTTAGCATATAATTTTATATAAAAAAATGAGTGCACACACTGTTTACGATAGTCAGCCAACTGTTTGAAATTTGAAATTTTGATTTTATGGCGCTAACGCCTGAATCTACATCGCCCATGCATAGTGTGTTGCGAAATGAGAGCGATAGTTTAACCAAATTGGAATCGGGACACATTTCAGATTATTTTATCGACCGATTTTAGATTGGATAATGTGCGCACTCCCATAAATGCTCATATCCATTAGCAATGCAACTAAACTATTCATTATCCTAGTCTTTCCAAGTCAGTTGGACTCGACTTTCAGTCTATCCAGAAGCGGCTGAATATCAGCAGTCCAACTAAACTATCGGCCGATAAAAATTGAGCAGTGTGCGCACTCCATAAAACGACCCCATCTTACTTACTTATAAAACCCTAACGGTGAGTCGGTGCAACTCGCACACCTGCCCTCGCTTGTCATTGACGAGAGCAGTGAAGGTGTGATGAGCGAAGCGAAAGGGAAAAATAAAAAAACAGCGTAAGTGCGTTTGCGCACTGTGCCCGACCCGATTCCGAGATAATACGGACCGAAATAGCCGCAGTACAACTCGTTTGAACACTTGTGCACTACGTACAATCCGAATTCCAACTACCAGATACGAAGGAACCGTGACAAATAATAATATGATACATGCAACAAAACACAAGAATGGCAAGAAATGCTAATGGAATATCGGTTCGTATTCATCGGTCGGCAGTGCACAAGCGACATCCGAACTCGTTCAGAGTTGTCCCGGACCGCATTTTCTCGGAATCGGATCGGACGCAGTGCACAAGCGCATAAATTGTAAATTCGCGTTAGAGACTGAACTCACGACGCGATTTATTTGTGCGTCCGCCACTGTTACGGGTATGCGACTTTATTTCAAAACATAACAGAACGCTGTTTAGTGCGCGCTCAAACTCAGCAGGATATCAAAGACTACTGTTTGACTTCGTAAATACTTGCTCTATTTTTGTTTAAATTATGGCCGTCCGGCACCCACACCGCTACCGGGTGATAAGGCTAGTGCTCACCGGGTTTACGAGCTTTTACTTTGTCCACATATTGATCTCGACAGTCACAACCCCGCAACCGTGGCGGGCGCGTGTGTAAATCGCGGCGTGAGTTGTTGCTCTGAATAGTATGACATGTTAGTATCGGCAGTGCGTGTACCTGTGCTGCTGCACGCGCACGGTGGCGGCGTAGCGCGACGGGTGCGCGTCCATGGAGCCCACCACGGCGGCGATGGACGGCTTCTTGTTGTCGCCCGCGGGCGGGTGCGTCACGTCCACGCCCAGGAAGATCACCGGCTCGTTGAACACCTGCCCACAGTTCACATACTTAAACTTATTACAGCTCGCGTCAATTTCTCGGCTAGTCTCAACTCCAGGCCTGCGTAGTTATGATTTTTTAGGTGTGCGTGAGGACAACTTCAGGCGCGTTTGTACCGTGCTTAAAGACTATCTCATTTCTGGGGGATTGACCTACACACTCTCATTCGTAACCAAGTTCAGAGCAGCTCCGAGATTTGACGTAGACTACAGAGCTATAGATTTGAATGTTAAGTTTATTGGTGCTTGCAAATAGTATTGAGGACACGATTTCAAAATGAGTTTGTAAGACTAGCCTCTTTTTGAGCGGAGCCAATACACAGTCCCACTTCAAATGAAGCGAAGCGTCTTGAAAATAAGCAACACATTTGAAGCAACGAGCGTTAGAGTGTCATTCGTCTTAGTACTTACATACTTGCCATTTCTCAGTATGCGTTGCTATACCCTTAAACTATGAATCACTAGAAATCTATCCTTACACTGTATGACTTGATCTGTACAGTATAAAGATGTGGTCATGTTGAGTAGGGTAGAGTCGGGTAGAGGGAATGTCCATCGCGTCGACCAAAACTGACGCGCATTGGCAACATGTGGCTCGTTCTCTCTCTCTCGCCTTACGCTTCATAGAGTGAAGAGCAAGGCAACAAAAATTTTGAAGTAATACATTTTCAAATTTTGACCCACTCTTACAATTCTCTGTCCTGTACGCGACAAATGTACCACCTCATGTATGTTCTACGCAACCTACTTACAACTGACAAAGAGTTTGTTTGATCGGTGTAACATTTTCTATTATTATCTCTTTTCCGCCAGTTCTTTCACTTCTTTGTACGTCTTGACCAGAGATGTGCCAGATTGTTAAAAATGTATATCCGCGGGTACGAATATGGATACGGACCTCAACTTTCGTACTCTGTCGGCTACGGTGCGCGTGACCTTGGCTCGACAGTTGACGTTTTGCGTTAGTAACGCGACGTGCTTTAACTTGCACTGCGCGTGATTTTGTTTGTAATCTAGTGTGACAGGATAAAATACTTTACGTTTAAATATTTTGTGTTGTTTTCTTTAAATATATGTATAATTTTAGCAATATAAATGCGCCAAATATGTGATTTTAAGAAATAAAATTAAGAGTATTTAATTGCTACCTATTTTTACAATTTTATATACGACATGAAATTTATTTATTAAAAATGCTTCATGTACAATGTACAAAGGCGGTCTTAATGCCGTAGGCATTCTCTACCAGACAACCTTAGGGAGACAATGAAGGTAGATGCACCAAAAAACAAACTTAAATGAGAGGGTTAAACAAACTTAAAAGATCCGTTCAAGATCCACCAAAAAGGAATGGATACGGATACAGATCTTATTTTTCCCTTGAATATCCGCGGATACGGATATCCGGCACATCACTAGTCGTGACGTCCAGCTTTTCCTGTCTGGTCTACGCAACTCCTTCTAGGTCTTTCTCTTCATCTCTTTCCTTTTACCTTGCCTTCCATGATGTTTTTCTGGATCACATCATGGAATTAGTTACATACTGGAACAAAATTATACAAAAAAAAAGACTTTTCATACCTTAGGACGTAACGACGGCACCAGGATAGAGTTAATTCCTCCGAGCTTGACGTTGATTTTGAGGCATAAATTGCTTAATGTTTGGGGCGATGTTTTGTTCACATTTTTCGCTTGAACACACTGCGTCGCCATGCCTAGCACGGTGTCTCCTACCCGCTTTACTTCAGCTGTGAATAAGTATTTACAAAACTCTAGATCTTTAACATTTACGTTTTTATATCTAGTCAAGTTTAATTAAAACCTCACAAGTTTATTATTACGGCATGATATAATAAACAAGTATTTCTATCACTTCACTACATAGTATAAAACAAAGTCGCTTCCCACTGTCTGTCCCTATGTATGCTTAGATCTTTAAAACTACGCAACGGATTTTGATGCGGTTTTTTTAGTATATAGAGTGATTCAAGAGGAAGATTTATATGTATACCTAATACTTTCATATTTAATGTACGGATAGTAGAGCAACTGCATCCGTGCGAAGCCGGGGACGGGCCGCTAGTACTATCTAAAATCGATTAGCCTAAATAGATCAGTAATTGAGTCTAATTTGATATAAACAAAACACACAATACAGAAACTATCTTTATATAAGAACTAACTTAACTATCTTTATCGTTATTATAAGACTTGTACTGGTGTACATAAGCTTGTACTTACCATACACAGGCGTCTTCCCGGGCAACACGACGACCACCAGCTGCAACTGCACGAATGTACTCTTGAGATACTTGAACATGGGCTCCACTTGGTCCGGCCCTGTCGCGTATTTACAGAAGCATGGCTGCCCGATGATCGGCATGCCGGCATCGTTCGATATCTTCTGCAGCTGCTGCGTGAAGTTCCTGGAATGTACACACCAACATTACGTCAATTCATTGTACAAAAAATTACTTTATTTTGTAACAAAATATTTCAAGTTTTCTACTTAATTGGGTACACATAGTATAATTACAATGATATATGGTGTGACAAATATGGGGTCGAAGAGTAAATGAAACTTACTTTAGCGCGTCTTCTCTAACTGTCCTTTGAGGTGCAAAACACGCGATGGCCCAAACGCGGATCTCGACTCCCATAAAAAACTGTTTTCCTCTCATATCCCACACGCCCTGATTAGGCAATGCTTGCTGTCGAAAAAAGAAAATAAAAAAAAACCATTACATTTAAACGGTTTTAAAATTAATAGGAGATTTATATTACTCGGACGCAATGAATCCGAGATATTAAGGATTTTTAATTTGAATAAATAAAAAGTATTTTATAGACTATTTAATACTACATAGTACATACTCTTTTAATTAATTTAATACGACAAAAAAATCTTAAATCAGATGAGATTATTAGCTTCACTGCATCCGGTGATAAACGGAAAGAAAGTTTGTTTACCTGTCCGCCGAGCGATGAGACGCGACCGCCGTACTGCAGCTTGGGCGGCGGCAACACGCGCCCGCGCACTTCCATCATGTTGTTCGAGATCGTCAGACCAAACTCCTTCACATACAAGTCTGTGTTGAAGTTCGCACGCCGCACCAGATTATTTATCTCTCGCTCCCTATTTAGAATTTAATGATTTCATTCATCTATTATAAAAGTCGACAGTGAAAACATTCTGCTAGATTTTATAACGAAAAATATTCTATAGGTTGTATTTTATCCAAAATCATTGAATGATATGCGCTTTTATCTGAATCGGAACTTGAAACATTAAAAAGGCTACGGCACACGACTCTGGCGAATAATGTATAGAGCTTATTGTCATTCAATATAGCATCGATGTAAAAATACTTCCTGTATCAATATTATACTAATGAAATGATATAGTTAGGAAAAACCTTGAATTAATATGCAGATACGTTATATTAAACAACAGGATTTACCTGTCTGGAGCAGAGCGCGCTGTCGCTTTGATCATGGTAGAAGTTTGCATGTCAGTCAGTTTCTTAATACATCTCTGACCAGGCACTATGTTGCACACTTCCAAAGGTAGGTATGTGTGTTTATGCTCCTGACCTACTTGTAGACACGGTAAATGCGGATACCGTAGTTTCATCTTGTACTTGTCCAAGAAATATTTAGCTACAGTGCATTCTACTGTTTGTCCATTTTCTAGTTGTAGAGGAAATCTGTAAAAATTAAGGTAATTTTTAATGGTTACCAACTTCTTTTTCTACTGGCGTTATTAGCCCTGGCAATTTTTCTTTTATTTTTTGTAAATCTGCTTTAAATAAAGACGTTACACGCTAGCACGGTATCGGAATCGTCCAAATACTTGTTCATGTACAAAATAGTACTCACGATTGCATCTGTGAAGGTCTGCGTGTCACATTACACACTCTGTATTTCCTCTTCATTGTACCACAGTGAGTTATTTCTATCTTGAGTCCTTTTATTTCTTTTGTAAATTTAACTCTCTGAGAGTCTGTCAATGGCTTTCTTTGATCATTAATGTCTCGTATGTCAAGTACTTCACACATAAATTCTATGACTGGCTGTGCTTTATAGAAGGCGGTTGCAGATACTAAAAATTGAAGCAGTCAATTAATAGATTTATATGTAGAACCAACAAATCAATTCTTATTGTTAGGTATCTATTATATGCATATAAAATAGATGTCCTGAGCGAATATTTTATCAACGCCGAGCCGAAACCGCTGAAGCTAGAAACCAAAGATTCATCAATAGCTTTCATTTACAACGTAAAGACTCAAATAACAGGGATTTTCCGATATTTCACCCCTAAAGGAGTGACCCGGGCATTAAGCTTCTAGGGGAAGGAAAGATTAGAACGGACCTGTTCCTTATACTTTAATGAAAATAAATGCACATATTATTATTAATTTCCTAAATTCTAATTTTGGTTAAAGTTTGTGAAGGAAATATTGGACGAACATTGAACATGAAACTTAGTTGATTTTATATAGGAAATTAACACGTGGTTTTAAGGGTTTTAATTCCTCAAAGGAGGATAGGGGAGGAAAATTGAATGAAAATAAAGATTGTACATGCTGTTGAACTTTAATATTACGAGTCCCTTCACACTAGCGTTCCTCCAGGCATTTCTGACAGACGTATGATTACAATATGGCAGCAAACTCCTTAATGGGTTCTCCCATAGGCGTATTTCTTTTTATTCTTTCATTTTCTTTTTAACAACGCGAAGTGTGCTTCTCTTATTCGCGGCATCTGCGCTGCGCATACGTTTATCGAACGCCTACGCTGGAGAAACGATAGTGTGAAGGGGCCCTATGTTGGATAGGCCCAATAAGGGTAAAGTACACTAATCGGCACGGCACCATATTAGCATCATTTTGGCACATCGTCTTTGCATTGGCGCAGCTCTCGGTACCTCCGAACTGCCATCGCAGTAACGGCTGTTTGTCAGTTTGCCGTCACGCCGTTGACAGCTCAGGCTCACCGTCAACATGAATGCGTCTCATAAATGGTTGATGAAGCACTAATAATCACAATAAAGGTTATAAGCAAGGCAAGTACGACAATATCTCGCCAGTTATTGACCTACTTGCCCTTCACTAAGTGTGCGTTTCTGTATGATAATTCATTCAACGAAATTGGAGCGGTTCGAATTAAAGTTCGATACAGCTGGCGCCATGGGGATTAGTGTGCTGTAAACGTGAAACATAGTTCGCAATTCGAATTAAATAATAGTTTTTTTTTTAAACCTCCTAAATTTGTATATTACCGTTTTTCAAAATTCTTCTTTACCGAATTTTACATAATACCTAATTTATTATGTATTTACACTATGTATAAACATAGTTTCAGATGTGTTTCAGCGGTTTCTTTTTTCGTAGAACTACCTTAAATATGGCTACTATTTAAAATAGTAAAACCTAATTTAACTATTATATTTATAATTATACGGTGTGATGTGAATAGAAGGAATCAACGAAATATTATTTGACGTGACTTTAAATATTTATAAGTTTGAGTCTGCGTTGTTTGACATTTGACCAAGAAGAGGAAAAAATGGAGTAAGTGAAGGTTCTTAAGCGCCCTTATCTCAGAATACCTTAAATTCACAGACATGAATATTAAGCTTGAAATTATTTTATTAGTCACCATGCATGGAAGATAATGCTTGTAGAAAATGGTATCCCAATATTCTCATCAGCGAAAACACAAGACCATTGACGATGCCTACCCTCAATAGGCTTACTCAATGCTTATTAAACCCGTTGGTCTTCTGTCGAGGTTGTTAGTATGCTCCACCAGAAGACTCGTTTTGTCGTCCCTTCACTCTACTCGGGCACTCGACCTCAGCTTCGTTCGTTTCGGTCGGCGGTTTGCTTTGCTCGCCACCTTCCCTCCACGCACTACGCTTCGGCCTCGTGCACTCGCGTCGTTCAGGGCCTCCTTCGCGAGCTTCAGACTCCGCGCTGTGAAAAAATACTCTAGGGAAGGACCAACTCGGACCACGTGGAATCCGGATGCCCTGGTTCGGATTTGGTCTAATGGTTGACTTGACTCGAGCTATATGTCACATTACCAGGTAAACCATAGTTCGAAATGAAAAATCTCCATGAAAAGTATGTACAAGAAATAACTTTCAGAAATGTATAATTGGTTGGTTAACATGTCCGTGGAAGGCAATGAGAGTGATTTAAGGAAAAGGTCTGATGTTTAGGTGGACAAGTTATTAAAGGAGAATAAATTGACAAAGCATGCCTGTTGACATTAGAATCATTGACTTACTCTAACTATTTTATTGATGATCGACACGAAGAACAGGCCTCAACAGAAATGTTATTGACTAGCTGTACCAGCGATTTTGCTCACGTCAAGTGTCTTGACACTTCAACTAAGTTTATCATTTGGTCACGACGAAAATAATAATCTATTTTTCATAAATTATGCAATTAATTTTTACTACGGAATATTTTTTCCGATCTCCGCCGATGTACTTCGCCCTTTTACCTACTCCTCCTAAAGATATCACCGATGATGCTTTGAACACCATAATACAAAACACCCTGGATCCACAATCGATCCATAAAATGCCTTTCTTTTCTTATCTCAATTCCAATTTACAACAATTCCCAATCCATAAAAAAAAAAGTTTTCTATGTGGATCTTTTGATTGTGGCATCCATCCACACAAAAATGATGCAAAATCAAAATCCCTTTTTTGGCCGTTCATTTTAATGACACACAATCCGACGCACGCGTCCTCTGCTGCGAGCTTGCGGAGTCCCTCTACACTATTGCAGATTATGCTCCCGGCCTCCGGAAGGACGGGGTGCGGTATTCATGAATGCATATCTGAACAGACGAGTGAAAGGCATAGGGCACGAGGGATTGAAGAAGAAAATTATGATATCAGAGGCGACGGCTATAAGTAAACCAGACAAGTCCTCATCGTCTAATAAGTAACAACAGCGCGGGACAACGGTGCTGCGGCGCGGCGGCTCGAACATCGCGGGAAGTGGGTGTCAGGCGCTAACTCGGTAAATATTACATTATTGTAGCGGGCGGCAAATCGGGTATTGATGGACGAACGTTATAATGTGGACCGAAGTATAGCAGAGGCACACATACTAGTCCATCAATGCCCAATTACCGCCAAGACTGTATAGTACTTTTCTCAAACAAAGCGAAAAATATACAAACAAGTAATTTGCATAAGTCGGCCAACCGTCCCGTATTCTGCGGGACTGTCCCGCAATGGCAGTCGTAATTCCGCATTGTAATAATTGATAAAATTGTCCCACAAAACGTTTAATTCGTCTTATAATTTTATTGAATTCCTAGTCTCATCGGAAAAAACGTTATGCGTAATGTTTGTTATAAAATTGAACCGGATCTCCAAATATGGGCAGATTGAAAAATTTTATGACATCCTGAAAAGCACTCAGAAATACTCAGAATCCATAAAAATAAACTTTAATTATGCCAAATCTCACACCCCCTGTGCGCGCAATATGCAAAAACGGGGGTATGGGGTAAAAAGTTTTCTCTTCAGATATTAATAGATATACATCTATACAGGGTGGAATTTTCGAAGCGTACCTGGAGGAAAAGTACTCTAAATACTGAAGACAGCAAATTTTACTCAAAGGAAACATTCCTTTATTTTTAAAAACAAAACTGTATTTAAAGATTTTTGAAAATACGCTTGCCACACCCGGGAAAACTGCGTACCCCTTTTTAAGAATATTGCACCTACGGACGAGTTTGAGATTTTACATAGTTAAAGTTTATATGGAGAAGCAGTGCAGAAAGCTAGAATTACGGTCGAATTTCGACCACTGGGGACCACTAGTTATTACCTACTATTCTTTGAAAACATTTCCATTATCCTACATTTTGATACATAACATAGCATTATGCCCGTGTTCTTCTAAAGGATAGGCACGGGTTTTCACCCAGAGTTGTGCAATTAGATTACAAAGCCAATAAAAGTTACAACCTACGTAACTTTTTTCCGGGGATGAATTTTATTTTGCTCATAGTGAAAAGTTATACCCCTGACGAAATCCCAAATCCATCGCCTTTTATTATTTTGCCTGACGAGAATCGGTTTCTGTAGCATACAGCCAAAACCCTAATAAACCTCTTTGCACATTAATATTACTATTACTTTTTTTTACCAACTATTAGAAATTTGATTTATCTCAAAGGTTCTTTAAATAACGTTATTTAACGAAACGTTTGAAAAAAAAAAAATTTTTGAAGCTCGCTCAGCACTTAGCTCCAACCAAATATAATAATTTGCCTCCACCAAACCAACTAAAATGCTTAAAAATGTTGTTTAATAAAAGCTGTGGTATTAGACTATTCCAGCAACCCATACAGGAGTAATTATTATAAACCATTGTTAGAATTTTTAAAACCATATTTGTGTATAATCTCTTTAGATCCATATTGGGATTGTCCCTCAAAAATAATTATATGCAAACAACGTCAGTCAACAGCTAATGTAGATATTTATTTACAAACAATTATATTAAATTCTAATGAAATGTAATAACTTTTACGGAAAATGTAGAATCGCTTAACATATACTTTGTTTATACATGTGTGCATGTGTACTTTTTTGTCAACATGTAAGATGTTGACAAAAAAATACACATGCACCCCAATTAGCAACAGTGCTATTCTGTAGACTTAATTCCTTACTTAAAGTGTTACCAAACCACATAATCGATGCATGTTCAGCATACATTAAACAAAGTTGTTAGTTGTGTGCGACTAAATCAATCTGCTGGTTGTTTGAGGCACATTCAAGTTTGACATCCCGTGTTGAAAGATGGACGATTGGCCAATCATTATTCGAGAGAAAACAAGGAAATATATATTTCAATCAATAAAAACATGATCATATTGATATTGCATATTGATCAATGGATTTGTGCACTAGGCCGATCAACTATTTGTATGTTTAAAGAGTCTGAAGTTACCAATAAACAATTGATTTTTATCAACTATAATAATGAGACGTTGATTGTGTGGGTGAAAGTTACAATGACTACAAAACAGTGCATCCATTTTTCGTTTCTATAGTTTTTCATAAGAGAATACAGAATGGCATTATTATTAGTCATAGTAACATTCAGATTTTCCTTATTTTATAGGGCCTGATTAATTTCCTACCTAATTTTGGATAGTTTTCTTGTAAATACTTTTATACAACATGTAACGGAATAAACGCAAGACCTCAGACACGCCAATTAGAATATTAAATTATAAAACTAAAATAACATCTGTAATTTAATTTAGTTAAACCAAACCAAATCACATAATATAAAATAGTTGTCCTGACTAAACGTAAAACGTTTGAGCATACTATTCTCTACGCACACACTCATAGCAATGTTTATAGCGGCGAGCGCACACCAGCGCACACCAGTTCGCCCGCCATCAGCTGGCTAAGCACTGCAAGTGTAGTCACTAGGTACGTCAGTTCAATGACCGAAAATTATGATTCCATCTTTCCATCACACTTTCACAGGCTTTGGACTGGCGGTTTTGAATAATTTAATTTAATTTTACGATTGTATTAAATAATCTACATTAGCAATACGAATCTAAGATATTAGGCTTAGTAACGGGGATGTATTTTTAAACCAAGCGACATTTTGCCCGACTGTGATGTATCAGTAAAGTAGGGCGGAGCACCCGGGCGGCGCGGGCGGCGCCCGCGCCGCCAACCGCGCGCCCCCCGCCGCGCGCCGCCGGCCGCCGCGCTGACACGTGTAGGTAGGTACTATCATCGGACACCGGGGAACGCAGAACTTTTTTATCTCAGACGCGTAACTTTCGCGACATTACCCTCTAAACCCTGATAAGTCGTGTTTACCGTTTATTACGTGTAAAAAATATTCAAAGTCCGGTGTTTAAAAGATTTGAATCATAATATTTACAGTAATTAAAATAAAATCGTATTAATAGGTACTTACAGAATTTACACTAATTTACACTACTTCTTCGTCCCATTTTCATTAAACTTTCAAAATGACCACCGCCTTGTTCGATGCACTTTGTAGCACGCTTTCTTAAATTTAATTTTAGTTTGCTAAGAACCTCAGTGTCATTTTTCACTATCACAAATGCGTGTTCGATTTTTTGTTTGAGGTCATCGACACTTGTTGCCTCGTTTACATACACAAGGGATTTTATTCGACCCCACAAATAAAAGTCTAACGGCGTTAGGTCAGCCGATCTGGGAGGCCACTGTACAGGTCCCCCACGACCAATCCAACGCGTGCCATATTCCGCATCAAGATGCCGTCGAACGGTCCACGTGAAATGCGCGGGAGCACCATCGTGTTGGTAAAAGATTTGTCGTAAAAGTACGAGAGGGACGTCGTCTAATAACACCGGCAATGTCTCCTGCAAGAACTGTAGGTAGGTATCTCCAGTCAACCTCGGTAGAAAAACGGGGCCGAGTACGTGTGTACCGATGACGCCCGCCCACACGTTTACAGAGAATCTGTGCTGGAATGAATCCACACGGCATGCATGTGGATTCTCGTGCCTCCACAAATGTTGATTATGTTGGTTGTACATCCCAACACGAGTGAATGTACTCTCGTCGGTCCAAATAATATTTTGTTGCCAGTTCTCCAACACCCATCTACAAAACTCTAGACGTGGCAAGTAGTCGCTCGGCGTTAGCTCCTGACAACGTCGTAGGTGGAACGGGTGTTCTCCATCAGCATGTAATGTTCGCCACACGTACATGTGACTGCAGTCGAACAATGGCGCTGCCTCTCTCGTGCTACTCTCTGGATGCTCGTCGAAATAATCGAGAATGTTTGCTTGCAAACGAGTACTGCGCACATTTGTCCCTCTATCCAAGGCCGTGTTAGGACGAAACGTCCCGGAGTCCCTCAGACGCTGAGTTGCACTTAGCATCGTCCTGGCGCTCACTCTGGTGCCATATCGTTCATTCATCACTCGACAAGCTAACTCGACATTATCGTCACAACGAGCCAGTGTCCTCACCATCTCCGTGTACTGGATATTGGTATAACGGAAAGCCATCGCGCGCGTAAACAATAAAATGCGATAAAATGTGACAACAACAACGAAACACAACCACTGAAACATGTCAAACATGTCAAACGTCAAAGGGGTAGCTGGTAAATCGACATCGGCTCAATTGCCATATCGAAAGAAGAAGAAGAAGAAGAATGCATCTCGCTCTTTCACATTATTCTTACTATTGCAAAAAACATTTTGGCATTTCTCAACAAAACTTTGTGAAATGCGAACTACAAATTCTGTCGTGCATTTAAATAAGCCTTATTGGTTGGTAATAAGGGTTAAATTTCCTTAAATTAACTATTTTATTTAATGCACACTACCTCAAATGTAAAATGCATTGATATTATTTACGTGTGTGTATGGATATCTATGAACGAACTACAAATTCGCTCGTGCATTCAAGAAGGCTTTATTACTTTGGAATAAGGCTTAAATTTTCTTAAAGCAAAGATTTTATTAACTTGTTACGACGCGGTGGTTCTAATTTAAGATAAATAAAAGATTTTTTAGGGAAAAATTAACATATATAAATTATGATGGAAATCGATTCAGAAGCCGATTCTGAACAAACAACTTTCAGGTCTTGCGTTTATTCTGTTACAGGTTGTATATGTCACTCTTTTAAATTATTTCTCAATTTCAGCAGACTAAGGGCCATTTTCCCAATAAAATAATAGATGATTAAAATTAAATCAGTTGATACTCCTACAAAAAATTCATGTTTAAATGGCAGATTTTGCCCTAATCGTCCATTATGTTGTCAGTGAACTTGGGCCTAAAAGCATTTTAATAATAATGTATGCAATCATTTAAAATAAGCCACATACCATCAATGTTCAGCATCATTTTCCACTGGCTTGGTCTTACAGACTGGTGAAAACCAAACCAGACTTCTCTTCCACCGCCAAGAGGGTGGTAATATCCTTCTGGAGATGAAAAAAATGAACGTCCAACTGGAGTATACATCATAGATGGTAGATGCCTCATAACCACATCCAATGCCAGTATAGCATCGTAAGGAATCTGCCGTGTTCGCCCTTCAAGAGCCTCTTCCAATGCAAACAGTGAAACCTAAAATCAAAGGTTGTAAATAATAATGTGTCTCAGGTCCAATTAAAATATTCATAACATAATAAACTTAATTGTCAGTCAATTAGGTTAAACCATTTCATATAACTAGTCTTTGACTTGACCACCAATTTGGTAATAGTGCAAAAAGTTTAGTTGTTATGTGAAGTGTGTTGTCTATTATTATTTTTACATTTTTGTACAGAATAACCATATTTATATTTTTATGAAACAAGGCCCTGACTCCATTACATTTAAATAATGGTTTACATACACCCAGTTCCACTAATATAATGTCTACACAATATGGATAAATTAAAGAAATGCAAATTATTACTAACCTGTGCAACCCATTTGATGCTTACACGAAACACTCTGTCTTTGCCTTCTCCGGGCAATATAACCTCCAATTCAACCTTATCATTACCAATGGGCAAGGGATCCCTTGTATAGAGATTATTTCTGCCATCAAACACAGGCTTGAGTGCACCAAATATTTTATTGTAACAATGAACCATAGTTTCAACAATTTCTCTATTGACCTAAAAAGATCAATAACATGAAAATTCACTTTTTAATTTGAAATTATGTGTAAATATTATTTACATGAACTGCTAATGATCAGTATTTAAAATTTTAATAAGAAAGAAATATCTCCTTGTTCCTACTCCCTCATGTGGAGACATGTAGGAATAGGAACAGTCACTCATCAGGGAACAAAAGATGAATGTCAACAATGTGGTACACACCTTTCTAGGGCATTTATCTGGTTGTATATTGACATCATAATGATGTACAAATCCTCTAGGCATTGATATTTGAAAATGGTTAGCCCTTAGCATAATCGGTCTTCCTTCATGGCCGAGGTTGGGGCGCCGCGGGCAGGTGAGCGTCGGGAGTTCCGCCAAAGGAGCTGCGGGCGACACGAGGCTCATGGCGCCCGCCGCGGCGGCTGTACCAGGCGCGGTGGCCCCAGTCGTGGGGGCAGTGCTGGGTACTCCGGGCGCAGCACCAGTCGTGCTTGCTGCCGCGGTCACTGCCCCCGCAGCACTCACTGCACCAGCATTCGTGTCCCCCGCTGGAGCTGTTTAGTAAATACATGTGGGAATGTAATTCACAAACTTGCACAGATTCACAAATGATAAGAATTGCGTTGCATCGCGTTACTTGTGATAATGTTATTTAGAACAATCAAACAAAGTGGTGCTCCCATAGAGTAGAAAACCTACCTTGACCAACGGGGTACATCCTGATAAAAGATTTAAATCAACAAAAGGTTAAAACTTAGGAAACACAAATATTTTGTGTAAGAAATAGCCACAATGTGATAAATCCAACAATATATAGAATGTAGAAAGTGTCAAAGTATTTTCTAAGTCGTCGCCCTGATAAATTGCTATGCTTGCTCTTGCTTTATGCTTTATGACGTAGTGACCAGTGTTGCCAGTAGGCTCTAGTTAAACGTTACCATCTGTGCTTGAAAAGCGTACTGAAAAGTAACATTTCATCAATGGAGGATTCTTTGGTCATTGCAATTCATATAATCATGGAGTAGTTAATATAATTATATTTTCTATGATAATTATATATTTATAGTGACTGTCATGTCTATTTCGATCGTAGTAAATAATTTATGTAATATTTATTAATATTGCGAAAAGTTACATTTTGAGTCAAGAAAGTAACATGGCGGGGTCAAAAGTAACTTTAAATGATTAGATTATTGATTGGTTGTCGCAGTTCGTCGCAGTTGGAGCGACAGCGACAACCAATCAATAATCTAAGGATATAGGTAGATACCATAGAAATATTATATGTATACTAGTATTTGGTACTTGATTCAAGAGGATTCTTTGGTCATTGACTTGATTTTACAAAATACCTATACATACCTATAGAATAAATTGTATTTTTTTTTCATGTGCCGATTTTGGGCCAAGTCTACCGAATTTTTTAATAGCAACTCTGTGCCGATTTCGCATCTTGACGTTCGAGACAGGGTTGCCAAACGTACGAGGTTCCTCGTACAAATACGAGATTTGTGGTCTGCTGTACGAGGTACGAGGACACAATGAGCCTCGTACAATTTTGTACGAGATTTTTGATAAACGACATTTTATAATGGGTTTTCACTGTTTTGCCTACAAAGGGTGTGTTCAGTTATTACGGCGGACGACGCTCGACGACGCATTATCGCCCGGGTGATCACACTAAACCGTTCAGTTATTTGAGCGAGCGTCGTCGGTCGTCGGATGATCGCTCCGGTCACTCCGTGAAATAGTAGGGTGAAAGTCGCACTCGGTCGAACTGCTATCAACCGACCAATGACTGTAGTCGTAGGATACAGCAGATAATTTAAGGTAGTTCGATTGGTCACTCGCGTAACGCAGTTGTGCATTGCTCGAAGCCGTTCAATTATTCCCGATGAGCGAGCGACATTCGCACGAGTGACTTTCGCACCGAAAAATGAATTACTGAACGTAGCCAATGGGTGTACTAAATGAAATTTTGACACGTTTGTCCACTGCCCAGTCTGTCTTGAATATAGTCATTATCTGTTTGAGAAAACAAAGTGTACGCCGGACGACCTGTCTTAGGCTGACATTCAGAGACGACAGAAACGAGTCTAAGCGTGAACTTACGCTTCCATCTGTCAAAATTTGTTCGTAAAATTGACATATGGAAGCGTAAGTTCACGCTTAGACTTGTTTCTGTCGTCTCTAATCGTCGTCGAATGTAAGCCTGAATGTCAGCCTTAGGGTTCCTTACCCAAAGGGTAAAACGGGACCCTATTACTAAGACTCTGCTGTCCGTCCGTCAGTCCGTCTGTCACTAGCTGTATTAGTATTAGTGTATAATCTATGTATCTCATGAACCGTGATAGTTAGACAGTTCAAATTTTTACAGATGATGTATTTCTGTTGGCGCTATAAAATCAAATCCTGCAAAACAGAATAATATAAATATTTAAGGGGGCAATACCACAAACATGTTTTTTTATTATATGTATGATAATGGTACGGAACCCTTCGTGCACGAGCCCGAATCGCACTTGACCGGTTTTATATGCTTGAGGGGAATGTACGAGGTTGCAAAGCCAAAGTACCTACGAGATTTTTTGGTGTACATATACTAGAGGTGTAATGAATATATTCATAATAGGTATAGGTATTATAATACAAGGCCCGTATATTCATAATAGGTATGGCGAATATAGAGTAATAGGTTACCAGGTATTAGTCAAAGAATAGGAAAGACGCTTAATAGCGAGGTGAACCCCGTGACGTGGGCGACCCATTGAAACGGACCATAAGCCGCGCCGACTCAATGAGTGTCGATATTTAAACCATATAATATAGTCATCTTGCTCACTCGTCTCAGACGAGTGAGCAAGATGACTGTATGATTTAAATTTCGAACAGAACCGAGCATTGGCTGCTTGCTTGTCATGTGTGTGCGTATGTATGTATTGTAGAATAAATAATAGTACCAACGACATCGTTCTACACGGTGTACACGTCGGGATTCGTATAAATGCTACATATGTAGCATTTATACGAATCCCGACGATTATATTTGCAACCAATATTGGTTGCAAATATAATAATAATAATCATTTATTTATTTCATATAATTAAAATCCATACATTTACACTCAATCATCATCATCATAATAAATAATACAAAAGACGAAAATAACAATATTATCATAACAAATGGTATACAATATGTCATGAACAAAATGAACATAATCCAATAATAAAATAAATCGTACAATAAATACATTAAAATTAATTTCATAATATCAAATTATTTATATGAAGTACACACATAACAATAATAAAATAAGCATTACTATAAATGAAATAAACGCAATAAAATTATTTAGTTATTAATAAAATACCATTGTATTAGCATAATCCGAATATCGTTGTATTCACCAAGTATTCACCTAATATGAATATAACTGTATTCACCAAGTATTAGCCTAATATGAATATCATTGTATTCACCAAGTATTCACCTAATATGAATATCACTGTATTCACCAAGTATTAGCCTAATATGAATATCATTGTATTCACCAAGTATTAGCCTAATATGAATATCATTGTATTCACCAAGTATTCACCTAATATGAATATCACTGTATTCACCAAGTATTAGCCTAATATGAATATCATTGTATTCACCAAGTATTCACCTAATATGAATATCATTGTATTCACCAAGTATTCACCTAATATGAATATCATTGTACCTATTAGCCGAATCCGAATATTGGTAGGTATAACGCGTCTTGTATTATGAATATATTCGTTACACCTCCCGAGCGTTGGCTGCTTGGTAGTCGTGTGAGTGCGTATGTGTATGTATTTTAGAATAAATAATCGTACTAATATCATCGTTCTACACGTCGGACTTCGTATGAATGCTGCATGGGTTGGTTGGTTGTAAGTAAGCAAGCAATGAAAATAGATTCGCTACATTTGGCGCTAAATAAACGAATATCGTAATACGAATATTAGTAGGTATAAATTTGGTTTGTATTTTGTGAATTTTTCTGTATCAGTGTGACCTTGTAACTCGTTGCGACTGCATGTTTGACACTGTATTAACAATATTAACATCGAGTACCTAAGTATATAGATATCGTTGGGAATTATTTATGATTTAGTGATTAGGTGGTTATTATTTGTGGTGCTTTTTATAGTTATTTTATTTAAGAATTTAGTTTTATAATTATTTTAATAATGAAACGGACAAGGGATTGTGAAGTTTGGACACATTTTACAGTACAATCAGAAGAGAAGAAAATAGCAATTTGACAAAATAATAGGTTAGCAAAAGTGCACATTGAAAACACTTTTTTTTTTTTTTGCTGTCTACTGTTGAGTATCGTATTGTTTCACTAATATTTGACTAATACCCAGTAATAGGTATGGTATCATAATATGTGTTAACGAATATATTCAATATTAGGAATATCTAAAAATGACCCTAATATAACATCTCTAACATATACGAGGAAAAATGTTCTACAGTTGGCAACCCTGGTTCGAGACCACTCACACCAGGGTGCGCCGACTTGGTACGATAGAAATGAAACTTGCACACATATACATTTTTGTCTTTGTGTTAACTGGGCTCCAAAATTAAGACGAAATAGAGCATATATTTATCCTTTTCTCTCATGACAATTTTATGAGTACTTATTGCTATATAAAAAATTACTTTAAATTTTATATTAAAACTTTGTATAAACATTAAAAATATGGTTTGAAACAATTGAAATATATTTTCTAATTTATATAATGTATTTATATTTGTAGATTAGGCTATTTATCTAATTATTATTCATATTTTTATCATAAAATTTTTATTTTTTTAGTACTGGCAACATCAAAAGTAAACGTTATGAAATTAGGCTTAAAGGACATGTATCCAGGGCCGTAAAATAAATTAAAAAAAAAAACGTTATGAAATGTACGTCAAACTTTTTAAAATTAAGTTTTCAAAACTTTTCTCGTAAAGAAAGTTGCGGAATCTTATTTATTTTTGTTAATTTTATAAAATATTGGTTGAGGTTTGAGCTTGCTCCCTCCCGTATTTCTCGTTCTGTTTGCTTGAGTGTCCTGACTCGCAACAGTGCATTTATAAGCTTGTGAAACAAGTGTTTGGATTTTGAGATATTGACTCTGTTATTTTTAAGTTTTACCAAGGTTTTACCATGTCTGATCAATATCGGAAATGTGTCAAGTGTGGAGTGACTGCAGTACAGGATCATACTATCACTTTTCACAGGTTTCCCAAGATTGGGAGTGAAAAACCTGAAACAGTCTTGAGGTGAATATCTTTTGGCCAATTGCAGTCATATTTTGCTTTTTTATTGTTGTACAAGATTTTGTCGTATATAATAAACAATTATGTTCACAGATCTCGTATTTGGGCCGAATTCTGCTTTCCTGAAGAGAACTGTGCAGATGCAGATTTCTTAAAAAAATTGCATACCAGCCACAAAATGTTATGCAGTAAACATTTTGCAACAGATTCCTTCATCTCTAAAACACGACTAAATAAGTTTTCTATACCTATTGGTACACAACCCATAATGGAAAAACTAAGAAATATACCTGGTTCCTCTGGTCAGGTAAGAATATAATGTTTTATATTCCATTATCATGGTCTGTGTTTGCTTAGTTTCCTACATATTCAATTCGACATAATCTGTTATGCAACAAGCTAGAATAATAAATGTTGTTTTAAATTTAAACACTGTTCAAAATTTAAAGTTATTGAAAGAATTTGACTGAAATTATTTGTTTAAGTAACACTATCAATAGTAAAGTTAACAATAAAATTTTAGGTTTCACCTAAAGCGGGGCCTTCCCATGTACATGTACAGGATGAAACGCATATTATTGAAGTTGAACAAAATGTACCGGTATGTATTGCACATCTTTCAGTAATGATCTAATATCCATTTACAATGTTTTCTTGAGAGAGGCTTGTTCTTAAACAGCATCCACGCAGATGATCTGCAACACTATGTTTGCCAAGGTCAGTTTTGGGGTGATGATGTAACTATTCTTAACAATTAAAGTTATCGTGCTAAACCAAAAAAAAAGCCAAAAGCCCAAAAGCCCAAAAGTTGAACAACTGGTTAAACCTTACAATATCAGTATAACATCCATTAACTGGGTTGCAGACTACTGTGATTCAATATTAATATTAGTGAGAATCGACTATGTTGTGAGCTTAAGATGACAATATAGGTAGTTGGTAGAAGGCATGAAGACCATGACCATAATAATATAAGTAATTTGTATTATTTTTTTAGATTACTTTACCTACATATCAGTCTCCACCTCACATTAATGAACTCCAGAGCATCGATGAAACTTCTGGAGAACATTCTACAGTTGTCAAGTTCACATCAAGATCTAAAAAGCATGTAAGTAGATACTTCTACAGTTACAGTTAATATATTTAGCTTATCAAAAAAAATAGTAAAAACCGACTTCAAAAATTAAAAGGTATAAAATAACTTTAACATTTAAACTTTAAAATTTAGTTTTTGAAGTCGGTTTTTACTTTTTTTTTAAAGTTTATTTTATTTTTCAATTTTGAGTGGCATCAACAATACGTAAACATGAGATTACAGCAATCGCGAGTGATGTGATGTTTTTCATTCAAGAGTTCCATTGTCTATCTCCGAAGATCTTCATCAGATCTTCACCAAGTTAAAATGGGACTACTTCGGGAGTATATCCTCTCAAACAAAAAAGAATCATCGAAATCGGTTGGCGTGATATTGAGTTATTCGACCATTTGTCGCGCACATACTTAATGCAAATTTAAGACTTATATGGTTTTCTCATGGATCCCATGGTCAGAACTGGACCAAATTAAAATGGGACCAAACGGGAAGCACCAGCTTTCAAATAAAAAAAGAATCATCAAAATTGGTTCTCCCAGTCGACAGTTATGAGGTAACAAACATTAAAAAAAAAAAAACGTACGCGTCCAATTGAGAACGTCCTCCTTTTTTTGAAGTCGGTTAAATAAAATTAATACCGCACTGCAATTGTCGACGATCCAGGCTACTGGTGGACAGAATGAATATAATTTTTTTGATATTGTGTTTATAATGAAAGCTCTTTAAATTTTTCAGAATCGCAAACACTGCATTTTGAAGCCTTTGGGTGTTCAAAAAGTTCAAGAACTTTCACCAAGGGAACAAAAGCTTTATAATATCTGCAAGCAAAGTTGGCAAAAGATATGTGTTCTGAAACAAAAATTAATGCAGAAGAGGAAAATCAATCACATTAGTAAATTAATGAATGATGATGATGTGAGGAGATTGTTTAATAGCAACATCAGTGATAATTTGGTACTTTTGCTACAAAGCCAAATTCAAAATTGTCCCAGAAAGCCTAAAGGGAGAAGATATAATTTGAAGCAACAAATTTTGGCTTTAACTTTATATAAAAAGTCACCGGCATGCTATAGATTGTTACGACGTATGTTTGCATTGCCTTGCCAAAGCACATTGAAAAAACTTTTGAACAGAGTTCCTCTTAAACCAGGCATAAATAGCCAAATTTTTGCTGGCTTAGCTACCATGGTCCAATCTAATACAGATGAAGAAAATATTTGTAATTTAGTATTTGATGAGATGAGCATAAAAAACAATTTGTCATATAATAGAAAGTTGGACATAGTAGAAGGTTACCAAGACCATGGCAAACACGGGAGATCTCATGATGTGGCAGGCAAAGCATTAGTTTTCATGCTTTCAGGCATTAGAAAAAAATGGAAGCAACCAATTGCCTATTATTTATCTAGCAACTACACTACTGCTGACAGATTAGCAATTTTGATTAAGGAGGTATGTAGTAAAGCTTATTAAATATTATTAAGCCCATTGCCATCCCAGTGCTGGGTACAAGGCTGTTCTCAGTTGGTCTGATGCAGGATGGAAGACTTTATTGTGTGTAGCTGTCTCCCGCTGTCACACATGCTTTTCATTTTTTTAAAATTAAATATAGCCTATATCACTCACAAATAGTGGAGCTTTCTATCAGTGAAAGAATTTTTAGAATTGGTTCAGTAATTCCAGAGATTACCGCCTAAATACAAACCAACAAATAAAATTTTACCTCTTTATAATATAGTTGAGTATAATTTTTTTAACTTATGTTTCAGGTTCTCGAAGAATGTTTTAAAGTGGGTCTGAAAATTGTAGCCACAGTGTGTGATCTATCACGCGTTAACATCAGAGCCCTAGACATACTTGGGTCAACAAGGGAGAACCCTTGTATTAATTTTGCTCAGCAGGAGATTGTTACAATCCTGGATCCTCCTCACCTGCTGAAATGTTTCAGAAATCTTTTTCTGAAGCATGACATTTTATGTTCTACAGATGTACAATTAAGTGGAGAACCCATATATGGTATGTACTTAGAACATCTATATAAATACGTGAAGAGAAAACTCTGTACCCCTTTTTAAGCATATTGCGCGCACGGAGGATTGTGAGATTTGGCATCGAGTTTATATGGAGAAGTGCAGAAAGCTAAAATTATGATCGAATTCGAACACTAGGCGACCACTAGTTTTATTTATTGAGCTTAACTAATACGCTAAACCCACTCAGTGACACCAAGGAATCCAGGATAATTGCATTTGATTATAAAGTTTCCATTTACAACTAATTTATGAAAGTTGTATTAGATCATAGTACAATAATTGCTTTGACGACACGGTTGACGCAGTGGCTAAGCGATTAGCTTTCTGCGCCACGTGCCGCGGGTTCGATCCCCGCACGGAACAAATATTTGTATGATCTACAGATAGTTGTTTCGGGTCTGGGTGTGTGTGCATGTGAGATGTATGTTTGTAAACTGTACCCTCGAGACAGGATAAATCCTAGAGAGGGGCAACCTTTTTTTTTAAAAGAGAAAACAGAAAGATTGCTCTGTTTGTGGAAATACCTACATTTAATTATTATTAATTTTCAGGCACAGCTAAATGGAGCCATTTAAAAACTTTTTATGAAATGGACAAAAGTAATCCAAACTTTGTTTATGCTCCAGCATTAACGGATATTCACATTAATCCTAACAACAGGCAAAAGATGCGTGTTAAATTAGCCGCACAAATTTTTAGCCATACTGTAGCTGCTGGTATATTGGCTAAAATTGCGTCAAGTAAGTAATATAATAACTATTGTACTTTATAACTCTGCAGCTAAAGTGCACCTGTGCCATAATGAACATCTTCTCTACATAGTACAAAATAAAGTCGCTATCTGCATCTGTCTGTCTGTATATCCGCTAACTCCTAAACCACGCAACGCATTTTGATGCGGTTTTCACTATCATTTTGAGCATTTCTTCCGGAAGGTTTATATGTATAATACTTTCATATTTCATGTTAGGATAGTAGAGAAATTGCACCCGTTCGAAGCCGGGGACGGGTCGCTAGTCAGTTATAATTATAATACATTATAATTATGAATAGAAAAATTTCTTCAGCATCAGCATGTTATGTATTATTTCAGCATATTATTAGTAAACCTGTAGTACTTCTGAATTCAATTTCATATTTTAACTTTCAATCTGTATAGATACTTGAGCATAATGTTAAAGTACTAAGCTTAGCACTTCCACTAAGCATTTCCACTACTAAAATTAAACTACTACTGCTACTACTGCTAGAATTAAAGATATCAAATAAATACTAACTTACTGTATGATCTACAGGGTGACTGGTTGAACGAGAGAAACATTGAAGGAGGATATTGTACTCATCATTATGAACAACTTTTATTATGAAACCAAACATGAAATCCCAAAAAAAAAAAACATCTGCTGTTCCATATAAGTAATTCAATATTACTCGACTAAGTGTACAGAACAGATATTTTTTTGCGATTTCATAATTATGTGGTCCCAATACCCTCCTTCAATGTTTCTCTCGTTCAACCAGTCATCCTGTATATTATCATAATAATTTCGTGAATCTTTGTAAAACTAATTAAGTTTTAAAATATTTTACAGATGAACTTCCCGCTGAGACGATCGCCACAGCCAATTTTCTGAGTAAAATGGACGAGCTATTTGACGCCTTAAATGCAGATTCTAAAGATCTACGGCGCGGCAAGAAACTGTCAACTAATATGACGAACAGGAGTCCACACTTGGAATATTTCAAAATAATGAAAACTTATATTAGTGGAATTACATTTTTAGGATCGCGAACAAATCCACCGTCACAAGAAGGATGGATACGCACAATGAACGCAGTTACAAAATTGTGGCATAATTTAAATAACGTCGGTATAAAAAGTTTAGCGACAAGACGCTTAAATCAGGACGTCCTTGAAAATTGCTTTGGTTGTATCAGATACAGTTGTGGATCCAACTATAATCCCACTGTTTCTCAATTTGTCGCCGGAATCAAAACTGCGGTAATAACTAATCTCAAGCACAGTGGTCGTCGTCGAAATTGTGAAGACGATTCACTAGTGCTTGCGAATAATTTACAAGCATTTTTGACATCCGGTGACAGTGAAAATGACCCTGCCACGGAGGACATATGGGATTTCGATTCACAATATTGTAATGTCGATAATATAGTTGGTGAAGCAGTGGATCACATCAATCAGGCGACTTCCGAGGCCCAAGCCTGTGCATATGTGTGTGGATTTATGGTCAAGAGGCGGAATATTAGTTGTCATTATTGTAATCAATTATTTTTATCATCGGACCATAAATCCACTCACTTATTTACAGAATTTAAAGAATACGACCCCAAGCAGGCTAGTTTAAATTATGTCAGTGAAAAATTTGTAGAATGTGTAGAGATATGTGCGACGTTAATTAAAAAAGAGCTTTCAGCTAATTCTTATAAAGAAAATATTTATAAACATTTAAAGTCTATTCTTAGTGACGTGGTGGATTTCAGCTTTCTATTAGAATGTAACAGCCATTACGAACAAAATTATAATTCAATTACAAAGTCTGTAATTTTTATATGCTTAAAACGATTTTTAATTTTAAAGAATCGCGAATTTAAATGATTCGCAAAATAAATACTTTATAAAATTAAATTAGTCGTTGTTTCATTTGACGCAATATTTTGGTAAATTCGAATTATTTTGGTACTTATTCTTAAACAAAGCTTTTTCTAACTTGTATACATAAACATTAATGTTTTTAAGTACCAAATAATTCGAATTTACCAAAATACCAGAAATTACAAAATTTGCAAAAAGGACCTGCCTAGGTACTGATTCAAAATTCCCGCACAAATTTGTTGTATATGGGTCACCACCGCGGCGCTAGTAGTGTAAGGATATAGACACGAGTTTCGTTTTTTTTAATAGGAAGATACCATTCTTCTCTAGTAATAATGTTCCTTGACTCACACCAACTCACACTCACACTGACACCACTGATATAGGTACTAGGTACCTATATACCTACCTATTTTAGGAAAATATGTCTATCCCGTACAGTGGTGCGATTCGAAGATCTGGGGGAGTTGTATCTGCAATTGGAAAACAGCTAAGAGGTGTAAATTTAAAAGCAGCTAAAAGAATCACGGTTAAATTTGATCCCTTCAGTGATAATGTTACTCATACAAGGTGAGAATTACAAATATGTATATTACAGGTCATTGGGTAAATAGTGTCATTCTCTGAACAAAAGTGTATTGCTGAAGAGAAATAAGAACCGAAATTTTCTGCTCCCTATTCATATAATTATAATAATTATGTTTATAGAAAATCTCAGGAAACCAATTCATACATAACCTCTTCACTATAAATATTTTTATTTTGGGATCTGCCTGAGTGATATGATTATAGGTACGGTCTAGTGCAGTTTTCTATTCAATATATATTTTTATCTTGTTTATTTCAATGTTCAATAATGTTTTTTTATTATTCTGAATGGAATTTTTTATTATTCTGTTGCACCAGGTTACACCTAGCCTAGCACAGACCTACTAACATAAATATGTAACCTCTTTACAAGTTAGTCTTTATTGTTCTTTTTTATCTATATAACATTACATTTATGTATTCCCTATGCATGTCACAAACAAATGGTCATTTTATCCTATAAAATCTTCATAACAATCATAACAATGTCTAAAACTAGTTGTATCCTAAATCAATTGGTAACTTCTAGAATTCTTCATGGCAAGTAGCTCTAGCTATTTCCAAAAAATAGAATAACATAGTCAGTATATAATGCCATTGTTCTGATTAAGCAGATTTATTCTGTCATTCCCGTGTAAGAATTATAATTATATTCAATATTGAACAACATTGTGATATAATATATATTATTTTCAGGAATTTCCTGCACTACATAAGTTCACCAAAAATAAATTTGACTAATCCTAACTGTGCTCTGAAAACTGAAATTGTCTGTGACCGCAGTGAGCCTACTGTTGATATCACCTTAGTGCCTTCAATTTCAGGTAAATTTATAGTTCTTTGCCAGAATGTTGTATTTGTATTGTACAAATTGCTCAAAACAGTGTGTTGTGAAAGGCCTGTGTTCAGCACTGGATTGAACGCCTCTTAAGAGTCTCACAGATGTTCATTAAGCAAAGTTTGACAGTGGTGTTGATTCTGTTGCACATTTTGACAGTACCTACTAAACTAAATTTAACGTATTCGTCAACATCGGCTCATTTGCCATAATTAGAAAGAAGAAGAAGTCTTTTTTTTCTATTGAAATAGAAAGAGACAAATGTCCTTAATTTAGTTTAGTCCTGTTAAAGTGCGCATCAGAATCAACACCGATATACAGGATTTTTTTTATGTAATGCGCATGATTTGTAGTGATTCAGTCTCTGTTCCTAAATGCAACTGCAGTATTGGGATACACTTTAGAACAAAACAAAAAGTGGACTTAGTATGGGGGACACACTAAATTCACTAGCACAAGCCATAATAATGGTGGTAATGGTAATGGACATTAAATTACTCTGCAAATTTTGTGCACTACATAAAAAAATATCCTATATTTCCAAAAAACAAAACTAACTGACATAGAACAATGGTGTCGATTCTGTCATTTTGACAAAAATCAACTATACTAAACGCATCTGTCACTTGCTTTTTATGCGTAACAAAAAGAGACAAACACCCTTATTTTACAAAATACGAAAAACCAAAAATCGATTCACTTTTTGAGGAGGAAACGCACGGGAATACAAAACGTCGATTTTGACGATTTTACTTGGGTCTGATCAGTCTGAGGTGCAGTCGTCCCTTTCGCTTTCGTTCGGTGACCGGCATGCGGCAGCGATAGCGATAGGTTTTTTTAAATATCTATTATTCAAATGTTACGGCGACCGCCTTTCCTCTTTTGTTGCTACATTTCTTAGTCTAGCCCTTCTTACGCAAGGGAATGACAACTAAATGAGTCCACTCTATTGGCCATACTCCTGTCTGCTATTTCTTGTTGCAGATGGTGTAAAAAATAATGGTACAGTGTTTTCCTAGAGCTCTTATGGTTTTGATGGGTATCTCATCTCTACAAGTGGCTTTCCCATTCTTGAGATGTTTGATAGCAGCTCTAACTTCATATCTGACTCCAGATTGTCCTTCACAGGCTGTCGTGGAACAGTGTCACGACTGTGGAACGAACTCTGACAATACGTCTTCCAAACTTCAGAGATATTATCACATTGCCTTTTCTGGCCTCAATGGCCCAGCGATTGGAGGGCAGTGTTTTTGTGAGGAAGCGTATCGTTTGGTAGAGGTCGCTGGGTTCAAGTTTGTCTGCGTGTACTTCGGGCTCTTAGCAAATCTTGCAAAGATAGATATCGTGATATCTTCTACATTTTACTTGTATCTGTCTGGGCAGTCAATCGGTTTAGCTTATTATTGGCGCTTCTAGTTTTCATATCACGCCTATCTTCAACCCGTTAAATACAATTCGCTTACATGGGAAACTAATTAAATATGCAGGGTAGATATATATTATTATATCATAGATATAATAATACCAGTTGCAGAGTGCCATCAATCATCCACTGCTGAGTGCTGCCACTTGCGTGTTTCATAGAGGCTCAAGTTCACCGAAAACAATGACATAACAATCGATTAGAGCATAATCAGCCGTTTAAACATGAATTTTTTTTCGGCGTGATCGGCTCTAATGTCATAGTATGATATTCTAATTTTAGGTACAATGCAGTTATATACTAGTAAACTAATCACTAGAAATGTCTAAATATATGCTTATTGGTTTATTTCGACGTATTTGTTTACGCTATTCTTTTCTTCGGGAAAAGAAAGATCCTTTGAGCTGTACTCTGATGTGTGGTCGGTTAATGTTTGACGATCTTCAATTAATTTTAAGGTGGAAGTGCTCAACATATTGTGGTTATTGGTTTTCTTTTTGGATGTCTTGATTTTTGACTTGCTGTTTTAGTACATAGTGAAATTTTATTCTAATGAACCTACTTCGAAGTCCTCTGAATCAATAAGTATGTTGAAACTGTTCTTCAATCCAAGTATCAAATGGTCTTTATTTGCATCAACGCTGATTTCTGTATTCGTTTATTTGAATTTTTAATGATGGAGTCGCAGGAACATTAGTAATAATCTATTAGATTTTTGGCGAAATCGTTTGTACAAAACCAGTAGAGTAATCACGATACCCACTCTTAATGGGGATCGATTCACTTTTGACAGTTTACGAGTGTACATTGCGTTGTTCGAAAGAAACTGACACCATTGTTAAATTTTGACCAAAAGCAAACTGTAAAAGCCGCATGCCACGGTAGTTTCTAGTTGTTAAATTTTGACCAAAAGCAAACTGTAAAAGCTGCATGCCACGGTCGTTTCTAGTACAAAGACCATGTGGTCTGAGGATGTTATAGTCATCGTAGGGTAATATTATGCCTCTTGTGTACCTGTGTTTAGCCAAAGTTGGAGTTCTCATCTGGGCATTGTATGCGCCCCCTGCTACACGGGAAGTCTGTTCACTGTCATCGCCGTTGTCCCCACTGGAGACGCCGGGCACTTGGGGCCCGTCTTTCATTGTATGATTTATGGTAGAGGATTGACAGTTAAGTAAAGCGCTTGTCCAATGCGGGTTGATAGGCGTGCACTGTGCAGTAAGCCATATGACTAGGGCACGTGACGCCACCGTTGGTACACAAGATACTTTTCCGCCGCTGCCTCCACCTTAATTGACATCATACTCTAATACAGATTGTTCTACTTTACCATCGTATCCAGATTGGCGATGATAATTATCTTTTCGTCGATCCATTACCCGTCACCTAAAGCCCCCGGTAGTAGTTTAAAGTATGGAGTTGTTATGTTACAGAAGTTGGGACTAAGGCCTGCAACACTGTGTCACTTTGCTGTTAATGTTTTACTCATCGTTATTTGTTAAAAAGACAAAAATAACCAGATACATTTTGCATGTCTATTGTATAGTCGTTATCATATAAAACCCTTCCTAAGCTAATGTTTAATTAATGTACGTTGTTTATTTTCAGAAATATCAAAAGTAAAAAAAGTTACATTTAAAAGTGGGAACCTCACTTGTTTAGAAATTCTGCAATTGTTAAATAAACATATTTCATCTCTGGCTCCTGTAGAGCAGCCAGCAGCAACAATTCAAACCAAAACGGAAAAGAAGAAGACCAAAAAGAAGTAAACACATTACAAAGATGACAAGGTCAAGTAAGGGGAACCTAAATGTGGTTGAAGAGTTATACAACCAGATACCAGCTTTCACTGATGTATTTTCAGAAGATACATTTTACATATTTGTTGTGTTCTTTGTTCTATCAACAATTATGGTTGCCTTTATTTTGTCCAAGTTCATTACAATAAAACCTGTAGAATAGAATGTACCTACAAATAGATAATATAATATAATGTCTAAAATTACGTCAAAGATAAAAATGTAATACGATATAATTAAATTAAAACAATTTACTCTGTCATTTTTGTTAATAAAATTTGTGTCGAACCAATGCATGGCGCTTATGCCTGTCTATTGCCGATCATGGACTTGAATTATTATTTACAAATTTTATTTTACGGTTACAATTGGCACATTACTATAAACTATCTTCTTGCTACTTTGTAATACTATCCAGCTAGGGTCATCGGGTAATTTTCCTCCTGCTGGGGTAACGTTACTGCAGCACAATATGTTTTTCGTGAACAAAACTAAAACAGCTGTATGCACAAATTAAAAATTTCGATCACAATTACACTAGATAGGGCACTAATTATCTGTGCTATTCAAATCCTGAAAGGAGACGAGTCAACATTGTACTGGAGTTACGCACATTAAATCGACCGCGAGCAGGACTTGAACCTGCGATCTTCTGGTTCAGTACACTAGCCACTTGCCAACCGAACTACCGCAAAATAATAAAAACTACTGGTCGTCCTGTGGTCGAAATTCGACCGAAATTTTAGCTTTCTGCACTTCTTCTCCATATAAACTTTAACTATGCCAAATCTCACACTCCTCCGTGCGCGCAATATGCTTAAAAAGGGGTACAAAGTTTTCTCTTCACGTATTAATATATCGATGATGCGCAATACGCGGTTTCGTTACGGCGCCGCGGCCGCTCTGATGATACGCGATACGGCAAGGTTTCGGGTTATGATATGATACGCATATGATCGGAGAAAACCAACGCGTCAAAAACTAGATACGTAGCTTGATACGATAAGACGAATGATACGGTTATGCGGATACCTACAGTGATGGAATCGGGCAAATGATACAAATGTGAAACCGGCTTTAGGTTTAAAAATAATAGTCAAAGATAGTATAAATATGTATATGTAATAAAAATTGCTTCATAGATGGGCTGAAGTTGAGTAGATAGTATCTTTTGAGACGATTCTTACTTATAATAATGAAAATTATCTGTAGGTATTTGCTCAAATTACTTAGAATTCTTGCGCTCCCCAACGAATCTGTAAGAGAAAGAACATTTAAAAGTAAATCCCAGTATTACAATTACGATAGAAATAAAGATTCAACTAGGTGACGGTGCCGGTCATAATAAACTGATAAAATACACTTTTCTATTGTAATTCCATTTAACATCATACTTTATGAACAATAAAACTTACATCTTGATTACGGGTTTTCTGTTTGCGTTCCACTAACGATGTAAGAGCTTCAGACCGTACAGCGAGCGAGTCGGTCCTTTCTACAAGTTGCTGGTAAGGCGAGAGCGGCTGAGCGCCCATCACGACGTGTCCCAACTTGGAGTCAATCTTAGCGTCAAGCCGAGCGTTACGAATCAAATTTACAATCCAACATTCGGCCTCATCGGGTTGCATGTTCAAATTCTCAGCTAACATTCTGTAAATTACAAAATGTATAATTATATTTTTATTATGATCATGTTCAGGAAACATAATTTTTGTACCTTGAGTACATACCCAATACTGATGACTTGATGAATACGGCAGAAAGTTTCGAAAATCATAAGACGAGCATTTTCAACAAATTCTTCAAGACAAGCAATCAAGAAGAAGTCAGTTAGAAGTACTGCTTGACACTGGTTCAATTTCCTGCGTGCAGCTTCAAAGTCAAAGTTTACATAAAGATGTTCAATGAATTCGGTGATGGGGTCCCTAGAAAAAAATATATATTAAAAAAAAACATAATCACCATGTGTGAGTACTTCATAGCCACTATATTTACCTATAAGTGTAGGCTTCTTGCTGTATTACTTTAACGAGGTCCTTGAGAGCGTTCCTTCGTGACCGGTTGATAATAACAGCAGTCGCTAAATAGCGAAGGATGTGTGGGCACATCGTCTGAATGGCATTCAAGTACCTGCATTGACAATTTATTTTTTTATTGTTTTATTGTTATTTTTATTCTTTATCATTATTTTAACAAAAGAATTACTTACAAAGGCTTGTACAAAAACATTTCAATGATAAGGTCCCGGCCTTTGACATGGTTGAAGAATACGAAAAGCGACCAGTGCACGAGCCACGTGCGCTGCTGAAGCGCTTGCATGTTGCTCGCAGTTGCGCCGGCACCGCCGTTGTCGATGAACTCCCGCAGTTTTGTCAAGTCATCAAGAGCACCATCCCAATTTTGTACCAGAATCTCACTAGCCAGTTTGCCCCATAACACGGATAGGTAGTTCTGAAATGACAAAAGAGCCATCATAAACCATTCCACTTTGGAAAAGTAAATAGGTAGACGTTCAGTGATATGCATACCCCAACCTAAGTAAAAATACATAGCTATCAACCCTGCCTACCCACCATTCAGGAAGTTACAAGTGTTGGCAATTTTGATACTGATTACTGACCAAAGATAATTGAATATGCTGGCCGGGATTAGGGTTGCCAGTCGTCCGGCTTTAGCCGAACATGTTTGGCTTTTTACTGTCATGTGCGGCCAAATATTTACGTGTACGGCCTGTCCGGCTTTTGTTAAGCTTTTTGTCAGTGTAACGCAGTTGCGCGCAGCGAGCGAAGCAATGCTGGATATCGGATTCATTTGTACTTCATAAACAATTAAATTATGCTACCGAGGTGTTATAATTAAAAGATATGTCTTAACTCCCAGCTTCAAAAAGTATGTCCAGCTCGTCCAGCTATAAAAAGGGTAAGTACTTATACTATATGACTATTAAAAAAGATATTTCCGGCTTTTAGGGCAAAATGTCCGGCCCACAGATATAGATGTAAATAGATGACGCGAGTATATGTACTTCGCGTGTCAATAGGTCGGGTAATGATCTTACTTCGACGCCGTTTCATTTACTCCGCGCTCCACCGTTCTCGACACCGATCGTCAACGGAAATTTAGAAAAAATACTTAGTTGTACCGTATTGAGCTGTAAAAACTCAACAAAATAAAAAAAGAATCATCAAAATCGGTTCACGCAGTCGAGAGTTATGAGATAACAAACATAAAAAAAAAAAAAAAAACATAAGCGTCGAATTGAGAACCTCCTTTTTTGAAGTCGGTTAAAAAGTTGGCAGTTTCCTTTCATCGATAAGTAAATTTGTTCATAAATCGTTTTATTTGTTTGTAATGTTTTTATTATGAAAACGACTAACTGAGTGTGTACTGCATGATTCATAAATACATTGCCGTTTTTAGTTTAAAAGTTTAGCTGTTTAATAAAACACGCAATGAAAATTAAAACGATCGATACTTTCACCCACACACCCACAGTTCGTGGTACGGTCATTATTCTCATTTTTCTGTCAAATTAAGCAACTAAACTAAAAAGAGCTTGTGACGTTATAGTAGGTACAAAAAATGTGGTACGCGGTACGCTTGATTTCCATACAGATCGCGGTACTTGCGGTATCTATTTATATCTATATCTGTGGTCCGGCCATAAATAGCGCTGAGTCCGACTTTTGTAGTTTAGGGCCTGGCAGCCCTAGCCGGGATCGAACTCTGTGCCTCATAGACTCGCAGCCGCGTTTGCTACTACCCGAAACTACCAATACTAGCGTGGAGCACCAGATAGGTACATAACATTATTAATATTCGTAGGTTTTATGGATCCTCCAATTATTTTTATCTATGGTAAGGTACAATCTTTTTTAAGTTATACCTACCTAATTAATTTTCAGGCATAATGCTGAAATTAAAAAAAAATGACCCACAGTATCATCTGTCACATGACATTTACTAAAGATGTCAGCTTCATCTAAATTAATAATTCATAAATTTGAAGCAGCTGGAGTAAATTTTAAATCTTTACATGTTACAATAGAAGACGAGGAAAGTTCTACATTTACAACTAAATATAGTGAATGGTTGGATGGTAAAATACAGGATAAAAAGAAAGATCCTGATAAGTCATCACGCTTAGTTGTAAAAATAGTTTCTGGAAATGAATTTGATAGGTTTAATTTGGATGCCAGTGCAAAGGAAGTAGATGCTAATGAAACTAATATAACCAATGTTTTTCCTGAGTCTTCAATACAAGAAAAGCGTGAAATTTTGTATAAATTATGTGAAAAGGGACAGGAAATAGATATCTATCATAAAGAAGAATCAAAAGACCTATTATTAACTAATCAAACAACATTACAAAGTAACATACATTTCAAAAATGATATATCATTTCAGTTTTATGTGAAAAACAAATGCAAATTAAATAGTTCAGGAAATTATTTGAGTCCTTTGGAACATAGCCTTGAGAAAGTAAAAGAAAACAATGCGCGTATTATGGAAAATATACACATGCTTAATCGAACCCTGAATTATACTAAAAAGAAAGAGATACTTGACATTGTTTGCCCAAAATCAATGAGATCATTTCCATGTAGCACTTGTGGCAAATGTTTTGTATATGAAACTGGTTTGAGGAGGCATTATTCAATGAGACATGCAATGACTGAAGTGCAACCACGTTGGCAAGTGGTGTGGACCTGTATACAGTGTTTTCAGGTTTGGCCGCGCCAAGATCAAGCATTGAAACATTCCAGTGAATGTTGCAAATCAAATAATGCAGATTGTGTTCGAGAGATCAAAACTTCTTCCCTGTTACAATGTGAATTTTGTGAGAAAGTATATACAAGCATTCCTAGATTACTGCGGCATTCTAAAATTCATACAACAGCTAATAATTATGAGTGCAATGCATGTGGAATGGCATTTTTGTCATATAAAGCAGCTGAACAACATTGGATATTATGTCCATGGTTGAATATGTACTACAGTTTTTCATTACCAAAATTATTGCTCTGTAATGCATGTGATCGGAAATTCAGAAATTATGAACAATTATATAATCATAGGTAAGAAATTGAACAAATCACTACTAATTCGTATCTGATATTATCAAAACCAATATTGATAAATTGTACTGGAATATTAATTTTGATAGATTACTCTTTTTGAAGTTCGAATTTCGAAATTTGATTGATTTTACAGATATAAAGTAGGTCATTTCATGACCAAAACACATTGTAATCAGGGCAGTACTAAGTCTCTGGGTATATTGGTTTACCAATGTGAAATATGTGGGCAATGGTATCCTTCTATAGCACCACTGAAAGCCCACAAAAACCAGTACCATCCAAAAAATGATAATGGGATGCAGTGCAGAATGGTATGAACTTTTAAGTTTATTTAGTACCCTAAGTAACTGGCCCAGCAGTGAGATACATACCATGCTATAAAACCTTCAATGTAAATCATAACATTTGGTAAAAACTTACAAGTATTAAATTTCTCTCCTCTTTATTACAAAGACCAAGTTCATCAATAATTCTTATTTCAGGATAAAACCTACAAAGATAGTCAAAACTACTATATCTCTAATGAAAATGAGTTCTATGTTAATCAAAATGAAGAGATTAAGCCTCAGGAAGAACAATGAATGTAATAAATAGCAGAGTGGCAAATAACATTTTGTAATAAAATAAGAAAGAACATACATTACAATGGTTATTTTAATTCAGCACAATTTTTTTATGACAAGACAGTAATTGATGGCAGATTTATATCCAGTCAAATTTTGAGTTCTAGATATTTTCAGATGAAGGTTTAGATTTTTTTAATTTCACATGCATGTACACCCAGACCAGGACATACAATATCTGTAGGCCATACAAATATTTGTTCCAAGAGAGAATTGAACACAACCCATAGCACAGAAAGCCAACTGTTTAGCCATTGTGTCAATTGAGCCAACTTAGTAGTTGTAGGAAGTACTTCTACTGAAACTCATGCTGATATAGAACTACTGGCTGAAAAACCTGAAGAAGCAGGCAGCCCTAGCAAATTATGTATTTAGATTTAGATAAATTTGACAAGTATAAAAACCAAATCATCTTACCTTGTCTGTTGGGCACATCACCAGCTGGCAGAAGTAGAGGTATGAAGCTGACTCTACATAGTTACCACACTCATATCGGTACTTGGCCAGCTGATACATACTATCAATCATCTCGACTTTGAACTGGAAAGTTAGGAATTATACATTGATATGACTGATATAAGGAATACTTATTGAATAATTATAAATTAACATGGTGTTTTGAAGTCTTTCATCCAAGGATTATGATAGTCAGGAGGTGGTTAAAATTCCATCTAGTTTATGTAAGACATTTGTTGGGCATTAGTGATGGAACAAAATACTCACTCAAGATGATAATAGGGCATGAAAATAAGTAAAAATAAAAATATTACCTCAAACTCTTTATTGGTTGTAAGATGGTTGATCAGAGTTTTGGGGTCCCTCATAGTCTCAACTGTCTTCATGACATCATCTCTTTGCATGAGTCTCAACACAGGTTCCACAGCATCTTGGAGCTCTTGCAGCTGAGAAAGAACTACTCCTCTCCTTGATTTAATTTCCTGGAAATTGAAAATATCTATGAGTTTTATCCTTTCATAATCTGATTATTTGTTACATATTATGAGCTAATGCACTAGAAACAAAACATGATTGATCTTGCTTGTTCTTGTATTGCATCTGTTTAGATTAGAGATGTGAATAATCAATTAGCAAATACTCAGCTTTAACGAATAGACAACTCCTCTCCGCTCGATTAAGGTCCAATTAAATTAAAAACATAATAGATTTCTAGGAACTGGTGGTCAAAGGGATTAGAACTGAATGTATGTAAGTAATTATAGTTGGATTCTTTTAAAATGATTTAATAAACAAATAAAAATAAAATATAAAAACATGCCATTGAGTATGCCCATACCGAAAAGGTAACCAAGTAAGCATATTATAAAGCTGGATGTGGGACACCCAGCACTGATTTTCAGTTGGTAACCCCTGCAGTGACACACAGACATAGCTAAGTAAACATAGTAGTTAGATATACAATATAATATCAATGGTTCATAGTATAAAATTAAATTATAAATATAGATAATTAAAAAAAATATGTAGGAAAATAAATACGTTATATGAATATTCTGATGAATTACTAAGATAAACAATATATAGTAGTATCACAATAGTTTGCAACAGCCAATCACCATCCAGCATAATAATCAACCAATAGTAAGCGATGGTATGCACTTTCCATTGAGATGAGAGCATTTTATATTTTGTATACCTATGTAATATACAGTCAGTTTTTAGCTGACTGTAAACTAGAAAGAAAACTGTACACTATTTTGAATAATGGAATTAAAATACCAGCAAATTGCAATTCTTGATGGGTTTAGTAAATGTAAACCTATAGTAACAAATAAAATACACAAGAACTAACCCTACCGGTAAGTTGTTTTAAATAATAAGAATTCAATTGCCTACATACAAATTATAATAGTAATTAAAATATAATGATGAATTGATTTGAATTAGGTAAGCAATTTGTCAATTTTAATTGTATTGTATTAAATGTGAGAGGCAAGAATAAATATTCTTTATAGAAGTTTCGTCGCGCCTCATTGACGCCACAGCCGACAAGAGAGCTGGCAGCTACCTCGGCCAGCGAATAAGTTTGGCCATACAACGAGGTAACGCTGCCAGCCTCCTAGGCACTATGCCCCGCAGTGGTGCGCTAGAAGAGGTGTTTTATTTATAGATTATATCTAATATTTAATTATATATTATTATTATTTCCTTTATTTAATTTTTAACATACTTTTATATATTTTTAAATAATTTTACAATTAAATAAAAAAAAAGATTATAAAAACATTTAAAAATATAAAAGAGTAGTAGGCCACCGGCATCGGGAACAGGGTCCAAGCTACCGGTGGTCAGGGCTCTAGAGAGAGAAACCTCCTGACAATGCGCGCAGTGTCAAGGAGTACTGCTTTCTGAATCAAGCCCTTGATCCAGCCACCTAGCAAGAGCCTCTCGAGGTGTTGGTCGAGACTCTTGGCAATTAAGCCATTAGCCGTTACGACTATCGGCACAATGATTGCTGACTCCATATTTATTATTATTATTATTATTTTTTGTAATAGATTTAAGTTTCATGTATTTTAATTTTAATTGTTTTATTATATTATATATATATAATAATATAATTATTTAAGAATAAATATTCTAAGGGCTGATTTTTCAATTTCTAGATAACTTTATCTGAGGGAATAAATTAAAAAATTTGACAGCCTTGGCCTTCCTATATACAAAATCTGTCATTTCAAATTTATTCGTTGGATAAAACATTATCTGGTGATAGCACAATCAGCCCTAAGACTAAATATTTTTATATTCAAATTATAATACCAATTTTGTACCATTTATTACACATTTTTGCAATTATTCTGTGGCCTAAGATGACACTCTGACCTGGTATTCTGCTTGTAAGCATTTGATTTCAGTAAAGATGGAATAATAATCATGAATAGTTGAATTGGTAGTAAGCATCTCAGTCATCGACATAGACTGGTGATCTCAGGCTTTTTTTTTAGCACACTATAATATATTATATGTTACACTGTTGTTGTTATTGCACATAATCTTTACTGAATTATTTAAATACACAGCGTTTACATACCTCAGGGGTATCTTCATCAGGGTAAAGCATTTTTCTTATATCAATAACATAGTCAATCATGTTAGTTTTGCTAAGAATCTCTAATTTGGCTTGCAAGAGCTCCGATTGCTCGTAAGTCTGAAAGTGGAAGTAAGATGTGCACAATTATTATAAAAGTCATATTGAACGTAATTATAATAGGGAATTCGTTGTAATATTAGAGTGAAACGGGTTGACTTTTATAACCTACCTCTTTAGCAGCTAAGAACTCAAGTAGTGGAAATACCAAATGTCGATCTAAATATTGACCTATTTTAAACGTTAAGTCAAACTTTGAATAACTCATCTTTGCGTTTTTATTTCACACTATGCCAAAATATAAAAACATGTACTCGTGAAAGTAAGACTATGGCAGAGAAGAGATGACAATTCTGCACAAATTCGTGCTTTACCAGATTGACGTTTCAATACTGATGTTGTCTCTTTCTCTCAAGCAAGAAAAAATATATCACATCTCTTTCTTATGCTAAATAGTGATAAATTTTCTTTATTGATGTGGAAAAATAACCTCTAAATGAACCCTATAACCTCATTGGCCTACGTAATGGAAACGGAAATAGTAGTGATGTCAATTTACCGTCGGCTAGGGCTTGTTCCTAGACCGTCGGATATTATCATAGTTGACTGTCTTGCCTACCTACAGGCATGGCATAGTGATTAAGGATGTTCCGATACCTATAAGATATCGATACCTACACATTTATGTAGTACTCAAATCATTTTTCGATACTAACTCACACGAGTACCCCTAAAGTAGCGATACTTCCTCCTAAAGATACTTCTTAGACTTTTTTATGAGACTGATATAATAGAAATATATTCTCATAGCCACACATTTAATAATTATAAGCAAGTAAAGAAATTCCGGCCTAACCCTTCTCATTCTGAGAAGACCCCCGTGCCCAGCAGTGAGACGGCAATGGGCTGGTATTTTTTTTTAATATATTCAAATAAACATCTTTTGTTAATTTCGAAGTTATTAAGTATATACAATGAACAAAGAACAATTACAAATACAAAAAAACAAAGAACTCTGTTGCATCCAGACTGTCCGAAAATAGTAACTGCTCCATCCAGGTATTTTGGCGACAATCTGGTTCCTTGCTATCGACATTGTTGCTCCAGCTTTAGATAATAAATAAATAATAATGTAAAGTATCATTCGTTCAGTCTGATTCGATTCGATACAAAGTACTTTCGTTTCGATACCGTGTGAGTATCGCAAGATTGATTCAATGCTAAAATTATTTGGTATCGAAACCAAAGTATCGAGTACTTACTTGTATCGGACGACCCTAATAGTAATAAATATTTTAAGTCTGTGGATAAATCGTGTAAAGGTCCCTAAAGTATAAAACCAACTATTGACCAAAATAAATGTATCCAAGTTTCATTATATTTAAAAAATATAAGATTGATATCTCTGTGTGTGTTTCGGAAATTAAATTTTCCTATTTCTATGCAAAACAATGTATATCGATCGGAAGAAATTGTAGAACTTGGAGTGTCGTTACTTTATTTCTGGAGCGATCAATCAAAAGGTTATAAACTATTGTGTTTTACCAGCGGTGCGGCTATTCAATTTAATGGTGGAGTCCAAAATGGCGTCAAGCGCGTTGGATTTGGATGCGTCATAAATAGACGCGGTGCATGTGTCTTGAATGGCTAAAAATAGAGGATTTGAATTAGAATGATTGCATGAATTGCAATGAAAAATGTCAAACACAGTCATAACTAATTATACGGATCTCAATGGACCCTCGACAAAAGCTGATAGTTCTGTTGTTGTTATTGTAAACAAGGATGGATCTCTCTCTGTTGATCAAAAGTTACTTGGAACATTGATGGGTAAGTACTCTTTATCTAGCGCTATCAATAAGTACATAATAATAACATTTTCAAGCGACTAAGTTTGTTAGCATGCTAACACAGTAATGGTCATAAAAGTGGACCTATCTTGTATCTAGTGCACATTGTATCATTTATGTACAACTGAATGCAAGAGTATAAAATTAAATCATAGATTGATAAATCTGATTCCAATATCTAAATTTAGTTGCAGAATCCAATAAGTTTGTGTTTTTTCTAATTCGTAGTATTTCACTAATACCAATAATAATTCCCTAACACATTTTCGCGCCAAAATGATAATCCCAAATAAATTGATACCTACATTTGTCCTGAATAATCATTTTATTTGCTGATTATGATAATATCCTTATAAATCCTAGGTACAGATGGTTCTCAAAGTGCTGGTATTAGTGTTGTTCGAGTTGGTCATGAAGGTAAACCTGACGATGCTACTGATTCAGATACAGATGATGAAAGAGTACCCCATGTGACACTTTCAGTGGACAGTTATTATGATGAGCCCAATAGTATCATCAAGTATGGTAAGAATAGTTATTTTATTACTGTCTGTCTTATACCTGTAACCTTAATGTACATAAGCGTTAGGTGCTAGAGGTCATCAAAATATAAAATTAATCAAGATTTTATCTATTTTATTTATAATTATATAAATAATATAATAAATCTTATTTATAATTACAGATAGTGGTGCTGAAATGCTTCAATCATTGAGAATAGAAACAAGGGAAAACAGTTTAGTAGGATTCCAAAATGACCATTGTTACACACCACTTAAATCGCCAAGTCAGGCCTTACCACAAAGTAGTGAAAATTTATCAACTTATGATGAATCAGTTATTGAAATCACACATACACCACCTCCTAAACCCGTGCCGAATTCTAAGAAAATCACTATTCTGGAACAGCAAATCATACCTAAAGGTAAAAAGATAATTATCAATCCTACTGAAGCTCCCCTTATACTTAAAAGCAATGAACTACTGAATAAATCATTGCCTATAATCGGTAAATCCAAGGACACCAGAGAATTAGAGAAATCTGAGGAGGCATCACAAAAGGCTGATGACAATTCTGAATCATCCTCCATTAGCTCATCTGGTGATAGCATTCCTGACAGAGATTCCGATTCTGATTATAAAGACACAAAAGATAGAACAGGGTCTCTCAGGCTAAAAAAGAACAAATTAAAACCCCGCATATTAAAAACTGCAGTGGCTTCCAAAGCTTCAAAGCTTGAACACAAGGTCATCAATAAGTTTAAGCCTGGTAGAAATATTCTTAGGAAAGAAATAAAAGAAAAGCCACACCACAAGAATGTTTTGGAAAAGAGAGATTCAACAGAGGTTGATTTGGAAAGCATCTTGCCTTCATCAAAGATATCAACAATTGTTCCGCCTAGCAATGATCTCAACAAAGTTGTACTGAAACAGACTCCAAAGCCAACCAAAAAAGAAAAGAAAACACCAGCTCATGTTACAGCTCTTTTGTCAGATATGACTTCCCTGTTCTCCACACCAGATGTTATAAGAAGGGTGTCTACTGATGGTAAAGCACCTCCCAAAACTCCAACAAGTGAGAAAGAGTCTCTATTGTCTACCCCTGACAAAAAATCTACTACTGTTCCTAAAGTGGCAGAACCAAATGATGGAAAGATTGCAGATAACACTAAAGTTGATGGTACAGACAGCCCCAAGTCTACTGTTCATAAAACTTATGTGAAGCCCAGAGACAGAATGGCTCCACCAGAAAAGACTACTAAACCTTATGATTTAATTCCACAACTTGATGATGCAAGCTTAGCACAAATACTTCAAGATACCACAGGAATATCTAATTCAGTTAAGAGCCAACCAACAATTTCTACTGCTGGAACTATGAATAGTCCAGGTTTGGCAGGTCCTTTATCACCTACCTTAGACTTGCTGGGTGGTCTTCAGCCCGAAGAAGAAGGGCTGACAGAAGATTTCTTGATGTCAGTTGCTCAACTAGTGGCAAGCTCTGAGAACCTACAGGAAGTTATAGATAAACAGGTGTTGGGTAAGGTAGATTCAGTTCCTGCTAAGAGTCTACAGACAACTCAGGCATCCCTAACACCACAGCATCCGACACAGACGAGTTTATACACACAGACTCTTTCAAAATCAGTCCCCAAAAATATAACTGTGCGAAAGGATCCAATAGAGATTGTTCGACGCGACGGAAGAGTTATTACTTTACCGCCGATCGAAGCACCTGCAACGCGTTCGTCAAAACGAAAAAGTCAGATCGAATTGGCGAAAGACCCCGAACCAACACAAGCACCTGCAGCATCAACCCCTGTCCATCCGGTGTCTACAACTCCCGAGCCACAAGTGCAAGCAGTATCAAAGCAATATATCAATAAAAAGTTGTCAAGTAAGAAGCAGGAGCCGGCACTCCCTAATCCCATACTGGATAAAATATCTGCTGAATCTCAAGAAAGTTGGAATTCGGAAGATGATCCTAATAGGTATGTGAAATTATATGTTGCCACATAGTTTTATAGTCAGGGTAGACCTACTTCACATATTATATAGAGTGACTGATACTATTCTGTATACATTTGACTTTTAACAATTGATATATTGACATCCTATGGAGTTACTTGCCCATTCTCCTCCATAGGAAATCTACCTACACTTTAGAATGTGGCACATATTTTTTTTTAGTTTTTATTAGCATGGTGCCCCATCATGGGGTATACATGGTATACTCAACCTGGGGGCGGACTCTTACCGGCTAAACTTAACACGGTCCTCCGCTTTCGGCAGCTGCAGGTGGACTTCGGGAAGTGGTGTACAAATCAAAATGATTGATTTGTGTTCTATGTATTGCTTATGTCTAGTCTCCGTAACCGAATTCGCGACCTTTACGATTTTACTTAACTTATTGTAATTACAGACTGTGGTGTATATGTAAACAGCCACATAACAACCGTTTCATGATATGTTGCGATGGCTGCGAGGACTGGTTCCACGGGAAGTGTGTCAATATCACGAAAGCAATGGGCCAACAGATGGAAGAACAAGGAATTGAGTGGAGATGTCCAAATTGTATCAAGAAAGCAAAGCCATCTTCTAAAGGCATTAATAAAGTAAGTAAGCTCATTAAGTTATCACAGAGATCGGAATAGACAGATTATGTTAACCTAAACTTGAAGGAAGTAATACACATAGAGTGCATAATACCTCCCTATGACGTTTTCATCCCGGGACTTGAGAAATTACGAATTGTTTATTATAATTTGAATACACTCGTAACAAATTATAATATTATGTTGTTGAAGAATCTTACTTTTTTAGAGTTTCATACTAAAACTGTTAAATTAAAGTGGTTTGTTTATACTAAGTTGGCTGGTGGTGGTTATGCATTTATTATATTGCGAATGCCTTGGCATGCTCGTTTGATGTGCCGGTTAATGTTATCTTTCTGTGTTGACTATGAATTTCACATTTTATTTACTTATTTATTATACGTTTATTTGTACACAATAAAAAAAGTAGCAGTTATAACACAGTTTAGGTCAACATGATCTTTTCAAGGCAACCAGAATGGAAAAACATGAAAAGAAAATACCTGCCTATTCCAATCTCTGGCTATCACACACTCGTTACTGGCTAGATTGCAGTCCTCATAATTTTTTGAGAAACTACATGTTCCTTCATACTTACTATTTTTTCATTTCAGTTTCAGCCAACACAAAGTAAAACAGAAAATGAACAAGCAACTCCTGAAATAAAATCGCCAGTCCAATCACCTGTCTCTAAAGATTCTACGAAGACGAGTTGCATCGTTTGCAAGAAGCCGGCGCGTGCCAGCAGTATTTATTGCAGTAACTCATGCATATGGAAACATGCTCAGGACTCTCTCGGAAACCAAGGTTCTACATCTAAAGCAGATGGTGAACCAGGCAAATCTAATGAAAAACAAAAGGCTGAATCAAGAGTAAGTTCAATAATACATCTATTATTGTACTTGTATGTTTTTTTTCATGTTGAAGTACAACAGTTTTAACACTATTATTTACAGGTTATAGTGTATGAACGTAAAACGGGTAGGTTGCTGGCTGGTCCCAATGCTCCAACTGCTGAAAACTTGAAAGCATGGCTGCAACAAAATCCAACATTTGAAGTTGTGCGTCCTGGGACTCTAAGTACAATCAAACCAACAGCCGGTAAGAAGAAGTTAAGTGAACCAACAACTAAAATTCAGACTACACTTAACTTTGCGAGAATACCTAGAAAGCCGGTGGATCAGTCAACACCACTGAAAACACCACAAGCTGAGCCAAAAGAACGGTCTATTAAACTGATATCAGCTCCAAGAGAAGAACCTAGAGCCACCCCACAGCTTAAATCTCCCGTCACACCGAAGTCGCACCTGCCTCAGTTGACCGACACTCCTAAGGCCAGCACGTCTACCGCCAAGCCTGCAATTACATCGAGAAAGCTGATTCGAGCCCCTAGTGCTCACGCACAGTCTTCACATGAGAAGGTAAGTTGATAAATAAATACAAACATAAATAACTTGCAGAGCAAACGCACCTTTCTTTCTATAGTTATTTGGTAAATGATAACAGACACATCTGTAGCACCTAATATACTTCATAACACATACTTCATATTATTATTTTTTATACTTTGATAAGATATCTCGAAAGTAATAATAGAAGTTACTTAAAAGTTCACTTAAAATGGTCTAAATTTCAGGAATATTAATGGGTTGAACTTTAATAATTTTATCGAGGATACGCGAGTTCATAATACACCTTTGCTTAGTCCATAGGTAGTCATATACTTATAAATATTTTATAGCGCTTTATCGGAAGTATTCAAGGTCCATCGTTTGTGGAAATTTTCTTATAAGCCTCCTATTATGTTCTCAACAATTATGTCATACATGTCTACAGTTTATTACTTATTTTGTTAACGTCGTTAACTACGAGGTTGCTAAGACCGAGCTAAGAGCTAGCTAGTTTTACGACGCACGTGTTTTGTATGTTACGCATATCGTGTTGGTATCAGTATGGTATTGTATCAAATGTTCGTACTCAGTATGCCGAAGAGAGCCATTCGAAACGACTGCGGGATTTTAACTCTTAATAATATTATGCCGTTATATAGAACAAAATACGAAAAAACGTAAATAGCGGTCTGTTACACTATCAGATTTTATTTTATTATGATATAATATCGACGATATATCACGATACGCTTGTTTACTAATTTGGTAATAAGACATAAACATTGTCTATAGTGATAATAACCTTGACCATGTTTGCATTCTGATTATGAAGCAGAGATGGCGAGCTTACGTTAATAAAATTATTTTTACGTTACAGGCTCCTTCAGTTTCACCGTCGACATCGCGACGGAAAGATACGCATAGCAGAGTGAGGATGACAAGTGGTGAACCGATCAGAGACAATGTGCGCAAAGCTTTGCAAGAACAGTTGTGTATTAGAATGGCAGAAACCACTGGACCAAAGTTCTCTGATGCAGAAATACAACAATTTGCTAACGACACTGAGCTCGAGCTGCATGAACTATTCAGGGATGTGGGGATGAAGTACAAGGCTAAATACAGATCCCTTATGTTTAATATAAAAGATCGAAAAAATCTGACTTTGTGGGAGAAAATCTGTGATCAGTCGATAACGCCTAAACAACTCGTAAGTAAATCGATATTTTTCAAATAATTAGTTACAACTGACACAATTTATCATTTTATAATATTAATAAATTCTTATTATTACAGGTTCGTCTGTCCCCAGAAGAGTTAGCGAGTCAAGAGTTGGCTCAGTGGAGAGATAAAGAGGCTAAGCATCAATTAGAACTTATTAAGAAATCAGAGTTAGACCTTTTGGCTGCCAGCAAAACATATGTCCTCAAAACGCATAAAGGAGAAGAGGTATAATTATATCAAGTATTTAAAAGTAGATTTATGTGATAATTGGCGTACGTCCAGCTATAGACGGCGATAGGCTGAGTTGACTGATTGAATGAAATAATTCATTCATAACACTTTTACGCCTTTTTGCTCAGGTGATGGAGACTAAAGAATCAATATCAACTGAATTAGATCCAAATGTGCCTGTAGAAGATGTAGTTACTGCTTTGAATGACTCAACAGTTGGCCCTGATGTTCTAGCAAAAGAAAAAACACCAGAAATGTAAGTTCAATTTTATTGACAGGAGGTTTTTGTGGCTTTGATGTGTAACATACTTAACCTTATACTTTTTTTGATTAATTAGCGCCATTAAAAGCGAAATTGAAGAAAAGAAATATAACAGTAAGAAAAGGAATCGGGAAGATAGCAGTTCTGGTCGATCGAAAAGAAGTAGAAGGGAATCTAAACGTGATTCTGGCAGGAAGTCTAGATCATCCAAGCGAAGATCGAAATCTAAAGATAAAGATACAAAAGACGAACAGAGAAGATCTATGCGTAGGGTAGACAAGAAATCCATCAGAAGATCTATATCAAAAGATAGATCTAAAGAATCTAAATCAGAACCTAAAGATAAACCTGATTCTAATGAACGATCGCGGCACAGATCATCGTCGAGGGAAAAAACCCGGAAACGGTCTAAATCACCGGTACGAGACAGGTCCAGATCACGGGCTCGCTCTAGGCGACGCTCTCCCTCAAGAGACAGCACGAGGCGTAGAAATAGATCTCGATCTAAACGCACAATCAGCAGTGACGATAAGCTAAAGCATCGCTCTAGGTCTCAAGATAATGTGTACAGTAAGATTAAAAATGAGTAAGCATCAGGTTCATGTTTAGTCAACTTAGTATGAATGGTAAACAAACATCATTTTACAATTTCTTGTTTCCTTAGTTCCACAGATTCGGATTCAATAGAAAGGCCGAAATCAGCGATGTTGAAAGAGGCTCATCCGGAATACGATCCCCATGAACCAATGATAACATCGGCATTTTCTGAAGAAGACCTACGGAAATCTAGAGAAGACGTATTCGAGGAAAATTACAGGAATGACATGAGTAATTATGAAGCTGAGTTTGAAACCTCGAAGACTTTGATTGACACTAATGTTGTATCGCCTGGAACAAAGTTCACGACAAAACAAGACAAAACATCAGGTGAGAATATTAACCAGCGAGAGTTAAGATTATAAGACAGTACTGTAGATATTAGATTTTTTTGTTACATTTTTTTTTTGTTTTTTTTTTTTAAGCGATGGTCACTAGTATTTCTCCTTTATCGAGGGTACAGTTTACAAACATACATGCCACATGCACATACAACCAGACCCGAAACAACTATCTGTAGATCATACAAATATTTGTTCCGTGCAGGGATCGAACCCGCGGCACGTAGCGCAGAAAGCTAATCGCTTAGCCACTGCGCCAACCGTGTCGTCCATATAGATTATATTATATATATTATTAGGTCCATATAGATCTCATTTGCACTCCCCAAAGGGCAGAATATTCTGAAATTAATTTTCAAGTCTATAACACCTGTAACAATCAAATATTCGAGAAAATAAATAATATAAATTGGATTGTTAACATACTTGTTTATTTCGTTACATGTAGAAGCTGAAAGTGACCAAGAGCCAACTAGCACAGTGGAGAATGCGGCGGCAACCGTATGGAGCGGGTGCATTAACATGGTGGATGTGGCGAGGTTCTATGTTGCTGCACATGAGGTGTGACACTCAATACTTTTGTATTGATTGAGAAATTATTTCCCCACTTATATTTTGCTAACTTCATTCTGACATTTCAGGTATCAGGCAGCTCTGTGGAGTTGGAAGAAGATCTCAGTACAGAACTAGATATAGTAGGCAGAATAAATCCAGACACTGTATGGGACTATATTTCAAAAATGAAAAAAACTAGTAATAAAGACATTGTTATTCTCAAACTGCAAACCGCTAATGATGAAGAAAAAATGCAATACATTGCCTTATATAGCTATCTCAGTAGTCGCAATAGGTTGGTATTGTTTACATTAAACTATTTTCAATAAAATAAATAACACCTCTCCCTTCCCTTAAATTCCTCTCTATGTTAATGGATTCATTTTCCTTGTAGTCTTAAATCACAGTAAGCTGGTGGTAATGTTTTTATGTGTTATTTATTTTAGGTTAGGAGTAGTAAAGGCGTCGAATATGATGACGGTTAAAGATTTTTATATAGTACCACTATCGGCGAACACTACATTGCCAGCAGTGCTTCTACCGCTTGATGGTCCAGGGATCGGAGACATTAAAACACATCTCTTGATTGCAATCGTTATTCGACAGCGAAAGAAGCGTTTGCCCGCCAACATTCCTACCGATGTTGTTCCCGCAAAGGTCAGTTCACCGACGGAGGTTAATGTGTAAATATAAATGAATAAAATTTATTCCTCTTGTGCATTTATTATTTGCCGAACAAATTTACGTAATGATTATGTTTGTAAATAAATAAAAATGACTGATACATACGACTGTAAAATGATGTAATAATTGTAGTTAACATACCCATATCCTTAAATATTTAATAAAAATATATTAAAAACGTATTGTTTTGATATAACAAAATAACGTTCGTTGGAGCTGAAACAACTCTACGCACGTGAGCCTGCACAAGCACTTACTTTTATTGACATTACATTAGGTGGCGCGAGAATCCCGCAAGCACTCTTACACACCGCCGGCATCACCACGTGCCACACGCCGGGGGCCGCTCCCGCTGCCAGCCTACGCATCATCAACTCTCTCTACAACCGTGAAGGATAAAATTGCTGCTTCCCTAGGTATTAAAATATGTCGAATAAATAAAATACTGTGTTTACTTTGAAAAATGATTCCTAAAACTAATTTACATAATTATTGAGTTTTGGTGTGAACTTCATAAAAAAATTAAAAACACTAGTTGATCAAAAATACTACTTCTCAATACAAAATATTACTTCTACAGTTTTCTAATCGCCTTCAAAATTCCAAGTAATATATTTGACAATACATATTTTGCAGTGTCGGCGGATGATGAGGAACCATACAGTCCGGGTTCGACAAGTAGCAGCGGTAGCGGAGCAACGTCGTCAGGCCCGAGTCTACACTCAAACACGCTCCGAAATAAAATGGAAGAGCTCAATAGGCAAATAGAAGAACAGAAACAACAAATTCGTAAAATGGCTCAAGCAGACTCTTCTATTGGCGAGGTACCTAATTAATATTATTGTATATTTCGTACGACAATTTAGTCATCAATCACCGACTGAATTATGATCGGTGGCAATATGCTTTGGCGCCCCCAGCAGTGCTGACATAGTACATTGTATTAGCTAAACTACCCTCAGGTTTCAGTCCCCAGACAGTTATGGTAATTTTTTATCTACCTAGCATAATTTTTCACGGTTCTTGCCAGGGTCACCTTTATTTATCATGTCTATTAATTCTTTACAGGATGAAGCATACTCTCCGTCTAGGCCTATGACTCCTCCTCCAGTTCAGAATGTACCTTTGGCTGACATTGCATTGCCATCCAATTTGCAAGAGATTCTAGCGACAATCAAGCAGAGGTCAGAGAATTCTGCCGCGGACGTTGACATGCGTACATTGCCTTTACCATAGACCATACTTTTTTTATAAAAATGTACATATAGAGTAATAATTTGTTTATTTAATTATAAGCACAAGGTTTCTTTGCAGTGCAAACATTATTTCTGTTTTTGTGAATATAAATATTTTATGAACTAGCATTTTATGAACTTTTGGTTACATATCTCACTTGAAATGTTTCCATTGATATATAATTTCTACTTTTGTAGATTGTGAATTTGTGACAATTGAATGCATTATCCTAAAATTCGATATTGTTGTTAGTTATAGAAATGGTAATTTTAGATTTATACACCTTTATCCCCCTTACTATTAAAAACTTCTTTTTTAAACACTGATTAAATTATACGTGTCCTTGTCATTTGTATGCCAATGACTAGAGGTGGCTAGACTTATGAGCTATAATGTAATGTATAATCAACGTTTATTAGTAAGGGGGTATAAATACAGAATGTGCAAAGCATATTACAATATTTTTGTGCAATAAGTTTAACGTGCGACGACACAGTAATTCCCAGTACATTATGCAATTAGATGAATGGGGTGAGCATAATATGTTTGATAAGCTTATTGTGAATGGAGTTAAATTAGATTCAGTGTATAATGTTGTAATACCATATTGTGTGTACCTACATAGGTACGGATTTATATGTTCGACATAATTAGTGTACAAAACTTTAGATTATGATTAGCTTTATCACAATTATTTTACATTTTTCATGTTTAAAATCTGAAGTATGTATACATTATGGTTAGATGAAATAAAGACATGTTTCCATTGGTATTTATATATTTTCATCATCATACAATGATCTCTTCGATTTAAGTTTCTTTTCCCTAAATGCTAATGTATTTAACTTAGAAAACTTGAAATTTTTCATCACTTCATTTTTTAACTTAGGATTATGGTCTAATCTTTTCTGCATGGCCAATATTTTAGTTTCCATTAGCTTCCTTCTTGGAATGTGTCGCAGAGAAAATTCCCAATCAGCAGTCAGTTTCAAATCTAACAGAATGGGTACCATGTGGTTAATGTTAAGATTTTTCTTTGATCCAGGAGCCCATTCCAGGTACCTCTCCAAAGGTAATTTAGCCATTTTTATTCCATCCCTTTTAGCCTTAGCTAGTGAAAGTGGTTCATTATTTACCTGCAATAATTGAAACATTTAATTTTATTATGAATTTGTGCACTAAATGGATTTAGAATATATTTTAAGCACCTTCCACTCGCACCTAAGTGCTATTAAAACGAGACAAACATACCTTGTCAACCATGCACCCAATAATATACACAGCATCATGGTCAAACTTTGTTAGTTCTTCACGACAATGAGGTGTCAGATAAACCAACTTCTCTTTAGGAAATACATCCAAATAGCTTTCTGTGTGAATGTTCATAGGAAACCAGGGCTCATCTAATGATGGTATATTTTTTCGGAGTTGTTTCATGAACTGTCCTTCCATATTCACATTACACATGTGTAAGTTAAATGGTTCTTTATGAACTCGATTATCACCAAAAACATATGTCATTTGTTTAGCTGCATTCAATGTTTCTCTATATACCATGTTATCTTCATATGAGCAGTCTATAACAACTGATTGTCCATGTATCATAGCTTGTAGGGCCCTGCAAAACAGATGAAAACAGTTAAATCATTTTTAAATAAAACAGGAACCAAGAAAGGCCAAGATACAAATAGATAATGATACCTGTAGTTATCAAATTGGTTTATTGACTGGTCTCTGATACGCAGAAACAATGACTGGTGTTGTATGCCATATAGAAGGTCATCTTCATTTTCTTTGCTGTCTTCAGGCTTTATGACAAGATTCTCTTTTCTTTTAGCATCTCTCTTAGCCTAGAAATAAAAATTATGTATGATTTTGGAGTAACATACAAATTATTCTTTTGATGACTTGAGTTGGATTAAATTATGCATCATTTTATAACAACATCCGCACAATAGAAGCATGAATATATTCTTTACCTTGAAATTTTCCTTTGATTTTTCAGTTTTAAATAAATATCGAAGGTAGCTTGCTCGCTGATTTTTAGTTGTTAGGTCTAGTAAATGTTGCCACTGATCTTTGTTTATATAGTCTGGTGCGTAACGACCGTCCTGACGCATCACCTCTACTTCCAACATTAAAATTCTTAGTTTCTTTTCGAGTTCGGCGTTGCCGTTACATAAATTATCCACTAATTGATCTGGAAAGAGATGCACTCTATTAATATTTACTTAGGACATGGCTATCAGGATTTATTAATCAGCTGAACAGTATTCATCATTTATATTTAAAACAAATTATTGAACAATATTTGGGCGTCATTCTTCACCTGTATCATCATTTCGAGAAGAATAACATCGCGGTCTCAAAATGGTGTACCGATAGTTCCATATCCTTTGAGTAGGAACAATTTTGTCTCGAGATTGACGAACAATTGACAAAACTGTTCGAATGCAATGCATTATGGGGATAATAATATATTTGCCGCACTCAATTTATTTTGGGGCACAGACTACTTAGAGATACTACGTTTTGGGGTTATATTGTCCGATATACTATTGTAGTCTTTGGGTTATATTTATAATTTTTATTGCTTGCTTTGTTGCTTTTTTTTTATTTTAAGAACATAGCCTGGACTCTCGTCCTTCAGCCTGGTTTTTTTTTGTATCAGGGTTGCCAAATGTCTCGTACTTTCAATAAAATAAAATTTTAGTAATCTCGTAAAAGTTTATAAAGGTGGACGCACACCTGTCCGAATAGACCGCGAACGAAACGAATTTTCAAATTCTTTATATGAAATCCTACGAAACCTCGCACACCAGATCCGCGTCGAATCGGACGAATCACCGGAAGAATTCGGTAGGTATCCCAATCACAGACGAATTCGGATGACGTCATCAGATTCGACGCGGACGATTCGGACAGTGTTGCCAGTGGGTTCGAGTCAAAAGTTATCTGCATCAGTGTTGCCAGATGCATTAAGCCTTTTATCTGAAGAACGACCCGAACCCACTGGCAATACTGTCCGAATCATCCGCGTCGAATCTGCTGACGTCATCCGAATTCGTCTGGGATTTGGATACCTAGAGTCTGTCTAACGAAAGCGTGTCCTGGACTTTTCTAAAAAGTTTATTATGGCAACATTATTAAACTGTCAAAGGCACGTCAAAGTCTGTGATTGAAATTGTCAGTAATTTGTAAAAACAATTATTTTTCAACAATAAGTGCTATAATATGGGTAAAACAATAAAAAGCAACGTGCGAAAGCTGCTACATACTATGATCAGTAAGTTTAAACAAAAACAAGAAGAGAAAGAAGTTGTTTTCCAAGAAAAACAACAATGTTTAGATGCAATCTCGGATTTTTTAGGTTAGTATGACTTTGTAATGTTGATCCTTGTTGGCTGATTAATTATTAGATATATTTTACGATATTAAGATACTTTTTCTTATGTTTATAGATAATCTTGGAGATTTTCAAGGACTCTGCGAAGTTAAAAACATTGTTGAAACGTTAAAAAATTTGGAGAAAAAATCTTTAATAGAAACTCAGAGTAAGTTCTTAGAAGAAATATCTTCATTGACTGGTATGGTTACAATAAGAGTGTTTTATTTGTTTGTTGCATTTCACAACGTTGTGTTATTTGATGTCACCAAACTATTTGGGTGTATCTTCGTTTTTAAATATGCATTTTATACTTTGTTTAGCAGAGGTTGGTGTCACAACACTAAAAAAAATTAAAAAGGAAGGATCCTCGAATGAAGGGATGTGGAGCACTCCAGGAAAAAAACGCCCCCACAGAAGCTCAGTGTCGAATTTAGACAGTTTCGATATTGATGCAATAAGAAATAAAATCAATGAATTTTATATTGTGAGAAAGGAGGTCCCAACATTGCGAACATTGTTAGAAGAATTACGTTCTAGCATTGGCTTTAGTGGATGTAGAGAAACTCTGCGTAAAATATTAATTTCTAATGGGTATGAGTTCAAGAAAAATAAAAATGAACGAACGGTTCTTGTCGAACGTTTTGATATTGCTGCTTGGAGACATCGTTATCTACGAAAAATTGCTGCTAAACGAGCGGAAGGAAAAGCAATAATCTATTTAGATGAAACATATGTACACAAAAATTATAAGCCTAAAATGTCATGGCAAGGTCCAACAACGAGTGGTGCCCCGCAACCAAGCCCACTGGAACCTATCTCTACAGGGAAAAGATATATTATAGTACATGCTGGCTCTGAAACAGGATTTGTACCAAATGCGTTGTTAGTTTTTAGTACAAAATCAAGGTTGGCAGACTATCACCATGACATGAATGGCGAAAATTTCAATAAATGGTTAAAAGAAAAATTGATACCTAATTTGAATGAGCCCAGTGTCATTGTGATGGATAATGCGAGCTACCACACTGTACAACAGAATAAAGTTCCTACGACACAAACCAGAAAAGCTGAAATACAAGAGTGGCTCGATTCCAACGGAATAAATTACGAAGATTGCTTAACAAAAGCAGAATTGTTATGTTTAGTTAACAAACATAAACCCGACCCCCTGTATGTAGCTGACGAACTTTTGAAACAATACGGCCATGAGGTAGTGAGACTGCCACCTTACCACTGCGATCTCAACCCAATCGAGCTTATATGGAGCTCAGCTAAGCGTATGGTGGCAAAAAAAAACATTAATCTGCCCGCAAAAGAAACAGAAACACTGATAAAAACCTCATTTGGCCGAATAACTGCAGAAGATTGGAAAACTATGACGGATCATATAATAAATGTGGAAAATAAATACAAAAAAAGAGATCACATAACAGAAGAAGTATTGGAAAAATTCATAATAAGTGTAGGTAATGATGACACCACTGATACAGAAGAATCCTTAGAGGTTGAATTTTTAGACTCGGATTTTCAGTACGAAGATTAAATAATTATCGTACTCAAAACGCCATTACTTGATTAAACATATTGTTGAAGAAATTTACCGTGGCCCTGGAGCACAGGCAAGTGAAGGAACACGGGTGGGTTTTAGTCGGTAAAAGTCTGACTCTCTGTCTGAGTCTGAAACTCCGTCCAAAGCGGGAAAAGATATTTGACGATTTCCCACCCAAAAAAAAAGTAGGTAAATACATAGAACTAATTAATAAATGCACTATCAAATTGGGAAACTGTAATGGTAATGGTAATGTAATGGTATGTAAGAATTTAATAAATAATTAAAATCTGCACATTCGTTTTCTTACTCAATCCATGACAGACAAGGCTCCGACACACCAAAAGGCTAAATAAATTGATTGTCGTAAATACAAAAAATTCTCAAGTATCAAAACATTTTTCTCCTACTATAGTCAGTAATACCACATAAAGATTTTTTGAATTTGCCGCATTTTCTCAGGTCACGCTTTCGTTAGCCAGACTCTACCGAATTTTTCCGGCCAGCGATTCGTCCAATTCGACACGGATAGGTGTGCGAGGTTTCATAGGATTTCATTTAAAGAATTCGAAAATTCGTTTCGTTCGGCACATTCAGCGCGGTCGATTCGGACAGGTGTGCGTCCACCTGATACATAATAAACGACAAACCAACTCGAATATTGGTTTTAATTAACTAAAAGAATTATGACACGAGACACAGATAGAATGATTGGAAACAAAGCACTTGACAATTTAGAAATAGAGTATCCAGCATAGAGTATCTTGCTGCAGGTATAGAAACTCATATCATTCACCCCCTCCTTTTAATCATCTTCACCATCGAGGACATAGTCCCTCAAGTGAGAAGGAGGTCTTCTTTCTCTCGTAGATCTTCTGAGTGGTGCTGGCTCATCAGTAATTTGATCAACAGACGTTTCTCGGTCAGACGGTTCTCGGTTCTGTTCTGATTGATTCGTAGATTGAGTAGGTTCAAACTGCTCCGGTTCCGTGTTTTCTTCATTAGTAGGAAACGGCGCGAGCTGTCTATTTGATACAGTAACCGTTTCTCCGTTACGCTGCACATAAGAGTAGTATGGGTTACTTTCGATAAGTTCCACTTCTTCGACAAGTGGGTCCGTTTTTGAATGTCGGACATTCCTTTTCAAAAGTACCGGTCCTGGCACCATCCAAGTGGGCAAGGTTTCTCCATTCGGAGATCTACGAGGGTAACTGAACAGTCGTTCATGCGGAGTTGAGTTTGTAGACGTACATATCAGTGAGCGAATGGAGTGCAGGGCAACTTTCATAGCTCGCTCCCAATTTTCAATGCTAAGATCCTTGGAACGGAGGTTTAGTTGTATAGCACGCCACAGGGTACCGTTCAAGCGTTCTACTTGGCCATTACCCTGCGGATTGTACGGAGTCGTGCGAGAAGAAGCAATCATGTTGTTTCTTAGAAATAGTTTTAGCTCTTCCGACATAAATGATGATCCCCTATCGCTATGGATATAGAGGGGTTGTCCGAATGTAAAAAATAAGTCTTTAAGACAATTAATCACCGTAGCACTTGTCATATCTTTGCATGCGTAGGCAAAAGGAAAGCGACTATACTCGTCGATTATTGTGAGCATATATCTGTTTTGTGTATTCGACGGCAAGGGTCCTTTAAAGTCGATATTTAATCGTTCGAAAGGAGCTGTGGCCTTGATAAGCTGACCTCTAGTCTTTAAGAAGCGTGGTTTTATCTCAGCACACACTGGACATGAAGCAGTCATTTCTTTGACATCGGATGCGGAAAAGGGCAAGTTTTTCATCCGAACCCAATGGTACATTCTGGTAACGCCAGGGTGACAGAGAGCTTCATGTAATTCCTTCAGTTTGTTGGTATTCATGAAAGCGCAGACTCTGGATAGGGCGTCAGCCGCCACATTCTGTGAGCCGGGACGATATAAAATGTCATACTTAAAACATGATAATTCCAGTCTCCAACGTTGAATCTTCTCGTTTTTAATTTTGCTGCTATGTTCTTGATTAAACATATAGGAGACAGATTGTTGATCAGTAATTAGAAGAAAGTGTTTGCCGATGAGATAATGCCTCCATTTTTTTAAGCTCTCGACTATAGCACATGCTTCCTTTTCTATAGAAGGGTGATTACTTTCGGAGTTTGACAAAGTTCTAGAAAAGAATGCTACTGGGCGTCCGTTTTGTGATAACGTAGCGGCTATTGCGTATTCTGAGGCGTCTGTCTCTACGGTAAATATTTCGTTGTGGTCAATAGCCACAAGAGCAGCCTTTTTGATGTCACTTTTCAATTGTGCGAAGCACTTTATGGCTTCTTCCCCCAATGGAAACTCAGCAATATTGACAAGGGGTCGGATTTTTTCTGAAAATTTGTCGACCCATTTCGCGTAGTGAGCGAACAGCCCTAGGACTCGTTTTAGTTCAGCCGAGTTCGTTGGAGCTGGTAATTCAATTAATGGTTTTAGCCTTTCGTTATCTGGACTGATTATATTATTTTCGATAGTGTAACCAAGAAGATTTATTGAATTTTTAGAGAAAACACTTTTCTGTTTGTTAAGAGTCAAATTATATTTATTTGCAGCTGACATGAACTTGGCGAGGTTCTTGTCGTGCTCGTTCTGATCTTTTCCACAGACAGTGACGTCATCCAAATATGAAAAGGTACCATGTAACTGCTCTTTGTCTATGAAAAATTCAAGAGTTCTTTGAAATGCCGCTACGCCATTAGTTACTCCGAAGGGTATTCTAGTAAATTGGTATAATTTACCGTCGGCTTCAAAGGCGGTATAGATTTTCTCTTTGTTAAGTATCGGTACTTGGTGGTACGCACTTTTCAAATCAATTTGGCTAAAAACTTTATATTTTGATACATTGTCTATAATTGTTTGGATATGAGGTAAGGGATATGCATCTAGACATGTAAATTTGTTAATAGTCTGTGAATAGTCGATCACTAGACGTTTGCGGTGCGAAACGCCCCCTGCGACGAGGACTTGTGCTCGCCAAGGTGATACACTCGGTTCGATAACACCGTCATTTATTAGTTTTGAGATCTCTTTTGTGATGAACTCGTTGTCCTCTTTGCTGTAATGTCTTGATTTTATTGCAATTGGTCTGATGTTTGGCGAGAGATTCGTGAAAATAGAAGCATGCGGTAATGATGCTTGCATCACGTTACAAATTTCTAAGGGTTTCCTCGTTCCTCCAAATTGGAATTTCAGAGTTGAGTGGTCCTTCAGTAGGTCATGGCCTACGATGACGTCAGCGCAGAGATTGTTCACGACGAGTAAGGGTCGTTGTTGGTACACATGTTCGTTCATCTTGATAGTAGCAAAACAAATCCCCTCAACAAACGAAACGTGATTTAGGGAGGCTAACGTGATAGTCTGTCTATGTGGCTTCTGTTTCAACTTCATGAGGCTAACAATATTTCTATCAATGAAGCTGACTGAGCTCCCAGTATCGATAAGTGCATCTGCCCGTATGTCATTTATTGTGATGGGTATCGTAGCTTTACATAGACCTGAAGGAGAGGCGGCAGAAAAAGCTGCAGTAGCCATTTCGCTATGATGCACAGTGCCGGAGGGTTGGTTAAATGAAAGGGCGGCGTTACTGGCAGCATTACTAGAACGGCAGACACTCGCAAAATGTCCTTGTTTCAAACATAACTGACATTGAGCTCTAAAAGCTGGACATTTTATTCTCTGATGTATGTTACCACCGCAGAAAAAGCACCGTTTAGCTGACCGTGGCCTTGGTGGAGTAGGTCGCGACGTCGAAGCCGCAAGTTGGTTAAGATCGTTATTCGGTGAAGTGGATCGTAGCGTCGGAGTGTGATTCAGGTTTGACCGTTCAGGTTCCACTAATGCATTGAGATGAGAATAGCCAGTATGTACGCCATTGTTACCAATCACTAGAGAATCTTTTTCGGCAGTTTCAAGGGATAAGGCTTGGTTAAGCGTTTCATCGAGAGTCAGTGTCATTTTTTCTAGAAGACGTTCCCTTATCTTCGATGAACTTATGCCAGCTATAAAGGCACTTCGTAATGCTTGTTCTTCATGTACCTTTGCAGTAACTGCTTGAAAGTTACAGTCACGCGCTAATAGCCTTAGTTCTCTCCCATAGTCAGCTATAGATTCATCTGGCTTTTGTTTTCTTGTAGACATAATGTGTCGTGCTAGGATTTCATTCTTTGGCTTGACATATGTCCTATCTAGGAGCTTTATGGCTTCGTCGAAAGTCTTACAATCACGCACGTATGGAAAAATTGCCGCAGATATGATTGATGACCAATTTCAGCTTCGCAGCATCGGCCGTACTGTCAGACAATTCTTCAGACAAGAAATTATTAAACGTATATCGCCAATGGATCCATTTCAAATCCGCACCCGGGGCATTTGGTTCCACGTCAAATTTTTCAGGTCTTAAATATTTTGTTATAGAATCGGGTCTAGACATCTTTTCATTCGTCATTTTTAGTTAATTAAATTGATACATAATAAACGACAAACCAACTCGAATATTGGTTTTAATTAACTAAAAGAATTATGACACGAGACACAGATAGAATGATTGGAAACAAAGCACTTGACAATTTAGAAATAGAGTATCCAGCATAGAGTATCTTGCTGCAGGTATAGAAACTCATATCACCACCTTAACCAGCAAATCCGAGCAATTTATCGAAACGTGCTAGAGATGGGACAAGTCGAACTTTTTTCAACTCGAGTTACTCGAGTCCCGAGTGATTTCAACGAAAATAAGGATTCTTTGGTCATTGGATAAAACCTTAGATTATATAAACCTAAAGATCAAGCTACACGCACACATCGTTAGTGTGAGAGGGTGGCGAACCTATACATTAGTCTGTAGAAAGAGCGAGAAACACTATAATGAACGTCGTGTAACAACTTTTTTGCCGTCTTCACCTTGTCATTTTGACAATCGGGAGACAAAATTGACGTAGCATTGTTATTGTTCGACGAAAATTAATAAAATAATTAATTTTAGCAGCTTGTATTATTGTTTGTGGGTGTTATTCTGTTAATATAATCGTAGAAATAAATTATCATTGTGAATATGGCGGTCTGCAGTGTTAGGGGTTGCAAAAACCGTACAAAAAGAGCTGCCGGGAATGTTACGTTTCACAGGTACGTTTTACTGTAATTATATGCTAAAATTGCTTTGTTTGTGATTAGGTGAATGTCCGTTATACACATAAAATTACTAATACAATTCAATTATGTCGATATTACCAATTAATAAGAAATAATAGGTAATAATTGATTCCATAACCTCTAGATCAAAAGTCATTCAGTGTGCTCAGTTTATCGCCTTTGAAATACCCCTAAATACGGGAAATCTGTTTTTTTTTTCTTTCTTTTTGGTCTTTGTCGCTTAGCGATTATGTCGCCCTATTAAGAACACATAATGAATAAGTACAACTAATTATGGAAATCTGAATTGACTTTCGAATTTTCTAATAAATAAAAATCTATAAACTAGACAGAATTGTTAACAAAATTCAGTAAATTTTAAATTTTATACATTATTTCCCTTTTAGTCGATTTTATCCCGATCATGAAAAATGTATCTTATGCAAAAACTTAATTGTCTATGCTTTCAACAGCTCTCTAATGGATCCTGCAGTCGGGCCCAGCAGCGCCATGTTGTCTGCGTAGTTAAAACTGATAATACAAACACCACCAACCCGACATCGAACACTCATGCTGCTAAGATCGACTATGAGGTCATTAACATATAGGTTGAAGAGACTGGAAGACGTCAATGTCGCCAATTCTTTTTTTAAAGTTTATAATGCATAAAATTGATGAATATTAAAAAATAAACTATTCGATACATCTCAGTTTTATTTATGGGTAAATTGGGTTCAATCTGGTAACATTCACACACACATGCACAAATTAAACACCGATATAAAACCTGTTACACTGTCGCTTCATCCAGAGGTTTACTTTATCTATGGATAAAACACATAATTTCTAATGTAAAAAAATATTTTTCTCTCTCACAAAAGTAAACAAACAACGAGTCAACGAGCTGCCTCGATCTTCCGCCGAGTTACGTCATACGTAAATCGTGATTGGACAAAATATGGTCACTCAGTTGATGAGTTGCTAAGAGTTAGATGAGTTGATTCGGTAAATCGGATGCCGCGCCCCGAGCCGCGTGGTGAGCACAGACTACTTAGAGTGATTTTCATATTTATTTACTTGTCAATGTCAAACATCTTTCAAAATAAGCCAGCCGCCATCAGCGTCTGCGCCAGCCAATCACAGCCAAGGATTAAAGCGATAAACGTCATACGACATTAAAAACAAAATGGCGCTACGTTGAAATTATTTTGTACGTAGATTATCGGCCGTGGTGGTGAGTGAATGAATAAAGTAAAGTAAAGCCGTGTACCGACCGAGTCAACTCGAGTATCGAGAAAAGCAACTCGGGTCAACAAGTTGACAGAGTAACTCGAGTTAAATAACTCGTTACTGACTCGTCCATCGCTAAAACGCGCGCGGTGCGGTACTAATAAATAGACTCAATACTCTTTGACGTGCGGCGTGAGCGTGAGTAAACGTAGTGATTACATACTCTTTGGGCGTGAGCGTGAATGGTGGAATAAGTTAGGTTAGGAACGAAAAAATTATATATTTCACTGGGTACGTTCCGTGATCAAGATGGCTATTTCTGCTATTTTACGACGTACGGTGGTAAACGGGACGCTGTATTCGGCCGCGGCTCTTCGTTTTGCCTCGACTCAGCCTGAAAAAAAAGTATTTTTTGATGTAACTGCTGATGGAGAACCTCTTGGCCGTATAGTAATGAAGTTGGAAACTGATACGGTTCCAAAAACGGCGGAGAATTTTAGAGCGCTGTGCACCGGTGAGAAAGGATTTGGGTATAAGGGTTCTTCATTCCACAGGGTCATTCCTAACTTTATGTGTCAAGGAGGCGATTTTACCAACCACAATGGTACTGGTGGAAAGTCAATTTATGGGCGTGTTTTCCAAGATGAAAATTTCAAGCTGAAGCACACTAGTCCTGGCATGCTCTCAATGGCAAATTCTGGTCCTAACACCAATGGATCTCAGTTCTTCATCACCACTGTACCCACACCCTGGCTTGATAAGAAACATGTTGTATTTGGTGCTGTGGTAGAGGGGATGGATGTTGTAAGTAAAATGGAGAGTCTTGGATCTAAAAGTGGTAACCCCACAAAGAAGATTGTGATTTCTGAATGTGGTGAGTTGGACTAATTTCTTAGTGTCTCTGTAATATTTGTAGTGTAATTAAGACTAGTGTAACTATGTATATTAAATCGTTAAATAGAAATGTAGCTATGTAAAATCTTGTATTATTTTTAACCCTGTCTTTATTCCTGTTCATAGAAGTATAAGTAATGATGAGTCTAGGAGCTATTTGAAGTAGATGTAGACATAGTGTTCACTCATTGTTATTCTTTTTGTACAGGTGACTTGCATGAGAAAGTTGCTATAAAAGAAGCAGTACAGTGAAAGTTTAAGAAATAGAGATTTTATCCATGTTATTATTCATAACAGGAAAAATAAAAACATTTTAAAATAAGTATGCAATTTTATTAATCACTAAATGCAGAGTTGCTATTATCAAACTTTTCTGGGTGATTGACATAACAACTTATTCAAATACACCTAAGTCAGTATCAATACCATGTCTTATGATCTATTGTAGTAATAAGGCATTTTTCGATAAAACACTCTTTCATATCAAACTATTAACCTCTCTTAAACATATATGTGACAAAAATTTACACAGACAACATTGTCTTTTCACTTCATTAAGATAAATATATTGCTTTAAAATACATGATAGTTAATAATTGAATTCTTAAATCCAGCAGCCCAAGAATTGACATATTTTTTCAGTTCATAAATTAAATTGTATTATTATGTTTTTAGAGCTCAATGTCATTCACAAGTGACTATTGAGGGTTGAATTTGTCTTATTAATTGTCTATCTTTGAAATTATTATACTCAACTAAGGCAGTCTAAATTAATATTTTAAGTTAAACAGCTATCCAAAATATACAATTAGGTATGAAACACAAAAACATTGGATTTTAGTAAGCTAAGACCTTGAGTGGCATGCATAGAACCATTAATTGCACTAATAGACATAACTTCGTAAAATAGGATCACAATATATAATAAAATTACTAGAAATAAATATTTACAAAAATTAAAGATGCATTAAAAGTAATCATTGCTGTCAATTATTAACAATCCTCTCACTGAGATCATAACAAATGATTTTTATTCAAAGATATAAATACTTCCTCAATTTAGCTATTTGTGCTTGTGTCTTTATAAGTTTTAAGTCATAGTAATAGGAATGTTAATTGTAACATTTGAAATAAGTAAGTAGAAGGTATGCACCTAAGCACCATTTCAGAAAATAAAAAAGCTTTGTGCAGCTAAGAAGGGTGTAATTATTACAAGGTGTTTATAAAAAGTGACACAATTCAAAAACTTTCTGGCACTTATATTCTTAAAATGAATGCATATTTTTTGCTCTTGTTGAAATCTAAGTGATGTCTAATTATTAAATGTCTAACATAATAATATGGTGTAGTCCATGGTCTGTTAATTACTTGCTCTACAAGAATATACACAAACAACAAATTTAATCGGTTCGCCTTTTTACATAGCAATAATATTAGAATTATACAAATATAATTGAAGCCATAGATTAATCATTTTAATATCTGTAAATTTTAAGTACATTAAAGAAACTTCCAAATTTTTTGTATTCAAATAGTTATTTACACAATGGTTGTTTATGTTAAGTAGGCATTATGCATCTTTACAATTAGAAAAAAAAGGTATTTTTAAAATTTAACTAATTATATTAAAATTAAAAACTGAAATAAAAATAGGAGTGATGCGAGTATTTTAAATGTTAAAACAACAGTCAGTTATATCACACTACTTGATTCATATTGAACATATTATATGGTTTCTACATGTTGTAGCTAGCCGGTTCGAAAACGTCATCACTAGAACACTAGTCAGCTGCAGAAGCAACATTTTCTTTTTTTTACTACAGTTAAGATATGATTTGAAATCACTCATAATTTTTTTTATTTTCTAAATTTAGAATAAGGTTAGTCCATCTTAAACTTACTATTTTCACTATTATCTCTCACTCAATCATACACAGCGATAAAAAGCAATTATTGTTATCTTTCATATCACTCAACTGAGATTCAGTCCCAACACCTATGTACAGGTTTGCAAAATTAGTCCAAACATTTGCTCACACGCTTGGATCCAACCGAGTCGACGCCAGATGATCAACACTTCGACCCTTCTGCATCTGTAAACTTAGCTCGTTGGGTTCCATCGTTAGGTGATGCGAGGAGGTCCGCTTGTGCTTCGTCTCCGGCAGCTTGCTGTCCTTGGAGCTGGTGCGGCGGTGGCGCAGCACGCCGGCGCCGTCGATGAGGCGCTTGCTCTCCTCGTCCGCGCCGCGCGACAGGGGCAGCACGGTGAGGTCGAGGCTCTCCATGCTCTTGAGCGCCAGGTGCTTGAGCTGGTCGAGGCTGAGGTCGCGCGAGTCCGAGCGCGAGTGCACCTTGAAGTCCCGCGAGCCGCTGCGTGAGTGCGCGGGGAGGTCGCGCGGGAAGGCGTCGCGGCGCGAGTCGCGGGAGTCGCGCGAGTCGCTGCGCACGGCGCGGTTCCGCTCTGGCTCGTCGAGCGAGTGCTGGCGCGCGCGCGGCTCTAGCTGTATGGTTTTGGAGTCGTTGCGCAGGTGGCGCGAGGCGACGAGAACGCGTGAGTTGTTTCCGGCGGGCGCTCGCGACTCCTGTGAGTACTGCGAGTCGGTGCGCTGCAGGCCGCCGCCGGAGGGCTCCATGGGGGTGGTGGTGGCGGAGCTTACGCCAGACATCACGCCCGATCGGAATCCACTCGCGTTGTCCGCTGATGGGAGTTCTTCGAAAACTGTGAATACATAATAATATGAATAATTTTATAAAAAAATATTATGATAAATTTATTATACAATCTTATGGTCAGATGCGCCTACAAAAACGTAAAATTAATACTTATATCTGTAGAATAGCCTTTTTTATGTAAATAATAATAAGTCGCCATACGTTTGTCAAGACTGATGATGGAGCCGGCGATGTCCTTGTGCGGGTCGAGCGGCGGGACGCTCTCCAGATGTTTGCGGCGCCGCACGAGCCACCAATCCGCCATGAAGATGCCCAGCGCCACTATCTTGATGCCACCGCATAGGCCCACGTATCTGCGCAAACAATCAGTATAATGAAATAAACCCAATTATGTATTATTATAATTTTAAGAATCTAATAAGACAGGAAGCCCTGGCAGTAGGACCTTAGTTTTTATACCGACGCAATGATGAGGCATTATAATAGGAATTGCATAAGGGAACGACAACGTAAAAGACAAACAGAAGGCAGCACCTCTGTTTTATTAGATTTGACGATTTAAAGACATTTTATCGATAACGCCATTCTATATATCAAATTACTCGTATATGAAATGAATGCGGTACCTGTATCTGAACTGCTCTATATCGTACAATAGACAGCGGCCACCCTTCTCGCCGCTGCAGGACTGTTTCCACAGCAGGCACGTGGAGTCGATGAGGTTGCCGAACACGATCGGCGCCGGTATGTACCCGAACAGCCGGAATATCACGAACTGCATGCCGAGAGCAAACGAGCGCTCTTCTTCGCTCACCGATCTGTTGAAATAAAACAGGTTATGGATAATGTACAATTACACAATTTGCAATATCACTTAAAGGAGGATGGGCAAATTCCTATGAACGCTGGTCCAAATTAAAAAGCTTGCCCCTACGGTTGACACCGGTGCTAATCGATGAAGGACATCAGTGTAACTCTATATTCTCATTTTTTTTTAATTTCATCCTGCCGTTCCAGAGTTATAATCAATTAGCATTACGAATTTTCCCAGCAACTTAATTACATTATAATTTAATATTTTGGATTCTTTTTGGTGCACGATTGGCAAACTGGTTAAACGTAAGTCTATCTACGGTGCTGCTCGTACCCTATAGGGGTCGCGGGTTCAATTCTCGGACATTACATATTTTTTCAAACTCCAAAATATTTTGTACGGTGCACGTAGCGCTTCAGTTTTTGAATAAAACATGTTAGGAATAGTGTAATCTACCAGAATATATAACTTTTATTTGCTAACTTTCATAAAGTTCATATGTTTAGGTTCAAACTTAAAAATGTCTTTATATCTCAAAATATCTTTTCCTGTAGGACCGATTTTTTTACTCCCATAATAAAAAATAATCAGCTAAGCGTGCTCTTTCGAATGTACTATGTGTGAACCCTGTCGGCACTTTGGGCCAGTTTGCCCATTGTCCTTAATTATTATTATACAATTTTAGAATAATTATGACAAATTGCGTTTTGTAAGCGGGTAATAGACCAAATATGATTTCAATATAATATAGACTACTTCCTAGTGGCAACCATTTCAGTAAATATTGCCTGTATTTCTTGTATAGAACTACAAGGCTTTTCACATTTTATGTATATTTATTTTTTATTTTCTAATGATTTCCTTCACTGTCAAAACAGTGTTAATGATAGTAAGCGATAAGCTATGGTCTAGAATAGAGAGTAGGTACCTGAGCACAATCATGAGCAGCGGCATCTGTGTGACGGCGACGACAAAGGTCATGAAGAACAGCAGCACAAGAAAGGGGAAGATGGTGGTGCAGGGCGGGTTGCAGGCGCCGGCCGTGGCCACGGGCACCACCGTGACCTCGGAGTACTCGCGCGCCGCGCCGGCGTGCAGCGCCGCCGCCGACGCGCCCGACACCACCGCGCCCGCCGCGCCCAGGATGCCCGCCATGCTCTCGCGACTGTTCTCGTGGACGCCTGTTATAAATAGGTGATTGTGTTAGTGTAAAGAAAACAAGAAAGAAATAAAACAGTTTTATTCTGGACTTGCCAGGAACAAATAAAATTACAAAAGTACAAAAAAAAAAAAACAATAATTCAAGCAACCTGGACAAGACCAAAAATGGCCCCCATCTCAGCATAATGCTGTGACATTTAGAAATAGAAACTGTCACAGCGCTGGTATTCTGATGAGACCGTGTAAGTTCTTTGATATAGAAATAACTAGGGAAATAAATAGACGAGTGATTTTGGCTTGAAAAAAATAAAGGTATCGTAGGTTTGCAAAAAAATTTCAATTTAATAGGTAAACATAAGTCGAATCACAACAGTTCATGATAGCGATCTATAGATAGATCATTTAGATAACTTACATGCACAGTTGGTGAAGTTTGACCGCGAGGAGAATGCGGCGCACCCGGCGTGGCAGGGCGAGAAGTACGTGAGGCCGTTGTTACCGCACACCGGCTCCATATCCGTTTCAGTACACAGGCAGTTGAAGTTACACGCTGCTGTTAGGTTCACTTTGAACGGCTCCAAATTGCTGAAGACACGAACAAAAAAAAAAAAACAGTTCAAAAACTAAAACCCGACTACTGAAAAGTATGAAACGAGAAAATATTAATACATATTCATAGTGATGTTCAGAGGATAGCCGTTGTCGTATAATACATGTAATTACCTGTGATTAGTGTACGGTATAGTTGTGCCGGCCATCTTGATGTTGTCACATCCGAGGAAGAACAGTAGAGCGTAGCATGATAGGCAGATAGTGTTGGATATGAGCACGAACTGCACCGCGCCCTTGGGACGAAGCTCGAGCCGCTTCAGCAGGCACCCGCCCATGAAGATGCCGATGCACGCACCCGGGATCGCGATCGAACCTATTGTTACAAGAAATTTATTTGTAGATATCTTATTGCTAACAGACAGGTCCTTACGCAGTAAGTGATGATTAAATTTCATTATTAGAATGGTATAAAACTCATCATTTTTGTAATAATACATTACACGTCTATATTTTTACACTATTATAGATATTAGTAAAACTTGTAGTTGTTGTTGTAGTACTTTCACTGGCTGTTCCTATCACAACTAGGTACGCTTACACATGGTTCTGGTGGTTGAAATAGGTAGCGACTGTAGCAGCATACCGTACTTGTCGAACCTAGCTTAATGGTCGGACACGTACGGTATTACCACTAATTATAACGCTTAGTACCGAGAGCGTGAGTATATAGAGGTTACGTGCATTTAAGTGTTACACGCCCATGAAGATGCTATCGAACCTATTGTTACAAATAATGATGTAGCTACTTCATAATTTTGTGTCTATTTATACCGATTAGTACACAAGATGAACCGTATAGGTGACGCAATGCCAGCGATGTTGGTATTATACTGTCGGTAAGATGTAAAGCATTGTGATTTTACTTAATGGTTGATCTTGTCTCATATTGTATTAGATTTCAGATTTGCTACAATAAACTATACTTCCCAGTTATCTTCTAATTCTGTACAACAGTTTATTGCCTACAAAACCTAATTATCATCAGAATTAGACTAGATGAGCAAATTACTGATACATACCTACATAGGGAAGCGAAAATATCCTAAGTCTATGCCTACATAGTTACTGAATGTCTAGCAAATGTAAACGTAGCTGAGAAACAAGCACAAGCCAATAAGGCAGGCAATAGTACAAGCCTTGATCATGAGTCATCTTCACTGAAGGCAAGGTGTTATTAAAAAGGTAATCCACTCATTGTAGAGCTATTGTACTCCTGACAAAAACAGACACGTCTACGCGGCCATATGTATGGAAACAGCTATTGGACTCAGTGGTGTGAGAAAACTGGATCTGCGATCACAAAACTTAATCTATACTAATAATAATATAACATAATCATCACATCTTATAAAGAGAATTCAAAAACTAATGGACCGATTTTAAAAATTCTTTCACCAACGGAATGCTATATATTATCACTGAGTAACATAGGTTATAATTTCTAAAGATAACACGCGGGCGAAGCCGCTTGCGGAAGTTATATGCATATGTTAATGTCGTTAAAACCTAGAAACCATAGTACTTATAAATGTCTTTAAGTGAAAATTGTCTTTGTAGTTTTATGATGTGCAAATTAAACTTCGACCTTAGGATTCTAAAACAATTTTTGGTCAGTTTTACACCATTTGAAAATATCAAAGATAGAATAATTGAGTAAAGTTACCAGTGAACACGCTGGCCTGACTCTTGCCCAGACTGAATTGCGTCTCGAGGTACTTCGGCAGGAACACCACGAAGCCCGACACGATCATGAGCTCCATGCACGCGCCCAGGCACGTCACTACGTACACCGGGTTCTTGAGCAGGCGCCACATCGACACTGGGATATCTGTACAGGGGAACTCACGAGTTTATTACTGACGCAAGTATTCTTTTTTTTTTGTGATAATATGCTCGATTATCTGTTACACGCGACTTCGATCTGCGTGGAGTTACTAACTTTTTGCCAAAAGGGATTTCTAGGACTTAGGGATCTTATTTTCCAAAAATCTCTTCTAGTGCTTTCCTACATTAAACCGCTTTCGAATTTTATTTATAAAAAGGTATATATAATGACTATGAGTGAATCAAGAGAGTAGTTGTAGGTATTCAAAATAGTTTGCATTTTGCTGACGCTCTTGCTCTATGAAATGTATAGCTATTGGACAACAGACGCATCATTGCATCTCTAAAAATATGATGCGAGGCTAAGTTTATTTTTAACCTCAGTAAAAAAACCTCAGAAATAAACACGATATTTTTACCTTTGATATCTTTCCCGTATCCAGAATCCTTGATTTCACTCTGCAGTTTAGACGGGACCTTAGACGTAGATGCTCCGCTTGCAGCCGCAGCTTTCTCCACTAGTCTGATCTTCTCCTTCTCTCGGACCAACACTTTTGGGAACGAGAAGAAGGGAATAGCGACCAGTATCAGCAGGAAACCGCAAAGTAGGAAACCACCCCACCACATGCCGACCCAGCGGTGGTCGCCTGGGTCTAGAACAACAATAATACAAATTGTATGGATATGCAAAGAATAAGGTTACTATTTATATTATAGGCATTAAATAATGTGTGTGTAGAGAGAAGGGTACGAAAGGTAAAAATCTGCTAAATAGGAAAGTAACTCACCTATAGATATAATTGTGCCAGAGAAAGAGTCCATGTGGAAAGATAGCAAGTATGCACCGAGCAGGAACCCGAGCACTGGCCCGAAAGCAGCCATACTGTACATGCATCCTGTAAACAAAACATACAGCCATTTAGCTCATTCAATTGTCAATCTCCTATTATATCTAATTATTAACTAAAGCTGAGAAATAGAGGATGGCGCAGAATTTTGGGGCATTAAGGGTGACAACACTTTTTGTTATAGTTTGACTTTTTGTTAAAGATGCTCAGACTTTACTTAAGCTTATTTATATACTTTGATTTGGAATTTATAGTCATAACACGCTGAAATTGTGCTGAGCATACGCTAAGACCGACGAAGTCAATAAACAAAGTACCTAATTCCAAAGCTAAATCTGAACAATGTCTAAGTACGCTCAATAGATCTCAGCCTAAATAAATGTGCATATCAATCGATTATGATCAACTATCATCGATTGTGATTTTTAACCATCTTGATGAATATAAAGAAACTGACAATTATTACGAGTACGACAAAGCAAATTGATAAGTTATCGAATCTTCGTTATAATTATATTATCCATTTGTGACGTAGGTATCTATCCGTACAATATGTCAAGCTGTAAGTGCACCCGGCACGCCGATATTGCGGCCCGAAACTAGGTCACTCTTGTTTGGTAGGTACGCCTGCAAATGGTGCGGATTTCGCGGCTAATATCAATGACTTATAAGCTCCCGAAATCGGCTTGCGTGAGAAATATTTCCATTCGCTCCATTTAGTTTACTTGCGATTATTCACAACCTCAATATCTTAAGGGTCAGTTTTAAGCGTTATATTACATTGCCCGATATAATCGGCCGATTAAAATTATACTCATTATACAAATTAATGGCAGTATGAAAAACTGTAGCTTGTACACAGATATAGGGCTTGTATGTACCTATATTGTGACGCAATATTCTATTATGAAAACATTGCGTGCTGGTGTAGCTCGCTTCCATAACTTTAAATTTCATTCACATTTACGCAGTACAAGTGTTACTGTGGGTTGTTGAAAGAGATAAATGTTTGTGAAAACACAATCGCCGTTAAACCAAGCCGGGCAATGACCTGAAAATTGTCGATATTTCAAGATAAAACGGTAAAAAAAATCCAGTGTCTGATATTATAAAAATAAAGCGGATATAAATCGACACGATAGACCTCTTTCTGGCGATACGAGAGGCTCTCGAATCCAGGTCGCGTCCATAGGAGTCTTAACGTAAAGGGTCTTATGAAAACCCCTCCCCTCGATGATGCTACAACGAAGTGGGCCGAGAGAAAATAAAACATACTATACAAACATTTTTCTTTGTCCGATATCAAAGCGTTGGACGCGAAACGTATAAATATCGTTTTAAAGATTATGAAAACTGTTTTATGTAGAGATTTATGTGTCAAAACACAAGCTGAACTAGCTTCTTCGGAATAGCAACAGTAATCAATTAACAAAAAGCTCATCGGCTGTTATGTAAGTGGGTCAAGGGCGCGGGCTCACGACAACGGTGAAATTTTCAAGGCACCGCATTTTTACCGCGCCAGCCCTAGCACAATGTATTCAATATAACTTTCATCGCGATGCTCCATAACAACATTCAGAATTTCATGTTAGGGTGGGATAGGTAGGTAGCTAGTGTTAGTCATAAGGTCGAGCGGTCACGGACTTCTTTTTTATGATGAGAATAAATTAATTTTATGCGCATGTATAATAAAATTAATATCAGTTAGGATTCTTGTAGCTTAATAATAACTTTGTCCATCAATACATGAATAAATCATGGAATATGGACATTTACAGAATAAAGACTGTGACTTGATAGTTTGCAACGAAAAACTGTCGCTTGTGTTAAATATATAAAATTGGTATTGTCATCAAATTAAAGTTTTAAGTGGTCTTGTATATGTAGTGGTTAGAATCACACACACTTCGCCGCCAATTTATGACCTATCATCATACTCATGAATGGAGCAATGGTCAACATTCTCCATTGTCTACAGGAGCCATAAACTAAAAACGACTCACAACCTGTTCAATAGCGCATTTATCGTTCTAGAACATTCTATACGAACTCCACTAAGAGCATGTTTGGGTTCAACAACCTTCCTTATGAATTCATTTAATAAATGGATCCTGCAGTTTTATAGCGTTCCCGTGTCAATGAATCACAAATGTATACTAACAAGATGTCGTGAAGTGTCCGCGATAATGTTTTATATCTCAGCATTCTATTGCGTCATGGCCTAGCGTAATCGTGTGACTAATCAGTAGGTGCGACATTAATTTTATGATAGTACCTACCTACCCATATTTTATAGTAGGTAGGTACCTATTATGGTCATAGTTTGATAAGTAAATAATTTACAGTTTGCATCTAGTCGCAGGTTGTGCTCTACTTCATGGTATGGTAGAATAATAACGTATAGGTACAATGACTATAAACATTGTGTTATATTGTATTGTTCACCTAGAAATGCTAATAGAGTGAAATTAAGGACAACACTGAGTGATATGACTGTTCAGGTCTTTAATTATATTTTCAGTGAAGAGGGTTTAGATTTGAAGAAAAACGCTGCAAAAAGCATTGAAAAGGTGTTTAGTTTTTATGAAGTTCAGTGCCTTCAGTGTCTATTTGGTTTATGTGGGGTCATCGCGGTATTACGAAGCACCAGTTGGAGCATGGCTGTAAAGGCATGCAACGACTCTAGCGATGTAAAGTGAACACGCCGCCAGTATAATAACGTTGGTTGTCACGACATAATAGAATTGAAGTCGTTTGAAAGGTGACAAAGGGCACTTATATTATAATTTAAACGATTGTTGCATTTTTCTGCATTATGTTCTATGCCTGTAGCGCAGCCGTCTGCGAACTGCGTCTGCCTGTCTCACACCTGCAGGCAATACATGACGACTGCCTCGACTTCATCATCATATCTGCCTGCAAAGTCTAATGCTTAACATTGGGCTAAAATGGTTACAATGAACGGTCGTGAAGGATATATCAATGTATAGTGTTATTAGTTCATAAGAGCAAGAGGGTGCTGTAACCTTCTTTTACTAATCCCATAAGCACCTTTTAAAAGACCCATTAGACTTTGGGTCGGCCATGTTTTGCTGGGAACCCCACAGGCAATGACTTGATGTCGTTACGGTTTTTTGTGAGAATTTGTTGCTGAAAAAAGCACTGCAAAAGGTCCCCTATGTTGCGGTAGAACCAGCATCTAAAATAGAAAGTCAACTAGATACATCGAAAGTAAACAGAATGTAGCTTACCTATGTACATGCTGGATGATTCCGGTCGCACGTGGTCGTCCACGTACGTAGTGCCGAGTGTCAGTAGAGGCGAGCCTCCGCACCCGAGCAGCAGCTGAGCCACTATGAACACCATCACGGGCATGAATGTGCTCGGGGTACTCTGCCGAATTAACACGATACTTTATTGATGGGAATAATTGGCTAGATTTGGGGTGATAGGGAAAAGCGCACATCATTACTACATCTGCAACTGCTGTTGATAATGGGGCCCTGGTAGCCATCAAATGATCATATCCATCTATCTAATCAGCCAGTTCAAAGACCCCAAGCTAGGGGTCGACTTGTTAGCGGTGCGAAAAAGCCGGCTTACCAGTTACCATCCGATTTTCCTAAAGAAACTACCTCCTATCCAGCGGTGGATAGTAAAAGATTAAAGAAAATTTTAATTCAATTAATTTAATTTCAGACATAATTACGCATAGTCCATACAATTTAGTTGGAGACGCTGGATCAAGATTGCAATACGTGCAGTCTTGACCAGTGCCTCATGAGAGATCGAAGCCCAGTCTCCCCGCATTGCATTCATAAACTATTATTCTCTCGTGAACATTCATACATACCTTAATGCAATTATCTGGTCTCAGGTTGCTGGGTGGTAAACCCTGTGAAAGTCGCCCCAGCCCACCCATGTCCTGCTCCAATGCACGTGGTAATCGACAAATGTTGTCATCAGATTTATTGTTCATCAAAGTTTCGCTATTCACTTCCGCTATAAAGTGCGGAACGACGAACACTAACGACCCGATGCCCATAATTACGGCACCTAAAATAATAATAAAACTCATAAATATTTTGTTACTGCGGATATGAAGTATAGGGGAAATAACTGAATTCGATTACTAAAGGACCGAAAAAATAATGGTATGATTCGGCCAGGTCAAGGATAGACGAGAAGCCAATAGTAGTAGCTCAAAGTCCTTGCGTTTCATAAGACTCAAACAAATAATAATATAAGGTTGTCATCAATATGTTAGAATGTGGACATTATAAATAGGACACAATGGTGCTATATTCTTACCGACTGCGATCCAAACTGGAATGTGTCTCCTACTGCCGAGATACGATACAAAGATCACGGTTATCACGTTACCGATCTCGTAGCTACTCGCGATGAGCCCCGAGAGACTCGAAGGGATCTCGAAGCGTTTCTCGATTGTTGTGATCACAGAGTTTATGTAGCCGGAGCTCAACGCTTGTTGCAGCGTTACCAGGAACGAGAGGAAGAATACAAACACCTGAAAGAAAGCATACGTTAGTGACCGGACAGTTATTAATAGATATAAAACTTTCCTTAGTCCTATATCAAGAATTTTATAAGTAAAGAATGAATTCCAAAGTCACAATATCTAACTGCCTTTGGACACCACACCTTACATAATTTTTTTCAGTAAATAGTTTAAATTCCCTTACTTTAATACTAGAAAATCTTTGTATGAACAGGGGTCTCCACGACAAGATCCCGCAATCTCTTGCGTCATGAGGAATGTCTAATATTTCTGGGTATAACTGCCGAGGCTTTTCTCTTTCCTTGTCCCGCTCGCGATCTCTATAAACAGATGGAAAACGCAAGTTAGTTCCTATAATTAACGCTTAATTTATGCTGGAGCTAATCCTATGAATAAAACTACAGCAGCTGTGAATATTAAACATTCACACCGCGTGCGCAGGTCGATATACTGGCAGGTATTTCTTGATTTTGCATTGGGTCATCCAACCCTATTGACACTGGCTATTGTAACTACATACTATTTTTAATACTGACTACAATACCGTCCGACTGAGTCCTTATTTCAAATGTTCCGTACTACGTTGTTGAACGAGATCGAATAAACGAGTACAAGTACGTCACTTCCGGTGTCATAAGTGCGAATGAGGGGTCATATATCAGCAGAATACGCAGCAGCTACAACCTGTACTTGTTCTAATATAGGAACGCGGACACGGATGCAGACATCGGCAAATGAAGTGTTTTTAAAACCCTTACGTTTCTCTTTGTTTTCACCAGCGTTTTCTATAGAATGTTAGGCGGTTATTGGCGGTACATAAGGCATTGTGGTAGTTCACCTGTCGCATATGCCGGCCGAAGGGTTTCGGCTGTGGCACTTGATGGACTCCCGCGGCGGGTGCGACGGGTGCGGGGGGGTGCTGGGCCCGGCCTCGTCGCCGGCGCCGTCCACGCCACTCGACTCCGCGTACAACCCCGTCATCGCGTACATTGACTCTTGCCTCCTGAAAACAACATCCACATTAAAATTTGACTAACAGGCAGACATATTTGTAGACCTTCGATTATACCCCGGTTTCCCTTATTTTCGTTCTAATCTGTGCTGCTGATTGTCTGACGCGACTAAATGACAGTCATGGCAAGTCGACAGGTATTTCCTCCAGGAAGTATAAAACCTTCCCATGGGGCTCATATTAAATTATTTTGTTTTGTAAATGATGAATAGTGGGAATTAATTTGGTTACATCGGAAATTAATGCAAATGTTTGTTGCAGATAACTCTCCTCTTACATTAAAATATTTTCCATGCATGCATTATTGCCGACAAGCAACCGCAACGCAAGACATTTGCAATTTTTTTTGCGCTTAACCGACTTCTAATAGTTTTATTTCATGTCCTAGGTATCTACTGAAAACATTGCTTTTGGTTACCATAGTTAAACTATTGATCTACACTTTAAATACATAATAGGCTGCGGCGTATTACTACTTTCCCTTGAACTTTCTTATTGGTATAAGAATAAACAACTGACACTTTCGTTATTCTTTCGCAAGGAATGATAAGGTCAACAAGGAATACAAAAATAATAAGCATCATTGCAGCATAAGTGGAATTCGGGTTAAGTCATGGTGGCACACAAAGAATATAACCTAATTAGCCAGTCTGTTACCCGACTGATAAGTAAGTTAGTGAATGGCAGTATTCCTGATTGGGAGCTACGACGATTTATGCCACATTCGTCCCACAAAGTTTCAACTCGCATAAAAAATATCTTAAGATAATAAGCATAGAATAGGCATAGATTTTTTTATGCGAGGCGAAACTTTGTGGGGCGAATGTGGCATAAATCGCTACGACATCGAGTATCTAATTCCAGAACAAAAAAATACTGCAGAAAGGAAAGACACCCGCACACAGCAAACTCTAGTTGCGGTGTATTGTTTCAATGCCAAGTTTTATATCCAACCATAAAAATAAAATCTATACAAGACATGCAATGTTTGAGAATGTATGAATTTATAAAACGAAAATGTCGCCAAGAAATAGGTGAGGGTTCTTATAACATAACTTTGGATACAGAACTAGGAGCTTCACGATATGTATATATGTCGCAGGGATATTATTAAACCAGTGATATTAATATTACAATACAATTACAATTGCACGAAACTTTGTCAACCGCCTCCATTTCTCACAATGTCACGGGCTCATTTCAGTGACATTATAATTCCACTAGACCCACCACGCAGTGATATTGCGATTTGCGAGGCAGTAATATTTTGACAATTTCACTGTATGTGCAAGCCCGTTACATTGACGTTAAAATGTTAACTGACAATGAGTTAGGTTAGGTTATACGAGTATAGGATGACCAATCATTGACCGTCTCACAATCTAACGGCCTTGCACATACAGTGAAATTGTAAAAATATTACTCCTTTGCAATATCACTGCGTGGGTCCAGTGGAATTATGATGTCACTCAAACGAGCCCGTGAAATTGTGAGAAATGCAGGCGGTTGACAAAGTTTCGTGCCATTATAATTTCACAAGGGAGATTATAATATCACTGGTTTGACAATATCCCTGCGACATTATATACCCGTCAAAACAGCCAGGGTAAACTTCGAAGTGATAAATGGTTTGAATGTCAACCTACGTAATGGTGCTTTGAAACTGTCCTAACTTGTTACTTTGCCAGCAGTCTCTTTCGATATCATGTTGGAAATATCTGTTTGATATGATTTTATACAACATCCGGAAAACCGTAATGTGGATTTTTAAATAATTATTATAATTACAATATTCACAGAATCGATTATATTTTTTTATATCTCTAAGCATAATATAACATTGTTTGTTTGCACAACATTTTGCCACGGTTGCTTACATTTTTTTGCTTTTAACGGAATCTAAGGTTTTCTAGGCAATAGATAGGCATTTAGTTAATGATGGAAAGTGCAAAGACAACTGTGGGAAACGTTACAATGTGAGCATTGTTTACAAACACAAAGCAATCACATCATTGAACGGATAGGTACTAAGAAACTGATTGTATCAGAAATTAATAGAAATAATAAAGATTAATATAAGGTTAAAAAAAAAGCAATACCTGTCTAATAAATAATGAAGATGTTCCGTTTTTTCTGTCATAATGGCACGAGCAAAGACTATTTTATAGTCAGCTGATAAATAAAATAACTTCTTAATGACGAGACACGAAAACAATGTATGATATACATTTAGCTACGAACGCCGTAAACGAAGCCATTTTATTTTAACACAAGTGTGATAGAGCGTGGTGCGTGCTCAAACAAAACATTAGGACTAAGATGACTAAACTTAAAGCTTTGTCTACGTTGGGAGATACCAGAGTAGCGCACGATTAGGTACGAATATGGGCCAGGTGTTGCAAACCCAACGTTATCTGTGATACGACGTTATCAACGTAAGGGATCGGAGGATTTTGTTTGTTTCACTCAGAGAGATGACGACGGGATGAGGTAACGTTCTTGGACAGTTCAGGGCTGATAAACGATATCTTAACATTTACATACATACACATTATTATTATGACGGTATATTATCTGTTTTTGTACAGCTCAAATGATACCCCTATAGCATCTGGTTGTATAAAAACAGTTACGAATAAATTATAACAACGCGAGCCTAGGCTGAAATGACTAACAAAGTAAGTACGAATACTAAGTTGCTATTTTATGCAATTCTCTAAGAAGTCCCGATTGAGCACCTGTTTTGCGGTCACCGATGCATTGGGCACCCGAAATATTCCCATTTGAGCATCAATCAATATTTTAGCTTGGTCCTACGTGTGTGGCTGGCCCAACAGTCTAGTTTCTTGCCGGTTCTTCTCCATAGGGTCTACTATTTGGAACCGTGCACCAAGAGTCTCGACATTTCATAAGTGCCTATATCTGGATTACATGAAATAAATATCTATTCTATTCTAACATCTACAGATGAGCTGTGAACACCAAAAATTTTGATTCAGCATATAGGTAATTTATTTCATCCATTCTATGTATTATGGTGATGATATGGAGAATCTAAATTTTCATGTTATGTTACAAAATATTACAAATGAGTCATCACTGAATTCAATGGAACGAAATCATATCAGGGGCGATTATCTTGAATGATAATAATGTACGATCAAATGACCTCGTTGTCTGTCATTTGGATCTACTCTGGTACATTAAGGTAAAACATCCAACAAAAAATACGGTTATTAAGTTCTGTTTAACTCTGGAAAATTACACCTGACTGCAACCGTCACGCTGGGGCTTAGTAATGTGGGACACTGGTTCTAGTAAGGCAGCTATAGTTCCCATTTAGGAGATAAAAACGTCACGTGGGAAGAAAGTCATGGGTATGTATGTTTACGCCTCCTACAAAAATAAGTACAATAAAGAGTTCTACTCTATTCTATGTTTTGGTTTCGTATTCAGCTGTTATTCTTAGCTGATCACCACATACCTCATTAATAGCTAAGAAATTAAACTACATCTAACATTGATGACAATAAGGATATACAAGGAAGGAAAATTCTCAATATGCAAAACACTGCGATTGTGCGCCCGCGATTTCCGCTTCCGCCAATAAGTGTAATTGGCACACATCCCCGCGTAGTTTATGTTTTGGTGATAGAACGTGCCGTTGACGTGTCGATGTACTGCAGCCGTAGCAGCAGAATCAAAAATCGTTAAAGGAAAACGCAGTGGCTAGAAGATAATATGAAAGGATATTCATATTAATTAGTTCACCAGACAAGAGCAGCTGGTTCTGTTTCTAATTAAAGACAATAACAAAGAACATAATTGATTTCATGGTCCAATATACATTCGTTTAATTGCAATTAACAAACCAACTTGTATGCTACAATTGCGAATTTAACTCATTGCGAAAATATTGTTTATATTACTACAGGCTAATGCCGGTAATAATATATTAAACCATTATAATAATATATTGGACTAGGAAGGAAGGTAAAATAAATAATTGCAAATAATGCAGTGTTCCTAATCATGAATGCGGAAATTAGGCCTGATTAAAAACTATTGTGTTTGGAGATAACTTCTATAGGAATTAATTTGTATTACAATTCAATTTGTATGATAATAATTATTTAATATTATTATACTAAGGTCTATCTTTTATTAGTTTCACCTGTAACTAACTAACTATGTAAGAAAATCTTGGAAGTTAAATTTGACCCACTTCCCGGTTTCCGATTGAGATGAAATTTTGCATACACGTTCAGTTTGGATGACTAAAGCGTGTTCTATAGTTTATTTTTAAACTATAATATGTTTAGACAAAGATTAAAGTCTTAAGTTTTCTAGACTTTATAATTATCTTCATTTTGTTTTGGTTACATGTATAAGGACGGTGGATGTGGAATGAAGAATGGATACAAAGATACAATTAAAAAAAAATTGCCTCGTAATTGGGTAAACAGAAAATATGTGCCTATCAGTATTACATTGCAATATTATAGCTGTGCAAAAAAATGAACACAAAGGTCATCGAACAAAAGCACCATAACTAAGTCTATTCCATGATAAAAGCAACTAACATGCAGCCGCCGAAACGAAGAGTAAGTGGGTCATCATTACAATGTACTATCAGGAAAGATGTACACTCGTAAACCAGAGCGCATAGTAACACGAATATTTTATAGAATTAGGTACCGATATGAGCCACTAGTACAATAAGTTCATACTTATGAGTATCGACAAGAGTCTGGTAGTAGATTACAGAGCGCAAAAATCGTGATTTGATACAGACATATCCCACTACCACGTTATTGTATTTCAGTGAATTTTACAGACAAAAATAGAAAGCTTTTTTGTTTGGGCAAATGTTTGTTGGCAGCCAGAGTTGGACTCCTGAACAATACTGCCTGAAATAACTCTAGTATTTATGACGGGCGAGTATTTCGTACAGTTTACATTGTATTCACAAAAATCGTCAACGTCGCCTTCAAGTCAGGTCAATGAGGTTAAAAACTGAAAGCTCATCGCAGATGGCGCCACTATCGGTTGTTCCTGAGAACCGCCATATTGTTTTTTGTTGTTGTTTGGTGTCCTACTTAGAACCATATTATACTAGTAAAATGTATTCTACGTGGAGTGTAATACAATTAAAAGACGAGCTAATAAAGAGGAATGCCTCTGGCATTGCTAAAAAAGCAGCATAAATTGCACGGTAAATAGATATAATTATATAAACAAGTTTGGAGGTTATATTGTGTTCTTTTTGTAAAGCCCTATTTTTTCGTTGGAGGTTAGAGGCCTACGATCGAAATAATCTCATTGGTGTTGAAGACGTGCTTGAGGATGAGACTGTCAACATTCAGGCACTGCATAAGTTCAGGGATGTAAATGCCAGCACAAATCTCCCAACGCTGTCTTAACGCCACATTCAACAGTTTGCAGAAAGGTAAGAATGCTATTTAATTATGATTTTTTCATCTTTCCTTGTGGATTGGCTATATTTTGGATTAAATTCGACATACATGTTGTTTCAGGTGTCAAGTACCGCCCAAAGGAAGATTTCTGTACGAGTATAGAAGTTTAGTTATAAAATAATAAAAATATACACTGTAATACGTTGATAGCGGTGCCTAAAATAAAAAGGGAGCATTGAAATGATGATGAATGTTTGTTTTATAAAACTAGTGTAAGAATTTCTCCCCAAATATTCCTCAGGTTTAAAATGGATAGCACTTAACCTCTACTTATTACTAGTCTTCGAATTTTTCTTTCGAAGGGCCTTTTCCCATAGTTTTCTTCTTTTGGCTTATTTAGGGAATATTATGGACTCCCGGATTTTTGCAACCAACGGCTGCTCAAAGCGTCATTTTATTAATTATTCTTATAACAATTCGATTGTTTATAAATATAGTATGAAAGTTGACAGCTATCTGTCAAATTTCTGGAACAACCGACAGTAGCGACATCTGAAGTGAGCAAAAGGCAGTTTTTTACCCCATTGGACGGTGAAAGTTGTTAGGCGGAAACGATATCAGTTTCGAGTGTGTCGTACAAATCGAGTGCGACAACAAGGGTGAAAATGGACAATAAATAAAGATAAAGATGAATAAAAACAATTAACAGTGAATAAAGACTTTTTTGTTATTAATGTAATGTGGAGAATGGAGATGAAAGTTTTCAGTAAGACAACTACAGCAATTTCCTCAATAGTAAACTTTTTTCTGGACGACGCAGTGCACGATGCTGTTGACTAACGAGGCTCTGACAATCAACATCACCCTGAATATAGCAGGTCAATGATGGGTAGCGGCGTCACTGGTGTGACTGAGGAGTAGGACTTTCTCTCAAGTCTCCAATCTACTTGTTCAGCGTAATGCTTTTATATTAACTTCCCTTTTATAGAGAGGTGCTCAACGTGTGCCCAGAATGGGCAGTAAATATTTGTATGTTTAGTCTTAGAAATTAATAATAAACACACCTGTGCCCTTTCCTGTGCTGTGGCGCGGCGTTGGTCCCGCCCGCATTCTGTTGCCGTTCGCCCTCCGTCATCTTGATGTGGATCTCCGCGTCTCACCGCACGCCCATACCAGTCCGCACTAGCACACTCCTCCACCTGACACAAAATATACACAAAATCAGACTAAATCACAAAAGTCAATATAAATATACAATAAATAAAATATAAAATGCTAGCTGAAAATAACTAACTATGATAATTATGGCAATATTCCGCTTATGATGTAATGGTATGTTCCAAGAATAATTTCTCATATACTTATTTTGTGTTTTCGTCAAGGAAAAACAATGTCAAGAAATATGAAAAGCGGACGGACAGGTGAAGAAAAGGGTTATAATTAGCTTTGTCATAACATGCCTACGCTTTTCATCTATGAAGAATGTGCTGTTATGTATTGCTTCAATAAATTGCAGTGTTTATATTTTGTCCATCTGGTGGACTCGTGGACTGTTATCAATACTCTATTGTTGGATACCTTCCAGCTTTATTTTATGTAGAAGCAAAGCATCGATCGGAACATTTTGCAAATAACATTCCTTATGTAAAAAACGGTATATCAAGCTGACGCGACAAGGTCACGTTGACGCCTCAATATCGAAGGTTGATGGTTCCTCACTAATGGCATTTCGACTACGGGCCAGCTAGCTAATCACGATGCACGCTCGTAATCGGAATCGACTTAATTTTGACACTACAACAGTGTTCATTGCGTTGCTCCAATTGTCGTTCAGTATAATTTTTAAAGGTTACTGCGCAATGTATCTCGTTGAACTGTCAAAATTGAATCGATTCCGATTTCGAGTGTGCATCGTGATTACCCTGCAGGTTAGCACGTTAGTTATTATTCATGTAATATACTTTTGTTTCAAGTCAGAACAGCAACTATACCTAATAAATATCCGTCAACATCATGCATGTAACATAAAAATAATGGATTAGCATGTTTTTAAGCACCCTTTGACAAGTACAGTGCAAATTGACACAGTTTATATCTTTAGCCTCTTAGAAGTTCGACGAGCTGGAGGTTAATCCACTTAATCACTTTCAAAAAGGCAAACGAAAATTCTAAAAATGCTTACTATGCCATACATGTTTATTTATCAAACAAATTAAATCTTTTATGTGCAAGGCAGCCATTAAAAGTGTGTCCAATATGAATAATGAATTTATATACTGTATACTTTGTGGTGTGGTGATCGAACATACTGCTGTTGGTAGCCGAGAAGAATAGGTACTCAATATCTTTTATTAGAAGTTCCAAATACGTATAAAACCGCGGTGGGTTAGCTGGTTATTATTGGTACGATCATTTTGTACCCATGACCCCCCCCAGCGTTGTGGTTTACAACATATGGTTCTTTATGCGATAAGTCTACGAAATACAAGCGATTTGTTTACTTATGGCACAGGTGGCTCCATTTGAAGAGGATTCTCATAGCATATAAACGCACGTTTAATAATAGATTTGCTGCACGCATAACATGTTAGCCTATCGTTTCTGTTTTTCTGTCCGATCGATTTTTTTGTTTTGGTAACAGGCAGTTAAGCGGCTGATAAACTCTGTGATTAATTTCTAGATTCCTAATAACAAGATTTTTTTTATTAATCTCTTTATGACATGCTGTGAACAGGGACCGGATTAACGGTAAATTTTAATGAACGTTACTATTTTAACGCTATACTTAATTATGTAACGTTATAACGATAATTTTACCGTTTGTAGTAGCGTTACGAAATAACGTTAACTGTAACGTTATCAATAGTGCTTTCTCTTTTCTATTTGTGATCGCTGTAGTTAAACGTAGTGATTACATACTCTTTGGCTGTAGTTACGCACTCCACTCGCGGTCTCACTCTCACAGTTTAATTGATTTGCGCTTATCGTTGGCTCTTACCTATGGTATTGACTTTGAGAATTAAATTTAACGTTTTATAGTTGCTTTGGAGTGCGTCGTCATAGAAATGGCAAAGTTGAAAAATGGAAAATAACGTTACGGTACCTAACGTTATAAAATACCGGTAACTGGTAATTTAATATAACGTGATAGAATTTTTCGGTAAAACCCCGGTAAAAAATAAGTAATGTTATCTCTGCCTGGCTGTCAACCCAAACAGACAGGCTGTTTGTCCAGGAGACCAGTAGGTACCTACCACGTTCGAATTGAGCGGCTAATGTAAGTAGTTCACATTTCTGAGAAGGTATTCCAATTCGGTTGATTGCGGTCAAACTGCCGGCTATTGGCTAAACGTACCACGTGCTGGGAAGGCAGTTAGGTAGGTACCTATTTATATATCTAACGGGAAATATATGCACCATTACTTCATGAAAAAGCAAAAATGCCGTGTCTAAACTCACCGCAAATATTTATCGTAAATACATTACTAATAAATTTACGGTAAATTGTCTGCAGTTTTCTGGGTAGTATAATACTGTTGTAGCCTGGGTTGTGAAAGTATAATAAACATAATGTTGTATCTATCAAAAGAAATATTTTATTGAAAGAAAGAAAGAAGAAAAAGAAAAAGCTCAGAGGCTCGCCAAGCGATTTTACATTACGTGTCTTTTACACTATATTTTATACATGGTAAAAATAACGTAATATGAAAATAACAACCCTAGTGGACTCTGAACCTCTACAAACAAATAAATAAATCCAGCCCATTACTGTCCCACTTCTGGGCACGGGCGTCTTCCCGGAATGAGAAGGGTTAGGCCTTACTCTACCACAAATAAAAATAAACAATACTAAATTTAAAATTACACACTTGGTTCTGTCTATACCGATGTACTAAAAACCAATGGATTGCTTTAGTTCTGACACCGACACATCGTGAATAGGCATTTAATTAGGTTTGTTCCAATATTCCATAGATTTTGATCAACGTAGCTGTTTAATCACCGAAACTGACTTTATGAATTACCTACATTAAAAAAACAAGATTATCGTTTATGCCAACATCAAAATTAGCATACCTGTCCAAATTAAAATGCACGAGTTTTTAGAAAAAAAAAACCGACGAGCAGATAGTACTCATTATGATAAATGTCATCATTCTCCTGCCCTGATCCCATTTTATTTGGGCGCGGCGCAATATATCTTTTTCTTCCATTCATCTTTATCAGATGTCATCTCGGTATTCAATTCCTTCACATTCAGGTTACACAGTCCATCCATCTTTTCTTTCTCTTCTGCCATCCCGTCCTGGCGGTTCCCGTCTTCCTCTTCTCTTATTATAACATGATTCGCATCCCTGCGCATTACTCAACCCACGACAACCGGTTAAAATGTATCTACATAATTAAGTTATAAAATGATTTATAAATACATGTTAGGAATTTCGCGCGAGTAACGGCTGTGTGAACAGTAGAGCGAACACAAAGTGGGCTCTCACGGTTAGTGTTACAACGTAACTGTCCACCTTGCTGCTGGAATAGCACAATGAATGATAGCGAACTCACAACATAAAACTTCTACATGTTGCACTATCATTTCAGATTTCAACGCGTCGGTACCTAAAAATTTTGTGATATTCAGGCGCGCAGTATACTTTTACCACGGAGGAGAGACTGAATTTTACTTATCTTTGATAAATTATGCCAATGAATTAACTAAAGTTTGATTGTTATTTGGACAAATTATTAAATTTTGGAATGGAAATGCTGCCAGTCCATGAGAAGGTGGTGCGTTGTGACAGCAGGTATCTACCCAGGTGAATAGTTTTGTAGTGAGGAGTTTAAATCTTTACAACACACCCAGAGTAGAAATTAGAAAATATTTGAAGTGCTATTTGTAACAATTACTTGGACCAAAGAAGTAAAACATACTTAGTTCCAAGAATTTTTAATGACATACCATTCGAAGTAATAATTATCTGGCAAAAAGATCGTTTAAAAATAGAACAAAAAAGGTTCCTCTTGAACAGTTTGGTAAAAATCGGAATTTTTTGGAGTAGGATAACATAATATTTGATAAAATATTTCTTCAATCTTTACGAATAAATAAAATTGAAGTGTCTGTTTGTAATGTCAAAATAACAGCTTTTTACTAAATGCATATAAAAGTATACAGAACTTACAAAAAAAAAACCTTTTTTAATTTTTTTGTCTGCCTGTTTGTTCCAGCGAATCTCCGCAACGGCTGGACCGATTTTGATGGGACTTTCACTGGCAGATAGCTGATGTTATAAGGAGTAACTTAGGGTAGGAGTAGGGAAGCGCAAAAAAAAATTTGTTACCACGTGGACGAAGTCGCGGGCACAGCTACTGTTATAATGCAAGTCACGTGAAAAAGTGTATAAATATAAATTATATTAACGGAGCTGCATCTGCTAACAAACTGTTATACAGTTTGGTGGAGTAAAAATAATAATGTAATGTTGTTTTCCGTGAATAAACCATTGGAATACCTAATCACCATTTTTCTTTCTTTCAAATAACCGATGCAATGGCAGAAGTGCCGAAGATTTATTATAGACACAGGTAGACATAGAAATATAACTGTATACTTGAAATGAGGGCGCTTGGATGAAGAAACCCTGCAATATAATAGCCACAACAGATGCTATACGACGCCGCGCCGTTCACCGTATGGCATGAACTGAATACTCAGAACGACGACGCGAAAACTACCGACTGCCAACACGATGGCCGTCAGTCAAGTCTTGTTTAACGGAACGGAGGATTCACAAGTCTTTATAATACGTGTCACTGTCGATATTAACATTAGTCTTTATTATTATTCATGACCAATTTGTATAAACAATATGTTTTTAAATGTACACAACTGATATTTTTTATGGCTCGAATACAATGTTTATCGATTCTACCAACTAAAGACGGACTTTTATGACGTGTCAACCTATTGTTCAAGCTAACTTCTAAGAATTTGTTCTTATTATTATGTTACTATATTCTCAATGAAGGTCAGGGCTGTACTCATGGTTGCAGGTGCATTGAGTGGCTTGGATACATCGGAGAATCGACAAAACATCCTGTCTCGTAGAGTGGGCGCATACCTGCAATGTTATGTAACAGTTTTGCAGAGTAGGACGGGTGCCAAAATTTCACTCCGCGCCAACTGCTACCGGCCGTTTATAGGGAGAATCGGAGAATGGTTTCACTGCGGGACCAAGACCGCAATATAAACTATTTTTTAACACTAATACAACATTTAACCACCGCTGCGTGTCCGCTAAACTTCAGATTTAATGTTACATAACCGTAGAACAGATTTCCGCTTTCTGAGTAAGTTAACTATAATAAAGTAAATTTTATACATAATGAATATAATGTGGGTAAATATATTTCGTAATCTAGAATAATTTTCCAACTACGAAACTTAAGATTACTGTGTTTCTATCAAAACCATAATTAGTAAAGTCAATATACTCTTGAAAAAAAACAAGAAATTGTGGAGGAGTTATCGGAAGGATTATCAATGAAAGCATTATTATGACGCTCGCGAGAATTACACCTAGGTGGAGTTTTACGCAAAAACAATAAGTAGGTTCCCCAAATCCAAAATCATATCAATATTTTTGTCGCTAACTTCATGACTAGTTCATGCCGAGATCCCACCAAATGGGCAAGACAAGATAAAACCAAAATAAATGACGCAACGACACTTGCTAATTCAGCCTTCCTTTACATTACTATTGCTTATCTAGCCCGGAACTCGATTTCTGCTATCTGTAAGGTCTAAATAAGTGTTCGACTTGTTTTAAAAAAATATGACCGCAGTCAATGATCTAATGTGACATGATATCCCATGCCATATCATCTTCGGGGTTTTTACTATCAAAATATTAAGATATTGCCTCTGAAGATCTTTTTGGGAAACGTTGACTAATAAACAACGCATAGACGACACGCGTCGCAACGCGTGGACGATATAGCTTGATCCAACGTAAATGTCTCATAAAAAAAAGCAGTACAGAAAACAAACGAAGCTAATTATATTATCATTCGTAATCGTAAGTAGATGTGATGATAGTATCAGTATGTTAAAGTATTGTGTTTTACATAATATTCTCAATTTCTAAAAACGATATAGTTGAACAAAGCTAAGGGATCTGAAGAAGTGTTGAACATAAAAAAAATTAGACAGTTAATAGTTAATTTATTATAACTCATGTCAAGCCGAATAGTATGCATTTGCAATGAAAATATTAAACAAACACTTTAGTATAACGTAGCGTACAACGGCCTTATCATTTAATCGAATAAATTCAATTAAAATGTTGATTAGCTACAAGGTGTTCAAAACAATATAAACATCTATAGACTGTTATGAAATGAAAGTGTCAATGTCAAGAACTGGCACGACGCCCGCGCCGATGTGACCTAAAGAGGTAATAGAACTTTAGTAAACGTGTGTAACGTCATGTATTTTGAAATTCGGGAAGAGCAGAACTCGCAAGGGACTGATCCACTTATGTAACCTCCGAGAAGCATATGAGTAAAAATACTCATGTGCCCACGAGCTATCAGCATTGCGTGCTAGATTTAAAGATAGCAAGGACAAGCAACGTATAGGCAACTAAGAACACTTATAACTAACGCTGAATGTTATGTAATTGGAAAACTAAGTTGTTCTCGCATTATTAGAACACACAAAGGCAAAAATGTACAAGACATCAAGTCCTCATATTTGCTGTATTTGAAATAGTTTGATCATGTGAGCCAAGCAAGGCGAAGGCTGCTCTTTTCAGCGGACGGTTCGTGCAAATTTACAATGGCACACTGAATATGAATAGCTTATAGAGACCTTCTTTATTGCACTACAGCACATGCGGTTATGATAATGTGCTCTATTGCTCATTGTTATACTACAGATTTTCGAATATTGAAATAGATACAACTAAGTATTACAGTTTAGTATCACAAATTCGTGACTCCAAAGAATAAATCATTACTGTTAAAATTGTCTTTGATTTATAGGGTAAGTGCTCCAGTGAATGAACACTCAAGCGATCTTCGAACTTCAAAAAATTATTACAATATGTTGCCTCTAAGGTATACGCTCCAAAGCTATATTTTGGTATTAAGATTATATTCAAAAATAGTTTTTAAGATCTTTTTACGACATAACCTGTTTACTTTCTTAGATATTTAGCAATATATTGAAAAATACCCCAAAACCCCAGTGAATGAACGAAATTTTCTAGTAAATGAACTGAATAAAACCAGTGAATGAGCACAATTTCTGTTTAATTAATAATACAGAAAAACGCTTATTATTATACCAAATGCAGTCCAACAATCAACTAAATAAACGAAAATAATATATGCCAAATCTCGCACTCCTCCGTGCACGCAATATTATGCTTAAAAAGGGGTACAAAGTTTTCTGTTCACGTATTAATATATTATAAATTATTAAAATTAGTTGCAGTAGGAACTGTTAAATCAAAATCTAGAGTATTATGTACTACATCATTATTTCGATTATGTGCATTCTCTTTAACTATGTTGGAATTACATTCGGATTCAATACTTTCTTGAGACAGCTCTCCGTTTGTGTCAATTATGAACTATCTAAAGGAACTAGACTCCTTCCAATATTTATTGGGTACCTATATCGAAACCGTTCGTATTTACTTTTATTGGAATTCATGGTAATATAAAAGGGCAGTAATATAATACTAAAATCCAGGTCTTAAAAGGATGAAATCTAGCTCAAAACGTTGTGTTCATTTATTGGTTACATCTTCATGACGAAAGCTAATATTTGAACATGATGAAAATGTTAGTTCATTCACTAGATTCTTACTAGATTTTATGAACCAATAAATGAACATTCACCTGTCCCAATACTGGCCTAAAGATCAGAAATCTATTTTTAAAATTACTCCCAAAACATGAATCTTATGGCATAAACGTAAATATATTTTTTTATAAAAATATGAAATTGATGTTTATCCAGTGAATGAACGGTCGTTCATTCACTGGATTTTTAACGATTTTTAGTTCCAATGCTGGGACACCTAATAATTTAATTAAAGCAGGTTAAAATGGCAACGAAATCGATTGAAGACATTTAGTTTATCTATCCTTTATTCGAATTATTAAATAACTTTTAGCAAATACATCAATTACGGCTACAATGTGATATCAAAAATTTTGCGTCTTACCCGCGTCGTAATCTCTTACCCGAACAAATACACAGATAACCCACACTGACAACTTTAGACGCTCGCTATTTAAAAACAAATAGTGGTATAGGAATTGGATCATGCCACTATAATAGGAAAATGAACTGCAAATACGAAAAAAAATACTGCGTTGGGTAGAAATAACCTAATTTCTTATTTTTTGGAAAAAACTGCGTTTTGTCCATTCACTGGGGTGTGTTCATTCACTGGAGCACTTACCCTACATGTTTTTGTTTACTCTTCATACTAAATTCAATAATGAAGAATCCTTTTACACTTATGAAATCAAGAATTTGGTAAACGGAGAAAGTGAAAATAATAAAACTATGTAAATGACTAAGCGAGCGTCTAGGTTTCGAATAACCTCTAGAGAAATTAAACTAAAATGCTTGTTTAATCAGTAGAGTAAACGTTCAGGATTAAAAGCACTCTGAATGAACAATTGAACACACCTACTAAGTATTTTCAGGAGCCCATACCATATTATTTATTCGGTGCCCTGCCCATGATGAATACATTATCCTCATGACAAAATATATATTTCTAGTTTTGCTTCTCGCGATATTTGTAAAATAGTAAGTATAAGTATTAATGAAAGTTCGATTTCAGGTTTACAGAAGCAATAGCAATGGCACCGCCATGTACTTCGTTTATATGATGGCTTTCAAATAATGCACAACAATTTCCAATGTAAGTATCTACATATATCTCTTATAGGTTTGAGAGAGACTGTGCTCGTCTTGAATTTAATGCAATAAAACTGTTTGTTGGCACGTAAACAAACCAATCTGTGCCTTATAAGATTTCTACAAACATGGGGATGTTTCATGTGAAAGTGGGTGTGTGTTCAAGGTTAATAGGCTCACTCTGTCATGCCCATAGGTTACGGTCGATACAATGGCATTCTGCCGAAGCGCCTAGAATGTATTCTTTCACCATTAATGCGGAGGGAGGAATTACGCGTCGTGGCGTGACTAAACATTATAGCGAAATCAAGAAACATTTAATATGGGTACAAGTTCTAGATACTCAAAGGGGTACAACTACATTTGTCAACATATTTATTCAGAAATGGGTTTAAGTCAATGCTTTATAAGGCTTCTAAACTATTCGCAAAGTAGACCTTATCGAATAAAGTAGCACATGACTGCATTAATGATGGTTCTGTTAACACGCTAAAAGCCGTTGAGTAATGAAATAGTTTGTAGGCTTTTATATAATTAATTAAAAGCCATAAGTGAAATGGTTGGTGGACTCGGTGGCTGTTTGATGTAAACCATGTCCGCACGGTACTAAATATAGAACGCATTATATCATTGCATGTTCACATTAGTAAAGCCAAAACACTCATGATGTTCCGTTTTGATCATCATTTAGATAACGCGCTCTGTAACATTTTGTGTGCAGATGTGCAAGTACAATTAGAGGTTACATTTCAGTCAATGGACGTAGATTATGCAGTATGCTTTAGAAACATCAGTTAGTTTGATAAACTTTAACAAGGTTATTTTAAATTTTCTGGCATTATTGATTGACCGATGAAACAACTGTGGCTGTAGCCCTTTTACTACAGATTAATATGTGCTCTTTACCGTTGGTATCGAATCAAGGCAGATTTATCGGAGCCTATTAATGGCTTTCTGGAAATTGAAGGACTAATATTCTTGAAAATCAAATTATTTATTTGCATTTTGACAGCACAGCCGATAGTTGACTAGAATCAGAACATTGCGATTATTGCGGAAGTGTCATTTCAGCAGCAGTGAAACAAATACTTATTAGGTTATGTTCTGGTTTCAAAGTTTTAAACTGGGCCGGAACCGTCGACCATGTATGACCAAATAGAATTACTTTCATTATAGATATTATTGTTAGTCACACAACGTCGTACGTAACGTGTGTCTCTATTGTGCACAGAACACATAGGCTCAGAAGGTCCACTCCATATAATTCGCAATTATACTAGCGCACACACACAAATACACTGATAATAAATCTCAGATAAAATAAAATCGAAATTCTCGAGCTCTTGTGGGAGTTGTGAGTGTTGTAAAAGGTGACTTTGGGCTTATGAGAGGAGTATGAGTAGCGCAGAATCTCCCTATGTGGTATTAATAACATACTGCGATCACCAATCCGTATGTCTACCGTGGCGAGGGATAGCGTAGCTTTTTACTAATGAAAGAACTTTTAGAATCGATGCACTAGTTCCAGAGATTACATGCAAACAAACAGACAAATTTTAGTTCTTTATAATATTAGTGTAGATAAATTAAATATTAATACTTTGGTAGGTTTATGTGTAATTTAGCAGGGTAGACACTGTCACGCAGTGTCTTTTTGTCTCTATAGAGTGCACACCACTATGGGAATGTTCCCTCATGAATCAAGGCCCATCTTCAGCAGTACACGTTTACGCCTATAAGATTTGATTTAACTTATTGGCTCGCGTTGACTGGAGTAAGCCTTCCTCTGTGCTTATTTATTATTTCTAGTGAGGTCCGTTTTGGTGCGTGTTCGGCCTCCGCGTCATCGAGGGAAAGGCTGCGAGGCCGACAAGGCGCGTGGGCGACACTGCCCGATCAGGATCAATTTAAATGTCATAGTCTTTATATTCCTAATTCAAAACCTGATCTGTGATTTACTTTAGTTTTTATCCGAATAAAGCAATTAAGAGAAACGATAGTGAAGTAGGACTAGATATTATAAAATCAATGTTGCTGAAGGCTTCTGATTAAAATTCCAGTACCAACCAATGATATTATACAAAAAAAGAAAAAAAGAGAAATGTCATTGGTACCAATACCAACTCGTTTCTACAGATAAGGAGTTTTAATCAGAAGCCTATTTTTGGTGTTCTAAATGAGGTATAATGTGGTCTAGACAGGTTTTAGATTCGAAACTTAATAAGTTTTTCAATACTAGAGTTTATTCATTAGAATTTGTTCAAGCTCATAATTTAGGACAAATTCTTGGAACTCGAATTTTCGAAGCAATTTACTTTGATATTAATTGAAATGAGATTGAAAGGGTCGTTGCATTATCATGACCTAGCAGCATATGAATAGCAAATGAAGGTTGAGAATTGTTAGTCTAGTTGCTGGGTAAATGATACAAATAATATGATACATTCAAATAGTAATTATTAGTTTAATTAAACTACGGCTTCGAGCGGTGGCGTACTTAAGCTTCGTTTACATTAGTAGAATAAGGTAAATGTTAGATTAAGGAGGTATACATTTATAGAGCAATACTATTTAGCAGTCGGCGTTCCTCGCATAACGTTACTTAACCTTTCGGAAAGCGAAAGTAGAGTACTAAAGCCTAAGGATGGCCTTTTAAGAAAAGTAGATAGTACTCGTGGAATAATAGTACATAAGTAGGTACATAACCATAATCCTCAATCTTTTAGAAGAATATTTGTTCTCGTGTAAACTATTATTATACAGTATACATATAATTTCTCGGCTTAAGCCCATCACACACGTAGCTATAATATATATTATAGCAAGACATATTCCGATATATTTTCCATAGTAATCTTCGAGCGACCTCAGACGTAGCTATAATATATATTTCTATTACGTCATCAAAATATATTATAGTACAGCTACTACTGTGGGAGCTTGCTATAATATATATAATATATAGCACAGTAAATTAATATATATTATAGCTATGTGTGTGACGGGCTTTATGCTTTGATTGGAATTCGAAAAGCAAGACAAGAAATGAAAATTACACACTAATTGATAATTTTCCCAGATTTTCTATAGATCCATTTGAATAGCTTTATATACAATCAAAAAGTTATTTAATTCAACTAGACCTTTACAGGCACTTTTACAACGTCGAGTGCACGGTTCCAAAGTGGGTTGGTCCTATGGAGAAGAGACCGCCAAGAAACTCCTTGGATACTCTTTTATGATAAATCTTCAATTTTATAAATGTAACCTATGAGAAATCACATCACAGAGAAAATTAAATTACAACACCAAATTTTAAAATCAGGTTCATAATCGCGTTTCAAAATTGGATTTCCTAACATACCTAATTTTTTATTAGAGACCTGAAAATCCAAAAGTTACAAAATTGAGATCACCTTTGAAACATAATGTGAACATGCAATAATTATTGTACATTGCAACATCTCAGACTCATATTCTAGTATGTAATGATTAATTTGCAAGAGATGTTGGAACTAGAAATTATATTAGAGGTGTATTACTAAGTATTTGTAATTCTTCACGCTTGTCCTTGCTGATTGCGAAGATAATGAAGCACTTACTATATACAAGGTCCTACCTCTCTAGTCCCGAGCCCTTTAAGGGGATATTTTACTCATCATTCTGAACAACTTTTAGGATGGGGAAACACATAAAACAAAAACAAAAAAAAAATACATCTTTTCCATACAAATAATTCAATATTACTCTATTAAATGTGTGGGACCAGCTAATTTTTATTTCCCGATTTCAGGTTCGGTCTCATAGTAAAAGTTGTTTATAATGATATGTACCATAAACCCTTAAAGGGATCGGGATTAGATAGTGAAGACCTTATATATATTATTACTATTAATTTTCTATGCTTCTAATACTTAATGACGACGAGTGTACGAGTACACGACATCAACACAATAAATCCAACAAAATAAAGAATGAACGTTGAAGGGAATAAAAAGCGTTAATTGCCCATTATTGCATTATTCGTAACGTGTCTATCAAACATAAAAATTGTTGCATGTACGATGGATATAGAAGAAAGAGGCTGCAGCATACATTACGTAGAGTGTAGAGGCAATGAACGATCGCCACTCAACCTGAAGACCGGTTTGGTCCCGGCCAGACAAACATCATGCTTGTAGAATGATGACTCACTCGTCCCAAGTTATGTCGACGACTTAGCATTTTCTGGACAGACATTACATTTTTTCAACAACGAATAAGAATAATCCGACAGATCAATTTATTTTATCGTAATAGAATTTATACGCGTAAGCATAGCGATTTATAAATCTGTATTAAGACATAAAAACGTAATAGAAATCTTTTTAATAATAATCCTTTATCTTTATTACATCGCCCGAACCTAAAATGCAAATAGTGTGAAATTGCGAACAGTTTTAATGTTATTTTACTCCAACCGGATACAAGTTATGTAACCAGTAGCAGTAAAAAGAAAAACTGTTTTGTATAAAAAACGACTGGAAACCGTAAATAGAAATAAAAAGCACTTATGACTTTGTTCTGAGTCGGAGTGTACCGGGTATACTACAAAACATATTCCTCACTATATGTACCGTGGAGGCTCTGAGTGCTCGCGTTGTTTGCACACCTCTGACGCCTGGATGTGTGATGTTAGATGTATGATGGCTTCCTCGATGACATGGATGAAACACGTTTCTTTAATAGTGATGTGGGGTTCGAATTCACCGCTTCTCGAATTCTCAATCGCCAGTTAGCCAACTTAGCCGATGCGATGTTACAAACTGTCGTTTTATCTTGTGTTTAGATCAAAAACAATGTAGGTAGTTATATTCAATAGATAGGAATCTAGCTCGGTATGTAGGTATGTATGCAGAATTAAACTTAATGCGAAAGTGAAATATGAATAACAAATTGGTGTTATTAAATTATAATGTATGCATGAAAATATTTAAATAACAATACAACATACCTTCACCAGTTTTGATTTATGACTGGCGTTGCACGCATTCCAAATCTGAAATAAAAAAGAATTTTTTATTATACACAAAAGCATGCGTAGCTACAGCTACACTAGCTACTAGTACTACTGCTTGGTACGTACCTAATTCGTTACGCACTATGCAGTGATGTGATTATCAATGTCAATAACATCATAATGCACAATTTCAGCATGCTTTTTTGTAATTTAATACTAGGCTTAATATTTAATTAATATTTTATTTAATAATATACAACAATATTTTTAGTACATGCGATGCCAAAGCTGAAGGGGGTTATTGTACTCATTATTATGAACAACTTTTACCATGGGATCAACCCAGAAATCGCGAAAGAAAATCAGCTGTACCATACCCATACATTTATGTTTAACATGAAATCGGCCGATTACCCATACAAAAATTCATGTTTAATCGGCTGAATTTGCTCTAATCGTCTGTTATGTTATTGGTGAATTTGGGCCTTAGTCAAGTAATATTTAATTATTTGTATGCAACAGCAGATATTTTTTTTGCGACTTCAGTGTTTAACCCATAATAATAGTTGCCCATAGTAAGTGTTGTCCTTGTAGTTGCCGTTTCGGTTTTCGCATTACACTAAAAATTATGTTGTATACATACGTTATTTGACATAGTTTTATGCACACATCTATAGTATATTATTAAGTTAGTACTAGAGAGTTTAGACCACTCATAAAAAATAAATAAGTTCCAATGGTTGCTAGTCAACACTTCGACGCATGGTCTGAAAAGTAACCCACAGAAGTGGCACTTACAATGTATTATGAGGGTTTGAAGTGTAGTAACACAATTTTAGTTTATCGTATGCAATACGCTTTTCCTCTGGTGGAGTGATCGAAGTATCAAGTGGTGCGGTGTTTGGATGCATATCGCAATAAAATATAACATTGCATATTTTATGCAGATTGATGTAGTAATAAGCACTTTGGTATCGGCTGATAACATTATTTCTTTATGAATCTCAACCTATCAACTAAAGCAGAAAGACTACTCACCCCTTAGGGTATTAGGGATCACGCGGCTTTTACGAAAGCAAAGAATGATAAAGTGTTTACATAAACATATTTTTAAAACGCTTATCATAATAGTGTATGTTAGTAATTAAATGTACAGTACAACACCCGTTGCGTGCCTCAATAGTTATCACAGTACAAACAAAACCGAATAACAGTACAGTGTAAACAGCAAGTGTGACGCTACAATAGTTTTATCGTAGAACTATTAAATGTAGCACATCACTCCCCGACTACAATATCGGACTTCCCAGTTCACGTGCTATGATAACAATGCAATAAAAATACAATAGGATGTTGCTCTTTTATGATACTTATTATTCTTAAAGATTATTATTCTCCTTTCGATTTCCTTTGGCAGTCGTTTATTCTCATAATAAAACCAGAAAAAATCTTGACAGCTTGTTGTCTAGATTCTGCGTATACTAAAAGATTAGATAGTGTGGAGTCATTCCCGAGTACAAATTCAAACTCTTTTTACTATTATTTAATCTGTGCTCCTAGCTAGGCTATGTTTTATGAACAAATATTTAGTATTATTATATCGCGGAAAACTAATGATCTAGAGTTATAGATATGAGCACGATAAATATTATTAGCCTTGATGAAATACGAAATTAAAAGGGTATGTTCAAAGATCCCTTTGAGATTTTCCGTAATGTTGATGTTCTCCAAGAAAATGTTTGAGATGTTAAGAGAGCATTCAAGTTTGGATGAAAGGTTAAGTAAATCTTTAGCAAATGCCAACCGAAATATGTCGTTTCTTCTTATTATAACAAAACAAACAGGTTTGTTCCTGATAAAACAGGCTAAAGTTACAAGCAAATATTATTTGAATGTTCGCCAGTTTAATTGGTTGTTATTATTGCCTATTGACTTCTTAAAATCATTAACCAATTCTTACAAACTTATTTTGAATTGAAAATGAAGCATCCAAAAAAGCCTTATGTTCCTAACTTTGCATAAATTGCAGCTAGCCTTAAAATGGATTCGTCCTCATTCAGATGGCAGAGAAGCGGCGAATAGCCTGCTTATCATAATCAATTATAAACTCATGTAAGGATAACAGAGCGGATACAACCACTACCTTCCCTGCCCCACTAAGAAGAAAGATGATGTTAGTCTCAATAACAGCTCTCTATCATTCCTAATCTTACCTGCTATCAATTTTCTTTTAAAGGTTTTATTACAGCGAATGAGATTGAAAGGCGCATGCAATCCACGTGTCTTGCTAGATCAGAAACGTTCGTCTCAGAAATGTCGATCTTTACGACCGGTTCAGTCACATCAATCTAAAATTGTATTTTCTTACAATAAATTGAATCAGGCTTTATAAAACTCATCTGGAAGGTGGACGAAGGGGGATGACTCAGAGCAGTTACAGTTAACGTCATATAGCTGTGGAAGTATCTACACACTTACGACGAATCACATGGAAATTACAATGAATTAGCAAGAACTATATACATAGACAATTAGACATACCTCTTTTTGGACAAAACACAGATTTTATATTTAAAGATTGAATAAAACTGTGCATAGTTTCCGGATGCAGGTAGTCTGACCATGAACTTTACGAAAATAAATGGCTGGTACGTACAGGCGGCAAGGTGAGGCAGATGGAAACTAAACTTACGTCAGTTATTTGCTAAACACATGTAGTGTAAGGTAAGTGGGCATTTAGTAAACATGTTCACTTGTTCACAACGAAGATAAAGACAGTACATGGATGGTTATTGGGTCATTTGATATGGGCAGAGCTTAGGCTTGCACCAAAGAGGGCTTGTAATTAGTATTTAAGTTATTACATGAATGTATGCTTAGTATGTTGCTTAATACCACGCTTATAACATAACACCTACCAAATAAAGGTTCTTTAAATATAGTCCGACATCCATATTAAAGAAAAATTTAAAAAATGGTTATAACAGACTTTAAATAATTGTGTGGACTATTGTCCTCACGAGCAACTTGAAAGACAATGATTAGCAAAATTAAAGCAAAGATGTTCGATGTTAATGGTACGAACGAATGAAGAATAACGCTCCTATTAATTCTTAACGCAGACTAGTTTATTCGTACTTTGCCACAAAAATAATGTAATAGGCATAAACTTCATTATAATTATTAACGCTCATACAGGCATCAGAGGTCTCAGGCAGGTCATTCGCCAAAATTTATGCGTTTTTTGTATTCTGAAGCAGTTTACAATAAAGATTTCGGGGTTACAAGTGGTCCCTATTAGATATTTTCGTAGTGGCAAAGGACAGATCGTGTTGTGACGGAGGTGAGCGACCGGCTGGTGGGTCAACGTCGCGCACGCCTCTTGCCTCGCCCGCACTGATTCATCTTCTTGCGCAATATGCTATATTATCCTTTTCACATACTCCTACGTCTGTTAATTACTAACAAAAACATTGTTACATAAAGACATTTCAGGGTGACAGTCTGGTCAATCAACTTCAAATAAGCGACAACTCTTAGAATTGTTATAATTAGTTGTAAGATTATTTTAGTTAAGTATATTGAACAAGCCATTTTCTGTGTATTTTTTGTACAGTATTATTTAAAGAGTGATGTTTTCAAATCTATTTTACGTTGTGACCAACAGAAATATTCACGCTTTTTTAAAGTAAGCATTGAAAAGCTTCATCGACTTTTTAATGGCTCTTTTCCATTATAGTAGTATTAGACGTAATGTAATTATGCCAATGATTAGAATTTTCATTAAATTGGTAATTTCACAAGTTGAAACCGTTCCATAATAGTTTCAAAGTCATAAAAGTGACCGAGGTCTAGATTAAATTCAGCAAAACATATAAATTCCCATTTCGGTACTACAACACAATTTGAATCATCCAATAGAAGAGTTTCCAAAGCATCAGCATTATTCATTTGCGGTTCTAATAAAAATATATTTTTGTTGCGAATATACCTAGTAGTTTTAATCTAAGATTTATGGCGGCATATAGTTGATTTAGATGACAGAGAACCAGGTGACACAAACAGCAGCGCGACTTGAGAGAAGCTGCCAGCTGCTGCTTCTGCAAAGGCCCAAGCAGTGCCATTGGCAGGCTAATAATACAGGTATTTGGTTGAGTGGACTAAGATGAAGAATATATTATAGTTTTAGTGTCCACATCAATGACATATGCAGTAAGGATCAAAGTACAAGCTTACAGGGGGTTACTTTCAAACTATTTCAAATTATTGTATTCCTATTAATGCTACTTCGAACAAGTTTCTATATGCAAAACAATGTGTGTGTACGGCCAGTGTGTTACGAACGTTGCTTACTTAACTATGTAACTAGCTAACTACTTACTGCAGACAATATAGCATATTAACCGTTTCAATGATTAAGTGACGCAACAGCTTACGACTTACGAGTACAATCGCTATGGCGTAATAAGTTCACATTAGGCGTTTAATTTACTTGGCTTTTTTATTATCACTAATGACCTTATTAAATGGTACCTATCACTAGATAACACGACTTCCAGTGGTTGGAAATTCGCCATGTTTCAAAATAATAGCGTTTGGTAGGTAGTTAATAAACAAGCTAAAAAGCATGAAATCGATTAGAAATCGCGGGGCTGCTTATTTATATTCATGGGAAAGTAGATTACGTAAAAAACTATTTTTTTCTGAGAACGGAGTAAAAAACATGTAGTATAGTATTTATTGTTATTTATCGACGACCCTAATGGAGCCGCATTGGTGACCGTCTGATACAAGAAATCTGATTAAAGAATGGATCTTTCGCGTCATAGAAGCATCAATAGTAGACATGACTTAAACCCTAGCTTTATCTTTCGCCAGTTCGCAAGTTTAGTATTTGTGTAACGCTAGCATAGAAATAGAGCATGATGGCTGTTTTTCGTCCCACGTCCCAATTAGTGAGAGTTAACTGCGCTGTTATTGAGCTATAGGTTATTCTAATTATACAACTGAACGTAAATGCAATCTTAAATTCTAAGACCGATAAGACTTTGGATTACAATTACAATAGTTGGCCTCAGGTTTTTTAAAACATATTCTTATTGCTCTGAGATATCATTAGTGTTTCTGGAAATCCTTTTAGAATAGATACTTATCAAAAGTGAATACTTAATATTTTAAACCCGAAAGGAAAATAACCTCCACCTGTTTTTTAGAAATTGAGTAAAATACAAATGGTTCAGTGGGCGCACGACTAAACATCCAAAAAATTTAGCTCCAAGTGGTCCTTTCGTAGAATAACCGCAATTAGAATGCTCGTCGTGATCCCAGTTCGTGGTGCACTTTCTACCTCGAACAATAGAAACAGAAACGCTTTCAAAAACAGTGCTTGTTCCCCATTAATAAGATTCAATATGCTCTGAAGCAACCATAAAATAAATGGATAACAAAGGATGACTCTAGTGTGGTGTCATGAAGTAGAGTACCATTATTATTATTATGCTTTACAGATATGTTTTCAATATTCAGCATTCAATACTCCGCACGGACCAATAAAATATAAAGAATAAAAAAGGCTATGTGATTTCTTAACAATATTTGAATGTAGTTCAAAGGGCAATTACACATTAATAATTTAGCAGTCCATTCGAGGCCAGTAGAGTCTGAACGTTTATCATTTGTCAGAATGACCTCGCCATATCGTCGCATTGCGCAGCTGTGCTGTACTCACCGCTAGGGTTGATTTCAATAGTTTAGAGCTTGTGCCATTCCATCTGAGACCTTTAAAATGACTTAATTTTGCAAAGCTGGATGGATCTTCAGCAAAGTAATAAGAATTGAATATGGACTTAACTCCGATTGAAATGACTACAACAGATTGATACAATTTGGGAACGAATTTGTAAGAAGGGACGGGTCAGAGAAAGATCTCTTTAATTTAAACCATTTACGAAACAACACAATGATTTTTTTGTGTACTAGGTAAAATACACATGTCATTGTGTAGGATTGATTGATAAAAGAGATCGAAAAAGGCTAGAAGCTTTTAAAATGTGGCGTTGGCGTCGAATGGAGACAGTGCCCTGGACAGAAGAGTGGCCAATGAAGAGACCTAACTAAGGGTAAAAGAGAAAATACAAATATTGAAACACAGAAAAAAGAACAGGAAGCATGATTGGTCATTTGAATAGGCAGGATAAGTTCGTTACCAACATTATAGAAGGGAAAATAGAGGCAAAAAGAAAAAGAGAAAGACCAAGAAGAAACTACATTGATCAGCGGAAAAAAAGAGCAAATTAATATTTATTTATTTATTAACCTTTACATTGCCTTTACAGTACATAACCAATACGACAGTGTAATACATTTAAGTGCAGTATCCGTGAATTTAATCAAAGAACATGTGAAAATGTCAAGATCTTCGCAAATTCTATTTAAAATACGAAGAGCCCTATATTGAATATAGAAACATATAAAGATTTAAAAGATTTGGTATTGGATAGGACTGGATGGAAGTTGCTACAGCGACAAGTGCTTAGCAAATGAATCTTTTGAATGGAATGAGGATTGATAAAATGTATAACTGTGGATTTACGTCCAGTGATGAATGTCAGTCATAAAATTAAAATACGCTTTAAAGTGAGTCTCGTGTGCGGGCACCGTAAACAGATCGAATCATTACATGATAATGTCTGAAGTCGTAACAGTTGGTAGAGGTGTAAGATGGAGGGAGCGTGCGATACGCTCCTTTTTTACCCATCGGAATTTGTAGGTGGTCACAGCCAAGGCGGCAAACCGTTTTTTTACGTCCATTTCTTTACTAGTTCACTGGGCAACATCACGCCTTTTTTTAAGTGCATTGGCTTTCAATTTTAGATGCGGCTGAACAGCAGTATTCAGTGTATTTACAAGTAAAACCTTTATGTGACCTGATAGAAAAAAAAATAGAACTAAAGTATAGTTTGCATATCTGAATAACTTTAATGAGAAAGTATTGAAGTTTTTTTTTTTTTTTTTTTTTTTTTTTTTTTTTTATTGGCAAGTCGCTATTTGCGCAATGCCACTAACAAAAACGGGGAAACTTGGTAGAAATAGTAATATTGTAATTGAGGATGCGGAATTTGGAATAGGTTATACATTGGAAAGGATCAGGAAAATAGAAATAAAATTAACACAACTACATTAAATAGACATCATACACGAATATTGTTGAGATTAATAAAAAGCGATAGATATTTATATATTATAGGGTTATTGGAAGCCAGTAAAACATTAATAGATGTAGGAAAGGGAATGGAATAGGAAATTAATGAGTTAATAAAAGGAGCATGATCATGAAGAGGACAAGAAAAGAAAATGTGGTTCAAATCCCCCACACTTTCACCACATTCACAAAGATCACTATCAATAATCTGGAGTCGGGCAAGATGGGCTGGAGAACAAACATGTCCCAACCTCATGCGAATAAGGCAGCTAGTAGCAACCTTGCCTAAATTTAATTTGAAAAACCAGGGCTTTATAGGGATATAAGATTGAATATATGAATACTGTTTTCCTTTGCACAAACTGCTATCTACCCATGAATCCCTCCAGGCCTCCTGAAGGAATTTCATGGGCAGACTCGCCAGATCATAACTATAATTTGTGTAAGGAAATTTATCTCCACAGTCTACAGCTTCATTAGCTAGCTGATCAGCTTTAACATTACCCATAATATTGTTATGACCCGGAATCCACGCGAAAGACACGGTAAGTCCACGCTGGAAACATTTGTATAGAAGATTCCTAATAAAAAGAATGATAGGAAAAATGGTTTTAGATTCAAAAGGGATTTTATTAATAGCTTGCAATGCGCTCAAAGCATCCGAAAATATGACTGTTTGTTTTAATTTCATAATATGGATATACTCAATTGCTTTAAAAATACCAAAGCATTCTCCAGTGAATACAGAAGATTCAGGTGGAAGTTTAACTTTCTGTACTATATTGTATTGAGAATGGTATACTCCAACACCCACAATTCCTGAAATGGAGTGCTTAGAAGCATCAGTATAAATATGATGCCAATTTGCCCAATTGTTATCTTTAACAATACTCTTCAATTCCCATGTCCAAGTTATTAATTTTTTTTCCTATTTCTTACATAAAATAGCTTAGATACATTTAGTTATGATAAAAATATATGAATAAAAAAAAATAACTACTCCCCCTTTTTATTTACGGGGGGGTCACCTACAGGTGACACTGGGTATTGTGTAAAGTTAAGACTCTAAAGAACACATACCTACTATTTTTATTATTCTTTCGGTAGGAATAAAACGCCAGTTTTTATAAAAATATTTATTTATGTGAAAAAAATATGACACTAATTTATTGTGAAAGCTGTACCGACACTTTAGATGCAAACCGATATTGCACTTAGCACACATTTTTCTAGTGCGTTGGTGACAAAGTTCGCACCTTCGTTGAGAGCAGTCAATTGGCGAGTGATCGGCCCTCTTATCTGCACAGGATCGCCACAAGCAGAATTACGACTCGGAGGCTTGCAATATTTTTGCAAGTAGATAATTATAGTCCACGCGTGAGCTCCGAGGAATCGGGGGCTGAAGAAGCGGGCACTTTGCGCTGCGCCTGACCGTCGCTCATACCCCAGTACTCAGTACCCAGTTCCAGTACCGTACTCTGTCAGTACCACTGGTACTGGGAGAGTGCAGATCACTGCACTCTCCACATGCTCTGCCCACATGGAAGGCAAGCGTTCAACCGCTAGGCTATCAAGCCTAGCGGTTGAACGCTTGCCTTCCATGCAGAAGGGTCTGAGTTCGAACCCGGCCCGCTCCTCTGACCTTTCGAATTTATGTGCGGGTCGCAATTTGATTATCACTGCGACTGCGAATTGCGATAACGGTGAAGGGAAATCATCGTGAGGAAACCTGTACACCTGAGAGGGCCTCATGAATTCCTCGTTAGTCTGTGTAGTCCGCCAACCCGCACTAGGTCAGCGTGGTGGACTAAGCCCTAATGCATCTGATTCCAGAAAGAGGCCCGTGCCCAGCAGTGGGACAGCAATGGGCTGCATATATTTATTGACCTGGGTCCTCCCTGGCCTGCAACTCCTTGATAATCTCATCTAACGTCAACCTATAATACATAAATAATTGGTATTACTTAGAATGAATTCAGAACAATAGAGTTATTATATTGCCCAGTGTCACCTACAGGTGCCACGGCTTATTTCCAACGGTGTAGCAATGATGCTATAAGTTATTTTTATCGGAAAATATATTTGTATTGTAGTTTATATATTCATTTATCACATGTAATAAGAAAAAAAACAATACTTACAGTCTGGGCATTTTTATTCCAATTTATGTTGCAACAAATCACACAAACTCACACTGCTTCAATTACGCGCGAAACAATCGAATGAATTTGACAAATGAAGTATAGTTAGTGCCGCCAGAAAAATAATAATAATAAGGTCACTAATTAGCTTTGTTACAATAGTGGTAGAAATAAAAAATTTTAATGCCTTGTGGTAGAAAAAAATAATTAAACTTCTGTCACCTACAGGTGACACTGGGAATTGAAGAGATGATACATTGGCAAAATTACTTTGTTTATTTATACCTAAGTTAAAGTGAATATCTGGGATGTACAATAATGATTCATAACTACTGGAAAAAAGAGGCAATGAAACTGAATGATAAGTTGGAGCTTGTAAAGCAATATATTTTTTATAGCTATGAACAAGACAAGGCAAAGATTTATGGGACCAATAATTAGAAGAATTTATTTGATCAAGAAGAGAATGAAGTTTTAAACGTAGTGGATGATTAGAAAACTGCAAGGATCGGAATAAAAATTTATCAGAAAGGTACTGGCGACGGAGGGAGAGAGGAGGATCTACACATTCGACTTGTAGAGCATTAATTGGGCTTGACTTCATAGCTCCAGAGACAATTCTCAATGCTTTTGATTGTATATTATCTAATTTCCTAAATGCTTCTTTATTTGCAGGCTCTAGTAAAAATGTTCCATAATCTACAACGCTTCTTATTATTGCATTGTAGAGAAGTTTTAAACTATAGGGATGGGCACCCCACCAAACTCCCGCGAGGCATCTTAGCATGTTTAGTCTTTTTTCACATTTGGTCATGATATATTCACAATGCGGAATACCTGTAAGCTTGGAATCCAAAAGGACCCCTAAAAATTTAACAGAAGATTTTACGGGAATTAAATTACCATCAAAATAAACAGAAATAGGAGGAGGAAGACGCATACGAGAAAATAAAACTACTGAGCTTTTAGTTGGAGATAAATCAAGCCCATTGGAATCAAGCCAATTTTTTAATAAAGTTAGAGAGGAAGATAATATAGAGCATGCCATTTCAATAGATCGATGAGAACAGTACAGAACTAGGTCATCAGCATATTGAAGCACACTAACTTTACTGTTTAAGGAGGATTCCAAATCATGTGTGTAGATGTTATATAATAAAGGACTTAGTACTGAACCTTGTGGAAGTCCTTTCCACACAACTCTGGCTTCATAACTTAAATCATCTAGTAAAACATTGATATGTCTCTCAGATAACATATTCATAATAAAATTAGAGAGAATTATGGGAACATTTAGGAGACGAAGTTTATTTTTTAAGATTGAAATAACCACATTATCATATGCAGAAGTAATATCAAGGAAAGTAGCTACAAGGTGGCTATTTACAGAAAAACCTAACCTAATATCAGTGACAAAAATACCTAGACTATCTATAGTGCTTTTACCCCGCCTAAAACCAAACTGACTGTCACTCAATAACCGATTACTTTCTATGTACCATTCTAAACGGTTCTTCACCAAATGCTCTGCAACTTTTAACAAAACTGAAGAAAGTGCAATAGGCCGATATGCATTACTGTCTGAGGGACTTTTATCAGGTTTTAAAATTGGTAGAATAATTTGCGATTTCCAAGAATTTGGAATATTGCCAGTTAACATAATAGAATTAATAAGATTTAAAAAATAAACAAGTGACATTTCACTCAAATTTGACAGAAAAGAATAAGGTATGCCGTCAGCTCCAGGTGCAGAATCTTTAACGTGGGACAAAATACCTTTGAACTCAGCGAGAGAAAATGGACTATTGAGTTCTGAAAGATTATTATAGTCGGAAACAGGAATGGAATAAGTGATTATTTCCTCAGGGACATATGAAGGTGCCAGCTTATCTAGAAACTGGTCTTTTATTGACGATGGAAGTAAAGGTGATGAAGTTTCCTTGAATGCAGATCTAAACCTACGAATGTTACGCCACATAACCGATGGATGAATACCAGGGGATATATTTTGACAAAAACGTCGCCAACTTTCAAACTTCTTCTGTTTAAATAATTTACGAGTTTCAGTAATCGCATTACAAACAATATCAAAGTTTTCATCTGTGGAATTGTCATAGTATTGAATCTCTGCTTGTTTCCTCTTTTTAATTGCAACTGTACAATCACTATCCCACCATGGAGGAGATGGAATGTAACCAAGAGCTGGATTTTTTATGGGGAAAAGGCTATCTGCAGTTTTTATTATTAATTTTGCCAAAGCTTCAGCACATAAGTGTTCATCACCAAAGTTTATTTCAGGAAGTTCAGAAATTTTCAAGTCCAACTGTTCCTTAAATAAAGACCAGTTAGCATCAGCAAGTCTATACTTTAACCGTGGAGGAGGCTTAAAAGAATGTTTATTAGAAGAGGGAAAAGAAATTACTATTGGAAAGTGATCACTACCATGAGAAGAAGGTAAGATATCCCAACACAAAGAAGCTGCAAGGCTGTTAGAGCATAGTGACAAATCAGGAGCACTAGTTCCTTCATTGGGAGCCGTGCGACGTGTTGGAGAACCATTATTAAGAATGCACAGGTTATGAGTGTCAATCAGATCTAGAATATTAATCCCAAAACTATTGGTTGAGGAGCTACCCCAACACTGGTGTTGACAATTAAAATCACCCAATACTATAAAGGGTTTAGGGAGAATAGAAAAAATATTTACAAGTTCATTAAAAATCAAAGTAGAAGGTCTAGGGATATATACAGAAACAAAACAAATGTTATTTACAACTGCTGCAATAATAGAAAAATCACTATTATGAGTAGGGATAGAAAAGTGAGAAAAAGATTGAGGATGTTTGATGAGTAAGGCAACTCCACCATACCCATCAGACCGATCCTCTCTGAGACATGCATAACCTGGGATCTTAAATAAAGAGTCCGGTTTAAGCCATGTCTCCTGTAGTGAAAAAATGCATGGTTTATGTTTATTAATAATATAATATATTTCAGACTTTTTAGGAATCACACTTCGGCAATTCCACTGGATTACCTTGTCCATTAATAGAAGAAATACAAGAAACTGCGTTGGGTGCAGAAGCAACGTGGGACGGTGATATTAAATTTGACTGAGATAACGAGTGGATTAATGCTATGATTAAATCTCTTGTTGATTCGGTTAAATTATTCTTGGGAATCAGAGCAGTACCATTACTTGGTGAAGAAAAGTGATTATAGTCCTTGATAAGATCATTATGAGATTGACGATCATAACCTTTTGAGGTCTTTGGAGGAATACGAGGTTTAGAATACACAGATTTTTTATAAGAAAAAGTTTGATTTGATGGAGGCTTATCATGGGGAATTTGAGAAGAAAAATTATTTGAAAGAATTGGAGTAGAAGCTAAGGCATCAACATATGACATTCTAGAAACAAAAGGGTGCAGTTTAGAAGCTTCTGCATAAGAAATACAACTTTTGGACATAGACTCTTTAATCAGCTTCTGCCTCTCAAATTCAAGGCACTTTTTACTAATAGCCTCATGAGAACCCTTGCACAAACAACAAGAGACATCATATTCATGAGTTGAACAGGACTCACCTGTATGTCCTTCTCCACATTTATAACATCTAGGCTTGGACCTACAAATACTTTTTACATGTCCATATCTGCAGCAGTTATAACATTGAATAGTTGGGTATATGTATAAGTCAACTGTCAAAGCTGTATAACACATAAACACCCGTTTTGGTAAAACCTGACCATCAAATGTTAAAATGACTGTCTCTGTGTTTTTATATATATTATTACCATCAATATTGGTTTTTCTTTTCATTCTCCTAACTTTAAGAATTTTCCCACAACCTATGGGAACAGAAATTGTCTCAAATACCTCATCATCGGACCAATCTACAGGAACGCCTCTCACGACGCCCATGCGAGTAATAGAAAATGACGGTATAAACGCCTTGTAATTTTCCTTATTGAGTTTTACGTCACTTAAAAATAAATTGGCGTCTTCATATTTCGAAAAGCCTAATGTCAACCTATTCCTCCCAATCTTTTTTAGACTACCATTTATAATATTATTAAAATGATTGCGTTTTAAAAACCTCCCAAAGGAAATAGGATTCAGATACGCATTTTGTTCAGGTGTTAGTTGTTCACGTTGTATGTGAACAACGTATGGAGCAGCATCTAAAGAGTTAAAAGTCAATCTAGCAACTTGAGATGCAGACTGCAGAGACTCATTTTGGGTAACTATGTTTCGATCAACTGATTGAGAACACGATTCCTGTGTGGGATTAATGCTATGAGGTTGGGAAGTGTCCATTTCCTTCACTTGATCACAACTGCAATCATTCGCTTTTTTGCCGCCATTTTTACGCCTTTTTTTATTACAATGCCTGCAAATCGTAGGCCGAGCTGATATTCTTTTTCTTTTAGTATTTACTGAGATTGAACCATCAGTATCAACAGTGGAATCATTATTTGAGATGACAACGAAATGAGCTACGTCTGATGGGACAGTCCCTCCAGGGTCCCCTGGAGGGTCCATACCGTAAGAAAAAACCAATAAAAACTTACCTAAATATACACCATACACTAAAACTAACTAAACTACTAAATAAATATACACAATATGACTAAATATTTACACTAATTGACCCAAACCAACTTATTTCTGAATAAAAATTCAACGAGAGAAAAAATACACGACCGCCGTATTTTACGTTTCCCGCGCTTTTCAAGTATTGAAGTTAGCAGTAGCTTAAAATAAGAGATGCGCCATCTTAGTTATTAAGTGTAGCTGTTACCCACGGTTTCTTTCGCATCTTAAGGGAACTATTTCATATACCCGGATAAAAAGTTCCTATAACCTAATCCAAGTCATCATGGTCTACCTGTGTGCCAAATTTGAACTAAATCTGTTCAGCCGTTATGGCGTGATTGATCCAAATTGATATACTCATAAACATCCAAACTTTCACATTTATAATATTAGTAGGATAATTAAGTATAGCAAAGACCCCATTTCATTTTTTATCGTTCAATTTTGGTTATACGGAAATCAATAAGCTAACAGCAAGGTCACCTTTTTGTAACATGTTTCGCCACACCCGTACTAACTAATACAATAATCATTTCTTAAAAATCAGTGTCAGATACTCTGAAATAACCAAAGTGGTCATAATTATGGTAACAGTTACGAGAAATAAACCTTATTTCGTTGACGAAACTTTCGTTTTAGCGCTGTCTTGTTATGGATGTGATAACATACATTTTTTTAATTTATTTCTAAGTATAGATACATATATGGGTTTATGACCACTTTGACTGCTTCAGTATATCTGAAGCAGACTGCACCAACACAAGAACCTAAAAGAAACAAAGAACATTATTTATTATTACCGATTCGTAATGCTTTTCTATTTGACGGTTATTTGTTATGGTATTAACAGAAATAAACGTCGCATCGTTCATGTATGAATTGTAGCGACCTTTGAATTGTTAAGTTTAAGCAAGCATTAATGTTAGAGTCCTTGGCTGGTATCCAAATCCAATTCCTAATCTATAATAGTAAGTAAGGTAGGTATTGCAGTTACCTTAGGCTTACTGAAGTTTTATCAAAAAAGAAATTGAAGTAATGGCCGCGTTCGCGTTGTTGGATGCGGCGCTGCGGATAGTGGCTGTGGCGTTGCCAGACGGCGGCGAGTTGCGTTTACCCTCACATACGGCATGCAGTGCCAACAACCTTGCAAGGGCGCCAGTTTAACTCACCCCTTCACATCTGACAGACGTTTCGTGATCGTTGCACTTAATTTTTGTTATAATATTTAAGACCTTTTCATTTAAAAATGTCTAGCGACTAAATTTTAATTTGTGTGCATACATATGCACAACCAAATGCACGATTTTATAAGGTTGGTAAAGCTGGGATCAACAACACAGGTATAAGGTATTAGGTTAACTGATTGAATATTCCGTTTGGCTTATAATAATATTCGATGGAGACAATACCATTTAAAGCATAAAACGAGATGACATAAAGCTTATAGGACACACTAGATAGCAGAAAGTTCTGCTTAGGTATCTCCTAGATGTGATCTATTTGGTGCAGTATACGTGTACCGTTTTTCAAAGACAGTTTCTCTTGAGATAGCTGCGCGGTCCGGTGATCTTAGAAATACATATTTCAATATTTTAGAGATCGTCGTTACCATTTATAAACTGTGCGAAGTATCAACACCTTTACAATAAAACTTACAGATTCAGAAAACATTATATAATTATGCCTGATCGTTTCTTCCCCTTCTTCTGTCGTGTCATATGAGAATGGCTCATGCCGTAATGGAAAATTTTGCCAGGCAACAAGGGAGGTATCGAGGCTGACTACCCAGGGTGCGCCAGACGATCTTAGGATTCGTCAAGTGTTGAGACTCTTTCCCTTTACCCTGCAGGCCTGAACGATTATGCCGTGTAGATTATCAAATAATTTGAAATTGAGTTTATGTTGCTGACAACTTAGCCGCATCGTGTACCAAGGTTTGTTAATTTGTCCAACGAAACAGGTCTGTCCAATCATTCCGTTCTTAGGCACCGAGGCCTTAAAATTTTGAATAATATGTATATCTATAATTTGATGCGCATAAGCTTCGTTGGCAGGACCACTAAATTAGGTAGGTTTACTACCAAAATGAAGAGCATTCGTTGTAGATTTTGTTTACAGGAGTACCGTCATCATATTTACATTTTGTCTTAAAATTTATTATTATTTCAAAATCTCTTTTTTTTAATAGCATCCGCCAGCGGCTTTGCCCGCGTAATATCTTTATAAATTATAGCCTATGTTACTCGGTGATAATATAGCATCCTGCTGGTGAAAGAATTTTTAAAATCAGTGCCGTAGTTTATTCATTACAAACAATCAAACAAACAAAGGAGGCAAAGGTGTGGTGGGGGTTAAAGGTGGCAGTCCTACCACACGCCGATTACCTAAATCGTCGCAGTAAATACCTATCAATATTGTTTATTTATCCATTGTTATACTTATATAGTTACAGTTATTTCATATTTATCATATTGTATTGTAATTTTCATTTTAATAATCATCATCTAATATTTTTTGTATTTCTCTATTGGATGTAAAAATCTGGTTATAAACGATTTCATTTCATTTAATTTCAAAACATACAAAATATCAAATCTTTTCTTAGTTAGATTATAACAAAAAATAATATACTATTTTTGCGGAACTTCTTGTTATTAGTTAACTCATTTATTACATCATAGAATATACTTCGGACGTAAGTAGATAACAAACCAGGTCCTTCAAATTGTCAGATAGGTTGATTATAGCTTGCTGAAGGTTTTAAATACCCGAGCACTTTGATTTGCAGTAGCTACCTAATTAGCTAATGAGTCGATCTGATTTTCTGTTTGTAACCAGTCTTTTTATTAGCCGCCCGCCAGTTTATAGCGTATACGCTGTAGGTTGACCTTTAGAAATAACGAGTGTATGCCGCAAGATTACTGTTTATCGATTTTTATGTTGTTGATGTGTGTATAATGTGGTTAAACAAAGCTGCGTAGAGGACAATGACGGCAAAACCAGCGTTGTCTGGTAGTAGCAAGTTGCGGTGCCCGTCCTTGTTCAACCTATTGTGTTCGCCACTGTTAATATGAATGGCACAGTCTAGTTTTCCCGTTTTCCCGTATCAGATGATAATAGAAAGACATTCGTGTTACTTATATGGAACACATCCATTCACAGTGAACTATCGAAGGTCGAGAAAAAGGTTATTAAGAGAATTTAACGTTTATCACAAAAAAGTAAATAGACAAAATAATTTAAAAGGGCGTTTACGCAACATAATGTCTGTGAATATACAATAAATTTATAAGAATAAAATAAGGATTTAGTAATGATTTCACTTAGGTACATCGAGCGTGAATGCTTGACGCAGTGGACTTTTTCATGAAACGAATTTATCACTATCATAAGTGTATTTATCACTGTTAACACTTACAATCGTTTATCTTATTGAAGGTAATTTAATCTACCCACTTTCCGCCGAAGGGGACAATGTTGCCTGAGATTTTATACTGAAAATTCTACAGATGTAACATTATGAGATCAACTTGGAAGTAAAGAGGTGTTATTGTTGACGGCTAGATAACAAACGGAGCAATTAACGACAGCACATGTTTAGACAAACTGTACGGAGGGTTGCACATGGTACAAACGACTTAATAAATATTTATGCATGTAATTACTACCTAGCTAGTAGCTACTAACGTCCAAGTATGTGCACAGCTAAAGGCATAAACTATGAAACAGAATTCAGTTCGGTACACGTTGTTTGTACTTCCTTAGACTTTATCACATTTTGCAGTAAACTGAGAAGCGTGTGCTCATCTTCATCATAAAATAAAATAAAATGATATTACAATGGTGTGAGATTAATTTAAATAGGTAATTTGTAACAATATTTCTCGTCCGTGTTGTTAGTTGCTAGCTGATAGTCTAGCTACTAGGGGAGTCCATATCTCAATTCCGGGAATCTCGATTCCGTCTCAGTACTAGGACCGGGATTTTCTGTACTTTCGGGACTGTCTTATAAATTCGGTATGGTTGACATTTAAAAAAGGTTCTTTTTGAAGTGCCGAATTTATTCTCTATAATTAAATAAATATTTAACACCAGCGACTAGTACAATAATTAAAAACTTCAAACTTATTATTATTTTGTTTGTGTTTTAAAATAGGCATTGCTCAATTTTGAAACACATACAAAACAAATTTCTCTGGGTTTTGTATTTTAACGGTCTTACAAATGCGGTTTCGCCCAGGGTTATGACCTGCTCAAGTGCTCATTGCTACTTCAACTTGTTAGTCCTGAGAGCTATGTCGGTCACTTGATTTATTTTCCGGATTTCCTCGTTTCGGATTTTATCGCGTAAATAAACACCGAGAATAGCTGTTTCCATAGCTTGTTGAGAGATTTGGAGATTTTTGAGCAAGCCGACATTGAGGAACCACGTTTCAGTGTCGTATGAGATCATTGGAAAGTGGTAACACACTGGTTAAAGGTGTTTTGTTTTCAATCACTGAGATGTTTAGGATGAGATCTTGCAACATTACCAAAATCCCGAAAACCCCCAAAGTACCGAGAATAGCTTGCGCCAGCACCGGTGCCGGAAAATACCGGTATTTACTGTACCAGTATTTCCCGGGACTATCCCTTATTAGCCACTAGATACACGATGTAACCGGTTTTCCTTATTTGTACAACGCGGAAATATTATCAGATTATATACCTATCAGCATAAAACCACGTAAGATAATAATATCCGTTTTTCTCCGATTTATTGAACTATCTAAGTATCTATATGTGACTTTACTTCAAGTGATCCAAGGTAAAACTGTTCTGCAGTAAAGGGACGAAAGCGTTCAACTTCAAAATGAATAAATATATAGAACGCTGAAGTTCAATAGTTCAGCGATATTTCACAATCGGATCTAGATTCCTATAACAAAAGAAGTTCAATCTATCTATACGAGTGGTACAATGGTATTCTTCAGTGTGATTATGTAGTCCACGACTCGGTCTTAGCTGACCTTGTTAGATTTAACTTTCCTGCGCGGCGAATGCATGTACTTTAGTGGACCTTGTTTAAAATGTCATAGAGTAAGTAACTGGGTATGTATTGTTTACAGTCTCTCATATCACTAAAGTATTGCAATATTTTCTTTTCGTTCTTGGTATTATAAAGACATAATTAAGTATATAAATTATTGTTGCTTTTCAATAGTTTTAAGATCAGGTTTAAATAGGTAACTAGGTGCTTATTAATTGTAGAATATTTTACTTTACATTGATCTAAAGCCGCGCTGCCGAATACAAAGCTATCTCTATTCTCTTTTTCACTTACTGCGATTATCGAGTTTAAATAAGTAACGACACTAATTAAGACTTCGTTTCATTTGCAGAAAACCTCCCGTGTTTTAAATTGAATTGTATTTTCATTGAAAATTTTCAGTTTCGTTGAAATCAATGCTAATTGGATATATCAACGAATAAATTCTATTAAGGACGAAGACAGACCAAAGTACGTTCAAATGGGTATTAGTGGTGAGTGTGGCGACGTTGCGTCTGCGCTTGCGCAACCCGGTTGCGTCAGGGCCACTCAGGGCACCGATCTGGCTGCGGGCCGAGGGCCTCTGATACTGCAAACTTAGAAACTTAGTTGTAGAGCTTACTGGAGGTTGTATGATTGTTATTTATTCAATGATACCGATTGATGAACTATAGAAAATTCAACTAGTAGTTAATTACTTAAACAAGAACTGTCTCAAGAAGTAACAATGAATAGATTGCTCATCCGACGCCGCTGACAACAACAACACGTGATGATACACGGTTAATTGAATTAAAGAATTAACATGAATTAGCTCCATCATCTGGGTCAAGATTACGCAGTGCGTGCAAATATCGGCATGTTCGAGTAAACAATTTACAATAAAATCAAACACAGATAGTTACATTAAAATTATCAACCTTGTGGATAAATGGGCCTTTGAAGGCACAAACGTCATGATTCTAGGTACTAATTAGATTCCAGTTGGGTGACTCAACGGATACGTTAAAAATAATACATTTACAATAATAGCTGAGGTCTCGGCAGCGGCACTAATATTACCGTGGCAGCGGCCTGTACAAAGTTCGACTTTACTTACAAATGTGATGAATAAACTAAAAAACATAATATCATCAAGTTACCTGTAATAACAATACAAGTATACAACCCACAACATACAAGCCAAGCTATCTAATTATTGTAAATGGGAAGCGTCATCAAAACTAGCTTATGAAGACTGGGAATAGCGGGTCACCAGGGAAGCCATATGGCATATTTACTTACACTCAACCTAATTTTTTTACGCATTTGTACTGGATAAGACGTTTAGATAATTAATTGAAAAAGAGCAACATGAAATGCCAGTAGGTTGTGCAGTTGTGTTATAGAGTTTAAAAAGTAGATGTGTTGTGAGTCAGTTGGCAAATGGTGCACATTTCTGCGTCCGCGGCTATGACGTCTCGACACGGAAGCGCATACTGACCTAGTATACTTCTCTGCTTGGCTTGCAATGCAAATGTATCGTTATTACACCCCACAATTGAATCGAGGTTTGAGATCAAAATTCTAAATAGCCGGTTTTGCATGCGTCACAGATTCAGAGGAGTGCACATGTAGTCCACAGTCAACGACTAATAGGTTGTGAAGGTGAATGTTCTGTTACTGCAATAACTAATGCAATGTCAACGCTTATTTAAGCGTTAACACAGCATCACGCTTGTATTTTCGAACGGTTAGGCAGAGGTGAACTATTTAGTACCACATTTGCCAATATCTATGTTCAATCTACGTGTTGCCAATTGCCATCCCGGGTCTACCGCGTAACTGAAATGATAATGAACTGCGACTCTGGTAATAATCTTTAAATTACGATCGTGAAGATAGGAGTCACATCTCACAACTTTATGATTGATTTTTTTTACAAGGTAGTTCGAAGTTTAGTCTCTCACGATCGTATTGAAGTTTATTACCAGAGTCGATGTTCATTACCATTTAAGTTACGCGGTAGACCCCCTGTTGCGTCTGAAAAAATCCTAACAGAAAACCTAAGATCTCGCGTTTATCAGCCGCGCTTGCGACTACTTGACAATAAGGCAGTTTCGCTTATTTAAAGTGTAGGTACACAATACACATAACAAAAATGTAAGTGGCCAAGCATTTAAAGTGTACACATAACAATAATGTAAGTGGCCAAGCAATTTAATCAGGAATTTTTGAAAAAGTTAATGTCATATTAACCAGTCACCAGTCACATTATTTTTGTAATAAAAAATTTACTAAAGTCATATAACATCATAAAAAGTCAGGAAATTTGCTGAATAATCAGGTATTTTGTCCAGAAATCTTATTTTTGGATCTGGTATGGTAACCCTATTTGTAGGCCACACAATTTTTTTGTTCTGTGCGAGAGTTGTGACCCTAAGAAAGATGAGCAGAAATAGGTACCTACCTAAGGTATTTTAATCATGTCGGTATAAGATACAATTTTCAATCACAAGTTATTTTTCCAATTTAACATGGACTCGCTTCATTAAAATTGTAGAATGAACAGTATATTGTTCAATACTAGATGAACCGATGAACATAAAAATAATATAAAAGCTTTATAATAATAACTAATGGACTGTAAAGTTGGTAAATCAATTTGAAACCTGTATTGTGATTCAATAAATATTTATTTATTTAATGCTTTTCATACAAATCAAAAATAGGGAGCTCACCCACGAGCGACAATCGCTGAACGATTTTTTTGTCGCCAACGCCCATGTGCTACAAAAAGTCGCTCATAAGAATGTTTTATATTTGGATGATAAAATAATCGCTTAGCGATTGTCGCTCGTGGGCGAGCTCCCTTATAATGATTGTTTTATAAAATCAGCACTTAGGTAGCTTCATTTACAACATATGAATATTATAATATTCAATATTTTGGGTAAGTAACTTACCTAATTAAAAAGTTTATTGACACAGAACTGCTAATGATTTGATAAAACTGTAAATCATAATATTAACAATTTGTGTCATCATTATAAATTTAATTTTTTTAAGTTACCTATTTGTAACAGTTCATCTCTTCCAGTCTTCATGACCTTCAATACTTTAGGAAAAATATAATTCTAAGTACCTATCTTATAGGACTTACCTACGGTAAAACACATCACAACCAATTTGTGCATAAGAGAGCATGTTAAACAGTACCGAATCATGCAAACATTTATGGTTCCATGACATTCATAAATTCATAGTGTAATAGTGAAAAGCCTAGTAATGACAATGGGTGAGATCAATTACTATGCCATTGACTCCATGTGAAGTGCTGATATTGCATCTGGTAACTAGGATGACCATCATATCCAAATTTACTTAAAAATATCTACCTAAAACTTATTCACTCAAAGGAATTATATTATTACCTATAGATTTGAAAAAATACTTTCAAATTGAGCTCAAAAATATTTAAAAATAACAATCATCCAGTGAATGAATCTCATTTCAAAGCAATTTGTGTGTGACTAATGATGTATTTGTGCAGCAGCACGTGTTCACAGTCATTAGGTAATATAATATCTTAATATTTTAAACTTATCAAGTGATGTAACAAATACATACATGTCGTTCTGGCCGCAGAGTTAGTATTCTTTGCCGCAGGTCTCTCCTTGTTTAGTGAACTAAGTAAGGATACTTAATAGTACCTAGTACATATATCAAAAATTTCTTATGTGTTTATTGTGTAGTCTGCCAATCACGGCCAACATGGTGGCCTAAGGCCTAAATTAAACCTTTCTCACTGTGAAAACAGGCTGGCAGTTGGACAGTAATGTGCTGGATCTATTTATTTATACCTATAAGGCAATTCATATTTTAGAATCTTGAATGGCAACCAACTATTGACAATTCACCCCAGTGAAGAAACTGGGAATAATGCCAGGAAACAATATCTTGCATTCAGAGTGATAACAATAATATTGATGAACTCTCCAGATGTACAATTCAATAAATACCTATAGTTATTGTTGGTAACCAGATTGACTGACTCAGTTTTCAAAAATACCAGAAATTATGGACACATAATTAAATAGATTTTGTGCTGTGTCTACATTTATAAATACCACAGCATTATACCTTTGAGGTTAGTGACAGTAGGTACATTTTGGTAAAAGTCTGAAGATTATTCCAACTTATTTTCATGGACCCGAATGTTCTCAAAGATACTGTTATACTGGCTGAAGTATCTACTGAAACCAATCAGCAAGTACCTAGGAGTTGTCGATCAAGATCATAGCTGTAGACTAAGCTAAAATCGACAACTCAGCTGTCTTCATGAGAAAAATAAATAAATCGATATTTGTCATAGATACGTAATATAATAATTTTCATACGTGTATCGAAAACAGCATGTATTTTAATATCCTCCAATGAACTATGCGACCGGACGGCTAGTGTGTGTATAATTATCTTCAAAATAATCATTCACTCGAATCAATAAGATAAATCTCGTCCACTGCTTGGTTATATTAGAAGAAGATTGTGCTAGAAAATCATTTTTAGACTAGTAATAAAATATCTTCTCAATAATTCTACTTACGTTCCGTAAAGTGTAGTTGTCGATTTGGTGAAATGCGCACGGGTAAAACACGAAGACTCCCGTATATCCTTTGTGAAAAGAGTCCGTCAAACACAATACTTTCTATAGCACTAGGTATTTCAGATCGGATCGCAAGATGATCACTATATAACGAGGTAAGAAAACAACATCGGTTGCACTGGTCAATAAAATTTACTAACAAAAATATTTTTATTCCAAATTAAATCGACGTTCTAACACAACTCACGAAATCGAACACGAATTCTCACTCACTGGCTGACGGTGGCTGGTTAGCGTGACATGAAGTTGGCAGCAATTGAAAAGCAAAACATCATCATAAAAACAGCTGTTTTACGAGCTCAGTGACATCTACAAGGTGGATTTGGAGTACTGAATTTATTTTGCAGGCAAAACAATAGATGTCTCTTTCTGACAATTTTTTTTGACCTTGTTTATATATCACTTCAATAGTGTTTGGTAAAAATAAGAGATGTCGCTTATTTATACTTAATAAAATAAAATTTTATTTTGAAAATTACCTTTTTAAATCATCAATCTTCTATTAAATTTCTGGTTTAGTGTACAATAGGTACTTGAATTTTGGGTAAAAATAACGTTATTTAAAATTTTGTTACAATACTATAATTTCAGTAAATAAATTGGTAATATTACTAATAGAGAAATAAAAATCCATTACAAAACAGGGCCCCTCCGGGATTTGAACCCGGGACCTCCTGCACCCAAAGCAGGAATCATACCCCTAGACCAAGAGGCCGCATGGTGTGGAGTTTGAAAAATCAATTTATAACATAGATGGAGTTATTTTCATTACAGACCTAACGTTAGTTTTGTAGAGCAATAACAAACGTTAATTAACAACTTACCGTGACAATTATAGTTTACGATAAAAATAAGTACCTACATAGGTAGGTAGAAAAAAGATCATGCGCTTCGAAAAAAACATAACTGCACACAAAATATTTGTTGACAATTAAATTCTATTAATTTAAGTTTAATCCAGGTAAGGTACAAAGTAAGTACTTAGGACTTACACGTTAAAAGGTGTATTGAACGATTTAGTCTAGTCTTGCCTTTAACCTGTTCTTGTTATTGTAATTTAAAATGACATGAGAAAATCAATAAACCAGGGAGCAATAAACACACCATGTAGCGCCATCTAATGAATATTAAGTGCACTACTTTCCATAAGAACAGGCATGTTTTCATTGAGTCGTGTGTGGTGAAAGTTTTGTATTCAATACACCGAGTGTCTTGCAAGTAGGTAGGTACATAGTTCATTAAAAAAAAGACAGATGGCACCATAGCAGGTGTCCACGAATCTCCACGAGTCACGGTATGTAAGTATCCTGGGAAGTAAATCCCGCTACCAACTTTTCTGACTGACTAATCATTCCACCATGGCATGAGCTTTTTTCGTACAGCTCATGCTGACACGAGAGATGAAGCAGAAGAAGAAAAATCATGTTACTATGTCATGTTTACTATCCGTGGAAATCTGTAATTGGCTAAATGTTAAGTACCTATGCTTTCTGTCTATTCATTTTTATGACGTGCCGACATAGAGATAATACATACGATCACATTGGAGTGACGCAACTTGACGCGAGTGTACCTATCTCACTGAAGCGAAGACAATACCTACCAAATGTGTTGCTTTGATCAAAATATTACTGCAACTGCGCGGCAACTGCACTTCTTTCGATACAGTACCTACAGCATGAAACAGAAACATTTCCTTCATGTTTTTTTAGACCAATCATGAATCACCTAACGTCAAAATGTGCAATAAGGGGCTGATCTCGCGCTCTTTCTAGTTCTGAAACCTACGGTACACTTAGGGTTGCCAGATCGGAAGACGAAAATATCTGGACAAATTTTTTAAATGTCGGGATTTTGTGGTTGTTGTCGGGAGAAATAAATATTACTTATGAATAAAAATGTAAAATAGAAAGTTTATTTTTAAAATTAATAGACTACAAAAGCACAAACAATATTGATCCAAAAATAACTTCAGTATAGGTACACTTAATTTTTAGGTTGCCACATGTATTTGGCCTTAGACTTTACTGAGTCCACCAATTTGGATCCTATAATAGTATTCAGAAAATATTTAAAATTCAAACAATCTAGGTAGATACCTACATCAAAGTTCAGTCTAATTACTAACTCAGCTTTTATTAAATCAAATGCCATACGATTGCTCTCTTTGTTATATAAATTGTTTAGCAGGCTAAACAAGCTTTGTTAGACTTTCCGAGAAGTTATTTGTCTGGAGATTTTGAGTTTTGTCGGGAGTCATATGAAATGTCGGGAGAATCCAGACGAATCCCGACCATCTGGCAACCTAGGTACACTGGTACTGGGTAGGGTATAGTAGGTACTGTAGAATACTTATCGTAATTCCCATACGCATGTAGTCGCATTGGAATAGGAGAGTCATAGAGTGAATACACAGGTACTGTTGATGATTTGATCCAATCTTGAATCCTAAAATTTGAGATCAGTACCTCTATTATGAATTTTCAAGTCTATACTCTCTTCTTATTCTTCTGCCGAGACGGCACGAGCTATTATCACGTCATAGGAATCACTCATGCCGTCGTGGAATGATTAAGCAATCAGCAACGGAATCGACGCTGAATGCTTATAGGGTTTGCTAGAGGAACTCGGGTTTCGTCTGTCGTGTAGGTTCTTTTCGAATAATATTTTATGAAATCAAGCGAGGCGCCTTTAGCAACTCAACAAAATTAAAAAAAAAACATACTTCTATTTGATAGTCGCTAACGAGTATAGACGAATAGAGGTACAGAATATGTTATTTAGCTCAAACGCCGAATTGCTTTCAGAAAAAGTGAAAACCTTTCAAGCAGAACTTGGCGGGGGGGACTATTAGGTCCTTAGGTTCTGAAGAACATTTTGTCAACATAGGTACCTAAAAGTCGCTAACATGTTTAGGTTACATTGTAACGTGATTCGGTCCTAACTCCTAATACACAGCGGTCGAGAAACGGGCAGTTTGGTCGCTCTAACACCAACATCTTCTGTTTCAATCGATTTTGATACCATTCGCATTCCATTAAACTTAGTCCTAAGGGCCATTTTGTTTCACGTAATTTTATCTATATCAATGTATACCTCCCATTTTGTTACTTAATTAACATTATAGAGCAGGCCGGTAAAAATGCAATTTCAAAAAAACAGGGTCAGAAAGTTTAATTACATTTCGCGCTACGATTATCGAAAATACGCCCAAGTGCTTCTACGTCTAGCCCATTTCCAACATAATTGCACAAAGAAAAATCGTGCACAGTATAAAAATAAATGAACTACGCAAGTACCTACTCATGGTAACGTGTACGTTGTTCGCTTGAAAAGATTAATGAGCAAAAATTACGTACTAGCCTTTATTTAGTGCTTTACCCCGACGTACGGTGTTATTTGTAAGGCAAATGTGTTCTTTAAGGCTATTAGCAGTCTACTCGGGCAGGACACGTGCGGCATTCCTTATAGCGTTAAATGTAATAGCCTTATATCATTTTGGCCACGCAATTTGACGTAATTACGAATTACATGAGCAGGCGCACCGCCCCGCGAAACTACTGACAAGGAAGCGCCCGACCGTTACTTATACATGATAATCATCCAGCCGAAACTATTGTGTAATTTTATATATGTTTAGTACCATACGAGTGTGATGATGATAGATAGTTCAGGTAAGCATAAGCAGAATCCTGTCCTGATAATAAACGCGCCTTTGAAAGTTACGACAGCAGAAGTTTACTGGGTTTTGTTACAAGTTTTACGTTTCACTTGATAGGTTTAGGAAGAGTGTGCAGGTGTGCAGTACTTACGAACTGTGGCATAAATACTGAACACTAAATTTTGTAGATAGTAATTCATGTCATGTTCTACATTGGTCAAAATCTTGAGGCTCAATACGACTTTAGTTTTATTATAACAATAGGACATAAGGATTTTGTTCTCTAATTGTGAGAAAGCATAAAATAATTGAAATGTAGGTCTGTGTTATTAAAAAAGTACAGTTCTTATAGCGCAAAACAGATCTTCAATCAAACGGTGGTCAGACGCAACTCGCGCGTAATTTTTAACCGACCTCAAAATAAAAGGAGGAGGTTCTCAATTCGACGCGTATGTTTTTTTCGGAAAAGGTGTTTGAGAATATTGGTTATGTTATGCGCCATTATTATTTTTTTTTTTTGAAAAATCCCTTTAAGCCACATGCTAAATAATAGCTTAATAAGAATTGTAGGTACTTTTAAAATCACAAACTATTTTATTTAAATAATTTTTCCCTTTCTCGGAATCAGAGAAAAAAATTGACCAAAATGAGTCGATTTTTCAGTTTCGAATATTATTTTTACTGAAAATTTAAATTCGACAGATCACAGACGTGTGTAATTTATGTGGATTTTACGACAGAGACATAGTTTTATTTTTGAGTTCAATAACTCTATTGAGCAGATTTTTTAATATATGCATCGAAGCCAATGTCATCTTAGTATACTTATGCAAAAACAAAAATAATATCGTGCAGTTTCCTAATATACCTACTTCTTCAACCTTTCCTAATGTCGAACCTTATGAATCACGCGTGACCTACCTTATTTCAACAGCGTTTATTTTCCACAAGACTATTACTTTTATTTTATTTAAGATATTTGTCATTTATTATTATAGGTAGGTACCTATAATAATAAATGACAAATATCTCATTAGTCATTTAATCTTGTATTAGGTAGGTACCTAATACAAGATTAAATGACTAATGATTAATTAATTTTGATTAATTCCACTGTTTATTTTTAACTTCTTTTAAGGGTCTTTTACAATATCTACCTATATTAGAGCGATCCATTACTACTAGTGATCGAACATTAGTTTTTCGTAGTAGAATTCCTTTGGTTATGATAGGAGTCACAACTATATCCGAGTTCAGTGGCGGATTTACACTTTTTTCAAGTTATAGGCTGTTAAATTTTTTAATTTTTTGCCAGTTCCTAGTTTATTTTTGCAATTCAGCAATTTAGTTGAAATTGCACAAAAATAGTTTTTTGCAAGACATCACAAAACCGTCTTACAGAAATCTTTTTGATGTTCGTGCTGTCTGAATTGCTACAAACCAAATTTAAAAAAAAAAAGATTCGGTCCCCAAATTTCTCGCCATTAAAAGCTGCCGCTCTAGGCTCAAGCCTACTCAGCCCTCTGTGGTAACTCCGCCACTGTCTAAGGTAGTAAAAGTAATCAAGCAAATATTATGCACTTTTGAGAACCAAGATAATAGTAGTTTTTTTGGCGTAGCTACACTTCCTACGCCGAATTGGCTCGACCAGGTTCGTTCCACTGGAGATCTGGGAGTACTCCGTATGTGCTGAAGGCCATGTTGTTTTAGTCGGGAGCCCAATATAACGCCCCGACATAACCTTCCTGTTAATTGTAACTATTATGTTCATTGCTCCTTTTTTATCAGGTGTACAATATTATTACAGTACAGTGTACAGTATTTCTATTCTATTCTTCCTCATGTGGAAGAGATTTCCATGAGATTTCTACACGTATTAAGATGGCACTATCTTAATTCTGTAAGTTCAGGTATAAGATTTTATTCAACCGGAACTTAAAAGTGCCATTATGAATCGTATTGAAATTTTCGTAAGCAAATCTGACATCTACTAAAAGTAGGTAGTTTTCCTTCCCTTTGAGCGCCAATTCAGTCACTCGTAGCGACAAACAAAAGATCTACTGTGTCTGCTGCATAGTCAATGTGTTAAAGTTAATAATGGTTCTAAACTTGCTTTACATTACGTAAGTCTTTAAATTCTGCGTAACGAACATAAAACAAGACGTTTGCGGTTCATATTATGCGTGTATGGGTGCGTCTTCTCTTTGAATTGCGAAACCCTGCCTCTACTTGCGACCACCTCGAGCGCTGGACAAACACGAGGAAGGTCGTATGATCGCTTTTCATATCTATGCTATCTATCTTACTAACGATAATTTGAATTAAGTAGATATCGTACTTGATCTAGTCGGAAAATTGCCGCGAGTTGTATTGATATAAATTTTTGCAATAAAAGCTGAATAAACTAAGCTGCTATTTTGGCAATATAATAATATTTAACATTTACTATTAAGTGTACCTTCTTTATATTTTTCAAATATTTCTATTAAAATACAAAATCACTGATGTTGTAGTAATAACGGGTGCATTTGCAGTAACTGCAATAATAATCATGCATGTACTAGTAATATTCCTGCTGTGAAATATAATAATTGATAATTAAAAGTTGTATTATATTTCGTGCTAATATCCGGTAGGCAGTCGGGAGGATGACCAAGGATATTTAGATTATTATTAATTAAAAAGGTTAAACATTATTAGTAATTGGTGAGACATTAAAGAAAATAAGACTCCACTTTGTCTTTCTTTCTTCCTCACTTACTTACGGAAGATTATGAATTAAATACATCATGTAACTGTCACTATAATACCACTTAACCACTATTATGATAATATCGTTCAAGAATCTTTAACAGGTTTTAGAGAATTATTGGCCCGTTGACGTAAACTAAACAGGTTCGAAATACGAGTATTAACTTCTATCGAATAAAATATATAGGGTCCTACTTTAGTAGTGGAGGGAGGTTATAGTACCTACTCATCATTATATGATCAAATTTTAGTATGGGACCAACCCTGATAAAGCAGATATTTTTTACGATTTCAAGGTAGTTTCCATAATAAAAGTTGATTATAGGTAATGAATATTATAACAATATTCTTTATTATCAATGCAAGTACAAGTTTAATTATAAAACCAAGTAACTAAAATGAGGAAGAGCGGTAAACCCAAGTCCAATGCAATAAATTTATTTTTGATTGATCATAGGAGACCCGTCAACGAACTGAGAATAAGGTTTTAGTTTATTGAAGGAGTGAGTAGAGTAGATAGCAATACAGCAAAGTAGACAGAGCTGGTCGCAGTAGCTTGCATAGACATTTCTTAAATGGTAGGCAAAAATACTTAGTGTTGTATTGTCAAGTTAAATGATGTTCGTGATTGCCACCTCATCCTAAGACTTAAATTAAATTATATTACAGACATACCTATTAACGTTTGTAATACTTAATTTATTAAGGTAGGCAGTGTCTTTATGTCTTTATTTGCACTGTGCAAGCCACTGGCTGGACGTAATACAGAAGTTGAGTTACCGATAGGCCAAAAATTGTAATGGCTAAAGATTATTGAAATACAAATAAGCTGTAGTTTGATACATGAGCAACTTCTTCTTCTGCCGAACCGGCAGTAGTTATCACGTGGGGGATCACTCGAATGCCATAGAGGAAAGATTACTCAGTCAGCAATGATGATGGTATGGAAGCTGATTTCCCAGGGTTCGCCAGACGATCTCATGTTTCGTCACTCGTGGAGGGCCTTTCTTTGCACCCCCCGTTGGAGGCTCTGTACCTCTACCATGAGTTTTCCGTGCCGTCTAACGTTCACGTTCACATGCAATATTATTGTATAGTGACTTTAGTTTACTATTTATACCGCTAGAGGCGCTGAAAAAATTCCCATACAAATATTGCATGTGAACGTGAACGTTAGACGGCACGGAAAACTCATGGTAAAGGTACTGTTCTTGCAATTGTTTCGTGCATATAGATGTAGATGGAAGCGCCATGTAAATCAGCTTTTACCTTGTTCAGCAACTCAATAAAATGTTTATGTGTTTATTAGTTTATAGTTGAAGGCTTGCTGCTTGCATTCTCTTTATTAATGCCACTGCATGTTATTTAATTTTAAAATTGATTTAGTGGTGTAATTATAAAAAATGCATTTTATGATAGCTAGTTTATCTAGATATATGTGCGAGATTTATTTAAATTAAAATATGATCTCTATCTCGTTGGCATTATTACACGTTCGAATTATCGTGTTCTATAAATTAACTGGTTTTAGAACATCAATGTTGTTGAGAAATTTGGAAATATTACAAACTTATATTAGTCGTATTGATTAGAATTTTATTAGTCTTGACAGTCGTGTTTAAGTCTTCGATCAACAATTGTTTAAGCTCTAAGTTTGGTTTAAGCTCTCAAAACGGTACGGAATCTTGGTAAGTAGGTACTCGTTTCAAACTCAGACTCTCTATTTCCGATTCTGAGTGATGAAAATTTAGAATAGCGTGAAAATAATTAAAAACATAATGGGATGTTTCTCCATATCGAGAGCATCAAGCATATTTTATCTGGTATACTTATTGTGCTGTGTTGTTACTTTTTTTTTTTTTTTTATGACATACTTACCGGTATGTGTCCTATAAAATTATATATCTCTATCTATATAATTTTACAATATAATATATTATACATAGAGAATATATATATTTTTATAGCTCACGTATTGGTCAGTAAGTTATGTTCTTACATGATAATTATTTTAATGACTTCGTCATTGTACTTTGATAATTATTATAAATGAACATAAAAGAAATTAAGGCAATTTTTTTTGCCCTAATAAAACTTTTGCTTTGTCTGGTAGAAATATGTTGTATCTCATTACTATTTGGGCTTTTCTGGGCGTAACGTCAGAGTAAGGTCTTGGAATAGTTCCTTTAAAATATTTACATTTATTTACAATTCAAATTGGTTTCGAAATATTGTTGCACCGATTGAAGATATTCTTGATGCAGTTTTAGTCACGTCTTGACTTTTATAAAAATTACGCCCAGTTTCAAAGTGGAACACGTCTAGTTTTTAGAAGGTGACCAACTGATTTATGTAGGTAGATGGATACCGACAAAATAACAGACGTCCGAACTGAACTTTAGTATTGGTAAACGGCTGTTTTTATTTTTTAAACTACTGTAATTTCGTCGGTGAACATGGCCTTAAGGGATGTAGGCCTGAAGTTATTTAGTTTTTTCAACGGATTAATACAACGCGTTTTCGTGAGTTCAGCTGCGCGTAAACACAAGTTACATTACTCGTTGTTAGCATTATAAGTATCATTTGAGTACCTATTGGTTGTAATAGGAGATTAGTACTTCATATTGAGTAATAACAGATGTATACAAGCAAGTTTTTTAGGGAGCATTCTCACTAGTATGAAATACCTATGTAAAAAAGTTAAGTGTAATTTTACAATATAAATTCTAATCTTATTGGCATCACAGATTTTTTTATGAGAATTTAGAGACTGCTAGAGAAGTTTTTATAAATTGGATAAGCGTTATAAACGTAAATCGTTAAAAATAAAGTTTTTCAAAAGTAGATAATTATTAGCTTGCCCTATCACACGTGTAATTAAATAAATTGCAAAAAGAATGCCCTTGACTTTACCTCCTCTTTCGAATGAATTTCCAATGACATTCATACTAGTTCTGACTATACCTACAAAGCATGAGACGGCATATATCTGGGTGTTAATATGATAACAAAACACGGTTTTCATTAAAAAAAACTGTATGAAATTCCAGTTACTGACATAGGTATTAGCTAAGAGATCTGCCACAGAATTCTAACAGTACGCTTCGCTAGTGATCTCAAGTCAATTTATATCAGTTATCTCTTATTTTGCTTACAGTTCTTACATAATAAAAAAAAACATTTCAATTCCATTAAAAAAAAATATTTTCACTGATTTTTTTTTAAATCTTTTTCCTACTCTATGATTTCTCCTGTATCTTGCGTACAGTTTACAAAAATATGTACATGTCACTTGCACAACTATCTGTAGACCATACAAATATTTGTTTCGTACGTGCGGGGATCAAACCCCGGCACGTAGCGCAGAAAGTCAATCGCTTAGCTGCTGCGTCAATCGTGCCGTCAAATTATAAGTAATGTAAAGAAACATAGGAATTTAATAGTCATCGTAACTGTAGATAGTTATTAAAATTTCATTACTTGTTATTTCATTTATCTGTTGGGCCTTGATCACTCTAAAATTACTACGCGGATCTAAGGAACATTCACGATTTTTTTAATACAGATTTAAAATGCATATTTTTCAGCTAGAAATATAGGTAAACATTTTTGTCTTATCGAAAGTATGAGTATGAAAAAAGTTAATTAATTAATTTCACCAAAAATATCACGGATGAAACCTTGTAATTAATTATTGTCGTAGTTAAAGAACAGAAGGGACGTGTATCATGCTGGCGTACTTGTGCGTGCGTTTTCCATGAACCCTACGATACGCGAGTCAGCTGGTCGCCCTCCCCCGAGGCATCGCTAGTGCAATCTATAAAAGATTTGGGCACCAGCTTATTGTCATCGGTGTGTCAGTGACTGCAGCAGTGCTGTGTTGAGTGTACGTTAACATATATTATAGCCAAGGTACTTACACAATTTTACCGTCCATAAAGTGTTTTTGTAATAGGCTTTTCTTTTATCGTGCGCAGGGGTAGAATGAAAAATTGCAGTTGTTGTTTTTGTGTTCCTGGACCAATTTTGAATGTTATACCAATTAATTTAAACATTATGTGATACTAGACTTCTAAGATTCCTATCATATTAAAAGGAATCATTTTGATGTGGTTAGGTAGCTACGCTAATCAGACGTTCACAATTTTGAGACATTATTTTTTTTGCATAGCTGGTACTATTTACTGCTTATTATATATTATTGGACATTTTAAATCCCAGAGATATTGATGGCTCATTTACATTCGATATTTGACACACCTAAAGCCCGCGTGTCAGGCGATACAATATGATTTAACAAATGAATAATTAATTTATAATCTGTCGCATTTCACATAATTACAACATTTATTTGAATGTATTGGAAAATTAATGTAGCCATGCGCTTCTGAAATATTACTCGTTTATGAAATATTACTCGTTTATGATTCCAGAGTTCGCGGTCGTTATTTCACATTTCTCGTAGTTTCTTTCGTATCTTTTTGTATATTGGCGTGCATCAGTCGATAGGTAGCGAAGCAAATGTTTTCTCCTCGCCAGCCGCAACCGGATCGCCAAGGAGATGGCTAGGAAATGTTGAACGAAAACCAAATAGAAATGTCTCAATTTCCGTTGGAACGCTTCTTAGTGAAATTGCAACATTTCTTTTTGAGAAATATTTTGTACCGGAATATTTCTTTCGTTTATATCAATTTTGAACGATTGACAAAATAATATTTATGTACGTTTCCTGATATTTCACATAAAACCTTACCTTTCTGTACGGAACGGTACATTACTCAAACGAGTTACGCGCGTGTATTTTGCACACGCTTTTGTAATATTGCAAATATGTAAATACTTATGTAAAATATATAGCATTAAATTCAGTTCTAATCTAGCATTCAATTCGGCCGGTATTATTTCTCTATCCTGATAGAATCGTACCTTTATCATATTTAACATCAAGTGTGTAGGGATCCCCTACAATTTTTTGGTCCTTCGAGCCTGACCCGATGTTTATCACTCGTGACAGTTATTCTGTACAACGAGGAGTAATGTGTAGAATCTTCTTCAGACCTGCTAATCGGAGGCTATAATTCTCATTGATCACACATTTTAACAATTTAATCACGTACTCGTACCTATACGACATACGGAAGATGGGCCATTCCATCAAGAAATTCAAAATTCAAGGTATTTCGATTAAATGCTTTCGAATATTATTTAATTTAATGATGAAGGCCGAGTTTTGTAATTTGGTAAATGACCCAGGTTACCTTAAAAGGCAAAGTTAGTTAATCGGATGCACTAGGAAATGTTACCGGAATCATTTATGTTTACGTTTAAGAAGACAGCGTAATTATTCGTCCAATATTTTTTTACACCCTCTCTAATTGCAACTGTCCTTTTGTGACCTTTTAAAAGAAATCATAAAAATATAATTATGAGTTTGTCTGAATGAGCATAATTTTAATGCAGTTTTCAAGGTTTGACATTTGTAGAGACTGTAGTAAATGGTAATCGAATGTAGTCTGCAAATAGACCTGCTTTGAATGTAAAACAAGGTATGAAGAACAAGGATAACAAAATTACTGTTACGCACAGTGATTTAATTCCTGCTTGAAAGTTGTTTTGTTTGATGCGGATCTGTCAAAGTATACCTGTAATTATATTATCACAGCACCATTTTCTCATAAGATTTTAACTTTTGTTAAGTTTTTATGCAGGTTATGTCATTGGGTTAGTTTAATATTTTTTTATAGACTCGGTTACTATGACATAATTGTTAGTTTATAAGTCTCTCCTGTACCAATTTTTTGTGCCCTTATTGTAAAAATTTACTATCGCCCACGAAAATTGATTTTCTATTCTTCGATGTCTATAAATACGCTCTGTCATACAAAGGGAAGCTAAAAAAATGAGACGTATTTTTTGAAGACATCAAATTCTAAATTCAACAATGTTCGAATTATATTTAAATATAGAACAGCGATACATGCACTAATGGAATAGCTACTGTTATGATATATTTATTATTCAATACACAAATGAATAATTATGTTTGTAAACGGCATTTGACTGGTGATCAACCACTCCATTTTTCTGAAAATGGAGTACCTACCTGACACGTCTCACTTTTTGAGTTCACTAAGCATATCTATAGACACTTCAGTTCACTAAGCATATCTATGTTTATATTGCGTTGTTTGACAACGAATAAAAATATGTACTTATTTGATTTTCACATTAGAAACCAGGTATATCTACAGGATGTATATTATTATATAAACAGGATACTTGCTTTAAGGGGTTATTGCACTCATCATTATGAACAACTTTTACTATGGGACCAACACTGGAATCGTGAACAAAAAATCTGCTGTTCCATACAAATAATTCAATATTATTCGGCTAAATGGAACAGCACTTTTTTATCGCAATTGTATGTTTGGTCTCATAGTAAAAATTGATCATAATAATGTGTACAATAATCCCTTAAAGCAGGAGTCCTATTTTCATAGGCACACTATACATAATTATATCTACAAATATTAAGATCCTGCTTTTTAATGTTTTGACGATGATTCCTTGTACATTTCCAGAAACTTCAATAATGCAGACCTCAACGATCGTAATACTCGCGTGCCTTGTTGCGGTAGTGGTTGCACAGACGCACCAAGAACCTCAACCAGTAGACGCGGTACAAGAGTCCATCTACAACACTCCTGCGCACGACAGGAGTCCCAGAAATAAAAGAGGATTGCTGTTGTTGAAGAAGAAGTTAATACTTGGTAAGTTTCATTGTTTTCAAAAGTAGATAATGGCAATTACCTGAAAAATGGCGTATTAAGGGATCAAATCTTTTACATAATGGTCGATATAATAGATACAGACATAAGTGCAGAGAAGACACAAATGGTGGGCATGGAAGTAAGGAGGCTTATTAAAGCAATGACTAATTATAAGTTGCGGATTATGATTATGAAAAGTTACATTAGCCAAGAAAAGCGTATGAGTTTAGTTTTAAATCACTAAGTTAAGTTAAGTAAATGCACTTTACGAATTCTTTGATGATGACGAAGGCCCATTTCAAAGAACAGTGTTTGTCTATTACGCAGATCAAGAGCTATTTCTTTGTTTTGTCGGTCAGGCGAATAAATTTCTTCATTAGTGTTGATAAATAAAATATCCTGGTTCTCGAGATGTCTTTAAAAGCAATGTTGTAACACGTTTGTGAAGACATTAAGTTCTAGAAAAAATGTGTTGTAATATTTTTCTACTTATTTGTTTATATCGATTTAGCCAAAATTGCATCCACAGACAGAGACTAATCAATGAATTTGCTAAGTCTGTATGCAATTTTCAATGTTTTGTTACAAAATAAATTTCTTCTTTTATTCTGTTTGTTCAAATATGAAATATGCATTAAGGACATCGATCTCAATTTCACACGAGGTGAAATGAATATTAAACTCAAATTCATAATTAAGTAATTCCTATAAACATATTTTATCACTACCTTGCATATGTAAATAATGTTTAATTTTAACATACCATTGAGGTAGTAGTCCTTGGAGATGATTTAGTTAATCGTGTCATTGCCATTTGTCATGTTGTGTCATCCTTCCGTTTCTTTCTAGTTAACACTAGGTGACGTGTCCCTCATGATTTAGCACCTAAAATAACATTTATTTCGTAGCTCCCATTGTCATTGCCATGCAGTGTCGGATATTCTATAGAAGCCATTTTACATGCATCCCGTGTACAACACCGAGTAAGAATACGTTATACGAAGTATTGAAGTAATATTTGTGTGGGAACCTATTGTTTGCGATTAGCCTTACCTAATACATTGCATAAAAGTGATTGGGAATATAATTGCAGTTAATGACTGTCTCTCATATAATAATTGCTTAAAATAGCAGTTAAACGTTAAGAACAAGGTTTTATATTAATAATAATTTTAGCGTATGTGAAATATTTTATAGTCAAGTTTTTATTTAACAAGGTTTGGTCCTACAAGATTGATTAGATGAGTTTACTAAGGGTAAAACAGTACGGATTTAATTTTAAATTGTATTTACGTAATCTTTCAATGACCCAATTTATTATCAAGTTTGAAATGAAATATTTACATGCCCCAAGGATTCCTTGTTTAATACTTGCGAGGCGGATGATGGTGATTCATAATTTCCTAATATTCAAATTTAGGTACCTACAGTTCGGACGACGTATCTTCGCCGGACTGAAGTAGCTGTTTGGCTGCGCAATGGATCTTTTAGGAACGAAATTGTTTACTGCGCAGCTAATCAGCTGATTTCAGACCGGTCAAAATACATCGCCCGTACTCTACCTACATAACTTTGTAGACACACATAGCTCCAGACACCTAAGTAGTTTCTTTACTTTTATTTTCTACTAAAAGATCCTTGACGTATTCTATTGATTAAATACCTACTCTCATTTGATTCAATATTATGATTATTTAGTTATGCATACCATGTAAACATTCGACGTTTGATTATGATACATTAACCTACATGTAAGGATTACCTTTCTAATTTTATAATATAACTAGCGACCCGTCCCCGGCATCGCACGGGTGCAATTTCTCTACAATCCTTACATTAAATATCTTAGTATTATACATAATATTTATTTATTTAATGCTTTTCATACAAATATGTACAAAGGCGGTCTTAATGCCAAAGGCATTCTCTGCCGGACAACCTTAGGGTGATGCAGAGACAAAAAACATGGTAGATGCACTAGTCATTATTAATATTTAATAAACCTTCCGTGAAAAATTATCTAACTGATGTATGATGGTCAAAACCGCATCAAAATTCTTTGCGTGATTTAAGAGGTGTTAGCGGATATACAGACAGACAGGCAGACGTTCATCAACTGTTTGTTAGCCATATTCTTGATAACTTTAAAAATAACTGAAATATGCAGTAGTGTAGAGTCCACCGTTTAAACGTTGTTGCAACTTATATGTTTCGCTGCAGGACAAATATTGGTACTCTTGCGGACATTGGCCTTCAGATATTTGTTCAGACCCAGGACCTCACTGACACATACCAACATAAATATCTACATTCCAATATAGAAGGCTAAAGTAGGCGATGAGTGTAAAGTATTTTACAAATAATAAGTACCTATTTAAAGCTTGTGAACAAAATATTCAAAGACGTATTTGTAAACTTGAAATTTGCATCGTCTGCGTACATGTAAACATGTTTTGGTACGCAAATCATTATCCCGGTCGTTAGGCCCCGCTAATCCGCTGATGGATGTAACAGCACTCCAAGGCAGGATACGCCTGATAGGCGTGCTCTAACATCCGATGCTAAAATATTGTTGGCGGAATATCCCAATTTGTGCAAAATGTAGTTTAGGGTATACGGTAAAGCTTTTATAGTGTAGGCGCCTGGTTAGTATTTGTACTTGTAACGTAAATAGCCTTAATATTACCTACTAAAGTGCCATTTTAATATAAAGCTAGGGGCCTTGCTATCAGCTCTAAATACCAGTTGAAAGTTCTAATTTTGTATGAAAAATTATAGCTAGCAAGTGACAACTGCATTAAGCATTAGGCCTTAGTGCTCATATTAACCCCCCGTTGTATTTATTGCTTAAGAACTCCAGATAGTAAAATATTTTAGGAAGGTCGTTATTAAAATTACGAGATATACCTACCTTTCAATTGCATAAGAGCTTTGTTAAAGGCTATGGTAGAGACAATCTTAAAAACCAGATCTTGCTTACGACCGAGATTTAATGATAGTCTTATTACTTGGATCCTTGAATGCATGAATGAATATCATGAAATAATGGTATGCTACTTTGTAAGCAAGTATTTGTCAAAAATGGCCACCGTTATCGATGCTGGCTACAATTTTTTACAATGAGTCTATTTTCTTTTTTATATAATGTTGCATAGCGGGAGCAATGTGTATTTATTTTCATATTTGTTTTAATATACATAATTTTAAGTGTATTAAATATATAATTTTGATGTAAAATACTATACGGTATATTTCTATGTTCACCAGGTGCTCTAGGTCTGAAAGCGGCCAAAGTTGGCGCAGTTGGAGCTGCTGGAGTTGCCCTCGCTCTCAAGGCCAAGGCGAAACCTAAGGTCGTTGCAGCACACGGATTTTTCCACCATGGGTAAATAATATTTACAATAAATAACAAGCAACTACCTATTTACTTTTTCAGTATAAATCTATGAACAAAAGTAAAATTTGAAAATACCTTTTATAGTTTTAAACAGAAGCCCAATTCTCGTAATAAATTTTTAATATGACTGAAACTTGACCGAACTGAGATTATATTATGAATTGACAAAAAGTCATGTATTCTACTCCTCTTATAGTTCAGTCCGATTCCAGTATGATTTGGATTCAATCTTCTTACAAACTCATTTCAATCTCTTTTTTGACGTTTGTGTATAGACAGTGTCAATTTTATTATCTGTGTCAGTTCAAAATGTTAGCAGAATACCGATTTGCCTTTTATTCAACTTTCGATCTCATTACAATATAATGTCACGTTTGACGTTGTTTGTTAGGGGTAGGAGAATACCATTTGTGACATTTATGACATTGGTAGTAGATTGGAATGAGATCCGAACTATATTTTGAACATTTTTAATTACGAGAATTGGGCCTCTGATGTAAGAACAAGCGACATTTAAATGTGACCTCTATTTTTACGATTGGAATATTTAAATATAATAATTATCTATGCAGTACCTACCTATAACAAAATTTATTTAATTACCTACTTTTTAAGTTTTTTTATTTTTATTTCGTATTATTAAATCATTGTGTAGAGTCTATTTAAAATATCGGGAACACCTAATTTGTTGTCAATGATTCATTAGCGGAATTTGATTAATTAGTAGCGCCTGATCATTTTTTTGTATTTTATTTCATATCATTTATTGTAGGATTGATGACTCTACTTGTATAATTTACTATTAATCCGGCCCCGGCTTCGCACGAGTGCAATTTATTTACTATCCCTACATTAAATGGTCGCGGGACTTATCTCATTACCGTGACCCCGGAACGTAAAGGGCTATTGAAGGAACACCGTGGATTTTAGTCAGTACAAGTCTGACAGTCCCTCCTGCCCTGCCCGGGGTGGGAGGACTCATTTGATGATTTTACCACGATAAAAAAAAAAAAAAAAAAAAAAATCCCTACATTAAATATGAAAGTATTATACATAAAAACCTTCCGGAAGAAATGTTCAGAATGATGGTGAAAACCGCATCAAACCCGTTGCGTGGTTTAGGAGAAGTTAGCGGATATACAAACAGACAGACAGACGCGGAAAGCGATTTTATTTAATACTTTGTAATAAAGATAAAGAAGATGTTCCGTAAATATTTATAGAAGAAAAACAAGTAAACTACGGTATTTAAATAATAAGGGTATTTATAAACTAAAACCAAATGAATAATAAATATAAAACAGTGATATTGTTTCGTATTATAGACGTGTAAAATATAGACATAGAATAAAATATTATGATATTTAATATGCATACTATGATGTGTGGTAACTACATCTGTTTTGAGTCTGTCTAAATTTCATTGATCAAAGCTACAAATAAGGTGATTTAGTATTTCGTCACATCAATATTTGCAAATGGATTAGCAATAGGTCGAGTCTTTTCTAAGAAAAATAGAATTATGACAACCTACATCAACACAAACCTCCTTACTAATAAACGATGTTAAACGTCATATTTATACCTCAATTGCCATCTCTATTCATTGGGATACAAATGATAAGGTCAGTGAACTTGCATCAAAATTATAATGAGAAATTATGTTAAAAAATCAATATTAAAAGTTGTGAAAAGAGTATGTAAGATTTTTTCATTTTTTTTACCTTTTTTTAAAATTACAAACATCATCATCGAGTAATGACGTCACTCCTTCTTGTTTCCTTAACCATCTTTACACGCTATGAACGAGCGATGCAATGTCGTCATGTCACGTGACTCTGTGTATTGCCGCGAACATTCAAAAGTCATATTTTCATTTAATTTTTTTTTTGTTTTTACTATGTTTATTCAAGGTTTCAATATTTTCGATAAATTAAAAATACATGCAACTTCACTATTGAAATGAAATAAATATTACAGATTGCGAGACTGTTACATCCAGGGTATCCAGCACAGTTCACTGAATTTTCTATGGCGATCGGAGATTATAATGGGCAGATAGATCAGCTCCGTAATTAAAAATAAATAATATATTTTTCGTGTACGGAACTGCAACATAATGATTTTACGAGACATAAATAACCGGTCTCCGCCATCCGCGTCATTGGTGTCCTTTGAATGTTCCACCACAGTAACACCTGTTACTGCAATAATTCCTAAAACGAGCATTGTTATCTGAACACTCTAAACGCTTGCCCGATAGTGGCTCAATTGGGAATCATTCAGCGTAAGTGTACGATCCAGTAATTCACTTTAATAACATATGCGAATCGAAAACCATTCTATTTATGGCATCCATTAGTCGCCGTAACTGATTCGGAATACCGACATTTTCGACTCTATTAATGCATTTAAATTAATTATTTGGATGTCGAATATTCTGAAAACCCAACTTTAAAGCGAATAATGGTTCCTTTGACGCCAAACCTTTAGGGCAGTTATATTTTGTAATTTGTGCGAATTCCACACAAAATAAGTCTTCTAATAAATAAAATCTTACAGACATTACCCATCGTATGCCGTGGAAACCTATCGGTGAGTTGTCAGGTTTATCACGGATTTTGGATGCACTGCTTTGAACGAGTGGAGAACAAATTTTTCACATTTTAAATTGATACATTTGTATTGTGCAGGGATCTCCCGCTGGTAATCAAGTACTGAGTCGCGGGCGACTTCCACTTGCTCATATAGTCTGTACATTGAGTAGCAGAGAAGTTTCATGTCAGTAATATTTTAGTATTTATGCACTTGTACAAAATATTGCACCGTAGCATAAGTAGATTTGTTGTCCAAGTTACTATCACCAAAATATTGATAACACGATATCATCACCTTCAAACTTGGTATATTTTTGCTACGTCACGTGGCCATGACAACAATTTTTTTTTAATAGTAACCTTTTCACTACTTATTTATCTGGTAAGAAAAATTTATTCACAAGTTGATATACTTGATTACAGTTAAATTGGAGCATGAAACTTGAACACTTTAATAGAATATCATGTCTTAATAATACTTAATAATTTTACACAAATTGATTAGAAAATAAAGTAGGTAAAGTAGGTAGGAATGGAATAGAAAATTAAAAATATTTGAACTTAAAAATGCCTGTGTAGGTAGGTATTGAATAAAATTGATTCATACATACCTACATACTTAGGTCATGAATGTCATGATATGTTAACAACTAGGCTTGTTTGTTTTTAAATCTATTTCCGGTACCTACATAAAATAATTAATTAAAGTTCTGATTTAAGTGTCACTTCAAGAAATGTTAATTTTCTGAAGTAAGTAGATAAGTAAGTAATATATTTATTTGTCAGAATATTGTTACAAAGTTCTTAAAATAATAAAATTTCCATAATATTCTACCGTTTCCAGCGTACAAACAATTATTATTACGTAATTTTTTTTATGATGAGACATCATCATCAAAAAAATTACACTATTGGATAAATTAGGAAACATATCAATGATAAAATACAGTAATTATTTAATACATTACGAATATAAAATATAATACGTCATTAAACTTTGAACCACATGCAATGTCAAAAAAAAAAAACACTTAATTTAAATTAAATTTTGTGTCAAATTTTTCATTAAGGTAATCGTTAATACAATAATAGCATTTATGTAATAGAAAATTAAATAATTTGTTCTTGAATGTCATGTAATTAAGTGTCTTGAATGCATCGGGTAGTTTATTATAAATTCGAATTGCCATACAGAATACATTATTGGAAAATAGTTGGATTTTCTGTTTAGGTAAGGAAGAAAGGTATGATTGCGTGTTTATCAAAGTTGTTCGAAATTGTACATCAATAACTTAGTGTGAACGTTTACGTAGGTAATTGTGTGCAAATATAACCTTTGGTTTGAAATACAAACGAATGTCATTATCAACCTTCGATGTAGCGAACTTAAGCAAACACCTTAAAATGTGCCATCATGGTTTACACACAAACTGTTTGTCTGTCGCGTTGTGAAACACATTGTGTAAGTATTGCAATTATTAAAGATTAAGGTATGAATGCTTTGTATAATTGACAACCATCTGATGATGAATAAATCTTGTTTTATATTTAAAGGTAGATACTAAAGGTTTCGGTTAAAATCTCGCAGCAGTAAGTGAGAACCTTTAGCATGAATTGACTATAACTGTAGGTACCTGGGAGGCAATTCTCGTTTTCTGCGAGATCATCTCGGAATCGAGTTTGCACTACGAGCGTTTTATGACATATTTTATGATGGTTTGAATTCGAAATGTGAAAACGCAATTGACCGATTTCCTTCGAGAAATGGCGTGTTCGACTTTTCCAGAACAGCTCAACTTATCACTCGAGAAAAGTTCGAATTCGATTTTTTTTCGAATTCGACACTACTTGGATTGCCCGAGAATTGCCACGTGTTAGAGAACATTATTAGCTTACCTTGTAGTAATTTATAGCACAGCAAACATTTATTTGCAAACACTAGTTTTTCTTTATATCAATTTATAATATTAGACGATTTGATGTGTACGTGCACATCAAACGAAATTTTCGGTTCTGACTGTATATAGCGCAAATATTCGTGGGTATATTAGTACCTAATACGTATAAGTACTTTACCCATACGTTTTCTACTGATTCACCATGATTCTTAGAAATATCGCAAGTTATTGTTTATTTTGTACAAATCAAGTTTGACAACGCCGAAAGAGATTCCTTTTACCTTTTACGAAATTGTTAACTTAAATAACATGTAAAATGACAGTCACGTTCTTTAATCATAGTATAAGTTTTATTTACTAGGTAAATATAACAAACCGGTATGCCATCTCCATATTTCACCGTGTGTGATCTATGAATAATGATCGGTGGTATATCCGACGGCGAGTGATCAACTATTACGATTGGTAAAACCATCAAAAGTTGTATGGAATGCGGATTTGAATGTGACAAAACAGTGGAAATTAAGAAATCGTTCACCCATATACGTAACACATATTTTTAGCAAATATTTAAGACGACATGTTTTTCGTTTTTAATCAATTTTACCCGCTCTACTACTATAAGGGCCTGAGAACATAGTCAAGATTGTAATTTGGCAAAGTAACGTTCTATAGAATCAATGAACATGCGCACACTTAGGATAAGACGTCCCATAGACATTGTCTTTCATCATGAAGACGTCTAATAGATAGATCTGTTTTTAACCCCTGACGAAAAAGAGGGGTGTTATAAGTTTGTAGTGTGTATCTGTGTATCTGTCTGTGGCATCGTAGCTCCAAAACGGATGGACAGATTTCAATGCAATTTTTTTAATTGAAAGCTAGTTTAATCGGGAATCATCTTAGATAAGTTTCATGAAAATTTGTTCAGCCGTTCAAAAGTTACAGCTCTTTTTCTAGTTGGAGTCGGGGGTTTTTGACGGTTAGGTTATTGTTAAGACTATTCTGAGCAGCGACAGTCTTGACTACGGTGTGCCATAGGCAAGGCCAAAAACTAATTTCAGTTTTAGCTTTCATGAATAATGTTATACTTACCTATATGTTATAAATATAAAAGTTTACATAATATAATTTCCTTTTTTCAGTTTACTTGATTTTCTGACGTAATATAGACACACAATAAATAATAGTAATTACTTAGATGCACATTTATGTCAATAAATGCACGCATATAATGCATGTAATGCTTTAATTTATTTGGTATTTTTTTGGAATGTGTTTTACTTCGTTTCAACAATTCTATGAAAGCATAATTGTATGCGGCGTTTTCTGTCTACCAATACTTAGGTTAGTAAAGAAAAATGAGACAGTAAAAATATTAAGATTTGAGAAATTGCGCCTTATATCTTTGGGAAGCTTATTTTTACAAAATTTATTCGTGTGATCATCCAAAAATGTCGCTGTAGACTGCCGAAATGGTTATTAACACACCCATGTTTCGGTGGTAAAGCACTTGATATTTACATAGGAAAACCATCAAGAGATAAACTTACATCATACGACAAATGGAAATGTCCCACTATTATTGAGTATCTGCTGTTTTTATATCATCAATAATTTAATTTTCTCGACTTTCAGTTGGTGGTGATTGTCTGCATTGGGGATTTTCTTATAACGCATCAAGTGTGTCTACGTTCTAAGAGAAACCAGGATACCTAATGTGTAAGATAGTGGTAACTGCTAAGATTTCGTTTTAATCTAAGAGAGGCTTTTATGTGATGGGTATTTAGATTAAACGAATTTTAAATACTTATGTATAATAGAATACTTATGACGATTGATGGTAATATTGTATCGATTTAATATGAGTTATTTATCAAGTTACCGACTCATTGAACCGAATTTATTAAGGCTCTGTTACATAGGCGTTAGTCTCATTTTGTATGACAACTTTCAGAATCATTCACACTTATAGGCTGAATCAAATATAAAGCGGCATTGAGATTTCATACTAAATGTGTCAAGTGTCACACTAACGCCTTGATTGAACTCTAAAAGAACAATTCTTAAGAAAAAACCTTTCATAAAGTACGCCATGATTGATGTATATCAATGATAGTGAATAGCAATCAACATCATTGGTATCACCTGTTATTTTACCAATTGTGTAAGGAACCGTATATTCCTTATTAGTAACCAGTAGCGCACACGCATGGGAAATCAGGTTCAATATTTGTTATGTCATCATCGTCACATAGACTTGCATTATAATTATGTAAATGACCTGTTATATTAACCTAAGATTTAATATAAGTAAATGTTTGAAGGAATGCCATAGTAGATAGTTTAGTAGGCTGTATATTTTCTGACGTCACATTGTAATAATCTGCCGATACAGATGCGTGTTTTACTATTTGACTACAAAAAATGTAGTCAAATAATAAAATTGCAAGTTAAATTTGTATACAATTTCAAGACATGAGACTTTAAATGCATTATAAGTATGAAATTATAGTATCCATAACGACTCTTAGTACATAATGGCCAAGCTATGCCCCAATATGTATTCTTTGCTTCATGTACTAAGTATCTAAGGTCCTATACCTTTCTAGTCCTGTAGGCTAATTCACGTAACTAAAGAAGTGCAGTTGCCGCGCAGTTGCAATAAAATATTGATCAAAACTACACATTTGGTAATCTTTTTCTTCTTCTTTCGTTATGGCAATTGAGCCGATGTCGACTATTCTGCCATTTGGTATCCTTTGAGCTTCAGTGAGATACTCTCGCGTCAAGTTCGAGCTTCACTGCAATACGATCGGTGTGTCTTAAAATTACGTGAATTAGCCCTCAGATCCTTTTAAGGGTTATTGTACTCATCATTATAATAAGCAACTTTTACTATGGGACCAACTGACATAACGGACAAAAAATCGGCTGTTCCATACATTTAGTCGAGTAAAATAATTTGTTTGTTTTTCGCGTTTTCTCTTTTGGTCTCATAGTAAAAGTTGTTCATAATGTACAATAACCGAAATAGAAAGGTAGGACCCTCTATAAATAAATAGTGGCCATTGTATGCTGGAGTCTTAATTAACAAAGATGTTTAATATTGTCTAAAATATGAGTGAAGTTGCTTTTAAGGCAATGTTTGTTATAATATTTATAACATTAAGTGCCTGTCTAGTGATTGTCATGATTCTCAGTTTTGTTACGATTAAACTTTTTAATGATAACAATTATTTGTTTTATTTTTATAATGTATGTACCTATTGTTTGTGAATCCTTGATTTAGGGTGGTCAGAAGAACTGGGGCTTCAATAAATAACGTAGGTATAAGTACCTACAATGTTTTTTGGAGTTGTACCTAATGTTACTATAATTTAAAGTTGTTGAAAAGCAGTGCGTTTCTACAACTACTCTCTAGACACTAGGCCTTTTAGAAACTTCGACGGCATGGTTGGAGCAGTGGCTACACGATTGGCTTTCTGCGCTATGTGCCGCGGGTTCGAACCTTGCACAGAACAAATATTTGTATGGCCTACAGATATTTGTTCCGGGTCTGGGTGGGACATGTGACATTTATGTTTGTAAACTGTAGATACCCATGATACAGGAGAAATCCTAGAGTAGGGCAAGGTTTTATTAAAACAAAACAAAAAGCCTGCGTACCTACCTAATCTGTTTGGGAAAAGTGTGTATTAGGTACGTACAGATCTAAAATACAGTTTTTATTCATTATTAACAACAGTAAAAATCCATTTTAGGTAGTTTAATAAATTATGTAGCAGTTAATCAACATATTCTCACCATCAAACCTGTTGAATAGGTACAAATTAATCGTTCATATTATACTCTTACAAAAATTCCAGGACATTAATTTGAAATTTAAAAAAGCCTTATACTAAAGAACCGTTATCTACTCAGATGTAAAATTCCAAATGAATTAGTTAAACTGGTAAATTGATTATAGGTATTGTCAACATACGGTTTGAGGCTGATGATTTATAAAAAACTATAAATTATAAACGATATTGTAGGAAGGTGAATGCCCCGTAATTTTTTTAAAAGGATTTATATATAATATATGAGTATAAAAAAATATATTCGGTTCTGTGCAGGTTGACCAGGAGGAGGCAGCCAGATCGCTACTGACATAAATTGAGTAGCCTAATTAGGATTAACTTAATCTTTATTTTTAATCATTTACCTACCTAATAATTATTATCATCATCGAATATTCATCATTCGATCATTATTGAATAGTTTATATTTATTTAGTGCTTATTATTAATTGATTACCAGTATAGTCGTTACACATATCTTCTTCAAATCGATCAAAACGAATTCAATTAAAACGCAAAGCTCGAGATGTGTTTCCATCCTTGCAGTGTTTATATTTTAGTGCAACTCCATTCAAAATAAATAAATAATTAATGGCATTACAAAATTTATTTGACTGAATTCAGTTCCTGTTTATGTCGTGAATGTACTCGATCAAAGAGATTGCAACAAATAAAATAAAATTCAGATAAAAGCCAAAAAATATAAAATATTAGTTATTAACTAGGCAGGTCTACATTGTGTCGACGGCACTGTCGAAACTGCTCCATCACACTACTGACTACAGGGATGACTTTGCAACTGGTCGATGCTGATTTGGGCGAAGATAAAACTTAACAAATTCTGGGGAGTGCTGACTCAGCACATCTCGTAGACATGGTCATAACTTCAGTTGTAACATATAAAAATCTTGAAGGTGGATGACCGGTAGTCAGAATCTTCAATAAATAATAAACGGGAGAGAGAATGAATCCACAAAATTTACCTAAAGTTTCCTAAGACTAGAACTTTAATACTAACAGAAAGAGTGCAACTTTTCTTAACTAAACATTATCTTCAAACAAGTTTAATTATTGTGGGTTGCTGTATTTAGGAGTATACCTACTATTAAAGATTAAATTATACGTATTTAACTTTAGCCAAGTCTTCTAATTATTACCAGGGTAAAGGTTAACCGCATAAATCGTTATATGCTGAAACTCATTCAGTATAATGACATCTATGGCTACGACAGTGCGACAGTCTCGAAGTTTTTTTAAATATTTACTATAGAAGATAGCTACAAAAATATTAATGACATAATAAACATGAAGTTATTATGAATAGGAAAAATACTTATTAGTGGATTAAAAAACCTGTATTACTTTAGAATTTAAATAGGCATTTCTATAAAATTATTCACAAATCCAAGATCGAAAATAAAGGAGAGGTCAAAGGTAGCTTGGTCTTTGATGTGGTATTATTACCATATCGATGACATAAGAAACTAGAAACAGCCAGTTTTTGACAAAAATAAAACAGGTAAGTAGAGACAGTAGATATTCGTCTCTATTATGATTATTTCTAGAATCATGTGGGATAACCATAAACGTAGAATAATAAGTTTATGGGGATAACGCATGACTTTGATGACGTCATTTAAAGAAATGGTGATTTAGTAGAGATTTATACTTGGATACATATTTTTTTTGTGTAGTGGTCAAAGCCCTTTTAATGTTCGTTTAATATGTTCTTCCTTTAATGTGAATATCTGACATTCTTAATCGTACCTATCGTATCTATAGAAAAGCTATTAATTAAATTTTAAGGATATTTAAATATTTGAAAGTTTTACGATGACATACTTGAGATTACATGACGATGGGTCTTTGATAAACTGTACCGTTATAAATTATTGTGTTCATAATATCTCTCGCTTTGAACTTGAACTTGAGTCACCTTAAAACTAGAATCGGTTGGCTAGCAAATACATAAATAATAGTTGGAAAAAGATTATGCTGGATTAAGAAATGTAATATATAATATACTATGGTTTTGATAAAAAAAAAAATACATAACTGTATCAAAAAGGATCTATCATAAATAATACCTTTTATTTTTAGTTCCCAATAGTTTTGATATTATAGCAGATATACCAAGTTACGATCCTTTGGAAATACTTTAGTCGATTTGCGGGAATTGGATCCCCAAACCATACATTGTATGTTTTTCTTCCATTTTTACTTAGCACGAAAGCGGTCATATTTGCTACAAAATATGGTTACACTTCTCAATTTTTCAGTAGGTACCTAACATGATACGGTTGGCGCTGGATTGTGTTCCTCGCTGCAATTCTTATGGGGCAATGTATTTAGAGCGAAAGCTTACACATGTTTTTTTGTTAAGATAATCCGATGCTATGTCTTGTCCTGGAAAAGCGCCGCTCGAGATAAAATTGTTTTAAAGCCTTGTTATGTAGAGCTTCGCTATTTGTGCTGCATTTTAGGAAGTGAATACGTTATTGTTTAAAATGTAGCCTTAATGCGTATTGTGAAGTATTTTAATGTCGTGCAACTTTTATACAACTTTAGTTTTATAGTCTAATCATAATATTAGTTGTGGGCATGGCGAAAGAAACGGTAGATAAGGAAAATAGAAAATAAGGCTCCTAATTCTAGGAAATCAAATTAAATGCCAGACTTACTTACTGGTAAAATGAGTTCTTTCGTTGCCTGCGGGGCCAGACTATTCCATTTTTTTGCATAAGAAGAATGCTATATGTTTTCTTAATATTTCGACTATTTATTTCTAAAATCTTTGTTACAGTCCTCGAGATTTAAAAAGCCACTTTTGACATATATCATTTGAGTTAATTTGGGATGTGAAGCATATAAATCTGTTACCAAAAATATCGATTTTTATAATAAATCGATTTAAAATTCTGAGAGTATATAATGGTTTAAAACTATGAATAAAAAATCGAGAAATTCATCTGATAAGCAATTTATTAATGTAGTAGGCACCGAATTTTATATGAAATCGCATTTCTGTAGGTATCTTCATAGAATAATAAAAATTATTTATCCACTTGTACCGGTAATAATGGTCCACCAGTTATTGATTCACTTTCGAAGTACTCACATAGTTTCCAAACCAAGTTGTTAGAATCCATGTACCTATAGTAAGCCAAGTCAACTTAAAAGCGGGAACAGTCCAAAATCAAGGCCAGATCACAAAAACAGAGGTATCCGAGAAATACTCGTTGAGAGAACGAACAATTAGTTGGAAAAATCGCGAAAAACTGCACAGATGTCATTGTCATTACTGCCAGTGTCAAGCAAATTGTGATCATAGAGAAAATAAATTAATTATAATAATATAATGTACGTGTCATACAGCCTTTAAAGAGTTTTTAATACCTACGTAATTTTATACTGATATATCACGATTTTAACGATTCTAGTGATCACATCCCTTTATTTAAAAAATATTTGATTGAGAACGTAACCATTTTTATGATATTTCGGTAGTACATAAACATGCATTTTAAAAATATTTCGATGCTATAACAATACTTATGAAATTATATACCATGCTAATTTATACGTATCTCAAAAAATTATAATAATTTCATAATTATTATCAAGTGTATATTCAAAATGTTTTTTATTCACAGCCTATAGTAACATTGTCAAGTTACATGCTATCGTTCTTTAAATCTGTCAAAAGGGACTTCTTAGATCTCGAGGAGTATAGGTAATGAAATTGAATCATTTCTGTTAATCAATAGACATTTTTGTAATAACGGTACTTAAATTTGTGGATAGATGGAAGGAATAGTTTATCATGAATAAAAAAAAAAAAAAACATGTCCTACGGTATTCGATGGTGATTTATTACTCGTTTCGGTGATGTCTATAATCTTTTTTTGATTGGATTACTATAGAATATAGCTTAATACGTTGACTGCCACAATAGAAGATCGATTTTTTGTAGGTTAAGGGTGACCTACACGGCTTTCAAAGGCATAATTTAATAGGAAACGTGGGCGGCGGCGTTTGGTCCATACAAACGCCTTGCCCGATTTCCTCTCTGAATTTCGTTACTAGCGCATTGTTTTTTTTTTTATTAGTTACTTCCTATACGAGATGTGACCCCCAAAATTCCATAAAATTGCCTAGTTTGGACGCCACCAATAGATGTTCAGTATGCAAAGTTTGTCAGTGTACCTACTTCACAAAAACTAAACGTACAGACATAGAACAATGACTTCCGATAGTTACAGTACTTAGGTAGATGAAAATAACATAAAAATCGGTCCAGTTTTAGAGGACGAAACAAAACCTATTTTATTTAGGTCTGATCAGTTTGAGGTGCAGTTGTCCCTTTCGCTTTCGTTCAGCGAAGCCGATGTGCCTGCGATAGCGACAGTTTTTTTAAATACTTATTCTTCAAAAATTGCTGCGACTGCCTTTCCTTTTAATAGTAAATACTAATAAAAACAGTTTTATATCACTGCTGAACCCATGTTCAGCCTCCTAATAATTCTAAAATGAAAAGTCATAACGATTTCAGCTATAATTATCACATTGAACAGGTGGATTAGTGATCACTGTGTGTGATTAGCTTAAGAGTCTCCGCCAGTGATGAAACCTGAGATCGTCCAGCTCACCCTGGCCAGTCAGTCTGATTGGCCAATCTTTCTAATATGGTATGAGTGATTCCCATGTGATAGTTCGAGCCGACGCAACAGAGGAAGAAAACGGAGAACGCTGCTGTCAATCCTCTTGATATAGCCCTTAGTTGCCCTTAGCGAAACCCACAGGTGGAGAAGGGATGGCATATTATTTGCCGGGAACCATGCGGCCAAATCAAAAAGAGTAATGTATTCAAATATATTTCATTTTGTAGAGGCAGGCGCCTTTCCTCAAAATATTCAGGTGGTTTATGAGCTAAATAGCTGATAAAACAGGTGCTATGTATGTTCGCAATTTACCTGGGCACTTCGAGATTTGCATAACAAAATTGGATAATTCAATTTGGCATACAAACTATATTTTGACGTAAAGAGTCAAAATCGATGTATCTTCCTGTTGAGGTCGTTCACCTTATGCGTGAAATGTTTGATGTTTAAACAATTATTACAAAGTCTCGGTATTGGAGACAAATAATAAATGAATTTGCTTTGACGCTTATGTCCTCGTTATATGCTCCTGTATTGCCGCTTGATGGCTAACTTTTTAGATTTATAGTATAGTGGGTCATAAGATAAATGATTTGCGTATGTAAACATTGTTTTTTAGTTTAAAAATGAAGTTAAATATTTACTTTTCACAAATTGTTTTTTCTTGCGTCAGTACATACATGTTTTTTAATGCGAGTCGCGGTAAGGATGGCATTGTTAAGAAGCTGATATCATGATCATCAGATTTATTTATTAAAATTTGCTCAATAAGAAGATACTTAAAACAATACACAATGTCTTTATTTAGGTACGACCAGCTTTTACCTATTCGCATACATATACAAATTAACACAATTTTCAACTTGCTCTCCTAATAGGAAAAGTAAATTTTTGCTGTAAACACTCGAGCTATTATTATTACAAACAAATACATACGATACGGTGTGAAACATAATCCTCAGGTACTTATAACCATAGCTTTTGATTAATACCGATGGAATTTCTCGAGCCCCCAACAAAGTTGAGTTTGCAAACTATGCCCATCAACAATTTCATGTTTGTAATAACACCTAATGAATATTGAATATCTGAAACTATTGTGCCTGTTGTGTGAGCGGTATTATTATATAGATTAAAGGAGCGGCGACAATTACGTAGGTCGGTAGGTACCTACCGACTTCTACCTTCTTAGAGACTACGGATTATACGCGGTGTAATTGAATAAACTCGAAACTTGAATACAGTTTGTTCATAATTGTCTATTGAATCGAATTCAGTAAAATTTAATAGGTATAGACCGTATTTTTACAAAAAATGTGAAATTCACAAACCCGACGTTCGATTGAACCAAAGAAAATTAAAACTTATTTCTAGACAGTAAGACTCAATTTCAAATAAGTACCTAAAGCTAGGCTCAAAATTATTTTCTTAAAAATAATACTTAACTTTAAAAAACTTAAGTTATGCTTATTGAATTATACTTCTAACTAGATATTCTAAACGTGGTCTGTGAGGTTTTGGGTTAATTAAATTACACGCTGTATAATTATTATCTGTTAGTATGTATGTGTGCTCGCCGCGCCGCCGCCGACCTATAAAAGTCATAGGCTGGATACCACCGCACAGTAGATCAGTGATCAGTGATTGTGCTGGACGGTGATATTTCGAAACAGGTAAAATTAAATCATTAATAAAATTAATATATTTTTTGTTTCGTGTTTAAATGAACTTCGGGTTTTTAAGGATGTTGAACCTTTTTTAATTTATCATTGATTTGGCAGGTAGTTAAATCAATTCGGTGTGTATTCAGTTCTAAAAGTGTAATAATTAGGCGGGAATTACAATGATTATAAATAAATAGACATCCAAGGTATTCAAGAGATCATAATAAGAATATTTAAGGTCATACAATTCCTAGATACCTTATGGATTATGAAAAAATAAGTTCAGTAGAGATAAGATGAGAGATGGGCGTAAAGCCTAATAGAGATCCGGATTAAAACGGATCACTGAATTCAAACGAAAATTTCACTTTCATTACATATCATTCAGAAGATCAAGTTTGTCTTCTGAACTAAATTATTCTTCTCAACTAAACTAGGTTCAGCTGTCTCAAATTTTAATGTGTCTGGCAATCCCTGCAAAAGAGTTCACTACTACTAGGGTGTTGAAGCATGTTTATATAAAGAATATCTAACTAGGGTACAAATAATATTATTAAATAATATCGGTCCTTAGATGATTGATCGTTTCTTCAAACATCAAGAACCCTCCGAGCCCCAGAAAGCACGATAAGCTTAGTCGGGGTTGCAATACGAATAAAATTATGAGCTCAAAAAATCTGACAATCGGTCTACCCTTAGGGTACCAGTGTCTCTCAGTAATTGGGTGGCGGAGGTCAGATGGTAGTCACTCCTTGTACTGATATTCAGCCGTATTCACAAAATTGTCCAGCGTGGTAATAGCAAAAGATGAATGAAGTCGCTGTCCGTAAGAAAACCCGAGAGGAAACCAGTAAATTAATACGTCATTCATAAAAAATCACTTAATTTATATTTTAGGGTTTTAGAATTTCTTTTCACTTATGTATTCACTCCTTAAAAGGATCTCCGCTAGTAAAGTTGGACGTTATATAATAACAAACAAGTAAAACATTTATTATTTTCTGTCTGTTTTAAGTATATTACTATGATATAGTATCTACATATTATCGCAAACCATAGTCACCACAAACTGCTCTTTTTCTATTTCTTTCGAGTCATATCCATCCAAAGGTTGCTTGGAAGACATCGCTTTTAGCAATAAGACCGCCCATTGTACTTATTTATTTTTGAGGGAAAAACTTTATGTTTTTTGTGCAAAAAAATTAGGACCCTATTACGTTTCATATAATTGGACACGTAGAGCAAGTTGTGGTCATACCTACTCGAATAATTATGGTTGCAACGGATCACTTTGACTTAATAATTATTCAAAGTCATACAAAGCACACGGATATTTACTCTTGTATAATACGAGTATAACAACAGCTTTTTGTCATCTGTTTTGAATAAGTAAAAAACGCGTACCTATATAAATAAAATAATAACGATGACGGTATTATACATATACAATACGTATATTTTATGCTATTTATATGGAAAAGGTTTCGCAAGTTGTCACCAAATCTCTATTTTATAGATACCTACTTAGTTAATCTGACGCTAACATTTCCTAAACAATGATATACAAAAAAACATAAAAATTGTGGATGAAATCTTAAAAACGCAAAATTGATGGATTCCATCAATTTCAAAAATGTCTAATAGACCAGAATATATTTTTTTGGGCAAACAACGCGATATAATTGTGTACTAATGATATTTGTTTTTAGATCAAGATGAAAGTGTGCACGATTATCTTTGGCGTGATGGTGGCCTGTGTGGCGAGCCTAGCGGCAGAGAACGGCCCCCTGATGGCGGCTCTTCAGCCCGGAGAGCAGCCGGAGATCCGGGAGGTGGTCCTCGTTGACGAGCAAGGCAACAGGCAGAAGAGGAGTCTACTTCTTGGTGAGTCTTGCCTATATAATGCTTTTGGTATTAGAACTAGACCGACTCCGTATACAGGGTGCCGCAGATGTTACCACATTAAATGGAACCACATATTTAGTATCACGTTCTGTGACCGAACACAAAAAAGTAGTTTAGCCACAAGAACTAATTTAAAATTTCATAATTTTACACATATTATGTATAAAATTTTCAAAATTCAAAAGTTCAAAATTTTCAAAGACAAACAAAGACTTTTCAAACTTTGCCTAGAGATCCTGATATTATCACGATCTCTAGGCAAAGTTTGAAAAGTCTCCAAAGTATTCTAATCAAAATGATTTTTATTTACACTTGTAGAACAGATAAAGGTGACATAAATTTCTACTTCGATGTTTCTTCACCTAGGCGAATGATAGGAGAGAGAAAGTTATTTTTTTAAATGCGTAAATATCGCAGATTTTTTGAGTACGGCTTTAGAACATGATACGAAGTACGTGGTTTCATTTAATATGATAAGATCTGCAGCATCTTGTATAATGTCGGTTTTGGTTAAGAAAATTCTCAGTCGCAGTTTCTCAAGATAAACAGGTTTCATTAAATGTACTTAATATTAAACTACTCTGCCTACCCTCTTGCGTGTTACCCTGTAGACCAATATACGTGATGATACATTTATCTCCACGCGAGGTCTGTTTCAGTGTTCAGTTCAAGGCCACGATTTCTCATTAATAAGGCTACATCCTGTACATTGATAGTTAGGTTCAATCTGGGGCTCATACATTATGTATACAGTTTTTAAGGCTAATGTAGTATGCTCAATTGCTCACGCATTGCGTGTATGTACGAGTAAGTACCCTTACATCCATGATCTGAATTGCGTACAAATAGGTACATTATAATTACTTATACGCATCAGCTGAACTTTTTGATTGATAGGTTTTCAGGTTTTTAACAGATATGGTTTCGGTAGAAGTTTAACACCTTTCGTAAAATTACAAACTCACAGTCTGACAGCAGACGCTTTTTCATTAAAATTTTATGATCTTACAAAAACTCAAATGGAATTAATTAAATTCGGTCAAAAAAAAGAATTCGTTAGTAGGTTGGTATTAGCTAGCGTCCCTAAGCACTAAGCATCTAGGCGCCTAAATACTCGTAAGTTTTAAAATGGGCTACTATTTTAAGATGTCCTATTTTGTAATGGTTTGTATTGCATCATTTTACATATTTTCTGGCTTTATTTAAGTGAGCAAAGAATTAAATGAAAACAACTGTTTAATAGAAAAAGCATACCTACATGGCTAAAAAAGATAGGATTAATAATGATGTAGTAGCACCCTAAACTCTTCGGCTATAGTTTTGTATCGCTCACTCGTCTTACCTGCTACTTGATAGCCGCTTAAAGTCGCAGAGAGATTTGTTATACCCACACTTGCCGTGAAATATTGCAATGGTGAGAACAGGGTTAAATCCCTGCTGTAGGGTTGTGATTACAGTTTTACATAGAGACGTAAAAGTTTAAGTATTTTATTTTATCGTAAAACATAATGCTCTCGAGAAGCGAACGTGAAATTGGACAAGAAAACAAGGTAATAAACATATTTAACAAACAGGTTTAAATGCAAAGTATCCCATTCAGTCTAAAAATAATCATAAAATGATTTTTGTATTTTGTTTAAGATTCGCCAAATCTGTGTTTAAACTTTATCGAATACGATTCCTATTAGGTATAGTGATTTTTTTGTAATAAAAAAATATTTTATGTCATTCGTACACCGAGATCTATCGCATTGATCACCTAGTGCGGTAAACTGAAAGTCACGCGTGTACTTTCTTACAGTTAAGTATACATACACATTACCTTTTGGTTATGACGAAACTTTTCATACACGCGCCTGATACGTATAAAAGTAAAAGATTGGTCGTTTATATGCTTAAGTAACAGGAAAGATACTTTTCGCATACATGCATTTAATAAGGTTAAGTAAAAAGGTATGAAAAAAGATTACATTATAGGTAAGGGTTAGGGTCTAATTTACTGATTTTCCATTCATATTTTTGTTATATTATAATCATTAGTATCAAAGTACTGTGCTCAAAAATATGAATAAAGAAATCTATGCGAAATATTGTAACGAATGTTCAGAAGACTGGTCATTGAACGTCGCAGCACTTTGCTTTAAAAAGACACCAATATTGGATTAAATTCATAATCAAATTAATAACTTGAATATAGTGATTTTTATACAAACAATGACACTGGTTTTTTTGTAAATCATGGAGATACTCGTAGGTACGTAAATTGGATTAGACCATAGATATCCGTGGATTAGACATTGATCTCAAAAGTATGTCCAACTCATTATGACAACTGAGTTTGATGAATCACCCCACGAGGCATGTCCATGCTTCGTTAATTTATGTGAACATCATTCTACTGTTTCAATACTCTGTGTAGGTATATAATACTCGGGGTATCTTTGTTTGAGCAGTCAATAACCACTCATGTTATGGAATTCCCCATGGCGTATCGTTACGTGTTGCGCATATTTGTAAGGTTGATGAGAAATTGATACTGCGTAACAAATACGTCATGTCGATCCCCGAAGACCTCACTTTCTAGCCCTTAGAGATTGATGACGTAATATAAGCTAATAGTAACGTTAGACGGATTACTCGATCGGCTATCCATAAAGCCATAATATGCTAATATATTGAATACATAAGAGGTAACAACAACAAAGTTTCTTCACACTGGGGCCTTGATCTTTTATTATCACTGTTATAATTTTATCATAATGTTCAGCAACAGGATATACAAAAGCCATAAAAATGTAAATTTCTCAAGTTATAAATAATAAAAGCAGAGTAAGTAAAGGAATTAAACCCGCCATAAAAATGTGTATGGCGCGTGGTCCGGTGGGAGTGGGACAGCACTCGTAAATGCAAATCTCTGTGACGATTTATTTTTATGAACAATTAGGTACGTTGTCTATTTAATAAGATAATCTCGTATATTTTTCACCTAAATTCCGCTTTGCGTGTCACCTCCCGCGTTTATTATTACCTTGAATTGTATCCAGTTGTTTACTGGTGAAGAACTTTAGATAGTATGATCGTTTTTTTATGGTATCATTTCTAATCTAATTAAAAATAATATTGTATTAATTATAAATGATATGAAAAATATACATAATCAATAAATGGTATACCTATACGATATAAAATTCAAATTACGACGACACACTATGTGATGTCACCTTTGTAATAAATAAATTACGAATTTATGCTAAAATATTGTTATCAGTCAGGCATCAGGGATATGCAATAAAGAATAGAATTGATTGAACCAGTTCATAATATAAATTTAAAACCTTACCTTTTCTCATGTATCTAAAATAATAATAGGACCATTATTCATACCAATACGAATTTGCATACTTATACATATTTAATAAACTCTCAAGATATTTTGTTTGATTATATATATATGATATTTATATCTATATATGATCTATTATATATATTTATATCTATCTATTCTATCTATCTATCTATATCTATATCTTATATCTATCTATCTATTCTATTATATATATTTATATCTATATCTATATATGATATTTTATGTTTCCTCTTGGATATAGATAATATAATCTCTAAGTGACCTATTATAAGATTATAAAACACAGAAAGAGAGAGGACAGAGGTCTATTATAACCATAGCTTACTATGTATTTTGACCAATGAGTTTATTTTGTAACCATATTTTTTTTTTTACTTTTATTAGGTGCTGGTGCCCTCGGCGTCGGTGCTTTAGGTCTGGGCGCTGCTGGTCTCCTCGGTGCTGGTCTTATCGGTGCGAAGGCTGGATTCGTAGGCGGTGCCATCGCTGGTAAAGCTTTCTCGCATGGCAGGAGCTACGGCGGCGGTTACGGCGGCGGCTATGGTGGCGGCTACGGCGGCGGCTACGGTGGCGGCTACGGCTACGGCGGAGGTTACGGAGGCGGATACTATGGCGGCGGCGGCTACGGACATGGACACGGCTACAGGTACTTACTGTTTATGTACCTACCCGTATTCTTGATGTCGAGCTAGCGCGCACTGCGGTGACTTTTGTTCGCCACATCGAATAAAATACTACTTTCTCTTGATACGCGAATTTATTCTCGCAGTGCGCACGCTTCCACTGTTTTAAACTTTATAGATTAAGCGAAAATAAAAAAATACGCCATTTTACCGCAGTGCGCCTTAGAAATTACTTTCCCGACTTGCTTTCTGAAAAATTCGCTGTCATTTTAAAACCAGCAGTCAAAAGTGTCAAATACTTAATTCGGCTGTTCTCGGAAATCAGTTTTTGACTCGGACTGTTACTAACATCTAAAGTTATATTTCAATCACATGAGCGTTAGCGAAGGCAGGTCTGTGATTTCAACCTTTTATCATGTATCCAGCCCAGGAACGGACTCCATGTAACTAGAATTACTATTTTACTCTCCGTCCTGGCCTGTCATCGATAAAGAGTTCGCAACATCAAAATGTTATGCTTCATCTGTAAATATTCATTCAATATGGTATTAATAATACTTAAATGTGTATTTTTTTCAGGCACTATTATTATTAACACTTATAACAAAGACAATTTATTAACACCTAAAGCATCACACTCATTATACACAAATCCAAAAAATCCAATTACGTAAAGAATCACCATCATTTCAAACATTTTAAATTAATAAAAACAATAAAATTCATAATTATAGAACACTTGTATTTTAACATTGCTATTCAGTTACAAGAAGTACTTACCTAGTTCTAGTTCATATTATACACCACAGAACAAAGAGAATAATTTCTGGAAGTCGATACACAGACAACCACTCAATCATTACAAGATGATATAACTTGGACAGCGTGGCGAGAATTTCATTGCTTGAGGAGAGAATGTTATCCCATATGATGCGAAATCTCTTGATAGAGAAAATGTCAGGAGAACTCCAGTAACGAGGTAGTTTTATTCGAGATTTAAAGATTTCTGATGGTTTTAGGTGTATTAAGGAACTATACCAATATGACAAGTATAGAAGCTTTGGCAGTCACTGAGCTAACAATGTAAAGTGTTTACATCATTAGTGTAATATTTCCACCTTGCAAATCTACGCAGAAGCATATTACACATTACCACCATTTATTGTTATCGTTCTACGTTCTCATCTTCATTTGGCATCATCATCATCATAACAGCAAGTTCATCGGTTAAACCGGTGTCTATGACCGGCACAATTATTTCATTCATGATCCCAATTTTATCAATTCTGCACAGTGTACATTTTGTTGCTTGGTAATTTCATCATTGAAGTCTCCGCACGTTGCGATGAGACCTGATTTTCTCAGTTTGCACTACAGCAACTTTTTTTTCAAAAATCTTATCCGTTTATTCTTTGTTTCAGGCAAGTCTACTACCCCACATACGTAGTGTCCGACCCTTGGTGCTGAGCCAACCGACTGATTAGCAAACCACTGTGCAATAATATGGTTATTTATGTTGTGATTATGAATGGAGTGAATTTGTACGAAACATTAAAAAATATACAAATTATCTGTGTTTATATTTATTTATATTTACCAACGATATTTACCGTTGAGAGCTGTGCACAGCTCTTATGAAATTATGTTTACGATAAATATTTGACACCATTTGTGTATATAATATGTTTACCACAAACAATATTTGTGAAAATATTTTAAATAATACACATTTTTCGAAATCTTAAGGTTTAAGTAATATATGTTTATTTATTTTTCAAAATGTGTGTAACCGCTTTGTTAAGTACACAAAGATATAGCTCATGTATACGTACAATCTTCTATCCTTTGGCTCCACTTTATAGTTTATTAATAATATTATTATAAGGTCCGAATTTTCTAATTCCGGTTACTTTAAGGACCGAATAAGGGTTCATAAAACCCGGGAAATAAATGCCTAAACATATAACAAAAAGAGTTATACCATGAAGGTCCAATTTTTACCGTACTGCCCCAAAAGGAGGGTAATGTTTTTAATGATGCTGTCCCTGGCTGTCACTCACCGTCCCTGTGAGTGACAGTTGGTCGCCCCCATACTGGGGCGTGGCGTGTATATAGTATGCTTGTGTGCAATTAATATTTTTTTGATAATTTTTTATTTCTGTTCAATAGAAAGTCCTTGTAAAACTTTATATTTGAAATAAAAATAAAAAATAAAAATAAAATAAAAATCATTTATTTCAGACAAAAACGTCCATAGGCAAAGCAATTAATTAATTATTAATTTAGATTTAAATTATTGTTTTTGATTATAGTGAATATTTAATACATATTCATTCTTTAAAGGGCTCGGGATTAGAAAGGTAGTAGATTGTGTAGTTGTGTGCGAAGCTTAAGCATTATTAAGTGCCCAGTTATTTACAAATTTCCAGAAAATATGTAGAATGTGCATAGTTACGTGGTTAGTTTGCTCTGATAACGTGCACGAAAAAATGGACTCGCTTGGCAAATGCCAAATGTCGTTAAAATGTGCATTTGCAAAATGGTTATTTGATTGTGTCTGGGACGGGTCATGCATACGAGCTGCCTTAAACTAGGATTTCCTCCGTGTGCCAGACATTTGCAGCCAGAAGTTAAATCAATCGATATTCGGTTGATTTACGTGACTTGGCTTTTGCGTAAAAGCAAAGGCGAGTGCGAATGGAGTCGTATAGCTAGTATCTAATAAAATATGACATCTATTTGTCTATTTACCTTAAAATATATCTTGGATTAGAATTAATCATAGGGTACTTTTCGACTAAAAAACTAAAATTATTCTAGTATCCAATTTAAAAAGGTCATGTCTGTCTGACTACTAATTTTAAAGCAGCTTGTGATGGTTGTGTATTTAGGAAAGTATTCGCATATTAAAGATTCGTGTATTACCACGTGAGCAGAGCCGCAGTCAAAAGCTTAGTTCCCAATAAATATCATCGCACTTGATTCGGTCGTGCATCACGCCGCTCACAGCACGTTGGATGGAGCCGTCGATACAGCATTAACGGAGATGGATGGCATCGCCCCACGCCATCGCCTCTTTAATCTCACCTACAAAAGAGATATACGACTGTACCGTACATACTGCTTCCGATCCTGTGCTTTAAGTTGTTCTGTTCATTTTATAATATTACCTATGAGTCTTTATTGGTAATCTGATTTGCAGATGGTGCTGGTTTTTTTTTAATAAAGAAAGCTTTTTGGTCCGTTTGTTAGAAACTGAGGATTTGGGTATTTTATGATGATCGCATTTCATAGAATTTCGGTTATATCTCTTTGCATAAGTATTTCTGGTGGAGTATTTGAAATGATTTCCAATTTTTTACACTTAGGTTATCAACGTTGATCTTTAAAAACTAAGGTTGGAAATCTTATAAAATCAGACGCCTAAAATTATGATCCCGTTCAGAACGATCAAAGAACGAATGACAAGCAATACTGAATTCAATGAAGATGTTTCGCATTTCCCTGCGAGGGTCATAAAGCAAAATAAGTAATGGAGTATAACAAAGAGAAGGTCTGTATCACTGAAGAACAGATCTGCAAGAGGAGGTAACAATGACAAAGATTAATTACAGTTCAATAATGACGGAACAATCTTAACTGACGCCATTGATGGAATAGATTATGAGAGCCGTTTGCGTCTAAGCGCCCCGTCATCTAAAGGCACTATTGAATTCTGAGCAGTTTTGTTTGCTATTATGATCGCGAAATATGACAACAATAGTTTCTATATCTTCAGCTGAACGAAGGGTTATTTATTACCCAGGATTATGATTTAGGGTATAAGTAGTTTGCCAATATTTTTGTGAGCGTAAGTTCCGATGCCCATAATTAATTATTACATAGGAGACTATTCTGGTATGTTCTTCAGGCTTAAATTTTGCTATCACTCATATGTTTTCCAATTGAATGTTTTTGATATGTTGTCACAAGAAAATTCCGTTATCAAAGATGATGTGAATTTTGTAACCTAATTTCATCTAATGAAGACGTTGTTCGTGGAAGTGGGGCGGGGGCGGTAGTAAACCGCGATCATCGGAACTTTTCAAATAAAACCGATGAGACCCCTTGTTTACGCACTTTGTTGCTTTATCCGCCCTTTTCTTTGTTCAAATCCAACTTTGTCCTGTTTCCTCTAGTAATTTGTGGTTTCAACTATTTTATTGGGATTTAGAAAATGTTGTTAGGCTTTACTTTTTTGAAGTCCTCATCTATCATCTTGTTGAAGAGTTGCTTTTGTTGAGTAAGGATAAATTTCTTTTGTATAAATGTCTTAATCATTCAGAAAAGATTCTCAACTAAACGCAAACTAAAAATTTAGATAAGATACTAAACGATTTTTGATAAATAATGAAAAACCTTTTAAATCTACCGTAAGCATGATGGGACAGTTTTAAGATATTTTTAATAACTATTATGGAAAATTGATCAAACTTTTCAATTAGCTATCGGTTTTCCAACAATATTTTTATAATAATATTAAGTTGTTTTTTTCATAATAGTGGCAGAAGTAAAGACGTAGTCGTATTATACGTAGAACATATTGTATCAATGCACAAAGTGGCTTGTTGGTAACTATATGCCTCAAGGAATTAAAGCATTAATCGCTACGATAAACCCTTTGAAGCTTCATCTGGCAATATGAGCGCCTCTGAATATTCATGGTATGGGCAAGTCATTAAGACACTCCTACTATTTTAATGAAAGCAAATTCACTACACGGAGCAATTTGCTGGGAGTTTGTGTAGATGAGTTGATTTAATAATAGTTTTGCTAGGCCGATTGTTGTTTAATGGGCTGATGTTTATGATAAATTAGAATTTGCTTTGGATTAGATGTTGTCTTTGAGAATAATTGTAGTAGAGTAATAATTGTATACGTTAATGGAAATCATGACTTGCACATAGATGTGTTAAACGGGTATTTTTACAGATTATTATGTACATATTATGAAACATCTTTAACAAGTATGTTGATTTAAAACTAAAACAAGATATTTTGAATTTATTATTGTGGGTAAATGTAATGTACAAAACTTAAACGCTAGCTAGTGTTCTAAGATTAGGCCAGTTGTCATACGTCTAGGTCTTTATCTGCCTTCGAAAACGTGCTCTCCGAGGCACTTTTTAAGTGTAAACACTATTACCTACTTAATTTCTGCAAAGCTACATAAACTTGTGGATCAATGAAGAGAGAGATCAACGTGTAATTAATACACAGAATTCAATATTCATCGAATAGAGATTTCTGTTGGTTCTGACATTTTGGAGGAACGCCGGAGGGTGCGATGGTAATGAGATACGAACGTCCAAGGAAATATAAGGAATGCTTGTCGTGTTCTCATGTCATCTATCAGGTTTTCATAAGTAGTATTTATGTTTCTTACTTCGCTATATTCCACTGCGTTTAACATAATATAGTATCGTATTAATTTTTAAAGCTCTTTATGCACCATTACTACTCGTTTTCGAAGTTTATAATATTAATTCATCCGCCTAGAATGAAAAGCCATTTTTTCTTACATCTTTTCAGGTATTTGAGATATAGATGTATAAGGTAAAAATCATCATAATGCAGTTTCATAAGAAGTTTTTATAACGGAGTTCAGACTATGATATGTCGCGTAAAACGACAAAGTTTATCCTATTTAGTCATCAACTTTAAAATACGTTTTAACGATGGCCGATAAAAAGGATCAATTCTTTCAAGTAAAGAGTGACATTAAAGAAGATACTTTCGTAAAATATCTTAACGGAAGATCTTTGTAGCAAGATTACGGTTACAGCACTTAAATCAAACCATTCAGTTTTGTTACTGCAGCTAATGCCCGTCGTAAAGTGTAAAAGTGCCATATTATCATGAGATGTGTGCCACTCTCTGCGGATGACACACTTTATGGCCATCTGAAACTTCCACGTCACTGATGTCACGTTACTTGGATCACTACTTTTGATATTACCTCATTTAATAACTTCAAATAATGACTTAGGTATATAGTGGTCCTCTGCGGTATCTAGAAGATAAAATAACATACCTTCTACATACACGAAGAAAAATATAATATTTGTTCAACTTGTATTATTGAAACTATCTTCTATTAAATTAATGTTATTCCGTATCGGATTTTCCAGCTGATAAATTTTTGTTGAGTATCAATGTATCTAGTTTGATGATGAACTGCATCAATGTTTGCATGCCAAAATGGTAGAATGTTCAAGGATTCTTTAATATAAATGTAACCACCTTATTGTAAATACATACATTCTGAGCAAGTAAATCAATATTCTATTCTATTCTATTCAACTTGGAAATCGATGTAAAGTCTACCGTATGTAGGTAGGTCCTCAATAATGCCATAAGTTTAAAACTATACAAAATACGTAAAGTTTTTATCTACTTCATACTATATTTCTACTACCCCTTAGATTAATAGGGATAAAGAAAAACCTTACATAATTATAGAGTACCGTACGAGTAAGTTTCGTGTGCCTACTACGTGTAAGTTACACTTACACTCTTGTAATTTACGCGAACCCATATGTTCTAGTCAGCTAAGGGACGATCTATGTTAATCGAAAACTACGGCATCTACATACGAGACATCCAATTCGACCTAGGTATCTACTGAGACAGTGACACTACAACAAAATATTGAGCCGCAAACTGAAATTGATAATTTGATACTTTATCGAAATATGTAAAACTAGCCGTTTAATTTATTTTAATTTTTGCTCGGCTCCTAAGGGTCGTAGCGTGATGTTAAAGAATTTTTCAAATCCGACCGGTAGTTTGATTGGTTGAAAATTTCATGATTTGTAAATTTTTATTTCATAGTAATTTGACAAAATAAGCTATGTTTCTGTATAAACCATTTTATAAATATTTTTGTTTTTAATACAATACAAATAAGAAGAAAACATGTCATTTAACTACAAGCATGCAAAATGCAATTCGCTTTCATTTCGTTTTAGGTAAGTATGTATTTTGAAACAAAAAAGGCCTAGGAACCTAGATAAATACTATCCGAATCTTAATAGCATCATAGTATAAAAATATGCTGGAATTATAAATGATTTTGGTATTGCGTTTGTAAGGGCAACTCATCATTTCGCTGGCCTTTTAACTCCAGCTTAATACCATGTCAGCCATTTCGTAATTACAAACACGTTTCAGACGTTAGGTATAGTTAGTTATTCAGAAAAGTAAGGACTCTAAGGTTGTAAGAAAAGAGGTTAGGCCTCCAGGGCGTGATAGCGGCGCCCGTAAAACGAGTTGAGGCAGCGAAACTTTCCGTTTCCGCTCTTTCTTCACCAACATATATAGCAAACTTCAACACGGTCCGGTGAGCTGCCGTAATTTCTAACAAAATTTCTCTTTAACTTCAAGTAGTAAATGCAAATTTATCCTACGCTTATTAGGTTTTCAAGCGAATTATTATATCACTTTGTAATGACTTGGATCGTTATTAACCGACTAGGATGCTTGAATATCTCCGGAGGATTTTAGTCGCTTGAGAATATTATGCGTTCCATTATGAGCTTAACTGCGGGTTTTATCAATAAATAAATTAATAAATCGATCTATCCTGTCCACTGCTGGTCCAAATGACGCCAAACGCCGAGATAGGGCATGAAATGAAAAAAAAAAACTGAATAATTATCTTTGTAGTTCAGTTCATAATAAACTGCATGAAAACTCTCTTATTATGATTTTTAATAGGAAAATGATGAAAATAAGATACAACCAAAAGCAGATAATGAAGACTTCGGCCTATAATAGGTCAACTTTTCTTCTCTAGCATGTATTCAGAAGCAACCATGGAATCAAATCAGTCAGCCTGATGTAATCACCAAATCTTTGGCAGAATCATCTCGATAATATTTTATTTCAATATTTATTATTATATATGTATATTATTATGTATGTAGTGTGTATATCCTTTGTACCCCTTTTTAAATATATCGCGCTCACGGAGGATTTTGAGATTTGGCATAGTTAAAGTTTATATAGAGAAGGAGTGCAGAAAGCTATAATTACGGTTGAATTTCGACCACTGGGCAACCACTAGTTTTTATAATAAAATAAAGTTTAATAAATAAATCACCAATGTGCTTGTGGAACGCGCTGGCAAGTGGATCTCGCGATCAAACGAGAATAACCCATTACTTCACTAGAATTTTTAATTGTAGCTACAAAGGCTGGTGGCAAAGGTTGTTTGTATTCTTTTAAGTAATCATAAAAAGGAAAATGATAAACAAACCTTTCAGATCTTCAACAGGCTGGAAAGAAGCTAAGAAAAAATGGAAGGTATAAGAAGAAAACATAGGCATCGTAAGAAAGTCGATCCTTTTGATATTGTAATTGTTGGCAAGCGTCAACGAAGCTTTATTTTTAAACATGAAACTTTTCTTTGTTCTCACTTCTCAATATTTCCATCTTTTAGATAAAGAAAGCGCGAATTTATTCGTTATTTTTAGAAATTGTTGGGGTGCAAGATACTCTTACAATAACTTGCTTTTGTTTTGTGTAAATTATTGTCATAAATCAGACAGACTTGATAAATTATTGTCTTATTAAAGAAAATGTCTGTGTAAAAAACCTGAGTAGGTACTTTACCTACACAGTTTTTATTTGTAATAAGCAACTGTTCGACTCTATTTACTTAAATGAATTAGCAGGGTTAGATTAATTGAGTGCACATACTCAATTTGTGACGAAATATTAGCAGTGGCGTAGCTAGAGTAGGTGGCACCCGGTGAGAATAGACAGGGTGTAGGGGTAAGATTAAAAAATAATAATTGAGGTATAATTGTCGCTTTTTGCAACAGTTTTCATTGTATACTTCTTCGTGTGGACAAAGTGTTAAGTATACCTTTGAGAAGGTGACACCCGGGGCGGAACGCCCGCGCCGCCCGGCGCGGCGCCGCGCCCTCTTAGCCACGCCAGTGGACATCAGTATCGTTTTCGGCCACAGGGGACACCTGCTCGTAAGCAAATTTCAAATTCAAAATAATTTATTCAATAAATCGTTTTGTAACAAAAATAAACTAACAAATACAAAGTCTAATGAGTTAAAATTAAAGAGATCAGTGTCAGGTCTGTATAAATCAACAAGTATTTTAAACCACATTAATTCTATTCGTGACCTACTCGTATTTCGATTGGTTTGCCTCCGCGAGCCTCCGAACGCAAACGCAGCCGAGTCATCCATCAAATCAAAGTTGATCTTTGTTCGATTTATGAAAACCGATAGTTTGCTTTTCGTGCCGCCATAATAATCTCTGTCATATTGGAAAACTTTATGAAGAATCGACGGTTTTGCCGTCCCAGGATAAGGTTTTTCGAATCAAGTGATATTGTTGCTGTCTCAATTTAGGTGGTTCAATTAGTAAGACGATATATTGAAGATAAAATATGATATGCTGCTGCTGCTGTCCACCATAGAGTTTCTAAGGTAATCATAATAGACATCGAAAAAGCTTCGAAAGATAAGGTTTGAAATATTTCGATAATGGTAGTCTTAGCTTAGCTTAATCATAATAACGAACTCAATCAGGAAAGGGTAAAATATATAAAGTTTATCAATTAATAGCGCTTCCAATTTTGTTCACATCGTTTCCATCTATTACAAAATGTCGTTCGGAAAATTCGTTTGAAACAGTAATAAATTTTAATATGGGATGGTTAAAAGCACTTTTATAACGTACCGATATTTCAATATCTACGGAATTTCTAATAACATGCATTTCATGCGGAACGAACCGTCAGCGTGCATCGTTATGGACATTTTGTTAGCGTGGAGCTACGTCATTAAACTCTAGCGATCAGCGCATAGGCTATAGTTTGGCAGGTTGGCGGGTGAAGTTTGCGTCGATGAGCTGAGTCGGCGGTAAAAGTTGGCACATCAATATGCAGGGGCGCCTGGCCGGTGGCCAACGTAGGATACGCCAATTGAATATTTTGGCCGTCCCAGGTCGCGCTACACATCCGCGATACAAAACTTGCGACAAGTTTAATGGGGTGCTCATAATAACGCGTCCACTCACCGATTACGTCCAAAACGATTTTCTTTTCGGGAGTTTTGTTCTTTATGGGACAAACGACATTATAAATATGGGGCCGTTTGTATTACATCATACCTACATACATTATATTGAGGTTTATAAATCTCGAAAAAATCGATTTATTTATACTATAGTATTCTTGTGTATCAGTATTTAACTACCTGTATCTTGAGTTGGATTTTTGACTAAATCTTACCAAAGCACCAAAATATCACTATATAGTATTAAAAAATGATTTGACGGATTCTGATGCGGTTTTCAGCATCAGTTTGAACATTTTTTTGAAAGGTTTATATATTTTTGATGAAAGAAGTTAGTCTATATTACAAATAAAAAAATATTTGAAAAAATATAGTTATTTGTTGTCAGTACGTACTACGTACCTGTGACACTACACATTAAAACATTTTCTTTTAGGGAAACAAGCTTTGTGTTACTACAGGTTAGAATAGTGAGTTTGCTCGACACACCAGTGGTGAAACTAATACTGTTGTCGTATACATAGGTACATGTTTGTGTTATGTAGGATTATACCTGTTTAGTCAACGCTTAAGGCGGGCTTCCATTGGCAGCGGAACGGGCTACGTAGTTACGTACGGACTCCGTTTAACTCGCGACTGTAGACTTCATAGTAGTGTTACCACCATAGAGTCTAGCGGAAAGGACTGAACGAGTAAAAAAGTATTATTAAAGAACTCGGTCTTCATTTCTCTTTTGCAGTGGAAGGCAATTGTCAAAACTCTTTCTTAATGGAAGGTAAAACCTGTTTTAGTTAGTTGGGGTCCGTTCCGTCCAGCTATTACTTGCTCATTACCCTTTCGTAGTGGAAGCCCGGCTTTATACGTGTGTTGTGCTCGTGTGTGAATTTGGTTAATTAGTGTTTGTTAGCCCGATGGGTATTCGACAACAATCTTGTTACCATCGTATAGGATTATTATCATGTTCCTTCATGCTCACAATACACATTGTGATTTATTGTGTCTGTTGTCTATAATTATGAGGATTTGAAAGTCTATCATGAAATATATGAGTTTATCATAGTAGGTATACGTGCACCTATCAGTGGCGAAGAGTCCATACAACCCGATTGCCATCGGCTTCCCTTTAGGAATTGGTTAGTGCATAGACCAACGTAATATGGCATGTTATTCAGTTAGGTCGAGCTCTTCCAGATATGACTATATATAGATTACAAGAGACGGTATGGATTTTTGTGTTGCACCATTAAATTGCAGCAATATTTAGAGGGCATTTTTGGGACGACTTGCCCTTTCAAAACAGCTGTTGTTGTTCATAATGATGAGTACAATAACCCCAATTAAAGGTATCGGGACTAGAAAGGTAGCCTATTATCATCATTATTATGTTTAAAAAAAAAAAAAAAACTCTGAATGCAATTAATTCAAAGCTACTGTTTATTATCTATATATTAATATATACGTGAAGAGAAGACTCTGTTCCTCTTTTAAGTATATTGCGCGAACGGAATGTGATTTTGTCATAGTTAAAGCTTATATGGAAAAGGAGTGCAGAATGCTAAAATTACGGTCGAATTCTACCTCTGGGCGACCGCTAGTCTCAATAAATATCTTGATATTTCAATAAGCCTTATAAACAATTGAATTAGTAATTTGGTGGAAGATTTTGCGGCATCGCACATCTCATGGTAGATGTACTGATATCATGAATTCATGACAATACATCTAAAGCCTTACAATGAAAGCCAATGCCTAGTTTAATTATAAACATTAATTATTTCGTTTCCTAATACCTCGTGTATGTAGGTAATTCAAAACTTGCAAAAGTAAATTTAAAGAACATTATTCTCTTAAATCTAAGTGCTTATTTAAGATCTACGTGGAAGATTAATCAGAGATGAATTTAAGACGAGAAATTGTCGAGCTTTGCTATAGCAACATCATCATCAGTTCGTAAATGTCCATTGTTCATCTCCTTAGCTCAATGAATGAGATTGGTGATCTTAGTACCTACCTATGTTGCCTCAGTATTAAATAGAAGTCTTGATCCCTTAGTCGCTTTTTATGATACCCACAGGAAGAAACAGGGTAGCCAATCTTTTACCAACAACGATGATGAACGAAATAATACTAATGTCGTATAATTACTTGAGGTGGAGTAAAATGTTGTTTTACATCGAGAGTCTACGATTGTAGATAACTTTGTAGTGTTCGGATGCGGGCTGCATGTTTTGCCCGTCCGTGAAGATAGGACGTATTCTGAAATAGCCGTGTACTGAATACAAATTTAAATACACAGGCTGCTTCCACGAGCACATTTGGGCGTCCGTGTTAAGGTTTTATTTGACACGATAAAGCTGTCGGGGTAATTCACTCAGGGAAGTGTTTAAAACAGATTTGTTTGCAGCCAATGCGGATAAAGAGAAAAATAAAACTGTGTCACGCAAGATATCAATTAATGGACCCAGTCTGGTCAAGGACTCTCATTCTAATCTATTTACTTCTTCCAATTTCGGAGTAATCCAATCTTCTATTGTTTTCTGGGAAAAGATAGGGGTAATTTCTATGCCCATGAAAAAGTTTCCATTTCATCTCGCAAACTTTGCCTCAGTTTATCTATATGTATAATCAGTGGCAGTGATCAAATAAAGTTAGATAAAAACAGAAAAATAAATCGGTAGATCTGTAGATATATGCTATAGGAATATAAACGAGTTAACTTTTATTAAACAAACGAACCTTTGCCGAGCTTGAACTACGGTGCTGGGGATATGTGTAGAAAATAACAATCGCGCGTGTGTAGGCCGTCGGGGCAAATTTCGATTGCAAATTCTAATTGTACTGGCGCATGTCGAAACCGCATCGAAAACCTTACGGGCAAAACGGCACTTGTTTCAAAACACTCGCAAATGGAACTAGTTTGTATGCTAGTGAAGTTTTTCATAAACTTTTGCCGGTTTAAACCGCGCCAGGCGTTACTGTGAAGCAAAAAGTGCAATTAGAGGAAGAATGGAAATGAATTCGTTTCCTCTAATTTCTTTTATTTCGTGATACTACTTATTTTCATGTTATTAAATTCTTGACACTTCGTTTTGTCCTTTTCGTATTCAAAATTGCTTTCTATACATATATGTTACGTTTAGTTACATTATGAGCTAGATACGTCGCTGTAGTATGTCTAATACAAAAATTCCGCGAAGCTCGACGTTTACATCGATTCTTCTAAAAATAGAAGTTACTTTGTACTGCCATTAACGTCGTCTTCAGTTAATCAATCAAGGACAAGACAAGGATGACATTCGATCATTAAGTACCTACTCTAAGAGCAAAAAAGGCGAATAAGACGTCGTACAAGAACGAAATTAGAGTTGTAGAACACCTTTTACATTATTTTACTAAGTTGTTTACTAAGTTCGGTACAAAGGCGAGACTGATAGGGGTAGACTCAGCGTACGTCAGTCTTGTCAACTACTTTATGTATGAACACAGTTTCGGAATTGTTGGATGCACTTGCAACTTTAACTTACACTTCATCTAAAAGAAAGTTTCTTTATGGAAATGTTTTAGTTATTTTCATATTTTTAACGAGCATATTGCCTGCAGTTTTGTTTGCGTGAATTCTGAAACAAAACAAAACATGGCGTATATGTAAAACGACAAGATTTATTACTGTAGTCTTTTGGCGTAAAATATTTTACATTTAAAGCCACATGTCCAGATTAAGAGCAGATTTTAATAATACTCAGGGGAGTCTGTAACGTTGTAATTGAGAATAATGTTAGTATAATAGAGGTTTGCAGTAAACCTTATGCTAATGGATCAACCACGAGCATCAGACACTATTTGCCGCACACCTTGTTGATGGTACGAACAGGTAGCGACACAGTACAGTGCCGGTAATCGGATTACGGGCGATGGGCAGCTGTGCGCGAACCTGTGCCACGGTGTTTGAACTGCCCCCACCGACACCTTGATGTATAGCTAATATCCTTTACCTGCACTGAATTTCGTCAAAATGTTCCAAAGTTGCACTAGAATAAATTACAGTGGTATTCACACCAGCGCCAGCGGCTCGGCCACGGTAAGTAAACTTGACGGATGTATACTATTTGTCAGGACCCGTGTGGTGAATTCTATCAGCTATATTTGCCGAACTGGCGAAGTCTTCTGCAGTGTTGCATTGTGAAATAAAACATGCGTTCATGTTATGAATACTGCGTATGTTATTGCAGTGCAGTCGGTACGTTTTAAATCAATAAAATGTTAAGAGCACTAGGCGGACGTGTTTTTTTTACAAAATGTTGAACTCCATTGTTGTCTGAGAGTTATTTATAGGTATTAAAGTTAATGTGAAGTAAAATTCATTTCTTCAAAAAAGTTTCTAAAAGGAACCTTTTAGCGTTTTTCATTCATATTGGTAATCATAACGAAAGGGAAGTATGAAGGCGTGCATGCAGATTGCTATATTAAAATACTAAGTTACAGTGTGAAGCACGCAAAAATCGCACAGTAGGATTATGCAGTCTCGGTGAAATATTTCCTAGCGCTTCGTGCCCTCGAGGAAATTCAATTAGCCAGTGCCTGTTTGACCATCAGCGCAGCGTGTCGCTATCACACGCTATTGCCGCGAGTTGAGAATTAATACGACAGTTTGTTACTGCGTTGTTTAGCTACGACGTTATAACATTTCATTTAAAAAAATACTTATAGATTGTTAGGCGGAAAAAGGGGTAGTTATCCGAAAGGGTATTGAAGTAGCCCACCATAAGAAAATTACTTTTGTTTAAAACTTAATAATTTCAGGGAAATAGCGGTTCAGAGACTTCATAATAAAATAGGGTTGTTAATTTTTAGAAATAAATAACATGATTTTTTATTGTACGAAAATAAAAGTAAATTTATTTACTTAGTATCGTAGTAAAACAGTCATGAAATGTACTTTAAATTGCTCCTTTCCGACTAAGCTTGTATAGGTGGGTAGAAATCGTTATCAAACATCAAAATTGCGCTGTTTTAAGTCCTGGCATTTGAATAAAAGAGCCAATAGCAAACAAATGGATTTCGATGAGAGTTTCTAGAACTTAAATATTGGCTATCTAGAACAAGTCCGTAATGAATGATCGCTGGAAAGTTGGGATTTAGAAACGACGTTAGGCGGAAACCGTAGCTTCGGCCCGGGGGACTAGGCCGGCTTAAAGTATTGTCTGAAGAACGAGCATATTTCTCTTTCTCTTTTTGTATTTTTTTTATTATTTTTATTATTCTTATTTGTTTTTATTGTTTAATTTGTGTGTGGAGTGTGTCCGATGTCTCTTGCTGTCCAAATAAAAAGATTTTTATTATTATTATTATTTCACATATGATAGGTACCTATATATTAATAAAGGTTAATTTTATATCACAGTTGGATTTGATAAGTAATGTTGGTATAATAAAATATAAATGCGTTTCTAGATTAGTCTCACCACCATCCATTACTTCTGTATCTTAGGTACAGTTTACAAATATCTCACATGAACACTTAAACGCGGAACAACCACCTGTAGTCGATACAAATATTTGCACCGTACGGGGATCAAACCCGCGACACGTAGCACAGAAAACCAATCGCGTATTTACTACGCCAGCCGTATCGTTTGGAACCCGTAGAAAATAACAGATAACTTTATTAAAAATATACTTCGCAGATTTATAACAAGCCCAGTTAGGAAGATTTAATCAGGATTTTTTAGAAAAGTTTGTTCGCCTAACTGGATTTTTAATTAGCACCGTCAGAATCAAAATTCAATTAACGTTTCAACTCCAGCTCTTCGATGTGTGCCCAAAATTCGTTATGTAATTTGCGTTGAGCGTATCACATAGGACCATAGACTTAATAAGTACTTCCAAAATACCTATTATATCTATGCGTAGGACAATTCGGTAAAGTCAACGATTTTTCAAAATTCTACATTAAACAACGTGTAGAAGAAATGCGTGGTCATGTATGGTGGTGTATCAGGAACACTATAGAGATAGTGTTGTTCTCTACGAGTAAAAGATTTTTTTAAGAGGAGGGTTACCAGATCCAAAATTTAGATTTCCGGACAAAATCCCTTTACCTGACATTTAATAAAAAAATTATGATCGCAGCGAAAATCCAGAAAATTCAATTCTGAAAAATCCTGACAACTCGCGTTTTCCCTGGTTTCCGGACAGACGGCGTAAATTCTGGACATGTCAGGAAAATTACTGTCATCCGGTATCCTTGAGTGATATAGGTTATATTTTATTATGATAAAAAAAAAACGCGCAGTAGAAACCACGGGGCAACAGCTAGTTCAGTTAAATATAAAAATAAATGAAAAATAATAATGAATGAATGAATGAATTTATAAACGGTTAATGATTTCGCCGAAACCTTTCAGAATGGTAAATAATACAGTCAGAGTAATAATTATTATCAGAAGTCTTTAAATGTTTAAATTGTTCTCTGTGACTTAACTTCTGAGAAAAGCTCGCGATTTGTTTAACTTATAATGTTTACTTTGTAACTGCGCTGTAACTGATGGCGAGAATTTACTTACTGGCGTGATATACGGTGTCATTGTAAAGGGGAGTATATTCTTTGTGGTTAATGAATATCATCACACTACTGTTATAAATGCGAACATAACTCTGTCCCTGTCTCTGCTTGTTACCTTTTCTAATACCATAACCATACAACCATTGTGTCCATACAAGGTCACGTCCTAAAATTTTATGCTTGCATATTCTATTTGCTTCCCTCTCACACGTCTGCTGTAGTCGACTCGTATAGTAATGACTTATGTTTACTCGATCGTAAAGTCTACAAGTAGGTACACATCCATCGGAATGTAACAGAGCCAAACTGAGGCCTGAACTACATGTCACCCGGGATTCGAGGCTCAAATGTAGTTATGGGATTTACATGGCAACACGCAGAACAATGTTTTATTACCCGACTGTATTAGAATTTGTATTTCCCAAAGGCCTTCTGAAATGTATTTGGAATTGCATGTTACGTAAAATCTACCTGGCTTGTTTAGCCAATGTGCCAGATATGCTGACATAAGTTAGGATTTGTATCTTATGAACTAATACGGCTCTGTTGTTTAAACTTGATTGAAATACGTCTGCATAGTTCTCTGTTCGTAAACTTTGAAGTGATCTGTACATATCTTGGAATTGCTTTACATTCTTAGAATGTGAAAATGTTTAGGATGATTTTGAGAATCCGTATTATAGTAAGTATAAGTAAGAGTTTCTGTGGGCCGAGCACGAATGTTTTGACGTATAGTAACGTTAGCGTAAACAAATTTTGAATTAAAAATACACGTTTAATCCATGATATTTTTTCGAAAATACACGCATTATTTTTACATTTTCATGAAACAAGCGTGTGTATTTCATAAAATTGAACAAAAATGCTATAGATTCATTGTATTTTGTAATCAGCTTACGTTTACGTTACCATACATCAAAACATTCGTGCTCTACTTGGCCCTCTGATATCAAAATGTTTTTAGTAATTATATTCAAACAAGTTACGTAATTAGAATTAGTATAAAATGAATGAGTACGTAATTAGTCACGTAGTTGTACCATCTCCAGATTGAATTCTTAGAAAAAGTAAACCTGCATCAAAACAAATTCAACTCTGTTTGTTTTCATGATTTATAATATCATTTTCGTAGCACTTCGTAGCCCTGTACTACGTAGTTGCGTAGGTACATTTGTAGGCACTTTACAATGTTCATATTACTGTTACTGTTAGCCTAAATCATCCCACCGCTGGGCAATGGCCTCCCCCCATGATTTCCAGGCTTTTCGGTCTAGAGCCAGTGTGAACCATTTGTTGTTAGTTTTATCAAGTTCGTCCCGCCATCTCTTTCGTGGTCTGCCGTGTCGCCTTCTCGTCATATCAGGGCTCCACTTAGTGGTTACCTTGGCCCACTGCACATCAGGCATCCGGCAGACATGGTCAGCTCAATCCCACTTCAACTTTGCAGCCTTATGAGCTACGTCAGTAATTTGTGTTTTGGAGCGCAGTGTAGTGTTTCGAACACGGTCTGTTAATTTAACACCTAAAATACTACGCTCCATAGCATGTTCATATACAGTAATAAAAAAAAAACAAAATGCTTTCTTGTTTTTTTTATCCTGATTACTAGTATGTACTTGTTAACCATATTGATCTTCTGCATTTATGAATTACGCTTATAAAATTAACAGATAAAAGCGCAGGCGTGTCAATTATACCTAATTGATCAACAACAATTATACGAGAAATGAGAAACTATTAGATTACTCAAAAACCAAATAAACAGCCAATATTGTTTGGTCTCATTTCCATGTAGCTTATCCAGTAAGGATTATGAGACTGTTCTGTGAAAATAGCTATTTAAAACGATGATGAAATAGTGATTTAATACGCATACAAATACAAACAATTTAATCTGTAATATATACAGAAAGTCACACGGAATCACGCCTGTATGTCTCGGAAGGTTCGAAAAACAGTTTGCTGGTGACGAAATACAGTCCTTAAATAAGGGGCGAGCTTAATGCCATCTAATGGGCACAAAGAATAGCTTACACCTTTTTGCGTAATTCAAATGTGTAATATCGCACTTTTTCCGCCGTCTTCTTTGCGGACATAACGTTCTCACAAAAGGAGATGCCGACTTCGGACGCGCTTTCGCTCCAGACGACGGATAGAAGCACTGTACGGAGCGCACAAGAGCTGCAACAAGGTAACAGCGCTGCATTGCCCAGGCTGTGCATTCTTCTAAACTATGCTGCGCTGTGTTCTCGGGGGGCAATCTTCGCAGTGATGACATTCGGGCGTCTGGTCCCGACCTATAGGACCTATGTCCTATGTGTATGTAGTGTCTGTACACTTCCTGAAACAGTCGTGTCCTGAAAGTACGTGCATCGGCTGGAAGGTGAGGTGTTTTAGGAACCCACTGTGATGTTAGTGCCTCAGAATAATTGGTGGTGCTGCTAAAAGTGCTAAAAACGAGCGCGATTACGTAGATATTGAATGTAGATATTTTACTAATTGCAATAGAATACAATGTCCTTTCTAATAATGTGATAACAATCAGACCACTCGTATAAATTTGAGGTCGGCGGCGTGAGGCTGCGCCGGTAATGGTATTGATTCGGTTTATTTGTGGACTGCTGCATTCGGCCAGGCTGCCGTCTGCCGCCTCACAACATTCAGCCAATCGGCTAAATAAAGATTATGTCTAGTCGTTCTAAAATGTCACTGTATCCCGTTGAAACTGCTAAATTATTTATGGAAAAAGTGACTATTCTAGCGATTATTATTTCGGACTTTGATGTGTTCAAAGAATGCCTTGAAGGCTGGAGCAAGTTTAGTTTAGTAGCAGTCAGTACAAAGTATTTGCAGTGTTTGTCTATAGATTATATTTCATTTCGTACGCTATAAAAATGAATAAATTATGAAGACGAATTCATAACCTTAATACAGTACGAAAGCAATTTTGTACCTGGAGCACATTGTTTTATTAGGCCGTAGCTATCTCGACGGAGGTCATTTGTCTCTAGCGATGATCCTTTCATTCAAAGAAGAGTGCGAATCATTCTTCGTAATAACACCTTCGCTCGGTTGGTGTTAAGATTTACGATTTTATTCAATCCAACGTCCCGGTAAATTACGGGGAGCCGAGATCCATTAAGTGCTTAAGTGCCTCCCGAGCACGAAATTGGGGATGATAATGGAAATGGGTTCCTTACTATGTTAATATGGGACTTTACACCGAGCGGACCAATTCACGCGTTGTTCCAAGCAATATGCAAGGCCGGGTATTGCGGTATTAACCGTTTATGTTATGAATAGCCCTTGATTATGCTGACTCATTACTTGACGGTTTATGTTACTTAGGACTGTTTAAAAAGATTAATCAGACATAAGTGGATTATAAAATGGAAGCAAAATTAAGAGTTTCATGTTCATTATACCTTTTTATAATAGACCTTATATTCAGGCATATAGGCTTTATGTGAAGAGGTTTCTTGGCTCAATTAATTTAATATTTAGTGTTGATATTACCTGAACTTTGTTACTATCTCGCTAAGATGGAACATTCTGAAAGGAAAAGCAATTAGAGCTCGTGCATAAGGTATAGTTATCCCACACATACTAGTTCCGAAATTATTTGGGTATCGAAGCGCGAACGTAGTCAGAGTAAAGTTCTAATCACACCAAAATTATAAATGCGAAAGTAAATTTGTCTGTTTGTTACCTTTTCACGACTAAACGGCTGATCAATTTTGATGAAAGTTGACAAGAAAATAGTGTGCATCATGAGGAAGGATATAAGACATTTTTTCAAATATCACAGTCTCTGAAGTCCATGTGGACCGAGTCGCGGCGTACAGCTAGTAAATAATATTGTAAAATTGAAAAACTACCTGTTCTCTGCTGCATATAAAATTGACTATGGCTAAGTGATGAGGTCTGTTTCGCTTTTCGTAATTTATTTAATTCTCGTGTTCAACTTCGCGTCAGTTTACGACACGGAGGAGTTTCTTCGAGAAGGTTGCGGTCCCATTTATCACTCACAACTTTCATAACCGCTCGTCCGATTCCCTTTATAAAGCTACACGTTTCTATACATTATAGTTATGTCATTATAATTTATTAGTTTCGGCTCACTAACTCGATAGAAATGGAAATAGGCGTTCTCATTCGCAAGTTCGGCACAATAAAGAAGTTCCAATTCCTTCACACTGGGGCTACAAATGGGATAAGTTTAAGAAAGCAATCGGCCTTATATGGTCGTTATGGACCGCTATGAAGGCGCGGGCGTGAAAACCATTGGAAAGTTTCCCTTATCGCATCATTTGATATAATTCTTCTACAATAGCTATTTCCGTTTTGAAACTAGCACTCGATAAAGTTTAAAAATTATTTAGTGCTAAATAAATGTTAAGGGTGAGACGAGTCAGGGCGAGTTCGCCCGGGGTCGCTAGAAACAAAATTAATTACGAAATAGTCGAGAAAACTTTTGGGTTGGCGTCGCGTCGTCGGAATAATTGTTGCTAATTGAGTTCCATCCACCTGGGAAAAAGGGGGCAGGAGGGGATGGATTACATTCGTGACTATGAATGCGCCTCGGCCCCGCCCGCCGCGGCGACGCTGCACCTAACGAGTCTCCTTTTAATTACACACATATGCTTGTGAGTGCGATTCATAATTTCCAGGGAGGTCAGCTGAGTAGGGGGAAAATTATTTGATACTAAAGATAATGACAGTAGATATGTAAATATCATACCTTCATTAAACATTTCATATAAACTGATCTAATCTTTAAATAACTGATGCAATGAGCGCAATCACTGTAAAATTCTCCAATTTATTGAAAGAAAAAGAAAAAAAGAATTGTGCATAGAAATAATACTTCGTTTGCTTATTAAAGTCCCTGTCCGTATACAAAGTTTTATCAAACCCGATTTTTATAAAAGCCGGTAATATTAACACATTTACGCCGGCGTCCCCCTAAAATCACATAATTATGGGGTCGATCAGGGTTTTCCTCTACGATATTTACCCGTGACTGGGAGCCAGCGATTGCAATGAATTGTCGAGTTGTAGGTATCACTTGCCTTATCTTCTTGGGTATCTCGTTAGAGACGGCCGCGTCAATAGTATTAGGATTACGGTGCTGTTCATCGCGTGATTGGTAATAAGCCAATCATTCGCCACTGATTGGCTTTGAAGATTATGGAGATGCCGCTTTTTATGTTTATATAAACAAAGCTGTTACCCTCTCGGTTTGTATAGCGGTTGTCATTTGAAAATAGTAATAATATGAGGTATGTATAAGTGTCCAATTCGCTTGTCAAAATGCTAACTAGATCGTTATCTAGCTTCTCATTTCTTTCTGTGAATTTCGAGGGATCAGGACGATCAGGTTGATAAGCTTCTGTATTAGTATTGTCGTCTCATTTTTCAAACTGCTACCTTCTCCTGCTGGATGTTGTGTAGTTTCTAATGATAGCTCTTTTGTCCTTGGTACTTCTATACAAACAGCTAAATGTGGAATGATCGATTGTTCCTCCTTGAAGAACATAAAATTCTTCTCATTAAGGATAAAATTGATTGCTAACTTTTTAAATGTTCCAACGTAAACTGCGAGCATAGATCAAAAGTACCTTACATTGGCACTTAACATATAAGGAACAGGATTTCTTCTTTTCTAAAAAAAAATGTTGTCCCTCACTAGGATTTCTCCTGGATGAGGGTACAGTTTACAAACAAACTTTTCACATCCATACATTTCCAGACCCGAAACAAATATCTGCAGATTATACAGATATTTGTTGCATGCGGGGATCGAATCAGCGGCACGTAACGTCTGTGAACTTAGCATCTCATTTGTTAGCATCCCAAAAATAAACTCCATTTATAGTGGCATCCGGTATAGTTCTACAGTTCTTGATAAGTTTTAAAAATAGTTCGGTCGATTTTAGTATCGAAACCACATTTTGAAAAAATGAGATGCTAACTTCGCAACACAATTGTTAGCATCTCAAAAATAAACTTCAGTTATAGTGGCTTCCCATATAGGGCTACAGTTCTTGATAAGTTTTAATAATAGTTCCGTCGATTTTAATATCGAAATCGCATTTTGAAAATTTGAGATGCTAACTTCGCATTTCAGTTGTTAGCATCTCAAGAATAAACTTCAGATATAATAGCATCCATTATACTTCTACAGTTCTTGATAAGTTTTAACAATAGTTCCGTCGATTTTACTATCGAAAACACATTTTGAAAAACAAATTTTGATAATATAAAACGATGAAAATAAAATAGGTAAGTACCAAACCAACGTGAGTGTCATGTTTGTCGACCATCCGAGTGGCCACATAATATGTAGGTAGGTACCACAGACCATAGAAAGAGGTTTCTGTGTTCTGTGGTAGGTATGTACCCCTTCTACTGGAGCCGTAGGTACCTATACTACCTAGTCTACCTACAATCATCTCTTCTCTATTCAATTTGACTTTGGTCACGGTAGATATATTGTAAACAGTACCGCAACTATGTACTTACTATCCGAATTCAAACACACAGTAGGCATGAGTCCGCTATAGCAAAACTAAACAGAAAACTGTCACCTTACTGCTAACGTACAGTATCGAAACCATAAGGGTCAGTAACCGCTACCGAATATCTGTAGGAAGCGAGGGAGCGAGCATCGCTAGCGAGTAGCGAAAACTCGAGATACCTACTGATAGATACCCAACTGACCCAACACAATATTTGTATCTAACCTAACTAAAATAATTATGGCATCCCTCTCTAACGCGTTAGCTCTCAAGCGTGTAAACGAGATGAAGCGAATATTTGTCTAGCTAGCGCAATCGCAGTTCACTATAGTCTGACCTATTTAATCGTGTTCGATTAGACCTTCTTTGTAGGACGGTAAGGTCGATTTTCAATTGGAAAGTTAAAGAGTATTATTTTAAGTCAACTGGTTAGGAGGCGCGCGCTGTCGGTCGGCAGCCGTACCGGCTCGGTTGGTGGCTCTGGCTAGTGCCTAGTTACCTTTAGTTATTGTTAGGTAGTTTGTTATTGTACTTATTGCCACGTATTCGCAACTTCAAACTGTTTGCGCTAGTTAGTTCTTTATTTGTCGGAGTGGGAGTGATCGCGATATAAACAAACAATTGAAATAGATTAATTATTAAGTTTAAATAGTATAAGTATTAGTAAATAGTGTATAAGTACTAAGTAGGTAAGTAGTTAGTGTTTAAAGTTCTTAAAAATTAGACAATAAGTACCTATGTCAATAATGTCTTGTAGCAAAGGAGAGGTATGGACTCATTGTGATAAAAAGGTTAATAAGATTTTTATGTTTTTAAGTCGCACATTATATTTCCAAATTTTTTTTTTATAAGCGTAAGTTTTAATCTGCTTTTTTTAATTCTCTCGTGGTTTTTTGCTGGTACCTTAATTCTCAGACATGATAAAAATAGAAAGTATGAGTGTGATTTCAAAGATGCAATTATGTTGTTTAAGCCAGTAAATTTTAATAAAACTGAAATAATTATGCAGTTTCAACAAAGAGCTACCACTCCTAGTATTAATCTAACTTTCGTTAATAATAGAATTGAAGACGTAGAACATATAAAACTTCTAGGCTTGAAAATTGACTCTAAACTGACTTGGAAAGAACATGCATCAAGCCTAATTACAAAATTGAGTAGGTTTGCCTTTGCTCAGGAAAATAATTAGTTAGACAGCTATCGTAACTGTGTATTATGGCTATGTAGACTCCACATTACGTTACAGAGTCATTTTTTGGACAAATTCCTACGGAAATCATTACATTTTTAAAGCACAAAAGTGGTGCATCAGATCCATATGCAATCTTATCTGAAATCTTAAAATGGAAATTGTGTAAAGATTATAAAAACTCATGACAGATCAACAATTGTCCGCCATCTAAGAAAGCCAAACTTACAGATTATTTTAATAGTTCTGTCTCAATGGAAATTCTAGTAACCAGATTAGAAGCATTGGATGGTCTACAATTAAAAAAATATTATATTACTTATTGTCCATTGTAAAGAGATTTTGTTTGAAACTTAGTTATTATATAAAAAAAGTTACTTTATATAAAAAAGCGTTTTTTTTTTTAAATGAAACGTATTAGCCAAATTAATAAATTTGGCTAATACGTTTCATATTTTAAAAAAACTTATTAAATTATTGACTTTATTGACTATATATATAAAGCTCGATTACCACTGACTCACTGATTGACAGAATTGTTCTCCCAGAAGGAGCCGTGGGGGGTTAAAGTGATGTATAAGACTCATAAACCTTGAGGTCCAGTGAGTCCGGGAAAAATCCGAAATGACCTGAAAGTGGAACGCTGACCGGAACTGCCCTACGGATCTCGAAAATTACAAGTCGCAGACCTATAGTGCTAGAACTAAAAATGTCAAGGACCCTGGGCCGTTTGACGGGCCGGTGAAAAAAAGATGGCGTCCATACAAAAAAAGATGGCGGCCATACAAAATGGAAACGCTCACCGTTCCGAAACCGTTGGAGATAGTGGGGGGGTGTTCGACCAAATGTCATAGAGGACGACGGGGGCTTTTCGGTGGGGGTCATAAAAATTCAAGATGGCGGATTCAAAATGGCGTCCAAAAAAAGAAATGGTCCCAGCCGGCTGAAAATTGGCGTCCGGGGGTTTTCGGGGGCACCGATTCATAATCCGGGATCAAATTTTTCTTTCCGCCATTTTTCAAGATGGCCGCCATACAAGTGTTCATTTTGGATTTTCACCCAATTTTTCTCCCAGAAGGAGCCGTGGGGGGTAAAAGGGATGTATGGGAGTCGTATAGAAGGGGGTCCTGTGAGTTTAGGAAAAGTCCGAAATGACCTGAAAGTGGAACACTGACCGGAACTGCCCTACGGATCTCGAAAACGGCAAGTCGCAAACCTATACCGCCTGAACTAAAAATGTCAAGGACCTTGGGCCGTTTGACGACCCGGTGAAAAAAAGATGGTTTCCATACAAAAAAACATGGCTGCCATACAAAATCAAAAATCATATTTTTTTTAAGTTACGTTACAAGCACCACCTAAAAAGCCCTCGCGGGCCGCATGCGGCCCGCGCACCCGCGCGACCTCTAGTTTCACTAATATATAAAGCTCGATTACCACTGACTCACTCACTCATTGACATAATTGTTCTCCCAGAAGGAGCCGTGGGGGGTACAAGTCATACATAAAGTCATAAACCTTGAGGTCCAGTGAGTCCGGGAAAAATCCGAAATGACCTGAAAGTGGAACGCTGACCGGAACTGCCCTACGGATCTCGAAAATGAAAAGTCGCAAACCTATACCGCCGGAACTAAAAATATCGAGGACCCTGGGCCAATGGACGATCCGGTGAAAAAAAGATGGCTTCCATACAAAAAAAGATGGCGGCCATACAAAATTGAAACGCTCACCGTTCCGAAACCGCTGGAGATAGCGGGGGGGTGCTCGACCAAATGTCATAGAGGACGATGGGGGCTTTCCGGTGGGGGTCATAAAAATCCAAGATGGCGGATTCTAAATGTCGGCCAAAAAAAAAAATGGTCCGAGCCGGCTGAAAATTGGCATCCGGGGGTTTTCGGGGGCACCGATTCATAATCCGGGATCAAATTTTTCTTTCCGCCATTTTTCAAGATGGCCGCCATACAAGTGTTAATTTTGGATTTTCACCCAATTGTTCTCCCAGAAGGAGCAATGGGGGGTAAAAGTGATGTATGAGGATCGTATAGAGGGGGGTCTTGTGAGTTTAGGAAAAGTCTGAAATGACCTGAAAGTGGAGGGCTGACCGGAACTGCCCTACGGATCTCGAAAATTACAAGTCGCAGACCTACAGCGCTGGAACTAAAAATGTAGAGGACCCTGTGTCGATGGACGAGCCGGTGAAAAAAAGATGGCTTCCATACAAAAAAACATGGCCGCCATACAAAATAGAAACGCTCACCGTTCCGAAACCGTTAGAGATAGCGGGGGGGTGGTCGAACTAATGTCATAGAGAATGGAGGGGGCTTTCCGGTGGTGGTCATAAAAATCCAAGATGGCGGATTCAAAATGGCGGCCGAAAAAAAAGTTACTGCGAGCCGGCTGAAAATTGGCGTCCGGGGGTTTTCGGGGGCACCGATTCATAATCCGGGGCCGAATTTATTTTTCCGCCATTTTTCAATATGGCCGCCATACAAACGCATCTTTTGGAGCAATTGTTCTCACGGAAAGAGCTGCGGGAGGTAAAAAGCATGTATGGGAGTCGTATAGAGGGGGGCCAGTGAGTTTAGAAAAAATCTGAAATGACCTGAAGGTAGACCGCTGACCGGAACTGCTCTACGGATCTCAAAAATGAGAAGTCGAACACCGGTACTGCCCGAACTAAAAATGTCAAGAACCCTGGGCCGTTTAACGAGCCGGTGAAAAAAAGATGGCTTCCATACAAAAAAACATGGCCGCCATACAAGTGTTCATTTTGGATTTTCACACAATTGTTCTCCCAGAAGGAGTCGTGGGGGTAAAAGTGATGTATAGGAGTCGTATGGGGTATAGGGTCCTGTGAGTTTAGGAAAAGTCCGAAATCACCTGAAAGTGGAACGCTGACCGGAACTGCCCTACGGATCTCAAAATTACAAGTCGCACACCCATAGTGCCGGAACTAAAAATGTCGAGTACCCTGGGACGATTGACGAACCGGTGAAAAAAGATGGCTTCCATACAAAAAAACATGGCCGCCATACAAACGCTTCTTTTGGAGCAAGTGTTCTCCCAAAGGAGCCGTGGGGGGTAAAAGTCACGTATGGGAGTTGTATAGGGAAGGGTCCAGTGAGTTTAGGAAAAATCCGAAATGACCTGAAAGTGGAACCGTGACCAGAACTGTCCTACGGATCTCGAAAATGGCAAGTCGCACACCCATAGTGCCCGAACTAAAAATGTGTAGGATCTTGGGTCGATTGACGAGCTGGTAAAAAAAACATGGCTTTCATACAAAAAAACATGGCCGCCATATAAACGCTTCTTAACACGCTTTTATTAGCTTCACCTGTGACTAACTATGTAAGAAAATTTTGGAAGTTAAATTTGACCCACTTCGCGGTTTCCGATTGAGTTGAAATTTTGCACACACGTTTAGTTAAGATGACAATGCATAGTTAGATAACTGACGTCATTCTAAATCCAATATGGCGGACTACTTATGTATTAAGCACTACCATGATATGGGTATCAAATGAAAGGGTTTACTGAGAAGACTACGAAAACTAATATAACGTCAAACTTAATTCAATATGGCGGACGCCCCAAGATGGTAGACAAGATTTTCTTATCTACCATCATGATATGGGTGTCAAATGAATGGGTCTGCTGGGAAGAAAACGAAAAATAAAGTCAAAGTCAAAGCCAAAGCCAAAGTCAAAGTCAAAGTCAAAGTTTTTTATTACACTATTCCATACAAGTGTTCATTTTGGATTTTCACTCAATTGTTCTCCCAGAAGGAGCCTTCGGGGGTAAAACTGATGTATAGGAGTCGTATAGAAGGGGGTCCTATGAGTTCAGAAAAAGTCCGAAATGACCTGAAAGTGGAACGCCGACCGGAACTGCCCCACGGATCTCAAAAATGAGAAGTCGCACACCCGTACTGCCCCAACTAAAAATGTGTAGGACCTTGGGTCGATTGACGAGCTGGTAAAAAAAGATGGCATTCATATAAAAAAACATGGCTGCCATACAAACGCCTCTTAACACGCTTTTATTAGCTTCACCTGTTACTATGTAAGAAAATCTTGGAAGTTAAATTTGACCCACTTCGCGGTTTCCGATTGAGGTGAGATTTTGCACACACGTTTAGTTAGGATGACAATGCATAGTTAGATAACTGACGTCATTCTAAATCCAATATGGCGGACTGGCGGACTACTTATGTATTATGCACTACCGTCATATGGGTATCAAATGAAAGGGTTTGCTGAGAAGAGTACGAAACTAAAATAACGTCACACTTAATTCAATATGGCGGACGCCCCAAGATGGTAGGCAAAATTTTCTTATCTACCATCATGATATGGGTATCAAATGAAAGGGTCTGCTGGGAAGAAAACGAAAAATAAAGTCAAAGTCGATGTCGAAGTCAAAGTCGAAGTCGAAGTCGAAGTCGAAGTCGAAGTCGAAGTTGAAGTCGTCGAAGTCGAAGTCGAAGTCGAAGTCGAAGTCGAAGTCAAAGTCAAAGTCGAAGTCGATATCAAAGCCGAAACCGAGGCCAAAGCCGAGGCCGAAACTGGAGCCGAAGCCGAAGCCAAAGTCTAAGTCAAAGTTTTTTATTACAACTGAGCCTTTGCAGGCACTTTCAAAAGCGTGTTTTTTTTTTTTTTTAAGTTAATTTAAGAGCTCCAAAACCGCCACCCGCGGGCCGCTTACGGCCCGCGCACTGCGCGGCCTCTACTTTTTCGAAACCCTCGCCGTTCCGAAACCGTTAGAGATAGAGGGGGGGTGCTCGACCAAATATCATAGAGAACGAGGGGGTGGCTTTGCAGTGGTAGTGATAAAAATCCAAGATGGCGGATTCAAAATTGAGGCCAAAAAATAATATGGTACGATCTGGCTGAAAATTGGCGTCCGGGGGTTTTAGGGGGCACCAATTCATAAACCGGAATCGACTTTCTTTTCCAACGTTTTTCAATATGGCCGCCATACAAGTGTTCATTTTGGATTTTCACCCAATTGTTCTCCCAGAAGGAGTCGTGGGGGTAAAAGTGATGTATGGGAGTCGTATATAGGGGGCTTCCATACAAAAATCATGGCCGCCATACAAACGCTTCTTAACACGCTTTTATTAGCTTCACCTGTAACTTTGTAAGAAAATCTCCGAAGTTAAATTTGACCCACTTCGCGGTTTCCGATTGAGGTGAGATTTTGCACACGCGTTTACCTAAGATGAAAATGCATAGTTAGATAACTGACGTCATTCTAAATCCAATATGGCGGACTACTTATGTATTATGCACTACCATGATATGGGTATCAAATGAAAGGGTTTGCTGAGAAGACTACGAAAACTAATATAACGTCATACTTAATTCAATATGGCGGACGCCCCAAGATGGTAGACAATTTTTTCTTATCTACCATGATATGGGTATCAAATGAAGGGGTCTGCTGGGAAGAAAACGAAGAGGTCGAAGCCAAAGACGAGGCCGAAGACGAGAACGAAGCAGAAGCCGAGACCGAAGTCAAAGATTTTTATTACAACTGAGCCTATGCAGGCACTTTCAAAATCGTGTTTTTATATTTTTAAGTTAATTTAAGAGCTCCACCACTACCTCCGCGGGCCGCTCGCGGCCCGCGCACCGCGCGACCTCTACGCTATTTAAACCCTCACCGTTTCGAAACCGTTAGAGAGAGAGTGGGGGTGCTCGACCAAATATCATAGAGGACGAGAGGGGCTTTTCGGTGGACGTGATAAAAATCCAAGATGGCGGATTCAAAATGGCGGCCAACAAAAAATATGGTCCGATCTGGCTGAAAATTGGCGTCCTGAGGTTTTCGAGGGCACCGATTTATAATCCGGGACCGACATTTTTTTTCCGCCATTTTTCAATATGGCCGCCATACAAACGCATCTTTTGGAGCAATTGTTCTCCCAGAAGGAGTCATGGGGGGTACAAGTCATGTGTGGGAGTCGTACAGAGGGAGGCCCAGTGAGAAATGACCTGAAAGTCAAACCCTGACTGGAACAGCCTTACGGATCTCGAAAACGAGAAGTCGCAAGCCCATACTGCCAGAACTAAAAATGTCTAGGACCTTGGGTCGATTGACGAACTGGTAAAAAATCATGGCTACTATACAAAAAAACATGGCCGCCATACAAGTGTTCATTTTTGGATTTTCACTCAATTGTTCTCCCGGAAGGAGCCGCGGGGGGTAAAAGTGATGTATGGGAGACGTATAGAGGGAGGTCCAGGGAGTTCAGCAAAAAACCGAAATAACCTAAAAGTGGAACGCTGACCGGAACTGCCCCACGGATCTCGAAAATGAGAAGTCGCACACCCATACTGCCCGAACTAAAAATGTGTAGGACTTTGGGTCGATTGACGAACTGGTGAAAAATCATGGCTACTATACAAAAAAACATGGCCGCCATACAAGTGTTCATTTTTGGATTTTCACTCAATTGTTCTCCCAGAAGGAGCCGTCAGGGGTAAAAGTCATGTATGGGAGTCGTATAGAAGGGGGTTCTATGAGTTCAGGAAAAGTCCGAAATAACCTAAAAGTGGAACGCTGACCGGAACTGCCCCACGGATCTCGAAAATGAGAAGTCGCACACCCATACTGCCCGAACTAAAAATGTGTAGGACCTTGGGTCGATTGACAAGCTGGTAAAAAAAGATGGGTTTCATACAAAAAAACATGGCTGCCATACAAAATCAAATATCATATTTATTTTGCGTCATGTTACAAACCCCACCTAAAAAGCCCTCGCGGGCCGCTCGCGGCCCGCGCACCGCGCGACCTCTAGTCTCTAATATATAAAGCTCGATTACCACTGACTCACTCACTCATTGACATAATTGTTCTCCCAGAAGGAGCCGTGGGGGGTACAAGTCATACATAAAGTCATAACCCTTGAGGTCCAGTGAGTCCGGGAAAAATCCGAAATGACCTGAAAGTGGAACGCTGACCGGAACTGCCCTACGGATCTCGAAAATGAAAAGTCGCAAACCTATACCGCCGGAACTAAAAATGTCGAGGACCCTGGGCCAATGGACGATCCAGTGAAAAAAAGATGGCTTCCATACAAAAAAAGATGGCGGCCATACAAAATTGAAACGCTCACCGTTCCGAAACCGTTGGGGATAGCGGGGGGGTGTTCGACCAAATGTCATAGAGGACGACGGGGGCTTTCCGGTGGGGGTCATAAAAATCCAAGATGGCGGATTCAAAATGGCGGCCAAAAAAAAATATGGTCCGAGCCGGCTGAAAATTGGCATCCGGGGGCTTTCGGGGGCACCGATTCATAATCCAGGATCAATTTTTTTTTCCGCCATTTTTAAATATGGCCGCCATACAAGTGTTCATTTTGGATTTTCACCCAATTGTTCTCCCAGAAGGATCCATGGGGGGTAAAAGCGATGTATGGGAGTCGTATAGAGGGGGGTCCTGTGAGTATGGGAAAAGTCCGAAATGACCTGAAAGTGGAACGCTGACCGGAACTGCCCTATGGATCTCGAAAATGGCAAGTCGCAGACCTACAGTGCTGGAACTAAAAATGTTAAGGACCCTGGGCCGGTTGACGATCCGGTGAAAAAAAGAAGGCTTCCATACGAAAAAACATGGCCGCCATACAAAATAGAAACGGTCACCGTTCGGAAACCGTTAGAGATAGCGGGGGGGTGCTCGAACCAATTTTATAGAGAATGGAGGGGGCTTTCCGGTGGAGGTCATAAAAATCTAAGATGGCGGATTCAAAATGGCGGCCGAAAAAAAAGTTACTGCGAGCCGGCTGAAAATTGGCGTCCGGGGGTTTTCGGGGGCACCGATTCATAATCCGGGAACGACATTTTTTTTTCGCCATTTTTAATATGGCCGACATACAAACGCATCTTTTGGAGCAATTGTTTTCCCAGAAGGAGCTGCGGGGGTCAAAAGTCATGTATGGGAGACGTATAGAGGGAGGTCCAGGGAGTTCATGAAAAATCTGAAATGACCTAAAGGTAGACCGCTGACCGGAACTGCCCCACGGATCTCGAAAATGAGAAGTCGCACACCCATACTGCCTGAACTAAAAATGTTGAGGAGCCTGGTCAGATCGTCGAGCCGGTGAAAAAAAGATGGCTTCCATACAAAAAAATATGGCCGCCATACAAGTGTTCATTTTGGATTTACACCCAATTGTTCTTCCAGAAGGAGCCGTCGGGGGTAAAATTCATGTATGAGGGTCGTATAGAGGGGGGTCCAGTGAGTTTAGGAAAAGTCCGAAAAGACCTGAAAGTGGAACGCTGACCGGAACTGCCCCACGGATCTCGAAAACAGGAAGTCGTGCTCGACTGAAAATTGGCGGCTGGTGGTTTTCGGGGGCACCGATTCATAATCTGGGATCTACTTTTTTTCTCCGCCATTTTTCAATATGGCCGCCATACACACGCTTCTTTTGGAGCGATTGTTCTCCCAGAAGGAGCCGTGGGGGGTAAAAGTGAAGATTCGGAGTCGTATAGAAGGGGGTCCAGTGATTTCAGGAAAAATCCGATAAGACCTTAAAGTGGAACCTTGACCAGAACTGCCCTACGGATCCCAAAAACGGCAAAGCGCAGACCCATAGTGCCCGAACTAAAAATGTCGAGGACTCTGGGTCGATTGATGAGCTGGTAAAAAAAGATGGCTTCCATACAAAAAAAAACATGGCCGCCATACAAGTGTTTATTTTGGATTTTCACTCAATTGTTCTCCCAGAAGGAGCCTTCGGGGGTAAAAGTGATGTATGGGAGTCGTATAGAGGGGGGTCCTGTGAGTTTAGGAAAAGTCCGAAACGACCTGAAAGTGGAATGCTGACCAGAACTGCCCTACGGATCTCGAAAATGGCAAGTCGCAAACCTATACCGCCGGAACTAAAAATGTCAAGGACCCTGGGCCGGTTGATGATCCGGTGAAAAAAAGATGGCTTCCATACAAAAAAAATGGCGCCATACAAAATTGAAACGCTCACCGTTCCGAAACCGTTGGAGATAGCGGGGGGATGCTCGAACCATTTTCATAGAGGATGGAGGGGGCTTTCCGGTGGTGGTCATAAAAATCCAAGATGGCGGATCCAAAATGGCGGCCGAAAAATAAGTTGCTCCGAGCCGGCTGAAAATTGGCGTCCGGGGGTTTTCGGGGACACCGATTCTTAATCCGGGGTCGACTTTTTTTTTCCGCCATTTTTCAATATGGCCGCCATACAAACGCATCTTTTGGAGCAATTGTTCTCCCGGAAGGAGCCGCGGGGGGTAAAAGTGATGTATGGGAGTCGTATAGAAGGAGGTCCAGGGAGTTCAGCAAAAAACCGAAATGACCTGAAAGTGGAACTCTGACCGGAACTGCCCTACGGATCTCGAAAACAGCAAGTCGCACACTCATACTGCCGGAACTAAAAATGTCGAGGACCCTGAGTCGATTGACGAGCCGGTGAAAAAAAGATGACTTCCATACAAAAAAAACATGGCCGCCATACAAGTGTTCATTTTGAATTATCACACAATTGTTCTTCCAGAAGGAGCCGTCGGGGGTAAAATTCATGTATGAGGGTCGTATAGAGGGGGGTCCAGTGAGTTTAGGAAAAGTCCGAAAAGACCTGAAAGTGGAACGCTGACCGGAACTGCCCCACGGATCTCGAAAACAGGAAGTCGTGCTCGACTGAAAATTGGCGGCTGGTGGTTTTCGGGGGCACCGATTCATAATCTGGGATCAACTTTTTTTCTCCGCCATTTTTCAATATGGCCGCCATACACACGCTTCTTTTGGAGCGATTGTTCTCCCAGAAGGAGCCGTGGGGGGTAAAAGTGATGATTCGGAGTCGTATAGAAGGGGGTCCAGTGATTTCAGGAAAAATCCGATAAGACCTTAAAGTGGAACCTTGACCAGAACTGCCCTACGGATCTCAAAAACGGCAAAGCGCAGACCCATAGTGCCCGAATAAAAAATGTCGAGGACTCTGGGTCGATTGATGAGCTGGTAAAAAAAGATGGCTTCCATACAAAAAAAAACATGGCCGCCATACAAGTGTTTATTTTGGATTTTCACTCAATTGTTCTTCCAGAAGGAGCCTTCGGGGGTAAAACTCATGTAGAGGAGTCGTATAGAAGGGGGTCCTATGAGTTCAGGAAAAGTCCGAAATGACCTGAAAGTGGAACGCTGACCGGAACTGCCCCACGGATCTCCAAAATAAGAAGTCGCACACCCGTACTGCCCGAACTAAAAATGTGTAGGACCTTGGGTCGATTGACGAGCTGGTAAAAAAAAGATGGCTTTCATACAAAAAAACATGGCTGCCATACAAACGCCTCTTAACACGCTTTTATTAGCTTCACCTGTAACTATGTAAGAAAATCTTGGAAGTTAAATTTGATCCACTTCGCGGTTTCCGATTGAGGTGAGATTTTGCACACACGTTTAGTTAGGATGACAATGCATAGTTAGATAACTGACGTCATTCTAAATCCAATATGGCGGACTACTTATGTATTATGCACTACCATGATATGGGTATCAAATGAAAGGGTCTGCTGGGAAGAAAACGAAAAATAAAGTCAAAGTCGATGTCGAAGTCAAAGTCAAAGTCAAAGTCAAAGTCAAAGTCAAAGTCAAAGTCAAAGTCAAAGTCAAAGTCAAAGTCAAAGTCAAAGTCAAAGTCAAAGTCAAAGTCAAAGTCAAAGTCAAAGTCAAAGTCAAAGTCAAAGTCAAAGTCAAAGTCAAAGTCAAAGTCAAAGTCAAAGTCAAAGTCAAAGTCAAAGTCAAAGTCAAAGTCAAAGTCAAAGTCAAAGTCAAAGTCAAAGTCAAAGTCAAAGTCAAAGTCAAAGTCAAAGTCAAAGTCAAAGTCAAAGTCAAAGTCAAAGTCAAAGTCAAAGTCAAAGTCAAAGTCAAAGTCAAAGTCAAAGTCAAAGTTTTTTATTACAATATATTTATGACACTATTCCATACAAGTGTTCATTTTGGATTTTCACCCAATTGTTTCTCCCAGAAGGAGCCATGGGGGGTAAAAGTCATGTATGGAAGTCGTATAGAAGGAGGTCCTGTGAGTTTAGAAAAAATCTGAAATGACCTGAAGGTAGACCGCTGACCGGAACTGGTATATATATATATATACATATATATATATATATATATATATATATATATATATATATACATATTATATACATCTTAAATTAACTTAAAAAAAATAAACCGATATTAGTATATATTATAAATAAATAATATGATATATAAAATAAATATTTAAAACCAAATATAAATATAATATATTATATCCACTGACTCACTCACTCATTGACATAATTGTTCTCCCAGAAGGAGCCGTGGGGGGTACAAGTCATACATAAAGTCATAACCCTTGAGGTCCAGTGAGTCCGGGAAAAATCCGAAATGACCTGAAAGTGGAACGCTGACCGGAACTGCCCTACGGATCTCGAAAATGAAAAGTCGCAAACCTATACCGCCGGAACTAAAAATGTCGAGGACCCTGGGCCAATGGACGATCCAGTGAAAAAAAGATGGCTTCCATACAAAAAAAGATGGCGGCCATACAAAATTGAAACGCTCACCGTTCCGAAACCGTTGGGGATAGCGGGGGGGTGTTCGACCAAATGTCATAGAGGACGACGGGGGCTTTCCGGTGGGGGTCATAAAAATCCAAGATGGCGGATTCAAAATGGCGGCCAAAAAAAAATATGGTCCGAGCCGGCTGAAAATTGGCATCCGGGGGCTTTCGGGGGCACCGATTCATAATCCAGGATCAATTTTTTTTTCCGCCATTTTTAAATATGGCCGCCATACAAGTGTTCATTTTGGATTTTCACCCAATTGTTCTCCCAGAAGGATCCATGGGGGGTAAAAGCGATGTATGGGAGTCGTATAGAGGGGGGTCCTGTGAGTATGGGAAAAGTCCGAAATGACCTGAAAGTGGAACGCTGACCGGAACTGCCCTATGGATCTCGAAAATGGCAAGTCGCAGACCTACAGTGCTGGAACTAAAAATGTTAAGGACCCTGGGCCGGTTGACGATCCGGTGAAAAAAAGAAGGCCTCCATACGAAAAAACATGGCCGCCATACAAAATAGAAACGGTCACCGTTCGGAAACCGTTAGAGATAGCGGGGGGGTGCTCGAACCAAGTCAGTGAGTCAGTGGTAATCGAGCTTTATATATATAACTAGAGGTCGCGTGGGTGCGCGGGCCGCATGCGGCCCGCGGGGCATTGTAGGTGGTGCTTGTAACATAACTTAAAAAAAATATGATATTTGATTTTGTATGGCAGCCATTTTTTTTGTATGGAAACCATCTTTTTTTCACCGGCTCGTCAAACTGCCCAGGGTTCTTGACATTTTTAGTTCCGGCGGTATAGGTTTGCGACTTGTAATTTTCTAGATCCGTAGGGCAGTTCCGGTCAGTGTTCCACTTTCAGGTCATTTCGGACATTTCCTAAACTCACAGGACCCCCTTCTATACGACTCCCATACATCCCTTTTATCCCCCACGGCTCCTTCTGGGAGAACAATTGGGTGAAAATCCGAAATTAACACTTGTATGGCGGCCATATTGAAAAATGGCGGAAAAAAAAAATTGATCCCGAATTATGAATCGGTGCCCCCGAAAACCCCCGGATGCCAATTTTCAGCCCGCTCGGACCATTTTTTTTTTTGGCCACCATTTTGAATCCGCCATCTTGGATTTTTATGACCCCCACCAGAAAGCCCCCGTCGTCCTCTATGACATTTGGTCGAACACCCCCCCACTATCTCCAACGGTTTCGGAACGGTGAGCGTTTCCATTTTGTATGGCCGCCATCTTTTTTTGTATGGACGCCATCTTTTTTTCACCGGCTCGTCAAACGGCCCAAGGTACTCGAGATTTTTAGTTCCGGCAGTATGGGTGTGCGACTTCTCATTTTCGAGATCCGTAGGGCAGTTCCGGTCAGCGTTCCACTTTCAGGTCATTTCGGACTTTCCTGAACTCATAGGACCCCCTTCTATACGACTCCCAAACATGACGTTTACCCCCGACGGCTCCTTCTGGGAGAACAATTGAGTGAAAAACCAAAATGAACACTTTTGTATGGCCGCCATCTTTTTTTGTATGGAAGCCATCTTTTCTTCACCGGCGCGTCGATCGACCCAGGGTCCTCGACATTTTTAGTTCCGGCAGTATGGGTGTGCGACTTGTAACTTTCGAGTTCCGTAGGGCAGTTCCGGTCAGCGTTCCACTTTCAGGTCATTTCGGACTTTTCCTAAACTCACAGGACCCCCCTCTATACGACTCCCATACAATACTTTTACCCCCCACGGCTCCTTCTGGGAGAACAATTGCTCCAAAAGATGCGTTTGTATGGCGGCCATATTGAAAAATGGCGGAAAATAAAAGTCGACCACGGATTATGAATCGGTGTCCCCGAAAACCCCCGGACGCCAATTTTCAGCCAGGTCGGAGCAACTTATTTTTCGGCCGCCATTTTGGATCCGCCATCTTGGATTTTTATGACCACCACCGGAAAGCCCCCTCCATCCTCTATGAAAATGGTTCGAGCACCCCCCCGCTATCTCCAACGGTTTCGGAACGGTGAGCGTTTCAATTTTGTATGGCCGCCATTTTTTTTGTATGGAAGCCATCTTTTTTTCACCGGCTCGTCAAACGGCCCAGGGTCCTCGACATTTTTAGTTCCGGCAGTGTGGGTGTTCGACTTTTCATTTTCGAGATCCGTAGGGCAGTTCCGGTCAGTGTTCCACTTTCAGGTCATTTCGGACTTTTCTTAGGCTCACAGGACCCCCCTCTATACGACTCCCATACATCGCTTTTACCCCCGACGGCTCCTTCTGGGAGAACAATTGGGTGAAAATCCAAAATGAACACTTGTATGGCGGCCATATTGGAAAATGGCGGAAAAAAAATTTTGATCCCGGATTATGAATCGGTGCCCCCGAAAACCCCTGGATGCCAATTTTCAGCCGGCTCGGACCATATTTTTTTTTGGCCGCCATTTTGGATTCGCCATCTTGGATTTTTATGACCCCCACCGGAAAGCCCCCGTCGTCCTCTATGACATTTGGTCGAGCACCCCCCCGCTATCTCCAACGGTTTCGGAACGGTGAGCGTTTCCATTTTGTATGGCTGCCATCTTTTTTTGTATGGAAGCCATCTTTTTTTCACCGGCTCGTCAATCGACCCAGGGTCCTCGACATTTTTAGTTCCAGCAGTATGGGTGTGCGACTTGTAATTTTCGAGATCCGTAGGGCAGTTCCGGTCAGCGTTCCACTTTCAGGTCATTTCGGATTTTTCCCGGACTCACTGGACCTCAAGGTTTATGACTTTATGTATGACTTGTACCCCCCACGGCTCCTTCTGGGAGAACAATTATGTCAATGAGTGAGTGAGTGAGTCAGTGGTAATCGAGCTTTATATATTAGAGACTAGAGGTCGCGCGTTGCGCGGGCCGCGAGCGGCCCGCGAGGTGGTTTTAGGTGGGGTTTGTACCTTGCAACTCCCATCTATCTCTAACGGTTTCGGAATGGTGAGCGTTTCAATTTTGTATGGCGGCCATGTTTTCTTGTATAGTAGCCATGATTTTTCACCAGCTCGTCAATCGACCCAAGGTCCTTGACATTTTTAGTGCCGGCAGTATGGGTGTGCGACTTTTCGTTTTCGAGATCCGTAGGGCAGTTCCGGTCAGCGTTCCACTTTCAGGTCATTTCTCACTGGGCCTCCCTCTATACGACTCCCACACATGACTTTTACCCCCCATGACTCCTTCTGGGAGAACAATTGCTCCAAAAGATGCGTTTGTATGGCGGCCATATTGAAAAATGGCGGAAAAAAAAAGTCGGTCCCGGATTATGAATCGGTGCCCCCGAAAACCTCAGGACGCCAATTTTCAGCCAGATCGGACCATATTTTTTGTTGGCCGCCATTTTGAATCCGCCATCTCCCACATCATCATCATGTGGCTCCCGCTGAAAACCAGCGCTGTCGGGCTGCTCGCAGCGCGTCAGCTTAAGCTGAGCGGAAGCCTTTTTGACACAGCTGCGACGTACAACCCATTTGTTATTTAAGATGAATATTTTTTTCTTTTACATGTTTTATTCTTTTATTCTTTTAGTTTTGTTACTTTATCTTTAAAATTGTTTTTGTGCTGTGTCAAATAAATACTTTTTTCTTTCTTTCTTTCTTTCATCTTGGATTTTAATGAACTCCACCGGTAAGCCCCCGTCGTCCTCTATGACATTTGGTCGAACACCCCCCCGCTATATCCAACGGTTTCGGAACGGTAAGCGTTTCAATTTTGTATGGCCGCCATCTTTTTTTGTATGGAAGCCATCTTTTTTTCACCGGCTCTTCAAACGGCCCAGGGTCCTTGACATTTTTAGTTCCGGCGATGTAGGTTTGCGACTTGTAATTTTCGAGATCCGTAGGGCAGTTCCAGTCAGCGTTCCACTTTCAGGTCATTTCTCACTGGACCTCTATACGACTGTCATACATGACTTTTACCCCTCTGCGGTTCCTTCTCGGAGAACAATTGCTCCAAAAGAAGCGTTTGTATCGCGGCCATATTGAAAAATGACGGAAAAGAAATGTTGGTTCCGGATTATGAATACGTGCCGCCGAAAACCTCAGGACGTCAATTTTCAGCCAGATTAGACCATAATTTTTTAAACCGCTATTTCGAAGCCGCCATCTTGGATTTTTACTACTTACTACTATCTCTAACGTTTTCGGAACGGTGAGGGTTTCGAAAAAGTAGAGGTCGGGCAGTGCGCGGGTGGTGGTTTTCGTAGAGCTCTTAAATTAACTTAAAAAATAAAACACGCTTTTGAAAGTGCCTGCAAAGGCTCAGTTGTAATAAAACACTTTGACTTCGACTTCAGCCTCGGTTTCGGCTTCGGCCTCGGCTTCGGCGTGGGCTTCAACTTTGACGTTGACGTTGACTTTCACTTTGACTTTGACTTTGACTTTGACTTTGACTTTGACTTTGACTTTAACATCGACTTTGACTTTATTTTTCGTTTTCTTCCCAGCAGACCCTTTCATTTGATACCCATATCATGATGGTAGATAAGAAAATTTTGCCTACCATCTTGGGGCGTCCGCCATATTGGATTTAGAATGACGTCAGTTATCTAACTATGCATTGTCATCCTAACTAAACGTGTGTGCAAAAGTTCAACTCAATCGGAAACCGCGAAGTGGGTCAAATTTAACGTCCAAGATTTTCTTACATATCATATCATATCATAATCATTTATTGCGTCAAATAAGGTAGTATAAGATGTTACAAAGATTGTTAAGTTTCACATTATTTCGCCTCTAAACAGCATGCAATATTATAATGTTGGTACATAATCATATTATATTATATTATATTGTATCTATATTATTACATTTATTACATTTATTACACTCACATACATTGCTATTTATTTATTTTAATTACGATACACTATTATTATTTAAATTACGAAATTCAATCATAATATTATTATCATTGTCATGTATGTATGTCTAGTTAGTTAGTTACAGGTGAAGCTAATAAAAGCGTTAAAAAAAGGTGGAAATAAATTTCGATCCTGAATAATGAATCGGTGCCCCCAAAAACCCAAAGACGCCAATTTTCAGCCCGATCGGAATATATTGTTTTGGCCGCCATTTTGAATCGGCCATCTTGGATTTTTATGAACACAACCGGAAAGCCCCTTTCGTCCTCTATGACATCGGTTCGAGCAACCCCCCGCTATCTCTAACATTTTCGGAGTGGAGGGCATTTCTAATTTGTATGGCGGCCATGTTTTTTGTATAGAAGCCATCTTTTTTTTACCAACTCGTCAATCGGCTCGAGATCCTACAAATTTTTAGTTCCGGCACTATGGGTCTGCGCTTTGCCGTTTTTGAGATCCGTAGGGCAGTTCTGGTCAAGGTTCCACTTTAAGGTCTTATCGAATTTTTCCTGAAATCACTGGACCTCCTTCTATACGACTCCGAATCATCACTTTTACCCCCCACGGCTCCTTCTGGGAGAACAATTGCTCCAAAAGATGCGTTTGTATGGCGGCCATATTGAAAATTGGCGGAGAAAAAAAGTCGGTCCCGGATTATAAATCGGTGCCCCCGAAAACCTCAGGACGCCAATTTTCAGCCAGATCGGACCATATTTTTTGTTGGCCGCCATTTTGAATCCGCCATCTTGGATTTTTATCACGACCACCGAAAAGCCCCTCTCGTCCTCTATGATATTTGGTCGAGCACCCCCACTCTATCTCTAACGGTTTCGAAACGGTGAGGGTTTAATAAGCTTAGAGGTCGCGCGGTCCGCGGGCCGCGGGCGGCCCACGGAGGTTGTGGTGAAGCTCTTAAATTAACTTAAAAAAAAATAAAAACAATTTTGAAAGTGCTTGCATAGGCTCAGTTGTAATAAAAAACTTTGACTTCGGTCTCGGCTTCGGCTTCGACCTCAGTCTCGGCTTCGGCTTCGGCCTCGGTTTTGGCTTCGGCTTCGGCTTTGGCTTCGGCGTCGGCTTCGGCTTAGGCCTTGACTTTGACTTTGACTTTGACTTTTACTTTGACTTTGACTTTGACTTCGACTTGACTTTGACTTCGACTTGACTTCGACTTGGACTTTGACTTTGACTTTGACTTCGACTTGACTTTGACTTTGACTTTGACTTTGACTTCGACTTGACTTCGACTTTGACTTTGACTTCGACTTCGACTTTGACTTTGAATTCGACTTTCACGATTCTCTTACATAGTTACAGGTGTAGCTAATAAAAGCGTGTTAAGAGGCGTTTGTATGGCAGCCATGTTTTTTTGTATGAAAGCCATCTTTTTTTACCAGCTCGTCAATCGACCCAAGGTCCTACACATTTTTAGTTCGGGCAGTACGGGTGTGCGACTTCTTATTTTGGAGATCCGTGGGGCAGTTCCGGTCAGCGTTCCACTTTCAGGTCATTTCGGACTTTTCCTGAACTCATAGGACCCCCTTCTATACGACTCCTATACATGAGTTTTACCCCCGAAGGCTCCTTCTGGGAGAACAATTGCTCCAAAAGAAGCGTTTGTATGGCAACCAATTTTTTTTTGTATGGAAGCCATCTTTTTTTCACCGGTTCGACGATCTGATCAGGTTCCTCGACATTTTTAGTTCCGGCACTATGGGAGTACGGTTTGCCATTTTCTAGATCTATAAGGCTGTTCTAGTCAGCGTTCCAGTTTCAGGTCATTTCGGATTTTTTCTGAATTCACTGGGCACCCTTCTCTACGACTCTCATACATGACTTTTACCCCTGACGGCTCCTTTTGGGAGAACAATTGAGTGAAAATCCAAAATGAACACTTGTATGGCGGCCATGTTTTTTTGTATGGAAGCCATCGTTTTTCACCGGTTCGTCAATCGTCCCAGAGTACTCGACATTTTTAGTTCCGGTAATATGGGTGTGCGACTTCTCATTTTTGAGATCCGTAGGGCAGTTCCGGTCAGCGTTCCACTTTCAGGTCTTTTCGGACTTTTCCTAAACTCAATGGGCACCCCTCTATACGACTCCCATACATGACTTTTACCCCCGACGGCTCCTTCTGGAAGAACAATTGTGTGAAAATCCAAAATTAACACCTGTATGGCAGCCATGTTTTTTTGTATGGAAGCCATCTTTTTTTCACCGACAGGACAATGGACCCAGGGTCCTCGACATTTTTAGTTCCGGCACCGTGCATCTGCGACTTGCCGTTTTCGAGATCCGTAGGGCAGTTCCGGTCAGCGTTCCACTTTCAGGTCATTCTGGACTTTTTCTAAACTCTAAGGACCCCGTTCTATATGACTCCCATACATAACTTTTATCTCCCACGGCTCCTTCTCGGAGAGCAATTGTGTGAAAATCCAAAATGAACACTTGTATGGCGGCCATGTTTTTTTGTATGGAAGCCATCTTTTTTCACCGGCTCGTCGATCGGCCCAGGGTCTTTGACATTTTTAGTTCCGGCACAGTGGGTGTGCGACTTCTCATTTTCGAGATCCGTAGGGTAGTTCCAGTCAGCGTTCCACTTTCAGGTCATTTCGGACTTTTCATAAATTCATAGGACCCCCTTCTATATGACTCCGATACATGACTTACCTCCCACGGCTCCTTCTCGGAGAGCAATTGTGTGAAAATCCAAAATGAACACTTGTATGGCAGCCATGTTTTTTTGTATGAAAGCCATCTTTTTTTTTACCAGCTCGTCAATCGACCCAAGGTCCTACACATTTTTAGTTCGGGCAGTATGGGTGTGCGACTTGTCGTTTTCGAGATCCGTAGGATAGTTCCGGTCAGCGTTCCACTTTCAGGCCATTTCGGACTTTTCCTAAACTCACAAGACCCCCTTCTATACGACTCCCATACATCACTTTTACCCCCGAAGGCTCCTTCTGGGAGAGCAATTGTGTGAACATCCAAAATGAACACTTGTATGGCCGCCATCTTTATTTGTATGGAAGCCATCTTTTTTTCACCGGTTAGTCAAACGGCCCAGGGTCCTTAACATTTTTAGTTGGGGCGGTATAGCATTGCGACTTGTAATTTTCGAGATCCGTAGGGCAGTTCCGGTCAGCGTTCCACTTTCAGGTCATTTCGGACTTTTCCTGAACTTATAGGACCCCCTTCTATACGAATTCTATACATGACTTTTACCCCTGACGGCTCCTTTTGGGAGAACAATTGAGTGAAAATCCAAAATGAACACTTGTATGGCGGCCATATTTTTTTGTATGGAAGCCATCTTTTTTCACCGGCTCGTCAATCGTCCCAGGGTACTCGACATTTTTAGTTCAAGCAATGTAGGTCTGCGACTTGTAATTTTCGTGATCCGTAGTGCAGTTCCAGTTAGCGTTCCACTTTCAGGTCATTTTGGACTTTTCCTGAACTTACTGGACCCCCTTCTATACGATCCTCATACATGACTTTTACCCCCGACGGCTCCTTCTGGGACAACAATTGTAAGAAAATCCAAAATGAACACTTTTGTATGGCGGCCATGTTCTTTTTTATAAACGCCATCTTTTTTTTAACAGCTCGTCAATTGACCTAAGGTCCTTGACATTTTTAGTTCGGGCAGTATGGGTGTGCGACTTCTCATTTTCGAGATCCGTGGGGCAGTTCCGGTTAGCGTTCCACTTTTAGGTTATTTCGGTTTTTTGCTGAACTCCCTGGACTTCCCTCTATACGTCTCCCATACATCACTTTTACCCCCCGCGGCTACATCCGGGAGAACAATTGAGTGTAAATCCAAAAATGAACACTTGTATGGCGGCCATGTTTTTTTGTATAGTAGCCATGATTTTTCACCAGTTCGTCGATCGACCCAAGGTCCTTGACATTTTTAATTCTGGCAGTATAGGTCTGCGGCTTTACGTTTTCGAGATCCGTAGGGCTGTTCCAGTCAGGGTTCGACTTTCAGGTCATCTCACTGGGCCTCTCTCTGTACGACTCCCACACATGACTTTTACCCCCCATGACTCCTTGTGGGAGAATAATTGCTCCAAAAGAAGCGTTTATATGGCGGCCATGTTTTTTTGTATAAAAGCCATTTTTTTTTACCAGCTCGTCAATTTACCCAAGATCATACACATTTTTAATTCGAGCAGTATGGGTGTGCGACTTCTCATTTTCGAGATCCGTGGGGCAGTTCCGGTCAGCGTTCCACTTTCAGGTCTTTTCGGACTTTTCATAAACTCATAGGACCCCCTTCTATACGACTCCCAAACATGACGTTTACCCCCGGCGGCTCCTTCTGGGAGAACAATTGAGTGAAAAACCAAAATGAACACTTTTGTATGGCCGCCATCTTTTTTTGTATGGAAGCCATCTTTTCTTCACCGGCTCGTCGATCGACCCAGGGTCTTCGACATTTTTAGTTCCGGCAGTATGGGTGTGCGACTTGTAACTTTCGAGTTCCGTAGGGCAGTTCCGGTCAGCGTTCCACTTTCAGGTCATTTCGGACTTTTCCTAAACTCACAAGACCCCCTTCTATACGACTCCGATACATCACTTTTACCCCCGAAGGCTCCTTCTGGGAGAACAATTGCTCCAAAAGATGCGTTTGTATGGCGGCCATATTGAAAAATGGCGGAAAATAAAAGTCGACCACGGATTATGAATCGGTGTCCCCGAAAACCCCCGGACGCCAATTTTCAGCCGGCTCGGAGCAACTTATTTTTCGGCCGCCATTTTGAATCCGCCATCTTGGATTTTTATGACCACCAACGGAAAGCCCCCTCCATCCTCTATGAAATTGGTTCGAGCACCCCCCCGCTATCTCTAACAGTTTCGGAACGGTGAGCGTTTCAATTTTGTATGGCGGCCATGTTTTTTTGTATGGAAGCCATCTTTTTTTTACCGGCTCGTCAAACGGCCCAAGGTCCTCGACATTTTTAGTTCAGGCGGTATAGGTTTGCGACTTGCCGTTTTCGAGATCCGTAGGGCAGTTCCGGTCAGTGTTCCACTTTCAGGTCATTTCGGACTTTTCCTAAACTCACAGGAACCCCCTCTATACGACTCCCATACATCACTTTTACCCCCCACGGCTCCTTCTGGGAGAACAATTGGGTGAAAATCCAAAATGAACACTTGTATGGCGGCCATCTTGAAAAATGGCGGAAATAAAAATTTGATCCCGGATTATGAATCGGTGCCCCCGAAAACCCCCGGATGCCAATTTTCAGCCGGCCCGGACCATTTTTTTTTTTGGCCGCCATTTTGAATCCGCCATCTTGAATTTTTATGACCCCCACCGGAAAGCCCCCGTCGTCCTCTATGACATTTGGTCGAGCACCCCCCCGCTATCTCCAGCGGTTTCGGAACGGTGAGCGTTTCCATTTTGTATGGCCGCCATCTTTTTTTGTATGGACGCCATCTTTTTTTCACCGGCTCGTCAATCGACCCAAGGTCCTTGACATTTTTAGTTCCAGCACTATGGGTGTGCGACTTGCCATTTTCGAGATCCGTAGGGCAGTTCCGGTCAGCGTTCCACTTTCAGGTCATTTCGGATTTTTCCCGGACTCACTGGACCTCAAGGTTTATGACTTTATGTATGACTTGTACCCCCCACGGCTCCTTCTGGGAGAACAATTATGTCAATCAGTGAGTGAGTGAGTCAGTGGTAATCGAGCTTTATATATTAGTGACTAGAGGTCGCGCGGTGCGCGGGCCGCGAGCGGCCCGCGAGGGCTTTTCGGGTGGAGCTTGTAACATTACTCAAAATAAATATGATATTTGATTTTGTATGGCAGCCATGTTTTTTTGTATGGAAGCCATCTTTTTTTCACCGGCTCGTCAAACGGCCCAGGGTCGTTGACATTTTTAGTTCCGGCGGTATAGGTTTGCGACTTTTAATTTTCGAGATCCGTAGGGCAGTTCCAGCAGCGTTCCACTTTCAGGTCATTTCGGACTTTTCCTGAACTCATAGGACCCCCTTCTATACGACTTCCAAACATGACTTTTACCCCCGACGGCTCCTTTTGGGAGAACAATTGAGTGAAAAACCAAAATGAACACTTGTATGGCCGCCATCTTTTTTTGTATGGAAGCCATCTTTTCTTCACCGGCTCGACGATCTGCCCAGGCTCCTCGACATTTTTAGTTCCGGCAACCTCGGTCTGCGACTTGTCGTTTTTGAGCTCCGTAGGGCAGTTCTGGTCAGTGTTCCACTTTCAGGTCATTTCGGACTTTTCCTAAACTCACAGGAACCCCTTCTATACGACTCCCATACATGACTTTTACTCCTGACGGCTCCTTCTGGGAGAACAATTGAATGAAAATCCAAAAATGAACACTTGTATGGCGGCCATGTTTTTTTGTATAGTAGCCATGATTTTTCACCAGTTCGTCGATCGACCCAAGGTCCTTGACATTTTTAGTTCTGGCAGTATGGGTCTGCGGCTTTCCCTTTTCGAGATCCGTAGGGCTGTTCCAGTCAGGGTTCGACTTTCAGGTCATTTCTCACTGGGCCTCTCTCTGTACGACTCCCACACATGACTTTTACCCCCCATGACTCCTTCTGGGAGAACAATTGCTCCAAAAGATGCGTTTGTATGGCGGCCATATTGAAAAATGGCGGAAAAAAAAGTTGGTCCCGGATTATGAATCGGTGCCCCCGAAAACCTCAGGACGCCAATTTTCAGCCAGATCGGACCATATTTTTTGTTAGCCGCCATTTTGAATCCGCCATCTTGGATTTTTATCACGACCACCGAAAAGCCCCCTCTCGTCCTAGATGATATTTGGTCGAGCCCCCCACTCTTTATCTAACGGTTTCGAAACGGTTAGGGTTTAAAAAGCTTAGAGGTCGCGCGGTGCGCGTGCCGCGGGCGGCCCGCGGAGGTTGTGGTGGAACTCTTAAATTAACTTAAAAAAAAATTAAAACACGATTTGGAAAGTGCTTTGACCTTGACTTTGACTTTGACATCGACTTTGACTTTGAATTCGACTTTCACTTTGACTTTATTTTTCGTTTTCTTCCCAGCAGACCCTTTCATTTGATACCCATATCAGGTTGGTAGATAAGAAAATTTTGTCTACCATCTTGGGGCGTCCGCCATATTGAATTAAGTGTGGCGTTATTTAGTTTCGTACTCTTCTCAGCAAACCCTTTCATTTGATACCCATATCATGGTAGTGCATAATACATAAATAGTCCGCCATATTGGATTTAGAATGACGTCAGTTATCTAAGTATGCATTGTCATCCTAACTAAACGTGTGTGCAAAATCTCACCTCAATCGGAAACCGCGAAGTGGGTCAAATTTAACTTCCAAAATTTTCTTACATAGTTACAGGTGAAGCTAATAAAAGCGTGTTAAGAGGCGTTTGTATGGCAGCCATGTTTTTTTGTATGAAAGCCATCTTTTTTTACCAGCTTGTCAATCGACCCAAGGTCCTACACATTTTTAGTTCGGGCAGTATGGGTATGCGACTTCTCATTTTCGAGATCCGTGGGGCAGTTCCGGTCAGCGTTCCACTTTTAGGTCATTTCTCACTGGGCCTCTCTCTGTACGACTCCCACACATGACTTTTACCCCCCATGACTCCTTCTGGGTGAACAATTGCTCCAAAAGATGCGTTTGTATGGCGGCCATATTGAAAAATGGCGGAAAAAAAAGTTGGTCCCGGATTATGAATCGGTGCTCCCGAAAACCTCAGGACGCCAATTTTCAGCCAGATCGGACCATATTTTTTGTAAGCCGCCATTTTGAATCCGCCATCTTGGATTTTTATCACGACCACCGAAAAGCCCCCTCTCGTCCTAGATGATATTTGGTCGAGCCCCCCACTCTTTATCTAACGGTTTCGAAACGGTTAGGGTTTAAAAAGCTTAGAGTTTGCGCGGTGCGCGGGCCGCGGGCGGCCCGCGGAGGTTGTGGTGGTACTCTTAAATTAACTTAAAAAAAAAACACGATTTGGAAAGTGCTTTGACTTTGACTTTGACTTTGACATCGACTTTTACTTTGAATTCGAATTTCACTTTGACTTTATTTTTCGTTTTCTTCCCAGCAGACCCTTTCATTTGATACCCATATCAGGTTGGTAGATAAGAAAATCTTGTCTACCATCTTGGGGCGTCCGCCATTTTGAATTAAGTGTGACGTTATTTTAGTTTCGTACTCTTCTCAGCAAACCCTTTCATTTGATACCCATATCATGGTAGTGCATAATACATAAGTAGTCCGCCATATTGGATTTAGAATGACGTCAGTTATCTAACTATGCATTGTCATCCTATCTAAACGTGTGAGCAAAATCTCACCTCAATCGGAAACCGCGAAGTGGGTCAAAAACTTCCAAAATTTTCTTACATAGTTACAGGTGAAGTTAATAAAAGCGTGTTAAGAGGCGTTTGTATGGCAGCCATGTTTTTTTGTATGAAAGCCATTTTTTTTACCAGCTCGTCAATCGACCCAAGATCCTACACATTTTTAGTTCGGGCAGTATGGGTGTGCGACTTCTCATTTTCGAGATCCGTGGGGCAGTTCCAGTAAGCGTTCCACTTTCATGTCTTTTCGGACTTTTTCTAAACTCAATGGGCACCCCTCTATACGACTCCCATACATGACCTTTACCCCCGACGGCTCCTTCTGGGAGAACAATTGTGTGAAAATCCAAAATGAACACTTGTATGGCCGCCATCTTTTTTTGTATGGAAGCCATCTTTTTTTCACCGGTTCGTCAAACGGCCCAGGGTCCTTAACATTTTTAGTTGGGGCGGTATAGCATTGCGACTTGTAATTTTCGAGATCCGTAGTGCAGTTCCGGTCAGCGTTCCACTTTCAGGTCATTTCGGACTTTTCCTGAACTTATAGGACCCCCTTCTATACGAATTCTATACATGAGTTATAGTATATAGTACCACCGAAGGCTCCTTCTGGGAGAACAATTGAGTGAAAATCCAAAATGAACACTTGTATGGCGGCCATCTTTTTTTGTATGGAAGCCATCTTTTTTTCACCGGCTCGTCAATCGTCCCAAGGTACTCGAGATTTTTAGTTCCGGCAGTATGGGTGTGCGACTTCTCATTTTCGAGATCCGTAGGGCAGTTCCGGTCAGCGTTCCACTTTCAGGTCATTTCGGACTTTCCTGAACTCATAGGACCCCCTTCTATACGACTCCCAAACATGACGTTTACCCCCGACGGCTCCTTCTGGGAGAACAATTGAGTGAAAAACCAAAATGAACACTTTTGTATGGCCGCCATCTTTTTTTGTATGGAAGCCATCTTTTCTTCACCGGCGCGTCGATCGACCCAGGGTCCTCGACATTTTTAGTTCCGGCAGTATGGGTGTGCGACTTGTAACTTTCGAGTTCCGTAGGGCAGTTCCGGTCAGCGTTCCACTTTCAGGTCATTTCGGACTTTTCCTAAACTCACAGGACCCCCCTCTATACGACTCCCATACAATACTTTTACCCCCCACGGCTCCTTCTGGGAGAACAATTGCTCCAAAAGATGCGTTTGTATGGCGGCCATATTGAAAAATGGCGGAAAATAAAAGTCGACCACGGATTATGAATCGGTGTCCCCGAAAACCCCCGGACGCCAATTTTCAGCCAGGTCGGAGCAACTTATTTTTCGGCCGCCATTTTGGATCCGCCATCTTGGATTTTTATGACCACCACCGGAAAGCCCCCTCCATCCTCTATGAAAATGGTTCGAGCACCCCCCCGCTATCTCCAACGGTTTCGGAACGGTGAGCGTTTCAATTTTGTATGGCCGCCATTTTTTTTGTATGGAAGCCATCTTTTTTTCACCGGCTCGTCAAACGGCCCAGGGTCCTCGACATTTTTAGTTCCGGCAGTGTGGGTGTTCGACTTTTCATTTTCGAGATCCGTAGGGCAGTTCCGGTCAGTGTTCCACTTTCAGGTCATTTCGGACTTTTCTTAGGCTCACAGGACCCCCCTCTATACGACTCCCATACATCGCTTTTACCCCCGACGGCTCCTTCTGGGAGAACAATTGGGTGAAAATCCAAAATGAACACTTGTATGGCGGCCATATTGGAAAATGGCGGAAAAAAAATTTTGATCCCGGATTATGAATCGGTGCCCCCGAAAACCCCTGGATGCCAATTTTCAGCCGGCTCGGACCATATTTTTTTTTGGCCGCCATTTTGGATTCGCCATCTTGGATTTTTATGACCCCCACCGGAAAGCCCCCGTCGTCCTCTATGACATTTGGTCGAGCACCCCCCCGCTATCTCCAACGGTTTCGGAACGGTGAGCGTTTCCATTTTGTATGGCTGCCATCTTTTTTTGTATGGAAGCCATCTTTTTTTCACCGGCTCGTCAATCGACCCAGGGTCCTCGACATTTTTAGTTCCAGCAGTATGGGTGTGCGACTTGTAATTTTCGAGATCCGTAGGGCAGTTCCGGTCAGCGTTCCACTTTCAGGTCATTTCGGATTTTTCCCGGACTCACTGGACCTCAAGGTTTATGACTTTATGTATGACTTGTACCCCCCACGGCTCCTTCTGGGAGAACAATTATGTCAATGAGTGAGTGAGTGAGTCAGTGGTAATCGAGCTTTATATATTAGAGACTAGAGGTCGCGCGGTGCGCGGGCCGCGAGCGGCCCGCGAGGGCTTTTCGGGTGGAGCTTGTAACATTACTCAAAATAAATATGATATTTGATTTTGTATGGCAGCCATGTTTTTTTGTATGGAAGCCATCTTTTTTTCACCGGCTCGTCAAACGGCCCAGGGTCGTTGACATTTTTAGTTCCGGCGGTATAGGTTTGCGACTTTTAATTTTCGAGATCCGTAGGGCAGTTCCAGCAGCGTTCCACTTTCAGGTCATTTCGGACTTTTCCTGAACTCATAGGACCCCCTTCTATACGACTTCCAAACATGACTTTTACCCCCGACGGCTCCTTTTGGGAGAACAATTGAGTGAAAAACCAAAATGAACACTTGTATGGCCGCCATCTTTTTTTGTATGGAAGCCATCTTTTCTTCACCGGCTCGACGATCTGCCCAGGCTCCTCGACATTTTTAGTTCCGGCAACCTCGGTCTGCGACTTGTCGTTTTTGAGCTCCGTAGGGCAGTTCTGGTCAGTGTTCCACTTTCAGGTCATTTCGGACTTTTCCTAAACTCACAGGAACCCCTTCTATACGACTCCCATACATGACTTTTACTCCTGACGGCTCCTTCTGGGAGAACAATTGAATGAAAATCCAAAAATGAACACTTGTATGGCGGCCATGTTTTTTTGTATAGTAGCCATGATTTTTCACCAGTTCGTCGATCGACCCAAGGTCCTTGACATTTTTAGTTCTGGCAGTATGGGTCTGCGGCTTTCCCTTTTCGAGATCCGTAGGGCTGTTCCAGTCAGGGTTCGACTTTCAGGTCATTTCTCACTGGGCCTCTCTCTGTACGACTCCCACACATGACTTTTACCCCCCATGACTCCTTCTGGGAGAACAATTGCTCCAAAAGATGCGTTTGTATGGCGGCCATATTGAAAAATGGCGGAAAAAAAAGTTGGTCCCGGATTATGAATCGGTGCCCCCGAAAACCTCAGGACGCCAATTTTCAGCCAGATCGGACCATATTTTTTGTTAGCCGCCATTTTGAATCCGCCATCTTGGATTTTTATCACGACCACCGAAAAGCCCCCTCTCGTCCTAGATGATATTTGGTCGAGCCCCCCACTCTTTATCTAACGGTTTCGAAACGGTTAGGGTTTAAAAAGCTTAGAGGTCGCGCGGTGCGCGTGCCGCGGGCGGCCCGCGGAGGTTGTGGTGGAACTCTTAAATTAACTTAAAAAAAAATTAAAACACGATTTGGAAAGTGCTTTGACCTTGACTTTGACTTTGACATCGACTTTGACTTTGAATTCGACTTTCACTTTGACTTTATTTTTCGTTTTCTTCCCAGCAGACCCTTTCATTTGATACCCATATCAGGTTGGTAGATAAGAAAATTTTGTCTACCATCTTGGGGCGTCCGCCATATTGAATTAAGTGTGGCGTTATTTAGTTTCGTACTCTTCTCAGCAAACCCTTTCATTTGATACCCATATCATGGTAGTGCATAATACATAAATAGTCCGCCATATTGGATTTAGAATGACGTCAGTTATCTAAGTATGCATTGTCATCCTAACTAAACGTGTGTGCAAAATCTCACCTCAATCGGAAACCGCGAAGTGGGTCAAATTTAACTTCCAAAATTTTCTTACATAGTTACAGGTGAAGCTAATAAAAGCGTGTTAAGAGGCGTTTGTATGGCAGCCATGTTTTTTTGTATGAAAGCCATCTTTTTTTACCAGCTTGTCAATCGACCCAAGGTCCTACACATTTTTAGTTCGGGCAGTATGGGTATGCGACTTCTCATTTTCGAGATCCGTGGGGCAGTTCCGGTCAGCGTTCCACTTTTAGGTCATTTCTCACTGGGCCTCTCTCTGTACGACTCCCACACATGACTTTTACCCCCCATGACTCCTTCTGGGTGAACAATTGCTCCAAAAGATGCGTTTGTATGGCGGCCATATTGAAAAATGGCGGAAAAAAAAGTTGGTCCCGGATTATGAATCGGTGCTCCCGAAAACCTCAGGACGCCAATTTTCAGCCAGATCGGACCATATTTTTTGTAAGCCGCCATTTTGAATCCGCCATCTTGGATTTTTATCACGACCACCGAAAAGCCCCCTCTCGTCCTAGATGATATTTGGTCGAGCCCCCCACTCTTTATCTAACGGTTTCGAAACGGTTAGGGTTTAAAAAGCTTAGAGTTTGCGCGGTGCGCGGGCCGCGGGCGGCCCGCGGAGGTTGTGGTGGTACTCTTAAATTAACTTAAAAAAAAAACACGATTTGGAAAGTGCTTTGACTTTGACTTTGACTTTGACATCGACTTTTACTTTGAATTCGAATTTCACTTTGACTTTATTTTTCGTTTTCTTCCCAGCAGACCCTTTCATTTGATACCCATATCAGGTTGGTAGATAAGAAAATCTTGTCTACCATCTTGGGGCGTCCGCCATTTTGAATTAAGTGTGACGTTATTTTAGTTTCGTACTCTTCTCAGCAAACCCTTTCATTTGATACCCATATCATGGTAGTGCATAATACATAAGTAGTCCGCCATATTGGATTTAGAATGACGTCAGTTATCTAACTATGCATTGTCATCCTATCTAAACGTGTGAGCAAAATCTCACCTCAATCGGAAACCGCGAAGTGGGTCAAAAACTTCCAAAATTTTCTTACATAGTTACAGGTGAAGTTAATAAAAGCGTGTTAAGAGGCGTTTGTATGGCAGCCATGTTTTTTTGTATGAAAGCCATTTTTTTTACCAGCTCGTCAATCGACCCAAGATCCTACACATTTTTAGTTCGGGCAGTATGGGTGTGCGACTTCTCATTTTCGAGATCCGTGGGGCAGTTCCAGTAAGCGTTCCACTTTCATGTCTTTTCGGACTTTTTCTAAACTCAATGGGCACCCCTCTATACGACTCCCATACATGACCTTTACCCCCGACGGCTCCTTCTGGGAGAACAATTGTGTGAAAATCCAAAATGAACACCTGTATGGCAGCCATGTTCTTTTGTATGGAAGCCATCTTTTTTTCACCGGCTCGTCAATCGTCCCACGGTACTCGAAATTTTTAGTTCCGGCACCGTGCGTCTGCAACTTGTAGTTTTCGAGATCCGTAGGGCAGTTCTGGTCACGGTTCCACTTTCAGGTTATTTCGGATTTTTCCTAAACTCACTGGACCCTTCCCTATATAACTCCGATACATAACTTTAACCTCCCACGGCTCCTTCTGTGAGAATAATTGTGCGAAAATCCAAAATGAACACTTGTATGGTGGCCATGTATTTTTTTTGGAAGCCATCTTTTTTTACCAGCTCATCAATTGACCCAGGGTCCTCGACATTTTTAGTTCGGGCAATATGGGTCTGTGTTTTGCCGTTTTCGAGATCCGTAGGGCAGTTCCGGTCAGGGTTCTACTTTCAGGTCATCTCGGATTTTTCTTAAACTCACTGGAATTTCCACTATACAACTTCCATACATGACTTTTACCCCGCACGACTCCTTTTAGAACAATTGCTCCAAAAGAAGCGTTTATATGGCGGCCATGTTTTTTTGTATGAAAGCCATTTTTTTTTACCAGCTCGTCAATTTACCCAAGATCATACACATTTTTAATTCGAGCAGTATGGGTGTGCGACTTCTCATTTTCGAGATCCGTGGGGCAGTTCAGGTCAGCGTTCCACTTTCAGGTCTTTTCGGACTTTTCATAAACTCATAGGACCCCCTTCTATATGACTCCGATACATGACTTTTACCTCCCACGGCTCCTTCTGGGAGAGCCAATTGTGTGAACATCCAAAATGAACACTTGTATGGCCGCCATCTTTTTTTGTATGGAAGCCATCTTTTTTTCACCGGTTCGTCAAACGGCCCAGGGTCCTTAACATTTTTAGTTGGGGCGGTATAGCATTGCGACTTGTAATTTTCGAGATCCGTAGTGCAGTTCCGGTCAGCGTTCCACTTTCAGGTCATTTCGGACTTTTCCTGAACTTATAGGACCCCCTTCTATACGAATTCTATACATGAGTTATAGTATATAGTACCACCGAAGGCTCCTTCTGGGAGAACAATTGAGTGAAAATCCAAAATGAACACTTGTATGGCGGCCATCTTTTTTTGTATGGAAGCCATCTTTTTTTCACCGGCTCGTCAATCGTCCCAAGGTACTCGAGATTTTTAGTTCCGGCAGTATGGGTGTGCGACTTCTCATTTTCGAGATCCGTAGGGCAGTTCCGGTCAGCGTTCCACTTTCAGGTCATTTCGGACTTTCCTGAACTCATAGGACCCCCTTCTATACGACTCCCAAACATGACGTTTACCCCCGACGGCTCCTTCTGGGAGAACAATTGAGTGAAAAACCAAAATGAACACTTTTGTATGGCCGCCATCTTTTTTTGTATGGAAGCCATCTTTTCTTCACCGGCGCGTCGATCGACCCAGGGTCCTCGACATTTTTAGTTCCGGCAGTATGGGTGTGCGACTTGTAACTTTCGAGTTCCGTAGGGCAGTTCCGGTCAGCGTTCCACTTTCAGGTCATTTCGGACTTTTCCTAAACTCACAGGACCCCCCTCTATACGACTCCCATACAATACTTTTACCCCCCACGGCTCCTTCTGGGAGAACAATTGCTCCAAAAGATGCGTTTGTATGGCGGCCATATTGAAAAATGGCGGAAAATAAAAGTCGACCACGGATTATGAATCGGTGTCCCCGAAAACCCCCGGACGCCAATTTTCAGCCAGGTCGGAGCAACTTATTTTTCGGCCGCCATTTTGGATCCGCCATCTTGGATTTTTATGACCACCACCGGAAAGCCCCCTCCATCCTCTATGAAAATGGTTCGAGCACCCCCCCGCTATCTCCAACGGTTTCGGAACGGTGAGCGTTTCAATTTTGTATGGCCGCCATTTTTTTTGTATGGAAGCCATCTTTTTTTCACCGGCTCGTCAAACGGCCCAGGGTCCTCGACATTTTTAGTTCCGGCAGTGTGGGTGTTCGACTTTTCATTTTCGAGATCCGTAGGGCAGTTCCGGTCAGTGTTCCACTTTCAGGTCATTTCGGACTTTTCTTAGGCTCACAGGACCCCCCTCTATACGACTCCCATACATCGCTTTTACCCCCGACGGCTCCTTCTGGGAGAACAATTGGGTGAAAATCCAAAATGAACACTTGTATGGCGGCCATATTGGAAAATGGCGGAAAAAAAATTTTGATCCCGGATTATGAATCGGTGCCCCCGAAAACCCCTGGATGCCAATTTTCAGCCGGCTCGGACCATATTTTTTTTTGGCCGCCATTTTGGATTCGCCATCTTGGATTTTTATGACCCCCACCGGAAAGCCCCCGTCGTCCTCTATGACATTTGGTCGAGCACCCCCCCGCTATCTCCAACGGTTTCGGAACGGTGAGCGTTTCCATTTTGTATGGCTGCCATCTTTTTTTGTATGGAAGCCATCTTTTTTTCACCGGCTCGTCAATCGACCCAGGGTCCTCGACATTTTTAGTTCCAGCAGTATGGGTGTGCGACTTGTAATTTTCGAGATCCGTAGGGCAGTTCCGGTCAGCGTTCCACTTTCAGGTCATTTCGGATTTTTCCCGGACTCACTGGACCTCAAGGTTTATGACTTTATGTATGACTTGTACCCCCCACGGCTCCTTCTGGGAGAACAATTATGTCAATGAGTGAGTGAGTGAGTCAGTGGTAATCGAGCTTTATATATTAGAGACTAGAGGTCGCGCGGTGCGCGGGCCGCGAGCGGCCCGCGAGGGCTTTTCGGGTGGAGCTTGTAACATTACTCAAAATAAATATGATATTTGATTTTGTATGGCAGCCATGTTTTTTTGTATGGAAGCCATCTTTTTTTCACCGGCTCGTCAAACGGCCCAGGGTCGTTGACATTTTTAGTTCCGGCGGTATAGGTTTGCGACTTTTAATTTTCGAGATCCGTAGGGCAGTTCCAGCAGCGTTCCACTTTCAGGTCATTTCGGACTTTTCCTGAACTCATAGGACCCCCTTCTATACGACTTCCAAACATGACTTTTACCCCCGACGGCTCCTTTTGGGAGAACAATTGAGTGAAAAACCAAAATGAACACTTGTATGGCCGCCATCTTTTTTTGTATGGAAGCCATCTTTTCTTCACCGGCTCGACGATCTGCCCAGGCTCCTCGACATTTTTAGTTCCGGCAACCTCGGTCTGCGACTTGTCGTTTTTGAGCTCCGTAGGGCAGTTCTGGTCAGTGTTCCACTTTCAGGTCATTTCGGACTTTTCCTAAACTCACAGGAACCCCTTCTATACGACTCCCATACATGACTTTTACTCCTGACGGCTCCTTCTGGGAGAACAATTGAATGAAAATCCAAAAATGAACACTTGTATGGCGGCCATGTTTTTTTGTATAGTAGCCATGATTTTTCACCAGTTCGTCGATCGACCCAAGGTCCTTGACATTTTTAGTTCTGGCAGTATGGGTCTGCGGCTTTCCCTTTTCGAGATCCGTAGGGCTGTTCCAGTCAGGGTTCGACTTTCAGGTCATTTCTCACTGGGCCTCTCTCTGTACGACTCCCACACATGACTTTTACCCCCCATGACTCCTTCTGGGAGAACAATTGCTCCAAAAGATGCGTTTGTATGGCGGCCATATTGAAAAATGGCGGAAAAAAAAGTTGGTCCCGGATTATGAATCGGTGCCCCCGAAAACCTCAGGACGCCAATTTTCAGCCAGATCGGACCATATTTTTTGTTAGCCGCCATTTTGAATCCGCCATCTTGGATTTTTATCACGACCACCGAAAAGCCCCCTCTCGTCCTAGATGATATTTGGTCGAGCCCCCCACTCTTTATCTAACGGTTTCGAAACGGTTAGGGTTTAAAAAGCTTAGAGGTCGCGCGGTGCGCGTGCCGCGGGCGGCCCGCGGAGGTTGTGGTGGAACTCTTAAATTAACTTAAAAAAAAATTAAAACACGATTTGGAAAGTGCTTTGACCTTGACTTTGACTTTGACATCGACTTTGACTTTGAATTCGACTTTCACTTTGACTTTATTTTTCGTTTTCTTCCCAGCAGACCCTTTCATTTGATACCCATATCAGGTTGGTAGATAAGAAAATTTTGTCTACCATCTTGGGGCGTCCGCCATATTGAATTAAGTGTGGCGTTATTTAGTTTCGTACTCTTCTCAGCAAACCCTTTCATTTGATACCCATATCATGGTAGTGCATAATACATAAATAGTCCGCCATATTGGATTTAGAATGACGTCAGTTATCTAAGTATGCATTGTCATCCTAACTAAACGTGTGTGCAAAATCTCACCTCAATCGGAAACCGCGAAGTGGGTCAAATTTAACTTCCAAAATTTTCTTACATAGTTACAGGTGAAGCTAATAAAAGCGTGTTAAGAGGCGTTTGTATGGCAGCCATGTTTTTTTGTATGAAAGCCATCTTTTTTTACCAGCTTGTCAATCGACCCAAGGTCCTACACATTTTTAGTTCGGGCAGTATGGGTATGCGACTTCTCATTTTCGAGATCCGTGGGGCAGTTCCGGTCAGCGTTCCACTTTTAGGTCATTTCTCACTGGGCCTCTCTCTGTACGACTCCCACACATGACTTTTACCCCCCATGACTCCTTCTGGGTGAACAATTGCTCCAAAAGATGCGTTTGTATGGCGGCCATATTGAAAAATGGCGGAAAAAAAAGTTGGTCCCGGATTATGAATCGGTGCTCCCGAAAACCTCAGGACGCCAATTTTCAGCCAGATCGGACCATATTTTTTGTAAGCCGCCATTTTGAATCCGCCATCTTGGATTTTTATCACGACCACCGAAAAGCCCCCTCTCGTCCTAGATGATATTTGGTCGAGCCCCCCACTCTTTATCTAACGGTTTCGAAACGGTTAGGGTTTAAAAAGCTTAGAGTTTGCGCGGTGCGCGGGCCGCGGGCGGCCCGCGGAGGTTGTGGTGGTACTCTTAAATTAACTTAAAAAAAAAACACGATTTGGAAAGTGCTTTGACTTTGACTTTGACTTTGACATCGACTTTTACTTTGAATTCGAATTTCACTTTGACTTTATTTTTCGTTTTCTTCCCAGCAGACCCTTTCATTTGATACCCATATCAGGTTGGTAGATAAGAAAATCTTGTCTACCATCTTGGGGCGTCCGCCATTTTGAATTAAGTGTGACGTTATTTTAGTTTCGTACTCTTCTCAGCAAACCCTTTCATTTGATACCCATATCATGGTAGTGCATAATACATAAGTAGTCCGCCATATTGGATTTAGAATGACGTCAGTTATCTAACTATGCATTGTCATCCTATCTAAACGTGTGAGCAAAATCTCACCTCAATCGGAAACCGCGAAGTGGGTCAAAAACTTCCAAAATTTTCTTACATAGTTACAGGTGAAGTTAATAAAAGCGTGTTAAGAGGCGTTTGTATGGCAGCCATGTTTTTTTGTATGAAAGCCATTTTTTTTACCAGCTCGTCAATCGACCCAAGATCCTACACATTTTTAGTTCGGGCAGTATGGGTGTGCGACTTCTCATTTTCGAGATCCGTGGGGCAGTTCCAGTAAGCGTTCCACTTTCATGTCTTTTCGGACTTTTTCTAAACTCAATGGGCACCCCTCTATACGACTCCCATACATGACCTTTACCCCCGACGGCTCCTTCTGGGAGAACAATTGTGTGAAAATCCAAAATGAACACTTGTATGGCCGCCATCTTTTTTTGTATGGAAGCCATCTTTTTTTCACCGGTTCGTCAAACGGCCCAGGGTCCTTAACATTTTTAGTTGGGGCGGTATAGCATTGCGACTTGTAATTTTCGAGATCCGTAGTGCAGTTCCGGTCAGCGTTCCACTTTCAGGTCATTTCGGACTTTTCCTGAACTTATAGGACCCCCTTCTATACGAATTCTATACATGAGTTATAGTATATAGTACCACCGAAGGCTCCTTCTGGGAGAACAATTGAGTGAAAATCCAAAATGAACACTTGTATGGCGGCCATCTTTTTTTGTATGGAAGCCATCTTTTTTTCACCGGCTCGTCAATCGTCCCAAGGTACTCGAGATTTTTAGTTCCGGCAGTATGGGTGTGCGACTTCTCATTTTCGAGATCCGTAGGGCAGTTCCGGTCAGCGTTCCACTTTCAGGTCATTTCGGACTTTCCTGAACTCATAGGACCCCCTTCTATACGACTCCCAAACATGACGTTTACCCCCGACGGCTCCTTCTGGGAGAACAATTGAGTGAAAAACCAAAATGAACACTTTTGTATGGCCGCCATCTTTTTTTGTATGGAAGCCATCTTTTCTTCACCGGCGCGTCGATCGACCCAGGGTCCTCGACATTTTTAGTTCCGGCAGTATGGGTGTGCGACTTGTAACTTTCGAGTTCCGTAGGGCAGTTCCGGTCAGCGTTCCACTTTCAGGTCATTTCGGACTTTTCCTAAACTCACAGGACCCCCCTCTATACGACTCCCATACAATACTTTTACCCCCCACGGCTCCTTCTGGGAGAACAATTGCTCCAAAAGATGCGTTTGTATGGCGGCCATATTGAAAAATGGCGGAAAATAAAAGTCGACCACGGATTATGAATCGGTGTCCCCGAAAACCCCCGGACGCCAATTTTCAGCCAGGTCGGAGCAACTTATTTTTCGGCCGCCATTTTGGATCCGCCATCTTGGATTTTTATGACCACCACCGGAAAGCCCCCTCCATCCTCTATGAAAATGGTTCGAGCACCCCCCCGCTATCTCCAACGGTTTCGGAACGGTGAGCGTTTCAATTTTGTATGGCCGCCATTTTTTTTGTATGGAAGCCATCTTTTTTTCACCGGCTCGTCAAACGGCCCAGGGTCCTCGACATTTTTAGTTCCGGCAGTGTGGGTGTTCGACTTTTCATTTTCGAGATCCGTAGGGCAGTTCCGGTCAGTGTTCCACTTTCAGGTCATTTCGGACTTTTCTTAGGCTCACAGGACCCCCCTCTATACGACTCCCATACATCGCTTTTACCCCCGACGGCTCCTTCTGGGAGAACAATTGGGTGAAAATCCAAAATGAACACTTGTATGGCGGCCATATTGGAAAATGGCGGAAAAAAAATTTTGATCCCGGATTATGAATCGGTGCCCCCGAAAACCCCTGGATGCCAATTTTCAGCCGGCTCGGACCATATTTTTTTTTGGCCGCCATTTTGGATTCGCCATCTTGGATTTTTATGACCCCCACCGGAAAGCCCCCGTCGTCCTCTATGACATTTGGTCGAGCACCCCCCCGCTATCTCCAACGGTTTCGGAACGGTGAGCGTTTCCATTTTGTATGGCTGCCATCTTTTTTTGTATGGAAGCCATCTTTTTTTCACCGGCTCGTCAATCGACCCAGGGTCCTCGACATTTTTAGTTCCAGCAGTATGGGTGTGCGACTTGTAATTTTCGAGATCCGTAGGGCAGTTCCGGTCAGCGTTCCACTTTCAGGTCATTTCGGATTTTTCCCGGACTCACTGGACCTCAAGGTTTATGACTTTATGTATGACTTGTACCCCCCACGGCTCCTTCTGGGAGAACAATTATGTCAATGAGTGAGTGAGTGAGTCAGTGGTAATCGAGCTTTATATATTAGAGATTTAATTAATTAATATAAATAATTACGGATCTCGAAAATGGCAAGTCGCAAACCTATACCGCCGGAACTAAAAATGTCAAGGACCCTGGGCCGGTTGATGATCCGGTGAAAAAAAGATGGCTTCCATACAAAAAAAATGGCGCCATACAAAATTGAAACGCTCACCGTTCCGAAACCGTTGGAGATAGCGGGGGGATGCTCGAACCATTTTCATAGAGGATGGAGGGGGCTTTCCGGTGGTGGTCATAAAAATCCAAGATGGCGGATCCAAAATGGCGGCCGAAAAATAAGTTGCTCCGAGCCGGCTGAAAATTGGCGTCCGGGGGTTTTCGGGGACACCGATTCTTAATCCGGGGTCGACTTTTTTTTTCCGCCATTTTTCAATATGGCCGCCATACAAACGCATCTTTTGGAGCAATTGTTCTCCCGGAAGGAGCCGCGGGGGGTAAAAGTGATGTATGGGAGTCGTATAGAAGGAGGTCCAGGGAGTTCAGCAAAAAACCGAAATGACCTGAAAGTGGAACTCTGACCGGAACTGCCCTACGGATCTCGAAAACAGCAAGTCGCACACTCATACTGCCGGAACTAAAAATGTCGAGGACCCTGAGTCGATTGACGAGCCGGTGAAAAAAAGATGACTTCCATACAAAAAAAACATGGCCGCCATACAAGTGTTCATTTTGAATTATCACACAATTGTTCTTCCAGAAGGAGCCGTCGGGGGTAAAATTCATGTATGAGGGTCGTATAGAGGGGGGTCCAGTGAGTTTAGGAAAAGTCCGAAAAGACCTGAAAGTGGAACGCTGACCGGAACTGCCCCACGGATCTCGAAAACAGGAAGTCGTGCTCGACTGAAAATTGGCGGCTGGTGGTTTTCGGGGGCACCGATTCATAATCTGGGATCAACTTTTTTTCTCCGCCATTTTTCAATATGGCCGCCATACACACGCTTCTTTTGGAGCGATTGTTCTCCCAGAAGGAGCCGTGGGGGGTAAAAGTGATGATTCGGAGTCGTATAGAAGGGGGTCCAGTGATTTCAGGAAAAATCCGATAAGACCTTAAAGTGGAACCTTGACCAGAACTGCCCTACGGATCTCAAAAACGGCAAAGCGCAGACCCATAGTGCCCGAATAAAAAATGTCGAGGACTCTGGGTCGATTGATGAGCTGGTAAAAAAAGATGGCTTCCATACAAAAAAAAACATGGCCGCCATACAAGTGTTTATTTTGGATTTTCACTCAATTGTTCTTCCAGAAGGAGCCTTCGGGGGTAAAACTCATGTAGAGGAGTCGTATAGAAGGGGGTCCTATGAGTTCAGGAAAAGTCCGAAATGACCTGAAAGTGGAACGCTGACCGGAACTGCCCCACGGATCTCCAAAATAAGAAGTCGCACACCCGTACTGCCCGAACTAAAAATGTGTAGGACCTTGGGTCGATTGACGAGCTGGTAAAAAAAAGATGGCTTTCATACAAAAAAACATGGCTGCCATACAAACGCCTCTTAACACGCTTTTATTAGCTTCACCTGTAACTATGTAAGAAAATCTTGGAAGTTAAATTTGATCCACTTCGCGGTTTCCGATTGAGGTGAGATTTTGCACACACGTTTAGTTAGGATGACAATGCATAGTTAGATAACTGACGTCATTCTAAATCCAATATGGCGGACTACTTATGTATTATGCACTACCATGATATGGGTATCAAATGAAAGGGTCTGCTGGGAAGAAAACGAAAAATAAAGTCAAAGTCGATGTCGAAGTCAAAGTCAAAGTCAAAGTCAAAGTCAAAGTCAAAGTCAAAGTCAAAGTCAAAGTCAAAGTCAAAGTCAAAGTCAAAGTCAAAGTCAAAGTCAAAGTCAAAGTCAAAGTCAAAGTCAAAGTCAAAGTCAAAGTCAAAGTCAAAGTCAAAGTCAAAGTCAAAGTCAAAGTCAAAGTCAAAGTCAAAGTCAAAGTCAAAGTCAAAGTCAAAGTCAAAGTCAAAGTCAAAGTCAAAGTCAAAGTCAAAGTCAAAGTCAAAGTCAAAGTCAAAGTCAAAGTCAAAGTCAAAGTCAAAGTCAAAGTCAAAGTCAAAGTCAAAGTCAAAGTCAAAGTCAAAGTTTTTTATTACAATATATTTATGACACTATTCCATACAAGTGTTCATTTTGGATTTTCACCCAATTGTTTCTCCCAGAAGGAGCCATGGGGGGTAAAAGTCATGTATGGAAGTCGTATAGAAGGGGGTCCTGTGAGTTAAGGAAAAGTCCGAAATGACCTGAAAGTGGAACGCTGCTGTAACTGCCCTACGGATCTCGTAAATTAAAAGTCGCAAACCTATACCGCCGGAACTAAAAATGTCAAGGACCCTGGGCCGTTTGACGAGCCGGTAAAAAAAAAGGCTTTCATACAAAAAAACATGGCCGCCATATAAACGCTTCTTAACACGCTTTTATTAGCTTCACCTGTAACTAACTATGTAAGAAAATCTTGGAAGTTACATTTGACCCACTTCGCGGTTTCCGATTGAGATGAGAATTTGCACACGTTAGGATGACAATGCAGTTAGATAACTGACATCATTCTAAATCCAATATGGCGGACTACTTATGTATTATGCACTACCATGATATGGGTATCAAATGAAAGGGTTTGCTGAGAAGACTACGAAACTAAAATAACGTCACTCTTAATTCAATATGGCGGACGCCCCAAGATGGTAGACAATTTTTTTTTATCTACCATCATGATATGGGTATCAAATGAAAGGGTCTGCTGGGAAGAAAACGAAAAATAAAGTCAGTCAAAGTCGAAGTCAAAGTCAAAGTCGATGTCGATGTCAAAGTCAAAATCTATTTTTTTTAAAGTTAATTAAAGAGCCCCACCCAAACCGCCACCCGCGGGCCGCATGCGGCCCGCGCACTGCGCGACCTCTACTTTTTCAGAACCCTCACCGTTCCGAAACCGTTAGAGATAGAGGGGGGGTGCTCGACCAAATATCATAGAGAACGATGCTGCTTTCCAGTGGAATTGATAAAAATCCAAGATGGCGGATTCAAAATGGAGGCCAAAAAATAATATTGTCCGATCTGGCTGAAAATTGGCGTCCGGGGGTTTTAGGGGGCACCAATTCATAAACCGGAATCGACTTTCTTTTCCGCCATTTTTCAATATGGCCGCCATTCAAACGCTTCTTTTGGAGATATTGTTTTTGAAGAAGGAGCCGCGGGGGGTAAAAGTCATGTATGACAGTCGTATAGAGGGAGGTCCAGTGAGAAATGACCTGAAAATGGAACCCTGGACGGAACAGCCATATGGATCTCGAAAACGGCAAGTCGCACACCCATACCGCCGGAACTAAAAATGACAAGGACCCTGGGCCGTTTGACGAGCCGGTGAAAAAACATTGCTAACATGCAAAAAAAAATTCCATACAAAATTGAAACGCTCACCGTTCCGAAACCGTTAGAGATAGAGGGGGGTTACAAGTCCAGTTAGTTCAGAAAAAGTCCGAAATGACCTGTAAGTGGAACGCTGATCGGAACTGCCCTACGGATCTCGAAAACGACAAGTCGCAGACCTGTAGTGCCCGAACTAAAAATGTCGAGGAACCTGGGACGATTGATGAGTTGATGAAAAAGTGGAACCGTGACCAAAACAGCCATAGGGATCTCGACAGTGAAAAGTCGCACACCCACACTGCCGGAACTAAAAATGTCAAGGACCCTGGGCCGTTTGACGAGCCGGTGAAAAATAGATGGCTTCCATACAAAAAAACATGGCTGCCATACAAAATCAAAAATCATATATTTTTTACGTCATGTTACAAACCCCACCCAAAAAGCCCTCGCGGGCCGCTCGCGGCCCGCGCACCGCGCGACCTCTAGTCTCTAATATATAAAGCTCGATTACCACTGACTCACTCACTCACTCATTGACATAATTGTTCTCCCAGAAGGAGCCGTGGGGGGTACAAGTCATACATAAAGTCATAAACCTTGAGGTCCAGTGAGTCCGGGAAAAATCCGAAATGACCTGAAAGTGGAACGCTGACCGGAACTGCCCTACGGATCTCGAAAATTACAAGTCGCACACCCATACTGCTGGAACTAAAAATGTCGAGGACCCTGGGTCGATTGACGAGCCGGTGAAAAAAAGATGGCTTCCATACAAAAAAAGATGGCAGCCATACAAAATGGAAACGCTCACCGTTCCGAAACCGTTGGAGATAGCGGGGGGGTGCTCGACCAAATGTCATAGAGGACGACGGGGGCTTTCCGGTGGGGGTCATAAAAATCCAAGATGGCGAATCCAAAATGGCGGCCAAAAAAAAATATGGTCCGAGCCGGCTGAAAATTGGCATCCAGGGGTTTTCGGGGGCACCGATTCATAATCCGGGATCAAATTTTTTTTTCCGCCATTTTCCAATATGGCCGCCATACAAGTGTTCATTTTGGATTTTCACCCAATTGTTCTCCCAGAAGGAGCCGTCGGGGGTAAAAGCGATGTATGGGAGTCGTATAGAGGGGGGTCCTGTGAGCCTAAGAAAAGTCCGAAATGACCTGAAAGTGGAACACTGACCGGAACTGCCCTACGGATCTCGAAAATGAAAAGTCGAACACCCACACTGCCGGAACTAAAAATGTCGAGGACCCTGGGCCGTTTGACGAGCCGGTGAAAAAAAGATGGCTTCCATACAAAAAAAATGGCGGCCATACAAAATTGAAACGCTCACCGTTCCGAAACCGTTGGAGATAGCGGGGGGGTGCTCGAACCATTTTCATAGAGGATGGAGGGGGCTTTCCGGTGGTGGTCATAAAAATCCAAGATGGCGGATCCAAAATGGCGGCCGAAAAATAAGTTGCTCCGAGCCGGCTGAAAATTGGCGTCCGGGGGTTGTCGGGGACACCGATTCCTAATCCGGGGTCGACTTTTTTTTCCGCCATTTTTCAATATGGCCGCCATACAAACGCATCTTTTGGAGCAATTGTTCTCCCAGAAGGAGCCGTGGGGGGTAAAAGTATTGTATGGGAGTCGTATAGAGGGGGGTCCTGTGAGTTTAGGAAAAGTCCGAAATGACCTGAAAGTGGAACGCTGACCGGAACTGCCCTACGGAACTCGAAAGTTACAAGTCGCACACCCATACTGCCGGAACTAAAAATGTCGAGGACCCTGGGTCGATCGACGCGCCGGTGAAGAAAAGATGGCTTCCATACAAAAAAAGATGGCGGCCATACAAAAGTGTTCATTTTGGTTTTTCACTCAATTGTTCTCCCAGAAGGAGCCGTCGGGGGTAAACGTCATGTTTGGGAGTCGTATAGAAGGGGGTCCTATGAGTTCAGGAAAGTCCGAAATGACCTGAAAGTGGAACGCTGACCGGAACTGCCCTACGGATCTCGAAAACAGGAAGTCGTGCTCGACTGAAAATTGGCGGCTGGTGGTTTTCGGGGGCACCGATTCATAATCTGGGATCTCGTACTTTTTTTCTCCGCCATTTTTCAATATGGCCGCCATATACACGCTTCTTTTGGAGCGATTGTTCTCCCAGAAGGAGCCGTGGGGGGTAAAAGTGATGATTCGGAGTCGTATAGAAGGGGGTCCAGTGATTTCAGGAAAAATCCGATAAGACCTTAAAGTGGAACCTTGACCAGAACTGCCCTACGGATCTCAAAAACGGCAAAGCGCAGACCCATAGTGCCCGAACTAAAAATGTCAAGAACCCTGGGCCGTTTGACGAGCCGGTGAAAAAAAGATGGCGTCCATACAAAAAAAGATGGCGGCCATACAAAATTGAAACGCTCACCGTTCCGAAACCGTTGGAGATAGCGGGGGGGTGCTCGACCAAATGTCATAGAGGACGACGGGGGCTTTCCGGTGGGGGTCATAAAAATCCAAGATGGCGGATTCAAAATGGCGGCCATAAAAAAAAATGGTCCGAGCCGGCTGAAAATTGGCGTCCGGGGGTTTTCGGGGGCACCGATTCATAATCCGGGATCAAATTTTTCTTTCCGCCATTTTTCAAGATGGCCGCCATACAAGTGTTCATTTCGGATTTCGACCCAATTGATCTCCCAGAAGGAGGCGTGGGGGGTAAAAGTGATGTATGGGAGTCGTATAGAGGGGGGTCCTGTGAGTTTAGGAAAAGTCCGAAATGACCTGAAAGTGGAACGCTGACCAGAACTGCCCTACGGATCTCGAAAACGGCAAGTCGCAAACCTATACCGCCTGAACTAAAAATGTCGAGGACCTTGGGCCGTTTGACGAGCCGGTGAAAAAAAGATGGCTTCCATACAAAAAAAATGGCGGCCATACAAAATTGAAACGCTCACCGTTCCGAAACCGTTGGAGATAGCGGGGGGGTGCTCGAACCATTTTCATAGAGGATGGAGGGGGCTTTCCGGTGGTGGTCATAAAAATCCAAGATGGCGGATCCAAAATGGCGGCCGAAAAATAAGTTGCTCCGAGCTGGCTGAAAATTGGCGTCCGGGGATTTTCGGGGGTACCGATTCATAATGCAGGATCAAAATTTTCTTTCCGCCATTTTTCAATATGGCCGCCATACAAGTGTTTCTTTAGGAGAAATTGTTTTCCCAGAAGGAGCTGCGGGGGGTTAAAGTCATGTATGGGAGTTGTATAGAGGGAAGTCCAGGGAGTTCAGGAAAAATCCGAAATGACCTGAAAGTGGAACGCTGACCGGAACTGCCCTACGGATGTCAAAAAGAACAAGTCGCAGACCTACAGTGCTGGAACCAAAAATGTCAAGGACCCTGGGCCGATCGACGATCTGGTGAAAAAAATATGGCTTTCATACAAAAAAACATGGCCGCCATACAAGTGTTCATTTTGGATGTTCACACAATTGCTCTCCCAGAAGGAGCCGTGGGAGGTAAAAGTCATGTATCGGAGTCATATAGAAGGGGGTCCTATGAGTTTATGAAAAGTCCGAAAAGACCTGAAAGTGGAACGCTGACCGGAACTGCCCCACGAATCTCGAAAATGAGAAGTCGCACACCCATACTGCTCGAATTAAAAATGTGTATGATCTTGGGTAAATTGACGAGCTGGAAAAAAAAATGGCTTTCATACAAAAAAACATGGCCGCCATATAAACGCTTCTTTTGGAGCAATTGTTCTAAAAGGAGTCGTGCGGGGTAAAAGTCATGTATGGAAGTTGTATAGTGGAAATTCCAGTGAGTTTAAAAAAAATCCGAGATGACCTGAAAGTAGAACCCTGACCGGAACTGCCCTACGGATCTCGAAAACGGCAAAACGCAGACCCATATTGCCCGAACTAAAAATGTCGAGGACCCTGGGTCGATTGATGAGCTGGTAAAAAAAAGATGGCTTCCAAAAAAAATACATGGCCGCCATACAAGTGTTCATTTTGGATTTTCGCACAATTATTCTCACAGAAGGAGCCGTGGGAGGTTAAAGTTATGTATGGGAGTTATATAGGGAAGGGTCCAGTGAGTTTAGGAAAAATCCGAAATAACCTGAAAGTGGAACCGTGACCAGAACTGCCCTACGGATCTCGAAAACTACAAGTTGCAGACGTACGGTGCCGGAACTAAAAATTTTGAGTACCGTGGGACGATTGACGAGCCGGTGAAAAAAAAATGGCTTCCATACAAAAGAACATGGCTGCCATACAGGTGTTCATTTTGGATTTTCACACAATTGTTCTCCCAGAAGGAGCCGTCGGGGGTAAAGGTCATGTATGGGAGTCGTATAGAGGGGTGCCCATTGAGTTTAGAAAAAGTCCGAAAAGACATGAAAGTGGAACGCTTACTGGAACTGCCCCACGGATCTCGAAAATGAGAAGTCGCACACCCATACTGCCCGAACTAAAAATGTGTAGGATCTTGGGTCGATTGACGAGCTGGTAAAAAAAATGGCTTTCATACAAAAAAACATGGCCGCCATATAAACGATACTTAACACGCTTTTATTAGCTTCACCTGTAAAATCTTGGAAGTTACATTTGACCCACTTCGCGGTTTCCGATTGAGGTGAGATTTTGCACACGTTAGGATGACAATGCAGTTAGATAACTGACGTCATTCTAAATCCAATATGGCGGACCACTTATGTATTATGCACTACCATGATTTTTATCTACCATCATAATATGTGTAGCGACATCTATCGCAACATAGAAGAACTACTACTAGATTACGAATCCTGCATCGCGCAAGGAAAAAGATATTCGTATCTAGCATATATACAACGTCCGACATCAACCGTGGGGCTTCGGCCCGCCAGGCAATATCACCTCGCCTGGTCGGAGGATCCTCCCTTTTCAATGGAGGAACACCATACCTCGTTCCCCCACAGTGGTGACCCCTGACAATGAACATCTACGCAACCTTCGGCATCATCGCCTTCACTCCTCTCAAGCACCCCCCAGCACCTCTTCGAGCAGCATTCAGCAAGTCTCTTCCTGCCAGCCAGCATCCTCGGCCCCAACGGGTAACCATATACTTGCAGCGACCGCGCAAGCCTGGTTCCACCCATTGGCCTCATCAGCGACCTTGGCACAGCACACTGCACTTCGGCCGGTCAACTAGCAGAGCCCTTCTCTCCTGGTCGACGCAGCAGCCAGCCACTACGCTTCACTGCGCTACCTCGACTCACTGAGGACTTCGCAGCATCACCGCACTCAGTTCCGACTCACCGTGAACTACGCGGCATTCAGTTCCGACTCACTGGTACCATCACTGGCCCCGGCAAGCAACTTCAAGACTCATCAATATCGACCTCCGGTCTGGGGGGGGAGTGATGTAGCGACATCTATCGCAACATAGAAGAACTACTACTAGATTACGAATCCTGCATCGCGCAAGGAAAAAGATATTCGTATCTAGCATATATACAACGTCCGACATCAACCGTGGGGCTTCGGCCCGCCAGGCAATATCACCTCGCCTGGTCGGAGGATCCTCCCTTTTCAATGGAGGAACACCATACCTCGTTCCTCCATATATGTATCAAATGAAAGGGTCTGCTGGGAAGAAAACGAAAAATAAAGTCAAAGTCGATGTCGATGTCGAAGTTAAAGTCAAAGTCAAAGTTTTTTATTACAATATATTTATTACACTATTCCATACAAGTGTTCATTTTGGATTTTCACCCAATTGTTCTCCCAGAAGGAGCCGTCGGGAGTAAAAGTGATGTATGGGAGTCGTATAGAGGGGGGTCCTAAGAGTTTAGAAAAAGTCCAGAATGACCTGAAAGTGGAACGCTTACTGGAACTGCCCTACGGATCTCAAAAACTATAAGTCGCACACCCACTGTGCCGGAACTAAAAATGTCAAAGACTCTGGGCCGATCGACGAGCCGGTGAAAAAAGATGGCTTCCATACAAAAAAACATGGCCGCCATACAAGTGTTCATTTTGGATTTTCACTCAATTGTTCTCCTAGAAGGAGCCGTCGGGGGTAAAAGTCATGTATGGGAGTCGTAGAGAAGGGGGTCCTATGAGTTCAGGAAAGTCCGAAAAGACCTGAAAGTGGAACGCTTACTGGAACTGCCCTACGGATCTCAAAAACTATAAGTTGCACACCCACTGTGCCGGAACTAAAAATGTCAAAGACCCTGGGCCGATCGACGAGTCGATGAAAAAAGATGGCTTCCATACAAAAAAACATGGCCGCCATACAAGTGTTCATTTTTGGATTTTCATTCAACAATACAGTTAGATAACTGACGTCATTCTTAATCCAATATGGCGGACTATTTATGTATTATGCACTACCATGATATGGGTATCAAATGAAAGGATTTGCTGAGAAGAGTAGTACGAAACTAAAATAACGTTACACTTAATTCAATATGGCGGACGCCCCAAGATGGTAGACAAAATTTTCTTATCTACCATCATGATATGGGTATCAAATGAAAGGGTCTGCTGGGAAGAAAACGAAAAATAAAGTCAAAGTCGATGTCGAAGTCAAAGTCAAAGTCAAAGTCAAAGTCAAAGTCAAAGTCAAAGTCAAAGTCAAAGTCAAAGTCAAAGTCAAAGTCAAAGTCAAAGTCAAAGTCAAAGTCAAAGTCAAAGTCAAAGTCAAAGTCAAAGTCAAAGTCAAAGTCAAAGTCAAAGTCAAAGTCAAAGTCAAAGTCAAAGTCAAAGTCAAAGTCAAAGTCAAAGTCAAAGTCAAAGTCAAAGTCAAAGTCAAAGTCAAAGTCAAAGTCAAAGTCAAAGTCAAAGTCAAAGTCAAAGTCAAAGTCAAAGTCAAAGTCAAAGTCAAAGTCAAAGTCAAAGTCAAAGTCAAAGTCAAAGTCAAAGTCAAAGTCAAAGTCAAAGTCAAAGTCAAAGTTTTTTATTACATCAGCCTTTGCAGGCACTTTCAAAAGCGTGTTTTATTTTTTTAAGTTAATTTAAGAGCTCTAAGGAACCCACCACCCGCGGGCCGCTTGCGGCCCGCGCACTGCGCGACCTCTACTTTTTCGAAACCCTCACCGTTCCGAAAACGTTAGAGATAGTAGTAAGTAGTAAAAATCCAAGATGGCGGCTTCGAAATAGCGGTTTAAAAAATTATGGTCTAATCTGGCTGAAAATTGACGTCCTGAGGTTTTCGCCGGCTCGTATTCATAATCCGGAGCCAACATTTTTTTTCCGTCATTTTTCAATATGGCCGCCATACAAACGCTTCTTTTGGAGCAATTGTTCTCCGAGAAGGAACCGCAGAGGGGTAAAAGTCATGTATGACAGTCGTATAGAGGTCCAGTGAGAAATGACCTGAAAGTGGAACGGTGCCTGGAACTGCCCTACGGATCTCGAAAATTACAAGTCGCAAACCTATATCGCCGGAACTAAAAATGTCAATTACCCTGGGCCGTTTGAAGAGCCGGTGAAAAAAAGATGGCTTCCATACAAAAAAACATGGCTGCCATACAAAACCAAATATCATATTTATTTTACGTCATGTTACAACCTCCACCTAAAACCACCTCGCGGGCCGCTCGCGGCCCGCGCAGCGCGCGACCTCTAGTCTCTAATATATAAAGCTCGATTACCACTGACTCACTCACTCATTGACATAATTGTTCTCCCAGAAGGAGCCGTGGGGGGTACAAGTCATACATAAAGTCATAAACCTTGAGGTCCAGTGAGTCCGGGAAAAATCCGAAATGACCTGAAAGTGGAACGCTGACCGGAACTGCCCTACGGATCTCGAAAATGGCAAGTCGCACACCCATAGTGCCGGAACTAAAAATGTCGAGGACCCTGGGTCGATTGACGAGCCCGTGAAAAAAAGATGGCTTCCATACAAAAAAAGATGGCGGCCATACAAAATTGAAACGCTCACCGTTCCGAAACCGCTGGAGATAGCGGGGGGGTGCTCGACCAAATGTCATAGAGGACGACGGGGGCTTTCCGGTGGGGGTCATAAAAATCCAAGATGGCGGATTCAAAATGGCGGCCAAAAAAAAATATGGTCCGAGCCGGCTGAAAACTGGCATCCGGGGGCTTTCGGGGGCACCGATTCATAATCCAGGATCAATTTTTTTTTTCCGCCATTTTTAAATATGGCCGCCATACAAGTGTTCATTTTGGATTTTCACCCAATTGTTCTCCCAGAAGGATCCATGGGGGGTAAAAGCGATGTATGGGAGTCGTATAGAGGGGGGTCCTGTGAGTATGGGAAAAGTCCGAAATGACCTGAAAGTGGAACGCTGACCGGAACTGCCCTATGGATCTCGAAAATTAAAAGTCGCAAACTTATACAGCCGGAACTAAAAATTTTGAGTACTCTGGGACGATTGACGACCCGGTGAAAAAAAGATGGCTTCCATACAAAAAAACATGGCCGCCATACAAAATTGAAACGCACTCCGTTTCGAAAGTGTTAGAGATAGAGGGGGGTTACAAGTCCAGTTAGTTCAGAAAAAGTCCGAAATGACCTGAAAGTGGAACGCTGATCGGAACTGCCCTACGGATCTCGAAAACGACAAGTCGCAGACCTGTAGTGCCCGAACTAAAAATGTCGAGGAACCTGGGACGATTGATGAGTTGATGAAAAAGTGGAACCGTGACCAAAACAGCCATAGGGATCTCGACAGTGAAAAGTCGCACACCCACACTGCCGGAACTAAAAATGTCAAGGACCCTGGGCCGTTTGACGAGCCGGTGAAAAATAGATGGCTTCCATACAAAAAAACATGGCTGCCATACAAAATCAAAAATCATATATTTTTTACGTCATGTTACAACCTCCACCTAAAACCACCTCGCGGGCCGCTCGCGGCCCGCGCAGCGCGCGACCTCTAGTCTCTAATATATAAAGCTCGATTACCACTGACTCACTCACTCACTCATTGACATAATTGTTCTCCCAGAAGGAGCCGTGGGGGGTACAAGTCATACATAAAGTCATAAACCTTGAGGTCCAGTGAGTCCGGGAAAAATCCGAAATGACCTGAAAGTGGAACGCTGACCGGAACTGCCCTACGGATCTCGAAAATTACAAGTCGCACACCCATACTGCTGGAACTAAAAATGTCGAGGACCCTGGGTCGATTGACGAGCCGGTGAAAAAAAGATGGCTTCCATACAAAAAAAGATGGCAGCCATACAAAATGGAAACGCTCACCGTTCCGAAACCGTTGGAGATAGCGGGGGGGTGCTCGACCAAATGTCATAGAGGACGACGGGGGCTTTCCGGTGGGGGTCATAAAAATCCAAGATGGCGAATCCAAAATGGCGGCCAAAAAAAAATATGGTCCGAGCCGGCTGAAAATTGGCATCCAGGGGTTTTCGGGGGCACCGATTCATAATCCGGGATCAAAATTTTTTTTCCGCCATTTTCCAATATGGCCGCCATACAAGTGTTCATTTTGGATTTTCACCCAATTGTTCTCCCAGAAGGAGCCGTCGGGGGTAAAAGCGATGTATGGGAGTCGTATAGAGGGGGGTCCTGTGAGCCTAAGAAAAGTCCGAAATGACCTGAAAGTGGAACACTGACCGGAACTGCCCTACGGATCTCGAAAATGAAAAGTCGAACACCCACACTGCCGGAACTAAAAATGTCGAGGACCCTGGGCCGTTTGACGAGCCGGTGAAAAAAAGATGGCTTCCATACAAAAAAAATGGCGGCCATACAAAATTGAAACGCTCACCGTTCCGAAACCGTTGGAGATAGCGGGGGGGTGCTCGAACCATTTTCATAGAGGATGGAGGGGGCTTTCCGGTGGTGGTCATAAAAATCCAAGATGGCGGATCCAAAATGGCGGCCGAAAAATAAGTTGCTCCGACCTGGCTGAAAATTGGCGTCCGGGGGTTTTCGGGGACACCGATTCATAATCCGTGGTCGACTTTTATTTTCCGCCATTTTTCAATATGGCCGCCATACAAACGCATCTTTTGGAGCAATTGTTCTCCCAGAAGGAGCCGTGGGGGGTAAAAGTATTGTATGGGAGTCGTATAGAGGGGGGTCCTGTGAGTTTAGGAAAAGTCCGAAATGACCTGAAAGTGGAACGCTGACCGGAACTGCCCTACGGAACTCGAAAGTTACAAGTCGCACACCCATACTGCCGGAACTAAAAATGTCGAGGACCCTGGGTCGATCGACGCGCCGGTGAAGAAAAGATGGCTTCCATACAAAAAAAGATGGCGGCCATACAAAAGTGTTCATTTTGGTTTTTCACTCAATTGTTCTCCCAGAAGGAGCCGTCGGGGGTAAACGTCATGTTTGGGAGTCGTATAGAAGGGGGTCCTATGAGTTCAGGAAAGTCCGAAATGACCTGAAAGTGGAACGCTGACCGGAACTGCCCTACGGATCTCGAAAATGAGAAGTCGCACACCCATACTGCCGGAACTAAAAATCTCGAGTACCTTGGGACGATTGACGAGCCGGTGAAAAAAAGATGGCTTCCATACAAAAAAAGATGGCCGCCATACAAGTGTTCATTTTGGATTTTCACTCAATTGTTCTCCCAGAAGGAGCCTTCGGTGGTACTATATACTATAACTCATGTATAGAATTCGTATAGAAGGGGGTCCTATAAGTTCAGGAAAAGTCCGAAATGACCTGAAAGTGGAACGCTGACCGGAACTGCACTACGGATCTCGAAAATTACAAGTCGCAATGCTATACCGCCCCAACTAAAAATGTTAAGGACCCTGGGCCGTTTGACGAACCGGTGAAAAAAAGATGGCTTCCATACAAAAAAAGATGGCGGCCATACAAGTGTTCATTTTGGATTTTCACACAATTGTTCTCCCAGAAGGAGCCGTCGGGGGTAAAGGTCATGTATGGGAGTCGTATAGAGGGGTGCCCATTGAGTTTAGAAAAAGTCCGAAAAGACATGAAAGTGGAACGCTTACTGGAACTGCCCCACGGATCTCGAAAATGAGAAGTCGCACACCCATACTGCCCGAACTAAAAATGTGTAGGATCTTGGGTCGATTGACGAGCTGGTAAAAAAAATGGCTTTCATACAAAAAAACATGGCTGCCATACAAACGCCTCTTAACACGCTTTTATTAACTTCACCTGTAACTATGTAAGAAAATTTTGGAAGTTTTTGACCCACTTCGCGGTTTCCGATTGAGGTGAGATTTTGCTCACACGTTTAGATAGGATGACAATGCATAGTTAGATAACTGACGTCATTCTAAATCCAATATGGCGGACTACTTATGTATTATGCACTACCATGATATGGGTATCAAATGAAAGGGTTTGCTGAGAAGAGTACGAAACTAAAATAACGTCACACTTAATTCAAAATGGCGGACGCCCCAAGATGGTAGACAAGATTTTCTTATCTACCAACCTGATATGGGTATCAAATGAAAGGGTCTGCTGGGAAGAAAACGAAAAATAAAGTCAAAGTGAAATTCGAATTCAAAGTAAAAGTCGATGTCAAAGTCAAAGTCAAAGTCAAAGCACTTTCCAAATCGTGTTTTTTTTTTAAGTTAATTTAAGAGTACCACCACAACCTCCGCGGGCCGCCCGCGGCCCGCGCACCGCGCAAACTCTAAGCTTTTTAAACCCTAACCGTTTCGAAACCGTTAGATAAAGAGTGGGGGGCTCGACCAAATATCATCTAGGACGAGAGGGGGCTTTTCGGTGGTCGTGATAAAAATCCAAGATGGCGGATTCAAAATGGCGGCTTACAAAAAATATGGTCCGATCTGGCTGAAAATTGGCGTCCTGAGGTTTTCGGGAGCACCGATTCATAATCCGGGACCAACTTTTTTTTCCGCCATTTTTCAATATGGCCGCCATACAAACGCATCTTTTGGAGCAATTGTTCACCCAGAAGGAGTCATGGGGGGTAAAAGTCATGTGTGGGAGTCGTACAGAGAGAGGCCCAGTGAGAAATGACCTAAAAGTGGAACGCTGACCGGAACTGCCCCACGGATCTCGAAAATGAGAAGTCGCATACCCATACTGCCCGAACTAAAAATGTGTAGGACCTTGGGTCGATTGACAAGCTGGTAAAAAAAGATGGCTTTCATACAAAAAAACATGGCTGCCATACAAACGCCTCTTAACACGCTTTTATTAGCTTCACCTGTAACTATGTAAGAAAATTTTGGAAGTTAAATTTGACCCACTTCGCGGTTTCCGATTGAGGTGAGATTTTGCACACACGTTTAGTTAGGATGACAATGCATACTTAGATAACTGACGTCATTCTAAATCCAATATGGCGGACTATTTATGTATTATGCACTACCATGATATGGGTATCAAATGAAAGGGTTTGCTGAGAAGAGTACGAAACTAAATAACGCCACACTTAATTCAATATGGCGGACGCCCCAAGATGGTAGACAAAATTTTCTTATCTACCAACCTGATATGGGTATCAAATGAAAGGGTCTGCTGGGAAGAAAACGAAAAATAAAGTCAAAGTGAAAGTCGAATTCAAAGTCAAAGTCGATGTCAAAGTCAAAGTCAAGGTCAAAGCACTTTCCAAATCGTGTTTTAATTTTTTTTTAAGTTAATTTAAGAGTTCCACCACAACCTCCGCGGGCCGCCCGCGGCACGCGCACCGCGCGACCTCTAAGCTTTTTAAACCCTAACCGTTTCGAAACCGTTAGATAAAGAGTGGGGGGCTCGACCAAATATCATCTAGGACGAGAGGGGGCTTTTCGGTGGTCGTGATAAAAATCCAAGATGGCGGATTCAAAATGGCGGCTAACAAAAAATATGGTCCGATCTGGCTGAAAATTGGCGTCCTGAGGTTTTCGGGGGCACCGATTCATAATCCGGGACCAACTTTTTTTTCCGCCATTTTTCAATATGGCCGCCATACAAACGCATCTTTTGGAGCAATTGTTCTCCCAGAAGGAGTCATGGGGGGTAAAAGTCATGTGTGGGAGTCGTACAGAGAGAGGCCCAGTGAGAAATGACCTGAAAGTCGAACCCTGACTGGAACAGCCCTACGGATCTCGAAAAGGGAAAGCCGCAGACCCATACTGCCAGAACTAAAAATGTCAAGGACCTTGGGTCGATCGACGAACTGGTGAAAAATCATGGCTACTATACAAAAAAACATGGCCGCCATACAAGTGTTCATTTTTGGATTTTCATTCAATTGTTCTCCCAGAAGGAGCCGTCAGGAGTAAAAGTCATGTATGGGAGTCGTATAGAAGGGGTTCCTGTGAGTTTAGGAAAAGTCCGAAATGACCTGAAAGTGGAACACTGACCAGAACTGCCCTACGGAGCTCAAAAACGACAAGTCGCAGACCGAGGTTGCCGGAACTAAAAATGTCGAGGAGCCTGGGCAGATCGTCGAGCCGGTGAAGAAAAGATGGCTTCCATACAAAAAAAGATGGCGGCCATACAAGTGTTCATTTTGGTTTTTCACTCAATTGTTCTCCCAAAAGGAGCCGTCGGGGGTAAAAGTCATGTTTGGAAGTCGTATAGAAGGGGGTCCTATGAGTTCAGGAAAAGTCCGAAATGACCTGAAAGTGGAACGCTGCTGGAACTGCCCTACGGATCTCGAAAATTAAAAGTCGCAAACCTATACCGCCGGAACTAAAAATGTCAACGACCCTGGGCCGTTTGACGAGCCGGTGAAAAAAAGATGGCTTCCATACAAAAAAACATGGCTGCCATACAAAATCAAATATCATATTTATTTTGAGTAATGTTACAAGCTCCACCCGAAAAGCCCTCGCGGGCCGCTCGCGGCCCGCGCACCGCGCGACCTCTAGTTTATCTCTAATATATAAAGCTCGATTACCACTGACTCACTCACTCACTCATTGACATAATTGTTCTCCCAGAAGGAGCCGTGGGGGGTACAAGTCATACATAAAGTCATAAACCTTGAGGTCCAGTGAGTCCGGGAAAAATCCGAAATGACCTGAAAGTGGAACGCTGACCGGAACTGCCCTACGGATCTCGAAAATTACAAGTCGCACACCCATACTGCTGGAACTAAAAATGTCGAGGACCCTGGGTCGATTGACGAGCCGGTGAAAAAAAGATGGCTTCCATACAAAAAAAGATGGCAGCCATACAAAATGGAAACGCTCACCGTTCCGAAACCGTTGGAGATAGCGGGGGGGTGCTCGACCAAATGTCATAGAGGACGACGGGGGCTTTCCGGTGGGGGTCATAAAAATCCAAGATGGCGAATCCAAAATGGCGGCCAAAAAAAAATATGGTCCGAGCCGGCTGAAAATTGGCATCCAGGGGTTTTCGGGGACACCGATTCATAATCCGGGATCAAAATTTTTTTTCCGCCATTTTCCAATATGGCCGCCATACAAGTGTTCATTTTGGATTTTCACCCAATTGTTCTCCCAGAAGGAGCCGTCGGGGGTAAAAGCGATGTATGGGAGTCGTATAGAGGGGGGTCCTGTGAGCCTAAGAAAAGTCCGAAATGACCTGAAAGTGGAACACTGACCGGAACTGCCCTACGGATCTCGAAAATGAAAAGTCGAACACCCACACTGCCGGAACTAAAAATGTCGAGGACCCTGGGCCGTTTGACGAGCCGGTGAAAAAAAGATGGCTTCCATACAAAAAAAATGGCGGCCATACAAAATTGAAACGCTCACCGTTCCGAAACCGTTGGAGATAGCGGGGGGGTGCTCGAACCATTTTCATAGAGGATGGAGGGGGCTTTCCGGTGGTGGTCATAAAAATCCAAGATGGCGGATCCAAAATGGCGGCCGAAAAATAAGTTGCTCCGACCTGGCTGAAAATTGGCGTCCGGGGGTTTTCGGGGACACCGATTCATAATCCGTGGTCGACTTTTATTTTCCGCCATTTTTCAATATGGCCGCCATACAAACGCATCTTTTGGAGCAATTGTTCTCCCAGAAGGAGCCGTGGGGGGTAAAAGTATTGTATGGGAGTCGTATAGAGGGGGGTCCTGTGAGTTTAGGAAAAGTCCGAAATGACCTGAAAGTGGAACGCTGACCGGAACTGCCCTACGGAACTCGAAAGTTACAAGTCGCACACCCATACTGCCGGAACTAAAAATGTCGAGGACCCTGGGTCGATCGACGCGCCGGTGAAGAAAAGATGGCTTCCATACAAAAAAAGATGGCGGCCATACAAAAGTGTTCATTTTGGTTTTTCACTCAATTGTTCTCCCAGAAGGAGCCGTCGGGGGTAAACGTCATGTTTGGGAGTCGTATAGAAGGGGGTCCTATGAGTTCAGGAAAGTCCGAAATGACCTGAAAGTGGAACGCTGACCGGAACTGCCCTACGGATCTCGAAAATGAGAAGTCGCACACCCATACTGCCGGAACTAAAAATCTCGAGTACCTTGGGACGATTGACGAGCCGGTGAAAAAAAGATGGCTTCCATACAAAAAAAGATGGCCGCCATACAAGTGTTCATTTTGGATTTTCACTCAATTGTTCTCCCAGAAGGAGCCTTCGGTGGTACTATATACTATAACTCATGTATAGAATTCGTATAGAAGGGGGTCCTATAAGTTCAGGAAAAGTCCGAAATGACCTGAAAGTGGAACGCTGACCGGAACTGCACTACGGATCTCGAAAATTACAAGTCGCAATGCTATACCGCCCCAACTAAAAATGTTAAGGACCCTGGGCCGTTTGACGAACCGGTGAAAAAAAGATGGCTTCCATACAAAAAAAGATGGCGGCCATACAAGTGTTCATTTTGGATGTTCACACAATTGGCTCTCCCAGAAGGAGCCGTGGGAGGTAAAAGTCATGTATCGGAGTCATATAGAAGGGGGTCCTATGAGTTTATGAAAAGTCCGAAAAGACCTGAAAGTGGAACGCTGACCTGAACTGCCCCACGGATCTCGAAAATGAGAAGTCGCACACCCATACTGCTCGAATTAAAAATGTGTATGATCTTGGGTAAATTGACGAGCTGGTAAAAAAAAATGGCTTTCATACAAAAAAACATGGCCGCCATATAAACGCTTCTTTTGGAGCAATTGTTCTAAAAGGAGTCGTGCGGGGTAAAAGTCATGTATGGAAGTTGTATAGTGGAAATTCCAGTGAGTTTAAGAAAAATCCGAGATGACCTGAAAGTAGAACCCTGACCGGAACTGCCCTACGGATCTCGAAAACGGCAAAACACAGACCCATATTGCCCGAACTAAAAATGTCGAGGACCCTGGGTCAATTGATGAGCTGGTAAAAAAAGATGGCTTCCAAAAAAAATACATGGCCACCATACAAGTGTTCATTTTGGATTTTCGCACAATTATTCTCACAGAAGGAGCCGTGGGAGGTTAAAGTTATGTATCGGAGTTATATAGGGAAGGGTCCAGTGAGTTTAGGAAAAATCCGAAATAACCTGAAAGTGGAACCGTGACCAGAACTGCCCTACGGATCTCGAAAACTACAAGTTGCAGACGCACGGTGCCGGAACTAAAAATTTCGAGTACCGTGGGACGATTGACGAGCCGGTGAAAAAAAGATGGCTTCCATACAAAAGAACATGGCTGCCATACAGGTGTTCATTTTGGATTTTCACACAATTGTTCTCCCAGAAGGAGCCGTCGGGGGTAAAGGTCATGTATGGGAGTCGTATAGAGGGGTGCCCATTGAGTTTAGAAAAAGTCCGAAAAGACATGAAAGTGGAACGCTTACTGGAACTGCCCCACGGATCTCGAAAATGAGAAGTCGCACACCCATACTGCCCGAACTAAAAATGTGTAGGATCTTGGGTCGATTGACGAGCTGGTAAAAAAAATGGCTTTCATACAAAAAAACATGGCTGCCATACAAACGCCTCTTAACACGCTTTTATTAACTTCACCTGTAACTATGTAAGAAAATTTTGGAAGTTTTTGACCCACTTCGCGGTTTCCGATTGAGGTGAGATTTTGCTCACACGTTTAGATAGGATGACAATGCATAGTTAGATAACTGACGTCATTCTAAATCCAATATGGCGGACTACTTATGTATTATGCACTACCATGATATGGGTATCAAATGAAAGGGTTTGCTGAGAAGAGTACGAAACTAAAATAACGTCACACTTAATTCAAAATGGCGGACGCCCCAAGATGGTAGACAAGATTTTCTTATCTACCAACCTGATATGGGTATCAAATGAAAGGGTCTGCTGGGAAGAAAACGAAAAATAAAGTCAAAGTGAAATTCGAATTCAAAGTAAAAGTCGATGTCAAAGTCAAAGTCAAAGTCAAAGCACTTTCCAAATCGTGTTTTTTTTTTAAGTTAATTTAAGAGTACCACCACAACCTCCGCGGGCCGCCCGCGGCCCGCGCACCGCGCAAACTCTAAGCTTTTTAAACCCTAACCGTTTCGAAACCGTTAGATAAAGAGTGGGGGGCTCGACCAAATATCATCTAGGACGAGAGGGGGCTTTTCGGTGGTCGTGATAAAAATCCAAGATGGCGGATTCAAAATGGCGGCTTACAAAAAATATGGTCCGATCTGGCTGAAAATTGGCGTCCTGAGGTTTTCGGGAGCACCGATTCATAATCCGGGACCAACTTTTTTTTCCGCCATTTTTCAATATGGCCGCCATACAAACGCATCTTTTGGAGCAATTGTTCACCCAGAAGGAGTCATGGGGGGTAAAAGTCATGTGTGGGAGTCGTACAGAGAGAGGCCCAGTGAGAAATGACCTAAAAGTGGAACGCTGACCGGAACTGCCCCACGGATCTCGAAAATGAGAAGTCGCATACCCATACTGCCCGAACTAAAAATGTGTAGGACCTTGGGTCGATTGACAAGCTGGTAAAAAAAGATGGCTTTCATACAAAAAAACATGGCTGCCATACAAACGCCTCTTAACACGCTTTTATTAGCTTCACCTGTAACTATGTAAGAAAATTTTGGAAGTTAAATTTGACCCACTTCGCGGTTTCCGATTGAGGTGAGATTTTGCACACACGTTTAGTTAGGATGACAATGCATACTTAGATAACTGACGTCATTCTAAATCCAATATGGCGGACTATTTATGTATTATGCACTACCATGATATGGGTATCAAATGAAAGGGTTTGCTGAGAAGAGTACGAAACTAAATAACGCCACACTTAATTCAATATGGCGGACGCCCCAAGATGGTAGACAAAATTTTCTTATCTACCAACCTGATATGGGTATCAAATGAAAGGGTCTGCTGGGAAGAAAACGAAAAATAAAGTCAAAGTGAAAGTCGAATTCAAAGTCAAAGTCGATGTCAAAGTCAAAGTCAAGGTCAAAGCACTTTCCAAATCGTGTTTTAATTTTTTTTTAAGTTAATTTAAGAGTTCCACCACAACCTCCGCGGGCCGCCCGCGGCACGCGCACCGCGCGACCTCTAAGCTTTTTAAACCCTAACCGTTTCGAAACCGTTAGATAAAGAGTGGGGGGCTCGACCAAATATCATCTAGGACGAGAGGGGGCTTTTCGGTGGTCGTGATAAAAATCCAAGATGGCGGATTCAAAATGGCGGCTAACAAAAAATATGGTCCGATCTGGCTGAAAATTGGCGTCCTGAGGTTTTCGGGGGCACCGATTCATAATCCGGGACCAACTTTTTTTTCCGCCATTTTTCAATATGGCCGCCATACAAACGCATCTTTTGGAGCAATTGTTCTCCCAGAAGGAGTCATGGGGGGTAAAAGTCATGTGTGGGAGTCGTACAGAGAGAGGCCCAGTGAGAAATGACCTGAAAGTCGAACCCTGACTGGAACAGCCCTACGGATCTCGAAAAGGGAAAGCCGCAGACCCATACTGCCAGAACTAAAAATGTCAAGGACCTTGGGTCGATCGACGAACTGGTGAAAAATCATGGCTACTATACAAAAAAACATGGCCGCCATACAAGTGTTCATTTTTGGATTTTCATTCAATTGTTCTCCCAGAAGGAGCCGTCAGGAGTAAAAGTCATGTATGGGAGTCGTATAGAAGGGGTTCCTGTGAGTTTAGGAAAAGTCCGAAATGACCTGAAAGTGGAACACTGACCAGAACTGCCCTACGGAGCTCAAAAACGACAAGTCGCAGACCGAGGTTGCCGGAACTAAAAATGTCGAGGAGCCTGGGCAGATCGTCGAGCCGGTGAAGAAAAGATGGCTTCCATACAAAAAAAGATGGCGGCCATACAAGTGTTCATTTTGGTTTTTCACTCAATTGTTCTCCCAAAAGGAGCCGTCGGGGGTAAAAGTCATGTTTGGAAGTCGTATAGAAGGGGGTCCTATGAGTTCAGGAAAAGTCCGAAATGACCTGAAAGTGGAACGCTGCTGGAACTGCCCTACGGATCTCGAAAATTAAAAGTCGCAAACCTATACCGCCGGAACTAAAAATGTCAACGACCCTGGGCCGTTTGACGAGCCGGTGAAAAAAAGATGGCTTCCATACAAAAAAACATGGCTGCCATACAAAATCAAATATCATATTTATTTTGAGTAATGTTACAAGCTCCACCCGAAAAGCCCTCGCGGGCCGCTCGCGGCCCGCGCACCGCGCGACCTCTAGTTTATCTCTAATATATAAAGCTCGATTACCACTGACTCACTCACTCACTCATTGACATAATTGTTCTCCCAGAAGGAGCCGTGGGGGGTACAAGTCATACATAAAGTCATAAACCTTGAGGTCCAGTGAGTCCGGGAAAAATCCGAAATGACCTGAAAGTGGAACGCTGACCGGAACTGCCCTACGGATCTCGAAAATTACAAGTCGCACACCCATACTGCTGGAACTAAAAATGTCGAGGACCCTGGGTCGATTGACGAGCCGGTGAAAAAAAGATGGCTTCCATACAAAAAAAGATGGCAGCCATACAAAATGGAAACGCTCACCGTTCCGAAACCGTTGGAGATAGCGGGGGGGTGCTCGACCAAATGTCATAGAGGACGACGGGGGCTTTCCGGTGGGGGTCATAAAAATCCAAGATGGCGAATCCAAAATGGCGGCCAAAAAAAAATATGGTCCGAGCCGGCTGAAAATTGGCATCCAGGGGTTTTCGGGGGCACCGATTCATAATCCGGGATCAAAATTTTTTTTCCGCCATTTTCCAATATGGCCGCCATACAAGTGTTCATTTTGGATTTTCACCCAATTGTTCTCCCAGAAGGAGCCGTCGGGGGTAAAAGCGATGTATGGGAGTCGTATAGAGGGGGGTCCTGTGAGCCTAAGAAAAGTCCGAAATGACCTGAAAGTGGAACACTGACCGGAACTGCCCTACGGATCTCGAAAATGAAAAGTCGAACACCCACACTGCCGGAACTAAAAATGTCGAGGACCCTGGGCCGTTTGACGAGCCGGTGAAAAAAAGATGGCTTCCATACAAAAAAAATGGCGGCCATACAAAATTGAAACGCTCACCGTTCCGAAACCGTTGGAGATAGCGGGGGGGTGCTCGAACCATTTTCATAGAGGATGGAGGGGGCTTTCCGGTGGTGGTCATAAAAATCCAAGATGGCGGATCCAAAATGGCGGCCGAAAAATAAGTTGCTCCGACCTGGCTGAAAATTGGCGTCCGGGGGTTTTCGGGGACACCGATTCATAATCCGTGGTCGACTTTTATTTTCCGCCATTTTTCAATATGGCCGCCATACAAACGCATCTTTTGGAGCAATTGTTCTCCCAGAAGGAGCCGTGGGGGGTAAAAGTATTGTATGGGAGTCGTATAGAGGGGGGTCCTGTGAGTTTAGGAAAAGTCCGAAATGACCTGAAAGTGGAACGCTGACCGGAACTGCCCTACGGAACTCGAAAGTTACAAGTCGCACACCCATACTGCCGGAACTAAAAATGTCGAGGACCCTGGGTCGATCGACGCGCCGGTGAAGAAAAGATGGCTTCCATACAAAAAAAGATGGCGGCCATACAAAAGTGTTCATTTTGGTTTTTCACTCAATTGTTCTCCCAGAAGGAGCCGTCGGGGGTAAACGTCATGTTTGGGAGTCGTATAGAAGGGGGTCCTATGAGTTCAGGAAAGTCCGAAATGACCTGAAAGTGGAACGCTGACCGGAACTGCCCTACGGATCTCGAAAATGAGAAGTCGCACACCCATACTGCCGGAACTAAAAATCTCGAGTACCTTGGGACGATTGACGAGCCGGTGAAAAAAAGATGGCTTCCATACAAAAAAAGATGGCCGCCATACAAGTGTTCATTTTGGATTTTCACTCAATTGTTCTCCCAGAAGGAGCCTTCGGTGGTACTATATACTATAACTCATGTATAGAATTCGTATAGAAGGGGGTCCTATAAGTTCAGGAAAAGTCCGAAATGACCTGAAAGTGGAACGCTGACCGGAACTGCACTACGGATCTCGAAAATTACAAGTCGCAATGCTATACCGCCCCAACTAAAAATGTTAAGGACCCTGGGCCGTTTGACGAACCGGTGAAAAAAAGATGGCTTCCATACAAAAAAAGATGGCGGCCATACAAGTGTTCATTTTGGATGTTCACACAATTGGCTCTCCCAGAAGGAGCCGTGGGAGGTAAAAGTCATGTATCGGAGTCATATAGAAGGGGGTCCTATGAGTTTATGAAAAGTCCGAAAAGACCTGAAAGTGGAACGCTGACCTGAACTGCCCCACGGATCTCGAAAATGAGAAGTCGCACACCCATACTGCTCGAATTAAAAATGTGTATGATCTTGGGTAAATTGACGAGCTGGTAAAAAAAAATGGCTTTCATACAAAAAAACATGGCCGCCATATAAACGCTTCTTTTGGAGCAATTGTTCTAAAAGGAGTCGTGCGGGGTAAAAGTCATGTATGGAAGTTGTATAGTGGAAATTCCAGTGAGTTTAAGAAAAATCCGAGATGACCTGAAAGTAGAACCCTGACCGGAACTGCCCTACGGATCTCGAAAACGGCAAAACACAGACCCATATTGCCCGAACTAAAAATGTCGAGGACCCTGGGTCAATTGATGAGCTGGTAAAAAAAGATGGCTTCCAAAAAAAATACATGGCCACCATACAAGTGTTCATTTTGGATTTTCGCACAATTATTCTCACAGAAGGAGCCGTGGGAGGTTAAAGTTATGTATCGGAGTTATATAGGGAAGGGTCCAGTGAGTTTAGGAAAAATCCGAAATAACCTGAAAGTGGAACCGTGACCAGAACTGCCCTACGGATCTCGAAAACTACAAGTTGCAGACGCACGGTGCCGGAACTAAAAATTTCGAGTACCGTGGGACGATTGACGAGCCGGTGAAAAAAAGATGGCTTCCATACAAAAGAACATGGCTGCCATACAGGTGTTCATTTTGGATTTTCACACAATTGTTCTCCCAGAAGGAGCCGTCGGGGGTAAAGGTCATGTATGGGAGTCGTATAGAGGGGTGCCCATTGAGTTTAGAAAAAGTCCGAAAAGACATGAAAGTGGAACGCTTACTGGAACTGCCCCACGGATCTCGAAAATGAGAAGTCGCACACCCATACTGCCCGAACTAAAAATGTGTAGGATCTTGGGTCGATTGACGAGCTGGTAAAAAAAATGGCTTTCATACAAAAAAACATGGCTGCCATACAAACGCCTCTTAACACGCTTTTATTAACTTCACCTGTAACTATGTAAGAAAATTTTGGAAGTTTTTGACCCACTTCGCGGTTTCCGATTGAGGTGAGATTTTGCTCACACGTTTAGATAGGATGACAATGCATAGTTAGATAACTGACGTCATTCTAAATCCAATATGGCGGACTACTTATGTATTATGCACTACCATGATATGGGTATCAAATGAAAGGGTTTGCTGAGAAGAGTACGAAACTAAAATAACGTCACACTTAATTCAAAATGGCGGACGCCCCAAGATGGTAGACAAGATTTTCTTATCTACCAACCTGATATGGGTATCAAATGAAAGGGTCTGCTGGGAAGAAAACGAAAAATAAAGTCAAAGTGAAATTCGAATTCAAAGTAAAAGTCGATGTCAAAGTCAAAGTCAAAGTCAAAGCACTTTCCAAATCGTGTTTTTTTTTTAAGTTAATTTAAGAGTACCACCACAACCTCCGCGGGCCGCCCGCGGCCCGCGCACCGCGCAAACTCTAAGCTTTTTAAACCCTAACCGTTTCGAAACCGTTAGATAAAGAGTGGGGGGCTCGACCAAATATCATCTAGGACGAGAGGGGGCTTTTCGGTGGTCGTGATAAAAATCCAAGATGGCGGATTCAAAATGGCGGCTTACAAAAAATATGGTCCGATCTGGCTGAAAATTGGCGTCCTGAGGTTTTCGGGAGCACCGATTCATAATCCGGGACCAACTTTTTTTTCCGCCATTTTTCAATATGGCCGCCATACAAACGCATCTTTTGGAGCAATTGTTCACCCAGAAGGAGTCATGGGGGGTAAAAGTCATGTGTGGGAGTCGTACAGAGAGAGGCCCAGTGAGAAATGACCTAAAAGTGGAACGCTGACCGGAACTGCCCCACGGATCTCGAAAATGAGAAGTCGCATACCCATACTGCCCGAACTAAAAATGTGTAGGACCTTGGGTCGATTGACAAGCTGGTAAAAAAAGATGGCTTTCATACAAAAAAACATGGCTGCCATACAAACGCCTCTTAACACGCTTTTATTAGCTTCACCTGTAACTATGTAAGAAAATTTTGGAAGTTAAATTTGACCCACTTCGCGGTTTCCGATTGAGGTGAGATTTTGCACACACGTTTAGTTAGGATGACAATGCATACTTAGATAACTGACGTCATTCTAAATCCAATATGGCGGACTATTTATGTATTATGCACTACCATGATATGGGTATCAAATGAAAGGGTTTGCTGAGAAGAGTACGAAACTAAATAACGCCACACTTAATTCAATATGGCGGACGCCCCAAGATGGTAGACAAAATTTTCTTATCTACCAACCTGATATGGGTATCAAATGAAAGGGTCTGCTGGGAAGAAAACGAAAAATAAAGTCAAAGTGAAAGTCGAATTCAAAGTCAAAGTCGATGTCAAAGTCAAAGTCAAGGTCAAAGCACTTTCCAAATCGTGTTTTAATTTTTTTTTAAGTTAATTTAAGAGTTCCACCACAACCTCCGCGGGCCGCCCGCGGCACGCGCACCGCGCGACCTCTAAGCTTTTTAAACCCTAACCGTTTCGAAACCGTTAGATAAAGAGTGGGGGGCTCGACCAAATATCATCTAGGACGAGAGGGGGCTTTTCGGTGGTCGTGATAAAAATCCAAGATGGCGGATTCAAAATGGCGGCTAACAAAAAATATGGTCCGATCTGGCTGAAAATTGGCGTCCTGAGGTTTTCGGGGGCACCGATTCATAATCCGGGACCAACTTTTTTTTCCGCCATTTTTCAATATGGCCGCCATACAAACGCATCTTTTGGAGCAATTGTTCTCCCAGAAGGAGTCATGGGGGGTAAAAGTCATGTGTGGGAGTCGTACAGAGAGAGGCCCAGTGAGAAATGACCTGAAAGTCGAACCCTGACTGGAACAGCCCTACGGATCTCGAAAAGGGAAAGCCGCAGACCCATACTGCCAGAACTAAAAATGTCAAGGACCTTGGGTCGATCGACGAACTGGTGAAAAATCATGGCTACTATACAAAAAAACATGGCCGCCATACAAGTGTTCATTTTTGGATTTTCATTCAATTGTTCTCCCAGAAGGAGCCGTCAGGAGTAAAAGTCATGTATGGGAGTCGTATAGAAGGGGTTCCTGTGAGTTTAGGAAAAGTCCGAAATGACCTGAAAGTGGAACACTGACCAGAACTGCCCTACGGAGCTCAAAAACGACAAGTCGCAGACCGAGGTTGCCGGAACTAAAAATGTCGAGGAGCCTGGGCAGATCGTCGAGCCGGTGAAGAAAAGATGGCTTCCATACAAAAAAAGATGGCGGCCATACAAGTGTTCATTTTGGTTTTTCACTCAATTGTTCTCCCAAAAGGAGCCGTCGGGGGTAAAAGTCATGTTTGGAAGTCGTATAGAAGGGGGTCCTATGAGTTCAGGAAAAGTCCGAAATGACCTGAAAGTGGAACGCTGCTGGAACTGCCCTACGGATCTCGAAAATTAAAAGTCGCAAACCTATACCGCCGGAACTAAAAATGTCAACGACCCTGGGCCGTTTGACGAGCCGGTGAAAAAAAGATGGCTTCCATACAAAAAAACATGGCTGCCATACAAAATCAAATATCATATTTATTTTGAGTAATGTTACAAGCTCCACCCGAAAAGCCCTCGCGGGCCGCTCGCGGCCCGCGCACCGCGCGACCTCTAGTTTATCTCTAATATATAAAGCTCGATTACCACTGACTCACTCACTCACTCATTGACATAATTGTTCTCCCAGAAGGAGCCGTGGGGGGTACAAGTCATACATAAAGTCATAAACCTTGAGGTCCAGTGAGTCCGGGAAAAATCCGAAATGACCTGAAAGTGGAACGCTGACCGGAACTGCCCTACGGATCTCGAAAATTACAAGTCGCACACCCATACTGCTGGAACTAAAAATGTCGAGGACCCTGGGTCGATTGACGAGCCGGTGAAAAAAAGATGGCTTCCATACAAAAAAAGATGGCAGCCATACAAAATGGAAACGCTCACCGTTCCGAAACCGTTGGAGATAGCGGGGGGGTGCTCGACCAAATGTCATAGAGGACGACGGGGGCTTTCCGGTGGGGGTCATAAAAATCCAAGATGGCGAATCCAAAATGGCGGCCAAAAAAAAATATGGTCCGAGCCGGCTGAAAATTGGCATCCAGGGGTTTTCGGGGGCACCGATTCATAATCCGGGATCAAAATTTTTTTTCCGCCATTTTCCAATATGGCCGCCATACAAGTGTTCATTTTGGATTTTCACCCAATTGTTCTCCCAGAAGGAGCCGTCGGGGGTAAAAGCGATGTATGGGAGTCGTATAGAGGGGGGTCCTGTGAGCCTAAGAAAAGTCCGAAATGACCTGAAAGTGGAACACTGACCGGAACTGCCCTACGGATCTCGAAAATGAAAAGTCGAACACCCACACTGCCGGAACTAAAAATGTCGAGGACCCTGGGCCGTTTGACGAGCCGGTGAAAAAAAGATGGCTTCCATACAAAAAAAATGGCGGCCATACAAAATTGAAACGCTCACCGTTCCGAAACCGTTGGAGATAGCGGGGGGGTGCTCGAACCATTTTCATAGAGGATGGAGGGGGCTTTCCGGTGGTGGTCATAAAAATCCAAGATGGCGGATCCAAAATGGCGGCCGAAAAATAAGTTGCTCCGACCTGGCTGAAAATTGGCGTCCGGGGGTTTTCGGGGACACCGATTCATAATCCGTGGTCGACTTTTATTTTCCGCCATTTTTCAATATGGCCGCCATACAAACGCATCTTTTGGAGCAATTGTTCTCCCAGAAGGAGCCGTGGGGGGTAAAAGTATTGTATGGGAGTCGTATAGAGGGGGGTCCTGTGAGTTTAGGAAAAGTCCGAAATGACCTGAAAGTGGAACGCTGACCGGAACTGCCCTACGGAACTCGAAAGTTACAAGTCGCACACCCATACTGCCGGAACTAAAAATGTCGAGGACCCTGGGTCGATCGACGCGCCGGTGAAGAAAAGATGGCTTCCATACAAAAAAAGATGGCGGCCATACAAAAGTGTTCATTTTGGTTTTTCACTCAATTGTTCTCCCAGAAGGAGCCGTCGGGGGTAAACGTCATGTTTGGGAGTCGTATAGAAGGGGGTCCTATGAGTTCAGGAAAGTCCGAAATGACCTGAAAGTGGAACGCTGACCGGAACTGCCCTACGGATCTCGAAAATGAGAAGTCGCACACCCATACTGCCGGAACTAAAAATCTCGAGTACCTTGGGACGATTGACGAGCCGGTGAAAAAAAGATGGCTTCCATACAAAAAAAGATGGCCGCCATACAAGTGTTCATTTTGGATTTTCACTCAATTGTTCTCCCAGAAGGAGCCTTCGGTGGTACTATATACTATAACTCATGTATAGAATTCGTATAGAAGGGGGTCCTATAAGTTCAGGAAAAGTCCGAAATGACCTGAAAGTGGAACGCTGACCGGAACTGCACTACGGATCTCGAAAATTACAAGTCGCAATGCTATACCGCCCCAACTAAAAATGTTAAGGACCCTGGGCCGTTTGACGAACCGGTGAAAAAAAGATGGCTTCCATACAAAAAAAGATGGCGGCCATACAAGTGTTCATTTTGGATTTTCACACAATTGTTCTCCCAGAAGGAGCCGTCGGGGGTAAAGGTCATGTATGGGAGTCGTATAGAGGGGTGCCCATTGAGTTTAGAAAAAGTCCGAAAAGACATGAAAGTGGAACGCTTACTGGAACTGCCCCACGGATCTCGAAAATGAGAAGTCGCACACCCATACTGCCCGAACTAAAAATGTGTAGGATCTTGGGTCGATTGACGAGCTGGTAAAAAAAATGGCTTTCATACAAAAAAACATGGCTGCCATACAAACGCCTCTTAACACGCTTTTATTAACTTCACCTGTAACTATGTAAGAAAATTTTGGAAGTTTTTGACCCACTTCGCGGTTTCCGATTGAGGTGAGATTTTGCTCACACGTTTAGATAGGATGACAATGCATAGTTAGATAACTGACGTCATTCTAAATCCAATATGGCGGACTACTTATGTATTATGCACTACCATGATATGGGTATCAAATGAAAGGGTTTGCTGAGAAGAGTACGAAACTAAAATAACGTCACACTTAATTCAAAATGGCGGACGCCCCAAGATGGTAGACAAGATTTTCTTATCTACCAACCTGATATGGGTATCAAATGAAAGGGTCTGCTGGGAAGAAAACGAAAAATAAAGTCAAAGTGAAATTCGAATTCAAAGTAAAAGTCGATGTCAAAGTCAAAGTCAAAGTCAAAGCACTTTCCAAATCGTGTTTTTTTTTTAAGTTAATTTAAGAGTACCACCACAACCTCCGCGGGCCGCCCGCGGCCCGCGCACCGCGCAAACTCTAAGCTTTTTAAACCCTAACCGTTTCGAAACCGTTAGATAAAGAGTGGGGGGCTCGACCAAATATCATCTAGGACGAGAGGGGGCTTTTCGGTGGTCGTGATAAAAATCCAAGATGGCGGATTCAAAATGGCGGCTTACAAAAAATATGGTCCGATCTGGCTGAAAATTGGCGTCCTGAGGTTTTCGGGAGCACCGATTCATAATCCGGGACCAACTTTTTTTTCCGCCATTTTTCAATATGGCCGCCATACAAACGCATCTTTTGGAGCAATTGTTCACCCAGAAGGAGTCATGGGGGGTAAAAGTCATGTGTGGGAGTCGTACAGAGAGAGGCCCAGTGAGAAATGACCTAAAAGTGGAACGCTGACCGGAACTGCCCCACGGATCTCGAAAATGAGAAGTCGCATACCCATACTGCCCGAACTAAAAATGTGTAGGACCTTGGGTCGATTGACAAGCTGGTAAAAAAAGATGGCTTTCATACAAAAAAACATGGCTGCCATACAAACGCCTCTTAACACGCTTTTATTAGCTTCACCTGTAACTATGTAAGAAAATTTTGGAAGTTAAATTTGACCCACTTCGCGGTTTCCGATTGAGGTGAGATTTTGCACACACGTTTAGTTAGGATGACAATGCATACTTAGATAACTGACGTCATTCTAAATCCAATATGGCGGACTATTTATGTATTATGCACTACCATGATATGGGTATCAAATGAAAGGGTTTGCTGAGAAGAGTACGAAACTAAATAACGCCACACTTAATTCAATATGGCGGACGCCCCAAGATGGTAGACAAAATTTTCTTATCTACCAACCTGATATGGGTATCAAATGAAAGGGTCTGCTGGGAAGAAAACGAAAAATAAAGTCAAAGTGAAAGTCGAATTCAAAGTCAAAGTCGATGTCAAAGTCAAAGTCAAGGTCAAAGCACTTTCCAAATCGTGTTTTAATTTTTTTTTAAGTTAATTTAAGAGTTCCACCACAACCTCCGCGGGCCGCCCGCGGCACGCGCACCGCGCGACCTCTAAGCTTTTTAAACCCTAACCGTTTCGAAACCGTTAGATAAAGAGTGGGGGGCTCGACCAAATATCATCTAGGACGAGAGGGGGCTTTTCGGTGGTCGTGATAAAAATCCAAGATGGCGGATTCAAAATGGCGGCTAACAAAAAATATGGTCCGATCTGGCTGAAAATTGGCGTCCTGAGGTTTTCGGGGGCACCGATTCATAATCCGGGACCAACTTTTTTTTCCGCCATTTTTCAATATGGCCGCCATACAAACGCATCTTTTGGAGCAATTGTTCTCCCAGAAGGAGTCATGGGGGGTAAAAGTCATGTGTGGGAGTCGTACAGAGAGAGGCCCAGTGAGAAATGACCTGAAAGTCGAACCCTGACTGGAACAGCCCTACGGATCTCGAAAAGGGAAAGCCGCAGACCCATACTGCCAGAACTAAAAATGTCAAGGACCTTGGGTCGATCGACGAACTGGTGAAAAATCATGGCTACTATACAAAAAAACATGGCCGCCATACAAGTGTTCATTTTTGGATTTTCATTCAATTGTTCTCCCAGAAGGAGCCGTCAGGAGTAAAAGTCATGTATGGGAGTCGTATAGAAGGGGTTCCTGTGAGTTTAGGAAAAGTCCGAAATGACCTGAAAGTGGAACACTGACCAGAACTGCCCTACGGAGCTCAAAAACGACAAGTCGCAGACCGAGGTTGCCGGAACTAAAAATGTCGAGGAGCCTGGGCAGATCGTCGAGCCGGTGAAGAAAAGATGGCTTCCATACAAAAAAAGATGGCGGCCATACAAGTGTTCATTTTGGTTTTTCACTCAATTGTTCTCCCAAAAGGAGCCGTCGGGGGTAAAAGTCATGTTTGGAAGTCGTATAGAAGGGGGTCCTATGAGTTCAGGAAAAGTCCGAAATGACCTGAAAGTGGAACGCTGCTGGAACTGCCCTACGGATCTCGAAAATTAAAAGTCGCAAACCTATACCGCCGGAACTAAAAATGTCAACGACCCTGGGCCGTTTGACGAGCCGGTGAAAAAAAGATGGCTTCCATACAAAAAAACATGGCTGCCATACAAAATCAAATATCATATTTATTTTGAGTAATGTTACAAGCTCCACCCGAAAAGCCCTCGCGGGCCGCTCGCGGCCCGCGCACCGCGCGACCTCTAGTTTATCTCTAATATATAAAGCTCGATTACCACTGACTCACTCACTCACTCATTGACATAATTGTTCTCCCAGAAGGAGCCGTGGGGGGTACAAGTCATACATAAAGTCATAAACCTTGAGGTCCAGTGAGTCCGGGAAAAATCCGAAATGACCTGAAAGTGGAACGCTGACCGGAACTGCCCTACGGATCTCGAAAATTACAAGTCGCACACCCATACTGCTGGAACTAAAAATGTCGAGGACCCTGGGTCGATTGACGAGCCGGTGAAAAAAAGATGGCTTCCATACAAAAAAAGATGGCAGCCATACAAAATGGAAACGCTCACCGTTCCGAAACCGTTGGAGATAGCGGGGGGGTGCTCGACCAAATGTCATAGAGGACGACGGGGGCTTTCCGGTGGGGGTCATAAAAATCCAAGATGGCGAATCCAAAATGGCGGCCAAAAAAAAATATGGTCCGAGCCGGCTGAAAATTGGCATCCAGGGGTTTTCGGGGGCACCGATTCATAATCCGGGATCAAAATTTTTTTTCCGCCATTTTCCAATATGGCCGCCATACAAGTGTTCATTTTGGATTTTCACCCAATTGTTCTCCCAGAAGGAGCCGTCGGGGGTAAAAGCGATGTATGGGAGTCGTATAGAGGGGGGTCCTGTGAGCCTAAGAAAAGTCCGAAATGACCTGAAAGTGGAACACTGACCGGAACTGCCCTACGGATCTCGAAAATGAAAAGTCGAACACCCACACTGCCGGAACTAAAAATGTCGAGGACCCTGGGCCGTTTGACGAGCCGGTGAAAAAAAGATGGCTTCCATACAAAAAAAATGGCGGCCATACAAAATTGAAACGCTCACCGTTCCGAAACCGTTGGAGATAGCGGGGGGGTGCTCGAACCATTTTCATAGAGGATGGAGGGGGCTTTCCGGTGGTGGTCATAAAAATCCAAGATGGCGGATCCAAAATGGCGGCCGAAAAATAAGTTGCTCCGACCTGGCTGAAAATTGGCGTCCGGGGGTTTTCGGGGACACCGATTCATAATCCGTGGTCGACTTTTATTTTCCGCCATTTTTCAATATGGCCGCCATACAAACGCATCTTTTGGAGCAATTGTTCTCCCAGAAGGAGCCGTGGGGGGTAAAAGTATTGTATGGGAGTCGTATAGAGGGGGGTCCTGTGAGTTTAGGAAAAGTCCGAAATGACCTGAAAGTGGAACGCTGACCGGAACTGCCCTACGGAACTCGAAAGTTACAAGTCGCACACCCATACTGCCGGAACTAAAAATGTCGAGGACCCTGGGTCGATCGACGCGCCGGTGAAGAAAAGATGGCTTCCATACAAAAAAAGATGGCGGCCATACAAAAGTGTTCATTTTGGTTTTTCACTCAATTGTTCTCCCAGAAGGAGCCGTCGGGGGTAAACGTCATGTTTGGGAGTCGTATAGAAGGGGGTCCTATGAGTTCAGGAAAGTCCGAAATGACCTGAAAGTGGAACGCTGACCGGAACTGCCCTACGGATCTCGAAAATGAGAAGTCGCACACCCATACTGCCGGAACTAAAAATCTCGAGTACCTTGGGACGATTGACGAGCCGGTGAAAAAAAGATGGCTTCCATACAAAAAAAGATGGCCGCCATACAAGTGTTCATTTTGGATTTTCACTCAATTGTTCTCCCAGAAGGAGCCTTCGGTGGTACTATATACTATAACTCATGTATAGAATTCGTATAGAAGGGGGTCCTATAAGTTCAGGAAAAGTCCGAAATGACCTGAAAGTGGAACGCTGACCGGAACTGCACTACGGATCTCGAAAATTACAAGTCGCAATGCTATACCGCCCCAACTAAAAATGTTAAGGACCCTGGGCCGTTTGACGAACCGGTGAAAAAAAGATGGCTTCCATACAAAAAAAGATGGCGGCCATACAAGTGTTCATTTTGGATTTTCACACAATTGTTCTCCCAGAAGGAGCCGTCGGGGGTAAAGGTCATGTATGGGAGTCGTATAGAGGGGTGCCCATTGAGTTTAGAAAAAGTCCGAAAAGACATGAAAGTGGAACGCTTACTGGAACTGCCCCACGGATCTCGAAAATGAGAAGTCGCACACCCATACTGCCCGAACTAAAAATGTGTAGGATCTTGGGTCGATTGACGAGCTGGTAAAAAAAATGGCTTTCATACAAAAAAACATGGCTGCCATACAAACGCCTCTTAACACGCTTTTATTAACTTCACCTGTAACTATGTAAGAAAATTTTGGAAGTTTTTGACCCACTTCGCGGTTTCCGATTGAGGTGAGATTTTGCTCACACGTTTAGATAGGATGACAATGCATAGTTAGATAACTGACGTCATTCTAAATCCAATATGGCGGACTACTTATGTATTATGCACTACCATGATATGGGTATCAAATGAAAGGGTTTGCTGAGAAGAGTACGAAACTAAAATAACGTCACACTTAATTCAAAATGGCGGACGCCCCAAGATGGTAGACAAGATTTTCTTATCTACCAACCTGATATGGGTATCAAATGAAAGGGTCTGCTGGGAAGAAAACGAAAAATAAAGTCAAAGTGAAATTCGAATTCAAAGTAAAAGTCGATGTCAAAGTCAAAGTCAAAGTCAAAGCACTTTCCAAATCGTGTTTTTTTTTTAAGTTAATTTAAGAGTACCACCACAACCTCCGCGGGCCGCCCGCGGCCCGCGCACCGCGCAAACTCTAAGCTTTTTAAACCCTAACCGTTTCGAAACCGTTAGATAAAGAGTGGGGGGCTCGACCAAATATCATCTAGGACGAGAGGGGGCTTTTCGGTGGTCGTGATAAAAATCCAAGATGGCGGATTCAAAATGGCGGCTTACAAAAAATATGGTCCGATCTGGCTGAAAATTGGCGTCCTGAGGTTTTCGGGAGCACCGATTCATAATCCGGGACCAACTTTTTTTTCCGCCATTTTTCAATATGGCCGCCATACAAACGCATCTTTTGGAGCAATTGTTCACCCAGAAGGAGTCATGGGGGGTAAAAGTCATGTGTGGGAGTCGTACAGAGAGAGGCCCAGTGAGAAATGACCTAAAAGTGGAACGCTGACCGGAACTGCCCCACGGATCTCGAAAATGAGAAGTCGCATACCCATACTGCCCGAACTAAAAATGTGTAGGACCTTGGGTCGATTGACAAGCTGGTAAAAAAAGATGGCTTTCATACAAAAAAACATGGCTGCCATACAAACGCCTCTTAACACGCTTTTATTAGCTTCACCTGTAACTATGTAAGAAAATTTTGGAAGTTAAATTTGACCCACTTCGCGGTTTCCGATTGAGGTGAGATTTTGCACACACGTTTAGTTAGGATGACAATGCATACTTAGATAACTGACGTCATTCTAAATCCAATATGGCGGACTATTTATGTATTATGCACTACCATGATATGGGTATCAAATGAAAGGGTTTGCTGAGAAGAGTACGAAACTAAATAACGCCACACTTAATTCAATATGGCGGACGCCCCAAGATGGTAGACAAAATTTTCTTATCTACCAACCTGATATGGGTATCAAATGAAAGGGTCTGCTGGGAAGAAAACGAAAAATAAAGTCAAAGTGAAAGTCGAATTCAAAGTCAAAGTCGATGTCAAAGTCAAAGTCAAGGTCAAAGCACTTTCCAAATCGTGTTTTAATTTTTTTTTAAGTTAATTTAAGAGTTCCACCACAACCTCCGCGGGCCGCCCGCGGCACGCGCACCGCGCGACCTCTAAGCTTTTTAAACCCTAACCGTTTCGAAACCGTTAGATAAAGAGTGGGGGGCTCGACCAAATATCATCTAGGACGAGAGGGGGCTTTTCGGTGGTCGTGATAAAAATCCAAGATGGCGGATTCAAAATGGCGGCTAACAAAAAATATGGTCCGATCTGGCTGAAAATTGGCGTCCTGAGGTTTTCGGGGGCACCGATTCATAATCCGGGACCAACTTTTTTTTCCGCCATTTTTCAATATGGCCGCCATACAAACGCATCTTTTGGAGCAATTGTTCTCCCAGAAGGAGTCATGGGGGGTAAAAGTCATGTGTGGGAGTCGTACAGAGAGAGGCCCAGTGAGAAATGACCTGAAAGTCGAACCCTGACTGGAACAGCCCTACGGATCTCGAAAAGGGAAAGCCGCAGACCCATACTGCCAGAACTAAAAATGTCAAGGACCTTGGGTCGATCGACGAACTGGTGAAAAATCATGGCTACTATACAAAAAAACATGGCCGCCATACAAGTGTTCATTTTTGGATTTTCATTCAATTGTTCTCCCAGAAGGAGCCGTCAGGAGTAAAAGTCATGTATGGGAGTCGTATAGAAGGGGTTCCTGTGAGTTTAGGAAAAGTCCGAAATGACCTGAAAGTGGAACACTGACCAGAACTGCCCTACGGAGCTCAAAAACGACAAGTCGCAGACCGAGGTTGCCGGAACTAAAAATGTCGAGGAGCCTGGGCAGATCGTCGAGCCGGTGAAGAAAAGATGGCTTCCATACAAAAAAAGATGGCGGCCATACAAGTGTTCATTTTGGTTTTTCACTCAATTGTTCTCCCAAAAGGAGCCGTCGGGGGTAAAAGTCATGTTTGGAAGTCGTATAGAAGGGGGTCCTATGAGTTCAGGAAAAGTCCGAAATGACCTGAAAGTGGAACGCTGCTGGAACTGCCCTACGGATCTCGAAAATTAAAAGTCGCAAACCTATACCGCCGGAACTAAAAATGTCAACGACCCTGGGCCGTTTGACGAGCCGGTGAAAAAAAGATGGCTTCCATACAAAAAAACATGGCTGCCATACAAAATCAAATATCATATTTATTTTGAGTAATGTTACAAGCTCCACCCGAAAAGCCCTCGCGGGCCGCTCGCGGCCCGCGCACCGCGCGACCTCTAGTCTCTAATATATAAAGCTCGATTACCACTGACTCACTCACTCACTCATTGACATAATTGTTCTCCCAGAAGGAGCCGTGGGGGGTACAAGTCATACATAAAGTCATAAACCTTGAGGTCCAGTGAGTCCGGGAAAAATCCGAAATGACCTGAAAGTGGAACGCTGACCGGAACTGCCCTACGGATCTCGAAAATTACAAGTCGCACACCCATACTGCTGGAACTAAAAATGTCGAGGACCCTGGGTCGATTGACGAGCCGGTGAAAAAAAGATGGCTTCCATACAAAAAAAGATGGCAGCCATACAAAATGGAAACGCTCACCGTTCCGAAACCGTTGGAGATAGCGGGGGGGTGCTCGACCAAATGTCATAGAGGACGACGGGGGCTTTCCGGTGGGGGTCATAAAAATCCAAGATGGCGAATCCAAAATGGCGGCCAAAAAAAAATATGGTCCGAGCCGGCTGAAAATTGGCATCCAGGGGTTTTCGGGGGCACCGATTCATAATCCGGGATCAAAATTTTTTTTCCGCCATTTTCCAATATGGCCGCCATACAAGTGTTCATTTTGGATTTTCACCCAATTGTTCTCCCAGAAGGAGCCGTCGGGGGTAAAAGCGATGTATGGGAGTCGTATAGAGGGGGGTCCTGTGAGCCTAAGAAAAGTCCGAAATGACCTGAAAGTGGAACACTGACCGGAACTGCCCTACGGATCTCGAAAATGAAAAGTCGAACACCCACACTGCCGGAACTAAAAATGTCGAGGACCCTGGGCCGTTTGACGAGCCGGTGAAAAAAAGATGGCTTCCATACAAAAAAAATGGCGGCCATACAAAATTGAAACGCTCACCGTTCCGAAACCGTTGGAGATAGCGGGGGGGTGCTCGAACCATTTTCATAGAGGATGGAGGGGGCTTTCCGGTGGTGGTCATAAAAATCCAAGATGGCGGATCCAAAATGGCGGCCGAAAAATAAGTTGCTCCGACCTGGCTGAAAATTGGCGTCCGGGGGTTTTCGGGGACACCGATTCATAATCCGTGGTCGACTTTTATTTTCCGCCATTTTTCAATATGGCCGCCATACAAACGCATCTTTTGGAGCAATTGTTCTCCCAGAAGGAGCCGTGGGGGGTAAAAGTATTGTATGGGAGTCGTATAGAGGGGGGTCCTGTGAGTTTAGGAAAAGTCCGAAATGACCTGAAAGTGGAACGCTGACCGGAACTGCCCTACGGAACTCGAAAGTTACAAGTCGCACACCCATACTGCCGGAACTAAAAATGTCGAGGACCCTGGGTCGATCGACGCGCCGGTGAAGAAAAGATGGCTTCCATACAAAAAAAGATGGCGGCCATACAAAAGTGTTCATTTTGGTTTTTCACTCAATTGTTCTCCCAGAAGGAGCCGTCGGGGGTAAACGTCATGTTTGGGAGTCGTATAGAAGGGGGTCCTATGAGTTCAGGAAAGTCCGAAATGACCTGAAAGTGGAACGCTGACCGGAACTGCCCTACGGATCTCGAAAACAGGAAGTCGTGCTCGACTGAAAATTGGCGGCTGGTGGTTTTCGGGGGCACCGATTCATAATCTGGGATCTCGTACTTTTTTTCTCCGCCATTTTTCAATATGGCCGCCATATACACGCTTCTTTTGGAGCGATTGTTCTCCCAGAAGGAGCCGTGGGGGGTAAAAGTGATGATTCGGAGTCGTATAGAAGGGGGTCCAGTGATTTCAGGAAAAATCCGATAAGACCTTAAAGTGGAACCTTGACCAGAACTGCCCTACGGATCTCAAAAACGGCAAAGCGCAGACCCATAGTGCCCGAACTAAAAATGTCAAGAACCCTGGGCCGTTTGACGAGCCGGTGAAAAAAAGATGGCGTCCATACAAAAAAAGATGGCGGCCATACAAAATTGAAACGCTCACCGTTCCGAAACCGTTGGAGATAGCGGGGGGGTGCTCGACCAAATGTCATAGAGGACGACGGGGGCTTTCCGGTGGGGGTCATAAAAATCCAAGATGGCGGATTCAAAATGGCGGCCATAAAAAAAAATGGTCCGAGCCGGCTGAAAATTGGCGTCCGGGGGTTTTCGGGGGCACCGATTCATAATCCGGGATCAAATTTTTCTTTCCGCCATTTTTCAAGATGGCCGCCATACAAGTGTTCATTTCGGATTTCGACCCAATTGATCTCCCAGAAGGAGGCGTGGGGGGTAAAAGTGATGTATGGGAGTCGTATAGAGGGGGGTCCTGTGAGTTTAGGAAAAGTCCGAAATGACCTGAAAGTGGAACGCTGACCAGAACTGCCCTACGGATCTCGAAAACGGCAAGTCGCAAACCTATACCGCCTGAACTAAAAATGTCGAGGACCTTGGGCCGTTTGACGAGCCGGTGAAAAAAAGATGGCTTCCATACAAAAAAAATGGCGGCCATACAAAATTGAAACGCTCACCGTTCCGAAACCGTTGGAGATAGCGGGGGGGTGCTCGAACCATTTTCATAGAGGATGGAGGGGGCTTTCCGGTGGTGGTCATAAAAATCCAAGATGGCGGATCCAAAATGGCGGCCGAAAAATAAGTTGCTCCGAGCTGGCTGAAAATTGGCGTCCGGGGATTTTCGGGGGTACCGATTCATAATGCAGGATCAAAATTTTCTTTCCGCCATTTTTCAATATGGCCGCCATACAAGTGTTTCTTTAGGAGAAATTGTTTTCCCAGAAGGAGCTGCGGGGGGTTAAAGTCATGTATGGGAGTTGTATAGAGGGAAGTCCAGGGAGTTCAGGAAAAATCCGAAATGACCTGAAAGTGGAACGCTGACCGGAACTGCCCTACGGATGTCAAAAAGAACAAGTCGCAGACCTACAGTGCTGGAACCAAAAATGTCAAGGACCCTGGGCCGATCGACGATCTGGTGAAAAAAATATGGCTTTCATACAAAAAAACATGGCCGCCATACAAGTGTTCATTTTGGATGTTCACACAATTGCTCTCCCAGAAGGAGCCGTGGGAGGTAAAAGTCATGTATCGGAGTCATATAGAAGGGGGTCCTATGAGTTTATGAAAAGTCCGAAAAGACCTGAAAGTGGAACGCTGACCGGAACTGCCCCACGAATCTCGAAAATGAGAAGTCGCACACCCATACTGCTCGAATTAAAAATGTGTATGATCTTGGGTAAATTGACGAGCTGGAAAAAAAAATGGCTTTCATACAAAAAAACATGGCCGCCATATAAACGCTTCTTTTGGAGCAATTGTTCTAAAAGGAGTCGTGCGGGGTAAAAGTCATGTATGGAAGTTGTATAGTGGAAATTCCAGTGAGTTTAAAAAAAATCCGAGATGACCTGAAAGTAGAACCCTGACCGGAACTGCCCTACGGATCTCGAAAACGGCAAAACGCAGACCCATATTGCCCGAACTAAAAATGTCGAGGACCCTGGGTCGATTGATGAGCTGGTAAAAAAAAGATGGCTTCCAAAAAAAATACATGGCCGCCATACAAGTGTTCATTTTGGATTTTCGCACAATTATTCTCACAGAAGGAGCCGTGGGAGGTTAAAGTTATGTATGGGAGTTATATAGGGAAGGGTCCAGTGAGTTTAGGAAAAATCCGAAATAACCTGAAAGTGGAACCGTGACCAGAACTGCCCTACGGATCTCGAAAACTACAAGTTGCAGACGTACGGTGCCGGAACTAAAAATTTTGAGTACCGTGGGACGATTGACGAGCCGGTGAAAAAAAAATGGCTTCCATACAAAAGAACATGGCTGCCATACAGGTGTTCATTTTGGATTTTCACACAATTGTTCTCCCAGAAGGAGCCGTCGGGGGTAAAGGTCATGTATGGGAGTCGTATAGAGGGGTGCCCATTGAGTTTAGAAAAAGTCCGAAAAGACATGAAAGTGGAACGCTTACTGGAACTGCCCCACGGATCTCGAAAATGAGAAGTCGCACACCCATACTGCCCGAACTAAAAATGTGTAGGATCTTGGGTCGATTGACGAGCTGGTAAAAAAAATGGCTTTCATACAAAAAAACATGGCCGCCATATAAACGATACTTAACACGCTTTTATTAGCTTCACCTGTAAAATCTTGGAAGTTACATTTGACCCACTTCGCGGTTTCCGATTGAGGTGAGATTTTGCACACGTTAGGATGACAATGCAGTTAGATAACTGACGTCATTCTAAATCCAATATGGCGGACCACTTATGTATTATGCACTACCATGATTTTTATCTACCATCATAATATGTGTAGCGACATCTATCGCAACATAGAAGAACTACTACTAGATTACGAATCCTGCATCGCGCAAGGAAAAAGATATTCGTATCTAGCATATATACAACGTCCGACATCAACCGTGGGGCTTCGGCCCGCCAGGCAATATCACCTCGCCTGGTCGGAGGATCCTCCCTTTTCAATGGAGGAACACCATACCTCGTTCCCCCACAGTGGTGACCCCTGACAATGAACATCTACGCAACCTTCGGCATCATCGCCTTCACTCCTCTCAAGCACCCCCCAGCACCTCTTCGAGCAGCATTCAGCAAGTCTCTTCCTGCCAGCCAGCATCCTCGGCCCCAACGGGTAACCATATACTTGCAGCGACCGCGCAAGCCTGGTTCCACCCATTGGCCTCATCAGCGACCTTGGCACAGCACACTGCACTTCGGCCGGTCAACTAGCAGAGCCCTTCTCTCCTGGTCGACGCAGCAGCCAGCCACTACGCTTCACTGCGCTACCTCGACTCACTGAGGACTTCGCAGCATCACCGCACTCAGTTCCGACTCACCGTGAACTACGCGGCATTCAGTTCCGACTCACTGGTACCATCACTGGCCCCGGCAAGCAACTTCAAGACTCATCAATATCGACCTCCGGTCTGGGGGGGGAGTGATGTAGCGACATCTATCGCAACATAGAAGAACTACTACTAGATTACGAATCCTGCATCGCGCAAGGAAAAAGATATTCGTATCTAGCATATATACAACGTCCGACATCAACCGTGGGGCTTCGGCCCGCCAGGCAATATCACCTCGCCTGGTCGGAGGATCCTCCCTTTTCAATGGAGGAACACCATACCTCGTTCCTCCATATATGTATCAAATGAAAGGGTCTGCTGGGAAGAAAACGAAAAATAAAGTCAAAGTCGATGTCGATGTCGAAGTTAAAGTCAAAGTCAAAGTTTTTTATTACAATATATTTATTACACTATTCCATACAAGTGTTCATTTTGGATTTTCACCCAATTGTTCTCCCAGAAGGAGCCGTCGGGAGTAAAAGTGATGTATGGGAGTCGTATAGAGGGGGGTCCTAAGAGTTTAGAAAAAGTCCAGAATGACCTGAAAGTGGAACGCTTACTGGAACTGCCCTACGGATCTCAAAAACTATAAGTCGCACACCCACTGTGCCGGAACTAAAAATGTCAAAGACTCTGGGCCGATCGACGAGCCGGTGAAAAAAGATGGCTTCCATACAAAAAAACATGGCCGCCATACAAGTGTTCATTTTGGATTTTCACTCAATTGTTCTCCTAGAAGGAGCCGTCGGGGGTAAAAGTCATGTATGGGAGTCGTAGAGAAGGGGGTCCTATGAGTTCAGGAAAGTCCGAAAAGACCTGAAAGTGGAACGCTTACTGGAACTGCCCTACGGATCTCAAAAACTATAAGTTGCACACCCACTGTGCCGGAACTAAAAATGTCAAAGACCCTGGGCCGATCGACGAGTCGATGAAAAAAGATGGCTTCCATACAAAAAAACATGGCCGCCATACAAGTGTTCATTTTTGGATTTTCATTCAACAATACAGTTAGATAACTGACGTCATTCTTAATCCAATATGGCGGACTATTTATGTATTATGCACTACCATGATATGGGTATCAAATGAAAGGATTTGCTGAGAAGAGTAGTACGAAACTAAAATAACGTTACACTTAATTCAATATGGCGGACGCCCCAAGATGGTAGACAAAATTTTCTTATCTACCATCATGATATGGGTATCAAATGAAAGGGTCTGCTGGGAAGAAAACGAAAAATAAAGTCAAAGTCGATGTCGAAGTCAAAGTCAAAGTCAAAGTCAAAGTCAAAGTCAAAGTCAAAGTCAAAGTCAAAGTCAAAGTCAAAGTCAAAGTCAAAGTCAAAGTCAAAGTCAAAGTCAAAGTCAAAGTCAAAGTCAAAGTCAAAGTCAAAGTCAAAGTCAAAGTCAAAGTCAAAGTCAAAGTCAAAGTCAAAGTCAAAGTCAAAGTCAAAGTCAAAGTCAAAGTCAAAGTCAAAGTCAAAGTCAAAGTCAAAGTCAAAGTCAAAGTCAAAGTCAAAGTCAAAGTCAAAGTCAAAGTCAAAGTCAAAGTCAAAGTCAAAGTCAAAGTCAAAGTCAAAGTCAAAGTCAAAGTCAAAGTCAAAGTCAAAGTCAAAGTCAAAGTCAAAGTCAAAGTCAAAGTCAAAGTCAAAGTTTTTTATTACATCAGCCTTTGCAGGCACTTTCAAAAGCGTGTTTTATTTTTTTAAGTTAATTTAAGAGCTCTAAGGAACCCACCACCCGCGGGCCGCTTGCGGCCCGCGCACTGCGCGACCTCTACTTTTTCGAAACCCTCACCGTTCCGAAAACGTTAGAGATAGTAGTAAGTAGTAAAAATCCAAGATGGCGGCTTCGAAATAGCGGTTTAAAAAATTATGGTCTAATCTGGCTGAAAATTGACGTCCTGAGGTTTTCGCCGGCTCGTATTCATAATCCGGAGCCAACATTTTTTTTCCGTCATTTTTCAATATGGCCGCCATACAAACGCTTCTTTTGGAGCAATTGTTCTCCGAGAAGGAACCGCAGAGGGGTAAAAGTCATGTATGACAGTCGTATAGAGGTCCAGTGAGAAATGACCTGAAAGTGGAACGGTGCCTGGAACTGCCCTACGGATCTCGAAAATTACAAGTCGCAAACCTATATCGCCGGAACTAAAAATGTCAATTACCCTGGGCCGTTTGAAGAGCCGGTGAAAAAAAGATGGCTTCCATACAAAAAAACATGGCTGCCATACAAAACCAAATATCATATTTATTTTACGTCATGTTACAACCTCCACCTAAAACCACCTCGCGGGCCGCTCGCGGCCCGCGCAGCGCGCGACCTCTAGTCTCTAATATATAAAGCTCGATTACCACTGACTCACTCACTCACTCATTGACATAATTGTTCTCCCAGAAGGAGCCGTGGGGGGTACAAGTCATACATAAAGTCATAAACCTTGAGGTCCAGTGAGTCCGGGAAAAATCCGAAATGACCTGAAAGTGGAACGCTGACCGGAACTGCCCTACGGATCTCGAAAATTACAAGTCGCACACCCATACTGCTGGAACTAAAAATGTCGAGGACCCTGGGTCGATTGACGAGCCGGTGAAAAAAAGATGGCTTCCATACAAAAAAAGATGGCAGCCATACAAAATGGAAACGCTCACCGTTCCGAAACCGTTGGAGATAGCGGGGGGGTGCTCGACCAAATGTCATAGAGGACGACGGGGGCTTTCCGGTGGGGGTCATAAAAATCCAAGATGGCGAATCCAAAATGGCGGCCAAAAAAAAATATGGTCCGAGCCGGCTGAAAATTGGCATCCAGGGGTTTTCGGGGGCACCGATTCATAATCCGGGATCAAAATTTTTTTTCCGCCATTTTCCAATATGGCCGCCATACAAGTGTTCATTTTGGATTTTCACCCAATTGTTCTCCCAGAAGGAGCCGTCGGGGGTAAAAGCGATGTATGGGAGTCGTATAGAGGGGGGTCCTGTGAGCCTAAGAAAAGTCCGAAATGACCTGAAAGTGGAACACTGACCGGAACTGCCCTACGGATCTCGAAAATGAAAAGTCGAACACCCACACTGCCGGAACTAAAAATGTCGAGGACCCTGGGCCGTTTGACGAGCCGGTGAAAAAAAGATGGCTTCCATACAAAAAAAATGGCGGCCATACAAAATTGAAACGCTCACCGTTCCGAAACCGTTGGAGATAGCGGGGGGGTGCTCGAACCATTTTCATAGAGGATGGAGGGGGCTTTCCGGTGGTGGTCATAAAAATCCAAGATGGCGGATCCAAAATGGCGGCCGAAAAATAAGTTGCTCCGACCTGGCTGAAAATTGGCGTCCGGGGGTTTTCGGGGACACCGATTCATAATCCGTGGTCGACTTTTATTTTCCGCCATTTTTCAATATGGCCGCCATACAAACGCATCTTTTGGAGCAATTGTTCTCCCAGAAGGAGCCGTGGGGGGTAAAAGTATTGTATGGGAGTCGTATAGAGGGGGGTCCTGTGAGTTTAGGAAAAGTCCGAAATGACCTGAAAGTGGAACGCTGACCGGAACTGCCCTACGGAACTCGAAAGTTACAAGTCGCACACCCATACTGCCGGAACTAAAAATGTCGAGGACCCTGGGTCGATCGACGCGCCGGTGAAGAAAAGATGGCTTCCATACAAAAAAAGATGGCGGCCATACAAAAGTGTTCATTTTGGTTTTTCACTCAATTGTTCTCCCAGAAGGAGCCGTCGGGGGTAAACGTCATGTTTGGGAGTCGTATAGAAGGGGGTCCTATGAGTTCAGGAAAGTCCGAAATGACCTGAAAGTGGAACGCTGACCGGAACTGCCCTACGGATCTCGAAAATGAGAAGTCGCACACCCATACTGCCGGAACTAAAAATCTCGAGTACCTTGGGACGATTGACGAGCCGGTGAAAAAAAGATGGCTTCCATACAAAAAAAGATGGCCGCCATACAAGTGTTCATTTTGGATTTTCACTCAATTGTTCTCCCAGAAGGAGCCTTCGGTGGTACTATATACTATAACTCATGTATAGAATTCGTATAGAAGGGGGTCCTATAAGTTCAGGAAAAGTCCGAAATGACCTGAAAGTGGAACGCTGACCGGAACTGCACTACGGATCTCGAAAATTACAAGTCGCAATGCTATACCGCCCCAACTAAAAATGTTAAGGACCCTGGGCCGTTTGACGAACCGGTGAAAAAAAGATGGCTTCCATACAAAAAAAGATGGCGGCCATACAAGTGTTCATTTTGGATTTTCACACAATTGTTCTCCCAGAAGGAGCCGTCGGGGGTAAAGGTCATGTATGGGAGTCGTATAGAGGGGTGCCCATTGAGTTTAGAAAAAGTCCGAAAAGACATGAAAGTGGAACGCTTACTGGAACTGCCCCACGGATCTCGAAAATGAGAAGTCGCACACCCATACTGCCCGAACTAAAAATGTGTAGGATCTTGGGTCGATTGACGAGCTGGTAAAAAAAATGGCTTTCATACAAAAAAACATGGCTGCCATACAAACGCCTCTTAACACGCTTTTATTAACTTCACCTGTAACTATGTAAGAAAATTTTGGAAGTTTTTGACCCACTTCGCGGTTTCCGATTGAGGTGAGATTTTGCTCACACGTTTAGATAGGATGACAATGCATAGTTAGATAACTGACGTCATTCTAAATCCAATATGGCGGACTACTTATGTATTATGCACTACCATGATATGGGTATCAAATGAAAGGGTTTGCTGAGAAGAGTACGAAACTAAAATAACGTCACACTTAATTCAAAATGGCGGACGCCCCAAGATGGTAGACAAGATTTTCTTATCTACCAACCTGATATGGGTATCAAATGAAAGGGTCTGCTGGGAAGAAAACGAAAAATAAAGTCAAAGTGAAATTCGAATTCAAAGTAAAAGTCGATGTCAAAGTCAAAGTCAAAGTCAAAGCACTTTCCAAATCGTGTTTTTTTTTTAAGTTAATTTAAGAGTACCACCACAACCTCCGCGGGCCGCCCGCGGCCCGCGCACCGCGCAAACTCTAAGCTTTTTAAACCCTAACCGTTTCGAAACCGTTAGATAAAGAGTGGGGGGCTCGACCAAATATCATCTAGGACGAGAGGGGGCTTTTCGGTGGTCGTGATAAAAATCCAAGATGGCGGATTCAAAATGGCGGCTTACAAAAAATATGGTCCGATCTGGCTGAAAATTGGCGTCCTGAGGTTTTCGGGAGCACCGATTCATAATCCGGGACCAACTTTTTTTTCCGCCATTTTTCAATATGGCCGCCATACAAACGCATCTTTTGGAGCAATTGTTCACCCAGAAGGAGTCATGGGGGGTAAAAGTCATGTGTGGGAGTCGTACAGAGAGAGGCCCAGTGAGAAATGACCTAAAAGTGGAACGCTGACCGGAACTGCCCCACGGATCTCGAAAATGAGAAGTCGCATACCCATACTGCCCGAACTAAAAATGTGTAGGACCTTGGGTCGATTGACAAGCTGGTAAAAAAAGATGGCTTTCATACAAAAAAACATGGCTGCCATACAAACGCCTCTTAACACGCTTTTATTAGCTTCACCTGTAACTATGTAAGAAAATTTTGGAAGTTAAATTTGACCCACTTCGCGGTTTCCGATTGAGGTGAGATTTTGCACACACGTTTAGTTAGGATGACAATGCATACTTAGATAACTGACGTCATTCTAAATCCAATATGGCGGACTATTTATGTATTATGCACTACCATGATATGGGTATCAAATGAAAGGGTTTGCTGAGAAGAGTACGAAACTAAATAACGCCACACTTAATTCAATATGGCGGACGCCCCAAGATGGTAGACAAAATTTTCTTATCTACCAACCTGATATGGGTATCAAATGAAAGGGTCTGCTGGGAAGAAAACGAAAAATAAAGTCAAAGTGAAAGTCGAATTCAAAGTCAAAGTCGATGTCAAAGTCAAAGTCAAGGTCAAAGCACTTTCCAAATCGTGTTTTAATTTTTTTTTAAGTTAATTTAAGAGTTCCACCACAACCTCCGCGGGCCGCCCGCGGCACGCGCACCGCGCGACCTCTAAGCTTTTTAAACCCTAACCGTTTCGAAACCGTTAGATAAAGAGTGGGGGGCTCGACCAAATATCATCTAGGACGAGAGGGGGCTTTTCGGTGGTCGTGATAAAAATCCAAGATGGCGGATTCAAAATGGCGGCTAACAAAAAATATGGTCCGATCTGGCTGAAAATTGGCGTCCTGAGGTTTTCGGGGGCACCGATTCATAATCCGGGACCAACTTTTTTTTCCGCCATTTTTCAATATGGCCGCCATACAAACGCATCTTTTGGAGCAATTGTTCTCCCAGAAGGAGTCATGGGGGGTAAAAGTCATGTGTGGGAGTCGTACAGAGAGAGGCCCAGTGAGAAATGACCTGAAAGTCGAACCCTGACTGGAACAGCCCTACGGATCTCGAAAAGGGAAAGCCGCAGACCCATACTGCCAGAACTAAAAATGTCAAGGACCTTGGGTCGATCGACGAACTGGTGAAAAATCATGGCTACTATACAAAAAAACATGGCCGCCATACAAGTGTTCATTTTTGGATTTTCATTCAATTGTTCTCCCAGAAGGAGCCGTCAGGAGTAAAAGTCATGTATGGGAGTCGTATAGAAGGGGTTCCTGTGAGTTTAGGAAAAGTCCGAAATGACCTGAAAGTGGAACACTGACCAGAACTGCCCTACGGAGCTCAAAAACGACAAGTCGCAGACCGAGGTTGCCGGAACTAAAAATGTCGAGGAGCCTGGGCAGATCGTCGAGCCGGTGAAGAAAAGATGGCTTCCATACAAAAAAAGATGGCGGCCATACAAGTGTTCATTTTGGTTTTTCACTCAATTGTTCTCCCAAAAGGAGCCGTCGGGGGTAAAAGTCATGTTTGGAAGTCGTATAGAAGGGGGTCCTATGAGTTCAGGAAAAGTCCGAAATGACCTGAAAGTGGAACGCTGCTGGAACTGCCCTACGGATCTCGAAAATTAAAAGTCGCAAACCTATACCGCCGGAACTAAAAATGTCAACGACCCTGGGCCGTTTGACGAGCCGGTGAAAAAAAGATGGCTTCCATACAAAAAAACATGGCTGCCATACAAAATCAAATATCATATTTATTTTGAGTAATGTTACAAGCTCCACCCGAAAAGCCCTCGCGGGCCGCTCGCGGCCCGCGCACCGCGCGACCTCTAGTCTCTAATATATAAAGCTCGATTACCACTGACTCACTCACTCACTCATTGACATAATTGTTCTCCCAGAAGGAGCCGTGGGGGGTACAAGTCATACATAAAGTCATAAACCTTGAGGTCCAGTGAGTCCGGGAAAAATCCGAAATGACCTGAAAGTGGAACGCTGACCGGAACTGCCCTACGGATCTCGAAAATTACAAGTCGCACACCCATACTGCTGGAACTAAAAATGTCGAGGACCCTGGGTCGATTGACGAGCCGGTGAAAAAAAGATGGCTTCCATACAAAAAAAGATGGCAGCCATACAAAATGGAAACGCTCACCGTTCCGAAACCGTTGGAGATAGCGGGGGGGTGCTCGACCAAATGTCATAGAGGACGACGGGGGCTTTCCGGTGGGGGTCATAAAAATCCAAGATGGCGAATCCAAAATGGCGGCCAAAAAAAAATATGGTCCGAGCCGGCTGAAAATTGGCATCCAGGGGTTTTCGGGGGCACCGATTCATAATCCGGGATCAAAATTTTTTTTCCGCCATTTTCCAATATGGCCGCCATACAAGTGTTCATTTTGGATTTTCACCCAATTGTTCTCCCAGAAGGAGCCGTCGGGGGTAAAAGCGATGTATGGGAGTCGTATAGAGGGGGGTCCTGTGAGCCTAAGAAAAGTCCGAAATGACCTGAAAGTGGAACACTGACCGGAACTGCCCTACGGATCTCGAAAATGAAAAGTCGAACACCCACACTGCCGGAACTAAAAATGTCGAGGACCCTGGGCCGTTTGACGAGCCGGTGAAAAAAAGATGGCTTCCATACAAAAAAAATGGCGGCCATACAAAATTGAAACGCTCACCGTTCCGAAACCGTTGGAGATAGCGGGGGGGTGCTCGAACCATTTTCATAGAGGATGGAGGGGGCTTTCCGGTGGTGGTCATAAAAATCCAAGATGGCGGATCCAAAATGGCGGCCGAAAAATAAGTTGCTCCGACCTGGCTGAAAATTGGCGTCCGGGGGTTTTCGGGGACACCGATTCATAATCCGTGGTCGACTTTTATTTTCCGCCATTTTTCAATATGGCCGCCATACAAACGCATCTTTTGGAGCAATTGTTCTCCCAGAAGGAGCCGTGGGGGGTAAAAGTATTGTATGGGAGTCGTATAGAGGGGGGTCCTGTGAGTTTAGGAAAAGTCCGAAATGACCTGAAAGTGGAACGCTGACCGGAACTGCCCTACGGAACTCGAAAGTTACAAGTCGCACACCCATACTGCCGGAACTAAAAATGTCGAGGACCCTGGGTCGATCGACGCGCCGGTGAAGAAAAGATGGCTTCCATACAAAAAAAGATGGCGGCCATACAAAAGTGTTCATTTTGGTTTTTCACTCAATTGTTCTCCCAGAAGGAGCCGTCGGGGGTAAACGTCATGTTTGGGAGTCGTATAGAAGGGGGTCCTATGAGTTCAGGAAAGTCCGAAATGACCTGAAAGTGGAACGCTGACCGGAACTGCCCTACGGATCTCGAAAATGAGAAGTCGCACACCCATACTGCCGGAACTAAAAATCTCGAGTACCTTGGGACGATTGACGAGCCGGTGAAAAAAAGATGGCTTCCATACAAAAAAAGATGGCCGCCATACAAGTGTTCATTTTGGATTTTCACTCAATTGTTCTCCCAGAAGGAGCCTTCGGTGGTACTATATACTATAACTCATGTATAGAATTCGTATAGAAGGGGGTCCTATAAGTTCAGGAAAAGTCCGAAATGACCTGAAAGTGGAACGCTGACCGGAACTGCACTACGGATCTCGAAAATTACAAGTCGCAATGCTATACCGCCCCAACTAAAAATGTTAAGGACCCTGGGCCGTTTGACGAACCGGTGAAAAAAAGATGGCTTCCATACAAAAAAAGATGGCGGCCATACAAGTGTTCATTTTGGATGTTCACACAATTGGCTCTCCCAGAAGGAGCCGTGGGAGGTAAAAGTCATGTATCGGAGTCATATAGAAGGGGGTCCTATGAGTTTATGAAAAGTCCGAAAAGACCTGAAAGTGGAACGCTGACCTGAACTGCCCCACGGATCTCGAAAATGAGAAGTCGCACACCCATACTGCTCGAATTAAAAATGTGTATGATCTTGGGTAAATTGACGAGCTGGTAAAAAAAAATGGCTTTCATACAAAAAAACATGGCCGCCATATAAACGCTTCTTTTGGAGCAATTGTTCTAAAAGGAGTCGTGCGGGGTAAAAGTCATGTATGGAAGTTGTATAGTGGAAATTCCAGTGAGTTTAAGAAAAATCCGAGATGACCTGAAAGTAGAACCCTGACCGGAACTGCCCTACGGATCTCGAAAACGGCAAAACACAGACCCATATTGCCCGAACTAAAAATGTCGAGGACCCTGGGTCAATTGATGAGCTGGTAAAAAAAGATGGCTTCCAAAAAAAATACATGGCCACCATACAAGTGTTCATTTTGGATTTTCGCACAATTATTCTCACAGAAGGAGCCGTGGGAGGTTAAAGTTATGTATCGGAGTTATATAGGGAAGGGTCCAGTGAGTTTAGGAAAAATCCGAAATAACCTGAAAGTGGAACCGTGACCAGAACTGCCCTACGGATCTCGAAAACTACAAGTTGCAGACGCACGGTGCCGGAACTAAAAATTTCGAGTACCGTGGGACGATTGACGAGCCGGTGAAAAAAAGATGGCTTCCATACAAAAGAACATGGCTGCCATACAGGTGTTCATTTTGGATTTTCACACAATTGTTCTCCCAGAAGGAGCCGTCGGGGGTAAAGGTCATGTATGGGAGTCGTATAGAGGGGTGCCCATTGAGTTTAGAAAAAGTCCGAAAAGACATGAAAGTGGAACGCTTACTGGAACTGCCCCACGGATCTCGAAAATGAGAAGTCGCACACCCATACTGCCCGAACTAAAAATGTGTAGGATCTTGGGTCGATTGACGAGCTGGTAAAAAAAATGGCTTTCATACAAAAAAACATGGCTGCCATACAAACGCCTCTTAACACGCTTTTATTAACTTCACCTGTAACTATGTAAGAAAATTTTGGAAGTTTTTGACCCACTTCGCGGTTTCCGATTGAGGTGAGATTTTGCTCACACGTTTAGATAGGATGACAATGCATAGTTAGATAACTGACGTCATTCTAAATCCAATATGGCGGACTACTTATGTATTATGCACTACCATGATATGGGTATCAAATGAAAGGGTTTGCTGAGAAGAGTACGAAACTAAAATAACGTCACACTTAATTCAAAATGGCGGACGCCCCAAGATGGTAGACAAGATTTTCTTATCTACCAACCTGATATGGGTATCAAATGAAAGGGTCTGCTGGGAAGAAAACGAAAAATAAAGTCAAAGTGAAATTCGAATTCAAAGTAAAAGTCGATGTCAAAGTCAAAGTCAAAGTCAAAGCACTTTCCAAATCGTGTTTTTTTTTTAAGTTAATTTAAGAGTACCACCACAACCTCCGCGGGCCGCCCGCGGCCCGCGCACCGCGCAAACTCTAAGCTTTTTAAACCCTAACCGTTTCGAAACCGTTAGATAAAGAGTGGGGGGCTCGACCAAATATCATCTAGGACGAGAGGGGGCTTTTCGGTGGTCGTGATAAAAATCCAAGATGGCGGATTCAAAATGGCGGCTTACAAAAAATATGGTCCGATCTGGCTGAAAATTGGCGTCCTGAGGTTTTCGGGAGCACCGATTCATAATCCGGGACCAACTTTTTTTTCCGCCATTTTTCAATATGGCCGCCATACAAACGCATCTTTTGGAGCAATTGTTCACCCAGAAGGAGTCATGGGGGGTAAAAGTCATGTGTGGGAGTCGTACAGAGAGAGGCCCAGTGAGAAATGACCTAAAAGTGGAACGCTGACCGGAACTGCCCCACGGATCTCGAAAATGAGAAGTCGCATACCCATACTGCCCGAACTAAAAATGTGTAGGACCTTGGGTCGATTGACAAGCTGGTAAAAAAAGATGGCTTTCATACAAAAAAACATGGCTGCCATACAAACGCCTCTTAACACGCTTTTATTAGCTTCACCTGTAACTATGTAAGAAAATTTTGGAAGTTAAATTTGACCCACTTCGCGGTTTCCGATTGAGGTGAGATTTTGCACACACGTTTAGTTAGGATGACAATGCATACTTAGATAACTGACGTCATTCTAAATCCAATATGGCGGACTATTTATGTATTATGCACTACCATGATATGGGTATCAAATGAAAGGGTTTGCTGAGAAGAGTACGAAACTAAATAACGCCACACTTAATTCAATATGGCGGACGCCCCAAGATGGTAGACAAAATTTTCTTATCTACCAACCTGATATGGGTATCAAATGAAAGGGTCTGCTGGGAAGAAAACGAAAAATAAAGTCAAAGTGAAAGTCGAATTCAAAGTCAAAGTCGATGTCAAAGTCAAAGTCAAGGTCAAAGCACTTTCCAAATCGTGTTTTAATTTTTTTTTAAGTTAATTTAAGAGTTCCACCACAACCTCCGCGGGCCGCCCGCGGCACGCGCACCGCGCGACCTCTAAGCTTTTTAAACCCTAACCGTTTCGAAACCGTTAGATAAAGAGTGGGGGGCTCGACCAAATATCATCTAGGACGAGAGGGGGCTTTTCGGTGGTCGTGATAAAAATCCAAGATGGCGGATTCAAAATGGCGGCTAACAAAAAATATGGTCCGATCTGGCTGAAAATTGGCGTCCTGAGGTTTTCGGGGGCACCGATTCATAATCCGGGACCAACTTTTTTTTCCGCCATTTTTCAATATGGCCGCCATACAAACGCATCTTTTGGAGCAATTGTTCTCCCAGAAGGAGTCATGGGGGGTAAAAGTCATGTGTGGGAGTCGTACAGAGAGAGGCCCAGTGAGAAATGACCTGAAAGTCGAACCCTGACTGGAACAGCCCTACGGATCTCGAAAAGGGAAAGCCGCAGACCCATACTGCCAGAACTAAAAATGTCAAGGACCTTGGGTCGATCGACGAACTGGTGAAAAATCATGGCTACTATACAAAAAAACATGGCCGCCATACAAGTGTTCATTTTTGGATTTTCATTCAATTGTTCTCCCAGAAGGAGCCGTCAGGAGTAAAAGTCATGTATGGGAGTCGTATAGAAGGGGTTCCTGTGAGTTTAGGAAAAGTCCGAAATGACCTGAAAGTGGAACACTGACCAGAACTGCCCTACGGAGCTCAAAAACGACAAGTCGCAGACCGAGGTTGCCGGAACTAAAAATGTCGAGGAGCCTGGGCAGATCGTCGAGCCGGTGAAGAAAAGATGGCTTCCATACAAAAAAAGATGGCGGCCATACAAGTGTTCATTTTGGTTTTTCACTCAATTGTTCTCCCAAAAGGAGCCGTCGGGGGTAAAAGTCATGTTTGGAAGTCGTATAGAAGGGGGTCCTATGAGTTCAGGAAAAGTCCGAAATGACCTGAAAGTGGAACGCTGCTGGAACTGCCCTACGGATCTCGAAAATTAAAAGTCGCAAACCTATACCGCCGGAACTAAAAATGTCAACGACCCTGGGCCGTTTGACGAGCCGGTGAAAAAAAGATGGCTTCCATACAAAAAAACATGGCTGCCATACAAAATCAAATATCATATTTATTTTGAGTAATGTTACAAGCTCCACCCGAAAAGCCCTCGCGGGCCGCTCGCGGCCCGCGCACCGCGCGACCTCTAGTCACTAATATATAAAGCTCGATTACCACTGACTCACTCACTCACTGATTGACATAATTGTTCTCCCAGAAGGAGCCGTGGGGGGTACAAGTCATACATAAAGTCATAAACCTTGAGGTCCAGTGAGTCCGGGAAAAATCCGAAATTACCTGAAAGTGGAACGCTGACCGGAACTGCCCTACGGATCTCGAAAATGAGAAGTCGCACACCCATAGTGCCGGAACTAAAAATGTCAAGAACCCTGGGCCGTTTGACGAGCCGGTGAAAAAAAGATGGCGTCCATACAAAAAAAGATGGCGGCCATACAAAATTGAAACGCTCACCGTTCCGAAACCGTTGGAGATAGCGGGGGGGTGCTCGACCAAATGTCATAGAGGACGACGGGGGCTTTCCGGTGGGGGTCATAAAAATCCAAGATGGCGGATTCAAAATGGCGGCCATAAAAAAAAATGGTCCGAGCCGGCTGAAAATTGGCGTCCGGGGGTTTTCGGGGGCACCGATTCATAATCCGGGATCAAATTTTTCTTTCCGCCATTTTTCAAGATGGCCGCCATACAAGTGTTCATTTCGGATTTCGACCCAATTGATCTCCCAGAAGGAGGCGTGGGGGGTAAAAGTGATGTATGGGAGTCGTATAGAGGGGGGTCCTGTGAGTTTAGGAAAAGTCCGAAATGACCTGAAAGTGGAACGCTGACCAGAACTGCCCTACGGATCTCGAAAACGGCAAGTCGCAAACCTATACCGCCTGAACTAAAAATGTCGAGGACCTTGGGCCGTTTGACGAGCCGGTGAAAAAAAGATGGCTTCCATACAAAAAAAATGGCGGCCATACAAAATTGAAACGCTCACCGTTCCGAAACCGTTGGAGATAGCGGGGGGGTGCTCGAACCATTTTCATAGAGGATGGAGGGGGCTTTCCGGTGGTGGTCATAAAAATCCAAGATGGCGGATCCAAAATGGCGGCCGAAAAATAAGTTGCTCCGAGCTGGCTGAAAATTGGCGTCCGGGGATTTTCGGGGGTACCGATTCATAATGCAGGATCAAAATTTTCTTTCCGCCATTTTTCAATATGGCCGCCATACAAGTGTTTCTTTAGGAGAAATTGTTTTCCCAGAAGGAGCTGCGGGGGGTTAAAGTCATGTATGGGAGTTGTATAGAGGGAAGTCCAGGGAGTTCAGGAAAAATCCGAAATGACCTGAAAGTGGAACGCTGACCGGAACTGCCCTACGGATGTCAAAAAGAACAAGTCGCAGACCTACAGTGCTGGAACCAAAAATGTCAAGGACCCTGGGCCGATCGACGATCTGGTGAAAAAAATATGGCTTTCATACAAAAAAACATGGCCGCCATACAAGTGTTCATTTTGGATGTTCACACAATTGCTCTCCCAGAAGGAGCCGTGGGAGGTAAAAGTCATGTATCGGAGTCATATAGAAGGGGGTCCTATGAGTTTATGAAAAGTCCGAAAAGACCTGAAAGTGGAACGCTGACCGGAACTGCCCCACGAATCTCGAAAATGAGAAGTCGCACACCCATACTGCTCGAATTAAAAATGTGTATGATCTTGGGTAAATTGACGAGCTGGAAAAAAAAATGGCTTTCATACAAAAAAACATGGCCGCCATATAAACGCTTCTTTTGGAGCAATTGTTCTAAAAGGAGTCGTGCGGGGTAAAAGTCATGTATGGAAGTTGTATAGTGGAAATTCCAGTGAGTTTAAAAAAAATCCGAGATGACCTGAAAGTAGAACCCTGACCGGAACTGCCCTACGGATCTCGAAAACGGCAAAACGCAGACCCATATTGCCCGAACTAAAAATGTCGAGGACCCTGGGTCGATTGATGAGCTGGTAAAAAAAAGATGGCTTCCAAAAAAAATACATGGCCGCCATACAAGTGTTCATTTTGGATTTTCGCACAATTATTCTCACAGAAGGAGCCGTGGGAGGTTAAAGTTATGTATGGGAGTTATATAGGGAAGGGTCCAGTGAGTTTAGGAAAAATCCGAAATAACCTGAAAGTGGAACCGTGACCAGAACTGCCCTACGGATCTCGAAAACTACAAGTTGCAGACGTACGGTGCCGGAACTAAAAATTTTGAGTACCGTGGGACGATTGACGAGCCGGTGAAAAAAAAATGGCTTCCATACAAAAGAACATGGCTGCCATACAGGTGTTCATTTTGGATTTTCACACAATTGTTCTCCCAGAAGGAGCCGTCGGGGGTAAAGGTCATGTATGGGAGTCGTATAGAGGGGTGCCCATTGAGTTTAGAAAAAGTCCGAAAAGACATGAAAGTGGAACGCTTACTGGAACTGCCCCACGGATCTCGAAAATGAGAAGTCGCACACCCATACTGCCCGAACTAAAAATGTGTAGGATCTTGGGTCGATTGACGAGCTGGTAAAAAAAATGGCTTTCATACAAAAAAACATGGCCGCCATATAAACGATACTTAACACGCTTTTATTAGCTTCACCTGTAAAATCTTGGAAGTTACATTTGACCCACTTCGCGGTTTCCGATTGAGGTGAGATTTTGCACACGTTAGGATGACAATGCAGTTAGATAACTGACGTCATTCTAAATCCAATATGGCGGACCACTTATGTATTATGCACTACCATGATTTTTATCTACCATCATAATATGTGTAGCGACATCTATCGCAACATAGAAGAACTACTACTAGATTACGAATCCTGCATCGCGCAAGGAAAAAGATATTCGTATCTAGCATATATACAACGTCCGACATCAACCGTGGGGCTTCGGCCCGCCAGGCAATATCACCTCGCCTGGTCGGAGGATCCTCCCTTTTCAATGGAGGAACACCATACCTCGTTCCCCCACAGTGGTGACCCCTGACAATGAACATCTACGCAACCTTCGGCATCATCGCCTTCACTCCTCTCAAGCACCCCCCAGCACCTCTTCGAGCAGCATTCAGCAAGTCTCTTCCTGCCAGCCAGCATCCTCGGCCCCAACGGGTAACCATATACTTGCAGCGACCGCGCAAGCCTGGTTCCACCCATTGGCCTCATCAGCGACCTTGGCACAGCACACTGCACTTCGGCCGGTCAACTAGCAGAGCCCTTCTCTCCTGGTCGACGCAGCAGCCAGCCACTACGCTTCACTGCGCTACCTCGACTCACTGAGGACTTCGCAGCATCACCGCACTCAGTTCCGACTCACCGTGAACTACGCGGCATTCAGTTCCGACTCACTGGTACCATCACTGGCCCCGGCAAGCAACTTCAAGACTCATCAATATCGACCTCCGGTCTGGGGGGGGAGTGATGTAGCGACATCTATCGCAACATAGAAGAACTACTACTAGATTACGAATCCTGCATCGCGCAAGGAAAAAGATATTCGTATCTAGCATATATACAACGTCCGACATCAACCGTGGGGCTTCGGCCCGCCAGGCAATATCACCTCGCCTGGTCGGAGGATCCTCCCTTTTCAATGGAGGAACACCATACCTCGTTCCTCCATATATGTATCAAATGAAAGGGTCTGCTGGGAAGAAAACGAAAAATAAAGTCAAAGTCGATGTCGATGTCGAAGTTAAAGTCAAAGTCAAAGTTTTTTATTACAATATATTTATTACACTATTCCATACAAGTGTTCATTTTGGATTTTCACCCAATTGTTCTCCCAGAAGGAGCCGTCGGGAGTAAAAGTGATGTATGGGAGTCGTATAGAGGGGGGTCCTAAGAGTTTAGAAAAAGTCCAGAATGACCTGAAAGTGGAACGCTTACTGGAACTGCCCTACGGATCTCAAAAACTATAAGTCGCACACCCACTGTGCCGGAACTAAAAATGTCAAAGACTCTGGGCCGATCGACGAGCCGGTGAAAAAAGATGGCTTCCATACAAAAAAACATGGCCGCCATACAAGTGTTCATTTTGGATTTTCACTCAATTGTTCTCCTAGAAGGAGCCGTCGGGGGTAAAAGTCATGTATGGGAGTCGTAGAGAAGGGGGTCCTATGAGTTCAGGAAAGTCCGAAAAGACCTGAAAGTGGAACGCTTACTGGAACTGCCCTACGGATCTCAAAAACTATAAGTTGCACACCCACTGTGCCGGAACTAAAAATGTCAAAGACCCTGGGCCGATCGACGAGTCGATGAAAAAAGATGGCTTCCATACAAAAAAACATGGCCGCCATACAAGTGTTCATTTTTGGATTTTCATTCAACAATACAGTTAGATAACTGACGTCATTCTTAATCCAATATGGCGGACTATTTATGTATTATGCACTACCATGATATGGGTATCAAATGAAAGGATTTGCTGAGAAGAGTAGTACGAAACTAAAATAACGTTACACTTAATTCAATATGGCGGACGCCCCAAGATGGTAGACAAAATTTTCTTATCTACCATCATGATATGGGTATCAAATGAAAGGGTCTGCTGGGAAGAAAACGAAAAATAAAGTCAAAGTCGATGTCGAAGTCAAAGTCAAAGTCAAAGTCAAAGTCAAAGTCAAAGTCAAAGTCAAAGTCAAAGTCAAAGTCAAAGTCAAAGTCAAAGTCAAAGTCAAAGTCAAAGTCAAAGTCAAAGTCAAAGTCAAAGTCAAAGTCAAAGTCAAAGTCAAAGTCAAAGTCAAAGTCAAAGTCAAAGTCAAAGTCAAAGTCAAAGTCAAAGTCAAAGTCAAAGTCAAAGTCAAAGTCAAAGTCAAAGTCAAAGTCAAAGTCAAAGTCAAAGTCAAAGTCAAAGTCAAAGTCAAAGTCAAAGTCAAAGTCAAAGTCAAAGTCAAAGTCAAAGTCAAAGTCAAAGTCAAAGTCAAAGTCAAAGTCAAAGTCAAAGTCAAAGTCAAAGTCAAAGTCAAAGTCAAAGTCAAAGTCAAAGTCAAAGTCAAAGTCAAAGTCAAAGTTTTTTATTACATCAGCCTTTGCAGGCACTTTCAAAAGCGTGTTTTATTTTTTTAAGTTAATTTAAGAGCTCTAAGGAACCCACCACCCGCGGGCCGCTTGCGGCCCGCGCACTGCGCGACCTCTACTTTTTCGAAACCCTCACCGTTCCGAAAACGTTAGAGATAGTAGTAAGTAGTAAAAATCCAAGATGGCGGCTTCGAAATAGCGGTTTAAAAAATTATGGTCTAATCTGGCTGAAAATTGACGTCCTGAGGTTTTCGCCGGCTCGTATTCATAATCCGGAGCCAACATTTTTTTTCCGTCATTTTTCAATATGGCCGCCATACAAACGCTTCTTTTGGAGCAATTGTTCTCCGAGAAGGAACCGCAGAGGGGTAAAAGTCATGTATGACAGTCGTATAGAGGTCCAGTGAGAAATGACCTGAAAGTGGAACGGTGCCTGGAACTGCCCTACGGATCTCGAAAATTACAAGTCGCAAACCTATATCGCCGGAACTAAAAATGTCAATTACCCTGGGCCGTTTGAAGAGCCGGTGAAAAAAAGATGGCTTCCATACAAAAAAACATGGCTGCCATACAAAACCAAATATCATATTTATTTTACGTCATGTTACAACCTCCACCTAAAACCACCTCGCGGGCCGCTCGCGGCCCGCGCAGCGCGCGACCTCTAGTTTATATATATAAAGCTCGATTACCACTGACTCACTGACTGATTGACAGAATTGATCTCCCAGATGGAGCCGTGGGGGGTACAAGTCATACATGAAGTCATAAACCTTGAGGTCCAGTGAGTCCGGGAAAAATCCGAAATGACCTGAAAGTGGAACCCTGACCGGAACTGCCCTACGGATCTCGAAAATTACAAGTCGCACACCCATAGTGCTGGAACTAAAAATGTCAAGAACCCTGGGCCGTTTGACGAGCCGGTGAAAAAAAGATGGCGTCCATACAAAAAAAGATGGCGGCCATACAAAATTGAAACGCTCACCGTTCCGAAACCGTTGGAGATAGCGGGGGGGTGCTCGACCAAATGTCATAGAGGACGACGGGGGCTTTCCGGTGGGGGTCATTAAAATCCAAGATGGCGGATTCAAAATGGCGGCCAAAAAAAAAAATGGTCCGAGCCGGCTGAAAATTGGCATCCGGGGGTTTTCGGGGGCACCGATTCATAATCCGGGATCAAATTTTTTTTTCCGCCATTTTCCAATATGGCCGCCATACAAGTGTTCATTTTGGATTTTCACCCAATTGTTCTCCCAGAAGGAGCCGTCGGGGGTAAAAGCGATGTATGGGAGTCGTATAAAGGGGGGTCCTGTGAGCTTAAGAAAAGTCCGAAATGACCTGAAAGTGGAACACTGACCGGAACTGCCCTACGGATCTCGAAAATGAAAAGTCGAACACCCACACTGCCGGAACTAAAAATGTCGAGGACCCTGGGCCGTTTGACGAGCCGGTGAAAAAAAGATGGTTTCCATACAAAAAAACATGGCTGCCATACAAAATCAAAAATCATATTTTTTTTAAGTTATGTTACAAGCACCACCTACAATGCCCCGCGGGCCGCATGCGGCCCGCGCACCCACGCGACCTCTAGTCACTAATATATAAAGCTCGATTACCACTGACTGATTGACAGAATTGTTCTCCCAGAAGGAGCCGTGGGGGGTACAAGTCATACATAAAGTCATAAACCTTGAGGTCCAGTGAGTCCGGGAAAAATCCGAAATGACCTGAAAGTGGAACGCTGACCGGAACTGCCCTACGGATCTCGAAAATGAAAAGTCGCAAACCTATACCGCTGGAACTAAAAATGTCGAGGACCCTGGGCCGTTTGACGATCCGGTGAAAAGAAGATGGCTTCCATACAAAAAAAGATGGCGGCCATACAAAATTGAAACGCTCACCGTTCCGCAACCGTCAGAGATAGCGGGGGGATGCTCGACCAAATGTCATAGAGGACGACGGGGGCTTTCCGGTGGGGGTCATAAAAATCCAAGATGGCGGATTCAAAATGGCGGCCAAAAAAAAATATGGTCTGAGCCGGCTGAAAATTGGCATCCGGGGGTTTTCGGGGGCACCGATTCATAATCCGGGATCAAATTTTTCTTTCCGCCATTTTTAAAGATGGCCGCCATACAAGTGTTCATTTTGGCTTTTCACCCAATTGTTCTCCCAGAAGGAGCCATGGGGGGTAAAAGTGATGTATGGGAGTCGTATAGAGGGGGGTCCTTTGAGTTTAGGAAAAGTCCGAAACGACCTGAAAGTGGAATGCTGACCAGAACTGCCCTACGGATCTCGAAAATGGCAAGTCGCAAACCTATACCGCCGGAACTAAAAATGTCAGGGACCCTGGGCCGATTGACGATCCGGTGAAAAAAAGATGGCTTCCATACAAAAAAACATGGCCGCCATACAAAATTCAAACGCTCACCGTTCCGAAACCGTTAGAGAGAGCGGGGGGGTGCTCGAACCAATTTCATAGATGATGGGGAGGGCTTTCCGGTGGTGGTCACAAAAATCCAAGATGGCGGATTCAAAATGGCGGCAATAAAAAAAATTATGGTCCGAGCCGGCTGAAAATTGGCGTCCGGGGGTTTTCGGGGGCACCGATTTATAATCCGGGGTCGACTTTTTATTTCCGCCATTTTTCAATATGGCCGCCATACAAACGCATCTTTTGGAGCAATTGTTCTCTCAGAAGGAGCCGTGGGAGGTAAAAGTTATGTATGGGAGTCGTATAGAAAGGGGTCCTGTGAGGTTAAGAAAAATCTAAAATAAAATGGCCTTAAAGTGGAACTCTGACCGGAACTGCCCTACGGATCTCGAAAACAGCAAGTCGCACACTCATACTGCCGGAACTAAAAATGTCGAGGACCCTGGGTCGATTGACGAGCCGTTGAAAAAAAGATGACTTCCATACAAAAAAAACATGGCCGCCATACAAGTGTTCATTTTGGATTATCACCCAATTGTTCTCCCAGAAGGAGCCGTCGGGGGTAAAAATCATGTATGAGGGTCGTATAGAAGGGGGTCCTAAGAGTTTAGAAAAATTCCAGAATGACCTGAAAGTGGAACGCTTACTGGAACTGCCCCACGGATCTCGAAAATGAGAAGTCGCACACCCATACTGCTCGAATTAAAAATGTGTATGAACTTGGGTAAATTGACGAGCTGGTAAAAAAAAATGGCTTTCATACAAAAAAACATGGCCGCCATATAAACGCTTCTTTTGGAGCAATTGTTCTAAAAGGAGTCGTGCGGGGTAAGAGTCATGTATGGAAGTTGTATAGTGGAAATTCCAGTGAGTTTAAGAAAAATCCGAGATGACCTGAAAGTAGAACCCTGACCGGAACTGCCCTACGGATCTCGAAAACGGCAAAACGCAGACCCATATTGCCCGAACTAAAAATGTCGAGGACCCTGGGTCGATTGAAGAGCTGGTAAAAAAAAGATGGCTTCCAAAAAAAATACATGGCCGCCATACAAGTGTTCATTTTGGATTTTCGCACAATTATTCTCACAGAAGGAGCCGTGGGAGGTTAAAGTTATGTATCGGAGTTATATAGGGAAGGGTCCAGTGAGTTTAGGAAAAATCCGAAATAACCTGAAAGTGGAACCGTGACCAGAACTGCCCTACGGATCTCGAAAACTACAAGTTGCAGACGCACGGTGCCGGAACTAAACATTTCGAGTACCGTGGGACGATTGACGAGCCGGTGAAAAAAAGATGGCTACCATACAAAAGAACATGGCTGCCATACAGGTGTTCATTTTGGATTTTCACACAATTGTTCTCCCAGAAGGAGCCGTCGGGGGTAAAGGTCATGTATGGGAGTCGTATAGAAGGGGGTCCTATGAGTTCAGGAAAGTCCGAAATGACCTGAAAGTGGAACGCTGACCGGAACTGCCCTACGGATCTCGAAAATGAGAAGTCGCACACCCATACTGCCGAAACTAAAAATCTCGAGTACCTTGGGACGATTGACGAGCCGGTGAAAAAAAGATGGCTTCCATACAAAAAAAGATGGCCGCCATACAAGTGTTCATTTTGGATTTTCACTCAATTGTTCTCCCAGAAGGAGCCTTCGGTGGTAAAACTCATGTATAGAATTCGTATAGATGGGGGTCCTATAAGTTCAGGAAAAGTCCGAAATGACCTGAAAGTGGAACGCTGACCGGAACTGCCCTACGGATCTCGAAAATTACAAGTCGCAATGCTATACCGCCCCAACTAAAAATGTTAAGGACCCTGGGCCGTTTGACGAACCGGTGAAAAAAAGATGGCTTCCATACAAAAAAAGATGGCGGCCATACAAGTGTTCATTTTGGATGTTCACACAATTGCTCTCCCAGAAGGAGCCGTGGGAGGTAAAAGTCATGTATCGGAGTCATATAGAAGGGGGTCCTATGAGTTTATGAAAAGTCCGAAAAGACCTGAAAGTGGAACGCTGACCGGAACTGCCCCACGGATCTCGAAAATGAGAAGTCGCACACCCATACTGCTCGAATTAAAAATGTGTATGAACTTGGGTAAATTGACGAGCTGGTAAAAAAAAATGGCTTTCATACAAAAAAACATGGCCGCCATATAAACGCTTCTTTTGGAGCAATTGTTCTAAAAGGAGTCGTGCGGGGTAAAAGTCATGTATGGAAGTTGTATAGTGGAAATTCCAGTGAGTTTAAGAAAAATCCGAGATGACCTGAAAGTAGAACCCTGACCGGAACTGCCCTACGGATCTCGAAAACGGCAAAACGCAGACCCATATTGCCCGAACTAAAAATGTCGAGGACCCTGGGTCGATTGAAGAGCTGGTAAAAAAAAGATGGCTTCCAAAAAAAATACATGGCCGCCATACAAGTGTTCATTTTGGATTTTCGCACAATTATTCTCACAGAAGGAGCCGTGGGAGGTTAAAGTTATGTATCGGAGTTATATAGGGAAGGGTCCAGTGAGTTTAGGAAAAATCCGAAATAACCTGAAAGTGGAACCGTGACCAGAACTGCCCTACGGATCTCGAAAACTACAAGTTGCAGACGCACGGTGCCGGAACTAAACATTTCGAGTACCGTGGGACGATTGACGAGCCGGTGAAAAAAAGATGGCTACCATACAAAAGAACATGGCTGCCATACAGGTGTTCATTTTGGATTTTCACACAATTGTTCTCCCAGAAGGAGCCGTCGGGGGTAAAGGTCATGTATGGGAGTCGTATAGAGGGGTGCCTATTGAGTTTAGAAAAAGTCCGAAATGACCTGAAAGTGGAACGCTGACCGGAACTGCCCCACGGATCTCGAAAATGAGAGGTCGCACACCCATACTGCCCGAACTAAAAATGTGTAGGATCTTGGGTCGATTGACGAGCTGGTAAAAAAAATGGCTTTCATACAAAAAAACATGGCCGCCATACAAACGCATCTTTTTGAGCAATTGTTCTGGAAGGAAGGAGCCTTGGGGGGTAAAAGTCATGTATGGGAGTCGTATAGAGGGGAGTTCTGTGAGTTTAGATAAAGTCCAGAATGACCTGAAAGTGGAACGCTTACTGGAACTACCCTACGGATCTCAAAAACTATAAGTCGCACACCCACTAAACCGGAACTAAAAATGTCAAAGACCCTGGGCCGATCGACTAGCCGGTGAAAAAAAGATGACTTCCATACAAAAAAATATGGCTGCCATACAGGTGTTCATTTTGGATTTTCACACAATTGTTCTCCCAGAAGGAGCCGTCGGGGGTAAAAGTCATGTATGGGAGTCGTATAGAGGGGTGCCCATTGAGTTTAGGAAAAGTCCGAAAAGACCTGAAAGTGGAACGCTGACTGGAACTGCCCCACGGATCTCGAAAATGAGAGGTCGCACACCCATACTGCCCGAACTAAAAATGTGTAGGATCTTGGGTCGATTGACGAGCTGGTAAAAAAAATGGCTTTCATACAAAAAAACATGGCCGCCATACAAACGCATCTTTTTGAGCAATTGTTCTGGAAGGAAGGAGCCTTGGGGGGTAAAAGTCATGTATGGGAGTCGTATAGAGGGGAGTTCTGTGAGTTTAGAAAAAGTCCAGAATGACCTGAAAGTGGAACGCTTACTGGAACTGCCCTACGGATCTCAAAAACTATAAGTCGCACACCCATACTGCCGGATCTAAAAATGTCGAGGACCCTGGGTCGATCGACGAGCCGGTGAAGAAAAGATGACTTCCATACAAAAAAACATGGCTGCCATACAAACGCTTCTTTTGGAGCAAGTGTTCTCCCAAAGGAGCCGCGGGGGGTAAAAGTCACGTATGGGAGTTGTATAGAAAGGGATCCAGTGAGTTCAGAAAAATCCGAAATGACCTGAAAGTGGAACCCTGACTGGAACAGCCCTACGGAGCTCGAAAACTACAAGTCGCAGACCGTGGTTGCCGGAACTAAAAATGTCGAGGAGCCTGGTCAGATCGTCGCGCCGGTGAAAAAAAGATGGCTTCCATACAAAAAAACATGGCCGCCATAAAAGTGTTCATTTTGGATTTTTGCACAATTGCTCTCCGAGAAGGAGCCGTGGGAGGTAAAAGTCATGTATGGGAGTCATATAGAATCGAGGACCATGGGTCGATTGACGAACCGGTGAAAAAAATATGGCTTCCATACAAAAAACATGGCTGCCATACACGTGTTCATTTTGAACTTTACACGCAATTGCACACCGAGAAGGAGCCGTGGGAGGTAAAAGTCATGTATGAAAGTCATATAGAAAGGGGTCCTAAGAGTTTAGAAAAAGTCCAGAATGACCTGAAAGTGGAACGCTTACTGGAACTGCCCTACGAATCTCAAAAACTATAAGACGCACACCCACTGTGCCGGAACTAAAAATGTCAAAGACCCTGGGCCGATCGACGATCTGGTGAAAAATATATGGCTTCCATACAAAAAAACATGGCCGCCATACAAGTGTTCATTTTGGATTTTCACACAATTGTTCTCCCAGTAGGAGCCATGGGAGGTAAAAGTTATGTATGGGAGTCGTATAGAAGGGGGTCCTATGAGTTCAGGAAAAGTCCAGGATGACCTGAAAGTGGAACGCTTACCGGAACTGCCATAGGGATTTCGAAAACGGCAAGTCGCACACCCATACTGCCGGAACTAAAAATGTCAAGGACCCTGGGCCGTTTGACGAGCAGGTGAAAAAAATATTGCCGCAATGCAAAAAAAAAAATACCATACAATATTGAAACGCTCACCGTTCCGAAACCGTTAGAGATAGAGGGGGGTTACAAGTTCAGAAAAAGTCCGAAATGACCTGAAAGTGGAACGCTGTTCGGAACTGCCCTACGGATCTCGAAAACGACAAGTCGCAGACCTGTAGTGCCCGAACCAGAAATGTCGAGGACCCTGAGCCAATTGACGAGCTGGTGAAAAAAAGATGGTTTCCATACAAAGGGGTCCACTGAGTTCAGGAAAAGTATGAAATGACCTGAAAGTGGTCTTCTGACCGGAACTGCCCTACGGATCTCAAAAACTATGAGTCGCAGACCCACGGTGCTGGAACTAAAAATGTCGAGGAACCTGGGACGATTGATGAGTTGATGAAAAAGTGGAACCCTGACCAAAACAGCCATAGGGATCTCGAAAATGAAAAGTCGCACACCCACACTGCCGGAACTAAAAATGTCAAGGACCCTGGGCCGTTTGACGAGCCGGTGAAAAAAAGATGGCTTCCATACAAAAAAACATGGCTGCCATACAAAATCAAATATCATATTTATTTTGAGTAATGTTACAAGCTCCACCCGAAAAGCCCTCGCGGGCCGCTCGCGGCCCGCGCACCGCGCGACCTCTAGTTTATATATGGTATTAATACCGGTATTGAAAATATCCGGTATTCGAAACCCTTAGTCAGAGTATAGTGAACTGCGATTTCGCTAGCTTGTCAAATATTCGCTTCATCTCGTTTACACACTTGAGAGCTAACGCGTTAGAGAGGGATGCCATAATTACTTTAGTTAGGTTAGATACAAATATTGTGTTGGGTCAGTTGGGTGTCTCTGTATATCAGTAGGTATCTCGAGTTTTCGCTGCTCACTAGCAGTGCTCGCTCCCTCGCTTCCTACAGATATTCGGTAGCGGTTACTGACCCTTATGGTATCGATACTGTACGTTAGCAGTAAGGCACCGGTTTTCTGTTACGTTTTGCTATAGCGGACTCATGCCTACTGTGTGTTTGAATTCGGATAGTAAGTACATAGTTGCGGTACTGTTTACAATATATCTACCAAGACCAAAGTCAAATTGAATAGAGAAGAGATGATAGTAGGTAGACTAGGTAGTATATGTACCTACGGCTCTAGTGGATAAGGGTACCTAACTACCACAGAACACAGAAACCTCTTTGTATGTTCTGTGGTACCTACCTATTTTATTTTCATCGTTTCATATATAATTTGTTTTTTAAAATGTGTTTTCGATAGTAAAATCGACGGAACTATTGTTAAACCTTATCAAGAACTGTAGAAGTATAATGGATGCTATTATATCTGAAGTTTATTCTTGAGATGCTAACAACCGAGATGCGAAGTTAGCATCTCAAATTTTCAAAATGCGATTTCGATATTAAAATCGACGGAACTAATAATAAAACTTATCAAGAACTGTAGCCCTATACGGGAAGCCACTATAACTGAAGTTTATTTTTGAGATGCTAACAATTGTGTTGCGAAGTTAGCATCTCATTTTTTCAAAATGTGGTTTCGATACTAAAATCGACCGAACTATTTTTAAAACTTATCAAGAACTGTAGAACTATACCGGATGCCACTATAAATGGAGTTTATTTTTGGGATGCTAACAAATGAGATGCTAAGTTCACAGACGTCGGCACGTACCGCAGAAAGCTAATCGCTTAGTCATTGCGTTTGTCGTTATAGTTCTCAGATTTTAAATTTATAACAGAATTTATGGATGAAGTTCTTGAAGGTTGCCATTTTATAATAATTACTTACATCTCATATATCTCATACGCGAAATAACGTGACCATACATACATCAAAAATATTCCGTACATAATTTTATTATTTAGAAGCCTGTTGTATCTGTAGGTAGGTGGGGAGAGGGCGACGAGACCTAATTAACATCAACCTAATGAATATGTAATGCCTGTTACGTAATTGAATTATACTCGCCTTGAAAGTAATTTTGAATGCAGCTTCCATTTTCTGGTTTCAAAATTATTATATTATCATCCATTTTGTTCATGATGCGCCTGAGTACTTTAAAGAAGTAATTTGATTTAATTAAGGTTGTTTCTCTGGTCTGGTTTTAGAAAACTCTACTGCGCGTTTTGCTGTCCCAGGTTCAATATCCAGTTTGAGCAGGGAATACCCTGCTCAAACTGGAGAAGAACCATTAATAAATGGTTCTTTTTCTAAGAATATTCAAAAGTATAAGCTCCTGCCCTGGAATATTCGAAGCTGGGTATTCGAAGTATGTAGGTACACACGGACATAATTAATTATTAGAAAATAAACATTATTATTGTATTATTATAGTTACATAGATATTCTGTCAGTATAATTTTATAATTCACATTTTCTTTTTCTGTGGGTATCGTTAATTATGTTTTAATAAAAATACATTATTCATTTTGTTGGATTCATCCAAGGTACTTATTCAAGTGACATCATACATTGAATCACGAATTGCGTTTTAAAACGTAAAGACGTTTAAATGAACAGTCAAATATTAGTCGTCGCAGTAAATATTTGGTAATCAATAATGTCCTTAGCCAAAAGGTTTCTACGTCGATGTTGCTATCTATTCATAGCAAGCTGGTATTAGTTCCTGTCAAAATGCCAACGATTTGAATTGAGTCCCGTCTAGCACTAACGTGAGTTGGACTATTAGTTTTGGCCAAGTTATACGTCGATCTGGGTCTTAAGAAATGACATACAGGAAATGACGTACGGGGATTTACCTGAATGTTATCTAATATCTATATCCACTGTAGAACAAGACCTCACATTAATACGCTACCAGTACGAATGGTTAGAGCGGCCAGATAAATCGGTGATTCCGATCATTTTGTTTATTCTCCATTGTACCTACTCAAAACAAGGAATATACAGTTTATTGTAATGATTCACAAAGGCGAGCTTCAGAATGAGTTTTCTTCTAGCAAATCTTTTGGGTGAAAGAGAAATAATGAAGGTTACAATAGAGAGGGATGGATGTTGCTATTAGAGTTGCTTGACATAATTCTTTAGTCAATTAAATTATTGTATCTAGAGGATGGGCGGCAGTAGCATTCTTCTGTGAGAAGAAGAAAAAAAAGAAGAAGAATAGATGAAAATTATAAGTACTGTATAACTGTACTTATAATTTTCATCATCATTTTTCATGTTCATTATCTTGTTTGTGCCCATGTGGGCACAAACAAGAAAAAAGCATACAAAAATAAAACAGCTAATCTAAACTAAAATATTTGATTTTTTGTATGTTTGTTTGTAATGGGTAAACTCAAAAACTACAGGACCGATTTTAAAAATTATTTTACCAGCTGTTTGGTATCTCATCACTGAGTAACATAGGCTACTATAATTTATAAACATAACACGCGGGTGAACCTGCTGGCGGAAGCTTTGTATATTAAATTCAACATCTACGATGATCATCTGTCTGAGCCTCAGATCACAGAAACATGTTCTATGATCGATGATCTGACCCCTTCTTACTTTTAAGTACAGAATCTATGGGTGCCTATTTATTGGAAACTACACGGACATATAAATATACACATCAATCACTAAAATTTTGTGTAAAAAGTGCTGAAATATTATTCAAAGCAAAGCTGGTTTTCATATAGGTCAAATCAAAGGAATAACTTAGTCTGATGTTTGGATTGAACCTGTTATAAATATGTAGAGCAAAATTTTACTTTGGTGATGAATGCCTTCGAAGCAATTAGAGGAGCTGATCCCTATTGGGCAAAACGGGTGTAACGTGTGTATTAACGAACTATACAAAAAGTTGTGAACTAAATGCATTGAAAATGAATACGTGAGTTGCGATTGAAAATTTATAAGTTTGCCTCGAAAAATAATTTGTTTGTTGTTCCGGGGCGCAACCCGCTAAAACGAATTATAGGATTTAAAATCTTTTGTGTTTCGATTTTTAGAGATAGAAGTAGGTATCTAATATTGAGTAAGTATCTAAAGTATTCTACTCTTATCTACGTGTCTACCAGTACCTTTAGTGAACAAAATTGACACCAACAAATGGGCATCACATTCATAATGGACGTTTGGGATAAACCCGAGAGTCCAATCCCAGTTAAAAATAATACAGCTAGAACAATGTCACCTGTGATTTGCATTAAAAGCTCTCATCGGACGAACGAAACTGGGGCGCGTCGTGTTGATTAAGTGCATTTCGGCGTTCAGCTTTTAACATAATTTGTATAGCCACATTTAAGTTTAATATTATTTTATTTTATTTTAATTAGTAGTGACCTGCCGCTTTCATTTCTAGCTTTAAAACCTTTCACCAAAGTCATGGGCAGGCTACCAACAGTGGGAACATTAACCCGTCAACCGACGCAAAGTAGAAACAATAGAAAATCTATTGTTTGCGAGCGTTCGCAGCTTGATGAATGAATAAAGTGTAAATTAAAAAAAGAAGATGCTGTAATATACTTCTCTATTAATTTTAGGTCTGCGAGTTAACGCCACTAACTCCACTAAACTGTTAATTACGTAATAAACCTAATATTCCACTATTAGACGAAGCTGAGAGCCTGTGCCGTGGTAAATTCGTCGAAGCCATATCGACCGGTTCCCGCTCTATTCGCGTCTACTAACACCGTGGCCGAATTTATCCCACTCTACTGTATTAAGTTCGTATTTTCATTATTTGACCTAGTTCCTTCTCATTAGATACCGTTTAAGTGACTGCTGAATATGGGCAGAATCGCAATTACGTCAGTTAGTCTTACGTCCGAGGCCGTTCCAGCTCCGACTATCCTACAAACTCTGTCCATCAGTACACAGATTACATAACACCGCTATAACATGATTTTCTTTAGAGTTTCAGATGTCTACAATGCTTCGCGTTATGCCAGAAATTTGACATATTATGTATGTGATGCACGATCACATCGGTCCCTTTAGGCAAAGTGAGCCTTCGCAATAGAAATGATCCGTTTGATCCGTGTTGATGGTGAAGAATTATTAACGACCTATCACTATATACCTAAACTGGAAAACCGTCAGTCAGTGCTGTAAAATAAATTATGAATCTCTTCATAGATTAACTATAAGAAATATCCTCCTAGGATATTTTCAGAATCACTAAATTTTCAGAAGAATTTTTATATTCTGTCGTCAGGTAAATGATGATGCCTATCTTCTAGTCCCAACTACATCATATATTTAGGAATACAACTACGTACTTTCTACTAAGTTGATAACTCATGTGTCATGTTAATAGCCTTTGAGTTATAAAGAAACGCTTCCTGCCCATGTTTCCCTTTTGGTTCCAAATTGTATCGGTAACAAAAAGTTACGAAAGTCAACGGCGGGAAATGGGCGGGCATGGTGGTGGGCGATGGGCTACTGACTTTTCTCGTTATCGCTACACGTGGCTACAAGCCGCTCTCATAAACTTCGTGTGGGTATCCCCCATACCCCACACTCACCGTGATAAGGAAAAACGCAGAAGAATGCAGAGGGATAAATACTTTTTAAGTTGGCCTGATAGAAAGTAAAATTAATTCGAAGTGTTTCTTTTTTTTCTACTTAATTTAATTCAACCTGTATTTCCCTCTGCTTACCTCGTTAAGAATATTAATATTAGCGTAATGTTAGGCATACATTTTTGACTATATTTAGTGGTTAATACTTTAAGCCGGGCTTTGCGGTCGCGAATGATGAAAGCTCAATTATATTAATACATAAAAAAGTACACACATATTTTAATGATATTTGTATATATATTAATATTTTTGTATTTTGAACGAATTTCGCTCGTCCATGTAAAATAATTTGTAAGTAATAATATAATTGAGATTTTATCATTCGCGGCCGCAAAGCCCGGCTTAACATATTCTGTATATTCTGAGCATAAAACATCATCTTTTAATATTCGCACGAAAAAACCTGGCAACGATGTGATTACGATAGTTCAATAAAATATACAGGGGGTACTAAAAGGTGTGCTTTCAGAGTATTATAAAGCGCAACATTATGAAAAGAGCTGGCGTGCAAAACTGTTACATAGTGTCTACATTTCGTGTTCGTGATGCAAACACATAAAAGTTGTGTGTGGCAGCTGCGAGAGGTAATGGTCCCGAAATAATTTTCTTCGCTGAATACTGAATGCTATCGAAGTTTAAGCGGCCCGGCGTTAAATGTTCCGTTATCCGTGGAAAGTCCAAGAACTTATGTAAAACACTACAGTTTTATAGACTTTAACTCGAACGTATTCTACCTTTAGTATATTTTAGCACGGGTGAAGCGGCTGAGTGCTTATTAATATTTTCAGCCTCATATGACGTTGATCACATAACCGGTGACAGCGTCCAGACAGGGTACTTTTCTGTTACGAAAATATAACTCCGACGAGTCACATTCATAATTAAGTTGACCAACTGACGTCACGTACCTATTTTCAACCGAGGCGGCGCTGTATAGTCTGACCGTTGTAAAAATGTTCTATTATTATCATTTCACCGACTAAGCATGGTAGAGGTTTGAGAACAAGAAAGACTGCGGCTGGTTAGTTTCTTCCCTTAGTACATTATGCTAAACATTTATGTCTCATGAAACTTAAACGTTCTTGTAGCCTTAGTATGTCTGAATAATTTTATTTTGCTGTATTCAGACTACAATTTGGAGCTCAAATTTTCAGCGAAGGCGAGTGCAAATTGTTTTCGCATATTTTATTTCTTACTCAAACAAAAAGTCGTTTTAACACGGTAAATACAGAAACACCAAGAAACTTTTAATGTTATAAGATTTTATTTTTACTGGCGTATTCGTGGCTATGGCAGCGGGGAGCAATTAAAGATTATACCCTAGTATTTGCATAATATTGGGGCGTGTATAAAGTAAGGCGCGTAAAAATATGGAATGGGGCGAAACAATGGTCGGCCGGTCGCCAGATTACTAAGGCTTTATAATGAATCGTTGAATTTATCGAAACAAAGGCTCTGAGTAAAAAGGTTCCTTTACAAAGACTTTTCGATTTTTTATGTTATAATTATGTTCACTGTATTTCGTTTCAATCAAAGAATAAACAATCTTACTTTGAAAGGAAAAAGTCTGAAACAATTCTCAAGGGCGTTTTTATTTCAGGTTCTGGTGGTTTCAGTTAAACTGAAGGGCTTTGACAAAATTCAATTTATGCATAAAAATTATTCTCCTTTTGGGCTTCCCCGTAGTCGGGTAAAAATTGTAAATCATGGCCATGTTTCTTTCCTAACAAAAATAAACTTTTTTTAGATGTTTTAGATACGTGCTTTAATTTAAGTTTAGTTTCCATAAATGTTCGTTTTCATAATTATTGTTATGATGAATGTTTTTAAGCGTATAGTGGAGCCACGTATTATTTATTATTTTGTAGACTTTGGAGTTTTAGCTCAAATCATATTCAAGTAAGTTACATAACTCACTTTACAACCACATCATTCCACATCAAGCAGTAAACTCGGAGGTAAAAAGGCCTCGCCCATAATTTGGCAAAAATACTTAGGACCACTTGAAAACCTTGGACGGGTGTCTCGAGCACGCGTACTAAAAGTTTCTGAGAGAAGCCGTCCCAACGAGAAATCTCCTCGGAAGCCGGGGAAGTCGGGTAGATTTATGACGCTAGTTAACGTGACGCAGGTATTTTCCCCGCTAAAGAAAACTGACCAATACCTCCACACAGTTTTTCTAAAAGACTTTTATTTCCTATTAATATTGACTGTGGAGTTCCAACAATATTGACACCTTTCTGGATACGCACTTATGTTGAAGCGTGTGTTGTATTCAGTAACTTTGTTTGGAGGAAGTTCGACAGTTTTATAGGTGATTTATTTATGTTCAACTATTAAATACCTACTGGAGAAGTTTGGCATATATCGGCGAAATTAGAAGAGGGAAGTTCAAGTCGAAGTATTTGAAATACTTATTTTAAAGGTACCTATACTTTATGATAAATTTGTTACAAAGACTCTGGGTATGATAATTATACACGAAGCAAAGAGACTAGCGTCAGACCGCGGGACCAGATTTATTTTATTTTTAATCTTTAGTATAACAAACAATTGTATAATAATACAAAAATACTGGAACTGATGAAAAGCAATTCGTGCCAAAATAAATAAAGAGAGTGATGATAATACAATATAAGGAAAGGAAAGAAGTAACTAAGGAGAATCAGTGTACCTATGCTTTAATCCTGAGCTTAGAAATTCTGAACTGAATGGATGGGATAGCTGGAGTGCCCCATCATTTCCCGTAAATGTTATAGTAAGAGGCACTTAAAACTGCATGAGTAGTAGCAACCCCATTCACTGATAACGTAATGTTATGTTGAAAAAATTTGGTGCCCGTCAATGTTACGGAGGTCGGATAATCTGAAATCTATCACGATGGCACCAGAACCTTGATAAAAGCTGGTAAAACATTTTTAAAACACAGTAAGATTTCTTAGTGTCAGAAGAGGATTTTAACCTCTTATATTGCATACGCACTATCACTACAAAATATTTTTTGGGTTCAAATGTTTGGTGAGCTCTGAATGATGAAGAAAATTCCTGCGAAGACTTACTTCCTAGTATTCAATCCAATGTGGTAGAAACAGCAATCTTATCTTTTCATCCACTTTGCTGTTTCGCCAACTGTCCTGAATGTATCCGGCCCGGAAATATTCCATGTCACCATATCCCTGTGCTCTACATAATAGGTATACCCACTGAAAGAGCCTCACAAACACTTTTGTTACAGATAGTAGTTTAGCCTTTTCAGTATTATTTAGTTATCCTTGCTTTTGGTATGCGGATTTTTTATTTTTTCCCTCCTCCAATGTCGGTCCCTCTATGTTGAGGATCGTGACCCCTTCCCATCATCTTCCTGATACTTGATCTCCATTAGAGTTGAAAACTTCCAGGAAAGTTTCCTTTTCTGAGGAAAGTTTCCTGAAAACTTCCAAAACTTCCGAAACTTTGGAAGTTTTCAAATTATGTTTTTCTATTTATGAAATCAACAAATTCGTTGCTTTAGGATTACTCAGAATCAGTAACGTCAAATGAAAATGATCCTTTAATTTAATTCGATTTTCTATTATTATTTTAATTATTTATGATACCTATTGAAGCTAATTGATGAAATAACGTTTTTTATTCAATCGGCTTAAATCATACGCAGGCAACGGGCTTAATCTAAACACCGAGCAGTATGACGGAAGTTTTGGAAATATTCATTTTTAACTTGTACCCTACCCCGCGTCTCGTCCTGTGCTCGCTGTGTTCGAATATTTAAAATCTAGCTAAATGCAACATATTTTAAGCACAAAGTATCCCCAATTACTGTTTTTATAAGTATAAAATAATTTCTGAAAACTTCCAAAACTGCCGCAGTTTTGGAAGTTTTCGGGAATATTTCCGGTAAACTTCCGGAAAACTTCCAAAGTTTCGGAAACTTTCCGCAGTTTTCAACTCTAATCTCCATTTACTGCAGTCTGTTGCTTGATGGAGTGCCACGTTCACCGGTACTTCCAGTTGTTCCGACACCTGGCTTGACCACCTCTTCGGGCTGAGTCCTCTCGGTCTCTTGCCTTCTATTTTGCCTGTCACAATAAGTCTCTCAATATTATCGGTGTGTCTGCGGGCAATGTGGCCAAAGTATTTTAATATTCTGTGCAGACAAACAGAAGACAAGCGATTTTGCTGGTCTAGCTTCATTTAAATTTTTTACTGTGTGTGTATTTACAGACATAAATCTCATAACCACATACAGACCCGGAACATCTACAGGTTTTACAAATATTTGTGTCGTGTAAGAATCGAACCCGCAACCCATAGCGCAGAAAACCAATCGCTATATCCATGTGTGGCTTGCGCCGCATGGTAAGTTATTCGGTCCCGGTTGTAATAAGAATACCTTTAAGACAGTAATAAGGGGTCTGTAGACAAACTGGTCTAACCTTAAAATATCAGCATACTTTACCTTAGAATACCCACTAGTTGGGCTGCGAAGGTCAGTTGACAGTCTCCTCGTGTTTGTTATTCAACCGCATCTGGTTAATCTAAGCCGATCGAAACTAAGTTGGAAAAAGCCTATAATGATGAGGAAAACGAATGAATCGGAATGAAAACAAGGGATTCAAATAGATAACGGATTATGGACGCTTGATCCGTGAAAACGTACTATAGACTAAAAGCTAAGGACTTAATTACTTTAGGTATTTCAGTAAGCCTATTGGGGTCTAATCTATTTCTCTCTAGAAGCCAGAAAGGAATGTTTGTCTACAGCCCGACAATTTAGAGTTGAATTAGGAAGCTTAACATTTATATTTGTTAAGGAATCTTTAAAATTCCGTTCCTCTCTGTCCTCTTTTTTAAACCAATTTTCTTTTACGGAGTCAGCAAAAGTAATTGAAAAATCTAGATGAAACCACGACGTTTTTACGTTCTTGTTTTTATTTCTTATATATTTTTCTCTCTGTTCGGCTTCCGTACACTTTTGTTAATAAGCTGATATAAACATAAATACGATAGTTTGAAAAAATGGAATTGTTTCTTTACTTCCTTTATTTGAACGAAAGAAAACATTCAACAAATTCAAATTCAAGACTCAAAAGATGCAAAATAATTGTCAGTGCCTTCAAAGTTCAAGCTATATGGCTGCTAAATGAATAAAGTGCTGTTACTTTAATTATCAAGCAACTCGTTATGTCAAAAGTAATTAAGACGTTCTCACTTGTTGATTTCATCTTCCTTTTCTCCTTGGGTAGAACTGGTAGAAGCAATCTATTTGGCCGTTACTGGCGTTAACAGTTGATCCTTGGAGCTTATACTATCAACAATATCCGAGGAAGTTTGGAAAGATGCAGGAGAATGGCTTAGTTGTTCTCGATGTACTTTAATTAAATGTTGGATTTGGGATACCCTGTAGGTACCACTGCAGTGTTATAATTTTTAAATGTGGAATATGAGTTGGCAATTGGTTTTTAGAAACTTTGTGTGAAATAAAGAATTGATGTCTATTGAGAAAGTTAAATACTTATGACTGTGTCCCTTTCATTCCTATTTCTAGAAACGCGCAGAAAACGACATGCGGGTCTATCCTCGTGGTATACAATAAACTGGTATGACAAACTAGTAAGTATGACCACAGGGAAACATTTTTTTATATTTTTCTGTAGGTCTATTAAACTTGAAGTTTTCTGTAGTGCTTGCATAACACGGCATACCTCTGGTTTTATAAAGAACGACTGGCGTCCGACTTCAACAACTCTAGGGAAATCAAAATTTTGTACCATGATGTTATTACCGTACAGGTGCATGTTGCTGACCATCTCCAAGAACTATGTCGCTTCAAGACACCCGCGGGAAAATATTCATGATTGCTAACCTGCGAGCATTCAAATAACCTACTTTATTCCCAAGAACGAGTGAACACTACATATCTCAAGTCAGAATGAAATCTTTTACAAGTATCCGAATATAATTCCAGTCCATTTAACCGTACTCGGTCCAACTTTAACATACTTCTAGCTAGTAAGTGCTATATAGCACTCTCCTGACATAAGCGTTTAAGAACGGGGTCTTTAGAAGCTCCTAAGCGGATGAAAAGACGTAAAATTTGTTATCACCGTCTACGGTGCGGGCCTGACATTTAATTCTAAACACTCGCATACGAAAAGGTCAGCTATCGAAATTATTAACGTTGCTCTATAGATCCAAAATTATGTTTTGTTGAAATCAAACATAAAGGCTTGTTTAAATTCAAGTGCTCTGCCAACATAATGCTTTATACGTTTGTAAATTAACAATAAATTTGCGTTGGTTGTTAATGGAGGGCAAATATTAGTGAAGCTCGAGGCCGATGAGGCTAGTGGGGCGTGCATCATGCTGGAGCCACGCCAGGAGATACTCGTCTCGTTGCAAGAATACTGCTGTTTGTCTTCATTATGACCCGCTCTTGAGGATTAACTTAAGACGTTTATCTCGGATTCCAAAATAGCAAAACAAAAATTGTGCAACGACGTAGCGAGTAACGAAGTCAGGTAACTCAAGTAAAGTAGTAAGTAACTTTGTGACCCGCCGTCATATGTTTAGTGCATCTATTTTTTTGGTATTTCGGTAGGACGGGCTCATTTGCATAAAAAAATCATGCAGGTGTAATTGATCAATTCCTGATTTCTCCGCACATGGGCAGATTGATGTAGGGGGTGGACTATTATTTTATTTCTGTAGTCTGAATTAATAAAATGCTTTCTTGAATACCCTATCTATTATTAATTCATACCTTTGTTGTAATATTTCCTAAATTGACAATATCAATTACCAAATTAAACGAATACTACAAAAATGGCAAATTGATTACTTGTGCTAGTTCTTATTGTATTTTATTATTTGTCCGTTTAAATATTGTTTTGTAACTTTCTGCACCATCTTGCTGAATTTCACCGTTCAACAATCGTCGCAAAAATGTAAACTTCAGTGTCTCCAAGGGCTCTAAATCGTAGACTATTCGCGAGAAAAATTACGGTTTGTCGCGGAGCACAGGGCAAAACGCTTTACGAGAGATACGTAAACATTTTTTATTTCGCACGCAAGGCTAACTCTGAAAACAAAGTATGAATTAAATTTATGAGTGCATAAAATTACTGGTGTACCTTTAACGAACATCAAGCCGTATAAACGTGTAAAATCTGCTGGGCTGACTCGGCCCGCTCATTACGTATTCCGTTTCGGCGAGCGAATATTTCGACAACAAACATTATGGTAATTTGGCCGCATAACGATCTATTTTACACCTGTTTACGTAAACACGCTGCCTAAGCTTCGGAGACGATTTTTCCTGCTTACACTAGTTCGTTAGTCGCCAAAACGATCGTTTATTTACAAAGGACGCCAAATAAAATGGCACTTGTACTGTGATGAGGGTCTAATGCTTGTAGTTAGTCCAGAGCTTTTTTGTCCGATGTCAAATGTTTTAGAAAGTCATTATTGAGTAATTATCTACGATAAGGGCCATTATAACATTTTATTTGGATTTCAAATGGTTTAAATGGAGACATTTCGTCTTTAAATGTACACATTTAATTCGTAACTTGTTGCTGGAGACATTAATGCGTTTTAATCTGGCGTACATTACGTTGGGTTTAGATGCAGGTCACGTATAGGAGCTTACAGTCGATTGGCTACAACCTAAGGCGGAAGGATTCACTAAGCGATATCTCCAAATCTTATATTTTGTTTGGATTTATTCGAGCGTTGTAAAAATGTGGGAGCTCTGACTAAAGTTTCTGGCTAACATTCGTGGACCAATAACTTCATGCCTCTCGAGGCACATTATAACAGGACACTTGACAATATGCTGCAAAGTTTTATAGTCTTTGCTTTTTATTTTGAGAACGTGTACAATCAACTGTTTCTGTACTGCGAACATTCAAACTATTAATGACAACCAGTGGTGTATCAACATCTAAAGTCGTCCGGACAACTTTACGTTGACTAAAGTCGGTAAATTAATTTAGACCCTAGTGTGTCAGCTTAAGGTCGAGTTCGTGTGAAGTCGTTGAAGCGATCGTGCCAGTGTTCATGAATTCTCTAGGAGCAATCCGGGTGACGCGCAAGTGCATCACATCACTCGACCTTCGGCTGTGTAAATTGCGGACTCTTGGGAGTCTGCATGCAGAAATTGATGTTACAATTGATGGTAGTTGTAAATTTCTATGCAATGTTCATGTATATTTTCTTTTGCGCTGTACAGACAAAGTGTTGGTTGCTTATTTATAATCAAGGTGAAATCTTAGTGCGATTAGTCATAGGTGTTACTATGTGGTAAATTACATATTGAAATTATATCGACACACATATATGAAATAGTGTCTCAACATTACTATTACATTACATTTATTATTATTACATTACATTATGTATTATGACGGTCTACGGCCTATAATAAAGAAATAAATACACCACCAAACGTTATTTTTAAAGCACCCGTGTATTGATAAAGTTAGTGTTGAGGGATGTACATTTGTAGTATTCTTAGGAGCGTCCCCTCGAGACGCGGTGAACAGCGGTGTATGTAAATGTAGTCTCGTGATTTGTGGCAGAGTGACAGGCTCTCATTGCGCGCCCCGCGGCACCCGAGTCCCGACGACACTCCAACACACCCTATTGTTGACTCGCATCCTGTACCAACTTACCTACACTTGCGTACAAATATCCGCACACAATAAACGTCTGCCCGACCAAATCCCCGGGTTTTTTTACCTCGAACGAGAGAGATTATTCGAAAAAGGCCCTAGCTTTATGGCTTCCGAGCTTTAAGTAATCGGAAATTTATAGTGCCTATCGCAAGGCAAATCGCTTACAGGACTAATAAATGGGAGAAAATATCTAGGCTTCATTTTATCATATCTCTTCTTATCTTCTTACTGTTGATAGATTTGTTTCTAAAATATATTCTAGAGCTCGAAAGATCAACAAAAACAATCGTGAATAATATAAAAGCGTAACTAGCAATGTTAGCGAGTATTGAGCCGTCAGATGTGCCTGTCTATTGTTAGACGCAAAGCTCAGATTTACATAACACGGCCCGGATCATCGGCTGTGATTGTTTCAATGCCAGTTACAGCCCATGTAATTTGTAGGGATTCCGATGAATAAATGGCTTACATTTATAAAATGTTTCATCTACTTTTACGCTCTGTACAAATTCGGGTATTATAATTAATTTTTCAAGTTAAATTACTGTAATAAACTTAGTGGTATCAAAATTAAATAGGTAGCTAAAAAGGTAGTACAAAGTAGCGTTGCCCACGCTGGGTCTCATCCTGAAAATAAATAAAAACATAGTTGAAAAAAAAAATGCGTTAATATTTCGCGAGGAATTTCATTACTACGAGCCCTGTTGGCTTTCAAATAAATAGGCGTTTTATTGCTTTTCTTCGTTCACCGATGTTCGATATTGTGTAGCGGGTTGAGATTAGACAACACGTAGGTATTCAGGATACTACCCCGCTATTAGGTACTTACGTTGTTAACATAACGTATCATCTATAACTAAGTATATTTTTTAGACAACTTGGCAAATATTTTGTTTCATCCAATTGTTTCTTTGTAATATAACGAGACCTTACCAACGTTATATTACGATTGATAATCATGAAGTGTTTAGAAAGTCTTCGAATCACATGATATCAGAATTGATGCGGTAATCGAAGCAAATTCCCTAATAGTCACCTTGTGTGAAATTGGGATGTCTGCAGGTGCTATTACGATTATAATAAAGATAAAGAACGAATTTGGGGATAAGCTTTACCTTTTCCTTAACCTGCACTACTGGCATAGCTTTAAAAAGGGTTCCCACAAAGGCGTGGTATAGTTTTTTTTTATTTAGGGCCTAGCTACCTTATTCCTGTCATAAAAGCGACGTGTATCTATGATCTGAAGCACAGGAATACAATTTAAGTGCTTTAAAATAATCATTTTAATATTACGCAGGCTCTGACTTTTTACTCGCGTGTTTTTGAAGCGTCACGCTTTCATAATTTCGTATTCTCTGTGTGCTTACCTACATGATACGATTTTACTTTCAAGGATTTCTGTTTACTCATTCTTGTGTAGGTATAACATATATGTTAAAATTAATAACATCTGCACTGTTTGCTTTGTTATTATCGCGTGGGTTCCGCATATGGTTTTGTATAGGTACTAATTTTTTGTTTAATTCCGCAGCTTTAAAGTTGTGCCGTATTATCCTTTCAAAGTATCGGGATTCCGATTGCATTTTTATATTAAAGTTACGGACGGTCGGAGAGGCAAAATTTCATTAATAATAGGGTTTTCACTTTTCTTTTTGGACGGTACCCTAAGATACACTCGTGTGGCGTAGAGTGAAAATTGTACTCGAGGGAGTGTAAGAAGCGGGGTGAAAATGAGAAATGCAAATAGGTTGTTGAGCTGAGCCCCGCGAAGAGTAAGCCTATGAACGCTTGACAAATAGTATTATGTTACGATTGCGCGTTATACGGAGAATAAATATCAACAGATTAAACTGCTAATATAATTTTATTTCGCCGAAGTAGTGTATAAAATGAAATATGCCACGTTCACAGGTTGGACACAATATTTCGTCAACATTCAATTTCCTGCCGTATGAAAAGGTTACGTCCCGCTATCGAAAATGTCAGAATAACGAGCGGAAATCGAACTGAACTCATAGTAGCGATAAATAAATACGAGAAAAATGTTACTATATCAGTAATGTCTATCTTGAAAGATAAGATCCCAACAAAAACATTAAATGTAAAAAAATGCCAAGTCTCTCGATGCAGTCTTTTCATCGTAAAAAGTTTTGAGATCTCATAGAAGCCAAGTCCTATTCAAATTATTTTGTAGTTATAAATCAACATTTAGTAATTGTATCAATAGTTTTCTTTATATTATAATTATAGTGACTTGGCAATGAGCACAAGAAGAAACAAATAAAACGGCATATTTGGAGGAGTTGAAAGTCACACACCGCATGCGTAAACATTAATATCACAAAATTAATTTTCTTTTGGTTTATCCGTGTCGTCCCAACCGAATTTCGGTAACGGCAGTCAGTCTCATCCAAGACTAGTAAACTGCGCAGGATAATCTGATCACAGGTCTCGTCAGTAACATTTGCATATAATTCCAGGCAGCAAGCAGCTTTTAATTTGTGCTCATTGCCAAGTCACTATAATTATAATATAAAGAAAACTATTGATACAATTACTAAATGTTGATTTATAACTACAAAATAATTTGAATAGGACTTGGCTTCTATGAGATCTCAAAACTTTTTACGATGAAAAGACTGCATCGAGAGACTTGGCATTTTTTTACATTTAATGTTTTTGTTGGGATCTCATTTATTTTTGGTAAGTGTATTTCTTTCTTTTTTTTAGGTGACCTCATAATTTCTTGGACTTCAGCTACTGCTTTGCTTAGAACCCATTCTCTATCTCTATCTCTTTTGTTTCTTTTCTGAGGCTTCGTTACTTCTAAGGTAGACAAGTCTGGGCGATATATACTTCGGAGTCGATTATATTCAGCTATTGCTATCTCCTGAGCTTTGATACTACTAAAATTCACATTTATTAAATGTAATCCACCCAAACTAGTCACTCTTGAAAGGGCCACGTATGCTTGACCACAGTTTATATTATTCTTTTCTATTCTATGTATTTATTCATCCAATTGAATACTTAAACAACGAACAAAGTTAACAATGCAGTCAAAATCCATACACAATGTTCTTGCCAAACCGCAAATATAAAATTGTTTTCTATGGTATATTATTTTTTAATGTTTTTAGTCACTCTTGAAAGGGCCACGTATGCTTGACCACAGTTTATATTATTCTTTTCTATTCTATGTATTTATTCATCCAATTGAATAGTTAAACAACGAACAAAGTTAACAATGCAGTCAAAATCCATACACAATGTTCTTGCCAAACCGCAAATATAAAATTGTTTTCTACGGTATATTATTTTTTAATGTTTTTATAATTATTTTTAATGTTTTTTTAATTTTTCCTTTATATGTGGCTAATGACCTATCTTGGTGCAAAATTTGAAGTTACTAAGTCTGCTAGAAGTACCTTAGATTTTTGATGATCGGTCAGTGAGTCAGTGAGTCAGTGAGTCAGTGAGTCAATGAGTCAGTGAGTGACAAAATGGTGTAACTTTGATCGACCGTAACTCCTAAACTATTAATTCAAATGGCATGTAATTTCGAACTTAAGCTTGTTCTAATGCCTACTATTATTCACCGAAAACCTAAACTCGTAGCTTTGTCCACGTCGAAGATATAGGGGGGGCGAAACAGCCGCGAATCGCATCGAGAAAAGATGGTACGGCCGTGCCCGTTTTGCTCGAGACTTGGCTGGGGCACTGCCGTGCCCCCAGATTTTTTTTTTAAATGTTACCTTTAAAAAAAATGAATTTTGTTTTTATGAAAGCTTGATTATTAATAAAATGTTTTCCTTTTCAGCAAGCAGGCCCAGTTGAAATAAGAACTTTGACTTTGACTTTGACTTTGAGCATAGTCTGGGATTTTTTAAGCTTGTTATGTATTTTTTGTTTTATTAATAGCAATGTTCGCTTTGCAACACCCGATTGGGTAGGCGGTTTATATCTAAATGTCTTTTAAGTAAAAACATCTTTCTTCACATAGACTTCTCTTACGCTCAATTTGTTCACAATTTCTCACAGACCTGACTTCGCTAACGCTTTAATTTCTACAATAATTGTCTTTTAATTATTGTGAAACTTTTCATGCCTTTTTTCTTATAAAATGAAAAAAGTTGGTATAGCTTCAGTCTTCAATATCTTTGGGAAACTGACTTTATTCTTTTTCCTTATTCAAGTAGGAATTTAGCAGAAAACAATTATCCACCTGAATATCCTGATCTGCACTGAATAGGTACCGCAAGGTTCATACAAGAAACCGAATGCAAACCGTTTATGTATTTGTGTTTAGGGAATTTTTCTATGGCCTTCGGTGGCCTGAACCTATTTGTACCGAATAAATAAATAAATGGGTACCAATCGAACCCGCGACCATGAGTTCATCCGGACCAGCGCCATTCGGGTCGTTTACAATGATTTACCAAAATATGCTATTGACATGTCTCAATCAGTGTCATATTCTATCGGAGAGGATCCGGAAACATTCTTTCCGAAATACTTGCTTACAGCTTTTCGGTCTTACTTCGTCCAGTAAAATAAAAATATATTTAGTTAAATATAAACTAACCCCCGTTTCTGAAATCTTTGATCAGTAAATGAGCTTTTAAGCCTCATGCCAACTGATGTGATTAGGTTGTTGAATTTATGGTAGACATGTGTTGTTCGCGGTTAGATTCTCATTCCAGGGGAACTACTACTTGTACCCGAATAAAAAGTATCCTATTTAGTAATCCAGGATATGGTCTACCCATGTGCCAAATTTCATCCAAATTCATTTAGCCATTTATGCGTAATTGAGTAACAAACATCCAATAATCTGTTATGTGCCAACTAATTGACTAACAAGCTGATTTATAGATCAGAGATTTAATTAGGCTTTCATTAACCGGGATTTAATTGTAATTATTTGACGAGAATATTACAATGTATACCTAACTAAATTAAATCCCAATACGTGCAAATTCTTTATTCGTTTTCCCCCTCGGTGAACGTGAAAGTGCCTCTACCTATATCAACGGACAACAGAGTATTGTTACTATATATAAAAATTACTAACATGCCTAACAGGGACAGTATTATTTTATCTTATTTTAGTAACTGGCTTCGCATCCGCAAAGGAAACGGTAAAATATCGACCTTTGCTATTTTTACGCAACCTACGTTCAATAGCGATACACGGGTTTTATATTACTTTGTAACTTAATGATGTTTATAAATACGAACATAATTGTGTAAACATTCGCATATCCGTACATGAAATACTTATTACAGCAATAAAAGTAAAGGAAAAATACAGAATTCCGTATTGATCTCCAAATTATCATGCGCAAACCCTCTTTACAGTATGATTACGTATTTATTTCCAACAAAAATAATTTTCCATTGGGTTGGGGTGCATAAAGAAATCCGAGTAGAGCGAAACGCAGCGTCCTTGTTAGCGATCAGGATGATATTTCAGTACAAAACAAAGAGATCAAACCCTCTCTTGTTCCTTCAGTTAACAAAGCTTCAATGACCCTTTGCTGTCGGCACCTTCTTTGTCATCGCAAAGCCCTTGTCGTTAATGTCGAAAAAGATTAATTACCACAAAATTAATGGGAAAATATTTACTGGTGACAGAAATGACATATTGCACTGTAAGCTCTATTGTTTTTGTATTGTTCGTGGAATGGATTTATTTTTCAATATTGTAAAACATTTTGAAAGGGGAAAGGTGCTTGAATTTTTGCTGTTTTAATTAAAATTATGTTTTATCGTGTAAATAGAAGACAAAAGAAGAGTGTAAAGCCCAAGAGGTTCATCTGTAACCCCTGGGTCACATTGGCGTTCTGTGGCGAAGATTTGATCCGAAACGATGTGTGTGACCAAAATATTCAGCATTTTTTGCCTACCATTTTTGAATTCGGGCAATATTCAACGAAGCGAATTTTTTCCCGATAATGAAGCATAAACGGAAAGTATGGACGATGTTAATTAAGTTGCAAAACGAAACAGTTGAAGTTACCAGACTTATGTGGGTACCAGAGCCGCAGTGGAAGGCTTATGATCTAGAGCCACATACGAGCTAATTAGGTGAATTAACTGCATATGCTCGACAAAGCTTTTAGCTGAACAGCGCCGGTGACCTAGTCTGCGAAGCTTTGGTTTTTATACTTATATATCTTACTATAGTAGTAACAATAGTGTACAAATTATTAATAGGTAAGGTACATAGCAATCAGAAATGTTTAATGATTCCTTTGATTAGGTGTGAAACAACGCCTGGCTTAGCAACTGTCGTAGAACTTTTGTAGTTGTTTTGGATAGTGAAAAAATGTTTTATTCACAAATCTGATCGTTCCACTGTCATCTATTCTAAAATGAAGTTAGTTATAGCTGTTGCACTTAATACAATAATACACGGCTTTGAGGAAGTATCCGCACGACCACTAAGCGGCGCTGCAGTGCTGTGGTCTGTGGTAGCGCTGTGTAGTCTATCGACGTAACTAAGCTATGACCAGCGTATTATACTCGTAGAATAGAATAGGTACGTAGAGTGTATTATGCTTTAACCGCAACCCAGAAGCTTGAAAAACAGTCACATTAAACAAATATGAGTTGTAGGTTTTGATTTCAGGGACAAAAGAAATGTCATTAAATTTTTCAGTCTTATCTAACGTTACAAAATTTGATATAACGTTATCTTGTGTAGTGTTTCTAGATCAGAATCAGTGTAAATGATACTAACACACGTCTATATAACCAAACCAAAAGTTCCAAAGATTTGCCACAGCACGCGGCCCCTTCGCCTTCCTTCTCATTCGAGCCGATTAGAGTCAGCACCTCAAACCGAAAGATAAGAGATTTAAAACGTCGATGAGGCTTATCACGAGTGATTTAAAAATGATATATGTTAATACCTACCTACATCATTTTTGTCTATATTTTTAAGTAGGTACCTATTTCACCGCTGCATCCAATTATTAGTATGACGAAGCTTGCTGCTCCCGCAAGCCTATCAATAATGTACACGGTTGGTGGCTTGCATTCGATATCAAACGTGAGTGACGTCACACCACTATCGCGATCGCGGTGGAAGTGATTATGCACTCAGACGCCGGCGCCGCCGCCCAGCTCAATTTAACGCCATTTGCACGGCGCCGACCCGCGACGCGCCCCGCTTAACGGCCAATTAATGGTACCTATTTAGCTCCCCCCGTAACGACGTTATAAAAATGGGATGAAATTATCCCAAATTCGTCAACAGATTTCAATTTGTCCTGGGGTTCAAAATTGATTCGTTAAAAGAATTCCGCAAGAATATCAGCTGAAGATATGAGTTAATAGTAATTAATTTGAAAATAATTTGTGTTGCTGACATGGAAACACAAAGCGAGCGGCCAGGGCCGCAAAGTTTACTAAGTCAGTAAGAATGTGAGGTGGCTTGGTTATAAAATTCTGGTCTACCGATCTATTATCTACTCTTCAACATTTTTAGGTTCTTCTTATATTAGTGGAATTCATTAATCTGTTGAGACTCGAATAGTATTTTACACAAGTATGATTCTATTGTCTACGAGATTACCGCAATGATATTATAGTTCTCTAGATCTGGGCTTGAAGTCTGTTATTTCAATTGTAACAATAGTTTCACAATGACATCATAATTACACGAAGTCGAATAGGAAGGACCTAAAAATGTTGATGAGATATAGATCAGTAGACCATGATTTTACAACTTTACAAGCCCCGTCACATACTTACTGAGCACGCAAATTCAAGCGATCTCCTATGCTTATAAATTCACAGAACTTTTCTCATGTTCTCAATTTCCGTAGCACCTAAAAGGTATAGCAGCCCCCGTCCTTGTCACAGTTAATCACATTTGTGAGACCCCCTCCCTAGTATTAGTAGTGTTAGTGTGGCGTCACATATTTTACAATTTTACATCTAGAAATTATTAAATTAAAACAGCAGTTCCGAAATGAGGTTTATTTCCATTTAAATTATTTTTTAATATGATTTTGAAACGTGACGTCACGAAACTTGGGACCCCTCCCACCCAGTCTTCGATTCCAAATAACTAGATCGTTTTAAGTGACATTTGACTTCGGTAGTCAAATAAGGAACAAGTGGGAGCCATCACTTAGGCAACGTAAACCTAATCATTGAAAACTAACAGTAGGCGAGGGAGCATCGGCCATTCCCAGTCGAGATATTATGTTTGACTTGCTACGTTTGTAGTCCTCCACTGTTTGTGACTCTACATCGAATAATCTGTCTTGATTTTAAACGAATAGATGTTGGCTTTCCTTCGTTCCATCCTGCTGGGATAATATTTCATATAATTTCATGTTTGAAAATTTAATACAGAACTTTTCAATTGTTTCGGCACTGTCGATTTTAGTGACTATCTCGTTTTGAATCTGTTTGATAGAATATTGGATTGAATTTTTGCAATAAATCGGTTTATTACGTCGTTTCTACGTGTACGTACGTACTTATAATCGAGCGTGTTGTGAATACTGAATTTGAATACAATTTCATTCAATCGAACAATTATTCGTTTATAATTCGCATAAAACATATTGGTGAAAGTTAAGTGTAATGTCATATGAGATACGGGGTGACTGGCGCTGCATAGATCGTAAACCTTTAATAAATTAATTGCGCGGTAAAAATTTCAAGTAGCTCTACAGAAACGGGAGTATAGTGACGTCACGTGTCCGGTAAACATTGCATACAAATCAGCGCAGTGGCCGACTTTCAACAAAACTTTGCGAAATTAACTTTGATCGCGTTTTAATACCCGCGCTTGCGTGGTAAAGTATTAAATCTCAATTTATATCTGAGCCGTCTTCATCCAACTAGTTTATGAATTCGTTTTAAAGTTAACCCATTAAGTTGCAGTTGCTCTTACAGAATATTTTAAAAAATAGGGTCTTCAGGCAATTCTTATATTTTCAAAATAAAATTATAAACATAAAAAATGTATAAGCTACTGTCGGTAATGCAATACCATAACATATTATTGTAAATAAATACATCAAGTTTCACTATACTAAGTACTCAGACTTCACTAATCCGAAGGTCGAGTTTGGAAGATTTCAAGTTCTCTCCTTCTTTACCCAAGTAAGGAGAGTGCCGGATGCCGAAACTTGGGGCCGGCATTGCTGGCTTACCCACCATATACTGTGAACATAGAAGAAAACAAATCTGTACATTACTGTGGTTGTACTGTTATAGGTACTGTGGGTATGTGACGCATGTTCCATCAATAAAACATCCAATTTTTGTATTGCTGCGCTCACAAATCAGTTGATTTACATACAGGTTGATAAGTTTGGACGAACTGAGTTCCGTGTCTTACTCCGCATTCTAACCCGTATGCTACCGTGACGACATTCGCCCATCCGATATAATTATACTGATTGTCATACCAGGATTTCCGTACACTAATTAATTCCCTTGGGAATAAAAGATCTTGTCAAAGTCGAGTGCAATTGTTTTCAATAAATAAACCTGACATTAAAATAGAAAACAAATATGTTGACATAAAAACGAAAGATTTGATTCAATCAAATTATACATAATGGTTTTCGGAGTCGAAACATTCGCAATAACGTTTTATTTATTACGTCAATTTATAGTTGTCGGGTGCCCTAAAAGCTGTCCCTTCAATATCAATGACTGGAATTCTTTATACTAAAAAGAAAGTAGAATATTTACATGTAAAATATTCATTAATAAGCTTAGGAAAATAGGGAATATCAAACTGTTTACCAAGCGAGAAGCCGGATGTTTTGTCTGACCTTTAATTAGGTTCCAAGGAAAATAATATCATGCGTGCATAATAATATAATCCTTACCTTTTTCTCGCAGTAAGCGTTGGGCGCAGGTGTCATCGGTAGTGGTAAAATCCTGAAGGGATGGCCAAAAGAGTATGCGGGTTTGTTTGTCAACACGCTTTTGTAATTAGGGCTATGCTCGCCTGGCCCTGGCATGTACGTCGTCGTAAGGGTCCTGTCCGCGAAGCCGAAGGTGATCGCTGGCGAGCGTCTGCGCAGATTGATGTATAGTTAAATAGTGATGTGGTGATTTTATGCCGTTAGGTAAGGAAATCAATATGTGTGATTTATATTGTAGTGACAGCTCGGAGTAAATGTGCTCTATCCTTATTCGTTCGGAAATTAATGACAGTGACAGAAGTAGATTAAAGGTCTATCCACACATATCCCTGCCGTCCGTTCCATCTAATAACAGTGTCTGTGAAAAATGAATAGTATTCTTACGTATTCTTAGTCGGTTTCGGATTATATCATTGTTATTAATTTAACGAAATCATCCCTGAAGATCACTGACCCCGACCACATTTTAAATCTACTTTGTTGCCTTATGAATACAATGCATTTTTCACTGACACTGTTTTTTGTACTGACTGCACTCACGTGTGTGGATAAGCCTTTACACTTAGTATGGCCCTTTCGTTATGAACTCTGAACATCACAGACCAAACTTCTATTCTTTTCAACACTATAATTGGTCATTTATTTTACGTAATAAGTAGAGAAGGATATAAAATATAAAGCGGCAGAGATAGCGTAACAACTAAATGGTTATATTTTGGTATATTTTTGTCTAAATAAAATAAAATGAAATAATTTCATACTACAACAGGTCATATACTGTTCACTGTAAAACACCACAAAAACAATAATACACAAACTAGTTAGTTCAGAAGCTCTACTACCAAAGTCCACAAAATTATGTCTCGGTGCTCACGTAAATTCCAACAGTAATAATATATACAGGGTGTCCCAGGAAACCTGTACCAGCGAAGGTCTGTGGTCAGGGGACACTAATACTCATCGATTGAACCCCCATGTATGTTCTACGATATTTTGTAGTTTTCGAGAAATTAATTATTTTGTAATATTTTCTCCGAAACAGATTTTTTTATCTTGTGATCATATTCTGAACTACTAGTAGTTAGAATTTGGTTGTTTTGTGTTTTTAACAGGTGAACACACATTCTAGCCATAATACTGACAAGAAAAATCTCAAAGAAACGCCACTCAGAAAAAGTTATAACTAAAACCGCCTACAATTTTGAAAAATCTGAAAATATTACAAAATAATTAATTTCTCGAAAACTACAAAATATCGTAGAACATACATGGGGGTTCAATCAATGAGTATTAGTGTCCCCTGACCACAGACCTTCGCTGGTACAGGTTTCCTGGGACACTCTGTATAGTAAGTTAAGTTAACCAGATCCACAATTAAGCTGCAATAGCCACAATGCGGATATCACAATATGCAACCAAGCACGCCACTGTTACGACTAATTCTTAGATTAACCCGGAAATGGAGCTTCATTTTATACACTGATAGAAAATGTAGCTTATTTCCAATCCAGAAAGGTGTTGGGACTTCCGGTCCCTGTCACGCTGTGAGAGCGTACCTACTTACTCGGTCGCGGCAGCCAGAAGCCCAATTCTCGTACTTAATTTACATTATTAGTTTAAACTATGACCGAAAGGTGACCGAACTGAGATTATATATATATTATTATTATGAATTGACAAAATATCGGTATTCTACTCCTCTTAAAGTTCAGTCCAATTTCTGTATGATTTGAATTCAATCTTCTTACAGACTCATTTCAATCACATTTTTGACGTTTAGGTGTGGACGAGAATACCCATTTTATTATGTGTCGGTTCAAAATGTTAGCAGAATTTGGCTTCAATCAACTTTCGACCTCACTAAAATATAATTTCACGTCAAACGGTGTTTGTCAGTATAGGAGAATACCATTTGTGACATTTATTAATTTATACTAGATCGGAACAATTTGTATTAATTTAATTAATTAATTAACACAATTTTAATTACGAGAATAATTGGCCTTCTGATTTCAAGCTGGAACTAGGCTCTACCATAAAATAATAATAAAAAACTCCTTACTTCGAAGGTATTGGTGGGCAATACATGTTAGGTGGTGGGGTCCACTCGTAAAAGGGTTGGTACAGAGGCTTCGCGGCGGGCCGCATGCTGTACGCTGGCATACGCTTAATCCGCATCCTCGTCTGAGGAGTGTACGCCCCTGGTCCTGGTACATTCATATTATCGCCCGGAGGGTCGATATGTGGTGTCAGTATACCGCCTGGTATTCTGTAACAGCCTAGTGGAGTATTCAGTTATTATCCTATTGGATACTTAAGGCCATTCTATCAGCGATACAGGATAGACCTAGTATGGGGACCACAAATATTGTATTGTTGCACAAGTAATTTGGTAAAATAAACATTTTTGATTTTTTGTTTCATTTCAGATTAATTGTATCATGTTTTTTAAAACACTAACCGTATATACCTATCCTTTTTGACCATGTGTATGGAAGCAGTAAGCAATTCATTTTATTAAGAGCCTTACCTATACATTCAGGATATTTTTTTATGTAGTGCGCAAAATTTGCAGATCAATTTAGTGTTCGTACCCAAATGCAACTGCAGTACGAAAATTTACTCCAAAACAAAACGAATATTCGACTTAGTATGGGAGACACGCATAATATACTAGCAAGCCATACAAAAACAAATTTTTATTTTGTTTAGGAGTGGGTTTTTGGTACTAAAATCCACTCCAAAACGAAATAAAAGTTTGTTTGTGACACAGAAACCGAGATTTTTTCTAACTTTTCAGTTATGATTGAGCAAGGTTGATATTTTGTATGAAATATTTGTAAATTTTTTTCGCGATTTCAGGATTGGTCCCATAGTAAAAGTTGTTCATATTGATGAGTACTTCTACCGCTTAAAGTACTGCTGGTGAATAACAAATAACCCTGTATTTTGCCATCTTGGGTTCTAAAATACTTAAAGCTTATGTATTAGGTATATAACATAGACGGCACGGTTGGCGCAGTGGCTATGAGATTCGCTTTCTGCGAAATGTGTCGCGGCTTCGATCCCCCCACGGTACAAATATTTGTGTGGTGTATTGGTGTGGCGTGTATGTGAGATGTTAGTTTGTAACCTGAGGGCCGAGCACGAATGTTTTGACGTATGGTAAAGTAAACGTAAGCATATTTTGATTAAAAAATACGATGAATCTATCGCATTTTTGTTCAATTTCATGCAACATACACACTTGTTTCATGAGAATGTACAAAGATTGCATGTATTTCCAAAAAAATATCATGGATTAAACGTGTATTTTTGGTTCTAAATTTGGTTACGTTTACGTTACTATACGTCAAAACATTCGTGCTCGGCCCACTGTACCCACGATACAGGAGAAATCCTAGTGTGGGGAAAAGTAAAAAAAAAGAATAAAAAGAACTAATATCTGTAGATACAAGAATTACTTATGCAGCGTATTTTAGGGAATAAGCCTAAGAGTTATCTTAATTCCTTACCTCTTTCGCTAATTCCGCTGACATCAAACAACGGCGCACTAGCTGCAACTGCAGGCTTGGGAAAAGGGTATTTAATTTTCCGACCAAAAGAATAGGCTGGTGCGCGTTTTATTTTTGAATAACCATCTCCACCTAAAAATCAAATAGTGTGTCAAATTAAATAAATAATGAGTTGAAAATAAGCACTTACTAGATTAAGGGCTTATTTTTCAATCGCCAGTTATCTTTATCCGAGGGATTAAATTTGGAATTTTGAAAGCTTTCCTATACAAAATGTGTCAAGTGTCAAATTTATTCATTGGATAAAACATTATCTGGCGATTGGAAAATCAGCGTTTTTATAGAAATATAATTCAAATTCATTGAATAGAAAATGTGCTTGGTTTTTAGAAAATTTGAAGTTTCTTAATTACGCTATAACTCAAATAGTAAGTAACTACACTGTATTCCATTTTAATTTCAACTACCCGAAACTTAGTCGACCGCAGAACAGAAGCACAGAGATTAAGGCCCAAGTCCACCGACAGTATAATGAACAGTTAAGGTAAAATCATCTGTTTATCATGAACTTTTTGTATGGGTAAACGGTTGTTTTTATTTTAAACGTCTGTTGTATTGTTGGTGAATATGGTCCTTCGTCGAACAGAAAATTCTTAACTAACCAAGCACTGGTTAGTTGTGAAATTTCTTAATACATTTACAGAGAATACATCACCAAAGTTTCTCTTGGACTGTATTTCTTTTATGCGCATTTCACTGAGTGAATCCTATAGGGGTTGATAGACTCAATAATAGGCATTCACAGTATTCATAACTCGTGAGCTTTCGATTTGACTTTGACTTTCCGGACACAAAGCCATTCCCTTATAAACGAATATCCCAAAACATTTATAGATATGCGTCTTGTTTGTTTCATTTTCATAGCGTGTAGTATCCTAAAGTGGCAAAGGATTCGTCACAAAGCCTTTGTATCGGTTCCAATTCAGTTAGCCTGTATGTGTTTCAAAAAGGATTTTGGGCACAAGTCTAATTCCTAGCAGTAGAGAGCTCTTCGGTAGACTGTTTCGGAAAATTGACTTCAAAGGCGGATAGCAACCATGATTGGGTTAAGTAGTGACAAACTGATTTATCTAGGTCTCTGGTATTTTAACTTAGAATGGAGTGGGATGCCGCCATCGTGGCTAACATGGGACGTTCATTAGTATAGGAAAAACGATTTTATTTATGTAAGTAAACTACTAAATGTTGGTCATGAAAATATCTTCGTTCATTGTAGCGATAACGGTATTTTAGGAAGACTATGTTCGGCAGTGAATATTTACGTGCTAATATGCAATGATTGAATAATATTACATAATCACAAATATTGACATACCGCATATCTTAGGCGTCTCATAACAGTCAGGGCCGGGCGTGCCCGTTTCCATAGATATAGCGCCCCGCCGAATAGTTGGCTTGGTCGGGTTCTGCTTTATAAGCTTCGCTCTGCACTCATGTCCCCACGGCATTTTGTTTCACTTGGAAAATATGTTTCAATTACATAAAACTTGCATGGAAGCCGGTAAAAAGTTTCTTATCATTCGATGAGGAATTAAAAATAGTGTGGACTAAATGTAGATATAATTGTATAAAAAAGAAATCACTATATAGTGATTATTATACACAAACTAATTAAATTTGCGATTTTTGATTTTTATTATATTCTCTCTGACACAAGATATCAACGTTGAATACTGTCGTAATTGTGTGTCAAACACATTTGTATTTCTCTTCAGCCAGTGACATACTCGTAGAAACGAGTCTATAGAACTGAGATCCCAAATCAAACCAGCGGATGAATGGAATAAAGCGAACGATAACATTTGGAGATAAAAACGGCACGAACGCAGGAATCACGAGGGCAAATAAAAACTCAGTGGAATTTCCACGGTCCAGGAAATTGAGCTGCACCGGATATCGTCGCACCGGAGCGACGTGCGACGGAGGAATGGCTTCCGGTTGAGGTGGGCCTCCTTCATTATTCCTCCATTCTCCCATATTTCCATCCCAGCTAAATATAAGTTTTTATCTCATATTTTGCTTTACTTAATATATATATAATAACACCAAACTCACCAATCACACAAAATAACTGTAAAATACCGTTTTGTATACCTAACACAATCGACAAATTGGCTTTGTTATTGAAAGCGATAAGTTAACAATGATATTGAAATGTGTGAGCATTGTTTTCGCTAAATGCGATCTCACCAAAACCAATGTTTTGTTATTATTCCAATAGGCATCGGAATATACGCCGAATTCTGTTGTAGAAATAAAGTTCCATAATCAACGCTTGTGATAGTTATCTCTTTGTTTAGCATACCTACGTTATTATCGAATCGTTGTTATAGAAAATAACAATATATCGGTTCGGTTCAAAACATTGAAGGGATCTCAAACCCAGTGTGTACGCAGAGCCCGTACGTTCTAAAGAAACTTCTGCTGAGAGTTGAGACGTCATAAAATGATTGTGAATAATCAATGGAACGTAATATAGTGTCTCGCATCCCTTTTATAATTTATTCATGTAAGTAATGGAAAATTAAAAAGGAAAACGGGGCAATATGGCGGGTCGTGTGGCATTCATTATTCAGGCCATATTGCCGGGACATGCGGATCGCGGGTTTTATAGGTCCTGCTATGAATGTGCTGCTGGCAATAACTATACTTGGGGTAGCGTTTTGCTTTCCAGTGATGGGGACGATCTACAATATGTACCTACTGATTGAATTTGAATGATATGTTTCGTTTTCCTTGAAATTTAAAACATAATTGTCTGTTTTTATCAATAAATTGGTTTTCTTAGCTTAAGTCAAAAAAGGGTTCGGTTTCTTAAGCAGTTATTACATATAAATTATATTATTATACTTATACCCCTTGATTTATTCAATCGATTTAACAGTAGATATTTATAATCCAAACAACTAAACTTACGTATTTTTAAATTCAAATAAACTAGAAATTGGTATGTAGGTCATTGATATTTGATTAAGTAATTATAGTCCTAAAACAACAAGAAAATAATTCCAAAATCAAAATTCTATACTTAGATCGTCTTTTATTATTTATTCAAGTAAAGTGTAGGTTTCTAAAACAAAGTCTTCATCCGTCGAGTCGGCATGAATCATCACATGGGAATCACTCATACCGGAGTGGAAAGAGAAACGTCCTTATTTTTCAATACAAAAGGTATCCAAGGAAAACCTCTTAATGTAATACACATGTAAGAGCAAGCATCAAATAGATTCTGTAACAAGAAATTGGACTGTTCACGTTACACAGCCAGCTTGAGAAATAAAGGCGGACACACACTAGATACAAAATGAAGAATGAATAAAAATTTAAAGGAATAGGTAATACGTCTTCTGTTTGTAATAAAGCTTCTGATCGTTCATCAAAGTATGTTCGGCAGCTAAGCGGTGTAAATGTACACTTTCGTGTTAATAAAAACTTGTGCCATTAATATTCATGATTAATTCATTCAGTTTGGGGGAAATCGGGTAATAATGTAATTTTATAACCTTGAAACTTTCCCCAAATATTATTTAGAGTCCAGAAAAGCTTCAACATTCTTCAGTACGTTTTTAAAAGTTCTTGGAAAATGAAGCAGCTATAACTTTAGAATACTCCCCGTATCACAAGCTACCTATAACTTGTGTAACACGAGTGTGGAGTCGCTCTTGTTAGGGAATCTCCCGCTTCGTTGCCTTCCGCGCAATTTGCGGTCCACTAAACTTTATTACATCTTTTGTTTTAGGCGAAGCCTCCAACTACTGCAAAAACGAGACAGAGACAGAATACAAAAATTTACCTCTTCGTAGAGTTGTGTGCATTTGAGATTTTTTGTTTAACGCTTCAAGACAATCACAAGAAAAACAATGAGGTACGGCGGAGTTAAAAATCAATAGAAAAGGTCGACTCAATGCCGCGCCGCTTAAGCTCTCTGAAAAAAGTTGCCAGTTGGAATTGACTTTCCCTGTTCAGGGGCCGAAGTTACAGTATGCTTCAGTTGGCCGTAATACGGCTGACCCATTTCGGCATCATTGTTGTAAAGGCGTGTAGTTTTTAATATTCACCGCTGTCAGTTGTAATTGCTGAGATAATTCTAATATATAACATCATTTAAATTAAAAGGCAAATGCCCACTCTTGGCCAGTAGGTAGGCAGGTTCGTTACACCAATGTGAAAAATACAAAGAAATATCTTATTTAGTAACTAAAATATTGTTATTATTTATTTGTTTGTAACATTCGGGAATTAAAAACTTATATTAAAAAGACATTCAATCAATTATGCATGTGATTAATATTCTTGCATGTGAGGCAATCTTCATTTTCGCACGTTATGTCAATCTTATAAAAGTAGTGATGGGAAATGTCACAAAAAATCGAAATCAAATAAATCGAGAACTGAATGATCTTCTGAAAATCTTTTTTCTTTTGTTTCGCTTCCTATATTAAAACGTTTAATTTCTATAGAATAGGTAAAATAAATGTCTATTGATTGTCTTCCGAAATCTATGCAGTGCTGGTTCAAGTTTATTAAAAATATCGATTCATAGCTCTATAACATCGGTTTTTGATAAATCGATGCCGAATCGCCATCACTACGTCAATGATAATTGAAATTGACAGTAATGACAGTCTGTATTGACAGTTAACATTTTGTTTGTTGCTGTTTGTTGCGGATTGTTTGTTGTGCTTTGTGAATTGTGATTTTTCCTACACGGTTTTGCTATTTTCTATCCGATGACTTTGATTAGTATTATGGCGATGACAACCTTGGCTTTACATTGGATTCCGTACCCGCTTACCACGACGACACTGGCTTGCCAGTCAACTCCATGTTTGTTTTATATCAATCTTGAATTTTTTTCATACAATTTTAAAATTCGGTCCAAGTTTTATGTAAAAAATTGTGGTTGATTTTGTTTCTATGATGTCAACTCTAATGCCTATGATTTGCTGTATTTGTGGACGCCATTTGGCCAAAACCTCCTTAACGAATGGGCATATCCCTTTAGGGCTCTAGTTAGCTTTGAAACTAGTTTTATTTCTGCTTAGGTATCTATATATTAATACGTCAAGCGAAAACTTTCTACCCCTTTTTAAGCATATTGCGAGGACAGAGGAGTGTGCGATTTAGTATAGTTAAAGTTTATATGAAGAAGGAGTGCAGAAAGCTAAAATTACGGTCGAATTTCGACCACTCGGCGACCTCTAGTATAATAAAATAAGACAATATGTAACTGGTACTATAAATTAAAAATCTAAATAACTTTTTTGAATTTATTCCATGCACATAAAATTATAGTTTTCTGAATGAGTTACAGCCGATTTTGGTTAATTGTTTATTTATTAAAATCGATAATAATTTGATCGTTAAAAAGTTTTACCGCCATTCAGTGTAAAGTCATGTCAGAACTTTTTTTATTATAAGACAGTTTGCTAAAAGTTAGACTAAACTATAATTGCTTTACTCCAACTAGGTTAGAACCACAGAACAGTTAGAACCGCACCTAGCAAGTCCTAACACAATAAAATTTTCTATACAAGAAGTAGATACCCGAGGTGCCCGAGGTGTATTCGGTGTTTATATTAGATTGCGTAGCAGTGTGCGTGCGATCTAAGCGAAGCAATTTTTCGGATCTTGGCCGCAGGAAACAATCCACTCTGTTGAATAATTAAATATATCCCGAATTACTTTTCTCTTTCTGTTAGTAAATCATATTTCAACAAAGTTGCTTGGAACTTGATATTTCTGTGGATAGGATGATGTGATGTGTTGTTTTTCTTAGTACAAAGAATTTTTGAGCGTTCAAGTTAGGGATTTACTAGTTTACTTTCTAAGATAAATGTTGAATGCTATCGTGTTGAAAGCATAAAGTTATTATTACTAGTGGTAATAGAGGAACACAGTGTGCGAGTGAGAAACCGATCTTTACGAAAATCCTACGTGCGAGAAAGAGACACAATTAAATGTTCGTAGGACCGATTTGAAACAATTTATGAACTATTAGGGCCGGCTGTCAAAATAAGATCTCGTATTATTTTATGATTTTCTTCACAATCGTTCTGTATTTTATTGGATAAATATCAATAATCGAAAAGGTTTCGTGTACTGTGTTAGATTGCAGTGTAACTTACAGCAATAATGCAAATAAAGACACCTTTTACAGGTAAATACCGTACAGTTCAATACTACTTTCAGAGTGCATATTTCCATAGAAAATATTCCTAAAATTATTTAGTAATACGTTTATAACATGCAGTAAGCCCCCTATTTTCTAAATAATATATTATTTTAAATAATTATATGTAGGATAAAAAAATATTGTGTTCGTGAAAATGTGAAAATTAAACCGTTTGGCATAGGTTGTGTGTACAAATCTATCGATATGTCGATATTTCCAAATAAATTTTTCGTACTACCTAGCTTCGTCCATTGCATAACTTGAGAGTTATTGTTAATCCTTGCTTATTTGTATATTGAAAGGTTGATTTAGTCCGGCACCGCACATTGTCAGAAAATCATAGTCGGAATATTTCTGACGCACCGGAGGGCACTCGACACTATTCACACCATGTTTGTACTATTACAACATTTTAATAGTACGTACATAGCCCATACCCGCATTTTGTACTAGCCCCACAGATGACAGAATTTTCCGAATCGTACGTCCGCTTCTACAAGAAGCAAACTTACGATTCTGAAGATTCTGATTCTGTCGCAAATTAAAATGCATAAAATAGCGCTATTTCCAGACAAAGAGTAGCCTGGTGAAAAAAATAACTTCACTAAATTGACTGGCTAACTTCATAACTTTCAGGTTTCCGGACCACATTTCTCGGCCTGTGTCAGTGTACAAATACAGGGACCTATCACCAGAACCTTCAACATCAAAACCGAAACGTCTGACGTCAAGAAATAATGAATATGATAATGAATGATTACATAATGTTTACAAAAAAAAATCTTTTTACTTACCTATTCGTCACTTTCATGACGTTAATAATTTTGCCATCCTAATATAAACCTCTATTACGTATCTTTTAATATTTTAAAATGGCAGATTAAATATGTCAAATATGGTATTTTAGTATAAAGAACATTTGAAAGATTTAATTGGTAATTTTAAAAGATTATAAGTTAGGTACATAATTTAGCCTAGCAGATTCTAAATGATATTCCACTACTTATTAGTATAGCCGATTTTGATATCGATATTGCAGGGATATTGTCAATTCTGTGATATTATAATTTCACAATAACACGGCCATATCGATAATGCGGAGACTTCAGTCACATCCCTAAACGTCACACACATGTCAAATGCACTAACATACGTATTTCTTTTTTGGTCTCGCGATAATGAAGAGACTGTTCCTCTATTACCACTAGTAATAATAACTTTATGGTTGAAAGATAGCGTTACCTTACGAAAACCTACCTTGACCAATAAAACTTCAAATACTTAGTAATTATCGATAAACATAATAGAAGGGTAGCCTAACTCAAAATTAACTCTCGCCGTGATACGCCAATTTTATTAACCTTTGATTGATAAAAATATTTACCTATTCATTTAATCATTTATGTACACACAGTATATGTATTATGTATGTATTGATGTATTATGTATGTACAAAGGTACTGCTTATTTCTCAAGAAATCTCTTCCAGCAGATCTGTGAGGAGAGTTCGAAAAAAAGTAATGTAGACTTTAGTGTGGAAATTAATAATTAATATTGTTTTTACTAAGTATTTGATTGTTTTAGATTAGACCAATAACTATCAAATTACGGATCAAACATAAACTTAATATATTTTACCACTGGTATACTAAGGGATCAGCAGAATGCTCTATTTTTCTTAACTTAAATCTATTTCGCAGTTATTATAATAAAAGTCTCCTTTAATATGTAAAGCTTCGCAGACTAGGTCACCGGCGCTGTTCAGCTAAAAGCTTTGTCAGGCATGTGCAGTTAATTCACTTAATTAGCTCGTATGCCCAGATCATAAGCCTTATACTGCGGCACTCCTCGATATGAGGTTGAGGAACTTGTCTCATTTCTTGTAATTAATTATTATTATTGCATTGTATAAATAAGAAAGAAGCCATTTTCCGCGATTACGGCGCAGGAAAGGAAGGGTAATGAATTTAACCGTTTTTTTATATGGATGTTCGATCGTAGCTGCAAAACTACTGAACTGATTTTGAAAAATGAGTTGGTGGGTCTTACAGCATTTCTGGAATCCTCCTGTTTAGAGCGATCCTGGCGATCCTAGATTACAATATATTTTGGCTTTAGTGAATTCAAGGTCAAAATTAAGGCGCAAGTGCTAAAATTTAGAGTGTTCCTGTCGTGTTCGTTGTTGGAGAAGATAATCGAAAAGAAACTCCGTGAATACTCTTTTAAAATAATAGTTTTAGAATCTTCTATACTATATTATTGTAATTCTGGTTCACTGATGTTCCTTTAACTGAGACCAACGCGACGTCATGGCTAGCTGTAAATAGGAGGATTCCAACACGTTGCGCAGGACGGTGTCGTAATGAAGTCCGTATGGAAATCTAGGAGTCTAGCTGTCAGCCATGTTGCGTGGTGCATAATGTATTAGATTAGTGTCTGGTGCCCTGATTGGATAATAAGACAGGGCTACAAGTACTAGTCTGACGTAGCCACCGCTAATTTGCTTCTGTCGAGGCTTCAGCTGAAAATAAGCCCTACAGTTACATGCAGCAATATGCTGAGCTGAGGCCTATTAGACACGCATATTATTATATAAAACAATTTTCTTAACAAACTTAACAGCTTTTGAAGTCGGGGCCTTTAATTCTTCATTGCACCTAGCTTGGCAGTGGCACCGACTTCAGAAGCTGTAAGTTTTTATAGAAAATTATTATATACTTTTTAGTTTTTAGTTTTTTTATTTCACTAATAGAAAGAACGCTCGGGTGATTCCGCGGGCATCAGCTAGTACTGTTTAAAGACTCGTATTTGCAATATCTGCCTTATTGGCATTTCTACGAGAAGCCGTAACAATGTGCTATCTTCTTTCAGATTCATGTAACGAAATTACTGAAGCCATTTCATAACATTCGTCCTTTCAGTTTAAGGTATGACCTTAGTTGTATCGAATAAAACCTGGTTGAAAGATTGGTTATCTAGGTACTTTGAGTAATGCTCAAAGTCTAGGTATGATTTAGAATGAATCTTCAATTTTTATGAAAAACGAAGCCCGATTTTTTGTTTCTCCGTCCACGCCTGATTTACTCAATAGATAATCCAAAAACTCTTTTTGGAATATTAAAAAGCATTTAAAAAGAGACACTTTGACATTACAAATCCATGATATGTCAACAAGCCAACACGACTGTCATAAAATGTCAAATACGCAAAGGGGTTTGTCTCATGTTTGTCTAGACACCGGGGAATATACTAAGAAATGCTCAGTTATACGCTATTGAGCGGATTGAGGGCAGCGCGGGCCCTAGTCGTGGTCACCCGGAACTTTGCGGCCACGGCGGAGGCCACAGACCCAGTACAGCAGCTGTTTCTGAAAAAAATCAGAGAATACAAAGAGAAGAGCGCCGGTGGTAAACTTGTTGATCCCAGCCCTGGCATTATAAAGGAAATGAAGGCAGAATACGCAAAGCTGGATAAGAACTATGGGGGCGGTGCCGGTGTTGACATGACTACATTCCCTTCATTCAAGTTTGAGGAACCTAAACTCGACCCCATTGATGAGGTCATTGCTGTCGCTAAAGCGAAGAAGAAGTGAAGGTCACAGTGTCATCATAGGGCGGGCTTAGCCATAGCTGCAATATTCATAAATGTACCTACTCAATTCATTGTTTGTTTAGGGTATGTACATTACATTAAAGGATATCAAACCCTAACACTAATATCATATTATATATATCTATCAGAATATATTTTGAAACAAGGAAAGAAATTTAATTTACGGACACAAAAAATCAAGAAAATAAAAATCTGAATAAACAAAGAAATATTGATTAATTATAAGATCTACTTACTGTCTTTAAAATTTAGCATGCCAAAGGGGCCGCAGTTCAGCATCATGCCAGGAGGCCGTTTATATACTGGTCACCTGATGCTTGTTTACAGGAGTGCCATATGCTCGAAACTAATATAAAATAGGTAGGCCTACTTAAATAAATATTATTATAAAAGGGTAAGGGTAGGGTGTCAGTAGTATTTAAATATTAAACATATTTTTTATTATAACTGTACCTACTCATCATACTATGATCAATATATAAAAAAAAGATTAAATATGACATTTTAAAATAATAATATTTTGTATGTTAGTACAGAAGAAAGAATATTTAAACATCGCTGCTTTCCATCAACAGTGATGAACTACACAAAATAAAAAATATGTAAGTTAAATATTATGATACTATTAAAAATAAATAAATAAAATTAAATAGCTACCAATTTAGCTTATACCAATTTGGAAGTTATTTGTTTTTCAAATTAAGTTAAATTAACAGTATGAAATCTGAAATCTTTGAAGCTTCTAAAGAGCAGACAGACTTACAGATAATTGGGATAAGTCGATATTAGGCATTATTAAATAAGAAACCTTATCAAATAAACATCTGCTTCGGAGTTTCGATTTAAGTTTGAAATGCAGAGGTAGGTTTTTCTGATAGTTCAATAATTTCTAGTCCGTAAAGTTAACCGCATCATCTTAGCGTTCGTTCACACTTAATAGCTACTTTTAGCAGCAGAATCGCGCGTTTTTGCGTTCGTTGGCTGCCTTTTGCTTACAAAAAGTGAATAACGAACGCGAAAAGGAACGATTCTGCTGCTAAAAATATCGAGTGTGGATGGGACCTTAGTCATTTCTACGCAGTCCTACATCTTACCATGGACAAACAATCTTTCTAAAGCAGCACTATATTTCTATCGTCGTTGTATCCCATCATTTTGTAAAGAAAGAAAGAACATACATTTACTAGACATCTCAAACAAGTAAAAGCGTGCACATGATCTGATGAATATTATTGAGAATATTATTGATTGGTATATGAAACAGCAGGCTCGGTGTGGTAATGTGTGTCAACTCGGTGATTTTCACCTGTAGCCTTAGGTGGTAGAAGGGCGAGAGTATTTATGTAAAAATAAAATACAAAAAATATATCAATAGTCTTACATATCTACTTTATGATAATTATACAATGTTACAAAGTCAATATACCTAACAAATAAAGTAAAAGACTAAACTAGACTAGACTTTTAGAACTAAAATGCTCCAAATATATTGGACCCATAGATGATAGAAAAGAAAATCCAGGTTAAATCGACATTTCTTCCATAAGTCTACTAAATGACCTGGTTCGTTCTTGCGGTTGATGTAAATCGGTGTAAAAGAACCCGTATCAATTATATGCAGATCCACACAAATGGGGAAAACGGTATTTTTCAATCTGGTAGCAGATGGTCTCCAATAGGTAATTCATGTCTATCTATTAGAGCCAATGAATTGAAACAAAATACAATTTTATATCTACAGTTTAGGCCCTGAGCAGACGACAGAGTTTTGTCTGGCGAATTACCGCTTTTCAAAATATTTTTTTTGTAGTTTACCCGAAATTATGTTTTAAACTCCTACATTGGTTACCTTTCATTATTATGATATTTTCTAGAGGAAATATTGTGTAGTTTGAAGCTATCTTGAGGAACAGCCATGGTCTGTTTAAAAAAAATCTGATTACTGCCTCAATTATTAGAAACAACAAATATTTATGAAAATATATTTATGACCGAGGCTGAGTTGAAGCAATGCAATAAATTCTTCGAAAGAGACATGCAGAGCAGTGGATACTTTAATAAAGTTTCCCAATGGCGGTATTATGTCCCAATGCGATAAGGGGCGAACCAATAGCTATTTACTGCAATCCCGGGCTGTAACTAAGAAACCCAATTACTTGGGTTTTTGTGAGAGAATTCCCATGTAATTTGCTTTTCGCTTAATATGGCGTAGTAAGTAATGAAATGGACCGAGCTATTGAAGGGGTACGATTCTATAATCGGGCGTACTCTAGTACGAGTGCCATTCATCTTTGCAATATTTAGCATAATAATAATAAAAAATATTTTTTTACGTGGTTTACATGCGGTTTTATTTCCAGGCATAAGTCGTCGCCAGAAATGAAACTATGTTCATTTGGTCGCTCCAAATGAACATAGTTTCATTTCTGGGCGGCATTTGGACCAAATCCCATAGAAAGATTGGCAATGTCCTTTTGTCGAAATTCCTATAAGGAATGTTAGTATACTCTAAGCTATAATATACGATATCATAAGGATTAGATAGTGTTTTTGTAAACCGGACAATATGAGACGGACAAAAGTGATTAGAATACATTTAGTTTGATTCCATCTTCAGGAAATTGTAAAACGACAGCTCTAATTTAGTTGAGAGCAGACTGCAGATGTCGGCCGAGCGAAGAATTTCTTACAAGAGGCTCCAACATTTCAGTACCTAATACAAGTTTATCCAGTGACACGGAGGATCTTTAGTACCTACCTGGCGTAAGTACGAAACTTCTGAAGAAGACATAAAAGTTATAACCTCGCCAAATATTCCGAGTTTTTAATCCAGTGAAGTAATTGTGTGGCGAAATTAACTTTTTTCGCTACTACATTTTTTTTAAATCGTTTTGTACTTTTTTTGTTATTTCTGTATTGTGGGTGCGTTTACAAACACAAAAAACTCAGAAAAATCTGTAGGCTATACAAATATTTGTTCTGTATGGGAATTGAACATGATTGTGACACTTAGCACAGCAGTCGATCGCTCCACCACTAAGCCAACCGTGCTGTAAGTGTGAGAGTACAGCCTTAGAGAGCACATCATACGAATACCTATTAGAATCATCGTCGTCATACGGGAAGTAAGAAGCCCGAAATGTCTGACAACCGCCCTGTAATTACCGATGTAGCAGACAGTTTGCGACAGGCGTAAATCGCGCGGTAGCTGCTGTCAAACATCATTTTCGTATTGGGTATTTGCCGATAGCGACGCGATAGTCACCGCTTCGGGTTCCCCCTCTGGTGGACAATAAACGAACTAAAAAATACATACTTGGCGCTGCAAATGCGACAAGTAGCCACAGGCGGAAGAATGCCGTACATAATACGAATTTCTTTGACAGTGCGCGACCGATCGCGCTCCGTCTGCTGTCGCGTGGCTGTCAAGTCACTATCAGGTGATTTTTACGTAATTAGGGTGGGTCTAACTCTAGGGTATCGGTATCTCGTCGTTGGCTTTCGCTCCGTATTTGGTTAGTCTGGAAGCCGACTCCAACATTGCTGTTGGTAAAAGACCAGCATCAGAATTTCCAGGTACAAGCGTGATTTTCAAAGAGAATACGCGCAGGTGACATAGTGGACAAGCGCAAGCCTGTCTGGAATAAAAATATTGTGCGAACTCAATAATTTATTGTTGGTAGGATATAAAAGCGTACAGGGTCCATACAAAAGTAATAATTTCTGTAAGAGACCAGAATATGTATACGGCCATAAAGGTGCCGCTCCTTATAATTTGAACAAATGTTTATTACAGCAAACCAATTACGTTAAGTGAACGGAAAACCACAGTGTTCGGTAATTAACGATTAGGTAATCTTGCGATTTCTTATTACTTTGTTTAAATTGTATATCGTTTCGTATCCTGGGTGGATATTACGAAACGACCTTGGTTCTATGATCGGAATACTCAAGTAGTCAAGAAACCGTAGTAATTTAATGACCTTCATTCGTTGTGGACTAAATAATTAATCATGAGAAGATTCGGTATTTTCACCAGACTCAAATAATATATACCTACTAATATATTGGTACAATATCAAAATAGGTACCTATATACGTGTATCTGTCATCCTACTAATCCTTGAAGTAGTGTTGGTGTAGTTTATTGTCATTTACTCACGGAATGAGGAGATGATATAAGGTCCTATGCAATAGAGGCAAGCTTTTCGCTATTCAACACTGATAAATTTTATTTCAAAAATCGAATTCCAGTTTATGATTCACTTGAGAATTAAACCAGACACTTGCATGAAACTTTCTTCAGCCATGCCCACTAACGAAGGGTCAATGAGGCAACTTATTAATATTTTTTCTGCATTGTTCCCATTTCTCCTCTCAACACTAAGTCAAGAGTAAGCCAGTTAAGCACAGCACGTTGTTTATTAAGGAACAAGTAAAACAGCCACGTAGCTCCCCGAGGATCTGAAGATCGAAGGTATTATCAATAGACCCGCACATCATCTAATTAATTACGTGCACAGACTTACTTACTCTCCACGTAACTTTACAACTTTATCGTGATCAAAGTTAGTTTTCTAGCAGTTATTAAGTAATAAGGTTAGGTGGACTGACCACCTGAAGACACTTCGGAACGACTGAGGTCGGACGCGTATTTCTTTTTGTTCCATGTCTTCGCATTCGGCTCATCCCATCCTTCTCTGCTTAATCAATCAAGTGGTGAGACCAGAGGGCCTCCAGTCAAGCAAGAATTTAAGCAACAACACGGCTAAGTGCGCCCCTTTGCGGGACTTGGGGGGGACAACAAGAGGGGACTTGCTGGATTTATGATTACTAGTGGTCGCCCACTGGTCGAAATCCGACCACATATTATAAGTTAATTTTAGTTTTCTGCACTTCTTCCCCATATAAACTTTAACTATACCAAATCTCACACTCCTCCGTGCGCGCAATATGCTTAAAAAGGAGTACAAAGTTTTCTCTTCACGTATTAATATATACCTAGTTTTTAGACTAATGGTTCAGCGCGGGCTGGCACGATCTAGGGTCGGGGACGGGTCGGAAGCGTTACGTCTAGACTGGTTTATAAAGTGAATTCGGAATAGGCTGATGTCTAGCCGTGGACTTCGATAGGATGAGAGCGATTATGAGGATTAAGATGGTCTTGACTTTAGCTAAAAGCCTTTTGATCTTATATGTAAGAGTTGTTGTTTCTTTATGGAATTGTTAAATGATTTATTAAATGGATGGTGTGTGTGATCATATTTCAACAGGTTCATCAAAAAAGATACTTTGCAGCTACGCAAGCTACTGTCATTGTTATTGTGTTCCGCAGACGACGGAAATTTTGTCTGCCGTATGCGTTGTTGCATAGAGTTCTATAAGCTTTATCGTCGCGGCAAAAAGTCCGCCGGACAAAATATAGTCATTAGTGCCTTAATGCACAGGACATGCTCAAAAGAGAGATGGCCGCTAGTGTTGCAACTTTTGCAAGTGAAATGATGCGAATATACAGGACATTTTTTTATGTAGTGCAGAGACTGAATCACGCTACAAATTATGCAATTTGCGAACTAAATAAAAAAATATCCTGTATAATCATAAATCTAAATAGCATAATTACCTTTCATTTGATTAACAACTTACATTCTACGGAAATCCAAAAATGTGTCGTAGAATAAAAAAGAATGGCTATTTAGATTCAATATGATATTTGCATCATTTCCACAAAATATTCACACAACCTACTTATCCATAAAACGTTGCCCTAAATTTCTTTTGAAATACAAATATTTTAATTTTACAAGAAAAAATAAAAATAATTTCATTTTCATTCATTCATTTTTATATTTTTATCATAAATTATTTGTGTAGACGAACCCTTCTCCATTTTTTCTGAATTTAGACGAAAACGAGTTATGACGTAATTATAATTAAGTTTATAAATTCTTTCACGAAAAAATCGTGACAGTCTTCTTGAGGAAAACAATTAACTTTTGGATGAAAGATTTTGAATAAAAAATGGTTCCATTACTAGAGAACAGGGTCACAGTTAATATAAATAATGCGACAGGGTGCATAAACTCGTATTAAATTTTTAATAATTTAAAAATCCTATAAGTAATACACTACATGAAATTATCAAAGGACTTTTCCATAATTACGAGTATGAAAATAGTTGGATGTCGAAATACAGGCTATGCCTAGTTCGGCTTTAGATGTTAAAACTTTTGTGTACCTTAGCTTACAATTATAATTATAACAATGTATATACTTAATGGTTTTTGAGAAATAAACATTAATTTGCTTTTAATAATTAACGCTGATTAACTGTAACAACTGTAATATTTCAACACTCAGATGCCTTAACTAAAGCTAGAAACTATAAGGAACAGTCCATAGGCTTAATAACGTAGGGTGATTAAGAAAATATTTGAAATAGGGATAAGACCTATTATCACAACCAAAAGCTTGTGGATATCTATACTAATATTATAATAAAAAGGTATTTGTTTGTTTGTTTGTATGTAGGTGGTAATCGCTGGAACTACAGAACTATTCAAAAAATTCTTTTACTAACTGACAGCTACTCTATTCCCGAGTGATATAACCTATATTTTGATTAAAAAAACGCGCGTGTGAAACCGCCGGCAGCAGCTAGTCTGTTATTTAGAGAAATATTTTTGTAATAGAATGATTACTTAATCTATTTCAACTTTCCTCAAGTGTGGTAATATTGGGTAAAAGTATCAATTTCACATTGAATGTGAAATGAATCACTTTGTTCCCTTGGTTATTTATCCCAATCTACAATTTAATTTACAATATCTGCATATACAAATATGGGAAACATTGTAGGTGTACTAATCAAGGGCGTGTAACTCAGGCGATCATCAGGCACACAGCTCTGAATATTCAACAGACCAATTACTAGTTAAATCTCTGGTGTCTTGGTGGGTTCGACCACTACTACGAGTAGTATTTCAGATAAGGCACTTATGACTTTGGTATTTTGTTTATTGGCTTCAATATGTATGTCATCTCATATACCGTATCTTTTTAATCTATACATAGGTACATACAACTAAATAAAATTGAAGTGTCTGTTTGTAATGTCAAAATAACAGCTTTATACTACATGCATTATGAAAGTAGGCATACTTAAAGGGCAAAAAAAAAAAAAAATGTTTATCTGTCTGTCTGTTTGTTCCGGCTAAACTCCGAAACGGATGGACCGATTTTGACGGTACTTTGACTGGCAGATATGTGATTTTATAAGGAGTGAGTATATGCTACTTTTACTTTTATTTTTACGCGGATGAAGTCGCGGCACAGCTAGTGTTACATAATAAATATGCTTTCAATTTGCGTCGATTGGAATTGAGAAAACAAAAATCGTCTTCCCAAAGCAAGGTTGATCAGTAATTTAGTACTAGGAACATGTTTCTCCTTTTCTTATTTACCTATATTTGTAGAGGGAAACTTGTTTAGGTATTGTGAGTAGTATTTTCAATCCAGAAAGTTTTGCTACTCGCTCAAAAGGCAAGTTGTATAAGGTGGCTGGTGGAAATATTCCCAGTTCCACAAAGAAACTTTGGTATAATTTTGAGTAATATCAAAATGCTGCTGTTAAAGTTATCACTTGGTTATTTTAGTTAGTATTTACCCGACTGCGCCAGAAGGAGGGTTATTGCTATTACGTATCAGATCAAGATTCTTTAGACTATACAACGTGTATCAGAAATGCGTGGTCGTATTTAAGGGTGTGGATCAAACCATGAAACTGAACAACTTTCTCTATCAGACCAACATCGTAATCGCGAAAAAGTTATCAACTGTCCCATACGTTTGGGTCGAGTAGGTATTGAAGTTTTGTATACGACAGCTGATTATATTTTCGCGATTACGCTGTTGGTAAGGTTTTAGTGTAAATATATACCTATATATACTGCACCCGAACCAAGTACCTACTCGGTTGTAAATAACTTGTTTATTTCTAGCCTTTACGTATTTCAGCGTAGTTTTATACCTATATTTGTTTCACATGTGACAGACATAATGTAATCATGTCTGACAGACTTAGCTTAAACAGTCTCCTGAAAAATAATTATATGTTGAAACGAACGTTTCTACATTTTATGCAGATTAACTTTATCTATTATAACTTTATAAAGCGGCGAGGCAGCTTAACATCGAAGATACAATGAGCTCAGTAATCACCATGGTAACGGATATAATACCGTCTAATTCGCGTATCCCAGTGTAAACACGTAGTTGAGATATTAGCGTGAGCATGCGGAGCCAACTTTAGACGAGATAATCCTTCTGTTAATATTCACTCTCGGTACTTCGGTAGTTCTACTTACTCTCGAAGTGTGTTAGACGCTGTCTCATATTCTGTCTAAACACAGTGGAATAGTCAAATCCGATATTCATTAATTAGCAAATTCCCTAGGGATTTCACTGAATAACGGACACGCGTTTATTAACTTGCATTACCAGTTTAAGGATCCAGGATTAGAATAGAATAGAAATTTAAAAAAAAATGTACACTAGTTTTGTAAGTCATAAACACTGTAGGTACCTATATATTATAGGCGGTCTTATCGCTATTGGGAATTTCTTAACCTTTGGATTGGACAGTATTGCATGTAAAATCGAGGGTAGTCCGCGGTGTGATAATAAATTTAAAACGAATTTGGTTTGTGTTTTGATCTTATTGAGACAACCAATTACCGAAATTGTTGCGCCCTAATTCTAGGATACCCGTGTGGACTATTATGCGGGTAATTGATACGAGTAAAGTAAACAAATAAATAATATTATAGTTTAAAAAAAACTAAAGAAAACGCTTTTGTCATCCAAACTACACGTGTATGCAAAATTTCAGCTCAATCGGAAACCGGGAAGTGGGTCAAATTTAACTTCCAAGATTTTTTTACATAATTAGTTACAAGTGAAGCTAATAAAAGCGTTTTAAAAATCATTTGAATATAAAATTATATACTGAATATATAATTACACTGGGTCAACTTGGGATAGGTGCATCTCCAACAGTGGACTGTGATAGGCGGAATTAAAAATAACATAGTACCTACTGTACTGACCGCCAACCACGAAATCTATAGTTCCAGAGGCATTTATAATAATATAAAAAATAATTTGAATTAAATATGCAAGCTTATTATGAAAAAGGACGGTTGGCATGCAATAAGTTTACACAGCTTTAATTAATAAATGTATTTTCAATGTTCGTCGGTAAGTGGACAATAAAAGAAGCATTTCTTAACTTCAGATGCATTAATTAAACTGGCTCGCATTGGAGAGCTCAGTAAAGCTGAAATATCTCTTTGCGTTGGGTTTTTTCTTTCTTACTTCAATGTCTAATTTGTATTTAGCCAACCTACGTATGAAGTCAAGTGAACATATTAAATGTAAATTAATTATCCTAAATAATAATATTTCTAATAGTTGAACTTATTCTTTCAGAGATTGCCGAGTAAATTGCAATTAACTGCTTAATTTACTTGACTTAATTAATTAGTTTTATTCGTCTCAAAGAATACATTTTTGTTTGAAGCAAATTAACGTAATATCGTAATTAAGAATAATAAATATTTATTGTAGAGCTTTATTAAATATTTTTATTGCATGACTTTTTATTCTTTGTCATAAAGAATTGCATTTATTGTTTATATTTGTGAAATTTATATTGTGAAATTTATAGATTATTATTTCCAGGTTGTGGATTGCGATATGCAGAGCTGATTAATTCTTTTAAATCAGTATAATTTTATTTTTATGGTTGCTGCAAATTCTATTCATAGTAGTTAAATAATTATTATTAAAAGTCTATGCCGTCCCAATCCTGGGCAAAGGCCTCCCTCCTTTCCTCCACTTCTCGCGATCCCGCGCTGTATCGGGCCAGTCTTTAAGGAAAATAAATAAATCCAGTAGGTAAATTATAGTAAAGTGATATTTTTTTCTTTTCATCAATGCATCGAAATTGATTTTATACAATATTTATGATAACTGAAAATGGAATTTTATCAACTTTCTCATTTAGATTTTGACTACCTATTAAGTACGCCTTTTGGCATAAAATAGCGTACTTTTATATTATTTTTCGTGCCTATGTTAAATAAACGATTTATGACTTGGACTCATAAGTCCAAGTCATAAATCGTTTGTTTGTTGTGTCGTTTGTAAACGATTAGTCAATGCGTTGTACCTATGGGTACAACGCATTGACTAATCGTTTTGGTAATTAATACTTATCGGATTATCATAACTGGAAATTATGAACGGCAAGTATTTAAGTAGCGGAACTTCGCATAAATGAATTTAAGTGTTTAAATTGGTTTAAATGATGAAATCGTAAAATGTGTCTATTCTATTCACGATTGATGTGTGTCGATATATTTATTGTATTCTATTTTTTACAATTTTATTACGGATAGGGTATATTTACTGACCATCGGTCTAAACGAGACTAGGTAACTGAAAAGGCGCATAATTTTTGATAGTGCGCGTATTTTGGCCGCACGTTTTTGAGTCGCTCTGTGAGCATCTTGAATGATTAAAGTCCCATTATTGGAAACCTGTCGGTGATGAAAGATTAGTTGGATCATTTATCAACAGTTAACATACCAATAAGTTTCGCGAATATGGGAGACGATTCTGACAGTATAAATATTCCAATCAGTAAGTTGTCTCGAAGAGATCGCCGCATTGCGATAAGACCTCCGATTGTATTTTCCTTTTTCCCTAATATTTAGATATATATTTTTGTATTTTTTTAAGGTGTACAATAAATAGGATTTATTTTATGTTATAATTTTCAACCTGAGTCTACTCATTGTTGGTCTTCCTTTGCTTAGGATGCCATATCGTGAACTAACTGAAAACTCAATAATGTTCATTGCCCGACCTGGAAAATACACTTCGTTGTTGCCCGTAAACCAATTGAGTGCGTGCGCGAATGTCAGAAATTTCACGGAATATCGTTCCATGTACACATACTTATAAGTAGTTTGTATACATTACTTGGCAACAAGTTAATTATTAATTACCATTAAATTACTTAGATACCGGTCCGCGGATATTCTGGCAATGGACTCGTATGTCCGTTGCGTCGATAAATGTGTTTCACTATTGTAACAGTTTACTTCTATGTTGTACCGTCGTAAGTTAAGTCTACAGTTGTTCAGTGATGCTGATTAAGTTATGAATATGGACAAAAATATGACAATGGATCGGGTGAAATTTACGATCAATGGAAGAAATTACAGCGGTCAGTGCTTTCCAATCTTTTTTTCGGAGTTTTTTTGCCTTATTGTGATTGAACATAATATCGGCCACTTAGGTATTATCCTGGAGTAATTGACCCTTAATATACTATGTACATTTTTCTATACAAATCGACAGCGAGATGTGAAATTTTCACCGTTATAATACTTACTATAAAATCTATAAATTATCCCGTACGGAATAAAATATTTTTTATTTCTTCTTTCTTTAATTATTATTTTTTCTACTCAATTTTACATTGTTGCCATCCTAAAATAATGTCTTCTCTGTCTATGCACCTGTCCTCTTCTTATTACCTGTATCTGTCATTCCAGTGTGTCTTGTTTTTGTGGCAAATAAATGAATTTTCTTTCTTTCTTTCTTTTCTTTCTTTCTTTCTATAATTAGTTATTAATAAATCTGCTAGAAAAGAAAAGGTCGACCTGACAAGATTTACCAAATAATTTGCCGACATTTCCAGCCGGGTCCGAGTTCTCAGTGGACCTGACATTGAATGAGTACATCCGGCGCTATGCAGAGTTCCGGGGAACTAAGTACATGTGTCGCGAGGGCGGGTGCGGTGCGTGCGTGGTCAGCGTGCGTGCACGCATGCCAAGCACACACGAGATGACCACATTCTCTGTTAATTCTGTAAGAATTGTAATAAATACTAGATTATTCAATATCATAAGGGCGAAAGTTTTACGTATAGATATCGACACAAAATACATGGAAGGGCGGTGCGTGCATCGTGAATGTACGGGCACGGGTGTTTAGGAAGCACGGGATGTCCACGGGTATTAATTTAAATTGTTAACATTTAGAGACGTCAAAATACTGTCTAATTAATTTATTTGATATTTGCCTATTGATTATTTGCCGCTATATTACAAATATTACGCGCACCTAGAGTCTCGACATTTCATAAGTGCCTGTATCTGGTTTACATGAAATAAAGATCTATTCTATTCTATTCTACGCTTTTTACCTATGCATATGTGAAACTTAAGATGTACAACTTTATGGATAATAAGTATGTTATACAATACAGTCTTCTTCTTCTTTCCTTTGCCTTGTCCCATTATCTTCGGTTCTCCTTGTCTACCATCCCCATATCACTCACTTTCACTCTCCTCCTCTCCTTTCTATTCAATACAATCTTAATGGTAGAAAATTTAACTGAAAAGATAGAATGTATCCGCGGTTAGCACCAATACTTTTCATTTTAGATCCTGGTTCTAAAATCCGTATTTTAGGGAGGACACTTTTTAATGAATCCTCGACAAAAAAAGAACAAAAGAAAATAAAATAAAATGATTGTTGAAGTTCCAGATTCAAAAGAAATATCTATAGCGATATCTAATTTACCTTTCATGAAACAAATAATTTGTCGATAAAATAAGGGGACAATTAAAAAAATATCATCAGTATTCATATCCATTCCGAACTCATGGAAATCGGTTGAATGTTTAAAAACAAAATACGTCAGTGAATTAATTTCCGAATACCTGTTTAATTAATACTTCCAGAAATATATAAAATAAAATGATAACGTTTATTTGTATAAATCGAAACCACCAAATACATTCGATATTATAAATTGAATATGGATTTTCAGATTTCAGTAGACGAATTTAATAATTAATAATTCGGCAAGTTCTCGTTCGTATAAGTATTTTGAATGTTGAGTTTATTGGTAAATTGGATGTCAAGTACAAGCAACGTTTGATGTTAAATTATTTTCCACTAGTTGTACCCGCGACTCTGTCCGCGTGGACTTCCTGGAAAACAGAGCTATTTTCCGGGATAAAAAGTATCGTATGTCCTTCCCCAGATTGTATTTATGTTGTATGCCAAATTTCGTTGAAATCCGTTCAGCCGTTAAGGCGTGATTGATTAACAAACATTCAAATTCACAAACTCACAAATCCAAACTTTCTCATTAATACATAATATTATACTAGGAAGTAGGATGAGGCATTTAGTAACTAGCTGTAAGGTCATTAATAGGATCCTAAATGTCAAATGACCCCAAGCCCTTACTTGGTCCTTAGACCCACTCAATTCGACCCATAACCCGTACGATTGGTCTTGAGATGGTTTCATGGAGTATTTGCAGCTGATATTATTTGAAACTAAATTGGTAGTTACGGGACGGCGAGTATATGAATAATTTAAATAGGCATATTTGAGGGTTGGAATATTAAATGATGATTGGATAGGGATATACTATCGCAAGGTATTAAATTCACTTTATGAATATAATCATTTATTATCGAACTAGTTGTTGTATCGGAACTACGTCATGAATTCGTATAAAAAAGTACTGGGTTTTAATCCAGGACAAGGTTTATCTGTGTACGAAATTTCATCCCAACCCATTTAGCCGTTATGCGTGATTGAGTAACGAACATCCAAACATCTTCACAATTTTTTTAAATAATACTACCTCCAAGATCCTACATGAGTCGTTCTCTTCATTTTTGAGGGTCGTCATCTGTATATAACACCTTCTTTAGGACTATACTCCGCTATTTTGCTCTGTTATCTGCTGATTATTATTATTTCCTTTATTCTATTATGTACATACTTTTTTAATTTTTAAATATTTTACAAAAAATATATATATATGGCATTTAAAAATATAATAATAATAATAATTATTATTATGTATGGATGGCGTCGCTCACTCTGGAGTTTATGTCGAGCTGGTCAGACTAACGCATTGGGTTTCGTCCTCGGGGTCTTTTTCTTTCCACCTTGCCTGTCATGAGCGTTTTCTCTAGGTTTTGTGAGCTCTCGCTGGTGAATTACTCATGAGAACATAACTAAACAGCAAAGTTTGTAACGGGATTGCCTGGTCAGGGTGCGCCCAAAAGTCCATACAAATATACATGTTCAAAATAATTAGACCTTAGATTTAATTTTCGTGTTTTAGTGTCTTGTGGCTGTCATGTCCTGTGATGGCTGGGATATTACAACTATTGAAGGTATCGGCAACAGGAAAGTGGGATACAATATCATTCAGAAACGTCTCAATCATTTTTTTGGATCACAATGTGGTTATTGTAGTCCAGGATTTGTGATGAGCATGTACAGGTAAAACTACTTATTTTAAACATGGAATTATGCCTTTGAGATCCTTTTTATTATTATTGAGTATCTTATGTTGATTCTTTTTTCAAATCATTGACACTAACAAGTGGCTTAGCCTATAAGGAGCGTATTTTTTTTTAAATATTTTCAGCCTTGTACAGGGTAGAGATCGCCACCTAACAGAAGAAGAAATCGAAAGCTCTTTGGATAGCAACCTATGTAGGTGTACTGGCTATCGTCCTATTTTAGAAGCATTCAAATCGTTTGCCGTCCACCCAGACGCGAATATATTGAATAAGATAAAGGATATAGAAGATATATCTGAGCAAATATGTCCCAAATCCGGTAAAACGTGTGGCGGCACTTGCGGGATCACCGACGAATGGTGTTTAGTAAATAATACGAAAAGTATAAATGCTCCGGATTTGCCTAAGAAAATATCCCTCGCTGATGGAAGACTATGGTTCGCTGTTTGTGATATAAGATCAATATTTGCTGCTTTAGACGACGCTGGTTATGATTCTTATATGTTAGTCGCTGGTAATACTGCTAAAGGTAATTTTGAACAATGTTATTAAAAAGTTTTCCAATCATTGGAGTAGTCATAACAAGCATTGCTTCGAAGAGCAAAAATAAAATAGCTCATTAAAAACTAATAAAACCTGCAATAAATAGTCATTAGCCACCGCTTCGATGCAACATTGTTCAATGTTCAGTACACTTTTTTCAATCGCTTCGGGGAATTTTCTAAGATTAAAGTCGTGACCACTAGAAACTAATTAAAAACGTTCTTAGAATACCTTAATTATATTGCAGGAGTCCGTCCAATACTATTTTACCCTAAGCTGTTAATAGATATAAGCGATGTAAAGGAACTAGCTACGCATTACTTGGACGTGAATCTGGTCCTTGGAGCCAACATGACGTTGACCGATACCATGAACTTATTCAAGGATTTGTCAAAGAGTAATGATGACTTCTGGTATTTAAAGATACTGCATGACCACATAGAACGAGTTGCACACATATCAGTGAGAAATGTAAGTAAATAAATATAGCAAATAAAAATAAAATCATGATAAGTACCGACTTTATTTATATTTATATTCGTCCAAAAAAAGATATACACACATTCACAAATTATAGTACTTATAGATAATGTATCGTGTAAGTGTAGGTACTCCTTGACTTATAGGAGACCACAGCATGCACGATTCAATTAACAACTAAGCCAACAAAATTAAATTAAATATAAATATTATACAATAAAAAGAAATTACAAAAAAAATTATATAAAATCAAGTAAAATATAAATAATTACTTCAATAATATTTTCGACTCCACATGGTGGTTTATCAGATGATAAATTAAACTATGTAAGTAGTATGCGACAGGTTTTTAACCTTTCGTCGAATCATGATGACAGTAATTAAAGGTTCCATATTCCCGTCCACTTCTACGATGTTTTCTGCGTTTTCATTAACTGCTAGATTAGCATGAAGTAATATTCTGTATTGTCCATAAACATATTCTATTGTAGCCAAGATCATTGTACAAATTGTTTGTAATTTATAATATTCAAATAAACGTACAAATTGACACTGAAAAGTTTTCAAATAGTAGGTATAAAATAAATGAAGTTGATTCAGCAAAGAATCGCAAATACGCTAAAATCTAATGCTCCGTCCCACGTACAATTTAGTGAATAGATAAAATAGTATTGTATGTTCAATAACTATCTTTATTTTGCTTTCAATGTTTTTTCTCTATTGTGCGCTATTTTTATTTTTATTCTAATATTTTCAGATTGGGACGTTGGCTGGTAATTTGGCTTTGAAAAATTCTGATCCAAGTTTTCAATCAGATATATTCCTCTTATTGGACTGTGTCGGGGCTACTGTTACTCTAGGTACCTACATTTATTTTTATTTTTCATCGTAAAAATAAAATACCTACACAAAAGAAGAATAAAATGTATTTTTATTTCAGTTGACCGTGAGATGACAAAGACAGAGATGAAATTGCCAGAATTTTTGACGACGGATCTAAGAGGAAAAGTAATGACGGAAATAAAACTGCGGCCCTTGTCACTAAACTATGAATTAGTAACTTACAAGGTAGGCTAGTGTTATTTCAGTTTGTTTATTATATTGAGGAACATACAAAGTGTAAGAAAAGCAGAAAAGGTACAATTTTTTTTTTACGATGATGATGTAAGCCATGATTCAAATATCATAATGTAAAAAGAAGTTGAAACTGTTTTATGTGCAATCATACTACTTTAAAGTTATCATATTTTTAATTAAGGGCTTTGATTCTTATTCTTATTCTTTATTGTATATAAAATATGGAATATACAAAAATTAAACAATTTATAAATATATGCACAAAGGCGAGCTTACCTCGGAATGAGTTTGATGGTTCATAAACTAGATTATCTAATAACTTCTGCTGTGTTAAATAATCATTTCCATACTTGTTTGATTTTAAATAGGTATCGTATAGGTAGGATTTTATATCAGGTATGTATCGAATACTGAGTAACGTTTTGGAACAATAAACTTTAATAACAGTGCTACGTTAGCTATCTAGCTAGTATTTCGACTTATCCTTTAACAAAAAGCTTATATGAGGCAAATAAAACCGGCTAAACAGGAGCATTCACTTCTAGATTACGCCGAGGGAACAAAACGCCCAGGCAGAAGTAAATTCAGCCTTTCTTTTCAAATTCAACCCTCATACACATCTCGTTGAAGAGGCGTCCATTGTGTACGGCAATATTAATCCATCATTTACCCACGCTTACAAGACTGAGGAGTTTTTGATTGGATGTAATATATTTAACAATGATACGTTACAATCGGCTCTGCACGTGTTGGAGAAAGAAATTAATCCTGATGTTCGGCCACCATACCCTCCACCATGTGCACGAAAAAAGGTGGCTTTGGCCCTTTTCTACAAGGTATGTCCGATTTTATACCTATTTTTGCAGGGTTTTCTTGTCATTTATTAGCTCATTAGATTTACTACAGTCTGAAACAGTAGTTTGGATAACAATAGCCCAAAATCGTTCAATGTACATATACTTATGTACTAATACAATACAATACACTTTATTGCACACCAGTAATAGAAGAAAAGATACAGTAATTAGAAAAAGAAATGTACAAAGGGCGGTCTTATCGCACGTGGCGATTTCTACCATATTCATTACCATTTTAATTTATCTGATTTTTTTTATATTACCTTTTGAGTTTGATCTCAATCTTGTTTTGAAACTAAGAACGTGTTTATCAGTAATGGTCCAGAATACATTTGCACAACCAAATTGAAATAAATAGTGGTAGAAATTGATATATAAGTATTATTGCTAATCTAAATCTACTATCACAGGCTATTATCAAACTATGTCCCAACGATATTTTGAATCCCATCTACAAGTCTGGAGCGACTACACCTAGTGATGACAGGCCACCTGTCAGTCGTAGCTATCAAGAATATGACACAGATCAAAAAGACTATCCTATAACACAGCCCTTATTAAAGAAGGAAGGTATGATTCAATGTGCAGGCGAAGCTGTTTATAGTGATGATGTGCCCACTATTAAAGATGAAGTTTTTGCTGCGTTTGTCCTTTCCAATGTAGCAAAAGCAGATATAGAAAGTATTGATGGATCTGAAGCATTGGTATGTATCGAACATAATCGTTGCTCTTTACTTTGCTTTACCTTCCTGGTTAATAAATACTCTTTTTCAGAAAGTTGATGGTGTTTTAGCAGTTCTAACTTCTGCCGATATACCAGGAGTAAACAGCGTTGTTCGTAGCGATTTTGTGCTTATGTTTGAAAATGAAGAACTTTTAGCCAGCAATAAAGTACATTTCTATAATCAGCCAGTAGCTCTTGTAGTTGCAGTTTCTCAAGTATTGGCCGATAAAATGGCGTGCATAGTTATAGTGAAATATAAAAATGTTCCTGAAAAGCCTATTATTTTTACCATAGAAGATGCGATACATTCACCGAAAGAGGAAAATAGGCTCATTCCTTATCCTGGTATTGTACCCACTGACAGGGGTATTAATATTAGAAAAGTTATCAAAGGTACTTTTATTAGTCCTCGCCAGTACCACAATATGATGGAACTGCATACAACTATTACGAAGCCTGTTGATGAAGGTTTAGAAGTAATATCGGCTACTCAGTTCATGGACTTAACTCAAGCAGCGATTGCACAGCTTCTGAATATACCTGAGAGTTTGTACGTAAAATATGAAATTTTCTTTATATATGTATCTATTAACGACCTTCGATATTTTCTCTGATTTATTTATATGGTTTCAGAGTTATAGTTAAAACACGCAGATGTGGAGGTGGTTTTGGTTGTAAAATTAGTAGGCACAATTTTACAGCATGCGCAACGGCTTTAGTTGCAAAAAAGCTCAATAAAGCATGTAGAATGGCCATGTCGATGGAGAGCATTACGCGAGTTACTGGGAAAAGACCAAACTCCAGACTTGACTACGAGGTTTGTAGCAGTAATATGTTCGAAAGATTGTATATAAAAGCTGTATTTGTAAGATAAATGACATTAGATAAAAATATACTTATATAATCTGATGTTTACTTTAAATTAATGCAATTTTTGTAAGAGTATTTTCTAAACTTAATTTTTTTTTTCTATTTTATATAAGGTTGGGGTAGATGATAGAGGTGAAATTCAGTATATGGACGCTATATTTTATCTGAACGACGGCCATTCCCGTAATGAAAACGAAAATACATACGCCACAGAATCTTTAAAAAATTGTTATGATTCTCGTAGATGGAAATGTGATTCTTTCGGCGTCATTACAGATGCTCCATCGAACACTTTTATGAGGGCTCCTGGTAAGTTGGAATTTTATATTTAAATGTCAATGAATAATGTACCTATCATTGTAATTTTGAAATTTTACCGTATAATAAAGTTCTAGCTATAAATAGTTTCACTCCTCAGAGATATTGATGTGACTCAAATATTACATATATTTGAGTCACATCAATATCTCTGAGGAGTGAAACTAATACAAAGTGGAAATTTTCAAAGTGAAAATACAAGAAAATATATGTAATCAAACAAATAAATGAATCGGATATATTGATTTTAGGTGGCATTGAAGGGATTTCAGGGATAGAACACATAATGGACCATATAGCCGAAGAGTTGAATAGAGATCCAGTACAAGTTCGTATGGCTAATTATCGTCGTGAAGATAATGATTTACCAACCTTAGTGCCAATGTTTCTCGAGAGAATTAACTTTAAAGAGCGACAGGAGCGTATCAAAGAGTTTAATAGTCTCAATAGGTGGAAGAAACGTGGGATGAAGCTTAACAATATGGCGTTTCCCACTCAATATCTTGGTAACTATGGAGCTCTAGTGTCTGTGTACCATGGCGATGGAAGTGTGGTTATTAATATTGGTGGTATTGAAATCGGGCAAGGAATTTTCACAAAAATGGCCCAAGTGGCAGCGTCCGAGTTTAAAGTTCCTATAGAAACTGTTTCTGTTATACCTTGTCACAACTTTGCAACTCCAAATTCCTTTGCAACAGGGTCCAGTATCACCAGTGAATGCTGTGCCTACTGTGTGATTAGATGTTGTGACCAGATCAATGCAAGACTGGCACCCTTTAGAGCAGCTAAGCCAACTGCTACCTGGAGAGAAATCGTGTTTGAAGCTGATAGGCAGGGAGTCCTTTTACAAGCGAATTATCAGACAAGTCCAAATGATCCACGATTGGTGAATTACCCAATTTTTGGGATAGCTGTAACCGAAGTTGAGGTAGACATTTTGACTGGCACTAAATGGATTGTTCGAGCAGACATATTCGAAGATGCTGGTCGCAGTATGAATCCAGCAATAGATGTGGGACAGGTGAGATTGTGTTTGTAACGTTTCTACATGTTTATTCCAACCTAACCTATTAACCTATTTTTATGTTTATTTAATCCGAATAGGTGGAAGGAGCATTTATAATGGCTACATCTTTGTGGATGATAGAAAACACCGTTTACAACGAATGTACAGGAGAAATATATAGTGATCGAACATGGACCTATAAAATAATGGGAGCCAAAGACATACCTTATGATTTCCGTGTTTATCTGAGACGAAAAAGACCGAATCCTGTTGGTATTTTGGGATCTAAAGGTAAATTACATTAATTTATCGTATTTGTCAAAAACTTACAAAAATTAAAGAAAAAATATTTAAGTTTTAAAAAAAATGCCAATATATTAAGTAACTCACAAGTATGATTCCTTTTATTACAGCTACCGGTGAACCTCCTTGCTGCCTTGGTTATGTTGTTGTAGAGTCACTGAGGGATGCCATAGAAGAATCTCGGAAAGACAGTGGCTACGAGACAAGGTTTCTGAATTTAAGTAAGTTCATAATTCTTCAATTTTCGTCACTTACTTTCAAAGATCATTATTATTTTATCGGGGTGTCTTTTACTGCGATAGTGCTTACAGGTATACTAGCTGATAATGACAACTACTGCCGTGAAGACACCAATCGACACGGCAAAGCTAATGACATTCCCATAGTAAAGTAAGAATAGGCAGTTGATGGTGATGATTCATTTGTATTCCACCAGTGAAATCTTGACCGTTGAAATAATGAATATTGATGCGAGACCCATTCGTTTAGAAGAAGAATTAAAAGTGGTTCACTAAGGTATTATCGAATCCCCTGAGGTGCATGAATTCGCTCGAATATTTCATGCTTTTGAAGCCTTTCGTTTCGTCTATAACGGGTGTGAGAAACGAAATAGACATACTTACCTACGAAATAACAATGCAAATATTATAAGGTCGATGTTTTAGACGGTTTGATCATGCTTGTACTATTTTATTAACCGAATTTAAGTTCACTAATTGGCGCACTTCTACTGTGACCTACATCCTATATGGGTTCCGATTGAACTAAACTGGCAACCGATTATGATTTCAGTAGTTGATGGGACTGAAAAGACATTAATTACTTAGATAAAACATTAAACATCTTCAGGATATAAAACGGTCATAAAGATCAAAGAAACTTTCTTCATGTAGTTATTCAATTACGGAAGGAGCCACGCCAGACTCTTTTATTGTATAATTCAACATTTCCTCCACCTCTTCCTTATTCAAATTGTTAGAATTGAAATAATTTGTTACCGTTCTGGCTGTATTATGTAGGGCTACAGCGATCCAACTGTTTGTCGCTGTCGCCTTAAATGATTGTGTTGCGAGCGATTATATTCCGGCTACCACGGATATCGAGGGATATGGCTTGTAGGCGTGACACATGTCGCCTCCATCAGCTCGGATTGACCCAAAATACGTGTGACGTCAATGAGCATCTATTAGTCATATGTTTGCATCCGAACGTGTAGTGTGATTTCGTATTTTTACAAAATGCCGAATTGTTCCGTTCTTATTTGCAAAAATAGGACAATTACAACAAACCTTAAGATAAGTGGGGTGTCCTACCACCGGTATGTAAAACATCACTGCATTAATTATATTATTTAAAGATTTTACAAATATCTAGTTGTGAATAAATTTTGACAGGCGTCAGGCTAATCATTATTGAGTGACCCATGTCAAAATTGTCAAATCAATGTATCCCTGCGGTCCGAATTGCGATAAAAGTGATAATATCGCGAATCTGACCAAATTTAATAGTCACAAAATATAAGGGCTATTGAGTAATAATAATAATTTTGACTTTGGTCGGATTCGCGATATCACTTTTAGCGCAATTCGGACCGCAGGGTATTAGTGTTGCACAGCGCTGAGGGATATCGATATAATTAATTGATAGTTGTTCTTACGGAATTATTTCATTATTATTAACATTTGCTTAATAATAAAAAATAATGTTATCTATTATTTTTGTAGTACCTATTTACTTATTAGGCTAAATTAAAAGATTTTATAGTTTTCTTTTTATTTTACTAATCCTTGTAGTTATATTGTTTGAAAAGGATTTAAATAAGTAATTATACTTGAGAATATCTTGAGAACCCTGTTTTACAAGAATGAATACATTTTATTTTAGTTACCTGAAAGATGCAGAAATAAAAAATAAATGGATGATAGATGAATTCGACCAATCAGATTACGAGGCCTGCATCGCGCTAATAAAAATATTATCGTATCTAACACAATTGCGCCCTAGCCCATCATAGATAATGTGCGGCTGCTATAAAAATTGATATGAAAACTTCTTGGAAGAACCGAAATGTACTTTTTTTTTTAAAAAAAGTAATGAAAATTGAAAAGATTTTATTTTATAGCATAATTTTAAAAAAAGAACTGTCATTATAAAACTTTTTAATTTTATTATGATTATGTAGTTGCATGTGCATAAAGTCTGTCAATAAAGTACTATTTTTGAATTCATAATTAGAACTTTACGATATGAGTGTAGACAAAAATCTTAAATCTCTACTATTCTGTACTTTTTTAAATTATTATTTATGTAATATTTTAAAATATTTATAGACTAATAAACACAAATTGAGGTGAATACTTTTGTCCCAAGTTAGAACTCCCTGTATTATCTATCTTCCTTTCTCAAATTATTTAAATTATATTAAAATCGTTAGTCTTTGGTTAGCCTCTCTTAAAGTGTCTATATAGCGATATTATAATAAACACTATAAAATACGCCAAAAAAAAACTTCTCTTTTTTGCAGTCAGTTTTTATCGATATTTTTATCGATAAAATATTTATACCAACCCTTCATCCGTTTTAGGAGTGGGGAAAAAGTGGCGACACTTAAAATTGAACAAATGTAGAGTGAAGGCATATCTCCGGATATCTATGCCGGCTACAATACCGACAACAGATATTTTCTAAAAAGAAGGCCTTTTCTAAATAGGCACTACGTCTGTTTAAAAATTAATTAACTTTACTTGTCAAATAAATATGACCTAAAATCATACTAATACGAGTAGTATATGCCTAAAATAAATTATATTTTTTAGAAATTTGACATCCTGTCCTACGTTGAAATGGAAAAGTTTGTAAAGATGTTTAGATGTTTGTTACTTTGGCTGAAATTTGGGACATAGATAGATCATAATATGATCTATTTGCGTTCTATCTGTGTCTATTATGTGTCCTGATAATGGTAAACATAAGATTGCATTTTATTCTGTTACATAAAGTACCTAGTTCCCTAGGATGCGAGTCAGAACGCGAGCAACAAGGAATATAAAGTTAATAAAAAAAGTCTTATAAGTAATATCATACTAATATTGTTACAGAGGTTCCAGTTAATCTTGAAAGTATTGTCGAGGCAGCCGATGTAAGGATAGAAGAGTTCCGCCTGTATTGAAAGGAATTCTAATTTGTAAAATCATTCTAAGAAGCTGCTGTGTTGAAACGGTTATATTCTCCGTGTGCTGCTGTCTTTGTAATTATGAAATATATAAAATTGTATAAGAAATAATATACCAAGATATAATATTGAGGAGGCCCAGAAAGAAGCGCTGTAATTACTTACATTTCAGTTGTAAACAATTTTTGGGACACATAATTTACTGGTCAATGGTATTTTTATTAGACGTTATATTTTGGTAAAGAGACGGATAATTACTTTATTGAAAAAGCTTCTATAATCTTATCTAACAATATCGCACGATAGATTGCATATTAAAATAATATGATCTAAATTGAAAATAAGTTTACGCTGCGACCAAACGATGCAACTTGTTTAACCAATAAATACTCCAAATCTACTCAATTTTAAAAAGTCATTAAGTCTCAGTTTCGCTACTTTTAAGACCGTCTTAAAATAAAACTGAATTTGAGTATTCGGATTCCCAAATTGTCAATATTATCATGAGTATTAGAAGCTTGACGATCTTCATAATATATTATTATTATGCTACGTGATGGTACTAAAGTAAAAAATCCAGTCTATCCTACCTAAGCGTTTATATGTATAAGCAGAATGATTCTCTTGGTCGGTCGTAAATCCATAGCTTGTTTATTTGATTATGTGGACGGTCTCGGCGCCGCCGCCGCCGCCGGGACGGACATAACCGAGTTTATTGCTTACTTAAATAACTACTGTATTGTACCCCTTTGCCTATAATTTATGTTTCACGTAATTCGTTTCTCAATCATTATTAAATTTTTCACGGTTGGCAAATTTTATGTTGGTTGATTTTATTATCATAGAGGTTTTTATTTTATGTTGTGAGTTTAGTATATGGTATATATATGTATATCTGGTATCTTCTTTATTGGGATCTTATTTGTTTCGATAATATATTACCTTGATCGATTGTGATAGTTAGAAATTGTGTGTTAATAGGTACATAATCATAAATTTAAGCATGTTATTAAAAATATTTACAGTAATTATCTTGTTATTAACCTTTAAATGGTCAGTAGGATCAACAATAAGTCCCTAGGTTGTAGGAATTAGATGTCGCTTAAACAATTGGATTTTATTAGCTTTTTTTATAAATAAATTAAGACTTTCTATTACTAATTTGAAGTCATTTGTTACTAAGCTCATTGCGATTTCCTTACTAGTAATTTATTTCCAATTTAGCGTCAATTCTTTAATCTTTTAAAAGTTGTCGATTTCTTCCACCATCGTAACATTAAAGAACTATGTACCTTTATTATTAATATTTAAGGTCGAAATTTCAGCGTCAATTTCTTCTACGCATCGCCTTTATTAAAGAATATCTCGCTACTTTGTTTGGGATGGGTCAGCGGCCGCCATCGACAGGTGTCACCCACACCGGAACATTATGACATGAATCGTGCAGTTCCTTTCAAAATGAATAAAATATATCTCTGGTTTTTCATTTATTTCCTGATACTGTCGCCATGTCGATATTGAGAAAATTGGGTCACTTTCTGATATTTTAGTGGTATCTACATTTATTTTTGTCACCTTATTATAATGAATAGCTGAGAAAATAGTTTAAAACTGAGCCGTAAATAATATTTTTAAATCCTATCAAAATATCAACACTATACTATAGTGCACAAATGACACTATTTCGTGTGTAATAATAACTTAGGTATCACTTTAAACTCTTACATGTAAAGACAAGACAGAAAACTATCAATATTAATATAACCATAACCCTCACTTTACAAGTTTATGTAGACACTCAAGAACCTTCGAAGGGTGTATTGTGGGCTATAGAGATAGCGGTGTATTTGATTTAAGATGACGGCGGAGACAATGGCGTTAGGTATCATTTTACATCAAAGCCCACGGGGTGACAGTTCGACCAGAGAGCCAGCGTACCGGAAAATAGCCTGCTCGGAGCTCGCGATACTGAAGAGCCAATGCCGACGGCTACCGGGTAAGTCTCGATTACTTATTTTATTTACGAGATAGGGTTGGCAAACAGGTATACTATGTTAATGTGCGTTTATATTGTAAACTTGTCTTGCGATTGTTTTGTAATGATAAGGTGTTCTTTAAAAGTTTTGTTAGCATAAACAAAGTCCTACTTTATTAGCGGAGGTTATGGTGTTATAGTAATAACTTTGAGTACCTATCTTAGATACTCAAAGAGTAATAATCACTAAGAAAAACTTTTATTACGGAACCAACCTTGAAATCGCGAAAAAATAACTGCTGTTTCATACATTTAGTCGAGTAATATTGAATTATTTATATGGACCAGAAGATTTTTTTTTCGTGGTTTCATGATTGTTTCCATGGTAAAAGTTATTAAAATTGATCATAATTTTCTATTTAGTAGACTGAATCATGATATTATAGACTAGTCACATAAACTAGGAATTAGGCACATATTTTTTTATTACATGTAAATTTAAAATTATCTAACTTAATACTTCAATTACATTTACATGTCAATAAAGGCATGCTTAAGCCCTGTAACTAAATCCATTACCTATTTTTTGTGCTGAACTGGAGCAAGGAAATCAATTTCTCTCACTTACACCGAGTCACTAACGCCGAGAAGGAAATTAGTACAAATGGAGTCAATATGGTGGAAGTGTTGAACAAATAAATACAATTTCCTAGTCGTCGGTCATTTGTTCGGAACGTGCGTGCGTGCATATTCTCTAGATAAATAGAACTGTCAATTTGTTCTGTGTCTTTTTGTTACATCATACGTGTTATGAAAATGTTTAATTTCATACTGCATTGGTAATGACATCCCCTTTTAATAGGTAGGTACATAAAAAAATATTTATCAAAACTTCGTTCTATTGTGAAATTCGAAAGTCCTTGGTTGTGCTATTGTATCGAATATATTGTAATCGTGTCCTAAGTTTCATAATGTATTATCTGCGTTTCGTAATTTATCGCGCACGACTTGTATGTTAAGTTTGTTTTTCAATATAAGATAGTGATTTGACACTTCTAAAACGTCAAATTAGTCATAGCTTTTTATTAAACCGCTTTTATTAGCTTCACCTGTAACTAACTAACTATGTAAAAAAATCTTGGAAGTTAAATTTGACCCGCTTCCCGGTTTCCGATTGAGCTGAAATTTTGCATAGGTACACGTTTAGTTTGGACGACAAAAGCGTTTTCTTTAGTTATTTTTAAACTTTAATATTTTTGTGATAAAGTTCATTTTGATGTGATTTAACATTTGGACCTGTAAAATTACTATCTAGGATTGAAAAGTTGATTTTATCAAGAGGTAAAAATAAAAGTAGAGCAAATTATTATTACGAACACTGAACTTCGTTCTCAAATACATAGCGGTTCAAGAAAGCCGTATACTAACAACGTGGAAATAATTTCATCTCTAGGTGTAGCTCGCATTTTCGTCAAATTTGTCGTCGGGAGGTGTGACGTGGTAACGAGGCAGCGTCTGCGGCGTCGTTCCAAGACTAACAATAATTCATTCCCGCTGCCTGTCAACAATTTCAACCCCTACAGTATATACCTACTCTCCTGAAACCAAAAGGGCGTAAGACTGTTTGATGTAATTTAGAGAAAATAGCAGTTTTGTACTTTAGAGATACCTTATCTTGCGACGTTTGTTTAATTATTTTTACAATTTGTTTAATTAAATATAGTCTCTTTGCAACTTGACTACTCGTCGTAAAATGTATGAAAAAACAGAGGACGACATTTTGTAAAACGTGGACTTATCCTTTTTTGATTCTGCACTGTACGAGGTACGTGCGAACGAGTACGTTCCTTTCCTACCGTTTACAGAGAAATTTCTTCAGTGACGATTAAGGTCCTTTCCAGTTACGTCACCTCGAGGTGTAAGTAGGTAGGTACTTTATGAAGGATAAGTAATTTATTTTTATCTCACTTGCTCGGAAATTGCTTCATTATTTATAAAAAAAAAACAATAGATACATCAATCGGCTCTTTTAGGTAGGTACGCAACGGAATAACACGCTAGCTATTTCCAACAGGACTATAATAGAAATTACTGGACATTTTTTTTTTTTTATTATTCTTGTAGTTCTAGAGATTTCTAATGAGGTTTTTTTAGTACACACTGACATAAATTAGGTGTTTTTAGGTACACGGTATTTATTACTTTAAAGGCTAATTGCGTTTAAAAAAATTCAAAGACAGCACGCGGTCATATTGACGTCACTAAAAATCACCTCGTCCTTCAAATGTTAAGATTCTTGCTCGGCCGTCAAATCTAAAGTAATATTATAAAGAGAAAAGATTTGATTTTTTGTATGTTTGTTTGTAATAAATTCAAAAACTACTGGACCGATTTAAAAAATTCTTTCACAAGCAGAATGCTACATTATCTGTGAGTAACATAGCCTATAATTTATTAATATATCACACGGGTGAAGCCGCTGGCGGAAGCTAGTCATCGATATAATCGTATGTATTTTGTAAAGAAAATGGAACCAATATTATAAAAGACTTATTAAACCTAGATAAGTATCCAGTTTTTTGAACAATGTGAATAAAACACTTTGTTAGAATAATTCAAGCTCAGGTTTTAGGTCTTCAATATAAATTCTACATCAGACACAGACCTTCTTTGTATTTGCTTAGTAAAGGTTTTCTGTACAATGGAAATAGTACTTATATGAGAAGCCCTCATACTTTATGGAAGTTGAACAATGACACGTACCCCGTACGATGTGGTGTCGGGAAAATTCCACCCTAACTTTTCATGTATGGGAAATACTTCAACTTTAACTCGGGTAAGGGGAAGCTAAAAATTAACTCCGGAAGCATTTTTGGTCTCGATAAGTTATGTAGAAATAAGATTTTGCATTGTCATAAAAAATATTTTAATGTAAAGGAAAAATTTAAATTATATTTCTTGTATGGTTACGTGTCTATGATGTATGAGCGGACACGACATTAAATATCGAAACTATGCGAATACCTGCGACCATGGAACCATAAAGATGGCGCATCGCCAATTCTAAAATTTATGTTTTTAAAACTACAAGCAAAGAAACCCATTTTAGTTTGAGATTGCGTAGTAGAGAAAAGTTTTAAAACAAAAGTGTCTCAGCTTAGATAAAATACACAGTGAATTGCTTCGCTGTCGCTGGATGCTATAAAGCAGCTATGCTAGCTAATAACGGAGAGTAGTCTCGGGCAGGTGACAATTGTGTACCGTCGCTGCTCCCAGCCACATCGTTACGATACGGTTTGCACTCGCTGTGCAGTTTTAATTGCTTTACGCGGTAATTCATGGCTGACTATGATTGTTGCGCTGTTCCAACTCCTGGCTTTTAGTTCAATAATATAGGCCTGATGAAAAATTGAGAGATTTATAAAATTTCGATACACTTTCAATAATTTTCTGTCTTTCTATACCTTCATTTTTAGATAAGCCAAAGGACTCCGATTTCAGTTTAGATTGTTCATAGAAAAGATTGCAACGAAAGTGTATAAGCTAAAATAAATACTCACCGGATTATGTTGGTGTCGGTCGGAAGATGCAATATAGAAGCTTTGGCAGCATAAGCCTGAAAGGGTTTGAGGCAGGAGACAATATTGACGGACTCATGGCCAAATTGCTGATCGGTCGATCTGCAAAATATAGCTTTTTGTAATCTACTAACGTGGCAAACAAGCATACGGCCCTGTTGATGGTAAGCGGTTACCGTAACGTATGGATACTTGGAACACCAGGGGCATCAATCGTGCGTTGCCAACCCTACTACTAGCTTCATGTTGGTAGTAGGAGACGACGCTTCCACAAGAAATACTGACAACTGTGCTCACCGTTAGGAACACCACACTGCAAAAGAGTGTTATTTGGCTAAGAAATTCTGCAAGGTGGAGGTAGGTACTTCCCCAGTCGAGTAGCTACAATTTTGAGCGCAAAGTCCCGCTATGCCCTACCTCTCTTAAACGCTGCGCCTTTCACGATCATGCTTTGGATTGTTTTTTACATATCGAGTGATCCGTGTCTCAAAGAGCATGTTATGGCGTCGGTCCATCGCTAGCGCAGTCAGAAATCCGAAACCTAGACAATCGATCTAACCTTATCCTCGTGCCGGTAAACTGGATCCGTGTATTCAGTCTTATTAGATTAGGCGACTGGACCCCAACTAATGTAAAATTTACTTTAGTTGGGGTCGATTCTAGTAGTTGTCAGGAAAAGGTTGTCGGACTGATGAGTCTGGGCCTGTTGAAAATTGTGTAACCCGAGCACAAAAATGTCAACTGTATTCTGCCTCGCAGAAGATCGTGACCACATCTTAACGTTACAGTATGCAGACTGCACTGCAGTTTTAATTGCTTTGTGCCGCAGCTTACGGTGCAAAACAATGATAAATAATGGGCCCACTTCGCCTTTCAACCCCTTATTTTTAGGTCAGCTATCATGAATTACGTTGACAATAATGACTGCTCTGACAGTGAGCGGAAATTAAATACGTTCAATAAATCTACGCATTATTTCTTCATTATTTTGATTTGACACCTTTGCTTTGGAGTTTAGTGTTGTACATCAATAACTTATATTTATCAAATAAAATTAAATGCGTTTATTTATCGGCGGAATTGATTAGCACACGAAAAGAGAGAGTATTTATTTTTTATGTTTAATTGGATCAAAATTTTACAGTACCTAGGAGAGTTTACCGACGTCTATTATGGATAAATTGTATTATGGTGTTCCCCCCTATGTTCTTATATTTCTATTACATCACATACAAATATATCAATTATAAAAAGGTGTCGGTTGTTAGTGACACTCCGTTATTTATATTACTTAGTTTATGTCCAATGTGACTGGTGTCGTAACCTATTGTCCTTACGGCGTTCTCACCTTCAAAATTAATAAGGTGTAACAAATATTCGGTGGGTAACAAATAATGTCGAAAACGATCATTTGTCAAACGTATTACATAAATCTTTCACGATATTAGTGCAGTTTTGTGATAGTATCAGATTTTCTGAAAAATTATGTTTTTGCTATGCAAAATAAGGTATAAAATATATGAATTTTGCTGAGGACAATTTCTCATGGCTTCAGCTGGGTTTAATGCTGAAAAATTTAAGTCGTTGCGGTTGCGATTTTAATGCATTCGTCGGGAACTTGTTACGTTACTAATTGTTATGAATTTCATGGAATTGTAACCCGTTAATGATTTTTATGAGTTAAATTATTATGATTATTTTGTTATTACATTTATTTTTTATTTTATTGCAGATCGTTTTTTTCTTTTTATAAATTGTTGTTGTTTTGTTTGTGCCACACACACACACACAGAAAGAAGAAGATGTGTTTATAGACACATACTTTTTTTTTTCAAATCTTGTGAAAATGAAGAGTAAACATACAAAAAGAAGTCACTGTTGAATTGTATGCTTATATAAATTTTCAAGTATTTTTTAATGTACGTTCTTTGTATTATACATATCATGTATCTGCGATATCACACAATGGCCCGTCTAACCGAGTAAGAATAAAAAACCATGCCATGATGCAGATATTTTAGCAATTTGTTTCACAAGCTTTTCACAAATGGACTTGAGTGGGGCATGATGTATTTTTCTCTCACGTTTGCATAAAAAGAGATGGGAATACAAAATGTGCCAATTTATCAAATGTTACAGATTTTCTCAGATGTATAGACGTATAAGAAAGGTTTTCTTTTCTAGTTTTGTATGTACAGAGACTTTATCATTTTTAATTAATTAAATAATTTATAGCAACATTTTCTTTATTTGTGCATGATATACCTAAAGGTTATTAAAATAAAACAATTTTCGTAGAAATTATTATTTTAATTTACGTTATTACAGCAATCAACGTGGTTGCATAAATAAATAAGGGAGGGAACATCATAAAGTACATAATTATATACTCTTTGTTTCACTTAATGTTAGGTATTACTTCAAAATAAGTAATCTATATTTGTCACGATCAAACAAAATATCATATTCGGAGTAACTGTGATTTCACTTCATTTCGTATTAAAAAGGAAATGATTTAAAATATAAGCTTTTATTAGAGCATTGAAAGCATTTCCTGGGTAGAAAAGAGTGAAAAATCGAGACATTTTTCATGAGTAGGTATATTTCATAGGTAATCGAGTGATCAGGCAATAGCGATGAATAGACGAAAATCACTTTATTTTGTAATTCAATTTGGATAACTGAAGGAAACTCTGGTGTCTGTGTAAAACCTAAGATGCGCGAATTGAAATCACAATCCTCCCTAGCTACAAATGATTTGAATGACTTTAAATAAAAGCATTACATTTTAAGGATAGAAGAAAAAGCGGTGAGTAAATGTCAAATTTATATTCACCTCTAACGTCTCAAGCATTCTTGTATTATTTTCCAAGGTGCGGCGTCCAAAAACTCTTCTCTGTCTGATTTGAATTTAAAATACTCTCAGGGAACAATAAGACTCTCATCATTTTCTCCGCCGGCCTCAGTATTTGCATCTATCCATCATGAAGGTTACTATTTTGTTTATATTCTGCTTTATTTATCCCATGGATATCTAAAGCATAAGATTATAATCGAATGATACAGACCGCTTCATTACAATATTTCCATCACTCATTACTCATTACCGACCTTATAATTGGCTTACTGGGAATCGTTAAAACAAATTAACCTATAATTAAACATTTCATAACAACATTTTCATAACTCACCGAATAAAGTCGTAAAATATAAGGACTTTAGTAGTCCGATGTCCGAGTGATAATCCGCTATAAATCTCGCAAATTCAGGGTTGCCGAAGAAAACTATCTTGCCGTTAACGTTTTTATTTATGCGCTTGGCCTTTAGACTCAACACATAATTTTCTCATAACTCCGGAAAAACCATTCCGGTTTTATACTTTAAAAGCGACCGGCGACGTAAAAAATAAGGTTCATCTGACCCATTTTATCCAAATCAATATTTTTACATAGACGGATAATAGGTATAAAGCCAAAGGACCGGGAGATCGTATTGCTAAACGACCCCTGTAATATTGAAATGATTATGACTGAGATTAAAGTATATACAGCACCGCTGTAAAATTGGCACTCTAAATCAGCAATTTCACATCAATTAGCCACGGCAGGGCTACAAAATGATTATGCTAATACACCAGGCAGGCAATTGCTTCCACGTTGGTTGTAATTAAAGTTCATCAGGCATTCGCGTCGCGTCTTCAACTCGCTTGTATATTGCTTTGGCTGCAAACCTACTACTTAAAATAGACCTTTATTACTTCCTTTATGCGACCCCTCGGTGGCCATGTTTGTTGAACTGTGCGGGGGGAGGGGTGTCCGTTGCTACAATGGATTCTACCTGTTTGCGGTAACAGAGGCGCTGCGTTGGCCTAACTACCGTCATAAATTGTGCAAGTGGCGAAGCGGTTGGGAGTTTTTCGTAGCAAGTCTTTAGAGAGCACTCAAGGGAACGGTTCGAGCGAAGATTTCTTGCGTGAATTAAGCCAGCGCTACACGTTTGGGAATTTGCTTGCTGTACTAATGCTAATGCAGGTAAGTACGTATCTACGAGTACTAGCGGAGCTCAATAGTTAAGTGCCGCATTTATGCTTGCGTACGTTCTACATGCAATTGGTGTGATGTTATAAATGTTGATTGCACGTATTCAATATAATTTAGCCAGTGCTTACGAAACATAATGAGAGTAGGACACTTACATAGGTACTACACATGTATAACTAACATAACCAAAAGCAAATTTCTCTGTAGAAATGGTGAACAATATGAGCAAATTCTTCTCGGCTCATTGGTGCAGCATTATGCATTTGATGCGGCGCCAGGCGTCGGATCCGGGCCGGAAGAGTCTCAAGACAACGAGCTTCATAATGAGACGGCCCGCCAGATTGCCGGCTCGCACCGCGCGGCTCGGGGGAAATTAAGACAGTTTATTTAGATATACATATATCAAGGGAACGAAAATGCGTTACGAAAAAAATATTAGATTATGCAAAGCGTTATTATTCAAATTTTGGGATTAGGGGAATAAATGGAAAATAAAGAGTTTGAAGCTTCTTGTATAGATTGTACTTACAAAACTTTTATATTTCCCCTGTTTAGCGCAATTTAACCGATGTCGAATATTTTGTCCACGTCATGTTTTGAACAAAATGTTATTTCGCGCAAATCTTAATGAGCCCTGAACTGAGCTCTGAACTCTCTCTCTCTCCCTCGCACCCATAATAAGCGTACTGTGCAGACACTGGCGTTCAACTTCCGAGAGCTCATAAAGTTTTGCGATAACTATACGATACTGCACAATGACCGCGGTATTATTTTTCCAAGATGTATAGATTGTACCTCCTCAACTCTTATTTGGGTAGGTAGGTACTCATGTTCTGTCGGAACTGGTCAGCTCGTAACATCAATCTTATTCAGAGGCAATTCATTATTATCCTAGTTTTATTTATATTCGCATTGAATTGCATTATTCTCGCAGATCTTACCACAACATTGTACTGATAAAGATTGTCAAGATCTATCATTTATTTGAAAAGAGTTTCCATGGAGTTTCTTGCCGGTTCTTCTCCATAGCAGTGGCGAAGAGTCCATACAACCCGGTTCCCATCGGCTTCCCTTTAGGAATTGGTTAGTGCATAGACCAACGTAATATTATATTATTTACTCATCCAACTGACAAAAAAAAGGCGTGTTATTCAGTTAGGTCGAGCTCTTCCAGACATGACTATATAGATTACAAGAGACGGTATGGATTTTTGTACTGCAGATTGATTTTGAGGGCATCTTTGGGACGGCATCCCCTATTAAAACTGTCACCCTTCGCCACTGCTCCATAGGATCTACTATTTGGAACCGTGCACCTAGAGTCTCGACATTTCATAAGTGCCTGTATCTGGTTTACATGAAATAAAGATCTATTCTATTCTATTCTATTCTATTCTAACTCAGCATAAATTATATTACGTACTTCGTTTAAAAGTACCTATATTTGCTTCACTGATTGCTACTAAAGAGCTGATTGCTGTTTGTAAGAGATCAAACGTGTTTGAACAAGAATAAATACATAAATATATTAGTATAACATACATACTTTTTACGTATTCTATTGAACTGGGTGGCAGAAACAACAATTTAAGTCTGCAATGCCTACAAAGGAGTGTTGTGACAAATGAAATAAAACTAATACAGGGACATCATTACACGAGACGGCGAAGGGTAAAAAAAAAAAGCTAGGCGGTGTTTTCACCGCCGGTACAACATCCATCAGCTTACGTGGCAAATCGCTGACAATATCGATTACCAAGAAGAAAAATATTTATGGCAGTTCCCAAGTCAACTTTTTGCAATATTCCCTTGTTTGTTTCAATTTTTCAACTAACAACAAGGGAACACATTTTCGATACCAAATACGATGGAAAAGTTCCACGACAAATGGTAGCCTTGAATGACGAAATACGTGGAAAACAAAGTTATTCAACGCTGACACTCTTGCAAAAATATTATTCAATATTTTATTAAATAAAAAATCTAATCCAGTGATCTAGTATGATAATTGCCGCTAACCGTTTCTTGTAAAATGTGATATATTATTTAATAATACATAAAAAATACACGTAGATTGTTTTGTCAGAAATTTAGAACTCATTCTGGTACGCAACGAATAAATAATTCTAGGAAACTATTGCCTAACTCAATAAAAGTGACAAATTAGTTAGTACTGTCCAAGTTTTCTCATTTCTCTTGTCAACACTATCACACACACATACACATGCGTAGACTGCCTAAAGTGCTAGCCTTCATTACACGACGCTAGCAAGTTTGATGCTTATAGCCTAATAAAATACCTATCGGTCTCCAGTGGGTAGTAACGCGGCACCTTACACGACCTACAGACGTATCGATTACTGAACTTCGAACTACCGCTCTTATGTCCACATCGGTGTCACTAAGAATAATTTTCCTATTTACAGGAACATTCTGAGTAGCAGCTTTTACGACCAGGAGGAAGAAAAAGCCATTTCTATAAAACATAAAAGCAAGGCTTACGAATCTGTGTCCCTCAGAATTTTTTGTAAAAAGTTTTTAAAAAGTCCATAAACAGGACTGAGAGAAATAAGCTGGCTGGCTGCTCGCTTGTCAACTAAGAGAAAAAGGCTTATAGTGATATTCGTACGATGAAAGCAGCCTATAATTAACGTAAAAAATAGAGTCAGGTCAAAATACACTGACTATATTACAGAATGTCGAAGTTTAGAATACCGATGTATGATATGGTTACAAGTACAGGAGTCCGATGTTAGTTCGACAGTATGATATACCGATATACTAAACTTCGAATGCGAATTGGGACGTACGTTTGATCGACAGTTTGATAATGCGATATATGTACTTGATATTTATCTTAATGTTGTAAATAATGTTTTCGGGAAATTATTAAATATTTTCGGTCTGGCGCTCATTAAGTTGGTTGTACATAAATTTTGGGAGACAGCATCTGGCACGTACTGGTCGACGCATCGCGATTAAAAGAGTCGTTTTTATAAAAATAAGGACTCGGCTATGTCGATAGTGCGTTCCGATTTCGAACCCGATAGTGTTTTGTTTTCAGACTATCGAAACCACTCGGTTGAAAAATAAACAATTAAAATATATTGTTTCTATTTATTTCGGGGAAAAAGTATTTAAGCACACATGACTACACTTAACTGAGTGATAAATGGAGCTCACGCAAGAATTTTCGTCAAAATTTTATGAAATATTTACAAGACTGACTTGAAATTTTAGAAACTCATTTGTCAAATATTAAAAAAGGTTTTGAAATAACGATAAAAACACTTTCTTTAAAATAATATTTTTATTATTTTTTAATGATACGTTGCTCTGTCTCGTAGATTATAATTATTAATGCTTTAAAGTGTTTTTCGAGAACTCCATATTATTATACCATTATTTTATATAAAACCTGTCTATCTTTCCTTTAGCTTTGGGAAGGTCGGTTAAAAGGTGCGGTAAGCCGGATTGCTGTCAAGTGGCCCACCGAGCTTGCCGATCGGCAACAGGCAAGATAACTGTATTGAGAAGCAATAAATTTTACCCCTTGTGAAAATCCGGAGGGATATCTTTTTCGAAGGAATTAAGACTACATTATTTTTGAGAATTTATGGCGGATATTTTTCTGTTTTTGTAATAACAACACATACTTACTGGCCTTCCATGCTTGTATGACCTGAAGAGATAAATGTTTTGCTGTAAACTCCCAGTCATCCAGTGAAGAACACAATTAGAATTGGAATAATTAATACAATAACTAATAAATAATTAACGTAAAATAAAATAAATTCAGCCCATTACTGTCCCACTATTGGGGACGGGTCTCTTCTCGGAATGGGAAGGGTTAGGCCTTAGTCCACCACGCTGGCCTAGTACGGGTTGGCGGACTACACTCACCATCGAGGACTTTGTGAGGCCCTCTCTGATGTGCAGGTTTCCTCACGATGATTTCCTTCACCGATAACACAAGTGATAATCAAATTGAGATCCGCAGTTAAGATATTTTTAAGAACACTATTAAATTTAATTACCCTTGGTTTAACCTTAGAATCAAATTCATTCATCATTCATTTTACAAATGAACTTGTTATTCTCCAAAGTTTAAACGACCATTATATTAAACGAAAATACTCGAACTACGATGTAATAAAACACTTTTCTCGCTCACTTTGAACCGTTTTATTGAACCGTTTGTTTTTCCACATTAATTTATAAAGCGAGACAAAATAGTCATGACAGTGTCACGCGTTTCGCACTCAATACTGGGGCCCAATTCTACAACAATCGAAGTAGTCTTCGAATTCGAGAAAACGTTCGAATTCGTACTTTTCTCGAGTGGTAATTACGTTGAGCTATTCTGGACATGTCGAGTTCGATATTTCTCCGCATTTCTCGAACGCCAGCCGCTCGAACTGCTTCGACTGGTCGGGACCACTCGAGACGTACATTTCGAATTCGAACCATCATAAACGTCAACATCGGTTCTCAGAGTTTTTCTTGAATTGTGCCTAAATTTAACTATTTCAAGTCCTTAAGTGCATAAACTTTATTTATAATGAGTGACGAAGTAATTGCGACATTTATGCAAAGCATACTGGAAAGCGGTGGGTTGAGCTCACCATGTTTATGAACTTTTTAATTACGCGGACATATACGTACATATGTACAGTTTGAAATGTTCAGTGAGAAAACTTACGAATATTATTTAAAGTGAATAACACCATTAAAATTTAGTGATATTAATGAATATAATAATTAAGCGTGCAAGGAAAATACACCACAGTCCAAGGAAAGTCCACTAACTAACTAACTAGTACCTAAAGTAACTAGGTACCTATTAAAAATACTTTTGGGCTGCTCCAGAATAAAGTTGTTGTCTAAATAAAGACCTAAAGACCGCACTCTGCACTACTCGACTGAAAATAGCGCAAAACCATGTACCAAACCCGGAATCGGAATAGAGAGCCAACGTCAGGAATCTCTGATCTCTCTGCAGCTATTTTTCAGGAGGAAAACTGAACGGCCAATAGCTATGATTTAACTCGGGGCAGAGCTATAAGAAACATGATAGTAAGAAGAATAAGTAGTGTTCATACATGAACCGTACTAAATCAACTGTTTGTCATAAGTTTACAAATAAATATATACTAGAACTTGAAATAAATAACTTTTATTTACTTACATAATATATATTTTTTACATTCATCACCTAACAATGATATTCATACACTTTCATAAATTTCAAATAATTTTCTCTCTTAATATCTTTTTACAACATGCATCCTTAAGTCACACAACCTCAACTCTTCATCAAACAGCTGCAGCCTTCACTCCCCGAGCATTCATTTGCTATGCCACACTCTGGCTTTGGCATCACTCTCCTCACACAAAACGGCCAATCATTCTTGTACTTCTTTGATGGTGGCTGCCAATAGTTGTCACCCACAGCATCAGCAACAAGGAGAATATTATGTGAAGGACAGGTTGGGGTAAGACAGTAGTGTGCACTCCATAGAGAATGTCTGTAATATCAGTTAATTTATGGATATTAGATATTCATTAGATAACATTTTTTAATTTTAAAATGCAACACAAGTTATTTTTGCCTACCTTGTAAAATATGTCTGTGCATGCCACTGGGGTAAGATATAATAATAATTTATATATTCAAGAGGATATCAAAATGAAGATCATAATTATTGAAATATATAACTTTTAATTATGTTACTTATTATCTACTCGTAATACACTTCATGATAAAAATTAGGACTTAGCTGTGTTAATTCTCTCTTTAACTTGACTCTAGGATAAACATAGATATCATAAATCTAGATAAATTCTTATAATACAAACTTTTAAGTGAATTACAACAGAACCAACAAGTGTCAAAGTTATAAGTACCTAACATTGCAATTATAATAATCCACGTCATGTTTACATGTGACAAAATGCAACCATTATTGACAATAATTTATGATAAAGTAATTTCACTTCACTAACACCATAATTTCACTTCATCTTGCTCTTCATATGACACTAATCAATCTGCTTGTACAAAGAAGTAAATAGGTGATATATTGATTCTCAGTCAGCGGTTTCCAACTATCCAGGGTTATGCTCAGCCTTTGTCCGTATCTCCAAGGAATGACAGGGTTGCGCCATCCAACACTTAGTGCGTAATTCTCTCGTCGCCCGGGCTGCATGCAGCGGGCTAGCACAGTTAGCACACTGTGTAATGAAGAGTCTCGCTCTCGCCGCTGTGTCCACCATCGATGAAAGATACCGGGATAGGACCACGTCACACCAGCACGATGTGTATAAACTCCTAAATAGCGTTTTTTCCCGAATACTATGATGATCACCGTACTCGCGCTTGTTCTGCTTTTGATGTCCGATGATTTAGTTAGATCTTCAATTATTTTGACTCCAGCAAAAGGGGCGAGTCGCCTCTCATACTTTACGAGAACATGTTTGTAAGGTTTGTAGATATTATTTTGATTTTATTTAATTTGATGTTTGTTAGATCAAGATGTCAAACTCAAAAATTGGTGCGTTCGAAAACATCAATGATTAAAAAATCCTCTCTTACATGCGCCAGCTACTACCTATGTAAACATGATAATATATTGTGGTCAACGTTAAATGAAACAAACATGTTTTCTTTTTATGATTTATAATTCTTTCGTTTTATCTATGCTCTTCCAATGTTATTTTTGTATTTTTAAAATCAATGTCAATAAACTTTCGGAACGAACAAAATATCTACATAGTTACATTCCGTTTCAGCAATTATTCTATGGAATGTATTAAATACAAAAAAAAATGTTAAGAAATTGAAAAACTTATTATTTCCCGATAGAAATTAATATAAAACGTATAGACTGACATTATAAACATTTATTATACTTACAAACTTTTTAAAATACGAATACGAGGTAAATAATTACAACTGTTTTAAAACAGGATGAAACTGTGTGAAACAGAACGCAACGCACATAGTTTATCTCTTATATTGGCAACATTTTACAATTACGAGTAGAAATTCATCTCGATTCGTCTCGATTAGTGCTGAGAATACCAAATTCGAATCCACAATGTCAGCTTGCGAGATTTTACAGTCGAAATAGCGCTCGAAGTGGAAACTCGAATTCGAAGACTACTTCGATTGTTGTAGAATTGGGCCCCTGGGGCTGTAGACGACAGTGAACGATTTACGTACTCCCTGGTGATTAATATGGATCCCATCGATCGCTCGGGAAAGTAATGCCCGGCACATCCCGCCGATAACCGCCTATTAACTCTATTATTTATAAATATTTTTTCCCTTTTACCAGTGGATTTGCACTTTATTTGAATATGAAGTGGGATTTATTGTGAGTCAAGTACGTGCAGATATTTATCGAGTATTTTTTGTTTGTTGTGGAGTGCGATGGTTTGGCTCGGTTAGAATAGATTGAGCAAGATTGACTACAGCAGCAGCGTGTACATTTTGTTACTTGCAGGCATAAATCCAGAGGAAGATGGGGAGACCTTAGCTGGGAATGTTACGCTACGTGAACATTATTGAAGTGAACTTATTTATAATGCCATAAAATGTATTTATAATTTCTTTTAGTAACTTATTAGTCACTAATTTGAATTGTATTAATTATTTATGGTCTTTGATGTGTAATGAAAATTACCAATAAATTGATTTATGATTCAGAGGCACATAAAGCTGAATGTGGCCCACGCTATAACACAAAGTAATGCCTCCAGGAGATAATAAATCGTTGAATCAATGACGAGTGGACGTGGAAGACAGAGAGTCAGATGAAGGTTGTTAGTAGACTAGGGTTGATGATAGCAGTGGCGAGCACTCCATAGAGTCAAAAAGACACTGCCTACCTTAAAAAATTAAGTATTAAGTAGATAATACAAACGTTAACGTGTCTGTAATATCATATAATTTAAGTATATTTAATAGGTTGGTGTATCATCTTAAGGTGAAATGGCCAATCATAAACATCACAATACAACTTGAGATTACACAGTTCCTTTTACTTACCCTGTAACAAATATCTGTGCCACTGGATGACAGCCCTAAACTTGTGGGGAGAATCTGGATGAGGTTAAACACCGAGAAGAATTGCGGGTAATGGAGGAGGAAAAGGCGTGTGTCCTACGTGTGGATTGATTTAGAAAACTTATGTTAATCTGGTCTCTTAAGGAACGCCTATTAGGTTTAAGATCAAAGAATATGTTGACGATAGAGACGTGTGGAGCGAATTATTTTCCGCACATGTGGGTTCCCTGGTGACCCGCTGTTTCTAGTCTTCACAAGCTGGTTTTGATAACGCTTCCCATATTCTAGACATTCACCTTATGATATATTTCGATATTATTTATATAGGTAGCTTGTATGTTGTATAACACTGTATAAGTGTATAGGTATAGCTTAAGTGTAACGAGATGATATTATTATGTTTTTTGTTTTATCATATTGTGTACATAAATGCAGATCGAACTTCGGCCGAGCCGCTGCCGCGAAAATTATTGTAAATGTATTATTTCAAAAGTGTATCAATGGAGTTTCTTGCCGGTATCTTCTCTATGGGACCAACCCACTTGGAACTGTGCGGCTAGAATCACGACGGCGACGTTTTAAAAGTGCCTGCAAAAGATGAAAAGAAAAATACTTTAGATTTTACTGAATATGGTTAAACTTACTATTACTATTCAACTTAGTAACTTAGATAAATACACCAAAATAAAATAAAACTATTTATTCAATGAAGAAAGTTCATCGCTTATTATTTTACCAAAGTTAACCAACTTTTAGAATCTTGCAAACAGGGTCTTTATAACAGTTTGAACAAACATTAGTGCATCAAACAAGATAGATGGCAGTGCAATAGCCGCCATGACACCTCCAGCGACATTTTTCACTCTCGCTTCATATTGCATGCTAAGTTCATTGTGAATAATTTATGAAGGTTACATACATTTTGAACCGATAAGTCAAATTCATGTAAGTAGCACTTTTGTCTTTTTCTACGTGTTAAGAATAAAAGATTTCTCATAGGTAAATTCGTAGCACTGGAAAATAACTGTTTATGTTTTCAAGTTTAATATACAGGATATTTTTTTATGTAGTGAGCATATTTTGCAGAGTGATTCAGTGTCCGTTCACATATGCAACCGTAGTACTAAAATTCACTCCAATACAAAATAAAAATTTGAGTTTGTATGGCTTGCGCTTGTAAATTATGCGTGTCCTCCATACTGAGTCGAATTTTCATTTGGTTTTTAAGTGCATCTCAATGCGGTGGCGGCGGTTGCCTTTAGGAACAGAGACGGAATCACTTTACAAATTATGTGCACTACATAAACAATTATCCTGTGTACATACCTACTTACTATCTACTTTTACAGTGTAGCTTCCGAATCTCTCAATGGCGAACGGAAATAACCTATGTCGTAATTACTTCCGATTACCTGCCATCTTCATTACTAAGGGCTTGACTGCACCTTGGACATGTAAGGCAGTAAACATACAACGTATTTGTGTAAAACCAATCTTATCTGTTACCTCCCTAGGAAAAACCCTATCTACAGATGGAAGCTTACATCAATCCACTCTGTTATACCAAGTCAGTTGTGTATGGACAGCACTGAACTTGCCGCTACAGAAGTTTACGTTAAACACGTTACAGACCAGACGAAGAGAAATTATCTAAAATACATATCAGAAGGGGCCCATGCCCAGCAGTAGGAGCGTAATGGGCTGGATTTAATTATTTTGTATAGGTACCTAACCGAAAGGCGTGCTTATTTGACATGAATTTCTTCGCGCGCTCTCCGCGCGCTCTCTTGTATCTATAACGAATAGCAAAGTGGGTTCTAATTAGGGTTAGGTGAATGCGAGGAATTTGAATGTTGGTGTCTAGAAAATATAATACACTTTCTACAAAGAGCGCGGCCATACCGGTATGATTTTTCAGAAAAAATCTCCATTATTCCACGCCTAATAGCTGTAACATTGATTTCGCTTCTAATTTTTAAACAAAATTAATAAAAAAATAAAAACAAAACAAAATTAATTTAAATAACAAAATTCAAAATTACCCCAATTCCAATACTGTGAATCGAAATTACTAAAATCATTTATATCAAAACATTGTGACTGCATAATTACCACATTAGTAAACAAAGAGTTGTAAATTAATATTATTTCGATAGCTCTGATATTGTCTAGATAACATAAACATACCAGCAGCATAGATTAAATATGCCATTACCTACACCTTTGATTACATCTGTAATCCCGGAAGGCAAAAAAAGTCAAAAGTTCATTACATTACTATAAACTACAGTTTTAGTCACATCTTCAGTCAATAAATAATATTCGCAATATTATTATTTATCTGATCATGAGCACGCTTTTACTTGTTTATGATGTCTAAATGTATTTTCTTCCTTTCTTCGGGGAATTTCTTCATGCACCCGGATAAAATAAAGCCAATATGTTCATCCAAGACATGGTTTATCTGTGTGTCAAATTTCATCCGAATCCTTTGGCCGTTATGCGTGATTGAGTAACAGACATTCAATGATCTACACAATCGTTCATATTTATGTAAGAGTGTCAGGATTCATAATTGATATAATGCCAATTTCTTCACAATTTCTATTTAATCAAACCTCACTGCACAACAGTTTGTAATCGAATGATCCAATTATGAGCTTGATAACCGCTTTTATAGTCTACCCACTACAGTTACGATTAATCAATACAACAACTCATATTTGCAGAGACCGGAAATGAATTACAATAATAAACTATAAAAATTGATCAAACATAATAATAAATAATCACACAATAATTAATTAATGATATTTAAAATTGCTATAACGATTAATTATTTGCTATAAATGATAAATGACAATCACCTAAACATTTAAACATAAACTGTTAAAATTATAATTGATTCAAAAAGTAAAATCTTCTAAAAGTTATGCAATGAACGTAAGAAAGGTAATGAAAATATACAATCTAATAAGTATTAATAATATTAATTTTTAACACCTGATAAACTAATAAATTATAATCATCGACAAGTAAAAGTAACGGCGCTATCATTTATATTATTATTAGTAACAGTATAAGAAATAAGATCTAAAGTTTTTTAAACTATGTCGTATGAGAACTGAAAAACTTAGGTATCTAAGAACACACGAAGACGCGGGACGCGGCGCGGCTGTGCGTGGTGGAGCAGTACGAATCGAAGTGCACCGCACGGAGAGGCGGCACTTCCGTATGCCGAGCTCAAATCGGCGGATTGCCTTCAGAGCGGTACAGTATTTCGATCAGTTCGACCGCGCATTGGCCGATTACCCATAAAAAAAAATCATTTTTAAACGGCTGATCATGCCATAATCGTTTGTTATGTTGTCGGTAACATAACGTTAACTAAGTACACTTTGTCCAACTCGCTAAACGATCCTACGACCTCGAGCGTCAATAAGATGAATTGTCTAATTAATAATACTCAAAATGTTTATAATTGGAAAGGTTTTTGTACTAAATAAAGGCAGTGAGTCCGCGAGTTTATTTATTATTTATGTTGAAAATAAATTGTCGTTGCTTACTCAGATTTTTCATTTGAGTCATAATTATTTAATTAATTTCCATCACTTCATTAGTCGTCTATTATTCGGTTTCTTTTGTTTGTTTTACGAGTATATTTCCACTGTAAGAATCGTTGTATTAAAATTCTCGTTAACAAGTTCTTTGTTATTCAATAGATATTAATTAATTTATGGCTTCTATAGAACGCAATTGTTGTGAAAATATACATTAGGTACCTACTATTTTGATAGATATAGAATGTATACAGGCTGGTGACGATGTTACGACATTAAATGAAAGCACGTATTTGGGATCAAAAAAAGACATCGATGACAAAATCAATCAAATCCAATAAGTAGTTTAGCCACAGGCACTAATTAAAATTTTCTTAATTTTACAAATAACACGAAATATAAGCGAATTTTGAAAAAAAACGTTCTTTATATCGTCGAGAATTTTATGTAGATTCAATAACACTACGACACCGCCCCTAGGTTTAAAAAAATAAATAAAATATAAGCCATTTTCGGAAAGTAATATTTTTTTAGGTCATAATAATAGGTTCATTCCGCACTCTAGATAACTATAGTGTTAGAGTTCAAAATAAGATGCATTTATCGAGAATTCAATTATTCCTTATCGAAAGACAACAGTCAGTTTAAAATAAGACTTTAAAAATGAAATAAGTATATACTCCTCGAGATCTAAGAAGTCCCTTTTGACAGATTTAAAGAACGATAGCATGTAACTTGACAATGTTACTATAGGCTGTGAATAAAAACCATTTTGAATATACACTTGATAATAATTATGAAATTATTATATTTTTTTGAGAAACGTATAAATTAGCATGGTATATAATTTCATAAGTATTGATAAAGCATCGAAATATTTTTAAAATGCATGTTTATGTACTGCCGAAATATCATAAAAATGGTTAACGTAACCATCAATCAATTATTTTTTAAATAAAGGGATGTGATCACTAGAATCGTTAAAATCGTTTAAATTTCAGTATAAAATTACGTAGGTATTCAAAACTATTTAAAGGCTGTATGACATGTATATTATATTATTATAATTAATTTAATTTCTCTATGATCACAATTTGCTTGACACTGGCAGTAATGACAATGACATCTGTGCAGTTTTTCGCGATTTTTCCGACTAATTTTTCGTTCTCTCTACGAGTATTTTTCGGATACCTCTGTTTTTGTGATCTTGATTTTGGACTGTTCCCGCTTTTAAGTTGACTTGGCTTACTATAGGTACATGGATTCTAACAACTTGGTTTGGAAACTATGTGAGTACTTCGAAAGTGAATCAATAGCTGGTGGACCATTATTACCGGTACAAGTAGATAAATAATTTTGGCATAAAATTATGAATATGTTTTATTATTCTATGAAGATACCTACAGAAATGCGATTTCATATAAAATTCAGTGCCTACTACATTAATAAATTGCTTATCAGATGCATTTCTCGATTTTTTATTCATAGTTTTAAACAATTATATACTCTTAGAATTTTAAATCGATTTATTATAAAAATCGATATTTTTGGTTACCGATTTATACGCTTCACATCCCAAATTAACTCAAATGATATATGTCAAAAGTGGCTTTTTAAATCTCGAGGACTGTAATATGCATTTCGTGAAAACAATTATGGCACATATGGCAGTATCCCGAGACACTGGTACTGGGAGAAGTACGGGGTATGAGCGACGGGCGCAGCGCACAGTGCCCTCTTCCTCAGCCCCCGATTCCTCGGAGCTCGCGCGGGGCCTATAGAAAGGGTTTTCGGCGCAGTCCTTGCAAAAATAAATAAACTTTTTAACGGGTTTATTTGTCAAATAACATGAACTATGCGACGCGATGCGCTCCGATTTTAGGCCACGTTATAACTTCTTAGTTTTATTTTCCGTAACATTTACTGATAGTTCCGAACGCATAATTTTTATCAGCCCATACATTTCATAAGTTCTTTTTTTATTGTATTACATAAACGATCCCCTCCCTGCCTCCCCGCAATAAATTGTTTTTTTTTGTCTCTAGTGCTTTGGGGGACGAGTTATTTTTATTGAAAAAGATAGGTATTATATTATAAATTATATTTTAATTTTAATATATATTGATAACCTTATAACAACCACTAAAAGTAGGTTTTACCTTGCCAGCACCGATATTATTTAATTTTAATTTTTGGAGAGACTGGATTCTAAAAAAATAGTATAGAGCCTATAGATTTAGAAGATATAGGATTTTTCAAGCGTGAAATGATTGATACAAATTCCTTTTGGTTTAAATGGCTTTTATGCAATAGTCAAGTGACACAATCAATCGATCTGTGTAGCACGTCATCATGAACATCTGTATCATAGATATTAATTTTAAATACAGATGTTGATTAACCTTGTACAGTCTTGTCTTATGTAAAGTTATATCCGTGTGTATGTATGTTATATCTCCAATGCACACTTTACATAAGACAAGGTTATCCATGATTAAAAAAAATAAGTGTCAAAAGTATTAATAGTCCACCTCTTGTAATTGTGCCGTGAACATCATGTGGGACAAGTTAAAAGTATTGTTTCCTTTATTATTTTGTCTTATCCAAAATGGTAGTGGATTATCAAGGATCGATCCTTTGGTTGATTCGAAAGTTGGTCTGATTCGTGGGTTAAGAGCTACGGACGGCGATTACTCTATGTTCATGGGCATTCCATATGCAACTGTGAATCCCAGTAATCCTTTCGGGGTAAGTAGCAATATTAACGTGCGGGTGGATACATTTATACCTATAAGGTGTTAAAAATTTAACTCTAAGAATTTCGTGAAGTTGTTGTACTCACCATTATGAACAACTTTTACTATGGAACGACACCAGATATCACGAAAAAAAATCAGCTATTCCATACATTTAGTTTAGTAATATTGAATAATTTGAAAAGATGTTCATAATGATGAGTACAACAACTTCACAAAATTCTTGGAGTAAAATTTATAACACCTCGTATATTGTAAGATAAGTGTATCTAACTATCACTCACTATAATTATTCATTGTTTTAGCCTTCTACATCGCATCCTGGATTTGAAGAAGCTTTCGAAGCTTACGACGATTCAGCAATATGTCCCCAAGTTGAGGAGTTTAATAACACCGTAGTTGGAACATTAGACTGTCTCCATCTGAATATATATGTACCTAATTCAGCCAGTTCTAAAAACCCATTGCCTGTGTTAATTTGGTTTTATGGGGGCGGATTTTCAATGGGATTCTCAGGCAGATACCTATATGGACCGCGATATCTAATAAAACAAGATGTCATTTTAGTAAGCTTAAATTACCGTCTAGGTCCTTATGGATTCATGTGTCTCGATACACCCGATGTTCCTGGAAATCAAGGGCTAAAAGACCAACAATTAGCTTTGAGGTGGATTAAAAACAATATAGAATCGTTTGGCGGTGATATCAATAAAATAACGGTATTTGGTCAGAGCGCTGGTGGTTCATCAATAGACTTTCATTTGACTTACAGTCAAGAAAAATTATTCGATAAAGTTATTATGCAAAGTGGAACTACATTATGCCCCTGGACTTTATTAGAGCCCGATTCATCAGCGCCTCTCAAATTATCTGAACACCTCGGTTTTACTACAACAGAAATAGAAAACGCCTTATCGTTCCTGTCTACAGTTGATCCTCATTTATTGATTGCATCAACATCTGAACTTGGACTAGTATTTAGGCCATGCGTAGAAAAAGATTTTGACAATGTTGACAAGTTTATTTATGACTATCCTAATAACATTAAAAAGCCAAGTTTTGGTAACCTGCCCACTCTTATGGGATTCAACAGTGACGAAAGTCTTGCAAAGTACGAAACCATGTCATCGGAAGAGTTAACCAACTTAAACTTGTTTTATGACAGTTTAGAACAATATTTTAACTTTGATGCTGAAGAACTTATAAAAATGGAATCATATGTAAGACATTTCTATATTGGAGACGAAAAAATAAGTGACGAAGTGAAACCGGGAATTATTAGATTCGATTCGGACTTCTTCTTTAATTATCCTGTTGTGAAAACTATACAAAAGTATCTCGACAATGGTGTCAAGAACATATATTACTACATGTTTTCCTATGATGGTAAAAGAAATTTCGTTAAAGACAGGCTTAACATAACGGCTGAAGGAGCATCGCATGCTGACGAAATTAGCTACTTATTTGATATTTCTTTCATGACTGATTATCCGAGTCCTGAAGATCAACTTATAATCGATCGCATAACTACGTTGTGGTCGAACTTTGCTAAATTCGGGTATGTACCGCACACTAAAGAATTATTTTTAAAATCTTTATAAGAAAAAAGTTTATGAATATATTTGCAGTAGGTGATATAGTTTTAACTTTCTTACACTTACTGACTTTAGATCTATGTAGGTAAATCGAATGGGGTAATTAGCTCATCTTGTTTTTTTTCAGAAACCCTACTCCCGAAACCTCTGAACTGTTACCTGTACAGTGGGCGACCGCTACCGAAGATATACTGTACTACTTGAATATTGACTCGGAACTTAAAGTTGAAAAGAGAAATTTTAAATCCAGAATGGTATTCTGGGATTTATTTTATAAACTAAATGAAAAATCCCAAATAGGATTCGATGAAAATACCAAGTAATTCACCTTCTTTGAAAATTTGCTTCAAAATTGTTAACATAAATTAGTTACCACTTGGTACCACAGTACAGTTTCTTTGCGTTTTTAAATCCATTATCTATCAGATCAGATTTATTATCTTATATATTGACATTTATGTATGGCCGATTGTGTATGAAAAGAATTATCTAATCAAAATATATGTGATAATACTTTCAATATTCATGTTTTAGTGAAGTGGTGTGGTACCTATAAACTCTGGAAGAATATAAAAATTATTTACAATCTTAGATTGGTTTGTCTTTATAGGCGTGTTGAAAAACCGAGTATATTCATGCAACATAGTAATTGTATTTAAGTTATCTGTGTCATTAAATGACCTAGGTAATTGTCTAAAGACAATCTCAAATATCTTGGCGATAGCAAAGAGATATTTTATACCAACTTCGTGGTTTCATTTAAAACGTCGTAACGTCCACCACTTGTATTATGTGGCAGAACAAAATGTTGTGTATAATTAAATTCTTGGCTTTAAACGTAGGTACTTTTGTAAATTCGGAAAGCTTCTCTTGCTAATGGAAAACTAAAATGACAACATACACAAGGTTAAAACAAGTTTCATGTTCTCTTTCAACGTTCATTTCCTTTTAAGTAACAAAAAGTGCTGCTCTAAATAGTTCTACCACATCGTTTGCTAAAGTTTTTCTTCTCGTAGTATAAATTTCATACGGTGTCGGAATCCACCAAGTTTGGTGACGTTACCAATGTCTAAGTTCGCATTGCATAGGCGGTGGTACTGTACAGGCCGCTGCAACGCTCATCGTCTGCAAATTGAATTTCTAAGTTATTCCCCAACTTGTGAAGGCACGAATGAAGTGAGCTCGTTCCCAGTTGTTGTTTCCCCGACTTGGGACTCGATGATTGGAGCCGAGGGCACGAACGAGTTCGGTTTAGACCAACTTCTCGGTTTCTAACGCTCTGTTCAGATCGTCGTTGAGCAGCATAGCAAGTAGACTTCGATTATTTTATTGCTCTAAAGGTTGTTTCATACGTGACACAGTTGTTACGCTTCCCTTTGGAATATTCGTCCATGGAAAAATCTAATAATCGGGGTCGCATATTATGTTATTTCAAATAGACATTTATATAGAAAACAAGCTTCCGCCAGCGGCTTCGCCCGCGTGATATCTTTATAAATTATAGCTTTATAAATATTATATTATATTACTCAGTGAAATATAGCATTATGCTGGTGAAAGAGTTTTTAAAATCATTCTCGTAGTTTTTGAGTTTATATATTACAAACATACAAAAAATTTAACCTTTTCTCTTTATAATATTAGTTTCATTATCAGTCGTAGTAGATGCACACTATGACTGTCTAGTGTGTTACTTGCTTTATGAATCCGAATTCACGTCTGACGAAATCGGTATTATAACGGTCGGGAATATATCGGTCTAATATATACATACTACATATGTACATAAATTAGAGCGTTGTAAACGGTATCGGGTGTAATAGGAATTCATTAGCATGTAAACTGTCGCCTTGTGATATTCTTGGCGTATCATTGTTTGACAGGCGTTTCACGCCAGCGTGACAGCATCGGCGTCGGGGCGCTCAGCTGCGGTCTGAACCGAGCGCTGTAAGTGATTTCGTGTTTGAAGCCTGACGCGATGCCCTTGAGAGATAACTCGTTCATTTTCCGAGCAGATTGAACCGATTCCCTTGTTCAAGACATGAATTTAAAATGCTTGATTTACAATTCAGTTACGTTTATGGAGCAACCCCGACGTTTTGTTTAAATCTGTAACAAACGTGATTCCATTTTTAATTAGATTCCTTTTTTCAACGTTTTGAGCAGCCAAGTACCGTGGCTTGCGTGTACACTGCGCATTAACACGCTACCTCTCATACTGCGTTACTCTACGATGATTGCTATTATTAACTACAAAAACCACAACCAATTTTGGACCCTATTCTAAAATCGAAAAGGTAGAATTTTCACAATATACATTTCTATTTTTTAACTTATTTTTATATGGTGCTTGTATTGCTAGTGCTACTTCATAACGTTTCCCGTCTTCAGATGTTTCACATTTCTACGTTACGTTTACTTTAGCTTAATTAGATTGTGGTTGACTTATTCAATTATATAAATTGACTGCGTATTCCTATTTTAAGAAACGTCAGAATATTTTGTAGTAGTAAGTAAGTATTTGATAAGAAAAATAGTAACAGTATTATCCATTATCTTATCTTAGCACCTTGTGAGTAAAGTAGATTTTCGGTTTTACTTAACTGGCGAATCTGTATCTGCATGGGTGTTGTAAATATTAACAGTTACTGCTTTATGTTGCAATTAATTAATTTTAAAAAATACTATCCGGCAGCAGTTATAGCCTAGCGGTTGAACGCTTGCCATCCATACAACAGGGTCTGAGTTCAGACCCGGCCCGCACCTCTGACATCTCGGATTCATGTGCGCGTTAGAGTTTGATTATCACTTGCGATAGCGGTGAAGGAAAACATCGTGAGGAAACCCGCACATCTGAGAGGGCCTCATAAAGTTCTCGATGGTGTGTGTAATCGGCAAACCCACACTAGTCCAGCGTGGTGGACTAAGGCCTAACCCTTCTCATTCTGAGAAGAGGCCTGTACCCAGCAGTGGGACAGTATTGGGCTAGATTTATTTATTTATATTATACGCCGAATGGTAGGTAGCCTTGGAGAATATTTAATATCATAGGTACTACAAAAAAATATTATGTTACAGATAGTTATTGACCCGAAAGATCACATCGAGAGTTCGCAAACTTTTGCCAGCACCCACTACATTACGTTCGGATAATTTACGTCCATAATAGTTTTCATATTCATCGATGCATTGAAAATAGATCAACACTGAAGAACAAAAAACATGTACTGTGAGTGATATGATATTTATCATTCTTATATTATCATAAGAAAGGCAGCCCATTCATCATTATCGTGCTGACTTTTCTTTCAGCCGAGAAGGGAGTAGTGTAAAAGGATCTAAGAGCGAACAAAGACGACCTACGTAGGTATAATTTGTTAACAAAAGGCCAGAAAGTCTTACTTTTTAAATTGATTAGAACTCTCTCTTTACCTCAAAATCGTCCCTGTGAATCATAACAATATTAGCGCCGATTTGAGAGAGTCCAAACATAGTTTAGGAGTTTAGGTTATGAATGTTGTGGCGGCAACTATTGTCCAACTTTTACATTGTGAAATATTATTGCTTTCAAACAATTAAAGCTTTGTTTATAGATAATATTATAATTGTCACGTTTAAAATTCCTGGAGTGCTTGGCAGAAATGTAATGTTATGGCATTGGATCCCATGTAATATGTGATCCTATGTGATAATTTAAGGTTATATTAAGTTCTAACTCGGTTTGCTGTAAGAAAACTCAATTTTGAGTTAAGCTTGCCTATGTACATGTATTTTCCTATAATGTATTTTACCTGTGTTTGTTTGTGTTGTGTTTATTTTTCAAGAAAATCTAAACACAATAAACCAAGGCTCCACAAACCAAGGGGACATAAATTATTAACAATTTTTTTGTTATCCTAATAATTTAATTAAGAGTTGTCTAAGTTCAAAGGTAAAGGAATAAACTTTAATAGACGATGTACTAACACAGAGTAAATGGTGGGCGTTTCCACGCTCGTTGCTCTTTCAGGGAACAGAAGTTTTGAACGAAATAATTTTGCTTTCAACATACAGGTCTTAAATTCCTTCCTTACCTTTATGAGAATAAACTAAAAACTTTTACCTTGGTCCTGAGGAAGGAAACGTTCGTGAGTGTATAAAATTACTGTTACGAGACAACAGATTTACGAGACTCAGCAACAGTTCGTCATCACTCATAGAGATGCGTTTATCACTGTTATAGTAGACGTTAGTTCGTAAGTTACGTAATGCAGCGTAGGTGTACCCAGTTATCCTGGCAGGAGGGCATAAATCGAGCGTGCGTCCGCTAAACGTACACTGAGCAACAGTGACAGCACAATGTTCGCTTATCTTAATTGCCTTCCCAGATACGATCGTGGAATTTATCTGCGGCGCCGGCAGAATAAGTACGGCACTTTTTAGCGGTCTGCGCGGAAAAAGTTTAATGATAGTGGCCTAGCTATCTACGACAGTTGCTATTTATTTTTCACAATTAAAATAAATGCTACTTGGAGTTGTGTATCAAATATAGCGATGCGCTTAACAATTTTATTGTTGGAATTTTCCCGGAAAACTTTTCAAGCTTTTATGAAATAGTTTTTCATATAATAAGATTGAGGAAATTGAAGGCTGTTGTCTCTTGTCGGCCGACCTTGTTTGCTTAAACAGTCAGTTTTGACACACCTTCCTTAGGCTTTTTACACAAAAGATCAAGTATACCTCCCTATAGGTACAGAAATTTGGATGGCATTAGGAAAACACTCTATTTAATGAAAGTGCGAAATTCTAAAGTCAAAAGGTCTGAATGCCGAAGATATTTATTAAAATTCAGGCGGGTCGGGAAGTATTTTCAATCACGCCAGTTTATTGTTTCTCTATTGTCTCGCGAGCGGCTGATTTAACGGACTAACTGAATGAATAATGCATAGCACAATGAACTGCCAAAATCCAATCTGAATCCATTTTCATGATCTTTGATAAATATGATTGTTTTCAACTGGTTTTATTGGTCTATTTATTTTATAAACAAGTATAATCATAATTTCGCATTAATGTCAAGAAGATGACAGGACAAGCATGTACTAGATAAAACAAAAAAAAATTGTATCTTACCATAGACTTAGAACTGTTAGCGAAGGCAGGTCTGTGTATCTTACAATAAATAAATGGAAAAAAAAAACTTTGTGATTGTTTTTGTTTCTTCTCTTTTTAGCAAACCAGCTACTAACAGTAACCGCTAAAGAACATATTGGTCTAAACGTGAATAATATAAATATCACAGTTCAAGAGCGCAGTGGTATAGACTACCTAACAGTGGCGAAGGGTGACAGTTTTAAAAGGGGAAGCCGTCCCAAAAATGCCCTCTAAAAACAGCTGCAATTAATGCTGCAAGACAAAAATCCATACCGTCTCTTGTAATCTATATGTAGTCATGTCTGGAAGAGCTCGACCTAACTGAATAACAAGCCATATTACGTTGGTCTATGCATTAACCAATTCCTAAAGGGAAGCCGATGGGAATCGGGTTGTATGGACTCTTCGCCACTGCTACCTAAGATACTTATACTACTAAAGCACGATTTGTTGAAACCAGAGGTTGATAAGTATTCACTAATGATAGTATATCTAACTTGAAGTTCACCTCCTAATTTATGTTACATTCATTCAGTTCAGTTTTCATTATGATAGTTCAAGAATCTGTTGTAAATGAATAAAATTAAACTTTATTGACACTCTAAGAATCTGTTTAAAAATACATCTCAAAAAAAAATCGTCCTTTCTTATTTTCATCTCTGAAACCGTCAAATTGAAAAAGATTCTCGTTTGCCGGATATGATTTGTGGAAATTAGAGCGCAGTCGATTTGAATAAAACAACAAGACCAAATCGATCCGTTTTCTTAAAGCAAACTTCGTAACTAATATCCGGTAACTGACCACGCATTCTGTGAATTGGTTGAATGGTAAAGTTCAGTGTTTATCCAGTGGTCGACAAAATTTAACACGCTCAAGCAACCTTCTTTGTTTTGCACCGACACCACAAACGGTTTTGAGAAAAGATTTTTAGGGCATTTATGTGTACGTATATGTCATTTGTTACCTATGGTCTTGGTTGAATTTCTAAAGAAAAAAAGAAAGAAAGAAAATAAAACATGGTAGTTTCTTCGTTCAATGCTATTCGTTTACGTATCACAAAATCATTATTGTTTTACGGTTGCGATGACAGACCTCAGAAACATTTCGAACTGCGAGTCTACTGCGTAACTAAAATGGTAATGAACATCGACTCTGGTAATAAACTTCAATACGATCGTGAAAGACTAAACTTCGGGCTACCTTGTAAAACAATTACCCATCATGCAGTTAGGACTCCCATTTTCATGATCGGTAAAAAAAATACAAGGTAGCTCAAAGTTAAGTCTCACGATCGTATTGATGTTTATTACCAGAGTCGATGTTCATCACCATTTTTGTTACGCGGTAGACCCGCTGGTTCTAACTAACTAGATAAGTATTTAAAATATTCTATTACGAAAAGTAACGTAAAAGTTAAAAGTAACATGGAGGTAACATGGCGGGGTCAAAATTAACGTAAAATGTTACAAAAGTTACATTCTGGCAAAGCTCTGTCAAGCGTTCTGGGTTGGTGACTGCTTAACGTGCTCAAGTCCTTATGAAACGTTAACACTGAGACAGGAGATAGCAGTACGCCAACGCTATCGGATGTATGTATGTATGATGACATCTCGTTGCCTAGCAAAACGATGTATTGGTTCTGTACACTTTGGTTAAAGTGCAATTAACGTTATGCATTACTGAAATTGGCGTGGCTTGTGTTTAACTCGATGCATTATGCTAATCCACAAACAATGTTCTACGCCAATACGACGTACAATTTCTGGAGTACCTATAAAAATTGTAGACAATTACTTAGTTCTATTTTTTATTTTACCCCCGTAAAGACAAGGTAAAGTACGTACGGTTATGACCAGTTACGATCGCCACGTGTACTAAAACACTGGTTTAATACCATTTTACACTTCGGATGAATATATTTAATGGGTGAAAGGCAAATAGCCGTTAACTGGCCAGTTGGCACAGTCCAATGCGGGTTCCGTTAATTCCAGGGGCGGTCACGAAGCCGGTAAATGTGTCATGTTAATAGCCCCCTGTTAAATATAGCACGTTTTCATTTTATGATCTTCCAATTTTATCGCTAGTGATGCAGAAGGGAGATGTAAAATTTTGTCGAGACTCGTCGAGAACTATCTTGGCCGTGTAGTTGGTCCTTAAACAGAAGCGAGACAAAATATGATGCCAATACAACTTAAATAGGAAGAGGCGGTAAAATATGTATGTAAAATATGTATGATTTTAGTCAGTACAAGTCTGACAGTCCCTCCCGCCCTGCCCGGGGTGGGAGGACTCATTTGATGATTTTACCACGATAAAAAAAAAAAAAAAAAAAAAAAAACTAATGTCATGTTCAGTGGTAGAATTGAGATAAATCTCAATACACTATTGAATACTTATTACCATTCGTAATTACGTACCTATATATAAATAAATAAAGAAATAATAAATAAATGTAGGTTTTCGTTTCGCCGATTTTTTCGCCGATGATATCTCCATACTTATTAAATGTGACAAAAATAGCGACCCTAATGACATGTTACAAAATACTCTTCAGACAGTAACACTTTGGCTACAGGATCATAATCTAGAAATTAACTGTAACAAAACTAAAATTATACCATTTAGATCATATAAAAAACCCCCCGTAGAAACAAACATAATGTTTAATGACACGCCTATAGAAACAGTGGGAACTTTTAATTTATTAGGTATACACATTGATACACACCTTAATTGGAAAACTCACATAGAAAATATTAAATCTAAATTATCCAAATTTACTTATGCTTTGTTTCAACTTAAATACAGTACAAATATAAAAACAGCATTATCAGCATATTACGCCTATGCATATTCGTGGCTAAAATATGGAGTGATGTTATGGGGAAATAGCGTCAATGCAAACGAAATATTTATCATACAAAAGAAATGTGTAAGAATCCTGGCCCATATTGATAATACACAAAGCTGTAGGCCATATTTTATAAAATTAAAGCTCCTAACTTTGCCTTCCATTTATATACTTGATATTTGTATATTTGTATTTAGGAATACCAGCATATTTCCAAGATTTAAAGATACCCATAATTCCAATACTCGCCATAGAAATAGATTATATCTTCCACCTTCCCGAATTAAAATGCTCAATCATAGCCCATACTACATGGCAGTTAAAATCTTCAACAAATTACCGGAAAAAATTAAAGAAGAACACAAATTCATTGTATTCAATAAACTCTTAAAAGAATACCTAATACAAAACTGCTTTTACTCAGTCACAGAATATCTAACATAAAATCATTAGCAAAAGTGATAAGTACATCAGAGAAAATAATAATATCTGCTATAAAAAAGCGTACACCAACCTATATAAATATAACTTATGCCAATTAAAAAAACATGATTATAAAAAATACATTTTTCCTATAAATAAATATATATAACATAAACCAATTAAAATTACATTATACTTATAATCGAATAATACACATAATTACTATAAATTTATATACAAATATAACATAAAACTATTAAAATTAAAATACATGATACTTAAAATAAAATACATATTATATTGCAATTCAATATAATTTAAATTTCACTAGTAATTAAAATTTATCGTTTTGATCCTACTTATATTAATTATTATAGCTAAGTACATAGTTATAAGTTGCTGTACCCTTACGGGGTTTCATGTTGAAACCTATAAAAATATAACACCTGTAACTAGATACCTACACATGAAAGCAATAAAGAGTTTGAGTTTGAGTTTGAGTTTGAGTTACTTCTAGTTGACTACTGACTTTAACTAACATCAAATAAAATATCTAATATTTATTTTAAGAATTAAGTTTTCCGTTTTCTCAAGATTTACCTTATATTTTTTTACCTATGTAGTTATTTGTGTTTAGTTATCTCAAATAAAGTTATATTAAACATCAGGCTATTAATAACATTTATAAGAGTTTTCTGTTTATTCTATTTTTAGAATAATCTATTTTTAGGAAAACGCAAAATATCCAAGCAGATTTAAGTAATAGCCATCAGTTGCACTCCAATTACTGTAATACGGCTAATTCTAACCAATAATAAGATACGGTTCACTAAACACAGTTAACACAACCAAACGACCTAAAATAGAAATTTAACTATGAATATCGACATACAAATCCGCATCCCCAGGCACTGGTGATAATGGTTATGAATAAAAATTTATAGGCTTCGAAATAGCCTTCTATTCTGTAAAGCTCCATCTCAATTAAAATCCTATTATCTACTCAAAATGGCGGCGCCATGTGCTGGAAAGTGCTGCCATAAGTATTATTAACAGTGAATTATCAGGCCGCTCGTCGATAACTTTCTTTGGCCAGAACTGTAACTATTTAAAACCATTTTGCAAAGTTTTCTTGCGCAAAGTTTTTCCATGTTGAGGATTGAAAGGATAACAAAGTGTTTTAACTGTTTATCGCGTAAGTAAGACAACTGAGGGAGAGGGAATTACCTCATGAAAGACAACTCTTTATCTTTATAATCCTTTCTTAACATTTAGTTGAAAACATTCAATATTTAATAACAAAAAGTAAGACTTTCTGGCCTTTTGTTAACAAATCATACCTACGCTGAACCGCTAGGTTATAACTGCTGCCGGATAGTATTTAAAAAAATTAATTAATTGCAACATAAAGCAGTAACTGTTAATATTTACAACACCCATGCAGATACAGATTCGCCAGTTAAGTAGAACTGAAAATCTACTTCACTCACGAGGTGCAAAGATAAGATAATCGATAATACTATTACAATTTTTCTTATAAAATACTTACATACTATAATAGATTCTGTTCTTGAAATAGGAATACGCAGTCAATTTATATAATTGAATAACTCAACCACAATCTAATTAAGCTAAAGTAAACGTAACGTGGAAATGTTAAATCTCTGTAGACGGGAAACGTTATGAAGTAGCACTAGCAATACAAGCACCATATAAAAATAAGTTAAAAAATCGAAATGTATATTGTGAAAATTCTACCTTTTCGATTTTAGAATACGGTTCAAAATTGGTTGTCGTTTTTGTAGTTAATAATAGCAATCATCGTAGAGTAACGCGGTATGAGAGGTAGCGTGTTAATGCGCAGTGTACACGCAAGCCACGGTACTTGGCTGCTCAAAACGTTGAAAAAAGGAATCTAATTAAAAATGGAATCACGTTTGTTACTGGGGTACAGATTTAAATAAAAAGTCGGGGTTGCTCCATGAACGAAACTGAATTGTAAATCAAGCATTTTAAATTCATGTCTTGAATAAGGGAATCGGTTCAATCTGCTCTGAAAATGAATGAGTTATCTCTCAAGGGCATCGCGTCAGGCTTCAAACACGAAATCACTTACAGCGCTCGGTTCAGACCGCAGCTGAGCGCCCCGACGCCGATGCTGTCACGCTGGCGTGAAACGCCTGTCAAACAATGATACGCCAAGAATATCACAAGGCGACAGTTTACATGCTAATGAATTCCTATTACACCCGATACCGTTTACAACGCTCTAATTTATGTACATATGTAGTATGTATATATAAGAGCGTTAAAATACCGATTTCGTCAGACGTGAATTCGGATTCATAAAGCAAGTAACACACTAGGCAGTCATAGTGTGCAACATACTATGACTGATAATGAAAACATAAAACAGAATCTGTGTCTTATATTAAATCGCGATATTATAATATATCTAAACTAATATTATAAAGAGAAAATATTAGATTTTTTGTATGTTTGTAATGGATAAACTCAGAAACTACGGAACCGATATTAAAAATTCTTTCACCAGCATTACCTATGCTATATTATCAGTGAGTAACATAGGCTATATTTATATGTGTATTATTTATAAAGATATCACGCGGGCGAAGCCGCTGGTGGAAGCTAGTTTACTTATTTATTTATTTATTAATTACAACGGAATATTCTCCAATTACAGTAATTACACAGGTAGGTACACATACATACTAAATAATTCCAATTTATATTTATACACAATTCAATTCACAAAACTTCAAACATACAGTAACAATAACACTCCACCCATCCACAAACACATCACAATCGGGTGTACTATCGAGTAGGGTGTTGATTGCACTGTGCATGCGACATAGCGGCACAGTTTAAATATATAGTAAACAGTTGGTAAGCTACGTACTTACGTTCCGAATTCAAACACACACAGAGACGTGTGCTCTACAGGGATTTCTCGGTTAGGTTCGGTTAGGTAACAGCGAAATATTCAAAGGTTGTCAGTCGGTGTTACTTCGAGACAAAGTCGGTCACGATTTGTGTTGCTCCCATATTTTCCTATATTAATAATTATATTGACAGGACTATATTGTAGTGTTTACGGCTGCTTGAACTCCTCAATATAAAATCAGCAGTTAGCTTTTTTAAAATTTCCCGCTGATATCGAAAGGTAGGTATAATGAATGTTCAACTATTTCTCTACGAATTTGTTGTCAATATTGACCGATTGCTTTGAAAATACGTGTCTTCTCTGAAATCGTAATTATGGTCAGAAATAAAAATAAATGGCGGCCATTTTGATATTTTTTATTACTGGACCGATTATATACAAAATCGATATCTGAGATTTCGTATAGTCTCTAAATCCATATATAAAGTCGGAATTTAAAAAATGGCCGCCAATTTGGACCTTCTTAGTTACTGGACCAATTGCTTTCAAAATCGATATCTGAGAGTCCATATGGCCTCTCAATACTTATTTATAGTTAGAATTTTAAAAAGTTGCCGCCTTTTTTATCTTTTTAGTTACTGGACCAATTGCTTTCAAAATCGATATCTGAGAGTCCCTATGGCCTCTGAATACTTACTTATAGTCAGAATTTTAAAAAGTTGCCGCCTTTTTAATCTTTTTAGTTACTGGACCAATTGCTTTCAAAATCGATATCTGAGAGTCCCTATGGCCTCTGAATACTTATTTATAGTCAGAATTTTAAAAAGTTGCCGCCTTTTTTATCTTTTTAGTTACTGGACCAATTGCTTTCAAAATCGATATCTCAGAGTCCATATGGCCTCTAAATCCTTATTTAAAGTCAGAATTTAAAAAAATTGCCGCGTTTTTTATCTTTTTAGTTACTGGACCAATTGCTTTCAAAATCAATATCTGAGGGTCCGCGTAAAGTGGGATAGTTGATAGTGATGACATTATCTTTTTCAGCCGGTCCAAATTGCTTCGTTTGATTTTCCGAGATGATTCAGTAAAGAAACCGGCACTGAATTATCGTGTTTCTGAAGAATACTTTAACGCTTAGGATATTTTACCAGGAACAAATCGCAATTATTAAAAAATATCCATTCCCATCTTTTTTTTAAGAATCATCACATGTTTTTAATTCCTGTTTAAATATCGTCATATAGCTTACATACTACTTACGTACTTACGAGCGAAGCCCTGGGCCAATACTAGTATTAATTTATGTTTGCAGTAGGTAAATGTAACTAAATAAAATAAAAACCATTTTCCAAAAATATTAGTGACATCCCTAGCGCTCCGCTTGTCGATGTCACAAAAACGTCTTAGCTGAGTTACTGTATGTAGTATATATATACTGTGATAGCGGCGAATGAGCGCGTGACACTGTGCGACACTGCGTCACCGCAAATAATCTGTGCCGATGTGATGGCCTATGATGCAAATAATTGTCCGGTACAAAGAGCCTACAAATTATGTTGTTATTTATCTTATATAAATATCTATTCGAAACAACATATGCGACTCGGGTTATTAGATTTTTCAATGTAGGAATATTCCCAAGAGCCGCGTAAGAACTGTGTCACGTATGAAACAACCTTTAGAGCAATAAAATAATCGAAGTCTACTTGCTATGCTGCTCAACGACGATCTGAACGGAGCGTTAGAAACCGAGAAGTTGGTCTAAACCGAACTCGTTCGTGCCCTCGGCTCCAATCATCGAGTCCCAAGTCGGGGAAACAACAACTGGGAACGAGCTCACTTCATTCGTGCCTTCACAAGTTGGGGAATAACTTAGAAATTCAATTTGCAGACGGTGAGCGTTGCAGCGGCCTGTACAGTACCACCGCCTATGCAATGCGAACTTAGACATTGGTAACGTCACCAAACTTGGTGGATTCCGACACCGTATGAAATTTATACTACAAGAAGAAAAACTTTTGCAAACGATGTGGTAGAACTATTTAGAGCAGCACTTTTTGTTACATAAAAGGAAATGAACGTTGAAAGTGAACATGAAAGTTGTTTTAATTTTGTGTATGTTGTCATTTTAGTTTTCCATTAGCGAGAGAAGCTTTTACGAATTTACAAAGATTTAATTGTACACATTTTTTTCTGCCACATAGGTAACACAAAATGGTGACGACGTTACGATGTTTTAAATGAAACCACGTAGTTGTTGGTACAAAATATCTCTTTGCTATCGCCAAGAGATATTTAAGATTGTCTTTAGACTCTACTCACCACACCACTTCACTAAAACATAGATATTGAAAGTATTATCACATTTATTTTGATTAGATATTTCTTTTCATACACAGCAATACATAAATGTCAATATATAAGATAATAAATCTGATCTGATAGATAATGGATTTAAAAACTCGAAGAAACTGTACTGCGGTACAAACTGGTAGGTACCTATGTTAACAATCTTGTGTTAATTTAAACTGCTTCGTTGAATTATTTGGTATTTTCATCGTATCCCATTTGGGATTTTTCATTTAGTTTATAAAATAAATCCCAGAATGCCATTCTGGATTTAAAATTTCTCTTTTCAACTTTAAGTTCTGAGTCAATATTCAAGTAGTACAGTACATCCTTGGTAGCGGTCGGCCACTGTACAGGTAACAGTTCAGAGGTGTCGGGAGTAGGGTTTCTGAAAAAAAAAAAGAATCATAAGCTAATTCCGCTAATTCATCCAATAAATCCATAATTATCCATATATGACCGTAATTATTCTAGTTCTAAGTTAATTCTGTATGCTCGTATTTACAAACTTTGACCTATGATTAAACGGAAGATTTGATAACCATTGTCAAATAAGTAAATTAGGTTAATTAGGTGTATCATGAGAAATTAATTTATTTTTGTATTACATTTTAAGATTGCTAATGTTAAATATTGTTAAAAACTTTGTTCCTTTTTAGTACATTATTGTAAGCGCTTCTGCCGCCCGTGGCACAGGTTTATCTTAGTACAGGCACCTATCATTACCGATACCTATGTTATTATTAAGATTTATATTGTATTGTGTTTTAACCATAGTAATTTTGAATAAATTTTATCTTATCTTATCTTAAAGTTAGTAAGTAAGTAAGAAAGTTAAAACTATATCACCTACTTGCAATTATATTCATATACTTTTTTCTTATAAATATATACTCGTCAAAACAAAATAAGGGCCACCTTATATTTTTGATCTTCTGGGCAAATTATGAGGTTCCTAGATTTCTAAGTTGTAAAATTCATTGCAATGATTTGTTTTTAATGAAATGGGCTTAAATTTTACACAATCCACAGAAAAGAAAAACAATTTTACAACATTTTCAAGAAAAAGTGCAACTTCAGCAAAAATTACACTTGGACTAAAAATGCAATTAAAAATGAAATTCCACGGCGTTTATTCTTCTTCCTTTTTGAATCAATATCTGGTGTAACCTCCTCTTTTCTGAACATATTCTTGAAGCCTAGAGGGCATTTTCTATCAGATGCCGCATTGTTTCTTGAGAGATTTGTTCCTAGCTCGATTTTAGGACGTTTAAGGGCTGTCCTTCATTGTCCACTGATCAATTTGTGTCTCATACTCTTCTTTTCAACAGATCCCACATGTGTTCAATTTTGTTAAAGCCCGAACTGTTCGCTGGCCTCAGCAACACTAGTATACAAGCCTCTTCTAGTGTCTCTCTGGTGGGTCTAACAGTATCAGCGCGTGCATTGCCGTGCAACAGCTTGAAACCTGCATCCACTTGCTATGGAAATGGCACCACATAGGGTCTTATGACCTTCTGGATGTATCGTTAAGTTGTTACTGTACCCTGGTTCTGAATGATAAGCTCAGTTCTTCCAGTTTGGCTTATGCCTCCCCACACCATAACATTGGGCCCCCCAAATCGATCATTGTTGTGGATGCAGGCATTGTACACTAAAAACTTTTACTTTGCTCTCATCTGTAAAAAGCAATGTGTTTCAGTCAGTTACGCTCCAGTCCAATTGTTGCCTTGCGGATGTTTATTGATTTGCATGATGAATACTGGTCTATGGAATTCGCACCACTTGACTCCTGGACAATTGCTGGTCTTCATACAACTGGTTTATAATTGTTTGGTCACTAAGTCACGTGCCTGTGGCCAGGCACAAGCGGGTTTGCAAAGAGTGGTAGGTGACGGTGCTCTCTCTGCGGGCATGTAAGTCTATGTAGCGATCTTCCTGAGCGGTGATTCCTTTGGCTCTGCCTAATTCCTGACTTCTGACAAAATTTTGGATCTCATAAAAGCAATTCCAGGCATTCTGAATCACTCGCTGCAAAAATCTCGGCTGTAAAACTACAGATAACTACGAATAGCCTTCTTGGATGAGTGTTATGGTCCTGGTCGTTGTAGTCAAGTCCATTTGAAGTCGAACCTGTGGAATTACGTTCTTAAAATGCCGATGTACGCACTGACTCGACACACTAAACTGTTCTCAGTACAATACAAATGTTAAATGAGCTTAAAGTTCACGTTAAAAACAGGGTAAAATTAATTGGTTTCAAAAAAAATTATAATACCTACCCATTTTGACGGTTTTTCAAACGGAATGCTGTTAAAGTGTTCGCAAACACATAAGATAATACAACGCTGTACAATTTACCACATGGATATAGTTAATGATCATTAAATCACCCATACTGTCGAAATTTGCAAGTGGCCCTTATTTTGTTTTGACGAGTATATAAAGATTTTAAACTTAGATTATTATTTGCATTAAATCTAAGATATTAAATAAACGTCTGTGTATTGTACATACCCGAATTTAGCAAAGTTCGACCATAAGGTAGTCATGCGATCGATTATGAGTTGATCTTCAGGACTCGGATCATCAGTCATGTAAGAAATATCAAATAAGTAGCTAATTTCGTCTGCATGCGATACTCCTTCAGCCGTTATGTTAAGCCTGTCTTTAACGAAATTTCTTTTACCATCATAGGAAAACATGTAGTAAAATATGTCCTTGGCGCCATTGTCAAGATACTTTTGTATAGTTTTCACTACAGGATAATTAAAGGAGAAGTCCGAATCGAATCTAGTAATTCCTTGTTTTACTTCTTCACTTATTTTTTCGTCTCCAATATAGAAATGTCTTACAAATGTTTCCATTTCAATAAGTTTTTCAGCATCAAAGTTAAAATATTGTTCTAAACTGTCATAGAACAAGTTTAAGTTAGAAAACTCTTCGGATGACATGGTTTCGTACGTTGCGAGACCTTCGTCACTGTTGAAACCCAAAAGAGTGGGCAGGTTACCAAGACTTGGCTTTTTAATGTTATTAGGATAGTCATAAATAAACTTGTCAACATTGTCAAAATCTTTTTCGACGCATGGCCTAAATACTAGTCCAAGTTCAGATGTTGATGCAATCAATAAATGAGGATCAATTGTAGACAGGAATGTTAAGGCGTTTTCTATTTCTGTTGTCGCAAAACCGAGGTGTTCAGATAATTTGAGAGGCGCTGATGAATCGGGCTCTAATAAAGTCCAGGGGCATAATGTAGTTCCGCTTTGCATAATAACTTTATCGAATAACTTTTCTTGACTGTAAGTCAAATGAAAGTCTACTGATGTACCACCAGCGCTCTCACCAAATATTGTTATTTTATTGATATCACCGCCAAACGATTCTATATTGTTTTTTATCCACCTCAAAGCTAATTGTTGGTCTTTTAGCCCTTGATTTCCAGGAACATCGGGTGTATCGAGACACATGAATCCATAAGGACCAAGGCGGTAATTGAGGGTTACTAAAATGACATCTTGTTTCATTAGATATCGCGGTCCATATAAGTATCCACCTGAGAATCCGATAGAAAATCCGCCCCCATAAATCCAAACCAACACAGGCAATGGATTTCTTGAATTGGCTGAATTAGGTACATATATATTTAGATGGAGACAGTCTAATGTTCCAACTACGGTATTATCAAACTCCTCAACTTGGGGGCATATTGCTGAATCGTCGTAAGCTTCGAAAGCTTCTTCAAATCCGGGATGAGGTGTAGAGGGCTAAAACAATGAATAATTATTATAGTTAGTGATAGTGACACTTAACTTACAATATACAAATATATCCGCCTGCACGTTAGGATTGCTACTTACCCCGAAAGGATTACTGGGATTCACAGTTGCATATGGAATACCCATGAACTTAGAGTAATCGCCATCCGTAGCTCTTAACCCACGAATCAAGCCAACTTTCGAATCAACCAAAGGATCGATCCTTGATAATCCACTACCATTTTGGATAAGACAAATTAATAAAGGAAACAATACTTTTAACTTGTCCCACATGATGTTCACGGCACAATTACAAGAGGTGGACTACTAATACTTTGACGCTTTATTTTGTTATCATAGATAACCTTGTCTTTTTTGAAGTGTGGATTGGAGATATAAGATACAGATGTTGATGATGACGTGAAACACAGATCGATTGATTGTGTCACTTGACTATTGCGTAACAGGCATTTAAACCAAAAGTGATTTGTATCAATCATTTCACGCATGAAAAATCCTATATCTGTATCTTGTAAATCTATAGGATCTAGTTAAACTAAATCGGAGGCTGAGGAAGCGGGCACTGTGCGCTGCGCCCGACCGTCGCTCATACCCCGTACTCTCCCAGTACCAGTGTTTTAACGAAATGCACGAACTTATTTTATTTTTTAAATCTTATTTTAAACTGACTGACTGCAGTTGTCTTTCAATAAAGAATAATTTAATTTCTCGATAGATGCATTTTATTTTTAACTCTCATTATTATACTTATTTTATCGAAATATTTATCTAGATAATTTACACAAGGCATTTCGATAAAAATGGCGCAATAGCGGACCATCGTCTTCAGAGGTCAAGGATGCGGGTTCGATTCTTGAATCGTGCCAAAATGTGAATCGCTTCTAGTTGCCAAGTATTTGTAAAACTGCACTTGTTCCAAGGCTAGATGTGTCATGTTTGAAATGCGTACTTTGAGGCTGAAGCATTTAATAGCTAAACTTTACGGTCTGCTTATTCAGTGCCAAAATACGAGTTAAAGCTTAAACCTATTTGGTGATGGCGCAATTTGGGAGATGACTATAGTATTACGGACGATAATTAAACTGATTTCAGAACACTGTAAGTAAGTTAACATTAATAGCAATAATAAATAATTGTTGACGTTACCGTCCCACACGACGAGAACCTCGTGAAAGCCGAAAAAGATAAACAAATCAAATATGTGGGACTTGGTTCGCGAGGTTGTTGATATGTGAGACGTGGAATCAGCAATCATTGTGCCGATAGTCGTAACTGCTAATGGCTTAATTGCCAGAGTCTTAACCAACACGTCGACAGGCTCTCGCTGGGTGGTTGGATCAAGGGCTTCATTCAGAAAGCAGTACTCCTTGACACGGCGCGCATTGTTAGGGGGTTCCTCTCTGTTGTATTAAAATAAATAAGACCTTTTTATTGGCTTGGCTATGGACTCTATAATAGTTCTTTTATCTTTTTCTGTTTGTTCGTTTCCTTGGTAATCTATTCATTAAAGCTGCTACTACATTCAATATACTTTTATTGAATCCTTATTAAAATAACAGGTTATGGGCCCAGACCACCTAGAAAAAGTGTTTCCAAATTTTATTGTTAGTAGCAGCTCAGTATACTCGTAAACTCGTAAAAAAAGTGTCAACTGGTGTCGTGCAAAAATCTTCATCAGTCTTGTCTCTATAATGTCCTCAAATAATACGATGGCACTGATTGAGAAACTGACAGGAAGAGACAATTATCCTACATGGAAATTTGCCGTGCAGACATATCTTGAACACGAAGAATTATGGAGTTGTGTCACCTCAGTCGAAAATGTCGATGTCAAACTCGATACGAAAGCAAAATCTAAAATTATACTGCTTGTGCACCCAGTCAATTTTGTGCACATACAAGAGGCTAAAACAGCGAAAGAGGTATGGGATAATTTGGCTAAAGCTTTCGATGATAAAGGACTGACACGTCGAGTTGGATTGTTAAGAGATCTGATCACCACAACGCTAGATAGTTGCCAGAATATTGAGGATTATGTTCATCAGATAATGACAACGGCTCATAAATTGAGAAACATTGGTTTCAGTGTAAACGATGAATGACTAGGAACCTTGCTACTGTCCGGTTTACCTGAAGTATACCAACCGATGATTATGGCCCTAGAGAGCTCCGGTGTGGCTATCACAGCTGATTCTGTGAAGACTAAGCTTCTCCAAGACGTGAGAAACTCTGAGTCTTGTGCTTTATATGCCATTAAAGGCAAAGGAAAACAGTTTCAGTCAGCCAAACAAGCTCCCGATAAAATGAACAAATCTGGTAAAGGTCCGAGGTGCTTTATTTGTAATAAATATGGGCATATAAGTAAATTCTGCAGAAATAAGAAGAAGGAACCGAAGTCAAATGAGGACTCTGGGTATGTCGCAGTATTTATGGATACAACAAACGTTGACAGTGGCTGGTATGTCGACTCAGGAGCGTCAATGCATATGACGATGCACCGTGAATGGCTCTATAATGAAAAGACACCTCCGATTAGTACTATCAAAGTAGCTGACGACAAGAAGTTGCCTGTGGAAGCTTGTGGAACAGTAAATTTAAATGTAGTGAACAAGAATGGAGAGACAAATACTATAAAAGTACAGAATGTTCTCTACGTTCCTAGGCTAGCAACTAACCTTCTTTCTGTAAGTCAAATAATAAAGAATGGATGTCAAGTGCAATTTGACAAAGAAGGTTGCAAGGTGTATAATAGACACAATGAAGTCGCGTCTGCAAAGTTGATTAATAATATGTACAGGCTGAATACATACAGTATCCCAGCCATAAAGTTATTATTAGTGGTAATAGAGGAACACAGTGTGCGAGTGAGAAACCGATCTTTACGAAAATCCTACGTGCGAGAAAGAGACACAATTAAATGTTCGTAGGACCGATTTGAAACAATTTATGAACTAGTAGGTACCTGTCAAAATAAGATCTCGTATTATTTTATGATTTTCTTCACAATCGTTCTGTATTTTATTGGATAAATATCAATAATCGAAAAGGTTTCGTGTCCTGTGTTAGACTGCAGTGTAACTTACAGCAATAATGCAAATAAAGAGACCTTTTACAGGTAAATACCGTACAGTGCAATATTACTTTCAGAGTGCATATTTCCATAGAAAATATTCCTAAAATTATTTAGTAATACGTTTATAACATGCAGTAAGCCCTCTATTTTCTAAATAATATATTATTTTAAATAATTATGTGTAAGATAAAAAAATATTGTGTTCGTGAAAATGTGAAAATTAAACCGTTTGGCATAGGTTGTGTGTACAAAATCTATCGATATGTCGATATTTCCAAATTAATTTTTCGTACTACCTAGCTTCGTCCATTGCATAACTTGAGAGTTATTGTTAATCCTTGCTTATTTGTATATTGAAAGGTTGATTTAGTCCGGCCCCGCACATTGTCAGAAAATCATAGTCGGAATATTTCTGACGCACCGGAGGGCACTCGACACTATTCACACCATGTTTGTACTATTACAACATTTTAATAGTACGTACATAGCCCATACCCGCATTTTGTACTAGCCCCACAGATGACAGAATTTTCCGAATCGTACGTCCGCTTCTACAAGAAGCAAACTTACGATTCCGAAGATTCTGATTCTGTCGCACATTAAAATGCATAAAATAGCGCTATTTCCAGACAAAGAGTAGCCTGGTGAAAAAAATAACTTCATTATATTGACTGGCTAACTTCATAACTTCCAGGTTTCCGGACCACATTTCTCGGCCTGTGTCAGTGTACAAATACAGGGACCTATCACCAGAACCTTCAACATCAAAACCGAAACGTCTGACGTCAAGAAATAATGAATATGATAATGAATGATTACATAATGTTTACAATAAATTTTCTTTTTACTTACCTATTCGTCACTTTCGTGACGTTAATAATTTTGCCATCCTAATATAAACCTCTATTACGTAACTTTTAATATTTTAAAATGACAGATTAAATATGTCAAATATGGTATTTTAGTATAAAGAACCTTTGAAAGATTTAATTGGTAATTTTAAAAGATTATAAGTTAGGTACATAATTTAGCCTAGCAGATTCTAAATGATATTCCACTCCTTATTAGTATAGCCGATTTTGATATCGATATTGCAGGGATATTGTCAATTCGGTGATATTATAATTTCACAATAACACGGCCATATCGATAATGCGGAGACGTCAAAGTCACATCCCTAAACTTCACACACATGTCAAATGCGCTAACATACGTATTTCTTTTTTGGTCTCGCGATAATGAAGACAGTGTTCCTCTATTACCACTAGTAATAATAACTTTATGATCCCAGCATACATATCTGCCGTCAATAAAGAGAATGATACCTATCTATGGCATCAGAGAATGGCACATTTGAATTTTGACGTTTTGATGAAGTTGCCAGATGCTACAGGACAGAAGTTTGAAAATAAAGACAAAATTATTTGCATGTCTTGTATTGAAGGAAAACAAACAAGAAATCCGTTTCCTTCAGTGGGTTCCCGAGCAAAAAGTAAGCTAGAACTTATTCACTCAGACGTGTGTGGACCGATGGAGGTTGAATCATTTGGTAAGGCCCGCTATTTTGTCACCTTCATCGATGATTTTACAAGGAAAGTATTTGTTTACTTATTAAATAAAAAGTCGGATGTCTTTGAAAAATTCAAAGAATTTAAAGCTTCTGTTGAAAACCAACTTAATCTGAGTATAAAGACTCTCCACACCGATAATGGTAAAGAATATTTAAGCAATGAATTTAAAAACTTTCTCAAAAGATCAGGGATCACACATCAAACATCCACTCCTTACACGCCCCAGCAAAACGGATTAGCAGAAAGAATGAATCGTACATTGCTAGATAGAGCTCGGTCTATGCTAATTAATGCTAAATTGCAGAAGCAGTATTGGGGAGAAGCTGTGACAACTGCAGCTTATATCACAAACCGCTGTCCAACCAGAGCAATAGCGTTCTCTACTCCCGAAGAAATGTGGACAGGAAAGAAGCCGAACATTTCTCATATGAAAATCTTTGGTTGTGAAGCAATGGTACATACCCCAAAAGAGAAAACTAAGAAGCTGGACTCGAGGTCAAATAAAATGATATTTGTGGGCTACAGTGAGCAGACAAAGGGATACAGGTTACTAGATCCGAAAACTAGAAAAGTTTTAATCAGTAGGGATGTCATCTTTCTGGAGAATTCAGTTGTAAGACATTATGCAATGTTACCATTATCAGAGACAGTATCAGAACCTGTGGAAGTTGAATATGAATCTGAAAATAGTTGTAATGAAAATGAGCCTGAAACAAGTTACGACTCATTTAACTCGGAAGAGGTATCTGTCTACGAACCTGAAGAAACTATAGATTTATCAGAAGCACATAGAAGTATTATGACAAGATCCAAAACTAAAATGAATAAAGATGAAGTTAATACTTACCTGAGCTGAAAGCACATGCAGAAAATAAGACGTGGGAATTGTAAAAAAAAAAAACAAAAGGAGTGCGGGTAATTGGTTATAAATGGGTCTTTAAAATTGAAGATCAACCATCTGGTCCGCTATACAAGTCAAGGCTGTGTGCCAAGTGATGTGCACAACTGAAAGGCTTTGACTACTTTGAAACGTTCTCGCCAACTGTAAGATATGATTCTGTGCGTGTTTTACTTTCAGAAGTACGTACGTGTTTTATTTTAACTTTTTACTTGGTAATCTATTCATTAAAGCTGCTACTACATTCAATATACTTTTATTGAATCCTTATTAAAATAACACTCTCTATAGAGCCTGACCAGTGGGCTACAATTTTTTATATTTTTAAATGTTATTACTTTTTTAATTTTTTGTAAAAGTATTTAAAAATATATAAAAGTATGATATGAAATTGAATAAAGATAATAATTTAATATATTCAAAATTAAAATGGAAACATACAGTACAATATAAATTTTGTAATAACAGGTATTACAATGATAGGCGCCTGTAATATTATAAACAATTTAGCGAGTTTAAAATACCTAATCTCATTATGTGACAAAAACAAGTATCTAAGTTTAAAAATGTAGCAAGTTCTAGTCAAACTATCCGGGCAAAAAGTATGCAAGTAAGAATAAAAAGTATTCAATGCATAAATATTTTATTAAAAGTACAGGCTGAAAGTATTCTCGATGTATGAATATTTAAAAGGCCTGTATTATGTATTGACTGTTCTATAGGAACAGGTTTTTAGCGGCGAGTTGCGAGAGAAAGTTGGCGAATATTCGTAGCTTATAAAAAAGTTATACATTGAGTATTTCGGAAAATTGCCGCAGACTACTTGCCTGTTAACCTAAATATCTTATAAGTAGAAATAGCTGCGGAGTTTTTATAAGTATTGTTATATGGGACTATAAGTACAGTCACGATACGATGCAGTGATAAATTTAGCAAAAATTTGAACGACTGCCGGCCGCTTAGGGTAAGTAACTCTGCGTTTGGACACCGGGCGCAAACGATTTTAGCCCTTATGATGATCGACCGGAAAAAATTCCAATTGTACGTGGTTACAGATATTACATGCTCTATCTATTGTATATCTTCTGCCAATCCCTTCATCACTTAATGGGCATATCGCAGTTCACTGGATAAGTAGCCTGGTATTCATTTAAAAAATAACGTTGGCATACCTAAGCCAGGGATGTTAAAATCGATAATAGCGTTAGTTTACTAACTCCCACAGATTAAACGTCGGCGGTTTAAATTAAGCGTTCACAAGTTTTATTATCAGTTAGCCGGTGTTGCAATGAATAATAAGGAGTTTGCTACTGCGAAGTTTTGTTGGCATGCAGCCGCGTCGGACGGCGCGCGCGCCCTCTATCGCGCTAACTTAAACAAGTGCTGTCAGCGATTTGATTGAGATTATTATGGGTTTGTTAGTTAATATTTGAAGTAGAGGTCTTGAACTTTATGACTGTATTTTTGTTAGATTTTTTATATTGTATAATTAAATAAGAGATAGCAGCATTAAACTAGTCACGCACTAAGTTTTGTTTGAGGCTACGCCTTAACATACGCTATGGTATGAAAATCTAATCTTGCCGCTCCTAATACCTTAATTAGTTTAGGGCCAAAGTTTCAAGGACGTTGATCCTCTTCTTCTTTTTCTGTTGTGACAACACAAGCTCTGATATGGATAAAACTCATGTTGTTAAAACATGGAAATTCAGCATATTTACTAGATAACAAAGCCGACAGCCCAGGATACGTCAGGCTTAGTGTACACTGCATAAGTATAGACTTATAGAGTCACATCATACACCTAGATATCTTGGACAGATAATTAATAAATCGGGCTTTAAAGTACTTGCCTACTTCAATATTGTGGGATTCTACTGAAGTTGAGGCTAAGGAAAGAAAGAAAGAAAAAATATTTAAGGAATAAGCAACCTATTATATTTACCACCTTACTAATAAAAGATGATTTCGTTATTTAACTACACTAGCTCTTAAGTCTATCGCTATCTCTATTTATTGGCATACAAATATACATTTTATTAAAGAAATCTATAATGTATGTTTTTCCCATCGTTTTGAACCACGAATTTATTTAGATTCAAATGATGACATCCTAATCTGTATGTCCATTTTACGTAGGCCCGTATTATTCCATCCTTTGTGGACAAAAATAGAATCAATCAGCCATGGAAACAGCGGAGGAGCTGTCCCAGTTCCGGGACCCTACATAAATAGGGTATATCCCTTTTGTAGCCACTGTTTTTGTATCCACGAGAACGTTTATGCTATTTAGAGAACAGTTATATAGAGTCACAGTCAAAGATTTTTATTTTAACTGGGCCTCTGCAGACCTTTTTAAAACTTCAAGATTGTAGGTCCAGAACTATACTAAAACTAGGTTCAGAAGTAAGAAATAGTTTTTTGGTCCTGTTTTCGCAAGTGCGACTGCTGAGCGTTGAGGTCCCGAGTTCGATTTCTGAGTCGGACAAAGTAGATATTATCGGGATTTTCTGTAGGTATGAAAATTCTTAGTAGCAGCCCGGAGATTCGAATTGGGCCCGGTAAATGGCAATAGGCTTGCCCCCTACAACATGGGACTCAATACCAGCATCGATGATATGGGGATGTGAACCTCTGGCTAACCCTTCGGCGAATACAGCCTACAAGCGTGATGCTACGTTATTTTATAGTAGAAGAACAGTTCTTGTCTAAAGTATCTCAACAAGTTTTTATATAAAACCTTTGACCTCAACTTGTTGGAAGGTGAGAGAAGAGATGATGAGATGAGAGAAGAAGGTGAGTGGTGAAAAAATCCAAATCAGTATACATAATAATATATCTCACGAAATCTAAAGGAACTATAAAGTGTATAGGCAACCTCTTAGAAAGGACTTTCTAAAATTCTATCGTTTGTATGAATAATCTTTCTTCGCGAACGGAGTCGCGTGTACAGCTAGTAAATATTACCTATAAGAAAGATTTATATAGAATAATATTGGAATAATATATTATGGACATTTGCTATTCGTAATTACTTATTAAAACAAATATAAAAGACGAACTTCGTACCGTGTAGATAGCAAATCTTTTTGACCCACATAAATACTCGAATATTTTATAAGCAGCATTATTCTTGACCAATAATCTGGGAACTTTGCTAATTTGAATATTTATAAAGTTTTTTCCCGTTAAGCCACGTCGTTAACTGGCTATTATCGTGATTGCTTTGCCAGTACCGTAATTAAAAGCATTTCATATCGCCTTCCATAAAATAACAAGAAGCATTCTCATACTACTGATTTGATCAAATTATATGGTTGAGTCTGTTTACAAATTATTAATTCATTAGTCCCATCTGAAAAATGTTTACTCGGTTCTGGATTCATAACTAGTAGAATGTTTAACTAAGGAACCTAATCGAGTAAAAATATGGATTTAAACTGTTAACAATTTGTGTAGGTAAAGAGAATTTTGAAGCAGTATTTACTACCTATAATTAAGCAACATTCCCAAATTCACAATTACTAAATTGGCACAGATAAAATCAACTACCGCACTAGCGTTTTTGCGGCTAACCGCAGCTTTCCTACCTGTAGCCCAGCCAGTAATACCCGCGCGACATCGCAGAAAGACATACGTCAATTGTCACCACAAAAACCGCCGAGGCAGCGCTTGACCGACCTAATTAATGGCGAGTGCCCCCTGGGACAGATTAAGCCGCACATAAAACCTTTTCCGTGCCCATACGGTCCGCGAGAGGCAATCGATCCTTTTCTTGTTAGTTGCTGCCAATCAAACGCAATCAGGATCTTGCGACAATTCGCTATCGAACAATCGGTGTCTCGCTGCTCGTAAACCCAGCGTGTAAAAGCATTTCATTTTTTAAGTACATAGGTCTCTCTACGACATAGGTACATATTGCTTGAGTAGTTTGTCTATGGTGTAAAGGTGCATGGAAATAATAAGTACTTCCTTGAACGAAGTTCCTATTACTTCCATGGGTGTGTAGTGTGTACTAGCACGATAACAAAGAAATTGTATAATAATGTAACTACAGTGGTTTTAATAATATATTTTATAAAACCTTTTCTTCCATAAGAGAATACTAGACAGACGTGTTGCTGGCGTCCGAGGTGGCTGGGGAGTTTGTTGCGTCCAGCATAAACACCAGGAAGCGGTGAAGGGTGGGCGTTTTGGGGGGTAAAAGTACTAAAATTGGTCTGTTTTTAATAAACAAATTTGAATTGAGCTAACCAAAAAGGCAAGGATCTGGATGCCTTGGTTTATATCCTATACCTGTCATGGATTACCTTAATTAGTATGATTATAAAAGTTTAACCCCCGGTTTCTGAAAGGCTGCAAATCTCTGATCATGTTAACTGTTGTGATTAGTTGACCAACATCACAAATCAATACAACAACCAATCATATCACTTGATTTCTCAAAGGCTGGTCTTTGATCAGCCTTTTAGAAACTAGTTGTCAGTCAATCGGATAAGTCTGTTTGTTGGTAATGTGAAAATAGTGTCTAACTAGTTACATGATAAGTTTAATTCAAAATATAATGAACAAAGACTAGAAAGGTTGGCAATACGCCTAAAAGATTGATGAGGTCGTCTAAAAACCACACATTTACAGCAGAGCTATGAATTCATAATTAGTACGAACTCATTCCAGAATATGAGCTTACTTTTGACCTAATTTCAAGTCATGCGTACCGACGTCCGACTCGAACTCAGTTTCGTAGGTTTGAAGAGCACAACTTGTACGAACAATCTTGCAATGCATATAGTAGAACATCAAAGTTTCGCCTTTTGTATGAGGAATTCGCTATATTTCCATGACAACGCAAAATTCATTGAAATGCAGCGAGTCCACGAAAGTAACGTTGTGGGGAAACCCGCGGTCCATAACTATGCGCCGGCGCGGCCGTCTTCCGTTCGGCTCTCCCAATAAATTCTAACAATGTCGTGTCGCCGAGTGCGCCGAATATTTTACACTGAATTTAAAATTTGTGTATCGAGTATTCAAATGAAATGTTGTTTGCTTTAACTTCTGTTTGAAAGGAAATTGTTGGGGAATAGATTATTAAGACTGGAGTAGTAGAGATAGTGACTGGTGCTTGGGGTTTTCTTTATAATTGTAAACTATATAGACATTAGAAGGATTGTAATAGTTAGGAAAAAATTGACAGACTGACTAACCGATTGACTGACATATTCAACAGTCCAAACCACTGGGTCTAACTGCAGAAATATTTTTTAGAGCGTTGGAGGTGCACTAAGAAAGGATTTTTGAAATACTAATCCTTATGGGGTGCATCGGGGTATTGAAAATGGTATAAAAATCCGCACAGAGAATAAGTCGCGGGCAAAAGCTGATTATGATATAATAAGAAAAGTCAGCTTGCTTGCTACCTACACGCAAAAAACGACTTCGCAAGCTCCTCCCGAATCCAGTTATTCGGTTGTACTTACATAGCAATAACTTATTTATTTCTAGACATTACGATATTTCAGTGTATTTGTATGTAGGTCAATATTAATCCAGCAAACGTAATCTATAAAAAAATATCTTAAATGAAAACTTTTTGGGATTCCTGGTGGTCCTGAGAACTAAACATGGAAAATGACGATATCATTTCTCATATGAAAACATATTTTTACAACATAATTGAGACAGAACTTTGTTACCGTATCCATTCGCTTCCGATACGGTAAATGTCTTTTAATTCCAGCTATTTTCAATATAAGCATAATAAAACTTATTAATCTGAGATGTAGATAGACTAAAAAAAACATTTATTAATTAATTTATTATCAGATTACGGTTCCTGCTCGTCCTCAAAATTAAACAAGGAAAACGTCGACATCATCTCTCATAATAAAAACGTATTTCTACAACAAAATGAAAAGCAAATAAGATAAAAACCGGATTCGGTGTACTGGACAAAACTTTGTTACCGTATTATTCGCTTCAGATATGGTAAGAGCGCCGGGCACTAAATAATGCGAGCTATTTCTATTGATTGCGGCTATTTTCAGCATCGGCGCCGCAGCCGCATCGTTGTCGGACCTTAAAATTATATCAACAACTTTGTTGAATCGTTGGAATACCTACATTTTAACACATAATCTGCAAATTGATATTTGTACGGTTTAACCAGTTCAGAATTTGTAGTTTAGTAAAATTATCACATGTTAGCAAAGAGTGGTCCAATTCGAATTTCCTATATTGGCAACACTGTAAATTCCACTGCCCTTTTTCTATTTCTTCCGAGTCATGTCCATCCAAAGGTTTTCTGGAAGACATCAGTTTAAGCGATAAGACCGCCCATTGTACATGTTTATTTTTATAATTAATGTATCTTTTGTATTTCTGGTGTACAATAAAGTTTAATGTATTGTATTAGCAAGCGGTCAATAATGGTGCGTCTTTGAATCATCAAATGTTAAAATATATTGATGTGGAAGATATTATGATGGTTTTAGCAAGACGGTGCAATTCACCACACATCATGTACAACTTTAGATGTTTTGCGTGAAAAGTTCGGACATCGCATTATAGATGACGTTCATATTTTTGGTTGGTTTGGTTTTTTTTTAAAAAAGTTGCCCCTCACTAGGATTTCTCTTGTATCGAGGGTACAGTTTACAAACATACATGTCACATGCATACACCACCCAGACCCGAAACAACTATCTGTAGATCATACAAATACTTGTTCCGTGCGGGGATCGAACCCGCCAAAAAAAACCGCATTGAATTGGCCGCTAAGATCATGCGATTTAACGCTGTTGGATGTTTTTGTAGGGTTTTCATAACTTTCGCCTCTGTATAAAGAAACCTGCAACGTTGCAGCTCCTAAAAACTAACATCCGCCAAGTTATAGCCGAGATAACCTCCGAAACATAAGAAAAAGTCATCGAAAATTACTTTGAACGAATCCACTACTGCAGAATGTCCAGAGGCATACATATTTCATAGTTAATGTATAATACTAAATATTCGATTAATAAGAAATTACTAAATTATGTTACATTATTATATATCAGTCACAGTTTCAATATTTATCGACATTTTTCAAAAACATAATTATAAGTCGCACATAAGGTTTATGAGTCCGAAATCAAGACTTTAATAGTGGGTATCCGTGTTCACTACCCCTAGAAAAATAGTGATGAATTGTTTATTAAGGATTACATGATTTGGATTGACGGTTCCGTACAAAAACGGGTTGGCACCCACTTAATTCGAATCACGTATGGCGCTCGCAATGAGCTTGTAAACACGTATGTACGCATCAACTACGCGATCACAATATTGTGTACACGCTCATCATTTAGCCGATGCCGATGGTTTTGGATGTATTATGGTTTTTTTACAATACTGGTCAGCTTGTAACTGCAAATCATTATTATCCTATTCTTATTTTTTATTCACATTAAATTACATTATTCTCGCAGCTCTTACCACAACATTGTACTAATCAAGATTGTATTATATTATTTTAAAAGAGTTTCCATGGAGTTTCTCGCTGATACTGATACTGCTCTGTCAAGAACATGACATACATATAAAGTATCGTAATACCTACATCATTTAAGGGCGCTTTCAATTTAGACGTTTCGTGTCGGACCGCTGCGGTGCCGAAGCGGTGCGTTTGTCGAATTGCGCACGGACGGTCGTTTGTTTCCATACAAAGCGCGCGGTGCGGCAACAGTGCGGCGTCGGTACCGCGAATGCTCGACAACAGGACGGCGACGTCGCAAACTCCACGTGTTCATTTCGCTGTTGAATAGTGCGGTGATTAGACGTGAGAGCTAATTTCATCGAATTTTCATTTATTTATTAGCTCAAAATGGATGATATAAACGTGGACGAATTTAAAATTTAAACTAATTCAAGTAATTCGTAGAAACATTCTCTAGACATTCTTAATTAAAAAAATTGCTTGGATATTGTTTTAATCTAGGGTAAAGATTATGGAAATCACCAAAATTACATGTTAACGAAAACATCGGATACGCTCTTTTACGGGGGCGTCGTTTTTGTTTCTGTTTTATGTTTTTCAACAAGAGCACTAACAGTAATGTTTCTTCGTCAGAGTCCATGGCTTAACTGCTGTCAAATATATCTAAAACATCACTAGCATACAAACGCACGGCAGTCAGATTCGCTTTCAATTTAGGCGTTTGGTATCGGACTGCTACCGTACTGCAGCGGCCCGGCAGCGGGTTATAACCAGCGGCACGGTAAACGTGCGGCAGCGGTCCGACACGAAACGTCTAAATTGAAAGCGCCCTAAGAGCTCCTGACTTCATTAGGGCATGCTCCAATTTCACGCATATTGTGTTACCGGGCTTCATCAGACTCGGGACATGCACATTTTATTAGAAAAGTTCCTTCCGACTTATCAAATTAATTTATCTAACAATTTTGTGCCTCAATAAAAAAGTTTGCGTCAGCTCCCAATTTGTCATTCATAATTGATTCACTCGCTCAAGAAATCCGGAGGCAACCTAATAAAGTAGCGAGGTGTCAGTTAATGACTAACTGAAGGACCGATGACCGCTCTAAAAATACGATAAGGAAGCTATCACCCGGCTGGTTATCGGCGCGGCAAACATAGGACCAACCGTTCATGAATAGTTAAAATGTGAACCTCTAAGGAAATGTCCACATGAACGAGAAAAATACACACTAAACCTCAACTACGAGTCTCGCGGAAAACTCGATATTCCAAATTCAGCAAAGCTAACTGCTACATAAAACATTGCGGATTCAGTCGCCGATAGAGTTGTTGTTTAAATAAAAATCAGTTTCACGGGATGTGCAAGCTCTTTAGATGTTCGTGTGAGCTGAGGCTTATTGTGATGGAGGCATGCGCGGTGCGCGGCTGGCAGGGAAGCGAGCCTCAGTGGCATTCGGCGTGACGCGAGGATCGCGCGCGACTCGAGCCGGCACCCGGCTACCACTGCGTGCCTACTTACGTAAGTCACGTGAAATATAAAAAAAATAACTTGACACACAACACTACGTGTGCTCGCATGTGATTTCAAGTAAAGACTCGAGTTTATTTTTCTTGCAAAAATACGCGGTCAAGTGAGTAAAGTGAGTGAACATAAGATAGTGTTTGTTTGACATTTTCTGTGCGAATACGGACAGTAGATGTTTGTACGTAAGAACGTGTTGTTTGGTAAGTATACATGTGGCCTTACGATGTTAGTACGTAGCTCAATACTAAAACCGGGTGAATTTTCTGCTACTTTCTATGCATTTCATATGAAAGTACGTTAAGTTATTATCTCAGAAAAATATGGGTTAAATAAAATGGTAACACTTATTATATCTATCACAAAATTCATTAAATAAAACAACTGAGCATTGGAGAGATCAATATAATACATATTAAGTGTTTGCACAATTTCTAAAGCAATAATATTATTTACTTATTTTTTAATTAAATTTTATCTAAAAAGCAGCAATAGCACAATGGCCTATATTATAGTCGTACTGGTAATCGACAGGTTGCATTATTAGTGTGTACCAACTCCAACGCAACTTAATTATAGAGGTTTCATAGAAATGCTAGTAATTAACAAACGACATTGCTCGTAGCTGTCCTTTAAAACGAACAACAAAAACATTAAAATTTTCTCAACAATGGACTCGTTAAGTCGAGACTTTTCACTGAATTTTCCACTCATTAAAAGATCAAAAACATCGCGGCACAATTCATAAAAGCTTAATTCCACGCTCGTTAATTTCAAAGATTTAAATTCCAATATAATAAGGAATGGTATATACAACAAGGCTTCAAGCGCGTCTTCAGTTACAAAGAACAGAGTCAAGTGGTCCTCAATCTATCGTGTACAACTTCCTTGTTATATTACGTATTGGAGCCCTCGCCTTAAGAAATTACAGTTTATAAAAACTCGGTAAGGACTCTGAGAGAGACCTAAATCCAGGTGGATAGATTTAGTGTACAGAGAAATGGTAACATGCAATTGTTCCGACACAAATGTTGAAAATATGAGAAAGACTGACCTTACCACCATGTGGTATTGACAGTCGGAAAAAGAGAGAGAGAGAAATACTTAATTCCACGCTCGATTATTTCAAAGCCTTAAATTCCAATATAATAAGGAACGGTATAACGGTAAGGCTTTAAGGGCGTCTTCAGTTACAAAGAACAGAGTCAAGTGGTCCTCAATCTATCGTGTACTGCCTCCTTGTAATATTATGTTAAAATAGGTACATGATATTGGAACGGACCCCTCGGCTTAAGGAATTATAGTTTATTTAAACTTAAATCTACGGTGAGGATCCCCAGAGACACCTGAAACCGGGGATAGAAAGAAAGAAATAAATGAAGAAAGAAATATAGTTTATTGGCATATAAATGCTAAACACACAGAAATAAATTATATATAATCAGTAGATTAGTGCCAAAGGGGCCAAGCAGCTCAGTATAATGTTGGGTTAGGTTGAATAGATGTAGTGTACCTACAGGGAAATGGTAACATACAATGTCTCGGACACGGATGTCAGAAGGTGAGCAAGACTAACCTTACCAAGTTTCAAAGCCTTAAATACCAATATACTAAACAACGTTATGTACAATGCCGGAGGTTTAAGCGCTTCTTCAGTTACAAAGAACAGTCAAGTGGTCCTCAATTTATTGTGTACAGAATTTTCGTTATATTACACCAAATACATGATATTGAAACGGGGTCCTTGACTGAAGGTACAGTTGCTGTTTATTTGTTATCAGCGAAAGTATAAACCTTTGGAAAAAGTCACTTTCTCAGGAGACTTAATTTGTCCAAGAGGTATATGACAAATAAAATTACTTGGATAGACGTAGGTATATTGGATATAGTAAGACAAGTACTTGGAATTCCGGAACGCTTTATTGTACTCAAATTTTGTCCTTTTTAATAAAAATAATTAGGTTTGTTGACAAGTTTTTAAGGAAATGTTGTTTTCATGGGGGTTTTTGTAGCAACATTTCCTTTAATTAAGAAAACCTTTAATATAACAAATTCAAGGTTCGTTTAGCGCAATGTGACTTATACAATATACAGTTATACACCCTTATTTTTAAATAATATCCCATAATAGTAAGTCGCTTTCCGCGTCTGTCTGTCTGTATATCCGCTAACTCCTCCTAAACCAAGCAACGGATTTTGATGCGGTTTTCACCGTCAGTTAGATAATTTTTCACGGAAGGTTTATATATATATTACTTTCATATTTCATGTAAGGGTAGTAGATAAATTGCACCCGTGTGAGGCCGGGGATGGGTCGCCAGTAGTATCTAAAATCAATGACGATATTAAAAAAACCATGTGCATCATTAGCGTGAGCTATTATGGGATGAAATAGCGTAACGAATTATTTTTTACCGATGGGTTCTGCTCGAATATTTTTATAAGGACGATTTATCAAATGGGCGAATTGATTCATGAGCCGCTTTTAATGACTCACTTTCCCTTTAAATAATGTAGGTATGCATTTCCATAACTTAGCAGGTTTATATTTAGGAACTTTATTATAATTAGGTTTCCCACGTCATAGATTTGAAACATGATCCATCTCCTTGGAACACCCCTTACACACCTTGCGTTGTACGTACATATTCTACCAAGACTGTCCAATGGATTTTATGCGAATCAAAAGGCAAGCAAAAAACGAACAAGATTTTTAATTACGCAGTGAAAGAGCCTGAAACATGTTCATTTTTTTTCATACATCTATGGAAAAACCTCTTTCTGCCTTGTAATAAGTATGTTCGCCGTTGTATCTAAAGGAATACGAAATAATCAAGATTGTTTAACTTTCTTTAGTACCTATGAACAATAATTATAAGCTACTTATAGTTTGTTTGTTTATCTGCTGTGCTATTCGATTAATTCAATATCACTCGACTAAATAAATGTATGGAACAGCTGATATGTTTTTCGCGATTTCAGGGTGGGTCCCATAATAGAAGTTGTTCCTAATTATGAGTACAATAACCCCATAAAGGGATTGGGACTCAAAGGTAGGGCCTTATATGCAAGTACCTACATAGTCATTATAACTAGGTACAATTGGTAATTGAGAATATAGTATCGTTTACTAAATTAATTCGTTTCGTAATATGATCTAGGCGTAGTGGATCGGATTCCTGCTACGACAGCGTAGCTAGCTCAGCCGTGACGTCATCAGCTCGACAGCTACGCCGTAGCAATATTTTCATTCTCGTAATCTCGTAGTACCACCCCACTACTTTTAGAAGTATCATTGAAAGTCTCCATGACCGTTCAAATTCAGCAGTTGTTTTCGTCCTTCTGTGTGAACGAAGATTGCCGGAGTAACTTATAACCGTGGCAAAAATGTTTTACTTTACTTGATTTTTATGGAGATGGTGGCGTTGTGTGTCGGGCCGTTGAGTTCCCTTCATTGTGGTCGAGCTTGGCGACGCTGACGCATGCGTCATACTCGTGAACGGGTGCCGTCTGTCGGAACTGGTCAGCTTGTAACTGCCATGGCAATCTTATTCACAGGCAAATCATTATTATCCTAGTCTTATTTTTATTCACATTAAATTACATTATTCTCGCAGCTCTTACCGCAACATTGTACTGATAAAGATTATAATCTATTTTTTTAAAAGAGTTACCATGGAGTTTCTTGCCGGTTCTTCTCCATAGGGTCTACTATTTGGAACCGTGCACCTAGAGTCTCGACATTTCATAAGTGCCTGTATCTGGTTTACATGAAATAAAGATCTATTCTATTCTACCTGGAGTGCTTTGGCACTAGTAAACTGTATCAGAAACAAGTATATAAAAATAAGTAATATAATCTTTTAAACATACAATCTACGAAATACCTTGAAAACAGCGATAGCTAATTCCACCTGTCACGTCGAGGAAGAATTTTCGGCGTGGTGAGCCGGGGATGTTCCAAATGCCTCACCACAGAGGCTCGATAAAGAATTCTACTTTCCTTCTCTGAAAACGTTAAAATAATGTTAACTGATCGTTTTAGTGTGTTTTATGTAAACGCCTGTTAATGTACGTAAACGAATGAGTGATCTTTTAAAGATAAATTTTCATCGAAAACGTTTAACAGAAAAGCAACGACGCCTCCAATAGTTCTTCTGTATTGTGATTATACGTAAATAAATAATATTATGAATATACCTACATAGTTTCAAAAATATTTTTTTCTTCTATCGAGATAAATATAATTATATATATTACAACACATACAACGAAACCATGAACAGATATATATAAGCCATAAAAAAAAATAGGTACCGTGCGGGTATCATATTCACGGCCCGTAGCATAGAAACATAATCGCTCTGTCACTGCGCCAGCCGGCCATCGGTAGTTACGTATTGGTTTGCACGTGAGAGCTACGTCCATTTGACAGTGTAGTATAGATTCATAGTCGCATCATCACATCGCATCACCTTCGTGTATTAATGAGATGATTCTGGGCATACTCTTCATCCGCAACAAAGACCACGTGGCTCAAAACAATACAAATACAATTCAATACTCCCTTTCAAACGGCATCATCCGTCCAGATTCGCTGATCCATACATAATTACAAATTAGTTCACAATACATGGAAGGGTCCGAGAATTTATTTCGACACATGTTCGATTAACGTTTGTTCGAATGAACGATTCGTCGAATTAAATTTGGACGAACAGTCTTAGTTATTAAACACCGTTCATCGACGAACGTTTGATCGAATAATTATTTTATCCAATAAAAATTTGTTCGTATGGCCTAGATTTTGATTTATTCCGAGTTACGATTTTATGATAAAATAAAACACTGCTTGTCGACGTACGTTTAATTGAGTTAATTGTTTAACGTATAATTATCGTCAGAAGCTGTTCCAACGATCATTGTTGTAGTAGTTGCAAGTGCGGTTGCTGAGCGTGAGGTCTTGAGTTCGATTCACGGGTCGCGCAAAGTGCTACTAAGTTTTCCTGTTAGGAAATTCTTAGTGGTAGTACACGTTGGTATTGTGCCCGGTAGATGGTACCTAATAGGCTCGCTCCTTTTTACTGGGCTTAATAACGCCATCGGTGAAATGTAAGTGTCAAATTAAATTAAATCATTTATTTGCCTTAATTATGGGTATACATGAGGTGATTCATAAACAATATTTCTTTATACTATATAGATAATACATTAACAGGCAAATATTTTATGTAATTGTGATAAAATTCACTTGCAATAAAAGTAAACTAAATATGTATTACATTATAAACATTTATCTTTTACAACAGTACAACAATGTGTTTAACTCTGCTTACCCTGTAGTAAATATAGTCGTGATGCTATGGTTGGATACATGAGAGGTGATAGTAGCTAAATAGGTCAGACGACAAGTCTGGTAATGCACCATTTCCCCACCTAGCACTTTCATTTTTTGTATGCAAGTGAGAATGCCAGAAGTTTTGCGCACTGCGTCTTCTTCCCTCTCGGCTGAATATGTATGGGGCAAACTTGCCAATTCAAATTCTGTTACTTTATTCACCCACATTGCAGTCTTATTGGAATTTTTTGCGGTGATAATCCCGTTTTTGTTATTTAAAACGTCTTGAGGTTAAGTGGTATGTTTTAGTGTTCGGTTATGAAGGCAACATGGAGGCATGCGTAATAAATTGTTGTTTTTCTAACTGTGCCCGCGACTCCGTCAGCATGGACTTAGGATGCTGCGATATTTAACATAAAATAATCCCATTTCCTTCCGCATGATGCACACTATTTTCTTGTCCAATATCATTAAGATCGGTTCAGTCGTTTAGTCGTGAAAATTTAACAAACAAATAGATAGAAAAACAGAGTTACTTTCGAATTTGTGATATAAAAGGCCCTCTACACGCTCAGCGAATAAAAAAGAACAAAAACGTGTGGAGGGGCGCATTTGCGTGCACTCACGACGGATAACGGACCAATGACGCCGAACATTGGCAAATGTCAACGAATGCAAGCAAATGCGCCCCACGTTCGTTCTCCTCTATAGTTTTATGGCTTCCATTCGTTTGAACTATTCGCCGAACGTGTAGAGGGCCCTTTTATTAGTAAGGATTGTAAGCATTCAATTAAATTATTTACGTACATGAAATAATTATGAAACATTTATAAATATCTTTACGGTTGACTGTTTTTGTTTTCAATATCGCCCTTGTATTTTCATATTTTAATTATGACCAGAACTAAAGCTCGGGAAGACCTTTGCCCGTAATTAATTTGTAAATAAATTATCGTGGGCCGAGGAAAACATAGTACATTTATAACAAAGTAATAAAACATTAATGAGGAGCCCGTTGTTAACGATCAGTGTAGTCGGTTGTAATTTGAATTACGACTATTATATAAGTACCTACTATTTAGGTGTTTTAGTAGGCAGGCTGTCGTGGTTATTCTATATTCGTAGAAGAACTTGGGACAATATCATTGTTACATAAACCGTTTAAAATATAATTTAATGGTGGTAACCGTCCGTTTTTAAAACGCTTTTATTAGCTTCACCTGTAACTAACTATGTAAAAAAATCTTGGTAGGTAAATTTGACCCACTTCCCGGTTTCCGATTGAGCTGAAATTTTGCATACACGTTTAGTTTGGATGACAAAAGCGTTTTCTTTAGTTTTTTTTAAACTATAATATTTTTACTTTAAACATACTTAAATACATATTATATATTTATTTATTCATTAATAGTTATCTTACAGTATACACCAAAACATTTACTATCTTAAGTGGGGGTAAAAATTATGACATCAAATTGTGGACTTTATTGGACACAGCATAGTACCTATAGGAACGAGAAAGAGGCTTCTCATACCGAGAGACGTTTATACAATATAGAATTTCTGTGATAGGTTAAATTGTAAATAATAAATTGAAAGAAAAAGTGTTTAATCCGGACGGACAAACAACAGAAAAGGCATCTTAGGATTTTTTTTAATGCTTTGCCTGCATTCGAATTTCTCCTGTCTCGTGGGTACAGTTTACAAACATTCATCTCACATGCACACACCCAGATCCGGGATAACTATCTGTAGGCCATACAAATATTAGTTCCATGCGGGGATCGAACCCGCGACACAGCGCAGAAAGCCAATCTTTTAGCCACTGAGTCAACTATGCCGTCAAAATTATGCTTTTAAAATAATAGATTCAAATCTTGATCAGTACAATTTTGTGGTAAGAGCAGCGAGAATAATGTAATTTAATGTGAATAAAAAATAAGAACAGGACAATAATGATTTGCTTCTGAAAAAGATTGCCATGATGCCTCATAGGTGAAGCCACGGACATTACAAAGGATACTTATAGCGATTCATACAAAGATGAACGGACAGGCGGGCGAACAGTTTGCGACAAATTAATTACTTTGTCAACAACATGCCTTATATCTATGCTATGGTTATATAGCTTCATACACTAACAGCTTCATCATGTAACATTATTTGGTTTCAGCCAAAACTAATTTCCGCGTTAATGACATGCCGAACATTGAATACCTTGTAGTAATTATGAAATACCTCAGCTGTACCTAACTACCTACACTTGGATATATTTTAATTAAAGTATCAAATAATTTTATATAACACATCATGTATTTTTGTCCGCAAGGCTCTCAACAAAATCGTCGAGACTAATATAACTAGAGAGAGAGATTTCTTTTATGAAATCAGCAGTACCTTTGTATGTACTTTATCCTCTTATTTAATGTTTTCTGTGACTTTTCATGTGTGTACATGAATTATTAAATAAATTAAATAACGTTCACGAAATAAAAAATGTGGCACCCAACGTAGCGCTCGCCGAACTAGTTATTTAGGTGGTTTTTTGTTTGTATACTATTACGTGACAAACAGTCGTACGGTCCGCCTGACGGTAACGTAATACGGGGGCATCATTCGCGCATTACTGACCCTACTACTAAGGAGCACTGGCGACCTTGCTCACCGTTAGGAACACAATACTCCAAAAAACGACCACAGCTATCCTCTGAACATCACTATGAATATGTATTAATATTTTCTTGTTTCATACCCTTTCAGTAGTCGGGTTTTAGTTATTGAACTTATTTTTTTTTTCATAGCCGCAAGCTGCTGCTAGCAATGTAATTATATATTTTTGAAATGGGCTGATTAAGCCCTTTCATTTGACACCCAAAAAGCCGCATCATTAACAAAAAAAATTTTTTAGTTCTTTTCTTTATGTCCTTTTTAGGGCGCCATATTATAGCCTATAACCAGCGGGCAATCAAGACACTTCCAATGATACCTCATTTCTCAAATTATGATAAATAGTTTAGAAGTTATGATCCAACAAATGAACATAAATACATACATACATACCGGTCAAACATGTAACCTATCCGTAGTCGGGTAAAAAGAGGGGTGTTATTTGGCTACGATATTCTGCAAAATGGAGGTAGGTACTTTCCATTTGTAAAAAAAAAAAATGGCAATATGTAAATGCAGAAAACTCTCTTCCAAAATAAATTATGCATTAGATGGGTAGTACGTTACAATAAATAATGATAAAAAGACAAATTAACGTCATACCTAGCATAAAGTGTTATAATTAATTTTGTTCTCAAGTAAGTGACTTTATGTTTTTATTGAGAATAAATTAATTGGAACCTAAAGTAAAACCTATAAATATGTATTAATTACTTATTTGTTTCCTAAATAAGTTGTGAAAGTCAATCGATTTTTTTTTGATTACCTACTCATTACGAAACCTGAGGGAAAAAATTACAAAAAACTTATTAGAATCAATTTAATTACTGGCTGAAATTTGGAAATGTATATTAGGCCAATTGTAAACTATGTACTACCTACTTTGAAATCTTTATCAAAACCAGTCTAACATTTCATGCACTAACCGTCAGGAAAGCCTTCGTTTCAAGATTTTCAAACTAAGTATATTCAAGTTTTAAAAACTTATCACCAAAACTGCATTTTCATTTTCTTAGGTGAAGTTACGAGTATTCTTCCACGGTGTTAAAGTTTAGTTGTTCAATGGGCAAAAACTGTAGTTTTACTACTAAAGTTGTAAACTATCGAATACTTGATCTTAGTTTTTATCGCATAGCCAAGTACCCATTGGTATGTAATCCTATCACCAGAGCTTTAACCTATACTATCCTAAATCACCTCAACCGAACTAGTTTAGTATCCAAATCGATAGTGACCCTTTTAAAGCACTTTATTAGTGCAAAGAACTGTACACGAGGGCACTTTAAAAATATCTAAATTAAAGTTATCTAAAGATGTATTTAAAAATTTACTATAAGAGCAATACCTGTGGCAATATATTTTGAAAAATTCCAGAATTTGCGTTACCTAAACATGGCGTCCTCCTGGAATGGGAATCAATAGCTAAACAATACCGCTGTCCGCTACTAAGTATATTCTTACGAAATATCGACTGACATGACAAGCCAAAACAAAGATCAAAGGTTCACCCGTCGTTTATTAAATCCCTGATCGAGAACGCTGAGAAATTTATATTATAATAAAATCTAAATCATTTAATTTTGCAATGTTTTCAATTAGTCTGCGCAAATACGCAATCGGCTGTACGTAACCATTGTAAATACACACAACTTTATACCAAACGTGAAACACAAAATAAATTATATCAACAAACTGGCTCGTATTTGCAAATGAAGGTAATTGCTTCATTTGCGTTCGCAATCTCGTTAATACATTGCATTTTAATTAATATCTAAATAGGTGTTCTCTTTGGGGAGCAAACCAGTATGGAGCCCATTTGAAATCCAATCATATTCGGAATCAAATAACTGTTTTACCGCACCTGTGCGGTCGTTAATACGATTGCTACGCTCAAATCGGACACGTTTGAATGTTTAATTTTGTTTTATAGTACAACGTTTAGCGTATTTTATTTCAATGCATGGCAAGTCTGTAAACGGTCTGTAAGTACTTAGCTGAACTGGTTTTGGTATAACAAAGCCTGTCTATATTTTTTACCCGACTACGGAGAGGGTTATATGTTTGACCGGTATGTATGTATGTATGTATGTTCATCTGTTCCCTCATAACTTCTAAGCTACTTATCATAATTCGACAAATGAGGTATCGTTGAAAGCGTTTTAATGGTCCGCTGGTTATAGGCTATGTGACGTCACATTAAATTTAATATGGCGCCCTCTAGAAGACATAAAGTAACGAACTAAAACATTTTTTTTGTTTGATGTTTGCGTGTTGGGTATAAAATGAAAGGGCTTAATTAGCACATTTCAAAAATATATATAATGACGGCAGTTGCTGGCGGCTCCGAAAAAAAAATTAAGTTCAAAAACTAAAACCCGACTACTGAAAAGGTATGAAACAAGAAAATATTAACACATATTCATAGTGATGTTCAGAGGATAGCCGTGGTCGTATGCCACCTACAGCTACCCTATCAAAACAATACAGTTAAGGGCAAAGTGGCATACGACCACGGCTATCCTCTGAACATCACTATGTGTTAATATTTTCTTGTTTCATACCTTTTCAGTAGTCGGGTTTTAGTTTTTGAACTTAATTTTTTACTGTAATATTCAGCTAAAAAATAGACGGCTATAACGCTAGTTTATCTGAATGTAAGGGATGTAACAAAATCCCAGTGTTCTGTTCTTCTCTTCTTTGTGCTGAATTTTAGTAAAAGATGAAGATAATAAAATAAAAAGCATTTATTTAAAAAAAAAATATTTAGATTTCATCTATCAATAAACAGGTAAAATTTGCTTATTTCTAACTAATTTCTGGAACTACTGATTCGATTCTGAAAAAAAAGTCACGAATAAGAGCTCCACTATCCCTGAGTGATAAAGGCTATATTTTATTTTGATAAAAGTGAAACCGCGGGCAACAAAACTGTATAATCTGAAAGAACTTCCTTTTTACGACACGTCTTTTTGTAAATATGAGTGTTAGCTAGCCTGTGTTATATCGTCTTTTCAAAATAAAACTATAAACCATGTAGCACGTGCAATGTCGCAGTTCAATTATTTCTCTAAAATTTGTACAGCCATTGAAACTGAAAACACGCAACCAATTGAAGTTATGCTCGCGGATTTAATTGAATTGGTTAGTTTTTTCGGCAGAATCACGTTACGTTCTACTGCCATAATTATTTTTAATTAAAACTATTTGATAATAGAACGTATCGCAATTTTGTTTTCCGTTCCACAATAAATTATCATTTATACCAATTAGGTACAATCAACAATTTTTCCGGTTGTTTGCGTCCGGTGTCCAAACGCATAGTTATAACTCTACGAGGGCCACAGTAGTTCAAAGCATTTTGTTTGCGAAATGTATCACCAAAATGTATTGTGACTATGGAAATATGACTTAGAAAACCGACCACCCAGTTTGACTGCCTCCATGTATAACATGCCGCAGGCCACATGTGTCATACATACAGGGTGTTTATTTGACCCTAATCAAGCTTGACTGTTGTTACTGTATGTAATTATGAAGGAAAAGGATGACTGCTTCTAATATTTTAAATTAATCTTGACTGACATTTCATTTAATTCCATTCATCAACCCCACCCATTACTCTGTTGCTGTTGGCCTCAATTAAAGCAAAATATTTAGCGTAGTTGTAAGAAGATTCAACAGGAATCGTACCTAGTACTGTACAAACCAAATAATTAACCCTTCCATGAGTCGTTTTCCTCATTGATGAGGGTCGTGACCTCTATGTATGTAGCACCTTCTTCTGGACTATACTCCGCCATTTTGCCCTGTTCCCTGCAGCATGGCAAATAATTAATATCATCATCATTCTGCTGCCCTTATCACATTTTATTTGGGGTCGGCGAAATATGTCTTCTTCTTTTATTCATCTCTATGTTTATGTTCTTATAATCCATGTCAAATTTCACACAATCCATCCATCTTTTCTTGGGTCTGCCTCTTCTCTTACATCCATCCACATACATACTTAAAACTCTTCTCGTTACATGCATAGAGATTTTCATCCCTCCTCATCACATGCCCATACCACGACAAACGGTTACTTCTTAACTTAAATAATTAATATATCCCTTAAAAAAAATATTCTGACTTTATGCAAGATTTCTCTATTGAGAATAAAAAGAGTTTTTGCGTCATCTACCATTAAAATTAAATTCCTAACACGAAAGCTATAAAAAGCTATTCCAACTCACAATGGAGACGTTCGTGGAAAACTGAAGTCGTAACCTTATGGAAGTTAACACTTAACGGGGTTCACCTTAGAGCACGCTTTGAACAAGTTGGGTGAAGTGGGGAAGTTAATGAAAACCAAGTCTTAAGTAATGCGGTTGGCTTGGTCAACTTGTATGCGCTTTGCTCAGTTTAAGTACGCAGCAAGAAGTCAATAATTTTTAGTACAAAATGATTTTATAACTAGAATTTTCTAATTCTAGTGTAGTACGACACAACTATCATCGATGATGGGAATCGCTCGCTTAGATGATTTTACAACTTATTGTTTCAGTGTAAAAATCATGTTTTACTGTAGTACTAATAAACATTCGTAGTCTTGAAGTCGCACTCAGTTCGGAAGTGATCGATTTTACGAAGTTTGCCGATGGAATTTCTTAGTTGTGTCGTACTGAACTTAAGTAGTACCTACAATAGATATTTCTGGTCACTGATATAGATAAACTTTAAAAACATTAATTATAGATTTTGTTAAATAGTGTTTTATGTAATAATTATATGAACTAGTGGTCGCCCAGTAGTCGAAATTCGACCGTTATATTATAAATAAATCTCCATATAAACTTTAACTATGCCAAATCTCACACACCTCCGTGCGCGCAATATATGTACTTATAAAGGGGTATAAAGTTTTCTCTTCACGTATTAATGTATAGAGTAACTATGTCAAATCTCACACACCTCCGTGCGCGCAATATACTTATAAAGGGGTACAAAGTTTTCTCTTCACGTATTAAAATTAATTCAACTAGGTATCTCTATCAATTTTACCGGCGCAACGTCTATAGAATAGAATGGAATATATCTTTATTTCATCTAAACCAGATTCAGGCACATATAAAATGTCGAGACTCTAGGTGCGTTATGTTACCCGATTCGTAAAATTAGGAACTCATACGAATTACAGGCCTTGTGTGATACCTCAATAGAATAATACTAGCTTTTGCCCTCGGATTCGCCCGCGTGTATTTTAAAGTAGTCAAGAAGGAATTCAGCAACTGACATACTTTTGGGTTAATAATATTAGTCATGGATACCAATTTATATGATCAGATCATAATTATAATCTTTACGAGAAATTTAATCACTTGCAACTTTTTAAATTGCCTGACTTGATTTTGAATCGAATGTAGCTGTTATTGGAGGATCGCATCTCTTGGTGGATCGTATTCTTACGGCATATGCACACAGGAAATACCTATGAAAAGCAGCTGGTGAATATACATAAAATAATGTCGGCCTTTGCAACAAACTTAATGCAGGATTTTTTTGTAGAGATGCTATGAACTATGATTACTATTATTATATATTTATGATTAGAATCACCATTGACCGCTAATTGGCGCCAGGATTATCTACGCCATCGTGCCTTATTTAATCCTTAAGTCACTTCATACAACAGGTATAGAATGAAATGGTGGTCGATTTGTAGCCAAAACCTCTCAACAACACACGTGTCAACCTATGTATAATATAGCGAACCAACATTCATATCCATTATAGTCTTAACAGAGTTTGCATAACACGTTGCCCTAACGACTATATAAAATTATATAACAATTTTATGTACGTAGCATTGCAGTCCCAGGTCCCAGTGGTAACAATTACGAGGGCGGTGCTTTCATTAAACTTCATGAACTTCTCGTAGATTTATGTTCGCGAGTTGCAAAGAGTTAGGAGCCTCGCTCACGTCATTTGGATGTCTCGTCGAAATGTTTTGTGATTAAAGTAGTCGAGGGTTCCTATTAGATTTTATTTAATTTCGCAGCTCTTTTGTTTCGAGCGCGATTTTATTTTATGTGTGGCGGATTCGATTCTTGCACGGAACAAATATTTTTCTGATCTACAGATAGTATAATATGACTAATTAATATGGATAATTTCTATGGTTATTGTAATAATTACGTGTTAATTTTCAATTCAATATTTTTATGATCAGTTATTTTAATATTTCTCAAATAATTTTATATTTTATGTAATCTACAAATTATGAGTTATTAGACTTGTTTGATTATAAATTTTTAAAATTGAATCCAATGCAATTTTTTTAACTGTTGACGCTATAATCCATAATTTTGAATAAAGTGTGTATTTGTTTAGTTTTTCGGCTCAGTTGTCTGTGCAACTGACATGAACGTTTGTAAACTGTTCCCATAACACAGGAAAAATACAGGGGTAGGGTATCGTTTTAAAAAATTACGCGGTCTACTGCTGAATATAGGCCTCTCCTAAGTGGCGCCACAACACTGCAGATTCCTCCGCCATCCGCATCTAGTCCACCGTTCAGTTTAGTTCGATGATGGAATATTTACGTGTCCGTTAATAAAATCAAATTTGGGTGATTTCTTTATAAATTTGGTTTAAAAGCTTTTGATACCGTCATTAATATTTGCAGGCTACATACCAATACTAGTGAATTCACAAAATTAATTAACAACATAATCAACGAACAAATATTTGGTTTCTGTGTGATGTTGTTTCTGTATAATTCTCGATAAAATATAGACAACGTATTCTGCAAAGTATTCATAAAAAACTTCTCAAAGACAAAATACTGAAATCTTACTTGACAACTTATAGCTGCGGTGCTTTCGAAACTTTCGAAAACTGTCTTATCACTTCTAGAACAAAACCAAATTGTAATTAGCGAGAGCGCAGACAATGAAATAAAAAAAACAATCACCATGAAACAAAAACCGTTTTTCTGTGGAAAGTATAAATCTTCCTTGTTTGGCTTTGGCATTGGAGGGTTAGCTAACACATAAATAAATTCATAGTTTTCGTTAATTCTATCCAGATATTTCAGCTTTTTCTTTCACGCCATTAAAAAAAAAGATTAGCTACCTTTAGGTTCTACTTTTTGTCACTAATAGAAGAAATATTAAGGACTGTATCGGCCTGTTATTTTACTCCAGCAATAGGGGAAAATGGGTCAAAGTTAACGGAACACTGTCCACTGTAAAAAGGTGATAGGATACCCATTTGCTTCAGTAGGCGTTATATCTCCCGTAAACAATCGATGGACCAAGGGGCCTCGACATTTTCCCGATACTGACTACTTTATTTATTTATTTATTTAATGCTTTTCATACAATTAAGTACAAAGGCGGACTTAATGCCTAAGGCATTCTCTGCCAGACAACCTTAGGGTGATGCAGAGACAAAAACATGGTAGATGCACTAGTCATTATTATTAGGTGAGGTTAATATACTCAAGTAGAACCTAAGTAATGATAATACTACTTTACTTTTTTTGATAATTCTGCATAGAAATGTAGCAATGACTGTCAATTTGTCAAGTCTATGAAATTATTAGAACATAGTAGGTACGTGTCATAATTATGAGAAAGAAAAGAAGAAACCAACACGGAGACAACAGGAAGCAGACGTTTTCATGTCAGTGCCAGTGTCCCGTCTATGTTTCATCTTGTTCGTCGTATCTCATAGAGCTGATACCTGCCACGTGCCTGCCACTATTTCGTGCTATGTAGTGACCTTTAAACTTTAAAGGTTATGATGCAGCATCTAATATTCATACCACTCAGACTCTACCTGATTCAAATGTCAAATGTCTGGGGAAATACCATGGCATACTGTCACGCCAGTAATCGTATATAGTACCGCAAAAGAAGTAATGTCGTTCGCTCTGAGTTTACCGATGAAAGTATTACAGGTCCCTCGTGTAAGAGGTTGATCTTATTGGCATTTATCAAGCTCAATATTAATCTCAGGCTATCACTGACCTGGGTATCAATCCAGGACTTCAATTAGGTACTAATATACCTTAGTTGATAAAATTCAGTAGCACGAAAGTAAATTAGACCTTGGTAGCTCGTGAGAGAGTGATAAAAAAACGCTAGCTCTTTTCGATTGATGTCGCTCTCGCTCATGCACTCACACGCTATATAGCTCACTAGCTCAGTAGTTTTCGGTAGCCGGCACGTCTTATCGACACCGAAGTCACCAAACGGCTCATTCGGATAATCGAATCGAGTCAAAACTTCCAAAGAGCTATTGACTATGAGCGAGCCGAGCGTCACCTACGATGCGCGTGAGTCAAATGAATATAGAAAAACTAAAAAGCTAAAAGAGTGATATAGCTCTTTAGGGCAAAATCGCTCTTTTTCTTTTCAGTGAGGTATTTCGCCCATGTCTAAAATAAATCAAATTATTTTCCATTATTCGTACAAAATGAGAAATCGTCCAATCAGTGTTTGAGATTGCAAATATCTGTTTTGTTTATATTGGCGTAAAGGCGTAGAGCTATCGTGTTGTTAATTGTTACATGGCGTTTGTGAAACAACAAACAAGGTGCGTCAACTGCGGATACACTGGATTCAATACTTTGTTTTGTTGTTTGAGTTACTTGTTAGGCAATAGGCGCTAACGTGGATAAATCATTTACACGTCAGCGCTTACGTTGCGGTAGGGCGGCGTTGATTTTAGAATAATTAGATTCAACTGTGAAAAACAGTCACTTGGTTTCTAACGTTAAAAGATGGCTTAATATTTATAAACTTGATAAATTATTTTCTTTGCAAGCTTGATAAGTTTATGATCGGAATATAATAAAAACTTGGTAGAAAAAAAACCTTTTCGGGTTTCCATTTCCTGGAATTTATACAATAATATCGGGCTGATTCATTCACTTGTATGTCCTAGTTTTTATACTGAACTATGCTTACTATCTATGATGACTAAATTATTCACAAAAATCTTCGAAAAATACCAGTTAAGTTTTTATGCAACGCTATAAAAATACTGTGTAATATTGATTTAGATTGTTATAAGATTGAGCTATTTATATTAATTTGAAACAATGAAATGGTATTCAAATTAATAAAAATGTAATTAAGAGGGTTGGGATAAAAGTCACTCGATTAAATGTCGTAAAACAATGAGAAAAAGGCTCTTAATGTAACCGAGGGCGCTCTCCGTCAACCCTCCCAATTGATGCACAGATAGGGAGGACCCTATCAAAATTTAAATGCGGTCCATTTTAGATGTTTTGGTCTGCGGCTTCGTAATGAAAATATCCTTTACATTGTCCTATATTAGATTTTTTATTCGACTTGATCCCTTTATTATGCCAAACCGATTATTATGTGATCGCAAACTTAAGTTTTACATAAGTTTATACTGTGGTAAGATATTTTCCTTTTCAATATAAAGGTAGTACCGTAGTAGGTACTAAAGTGTAAGTTCAGACCGCGCAACATCAACACACAAGAGAAATATAGCGCTTTCATAAAATCCGAGGTGTCATTTCCTTTTGAATAGTTCGTTATATCTGCGCTCGGGACCAAGCCGTGTATAAAAGTCTCAGGTTATTCAGGTTATTACGAGTCTCCGCGATCCTTCCGCGTCATTGTGGGGCGAGCGTGTTATAAAACGGACACTAAATCTCGCCCCTATTGACAAATGACGGCGCTCGTTACAATACTGTATCGGTTTCCAGGCCCATACCATTTTATATTTCCTTCCACCTTTTTGATGTCGTATGATCATAAACTAGTATAGCTTCCTTCTGAACGTAAGGATTGAATATCCTTTGATGTGTAGGTACATAGTATTTGCTATAAATAAGGCCGTTACATCGGCGCTCGTTTACCAGGCTTCCTTTATTGCGATGTTTTTGCGGCTATTTGGAGCCTTTTCGTGAACTATAGTCGGGCTGGGAGGAGAAAATGTTATGTGAAATAGTTTTTATATGTTGAACTAGCTCTTGCCCGCGGCTCTGCTTACGTGGAAGTCGACTTTCATCCTCTATTTTTCCTCTTAAGGGTGGAGTTTCCAAAAATCCTTAAACATGTTAGTTAGTTCCTAACCGAAAGCCTAAAATAGCGTTTTTATGGATTTCATTAAAACATCACTTAATTCCAAAAAAACTTTCACCCCCTATTTTATCCCCTCAGGGATATAATTTTAGAAAATCCTGGATCATGTTTCTTTATTTCTAACTAAAACATCAAAATATACTAAATTTTATGAATTTATCTTTAAACGTGACGGATATTTATACAAAGTTTCATCCCCTATTATACCCTTTAGGGGTGGAATGTCGAAAATCCCCTTCTTAGTGGGTGTTTACGCTATAAAAGGAACTTACTGGCAAAATTTCAAGTTTCTAGCCCCAGCGGTTTAGTCTGTGCGTTGATAGATCAGTCAGTCGGTCAGGACAAGTCTTTATTTATATACAAATACATATATACTTTTTATATATGTATAGAGAAAGTCTTTTTATATGTATAGATAGAAGATCTTTTTATATGACTAGATTCTGTCTATAAAGAAATATAATTTAGCAATAACGACTAATAGGTATTTTATTATTGCTGGTAGTAGTCCTTTGGTGAAGTCTTATCAGTATACGAATACGTTCTTGGAAATATGGTTTTTATTGAAGATATAATCACAATAGAGTACGTAATTCGTTCAGACCAGGATTTTTTGCTGCCAGCGCCTATTCAGATTTAGATGAAAAATAAAATAAATCATAAATAAACATTCACCATTTGTGCTATTTTCTCATTCAAACAATCTACTTGAAGACTAAAATAATAAATGTTTTCTTTATCAGACATATATTATGAATCTACATAAATAAAAGCTTAGTCAGACTTCGTTTGTTCTTTAATTTTGCATTATTTTACATTTGATAATAAGTACGTTAAAATATTTTAATTATCACTATGCGTAATTTTGTCGACTCGGAACATGCTATCACATACAAGGGACCATACTATTATTATAATGAGTACGCTTCCGAATGTCACTAGTAAGAAACGATTGGAAACCACAATCGCAAGGAGTTTGTTTCCCTATAAAGCCCTTATTAAAGAGTAACGTTACCTAGCGAGCTGAAACATCAGGCTCAACTTAGACTAGCTCAGTTTAGAACGAAAAGAAAGAGTAAAGAGATACTTACATAATTATGGCCCTAACCCAGGGGTTGGCAACCTGCGGCTCGCGAGCCACATGCGGCTCATTGGATGTGAAGCTGCGGCTCTTTAGTTCCATACGCAAATCACTAGGTGATCCTGGCATTATTTGCCAAACAGACGAAAGAGTGAGGAAAAATAAAAATAAATAAAAATTGTGGCTCTTTAAAAACTTTGAATTTTATAAATTGTAATTTTTGTCTCTTCCGACTCAAAAGGTTGCCGACCCCTGCCCTAGTCAATACAGTAAATTAAAATTGTTGGAGACAAGGACGTTAATATTTTTTGTTCAAGAAACTCTAGTTCACCTTATGGGAGTAAGAGGAACAAGAGTCACAAATACGCCTTGTATTTGTGACTCAAGAAGTTAAGAGTTGCGTACCTGAAACGAACTGAAATCATCTAGTGGGTAACTAATAAAGACAGAACCTTCGCTCTGTTATATCCCTACATGCACACGACAAGCGTGTTTATTATGTGTTATTTTATTAGCGGAGTTCCATTTAAGGGATTTTAGTACTCATCGTTACCTATGAACATTGTTTACTAGGGGCCCAACCATGAAATCTCAAAACAAAATCTGCTGTTCCATACAAATAATTCAATATTACTCGACTGAATGTATGGAACTGTTGATATGTTTTTTGCGATTTAGTAAAAGTTCTTCATAATGATGAGTAGGTACTATAACCCCTTAAAAGGACCTCAGCTAATGAAGTACGACCTTATATATTGTGTCATCCAACCTTATAGGTACTTTATATTCATAATATACTTTATATCAGGACATAAATCCTCACTTTCAATACTTTTATATCCCATACAGAAGAAGGAATTTATTACGTTTCGATAAATAAGTATGTATAAACCCTCTTTGTGGGAAGGGTCATAAATCACCCAAATGAACCCGGGCCTCCATTGACAGAAGTACCATCATAAATAAATAAATACATTCTTACACGGTTCCCGCCACTCTACGGAACTCCATCAAGTGATGTTCCCTTTGTGTAAATAATGGTAAATAGGCATTTACACAAACATATTTCGCATTTGTCAAAGGTGTCCTTTTATGGTGATTTGTGTATTTTTTCGGTTTTTCCGGTGTTGTATCCTTTGATAATTTAATAGAATATACGATCTATAAACTACGAAAGTATAAATAGTTGTGTGTTGTGTGCGAAAACAATACATATCGGATTGCCTTTTGTTTAAAAGTGATTGGATAAGCGTAAAATAAAAATGAACAGCAATATGGAGAATAGAATAGAATAGATCTCTATTTCATGTTAACCAGATACAGGCACTTATGAAATGTTGAGACTCTAGGTAATCAGGTCCATGAAACTGAACAGCTTTCCCGAAGGAACGTAGAATGAAATCTCAAAATTTTCAATCGACTTTCACAAAGTGACTGGTCACCTGAATCATGTTTGTATGAAAAATTGAATTTTGTTCTTCAGATTTCGACCTGTGTTTTTGGGGAAAGTTATTCAGTTTCGTGGACCTGATTACCTCCCAAAATATGGCTGGTAATTTTATTTCACCCAGTATAGTAACTTGCTTTATGCTTACGAATGCGGGCTATTCGAAGGTTATAAAGTGGAAATATCACACAATAGGTACGTACGAGGCATCGCTATCAGATCCACTTCAAAGGACACAGCGAAAGGATCAAGTCGATTGGAAATAATTTTCATTTTCAGGAAGGAAACGTGACTAGTAGACGTGTTATGATCTTATCTGTGAAGCTGGTAGATACTTATTCGAGTGATCAATATAATAATTTTATTATACTGTAGAATATTCAAACCGATGAAAAAAGGAACAACCAATTATTTTTATCAAAATTGAATCGTTACACCTCCTTATTTGGGAAAGGCAGGTTAACATCGAGATGCGCTGGAAAGAAATAGCTAGACATAGAGCAATCGACCACGTTAAGGGTCACTCGCGGCTGTAATGGTGAAATTCACGCAGCCTAATGCAAAGTCGACTGTGTTGAAAACATCTGATCATACTCGTAATACTGTATTTATCCACGGCATTACACATCTACATAAATATAAGTGTCTTCGCACAATGGAGCCAATAAAACTCAAAGATTCTTGAATCTAGTATAATAAATGAGCTTATAAACTATTACAATAAGTAATCGTACTTCTACAAAAAAAAGGAAACAAAACACGAAAGGACAATAAGGAAAGTGATAAAATTGCCTCTAATGTATAATAAATACACATTCTATTGGATACTTTGAGTGTTCGAAAAGTGTATTCTGAATGTGGTGAGAGTTTACCGACGGTTCGCAAACCGCTGAGTAAAATGTTTGCCAGCACGACTTGAGCAATACAAACAAAACGCATCGAAAGTGCATTTTCATACACCACCGTGTAAACATTCTGCATTGAAGCGATTTGAAAAGTTTACCAATATTCAGGTAGCGACATAAAATTTTACGTTAATTCAATACTCGCGCAACGTTCAAAAACATTTTTACAAAATATAATTAAACCCGCTGCAGTTAATCTTGTTAACTGCATTTTAGCGCAACGCTGAAACCAAAGATGAAAGAGATTGGAACATCACAGAATAATGAAAGAAATAAACTAAATAAAAGTAATCTACCGAAACGTTAAATCAATTTCACCCCATCTACGTTTTATGGCGTCGTAGTTAATAAACATTTCCTTGTCAGCAGTATATTAGGTTTTTATTGGCATTTTCCAGTATTGACTGATGTAGACTTGGCCATCACCAATTCTCTTCGGAAATGATGTGCGGAATCGGCAAGTAAAAGGCATTAAATCTGTCTGGAGCGTTCGATTTGCATTGGGAAAATTGCATTTTCGAATCGTCGGCGACAAGGAGGCGGTGCGGCGCCTGTGAATGTTTGCAAATGTGTTGCAAAAGGTTTGCTTTACAATTTTGCCCCCAGCGTTGCCACTAGCAATACGACGCCGTGCCAAGCAAATGACGTAAACCGTCTGAGACACTTGTGGACTTTGCGGATAATTACATTGTATGTATTTGTACTGATGATTTTTATTGAATAGCTGTTATCCCAATATTAGCGCTACGAGGATGTATAAAGATCAAAATTAAATGATCTGATCGAGGCTACGGCCATCTGCTAAGTAAAACTACAGAGTAAAATATGTAACTATCATTTGTTCTGTGGTTTAGGCATTGGAGTAAAACCTGAAAACTCATAAGATTTCTGCGTACTTTCACGACTTAATACTCAAAGTTTCATGACGAACCTTGGAGCATTTAACACGAACACCGGTTGAGATTAGAAGGCAAACAGCAAAAAGGTTTCCACAGTGATAATAGTTGTCTCAGAAACATTTGGCAGCCTCTAAAAAAGGTAATTAAAAAAACAAGAAAACGAACTTATTTGAAATTGACAGTGAAAAATTTACAACACAAATCAGATTTCGGGCATAAATTAAATTTTTTGTAAAAATATTGTACTTTATGACACAAAATTAACAAGGAGAAAAGAGAATACTTAAAATAATAAAAAAATGGAATTTTGCCATCCAGTTGATTGTGGGGAGTTCGCAGTGACTCCGATGTTGGTAGCTCCGGCTTGTGCTCCTAAATGTTGCGAAGAGGCACCGATGTGCTACCCGTGTTTGCCGCGTTGTACTAAGCCAGTGTACTACTGCTGTGAGAAGAAGCCGAAAACACACCACGCGCCTGTTTATGAGGAGGACTGCTGCCACCACCCTCCTCCGGCCAGGTGCTATCCACCTCCTCCCCCGGCAAGGCACTGCGACCCGCGATCTCCACCTCCGGCCACCACACGGCAAGACCCATGCAAACATGCACAACATGCACAACATGCACCACATGCACATGCACCAGCACCATACTGTGAAAATTGTTATCACCCAACTTGCAAACCAGTCAAGACAAAATACATAATTCCTTGCTACAGATACGAAGATGGGCGAATTGTAAGTTTTGTATACGTTACTTAAATAGATTAGGTTCTTCCCAACTAAAATAAATCTACCTATTATTTTCTATGGATTGATACATTGATAAATTTATTAGATATACTTATAAATTTAATTTCTAAGTAGCCGTACTGAAACCAACTTTAAAAAGAAATTGCAAATACAAATTTCCATATCCAGAAGCACCTCGATAATGACTTCCTAACTGCAATAATTCCTTGAATCAAGTTCGGGAATAGAAAAATAACGATAAAGTCTATTCTGAACATACCTGCTTGAATTATTCAGTGGATTTACCACATTACCCAGAGCCGGTCGTGTCTTTGTGAATATTTTGGTGGTTCCATTGTGTTGTTGTTGGTTTCAGGAACGGTATGTTCCGACACGTTACGGTAGACTCCCCATGTCAGCGTACCGTCGAAACGGAATGCAGGATCAAATTCATGGGTATCGCGGAGCCATCCGATATTTGTGTACGGGCGAAGGACCGAGCGGCGAATGTTGTGTTCACACTGCTGTCGAGCCCATGCGTAGACTTTACCCAAAAGTCACACAAGAAATGCTACCCGTAAAAAAGAAAAAGGATAAAAAATGAAATTCTGACCAAATTACAACATATTTAGTGTTCCATTTATTTTAGAATTAACTTAATGTGAATACTACCTTTGAAAAATTATAAAAATGTGACAAAGAATGCACCTGGCAGGTAAATCCTCTGCCATCGTCTGCACTAAGGCGGAACGGAATTCAAGATCAAAAATTCAATGAATGCGGCAGCATTTCATACATTCGCAAGTGTTGGCATGACGCGATTTGGAACTACCGGCCTATCCGCATTCCGGTCAAACCTACGAAGAAATGTGCAGTAGTTTTTAAGAAGTAGTGGCCTCTACTCCGGTGCGTAAATTAATTAATATAGCGTTTCTAAAAGTATAGAACAGCCGTGATCAATTAATTTAGCCAAGTATCGATACCAATCATGTATTGCTGATAAAGTATTAAACTTATTCTTATTCTTTATTGTAAACAAAATATGGAATATACAAAAAATATAGTTTACAGATAATATGCACAAAGGCGAGCTTAACTCAGAAACCGACTTAATTTAAATAACTACTCAAAATATAAATGGTACTGTCTTTCTCCCATATGTGTTTAAATTGCGAAAATATGGGGAAATTCGCATTGCCTGAGTAGGGCGCAACTAAACTGCGTCTGTCTGGTCCGTTGCAGGTGAGGAAGCTACCCGTATCCGCATTCAAGCGCAATGGAATGCAAGACCAAGAGCACTCCAAGATGCTCGGCACTGCGAATTTCCTCATGAGGTGTCCTCAAGACGTGTCCATCGAATGTGACGTGTGCATGAATCCTGTCAAAGTAGCCGACCCAGCTAAAGTACCACATTGTTGCCCCAAACATGCACTCGGCTGTGGTTACCTCAAAAAGAAGCCAATTGAAGTGTCCCTTGAAGATATATTGTACGATTAACACTCAGTACGAATTAAGTTCTTGGTACTTCCTAGAGATGAATGCGACACGAGAAAAAAGAATTTAAGAAGAATTGCGACATTTGAAAAATTGTAAACATTAAATAAGAATAGAATAATAAATGCGAGCACCTCACGTAAGCGGCTTTTCTTGTATTATTGGAGGGGTCAAGTCGTCTGAGTTATCTTTCCTCGAATAGAGATGAAAAATAGTACCATTCTTATTACTTCTTATAGCGCTAGCGGAAATATAGTTTTTATATAAACCCATAGCTTATGATATTTTGTATTGTTACAGACAAATCAACCAACGGTGCTAATGCGCCGTGCTTGTGAGGTGGCTTGCGGGACGCGCGCGCGTCGGAAACCATTTATTGTTTCTTCATTTGCGGCAGACCCTTACAACGAAGTACGACGGTACCATTCTGAAGATGAAAAGGTATGTTCTCATTCAAACTATTTATTACAAATACCGCTTGAATATTGGAAAAAATAGTATCCAACTTTACCTTCCAACCCAGCGGTTACTGTTTCCTAAAAAGTGACTTCTCAAAACGATTCTTTGTGAGAATATTAATTCTTCAGTTTTAAAATATTTTTTCCCTAAGAACTAACTTCCTTCGGTAGAATCCAATTGAACTCTGCGATATTTTATGAAAAATTAATATTCAGTAGGAGGATGGAAAGCCGCCACCTGAATTGATTCCCACGCAATATCCTTTTAGAAGGCGAAGCCAAAGCAAAAAGCCGAATAAACGCCGTCGGTGACGCCGAGGAGAAATTCAATTTCATTACAAACCGAGTTCAGTGCTAGAAAAATTAATCCAACTTGGACCACAACTGGAAAATGAGATTACGAGTATTTTTCGTAAACTACGTTTTTCAAAAAAAAAATAATCTCAAGCAAAATTATTCAATATCTAGTCAAAACATCTATTATGGTCTTTATTTTGGTTAAACAAAGTAATAGCAGGGCTTTTACAATTGAAAATATTTGCCGCAATCCGTATTTGCAAGGTGTACCTATTATGTAGGTAGCCAGGTACAATGAACATTACGTTCTTATGTATTACCTATTTGGGTTACAGCATTCACTCCGTTTATGCTGAAGCTTGCGCCGTCAAACATCGAACGTTTGGTATTGACATACCTACTTATAATCCATAAACGATCAGACACAATAAATGATAATAATAATATTGCGTCTACTATCCAAAACATAAAATCCTTCAGAAGTGTCTTTTTCGTTTCCAGAGATAACTTCAAAATTAGTGTTTAAGAATCAGATTATCTACTGAATTAGAATTTTAATTAAATTGCTTAACTATTTACCAACAATTTACGTGAGATTAGATGTTATTTGGAGTCCGCCTGTTTGGTGTGTTTTTGACATCGATCGTGTCGTCTCGCGCACCACAATGTTTATTCGGTGAACGCGACACGGGTTCAGATGGGGATTTATTTCCGACTGGGGCTCAAGATACGACTCTTCGTGATTGGACCCTGTAATCCGAAGGCTCGCAGAATTAGGCCGCCTCTGTACACGAAACACCGTTGACTTGGTTCCGTCTAGTTAAACATTAATTTTATTATTTGACATACTTGACAGTTTAATTAAAGTTAAATCTCTTAACGTGATGGCTCACTAATCCTTTGCGGTCCGCAAACTTGAAAGCGATCTCACAATTGAATATTCAACGACTTGTACACACCATCACTTGGGCCATTTGGTATCCTTTAACACGAAAAGAAAGTTAACAGATCCCTAACTGAATTTCAACTTTTATCACTGCCCGTCTAAGCCTGTAATTAACAGAAAGCGTAGTTATTATCCGAAACACGAAAACTTTCTGGATAAGAATTTGGACTTACGATTTCTGCTTTTTTACCTGCAAAGTTAATTAATTTACGGGATTCCAGTTAGGAAACTTATCTGCTTATGCAAATAAGAAGATTGCCGTCCCTCGTAGAGATTTTTTAAATTAAATTTGGATTTTATTTGTTGATTCCGGATGAATTCTTGATCTTTGTCGAGTTGTTTTTTCCTCGTTTATTTTTTTATCTTTTTATTAAGTTTGTTTTATTTACGAACAGGGTAACTGTTGCTACCACTTCGAGAGGATCAAGCCTACGAAGCATTGTAACCCGGGTGCTCCTCCACCGTGTCTGCCTAACTCGCCGAGTTCCGGGTGTCAGTACGTAGACTGCGTGTACGCACGCCCAGTCGAACCACCAACCTGCTGTTACTATTGCAAATGAAATGCTACTAAAATATCGTGTGAATGTCTGTAAATTATGCGTGATTGTTTTCAAATAATGCCCAAACGATTTGGCGGCTATATTTTGTTAGTAAAGTTTCTACATAATTGAAATTAAAGTTTTATTATTAGCTAGTAACCCGCCCCGACTTCGCACGGGTGCAACTTCCGATATTTCTGGTGGATTTTCCAAAAAAAATCTTTCATACAAACCTTGTCCTGACAATTATGAACACAACAAAAAGAAATCAGCAAATCGGTCGAAACGTTTTCAAGTGATACTCCGTCATACATGTGGCAATTTATTTTTATTATTATAGATTTGAATACCTAATTACTTTGATACTAGAGGATGTGCAGCATCCTTGTATTAGCAAAAAATACTATCATCAATCTGGTTATCACTTATGTCACCCGTAATCAGCAATGGACGTTTACAGGCTGATGTTGCTAGCGTCTATGTCTCTATCTGACTGTCAATACCCAGATCAAACTAGCTAGCTGGTAGCTAGAAACTTAGATTTTTAAACACAGGGTAGATACTCCGTCAGAACTGTTAGACACTGGAACAACTAAGGTATCTAAATAGAGCGAATTCCTGTGACTTCCTGTTGGACTTACTGGTATATGGAGGAATCAAGATATACAGGATGATTATCTTCGGCTCAGCAAAAGTATTTCAATATATTGGAAGTGTCGTAATCATTTACTATCATCAGTCAAAAGCCGTTTCCTTATTAGCAGGCTCCATTTGCACTAAGTACTCAGTTGTAAATAGCAATAATTTGTTTATTTCCACCAGTTACTTTTATTCAGTCCAGCTTTTTAAGCTAATAATAAGTAGTACCTTATAATGTAAGCGAAATCCTAAGTCTCTGCACAGAATTGTGCAGACAGAAAAAAAACAATAGATGATAGTGTCTACGATAGGCACAGACCTGCCTTTGCTAACGCTCAGGATGATAGGTAATGATGTTGAATCGAGCTATTTAGAAGGAATTATTCTCCCGGGATCGACACTCTGACAGTGATATTATGGAACAGTTATGAAACTATCTCAGATGAAGAACCCGCTTACTTTATCTAAGGAAACTATACTCCATTTGAAATAATATTAGAATTAATAATAACTCAATTTATACAGTTAATCGGTTAATTCAACCGATTTGGACATTATTGTGTGGTGACATGACAAATGCCAACAGTTGTTTATTAGCCGGGTCCACACTGGACGATCCACCGCGCTCCGAACGCGCGCGGCACCAGCGCGATCCATGACCGCGTCTTTGGATCGCGCTCGTGTCACACGCGGTCGACACGCGGTTGAGCGTCGAGTGTGGACTCGGCTATTGTTAATACGTTTTTGCTTTTAATGACATCTTTAAGCTTACGGAATAGAAGTCATAATCGGTTAAATAAACTGTAAAAAGGTTTGTCAAAAGTTTTGAATGTTATTTCAAAATGGAGATAGCCACATGCTTAATGTAATAATTATATATACCTACTTAGCTGCCATGTAACGTGTTCTGGAAGTCCGAAACTGACAAAGTAATCTGCTTTCTTTTTCGTTGTTTAGTTTTAATACTTCCAATTTCTTTGAGGTGTGTTTCACGTAATAAATGATCGAAATCTGTACTAGACACAAAGATGAACGATCAATTTGTCGTTATTACCTTGAATCCCGCTTATCAGTGCGTAATATTATACAGAGATAATATTTTGTTACAGACAACACCTCGGACGAAATCCGCTACGCAATCAAACGGAAAGGAGAAGGTCGCAGAGATTCGTCATAAAACCTCAATAAACCAGTGAAATAAAAAAAATAACAACGACTTTAGAGAAGCGAGTTTATGTGCCATGATTCGAATCGTGTGTTGTGTGAACTGTGCTTGTGTTGGGGTGTGTTTGTGAGGTTGTTTGAGGGGGTGCAAATGAGAAGACGGCGCGGTAGGGGGGCGGGGCGAGGTGTGCGGTGACTGCCCGCTGCACCATGCGACCGCCGCTGCCGCTGCTGCTGCTCGCCGCGTGCGCCGCTTGTACGGCGCAGATTGCATGGACGCCGATCTTCCTCGACGGCAGCAGTGAGTTTTTTATATAACAACGATGCTTCAATCCAATCAATGTTTGATGTTTGTCCATAGCACTTATGTATTTTGGGCGTAAGTCTATGAGTAAAGGGGAACAATATTCCCTTCTACGATTCAGTGTCGTATATCTTTGCGGCTCTAAGCCATTTGTTTTCATGTATTATTGAAAACTGGCTGATGCCGAAAACTGATGAAGCAAATCGCTATCGTTTTCAAAATTACGCTAAGGCATGTACACAGTTTGGTATAGGTTTAAAGAATCTTTATTCTTATAAGAACATTACAGTTCACTTAAATGAGAAATTTACATTCAATTAAATTATATACATTGTCGTCTAATGACGAAGCATGCAGAGTATTAGAGTATTAGAACTTAAAATCATCAAAGTATCCATTTTTTCATAATGGGTGGCATTTTTTGTGACCGGGATAATAAGAACTCTTTAAGAAATTAGTTAATAACAACGAGCGTTGCTAGGCGCTTTGTGAAACAAGTGTAGTTTTTTTTTCAAGCATTTTATATAATAATTTTGGCGCCTTCTGAATTTGCCGCCCGGGCAGGTGCCCCAGTTGCTCCCCCTAGATCCGGGGCTGGAGTTAGGACAACCGATGCATTTTATTCTTAGGTCAAGTAGACCTATGGACGCAGTCATCGTCGGGGTGCGCGTGCCCCGGCGGCGACGGCGACGACTGCGCGTGCTGCGTGCGCGACGGTGCCTGTCCTTGTGGGGATGTAGCGCCAGCGCGGTGCTCGCAATGCGGACTCGAGCAGTATTGTGCTAATAGTGAGTTGAGATTGTTGTATTTGGAATTTATTAGCATGTTCATTCACCTATCGAGAGTATAGGCAAAGTATACATATACGTACTTTTTCTTTCTTTATTTATTTAGTGACTTTTATCTATACATGACATGTCAGTCCCATCATTTATTTATTCTTTTTTTTTTAAAATTTTTATTATTATTTTTAAATTAATCTTGTTTTGAGTTACTTATTGTTCATTTCTGAACTACACAACGCCTTGGTGTTACACTGTTATGTTGTGTATTATGTGTGTAAATAAATAAATAAATAATAACTACAGCTTTTCTATTTGTAAACCTTGTTTAAATGTGGTTTAACTCTCAAGGCAACTAACCAACAAGGCCTATAGTATTTAACTCGCCCGCTCTAATAGTAGGTCAGTGTGCGGATGGATGGGTGTTACAATAGTGTAAGATTTTATTTTTGTTTTATGTCATGCCGTAGATGGTAGCAGCCATAGACGTAGGATGTACTAGCAAAAATATCCTAAGTCTATAGTAGCAGCCGTTCATAAATCGGACCCGTTAGTGAAGGTGTACACCTATCTATAATATTCTTGGTGTACACCCACCTGGATTTAACCTCACAACTTATTTTGATCTAAATCTATCTATTTATACATATAAAAACATCTTCTATACATAAAAATGACTTGTCCTGACTGTTTGATCTATCAACACACATCCTAAATCGCTGGGGGTAGAAACTAGATATTTTGGTCGTAGTGTTCCTTGTATGTCGTAGGCACTAAGAATTGATTTTTGGAAATTCCACCCCTAAGGGCTATGGGTAAAAGAGGGGATAAAACTTTGTATGATAATCCGTCATTTTTAAAGTTAAATCCATAAAATTTGGTATTTGGCGTTTCGGTTAGAAATAACGAAACACGTGTTTCAGGATTGTCGAATATTCTACCCCGAAGGGGGCAAAACAGGGGATGATAGTTAGTATTAATTAAACTATTTAATAATACTTTGATAAACGTCTGTTATACGACTCGGGCAATAATGTTTATTACGTTGTTAAAATGTGGCTAATTGGCAAAGTACAAAGAGCCTTAACGGGTTTCATGTTGCCTGCAATACTTAGCTTTTATTTTTCTTTCGGTTTTATTTTGCACAAAATTACTCTCCACGGACAAGATGTATCTTTGTTACAAGAAATTCAATTATTATCTATGCCGCTGGCAGAGCGCCAAGTTATCATTGATATGTTTCCTTTTCCGGTACAAAATTAATATTTTTAATTTTACGTTACAATACACACGGTGCAATAACAAAATATCTTTGAAGAAAATAAGAATAATTTTGTTTCTATGTACCTATACAAAGTTCGTACCTTTGTCGTGTTAAATTTGGTTTCATAAGGAAAGCCTGTTAAAAGATCAAAGACTATGTTGACGATAGAGACGTATGGAGCTAATTATCTTCTGCATATGCGGCTTCCCTGGTGAACCGCTGCTTCCAGTCTTCACAAGCTAATTTAATGACGCTTCCCTTGTTTTCATAATTGGGTGGCTTGAGTGTTAAGTATGTACTTGTATTATTTAATTTATAGTGGTACTTATTATGATCTTTGCTGTTCTTTTTATTTTTGTCATATTGTGTAAATTCAAGTCGTGGCCAATTTTGGCCATTATTGTAAATTTGTTATATGAAAAGAGTATCCACGGAGTTTCTTGCCGGTATCTTCTCCAGGACCAACCCACTTGGAACCGTGTATCTAGAATCACGACGTTTTGAAATAAAAATCTTTGACTTTCTAGTCCCGATCCCTATAAGGGATTGGTGACTTCAGGGTTATTATTTATTTGAAGAGGTAGGGTACTAAGCCCCTTTGTCACTGCGACCTGCGAAGATCTATTGTGACGTGACTTCAGGGTTGCTCTCATAATAAAAGTTGTTCATAGTGCTGAGTATAATAACCCCTTAAAGGGATTGGGACTAGAAAGGTAGGATCTTATAATTATAGTGCATGCAGCTGCAATGATACTAGAATTTAATCTAAGGCTCAACCAAGAACCTTATAGATAGAACAGTACATAATGACATACATTTTATGTCACTTTAGCCTCTATTGATAGATTACTAATTTAGCGAAAAACTGAAGGTCATGCAAAAGTTAATATTGTCTCTACGCGGGAATTATGCTCGCGACTTTTTAATTATAGTAATCTACCAAACACATTACCTATACCACAAAATTTTTAGTTCAATAACACATCCAATTTCCAACAGTCCATAGATAATACGATACAGCCTTTAATTAAGTATATCCAGTTGTAAGCAAATTACTCTATTGTTAAATGTATTAATAATTATAATATAACTATTGTTATTACGTAGTTGCTTAGGAACCCTTTATCTGATTTGTGGTCTATTCCAACACATTATCGGTAAACACGGATTTAATGGTCTAGGTAATTTGATCTGATGAAATCTGCACCTTATAGTCGACGTAAAACAGTGTAATCCATCAACCCTTATCAATCACTTATAATATAGTTACGTCATAGGCATCACGTATATGAAGCAGTTAAGTACAGAACAGTGCAAATGTCACCTTATTGATCTCTGAACCATAAGACTAAGATGAGCTGTGTTATTACCAGATTATCACATAAGATAGTAATTAAGTTTTTTGGGACCATACTACAAGATTTATTAGAAAACTGTAAACTTTATGATCTGAAACAGTGCTATCCAATGTCATGAGAGTATTTATTTATATCATTATTAACTATTTTCATACAAATTTGTTCAAAGGCGGTCTGAATGCCTAATGCATTCTCTGCCAGACAACCTTAGGGGTTGAATATTCGAAAATCCAAATAAGTATGTAGCCATATACTAGATTGGTACGCTACTGCAACTATCGAGAGACAAAGTCAGCGCCCTGCTTTTGTCCTAGCGTAGACTGCGTAGCGGCAGTGTCGATTGCTACGCTGCACAGTATGATAAATGCCTCAAAAAACGGACATCACTTTTTTATTCTACTAATCGATAGTATGCACTGTTTTGAATGCTAGAGTAGAACTCCCAAAAGCCAATTCAGCTTAGAACCAGAGCTAGAATTTTTTATTTTTTTTTCATAGAAATCATTAAGAATTGCTTTAACGTATTATGTATGCAACATTTTTTGGTTTTAATTATATTATGCGATAAAGCCATATATCAGCTATTTTTAGAAACAAACAAATATTTAAAAGATGTAATTTAAAGAATGTTACGTAATTTTTTCCGTAATTTTAAAATTATTTTTTTGCGCAGTTTGTATGAGGTAGTAGCATTTTTTTTCACACAAATGATTCTTTAGTGCTATGTTAATCTACTTGTAAAATATCAGAAGCCCAATTCTCGTAATTAATTTATAATATGACTGAAAGTTGACTGAACTGAGATTATAATTATGAATTGACAAAAAGTCATGTATTCTACTCCTCTTAAAGTTCAGTCCGATTCCAGTATGATTTGGATTCAATCTTCTTACAAACTCATTTCAATCTCATTTTTGACGTTTGTGTATAGACGAGAGCTAGGAACAAGCATACCAATGGAAGTAGCATATTTTAGACGAAATTTTAACACCGGTTTGACTTCTCGCTCTAAGAGATTATGACATAATTTCCTCCATGAATATATTTCCTCCGGTTACATTTTAATACAAATGTGGCCAGTGTGATATATTTCCAATAGTTATTGTATATATCCAAACTAGAGATGGGAATTTACTTATCGATATTATGATTTTAAAATAGTGAGCAATTTGTTCAACATCTTAACCCAGATATTGCTGAAACCTCTGAATTGCTCCGATCTTTATGTAATTTATAATATGATTTATATTTGACCTATTATAAATAGGAAAAATATTTTAAAAAATCTTACTCTTATGGGAAAGTCGGAAAATGGTGTTCTTTATAACAAACGCTAGCAAAATGCTCTACTATGAAGTGGTCTAACAATGTTGAATTTCAGTTGGATTTATGCTGGCAATTTATATAATTTTACAGGGTTGTTGTTACTTTATTGAAATATCTATAAATAAAACAAGAATATAGCTTTTGCATCGGAAATTTATTAGAGAAAACACTGAGCACACGGGAAATATGAAAGGAAAATATGTTGACAAGCCACATGTTTATATCAAATTATGATAAAGTTCAAAGCAATAATTAGGGTGAAGGGTAACATGTTACACAGATGATGATGATGGTGTACATGTTATGCAAAAAACATGCATTTTAGTGGCAGCTAGCACAGAGAAGTTGGTTAGATCTATGCTTCATATGTCCAATTATCATTACGAGGACTTTGAGTAGTGCCCATTCATGTCTTTTCAGGTTTCATAACCATTTCTCCTATAACTCTGGATCTTTTGGAAACCTAGAAATGAACAATATGTGTGTTAATAATTTTTATTTTGGTTAATAATTTAATTGTTTGACTGTAAGATACAGGAAAATTCTATTAAAGTCTCTTAAACAGAATCTTTTTAAAATTATTTGGAGGGACCTGCGATTACATAAATGAGTTATTTCTGTAAGTTGTTTGAAAAAGTAATTTAGTCGAAATATACCATTGATGCGTTCAAAAATATAATATAAATATTAAGAATTTTTGTTGCTAATCAAATATATCATCCAATGCTGAACATGAGCTTCTTCTTACAAATTAACAATTTGTATTTATTTGATTAAAACAAGGGTAAATCCATGTTTTAACAACAAATTTATAACCCGACAATACATCGATAAAATCGAACTATCGACAACAGTGTACGTAACTAGGTGCCATCAAAATAGTATATCAAATGTCATTTTCTCATAGGTTACTACGATTTAGGCGAATTATAAAAATATTATGATAATAATCTCTAAATGACTTTATCGAACCGTTATAATATTGTATTTACTTTATCCCTACAGCAAAATTGACAACAAACTACAAGTAAAAACTTAAATAATCAAATCAATACTTACCGATGGAAAGATGTCCTATTGTTGCTTTCACTTAATACGCCCATTCGGCCTTTGCAACCAAGGGCTACACAAGCCATGTTAAATTAGGAAATCGAATTTATATTATATTCCGCACAATAAAGCACTGAAACTTAGCAAATTGCAATTATCGTGAACCTGAAGTGGTAGCCGCGCGGATACCAAGCCGACTCAACAACTGACACTTTGTCTTTCAAGATGACGTTGAAGTTATGTTGCTGTCACTTTCTTTTACAGAGAAAATTGTCATAAGATAAAACGAAAAGTATGGCAGTTATTTCTTCGTTTTAAAAATAATACTTCCATTGGTATGCTTGTTCCTAGGACGAGAGTGTCAATTTTATTATCTGTGTCGGTTCAAAATGTTAGCAGAATACCGATTTGCCTTTTATTCAACTTTCGATCTCATTACAATATAATGTCACGTTTGACGTTGTTTGTTTGGGTAGGAGAATACCATTTGTGACATTTATGTCATTGGTAGTAGATCGGAATGAGATCCGAACTATATATTGAACATTTTTAATTACGAGAATTGGGCCTCAGATTCTTAACACGTAGGAATTCGGATTTTTAGACTTAGGAAGATTTTTTGTTAGGGTTGACAAATAATGAAAAATTCAAAATGTAAGAATAATAGTGATATTAACTGACTGGTATTCCTTTACACAATATTTACCGATTAGAAATTATTAGGTGCAATTTTTGTGTTCTGAGAGTAATAACCCTAATATCAAAGAAATTGAAAACCATAGAATCATCATAACTTCGATTTCCTGATAGATTTGGATCTATTTTTTTTTACAGTTAATAGTACAGTTCTGAAGAATGTTTTAAGATAAATATCAAGTGCTACTTACAAAAGATGTCAGAGGGAAAAAATAAAAAGGAAAAAACATGAAATCAGGCATATCTATTTTTCTATTATCGCAAAGTCTATTCTGATGTGCCTATAAAATGCCTTAAATATAGTGTTAATAAACTCTGAAAACGAATTTTCATATATTTTCATAACATCCTTTATAATTGCGTTTTTCTGAAAATCCAGAAAATTATAATAAAAATTATTACCGTGCTTTTAAGGATATTTAAGATCTGGGAGTTCTACTCTCGCATTCAAAATAGTTTATACTTTCGATTAATCGAATAAAAAAGCAATGTCCGTTTTTTGAGGCATTTCTCACACTGTGCGCTGCCTGCCGCAACTATCGCGAGCCGAAATACACTGTTGGCTTTTATCGTAGCGTAGAGTTCGTAGCGATTCTGTAGCAATCTACGTAACCGCTGCGAGGTCTAATGCTCCGCCTGTCTGGCGCGCAAATCATTTACCAATCTTACACACTCACTAGTCATTTGTCATTACACAAAGACACTATCACAGAAGTGAGTTTTCAGCGTAAGCGTTGACCGAACCATATCGCTGCGATATCGCTGTGATACCGTCGCGTCGCTACATATTAATGCAGTGTATCGTAGCGATGTAGTGCGGCTATGATCCAACGTCGCATGAACTCAGTCGTCGTTAGTTTGATACAATTTTATATTTTTCTAATTAAAAGTTCTGTTCTAGTGTGCAACATCACAATCGACTCGCGGATCCTAAAGAGCAAGTCCGGCAAGACCTTCGGTCAGATCAAGTCTCCTTCCATCGAGGGTCCAGGCACGTGTTCTTACTTCCTGCAGCCGGACGCTGGCCAGCGAGTCGAAATTCAGCTGTACCGACTCGTGTCCGTCGGCAAGTTTAATAGCACCAGGTAATTAACTAATGATCATAATTATTATAAAAAGGGCTAATTGTAGTACTAAGTTGAACAAAAAAGTTGTTCAGACGAAAATTTATTTTATCGCTAAGAGGTCTTTTCTTAATTCTGTGACAGTAAACATAAGTAACTTATCGATGCATTTGAGTATTACCACGTTTAGAAATTACATCGAAAAACTTCATTATCTAATTGTTAAAATTCGGCAGTTTGTGCATCCTTCTGCGTGAATATCTAAGATTGTCGGTGTAACTTATCGTTGCCTGCCTTTGAGTATCTAGAACTTCCCTACTATATATATATATATGTTTTCTTCGTCTTTCCGTTTATTTTATGTTGTGCTAATTAACTCTTTTCTTCTTTCTTACTAATTAATGATTGCTAAGATTAGATGTAAATTCTAAATGTGTTTTCGTAAGAAAAAGATAACATACACATACTCAGAATAAATGGATCATCACGACCATCAAACTGATTCTGAGGCCCAATTCTCGTAATTAAAAATGTTCAAAATATAGTTCGGATCTCATTCCGATCTACTACCAATGTCATAAATGTCACAAATGGTATTCTCCTACCCTAACAAACAACGTCAAACGTGACATTATATTGTAATGAGATCGAAAGTTGAATAAAAGGCAAATCGGTATTCTGCTAACATTTTGAACTGACACAGATAATTATATATATATATATATACATTAAGAGAAGTAGAATACCAGAAGCCCAATTCTCGTAATTAATTTATAATATGACTGAAAGTTGACCGAACTGAGATTATATTATGAATTGACAAAAAGTCATGTATTCTACTCCTCTTAAAGTTCAGTCCGATTTCAGTATGATTTGGATTCAATCTTCTTACAAACTCATTTCAATCTCATTTTTGACGTTTGTGTATAGACGAGAGTGTCAATTTTATTATCTGTGTCAGTTAAAAATGTTAGCAGAATACCAATTTGCCTTTAATTCAACTTTCGATCTCATTACAATATAATGTCACGTTTGACGTTGTTTGTTAGGGTAGGAGAATACCATTTGTGACATTTATGACATTGGTAGTAGATCGGAATGAGATCCGAACTATATTTTGAACATTTTTAATTACGAGAATTGGGCCTCTGACCTTTTGTCAATTCATAATATAATCTCAGTTCGGTCAACTTTCAGTCATATTATAAATTAATTACGAGAATTGGGCTTCTGATAGTTACAGCTAAAATATAATTCATGAATACAAATAGCTTAATTATCTCGAATTGCATTATTCAAATTCTAAAGCCATTCCATCGTTATTTAAAATATTATCAATAATTCCTCTTGCGGTGACAGATACATTTAGCTTAATTGAAATGCAATGGATTCCATTCGCAATTACCTACACAATTGGAAACTAAGTCCTGATTTAACTACTCTGATTTACTGATCTAAAGGATAGGAATTATGCACGGGTTAATATGGTTTGGACATAAATATTATTGAATTATGCCCCAATTATACTTCGCATTCATTTTCTTTATTACCCAATAAGTAATTAAATTACAAGGCTATAATATTGCGTTAAACAATAATTGCAATCGCTTTGGTCACGCGTTTGCTATTATATAAAATATACTTTGGAATAAGGCCATAACTACATGTAAGAGAGGTAGGGAATAGCGGGACTTTCGGCTCAAAATTGGAGCTAATCGACTGGGGGAGTACCTACCTCCACGTTACAGAATTTCGTAGCCAAATAACACTGCTCTATGCAGTGTTGTGCCCCTAATGATGAGCAATACTGCAATTACTAGTGTTCCTTTGGGAAGCGTTGTGTTGGTAGTAGGGGACCTACTGCTTGTTAGCATAATCTATAATCGACTATATAATTATTTGTGTGTGGCAACACTATTCCTAAAAACATTTATTCGATTGTGAGGTAGTAAAATATAATTCACTTGTAAAAGTAAAACGGTTTGGAGAATTATTCCATCCTTGGCTACAGACGTTAAAGGTTGTCTTGAGTTACCAATTAAGATTGTTACTTAGCAAATAAAGTAATTGAACAGTATCAGTGTGTATAATTCTTTCATGCTAATACAACGCTAGTTTAGTTAAAACCAATCTTCTTCGCGGCTTTGAATGTAACGTTTTGGCCCACTCGCTCCTCTACAACGTACGTCTGTCCCACTCATACACGTTCTGCACATCGGTAGGTGGCGACATTCTAACTATAGTAAGTGGTTTTAACTATAGTATGGTCGGCAACGACGAATACCCCTGGTGTACCAAGCGTTGATAGGATACGGTAACCGCTTACCATCAGGCAGGCCGTTTGATTGTTAGCCACCATTTTTTTTTGTATACTTTGCCCCTCACTAGGATTTCTTCTGTATCGAGGGTACAGTTTACAAACATACATGTCACATGCACACACAACCAGACCCGAAACAACTAGATAGTAGTAGTAGTAAATATTTGTATGATCTACAGATGTAGATCATACAAATATTTGTTCCGTGCGGGGATCGAACCCGCGGCACGTAGCGCAGAAAGCTAATCGCTTAGCCACTGCGCCAACCGTGTCGTCACTTAGAAAAGATGAAACAAAATATAGAGAAGATCAGATCCGCAGCTGGATGCTGACATAATTTGGTTATTGATCCTAGTGTAATCATCAAGTTTAATTTGTAGGTAATTTTTTTGTACCATTTAACATCATGCTCCTGAATTGTCGTATGCATCAAGCCTAGTATTAAATAATTCTTTTTATGGCATAATTTGTAATGTATATGATGTGGCTGTAATATTTTGATAAATAAATAAAAGGATCATAACACTTCGGGCCAGGATTGATTCCAGATGGCGCCCATAGAAACAAATTAAATGGCAATAAGTAGATTTCTTCAGGCGTACCATTTTTAAATATGAGCAAAAAAGTTTTGTAGGTCGTCACTATTATTGCTTTTGTAATATAACTGCACACCTCTGGGTTAAATATGAACACCTCTTTAATCCTTCGGGGAATACATGCTTAATGCTATATTGTGTACAAAAATGTAGGGCTTTTTATTTTTATAAAAGAATAGCAATATAACCTATACATGATATTTTACCCTGATATTATCTTTATTAGTGATGGTAAAAATAAAAAGTCAGTAGGTACTACTGTAGGCACAAACTATCAGGGTCTGTAAGCGTTGTTTTTGTACATCTTTTGTTGTTTATGTCTTATACTTTCTGTGTGCTCAATTTTTATTGATTTTTTATTTTATTTTGTGTTGGTTTTTGTGATGGTAAATGGATTTTATTCATTTCTTTACTAAAATTACGTACGTCTTTTAAATTATTATTGGAGGGATACCTTCGGGCTGATTTTAATACGGTTTGTTTTCCTGACATAATATGTCGACGTTAACGACCAAACGGCATTTGGACCAAATCCCATAGTAAGATTGGCTATAAATTATGTACTTTTTGGTTTTAAGACAGTGCCGGTTTCTACACGAAATTTGCCTTCACCGTTAGAGAAGCGGTGATGAGTAATGCGATCATAAATCATGAATAGGTCTAACTGATTGGTCCTGGCTTGAATTCGGACCCAATTCATATCACGATTACAGAACAAACACACATTGAAACCACTATGATTAGGTTCAAAAAGCAGTCTATAAAAATTCAAATGTGCCAATCGAATTCCTCGTTGAACACGAATGAGAGTGATATGGGGTGGAGTGTGAATGGTGGAAAAGAATCGGGTGTGACGGGTCCGAGGTTGTCCCGCACGCTGCTATGATCAATGTCCCGTCAAATTGAATATTTCCAGCGGACCGTCTTGGGTTTGACATCGTCCATATTAATTTACCATTCAATACATGTGTATAAGCTACGCAGGTTTTATAAGGGTTTGCAAAAAAAAGTATTTGTAAACATGTTGTGGATTGTGTACTCGTGTTATACTAGACTGTAAATAAATATCAACCTGCTTATTACGTATAATTTTTTTAACGACAAAAACATATGTCAGTTAGAGTCATGCTATCCAATGATTTCATGCCGATACATGGTAACTACGATTTTAATGTATAAATAAGAGGCTCCTTTAACGATCTTGGGTGAATATTATTTTTTCTTTTTCTTTTCTCTCTTAAATAGTCTGTAAGCTTTCCAAACAATAAATACCTAAATATAAATAAACATATCCCTATTGTTACGATAATTTGAACACCAGAAATGTACGCGAAAAACAAAAATGTTGGCCATACTTATTGAGATTCACGAATGTTGGCCATAATCCGATAATGCAGTCCAAGCATAAACTACAAAAATGTAAAATGTCTTGTATTCGAAAGCAAACAAAGTGATGTAGCGTACATTTTTATGCGAGTTAAGCGTATACTTATGACAATGTTGGCGGCGGGCAGCTTGCCCACTGCGAGTGCCGCGGTCGTTGTCGGATTCAAGACAAATATGTCTGGATTATGTACACAGTATTTTGTATCTGTTAGAGAGGATATATTTTAGAGAAAATCAATAGTTGTTGCTGTGTATTATTTTCAGTTTTACCTACGTGTTCGCGTAATTTGATATCTCATAAGTGAGAGAGCCTTCCTGCTGACACTTTCTCATTAAGCAAACTCTACAAAATAAAATGGTTTATATATGTTTTGATACAGATTGATATTCTAAGACGTAAAGTCAGATAAGAATAATGCTGAAATTGTGTTTTTATTTTTAACATGAACAAACCCATCTCTTTCGTATTTAATTTTTTTCTTGTGACTTGTCTCATAATAATTATTTTATCAAACATGAAAGACACTTGATTAAATCTTGTATCTTTTCCCAGCTGCGTGGGAGGTTGGCTGCAGTTAGGCAGCGCGAGCGCAGTTCCAGCGGGTGGTGCTGCCGAGACGCGGCTGTGCGGCGCCAACGAGCGGTACACCCCGCCCGTCGTGCTGTTCGCCGACCATGGAGCCTCCACTTTAGAGTTTAGGTAAGTTTGAAGTATCTCTGATGCGAACTAAGTTTTTGGGAGGGTTCAGGTAAACTGGTGACTGGCGCATTATGCCTTAAAAAGCGAAGTGTGTAGATATGCAATAAATAAATAAATAAAATAAATATTGTGATGCACAATACTGAGATTATGATTAGATTTGAATGTATTAACGCTAAATGTTTCACTTGATAACTTAGAATGTTTGTGTGGCCATGTTTATAGCATATCGTCACCAAATAACGATCTACTTCATTAATTATCGTAAATGGTGAATAAAGGATACTAAAACTGTTTTTAATAAACCCTCTGAATTGCCGTTCTGTAGATTCAATAAGGTAATGTAAGTTTGAATAGGTTGCTCTTAAAATTATCTATTTTTAAACAATTACCTTCATAATTAGTATACTTAGGTGTTCGATAAGCCGAAAGTAGCAAAAGTGCTTGTATTAATGGCTTGTATTTGGTATTAATGGCTGGTATTAATGGCAAGCTTTTATCTTTAAACAATTTACCTAAATATCTTCGTGAATTTTGTGAATCGGAGAACTTATGAGTATTAGAATAAACCTATTATTTGCACCGAACCGCCACGCTATGGATACGCGAACGTTATCTCAATTATCGTACACATAGTTCGGAATTCAAAACGGATAGGTGAGTGTAGATACATCGATCATTAAACGTAACTCGTTAAGCAATCCGATATACTCGCGCGGTGGTAATGAATCCAACCGAAATGAACAATAATTAATTACATTTTCGTTCGCTAATGGGAACGGCAGGCACTCAAATGAGCATTATTTCCGGATAGTGAAGCGATGCGGCCGCGTGGAGCATTTCAGAATTTATCTCCATTTGCAGTTCGGTTCGGAAACGCGAATTCCGGTACCGAGAGGCAGTCGGAATCGGAACAAAAGGTCGTCACAGCGGAACCGGTAATGCTCGATTCGGAATTGTGGCCGGTTGTCAGGGAGTGCTGCAAATGCTCTTGTCAGCTGACGACGTTGAATTGCTTGATTTTATGAACTTACGTACTAACGTCGCGCTCAAAACGCTGAACGCTGGATGTGTGGTTAGATTTTATGTCAGTTGAAATAATATGCTGCTGATTGTTATAAGACTAGTGCAGTTGCAGAACAGTTAACCATTACTTGAAACATAATGTATTAGACAGCTATTCTATGCAGTTCCAAAATAAAGATCAGTTTTATAGGAACTATAATTATTATAATTGGCCCACCAAAAGTTTTTTACAAATATGTAAAACGAAGTCGACATTAGGTTCTCCCGTTTTAAAAATGTGGAAAATTATGAGCTTGCCTTTTTATTACTGAACCTTGATTACTTATCAACTATATAAGCGCGTCTAATTCAGCTTCTTGTTACCAGGATAACAGAAAAGACTGTGAGGTCACAGTTCCTCGCGTTCTTCAGTTTCACGTCGCTAAGTAATACACAAGGCGTTGGATTTCACCCGAGGGGCGGCTCGCGGATACCTCACACAGGTAAATATAAATAGTGTAGCAACATTAAATATCCAGTGTTTTCTCTCTATAAGCAGCTCCGAAACGGGTAAAGGAAAAGTCAAGGAGGATTTTTTCTTTCCGTTCATTCTTATTTGTACCTACAAGCAATGTGCTTCTTCTGTTGAGTCGGCACGAGCTTTCCACTACTTCATGAACTCCAAATGAGTTCAGCAATGTGCTAATTTCAAGTTGGTATACATGATATTTTTTTATAAAAATTTGCAGAGTGATTCAGTGTCCGTTCCCAAATGCAACCGCAGTAATAAAATTCACTCCAAAACAAAATAAAAATTTGATTTTGTATGGCTTGCGCTAGTAAATTATGCGTGTCCCCCATACTAAGTCGAATTTTCGTTTTGTCTTAAGGTGTATCCCAATACTGTGGTAGCATTTAGGAACATAGATTGAATCACTCTACAAATTATGCGCACTATACCTACAAAAAAATATCCTGTATAGGCGCTTAATTTAATCTACGCTGAAATTAATCTCTAATACCTTACGCCTAATATAAATGAAGCGGCTGACTCCTTAAACGATACTTTACCTTTCAAAAGGCACTTCGGCCATTGGTGAGAACAATACGACATCAAATGAAACCACTTAATTGGTATCACGTTCTGTGACCATACAAAAAAAATTTTGCTTATTTAATCAGTAGTCTAACTACAGTAACCAATTAAAATTTTCTTATTTTTACAATACGATACAATACACTTTATTGCACACCAGTAAGCAAAAGGCAAAGGCAAGTGGCAGTGTTTTTACACATAAATCATGATTTCTAGGCGAAATTTTAAAAGCCTCTAACCTGTTCTTACCAAAATAATCTTTATTTACACGTATAGACACGTATTATAGAATAGATAAATTTGACAAAGTTTCCACTTTGATGTCCCTTCAACTAGACAAAATATGAGAGTTACTGTGAAATATTATGGAAAAATAACATGCGTGAAAGTTATAGATTTTTTGTGTACGGGCTCCAGAACGTGGCACCAAATACGAGGTATCATTATTTTAATGTCGTAACGTCTTTACCACACTGTATAAACCATAAAGTTATTACTAGTAATAATAACTTTATGGTATAAACGAAGTTATATCAAACATAAAGAATGTGTCGAAAATTAAACTTTTATAAAAATTACGCCTCTCTTTTCCTCCACAATATAGCTGTCATCTTTTCTCTCAGTATTTAGCCCTCTTTTGTCCCACAGATGAAATATTGCTAATTAAGCAGGTCGAATAAAGGCCGAGACATGATTGCCTATTCTTCAACGTAGCCTTATCCTAGTTATGTACAGGGTGTCCGCGTTCCTTTCAGAAATGAGGACGGTTACTAACAAGCGCATGACCGTTTCCTGTGTCCATATTATGGCGATATAGAAGTTTCCGGTCTTATCTCATTGTGAAAAAAGATTGTCACAGAACACTGTTCTCATTGTACAGACTATCCAATGAATAGTTGCCTAAGAATATTCACCCTCATTTACGACATCGATACAGAAATGAGGTGACCTATTATTTGCGTGACTTACATTAATATTTATTATCTTTAATTTTCTGTTTTAGTTACGTCGTGTTAGTGTACGTTAGCCAAAGTATTCTTTAGTGCCTATTTTTGTAACGACATTTCTCTCGAATATCTATGAATGAATTTCTCACTTTATTAAAATGGAAGTGGCAGAAAATTGCAATTAAAATTAAATAGACATACAGGCTATTTAAATAGGAAACCTGCTTTCAAGGGTTATTGTACTCAAGATAATAACCAACTTTATTTATGGGAACGCGAAAAAAATATTAGCCATTTCATACAAATAATTCAATATTACCTACTCGACTAAATGTATGGAAAAGCTAATTTTGATTTCATAATTTCTGGGTTGATCCCATAGTAAAAGTTCTTCATAATGATGAGTACAATAACCCCTTAAAGCAGGTGTCCTATATAAATGTGCCCTGTATATTCCAATGTACAACAGCAGGAACAATTTAGCAGTTTGCGATAATAGAAAATGGTGCCGGTTCTGTACGGTATTCCTGAAAATATTGCTGTCTTTTACTGACAGGCGACATAAGAATAAGATGGAAGGAATTTAGAGCGTGGAACTTTAGATAGTTTTATACGTAATTCCTGAGGAGCCGTCTTAGATAGTTTCGTTTAAGTTAGACTGTTTTAAAATCTTCTATCTCTATCTTAATACCTGTGTGTAAAAGATAACATTATTTCGAACTTTAGTCGGTGCCTTACAGTACAGTTTCATCTTTTATATTTTAATACGCGCTGAAGCAGGTCCCAATCATGGTTTTATATCATAAATATGGAATCATCTTTATATAGGATAGCTGTCTTGTCAAGATATTTTCTGAAGTCGCACAAGTGTGTCGGGCGTTAGAGACCCTCGTCACAAGTTGCCTCATACTTATATACAGCCATATATAAAATATATATTTACACATATTCCGCATTATACGCAGGTACTAGTACTTAGTAATACTTTAAAGGGTGGAATTACTCATCAATATGAACAACTTTTAACATGGGACCAATAGAGAATTCGTGAAAAAAATATAATCTTTTCATACATTTTGAACAAGCAAGGTTGATCTTTTATGTGAAAAGTTGGGTTTTTTTTTCCTGATTTCAGGTCCTATAGTAAAAGTTGTTCATATTTATGAGTACGTCTTGAAGCATTATTTCCTCGTCCTCCTCCATGAGTCGTTTTCCTCACTGATGAGGGTCGTGACCTCTATGTATGATCACCTTCTTCTGGACTATACTACGCCATTTTGCCCTGTTCCCTGCAGCATTATTTAGTGAATTACAAATAAACCTGTATAAGTGAAGTACCTACACGCCCTTATAAAGCTTTCTTGGTATTTTTTAACGTTCTACTTCCTATGAGCATAATATATTTTTGGAGGAAATAACTACGAGTTTGTTTCTTTGTTTTGAAAGAGTCATCTCGGTGGATACACAGGGTGCAGGTAGAATGGCGCAATAATGTTCAAATTACTACAGTACTTACAGTAGGTAATTCCAATTTGTTTCGATGACATAATTTACATTGTAATGTATGATGATGAAGTACACAATATTTTAACATTTCCGTTGTAAAGTCAGTTGCGTGATTGAAGTACAAATATAAGCTATTTCTGAAACCCAATCATGCAAATACGCGGTCGTATCGAATGATGCATTAATATATATATAATTCTCCGATTTATATTAATAAATTAAGATAACTATAATACTATAATTATCTTTAGCTAAACATTTCGACAGCTATAATGTGTTTAATTATACAATTAAGCATATTACAGCTGTCGAAATGATTAGCTAAGTGTTTAATACACACACGTGTGTGTGTGAGTGTGTGTTTAGAAAAGCCAATATTAAACTCAATTCTAAATAAAATTACCATTTGACATTGGAGACAAGTAATCCTACTATTTAATCCACTTATTTCAGCATTTTCAGGGCACAAAGTTATTCCTTAGTTTAGTGGATTCTGAATTTTTCGAATTGAATTGTGTGACTGTGAATTTTTCGGCATTACAGGATTCTTCTAAGTAATAATATAGCGGAATTATTGTTTTTACTCTTCTTCTTTAAGAGCCTTGCTCTTGTCGGTGTATCTAATGCAGCACTCTTAATTTTACCCTCTGCAATGCAGTCTCCTTAACATCATTATACGACATGACAGCAACCATTCCTTTTATTTGGCTCATGTAACTTATGCGTGGCCTTCCTCTACCTCTCCTTCCTTCTTTTTAAATTTTACTCAATACATGGAAAATGTTTGTAGTAGTTTTGTTTTGTTAGTTGAATAGATACCTACTCGACTTATCAATCACATCATATTATTAACAACAAATGTACTACAAGATATTTGTTTCTCTTTTTCTTTTTTGTAAAGTAGGTAGGTACCATATCGATATTCCGATGTGTAATTTTAGAGAGTTGTTATTAGCAACTTGTATCATTGAAGTTGTACCTAACCATAAATACTGGAATAAACCTGTAAGCCTTCCTAGAAATAAATAAATATGTCATGTGTGTACAGCACTGGGAAGAAAGGGAAAGAGAATAAAAGAAACAGAAAACCCTTGTAAACAAGGAAGTTAGAAAAATGGTTTTCGTACTACCCGAAGGCAAGAGCTACGAACCCATCGAGTAATTCACGCTTTTCTTAATGTTAAAGTGTGCTTGTTAGTGACTGAATAAACAAAGGAGATCCTAATTAATAGAACAGGAAAACAGAACTTTTCTTATAGCGGCAATAGCCCAACAGTTGGTTAGTTAGTTGGTGTCAATGGTGATCGAGATATCGTGTGTACTCCAGGTACTCGTAGCACTAATCACTTAATCCTAACAAAAGCATGTAACTTAACTAACAAGCAACACACATCGATAATGTATTTTTTTTGTATTCTCTGCCTCCCTTATTACAAAAGATGGTTTTAAAGCAAGTCTAGTAAAACCCAGGTTTTAAATATATCCGTCACTTTCTAATTTCATATAGCAAAAAGAGATAGGGCTATCGTAAAATCTGGGTTTTACAAGACTTGCTTTAAACCATCTTTTGTAATAAGACAGCATCCCGCCGCACGACAAAAGCTTCCTTTCCCTTAAATTGATAATAATGTTAGTAAAACAAGATTATAAATTATTGTTTTATTAAAATAAGCCTTTGTTGTAATGTAAAACTTGTTGTAAGAACTAAACGCCAGGGATTTATCCAGCTTTCCTCCCACAGACTGCGACTGGTTATACCAAGATGTGTCGTGCCGAGGTCCGGGGTCGTGCGTGCTGGCTAGCCCCGGGTACCCTGGCCTGTACCCGCCGCACCGCCGCTGCCGGTACCTCTTCGCGACGAACTCTGTGCACACCAGGGTCAAGATCATATTCACCTCTATATTGCTGCCCAGAAAGTGAGTAAAACATTTTTTATATTGTACATACTAGCTGTACCCGCGACTCCATCCGCGTGGAGTTCTGGTGGCGCATTAGAGGGCCTAAGCAATAGCGTGATAATTTATGTTGATCAGTCATTTGATAGATGTTAATGCAAAATTTGAACTAAAACTGTCCAGTGGCTCTATACCTACCGTGATTTTTCGACTTGGACCTACGCTTTTAAAAACAAAATAGGTTGAACGACACTGCAAACGAATTACCAGACCATTCTGATACGATTGAGGTAACAGAATTAGGGCCCTGTTGTTAAGTTACATCATTATTATCGTATGTCATTTCGTCGAAATGCGGGATGTTCTTACAGAATAGATCCCCTGCACATAAATACGAAGAGTCAGAGGCACGGTACGGATTAAAAAAATTACCTTCCTGCATGAAACGCAAGCGTTCAACCGCTATGGTATCACTGGTTTCCAGGTTAAAAACTTTTACTATGCTGATGTTTTGCTTTTGTAAGCTCGAGTACCCTTTGAAGGTCAACTAGAAGTTGGGTCGACGAACAAGTGAAGGTCATTCTTTGTGACAATTCTTCTTTTATTTTGTTAGTATGAGCAATCACATGGGAATTGTTCATGTCCTGTTGGAAATGGAATTAATATGACATTATTCATATTTTAAATAATGATATTAATTAGAAACGCAACTATTATATATTTTTGTTGCTGACCGTAACTATTGTAACTCGGGGAAGCTCTCTCCGCGCACCCCGTATTGTTTTGACAACGATTTTATGTCTTTCCTTTACAGTCGTCATAATTTATTTGACGTGACATGCTAATTATGATGTCGCTGACTAAATTGTTTGTCCAAAAATTGTCCAAAATCATAAAGTAAAATTTTAATATTGACTCTACCTTATCGAATTAATTATGTGCATTATGTAAGCACGAATGAATATGAAAGCAGAATCCCATCTGAAGTTGGCTCCGACGCAAATCCTTATGTAAATACACTGACTTCTGTATATCTAAACGAAGAAAATGATGTGTTTATTCCATCGCGTAGGAAAAGCTTTTTGAAGAAACTATTTTATGGTTCGCAAACGCAGCTGCCGAGGGAGAAAGACCAGCAGGTCTACGGCGTAACTAAAATGGTAATGAACTTCGACTCTGGTAATAAACTTCAATTCGATTGTGAGAGACTAAACTTCGAGCTACCTTGTGTAAACATAACTGATCACTAAAATGGGAGTCCCAACAGCATGTTCGGTAAAAAAATTATAAGGTATCTCAAAGCTTAGCCTCTCACAATCGTATTGAAGTTTATTACCAGAGTCGATGTTCATTACCATTTTAGTTACGTGGTAGACCCGCTGGTTCTGATTTCGAGATTGGGCAATTAACGATGTCATAATCGTTACTGTAATTCTATTTCACAATACAATGAAGTCCCGGTTCCTAAAATAGGGTGACCTGTATAAGGAGCCAGTTTCTATATCAAATAGTGATCCTGTCCGATAAACAATTTGTTTTTTTTTATGTATGTTAGAGAATTCTCAGAAGCAGCGTAGAGTTTTGAATTTAAACCGTTATTTGTCAATAAACTCACCCCCTATCCTTCGTTTTCTTCATTATGACCATACTCATACAAGGCTCTTCTTCTATGTGGTCTTCCGAGGGTCCGCTTGGTATTATACAAAAGAAATATAGTCATCGGCAAAATGAAGGCGAAACTACAACCTGCCTTTGAGTTTAACCATACAAACATAATAAAAGGCATATCAACGTCGCTTCTCGGTCAACGTACTTAGTTTGAGTGGCGGTTACTTATGCGACCAAACCGCAAATAAGGCCCGAGGTCAAGTCACCTAAGTTCAGCGAACTCCACGTGAAATTCCTCACCTTCCAACCGCAATACCAATCATGCGACGTTTCCGTTCCACGCAACGAATGGACTCAAACTTTTTTGGGTACTTATTTAAATTTATGAGGTATAACAAATGTGGATGGTTCACAAAGAAGGCGCCATATTGAGGCAGCCTTGAAAAGGGTTTGGGACGGATACCGCCTTGCCTAAATTGAAAAGAGCTGTTGATAATCAGGGGTACCCATATGGGTAGATGGATCACATATTCGTTCAGTTTAGATTATTCATTTTAATATCTAGGAGCGGGAGTATTTTTTTATGGAATTTATTTTTACTGATAGTTTAAATTTTAATTATTAATCCACAGAATACAGGCATATTATTTTAAAAAAATGTCAATTATGTGGTTATAAAACACATTGAAATTATTGGTTGGTATTTTTTTAAAAGTTCGTTCAACATTGTTTTGTCCGAAATTGCTACCTATGTAATTACAGTTAGATGGAAAGTATAAAATGACTGATTTATCCTAAGTTGCAATTTAGGTGAGTTTGAAATGGTAATCTTTGTTCGTCTCGTTATTTTCAAATGATAATTTATGAAATGTTTTCGTTAAATAAGTTCGAAATAAAAATCAAAATGAACAAATATTAAGTCAATTTAATGTCTTATAAGTAGACATAAACTTTAATAGGCGTGTCAGTCAAAAGTCTCATCTGCCTAATCTTATTCAGTGAGTGACGAACGCAAAGAAAATGTTTTCCTCTTATTTGATTACAATGTACTTAGAAGAAATCAAGTGCTGTTCGCTTACATAATGCTTCGCTAAAAAAATCTGCGTTTAAAAAAAACATTAGTAATAACAACAACAACTATTATTATTTAGATATTATTAGTAGTAACATTAGTAAGAAAACAAAAATAATAAAAACCCTGGAATAACTAATTCATGATACTAAAAACACTATATTGGTTTAATAAAAAATATACATAGGCCTTCACTCTAAACGACCGACGCGACGAGTCGATGATACCCCATTTTTAACCGACTTCAAAAAAAAAGGAGGAGGTTCTCAATTCGACCAGTGTTTATTTTTTTTCTTTTTACCCTTTAATTCTTCAATGCACCTAGCTTGATAGTGGCACCGACTTCAGAAGCTGATAAGTTTTTGAAGAAAATTATTTTATACCTTTTAGTTTTTGAAGTCGGTTTTTACTTTTTTTTTAAAGTTTATTTTTAATACCGACAAATGACATCGTACATTTGATATTATGACACATAAAACGATTCCGTGATCTATATTCCATATTACGTTCTTTACTGTATTGATTCCTGGGACCATTACAGAAAACTGATGAATCAGTTACGTTTGCACCGACAAAGGCAGTCGCGCTCCCAATGTTTTCGGAAGAATTTTTATCAGCCCGTATAAAATCCACACGTTTTGAAAGCCGGTGAACAATCGTTTCAGTAAATAAAAGGATGGCCATCCGTATCTCCGTTCCACTCGTGTGAGTTTGGCGACTCTTACTAAATGTGTATAATACATACACATACAATTTTATTTCCACTTTCCCACATCCATTGACATACAGTCATGAGCACAAATATTTAAACACGTAGCAACATTCAAAAGTGAATTTTAAAATAATGATTAAAATATTTAAACATGGTTCACTTAATACCTATAACCAGCATAAATATTTGAACTGTGTTAAAAAAAATCATAATTAATAGTTTTTCTATTTCTTTTTAATGTTGCTACGTGTTTACATAGGTATAATTGTGTTCGTGACTATACATTAATGGATGTAGGAAAGTGGAAATGAAATAAGTGAACTTTGCAATACTTATTTAAAAGTATATATTATTATTTATGTCAATAGGAACTTATTAATGTACTTAGTGAATTTAAGACTAGGAACGAATCAGTTAAAAAAAATCGCTTTTAGATTTTCAACGACACGGTTGGCGCAGTGGCTAAGCGATTAGCTTTCTGCGCTACGTGCTGCGGGTTCGATCCCCACACGGCAAAAATATTTGTATGATCTACAGATAGTTGTTTCGGGTCTGGGTGTGTGTGCATGTGACATGTATGTTTGTAAACTGTACCCTCCATACAGGAGAAATCCTAGAGAGGGACAAAGTTTTTTTTTTTAAAAGAAAGAAAAGAAATAATATAGTTTGATTAAATTATAATACTTTTTACCGCAATAATACTCGAAATCTTCTCTAGTGACCTTGAAAATAAATACTATAAGTATTTACAAGTTAATCTCTTGAAAAGCCTGTTACTAAAAACTTATTAAAAAGCTTTATTTAGATACTTAATACTGTACCTAAAATAGCAACCTATTTTGTTCCCATCGGCTCCAAAATAAGTAGGTAGTATAAGTATGGCAGCAAAATAAAATGCTTTGTGGTTTACACTAATCAAATTATTTAATGTATATCATTTACGGCATCCGTCAGGTATTAAAATTGTTTCATCAAAATAAAAATGAACATTGCTATCGTACAAATTTGTATACAATCAGACTTTAAAATCTTTGGAGTTCATGGAAATGATTTTATTTATTAACATTAAATCAATATTTCGTATCAATATTTTGTAGCCGTTGGGAACAAAATTTTGGAGTAAATGGGAATAAGCAATTAATTTCAATTAGTTAATGGATTTGTTAAATAGCGACGCCATTATTCACGTTACTTCTAATACCGGTATTAAACATTTAAGTGTCGGGTAAAGGCCCTTAAGTTAACAGCGACATATACGTATTATGTAAATATTATAGCTTTATTTAAGGGACCGCTACTTGTATTAAAACGGCATTAAATTAGGAGCTTCAGACAAAACATAAACTTGATTAGCATGCGTAGCGTACTCGGCTTAAGGGTAATTGCTATATCCTAGCTCCGTGTAATGTGATCTCTACCGTCTTTAATCTCGCCCACTTGACTCTCGCCGTAATAACACTTCGTATTCCTACGTAATATGTTTGTCATTACTTACTTTAACACACAATTATTTGCAAATACTTTACCCTTATTAAAATACACCCTTCCTTTTATGAAAGCGTATTTGCTACCAAAATAGATCCAAATTCTGTCGGTGGATGGAAAATTCCAAATATTTTAACATCAACGATATTGCTTGGTGTATATTTAGAAATTCTTGATGGAAGTATTTTTTTAAAGATTTCAATTTATATCGAACTGGTATCCGAAGAAGGAAGTATCGGTTTATTGATGGAGTTCAAACGTTACGTAAGTCGTTATAAATCAAATAAGATTTTTTGCAAAGATTTTGTAAATAAATTTTGGGGGTCTCCGGAAATCATTTGATGGTTCTGAGATTACGAAAATTAAAATTCTTTGACATAAAATATTAACCTCGTCGAAAACAGCTGAAAGTACACTCAGCGTCGGATACACTCGAACAGCTAAGTTGTCAAAATGGAGCGAAACATCTCAGGCACTCATCTTCGGCTCAACAAAATATTCAAATATAGTGGAATAATATTATTAGTGTCCTAATTTAAGATTCTTTACAATGAAAGTGGTTTGTGACGCTGACTATACAAAACCAGATAATTAAAAAAGAATCATCCGTCACTTTATTTTGCAGCGTTTCCTCGGAATGATAATGTGTGTGCACATTGATATACTGTTTCACTAACACTAGTTGTGTGATAAATCCTAGGGTAGTGCCACGGGTGGGAAATAAAAGTGCTATCTTGGTGCAATACGTTTCCCAACATACCTTACTACTAATAGGTAGAATGTTCACACGAGAACCACTTTAGCTACAGATTTAGCACAAACATTTGCTATAAAGTTTGCAAAGAACGTTGCGCTTTATGATCACTTTGGAAACGAATTTGTTATGATATTCGCGGAAATGGTAAACTTATTCACTTGTAATTGGAAAGATTTCAATGTATTTACATAGTTAGCAGGTCCTTTAAGAAATAAAGATCACGAAACTACTCGAACTTTATAAAATTAAGAGAATGATTTTAAATTCGGCTAAGAAATAGTGTTAGAGAAACAATTTTCCCTCGGATAAAGCAAAATACGGTTTCTATATAGATACATATTATGCTACAGTGATTTTATGACGCATGAAATACGTCTTCGCAAAAGAAATGAGAAATACATAAAAATATTATCTTATTTCTTGATTCAAGTCGTAATTTAATGTGTATGTAATCTTTCATTGTATACAATTCCTAAAATAGATAGGCGATCTATGATATTATATTGAAACTGAACAAAATATTGAAGATTACAGGATTATACAGATTGCCGGTAACATCTGTTACCTACTAGAATTGCATATATTTCCTAGGAATTTTGAACAATTCCTAGGTTTTATACATTTACAGTAACATGTAACTATATTGATTGGAACATCGTCGGTGGGAATTATTTACTATGTGACATGTGTCATGACATGACATAATCGATTATGTGTCATCTCGATTCGTTTCATCTAGGAGAATAAGCAGGAGATATAGATGAAATCAAGTGCAATTATTTGTGTTGCGGATGTCAGACGGCACATGTTTTCCTTCTAGTTTTCCGCCTACTCTTAAGAATCGCGCTGCTTAAGTGAGCAGAGCATTAAAAGCAATGGAGGAAATGGCGCTCTAACCTACCAAGCGCGCTACTCAGATATTAATTCCTGTACAATATTATCTTCGTTCACGTTATTAATATTTTGTTTTTTATTGTTATCATTATGAATATTTAGTTTCTTTTTCTTTATTATTTTGATTTTAATTTTAAGTTCCTAAAAAAGGAAAATAAATTTATTTTTTGAAAGATTTAAAATAAAAATATCTACAACCATTATTACAGTTGTAGTAGTCGAAACCGCAGTTGATATTAGATTCTCAGGTTATATGGTGATATTGAGATTTTCTTTTAGGTCATTCTAAGCAGCAGCCAAATGTGGTAAGTGATCTGTGGGTGTACAACTGTACATTGTACAACAGGGAACTTACACCTTTGCATACCCTTTCTGGAGATTTGATAGCGATCATATGTCTGTACTACTCAAAAAAATTGTGCACCAAACCGATCCTAACATAAACACTCCCCCTTTTCTAAAACCCACAGAATTAAGCCGAAAATCCGTATACACGCGACAATCTTCAAAAGCCTGTATAATCCATTTGTCCTATATAGTAAAACAATATCGTTTCCACAGTCACTGTACGACGGATTATCTGACGCTACGGGCGGGTAGTTCGCCGTCGGCCTCTCTGCTCGGCACCTTGTGTGCGGAGCGCACGGCGACGCTCGAGCACCCTGGCCCGAATCTACTGCTAGAATTCAAGTAAGATTGATTTTGTATGATAAATCTGTCAACATGTGCAGTTATAATGTAATTGTGAAATTATTCTGATACAATTGGAATAGCAGACTTGGCGCCCAGATTTTAGTATTAGGTTTTAATTGAATATTTAAAATAATGTACTTTGTACTGGTTGATTTTTTTTGAAAAAAATAACTTACACAAGCTTGGGTGCTTTCGCATTGTAAGTTAGTATTACCAGCTGTCAAACCTACAAAAATAAAGCCGATATTTTTTCAGTTTGTGGCTAGGTGTTCTTGAAGTAAAACAAAACATTCTGATTAAGTACATGAGGACACGTCTGTCATGTCTACATATTTTGAGCTTAAACTAATCTCGCCCTATAATATAGGTCGTGACTTAGCTCTAATTTATTCCACACCAAATTTAATAAATTCGTGACTCGACAACTAGGATTAAATGAATAAAGTCTCGCTTATCTCCTGACATAATGATAATTGATGATCAAGAGAAATTACTGCGTAGTAGGTATCGAAAACTTAACATATTTTGCCGTTCAGCATAAGTCGCACTTAGGACAAACAATTATTATAGTCTACTTGAAACTTGAACAATCTACCTACATCCAAGAGAACATCAGTACCTATCTCTCTATATTATTCTTGGTACAACATACGTATAGAACTCTAACATGCTGATACCTGTGTTCAGTTCCGGGCCGTTAGTGCCGCCGTACGACTACAACGGATTTATAGCCAAGCTGGAGTTTATTGAGGGGATGGACAGCAGTGGCTCGCCGCCCACCGTGGTTCCTGCCTCGCCGCCCTTGGCTGCGCTCACCCATCATATACAACATGGTAAGTATTATGCAATACAAAACACTTTATTTGGCACCAGAAAGAAAGATACAATAGGTACATAGAAAAAGAGATGTGCGGTCTCATCTCACTCGGCGATTTTTGCTAGACAATCTTGGGATGGACAAATTTTTAGGTAAAAAGAGAGGGGTAGTCGCGGTGTAACAATAATTATAGCTACATGTACTGTGTTACATAACATTACCCATTTTTTTTCAATGATATTAGGTAAAAACTACTTGCGTCCCGTGGGACGATACTTGCATATCCTTTTTGCTTCATTTATATTTCTGCATATTTTACTCTACCTCATGGTTCCTGGCAAATTAAAAATTTACAACGTTTCAAATTAAAAGTTAGAGAATGGAAATCAGCATCTCCTCACGTTAACAACAATAATATATTGCTATCAAGAATCCATTCGCTAAGCGTGGTGATTGTGGCGATCTATGGCGATGCTCATGTCCATCACGGCATTTTAGAGTGGTAAAAAGTGAACTAGAAAATATCATGACCAGCCTAAGCTTCGGATTTTAATTTTGGCCGTCAGATGGTTGTCTCTCCGTGTAAAATACTTTAATGCCTTTCCAAGCCTCGTAAGTCGTAACTGGCGACTAAGTCAAATGAATAAAGTCAGGTAGCGTTGAATTTTAAATATTCATTTGTTGTCCATTCTGAGTGCCACAATAAGCTTTTTCTATCTGTTGGACCTAACATTTGTGCTGTAATATTTATGTTTTTTTTCTTCTATTATCATAGCTGATAAAACAGGAGTATTCCATTAACAGTTTTATAAACAACCAGTTTTTTCGCTACATCGATTTGAATATTCTCCACAGAATTTTTAGGATGAAAAGTACTCCATGTTTACTTCATTTTTGGGTTTATAGTTGCTTTTATAACTAATTTGATCAAAATAGAGTCAACACCGTGAAGACGTCACGTAAATACATTATTATAATATCAATATCAGAAACAATGTTGTAACATCAGATGTAGAATAGAATATTATGAAAATACCATTTTTGTACACATTAAAAAAAATACAATATACTGAGTAAGCCAGACATGGAGCCAAATTATTTACATTGAAATATTAATAGAAAACACATCTCCAAATATATTATTACATTTTTTTTGTAGCGGATAGGATACCAGTAGATAGCAGCGGGATGACAAATGAAGTGTCCGGGGGAAGTGCGAGGGTGGGGTGCGGCGCCACTGTCCGGGGTTACGGGCCAGGCGGCGCCCGCTCCGGACACTTCGACTCCCGGGCTGGCCCCTGGCGGTCCCAGTGTGTCATACACTTAGTAGGGACGCCCACAGACATCGTCCAAGTATCACTATTTAATTATAATTTAAGGTAAGTGCTCAACAAATTAAGTAGAAGTACGCTCCCCCTTTATGACCCCTATAATAGTTGAGGCGAGTTCTAATGCTCATGGTGTCGTCCCTCTATCAGTTTAATAGAGCGGAAGGAATTTGAATGAGTTTAGATTACAATCCATATATTTCGTTAATGTATTGCGACCTTCCTTATGTGACCCACTTCCCTTTTTAGTATATTTTGGGTTATTATATCTACTTACTACTTACGATTTGTTACTTATAACCTTTTTATGAAAAAAAATTATCGACTAGAAACTATCTGAATCTAAGGTTTATTTATGTCAGTATCTTCATTTCATAAGCTTACCGGTACAACTCTTATTTTCATAACCAGTTCGATTTCATAATTTTCGATTTTTACATCATCATATAAACATATAGGTACCAAGCTGTTACATAAATATCATACTATCTACCAGGTTTATATACATACAAGTTCCTAAAGTAATACTTTATATGTTCTCTAAGGACAACTCAATGTCACAACTGCCCAGTATCTTCAGCACCAATTCCGATGTAACTGTCTGTTATGATTTTGAACGTCTTCTCCCCAGGGCGCAATTGATTGATATCCCTGCCCTTAGAAATCATAAATTTGTGATTCGACAATTTAATTTCGGATGATCAATAAAATGGTTTTGTGGAGGGTTTTCCTTATCATATTTTATTACGTAAACGCATCCAATTAGATACCTTTGTATTTTATTTGACTAGAGTAACTTGATTCATATTTTGTAATAATTCCTGTTCACGTTTATTAAAGTCAAGCTTACTTTTCCAAATCAGGTTACAAAGCTGTCGATCTCATATTGAGATCTTAGAGGGTCTCCACGAATTTGGTGGAAGAGGGGAAAGAGACAGGTCCGAACGTGGTGACCGGGCTCTCCTCAGGGTATGTGGACCAGTAGTGAGGGAGGCCAGGGATCCCTCGGGCCGCTTCCTAATACGTCAAGCGGTGACGTCCAAAGGTGCTAACTTAACAATTCTGGTTCGAAGAGCGACTTCCCAAACTCCAGACGAAGAGGAGTTCGTTGATGGAGCCTTCGCCTTTCACGATGGTGAGTAAACAATTTCACAAGATAAAACTAGAAACTTCAGAAGGAAAACATGAAAGAAAAATATATTTTCGCTTCCACAACAAGTCATAAACAATGATATTTGATGACTTATGGAAAGTGAAAAAGAAAAGGGCCAGACGAAATAATATTCAGAGGCTAAATCCTACTGGTGCTTACTAAGGGTAATGTGAATGTTTATGTGAAGCCTGCTTTACATGTATGTGTGACATACAAAATGATTGGTGAGAGGAAAAATACAAGACGTATGGGGAATATCTTGACGTGTTATTTACGTTTACGTGAATAAAAGGAACGTAAATATAAACCAAACATTTTGATTCTTTTGACATCGTTTTCTTTACTACCGGTTGCTTGGAATATTTCTCGATAATGACGGAAGACGTGCTCAATAACATACCATTAGGGCTTCCACACTAGGTATTATTGGCGAGCTATCAGTGTACGAAAACCACATCACATCCTTAACCATCTGGATATTTTGGAGGATGATTTTTAAGGTCTATCACAGTGGCAGAGAGCTTAATATAGGCTTAAAAATGATGTCGTCTGCCTATAATAAATTTACCAAAGTGCTTCTTTCAGGGAGAAACCTCCAAATATTTTTATAATACGTCAATTTAGCTGATCTTATTGTCCGTGATATAGCTAAATCCCGCACTTTACTGCATGATACGGTGAGGGTAAAGTTGACCATTTTGATGTAGAACAACACGAAGGCACAGCATCTCCAGATGCAACATGTGCCTCCACACACTACGGGCTCGCGTCTCCAGCCCATGGAGGAGTGTCAGCACCATCGCACCATCACATCTTCTGGAACATCGAGGAGCGACTGCTCTGCACACACCGGTTCATACCCGCTGCTAACCAGAGCGTGACTATCGAAGTAAGTTATGTTACGAAACTGTAGCCAATGTTATGGAACGCAACATAAAGCACAAACACACGAGGTCGTGTTTCAAGTCTATAGGCGGCGCCTGACATATATCATCCACGTGTAATGTAAATTGTTACAAAGTGAGCATTACACTAGTCAGAACAGATTGCCGAGCCGCTCTATACTGGTTTCACGCACCTACTCCATACAAACACACACAATACAACTCGCTCTAAATCTTAGGGCCATAATTAATCACCAAATCGGAGAGGAGCGAAGGCGTGTCATAATAACCAATAGGATATCGTAATTTTTACATCTCCTCTCCGCTTAGCTTCAATAACAAAATCCTATTGGTTGTACACATCTTCGGAGGTCCGTTTTGGTGGATAATGGAACATACATCACCATCGGATGCTCATGTCAATCTCCACCTTTGCACATTGAACCTATTTACAAGCGCTCATATGTAAATCTTCATGTAAACGAGCCACAATACTTCGTATTAGATTATGCTGCGGCATGACTCCCATTTAAAATACCAGATTTGTAAAACAAAGCGAGCCTTTAACACTTTGTCATTACTAGCGATACTATAGACTTTCAGTAGTAAGTAGGTATAGTCATGTTCAGAAATCGTACAACCTTCTTCTTTCGTCTGTGACGTACACTATCTAGTTCTATAAAACGATACTGAATTTATTTCCACAATTTGATAGAACTGAACAAGAACACAGCTACATAGGACACTCGACGAGAACGTGGCCAGAATGGAATCCCAAAATAAGCAATATTTTAATAGGTATTGTAGTTGCTTTGTGGCTGTGACAGTTCTGTTGCACAGATCCTTTTAATGTACCAACCATTATTAAAATTTTGTCTACTTTACAATATTGCCAGCGTTGCAAATATCGTTCAGAGTGACAAGTGGGAAAGACAAATACACTGTATACAAATTGAACAAATATTATGAAAAATTGTCGGATATTTATGCCGCAAAATTTTGCACTGACAAAATGTTTTGTTTTTTTATTGCTGCAGATTTTATTGTGGCCGACATTTGAATTCACAATTTTTTTATCGTGCACAAAATGTTATTTCATTTTTAGTCACTTTTTATGGTAGCAAAAATTCTGCTGCTAGTTGACATTTAAATGATGCAATACAAGAAACAGTCTAAAAGACCGGACAGGCTTGTAGGATTCGATGGCGTTGACCCACAGGCGGTTATTTGCCACTTGAGGAAACGTGACCACGCGCGATTTCATGGTTCCTGCCATTGAGCACACTACACTCGTCACGTCCTGTGTCATATGCGCCGCTTTCTTACATGTCAGTGTGTTGTGTCAGTGGGTTTACTTAGAACGGATCCAGTCATGAGAACGTGCCAAACGCTTACATTTCAATGCGTCCTTTCTTGACTATGCGCTGGGGAAGTTTTTGTTACCAATAATATCATACTAAAAACGGTAGGTAGGCACGGCACGACCTATCGGTTAACAAATGTTTTTTTTCTGGCAGACTTATCTATCCTATTCTCGTAGTACGTTTATGTGTTTATAGAAGCCATGTCCTTAGATCCAACGTTTGGAGCGTATGTGGAGCGCTGAGCCGACGGGCACGGTCGGGGCCGGTGGTTGTCGGACGGCATGCGGCGACGCTGGTTGTGAGTGCCGGTCCAATACACCGCTGTATTATCACGACCATGTGGCCTTGGTCGCTGGGGATGGGACGCACTTATCCTGCCTATGCGGGGATTTCCAGGTAAGTAATATGAAATTATTTAGCGTAGTTTTTTATTAGGCAATGCATTCCCATGACCATCGCCTATCATTTCTTCGAAAATTATTCCAATTTTCTAATTCAAGAACACTAAAAATTACCGAAAGTCTCAATACTTATCCCACTTCGAATGATTTAAAACAAGAACCTATAACTGTATGACGTAGCGACCCTTATTTGCAATTCAAAAAATAACAGTGCTCGACGTGACATTCATTGGAATTGACGTTTATTGCAGCTATCTGAGCGAATGAAATATTCGGAACCCATCGACAAGAAAATTGACGTTAATTGCTTGAAATATCAAAGGAAACATTTAGGGTAATCGACAGGAAAAATCACAGGACCGATACATAATACAGTATAATAGAATTTCTGAACAAATGGTTACATTTGTTGGGTGAATTATTATACTTTGAACATTTCAATTTCAAGTAGAATAAACGCGGGGTCTTTGGCAAGCAGGAAGCGAAATGCACGATCTAATTATTGCGAGCTCTGAATATACGACAATAAATAAATTAATCGTGTTACTGGGGCCTTGTGCTAACACGGGCGAGGACGAGCAACCCTTCCGCCTGACGCCGACGTCGCCCGACGCGCCGCGGCCAGTTGCGGTGCGGTCCGCATAATTAACTAAGAGGGTTACTATTAAGTATGTAACAGCAATAAAGCGTGAACAACCACCCGACCGTATAGGGAGTTCTACATAAAAGCAAATATGCCGCTTAATAATTTAGTTACCATGTTTACTACTCTTTCATGGCCAAATATATTAACGTTCTTTTGAGATGATGACTGCTAGTTACTACCTCTTTATGTTGTATTTAAGCTCGCTAATTAATTTCCTAAACAAAGTTCAAGAGGCTTTGGGTTAAATTATTATAAACAAAATCTTTATAAACAGAATAACGTAATGTTAATTATATTTATTCAGAATATTTTCCTCCATAGCAACACTCGGAACGTTTCCGAAACAAAATTATGTATTTAGATCATATCGCACATTGTTATTGAACAGTGTTTTGCTTCCGGTATATTTATATTCAATTTGTATTGATGTGTTTACATTGACGGGAGAGTGTAACAAAAACGAAGAGATGTGATACAATTTGTTATCTTACTCTGCGGAGCGTGCACGTAATTTAATTATTAACAGTCCTTTACTCCCGTCATGGCTTGACGCGTTCGCGCCAAATTGTTACGAGCTCGCATTGTTGCAAAATGGACTTCGGGCAATATCTAAAACGGGTAGCGGCGTAGCGGTCCTTGTCCCGGTACTCATAAAACATGGCATAACTGGTGGCATGTCATCCGTCCGCCCCTGTTATTAGTGGCCAGCCGACGACGCAGCTCGGGGCGACAGCTCAGAGACTCGCCCCTGAAAATTCAATTACTTAGTAGCGGCCTACGTATGCCTATTGCGTAGCGTAAGCGTAGACCACCGTACGCTAAATTTGTCAATACGCTGTTCACGTACACATACAGTTATGATGACAGTGCGTATCGAAACCAAGTTTTTTATGTTCTCGCCGTGGATCTAAAGAGAGCATTTACTTTTTACTAGCTACGAGTGAATATCACAGAAAAACTTCAAATAAAAGGAGATAAGATTTATCTCGATTGTGGTAAATTGCATTTTTTTATTTCCCTCCATTTTAGCTATGGAGATTGCTTTGAATTGTATTTTCCGTATTTCTTGTTTGTCGCCAGGCGGCCTGGTTGCCTGTTGTGGTGCGGAGTTGGACGAGTGTTCGGTTGGAGTATTCGGTGGCTCATTACACATATGCCAGCCGTGGTTTTGATTACGCGGCCGCATACAGTTTCAACGATGACGCCATGTGCGGTCAGCGCACATACACCACTCACTCTGGTAAGCGTTTGTATCATGACGCTCATCGCGTTCACCTATAAACAAAACTGCTATTAAACACATTATTCGAAAACGAAACCCAGTATAATTCGATGAAGATATCTCAACGAAAGGGGCAGATAATCGGCAATTTATCTCCAATGAACTCCATACCCCCAATCACATAAAGCGAAAAACAAACAGTTCTATTTGACATTCGAAGCGCGTCTCAGACTTTTGGAAAAACGCGTCGGATATTGTTCTCGGTGGCGCGGCGGGGCGCGTCCGAGAAAATTACGTGCCACGACCCAGTTTCACGCCGCCTAGGGTAACACTGAATCGAAAAAAACCTTGAACAAGATCGTAAAGTTCCAATTACAACGTCGCTATTGCGGCGATTCGTCGTGGTGCCTTAACGTCGCATTATTGCCCACGTAGGTAGGGTGTCTCGCTGTCGGGTTTTAAATTTATTATTTTTCTCCTCAAGGACTTCATTTTGTTTTTCTCTGTGTAGGAGAAATATCGTCGAGGAACGTGTCAGTTACGGGGAGTCTGAACGAGTTTTTCTATCAACAATGCACTTGGGTATTAGACTCCAACGTCGAGAGGCAGCTGTTTATTGACATTACGTCTGAACAGGTAAGCCGCGATGAAAAGCTATTGACTTTTATTTGGATTTTACTCATCTTCTCGACTTCAATTTATTCTTGTAGGTTTTAAAGTGTTGGAAGTTCAATTTATTTTATAAATATATTCCACAGCGCAGAAAAATGCGAATTTAATTTAAACAAAGATGATGAATAAAATGGCGGTCAATGCACTTTTTAATACGGAACTTGCATGTATTTTTATTTTTAGTTCATCGTAAATACTAAAGGCTAAATAAAATAAGAATAAACTATGTATTAACAAAAAAAAAAAAACTTTCAAATGTTCGCGCCAAAACACAGAGTCACGTGATATGATGTCATTGCATCGAACATTTATATCGTGTGAATATGAAAACTAAAGAAACACAAAGTAGTGACGTCAAAACTCGGTGATGATGTTCCGTTTTACGTAATTTATAATCAATCAATCAATCATTTATTTGCTGAACACAAGTTTACAATGGTGTTAATAATAAAGAAAATATGTAAAAAAGGTATTATTTTTTAATAATTGCACAACTTTTGTTAAAGATATTTTAATTCATTATAATTTAGTTGCAAGTTCCCTATTAGGTACTTTGGTATTTAGGAACATACCTATTATCGACTCGTATCGTTTTCCTGACATTTTCCGTGGAAAACATTAACAATCATGTGGGTTTCCAATTCCCCAACGCATTGCCGTCCAATTCCCGCAACTGTTTCCTGTTGTCGCTTCAATTATGCGTGGTATTGCATAAAAATATTTCCATAGGATAAGTCCTGCGGTTCATGGAACATCACATTGCACGAGTGGTCGGGCCCCGGCGCGCAGAGCGACGCAGGCCTGGCCGGAGCGGCCGGCGAGCTATTATACACCTTCTGTGCAAGACATAAGAACCACACTTACACGCTCCCTTGGCGGCTCAACACCGTAGTCATTAGGTATGTATGAATTCCGCACATAAGATAGATACCAACGTTGACGAGATCAATAGTCCGGCTAATTAACCTTGTTTATCTAAACAATTTATTCATAATTTCATACGATAAACCTTGTGTATTTGTTAAACCGAAGCTTGCACGATTCAAGCGCGAATCGATGAGGTTTGCCGCAGGTAACTTAATTCATATTCGACAAGCGTGTACACCTCACGTATCTAGTTCGCTTAGAAGTCAAAAGAAATCTTCCGGTGAGCTTTTAGCGCGATCTAAACAATTTCCAAAAGAAAGAAAAACGCCACGATAAATTATTTATGAATGGCCCTCGGCTTTAACCGACGTGCCAAATACGTAAGAGCGCATGCTTTTATTAAGCTACTTTCTCGGTACAAAGATCTTTTTTCTTTGTGCATATTAGAGGAACCCGTAAGAGGGTACGTGGCGTGTTTCCGAAATGACATTTTCACTCGTAAATCCTGAATAACGATGTGTGAAAACATACCTTTGTCAATGAATCGAGAGGTCGACACACACACATAATTTTCGGTGGACGCAGATGGGACTGTAAATAAAGTTTTTAAGGCCACTGCAGGCTTTCGCGTTGGATGGTTCAGCTTTCGACCACACTTTTTTCAAATAAAACGCGTGCACTTTTGATTATGGCCAGTACAAAAAGGTACCATTGAAAATAACAGCCTTAAAATATTGTTTGATTCTGTATTTTATTCGTTAGCCACATGAAAATATGGATGTACAAAAATGTATCTGCATTTAAAGCAAGTGTATTTTATTTAAGGCATTGGTTTCTCTTAAATAACCTGTGATCCCCAAATAAATTGATGAAAAGGTGTACTATGGTACACATACATTACTGCTACGACGGGATTATGTCCCTTCTGGTAGGGAACGAACTTATCGATATTTATATTGTACAAATCCAATATAAATGCAAAATTTCTATTTGACCTATTTTCTAACATGTTTTATCTTAATCCCATAGGTTAGTAGCTCTATCTCGGCAGCAGCCGCTCTACACAATTCGGTGGCGGTCCCAAGTGGTGCGCGCGAACACCCGGCTTGGCCCACCGACGCCTGCACCGGCCGCTTCAGCCGCCGCCACTGGCATCGCCGTTACCAGGCTTCTCCTATACTACGGCATTTGGATACCACTGCTCAGGCTTTGAAACCTGCAACCTACAGAATTGAAGCTAGTGCTCAAACTTTGTTAAGTGCGGAAGTGCAACATAACGAAATTGACACCATTGAACAAATATATGCAATATACGGAAGTTCGTGTGAGGTGTATCAATAGTTTAGAAATTAGTACCAACATTGATAGTGAAACTTAAAAACTACTACACCACCAACATCATTGTCTACGTTGTGCACAGACTTCGAATCTACGCGAATTTAAAATAAAAAACGCCATTAGAAAAAAAATTGGTAATGTACGGAGTATTTGATGTGGATGCTAGATGGCAATGTCTGGACTTTATAAGCATGCTTACGTTTAGGTGGAAATGGTCGCGGTGCTTGATTTTGAAGCGTGTAAACAAGAACAGGAATAAGGCGTGAAAAATGTAGATTTTTCGACCTTATATGTTATGGATTAGGTGCTACTTTTGAGTAATCGCTGGAAAAGTGGCAGTCAGTATATTTATCCTTTAAAAGGTAACATGCTATTATTAATAATAAAATTTTGTATCATCACTGTCAGATTAAGCAAAGGTGTTATGCTCGTTTCTGATAGAACATTTAACCGTTTTTTAACTGCAACGTCATTAGTTTAACTCTTGGACACCAAGGTTCCTACTACCTATACTTACTAGTACCAGACATAGCTACCGAATTAAAAGAGTCATCCCCAAATTAATTTGTTTGACACTTCAAAGTACTGATACAAGTTATAGTTTTAATTTCGTTGATTTATTTTCGAGTATAAATCTAACAGTAGGGAGCAACGCTCTGGTACATGTAAACAAGCACATGAATCAAATTCTCCGATGAAAATATTCTGACCTAACCATAGTGTAGAGACTGGCTTATTTATTGTTTTGGTACTTTTTAACCCGTATTAAACCACTTTCAACATCTTCCATAAAAGGGACATTTTAATTTTGTAAATATTATTAGGTTTTGTTTATTATTTAAATCATCACTCTAAAAGTTGTCAAGATCGGTATTAAAATTGAACACGAGAGTGAGTTATTAATTATACGGGTCTTAGAGCCATATTACCGACATATAAACAGACGTTTAAGACATAAACCGATATTTACCAATATGAATGACTATTCTATACGGCTTTTTTTATTTAATCCTCTGTTGTATTTGCTGGTGAACTTAGCCCTAAATGGACTCAATTCAAATTACAGTGTCAATAATAGCGATACGTTCTCTCGATAATCAGGTATTTTTTTAAATATTAAATAATGCAATACTGACCATCAGATTACAAATACTGATTGGGAAAGCGGTTCAAGTATTGCATGTTTAAATTGCGCTGTTTTTAAAACGCCTGTTTTTATTTAAATGTCTGTTATTTTGTCGGTGAGCATAGCTTTAAAAGCAAGAGCGCGATTTTACGAATCAATCTACGACTTATTTCGAACTTCATTAATAAGATGGTTTTATGCTAAAATCTCAAAAAATAAATGTTCATACTGTTACTGTTTGCCTGTCGCATCCTACTGGTCAAAGGCCACCCAAATTGATTTCTAAAAAAATGACATCGGATTTGTTTTACTTTCCTGTGATATATGTCCACCACAGTCCACATGTGACCTTTCACAGAAGTTTGAAATAGTTTCGGACTAGAAACTTTTATGAGCAAGACAAATTTTTGTATTTCTCTGTTCTTTTGAATTCTGTCCTCGCGAGAATGTGTCGAGAGCGAAGCTGTATCGGTACTATACTGGATTGAAACTTAGGTACAGTAATGTTAAGACTATGTGCGATGAACTTCGGACGAATGTAAGATGTAAATGTAAATATTGAATATAAAAGCTTAAACGAATCTCTTAGAATAACATAGATTAACACCTCCAAAGACTTTGGATAAGTAGGAAAAAATTATGTCGCTTAAATAAATTGTGCTTAAAATGCTCTTTGGTTATTGTGTTTAACAATTTTCGTTACTATTGTAGCATTAATGTTGATATAAATGGCTGTTTATTAAGTAACTGTCTTAATGTCAATTATAAATACGTAGAAAAATAAATCTGAATTATTTTTTTTTTGAATCCTTTGCTATTTATTGCTTGTATGCAAACATAATGTGCTTCTATCGTAAATCTATTTTAAGTCACAACATAATGTGTAATATAAATTCTAATCACTCCATACATTGACTCTATATTTCGGCCATTAAGTGTTGAAAAAATACAGTAAAATCACAAAACAAGAAAAAATATTCTGCAAAGCAATTGAATCTGAAAATCTATTTGTATTAAATTATAAATACACAAAAATATTCAATTTTCTATCACACGCCATTCAGACGGAACAAAAAATAAAATGTAATCATTTGAGCGTGGATTTAGAGCACTTCACAGGAATTGAATTTAAAAATATACGATACACAAATCTCACACATGTATTTTAAATGCTTGATAAAATAGAAAATATTAAAATTGAAACAGAATAGAAAATGTTTTTGGACACTGTATTTATGTTAGATGCGGCTAGATGGATGAAGTATGTGACACAGCAGATATGGAATGCAGTGAACTATTTCGCGAACTAAATATTGAGATACACAACTATTTCTGACATATTTATACCTGCATGTAGGTATACCTATTGTAATATTTACATAGGTACATACGGACTTTGAATTTCATTTATCTTTTAACATTTCTCGATGTTATCAAAGAATGATAATTATGTAACGCCCAAAATTTTTTATCTACTGGACACTGTCGCACATAGTCTGTATATGACGGGTGGCCATTTTGAGAGTTACCTCTTCAGTTACACGACTATAGCCGATAGCCCAGTTCATTAACTATGTTATAATCTGTAGAATATAACAAATATTATCGCAAGAATATCGGTCAGCATTCATGTATAAGGACACGTGCACACTAAGCTGTACTTTAATACTAGTATTAAAGTAGCAGCAGCAAAGTATTGGCTTCTTGATCTTATTGGTTTATGAAATAAAATAGTGTGCTTTATTAAATAAGTTTCTACTTTATTTGCGGAAGTCCTTTTCAGGGATTATAATTATATAGTACTCATAATTATGAACAAGTTTTAATATGTGACCAAAGCTGAAATCGCGTAAAAAGACAACTATTCCGATTCAATATTACTCTGTATGGAACAGTTGTATTTTTTTCGCGATTTCAAGTTTGGTCCCTTAATAAAAGTTGTTCTTATTGATGATTACTATAACCCCTAAAAGGACCTCCGCTTATAAAGTAGGTCCGTATATAGTATAGCGAACTGGGCCTAAGAGTGCTGAAAATCCTCGCAACTTTATGTAAAGTAAATGTTTAAAAGGGTTTAATTATGTACAGTAAACACTAAACAGATTAATAATAAAGATGACTCCGCACAGGAAGGATGAATGAAGTAAACTATTCATTATATCTAATAATTATACTAAACTCGGATCTTCTTTGTTGACGCTATATTTTAAATGAATCACACTGTCATTCAATATCAACCGCTGAAAGTCCGTCTTCGTCAGTCACTGATTATTTGGTATCGGCTTTATCAATATTTTGTACTAAGTTGACATTAAATAATAGCAAAATGTAATTAAACATAACAATTATGTAACTAGATAATAATCTAGATTAGATGTAAATAGTTCGGACAAAACTTGCCTTATCTTTAAAGATTTACGTAAAATTTACTGATAAATCAAACTTTGTCCTCTTTAGATTAACTAAAAAAAAGCTAACTTTAATAGGTAGGTAGATGATTCTACGTATAAAATAATGAATAATGTTCGTTACACTGAAATAGATAAAATGAAAGCAATTTGTGTATTATTTCTACCCTTTTTATTTAATGTTGTACATCCATAATTTAAGACCTTATAAAATCACTGTAAGACAGGAAGGCATATTGCGGGATAAGTTCATTGGTAAATATGGACCTGTTCTGTTTAGGTTAGGATAGGTTGCTTTAACAACCTGGGAGGGGGACCTCTTTACGGTCTCCCTCTCTGAGAAGTGCCCTAATAGGCGTGGCACCGAGGTGGGCTACGGAGCAGTCTTAAGAGTACCCGAGGCACACCTGCAGGTGCCGAAGTGGACAACAGTGGTGAGTTTAGCTGGCTTTAGTCCTGCACACCCCTCCGTACCCCCAGGCGGAGGATAGCTCACGATGGGTACTCACCAAATTAACAAAAAAAAAAATAGGTTGCGTTAACAAACGTAAAGAAGAATATAGATGCCAGTCTAATTTACACAGTTATTTAGTAACTTCTTATTTGACATTGAAAAAGGAGCGCATATAGAAAAGAACAGAAAAAAGAATTGCCTATATCGACATGTTGCAAATTTCATTTCCTTGTCAAATTTCATCAAGATCGGAAGCTGTTTGGCAATTAATTACCTGTAGGTCATATTATAAGTTTTTGGCCCATTTGAGAATCGAACTGTACAAAACCAATCGCTTGACCACTGCGACAACGTGACATAGATAATAATGAACAATATTTTATGTCTCCTTACAAATAAAAGAGTAAATAAACATTAATTATGTTAAATGACAAGATTATTTACATTTATATAATAAGGCATCTAAGAAAAACAAACTACCTACATATATAATCTACGTTAGTCTACGGAACTGCGCCAAGTGCCAACAACTGATTACAAGCCGTCTTTTACATTTGATTCCGAGTCACTAAAGTTAACAGAATTATAGAAGCAAACATTGAACCGGAAGTCTATCAGTTCGATCGTGCTTCAGTTTAAACTTTCCATTCGAAATGTTCGCTCTGCCTTTCTTTAAACTTCCGCTCTTGCCTTTGAGGTTACTAAGACGGAAACTTCTTTTTAAGATGTGTTCCTGGTACTTTTATTTTTCTCCTCACTCGCTATTACTAGTACAAGTGTTTGGCGTGTGGAAGGCTTTTATATTGTACGAGTTCATGTGCAATGAAGGTAATGTTTTGTTTTCCAATGTTGAACAATGCTGTTCTGTTTTCAACGATATCACAGATAATATATAATACTACGATATCTACCATAATGTAACCAATGCGACATGATTAGGAATATTGATTTTTTGCCTGAAATATTGTATTGTTGCAGCTCTTATAAAGTACTCGCTGTGCCCGCGAGTCCGTCGAGGCGAACAAAACAAGCAGGGAAGTTTTGAAAAAAAAAAAAACAGCCTACCTATGTCCTTCCTCTTTCTCATGATGCACGCTATTTTCTTGTCAAATTTCATTAAGTTCGGTTCAGTCGTTTAGTCGTGAAAAGGTAACAAACAAACATAAACAAGCATAAATTACAATTAGTGTGAAGTATGATTACAGTTCATCATATTGCGCCTATTTAATTCGGCATATTTAAAATGAAACCTACATAACTTCTTGGACGGATTTTATGAACTAACTCAACTATTTGCACAGAACCAACATTGAAAATTACGAACGTATTAGTAACATTCGTTCTATCAAAAGCAAATCTGTCCAAATGCGATTCTGATCAAACGCAAATAAATCGTTAAAACATCATCTTTAACATCCTATGCTATTAGAACACACAATTTATATCCGTTATAGGTATATATTAAACACCTGCATGAAGATTATTCGCAAGTTCTGAAGATTTGCTCTTCAACTTAAATAAGTTTAATATGAAGAAAAGATGGATTCGAAGTTGGTTGCTAACTTAGCAGCTTTTGATTCGCTAGCACTGCGCCAATTCTAAAGTTGTGTACCCTGAAAAAGGCCGTTGGCAAAGTCTTCCGGTGGATGAAGTTCCTCGCATCCAGCCGTCTTTGTGCCCCACTCAAAGGAAACGCAATTTAAACTACATGCGGGCACACCAGATATTCATTCCCTTAACCCCAACACTTTTCGAAGCACAATTTGAAAGTTTTATTTAAGGCTGTTGAACGTATCATGATCCTCTCCGCGCCAGACTTTCTAAAATAACAATTAAACAAATTGGAATTAAGTTGAAGTTGCAGTGAGCTGTGCAGTTCGTTAAAACTATATAATTGGGGCTCGGCGAGCATAAATACGAGGAGCGCTAATGGCACACGCTGTAAAGGATTAGCAAACGTGTTGTATTTTCCACGTCACTGAATATCCTCCGGGAGTCTGTTACGGTTAGTTATTTCGAAAGAGTTGGATGTGTACATATATCTTTAAAAAAATAGATGCTACAAGTTTAATGGGGTATAAATATTGAAAAATGGATCTGCAATTCACCCGTCTTGAACATTACGTAACCTTATAAAACCATCTTACGATACCGTAAGATGGATTTATAAAATTCCGTCAATTACACAACTTATAGTGTCCAACTGAAGGTCAGTTTTTAGCTGAAGCCGAAACCGATTATTCGGCATCCGCCATAATCTTCGGTCGAAGCCGAAGGTTCAATCTTATTTAGAAATCTTAGATCTTCTTTAGAGTCTAAAAAATACGTAACAAACAATGAAAATTCAATAGCTAGGTACTGTTAATTTCATTTGATACATTAGGTTAGTGTTGATAATAACACCATAATAACCCCCGCCACCAATACCTGCACCACACGCAACCTGCGAGTGTGAAGCGATCATGTTCGTTCGTTTTCGGCGGTTGGTAACAAAACTCCGGCTTCATCTAATCCTTCGGCTGATTTTTAGTCGAAACCAAATATGCGACCGAACGTACATTTTTTGGCCGCAGCCGAAGCCTAAGTTTCGGTCGGACACTAATTATAGGTACCGACATAGCATGAAATAAAGTTGCCTCCATGGGAAAAAGAGGGTGATGTCTATAGTTGGCATTAGTCATAAGGTTCCCACATATGATAGGACCACGCCCACAGATCTGTGTGTGTCGTTAAAGGCTACTTATACCCATTATCACCAACAAGTCAAGCAGATGAAGAGGAGCATTCTAATAAAATACTTTTGCCGAGCGTGGTCGGATCATTATGACAACTAGTGGTCGCCCAGTGGTAGAAATTCGACCCTAATATTGTATATCAATTTTAGCTTTCTGCACTCCTTCTCCATATAAACTTCAGCTATGCCAAATCTCACACTCTTCCATGCACGCAATATGCTTAGAACGGTACAAAGTTTTCTCTTCGCGTATTAATATAGATTTCGTCACGTCCTTTTATTATAACGGCCTATTTATGTGTTAGTAAATCCATATTCAGAAGTGCACGTTTATGGACTGAATAATATAATTATGATCATTAATTAACCCTCTAAAGGGAGTAAAAAGTGACCTAAAAAAATAAGACATCAATCTTACGAACCCAATTAATTCTTAACGAACAAAATCCATAAAACTTTTAACAAACATTCGAGCTAATTAGTTTATTTCGTTATCAAATTACATTATGTCATCTAACAACACTTAAGGCTGCAGTGAAAGTTACTGAAGGGTCTTTTGTATATAATAACAATGAGTGCCATTGTCTTCGCCGCCTCGCCATGTCCACTGGCATTCATAGTTGCCATAATTAAGTTTTTAACAAAGATAAATTAACTACGAGATACGTTAGGACAAAGATTCGCGCGAATATTAAAGCTGGGACATCGTGTTAATTAGATATTTGGATTTAAACGCGTCATAATTAAAATATAAATGAATTAACGTCGCTCTTTCTGTTTGCACGGTTGTTCAAATGAGAATTTATGCAGGTTTCATTATTAGGTTTAATTATAGTATCAATAGGGTGAAGTGGTACCTAAATTTCACGATTCATAATACAAAACATGGGACGATTTAAATACTCAGTCTAAATTCATCCACTGCTTTGTCAATCATATCCATGATATAACATCGACGTTTGATATTCTAACTCTAAAAAAAGTATTTCTACCTTCATTAGAAATAACGAACAACAACAAGCACAAAATACTTATTACTTTGTTTGCCAGACTTCAATCGGCTTGTTCATTCTCAAAGGCTTATCTCAGTAACAGGAGGCTCTTCTAGTAGATTAGTCTATCATACAACGAATACTCATCGCACAATACTGAAGGCTCAGAGGCTTTCAAACGACCTGTGCTCACTTTGAGTCCCAATGCTCTTCAACAAGATTGGAATGCTACTTTTGAACTTAAAGTTTACGTTGAAGATCGTTTCGTTTCCAAGTTTATAAACGTCTTGGCATAATAATCACGCCGCCATATTTCTTATCGGTTTAATCAAATATAGACCAGGGTAGAAGCCTTTAAAAATAATAAAAAGTGAAAGAAAATAATAGTAGGATGAAACCCATTGGAAAAGGAGGAGAATATTATAAAAATGAAAGGAAAAATAATTTACGGGCGATCTGAGGTCGGGAAGTGGGAGAGGGGGGGGGTTTAAGGGTAAAAAACGGTTTTTCTCGATTTGCGGCAAAACTAAAAGTCCTATGGAAAAAAGTCAAATGGCAAAGTTGTAGGTAATAAAAAGATCTAAAACTTTTCTATTTACACTTTTTTCACATAACCTCAAAATTATGTGAAAAATTCAAAAAACCAAGTTTTTGGTTTTTTATTTTTATCTTTTACAATTTTTTATTTTTTTTCATGAAATTTGGTGAAAACTTACCTTTTTATGTGCCAAATACGCTGTAATTTATTTGATTTGAAATATTTATTTTTTCACCTTATTTTGAATTAATATCGAAAAAGTACCCTAATTTTCAATCGAAAATTCACCCGTCAAAATTTATTTATTTATTTTATTTATTTATTTCAACCAAAACTTACAACTATCATTACAGGTAGAAAACCTAATGCGATAGAGAAGCTAAACACCAAATTTACATTAAATAAAAATAAAAATAAAATACACCTTCAAAATAAAATAATAAAAATTACAACTGCACTACTCCGTAGCATGACAACCAATAAGTAGCCTTTGTGAATTCGTTCAATGCACACGAAAATAAATCAATATGTTGAGCTACTACGTTAAGTGTGCGCAAGGCTCGCGTCAGAGGCGCCCGCTGTAGCAAGTTGGTGCGCGCGATGGGCACCACCAACAACTGCGGCCGCCGCCGCCGCCCCACATAATCATCCGGCACGCATAGCCGAAGTTCTAGCAGAATGGCTGGATTATTTGTTTTTCCCCGAAACACCTTAAACAAATAAGTGGCCAGTGCTACCTCCCTTCTAATTTCTAATTTGTAGTATCCTACCATACCAAGTACAAACAATGTTGGATAAATCGAGGGATATCCTGGATACACCCTATATAATTTCAGGTACAAGAATCTTATAAATTTGTTTTGAATACGTTCCAACATTGTTTTATACTTGGCTTCATTTGGGCTCCAAATAACCGCATTACACTCTAAATGACTCTTTACTAGAGCCTCGTATAAAGCCCTTAAAGCGCCTATATTGGTAAATTCGTTTGCCTGGCGCAGAATAAACCCTAGATTACGGTATGCCTTTTTACATACATTTACGATGTGTTTCCGAAAAGTCAAGTCTACTGTAAAGGAAATACCTAGATCCTTGGCCTCTGTGACTCGCTGTAATGGTTGCCCCTCCATCAGATATCGGTAATGGCAGGGGGTGCGTGAGCGCGTGAATGATATCACCGAGCACTTTGTCAAATTAAAATATAATTTATTCTCCTTACTCCATTGAATCACATTGTCTATATCGCGCTGCAGTAAGCTATGGTCCACAATGTCTCTCACTACAACAGACAGCTTAAGGTCATCAGCAAACAGAAGGCAGGTTGTCTCCCTGACTACCTTAGGTAAGTCATTTATCATTAAGATGAAAAGGAAGGGTCCTAAATTACTTCCTTGACTGACACCAGATCTCGTGTAGTAAGGCTCAGAAAGACAACCGCCACAGTCCACGAACTGACTTCTGTTTCGCAAGTAGCTGGCGAAGAAATTTAGCGTTTTCGGCGTGAAACCCATAGTAGCTAATTTTAGGATAAGGACATCATTGTCTACTGTGTCGAATGCCTTCCTAAAATCCAAATATGCGACATCCACCTGCAGCCCGGCATCAACCGCTGGTACTAGTCTCGTCATCAGATGCAGTAAATTCCCCGTTGTACCTCTACCAGGGCGGAAGCCGTGCTGCTCGTCTGACAAATGGGCGCTCACCTGTGCATATAAGCAGCTGTGAATGGCCGCTTCGAATACCTTTGCTGGAGCGCAAAGAACTGCCACAGGTCTGTAATCGCTGGCTTCCTCCCCTCCACGGCCTTTTAAAATATCAGCTTTTTTCAAAAAGTTGGTGTGCTTTCTGTTCGTTGAAATCTCTACATTCCGATGGTGAAAAAAAATAAAATATTACTTTAGTAAATCTTCTCAGAAAATGCAAAAAATCGAAAAAAACTTTTTTTATAACCATTCTCTCATAACTTCTAAACTACTTATCATAATTCGACAAATGACGTGTCGTTGGAAGCGTTTTGATTGTCCGCTGGTTATAGGCTATGTGACGTCACATTTAATTTAATATGGCGCCCTCTAGAGGAAATAGAGAGATGAACTAAAAAAAAAATTTTGTTTAGTGATGTCGTGTAGGGTATCAAATGAAAGGCCATAATTAGCACATTTCAAAAATATACATATTAATAGATGTTAAAAGCGGCTTTGAAAAAAAAATTAAGTTCAAAATCTAAAACCCGACTACTGAAAAGTATGAAACAAGAAAATATTAATACTATGTATTAATATATATATTATATAGTAGGTATTCATAGTGATGTTCAGAGGATAGCCGTGGTCGTATGCCACTTTGCCCTAAAGCTTATGATCGCTTACTACTGGTAGACTTTGTTTTGTTAGGGTAGGGTGGCATACGACCACTTAACATAATTAATTTATCAAAGCCGCTTTTAAAATATATATATATATATTTTTTTTTGAAATGTGCTAATTATGCCCTTTCATTTGATACCCTACACGACATCATTAAACAAAAATTTTTTTTTAGTTCATCTCTCTATTTCCTCTAGAGGGCGCCATATTAAATTAAATGTGACGTCACATAGCCTATAACCAGCGGACAATCAAGACGCTTCCAACGACACCTCATTTGTCGAATTATGATAAGTAGTTTAGAAGTTATGAGGGAATGGTTATAAAAAAAGTTTTTTTCGATTTTTTGCATTTTCTGAGAAGATTTACAAAAGTAATATTTTATTTTTTTTCACCATCGGAATGTAGAGATTTCAAAGAACAGAAAACACACCAACTTTTTGAAAAAAGCTGATATTTTGACGGGTGAATTTTCGATTGAAAATTAGGGTACTTTTTCGATATTAATTCAAAATAAGGTGAAAAAATTAATATTTCAAATCAAATAAATTACAGCGTATTTGACACATAAAAAGGTAAGTTATCACCAAATTTCACGAAAAAAAATAAAAAATTGTAAAAGATAAAAATAAAAAACCAATAACTTGGTATTTTGAATTTTTCACATAAATTTTGAGGTTATGTGAAAAAAGTGTAAATAGAAAAGTTTTAGATCTTTTTATTACCTACAACTTTGCCATTTGACTTTTTTCCATAGGACTTTTAGTTTTGCCGCAAATCGAGAAAAACCGTTTTTTACCCTTAAACCCCCCCCCCCCCCTCTCCCACTTCCCGACCTCAGATCGCCCGTAAATTATTTTTCCTTTCATTTTTATAATATTCTCCTCCTTTTCCAATGGGTTTCATCCTACTATTATTTTTTTTGGTCTCAAAAATTATCGACCCTGGTCTAATAATAGTCTTATGAAACCTTGAGAGTGATTAAATGTCAGTGAACCAAACTAATATGCAATGAAATGTTCGTTAATGTTAACTTTGTTATTTAATTTTTGCTAATAAAAAATCTTCCAATTAGGAAAAAACAATCACTTAGTTCATTATAAAGAAAAAATAAACAATCTAATATTTTTTTCTGTATTTAATTGAAAGAGTAGGTACTTTGTGTCGTCTTTCCTATTTAATTATATTTATTGTTCTCTCTGTGTGTATATAAACTGATAAATAAATAAACAAACGATTTTATTTCTTAGGTACATGCTACAACGATAACATTTCGCATGCAAACTCGAAACACACGACTTATTTACAGTAAAATATAGGTACAAACGATGACGTAAGCACTTCCGCATAATTTATGCTTATTCAAATATTTCTAAATATAAGAGACAAAGTTAAATGAGACTAATTACTGTACTTTTCCTGGCGAGATATTTCTTAATTGACCTCCGTGACAAGGCGAAAGTTCCACATTTGTTAATTGGAGTTAGAATTAGAGTCTGCCTCAGTTTAAGCTTCAACTCGCTAATGAAGCAAAGAAATTCGCAAGTGTGTCGGAAAGTTAATTTCCTGATTAATTATTTCTTAGTTCATCTGTCAGTGAGAAACGAGATTTTGTACAGTTGCTTTAGTTGTTATTATTTCATTATTTATTAATACTCTTTCTACGCAATTTCTAAAAGTCAATAAAGAGAAACTGATATATCTGCAACGTCTTTTTCTTCACGCCCAACGCTAATTGAAAAGTCAGGAGTACATACAGCCAGATATTTTTAGTCTGTGTATAAAAACATACAAACACAGACGAAAGAAGAAGTGAAACATAGACATGTTATTTGTATTATTCAGTTCAGTGATATTAAATAATTTGGATGATCATCACTGCATCCCGAAATCGAATGTCCTATTCAAAATTACTCCACTATAATATTGTCACATACACAATCTACTTGTAGGCCACAAATTATCTGCAGGCCATACAGATATTGATTGAGGAGATTCAATTCGCAACGCTTTGCACAGAAGATCAAATGCTTAGCCACCATAACGTACACAGAGTAATTATCTACTACCAGAAATTTTACGTTCTGTGGTGTTTCGGGTCTTGATATAATTTTACAGGATATGATGCAAATATACAGATATTTTCATAATTTAGCTTGTCAATAAAAAACAACGTTATAAATGTTCCATCATTCTGCGTTTCAATTTCAGTTTAATCAAAACTGTAAAAATATATAATTTTGGGGTTTTTACGGCATCTAGAATCAGCACTAACAATAAAATGAAATGGCTGAAAGCGTACTTGGGACAAGGAGCTCTTAAAACGCTCGTATCATTGAAGAAATAAAACGAATGAAATAATCTATTACATTAGTTTCATGAGCTATCTCATATATGGTTTCATGTCAGAGCAATATACTGCATTTTAAAAGGTCGTATCAGAGCACCCCGCTCTCCAAAACACAGATGGTGGACATGGCTCACAAACTGCCAAAATAAAATGAAATTCGACGAACCACATCGGCTGCACTCCGGATTTTCCATGTACTAAAATCACAACAGGGTTCCCCAAAACTGGGAAACGATTGTAAGTAATAAAATAACAAAATCGTTTTAGTGCAATATTCACCAAATCGTGTGCAAACTGAAATAGCTGAGTACGTTATTTTAGCTGAACGATGGGCAATACTTCAATCACAGTACAAATAATAGTTATTCTGTAACGTTTCACAACGACCGATTGCGTATTGCTATGACCTACGTCTCACGTAGTTGCTAATTTAAAGAGAAATTACAGCCATTTACTGTCTATTACTTGCGTTTTACAGTATAAACGCGATAGATTTACTACATAATGTGCATAAGGCTATCATAAAATTGTCCAGGCGCAAGAGTTGACAACACGCCTACGTGACTGCTACGATATGTCTACGCCGCTACGGGGATCTTAGCGATTTTGAACGTTGTCGAAGATGCTCTTTTTTATCCACTACAACTGAAATGCTACGCTTATTATATACTCGTATTGGGTAATGGATGTGGGATGCAACTTGGTAGAGGCTTAATATCTAGCAGTGAACTGCAATAGACGGAATGAAATATTTTCCCTGTAAATGACCTATAAATATTTACTAATACATGTTCACATGTATTAATGATTTCGCTCTGCTGTTATTTATTATGTTTACTTCTCTTCTTATTGTTCGTTTCTAAACACACAGTTAATTTCCGATACACCCATTCGGAATGCACACATCAATTTCACAGTGTAAACAAGAATGAACGTGCTTTTGTTTCATACTGTGTTTATTTTTAGTACATTGTATGCGTGTATATCTGTAGTCTTTGTTTTTTTGAGGTCGGACAATCCCATTCGATATTGATATTTCTTTATCCCGCCATACGCTTTTCATTTGTTGTCACAAACCATGACTCTATTTTCACATTGTCTACTATCCATAAGAGTACAATTTTTATTATTGTGTATGCTATTTGAATCGTCAAAGCGTATAATTAAACATGCCGACTCGTAATTACATAAAACATAGCCGAAGGTCACGATCTGATAAATAATTTATTTTTTCGCTTACCTGTAAAGCAGTATTTTATTCTGAAACGCATAAGATACTGTGAGTCTGTGACACATGTCTTGTCTCGATAGTGTGCTGTTTATCTCTTTCAACATCGCTCTGTTTAAATATTACTGCACTACTACTTTTCTTCCAATCACCACGGAGACAAAAGAAACTCTTTATTTTGTAAGCACGTAATAGCACTACATCGCAAAACCGATTATTAAAAAAAGTTGAAACGAAATGCTTCTGCGCTTCGCTTTCGGTGTGAAACACGGTTAGTTTGCTTTGGTGTCGAAGCAATTTCGACGTGCAATGGCCCGAGAGAAACTACCCTTGGGCGGGCGACGCACCTGCCCACAATCATTACATACTTTATATATAGAATATACATACTTAATGCAACACTCCACTGCGATACTAAAAAATAACATTTCCAATATTCAGTTTAGAATATTCTCGATGTTTTTAGAATTTCAATATGAATATAAAATAAAATAGAATAGTGGTTTTATTGACTGCGACGCTCTGAAGATACGGTATAACAACATCTCAAGTGTTTGTTCAGTGTAATAAACTTTGAAGAGCATTTTCAATATAATGTTAAACCTATATCGAGTTTAAAAGTTCATTCAGCCATAAATAACATATAACTAAGCCCTCCTTTTACAAGCTTTCATCAGGTCCTAAATTGAAATTTATTTATTATCCAGAGCGTAGATGTACAAAGTATCATCTTAAAATTATAATGGTCCATTTAAATTTAACCATTTTTAATTTTATTTATCTCTTTTAAAAAACGTTGTCCCTCACTAGGATTTCTAATGTATCGAAGGTACAGTTTACAAACAAACATCTCACATGCACACACATACCCAGACCCGCAATAACTATCTGTAGATCATACAAATACTTGTCCCGTGTGGGGATCGAACCCGCGGCATGTAGCGCAGAAAGTTAATCGCTAAACCACTGCGCCAACCGTGTCGTCAAATATCACGCCATTACATAGGATGTGCAAATATTGATTTGGTTAGTACAATCAATGCTATTATTTTAATTAATTATTTATTTTTATAAAACAACAAATAGGAACGGTGAGTATATAAATACCTATTCCTATAATATATACTTACGCTTTAAGAGGTACCATTTCATAAAACAATTATTTCTCTTTGTAGCGTGCTCTTGAGTATCTTGAGTGAAATGAGGGTTAATTTTTCTGGAAATTTACTTTCGTTGAAATATAAGGTAATGTTATGAAGAAGGAATATTTCTAAGTTTGTTTGATTTTAGGGGCTAATCTCAGAGATCACTGAACTGGGTTTTGATTCTCTCTCTGCGTGATAGGATATAAATATAATAAAGATAAAACTCTATATCTTTACTTCTTCTTCACCCAAAAGTTTTGCTGGAAGAAAACTGATTCTGAGTTAAGCTCGCCTTTATGCACATCTTTAAACTGTATTTTTGTATATTCCATATTTTGTGTACAATAAAGAATAAAAATTAATTAATGAGATCTTCGTAGAAAATGTAGACGCAGTACTTTTAGAAACCTAATTTTATGTTTCTTATATAAATACACTTTTAATCAATAGTAGGTATTAAATTTTTAAATTGAATCCAAATTCCTTATAACGGTACAAGTACCATTGGCTGATACCTACCAATTTGATCGAATGCGGTTTAATCAATAGGTATGCGGAATAGACTGGCTGGTGTTAATTATGCTAATTCCATATGGTGTTAGTTAAACTCAATCAAATTGAAAGCAATGCAATAGAAAAATATATTTTAACTGTCGTTATATTCGTCCAAGTAAGAGTAACCGTAATTATCAGCCAGTAATTTTCAAATACTATACAGTGGCCAAAAAACAAAAAGTCACTCACTGACTACCCTAATAAATTAAGTATTAAGTAATACAAATGTCAATATGTCTGTAATATCAGTTATTTTAAGTCTGTAAGTGAGATGGCCAATCACAAACATCATTTAACTTGACAATGCAACACTAAGTTATTTTTGCCTACCCTGAAAAAAATATCTGTGCACGCCACTGCTAATTTATATTCGATCTACCAAAACTCGAGATCGAGTATAGGAGCATAAATGATAGCAGGCATAGCATACTAGTTTGTTTGAATAAAAATTGCCCGATAAACAGATAATTTACAGAGAATTACTGTTATGATTCAAACGTAACTATAACAGCTGACCATCACGCTCATAAGTGCTGGTTATCTCGATAATTCTAAACATATTAAGAGATGAAAAGTTTGTTTACTTATCGGATAATGTTGTTGCACAGAATACTTCAAATATAAATAAATATCCTTAACATTTACTGGCTCCAAACGTAAAAACATATCCCAAATAATGTACGGTAAGTTCGCGAAAGTGATGGGTAGCACGCGGGGGAATAAAGAATTTACTTGTATCCAACCCAAGACCAATTCCAATCTCGTGTACCTATGAGCACAATTAATTCCCTGAACTTAGATACAGCGATTTATCATTTGCCTTTTTGTCCAAAGTTTACGAGGAAACTCCGTAAGGAAAGTAACTTTTGTCTTTAATACTCAAGTTTTTTTTAATGCGTTGTTGTTTCGTCTCAGTTTGATGGCACGTTGAGTTTTAAAGGACATTGACCTACTATGGGATTTGGTCCAAATGCCGCCCAGAAATGAAACTATGTGCATTTAGTTGCTGATGTCGGCTTATGTCTGCAAATCAAACTGCATTAATATCGACACGAAGATATTCGTTAAAAATATTAAAGAATTATGGCAATTAGTACTGAATAACAGATAAATAATACCCCCGATGAGATCTAATTTATGCCGTTTCTGTTGATTCTGTGTGGCATTAGGACCTAATTCTAGTAATGTCCTTTGTTACCACAATTGAACGTTAATCTTACTAATTTTAAATGAGATTTGTCAAATATAGGTTGTCAAATATATAATTACTTTTATAACGATATCTTTCTTTATGTTGAATATTCTTAGTTAGAATCTATTATGACATTATAAACATGAACATAACAAGAGGATCAAGTAATTCAAACAACATTACAGCATAATTTGTTTAAATCAGATTTCATTTAATTGCACACTTGGGAGCAAGAACATTATCAGGACAGGTATTAATGTCACGTAATGACGCAACATTAATTTATAAAGTGCTATTTTATTTATTTTTTATTTTATTTCTCTAGAAAACTTACAGCTAAAACAAAATTAGACAAATAACAGTTATCGAAGGCCAATTAAAAGTTATCACAAATAAAAATATGAAAATAAGCAGGCGCTGGATTTCTGAAAAGATATTTTTATTGAGAAAAGTTAAACTATTTATGGACTTTTATTTAACGTCTCATTTGATGGAACTACTGATCGAATAACAAATGGAAAACTATTTACATTAACGACAAAGGAGACAATTATTTTTGGGCCCACTTATTTATAGCGTATATAAATTATATTTTTACCAAAAAATAGATCTCAATTAATTACCTAAATTATAACAACAACTAGGTTTAAGTCTAACCAGAATCATGCAATCTTAATAAAAGTAATGTTTTGATTATTTAAACAAGGCGCAATGCCTTTTAGTGCTTTCTGAAACCTAACGAAATTAATGCTAAACACGTTAACTAAAGAAAAATCTTTGTTTATTTGTGAATATTTGTGAATCAATTATGTAGGAACTAAAAAAAACCAATCACTGTTTTATTATGATTTAATGCGATTTAATCAATCACAATAAATAAATAATGGCGCGCCAAACAATATTCAGAACCTCATATCAGAATTCAGAACGTACAAATTTGGTCATTAAAAAAATAACTGTCAATAACATCATTAGTTCTTAGGAGGTTGTCAGTCAATTTATATAATTGCATATTTTTAATGTCGTATTTCTCAATATTCCGGTTAGAAATGGTAAAAATTATAAATACCATTGAAATCAAGAAAATATGTAGATCAAAATGACTTGTGTGTCGTTCGTATACGTTGGAATGAGTAAGGTGGCCTATTCTCCATACGACAAAAAATGGTATCAAATCAAGGAGGCACTCACTTTCGTACTCTAAAATATAAGGTAAGTTACACACAAGAAATATACTCGCGTACAACAAAATCTTCGATTTCTTTCTGTCACTTGAGAGATTTGTGTACGAGGCAAAACCATTAATGTTTCAAATGTTACATTTGGTGCTGTAATTAAACCATTTGTTGCCTACTTTTTTAAGCACTATTAACATACTAGGTAGTTCGCACTATTTTATGATGTTCTTTTCTATTTTGCATAACTTCATTTGAAACGGTGGTATTCCTACGATCCATCTAACGACATAGCTGGTGATTTATGAGAAGGTGTATGGCGGGATGGCGGGTATGTTTTACGGAGTGCGAACATATTAAACAACTGGTTGCCAAAAAGGCTGGTTATTGATGAGCTACAATGAGAGAAGAATAGTTTACAATTTGTTACGGCCGACGCGTGTCTGTGGCACAAGTGGTTGATGTACTGTTTCACTCGGGAATTCGCACTTTTATGTTGAATTTTGTTATACTGCAATATTATACTTACCAGTATCATAATATGTTGTTTTGATACATAATATTGTAGTTATTTTTTTTTGTTATAATAAAACTTCGGTTTTGGCCAGGAAAAGACATTGTATTTTCATTTTTTTAAATGATATTACGTCAAAATAGTGCAGTAAACACGGGTATGTATTTTATTTTCTTCATAGAAATCAATTGAACAAAACTTTCCTACATTGTGTTTATTACGAAATAATCGTAGGTATAATCGGCAATTTTTCCGGTCTACAAAAGGCTAGAATCGTTTGCACCTTTAACGCAGAGATACTAACTCTAAGCAGGCCGCATTCGTTCAAAGCATTTTTTTTTTGCGAAATATAACACTGTATACATTAAAATCACTTATGGTGGGGTAACTAACGTTCGAATCAAGGATTCAGCTCGCATAGCAACGAGATGAAACTAACATTTAAACCATGATTAATTACTTTAAAATAAAATAGAAAACCAATTAAATGGTACGTCGATTCCCAATCGAAACTCTCTATTTAAAACTCCAAAAATAATAGCTTAAATCGTGGAACGCGTGGACGAACTCTGGATGGGCCGTCACTTGGAGCCGAGTGCTATGCGAGATTAAAGGCTTACCCGGCTGTAGCCAAACAAATTGCCCATCTAATGGGAGAGTAGTGCGGGCCTAGCCTCGGTTTCACCCCACCACTATAATCCGGAACGGTTAAGAGTCATGCCATTTTTGTTGGCTTACCTACTTCGATTAGATTGAAGCCCAATCTATTTAAAAACGAAGCCACATCTATAGTTTCGTTTGGTGCCACGATGAGTTGCGTAGCTCGAACCGTGTAGTGTGGCTTGCTGAACTAGTTGTCAGTATTATCTTGATTGACAAGCCGCCGTTGCGCGATGCGTCTATTTATTTATTTAATGCTTTTCATACAAATATGTACAAAGGCGGTCTTAATGGCTAAGGCATTCTCTGCCAGACAATCTATTCACCCGAAGACTCACTTCGTGACTAATTATTGTAGTCATGCAGCGCGGCACCAAGCGTCAGTGTGGCGAATAAATATGGGTGTACAATTGTTAAACATTATGTTTATAATTTCAGTTCACCATATTCTAATCTAATAGGTATACAAAGTTATTATCAATTACAGTTACTTATTGTTTTTTTTAAATTCATGGACGCATGGACGCGTCTTTATTTTCATACAATAATCATTGCAACACACACAAGTTCTTTTATAATTTTTATTTATTTAATTCATATTTAATTAATATATTTTCTGTAGGCACACATAACGTCACTCGATGTGGCTCCCGCTGAAAACCAGCGCTGTCGGGCTGCTCGCAGCGCGACAGCTTAAGCTGAGCTGAAGCCTTTTTGACACAGCTGCGACGTACAATCCTTTTTTTATTTTAGATAAATATTTTTCTTATTTTTTTTGTTTTACATGTTTTATTCTTTTATTTTTGTTATATTATATTTAAAATTGTTTTTGTGCTGTGTCAAATAAATACTTTTTTCTTTCTTTCTTTCTTTCAGAACTTACCTAAGTAAAATATATATTTTGTCCAAAAACAAACCAGACAATATTGTGAATAAAAGAACTACACTACGCGTTTACCAAAACAGACTCGGCGATTTTACTATACGACATTTATACGTAAATGTTATGCCTACTAAATAATTCTAAACTTAATATATTTATTTCCCTAAAGCGTGCTCACAATGCATTGGTGAAGGTAATAGGTGCCCAATGTGATTGGGGAAAGGGATGTTATCGCCTTCACAATTGCAATACCGGGCAGTAGGTCCCTATTTCAGATTTTCATCCAACAAAAATAGTCTAATACTATGTTTATTCACTTAATAAGTAAAACTAAACTTAACTTTGTGTGCCTAATTATATAAAACATAAAATGAAAGTTAAAAATTTAAAACTCTACAAAATGAGTACTTTTGGCTTTAAAGTACTTCTCCTCATCGCTGTCAATTGGCAACGTGCCCAGAAGACTGGCAGCATTGCCACATTGTATGGCAATGCTTATTCTTTGACCAAAGAATAGGCCAGCCCTCGGGTCACTATTATATTCACTCTAGTAATATTTTGTTTTATTGGTAGGCGGACCCATGGCTTTAAAAAAATCAACAAGCTGAGACATTGCATGGCTAAATATTTAGCCCTTTTTGGACTGAATTCAATTTAGTTTATTTGAATTTAATTTAATTGAGTCAGTAGCTTTTACCATGAGTACGTCACATGACTTGTTTTTTTGGGTTTCAACGTTAATTTCTTGGTTAATTTCTTTGGATGGAAAAATAATAAATTCTCCTCAAATCGTGTAAAAGCATAAATAACTTTTAGTAGCACTTTTTCTGTTCTAATTAAAAGCTCTGCCGAACACTAGAAATCTGTGACTGTCAAAGTATTACTTTCAAGACCAAGCAGCACCCCGCGTATCATGTTGTCGTGATATATTTGACATTAATATAGTCACAATACCAGTATACTATATACTTAGTTAACGAATGGCAGTGTTGAACGTATACAAGTAATCCAATTACCAGTGCAAAGGAGCAGACACATGATTGCATCGATACGTAAAGGACAAACGCGCTTCGAGACAGTTGGCAATATCTCCGGTTCAATTCCCCTACCACACGTCCCGCGTCATTTTAGATAACATCGAAAGGGGTATGATTTAAATGTTTGTTGAAACGCCAGGGGATTGGAGGTTAATAAACTGAACCTAAGAATAAAGGAGCTATATAATTTAATGTATTTTCAGGGAAATTATATTTCTATAAATCCATAAAAAAAAGTTATGTAACATGGCCATACAAAAACTGTTTATTTACATCTCTATCCAGTTTTACTAAATAATATAATCATAAAAAACCAAAGTTTTAAGATAACCTCGTCTCTTTCTGTTAAATAACGTTAGAAAGTAACGGATATATTTAACACCTGGGTTTTACTAGACTTGCCTTAACTCATTTTCCATCTAAATGTGTTGACAAAAAATTAAAAGATGACAAGTTATTTTTAAAATTGTTATCAGAATATGAGCACAGTGATTCCAAAATACCGACATACTAAGACAAGCAAATGTACGCGTATTTTCGGTGCCAAAGTATATAATGCCCTACCCGAATCCATTGCCGGTATTAAAAAATGCGCTAAGTTCTTTCTTTTGGAAATGGCTCCTTTCAACGTCGAAGAATTAATTCCTTAACAACAATGACACCTTTTGACCAACACATAAGTAGATTAAATATTTATAATTAATGTAATTTTAATAATTATTTTAATTTTGATGTGATTTAATTTAATTATGAAATTTAATTGCATTTCAATAATAATTCATTTTAATGACATGTCATAATTAGGTACCTATAAATAATGTAATTTAATCTAAAACCACAAAACAATACAATAAACTAAAACATAAATTATTTGAAGGAACGATTTCAGACGCCTTCACATAAAGATGAGATAAGAACTTGGTTGGGGTCAAGCTAGTCTCATCAGCTCGCTAAACGACAAAGGACTCTGATCCTTCTTCCCTTTTGTCTGACACCCAGAATGAGCAAAAAATTGTTCACTCAGTTTCCTCTCGTATTACTGTGACGGGATATGGAACGAAGCTTTAAATCCCCAGAGAATACGGGCAATTACGAACATTCTGATTTTATCTGGTTTCTACAATGTACACATATACCTATTCACGTTTAATCCTTGGAGGAACAAATTCTTTATTTGGTAAACCAGCCTTTCGAAAATAAAACAGAAAATCTTTATTATTTCAAGCTGCGAGCGAAAACATTTCCTTGTAGTCTATATTTATTGTGGCTCTGGATATTTGTGTGGGTCGATGTTGCTTCATCCTGTTTCTTAACGGTTGATTGCCGATCAAATCCATCATACATTATCCTTTGACCCGTAAACTCGTATCCAGGAAAGGTGACAAAGTTCGACGCTATGTAATATACCGAATATACCATTCGGTTTCGGGTGTGTGTGGGTAACGAATTTCCGCTCTCCAGCGCTGCTGGCCGACGCGATTAGATTAATTAACACTTGGCCAAGTAAGCGGTATTCCCGTCAGGATAAAATGTTTACACTAGTAAGTTCCAAAATTATCAGGAGTAGTCGGCAAATTTATTAAATATGTCTCCACGTAGCGTCAATAAATCTCACGGCCTTAGCAGCTCCAGCTAAAGTGGTCGGGCGACATCTCCCCATTTACCATGACTTATGGACACAGGGCGCAACGTTTTTGTTAAACCATATGCCGCAGACTTCATCGTGATCTTTGCTACATTCATCTACTTTTAACGATAAAAGATGATTCTAAATTTCAAACATATTTCGTTTCAGAGGTATTTTCTGAAAACTCAAATTTGCTTTTGATGCTCATGTCAAATCAAGCTGCGCGCGAGGCTCAGCATGCGTAAAGTTCTTAGTTATTTAAAATAAAAATTACCCGTATATCCGGTTCCAGGGTTTCAGATTACTCTCTGACGAATTTCATAAAAATTGGTTCAGTAGTTTAGCCGCGCGGACGGACAGCAAAAATAACTAAAATACATTTCATATTCTTATTATATAGTAATTAGTTAACATAAAGGTTTCGTAGTTTTGGATCGTTCAAATTGTTTGTGATTCCAAAAATTTTTACTTCCTTCTGAAGTATTTTCAGCCAAAAGTATGAAAAACGATTTATTGTTATACAATCTCAATTTCAAACCCGACGAAGCCGGACAATTAATATAAAATTAGACTTTACGGTTACACCAATTGAATGGTTTCTAGTGACGCGGTCTTCTAACTCGAATCGTTCATTATTTGAATCGCATTTGTTAAATTCAATTTACTTTTGGATTCCACTACAAGAGATTCCATTACGTTTCCATTTGAAATTTAATTGGAATAAAGGTTTACGTCCGTTTGGTCCAAATCAACTAAATCGACTCTATTACATTACGTAATATTTTATGCAATGTAAATAGCATAATGTTATATTACGTACATTAAAATAGTTAATAAGTTAAAATTATTTATTCTTCAAGTTAGTATAAAAGTAAAATGCTTAAGTCGTTTTGCTTGGGAGAAGAAACAGTCCAACAAACTTCTCAGCGACACAGAAGATAACGACGGACTTGAGGTTAAAAAAGAAATTGCTAAAGGTCTGGCTTGTAAACAATAATCCAGTATTTTTCCATAGAAAATCTAATACGAGTATGTAGCAGCCCTGCTCCTTGATATATTATGAGTCCTTCGCGCTCCGTTAGCGTTGTACCAATTGTCGCAAGACGACAACCGCAGACAGATTGTTCAACTTATATTGTTGGTTGCTACCATAGATATCCGGAGATATGCCTTCACTCTACATTTGTTCAATTTCAAGTGTCGCCACTTTTTCCCCACTCCTGAAACGGATGAAGGGTTGATATTAATATTTTATCGATAAAAATATCGATAAAAACTGACTGCAAAAAAGAGAAGTGTTTTTTTGGCGTATTTTATAGTGTTTATTATAATATCGCTATATAGACACTTTAAGAGAGGCTAACCAAAGACTAACGATTTTAATATAATTTAAAAAAATTGTGAAAGGAAGATAGATAATACAGGGAGTTCTAACTTGGGACAAAGAGCTCACCTCAATTTTTGTTAATTAGTCTATAAATATTTTAAAATATTACATAAATAATAATTAAAAATAGTACAGAATAGTAGACATTTAAGTTTTTTGTCTACACTCATATCGTAAAGTTCTAAAAATAGTACTTTATTGACAGACTTTATGCACATGCAACTACATAATTATAATAAAATTAAAAAGTTTTATAATGACAGTTCTTTTTTTTTAAATTATGCTATAAAATAACTTCTTTTCTATTAAAGTACATTTCGCTTCTTCCAAGAAGTTTTCATATAAATTTTTATAGCAGCCGCACATTATCTATGATGGCGTGAGCTAGGGCGCAATTGTGTTAGATACGATAATATTTTTACTAGCGCGATGCAGGCCTCGTAATCTGATTGGTCGAATTCATCTATCATCCATTTATTTTTTATTTCTGCATCTTTCAGGAAACTGAAATAAAATGTATTCATTCTTGTAAAACAGGGTTCTCAAGTATAATTACTTATTTAAATCCTTTTCAAACAATATAACTACAAGGATTAGTAAAATAAAAAGAAAACTATAAAATCTTTTAATTTAGCCTAATAAGCAAATACTACAAAAATAATAGATAACATTATTTTTTATTATTAAGCAAATGTTAATAATAATGAAATAATTCCGTAAGAACAACTATCAATTAATTATATATCGATATCCCTCAGCGCTGTGCAACACTAATACCCTGCGGTCCGAATTGCGCTAAAGTGATAATATCGCGAATCCGACCAAAGTCAAAATTATTATTATTACTCGATAGCCCTTATATTTTGTGACTATTAAATTTGGTCGGATTCGCGATATTATCACTTTTATCGCAATTCGGACCGCAGGGATACATTGATTTGACAATTTTGACATGGGTCACTCAATAAATGATTAGCCTGACGCCTGTCAAAAATAATTCACAACTAGATATTTGTAAAATCTTTAAATAATATCATTAATGCAGTGATTTATTACATACTGGTGGTAGGACACGCCACTTGTCTTAAGGTTTGTTGCAATTGTCCTATTTTTGCAAATAAGAACGGAACAATTCGGCATTTTGTAAAAATACGAAATCACACTACACGTTCGGATGCAAACATATGACTAATAGGTGCTCGTCGACGTCACACGTATTTCAGGGCAATCCGAGCTGATGGAGGCGACATGTGTCACGCCTACAAGCCATATCCCTCGATATCCGTGGTTGCTACCTACCCATCATATGAGATGTTACAAGTAAAGTATTACAGCGCTAAATTACCGGCTTATGCGAGATCTTAACTAATGGTATGGTTTCATCACGCGTATTTCTTCTGTTAAGTGAGCCACCATCAGCAAAGTAGACCTAGACTTTTCTCAACAATGTTAGAATCGGTGTCCAATCTAAATAAGTGTTTGTGGCGAATATCAGTAGGTATAAAAACTAAATTAACGTGCTCTCTGAGGCATACATTATAGGTAAGTACATTATTTCATCGTTCAAATCATTGTTATTCAACATAAATGTCTAAAATAAAATAAAAATTAAGTAAGTATGTCAGGAAAATATCAGTTAGTTAACTATAAGAAACTCATCTACAGAATAATAAGCCATTTGAATAATTTTGGTTTAAAACGATTCATAAGAAGTTCCTTAAAATATTATGTTGACAGTCTATTCGCTAATATAGTAATTAATGTAACTCATTTTACGAAGCTATATATTTTGTAAGTAATTTGATCGCCTCTTTGTCGGCGAAACCAGATGAAAAAGACATACATACTTATATAACAACTTTTTACCATGTTTCTGGCAAATAAATAATATGACTATATTTTGATGCATGGTACATATCGTATCAAACAACAACAACAACACAACAACAACACACACAACACACACAACAACACAACAATGACAATTTTTTAGTATTAAGCTTAGATATTTTTATGTTTTGTGCGTCATACTGGGCGTAGAAATAAAAACTTTTTCTTTCTTCTTTCTTTTATCACACTGGTATTTTAAGATTGTATGTAAAATATACAGAGCGTTTAGTTTTCAGTACCTAATCTATACGTATAGAGGTTCCAGTAGTTAAGAATAACTCACTGCTAAGAGCGCCATTATGGCCGGCTCTCAAGTTAAGTCTTATTTGTGTGGTAAGATTCTTAGTGTTTTTGTCATTCCAATTTATAATATAAAATCAATAAAAACTTTGACAAAGAAAAATAAAAGTCATTAAGACGGTACAGAAAATATACCGTTTGTTTAAACGGAACTGTTTTATTTAAATTTAAAGATAACAGTAGCTACGTTTAAGAGGAAATTATAAAACAATTTGTACTATTCAAATTTCAATTACTTAATAAGTAAATACTAAATAGGTATCTACAGAGATAAATTAAATATTCGAAAAGTTATTCATAGAATTCATAGAGCTATTACGAAATACCTCTAGATAGAACACCGAAGTTAATAGAAAAAGTAGTAGCATCTTCGTAAACAAGAAAATTAAACGGGATTAAGGCGCTTTATATTTACGAGGTAAGACGGCACTCTTATTAAGGAGAATACAATTACGCAGTTCCAGCAATTTAAGAAGACCTAGCACCGTTTAATTGCACTGGCATAAATTGTCTTTTGAACAGATAATTTCTTGGTGCCGTTTTATGGGCCACTCGTAAAATTCGCAAGCTTTTGGCCACGGGATATATCCATTAAGTGCTAAGTTGGTTGATATTGTAATCCTTTCTGGTAATTAAGACTCTGATTTAGATCTTGCGGATAAAATAAGTTACAATTTACTTTTATTTCGGGAAACACGGAACAAAGAGTTATTAATGTTACGTGTTGAGAGATATTGTAAATAGGTAATATGTGTGGAAAAATATATAAAAAGTTACCAAACGACTTAAAAACATTACCGTATCGATATTTACAAGACAATGAAATAGAAACTTTGTAAGTATTTATTTTTGACATAAAAATGATAAAATGTTATTAATAATAATATTATGTACCCTTAACTATTCTACTGGCTATAATAATTCATATAATGTACTTAAAATTTGTTGAATATAACATTAATATGGAGATGTTTAAATCTAACACAGAAGAATACCTAGTTAGTTTAAAAAAAATTGCATGTTTCATTTATGGAGTAAGTATTTGGAACTCAAAGTAGTTGTAACCTTTATTGTACAAAACATTTAAGGAAAATAAATTATTATTAATCTATTGTTCTAATGGCATAAGAATTTACATGTCTAAGCGCCAATATATTATAGGTACCATTCAATCACTTCCTGTGAACGTCTTAACGAGCAATTATGAGTAATGTACCTATAAGTATCATAAAATTGTACATCCATATTTTAACATCAGAAATTACATGATCTTCACATTAATGGACCAATCAACAGAATTTCGGATAAGCAATTATATTCTAAGAAAGCGAGGCCCTCGTGATTAAATCCCACGCAATCCCAAGGCATTGCTATCACTGGCTTATTAAATATTTACAATTTATACAAATTCCGTATTAAAATTTGAAGGAAACAACTCTGCTGTGCTTTAGTGCTTCGTTTTAATCTGATTATATGATACAGACGCGTCATTGGTGCGTGAAGTAATTTACATGAAGTATGGAAAACGCATTAAACAGATTTCTAAGTTGAAATTGATATCCTGTGACGCAAAATGTACCTACCGCCTACTTATAAGGTCCTAACTTTCTAGTCCCGGTCTCTCTAAGGGGTTAGTAATAGTACCACTCATCATTATGAACAACTTTTATTAAGGAAACAAGGAAGAATTCGCGATAAAATATCTGCTGTTCCTTATAAAAATAATATTATATTTAAAAAACTATAGAACACGCTTTAGTCATCCAAACTGAATGTGTATGCAAAATTTCAGCTCAATCGGAAACCGGAAAGTGGGTCAAAATTAAATTCCAAGATTTTTTTACATACTTAGTTAGTTACAAGTGAAGCTAATAAAAGCGTTTTAAAAATAAAATTACTCTGCTAAATGTATGAAACAGAAGATTTTTTTTCGCGATTTCTGGCTTGTTCCTATAGTAAAAGTTGTTCATAGTGATGAGTATGATAACCACTTAAAAGGATCGGGACTATAAAGGTTCCAGGACCTTATATATTATTTACCTAGTTGAATTGTTTACCGAACTAATTTAAGGATATTTCATAAATCGTCAAGCGATTCCAACTCAAAATAGGTACCTACTACCTACGTAAGTTTCAACGTAAACATTTTGAAGAAACAACACGTTTCGAAAAAATATTTTCGTCGCCGTCTTTATTGAAAATTTATCGACGCGTCGAATATTTGAAAACAGTAATCAAAACGCCAAAGACTTTTAATAAATGTCAAAAGCGGCTCTAAAGTGATATATGACTATTTTTGGTGGTCGGACACCCCGCCACGTAAAACGCTGCGTCAAGAGCCTTTCATAATATCGGCCTTTCTTGTCGAATCACGATGGCCATCGTAGGTCTATCGCTTATAATGATCCATAAAAGATAAATATTTCAGCGCCGTTCTTTGTTATATTATGAAAGAAGCAATAACCTCATCAGAAATAATGCTGAACCACCCCAACTCTTCAGTCACAATTGAACAATAGCCTGAATAAAAATCTTTATCTCCAAAAAACAACTCCACGCGGTGATAAATCAAGTGAATCAGTTTGAAAGCAAATGTTATCAACGGAATAAGTAATTGTGTCTCATTGTAAACGGAGTATAATATCGCGCACTTCTTTTGTTTCAGTGGAAGCATTAAGTATGAAATAATGGCGAAGTTCCGTATACAGGAGACAGTTACTTGTCTCAACAATGTTATTAAATCATATACAGAGACGCCCCGACTGTAAAGTATGTAGTGCAAAGCATCGTATTCTCGGGACCCGTGTACCTTCATAAATATCTACTTTGACGCTACATTTTTGTAAAAGGGAATTGAAATCAGTTATTTTACGGGAATTTAAATATTTTTCCATAAACCAGGCAGTAAACATTCACGGTTAAAAATAGGATTCCCTCATAGAGCTTCACTTAATCAAGGATCTGAGGGAGTAACGTCATAATTAGCGCGCTTGCCGGACATTTTTCTTTTTTTAACCTTTCCCCTAAATAGGGTTTCTCCTGTATCGAGGGTACAGTTTACAAACATACATGTCACATGCACACACACCCAGACCCGGAACAACTATCTGTAGATCATACAAATATTTGTTCCGTACAGGGATCGAACCCGCGGCACGTAGCGTAGAAAGCTAATCGCTTAGCCACTACGCCAACAGTGCCATCAAATCTAACTATATTAGCTAGTGGTAAACTTAATTTCCATAGACACCTCGCTGCATAGTTTATTCTTTCTCGGAAACCAAAAAAATATACAACGCGTATCCCTAAATAATGTATAAAATAATGATATATATCTATATAGCAACAGAAAGTATAAACGAATTGCTTTTCCACTATTTAAAGCCAGCTTGAAATTGCAAAGAATATTACTGTGGAAAAGCCACAAGTCAATAACAAATTCTACGCGTGTGCATTGCCCTGAGCGCGGCGATAAATAACGCCATCTGTCACCTTGCAGATAAAAGGATACCGCCACATTGACACTCTATTAAGTCTGCTTACTCTGAGGTGTGTGTTTTCATACTAATGTTGTAAAGTGGGAAGCTTTTTTTGTTAGAACTTTATTATGGAGTTTTCAGATACGGATTTTGTAGATCATGGATCTGAACTTTTTACTTCCACGGAAATGATATCCATAGGGAGTTCAAAGCTTTCAGGGCATAATTATTATAAATTAGATTCAGTAAACTAACTGAGTACTCGTACCTATCGTGTTATTGTTCTGTGAGTTTCCCAGTAAAGAATAGATCAATTCGGTACCCATCGTAAGACGCAAGTAAGATTAGGTAAAAGTATTTTTCTTACGACCATTCAGTGTAGCGGTATATTAATAAAGCACAGATCAAAGGACGTCTAAAATAACTAAACAACTTTAAATATTATTTTAATTCCTGGTAGAAAATGAAAGGATAGCACGGCGCAGCTTGTTGCCTCGACCAAATTAAATGAACCAAGGGGAAGGATCAAACGATATTTCGAATTCCGAAGCCACTTCTAGCTCGTTACTTATTTTTAATTATTCTGTTAAATTAAAATGTGACGTTTGTAGGTAGGCAGGGAAGAGTTCAGTAGCTACTACTTTTCTAGGCCAGTACTGTGGGGTGGTGGTGGGATCAGGGGGCCTAAAAAGGCCACATTGAGCAATTCATCTAATGATCTGCATAGTAACTGTCAAACAGATGATTACTGAATATGAACCTTATGCGCATGACAATAAGAGTCGTCAATTAAGTAGATATTTTGACATTCATAATATGAATCATATTGTGATTCACCTAAAGCGGCCTTTTTAGACCCCCAGGAGTGTTGATACCAAAAGACGGAAATCGAGGAACTGACTATATTTTAATTCTTCAATAGCTAATACCTCGGATCAAGAATCCGATTTCTAAGGCTGATACTGATTCCCAATGAATACCTGCCATCACTCAAAAACTAGGAAACCAGAAAACCGTACAAAAAGAATTAATAAGTACTTCTGTTTAGTAAGATCCTTACTCTAAGACTTCTGTATACGTATATTATATTATATTATATTACGTCTATGACCGTACTTTATTTTAAAATATAAAATTAAAATCCAAATGCGAATGCCGTTCATTTACAGCCAACCTTAAATTAAAGAAGATTGACCCAATCCATAAAACCTTCACAGTACCTACTGAATGATGTTAATGCTCCACTTAGTGAACTATTAATACCGTGCGCTAAACACATCGTGGTCATAAATAAATCAATCTACCTAATCACCTGTAAAAATATCCTTCCACAAAAGCATTATTTCACGCCAAAAGACAGATATTGGACGTGAAGTGTCGGGTGACATCATATTTTATGTAGGTACACACGAAAGTAATAAAACTTTACATATGTGAAACAAAGTAGCAATATACTTTCACGGATAAGTTATATTTTAGCTGCTCATCGGTGACACGAATATTTAATGCAAATATAATTTTGTAGAAACACTCTAATGTCTAAGAGAAATTGGTGACAGAAAAATTATGGCGCTATAAATACAATCAAATAATATTTACTGTACTACAAACTCTTCAAGGTAGGGTCAAGATGCGCGTCAAAGAAAACCGGACAGAGGCTAGTCGAGGACCTTAAGGGTAGGTAGTATTGCCTTATTTTTAATGTTTCATGAAATATAAATATGAACGCACAAAAGACAATTTTTCGAGACAGTCTCGTAATTTTGAATGTGTACTCGTTGTTACACACGGAGTGGACACTCGCATGCACTCCAAACGTGAATCCGTCACCGTATTTTCTCAGCCAGAGAGCACTGCCAGTTTACCAACTATTGTTACTCTATCACGACATGACAAGCTATTGAACGTATCATAGGATTGATAACATTCTTGTAGTATAGGAAATCTTCTACGTTTCGCCCACATAAAGCCATATAAATTTTGGCTTTCTGCACTCCTTCTCCATATAAAGTTTAACTATGCCAAACCTCACACTCCTCCATGCGCGCAATATACTTTAAAAGGAGTACAAAGTTTTCTCTTCACTTATTAATATATAGATGTGATTGTAATAAAAGTTGCTTTACAGTAGTTTAAGATTCTACAGGGTCGTCTTTATCAAATTCAATACTTCTTGGAATATTGGAGTTCAGTTTTCGAGCAAGACCGGCGTGGAGTGTACTCGATGTTATAGACTTTTATTGTACACAGAGTGGACACTCGGGTACACTCGACACGTCATTCCATCGCCGTATGTTCGAGGAGCCCTGCCAGATTACCAACTGTTATCTGTTATCACGTATCAACTGGCGCATCTTATGAGAAGCCTATAGTTGATTGATTGACATATCAACTACAACAATATTGTCAGAATGTTTCCTGTATCGTTTGTGCAAAACAGACATATATCTCACATGCATAAATACTCAGATAGAATGAAAATCTGTTGGGCTTAAAGCACCTAGTCACACTCTCGTTAAGTCGTAAAAATTGTTGATGGATTTACGCGAAATTATAATGCTGCCGAACATTAAAAAAAGCACGATTTTTTTAAAATCTTAAATATATTAAAATCTTAAAAGCTATTTTATTTAGATTAATGGTAATTAAATTTGATATTATACGTAACTGCCTCGACACAAATTGCTACAGCCTAACTAGTTGGATGAACATTAAACATCTCTTCTTAGATTATAAGAGTCTGTTTATCTGTACATTATGAAGGAATAAATAAATAAATTACAAGTGCATTCATATTCACATATAATTATAAAGATCACTAGAGGATTCTACTTCCCATCCACTCGTTAAAATTGAACAACTCCCACCAAGCAGAGTAGAAATTAATTTATAAGTCGGTAAACACTCGACCTCGTTATAAAAGGATATTCTATAATTAATAAAGGCATACTAGAGAAACATTGACGAAATTACCGCCTACAGTTATACTTCCAAAAATAGACCGTACGACAAACTTGGTCAATGCCCCGAATTGAAGGATCCATACATATTACAATCACGTAAATTCGGGGTTGAAATTAGGTTACTACAATGGTACACAAGCAAACAATACAAGTCAATTCTGTGAAACTACCCAGCACTGCAACGGTGGCATAGTTGTGTTTATTCCGGTCAATGTACTCTGAAAGGTGGGTAAGGCCAAGATAACTCATATGTAAACAGGGTTGAAACGTTAAGTGCGCTCAAGCGTTTATTGCATTAATATTATACTTATGAGGTATTCAAAGGTTTTATACTGTTATCTAAACTAAGTCACCTAGCGAATAATTACTGTTACTATTATACCCTGTCTCATTCTTGGGTGGGCAAAGGCCTCCCCCCTTGATTTCCATGCTGTTCGATCATGTGCCAAAGATGACATTAATAACCGTGCGAATCATATTACAAATAATTTAAAATTAAATGTTATTAATTCTACCGCAAGGGAGTTAATATAAACTGAGATAAAATGACATTTATAAAATGATAAAATGACATTGTGCGAAATGGATATTTTGCGAAAGAGACGTTCTGCACAAGGGATGTTTTTAAGAAATAGGTAGACATTATTGAGAAATGGCTTTTTGCGTCCGGCAGACATTTTACGTTAGTATTGAATGTTCTGCGATTTCTATTCGTGGAAAACTACAGCTTGTGCAGTTGATAAAAATATTGATGTACACTTCTAAACTTGATACAACGTCTTTAAATACAATTTGAGTAAATAGTGAATCTCGGCATTATAAACTATAACTAGCTAAACCCGGCCACGTTTCGCTATGGCTCAGTGTGGCTCAGTTTAGGTAAGTAAATAAAAGTTACAGACGAAGACCAACTTTGAAAAATCTAATTAAAATTGGATGCAACTATAAATAAAAATATATTTATAAAAGTAAGTCACATTTTGATTTATACTGTTGGTCAAGATTCGAGATTGTCCGTCGTCTGTGTATTTTTAGTGTTAAAATCTTAATTAGGTACCTATTTGTCATATCTGAAAACAAATGAGTACAAAGAGTAATGTGTGTAAGTGAAAACATGACGTCATACATAGAATAATTTGTCAGATATCCCTGAAAAAACTAAAAAATATATAATAGAATTAGATTTTTAATCCTCTTGAATTCTTTTTAATCCTTATCCTTTTAAATAAATAAAATTATTTCTCATGCTAAACACCATAAGCGGTAGTAGCATGAGAAATAATTTTTAATCCTTTTGTATTTTCAATTGTTTTTATCTAAACCTCGCAAAACGCTTGGAATTTCCCGTTTCCGTGGGAACTTCGGAATAAACAAAACACTCTTCTATTAAAATTCAACGTTGTGTAATCGACTAATATTCCAGTTTTACTGACTCAAGCATACGGAAGCAGAATTTTTATATATAACGATATTATGCTTCATTTAAACTACATACCTACATAGGTAATAATGAGCCAGGTATAATAATTATGAATACTGATTTATTAATATGCGCTTAATTACGACATAGTGGGTACTCAGTGTTCATTAACAATGTAATTTATGTATGGTTCTGATGAATTTTACTGGAGTAATATTATCAAAGGTTAACAGGTTTGTACCTACAGGCAAGACTTGTTGTGAATCAAAATTATAATGAGAAATTATGTTAAAAAATCTATAATAAAAGTTGTGAAAAGTGCTTTAATGTAAAACTTATTGAAAAATTATCCCTTTTTAACAAATTATATTTACAAATTACGTAAAGTGGAACGTTATTTCAAACACCAAAATCGAGTTTTGACCTTGTTGTTTTTGACCAACTCCTTCGTGTTTCCTTGGTAACCATATTCACACGCTATGAACGAGCGATGCACTGACGTCATATTAAGTGACTATGTTTGGGCGCGAACATTTGAAAGTCATATATTTTTAATCGTGATATTGTAATTATGCGTCCAATTCTTTTTTTACTTTTTTTATTTCAGCCGTCAAACCTTTACAATAAACTAAAAATAAAAATACATACAAGTACCCTATTCAAATACTAAAATATTATGGCCCCTGTAGGTATACAGTGTATAAAAAGCAATTGGAGTCTCCATTCGAATTATAAGGCTGAAGAAATAGCTAAGTGCTAGTTAGTGGCTATAATAAAGCTACCGCGCACATCGATCTATCTGCGCTTACCGCGGTCATGCCTTGGATGGGTCACCGATCTTTTAACCTATGCAACAGCTGCTAATGGACTGACTGTCAGAAGCTGACAACTGGTCTAATCTCAGGAATTATACCAGTATCCCTAATCCCTAGTAGTATCTAGTGGTCAGACAGCAGTAACTCCGTTTATACTAGAAGTCAATAATATAATGAAAATATAGTTGCGACTTCAGATCACAGATTGCGACATATAGGTGGATATGGACCGAGAACATTTGCGTGCAGCATCTAAAAGCTCTTATTTGAGCATAACATACATCAGTGTATACGTCGCATTGAAAATTATTGTAATAGGTAAGTAGGTGCATACAGTGCTCAAATACGAACACAATTTATTTACATTACCTACATGCGAACGCTCCAGGTCAATACCCACCTTAAGATAAATAAATTGGCTGGGGCACTGCCGTGCCCCCAGAAATTGTAGCAATAAGTAAGTGAAGCAGTAGGTCAGTAGCCTCCAGCTACGGATCTACAATTACCACTCGGCTTTCAGCCCCGCGGCCGCTTTGTTCAATGTTCTAGCTCATTTCACTGTCAGCGTAACAAGGTATACGGAACTTCATTTATAAGTCGCCGTTTTAATTATGCATGCTGTTGCATTCGAATTCTGATAAATCTAAGGTTTTATGTGATTCTATTTATTACATATTCAGGAACAGTGTCATAAAATAAAGGTAGGTCTACAGATTTGCAAAATTCTTGTTAATCAACACCGCGTTCGAATGTTAAGTTACAAAAATATATATATATATATTTTTTAAATTTAAAAAAAAAAAAAAAAAAATGTGACTTGTAATATGTGACCCCTTGGCAAACCAGACCTTGTAGGCAGAGTCACCATGAGATGTTGGGGGTTCCTACAGGTTGTAATAAAGAGACAACCACCTTACTTGAACGTCATTTATTGTCTACCAATATAATTATAAACTAATGCGCACTAAAAGTAAAAGCTAAGTAAGCAATATTATGTTGTGTTACTGTAAAGGAGTGTACACAACAATTCGACTTAAGGATTACATACACTTCAATATCAATGGACAACTTTGAATGAAATATAACTGTTACTATGGCACCAAAGAGGAAACCTTAAAAAAATATCTGCTGTTTCATACATTTAGTCGAGTAAATATGGTATTATTTGTATAGAACAGCAAATATTTTCGGATTTCAACCTTGGCCCCATAATAGTTATTTAGAGTGATGAGTACAATAACCCCATAAAAGGAGTGGAACTAGGAAGGTTAGACCTTGTACCTTGACCTTGTTGTATACTGTAATGTCCAATTAATCATCAAAATAAATATCAAACTTTTCATACAAAAGATTAACCTTGCTCCATCAAAATGTATGAAAAGTTTGAATTTTTTATCGCGATTTCATGGTTGGTCCCGTAGTAAAAGTTGTTCATATTGATCAGTAGTTTCACCCCTTAAAGCATTGCCGGTGTTTTACAAATAAACCTGTATAATAAAGTTTAGGGCACTTTTATGCTTCGTTCTTCAAAACATAACGAAGGTGAAAAAGCAGTAAGGTAATAAAAGGCCGAGGTTTAATACAATTAAATATAACCTACATTTTTTATAGATGCTGCAAGTTGCCGCTACTCCGGTGCTCCGGGGTGATGAGGGGCTTGGGTCGAATTTAATTCACGCAAAATAGCGAGTCATGATGACCGGCTGACATTAAACATCCTAATGAATACCGACGAGGTTAAACATTTTATTAAACCAAAATTATTTACGTTAGAAAACCAACGAAACATTATATCAGCAGACAGTCAACATCAAAAATAAATGATGAACAGTTAGATGACAACACTGACAAATCATCAGCTAACGAGCGTTCTGTGGTCGAGAACTGGTAATGTCTACGTTTCGATACTTAGGGCGATGTTCACAGACAAATATAAAACGGCCGTTTACCCATATAAAAGTTCCTAGAATCGCCTGATTTGTGTCCTTATCGTATGTTAAATGGTCGGCATTAGACCCAAGTTCACCGAAAACATAACAGACGATTAGTGCAAAATCTGCCATTTAAACATGAATTTTTGTATGAAAAATCGACAGATTTCATTTTAAACATTTAGGGACAGCAAATTCAGCTGAGAATGTTGAACAGACAGCAACATAAGCAGATGATCTTTTCATAATTTTGAAATGTATATATGAATGTTAATTACTTTTCTTAACTAACCATCAAACTAGCCGATAAAGTTACCCTATTCAACAATAATTATTTTCAAAAAGTAATGAAACCAATTCATAAAAATACTTAATAACTTTGTACGATGATGATCAGATATTTTTGATGCCGACTGTACCAACACTCCCAATAATGTAAATCGCAAACACTTACAAACTTACAAACAGAATCAATGACACCTGTTACTAGTTTCACTTTACTTTTTTTACACGCACGTGGCGTTATGCAAATATTAGATATTCCACGGCACAATATTCCGTGGCAATTTACAGGAAAATTGGGTAGGAAACCAATTGATATTCCGATCTCGTTTTGGGAATTTTCGTCGGGAATTCTGTAGAATCCACTTCTGATTCACCATTTACTTGTAGTGTCCCGGGTTATAGAATAGTACAAACAGTCGAAGCTAAACAAACGCGCTAATAAATTGCAGCACATGGTGCCTACTAAATCGTGAGTGTCAGCCAATAGTATCGCTTGTTTAGTTTTGTTTCGCGGAACTTTGAATTGGCGATTTATTATCCTTTAGGTATCCTAAAATTTTCAAATATGGTGTTAGGATATAGACAATGCCTTCATAATTGTAGGAGTTGTATGTATATTTATTAAGTTTATAAAATAACGTCTGATGGCCTTACACAATAAAGTAAACATGATACTTATTTACTTTTAACTTATTATAAACATATTTACTTCATACTAAAGTGCTCAGACTTCCCTCCACTTCATCATAGTAGCGTGGTCTAAAAAAAGAATTTCTCTATAACACATTAGTCGAGTAAGTACATCAACCATATTAAACCTAGTTCAGACCGTTATAGCCATAATGTGATCATGCAAGAATTTATAATATTAGCGGGACAATTTCAAGAATCTTTATTAGACGCTTACTGAGCTTTCCACAATGCTGCCTGCCTAATATCGACGAAAGATGTTTGTTGACAAATGAAATGCCAATCGCAGAGTCGACTATTTCTTATTGAGTTGAGACTTCAATATCCTTTGATTAATGCTGTTTTGTATATTATTTACTTTAGCAAATCGAGGAACTTAGCGTTGTTCGTTGGTAAAGTATATAATTTTAAATTGTAGATATATATCATTTTATAGGGGATCTTTCTTTGGATGTATACTCCACCTTGCAGAATATCGTAGCCAAATAACACACTGCTCTTTTGCAGTTTTGTGTTCCTAACAATGAGCAAAGTCGCCAGTGCTCCTTGGGCAGTTAGGGTTCTCCCTACTTTCAATACGACAGTATAGTAATAGGATAAGCAACACACAAGCGTCTATAGGTTTCGGTAACCGTTTACCATCAGGCGGCTTGTATGCTTCTTTGCATACTTAGCAGTATCTAGGTACAAAAAAAAAGTAGGTGAACGTTATATTTTTATTAACGGAAATTGCAGTGCTTCTTTTCAATATGTCCGTATAAGATCAGTAATATGATTTGAAATTGAATAAACCATGCTACCAGCTACCAATCTAATCCCGACACGGAAAGTCTCTTGCTCGTCATTTTTCTTAGATTCATGAATGATACAAGATTCGGTGGATTTGTTTAACCTAAGTAGATTTCCAAGATAATTTAGCAGATCGTAGAATTTATGAGATATTTTCTTTTGATTGAGCATTCGTGTATAATATGTAATATGTTTTTGTAAGTCGTCTTTCAGCAAAAGTCATTTGCATAGGTATAAATAATTTCCATAGAACCTTCTATTTGCCTTTTTTATGTCTGACTTGAAAATCGTATAACAAGAAACGACGTCTTCTAATGCAATAGCAACAATATTTTACAGATACGATTTAAAACAATTATAGGATTGATTGAAAAGTGGTTTAACGGATCGCCGTCTGGCGTATTATTTGTTGTAACAGATCGACTCGGCCCTAGGGAGCGGTCCGAGAGCTCGCAAGGCGACGGATTTCACGCCAGTGTGGTTTCACCTCCTCACTGCGTCGTGCCTCCGTGCCTCCGCGCCTCGCCTCTTACTGTCCGACACAAAACTCGATTGGTTATCGATTTAATAAACAGTGGCTAATCTCGCTTGTTATTAAATGAACACGATCCACCGCACTATACATCCATCGTCTGAAGAGACATTACAGTGTTATTCTAGGTATAATTTGAATGATAAATAAAACATTGCTTCCCTATGCTAGCCAGTGACCCAAATACGCCAGTTAATAGAACCTCATAATGGAAATGTTTCACAGTGAAAATGGGTAATTTCGCTAACACAGCAACTGAACAAAAATGCTGAGTCTGCACTCTGCCGAGCTTAATCAAACGCTGAGCTTCGTTCATACAAAAACATTTACCAAACGTAATACTGAAAGAACGAGTTTTAATTTAAAGAGTCAATGAAGTGGAAGAGCATAGGTTCAATCAACTATTGTGAGTTAAGGCCATAAAGGCTGCTAGAAAAATACGCAGCGGACAAGTTCATTCGGCGACATGTTCGTCGTCATGTATTTCGACGAAGTTTGTATAGAAATTATATAACAATAAGTAGAATGTATTCTAACAAAGCACACAAATACTGAATCCTTTCATGCCAGTGTACGGTATTTCGTGAGCATTGTTCGAAACGAGGTTACCACATTTAGTGCAATTGAAATAAAATATAATATCACGGGTAAAAAGACTAGACCACTGACGGAATTCACAAAATCCACTCGCATTACTATGACCGCAGAGCATGCAAAAGTATTTTTATAGCAGATTATTGGCCGCATCATTATTTTGTATGATATTGCGATAATAATGGCTGGGTAATAAGCGTTTTTATAGTTCCTAAATAGATTTAAATATCAATCATAGACCACTTACTGCTAATCTATCTCAATCCATTTAGAAATACACCATTGTGTTGATTTAAAATTAACCTTTTGCTGTAAGTTCAAGGTCTGCTTAGATCAAGTTCTGGAATTTCAAAGAGCTATATTTGTGACGAAGTCCTCGTTTCTAATTTCATTACTCAGTACCTGACAATTTCCTTCATCACTGGCCACTTCATGGTTTCTAAATTTCAATTCGAATTTAGAACGTTGCGCTTCATCATATTTTTTTTAAACGTTGTTCCATTTATGATTTTTAGATTCCGATATTATTATTGTTGGTACTGGATAAGTCGTCAGAAGATTTTGGTAAAGTATCTACCTATACATAAATAGCTGCCTTTATACAGGGTATAACAAAAATCGTGTGAATCCTTATAACCACGCGCTCTACGGGTTATTATGAACAACTTTTACAATGGGACCAACCCTGAAATCGCGACGAAAAAATAAGCCTGTTCCACGCAAATAATTTAATATTACTCGACTTAATGTATGGGACAGCTGATTTTATTTCCTTAATTTCAGTCTTGGTCCCAGTGTACATGTTGTTCATAATTAGCACTAGAGCGCGCGCAGTAAGAAATTTAGACGAATTTTGTTACATCCACTTTATTATATCTATAGATACTCGTATACATGATTTAGTGTATCTTTTAGCTCCGCATGAACAGACGTACACCCATTTCATGTATGTCGGATTTGGCTCCGAGGGATAGGGGGCTTTAACATAATAATATTATGAACAAAATAAAATGTTTTCCTCAGCAAATCGCTTATTTAATGGCCGCTACTTTGGTCTTAAACCGACGAAGCACTCCGGCCCTCCCAATGAAAACTGTTCGTCTTACAAAACAAACTAAATACCAGAGATGTTTGTGCTGCACGTCAAACATTGTTATCCGTTGTTTGTTGCTCCTACACAATAAATTGAGGTTCTATACATGATAAACATTCGGAGAGCTACTAAATAAGTCATTGAAGTGGGAAGTTGTTTATTTGTGGCTGTTTTAGCATGCTGGTGTACGATTTAATAGTGTAGAGTCTGGCCAACGAAAGCTGTCCAAGAAAAACGGTGGTAATTTAAAAAATCTGAAGCTGTCCTTACTGAATATACACTGCATAACGGAATTGATACAATTTAATATTAAAGGATAATTAAATAGTATCAATTCCGTTCTGCATCAATTCACTGCTACACGTCAGTACTACGACGCGCTCCGATAGTACTACGACGCGCTCCGATGCTACTACGCCACTCGTGCCGTAGTCGGTCTGCTACACTGCTACGACAACAACAAAGCGCAATCTACGCGAATTCCATGATGATTGGAAGAAGATAATATGATTGATCATTCCTTCCCCGATCACATTTATTTTATACTTTGACTTCTCTTACGCGTAGTATTATAGGTCATCATATAATCATCACGGAAGTTGTTGACGCAATCAATAACCTGTTTAGTACACGTGACTCACTGTGGTCGATCAAACCGTAGCTTAGGTCTTCATTAGTTAGCAGCCATACGACCAATCGAAGGTAGGAATTGGCCTGCTCTTAGACAATAGTTTGAACCCCTTGGCCTAGCAACTTGACACCATATTATTATACAAATACACGCTACTAGTACCGACCGTTAAATCCAATCTGCTACCTATATAAATATACTAGTACATGTAGCTTTAAACGTTACCATATCCTAATAGTTTCAAAACACAAATCATTGTTCACCTCGTAGATACGAAAAAAGTGACATATTACTTCATCTTTTTTTTTATTATTGCAACCAGAAATTGAATATTATAGACCTTGACCTACCGTTCAAAAGACAACATAAATTTTGTAAAAAAAATAAGCTATTGAATTCATACAGCATTACGAAAGATCTTTATGTTTACAGCATACTTCGTTTTACGGAATCAATTCAGGTGCTTTATAGGGCAATAATTCCGAGAATCAATTCAAATACAAAATGAACAAGCAAGGGCACCTAATAATTAAACTTTTGGCGTTCCTCCTCTGTTATACTTTTGATTGTTTATTTAATTACAACCACCAAATGGCTGAGCACAACAAATGCGAATAACAATTGAACGAAATCAAAATACCTGTGAATTTAGACGGCAATTTTGATTTCATATTTGGTTCATTCAATAATAGAAAAATAAACTTAATTAAGAGAATATCGTAGCCAAATAACACTGCTCTTTTGCAGTGTTGTTTTTCTAACGGTGAGCTAGGTCGCCAGTGCTCCTTGGGGAAGCTTCGTGTTGGCTAGTAGGGGTCCTCCCTATAGCCAATACAACGCTATAGTAGGGTGAGCAGCGCGCGAATGATGCCCCTGGTGTTGCAAGTGTCCATAGGTTACGGTAACTTCAGGCTGGCCGTATGCGTGTTTGCCAACTTATTGGTTTAAAAAAAATACTAATCTACCTTTCAAAGTAAGTTAGTGAATGTGTGACTAAATCAATATGGATTTTTGAGGCTACACACAAGCCGACTAAAGTGAAAATACATACTAATAAAATAAAATATTTATTTATACACTGAGTAAATTATACCTGTGTTTGTCATTGATGACAAATGAATATAGATGGCAATTAGACATAAGATCTAGTTTAGTTTAAATAACATTTAATCATTGTTTATTATTATAGCTTTGCCTGGAAACAATGCCGGAGTCCATTGACTAACAACAGTAATGAAACTCAAACTTTAAACGCTCATTAAACCGGTAAGAGCTATGTTTAAAACCTTTGCTAGACTCGTCTCGTTCCTAGGAATTAATCACCTCTTTCTGTTCTCGTAGATATCGTAAGTAAGAGGTTAGACAGTGAACAAATAAGAGCCAAAAAACATTGCCCTTTACTATAAATATAAAAAGATAATATATAAAATTGGTGGGTCCATTTTGATGGATATTTTATTTCCCAATATAAGTACCTACACATAAAATACATAAAACAAAAACCGATTAAAGCTCTCGTGTATACATTTTGTACAAAATATGCACTGTCACGTAAAACATAACCATTTGGAATTTCTGAGCGTCATAAAGTTGTATAATATTCCAAATAGTTGAATGACTACACGAAAATATATTTTTTATTTCAACTGGGCCTTTGCACTTTTAAAACGTCGTGATTCTAAGTGTACGGTTCCAAGTGGATTGGTCCCATCGAGAAGATACCGGCAAAAACTCCATGGATACTCTTTTAAAATAGTACATTTTCAATTATATCAGCGGCCAAAGTTCGATCTGCATTTACACAATGTGATAAAAAGAAAGAACTAGGAAAAACATAATATTATCACGTTACATTATAGGTTATAGTTACAATATAGGTGTACAACATACAAGCTTACTAATTATGTAAACACGGGAAGCGTCATGAAAACTCGCCTGTGAAGACTGAAAACGGCGGGTCACCAGGGAAACTACATGTGCAGTAGATAATTAGCTCCACACGTCTCTATCGTTAACAATGTTAACATTAATTGTTCGTTAAATACATCATAGGTTTCTACTTGCATTTTATCATTAAGGGTATTCGACACCACAGAACAAATAGAGACATTTCTGGCTCTAATGAGTATAACCTGTGTACCTTACTATTGCTCCATAAAAACGGGCACATCAAATTGAAGGAAGGGAATAATTAATTCTCTTACATTATCCCAGTTTAAATATCAAGCGAACACTGAACAGAGTATAACGATTTTGTTTTCTTCGAAGGTGTCAGTATAGGGACTTCTTCATTACATGAGTAGAAAGCGAGCACGTACAAATAAAGATACGATTTCCACGCAAGTTTCGTACATGACATACCTAAGCGTCTCTGTAAGGTAATCTGAGAAAAAGTAAATAGGCTCCTGGCATTTGCTCAGATTTCCGTACGGATTTCAGTACTGTTTCCACACAAAAGATCTAAATTAAGTAATCGCCGTGTGAATTTTATTCAAAGAAAAAATGTTGTGGAGGATTTTATATTAAGTCCCCATTATAAATTAATTTAACGTTGAAGGTAATACTCGTTTACGGCATTGTTATGCATAAGTCTCCCCAATTAATCGGTATTTCCTGAGGGATAATAATATAATGTATGGTTGCCACGAGAGTATGGTTTTATCTTGCTGATCATCCATCAAATACATAAGAAATCTCTGAATATAGACTGAAATCATTACGACTAAAGGCTGTAAAATTGTCAAAACTATATTTCGTCAATGGTATGTATTTAATTTGTTGAAGTACAAAAATATTGAATCATTTTAATAACTCTCCAACGCTCCTCCAACTACAAATCAGTTATTAAAAGGCACGCAAAAACTTATAAGAGAGAGCGAAAATATTTTTGCATTCATTTGAAATATAGTACCTAAATGGAAATTTCTCGAGGATAATTGACGGACTTGCCGAGAAATATCGTCTATAAATATAGTGGGCAAAGTTTGACGGCTGCCGGCAAAATTTTCAAGCTCCTTTTCAAGACATTTACTTGAAAATACTGTCGGGGTCCGAAGGCACAGACAGCAATTTGTTAGTTTACCCTGTAAACCCGCCAAGATAGGTCAATGGAAAAAATGTCAACAAAGAACTTTGACGTTAAATTCGGAATGATTTCCATGTACAACTAACTATAAAAAACATGATGCTAATTTATAAAATGTTATTTTATAAATCCTTTATTTACCGTTTGCAATTCCAATAAGATTTTATATTGTAAAATAAAAATAAAATTCAAATAATGCTTATTTTTAATTTAAAAAGAAATATTTATATTGTAAAATAAAAATAAAATTTAAATAATGCTTATTTTTAATTTAAAAAGAAATAAGTCATTCGATATCCGTGTATGTCATATATAATTTTAGAGTTTTGCATGGCAAAGAACACAAAAACTTTGACAGTGCTTTGTTTACATTCTTTCCGTTAAATTATTTGCCTGAGTTTAGATGTACCCGTGAAAGCGGGAGCTGGCGCGCACCGGGGTGTCGAGGCGCGCGGCGCGGTGGCGGGCGGCAACCAAGTCATCTTTTATTAAATACGTACAAACATTTGCATTTAACGGTGTACACTTATAGTAAAATTTTAAAGTATTTTCTGTGTAATGCATTAAAATGATGAATGTATTTTCGTATTTTGAACGGAATATAGTGAACAACGTCTTAAGGAATTACCAGCATTGTAAGGAGTTTCTCGAAATATAGTTAGTGCTATTATAGAGTTGTATAGTGTTATGATACTTTAAAATGTAGAACTAAGACAGTAGATTGTTCGACACGCTTGGATGTGCAAAAAATATATTTTGTTAGGTAGAATGTATGTCATTATTTGATAAATTAGGGAAACGGTTGTCTTTATACACGCTGGCTACTATTAGGGTCTGTAAGTCTGTATCCTCCAAAGCGGAGAGGAGGGGAGACGTGTCTATGTATATCTCCTCTCCGCTTAGCTTCAATAAAAAAATCCTATTGATAAACCGACATAAATCTCCACTCTTCTTCGCTTTGGTGGATAGAGATTTTACGACATTTACAACATGCGATAGCGCCTCCTCTTAGCTGAAATTATTAAGATAAGTAGAATCGTCTAATAATAAAACTGAATTCTTAAACCTTATAATGGAAGTCCATGGGAGGTCCATGTTGAGCAGTAGAAATTCGCGGACTAATACTATCATATCAATAAATAATACCATTATTATGATGATGATGATGAAACTTTATTACAAGCTTATTTACACCCATTAAATGACAATATTCCTGTAAAAAGATCATTAATTTATTTTGATACATATCAGTTGTATTATAATTTTATATTCCCTTATTATCTTTCTTACACACAGTTGAAGAAAAAAGTTTATAGTTAGGTAAGTACCACGAGTACATCTGCCCAGTTGGCTGCAAACGTTTTATATCCCGTTCAGAGCCATTTCCATTTATATGAGCCCATATCAATGACTATAAACATGAATAAGAATGTAGGTTTTATGGCCCGCCATATAAATCCGCAGGAGGTGGTCATTACACCATGTACGTGTTGGGGAATCTTATGGAGTTAATCACGTTTGCTGATGATTAAATTATGTATAGTAAGTGTCAACAATATGTGTCAGCATACTAAGGAACTATTCTAAACTATTCATTGCTTAACTTAAATTAATCTAGCCTCCTAGCATTCAGCGTAGTAGTTACCTAATTGATTGCAGGATTAGTTGGTGCTAAAACAATGTATCCTTTACGCTCACAATGGTCAATGTCATTTATATGTTCAATCTGTATTATATAAAAATAGTAACTGCTGTAGTCAAATAATACCAATGAAAATTATACCAATCAGGGAGGTAAAAGTGTTTCTCTCATAGGACACTATGGCCAAGTAGCTTTCTCTAGCCAGTTTATTGTCCATATTGGACATAGATATAGGCAAAGAGCAAATTTTTTGCCGCGACAATAGAGCTTATGGAATCGTATGCTGTAACGCACACGATAGGTAAAAAGTCCAACGGTCAATACACCGCGAGTGCCCAGCGACGGTGAACGACGGCAGACAAAATATACGTCGTCTGCGCCGCGCCTAATTCCATACCTAAAAGTTCAAGTTGTAAATTATCTCAGTAGCAACGCACAAAGAGCCTAAAGGTTAAAAAAATTATAATAGGCATTGTTATGATAATTCATCTCCCATTTTTCGCTAACACTGTTTTAATTAAAATTTATTATTCTTACTTACGAGTAACTGAATTTTAGTTGAATTTTACTCTACGTAGCTTCAAAAAGCGGCAAGTGAAAAATAGCGCGATTGCAAGTCGTAAAACTACTGCACAGCTGTCCGGTGTCCTCTTTATCGTTACTACTATTTTTAGTGTAGATAGCATCCGGTGCTTACTTGTTCAGCGCAGCGTCGTGATTACGGGCACTTTCTCCTTATTTGGGTAATGATTAGTCTACTAGACTAGGATATGTCCAGTTGTGAACTTAGGTAGACTTATAGCTGCATAGATCATTCGTTTAAATTTATAATATCGATGCAAATTAGGTATGTTCTCTCTTGAAGGTTTAGTATTGTCCTATTGATACACACCCGTTTATAGGGGAAAAGCATTCAATGTGCTTTAGAATCGGGACTTTGCAATTTGTGCAGCTGATAGTAAATCTTATTAAAAACCACACCCAATCTTTCGGTTGATAGAAACACGTTACAAGGATAACGTGTTGCTCGCAGAGGGGGTAATCAACTTGGCATTACCAAACTATTGTCGCCGAACTCGATGGTGTCGATTATGTTGCGCACTTTGACAGCACTAAACTAAACTAAGGGAGTTTGTCTCTTTCTGTTTCAATAGAAAAAAGGGACAGATGCGTTTAGTCTAGTTACGTACTGTCAAAATGCCCAACAGAAGCGATACCAATGTTTCCTAAAAAAATACTGATATCCAGATAGGTATGACAGAAATAAAAAATGTTTTTGATTTTCTTTATAGATATCTGCCTTATAACAAGACAATTAAATTATTTGTGGCAATTTTCAGTACGTAGCGTAAACGTAAAATAACAAGTCACTACATAAAATAAATCTAACCAGTCAACTGTCGATTGATAAAAACAATCCTACTTTAACAAAATGTCGAGATAGACAAGCCAATCACTACCTTCACAACACTATCCGTAGTCTACAGGAGCACTACGTGTAATACTTTTTACAAGATAGGCAATATTCAAGAATGGATTGTAGGTAATATCAAGAAGAAAAATCTTTCAAATCTGGGTGGATATTGTAGAGACACAACGAAATCTGTTATTGCACACGAGCCTACATCGATCTCGTTATTCAACTTGGACAAGGATTTGGCAACAACAATGTTGTTATAAAACTATGGAGATGTCGTGGTAGTAACACAGTAGTAGGTTACAGGTTTATTTGAACTTTACAGTTGTCTGCACCTCTTTCTGTGTTCTGTGGTCTGCGCTTTCTAGTATGTAAGTAACACACAAGTTTTTATATCTAGAACATAAAATTGTAGCGTCAACACCTCCAGATCCTAAGTGTTCGGAAAAGAAGTTAGTGTTGGTTTAACTACAATGTTGGTTTATATGTGTCTGTGCTTGCGTACATCGTTCAATGTTTTTACGATTCTGAAGTACTTACCTAAGGATAGCTCGAACAAACCAAGACGATATTTGTGTAGCATCATGGAATATAGAAAACAAGTGGAAGGAGCATTGATATTTCTTTCTTCGCGAACTAGGGGCCTAAAAAGGTCATTTAGCGCTATTCAATTACGAATTTCCACAGTTACTGTTAAACAGATGATTGCTAAATATGAACGTTACACGAATGATATTAAGAGTCGTCAATTAAGTGGATATTTTGACATTTGTAATGTAAATCATATCATGATTCATCTAAAGCGGCCTCTTTAGAACCCCTGGTGTCGCTAAAGTCACACATTCACAACTTTATCATATTCACAGCCCACAAAGACCTTTAAACATAAGAAAAAAAAGTGGTCACATTTAAAAACGTTATAATAGAATACCGTGATACCAAAAAACAAACTATTATGAAGTTTGCGTAACTCCACGTAATTATGGTACACTCTCTCCACCTACTTGCCATTTCCTCTCGTGTTTTATATTCCCTGTGTTGATGTGTAGCACGAATGTGTTAACTAGTCATACTAACGTCGTAACTAGTAGGTAATGTTGAAAACACAAAACATTACAAAAAATATTATCTATTGTTATCAGTAAGAGAGCTGCTTGAAAGATTTTCCATAAGACTTTGATCCGTGTATAAAGAGAATGAAAAATATAATAAATACAATGCCATGCTTGTATATATAAAGGTACAAAGCTTCCCGAGTCAAGGTAATCCATACAAAGAGGATGAACAGTTTCATCGGTATCTTAGCTAATACACAGTTTATACAAGCTAACATCAGTTTATCACTAATGATCGTGTAAACAAGCAGCCATTTCACGGGTGAATAGAGCGCAAATTGTAAACTCTGTGTAGTCAGAACACGGCTCTAATTTAAACCGTTTCGATATAAGATGAAATCTAAAGTTTAAGGATGTCATCGGGCCATTGAATTTTGTTTCCTAATTTAGTATTTATGTAGGTAATGTAGGCTTATCAATGAAACAACCTCAAACACATATTTAACTCATACATATTTAAGTTTATTTATTAAAGTTGTAAATAGTTTGATGTTCAATAATAAATTGATAAAAATTTGCTATTTTTTCAAAAAAAATACAAACTCGTACATAATTATTATAAAGGGTTATGCACTTACATAATCATTTAGACGGCACAGTTAGCGCATTGGTTGAGCGATCGACTGCAGCTGCTGCGCTACGTGTCCTGGGTTCAGTTCCCGCACGGAACAAATATTACAAATATTTGAGCCTACAGAGTGTTTGTGCATGTGTGAATTTATGTTTGTAAATGCACTCACGATACAGCAATTATTTCTAGAGAGGGGCAAAGAAATTTAAATAAAATTAAATCAATCAATTCGGCCTTCAGCACTCTATTGCTGGACATAGGACTTGCGCTAGAACACTCAGACTATCCTTCCGCATCCAGTCTTTCCCAGCATATTGTTCCCATACATATTATAGCTATATAGGTATGATATCAACTGAACATGTTTACCTTCGTAATTTCGTTACAAAATAAATGTGACCCATAATGACAACACCGTTTATTCCACAAACTTTCGTAAATGATACTCTTTGTCAAAGTATCCTAAAATAATATTATCTTGAGTTACCCTTGTGATGTTATACATTGCTCCGGCTGTGTAATTCGCTTTTGAAACAACTGAAGTTTTATTATTCAGTTCCTTCCTTAAGGTTCCGCATTAACCGCAGACTAAAATCACATTTACAGCGTCATTCACTTTAGTGATCCCATTTATATAATAGATATATAATTACAGTATATTATAATAGATAGATCGATGTAATATATTATTATTATTAAGTTTAAAAAGCTGTGAAAAGACCCCTCGGGCCTGGTGTTTATTACCAGTAATTCAGGTAATAGTAATAAACAGGCTTTAATACTTAATTTCAGTTCGAACCGGTTTTTAACAAACAATTTACAAAGTCGTAACTTACATTTAGGATGATAATCGCCTCCATTCTAAAATAAATTGATTAGACGTGTGTCCAAAAAAAGTCTTAAAAGCTTTCTCGCCTTTTTAACTTTTCGTGTCCTTTGTCCTAGAAAGATTCATTTTAATTACGATTTCCACGAGAAATAACGACTCACGGAAGTACGGCCTTTACCTAGCTACCAATCTTCATTAGCTTCATTATTTCCGTGTAAAATTGTACGTTATGTGCCTTTTTATACGTACCTATGTATATACGATACAATACTTTTTTGTTAAACTGCTGACCGGAGGATTTTAAATTGAATTTGGTTAAAAATCTGTACTCACTTTTTTGCCCGTTCATTTCAAGAATTTCCGTCGTTAAATTACTGGAAGACTTCAATTTCTAGCTGAAGTTTGAGTTATTTATTGAAAAAGTTTATGATATCTGAAAGTTGCATAATTTTCTAAGCCCGAAGAAATCTGGTAAGCAAGTATGGCGTGTATTTAGATATTAGTTTTTTCTTTTGTTCTATATGTCGCCAAACTTAGTAGATACAGACGTGAGAATACACGTAGGGGGGTAGAATTTGATTTATTCGTGCAGAATGCGGTCGGTCGTGGCGACCGTACGTTACTAAGTTGAAGTTCCAGCGACATAAATCTCCGGCCACTCCACACAAAGTGAACGAATTGGCCCGAATGAATAATTCCGAATACATTTATGCAAGCGTAAGAATTTCCATAGCATAATCTTGTAGGATCACTGAGCAAATACTTTTAGAAGATTTGTACAAGAACAAAGATATCGTGAAATGTAATAGATTATCTCTAAATATGCTCCGTAAATATTTACACGGTTAAGTGGGACGTGTCATAGAGATTTTTAGGCTTATTATACCTTCACAAATGTTTAAAATCATCATAAAACATTTTTGTAATAATTACTTTTCATTATTGAACAGCACACAAAAACTTCGGTTCTTCTAAATAGCAAAGTTTTGATTTGTTGAAAGACAAGATGAAACTAAGCACTAAGAACAACAATCTGCTCAAAGTAAAAACTTTTGTTTGCCAACTTTCTATTTCATCTGCAAATAACACTGTACTTACTTTCAATTGTTTTTTCGTTACGCGTTATTAAGCAATAATAATACGACTGTTCTGTTTTCGTGTCACCAAAAATAGTACGCTCAATCAATCTAAGGATTTTAATTTCCTACGGTAGGTATACAGACTTTTTTGACTAAGCATAATAATTTTCTTTTAAATATATCCGGATAATTAATTTAAAAATATTAGGAGACAAAATTGAGAGTTGACTAATATTCCAAAGATTCAAATAAATAAATACATACAAAAATTATCTACTAATATAATTTTTCTTTTGATTAAATTGTCATAGGTACTACGTATTATAGATTTTTCCACAAAATCACATTCAGTTCTACTGCAAATATGAGATACATAACAGAAAATCAAACCTTTTATTCGTCTGTAATAAACGAAAATTGAGACTGTTAAGAGCGCTCAATCTGTTGACTTAAAAGCGATAGAAATCTCGTTTCCCAAACCAATTTTTTGAGCATTCCAATGTAAACTTAATTATTGGGAGAATTTCTGCGCATTCATACGCTTCATCTCCGCCGGAGGCGAAGTTTAATAAGATGTTTCCTGTTCGTCATGGTGGAAAGGGGCTGCCATACGCGGAATTTATTAAAAATAATATACCGACTAATATTTGCAATAATTTATATTAAAAAGAAAACTCGGATGTAATAAGTAGGTACGTCATATAAGCTATAGACAAAATAAAACAATACTAATAAAAACATCTACACAAACAAACATCTTTTTATTTTAGAATAAACCTTGCACCTCTCTAAGATTTCTCCAGTATCGAGGATACAGTTTACAAACACACATGTCACATGCACACATATCCAGACCCGGAACAATTGTCTGTAGATCATACAAATAATTGCTCCGTGCGTGGATAGAACCCGCGGCACGTAGCGTAGAAAGTTAATCGCTTAGCCACTGCGCCAGCCGTGTCGTTAAACAAAACATAAACATCTTCTATTTTATTCTATTCTATACCTATACCCGTAGATGACGATCATCAATTTTTTTTTCTGAAAAAGGGTAGATATTTATGATTATCGTCTGTGAATTGCACTAGCGATAAAGGGCACCCTTTTTGAAGTAGGTACCTATCCTTCTACGAATTGAAAATCCAAAACAAAATCAAAGAAACCTTTTTTAAAACAAGATTTTATTTAAGTCATGTTCTAAAAGAAGTTAAGAATTATTTCTTTTCAAAAACTTTGCCGCACGTTTTGTCCTTATAAGTATTAATTAATTTAATTGGACAGTGATTGGTTGGTAAGTAAGTACTTGTCGAAGTATGTATTTAATTTACAATTCGCGGGACAAGCTTATCGAAATCAAATCATTCTGATTTGTTTCGTTTTGTTTTGTTATAAAGAAGTTTTAATTTTATTTTGTGCTTTTTAGTAAGTACATGTTAATCTATGCATTGTGATAACGCATCACAATTACAAGGCATTTTTCCTGTGAGTTTTGAGCTACATATAATAGCTCTTTAATGAGGAGGCCATAAAGTTATTCTGTTAATCAAACCCTTTCATTTGATGGTCCATCTCAAGAAGGTGGTAAACATTTAGTCCACCATCTTGGGGCATCCAAATTAAATTTAAAATAAAGTTACATAGATATTGTCCTTGGCAAACCCTATTATTTGATATCCATATCATAGAGGTGGGAAACGAAATTTAGTCTTAGTCAATTTAGTCGTAGTTAAATTTAGTATAACGTCGCTCACCTTACTGTTTTCTACTTGTCAAGCCCTTTCCATACCAAGGGGATTATAAAGAAAACGCAATCCGCCATCTTGGGGCTACGGCCATTTTTAACATGTTTGAGTACCTACTTATTATATTGTCACCAGAACCAAAGGTGTGTGCAATATTTCAGCTTAATCGGTTGGAGGAAACTGGTTTTAAATTCAGTTGCAAGATTTTATACCTACAAAGTAACAGGTGAAGTAAATTAATAAAAGCTTGCTTTAACATTTTGCCTAATAATCTCTATCTCTACATAGTTTAAAATAAAGTCACTTTCCGCGTCTGTCTTTCTGTATATCCTCTAACTCCTCTTAAACCACGCAACGGATTTTGATGCGGTTTTCACCATCAGTTAGATATTTTTTTAATATAGTATAATACTTTAATATTTAATGGAAGGATAGTAGAGAAATTTCACCCGTGCGAAGCCGGGGGTGGGCCGCTAGTATTCCATAATTAGAACACAATTAACAGACAAAACTCAAAAAGTCACAATAATTATTTACGTCGCTCATAAGTTAATAAGCGCTTGATAAAATTACCCTAATTGAGGATCAGGTCCTACAGGATCAAACCATGACGTTCCTCATGATGTTAAAACTGTCTCCACTTGGCGCTTATCGTGACCCTCGCAAATTCAATTATGAACCTTCGTCGCCTGCGTTGTTGACCTCGCTCCGAGCAAATAGCACCCAGTTTCTGCCACAGATCTCGGATCTTAATAATATGACCTTTTGCTGAGGCTGGCTGAATTCTGTAGCGTCAAAAGTGTTACGTTTTTTGTATCGTGTGTAAATGCGAGATTTGGATCAAATACCTTTTTATTTGAATTTATGATGTCATTATTTATTTTATAATAATATATTACTAAATATTTACATTTAATAATAATAAAACTAACTAATAATTATATACAATCATAAAATATAAACTTAAATATGTACACTAATAATTATTGTTAAATAAATAAATCATAAAATAAAATAAATATAAAACTGAGTACCTAGGGGTCAAAGTACTCCTCCTCTTCGCTGTCAATTGGCAGCGTGCCCAGAAGACTGGCAGCATTGCCACGTTGAATGGCAATGCTTATTCTTTGACCAAAGAATAGGCCAGCCCTCGGGTCACGCGTAGCGTCGACCAACCGTTTTGCAATGTCTCTGAAGAGGAGACATGCATTCGGTCCCCATGGCCCGAGCGTTTCGACACCAAACGGCTCAAATATATAACTACCGATAAGGTTATTATATTTGCGCCGTTTGAGTGTCTCTGCGGCTGCAGCTGCAGCGCCAGCACAGCCTGCCGAGCCAGGAAGATGGGAAGGTGCAAGAGTGTCGACGCAAGTTGCGTCCCACACCATGGGCCTACCCAACTTCCATGGCAATAACGACATACCATCGGGCATCTTGCCATCGTCGCGCGCCAGGCCATTGGGTTCTAAAACAGCGGGCACGCCAGCGGTGACAAGGGCACGACGGATAATGTCGTTAATATTGGCATGCCGTGCTATGCGACCTGCACTTTTGCAGCAAGACAGGCCATGGTGACCGAGGCAGTCGACAGCTTCCCCACAAATACCTAGTTTGGAATAAGATACCTAATGGTCGTCTTACTGGTACTAGTATCTTTAGACATCATGTGATCAAGTCTGTTATTATTCAAGAATTGTACCTGTATTACCTCAAGGGCGCTCATGAGGAGACTCTGGTAGCTGATGATGATAAGCACCATTCTAGATATGGAGAGTAAGACGCGAATATTTTTATATCGCGATTTTAGTGTTAATAATTTATATATAGTACATGATTAAGTAAATCGTATATTTACACAATATTCTCCAAAATATTCGTCACATAAAAATCAAATGAATGCGATTACATTTAATAATTGCTTCTCAATTTCACTTCTAATATAGCTCGTAAGGTAGGAAATGTGCTTTTGCTAGCCTTTAACAGACGAGCAACCGTGGACGGAGAAAGAACACATATTATTGATATCTGCCGATGACAGCCGACAACTGCCGACGACAGCCGATGTCTGTCGACACTGCCGAGTCTTCGTCGCCTACCGCCGCGTCGCGACGACGATGGTAGTATTGTAGTCGTTAATAACATGTATCATTCGTCTGGTAGAGCCCTAACCTTGAATTACCTACGAGTATGTTACTACACAATCAACGAAATTAATTAAAATTCCTATTCAAACAGTGTACACAATAAATATCCCGTGGATATAGTCCTACATAGAACTATATTAGTGAATAATAAATATCAGCAAATGTAAGGGTCGTAACTACTTTTCGGAGTTTAGTGCAACTTGTCGGTTGGAATTTCAATTTGTGCCCTTGTTTACCATTTAAGCGTTAATTTATTTATACGTGCTATAGTGTTAAGTTGACTTATTTACGAATTGCTGTATATTTTATAATGTACCTATTTCAATTTGTGATATGTGTCTTTGGTGTGTTTAAATCAGCGCGGGGCTCTTCGCACCCAGCAAATGCTGAGCTGGATACCTTTTCGGCATACTTGACAGCATATTATTTTTATTTTTTATTTATTTATTCTTTTAAATTTTATTCAATTACGTGTCTGTTTTTGTTGTTTAAAATTTTATGTTATCCTTTATTTTCTCCGTGCTGAATAAATGTATTTTCTTTAATTTGATATTGTTAATTTTCTAAAGCTGTTTGCGTCCGGAATATAAATAAATGAATGTCTACCTGAAACTTTAGCTATTGCGTTGATAATATATTTGTATGATATTTTTCAGCATGGCAATGGAAGGTGATGAGTTATGACGAAAACGGTGCACACTATGAATCCATTTCCCAGTATTTTGACTTATCGATCTAAAGAAAAGTTCAGGTTTCACATTTTGTTATCGCCAGATTTAACACTTGCGTAATAAATGCACGTTTGGTCGATCATGTTTAAACTTGCACGTAGTATTTATGTTAGTAATGTTTTATAACTCGATGTAAGTTAATGCAAAAATATCGATAATTTTACATTAAGACTTAACTTGACCGACAAAAATCTAAACAAACAACTAAAGGCTTAAAAAGGTACAGAGAACAGATTACCTACACAACTGTTCCAGATTTTCATTTGGATGTGGAAACCCAATTAATGACCGCGCTTAGTAGTTCACAGTTTGTGGGTGGTGCTACTGGAAGCCACCCGGAACTGTAATGTGTGGGTTTTAGCAATCGCACTAGTTTATAAGTACCAACTAAATAGTTTGTTAGGATTCTGACAACTTTTGGAATAGTGTTAAAATAGTACCTACACGTTAGGGCCTGCGCACTGCGCCGACCATACTTAGTCCTAACTCATAATAATTTATTTGATAACATGGGTAGAAAAAAGAATACATAGGTACCTAGATGAACAGAAAACCATTTGGTATCACCAAACCACCACCATACCATTTGGCATCATCATCATCTGCCTGGCCTTTATGCCAACTACGTTGGGGTCGGCTCCCAGTACCTACAATAAATTGTTCTCTTCCCTGACATTAACTGAATGTCTTTTATTACCCGACTACGACGAATTTAAACGGAGAGCACTGAGCAATGTATTTCACTCGTCGGTAATGTGGGTCTATTTGGATACCTACAGCCTAAACGCCTAAGCCGATTAGGGCAAATGATGCGTCGTTAGATTCGTATGGGCTTTTTTCGTCCGAACCTACTCTGCAATTTACACTTTGTGAAGTCGCCTTAAATGGAATGTTGCAGTCATTAAAACTATTTTTCCGCGCACCTAGAGTCTCGACTTTTCATAAGTGCCTGTATTTGGTTTACATGAAATAAAGATCTTTTCTATTCTATTCTCCAACTAGTAATGTTATAATCTTTAAGGCCAGGTAAACTCAAGGTATGTAGAGCGATTCGATATTCAAATATCACAATTCTGGAATTTAACCATGCTTGCAACGTCCTGATATTCACGATTGCGGAATTTCGGAAATCAGTATCGGCAATTTACATTTTGATATTTCGTTTACCCAGGTAAATAAAATATTTCGATAGCAGCAACGAAAGGTTTTTATCAAGAGTATTGAGTACAACGGTAAAATTAAAGTAGTTTATTATTATCGGTTTACTTCTACATTCTTATACTTTGGAAAAACCGATCGTCTAAAGCATAATAAACACGCAGCCGCTAAGTGCAAAGTACCTGAATGTTATGAGAGATAATCGTTAACCACGTCCAGTACAGCACCTTTAGGAACTCATAATCCTATAATCAGCTGCTATGATGCCCCTCAAGAAGAAATGGCGTGTTTTGTTCCAACATGGCTAAGCCAGACACTACCCAGCTTACTTGGGACCACAAAGCTTAGCTAGCCACCACACTGCTCTACTGAAGCAAGTCTTAAAGCCCGGGACTACAATTAAGCAATAACTAGCATTTTCTTGTGACTTAGTCGGATTTTTCCCAGATAAATAGATAGATTTTTCGAAACAAACTGTATCTTATGTGTTTATTGCCTTTTGTTTAAGACTTTATGATTTTATTTATAATATCTGAATTAATTTTAATTTTGGTGATGACTTAAGACATACTATTTTTATTTTTTATGACACAGACTGATTTGATTCTTATTTTAATGATTTATAATATTAATAATTCGACTACTCAAGTTATATTAAATTGTTCTGCTCCCATGTGAATAAAACAAGAGGTATAGAATCGAACACCCGTTTTTGTGTTTGTTTACATTTCACAAAATATAGTCTTTGATACTCGTTCAACATGTAAATTCACATCTGGTTATAAGGCTACCCATTGTTATTCTCCTTTTATCATAAAATCAAAACCAACACGATAGTTGAAGAGCCCGCATAGTCTCGAAAATGATCTATTAGTTTAAATGTTTAGAGAAGAATGTTTTAGTGTAATATAAATACAACCCAGCATGGCTTGACTGTCACGTTTTGTCAGTCTGTTATCCAATGGCTTACACTCCATAAAGACAAAAAGACACTGCCTACCCTAATTTTAGTATTAAGTAATACAAATGTTAATATGTCTGTATAAGGGCGCGGTGGCCAATCACACACATCATAACACTAAGTTGTTTTTTTTTCTACCCTGTAAGAAATGTCTGTGCACGCCACTGCTGTTATCTGTAGGTATTTATTCGAAAAGGCTACTTTCTTCACCCGTGAGCGTAAGGGATGACGTCAAAGAATAGGTAGCGGCGTCCTCCTGTGTCATAAAACAATATACCTACACCTACCTACCTTTACCTACCACCAGCACCACCTACCTTTACCTATATTAATTACTGGTGATCGCTGTAGGTATATTGTTAAATGACCGTTCTTAGGACACTTAAGAGTCCTAAGAACGGTCATTTAACGACACGATTGGCGTACCTATTGGCTATGGGATTGGCTTTCTGCGTTACGTGTCGAAGGTTCGATCCCTGCACAGAGCAAATATTTGTATGGCTTACAACGGTATACGTGCGAAAGAAAAAAGTTGAGGTTGAGTCCCGAGTTCAGCAGTGGACGATAATGGGCTGATATATGGCAACCTTCTCTGTCCCCGTTTATGACTTGCCTGGACTTACCTTAGTAAGCGTAGTACCGCCAAATTTGCATGAAACCTACTAAACAGCACCGTTTACTAATCCATATATTATCATCATTAACAGAATTTAGGGGTTAAACCACATCTATCCATCTCGTGTTACCGCAACTCATGTAACAATCTGTGTGATGAATGTTCGCTACTGGAGCTTTCAACAGCGCCGCTAGTTCGCATTTAAGATGACAGGTGGCGACATCTATTCTCCGACAGTTACGCATGTTTAGAATATAATTATTTTGTGTTGCTGCGCGGTTGAGATTTTTCTCTTTGCAACTTCTACTGAAAGTTGAGTAGCATTGTCGTTGATCTAAGAATGAAAAACAAAGCCTACCATACTGTGTACCTTAGGTTAAATTCGGGAATGGTTAGGACCTTCTGTTGTTTTAGCAAATAGGTGAAGAGTAAGCATCAATTTCAAGGACTCGGCGTCAGCATCCGCCTGCAGAGGATGAAAATCATATTAACATCCGGGCATCCTCCAAAACGATGTAGGTATTGTAGTTGTGTTCAATAAGGAAGGTTTTGTTTCAGAAGTGAATAAATGCGAACTGACAAGTTAACGACCTTTCTATAAAACCGAGTTCTAACCGTACCAAAAGGTTCCAGCTCGACATTTAAATTTATCTCATTCATTTATATTTTCTATTTTTTTTAAATTCGCTAATTTCCATTCGTTTGCCAACAAGAGATTCAAACATAAAATACTTCTTAAATAAAATATGAGGGACCTATTAAAAATGGAAACAAAGAAAATTCGTTACGCTGCTTTAATCATAGGTTAGTGAAAATTACAGTGCTACAGAATCCATTAACTCGTAATTGCTACTCCGGGCTCCATAATTGAGATCGTTAATAGATACAGATTAAATTATTTGTGCTACGTTACGCGGCGAAGATTAGAATTCAATCGTTGTTGTGACTACCAGCTGTGCCCGTTGGCTTATTTGCTAGGAACTTATATTGCACACCTAGTAGTTATTTTGAATGTGTAATATGTTTATGTAGTTATTATGTGATTATCACTATTTTATGTGGAGCGACTGCTATCTGCACACCGCAACAGTGGGGGAACCAGAGTAGTATCATCATCACCATCATGTGCTTCAAATAGTTTAATAATAATATTTCAGATCTGTTTTATCTTTGATCTTCCATATAATACAAAAAATAAACTTCGAAATGGTGGGCAAAATACGTAGCTCTTGGCTTCGTTGAGGGGTTTTTACACCCGATATACTAGACGCCTTCATGACAACCTGGAGAAAGATACAAGTAGCCCATTCTTAAACTCCTAGAGTCCCGACATTTCATAAGTGCCTGTATCTGGTATACATGAAATAAAGATCTATTCTATTCTATTCTAAACAGACTACAGCACTACCTTATCTTCGATTCCTTCTCACTTCCATTTTAGGTTCAAAATACCAACTCGAGATCAAATATGCAGACAGTATGTAAGTCCACACTTACTCGTATTTTCAGTAGTACGTGACATTGCAGACAAGCTGCAGCGGCGTCGCCTGAATTGGCTCGGCCACGTGTCACGTCCACCTCCAGCAAGGTGGGAAAGTATGCCTTAGACTAGATAAGGAGTTGGATCACGCAGTAAAGAATTTTTTAAAGCTTTTTTACAATGCATTATTCACCAGCTGCTTACATTAATTTTTACGCGGTGGAGTCTCACTGAAGACTTTAGTTTATTACAACTTGAAAATGGGCTTATACAAATTATTAATTTATATTAATTATTAAAGGAACTAAGGTAGCTAGGAAGGTATCTAAGCTAGGACTAGGAAGGTAGGACCTCACATAAGGTCATACCTTCCTAGTCCCGATCCCTTTATGGGGTCATTGTACTTATCATTACGAATAACTTTGACTACGGGACTAACACTGAAATCGCGATAAAAAATCCGCTATTCCATACGGCTAGTCGAGTAATATTGAACTATTTGTATTGAAATCTGCTGGAGTTATTGTCGTTATTGTACTCATCATTATGAAGAACTTTTCCTAGAGACGAACCGAGGTACCTATATCATCATAATGTCGATGTAATACAAACAAAAAAGTATAAACACACAACCAGAGAACGTTATTACTAGTGTAGTCTTTACCCGAGGGACGCCCGCTACTTGGTTTTCCTGCATTAACCTTTCTCTCGACGTAAAATACCTACAAGCTTATGTTTATTTATCGAATATTTACTCGCCAATTGAGAAAAATCATTGGATTCGTGCTACCGGTTGCAGCTTTTGTTAAAGAAAGAGCATTTACTTACTTTAAACTTTATTTATCTGCGCTTTAGCTATGAGGCACTATTTTATCATAAATCATGAGTAGGTAGGTAAGGTTCCATTTTCAGGAATAGAACTAGGCAAATGTCAGGAAGACACTAAAAATGTAGGTAAATAAGCATGATGACACAAACACAATTAGATTCTACAAATCAATATTGAAACACTTACCGAAGCTGCGTACAGCTGCAATTTAGGTAGTACGCACACTTATAGTACACGACAAAGTAGGAGTGCGGCCCAGAGCCGGCAACGTATGAAGCGCGACGGTGCCACAGCCGAAGCCCTTCGGTCGGCATATGCGACAGGTGGACTAGCACGTGCCTTATAATACATAAGGCTGGTGAATGTGAATTTATTTTCTAGAATTTTATTAGTATTTATTATGACCTCACGACCCCCAATGTCTAGACTTATGTACAGTATAGTGTACCTATATTAGCGAGAATGCAGGAGTGCGGGCGTCGTATAGGCAGTTTACCATGAGATTTTTAAGAAACAGTATGATAGAAATTTTGGTGGTTACAATTTATCGTAAAACTTTTATAAATCAGTATGAGGAGGTATTAATTATTACTTACAAATTGTAACAGTGGGTACCTAATCAACGGAATATCTAAATATTGTCCTTGTCTAATTGACCCAGCGTCACGCACCCACCGCGTGGCGACCCCCGATTTGTCACCTCCACGTGATACCGCACAATCCACAAAACGATTGTTATTTCCACCATTGCGAGACTATTTCCTTTGTTGTCACTAACACCGCGGGTTGTGCGCAACCGAAAACTTGCGTGAGACGACTACAATTATTATTTAATTGTACCCATACCAGTCGAACAATTTGTATCAATTAATTTCTGCTTGGTTTCGTGTAAGTACAGAACAATTTGTAATATGAGAATCACTATAAATACATCTTAGCTATACATGGTGAAGCTAAATCGCTTGTCAAAAAACCCCGACTCCAACTAGAAAAAGAGCTGTAACTTTTGAACGGCTGAACAGATTTTTGAAACGTAGCTAAGATGAAAACCGATTAAATAAGCTTTCAATTTAAAAAAATTGCATTGATATCGGTCCGACCGTTTTGGAACTACGTTGCCACAGACAGATACACATATACACCGATACACAGATAAACAGATACACACATGCATAGATACACACTACAAACTTATAACACCCCTTTTTTTCGGGGCTTAAAAATAAAGACAGAAGCACCCTGTCGGCTTTCGATACACATGTCACGTCTGAAATGTCGTAAGCGTGGACACCCACTTCATAAAAATAGTAACGATTTACAATAAATACAGTCCCCTACAATAATGTAGATTGTAGACTGCTTATTGGCTACGTAAGTATGTACAGACACGAACACAAATATGTAAACATGTAGATAACAACATTCAAAAGTAAATTTTAGTAGAACTAGTGATCAAAAATTATAATTCAAATATTCTTTCATAATAGGTACCTGCGAATACATAAATACCTACTTAGTTTTCTATTTCTTTTGAACGTCGCTACATGTCTGTGTACATATTTGTGCTCGTGACTGTACCTTTCATTCAACGCGTAAGTGGCCGTTTGGCGTTTATTCTCCATTTCTCCATAAAGCACTTAGTTATTAGTAACATCTATATTTTTTTTCTGAAACTATTTGTGGATCCAAAAATAGAATGTTTATTACCCCACGAGATTCCAGCCGTAAGATAAATAGATATTACCTAGGTAAGAAACTATTCAATTTCCGATTCCATTAAAATTTAATAAAATATGTATTACATTTCGTTGCCAGCTAAATATATACCTGGTAATAAAGCATCTTAGTCAAGAAAACTAAATTGTTTATTTCAGCACGCATGCCGTGTAATGGAGCGCGTTTACTTCCGTTTTCATTAATATTTCAGCCACTGTTGAGCCTTAACTTAATCTTGAATGATTAATAAAATACGATTGAACTCATTTTAATTATTTTTACTTTTAAATTACAGGAGCAATATAAACAGTATTTATTACAATTGATATAATATTGCAGAATGCAGACCAAGTACATACAGGGTGTAAGGGACATCGTAACGAAAACTGATACCATGGATTCAGTACATGAATCTGAACACCTGAGCATAAGAATTTTGGGTCGGTCTTTTCAAAAATTTTACGATTTTGTTCACAGATTTTTTAGGTAGGTATAAAATCTTCGAACAAAATCGTAATTTTTTTGAAAAGACCGACGCAAAATTCTTTTGCTCTGGTGTTCAGATTCATGTGCTGAATCCATGGTATCAGTTTTCGTTACGATGTCACTTACACCCTGTATATTCACAACGGAAAAAAAAAAATGTCCATACTGACTATATCCACGGCATTCTGCATGCAACGAGCGGCCGATTCTTGTTAAGGATAACGAGAATCGGCCACTCCGCCAACCCGCAACCCTGTGTTTAGTTGCCTGCAGGCTTATCCCTTTGACCATCCTTAACATTAATATCATTGTTGGCCGATATTTTCAACCCACTACTAATTCGAATAGGTAGTATCGATATAGTAGGTATGGACATTCGCAATTTTACAAAAAATCCATTTCTCGGTAAACACTCCTTTTAAGATCTATTGCCAGCGTCAAATACCACTTTCACTTGGCACAGGATAGAGAGAAATTCTCTGAGATGACCAAGAGATGAAGAGAGAGATGGCCAACCTCCAGTAATTATAAGAGGTAGGGTATAGAATAATTTTCGCTTAAAATTGGGGCTGCCCGACTGGGGAAGTAAATACCTTGAAGAATGTCGTAGCCAATTATCACTGCTCTTTTACAGTGTTGTGTTCCTAACGGTGAGCGCGGTCGCCACTGCTCCTTGGGGATGCGTCAGGTTGGCAGTACCCACTTACTGCCAATACGAGGCTAATAGTAGCATCAGCAATGTGTGAGTGATGCCCCTGGTGTTGCAAGCATCCCTAGGTTACGGTAACCGCTTATCATTAGGCAAGCCTTATGCTTGTTTGCCACCTTAATTGTATAAAAAATGGAGAAGTACTTACAAAAGAAGAATACCTAATACTGCACGATGGGATCTCCACTAAAATTATAAAGTATGTTGCATATCATATTTGTGATCATGTAAGCCATATTGTGAACATTTGTATAAGAACAGGAACATACCCGGAAAATCTAAAAACTTCAATTGTTAAACCCTTGTTCAAAAAGGACAACAAACAAAGCATGGATTGTTATAGACCCATTGCGCTTATTCCTATTCTCTCTAAAGTTTTTGAAAAATATATATATCTACAAATCTATAACTATTTAGAAAAATTTAATATTCTTACAGAGGACCAAAAAGGTTTTCGCAAGAATAAAACCATAAATATGGCTATTTTTGATTTTATAAATAAAGTAATGACTAATGTAGACAAAAGGACGCCCGTATGTGCCATTTACTGCGATATGACTCAAGCGTTCGACTATGTTGACCATGACATTCTGCTTAGTAAATTAGAAGCATATGGCATCAGAGGAAATGTATTAAAACTCATAGAATCATATCTGAAAAATCGGAAACAATATACAGAAATTTCTAAAATTAACTTCTGTACTAAAAAAGAAGAAATATGCACATCTAATAAACGATTAATTAAATATGGAGTCCCACAGGGGAGCGTTTTAGGTCCGTTGCTGTTTATCATTTATATAAATGATTTACCAAGGGTAACAAATTATCCAATTTCACTTTTTGCTGATGACAGCACGGTTAGTATAAGCGCTAACAATAAAAATACCTATGAAAGTGACATTAATAATACAATCAATTCAATAATTAACTGGTTAAACAACAATAATTTAAAAATTAATCTTAAAAAGACAAAAATTATGTTTTTCAGTCAACGTATAGCAATACCAAACATTAATGTCAATTACCAAGGTGCATTAATTAACAAAGTCAACACAACAAAATTTCTAGGAGTAACAATTGATAAAAGTCTGAATTGGAAAGCACACACAGAAGAATTGAACAAGAGAATTAGTTCTTCTACCTACGCGCTTTACAAACTCGCACCCACGATAAATACTAATGCGCTCCTCACGGCTTATCACGGTATTGTTGGCTCCATCTTAAGGTTTGGCATCATATTTTGGGGAAATTCCACCAATAAGGAAATAAATTTTAAGTCACAAAAAAGGTGCATTAGGGCTATGTTCGGTCTGAGAATGACTGATAGCTGCAAACCATATTTTATAGAACACAAAATTTTATCTCTCCCCTCCTTATTTATATATGAAGTAGCTAATTTTGTTCAAAGTAATCCTAAATTATTTAATAAACTATCAGAAGTCATAATTCGCAATCGTCGCGATAATGATAAGTTATGCATAATAAGATCGAACACGACATTGATGCACAATAGTATATTTTGTTTGGCGCCAATAGTTTATAATAAAATCCCCAAAACCATTAAACAATTACCCACAACACTCTTTAAACTACAGCTTAAAAAACTTCTCATAGCCAAGTGTTATTACAGCTTATCAGAATTTTTGAATGATCGCAATTAATAAAATAAAATATTAAACCTGGGTTAGACTGCGACAGTTCTCTGTATTATACATTATTTCGTTTCCTATGTTGTATGAACACAGAATTTATTATTATTAGATATTAAGTAAATTTTTTTTGTTTTTGTTTTTTTGTACGCCTTTAATGGCAAAACATGTAAGCACTTCCTCAAACTTAACACCTTATGCACTTGTACTGTTTTACTCATGTTTTACAAAATAAATATATCTTTATCTTTATCTTTATCTTTATCTGCACCTGCCGAAACTACATTTTACGAAGTATCTTGCGTTAATATTTAAAATAAGACAAACAAAATTAGCCAAATCTAGTAGAATAACACTAAACGCTTTTACTTTAGTAAAAATTGGAGCCATGTAATTCAGGCTTAATGGCCCAAATGCGTGAATGAAATCGCTTAAGTAACAAATCATTTTAATATTGTATAAATTAAAACTTTGTTTAAGTGTATACAACGTGTATTAGAAATGTTATATTAATTAAGGGTGTTCGCAATTACGATGTTGGTCCCATAGAGAAGGTAGTTCAATTTGATGGACTCACCCTTAATCACCGCATTTCTGATGTATCACACATTTTATAAAAAATATGATTTAAGTTGACAGTAATAATTATAACAGACCGAGGTCGATTTCAGAATGTATCGTATATCGTTTAAGAAAAAGATGGTGTTAAACTTTTCTCGGTAAGGGATAAGCTAACCATAACTCCCATGGGTTTTGTAGAAGGTGACTACGGTAATAATATACTTTCGTACAATAAAAAGGCGCTACAGAACTTTAAATTACTCTCAGTTTAACATGCAATCATAACTTAAGTGACCGATACTCACTTTGAAAGCAATAACATATTCATCTGAAACTTACTAAGTGCTTACGTGGGCTACAAGTTGCTACACTTAACTTAACTGTTTGCGACTGCTCAAATATCTGTATCGTTGCAACTTACAAAGTATAATATATAACTCCACTTAAGTTTGTGTAAAGGAATTTTTAATCAATTAATATAAATATAACGTGTATCAGAAATGCGTTGACATATTTAAGGGTCATACATATTTATAAAAAATATTAGCTGTCCCATACACTTGGGTCTCGTAGGTATTGAATTTTTAAACGGGACAGCTGATAAAGTCCCTATTAGTTCGAAAAACAGAAAAATCGACTTTTTCAGTGCAAATTTCACAATAACCATAAAAAATCTAGTTGTTTTAATGCATAAATATTATATCACCTATTTATTTATCTAATAAGTCTATGAATTTTAATTTTTAAAACAACGGGTGCTATTATTCAACTGAAAATACATTATTTTGATGTTTTATTACAACTAAATAAGTAGTCAAAAATAAAATATAATAATTCAATTTGGTAGATAAATACCTCAAATTTTAAAATATTCAACACTTATCTAATAGTAATTTTCAATAAATTCTTACGAGTAGACGTCGGTTTTGTAAATGATTTTATAGGGATTTTTTAACGAGGACCACATTTTTATTAAAGTACTAATTCAATAAAATTAAAAAAATAATCTGTAGGTTGTATAATATAGAATACTATATGCCCAGTACTTACGATTTTTTTCAGATTGTTATTCATTATCAGTAAGCTAAACAAGCGATCGAAAAACCAGGTGTTTTATGCTTACGTAATTTACGTATATTAGGAAAAATATAAATCAAACAGACGTGTATTTGATTTATATTTTTCCTAATTTATATTGAATTGTTATCAAAATTTCAATTTGGACACTGCATATAAAAATAGATAATGTATAACTATGCCTTAAAAAAAATAGATATCTTATGGTCGTTGAGAAATTTGCGATGAAAAAGAAGTAATTTTCTTTTTTTAGACCGTAAAATTGATAGGGACCTTTAAGATGATAGTCGAAGAAAGTTGTTCAGTTTGATGGTCTGATCCTTAAATATTATGATACCATCTGTAATATAAAATGTGTCATTAACGTGTGTTGTTTGCTTAATTCCCAGCAGTACCTATGTAATTTAAAATTTAATTTTAGTAATAGTTTGACAAAAGACAGTTACAACTTACAGCTTGTAATCGTATTTTTTTTAACCGTTACTAACATAAAATTTTAGCTTTCTGCACTCCTCCATATAAACTTTATCTATGCCAAATCTCACACTCCTCCTATCCTCCTCCTTCCTTCCTTATCCTATCCTATCGTGGAGTGTGAGATTTGGCATAACTGGAAAACTTTGTACCCCTTTTTAAGCACATTAGTGCTTAAAAAGAGGTACAAAGTTTTCTCTTCACATATTAATATACATTATATATGAGACTTGGGAACAGATTCGAAAACATTTCGCCAAAGCTAATTACGAATTCATAGCAATTTAAAAAACTTCTGATTGATTCTTTTTTAAATCACTCTTTTAATTCCGGGTGAAGCGTGATCCGCGACCTATTGAATAATTCCATTCCGGTAATAAAGTTGATGAAAACCCACGAATTTTCCTTCCTGTTTTTATTTTTAATTTTCATATTTATTGATACATATTTTTTGTATATTGGTTCGCAGTGAAAAGGATGCATTTTTTAATTTTTAGCACCCGACGGCGCGGCCCTGGTGCCGCGTCATCGCGTCAGCGCCGTTTTTAATTATATCTCGCATGACTGAATGTTATATCATTTTATTTTCAATATAGTTTAATAGGAAAATTATTAAAAAAGCAATAGTAGCGTAGCCTTTCTAATCGCAACCGGCCATATGAGGCCTGAACAATACTAATGACTGCCTTTCGTCACTTGATGAGAAATTAAAACGGTAGCTCTACCATGAGTTGACAGTATCACAGTAAACGGTACCGTCTACCGTTAACGTTCAATATTTGTATGGCAATTTTTCAGCGCCTCTAGCGGTATCGATATGGAACTAAAATCTCTATCGATACCTCATTCTACAGCTTATTTCAGGCCCAATAGGTATAGTTGGTTTTTTCTATCTAGGAACAAATGATTCTTGCAATTTAGAACAATTTAAGCCGTAAACTTGTATTGCCTACAGAAGCATGTGCATGTGTGTGTGTATATGTATGTGTGTGTTATTATAAGTCGTGATAGGCTGAAGGAACCGACCCAACCACTGCCCTACATTCCTTGAAGGTAGTTAAGTACGGTAACTGGTACTGTAAACCAACAAACATATTTGTCAAAATAGTACATATTCTTCTTTTTTTGACAATCAAGAACGCAACATGGAACAAAGACTAATCTAATTACTATTTTAATTCACCATCATCAAACAATTAGTACCTAACAACAATTAGCTACGCGTGTAAAAAGCTACTAACTTCAAACTTCTTAACACTTGGTTAGCAAATAAATGTTTTAAGTTTGAGGAATTTGGTTTAAAAAATACATAAAACAAGCTCGCAAACTAATAAATTATTTAAAGAAAGAAAGAAAATGTTTTTATTTTTACGCCCAGTATGACGCACAAAACTTAAATGAACTTACACCAAGATCACTTAATACTAAAAATTGACATTGTTCTGTTCTGTTATTTGTCAAACATGTAACATTTTCTACTAAAGCTCGAGTTCAAAATTCACAAAAATATTATTATAATATTACGATGACTTCACCCCGTAATAGTGTAAGGTTGTAAAACGATATCCGCTTTTTATAACAAGACATAAAGGTCTGAGGAAAATATTCAACGTAGAGTACGCAGGTAATAACTCTGTGGAACGGGCCCGGCGGAAATTAGAAGCGTCTGCAATATCCCCGGTCGTCTACCTATAAAAATAAACATTGTTAACTTCGCCCGCTCGCAAATACCACTACTACTACGATATTGGATATGCTCCATCGTGCGTCTTCATCTAATTTGCCGGTCTATGTCGCTTAGTACGCCTGTACGTACGCGGCACGGGCGGATCTAAAATCAACTACACACGGAAATTCTTGGTCGAAATAAACAAAAGGCTGTTCTTATTTAGCACCCAAGTGGTGTATGTACGCTCGTTTAAAGTACACAGCTTTGGCTTTTTACTTTATTCACGTTGTTGGCGGCTTCGTTCGATTTCTACTCACTTGCAAGTCGAATTTCCTTATATAAGGTCCTACCTTTCTAGTTTCGATCCCGGATCCTACTTTTCTAGTCCCGATCTCGGATCCCGGCTCCTACCTTTCTAGTCCTGGATCCGGTTGTTAGACTCATCACTAGGAATAACTTTTACTATGGAACAAACCCTGAAATCACGAAAAAAAATCAGCTGTTCCATACATTTACTCAAGTAATATTGAAGTATCTATTTGTATGTAACAGCTGTTTTTCTTTTTCGCAATGTCAGTTTAGTCCCATAGTAAGTCTTTCATAATTATGAGTACAGTATCTAACCACTTAAAGGGATTAGGACTAGAAACGTAAGACTTTTTTTCTCCCTAGTAGTACTTCATATCATTAAACCTATGACTCTCCGAGTTCAAGTAGCTTAAGCAGTTTGGCGTGCGCGTTGTGTAAGCCACTCAACCGTATATAACATTTATTTTGTTCATATATTTCCCTTTTATCTCTTTAAAAATCGTTCCTTTATGATGTTAATCATGACAAGCTCAGCTTAATAATATTCCGATGTATGTGTATGCCACGCAAATAATTATTTATACATTATGAAGAAGATATAGGTAGCTACAATGTCGTTTTGTGAAGGAACAACGCGTAAAATTTGGACATAGACCCCATCTGTGTGTACCACCGCCCGTAACTTCGTTAAAATACGGAAATACTACGGTTTTAGAACTCTAGGTCGTATATAAGAGACTAGTTGGAGCCCCTTTGTTGTATACGATATGTCCGTCGGGACACTATGACATTTTAATTCGACTCGTCGCCGTCGGTGTAACGTAGAGCGCAATAAACGAAAGCTAAAAAAATACAGTCGCAAAATAAAATAAAAAAGTATCACCAGTCAAAGTCACAATGCATACGAGTACTCAGACCATTTCCGGATTAATATCAGAACTAAGGCAAAGAGAATATCTAATCTGAATCCTTTTTAGACTTACTAGCGGTCGAAATTCGACCGTAAATTTAGCTTTCTGGACTCCATGTCCATATAACTGTGCCAAATTTCATACTCCTCCGTCCGCGCAATATGCTTAAAAACGGGTACCAAGTTTTCTCTTCACGTATTAATATATAGATAAAGGTGATATTAAGCGCCATTTACAACAACTTTATACCCTCTTAGGAAATACAAAAAGGAAGCACCCAATAACTAGCTTTTCTTGACGTCAACTTCATTAGCAGGCGGTGCTCTTTGCTTCTAAACAGAGGATAAACCCCTTTCTAACAAACGTGGAATAAAGCTAAGCTTATACCTCAAAAATTGTATAGTTATTCTGAGTAGTTTCGCGCGATTCGTAAACGCTGCAGGGCTAGCACGGCAAAAAGGGGAGAGAGAAAATCTGGGACAAAACTATCTCTTTACCGTTTTCTCTATAGATTTTTGTTCCGTCAAGGAGATCGGGCTTGTCAGAGGAAACGATAATTAAGAATCTGGTTTGACTACTCGTACAGTGTTTTGCTATTAAGTGCAACGCTGTGGCGCCATCATACGTCATAACTACCTCCCCATTATACTTACTATGGGATGGGAACGCGTGCGCCGCGACAGAGCGAGGAGGTTCTGTTTGGAGCTGCCCTAGTGAACAGACGTATATACAACTAATTTGACTTATTTGATGTTAAGTACCTATTATGTATAGTGAAATCAATATTCAGAGTTTATGGTAAGCCATCCTTGATCGTGACTTGACTGACGATTAATTTCTTTAACTACATTCCTCTTGCTTACACCCTGTTTCTGACAGGCTGAAGAAAACGTGTTTGTCCACAGAAAAATCTGAGACAAAATCATCTCTTTACCGTTTTCTCTCTCGATTTTTCGTTTTATCTTCTGTCAGGGAGTCGAAAGGGTGTACAAAACGGATTTTTCCATCTACATATACATTCCACTAGCCTTGCTGCAGTTTTTAACTCCACATACAAATACTACGCGTGGTCTCCAAACTTTTTGGCCGCTCTGTAATTCTCAGCGCAATGCGCGTATGTATTGCGTACGTTTTACGGACTCGCGTTCGGACATAACACTCACAGAATAGAATCGGTAGGTCTGTGGTCGCCCTAAGTTGTGGTATATATAGTAAAATAAGATTGTTATTTTTACTATGTCCAAGGGCGCGACCGGGATCAGTGCGCGGGTGACCGCGGTGGACACGCCTAGCATCCGCGCATTCTACGTCCAAATTTTGACTATACAGTTGTGTTGCAGTACCTACGCGCGTTATAGTAGCAGTACTGTTCTGTTCACTACTCTGCATCGCTGCCCTGCCCTTGTATAAAACCGGCATAAATTCAGAGTGGCCAAAAATATTGGAGAGACAGTAGTCTCTCCCATATTTATATTTTTTTTTTTTTTTTTTTTACAATATATATGACGTATTTAGGCGGATAAGCCGCCAGTGCGCGCGTACTTTAGGTAAGTAGGTCTAGGTACCCTCTTGCTCACTATGGTAACTTTAAGCTTTTTTGCGGGCAGAACTAATCTAGTAGTCAACTACAATAGGAAAAGTATCTAGCACTATGCATGCTTATGTTGAGAATGTGCGCACACATAACTGAATAGCTTCGTCAGCATAAAAGGTCCATTCACACGCACCTAACACAGACATTGGGCGATTTCCACTACACTGACCAATAAATCCCATGAAAGTGAGTTACATTGTTTGTCTACACAAGTTATTTTGAAACTGTCGGACACAGAGCACGATTTTAATGCTCGGTTGAATGGACTGAGAATGGATCAGGATTTCATACGATCACTCGTAGTCAAATTAATACCAATTTAGAAGTTACTAAGTAGATATACGAATTCAATATAGGTTATACCTTGTCCTCTGTGTCCACCAACACTCTGATAAAGTATCCATTTAATATTACTAGTGGTCTCCCAATGGTCGAAATTCGACCGTAATTTTAGCTTTCCGCATTCCTTCTCCATATAAATTGTAATTATGCCAAATCTCACACTCCTCCGTGCAGTTTCCTCTTCACGTATTAATATATAGATAATCTGATAAAAATAACAGTGCGCCAAATCTGATAATAAATACAGATTTATTCGCCCTTTGGTCTCCGCTATGAATAATATGAATATATAGCTCTCCAACAAGTCCCAAGAGTGTTGTAAAACTTGACTGAGGTATTATCTGGTGGATGGACAGCAACTATTTATCCTCGTCATATTACGTACATTACTGAATAATACAAGGCAAACTAGTCTCGGGACATTAAAGTGGATAAAATGCCTGACCACCACTGTCATACCATACCCATTATTTTGTTTAAAAAAAAAACTACTTAATTTTTCACTGCAGCCATCTTAAGAAAAAGGTCTGTCTGTCTATGTATCTGTCCTCTTCTTATTACCACCTATGTCTGTCATCTAGTGTGTCTTGTTTTGTGGCAATTTTTTTTTCTTTTCTTTCTGTCTTTCTATACAGGGTGGAATAGTATCATGTTAAGGGTCAACGACAACAGGAAAAATCAATAAAAAAAAACAATTCAGACGGAAATTCAAATAAAAAATAATCGCATTACCTACTGTATAATTGTGTATAATGAAGTTAACATTATGACTATGTAATACTTTAACACCCATATTCTAAGTCGTAACCTCGAAAGCTCCTCGACTCATAACTCGGTCGAGGAGACCTCAAGGCGTTCCTCGAATGTCCCTCAAAATCGGTATTCATAGTCGTCAGATTAAGGAAATTATGAGGTTCCTCGAATGAGTGCGAGTCGAGGTGATACGTCACGAATACATCATTATTTGAAGAAATATTCCGTTTGTTATATTGGCTAAACTTATTTAGAGAGCAATCTGTGAGCGCGTTATCTATGGTTTTCAACAAGAAGTAGAAAAACGAGAAAAATAAACAATAATTTAGCTGATTATTACCACTCCAAAAATCATGTCCTGGGGACAAAATATATTGTGATACTTGAGAAGTGAATGGCTTGGGAACTTATAAATACTTCGTTAAAAATAGAACTTTAAAATGGTATTATTTACATGTCCTTCATGAATATACGTATGTGTAATTATTATCTAACTAACTAGGTGAAAATACATAAAAAATAAAGTTACTAAATTACACTAACAATATTATTTTATTATACCTTTAACCAAAATAAAAATTTGAACTAATATGCTTCACATAGGTAGATACATATAAACATATAAATATATTATTTCACAAAAAAAATTGTTAAAAATAAAGTTACCTAAATAATAACACTCATCAATATAATTTACCTACTAATTAAAATTAATATTAAAACATGAATATGGAACCTATATATAAAAAAATATAACTTGCGTGTAAATAAGATTTATCTGACATCTATTTGGATTTTGGATTTTCAACATCTTGCAAATAGCGTCGCGATATCTAATCGTAGGGATTATCATACAAATATCCAATAAACTCTTCAAAAGACATTACGAAAAAGTGAAAATCAGATAAAGTACGCGTTGTTTTGGTTATAAGTTTCTTGATAACTTCCTCAAGGTACGCTCAAGGTAGATCGCGACGTACCTTACATATGACAGTTGGTTCCTCAACTCAAACTCTCCTCGACTGAGGAAATCGTTTGAGATGAGGAGTAAAATTGCAACTATGAATATCAAACCACCTAAGTGAGGTTGAGTCAAGTCGAGGAAATCATGAGGTTTTGACTTAGAATATGGGTGTAAGTAATAAATAAACTATTCATTGTTTTAGTTCTGGCCAGGCCCAGTTCTGCGGCTTGAAACTAATCTCGAGGATCGAGATTTATCATTTATTTATTTATTTAATAAGGACCTTCAACAAGGGACATACACTTAAAATCACAAAACATCACAAATAGTTTTACATCTGTGTACTCCTTCAATTATAGGAGGCCACAGCATCCAACAATATTCGACTAGCCTAAATATAATATATTAATATTAATATAACTAAATTAAAAAAGAAACAAATTTAAAAATTTAAAAACATATTAAAATAAATGAAAGTTAGATTATAGTTTGCATACAAATAGTTTATGGAGAATTCTATAATACAGAGCTGTTTACAAAACTTGTCATGATTCCGGACATGAAATATATTTTGTTCTAAAGGTTGTCCCAACGTGAACTTTAGTTTGGAATCGATTACTATTTTCGATTGTCATTGTTAAGTCAGCCACCATATAGTTTACTTGTTGGGATTTATTCCCCTGGGATTTTCTATAAAGGTGTTGCGAACCGCCCTGAGCCAATTCCAGACCTCAAACAAGAAATTGAACGTTTTTGTGAAACCAAGCAGGCCTTGACGAAAACATTATTTTTGAAATTTCATTGAATGAATATCTACCAACTATCAGCGGAGCTTCGGTGGTTATTAAGCGACATTTAATTTCCTGTCAATATAGATAAGCGATATACTTTGCATTAAAAAAAAGTTGATATCTGTTTCTAATTATTTCTATTTGAAGTTCTGTTTGACACATCCTTTATAACTCAAATACAAAACTTAGGTATTCAGCTTCATAGATTTAGCATACAGTAAAAAAAAAATCAAAATATTTACTGAAACATAATTCAGTAACTGATCTAGAAAATCAATTGTGACGTTGTTCTGCAAGCGATAGTAAAACAGATTTTATCAGTCGCTTATTTTTCTGAGCAAGGTGTCCGAACAAAATGGGTTCCTTTTGATATTCTTCGTCGTGTCGATGGTACGGTACGTCCCTAGATTTCATTAGCCCATAATTTTGCCACGTCTACGGCATTATTAGTGGATTATTCTCATATTTATAGGCGTTGTTAGTTATGCACTGTTGAATTCTGTAAAAGGCAATTAAAGCCACATGCGGTGCATAAGTTAATAATACGCTAATAACTCCCTAAAAGCCTTATAACTTTAACCACCCTATATAACCAATGAGTAGGTCAACATTAATAAAGCTGTTATTTTTAGCCCATAATCATACATAACCGCCTACAGTTTTGTTATATTATGTTATCTACCTATGTTGTAAAGCAAACAATATCAAGTAAAATGAAGCGACAATATTGGTTTACAAAATTGAGCAAATCTCTGTAGAGCAGTGGTTCCCAAAGTTATATTATTATACAGACACACCCTAAGTACTACGTGAAAAAAAAAATGTCGTTTCGTGGCTATAGCATTTTCTCAGCTCATTGTGTCCAACTTTTTCATTTCTTCCCCAATGTATAAAATAAATATTTTCTTCGGGGCCCACTCAATATTCGTCTGCGACCCACCAGCAGGTCACACCCCATAGTTTGGGAAAGACTGAATCACGATATAGGAGAAACCAAGGAGAGGGGAAAAGTTGAAAAAAAAACACAAGAAAGCAAGGTAACAAATCTGGACAAAGGTCTTAACTTATCGATATTGATCGATTTCAAAATGCGCTATGATTATTCGCTAAACCACTGCCGCATTAATGAATGCGGCGGTTTATGAAGCGATTATCTTTCAATAGCGCATGCGTCTAAGTTTGTTCAAAGCGCATGAGACATGAGGAACCGCGAGTCTTCGATGTACTTGTTGATTAACTCGATCAACAAATTGAGAAAGTCTCTAAGCAACAGAGTATCCTACCATTGAAGTTTGCTTTAATTTTTAATGTATACATATATATCTAAGAACTATGTAGATGTATCCACATGCAAGCTGTTTACCTTAGACAAACTTAAACCAAGCTATCAAAGCAAACACCGCAACATAACCTAACAAGTTACGAACTTGATTTGTGGCAGTCTTCCCGAACAGGAACAATCAATAGCTACGAAAGTGAATTATATTGTTTGTCTAACGAAAAGTTATATCCAAACTACGATGGTGGCAAAAGCTATAAATACACATGTCCAAATATTGATAGAAAACCCGCCAAGTTCTATATTTCTCTTTATGTCAAGAAATTGATTGGAATTACATCTAGCTTAGATGTATCCAAAACCTGATTAGGACTAGCCTAAACTTAATTAGGCGCATGTCAAGTCAAACAGACTTGATTTATTAGCTTAGAACTTGATAAACAGTATTATTAATTTGGCTTAATCTCTAATTACATATAAAATAATTTACGTCTACACATTTAAGGGTAGGCAGAATTCACGGTTGAAATAAAAAACAGTTGAATCAGAAAATAGTCCAAAAGTATACTTGGTATATACATGGTGTAAATGGAAGGGTGGATCATCGGCTGCTGAGTGATAGGGAACCTCAATACCTTCCAATTTAACCTCTATCTAAAAGTGGTCTACCAATTTTAACAGAACTTCCTATCAAATGAAAATATCATTAAGCTTGAAAGTTCATTATTTTTAAAAGAGAATAATAATAGACCTTTTTGTTTAATGGTGTACAAATAAAATGCAACCTTAGTCCATTTCCTTGGCCGACTGTATGTTCAGCCATATTCACTGCATCTAAATTTATTTCGACTTTTATAATATTGGAGAACATCCGATTTTAGGCTAAATTTTGTCAGTGCAGCCAAACTATTAGGTCTAAGACCGTGATTTTCTCTTTTATCTAGTTAATTAATTAGCTTTTCGTACCGTTTAACTGATTTGAGTTGAGGCTGCATAAAAATCATAATAAAAAATAATGATTTCAAAAAAATATTAACTGCAATATTTTCCCAAAATGTTCAAAAAAGCTACTCACGTTTATGGAGAATTAAAATGTGGCGACTTAACGCAGTTCTGTTGGAATATTATGCTTTTGAACCACGTCCAGACATATTATGAGTATCATTCATTTCATTTCTAAAGTCGTAACGTGGTTATATACTCGTATACACAATGAAAATTAAACTATTTTATACATAGCAAGCCGGCGAACAGTAAACAATAAATCCTGTGAAGGCGAATAATATTGTTTGTCTAAACTAAAGTTATTTCGAACCGTCGATGTCGCAGCGGGTCGGCTAATTCAAACCAAACGTAAAATCGATCGAAACCCTCGGCAGTTCGCACTCGGTTCCCAACTGTTTATTTATAACAATAAAAAACTTAACTGACTTCGAGTCCAATTTAACTTTCGGTCTGATTACCGAAGTTATTTTGTGGCCCATAAACAAGTTGCGAAGTTAATTTGTACATCTATCGAGTTAATGTAATCTACCTACTGTCATTTACAGTTTGTGAAATGTTATGAAGATTGCGAGTTACTGTAAGAACAACACCATACCCAATTATTAAACAAAAACCGTTATACCTACTAATAAATGATGATTAAAAATTAAACTAAACTAGCTACTAACTAACTACCTATTAAGTCTATTACCAGCTCTATATATTGGCATACAAATGACAAGGACAAGTATATAATTTAATCAGTGTTTAAAAATTACGTTTATAATAGTAACGGGTAAACAGTAAATAAATAATTGTTTATTTTTAAATCATAAGCAATTAATTACCTTTTAGGTAAATGAAATCTCCATATATCATACAGGTTGCACCATTCGATGATCCATTCCATTGTTTTGCTTCAATATAGCGAAGTTCGTTCTTCTGCTTCTTCTTACGTGTTCAGACTGTACCGAAATGAAATTTAATCCCTCCTTCAGCTTTGTCTGTGGCTTTGATGAGATTGTCCCTTGTTCTGGTGGTAGCCACACATAAGACGATAAAGTGAAGGCATATATATCACTTGAACCGATATAAACGATGTCTTCCAGTAGTTCATGTAGCTGGGTAGGTACCTAGACAACGAATACTGTAATCTTACTAAACCTTTCTTCTAAACGACTGGAGCGGAATGGAAGCAAACACCAATTTATCACTGTTAACTGCCAGTTGCAAAAGTCAATTCAAAAGAGTAATATCGCGAATGAATCGCGTGGTGAATAGGTTTCCACGAATAGATTGCTTTATTTCGTCCAAACATTAACACATGTTAGGATACACGATACATTATTAATTACTGTAATTCCACATCCTATCCACCATTGATTTGGGTTAACATGTCAACTTCACCTAATGAGGCCAAGGGCGCGGCGCGGTTGACTTCTAACAGCAAACATCAAAGGGCACGCTCTCGACTACTGCACAAGAGCTCTCAGTAGCTAACGAACGACTTGGATAAAACCCCGCCACTTGTACTAGTTAGCGAATGAACGAAAACTCATCGGTCTCGTAATTATGTTGACATTTTTAAGTGTGACTGCCTAGCATATTTACTAGGTCATCTGGCTGTGTCTGGATGGAAATTAGAACTGCTGACTATTCAAATAATGGTGTGGCCGTCTCAATTCGAGGACTACCGTTGTTTTGTTTCGTTTTGTCAGCCAATGTCCACTCAACCTGGTTTGACACTTTTCACAACAGACAGAAAATCATTTGCTTTCAATATAAAATAGCCGATTTCGCGAAGTTTGAATTTAATAGTGTCATAAATCTCAGAGTTGAATTCAAGTAATTAAATTCTCATCTCCGGATCCCTCATTTTGCATCATTCGGATGGACATAAGTAGGTACACTTTGTTTTGAAACAAGGGCCTTGGAATGTGTGTGTTGTGTTCCTAACGGTAACGGTGAGAAAGGTCGCCAGTAATCCTTGGGGACACGTCGACGAACACGACGCTAGTAGTAGGATCGGCAACGCGCGAGTGTGTGCGCCCTGGTGTGACAAGAATCCATATGTTACAGTAACTGCTTACCATCGGGCGGGACGAATACTTGTTACCACTTTAATGGTAGATATAAAAAAACAAAATCACTACAAACTCGGATCGAAACGGTTTGTACTTTGTTCTCCTATTTCATGTATTATTATGTCTTCTCATGTGTGTAGGTACATAAATTATTATAAATAAATAAACGCTTCTTGAGCGTGTTTCAGATTTTAAGCGAGCCTGCTGCCATTTTACCTCTACATGCAGCATTATTTTTAATAAATTCATTGGTAGGTACATGCTGGAAATCCTAAACTTAAACTTCCATCCGACCCTTACCACGTCACTACCCCTTAAGAACTCAATTAATACTTTAACACACAGACATTTATATCCTCAGTTCACACACATTCATTGAAACAGGGATATTTATTAGACTGTGGATGTTGGACCCTCGATGTATACCCAAGTGGCGCCGTTTGTATGCTCGGCGTGACAAATGAAGGAACCTATCGTATTCGGAGAACGTGACAAACAATTTAGAAAGGTATGGTTTAATGTTTCTTATTTTACTGGCATTAAAAATAAATCGCGCGTATAATTTAGTTAATATAAAAACCTGAAGAAACTCGGCCTATCGCAGTCTATGCTGAATATGGGCCTATCTCGAGTTGCGCCAAAGCAAACTGAAAAAAAAACTAATGTCGCAAAAACAAGCAACCATAACCTAACCGTCAAAAACCCCCGACTCCAACTAGAAAAAGAGCTGTAACTATTGAACAGCTGAACAGATTTTCATGAAACATAACTAAGATGATACTCAATTAAACTAGCTTTCAATTCAAAAAAACTGCATTGAAATCGGTCCATTTGTTTTGGAGCTACAATGCCACAGACAGATACACATATACACACACCCCTACACAGATACACACTACAACACCCCTCTTTTTAGTCGGGGGTCAAAAATGAGAGAAGTTATTTACAAATTATGTACAAATTCAGTTTACCGCGCTGACAACAACAATGTCCCAAAATTCATTTGCAACAATAATTTGGAGTGCATCACGACGAATAGCGAACTTGTTTATGACTAAAGTTAGATGACCTCCGTCTTTCGGTGCTCGCGTCCCAGAATTGACATAAAATTCTAAATGTCCCCTCGTTAAATATACGTTAATAACATTGTCTTGAAGTTCTCATCTTTTGTATGAAACAAAACAAGGGACAAATGATGAGGGGGTTGAACTCACGACCTAATGCCCTTTTGTTATTCTACGACATAAAAGTCACAACTCGAAAGTGAGAGGTCGTTTTGGTGTACATGACGTCACTGACAAGCTATAGGAGAGCAGGCTGAGATAGAGGACATTTATAAAAATATATAAAAAAGGTTCAACCTTTCTAGTCCCGATCCTTATAAGGGGATAGTGTATTCATGATTATGAACAACTTTTATTATGGGACCAACCTGAAATCGCGAAAGACAAAACACCCTGTTCCATACATTTAGTCGAGTAATATTTAATTATTTCTATAGAACAGCAGTTTTTTTTTCACGATTTCATGGTTGGTCCCATAGTGAAAACTTGTTCATAATAATGAGTACAATAAACCCCTTTCGGTATTTTATACCCTTTACCGTGTATATATATTAGTTCGATCACATGTGTAATTATCTTCCTAAATGTGTTCAATAATGACTATATTTAATCTTTGACATGTTTCCTAATTTATCCAAAAGTGTAATTTTATTTGATGATGATGAATCTTAATGTTTGTACGCTGGAAACGGCAGAATATTATGGACATTTTAATATTTTAACAACTTTGTTACAATATTCTTACAAATAAATATATTACTTACTTACTAGTTCTACGCGAAATCATGTTCTTCAAGGGTTTTTATTGTCTTCGGCTCAATGTAACTTGTAGTTAGATGTTGTCTGATGATGTGTCTATGCTGTGAAGACAGCATAGATGAAACTTAATGGCAGCTCATCTTGTTCTAAACGAAATGCTGAGATTGGAAGTCGAGAGTCAAAGAAGATAGAAGAATGAAGACCAATATTCAGATGGACTAACATCATTATTATAAAATTAATGCCAAGCTCTTATTAAAATTTCCAATCAAGTGATGTTCTAACGAACTCGTTAAATAATTGGAATAGCGAAGATGTGAAATGATAAAGTTCGCAATTTCGTATTCTATCTTATTTAATAAAGTTGTATTATGATTTCCGTAAATGGAACACTTTGTTGTGTAGTACTTTGACATCATAATAAGTAGGTACTAGTGGTCGTCAAGTGGTCGAAATTCGACCACATATTATATTTATAATTTTAAATTTTAAGTTTCTGCTATCCTTCTCTATTATGTTAAAAATATTTCAAATTTTATTTTCATTGTACAGGAATCAACTTTTAACCTCCAAAAAAGCCTTAAATTTTCAATTACGTGAATACAATCGCCTTAACCAAAGTCAAGAAAACTACTAGTGACGTTGTGTCCAAACTAATAACGTTATAACGTACCATAAGTAGAGTAATCATAATAACAAACATAACAGGTGGCTTTCGCAACAGATATAACTATCAAACGGCCATACTGACTTTATTGCTCATTTCGAAGTAACGTCTTGACTTATAGTCGCCATATAAGTATTGTGCGGAGTTACCGCAATAAAAAGAAATAAAATACACTTCTCATCAAAAAAATCGAAACACTTCTCAAATTTATGTTTTTAATTGATTATTAAAAAAAAATGTTTTATTCGGAAAAAAATGAAAATGTCATTTAATAGTAGATAGTACAAGGTTTCGAATTCCATATGATAATGTTCCAAATTCAAATTAAATTTTCATAAGCTTCTTGTTTTGTTTAACAAGTCACTTCTAACCCTTATGGAGATTTTATGAAATGCAATAAACAAAACACGAAAATAAAAAAAAGTTTAAGTAGAATTTATTCAATATTTTGTATTCCCTCCCCGGACCCTTAGGGTTGCTTCCATACGTTTCATCATGGATTGGTTGAGAGTCATGACTTCATGTTGTGGAATGTTATTCTATTCTTCTTGAATTACGTTTTTGAGCTGGCCAACAGTCTCTGGAGCAAGATCTCTTGCTTGAACTCGTCTCTTTAGTTCATCCCACAGGTGCTCTATGGAATTCATGTTCGGGCTTCTTGCTGGTCACTACATAACGGAGATACTGACTTCACTAACATAATCTCGTACGATTTCTGCGGCATGGGCCCTGTCATTATCATGAATGAATATGCAATCTTTGCCAATGAAATGTGCATAGGGAACTACATGAGCCTCAAGACATTCTTTGATGTAACGACGACCGTTTATTGCAGGTAGGCGTAGTCCAGGTACCTAAGGGAGTTCTGTTTTTCCGTCGGTACCAATGCCCCTCAAAACTGTCCATGAACCGCCACCATAGCTTACTTTTCCCTCATTGCAGCAGTGTAAATAACGTTGTCCCTCTCTTCTGTATACCTTCTTCCTTCCATCATTAGCATACAGCTTATTTTTACTCTCGTTAGAAAAGAGAACCTTGCTCCATTGTAGGTATGACCAATTTAATTGCTCACGTGCAAACTGAAGGCGCGCTCTTCGATGGTCTGTTGTTAATTTAGACCCATTGGCTGGCTTGTGTGGTACCAATCCACGTTCCTTAAATCTTCGTTAAATTGTAGAGTCACTCACAGTCACCCTTCGAACAACACGGAGCTGTTGCTGCAGTTCAAAAGCGTTAAGGCGTCGATTTCGCAAAGAAACTGTTGCAATAAATCGGTCATCTCGCTCAGAACTGACCCGATTCCTACTAGATCCTGAGCGGCGCGTGAATAAACCAGTCTCCTGGTAGCGTTTGTACACTCTATGAACAGACGAGAGGGTTAGATGTAGTCTTGCAGCCACAACACGTTGACTAAGACCCAAATTCAGCAACGCCACGATTTGAGCGGATTCTGCGGGCGAAGTATCCTTGTGTGGTGACAAAAAATCTTGTTAACAGATGCCATAGAGCCTTATAATCAAATTACTAAAAGTAAGTTTTAAAATAAATCGTTATTTTGTGTTTATTACACACCAATTAACTGTACTCCGATTAAACGCGTTGCCTTAAAATAATGTTCCATTTCATATATCGGATGAAAATTCAAAAATTTACTTTCAAATTTGGAACTCTCATACACCACTGAAAGGGCCAAACTGCCAGCTATAAAATGATGTATTTTTTTTTAAAGAATTAATCCTCTTTTTTGTTTATTTGTCGCCTGAAAGAAAATGTTGGTAGTGTTTCGATTTTTTTGATGAGAAGTGTATATTTAAGATTAACTTTTTTCAATTGTGTAGACGTAAGACGAAAAGAAAGTAAGTATTGAAAAATATATAATGAACTTAACATAAATATAAATATTTATATGATGTGAATTATTTTATATCCGGACTTTGGCAAAACCATCTAATTACGATGGAGCCATAAACCAAAAGAAGAGGAAGAAGTGAATTATTTAATGAAGTGAAAACAAAATACCTATTATATCTTTGTTGTACAGAATTCTTATTAATAAACGATGAATGAAGTAATGTCATGAACATAATGTCATGGTATTTTAACCATCGATGAATTTAACCATAATTTTTTTGACGTATAAACTTGACATCGTTTATTAGTAGAGTGGATGAGTCGTAGACGGTCCGTCCACGGGATGAGTGGAATATTGATACAAAGGCGAGTAACAGCACTCAACATTGAGTTGTGTTGTGTTGTGTACCATCAAAATAACCAAAAATAGAACATGTACAGTTTGTATCGATGTTCTTTCTAAAAATAACCTCCTGATATTTTTTGAAGCGTTATTTAAACGCTCATAAAACTATAGTAACCTTGGTAATTGTTGATGATTCACACTAGGTATATTATACTTATATAGACGCTCCCATATCGCCTCTGGCTCGACACGATCTCGGTCGGAGCGTATCTACACGTGTAACATTACTAGGAAAACAGCAATCCTTTGAATCCTTACAATATGTGGAAGTTGTAGGAGTAATAAAAGCAGTATGGCGGCAAGCATGCTTACATGTCTCCATAGGTATATTTTTATTTCATTTTATTGGAAAACAAACGAGAATGAGCTACTTAAAATTGGGTTGAGCTTCACGATGACGCTGATGAGTACCGTTGGGACAGGTCAGCTCAAAACGTTAAGGTTCTTTCTTCAAAAGGCTATTTAGACCACGACATCTTTTCACATGATTTATTATCAAAATAATTGTTAGGACTTTAAAAAAATATATTATTTTTGATACTTAAGTTGTAATGTAATTGTATTGTACGCTTGACTTTCTCACTCTATAATATGTTCATTTCTCTTTCACCCAAAGGTTTGCTGGAAGAAAACTCATTCTGAGTTAAGCTCGCCTTTGTGCATATATTTTTTTAATTGTTTATTTTTTGTATATTCAATATTTTGTGTACAATAAAGAATAAGAATAAGAATAAGAAAATAAACCTTTGTGGTTGTTTCGGTGATTCTTCTGAGAGGCAGTAGGAAACGCCAGCGTCAGATCTAAAAAGACTTGTAAGGAATTATTCACAAAAAAAAACCATTACGTTACACTTATTTATAAGAGGTTTTTATTAGAATAAAATGAAAAAGCATTTAATCTAAGTGCACAACCACTCACCGCCAAAGTGAACAAGTAAATAAAAACAAGAGCACTTACAAAATAAATATTGCAATGACAAATGTTCTGAAAGATAATAAATATTCTACGTTCCCTGTTTCTTGCGGTTTCATGCAAACTGAGCTGACTAAATGAAATAGGTCGCAGTACTCTTCGTAAGCAGTGAGCTTGCAAATTGTCACTACTAGTGTTGCTGCTTTCTTAGACATTGTTGTGTGTCAGCCTTATTTTGAAGCTATTAGAATTCTACTAACATAGTACGGTCAATTCTACCAACAAAGTTAAGGTCAACATAGTAACATAGTATTATCCCAGGAGTCAGCTGATGCTCTATTATTACTGTTTGGTTACAATTCAAATACTTTGCAATTTTTTCTAAAAATATAAGTTTTATTTTCAGCGAACGATTTTCTTTAAAATTTATCCCCCCTGTCCGCTCGATTAAGGTCCGATTAAATTGAAAACAATAGATTTCTCAGAATTGGTGTTCAAAGGGTTGACAACTTGTAGGTACTCGTAGGTAGTATTGGTTGTCCTACCTACACTCCCCCCAACTGCCAACACGACGCTAGTAATAGGGTCGGTAACACACGAGTGATGGCCCTGGTGTTGCAAGCTGTTGGTGTTGTACGGCAACCACTTACCATCAGGCGGGCCGTATGATTGTGTGTCACTTTAGTGGTATAAAAATAACTACTCACAAGAACGATCACCAAAGCCCGTTTACTGGCTTTTAATATAATGATAACCATTACCATCTTCAGATTCAAAACAATATAGTCATACTATTCAATTACATAACACTTACAAGATCCTCGGCGTTCACAGAGGATGTAATATTACGCGTCATTGTAGTTATACGTATCTTCATAGCGATAACAAATTTGTAGACGCAAGTTTCCCAACCGACCCCTTCCTGGGGTTGAACTTTATGGCGGTTCCTCGCGACTCGCGGAATGCTTACAATTTATCAGCCTTTATGACGAATATATTCCATTCGATTATGCCTCTTGAATTGTTCCATTGAATACCCAAGTTGAATATACTTTGTGCTGATTTGTTAGGATCAAAATAATTTATTAGAACGCTACGTTTTGGGACAAACAGTTTTCAAAGATGGCTTGAAATTGATTAGGATAAGGAATCAGTTCAGTTTCAGCTCTTGAAATGGTAAAAGTTAGGGATGTAATGATGTTTTTCTATTCTAAAAATCGCGTTGTCTGTCGGGCATTTCCTTTAAAGAACCTTTCCGAAGTCAAAAACAGTAGTTAGTAATAATAAAGAAATCATTATGGCATTAACTCTAGAAAAACAATGAGATTTAGCAGCAGAATAGCACGTTTTCGCATGTTGGCTTCCTTTTTTTTACAGAAATTAATAACGAACGCAAAAACGCGCGCTTTTGCTGCAGAAAGTAGCTAGTGTGCTATGGACCTTAAGTACAAGGTCATAAGTTATCTCATTATTCAAGTAAGTAATCAGAACCAACAAGGTAGAGATGCGATCAAAAAGAACCTAGAAGGATCTAATAACATTGCTAACGGATACACAACAAATGATCAAACAGGAAAAAAGGCTTACCAAATATAAAAAGGAGATCTCATTCCCGATTTACATAGTACATATACCTTTACCGATATTAACCTAGCTACATCGAAAAGGTAGCAAGCGAACAAAGCCACGCAGTACCTTTGACTAAATTGAATTACCTATGAGTTGCTTGAGCGTCGACACGCGCCCCGACTCCGACCAGATAGCGGCTGCCATCAGGGAACTGTCAAAGCATGTAACCTCGTCAGTGAATGCGGTTCATAATTGATTTAGCAGGAACGGCCCCTGAGTGGCTCCGATTCAATTACATCTCGTTTAACTCGCGTTAGACGTACAATACAAGTTTTTATAACTGACGTACCCTTGTTATTGTTCCCGAGCAAAATAATTAAACTGTTACCGTTCAGATTAATGGAGCTAGCTTAATTAATATACTGATACTTGGTAGAAAATGAATTTAATTTTGTGAAACCGCTGATGGATTTCGAACCCGTAATGGCTTCGTGTCCGTTTGTTAAGGATAAACAGTCAGATGTCGGATTTATTTCGTCATCAGGATTAATGTCAGATTATGATTTCGTCATGATATGCCACCACCATTGATATTTTGTGTAGAGCCAGCGACATCCTCAAACTAGCTTTTGCCGTATATTTAGCTCACATGTGTGAATTTTTTTGCACAATTGTATACTTACCTACTTGTATTTGGTACATGTGTAGGTAACCAGGTAGCTAAAATCTTAAAATATTTCCACCATTTTTTTTTTATTCTTCTATCAATTGTACGATATTTTTAAACGTTCAAAAACATATAATATTAGCACCTTTCATAAATACTTATAAAATCCCTAAATAATCATTACTCATTATTAATCATACGCTGCCATTGATAGACGCATATTTTGATATCAAATTACGCTTATGATCATCATTGGATAATATGCAAGCATGTTATAGTTGCCGACGCGAATCTTGAGCATTCGGCATTGTGGTGGGGATTTGATTCCACGTACCTATGTATTGTCTCAGGAGTAAAGACTAAAATCGCTTAAAAGTATTTAAAGATTACCAATCAAGATTCGTGCCGAGTAGTTGTAAAAATCATCTTCTATCATAAATAGACGTGACAAAAGAATTGCAAGGTCCGCAATGTTCCAATATGGAGCTAACTGCCCAGGGTGCGTCGTCAGACGAACGTAAATAGGTATCGTATCGTAAAGATTCTTTCGGTGTTGTGGTGTAAACAGAAGGATTAACACTTTGAGTAGTCTAGATACTCAAAGGATTAACATGACAAACTATAGGTAGGTACTATTAATATTATAAAGAGGAAAAAGTTGTTTGTTTGTATGTAGGGAGTTATCTCTTTATCTACTGAATCGATTCTAAAAATTATTTCATTATTAGAAAGCTACACTATCTCTGAGTGATGTAGGCTATATTTTATTTTGATAAAAATAAAACGCGCGGGTATAATGGGCAACTGTTTGTTATAAATAAAGTTCTACTTGAATCCACTGTGTGTTATAATTACATACCGTCACACATAAATATCTATATGAAGGTTAAATAAATTATCGATGAAAGGCTGCCAAACAATTGCCCTATATACAACTTTTCTGATAAACCGTTCAGCATTATATTAAAACTTATTCATGTTAATGTATTTTATCGATGTTAAATCGAATCGTTTATCAACCCACATTTAGGTGTAATTCACACCACGATACGAATTTATTCCCCAAACGGCTTCCTTTCTCCTATTCTATTTGCAGGCCTACCGGTCTAGACATGGTCATAAAAATAAAAATGGCAAATCTGAAATTCTCGATGGAAATATTTTAGGCCAAGGCTTGTAGCACCTTGTAGACTCCTTAGGCACCAATAAGACATTTTGAAATATTAGAGTCTCAGTAGATTAGAGCTCCAGGCATTGCTAGAATTTTCTCAGTAGTGGTAATACTGTCACAATCACTTTGACGTTTTGAAACGTCAAAATACTGTGGAAATTACAGGAAATTACCATGAATAAGTACTCGAAGTACTTACTTATTATGTCCATGGAAATTACATACTTGAAAATACTGTCAGTGTGTGCCGCTATTAACAGAAATATTTTTTCTCTCAAAACAAATTTGGTTCCCATCGTTTCCTGTTTTCATTGTCACCATAATCGCCAGTTTAAATTCAGTGCACGCGTGGACACGGTTTTCGCAGTTTTTTCGTTAGATATAAAAATACCTGTACCCTTTTAGCAATTCCAACTTAATATCGTATACGATGACCTACTAGAAATTGAGACGATTTGTATGATTCGCGTTGGTTTCGCGTGTGAAGTTAACATAACCGAGAACGGTCTAATACCTACTACAAAACGAATACTATTTAGTTATACTCGTATATATACAAGATCCTACCTTTATAGTCCCGATCCATTTGAGGGGTTACTATACTCCTCATTAGGAACAACTTTGACTATGGGACAGAGGTGAAGAGGACTCTTCGCCACTGTCCCATATATGGACATACAACCCGATTCCCCCATCGGCTTACCTTTAGAAATTGGTTATTGCGTAGAGCAACAGACAGTGGGGTAGAGGAGCGTGTGGTAGGTGGAAATCTTGATGCTTTGTCGGCAGTGTTATGACAAAGTATGCATTTATTGTTGAGTGTGTTTTTTTTTGGGGGGGTATTTTTGGGACGGCTTCCCCTTAGAAAATTTTCACCCTTCGCCACTGCATGGGAACAAACCAGACATCGCGATAAAAAAGATCTGCGGTTCTATACAAATAATTCAATATTAGGACTCGACTAAATGTATGCAAGCAGCTGTTTTTTTCCTAGGTTTGGTCCCATAGTAAAACTTGTTCATAATGATGATTACAATAACCCCTTAAAGAGATCTAGAAAGGTAGGACCTTACATAATATAATATCTACTTCTCAATATCTTCTAGGCTAATAACCTCATATTGTTTTACAGTTATCCCATATCGTTACACATAACACATTAATCACACACACACGTCTTCCATTACATCAATGGGAGTTATAGGTCGATTCGTCTCGAAACAAGAATTGATAAATTCGTAAATAATAATCATAAATTGAAATTCATCGATTTTTCTCTCGAAACGATCTCATCGATTCGAAAATCATAATTTTGCTGTTATTATGAATATTTTACAGAGGATAGGTAGCGAATTTTTATAGAATATGAGGATCACCCAAAAGTAGTTACCTATATAACAAAATCAGAGCTCCTTCATCTCATAATTTATTACAGAGGATATTGGCAGGCACCCATGGCCCGCAAAACACATAATAGGTAATAGCGGCACGGAAGATTGATGAATAATAAATTTCCCCGTACATTATTCACGATGTATCACAACGGAGAGGCCACAAAAAGCGCAATTAAAACTTTCACGACGATTTTATTTTGGATGATACTGGACTGGCTGGCTTTTTAATAGAAACAGAGAAGCTTGACTAGGTAAATTACTAATAACCGTAACAAGATGTTAGGTGTTGCAGATTTGTCGATTATTGTGCATCAACGATGGCAGACGTTGACCGATACATTGAAGTAAACAGAAGTTATACCTTTATGTTCTATGGAAATAACGCTATATGACACCAAATAGTCCAGGGGGCACTCAGCTTCTTGCCATTTCGTCGAGTCCTGTATAAATAGTCCTAGAATAGTCTTGATTGATCAAGCTAGGCCATTAGCATTTTTCATGTGGTCCCGGCTTACAATGCTTTTATCATCACGTGAATTTCAGTTTTGATACCACCCACATCTTTTAAATAACCTAACCGTCAAAAATCACCAATTCCAAATAGAAAAAGAGCCGGAGCTTTTGAACAGCAGAACAGATCTTCATGAAACATGATGATATAGCTTTCTATTAAATAAAACTGCATTGAAATCGGTCCATCCGTTTTGCAGCTATGATGCCACAGACACCGATACACAGATACACACTACAAACTTAAACCACCCCTCTTTTTTACGTTAATAAAGTTGGTACGGTCATCTAGTTTTAAATTGAACACACAAAGGCGCATACATTTTTGGTTAGATAGGTAAGACTTCTCAAAGGACTTCGAAATCTCGAAGCTTTTCGTCGATCAAAGACAACAGATACGGAAAGTAAATTCAAAAGACACACGAATAATAGCGTCTCGACAATATCCGGTACCTACACTGAAATCCAAACGTCAATACTATTCAAGGAATATTCTGCGAAAATACCTTTGAAAGTAAAACGAGCTTCCGCTGAAACACAATATTCTGGATAGTTATAATGGAACAAATTATATTCTTGTGGGAAATAGAATGGAATTATTAATTCATCTTAGCAAGTCCAATAACGAATTATAGGTAAGTATGGTATCCAATACTCTGAACTTACCCCTTAGACCCATAGTCTTAATGTAAATTGAAATCTGTATAACTATTCAGTAAGAACATCTCGATCTCGATTCGAATTTCACTCTTATTGTCGGTTGATACCTATTTTACGAATTGATATACGATAACTTAATAACAGTGGGCCGAGCACGAATGTTTTGACGTATCGTAACGTTAACGTAAGCTAATATAGAATAAAAAATACACGTTTAATCCATGATATTTTTTTAAAATACATTCTGTATTTTTACATTTTCATGAAACAAATGGGTTTGTTGCATAACATTGAACAAAAATGCGAAAGATTCATTGTATTTTATAATCAAAATTTGCTTACGTTAACAATTACAATTAGGTACTTTACATTTTACTTTTATCTATTTTTTCTTCTTTTTTTATTTTTTTATTTTTTTTTTAGTTTTTAGATAGCAATTTGACGACACGGTTGGCGCAGTGGCTAAGTGATTAGCTTTCTGCGCTACGTGCCGCGGGTTCGATCCCCGCACGGAACAAATATTTGTATGATCTACAGATAGTTGTTTCGGTTCTGGTTGTGTGTGCGTGTGACATGTATGTTTGTAAACTGTACCCTCGATACAGGAGAAATCCAAGTGAGGGGCAATGTTTAAAAAAATAATAAAAAAATATTAAGATCGAAGGCTCAATTCATTCGCTAACATTCTTCAAAGTTTTTTATTTCAACTGGGCCTTTGCAGGCACTTTCAATACGTCTGATCGTATTCGTTCTCGCTCCGTTATTATAATATTCATAAACGAGAAACAATGACGCGACACTATCGATGCATTTATACTTAAATTGTAGTGAAACGAGATCGAAGCGAGGGTGAAGCGGTGACACTATTATAGCACAAATTGACACTAAGCGACGACGAATATACTATGCTGAACGTGAACTATATTGACAATCGAGAATTGATAGAAAAGTTCGAGATTCACAGGTTCTGTAGACGTACTAAACCGTTCATATTATAGGTACTATATATTATCTCTATGTTCATATTATAATACATGTACATGTATAGATACGATGGACACCTATATGGATACTTAAAATTACATGGTAAATATTTTTTATCTGTGCCGAAAGTAATAAATCCCGCCCGTTTTTAAGAATTCTTAACAGTATATGGAAAACCTAGGCATTTTTACAGCCGGTCACGTCGAAGCGGTACGAAATAAAATTAGGCACACAATTTGGATTGCATCTTGAGTTTGTACAGTCCAACAAAGGAATTAGTATGCAGGCTAAATAGTATTTTTGGTTCAAGATAATTGTGGGACAAAATGATCCAATTCCTAAAAGAAAAAAAACATCACTCGTGTCGTCATCGATTGCAATGATGTACAGTCGAACAATATACTCGTACCTACATAATCACCAGATATAGAAGAAGGTTTCTAAAGAAATAATCTTTTTCGTAATTTTGAAAGTATGCTTACTGGAATAGGTACATCTATAACTAACTGAGAATACTTCATCTGTATCTGGATAAGTATTGTTCTAGCATTTGGAACATTTGGCCCACAATCTTGAACCCAAAATTCTAGTCCATCGCTTTTACTTCTTGCATGAACAACCTAACCTCCTAACACAACAAAAATTCAAAGAAATCTCCTACCATCGCAGTCAATTGTTCGTTTCAATATTCAACGCAATATCGACACAGTAGCCCTCCAGTTTGCGTCCCACGTTGCAGTTACAGTTTACCTGCCCCGATAAATCCACGAGAGAGCACTGTTGCAGCCTCTCTGTGCTAACAAAAGGTTGACATCAGCTTTTTGATTGTCTATGCCTCGTTTGTTCCGGCCTAAAAGCGCCACCGAAGTCAATTCGCAACGCAATATGTTGGCTGTTGACAACGCATGAGATCACTGCATCGCGTTTTATGTGAACTGTAGATTTTATATGTTGTATTCAGAAATTAGGTGTAATGTAACTTTGTACCTACCCAATGAACCGTCCTGAGAATTCCACTACAATTGACGGTTGTGTGCATGTGTGATCCATGTTTGTTAGCTGTACTCACGCTACAGGAGAAATCCATGTATTAGATAACGTTAAACAAATATTGACTGCAAATGTTGGAAAATTACATTAAGAATAAAAGAAAGAAAGAAAATTGCGTTTATTGGCACAATAAAAATAAATACACATCGCATTTAATAGAAAAAAGAAGTGCAATGTTTATGCCAAAAGGGACTAAGCATAACATAATGTTAGATGGCAACACTAGGTGCTAGATACCACCTGACGCTGATTTTCAGCTGCGAGCCACGGGTGCCATGCTTAATCTATATACATTATGTATTATTATTATACCTACTACGTGAAGAGAAAACTTTTTACCCCTTTTAAAGCATATCGCGCCCACTGAGGAGTGTGATATTTGGCATAGTTTAAGTTTATATAGAGAAGGAGTGCGGAAAGCACAAATTACGGTCGAATTTCGACCACGGAGCGACCACTAGTATTATTAATTCCCTGAATAAAATTGGCAAACAATAGTAATAAATCCGTTGCCTCATTATTAAACTAAAATCGAAATATTATATAGCATTAAAATATCCACGAAGCCAAATATGTGGGCATTTGGCGGAAAATTGCGAAAATACTATTCAAACAATTCGAATTCGGGCTCATTGTGAATGTTAGGTATGATTTTCATACGATTCTCTGTTTGTCCACCATTGTCCGGAGTGCAATACCAGCGATACGGGCACAACACAAGTATTTTATTACCCGCCACAAATCTTCATTTAGCGGCATTGCCCGAGGCCTTTTACGGTTACGGTACACACGAAAACGAAATGGAACCATTCACATTTGATTTACGATTGCCGATAATTATCGTCATCCAATTGGATTTCCTTTACTTTTTTACACAAACCTATCTCAAGCGCTGGATATAAGTAGATAATAAATGAACATTTTTTATCTTATCTTCGCCTTCACAATTCTACGGGACTCCAATCGGATTGGGCCATTTCCAAGTCTGGGATTTTGACAATGCAGACTTATTATAACAGTTGTAGCGATCGCTCCTAGATATTATTTCCGTTCATCGAAAACGATTTCCTTATTTTCAGTCCAGCAGTTTGTTGTTTTTATTGGCTAAGGTTTTTTTTGTGGCTGAAATAGAGTTTGGCGTTTATTAGATGGACCCGTACTATACTAGAAGCCATTATGAATAAACAGAAAAAAGGAGAACGGGAAAAAATGGTACTAACAAAGAGGCTATATTCGGCAGTGGATTGACTCAGACTGATGATTATCATCAGATTGACCAGGGTACTCTTTCGTTTATGGATTTATTCGTGCACTAAATATTATGATGCTGACGTAGACTTCGTAAAGCGCGTTTCTGATTTTACACGGATGATGTCGGATTTGACATTTAATAGAAACTAGGTTTAATAAACTAATAATACTACTGTGACTAAGGTTTGTTATTTGTTTGTGAAGTAGGGTACTAAGCCCCTTGGTCACTGCGACCTGCGAAGATCTATTGTGACGGTATAATACTAAGGTACTGAGCCAACTAAATTGCTTGTAAAATCACATAGTATAGAACCAATGAAACTGTCTATTTCGATATCTTACCTTTTCACTTCGGGCTCCATTTGATAACAAAATGTTCAATAGGCTGGACTCTTAACATTCTATCGATTCATATTTGTCCCATTGATAGGACATTGGCTAGCGACATGGCAACGCCAAGGGTGTTTATTTCTGGAATATACGACCCTTGAATGAGACATACACCTGGCGATATGATTCTTTATCAAAAAGAAGGTTGTCATGTTCCATCTCAAGCTTCAAACACATTCTCAGTCCTCATCGAGAGAGGTATAGTACTAGAGTTGTTGTACGCTACCGTTTCAAAGAATTGAGTCAAGAGTGCCTTTCGTCTCTGATCTGATAAAGCATCCACTCTATATAAGTACCCATTACATTTTATTCTGTAGTGCCACTTGTATGAACGAAATAAAAATAATGTAGTGTTGCGTCCATGCATATAACTTTGGGATTAATGTTGAAGCTGTTTGTTTGATCCATTTACGACCGCTTACAGATAAGTTATTTTATGATGCTGACAATGGTCGCTGGATTTATTTTATAACTATAAGAAGATTTATCACATTTGCGTTGTTCAACTGTTCATATATGAAGAATATTGCGAAATGTATGGCTCTACATTCGCAAATAGCTTACCATCACGGTGATTATGGGCCATTTTGATCACAATGCCTACGCCGCAATACTACTTTGAAGGATTACTCCTAAACAGCTATATGACTACGAAGCAAAATAACTAACATGTAAAACGGCTATAAAGCAAAATGCCTCAAATTAAAACAACTTATCATTACTTTACCTCTAATGCAAAAGGACTTTGAAGTAAAATTTCTAAACATTAGCATGACTTTGAACTTAATAAGACTCAAATGCAAAACATCTCTGTTGTAAAATGCCTGGCTATGAAGATGCCTAGGGATGCAAAATATCTCAAATGCAAAACAACTTAGTAGTTTTATGACCTGAACACCAAAATGCTCCAAATTACAAGAAATCAAACAAAAACGAGGTATAAATACAAGCATACCTAGTTAATGGTCCGTCACGAATCGTTTAGTTTTATGTCATTACATTACCTATGAAATTGGTGTTTTGTAAAACAGGTCATCTAGGGCCGGTACAGAAGGACATAATTCGAACTGCAACTCAGCTGCAAAATGGCATTTCAGATTCTTTAATTGCCTCGTAACTGCACCGGAACTGCCTTTTTCCAGTTGGGTTGCAGTTCAAATTACGAACACGGAGGTTACCTCATAAAATGTTTCTAAAAAACCTGTTTCTTGCCTCCTTTATGAAATAAACAACGAGTATTATTTATGGTATTATTTTAATTCATTTTCAATTCACAAACTAAAACAATTGCAACTCCACATCAAAAACAAACGATCATTCTGTAATATATTTAATTCATACATTTATTAATTCTATTTTTAGTAGGTACTATTAGATCCTTAGCTACACTAATGATCCTTAAAAATTTGTCTTTTTATCTTAATAATATTTTTCAAAAATGTGAGCGGTGTTATATTGCACTCAACCAGTTTTTTCAGTTCCCTATTGAGTTCTTTATTAAATTGAACGTCAGTTTTTTTTCTGTTATTCTTTTCAAACAAAGCAGCCTTGATTTTCACATTTTGCCATTTTGCTTCGTTCAATAACTTTTGGAGAAAAAGTAAAAATGTTGCATTCGGTGGTATGCGAGCATTTATTCGTCGGTGCCATCCCTCCAATCCGTTATTCGTGCGGTTTGTTTCTGATGCACAACTCAGAACTTTTGGTAATAATTTCAGCCACTGTTTCTCAAAATATGCCGTGAAGTTTTTCATAGCATCGCTACATTCAGTGTGATCTTGTACTATTGCCAACCATCCGTCCATAATATGTTCTGTTGGTAGAAGAGGCAAATTTGCTATCAGAGCGGTTGTATGCCTACCTTTCTTTGATTCCAACATCTTGAGTTTGTCCGCTTGCTTCCATATAGCCTTATTATAGTGATAATAACACCCACTTATATAAATTTTAGGAAACACTTTCTGTAAAGCGTTTACTTGTGCCAATTCGTAGTCACATTTCATTTCATGAAATTCGATATTAAGGTGTTCTTTTATGAGAAGAAATAATCTTACATATGTTTCCTGTGTCTTGTTGGGAAGTAAGGCATAGATCAATGGCACGATGTTAGTCATTTCCTCGCCGCTGGCTATATCCAAATGTATGGTATAGAGCTGGTAAAACGGTGTTGGTGTTCGCTTGAACGTTCCATCTGCGAACAGCTGGGGTGTTTTACCTGCCACATTATGAAGGGTCTTTTTGCCAAACGGTGTTGCAAAAATTAAAATTTTGTCATCATCTTTCCCTTGATCACACACGAGAAAATCATGGAACATTTCTGGTACTATTACGTCATTTAAATTCTTAAAAACTAACTTTGGAGCTTTTAGAAAACGTCTTCTGGCCCGTAGAAGAGTGTCTTTTTTTGACTTATATATAGGCAGCATATCTTCGTCATCCGATGTAATGTTGCTGTTTGTGTAAACATTCTCAAAAACTTGTTGTACTGGTTTAAATGTCTTGCAAACTTCTGTTTTGCATTCTTCGATCATAGAAGATATTTTATTTTTTGTAAAATTAGGCCAGCAAGAATGTACGCTATTTTTCAAAATTGCATTTTTGTCGGCATTAAGTTTTAGTGATGCATTACAGTCTCTATTAACACACCTCCATAAGGTAGTTCCGTCACTAGCGTTGTCATGATTTTTTGTAAATCTGTAACCGGACCATATCAAAGATTGCCCGCCCTTTTGATTTTTGACGAAAACCAATTCTTTAGGCCGTTCAGCCATTTTCGATGCAAACGTAATGAATGAATTCAAACTATTGTCATTATAGACAATTAAGTGTTAATAGATAACAACCAATTCAACTTAAGTGGCCAGTATCTTATCTGAAAATAGGGAATTCACATAGTTTTCTATGTCACTTCCTTTCACATTTATATTAGTTGGATATTATTAATTTGAGGCAGTTTGATTTAAAGCAGTTTTTGATAGCGATTAATTATGCTTCTTAGTCGTATGGCATGTTATGTATTATCCTTTAAAGTCATTTTATTTTTGAGACGTTATGCTGCCTAGACAAGAAAGAATGCAGACGTATTGCAAATTAGGCAAACCGCTTTAGAGATATTGATTTGAGGCATTTTGCTTTGTAGGCCTTTTAAATGTTAGTAATTTTGCCACTTAGTCTTATAGCTGTTTAGGAGTAATCCTTTAAAGTAGTTTTGCGGCGTAGGCATTGTGATCAAAATGCATTATGGGCACTTGGTTCCTTTTTGGCTACAGAGTCATTCGGGGTAACTGAGGGCATTGGGTAAGTGTGCGATTTGCCTATGTTCCTGCGGGAGGTGAGGGGATTGAGTGGGATTCGTTCCAACCTAACCAGACCGGACTGAATATGATTGTTCATCATCACTATTGACTTACAAAGCTTTAATAAAAATGCGCACAGTAGACCCGAACGACTCTGAAGTTAGGTTACGAGGAATGTCGTAGGTATTTGGTTAGAACAAAAATTATGATTTTCAACTACCTATGTAGTTACATATTTTCATATTTATGTACTGAATCAACAAAAAAGGAATACTGTAATAATTATCGTTCCTATTCTTCAACTTTTTGTCGAGTACCGACATCTAAATATATCAGTGAAACTCGAGAGGCCAAGGATTGCGCTGAAACTGCGACAAAACGGACGCGGAGCGCGTCTGAATAAATAAGTAAGAGCGCAACTTCGTGAAAAAACCTTATAAACTTGATTGACATTCTCGCCGAGTCTGTTGATCAAGGTTAAGAGGTTTCATTAGGGTAACTTTTTTACTGTTTTAGGTTCAGCGTCGAATATACAATCAGCTTACTCGAACTTGCTTGAAATCTTTTTAACTTTTTTTTTTTTTTTTAAATAATTTTGCCCCTCTCGGATTTCTCCTGTATCGAGGGTACAGTTTACAAACATACATGTCACATACACACACACTCAGACCAGAAACAACTATCTGTAGATCATACAGATATTTAAAATTACACATTTCAAATTAAAAGGTTTATCATATGATAGCTGGTACTCCGCTGAAATAAATATTACCCGGCCGCCGCGCCGAGCGGGAAGTTCTGGGTACAATTCCCGGTAAATTGCAATGAACTTGCCCCCTTACACTGCCACTATTACATGGTACTTTTTTATTTTACTAATGGCATCGGCGAATGCATGTAAAACAGTATCTATATGCCTTCGAGGAATATGTCAGGCTATGTAAACATTTGTTTTGTAAACCTCTCAAGAGCCATTTGAACGTGGACTGTTTGTATCATCTAGTTTCTCGCAATTAGGGTTGTCATACGTCCAGAATTTTCCGGACATGTCCGGTTTGGTTTTTTGTCCGGAATGCGGGGGGAATTCAAAGATGTCCAGAATTTTTATTTATATGAACGGGGCGGGTACGGGTAGGTAAAGTATCTAACTAATCATTAGTTAGATACTTAATCTAGGTACCCGTAACCGCATTACACATGCATCGCTTCACGCAAGATACCGAAATGCCGCGGAATTAAAAAAAACTAAGAAAATGACAGATTTTTCTGCAAATGTCCGGAATCACCGGATTTTCTTTTTTTTGATCTGGTAACCCTAATTTCATTCCACGTTTAGAAATTGCCTATACTTTTGACTGATTCCGTTTGTCGAATTTAACGACATTTTCGTGTGGAAAGTCCGGACCCATATAGCCACCATCAAGACAGGTGTCGTAGACTTAAGAATCTTAAATTCGTACGTTCAAATCTATATGAGCCCTGAACTGAGCTCTGAAGTCTCTCTCTCTCTCCCTCTAGCACCTATAATAAGCGTACTGCGCAGCAGGTCGCGTTCAACTTCCGAGAGCTCATAAAGTTTTGCGATAACTATATCAAAGTCAAAGTTTATTGTTTCAAATGGACCTTTGCAGGCACTTTTAAAATTAATTATAAACCTGGTGCTAGGACTTAGATTGATGTTGAATACGTATATAATTTGCCTGTGTGGTTTTCTAAACAAATATACCACCCCCTATCCACCGGGGTGTTGTAAAAAGCGAATGAGAGATTATGCCAAGAGATTTTTTTAGTTTTAGAACTGTAGTTTTATTCGATGTGATAAGAACAACGTAATTATGTACTGTAACTTTTGTTTCTAGGTCTGGCGCGGTGATTATACGAGTATACTCATAATAATTATATTATATCAATAACCCATAATTGACCGTCCATATTCGCGGTCAACGGGACATACAACTTCAGCAGTGGATTTTGACGTTCTTATACACAATATGGTAAGGTCATGATATGGTATGGTATACGCATGGTCAGTTATATATTTGTATTTTTATTTATATTATGTAGGCTGTGTACATATTTAAGTTTTTGTGTCTATTATAATTAAGTTACGTTGGAATTAACACGAGCCTCGCTTATACCTCGACAAAACGCGTTAACAAAAGTGCGACTGTGCGACTCTGATGCAATTTGCGGAATCAGTGCCTATCTTCTATTCGAGGCGTAACAAGGGAGTTTAAGTAAATTTAACAGCTATTTGCAGTATGTTAACCGTAGCGTCGGCGCTTATTGCCTCTCCACTCTCGTTACACTCTCAGGCCGGATGATATTGCTAATTGGGTTTCCTAGTTGCCGGAAATCGTATAAAGTTTAACTAATACGACACAAGCTGCTGAGTGCTGATGGCAACAGTAGCGTCCACAAATTAAATATCAACACGTACACCTCTGTGATACTTCCATTCTTGTAATTTCGGTGTGGAGGCGGATATGTTCAAGGCAATCCAAAATACTGGTAAAAATCAGTATCACCTCTGTATTGTCTTAAACATATCGGCCTCCACATCGAAATCCAGCTTCAATACTATTAATAAGCGTTCGTTCACACTCGATACTTTTAGCAGCAGAAATCGCGCGTTTTCACGTTCGTTGGCTGACCTTTGCTTACAAAAAGTGAATAACGAACGTGAAAACACGCGATTCTGCATGTAAAAGTATCGAGTGTGGATGAGCCCTTAGTGGTATTGACGGTTGTCGCTCGGTTTACTCTGTACCGGTGTTTCGTGCCCATGTGTTATTCTGTGGTTATAGTCCGTCTTCAAACTTTACCTACATGTGTTTTAGTCTATAATATTAGGTATCTCAAATAATTTCACTCTTCGACACTGTTGCTTACTTACAGGGTTATTTGTAAAACACCGGCAATGCTTTAAGAGGTGAAACTACTCATCAATATGAACAACTTTTACTACGGGACCAGCCATGAAATCGCGAAAAAAAATTCAATCTTTTCATACATTTTGATGGAGCAAGGTTAATCTTTTGTATGAAAACTTTGAATTTTTTTTCGCGATTTCATGGTTTGTCCCATAGTAAAAGTTGTTCATCTTCATATTGTTGAGTAGTTTCACCCCTTAAAGCATTGCCGGTGTTTTACAAATAACCCTGTATATACAACGTGTATCAGAAATGTGTGGTCATATTTAAGTGTGTGGATCAAACTAAACAACTTTCTCGATGGGACCAACATCGTAATCGCGACAAAATTATCAGCTGCCCCATATAAAACTTCAATACCTACCTCGACCCAATCGTATGGGACAGCTTTATGAGGCCCTCTTAGGTGTGCAGGTTTCCTCACGATGTTTTCCTTCACCGTTATCGCAAGTGATAATCAAATTCTGATCCGCACATCAATTCGAAAAGTCAGAGGTGCGGGCCGGTTTCGAACTCAGACCTACCTACATGTAATCGCATGGAAGGCGAGCGTTTGACATAGTAAATTTTGCGAATGTTCGTGCCAGAGTTTTTCTGATTACCTACTATGTTTCTCATCAAGTAGGTATATTTGTGAATGACTTCTGACCATATTAATAGCAAAATGGAATATGTATATTCAGTGACAAAATTACTAAGTTATGATTTTTCACAAAATATTACTTTTCACTTTTTTTTAAGAAAATTTCTTTGTACTCGTATCTACTTATATCTCCTGCATCGTAAGTACAATTTACAGATATAAATCTCACATGCATAATTAAATTGTACATCCAGACCCGGTACAATTATCTATAAATAAATCCAGCCCATTACTGTCCCATTGTCAGACACTATAATTATCTATAGGCCATCAATATATTCGTTTAATGCAGGGATCGAACCCGCAATACATAGCGCAGAAAGCCAATCGCTTAGCCACTGCGCCAATCTTGTCTTCGAAGAACTCACACTGCTATAAATCTCACCATAAAATATTTAAGTACTTAGATATTAGTAGATTAATGGTTAACCTAAGTAGGCATTATTAAGTACTCTATTATGTACATAAATAAAACAAAATGTTTTAAGAGTTTATAAAATTAAATTTATGATCTTAATGCGTCAATAAATAAGCAGCTACAGGTGGTCGTGGTTAAAATAATTCCTTAGGAAACCCTAACATTTTCCAACATTACCTCAAAATATTGAATAATTTTGGCAAAATTTATTTACAGAAATTAACCGCTGTGAGACAATTAGCCTAAAATCTTACAAAGTCGAATTTAAAGTAAAAAAGACGGATTATTCAAGCAATTAATTAACTTAATGGCTTTAATAAATGCTTGAGCGGGAAAATACGAAAAAAGGAATGAATTATTTTGGGTAAAAAATGTCATTGAATGTGTTTGGAAATAAAGATAGAAAAAAAGGTTTTTCGTTCTACACAATGAAGTGTAAATGATTGTGATTCCGTACATAGCTATACTCGGCGGCATAATTCCGAGATGCATACCCTATCTATAGTCAAGTCTCCGTCTACATTTTATTCAGTCATTGAAATGGCTTCTCAATATCCACTCGTTTGCATGAGAGGTTTCGTCTCTGACAGTAGTTTTGTTGCCATATAAAAGTTCTCAATTGTAACCGATACTGCCACGAAGTTATTAAAGATAAAACCTATAATTCTAATAAGAAGTGTTACTGCGGGGACGCAGAAGCGTCAGAAAGGCCGAACTGATAACGAAGTTTATCTAAGCTTTGCACTCGCCACTTCTCTAGCATCAACCACTGGTCGTCTCTAGAGCCAGTTGACAACTGGCTGCCATGATGATTTAATTAAACATATTTTCACGGTCTTAATATTATTCAGATTTTAAGGAGGAACAGTTTTATCTCTAACAGTCGCAAGAATATATATAGGTTTTTCCCCTAAGGATTTTCCGTTTTTCAATAACAAAACAAAGAAAAAAGCAAGTTACAAGAATAAACTCAAAATTTCGTGTATTCTGGATGAAATAATTAAATTTGTTTCCGCTAAGCTCTATTTTGTTAAGGTTTTGATTCGCATCAACAAAGCAAGCGTCGTCGGCCGCAAATTGCAGACTCATTGTTTGACTCGAACAAACATTCGCGGGTCCGCTCCTTCCTCACAAAAGGACTCCATTTACTGCGAACAAATCATTCTCATTGTTTTTATTTTTAATTACTTATAAAATTGTTATTCCTGTTTTGCAATAAAGCCTTAAAGGTGTCTTGATATGCTGTCGAACAACGAAATATAAAATAATGAGACATATTTTTTATACTAAGTTATGTAAATTCAAACTTTTAGCGTGTTAAACACCAATTTAAGTACCAATACAATAAAGAGATCAATAAAATGAGACAAATATGCATATCATGTGTGTTTCTAGTACTTATTACGTAGAATTGTAAACAATATCGATTTTAAATAATTTATTCTCTAAATTAATTATTACCAAGTTGCGCTGTTTTGTTTTTAGTGGCAAACCGGGTCAATGGACTTTATTGCCAATTTTTCTGGTAGAAAGTATATTGTGCAATTTAGATACCCCATCTAAGGTTTTCACTCTAAGGCGACGATATACGGGGTGGTTTTTGATTCCTTTTAGCATCACCTAATAATAATAAAGTCAATTCATAAGCTTCCCTTTGAAATTATTGCATCGTTTCCCCGAAAATTTTCCGATAAGGGCACATTAAAAATAATATGGTGCGATGTGCGAAGGTTTGGAGGACTTCAAAGAAGCATCCCCAATAAATATCACTGCTTTTGCTTATCGAACATTCAATCATTTGTACTCAAGATAGACACATTTATATTTAGATCTATCTGTTTTAGAGAATCTACTAAAAATAGATCAAATACCTAAATAACAACGTATTTCGAAATATGTCATTGAGCATCTGCAGCATCCGATGGAAAGGGACTTGATTGTGCTCAGTTGACAACTAAATTCGTTCACGGGAGGAAAAATGTCAAAGGCGAGAGAGAAGCAGAATCGAATGCTAGTTGTGCCGTTTTCAAAGATCCTACTACTGTTGTATAACGCATACTTGTAGCCAGATAAAATACCAGATCGACTCTTGAAAATGTGTCTTATACCAGCATAATTATTGTGATTATTTATGCCAACTTATAAGTTATATAAGAGGAATAAAAATTTCAAAATTACCTACTCATAAAACAAATAAAAAAATATCTTTATTGCTGAACACAGGTACAATTTGGTACATTGCAAGATTTTGGGTAAATGCACACTTCACTATGTTCTACCAATTTAAGCATGCAACATTTATGGGGTACACAATTATAAAATATTAATATATTAAAGATGTAACAACAATCAGTTTATTAAAATCGGAAAAATAAGTTGGTCAAGGAACAAAAAATCATAGTGCGACGGTCAGGGTGACTCAAGTCCAAAAGGGGCGTGTTTTGTGGACAGTAAAAGCCATTAGCGGCATTTTTATTTAACACTGATGACTTATTGAGATATTTGTACTTATTTTAGCATAGAAATAGTAGGTACCTACCGAGTTGAATTCTTTTTTGTTAATAATTTATAATTACCTATATAACTTTTTTTAATTAAAACATATTTGGAATAAGATAAATCGGTTACTAAATGCTCTCGATAAATAATATTTGCCTTGTTTAAAAACTCATCCTGTAAAGTGACACATCAACTTTTTCTGTAACATACTATCTAAGTACCTAATGGACCGTTTCCTAGCAATGTTATTTATTTATTTACCCCAGAATTCCCATTTGTATATATACTTGTATTCGATGCTTCTATGTAGGTCACGTCTAACGATATTTTCCGATTTGTTTGCCATCTCCATAATTAGAGGCACCATTTCCTTCGTATACTCTGGTATAATTCGTACAAGGTCTTTGCAAATTGGAAAGTTACTTAAAAAAGGTTTGGTATAAGTGATGTAGGTAACTACATTTTGCTCGGTGACATATTCTATAACATCATCACGCCGTGAATTAATTGCTTTGAAAATTGAAATAATAAATAGCTACGTGGGTGTGTCTGTGTGTTGGACTATTTGTTGTCTTGCAATTCAGTTCATTAGATCTGCAATCTGCGTCGCTAACAACAGATTGAATCTACGTTTCTCTATTCTCTTGCAAATTGGCCGGACAGAGTTACAAAATGAATTAACGAAAACACAGAAGCGTTCACTACTCGAGGGTACAACAATCGGCCGCCTCTTGCTTTGTTGCGCATACTGTATGTTGTATGTAGGTAGGTAGTAAGGTACAATCAGTAAAGACGGTGAGACACCCGTTTGTCTATGCAGCCATTCGATATTTGAATTTTCAAAATTTCACATCCGATCGCGATTCAATTTCGATTTCGGATTATATCAAGGAACTGTCACATTCTATATTATCTTCAACGAGTGTGAATTTAAGCCGATGCTAGTTTCAACATTTGATAGCTAGATTCGTAAAGAAACTTGTGACCGCACTATGTTATTCATTTCACCTAGTATTTTGCGCACTGAACAATAATACCCTAGGCGGTTTTGCGTACCACAAATAACACACAACAGCTTTAAAAATACGTTCCCAACAAATGGAATAAGCACATTCCGAAGATCCCGCTTTGACAAAAATATTCCGACCGTGTGAGGTTACAGCTCACTAGGAATATTTTGCGATAGTCGGTAATGCGTCGAACAACGTTAATTACGCCGGACGGGGCAGGCTGACTGGCCGGTAATTGGGTTGAGCAACAGGCTCCTGTGGGTATCGCCACGTAGCAGGCGCGTGAGCAATGCTGAGTCTCGTGTAGCTATGTGGAGAGAATGTAAGTTAGGCAGGAACACGTGTCTTTTATTTGTTCTAATGTCCATTGGTTATCTCTAGAGCAAATCAATAGTAAAGTACTACTAACAGGTATTATTTTTAATACAGGTACAGGTGCGTCTTAGATTTACGGAGTGTGTGTGAAGGGACCAAAATAGTCTTGTAAAATCACAGTAAGATGAGTTTTTAAAAGGAGAATTATTCATGAAAATTAAAATCTTTTATGTCTGACATATGGTAGTCAAACCTGGAGCTATACCAGAAAAGTAAAAGATAAGATAGCCATATGACAGCGAAGTATAATACGAATGTCTCCAATAAATTTTCAATTCATCATTTAATGAATTAACAAAAGCTCTTGGAATGAACTCTTTTCAATATCTCGTAAGAAAAGTGCAATTCAAAAATCTAATTTGGGATAACACGACGCTTCTCATTATTTGTTGACTTATGTAAATTGTGAGTGAATTACTCAATAAGCTGTATTTAATACGTTGTAAGGCTTTATCGAGAGGGCGCAGGCATAGGTGACGCGACTCCGAGTGAGGACAACGACGCAGTTTGATACACCCTTAATAGACTTTATATGGTGTATTAGTTACGTATGCATTTATTTGTATATACACAGACAAAAATAGACCTCAGAAATTTTAACTTATTATATAGAATCCTTCTTTTATGTATTAATATTTCTTTGATAGTGAGTTTTCTACATATTATGCTAAATGTTACTGTAGAAGGACATTTTCACTACGTAACTGGGGACCATTTATTCTTTAGGACATATAATAACTTTATTGCAGAATATTACTAAGACAGAATTTATGGTTACTTACAAATTCTCGGAAGGGTCGACCAACTTACCATGTATTTACAATATAAAATCTGAAAAACATTGTTCCTGACTCCTAAACATTTAAAACCAAAAGAAGCGATACGTACTCATCAAAGGAAACATTTTTGGTAGACCCCATTAATTATAACGTAATTTATTTCGACAAGCTTCACAAGCATCGGCACTTTGAAACCCATTTTCAAAATAATTGGATTCCCTCATTTAGAGCAATTTTCTGATTTGATTAAAATTGACTTAGACATTGGCAAGATCATTAACAAACTTAGTCTGGCGTTGCCGTGCGTTTGGATAACACTTCTGTTAAGACTTTCATTACAGACTTACAGCGAAATTTAATTAACGACTCCTGCGATTATTTAATATTTATTAAGATCTCTACGTAAGATTTCAAATCAATATTTGCATAGTTAATAGCATTTTGCATAGTTGATTTAATTTTCAATTAAGGTAGGTACCATAAAATGGGACTGTTTATGAACCATGGGGTGGGATGAAGTAATGGAATAATTAATATAGATTTGATGTAAGATTTCAATGGTATGCAGGTGATTATGATGATTTTCGATACAGTTGAGAAAATATGCCAATTAGTGATGGATCGATTATATCTTCCACGGAATACGAATGTTCGGTATACATAATTATGGTCCCTCCATTTACAAACGAAAAAGATAAAATATCAAAGTATTTTTTTTTTAATAAATGAATTTAAAATTATTTGACACTCATAAAAAATACTGGCTCCTCATTATTTTCAACATCCATTTCGCTAGTTTTTACGTAGTATTTATTATTTATTACCTTTACTGTCATTGCAGTGGACAGCGGCATGCCGTGATGCCGCATGGCGGCGAGAATGATCTTACACACACCGAAAAGCAGTACCGCATGACAAAAGCGTACATGAAAACGTTTGATATAATAAATCCAGCCCATTACAGTCCCACTGCTGAGCACGGGCCGGTGGACCACACACACCATCGAGGACTCTATGAGGCCCTCTCAGGTGTTCAGGTTTTCTCTCGATGTTTTTCCTTCACCATCCTTCTCCATTAATGCAAGTGATATCTAATCAAATAGCGATCCGCACATAAATTCTAAAAATCGTGTTCGAACTCAGACTCTCCTGCATCGAAGGCAAGCATTCAACCGCTAAGCTACTACTGCAAAAAGTTTAATATAATTATTTTTTTTTTGCCACAAAGCATCTATGCAAACTATAGATACCCTTAAAATATTTCGAGCATAAATGGAAGGACCACAGAACACAGAAAAGAGTTAATCTCTTTCTGTGTTGTGTGGGAAGGACCATAAAAAGGAAAAGAATATTCAGTACATCCCTAATGCCAATCTTAGCCCCGGGATCGTCATTCTCAAGGACCTCCATTTTACCGGTATTTATTATTTCAATTTCAAACCGAAGGTGACATCTATAGAAGTGATATTGCAAGTTTACTGCTCAGTTGTAAAGCAAATGGAATGTTATACTAAGAGAGTAGGTAGCTCTAGGGAGTATAGTAGGTAACAAACTAACAATTGTGTCTACTTGTGCACTGTCACGACCCAGCAATCAAACATAGAGGTTACTACCAAGAGTTTCGGTGCTACTACTGTGTCTCTATCGTTGTATACGTGATTATACTAAGTGACAGGCAGTCGATAGCTGATATATGAATATCTTGGTACACTAAAGAATATACTACATTATTATCATTAATAAGTCTAATTATAATATACTTGTTACTTGATAAAATAATCAAAGTATACTTGTCTGAATGTACACTACACTGCAGAAGTTAACATTCGTACCACAATCATTTTTTCTTAGCAAACAGAAAAATTATAATATATGAAGTATTAATTCATTAACCTTACCTGCATTTTTTTTTTGCTCAAAAAGGACTCTCCATGAAATGGCTGCAATCAAAATTCAGTTTACTTCTTCTAGTCTCAAAGTGTACTACAACTGATAATACGCCGTATCCTGGTGTATTTCAGTGTTCACTAAACAGTATTAGCATCATAATGAACTGGTTTATAAGTGCCTCAACAAGCTAAACATCACACAGCTATAATCTCTTAGGTATAATTTGACACCTTATTAATTTTCCATGCGATATTGTTTGTACTACTGATTGCTGGAATGTCGTGACACACGACAACCTTCTTAATCATAGTGTGTAACCTACTGACCTGAACCGATAGTTTCCCATTGTTATAGCCATTGTGTTCTGAGCATAGTATTATAATCGGCTCTTAATTGCCTTTAACTATTTATACAAGATGGATATAACAATACGACAATGAATTATACCAGCACAATATTTCTTTGAGGACTTGTTTGTTTCAGTTTCCAAACGCTACAGAAACAATATACATACAACCTACCTTTCTAATCCCGATACCTTTAAATGGTTCAATAACCATTACTCATAATTTTGAACAACTTTTATTATAGAACCAACCTTGAAATCGCGAAACAGCAGATTTTTTTTCACAATTTCAGTATTGCTCCCATTATAATAGTTGTTCTTATTGATGAGTACATTACCCCTTAAATAGATAGGGACTAGAAAGGTCATTATATGTATTTATTTATTTATTTTATTTATTTATGTACACACAAGGAAACATGGTAATAAAAATGTTACAGACAAATGAGCACAATGGAACTACTTATTTCTAAAGAAATAAGTAATTTCTAATAATAATGTATGTATATTAAGGTTAGTTAAAAAGCTGTAAGGTCTAATTTATGGAAAATCTAATTTAATCATTTCTTTTGTATATAATAATATATTGATTCCAAAGTTATTTATAATAACTTATTTAATTTCAGATAACATGATCCATTTTATTAGTTATGTAGCTGTTACATTATTCTGTGAAACATCTAGCTTCCTCGACGCGCGGCTCATTCTCATTTTCGACTGACATTCACAGCGTGAAGTTGAAAATTTGTCAAAAAGCGCGTTTCTGGAATAATTCCCAGCTTTGAGACATTGGATCTTGTTGCCTATTCCGGTCAAAGTTGAAAAAAAAAGATACAGCAGGAAAACTATTTCAGATACCTATAAAAAAACACCACCAATAACAACTGCATGGTGCAAAAATATAAGGTAATATTTAGAAGAAAAAGAGAAAAATAATTTATTTGAAACATGCCTTCCTATTTTTACAACACATGCAGACAGGATAGATTCTTTACCTTCACAACTTTAATTAAGTCTCGAATGTACAAACGAGTTGCCAAAACTAGTTACCGTGTTTAGTAACTATAATTAAACTTATACCAACTTATGATGAGGTGGAGGAATGTTACGACATCAGCTATCAATTCTCTAATATTTCATATTTTCATAGTGACGAACTCTCGGTAGGTACAATCAAGGACAATATACTTAGATATATTTAACAAAATACTAAAGCGTATTTTAAGAAAAATGTACATTGAAATTTTAAAAAGTCTTATTTCAATAGCGAGGGTCTAGGGGTTATAGTACTCATCATTATGAACAACTTTTATTATTATAGAACCAACGTTGAAATCGCGAAAAATAACCGGCCAAGTGCGAGTCGGACTCGCGCACGAAGGGTTACGTACCATTATCTATAAAAACGAGCAAAAAAAATCACGTTTGTTATATTGGAGCCTCCGTAAATATTTATTTTATTCTGTTTTTAGTATTTTTTGTTATAGCGGCAACAGAAATACATCATCTGTGAAAATTTAAACTGTCTAACTGTCACCGTTCATGAGATACAGCCTGGTGACAAACGGACAGACAGACGGACGGACGGACAGCAGAGTCTTAGAAATAGCGTCCCGTTTTACCCTTTGGGTACGGAACCCTAAAAATCAACAGTTCGATACAAATAATAATTCAATATTACCCGACTAAATGTATGGAACAGCAGATATTTTTGCCCTATTTCAAGGTTGGGTCCACAGTAAAAGTTGTTCAAAATGATGAGTACTTTAACCCCATAAAAGGACCTCCGCTATTAAAGTAGGACCTTATATAAAGTTACCATGTACCTATTCTCTCTCTCTCTTTACGTTTCACAGACACTATGCCTTAAATTTCTCAGGATTTTAATGATTAGATTTTTTTCAAACTTCACTATTGAAATTCGGTAAATGTCTTATATTATATTTTCTTTTTGACCCTGACTGTACAAAGAGTTTATACGTAATAGGATTTCTAGCGTAGTGCCTTTGCCTTCTTTTCAGCTTTTTATTCCATTTATACATGATCACAAAGATTTATTTCTGCCACGTCGAGACTTTCAAAGCTATGCCTTTTAAGTGTACCTAACTTCGCATTCCACATTTAAATATTGATTAACTTCCTGCCGTCATTACAAGATGTTAAAACCATACAAAGAGACTTTTTATTACCATTTAGATGATGTTGTACAGTATTTTCCTTTTAGTAGCGAAAACATATTTCTTTTTTTCCCTAAATGCCTTGAGAGTATCTAAGAATATCAATTTAGTGAACCTAATTACTTTTTTGTACGAAAGCTAGAGTATGAAATGATAAAAAAACAAAGTAGTTATACTGGATAACAAATGACTGAAACAAATGAAAATTGATAATGACACTTAAAATTTTAACACCACAAGATTTTTATGTGTCCTTCAAGTTATAATAAGTTATAAGTATATAGTAGTCATAACAAATTGAAACCAATAATGAACGCTCTCTAGCTCTCTATGTAGGTATAAATATTCAAAGTCATTTAAAATGTAAAATTAATTAGTTATCAGACTGTAATGTGATTAATATCAATACCAAAAGTTTATCGGAAATTCTTCTTATAATTGAAACGAATGAAGTTCGAATACAGACAGAATAAATGGAAGATGCATCGATGCAAACGGACTTAGCTTTCGCGCTCACGTCTTTCCCGACCAAACATTTCTCTAGTCTTTTTACAACACTAGCAATAAATGGTATCAAAGCAACGTCTTCTCATTTCATTTGTGTAACAAAGTAGTAAATAGCGTGCAACAGTATCTCAACACAATAGACGGTACAACACTACAGGTGCGCTACGAGTTCTTGTCTCGCGACATTAGACTAGAATTGTTGCTCAGTGGATACAATACAGCAACGTTATCGTTACTACCACACGAACACATACGAGGGCTTTAGAACAACCTGTACAGCAATGAATAAAATATACGACCAGTCCCAGTTTAATCTTGTCTTGTAGGAACATCACTATGCTCCTAATAGTGTTTCGAGTCGCCATTGTACTGGAAAATGAACAGGATAATTACGTGGAGGCGAATGCAGACCATAGGTACGTGTGGTTTCATTATATTATATTACAACATATATGACCACTGGTAATTTTGACCACTATGACCTGAATATGCTTTTAGTTTTATTATATTACCTGCAATATCATACGGTAATGTGGTTGATTTTGAAATCATTTTGCCATTATATTCGTCACTTTTATACTGTAGGTACGGCTGCTGCGGTGTGGTTAAAATATACACGACATTTTTTTGTTTTTATTAATTTAAAATATAATTTTATCCCCTAGCTCATACCTACTTCAGTCAAAAGCGAAACTTAAAAGAGATAAGAGAGGTACTAAATTCTTGCACATTTTTTACGATGATTGGTTACGTGTCTTTTTAGAGATAAAAAATATAAATATTTTAAAAAGGCCCTGGCAACATGTCGAGACGGCATGTCTAAGTGGCCCCCTCGCCCCACGCCGCGCTGTTAGCCCGACAGTTCCGAGTGTATGGGGCGTAAACTCACTGATCGCACGAGCCGAGTGCCTTCAACGATCCTTTTACGCGCTGTAATACGCCAGCGAGGATAAATGCCGTTTTGAAATATATCGCGCTTTTATTCCACTTCAAGATCCATGAAGGATTGTAGTTCCCGGACAACACAAACTTATCGCATCAATTCCGCCACTTCGCAAACACACAACCGTTGACTTTAAAGACGCTTTGAAAACAATTAAATTGGACGCAGACTAAGAAGGTTGCTCCAACTTCTGCATATCAAATCAAGCAGGCCACAGGTAAAGCGAGTTGGAGACTCTTGGAGGCTAGTTTGTCCCCCAGTGTTTGCAGTTAAACCACATTTCCGCTCCATTGAAAACTTAATTATATGAGTGTTCCGCTCGAGCCGACACTAGCGTAACTCTGTAACACGGTGCGTCCTTGTTACAACGTTTTCTTAATAACATTAAGACGCTATCAAGTGAAGTGTTGGTCGGCCCCTTCAAACTAAACGTGTGGCTTTTAGGAATCCCGCAAGTTTGGCCATCTATTTATTCTGGGGCCCAAGTAAATAGTTTCGATCAACCACTCATCTATGTGGACCTATTTGGCACAGCCGTGGGGTACACAATTTTAGTTTATGGTAGTTTTAAGTATTTTGTTTTTCTCTTTTATTTTAAAACTATTTTGTGATGTTCTTTCTTATTTTTTCTTATGTATAATTGACTAAAGAATTGGTCTACCACCCTAAGGTTGCAATTTGTTTGTACGCCATAAAATAAAATGGTCAATATTCTCTTGTCAAAATACTGAAGTTTCAACTTGGTGATATTTTCATTTCATAGGTATTTCTTTTAAAACTGAAAGACCACTTTTTTGGTCGATCGTAGGTACATATATATACCCTACATACAAACGGTGCCCACAAAATTCTACTAGATTCTCTTTAGAGACTTAAAACATTAAAGGTTACATAAGAGGTTTTGGATACAAGCCAATTTCAAAAAGTTAATACTTTTCGTGAGTAAGTATCTAACTCTCAAGTCTTCTTCTGCATAACGCCTTTAGTCTTATGAACTTTCTACTGCACCAGCTGATCCAAATATTTACAGTAAAAATTGTCAGTGAGTAAATTTTTTCTTGCGAGACAGCTACATTTTATTTACGTCGTACTTACCATATAATTATTTAACATTCATTAACCTTTTACGGGCCGTTAGTCATAGTAACTTTATGGCTTGTTTGAGGCAAGTGAATTTCACGTTCTGGATCTGAATTCGAAATTGAATTGGATTCAACCAGTCAAACAGAATGGGCTTATTGAACACGATTTACTGGCTCACAATGAATAGGTGCCAGTGGCCATGACTAAATCCTTTAGATTTCAGGCTCAAAACATTTGATAGCACGGGCTATATTGAGTCGATTGTGCAATAGAAATTTAATTCATTTACAGCTTTAGCGATATACAGCTACTATATCGACCGTCATCATTGCTTCTACTTGTTCAATCAAATTAAATGTTAGGACACCTAAAATTATCTTAACTCAACAGAATTTATGTACCCGAAACAAGCTAACTTCATCGCACTTTCATTGGTATTTGTTCCACAACAGTTCAGAAACTAGGGCTTAGGTAGTTGCCAAACTCCATCAACTTGTCTAATTAAACGCTAACGCCGAGTTTACGTTGAAGGCAAAATTATTTTTAACAATGTATCTGCCTAGTTAGACTAACTAGGTGAGAATTGGTATCATCACAACATAGGTATCAATAAGAGTATTATTTAGCAGAGTACAAAGTTGTAGAGTTGCCAAACAAGGAGAACTTTCGAACAGGGGCCAGGTCTCATTCTCCGTTTGCCATATACACTGTTATGCAATATAAGTGTGTAGGAGCCCGGGCCCGTATCATGCCCGCCACAACGAATTAAAACTTTTCTATTTAGAAGAAACATGGCTCTAACAGCGCACTGCCATTTGGGAGTAGAAACACAAGTAATAATGCCATCTCCACATGAAAACATACGTGTTTTTGTACGCTGAATTATGGCTCCCTCGAAGTTTGGCCCATAATGTATTTTCAGCTTGATGTAAGCTGTCTTAGTAAACGTTACGTTTTATGTGGAAGGTCGAACGTACTATAAAAGTCTTATGTTAATTTAGGGATTACAGAAAACAGAAACTGTGTAGTAAAATTTAATGGAATGTTCAGAATGTTGCGCACAATACAGGTCTAGAGTTCTCTGCGGTTTTTGTAAAGCACACTACTGCTATAAAAAATAATAGGTAAGTAGAGAGTTATACAATTTGAAATAATGTATTCCCGCTCTTCATTTGTTTCCCTTGGATTTTCTTTATAACATTTTGAATTGACGGTATTGTTGGTGCAGTGGAAAAGGCGCTCGGGTTTCTACTCTACGTGCTGCGGCTTCGATCCCCGCACGGGACATAATATACCTATTTGTATTTCCTACAGTTGTTCCGAGGTGTGAGTGCATGTGACATGTATGTTTGTAAACTGTACGCACGAGACAGGACAAATCTTAGTGTGGAGCAACATTTAATAATTATGGAAAAATTCATGAAAAATTAATTAAAAATACATAAAGCTAACTCAAATATTACAGTTTAAATTTTAATACATATACCTTTTATAAAGATTTTTTTCAAGTTTACATATTCAATTAATTAAAAACCCTTTAATATAAAAAACGACATAATATATTCTTTTATTTAATTAGGTCAGTATTTTCGAACAAAGCAAACACATTTATTTGTGCCTTTTATAATTCGGGCAGGATGATAAACAGCGGATGTAAGTAGTCCCTATGTTTAGCCCGAAATCGGTTCGGGTACTTCCTTTAGTGTAACAAGATTAAATAAAGACTGTATTTGCACAGAGCCCTTATTTGCGGAGGTTTTACTTATTCACTAGTACGCAGTTTCTGCGGTGGACAAATACACAAATACATTTTATATATGTATTATATGTACTCTCCATGATCCTATTTATTTTTTACGAAGATACGGAGACAAATTTGGACCGCTTCATTGATCTTGTGTTTACAAGCATGACTGCGGATTATATCGGTAGGTTCTGTTAGGGTGAACAAATGGTTATAAGGTTTTGTTGTAAGAAAATTCTTTGGTATCTTTCTGTTTTGTTTTTGATAAATGATGGCGTCATTTGATTATTTTTTGGTCAGATAGATCTTGCGAATTAGGTGGACTCGCAATATCTGTCTGTCCACAGATAATCAACTTGTTTATCACTTCTGTGAATGCAACACTACTCTCACACTATGTTATAAATATCTGCTGACTTCCTGCTGAAATTTACTGAAATGAATTGAGTTCACAAAATGGTCCCAAATCCAACTCTTTCTTTGATGTACTATCGATAGTATATTACTTTGATGATTTTAAACTTTCGCGTACTCGTACTCTTGATTTGACACTGTATCGGGTCTGAATCGCGTAAAATAAGAAAAAGGTACGATACCTCTTATTTCTCGAAGATTCAACCGAATTTCACCATCCGTGGTTACGGACAGACTGCGGTGGCGAAGCGTTATCTTCGTGAAGCGGGAGTTTCTTCATCTGCTCTCGCTTGGTCTTATTCCCACTCTACTTCCACACTCAACAATGACGACATCTTCATACCTACTGGTATGCGTCCCGTTGACGGCGGTTACATTTCCTAAAGACCGATTTTCATGATGTTGACAATTATTAATCTTGGTATTAATCTACCCGTTTGAAATTTTTATAATTCTTGATTTCAATCGCTCCACGTCCTATAGGATAATAGTGTCATTCGATGGAGAGGATTTTCGGATTATGGAGTTCAATTGAATGATTGGAATGGAACTATTATCATTAACTATTATTATGTGTTGTCTGACCTCTAGTCCAAATAAATGATTTTTCTTTCTTTCTTTCTTTAAATCGCAAATTTAGTGATATGGCGATTATTCACCGCGGCGATATGTTTCGTGACCCTTGTGACCGTAACTCGTACTCGGTTTAAAATTCCTATCATAAAAATATATACAGGCTACCAACTTTGCTATATAATGAACCGACATAAGAAAGCAACACAGAGAATGGCGTCTTTTTTAAGAAGGTCATAAAAACCTACGATGATCCACTTCCACGTGACATGCCACTAATAAGAGTTTCACAGGTCCGCAAACGAGGCTAAGTGAGATAAATTGCAGTGTTAATTAGTGCCTGTGCCTTGCCCGATGGCCAGCAGTAGGTTAAACCTTACCATGCAAATGAGCACCACACGTATCCGACAGGTTCATTTCTCGCCTTATTAAAGCCTAACACTTTTACGCTTGGCCTTATTGGAAAATAAGTCAAGCTAGCAATTTCTACGCTAACTTTTAAAATAAAATATGGCGGGCTAAATGCTAAGGCCCACGCTGTTCTAAATAGGCAATTGCAGGAAATGGACGATAGTTTTTCATGCGGTTTCAAAGAGAGCAAAAGAGGTAATTGCTGGAAATAGGCGAAGAGTTATAGGTAAGTAATAATTGCCCAAAGTGAAATTAAACTTTACTTATTGGTTAGCAATAATACCTCTACTTATTCGAGGTAGTCCATAATGTACACCGTTACCCTTTTATTCGATGAAAGAGAAATTCAACATTCTAAAAATTAACAAAACCTAATTAATACCTTAGATTATTGATTGGTTGTCGCAGCCGCTCCAACTAGATTCGCCGGCGTACTAATAAAATGCGGCAAAACATACTACGCAAGAATAGGCGTACTCGAGTGAGTCGGTCAGATTAAAATGCCGGTTTGCGTAGTAAAACTGTGCAAAAACAACACTATCAAAATTTAAAAAACACTGGGATATGTACCATCAGTAAAGATTGTATAATTTCCGAAATAATTTCAACATTATATAAACAAATCATGAATGACAATCACCACATGACAATCACAATGTCAAATGAGTTGACGCATTCAAAGAGCCATTTTTCTTAGGTAGTGCGGTATCTAGTTGGAGCGGCCGCGACAACCAATCAATAATCTAAGCCTAATACTATTCAACTTAAAGAAACATCAAAATCTTCAAAAAGGGCAAAGAATTCAAAGGTGGCAATACAAAATATTTATGTGAAGTTGCTAATACACCGCTGAATTTTATCACACTAAAAGTATAAGAGGCTTAACGAGTTTTGGCATCACGTTAGGATCATGACCATCTAATGACGTTAACCGCGACTGTCTAAGCACTTTCGGAAGTATGTCGAAGACACATAACGGTCGGCGATCTCTGGTCGCCAACTAACGTTAAGCGAACTAAGTTGAGAATGTGTGCATTAAAGTGAAGGTAGAGATTCATTGCGGCTTTTGCGTTTATTAGAAATACGTATTAATATAAGTTTAGGGTTATGTGTGTGCTTTAAGGCATAGCCATTTTCTTTTAAAGATTAAAGACTTTTTATTACATGACTGTATTCCACTGTTCACACACCACAGCTCAGTGATTACAGTATTAGGACAAAGGTATTGTCTCATTAGGCAATCCACCCTCAAAACCCCGGCTTTCACTGAACATTTTCTAACAAGAGAGCTTATTCTTATTCTTTATTGTACACAAAATGTAGAATATACAAAGAATACAGTTTAAAGGCCAAAAGGGTTAAACCTATCACAAAAATAAATAAATGCAGGGACACCTTAATCAATAAGTTACATTCCTATTGACCAACGAAGCTTATAATTGGACCATAAAGGCTTCTCAAAAACCACTTATGGCCAAAAATAAAACCAAATTTCCTTAAGTGCATACAAAATCTCATTTCTTATACAATACACTCCGTCAGAACAATCTGTACTTTTAAATAATAAAAGAACATTAAGGAAAGGTAATGTCGTTTCCATAAATGTGCACGTATAAATATAGGTAAAGCCCTTTGTAGCAATGCTTTCATGCCGCCCTCCCTCTTTTGAAGGATCTCGACTTTGTGTTGGGGTGGCAGGTTCACTACAATACACTCTGAACGACATATCTCCAACTATACTACCAGTACAACGGTAAGTACAACTTAAATCATAGAGAAGAGGCAAATTTTAATGATTGCACAATTATTATACCAGCATGTTTCGTTCCACAGAGAGAACTCAGATAACTGCAAAATTTTGCCATCATAAATTATTTTTAACCCCCGACAAGAAAGAGGGGTCTGGTATCGTAGCTCCCAAACGGATGAACCGATTTTCGTTTAGTTTTTTATGTGTCATAGATAATTTTATCCCGGGTGTTTTTAGCCATGTTTTATGAAAATCTGTTCAGCCGTTCAAAAGTTACAGCTCTTTTTCTAGTTGGAGTCGGGAGTTTTTAACGGTTATTCGCAAATACATTACACAAAAAAACATCGTGAGGAAGCCCGCGCATCTGAGAGGGCCTCGTTAAGTTCTCGATGGTGTGTGTAGTCCGCCAACCCGCACCAGGCCACCGTGGTGGACTAAGGCCTAACCCTTCTCGTTCTGAGAAGAAGCCCATGCCCAGCAGTGGGACAGTAATGGGCTGGATTTATTTATTTTATTTACATTACACGAAGTACTCAATGATATTGGGAGTACTTAGACTTTTACAAACGTACGTCTGATAGCTTTATAGACTCGGAGGTGCTCTCAATGTCAATCAGTCGTTTAGAACACAAGTTTATTACTCACTGGCTGTTGCCTTCGGTTCCACTCGCATCTTAGAGGAACTAATTCATGGGTTTGTTCCCACTTGTTCTACTAAACAGTCCTACGGTAAAAGTATCCTATGTGTTAATCCATGACATGATAAAAAAAGAAAGAAAGAAATACATTTATTCAGCACGGACTCGGTGACAACACCATAGAGACATTTTACATTTTAAACAACAAAAACAGACACGTAAGGGAAGAAAATTAAAAAAGAAAAAATATCGTATTTTATTGTCTCTTTGAATATCTTTTTTAGAACTTCCTTGAACACTTTGAACAGTAGCTTCTTCCTTAAATGCACTGAGTAAATCCGGTTTATTGTGTCCTATATAATCTTATCTACTCAGATAGATATAGCTCGATGATTCGCATTAAAGATAGTAGCAATTAGGAATCATCGATGAGGTCATTACCAATAATTACACCAAGGAATGCGACAAGTTGCCAAGCCGCAAGATTAATGTCTTCACATGATCCCAGAACAAATTGGCCGTTTAATGAGATAGTTGGGAAGCGGGCGGCGAGATTAGCTCTAAATGAATCAAAGTTGCCCTGGCCTGGCTTCGATCGATCGCCTTCCCGATCAACTATATGTGTTTACTGTTGTTTAGTGCCCATTCACTTAATTAACTAAGTTGATTGTCTATTGGATGGAGGATAACATTTCTACCATAGAAAGGACCTAAATTAAGACGGACTTTATTTCAAAATCAGTTATCCTTTTGCTTTAGAATAGAATAGAATAGATCTTTATTTCATGTAAACCAGATACAGGCACTTATGCTACTTATACTGCTACTTATACTTTACGATATGACTTAATTCATTAAGGGTAGAAACACACAGACATAAGTATTAGTCTCGGCAGCAGGCGACCGCTTGTGATTCAATGTTTTTCAAACGATTACATTTAATATTCAAAAAAAATTAAAATCGCTCGTCCGTTACCCTAAAATTCGGGTTGTTTGGCGTTTAAATGTAATAAAATTTTACACCAGAAAGATATAATAATTTTGTAAAAGATTAACACCTTTATACACCAGACTTCAGAGTAAACCAAACGAAGCAGCAAAAGTTTATAATGCATGTTTTAAAAGTGTGGATAGCAGGGAAGCGGTTTTCAGCCAAAAGGAAACTGAAAGCCCGAGAAAATCCCAAACGCGTTAAATTTACAATGAGCTGCGGTTTTTGCCTTTTGCCATACACATGGATAGGAGGTGCCTATGATACATAGGTACTATCATTATTTAATCTTTTAAATATTCTAACAGCGTAGATAGAGTGACAATTTGGACGATTATGTGAAGTAATCGCGCCCTGAAATTTCTCAAAATAAAGAGGTTTTTTTTTTTTTTTTTTTTTTAGCGTGGTAAAATCATCAAATGAGTCCTCCCACCCCGGGCAGGGCGGGAGGGACTGTCAGACTTGTACTGACTAAAATCCACGGTGTTCCTTCGATAGCCCTTTACGTTCCGGGGTCACGGTAATGAGATAAGTCCCGCGACCAAAATAAACAGGTTTGGAATAAAAAATAGATAGTTTTTCCCAGCAGTGGGACACACGAAAAACTAAAAAAAACTATTTATTTACTGTGCAATCTAAAGTGAATAACATGCACTATAAATTATACAAGTTTTAAGGGCCTCTTTGTAATCTATATTGTTTTGTTTTTATGTTTCTCGTTCATCAAAACTGGATGAACAATCACGTTTTTCTTATAAGTTTACTTTATTAGGTACCTACCTACTATTAAATATATCGCGTGCTTCATAATAAATTTTTATGTTCTAAAAATTCACTTCCAAGAATGGTATGTTACCTTCTAATTTACGACGAACCGTTTTTCGTAATGTTTAGGACGATTGTTTTACTGATTATCTAATTTTATTTACGACCACATTGAAAGCTGTATAGAGCCTTATGTCCACTTTGGTTAGCTAGATCATTTCCATATAATTCTGTTACTTTCACTGTCTTTACGGAATTCTTGTTTCATACTACACCTAAGTCATGTTCGCTAGTACATAAAACTCACCTTCCACAGCTCTATTTTATTCAGCACAATATCCAGTGGAAACAATAACATTTACTGCTTCAGGGGGAAACAATATTTCAAGACGAACATTGCCTCAGAGTTCATAATCGCTATACTTTTGTAATGTCCACGTGCCTGCCTCTACGGCTTCTACTATATTTTTTTACGATCGAGCTCAGTCACCTTCAATATTACTTTTTTACAACCAAACCATCATAACACGGGCAATGTTTTCTCAGATAGGTACATTATTAGAAAAATCATTTTCCTGTAGGTCAAAGATTTACTGAAACAGAAGGTAATCAACATGAAACATTTTACTGTGTTTTTTATGTCCGTAGTGAAACAGATTGGTTGGATTTGTACTGTATGTATGAGGATCTCGGGTATGTTATAAAATTATGGACATTTTATTGATATTGTTAGAGAGGAATAGAGTCAATTTTATTGTGATGCGTGTTTTGATAATATCTTTTAATACCTACTTAATTCTTTTTTTATTTATTTTTACCTTACCCCTCACTAGGATTTCTCCTGTATCGAGGGTACAGTTTACAAACATACATGTCACATGCACACACACCCAGACTCAAAACAACTATAGATATATATATCATACAAATACTTGTTCCATGCGTAGATGCACATAGCGTAGAAAGCTAATCACTTAGCCACTACGCCAACCGTGTTGTCACAATATACTTATCACTGCCAATAATCTTTATCCGCAAGGAATAGATTGTGGAAACATTAAAATTAATTTACGTGCATTGTGCATAAGGTAGACCGCACCGGAAACGACTCTCCTGTTAGCGGAAACGTACATGCCGCTCAGAAGCGGTAACCGTTTGACATCGGTAACCATAAAGAAGAACCTCTATCCACCGCACAGTGGGGCAGTAGCTATGGGCAGACCTATTCAGCTTCACAAGAGTATGCAATTCTGTGTTGATTCAGAGCCCAGTTAACTAAGAATCGTTATAATCATGGTTCAATTTCACGCGCAAATTGACCGGCTGGCGGCTGGTGCTGTCTGTGTGAATCAATGCATAAATAAAATCCCAGTATGATTATGAAGCAAAACCATACATCCGCTGCAGGTCCGCTAGTTAATTATTATTATTTATTATTATTGGTTAAGGCTGATGATTTCGTTTTTGGTTCAGCCAAACAACAAAACAAGGTAGATTAATGAAACTAGATAATAATCTGTTTTCATTCCACAAATACCAAAAAATCTATTATTAATACATTTTACCCTAAGTTAGTATTTAACTTAGCTAGAGCTAAACCACACGTAATTATCCGAGGAGAAAGGGTAATATACTATAGTTAGTGGCTTTTAACATGCGTTCAGCAAACTGCGGTTATTTTCCATGTGAAACTTTGATATATCTCACTCGTTCATATACACACCCCATGCAAAATGGCGATGATTTGAACAATGAAGAGAACAAGGATTTAATAAAATTTAACCGTTCTTAAACAATACTCACTTTGTATGCCATCATTGTTTAACTTTAGTGAGTGTTTTGGCAGTTTATATCTAAAGTATTAAGATAACATAATTTAAAATCAAATGTTGTAATGCAAAGTTACCAAGCGGTAACTTTGAAGCCAAAGATTACGAATACCTAATTGCTGGTGTCACGAAAATCGAGATACAGTCCCATAACAATTAATTGAGTTATTTGATATCGAATGATTTTAAAATGGTATGTACCATTTAAAAGTCAAACGAGAATCTTGTAGGATCTGCGTGGACGTAGGCGGCAGTCCTGCTTTCGCATTCGGACAAACCAAAGTGTTCAAAGTCGTTGACGACTCTATGCGCCTTAAACTATTCTCATTGCTCAGTATAATTTAAAATCTCACGCTCGACTACTGGAACAACGCAATGTACTCGTACATCGTTGAAGTGTCAAAATTAAATTAAATTATTAGAGTAGGCCCCATACTGTCAGCATTCCAATTACGTATGAGAAAGTTTTGACTAAGCATATCGTACATTATTCTTGACTGGTTCTTGCCTACGCTTTCACTCGCATCCTTGGAGAACTGCTCCAAGTACCCGGATGGTCTATCTGTATGCCAAAATTACATCCAAACCTGTTTATATTATGCCTGATTGAGTAACAAACACCTTCACAATCTTTCACATTTTTAATAAAATGTTGTTGGAGTAGGATCTGTATTTGATTTATATTTACAATGTATTTTAAATGTTACTTGAATATAAATATATGTGTACCTAATCTTGACATGACGTGTTTTCTTTGAAATTTTCAACAGACACTTATGATGTCTCAAGTGGATTTAATTTCACATTACTTTGAATATCGTTTAGTTCTATTTATATCAAAACGTTCTTGCATCAACCTGACACATCGTTTGAACTTGAACTAACTAAGAACATTATTAAATCACAATAGTTACCAGCACGTTTTGGTGCTCAAGGCGTAAGCGCTTGTACGCGATAAGGCGTTTGCGCGTCATAATTATTAGAAAATTTGTATCATATCTTATGTAGGTACTTATATTTCTTCTAAGACCACTTCTAAAGTGCAGCCACCGAGCTTACTGATACAGAACTACGTCGAAGACATAGATAACATCACGTTCTCGAACTATGCTAACATTCCACTATTAATTAGAACGAATCCTCCCTGATTGGTAATTGAATTGCAATACATACCACGAATTGCATTAACCAATTTAACATAAGTAAGTACCACTATAATGTATAATGATTATTGTTATTATTAATAGAATCCGCAAGTGGCATTCGTATAGATATGAAAAAGCCATAACTATTTCTACTACCTATATACACTTATGTACATTATTTTTTTATTCTCAATTAAATGAACGCTAGCACAAGGTTTTCAACTGACCCGACTGTAAACTAATGTTTCTACTACTGTATTTAAAAGATATACAAGGTAGCCGAGTGGGTAATAAAATAATCAGCATCTAAAAGCAGATGAAACATCAAAATTCTCGTCCACACCATAACTCCACGTCTGTGCAAACATCTTGCCATATTATGCTTTTTGTAGAACGCTCTCAAAACGAGAGCAATTTATTTAATGGACTAGATAGTTGTTTCCCCACTATTTTCACGACATGTGAGTAGTTCGCACTGCCCAAGACTTGCCTTTAACTATTTTGTACCCTGTATTTAAAGCTTTTCAATGGAGCTTCTATTTCCGTGTGGTTGCTCCAATTTATAAATTGTAAAGGTAGGAACTCGAAATGAATAAATGATGGTATGGTCACGGGGAATTAAATGTTATGATACGAGAGTATATTTTGCTCAAAGAATACGTAGATTACCTAACTTCATTATTATGAATAAAGTGCACGTCATACAAAAGAGAATAGCTACTTGTATGTTATTAGTTTAAATTACCAGTCAGTCAGGTTAGGATTATTTAATCTATTGACAGTTACCAATACACTTAAAAAATATTACGACGCCTTACAACCTACTTTTTGGTTCGTGATTTAGCTACGTATGTTTATCTTATAATCTCTCAAATCATCCACAGTAGCAGATATTAAGTAGCAGAGATGAATTCACTTATTTTATTTTTATTTGATAGTAGACTTATAAAACCATACCACAAGGCAGAAAAAAGCAAGTACCTACCTAAGTACTGAGTACCTGTACCTTATCATGGCAGTTGGTGCTTGAATTCGAATTTGTAGTCAGCTTATCAGGAATAATTAATCAAGTGGCAACCATTGTGATAAAGGCTTGGCACTCAATGCAGTGCTCAAAGCGTCGACGTCTCGCCAAAAGGATCACGTAGCACCCAAACTGCTACCATTAGACACTAACATTAACTAAGTGCATGCAGGAAGTGCATTTATTATGATCTAGTGAATTCTACAAAATTTTGAAACTAGAGAACATTAAAAAAATACAATTTAATCTGTCTAAAATGCTTTCACAAAGCAGTGACTGGTGAAAGCTATATAGGAAGAAGTGTAGACATATGTAGGAGATCCTAGTTCAGCAATGAGTTGACCTTTTTTTTATTAGCGTGATGTGAACCCGTCTTGGGGTATCCTCCGCTTGGAAGGGCGGAGGGGTATGGCGACTCCTGCCGGCTAAACGGATAAGCTCACTGCGGTGGTCCGCTTTCTCACGAACTCTTAAAGACCGGGGATCTCTCCCCCCGGCACGCCCCGGGGAAACTGTAAAAAGGTCATTACCAGGTGGAGAATTAATCCAGAAACTCTGTAGTCTGACATTTTTTTACAAGCTACATAACGTGCCTAGATCAATTCGACGACCATCTTCAGTTTGATCCAATATTTGAACATGTAGAATCACTTACATCCTCACCAAATTTTTAGGACCAATGTTGGTCACACAGACGTCGCCTTCACCACGCCTACACCAGACGGCGCAAGTTCTTCCAATTGTACGTCTAGGTGGGCAACGGCGGGTGCATAACAACGATGCATGCTTCATGCACGTCCCACTGCGGCGGTTTATGCTACATTATTTCTCGTGCTCTGGTTAATATTCCGTCGGTGTCTAGCGAACAATCTCACGGCGAATACAAATTCTAGACTAACCATTGCTAGACTTAGTATGAAAAGCTTGGCAAACGACTCAAACACGGATAATTTGTAGGAATCGGGGATCTGGAAGCACTATGTACTAGTATTGTATAATTTTATTATTTTAGTGGTACTTATGATTTTTGCTGTTCTTTTTTTTTTTTTATTGTAATATTGTGTAAATTGAGGTGGAATTTTAGCCGGGGCCGCTCCCGCGGCCCCACATTTGTTGTGTAGTAAGCTTGATTTCTGAAAAGAGTATCCATGGAGTTTCTTGCCGGTATCTTCTCCAGGACCAACCCACTTGGAACCGTGCGCCTAGAATCACGACGTTTTGAAAGTGCCTGCAAAGGCCCAGTTGAAATAAAAATCTTTGACTTTGACTTTGACTTATGGTAGCATTATGGTAATGGAATAAAGCCTGTATGGATATGAAGGTATTTCATAAAATATTCGGTGTTCCACTTGCGTTTCCTTCCCAAAATTCCTGGACCAGTGAAGGGTAAATTACCAAGCAGAAACGATTCTTAAGGCCTGCACCAAAAAACTTCTATGAAATCGTGCCGAAACATTTGAAGATGAGTGTAAATACAGTTTATTAAAATTACCATTTACCACTTTTAACTTGCCATTCCATAGTCGAATGCGCTTTTGATCGATAAAAACTGCACATTACAATGATACCTACATGACGCAACATTGAATGCAGAAATGTGTTACTGCAAGTTTAAAATTAACGACGTATCGCACTAGGGCAATGAAACTAATTACAGCAGGAAAGTATATTAGTCAAATAATAATATGTTCTTGACTTGATACGGAACTTTTTTAAGTAATATCATCTGTTTTTAGGGTTCCGTACCCAAAGGGTAAAACGGGACCCTATTACTAATAATCCGCTGTCCGTCTGTCTGTCACCAGGCTGTATCTCATGAACCGTGATAGTTAGACAGTTGAAATTTTCACAGATGATGAATTTCTGTTGCCGCTATAACAACATATACTAAAAAACAGAATAAAATAAGTATTTAAGGGGGCTCCCATACAACAAACATGATTTTTTTTTGTCGTTTTTATAGATAATGGTATATACGGAACCCTCTGTGCGCGAGTCCGACTCGCACTTGTCCGTTTTTTTTTGCGGGCAGTCTCAATGATAATAAATAAAATAGCAAGATTGATGAATGAAGTGAAGCAAACGCATTTATTTGTAATAATCGTTTATTATTTTTATTTTACATTAATATTTGCATAGGAAATACGCAATACTGCGATTTTTGTCGCGCGATAATCTGACAGATTTTTATGCTTATTTTATAATGTTAGATTTAATTTACAATAAAAGACTTACATAAGTTATGTAAGTAAGTATTAATTTATTTCTAAATAATATGGGCTTACGATATTTATTTTGATATTTATTTTTAATTATGTAGGTACTTCGATATTTTAATCAACGAAACAAATTGACACACGACAAAAGTTGCATAAGGCTGCGCTCACACTTAAACTAGTAATAAATACAAACATAACTGCATTTTTATTACAGGTGCGTGGTTCTCTAGTGTTGTTCGAAGCCTCGCTGATACACACTCAAGGCAAAATGAAAAATATTTCTAACAACATTGCGAAGCAAACTTCGAAATTTCTTTGTCTCTTTTATATTATTAGAAGAGGAACACAATTTATCTTGAACTTTATACTTTTTGGAACTGTTCCCATGTCGGTAACAGTAGAAATAACAAGATAAACTTTGTTACCTAAAGGATTTAATATTTCTATTCACACTAGTATAGAAATAATGGTTTATAGTTTATTTCTCCATGATTTAGGGGTAGATGATAATTCAAACCGGCAAACTGTTGCGCCAATTTTTTCCCCGTTTTCCGTAAATACCTAAACACTTTTTCTTTTTTCTTTCTAAATATACCTACATGGTACTTATCAAATTGTTATAATAGGTAATATTATGCTGCAGTTAAGAATTAAGAACTGGCAAAAAGGCGAACCACTTTAACAATTTTGCTAACTTTTATCCAATCTGAAGTTGCTGGAACAATAACTAACTCCACATTTTAAACTATAGGAATCTAAGCGTATTATGGAAGAATGAACAAGCATCATAAAAAAATAATTTATTAAGTTTTATTGACCGCTGCTCGGTAAAATTTTCACTTTATTTTGGGCAAACAAACGACGGGCCCCGAATTAATTCTCATTTATAAGGACAAATTGTTGTTGCCCGACTTTTGGAGATTTGCCAACCAAATTAAGTTCTCATATAAATTGAGACTTTAATTATTTAGGGTCATTTAATATTTACCGCAAAAACTAAAATCCAGTAGGTAGTTACCCAATAAATAATTTTCTTGAAAATAAATTTATTTTATGTCTTCTTTTTCTAGGATCGCAAATGCGGCTGTGTAGCATAAGGTCCGGGTTCGATTCGCGGGTCGAGCAATGTTTTTAATATACATATAGAGTTTGAAATTGTGCTCGGTAAATGGCAATAAGCTCACCCCCTACTTACATGAGATTTAATAATTACATTGGTTCATCCTTTACACAGGCGTGATGAAGGTCTGGAGTGAAATTAATCAACAATTTCTACTGATATGTGACTAACGGACGATTACCATGTAATCGGGCTGTCATTTATTAACAAAAGAATCTACGATCCATAAAACGTACATGCGTCGGTAGCAAACTATGTTAATTTTATAACGGGTGTAAAAATGCACTTAACGAAGCCGAAAGCCACGTATTTTTCTCACAGTTACAATGATTTTTGGTATTGGGCTATACCTAGGAACCAACTGCCGGTCTACCACTTAACTAAAATGGTAATGAACATCGACTCTGGTAATTAACTTCAATACGATCGTGAGAGACTAAACTTTGAGCTATCTTGTAAAGAAATACCGATCACATTTGTTATGTAGTAAGCTTGATTTCTGAAAAGAGTATCCATGGAGTTTCTTGCCGGTATCTTCTCCAGGACCAACCCACTTGGAACCGTGCGCCTAGAATCACGACGTTTTGAAAGTGCCTGCAAAGGCCCAGTTGAAATAAAAATCTTTGACTTTGACTTTGACTTTGAAGATAGGGCTCCTAACTTCATGATTGGTAACTTTTTTACAAGGTAGCTCGAAGTTTTGTCTGTCACGATCGTACTGAAGTTTATTAACAGAGTCGATGTTCAGTAGTAGTTATTTTAGCGGTAGACCCGCTGGTTAAGGAGTTAATGAAGGTCAAAGTCACTCTCACATCTTTTTTTTTACGTTTAGGTAGGTATGACGAAATCTATGTAACCACAGAACACAGAATATCTAACTATACTGAAAGTTTAGTAATAACTTATTACTAAACTTTCTTACGTGGTTATCCCACCCATCCAGTTCTACACACACGTAGTACCTACAGTCTGTTGCGCGGGTTACAGAAAAATCTTGCTTTTAATATCTAAAAATAAAAGCTGTTTTCCAGCAATTGTTTTTCACATTGTTCCTTGGTTTTATGTACTGTATGCGTAGACTTCGGCTTCGTTAAGGGTGTTTTTACACCCAGTATAATTTATAATGCTCTAAGAGTAAGCAGACATAAACAGTTATGTAAGCTAAATAATGCGTTCATGACAGATGATTTTGTATGAAGCAAGTTTTCACCAACCATGTTAAAAATTAACGCGGGTCCGGACTCCGGACGGTGGTGGCGGAATAAAAACGGACCACTCGGTAATAATTTCTTTGAAAATTTAATTTATAGGCGAAGTTGGCTATGCGGGTTATTAATATTTTATCGTAATTCACGTTGGGTCACCGTCCCCCAGTGCGTAGGGTTTCTCAGCGTTTGTCCTTAGGTAGTAAATACCATCCTTCCTGAAACAAAACAATGAACGTTGATCTCCAAGATTTAAGCTAATGTTGTTACTGCTTAACAAACGAGTGTTCTTTGTTTAATTAAACATAGAAGCGACGAAAGTTAACCGTGTTCATGAATACTTAAAATAACCTTCTTTTGTTGTTCGAGTCGCTGGAGTAAATGTTCTCCGCGAAGGAATGAATTACCAGAAATTATAACTAAATGTTAATTAATTGGAATGAAAATTTTCTGTAAAATGATATCTGTAATTTTGTACCGAAGAATGATTGACTGACTCGGTAACTTAATTAAACGCATTTCTATAACAAATAATAGGTATTAAATGCGACTCCTATAAACCTAAAAGTATCTAATCGTAGCAACTAAATACCTTAACCAATGAACACCAATCATAACGGTAATATTACCGAAGTAGCGTTGATAAAAAAGGTCACATTTTGGCAAAAAAAAATAGACAACGGTAATTATACAAAGTCCTTCCTACCTTTCTAGTCCCGATCCCTTTATGGAATAACCCCTTATAGGGATCAGGATTAGGTATAATTCAATATTACTTTATTACTTATGTTACATGTTGTATATATCTTGATAAATCTTGTACATCCTGTATTGCATAAAGCTAAAATAAAAATGTTTGCGCACTAACCCGTAATGTATATCAAAACCTCCCATGATCAGGGTTTCACCAGTTCCTTTACACGAGCCTGTATAATACAGCTCGTCGTAGCTCGTGCACCGGACGGCCGTGAACGGCACATCTGACGTGATGGACTCCGCGAAGAACATGTGGGCACGGTTGTGGGCACAAAGACCTGGTTTAATAAAACAGGTCAAAAATTATTATCTTGTAGAGGCAAATTGAGTGTAGAAAAGCACGTGTAGCGACACCTATCGCCACATAAAATAACTACTTAGGAAGGCAGCAAGTTAGCTACAGTGGCGCGTAAATATGAATTCGACCAATCAGATTACGAGGTCTGCATCGCGCAAGGAAAAAGAATATCATATCTATCCATCTAACACAACTGTCTGACATCAACCGTTGGGTATGGGCCCGCCAGGCAATATCACCTCGCCTGGTCGGAGAACCGTCCCTTTTCAATGGAGGAATACCTTACATCGTTCCTCCACACACAATATAATTATGAGGCTAGGATCCGCAAAAAAATTCGCCACTGACTGACGAAGCTCTGATGACCGGGCAGTTGATTGCTTAATGCTTCTGCGCCATTTAGGTCGGCTGTTTGACGGTTAGTCCCAATAGTCGATCGTCAAAGCTTGGTCAGTCAGTGGAAAAACTACTTGCAAGTGAGGCTCTGTAGTCACTAAACTACTTTGCCGACGTGGTGGCTATACTTACACATACGCAACAAGAGACCGACCAAATTAATAATTACACTGAAAAACCAAAAAAAATACACGAATATACCTAATTATTGCGACGGAATATGAAAAAATACCATTTATGTTTTACCAGTGAATAGTTTTATCTCCACTGTAACTTTTAGAAGTCATTAAAATAAAAGCCCGATTTCTTACGAAGCTCTTTTTAGGTTTAAAACTCAATAAATTTTTGTGTGACAGGTGATAGAATTTCAATCCTAAAAACGAAAATAAATATTTTAAATAAATCCCAAGTAGCAATAAATGATTTGGATGTTCATAAAAATGGTTTAGTAATTCTGGTGTAAAAGCATTTTAATTCTAATCTCAGATTTAGTGGATTTAATTAGATTAGTTCTCAGATCTCAATAGAAGCTATATAGAAGTCTGTGTAGCTGCGATAATACTCCAAATTTAATCACGCTGATGTGTGCTGGATGAAGAATTTTAATGTCACCTTAATTAATTAGCGTCATGTTACTTATAAAGGTCTAAACAGTGCGGTAGGTACTCGTATATTGTTGACTACACCCTTTATTAGCGTTTATTAGTAATAGTATTTATAATAATTCTTGTGGGCTTCAAATTTATCCATGAGCAAATATTAATTTCGATGATTATCGTTTAACTTCTGAAAGCCGAATAATGGTGTTATTCTGTTTTTGAAGTTCGATGCACTGCACGTTGTTGACTTTTGGGGTACCCGGCGGTTGTAGTCATCACTTTTAAAATAGATAAAGGTCGTTATTTGAATAAACCTTACTAAAGGAATCATGAATTGCAAGTACACTAATGACTGGAATTGATGCTACTGTGTGATGCGTGTGACTTGTATTAGGTTGTTCTGTAAGACGGTTCTATAGTTTTAACGAAGACCTTGCAATAGATCACATACCTCGATAATCAAACCCACATCCAGGCTGTCGAGTGCCTCCATTCGGATAGAAGTCAATATGCCCCAGCGGTGAAGCAAAACCAAGGTACCCTCCACACGTGTGGATAACCTCTACATGGCGAGCATCGTGTTTGTCTAGCCTGGCATCCTTATTACCAATTGTGAACAGTGGCAAGGCTGGATCTAAACCTGAAATAAAATTAGTAGGTACAGCTAACATCAAAAATAAGTGATGGTCAGTCGAATTTCAAAATTGCTTCAAAATTACTCTTTCAAGTCAGTGCTTAGCATTAATTATGAGTATTAACATCTCACTGATCAGCATTTACTTTTGATGTCGACAGTACGTAGTTGAATTTTCATTTTAAAATAAATACCACTATTCGAAAGTTCTCGGGAAGAAATATCCACTCATCCGTTATTTCATTGAATTTCCAAACTAGAATAAATAAAGTGCCGACTGCTTTCTAGGAACTATTAGAATAAACAAGAACAGCTTGTTAATTATTGAAAATTCTATTAAAAGTTCTTGGTAAAAGGACGTTGCCCACCGAAGTATCGCATTCCCATTTACCTAGATTGTAAATTGTTTTAGTCAGATAACACATTCGCTTTATTCACAAGTTATACAAGCAAGACATTAAGCATCATGTGTAATCTAACCAATAAACGGTAATGATAACATCATTATCAGCTTATTAATTTTCCAACTACCAGGAATCACTTGTTGTATCTTGTATCCCATCATATTTATTAATTCTACTGAATGACACTCATGCGAAGTTATTTAGTTATTGTTTTGGCAGTTTACGATACATAAACATTCCACATGTGCCTATAAAAAATGCTGTTTTAAATAACAAGTAGATATAACATCCAGACAAAACCGTTAATAATATGGTATACGCAGAATTAACGACCAAAACAATAGAAGCCTTCACAGCAACCGCTGTTTTAACTAACAAAAGGAGCTAATTTGCTGCGGTTTTAGTATGAAAGCTAACAGAATCGGTTGCGTAAACACCTCGACATTCAACGCAGAATAGGGAGTTAAAATTGCCAAATTATTTGCCATAAGTAAGCAATTAAGAAGCGATAAATTATCTCCTGCTGTTGTTTCGCATTTAGTTCGTTTGGTCAAAATGTTTTTAGAAAATAGGTTGTTAACATGATGATTATGTTCGAACTGATCACGATACAAGAGATCACCGTAAGCTTTAGTATGTATAAGAAATAGACATTATTTTAGGTATTACCTAACAATTAAAAATGTCTGATGGCCATACATTGTACAACAAAGAAAATACCAACCCTGAAATTACGTAAAATAAATCAGCTGTTTCATACCTACAAATAATTCAATTTTACTCGACTAAATGTTTGGAACAGCTGATGATTTTTCCTGATTTCAGGGTTGTTCCCACGGTAAAAGTTATTCATAATGATGAGTTCAATAAGCCCTTAAAGGGATCGGATCAAGAAAGGTAGGACCTTATAGAATCATAATCACCAAAACTTGCTAAATGGAATACTCTGTAGGATGCTGCTGTCCATTTCTTGACGTAAAGCCTAGGGATAATTTACGATAGGTACCCATGGAAAAGAACCAAAGTTTCGAAATAAGCAGAAAAAATTCTAGAATTTTTAAGAAAGGTGATAATGAATCAGCTGCAATGAATACAAGTCCAAAGCCAAAGTTAAGTTAAATATTGAAACTCACTACTGCAGAATATTAAATGTAGCCTTTAAACTTGACAGTGATTGACGTAACAAACGTTCAGCATTTCATATTAACTGACAACCATATTAGTTGCTGTCTTAACCTTTACTATAATAACTTAATATTTCAGGTCTTCAGAGAGTATTTTTATTTAGAAACCTAGGTCGTTGACATTTAAAACTGGAGATACGTTGGCAGGTTGTACATTTTTGTTGAATATAGAAAGATCTTTATTAATTTGGGAATAAGAGAGCTATTCAGAGAAAATCTCGCATCTCGATTCGAATCTCATTTGTTGGTTGATATTTGACAAATTGACATTCGATAATAAACGTGTGACTTAGTAACAGGAGAGCATGTTCACAGCTAACGTTATTAAGTTATTATATCGACGGTTGAAAGGCTATTTGTTCTAAGCGACATTTTTAATTTTATTTTTTTCGAAAAACTAATCTTTACATATTTACATTTTTGTTGAGACCACTATTTTTTACGAATGATCTCTCGTTCTTCTGCCACCTGACCCTAAGGCTTCAGCTGGAAATCAGCGCTGCAGTTACTTACAAGCAGGATTATGTTTCCAAATTAATAATTTTCGCAATTATGTATTCGAATACGATTCTATTGTTCTTTTGTCATAATTTCATGTGTGTTAGTTTTTGTGATGTTTAATAAATGTATTTTCTTTCTTTCACTCACCTGTAATAGTATCAATAGGTCCTTTCTTAATATAAGCCCCAGCTATGCCCACAACATGGGCACCAAGGCTGTGTCCAATAAGATGGACGTCGTCCATCGACACCCCTTCTCCAATGAGGAAATTGAGGAACTCTGTAAGGAGACGGCCCACTGAAGCCACGTTGTAACTGGCGAGGACATAATTGACCATGGCCGCAGCGCCCCAGTCCACTACGATTATGTTTAGATCACTCACGTTTAGGTAGGCTGTAATAAAAAGTGCAATTTTAATTTTAATAATTTTTCCTTTTCATTTCAAGATGAGTTGGTAGGAATTTTGAACTAGATATGAACTATACACGACGTTGTTCGTTCAAGAAAGAACAGGTTGGATAGTATTGTCAAGGAGGTGTGAGTCAATGGACTCGGGACCGTTTTAAAAAGCCCACACGCCAGGGCATTTGATGCGCTCATAGGATTAAGGCAAACTAACAAAAGATTAAACCAACAACAAAAGAATACGAAAGTGTGTTTAAGAACAATGACCTTAAAAAGAAATCGAATGCTTGAATAGAGTAGGTTACCCACCTTCTTTAATCGATTCAGGCATGGGGCCGTGTCCATTATTAAGCCAACCGTGGGTTAGCACCTTAACTTTTTTGCTAAAATCGAAGTGAGATTCCCGTAGAGATGCTGAATCGTTCGTTTTCAAAACTTCGTATTCATACGGATTCCTCCTGTAATGATGAAGATGCGATTCATAACACAAATAACAATAGCCTAAAATCACTGACATTATTAGGTCAAATTGTCTGCCGACATAGATCTCCTCCATAATAAACTACTGAAATCGGTCTAAGAACGAAAGAGCTTATCATAAGTTCAGTCCAGAAGATAAGCAATTTTTTACTGTAGTTTATTGTCTTCTTCTGGTATAAACTTTTACACAGTAATCGTCTACTAAGCCTCAGAAAGGGTTCGTAATGCAGCTGTTATGCTTAGGATACCCCTAATGTAACGAGATATAGTGAGTCGGGAAGGATCAGTGGATATACCTTTTTTAGAATAGAATCATCTCTTACTAGCCTTTTCTCAACTAGGTTGGGGTCAGCTCCCAATATAACCCGATGCGGCTGAATATCTTACACGGAGCGACTGACATCTGAACTCCGCCACCCAATTAATTGGAGACACTGATACCCTATGGTTATACTGGTTTTCAGAGATTTTGGGCTGTTGACTCCTGTAACGACTGTCATAAGTATTAGTATGACAACCGGCACCAAGTGTATAACGTTTCTGTCCGAGGCACGGAGAGGTCTCGATGTTCGAAGAAACCGTCACCTATAAGGACTGACCGCGGCAAACCTCGCTGATCGACTGATCTGCGTGGTAGCTATGTAACTACGAGCTCCTATTTTTAGAATAGAATAGAGCAAGCAACCGCACGAATCGCAGTAACACACAGTTACTTCAGGTACGCCTGTATTCTTTAAGAACGTGATACTTCCCCGACCAAGCCAGACCGTATAATCTCTGGCCAGCCTAGGCTCTACCACAAAATAGGTCTGTTTTCTAATATCAAAGCCGAATTAGATTATTTAATTAGAAAGCTTGGAACATAGCAAATTCTTGGTACCTAAGTGTTCACTATTTAGGAGAAGATTTTTGTTTATAATTTCTAGTCGTACTTTGTTGGACCACTAATGTACGTACTAACTAGATAAAACACTATAGGTAAATTAAGAGATTCTCGGTTCAAGTACCTTAATGCTAAAACTCCTGGTCAAGTTACTATGGCAGGAATTTCGCTGACCACGTTGTGACCGACGTACAATATACATACACAATGGCTTATTTCAATATATTATAGTCATGTGACTCCCACATAATTATATACAATGACAAAAGAATGTACTAAATAGCGGCGTAGGTTTTTTTTTGTTATACTCTTCTATAGCATGGATATGCATATTCTATAGCATAAAACGTATGGCGAATTTTAATGTAAGTTTGTTTAACAATTTCCCTTTATTGTGTGAACTAATTCGTCTCAAATCGGCTGCATACAAAAACGCGCGCGAGCTATACTCGTATAGCTTGTAGTTGTACTTACTTATATTGCGTCAAAACAATATTTGTCGTTTAAAATAGGTATTATCGTTAATTTAATAAAATCCAATTACCATATTGAAGTTACAGACAATTTTGAGGCTTAAATCGGTCTCGTCTCCCTGTACAATGAAAATATCTGTTTTTAAATAGCAGTTATTGATATTTTTAATTTGCTGTAAAACATGATAAATAATTATGTTTTATAATATTGCTGAGAATAATTGAGATCCCTGCCGCCGATATTTTCATTAGCACAGTTAAACAAACGTTCATCGATATTTTATTAACTATTTTCATTTCATGGAGCTCATCGTATACCCATAGGCTTTTGTGAACCAAGAACCCTAAGTAGACTATAAACTGTACATTGAAGTAAATTGCTATCATCTAGTAATATGAGATCTTTTTAAAATCAAGGATAACATCCAAAATAAGGCAAGAAGAAGGAAAAAAAGAAAGGAAAGAAAGAAGGAAAAGGAAGAAAGAAAAAGAAGGAAAGAAACAGGGTAAAGAAGGGAGGAAGGGGAAGGAAGGATGGGAAGGGGTCTTGCAGACAGGAGCCCTTTAGAGAACTTCAATCTAAATTAGGCTGAAAACTTTATAATTATTATTACATTTGTGGTCCCAATGTTGGGCAACTCTGTCCTCTCCCTATCGTTCACCAATCTCTATTGGTGGCAGTTTATGTCCACCATGATCATAATAAATAAAAATACAAGTCTTCATTCCAGCTAATGTTGAGTATTGTTACTACATCTATACAATAAAGTTCTTGTACCTGGTTTACATGAAATAAAGATATCTATTCTATTCACATTAAGCAATCACTGGTAGTACATTTTATAGACACATTGTATCCATGTTGGGTGGATACTTAATTATAGATCGTGACAGGTAAGGCAGGGTTACAATCACCGCTAAACCCACGCGTGAGATCATGCAGGATATAACCTACCTACGATTTAAAGTTTAAGCTAAACTTGCTCTGCCAATACCACATCGGTCGATACCGCTGAAAAACAAAATTCTGCAATAGGTACCGCTGGAGCAGTAAAAACAATCAGTTTTGCCAGAGTTTGCGAATACAACTTGAGAAGCAACTTTAAAGTTAAACAATGTTCTCTCTATTCCTTTAAACTAATTTTGAGTTTTAGCGTTCTCACGTTTCAGATTTGAAAGTATTTCAGCGCACTTATTTAATTTTAAATCGACCAAAAGACTATTTTCTAGATTATAAGGTAAATTAGGTACCACCATGGTGAAACTTCTTTCTACTGCTACACACATCCTCTTCTAAAATCTAAGATCAATCAGAGTAGGACGCGGCCAGGGACCGGATTACCGATATTTATTTATACCGATATAAAAATTTCGATATAATACCAATATACTGGTATTTTTTTATCGATATCGGTACCGATATTTAATTTCAGTACATAAATATCGATACTTTAATTTGTCTATATTTGTATCAATACCGATATTAAAATCGGTATTGAGTATCGATATAAATATCGATAACTTAATACCGGTACTTAAAAAAGCGATATTTTGTATCGATATTTTACCGATACTTGAATATACCGATATATTTGTAAAATATCGGTATTTTACAGCCGAATATCGATATTTCTAAAATATCGGTATCCGTCCCTGGACGCGGCACCAAACCCCAACGAACTTAAAGATGGTACTTTGTACAAATATTGCGTGACAAAGCAAGCGGCCTATCTGATTGTAAGAATCACCGCCACCGCCACCAATACCATACGGTATTTACAGAATAACTTAAATATCTCTGAAAAACGTCCAAACAGCCAAAACCCATTCTTTGGCCTAGTATACCCTGAATACAAGCATCAATAAAATACATGAAATTGACATTTTTAGGACACGACCGTGACTGTTTGAATGCTAAGCCTACAATACAAAGGCATGGCGCTTTCATAGAAGCATATCCGGACACTCGATCACGAGTGCTACTCACGTGTCTAAGTATCCCATCCCCAACCTCCACGCAATCATGGACATGGACAATTTTGGACATTGGCCTGTCTCCTCACGTGTCAATCAGATACAGTCAGAAAAAAATATGACAGGAAAACGGTATGCCAAAAGGTCGAAGGACATTTCTTTTTTGCATGCATGAAGGATGCTGGATCGAACACAAGCATGCTAAGAACAAAACGTAATATTCTTGGTGTTTGTTCAGCCGATTTTACTGACTATTTTGTTCCCAATCAGCTTCATATTGTTACTGTAGACGGCACGGTTGGCGCTGTAGCTAAGCGATTGGCTTTCTGCTACGTGCTGCGGGTTCGATCCCCGCACGGATCAAATATTTGTATGATCTGCAGAAGTTGTTCCTGGTCTGGATGTTTGTGCTTGTGAAGATTTGTGTTTGTATACGCACCCACGATACAGGATTTATTCCTAGTGTGGGGCAACGTCTTTTTAAAAAGAAAAAAAAACTGTTGGTTATTTGTCTGTACCTGGCTCGAAATACACTTACCTCGTAAATAACCTGAACTCAACATCGGAGTCATACACCCACCCCCAACCCCACAAGCGGGTATCATTGATGGTGGGCGCCGACGGGTACATCTGCACGCTGGCCAGCCATACCGGGTCGTATGGCGTCGGCGCATCCCAATTCACCGCCGACACAACTGTATAATGAAAATGTAAAATTAAAAAGATGAAGAAAAAATTTTTGCTCTTTGTTAGGCATTGTTACTCCTGTGACATCTACAGTTGTAGCCAATCAGTAGTAGTCAACATTGATCGCTCGACTCCTAGTAAAAATCCTTCCAGGTTGCTCATGACCACAGAACACAAGGGTCCTTCCCCATTTTGAGAGTGTCATAAAAGTGACAATGTGAATGGTAGGATCCTACGCCATTATAATTGTGAATGTCAAACAGTGGTCAATCCGCCACAACATTTCCTTAACCTGGAAAGCTCTGATCTGAGCGTGCTAGCTAGCTAAGTAATATGTTATTATCCTGAGCTTGCCAGCGAAGTATAATGCTCATGACATGACTGCATTATGTAAAATGCATGCGTAGTTTGTAATTTGCACAAGTTATTACAATGCATCACATGATTTTATTCCTTTCATTTTCATGCAAGTAAGTCTAACCTTTATTTAATAATCCGTTGTTTTTCGTATTATCTTAAAATGGGCTAGAAACCTCCAAAGGACAATGAGTGCTAAAAATCAATGACCTGCTGCTAAATGATATATCTTCAATCGAGCCTTTAGTGCTGATCGATATCGGTTTAATTTTGCATTTGGGACACAAAATTTAAATGTTATATCTACATGGTAGGATTTTGCAAGAGAGGAGCAAGAAGCTACTTCGAAAACTAAACTGTTTATAAATTTATCTTCAATATTTCTTGTAGAAAATGAATTAACTGCTGTACAGAAAAGGCTAAGGGTAATATTATATAGTGTAGAAGGTAAGCATAAATTATTATCTATCTTTATTATGATTGTATTTAATAGATATGCTATATTCGCCTTAGCGCTCCATCTCCTGTCGAAAACATCAATTTGCGTAGCTGGTTATCAATAATTCAACGCGTGTTGAGTTGCTTCGTTAATTTAATGGAAGTCAGTCAGCCTTTCCATAATTGTCTCAGGATATAGATTGTTATCTTCACTTTAGCATCCAATGAATGCTTGAACATTTACTTCACCTACGAGCACTGTGAAAGTTCAATAGCTCCAAACAATTAATATTCATTGTTTGATTTAGAGACGGAACATAATGTTGCTTTTATCAATCTGCGAAACCCTCCATCAAGAAGCGAAGGAGGTCGTACCTACAGCTGTAAAGGGCGCTATTTATTTTAGTTGAATATAAAATAAAAATTTGTAATATGTACATAGTTAAGTTCAGTAGGCTATGTTTCAGCCGATTTTAAAAATATGTGATAATAAAAAAATGTTTCCCAATATTCCATGAAACATTTAACGTGTTGCCATTAGAAGCTTAGGTCAGAAAAAAATCCAGAGTTCAATCCCCTTTGAATACCATAGGTACTATTCCTCTTTTAGTAAACCGGTTTGTTTATTGTCTAACCTATCTAGGTTCAACGCTCTGTTCACTAGCGAAATATATTTCGCAAATCGTGGCATTTTAACGTAAAAAGAAATCTAACTGAGAGATTTTAATCAAAATGTTAAATTCGCTAATGGACACTTTAGAAGCTGGTTAAAATACAACTCACGAACCTGTACAAAGAGCAAACAGCAACGGAATCATTCCAATTCCGCTTCCTGGCAATAAACACCGGACTCACAGAGAGCAAAACCAACTTTCCACACATCGAACAAAACTTTGCTGAACTTTAAACTGACTAGAACGCTCATTTTGAAGCTAAATCTAATTGAAGAACCGACACCGAAGGCTCCCACATTTTCACTGCCCGCTCGAAACAGAGATTGAATTTAAATTTACGTAGCGGTATCGCACTCCATTACGATTCATAGAACGATCCGCCGGCCTGGCCATCGATCATATTAATCAAACTGGACCTTATTAACATTACATACGGTATCCTGAGGTTTCCTTCGTAAAATGGTGACGGGAGAGACCGAGAAATTTGCTTGAGTCACCTGAGCTACTTTAAAAGGGAAATTTTTATGCCATCTTTGTTACCAATCGTAACTTTCCTATTTGGCATAGGTGTATATGCCTGATAATTATAAGATGAGTAATTTGGCGTGTGGAACCCCTCATACCGTGCATGTTTTAAGTATAGGAACAATCCGTTACCATCCTTCTCAACGTGACACAAATCAGGAGAACGGGCAGTACCTACTCAATGTGCTAGAAACAAAATTAGTAGATACTAAGTAGATCAATCAATCAATGAAATATGGTAACTCCGGCAGTAGGTAATACTTCAGAACCTTTCCTTGTAGCATTTTTCGCAACATTGGGTGGCCTAAGTTTGTCCAGCTGTGGACTGAGTTTATTTATTGATTGATCTATTTGAAGAAAGTCAATTTTGAAAACGCTCAAAACGAAAACGTGATATTTAAACGCTTTATTTTTAACCTATAAAGCGAAACCAATTTCATGAACTATCGTCATTGACAGAACTATTCTTGCCATTAAGCCAGCAATACCTGGTGGTGATAGATCTATCTATCAGAGCGTCACATAATGATTGGTGATATCACTGTTCCGCTGTACCAGACCCTCGTAAAAGTAGAAAAAGATAAATAAATCAAGTATCTTGACTTGACTCGACAGCACACGAGGTTGTCGACATGTGGGGTGTGGACTAGGCAATCATTGTCTTTACAGCCAATGGTTTCATAGCCAAAAGCATCGGGCAACTAGGTCGAAGGCATGATACAGAGGGCGGTTCTCCTGGACACGGCGCGTATTATTAGGAGGTTCCTCTCTCTGCGGCACTGACCACCGAGTGGTAAAGTAAGGTAATGTTCATAGTAACCGTGGTAATGTCCATTTATAATTTAAGTAGGTACCTTAGTTTTGATTTGTTTTTTATTCTCCGCGTAATTTTGAATAGTAGGTACTTTCTACGTGCATTATTCTAATAGTACCTACCAGGTAGGTAGGTAGGTAGGTCCTACCTATCTGGTAATTATTATGTCTCACGAAAGTTATAATACCTACTTACTTATAAAAATAGTTTCTATGTAGGTACGAGTTCTAAACAAAATTTGATTACCTATTAAAAAGATAAACTTGAATTACGAACTCCGAATTTTGGTCGAGCGATATAAGTTTGTAGCGGCGCGCTCTTTGGCAGTTACTTAGGATGGAATGAGATTTATTGCATAAATTACTAGGTGCCACACGGATATTAATAAAGGCCTCAGTTGAGGTGGTTGAGGTGCGCTAAAAACCCAATCATTCAATGAAACATAGGTAATTTTGCTGACATAGACTTAGGACGTAGCTAGAATCAAGGAATATAATACTCAGGGGAGAAGAATCGTAACTCTATAGTAAAAATATGCAACCATAGCGATACACACATACACGACACTAGCGCCGTAGCGGAATAGCAATAAACCTAATCCGAGCGGGAATATTCAAAACTGGACCTATATTTTAGGTATGGATAGCATGAAGAGGTTTCTTTGTATGGATCGTTTCTTGAGATTATCAAGATATCTCAAGAAACAATCCATACAAAGAACCCCCTTCATGCTGAAATTATAATAATAGTTTTTTATGGCAATTGAAACAAGTAGTTAGTATTGATTTATAATATTTTATTTATATAAGATAGGTCACGCATAGTTTCATAAGGTCACTTGGCACATTTTCTATAGTTATTAACCGACATTTTACACAAAGAGCACACAGTTTTCCACGAATGTAATGATAAACACAAAAAATAAACACAGACTAACATAACCTAGAAAACGTCCTGTCGTAACTAAACACTCGATTTATAAACGACTTTTCGTTATAACGTGAAGATTGATTGATTGTGTCCATGTGTCACACAAGATACACTCTAAAAACGTATCTGCAGGTGGGATAAATTGAAATAATAGTTACAACAAAATTATATCAACAAACAATGGAGATTGGATTGGCGAGTATTCAATATGGCGGCCGGTCGGCACAGACAGTGTGACCAGTTGTTTAATGTTTGATGCTTTACCCTGCGGTCCGAATTGCGATAAAAGTGCTAATATCGCGAATCCGACCAAATTTAATAGTCACAAAGTATAAGGGCTATTGAGTAATAATAATGCTTGTGGCGTTGGTCGGGTTCGCGATAATATACTTTTAGCGCAATTCGGACCGCAGGGTTAAAGTATTCCATTTTTTCTGGTGGTATACATTATCAACACACACATGTAGAAAGTTATGCATGTTGTAAGAGCAAAATCGTTTGTATAGAAGACGAGGGAGGTTGGCTAGGCTAGAATAGACCAACCTAGGTAAACAATAAATAAAACTTTTGACAGAACAAACAAGAATGTTGCTTGTAAAAAAAATTGCATTAGAAAAGGGAAATTTATAATATCTAGGTAATATTTTTGATATAGTAATACTCGATATATGATGTCAACATTACATTGTATACATAACTAACAAAGATTTAATATTCACTTTTACTTGTTATGAGAACCTTTATATTGCATTAAAATAAATAATATTTAAACATTCCTCTACGCATAGGAAGAGGGAATTTTAAAGAATTTGTACTGGCATCCCTGTTTCTGTAATTGCCATAGATAATAGGCTGAACATAGATAATACACTACGTACATAGACATATAGTCTATGACTACGTATAATACTGCGGCCTAGGAACAAGCATACCAATGGAAGTAACATATTTTAGACGAAATTTTAACACCGGTTTGACTTCTCGCTCTAAGAGATTATGACATAAGAAAAAAAGAGATGAATATATTTCCTCCGGTTACATTTTAATACAAATGTGGCCAGTGTGATATATTTCCAATAGTTATTGTATATATCCAAACTAGAGATGGGAATTTACTTATCGATATTATGATTTTAAAATAGTGAGCAATTTGTTCAACATCTTAACCCAGATATTGCTGAAACCTCTGAATTGCTCCGATCTTTATGTAATTTATAATATGATTTATATTTGATCTATTGTAAATAGGAAAAATATTTTAAAAAATCTTACTCTTATGGGAAAGTCGGAAAATGGTGTTCGTTATAACAAACGCTAGCAAAATGCACTACTATGAAGTGGTCCAACAATGTTGAATTTCAGTTGGATTTATGCTGGCAATTTATATAATTTTACAGGGTTGTTGTTACTTTATTGAAATATCTATAAATAAAACAAGAATATAGCTTTTGCATCGGAAATTTATTAGAGAAAACACTGAGTACACGGGAAATATGAAATAAAAATATGTTGACAAGCCACATGTTTATATCAAATTATGATAAAGTTCAAAGCAATAATTAGGGTGAAGGGTAACATGTTACACAGATGATGATGATGGTGTACATGTTATGCAAAAAACATGCATTTTAGTGGCAGCTAGCACAGAGAAGTTGGTTAGATCTATGCTTTATCATATGTCCAATTATCATTACGAGGACTTTGAGTAGTGCCCATTCATGTCTTTTCAGGTTTCTTAACCATTTCTCCTTTAACTCTGGATCTTTTGGAAACCTAGAAATGAACAATATGTGTGTTAATAATTTTTATTTTGGTTAATAATTTAATTGTTTGACTGTAAGATACAGGAAAATTCTATTAAAGTCTCTGAAACAGAATCTTTTTAAAATTATTTGGAGGGACCTGCGATTACATAAATGAGTTATTTCTGTAAGTTGTTTGAAAAAGTATAATAATTTAGTCGAAATATACCATTGATGCGTTCAAAAATATAATATAAATATTAAGAATTTTTGTTGCTAATCAAATATATCATCCAATGCTGAACATGAGCTTCTTCTTACAAATTAACAATTTGTATTTATTTGATTAAAACAAGGGTAAATCCATGTTTTAACAACAAATTTATAACCCGACAATACATCGATAAAATCGAACTATCGACAACAGTGTACGTAACTAGATGCCATCAAAATAGTATATCAAATGTCATTTTCTCATAGGTTACTACGATTTAGGCGAATTATAAAAATATTATGATAATAATCTCTAAATGACTTTATCGAACCGTTATAATATTGTATTTACTTTATCCCTACAGCAAAATTGACAACAAACTACAAGTAAAAACTTAAATAATCAAATCAATACTTACCGATGGAAAGATGTCCTATTGTTGCTTTCACATAATACGCCCATTCGGCCTTTGCAACCAAGGGCTACACAAGCCATGTTAAATTAGGAAATCGAATTTATATTATATTCCGCACAATAAAGCACTGAAACTTAGCAAATTGCAATTATTGTGAACCTGAAGTGGTAGCCGCGTGGATACCAAACCGACTCAACAACTGACACTTTGTCTTTCAAGATGACGTTGAAGTTATGTTGCTGTCACTTTCATTTACAGAGAAAATTGTCTTATGATAAAACGAAAAGTATGGCAGTTATTTCTTCGTTTTAAAAATAATACTTCTGGTATGCTTGTTCCTAGACTGCGGCATAATCTAAGCTGCGCATAGACTAATATATGTCTATGAAGCTGCGGTATCTCTCTGTCAGTATCTCTAACTAGTCTGTGGTTACTGTAGCTGAAGGCCAATATACCAAGGCCGATTTAACAATATAAAAAAAATCTTTGCCACTTCCGTAGTATTGACGTTTACCTTGAGAGGTTACAGTGTCCGTAAAATAGAAAAAGATCGAAATCAAATATTATTCGAACGTTATTAAATAATATATCTGCTAGTCCGCACAGCATATATAACTCATAAATAAATAATAAGTTCATAAATAAATTCACACGATGGCTCTAGCCGTGGAAAGCACGAAAATCTTGGAATTTCTTGAGTTAGTCGGTCGTTTGAAGGTAAATATGTGTTCAATAAATACATTCCATTTTTCGCACTAGACACTATTTTGCTTATTACTCTCTCTTCCAAAGCGTTGCGTGAAATTTACTCTTTACTTACTTACTCTTATTAAATCCTTTACCCATATTGCTCCATTTAGAGTCTAAATTTTAGACGAAGCCACACTTACTAAAGCAATAATTATTTTTGAACCAAGACACTGAGACTTAAAAAAAAATTGACAGCAGTGTAAAAGCGATGCATGTTTTGGTTTTATTAATCTACGTAATATAATTTACAGCATGTGAAGAGGACGGGCTGGGTGCTTTGTGATATCAATGACTGCGAGTCTATTGCTGGCCATATGTACCGCATGGGACTGATGACTTTCTTGCTCACTGATGAAAACAACCCTACAAATCTTGATAGATTTAGATGTCTCCAAATAGGTAATGTTGGAATATTTTACAATATGAACTTCATTATTTTTAAAAATCAAGTACCCATAATAATGGCATACAAATATTTTATTTATTGCATTTATTACCCAAGATAGGTACCTAAAATTTGCATGACTGATGACAGTAATGACTGATGCCAAGACATAAAAATGTTCTATTGTCTTCTGTCCCCTTTAGGTAGCATGGTGATTTAGTGGTGATTATATTAATATTATTATAGTTGTTGTAGCAAAATACCATGTATCGATTAAACTGTGATGAACCTGTACTTAACAAATACCGATGCATTTGCAATGGATTTATTTTTTTATGAATACAATGGTGTCGTTTGATTCTGTTGCTCCCTATAATAGGACTAAACTATACTAAGGGTGTTTGTCTCTTTCTGTTTCAACAGAAAAAGAAAGTGACAGATGCATTTAGTCTAGTTTAGTACTTTCAAAATGCACAAGAGAATCAACACCATTATCATAGTTATGAAATTGAATGAATTAAAAAATACACACATTTGTTTTAATATTTAAAAATTCTACTTTTTCTATTGATTGCATATTTATCATGTTTTCTGATATATTCTTATCTTACTAATTATAATACTTAATATAAAGCTTTTTATTTAATATAAAGCTTTTTATTTAGCTATTATAAATTCTTATTTTATGGAAAATCATTTCTTTCTAGTGTGCAATAAAGTGTTTTCTTTTTAAACTCATTATGATTTCTCCTTTATTGAGGGTACATTTTACAAACATACATCTCACATGCACAGACACCTAGACCCAAAACAACTAAATGTATATCATACAAATAATTGCTCCGTGCAGGGAGCGAACCCATGGAACGTAGCATAGAAAGTTATCGCCCAGCTACTGCGCCAACCATAGATTTATTGAGGGAAGCGAAAATATTCTAAGTTTATGGCGCCAACCGAGTCGTATTTTATTTTATTGTACCTATCAAAGTTTTTTGTTTTTTTTTGTTTGTTGGTTTGGTTGTTATTGGTGAGTGACATCACATGGGGATGGATTTAGATAAAGCCTTCATTGTTGTATAGCTTATATATACTATTTACTTAATATCTAAAGCATCCAAGAGAAACAGTTGAATACAGTCTCATGATTAATATAATGATTCACTCTCTAATGATTACTTGGTTGTTGCTACATGTTGCCACCTATACTATACATACCAATCTTATCAGTAGTATTCATGGTGATATTATTATGATTCCTGTCAAACCTTTTTGTGTAAGTACTATGAAATCTTAATGATATTCAATTAATAGATTTTTTAAACATATTTCAGCTCTTGTCCATGACCTGGCAGAGTGCATCGTTGGGGACCTCACTCCACACTGTGGTGTCTCACCAGAAGAGAAACACCGTCAAGAAGACGAGGCTATGAAAAAAATTTCTGAACTCACCGGTATTGCTGGTGATAGAATGTATGACTTGTACAAAGTGAGTATACAATTAAAGTTGATTGAAAAAAAAAAAATATGCATTTGAAAAATTACTTAACTTTTCAAGTGTTTAAAACCATTTGATCCATTAGGTACCCATTGACCGCTCATTAAGCCTGGTCTCTGTTACACCATTCTAAAGGATATCTTCCATTTTTCTAGGTGTTAATGATCCTTTACCAGTGTTTTTAAAGAGTTGGTAATTATGAACACAACATAGCGTTTGTTCCTGATATTGTAATGATTTACTCAGAGCAATTCCTGTCTGGTCTTTTAAACCAATCTGGGATCACCCTGTGGTTAAAGATTGGCTTTCTGGGCGTATTCTTCACCCCTTCTTCCTGCCTGTTAGACCTGCAAATATATTTTCAAAATTGGGTTGTTTCTGTAAGATGTGTCTGTAGCACTCTGTACACTCATCTATTAGCAGAAATCCCAATGGAGAACGTGGGGTTTTTTTTCTTGTTCTATTCATCGGTTTTGTCCCTGACTTAGCTTCGGTTATCCGACTCTAAAACTGGCTAAAACAGGACGGTGTTTCTCGGACGACCTAGGGCTATAGGCGCAGATTTCACTCGCGTACGCTGTACCCGAAGCAGGCCGCCCCTTACATTGGCGGACCTTGCTCCCCTGCGCGGCCTTAGTGCCGTGCCGCTCAATCCTCTAATAGAGGTGCGTGCGGAACACAACGCGCCCCCTTCTCAGGCCTGTCTCTGTTCGGGCGACGGACTGGCCCAAGCCTGTCGTCGACAGGCCGGAACTCATGGAAGCCGGAGATTATTCAGAGCCCTCCGGCCCCCGGTGCGTCTCCTGCGGATGAGATAAGAGGTGGTACTATGTGTGTTTCCCATACATTGAGTTGGTAACATAATACTTCTATATCAGGCATGAAAGTACAACATACTGTACCTACCAGCTACCTATTGTTGGCACTAACTAATAAGGTACTTAGATTATCAGGATCTATGTATGCATTATTGCATAGAGATGACTACACAAAGAAATGAATAGGTATAAAGATAAGATAGATAGGTATCTATAAATGCTATCAATAAATGCAATTACCTTGAACAATGATAAACTTGAACAATCATTATCAAGACATTAGCCCCTATATTGATAAAAAATATATAGTTGGTATTTAATTGTACTCACCTACTTCATATTAACTACTAATAACCATAATATGAATTGACAAGTGCGGCGTTCATGCTGCAATTGTCTCATTGAATTCTACAGTCGCCTCTTATTATAGGTACTTACCTAAAAGTTTGTTGATGTAAATGTACACCAGCGGTTAGCAACCCTCGTCCTGCGGTTTTCCTTCAAGCGGCCCGCGACTCTTTGCAATATTAAGTACGCCTAGATATTCAAAACGCGCGCCAGACGCGACATTCAGGTAATTCATTAATTATCTCCAAAATCCTTACTAATAATTAATAATTATTATAAATGCGAAAGTAATTTAACTCTGTCAGTCTATCTGTTACCTTTTCACGACTAAACGGCTAAACAGATCGTGATTAAATTTGACGAGGAAATGGTGTCTATCATGAGGACAGCTTCCGTATTTAACGGCGTATGGAGTCGCGGGCACATTTAGAACCACATTAATCATGATAACTACGGCCAGCCTTAACTTTATTTTTCCACTGTGTGGCCCTTGTCTGCTAAAAGGTTGCTGACCGCTGATGTAAACCATTCAAATTAAAAAATGTTGTAAAGAACGATCCCTTTATAACAAAGTGGTCGCAAGCGCAGCTGCTGAGCGGGTCCTGGCACTCCTGGGTCCGATTCCAAGGATGGGCATCATTAGTTTATTATGTTAAGAAATTCTCAGTATCAGCCCGAATGGCTACGGCAGCCTGTCTGGCTAGTAGATAACAAGTGACAACAGGTCAACCCTCTGTTACACGCTAATTTTAATAACGGCATCGGCGAAATGTGTTTTCAACAGTACAGCAGCATCTAAACATCTACCTACCTAAAACATAGGCGTTGGAATATATAGGCGTGTCGCTATATTATAGGTACTTATAATGTTATGAATTATCCACACAATTTTGTTAACTTTCAGGAGTACGAGAATCAAACTTCACCTGAGGCTAAATTCGCTAAAGACTTAGATCGTTATGATATGATACTGCAAGCTTTTGAATATGAAAAACGTGAAAATATACCTCACAAACTGCAGGAATTCTTCACCGCTACTGAGGGGAAGTTTGACCATCCTTTCATCAAGGCTTTAGTCACAGAACTAAACAAACAGAGGGAGGAGTTTGAAAAGAAAGCTCTAACCAATGGCCATACGTTTTAGCAAATTACTTACTTCTATGTTAATAATTTTAGTAGCATTGTTACCTAGCTCAGCTAGTTAGAATTATTTTGTATTGCACAGAGTGAACAACACAAACAGTATATTTAAGATTAAATATGAACTTCTGCAACCATTTTTTATAATGCGACTATTTTATATAAAATAAGCATAATTAAAATTAATGCTGCTTTGGTTGTGATGGTTATACACATGACCCTGCTTCTTATTGTGGACCGCAACATTCGCATTTAACTTCATATAAAACAGTTCGTATTGACTCTTTGCTTTGTTATACCTAAGGGATTATGTGCAACATGTCTTCAGATATTATGATATTGGTGTTTAAATAATAGCACTGTCAATTATTTATTCAGGTGAATGTGCAGATACACGCGCCGCAGGAATAGAATTTTAGTATTCTTTGTATGAAATTATATGCAACCAAACACCGCGCCGTACTGCGCCGCATTTCAGTAAAATGCTGTAGGTATACTAATTACACCTGCATTTGTGAATGACGTCATCAAACTGGGCGCGTACGGCGCGGGCGGCTCGGTTCTGATTACGTCATCCGCATCCTGCTCCAACAGTTCTGCGATTCGGACAATACTGATAGTATAGCGCGTTCGATACGGATAGGGTACACCAAGGCCATCAGCAAATTCGATTCCTGCGGCGCGTATACGTGCGCGTTCACCTTTAATGTTGAGTTCATGTATATCAGGACCCGACAGCAGTATTAAATAACACCATAAGTTTACATAATTTTTCAGAAGTCTTAGTTACATAAGTATGTGTAAAATATAAGAGATTATTTGTTTCGTTTCCTAAAGAAATATTAGAAAGTACAGATAGCGTAACTAAATTGAAAAAAAAAACTATATTCATATTTATTTTCAGTGATTTATTATTCCATTGCATAATTTTACGTAGGTACCTACCTACATTATATTTAGGTAGTCCAAAGAGGTAAATGTAAATACCTACCTACCTACATGATATATATACAAATGTGTATTTTAATTAATGTGTTTAAAGGCGTAGTATGATAACAAATACGTATTTGATTGCGTAATACTTTGTAAGGTATTATATGTAGTTACCAGTATAACTCGGTTATGCCAAATATTATTCCCACTAGTCACTAGTGATTTGGTGACATAGGTACATTTAATTATTAAAAAATATGTATCAAGGGTTCTAAACCTCTAAAAACCTTCTAATACAAGTTTATCCGACAGATTTACAATAAGGCTGTTGGAGTATGTACCTATCTATATGAAAAGGAATATACCCACCAAAACGATGCAACTACCGTCTTGCGCTTGTGATAATAATAATCATTGCTTTCTATTATTCTCTAATAAAAATAGGCACAGTAGGTGCCTAATTAAAAAATATTGTTCCCACATCCTACCTACTTAAATTACACTTTTTTTATGAGATTTGGTTTTTTATTCCTGTGGTAATGCACGTTTCCGACAACTTTACCAAACAGTATCCAACAGACATTTAGAGAAATATTTAATTATGTACATTCATGGAGATTTTAAGTTTACATAAACATTTGAGGGTTTCAACTACTATACAAGCATTCCTGCTACAAAACAAGAGAAGTGCAATCTATCTTATGAACAAAGGGAATGGTGATGATGCTAAATTTGCACAACACAATCTTTTAAGTGTTGGGAGTGTTCAATGTATTGAAATACAAATACTTGTGTATCAGGTAACTTTCCAATCAAAAAAGATAACACAGTTTGTACTTTTAAGATTTTATTGTACAAAAAATGGGTAGTTGAGTATACATACAAACCTATTCAGTCAAAATTAACATTAAGATTTGCATAAATGCTAAGACTTATTGTGACAAAACTATTTCCAATTTGTCATTGAAACTGTAATGATGAGTCACAGTAACAACCAACTCTTCAGATCATTGTTCAAATCTTAGAATCCCAACTTCAACTTAATAACATCTTTGTTAATTGGGTTTATAATTAAATTAGGCTCTGTTTAACACAAGATTTTAATGTTATTCTAATTCATAGGATTGCTTATATCACATAAACGATTTCAGCTCTCAACTCACAAGCTCAAAATTTTATGTGATTATACATAATATGGAGCAGTCAAGACTCATTCATATTTAACATTAGTTAGCCGTTTGTTTTCGGTTATTCATATTTGCTTCTTGTTGTTCCTCTTTTTTTCGTTGCTTTTCTCTCATTAGTTCAGCATCCCTACAACAAAAGAAACAAGTATATCATAAATCAATTTACAATTCCTATGGGAGTTAGTAGTTGTTCTATCAATGATTATTCAACAGACAATAGAGAATCTAATGTTTGTCCTCACCGGTGACTGACAAGGCATTCATACGGTTAACTGGGTTCAGAGTTGTCCAAACAGTAAAGCAGACAGGAGCGTAAAGTGAGTGAAAGCAGCTTGCTATAATGCTGTCACTAGATTGGAAGTACATTTATGATGTGACTTAAATTACCTGTCATTAGGAATAAAATAGTGTAAATTGAGGTTATAAAAACAAGTTTAGTAAGTACCTACCTATGTTTCCTTTCTTGTAAAGACATACCAGTCTTTTCAGCCGCATTCTTTTTCTTTTGCGCTTCTTGCTGCTTCTTTTGGTTCTTGGCTCGCGCCAAATCTCTCTGGTTGCCACCTGTAATGAAATTTAACACCATAACACTATCTGTACCTACCTACATGAAGATGTGTGTGGATTCGTATCCAAAACCATGAATTTAATTCACAACAATAGCATGCTTTAAATTTGATCAATAACACGCGATAAGTAATATAAACATGAGAAAATATGGTTCACTAGAGCGGATAGAATCAATTTTCATGTTACAAAGCGTCACCCAAATATGACTCGTGTCATGGATATAGCGTATGATCGCGCTACAATCTAGAATGTTCTACGGAATGTGTGCTTCCAGGATGATTTTGGACGAAGATTTGAAGCGTATTCACTGATGCACATAGTAATATTTTGAAATTGTAAACATGCTTATTTATATGTATGTCAGTACTCACGGGTCATCTCGTATAATTAATTACTCAGTGGCAGCAAGGTTGGACTTGTCGAAAGTCGCAATTACCTAATAAACAGCTATATCAGCGTTTTGGAAGACCGGACGATACGCTAGCCCGGCCGAAACCTAGGACAACGCACCGCCCTCTCTTCTTACCAATACGAAAGAAACTTTGAAAACAACTAAAAGATAACGCTAAACACTGGCTTACGAAGAGCCCCAGCCAGCTGGCCACAACCACAAATAAAATGTCAATGATGTACAAAACCAAAACGAACGAGATGAAGGAATGAATGAATATTGACCATAGAGTTGATTTTTTTATACATCTGATATTCGCGCTAGCACAGTCGAGCGCGGTCGAGCGTTAGCCACAGGTCTGTGGCGCCAGCCTTATTTAAATCGCTATCAATCAACCATAAACTAACTTATTATTACCACTTGGCTACGTTTAGTACCTAATTCATTTTTCGGTGCGAAAGTCACTCGGGCGAATGTCGCTCGCTCATCGGGAATAATTGAACGACCCACAGCTGCGTTACGCGACTGACCAATCGAACGACCTCAAATTATCTGCTGTATCCTATGACTACAGTCATTGGTCGGTTGATAGCAGTGCGACCGAGTGCGACTTTCACCCTACCTAGCACCCTACTATTTTACGGATTGACCGGAGCGAGATCAAATAACTGAACGGTCACCCGGACGATAATGCGTCGTCGAGCGTCGTCCGCCGTAATAACTGAACACACCCCTTGTATAACAAGTGCAATCAACTCATATTCTGACTCCAAACTATGCTCTAGCTCCAAACCAATGACTAAAGAATCCTCTCTTATTAGTCATTGCTCCAAACGGACTCGGAGTGCGAGTCTTTCAAATAATAAATAAAAATTTATATTGATCATGATTCTTGCTTGAATGATTTAAGTTGTCTATTTGATCATTTGATCAGTCCATCATCCATCCATCATAATAATATTCGTAGGATGAGCGCATGTTATGAAATAACAATAATCAATAGAAACAAGATAGAAACCAATTAAGGCTTTAATCATAGAAATAGTACAAGTACTGGAACGCTTAATAGTGCCGTAAAGCCGGTATGAGGGAGAATACTTTGTGGTAACCGTGTCCTTGTCTAATAGGGTAACCATACATTTTAGTTAAAAGTAGGACATGATAGAAATATTTAATTATGTTATGAGAATAGTTATCAGGTAATTAACTACTGATATCGAATAGTAAGAATTGTTTTTTTCCTAGTAAATAGTGAAATATACGGTCCATACAGTGTATCTAAACGTTCTTACAAATATACATACACCCTTTTGGTTATAATTAGAGTCACAGGCAAGGCATAATATATAAATAGGCATATGCAAGGTTACTATATAATAAAAAAGAAAATTTAGAGAAAATTTCGGACATTGCGGAAAAATCCGGACATTTTCTTATACACAGATTACGTGTATAATAAAATGTCATGCGTGAATATTCCGGACATCTGGCAGCTCTAGTCATAGGAAACATTAGATTTTAACATTTTAAGATACAAATTTAATTCCTCTTCTACTTTTTCTTTCTTTTTTCTTTTTCTCTTTTAGCTTTGCGACCATCCTACGACCTTTCTTTATGAGATCTTTCCTATTATAGCAGAAAGGGTAACCCATGCTTAGTGCTGCAGAATCGAATATCACTTATTATAATATTCTTGTTTGGCAAACTCAAGTATAATCATCATTCACAACATTAAGCAATAAAACACAATGAATGAAAGTCAAAGCAAAACTTTTTTAATTTCAAATCGGCATAAAAAGGTCGTCGTCGTTTCGTCAAAACGTTGAGATTCTAGATGCACGGTTCCAAAGTGGGCCGGGTTCTATGGAGAAGAGACCGGCTAGAAACTTAATGGTTGATTGTAATTTTAATTGTGTTGGCATTATAGTTGTATTTTGGGTTTATGTGCTTGTTTCCTCTTGCTTTACTTTCTTATTTGGTGGTTCACTGGAAACTGCAACATCTTCCCATTTACTACAAAATCCTACATGCCCTGATTCACCAGATGTTCCTGCACGTACAATTTATTTTGCACGTACAGTTTTTTTTCTTTTTGTGGCTATCTGTAATGTCAAAAATGATCTTCATTATGGCACAATATCTAAGTACAATATCCAATCCAGTAAAAGTTTAATCCATCTAACTATACTAATAGGAAAATATTAAACACAAATAAACAATAAGCAAAGTGTGTGAATCTTAAGTTTGTGCAATGTGTTATACTTTATATTAGTATAAACTATTACAGACCAGACAATTACACACAACATTATACAACAGACACATACAACAACTGATAATTATTAAACATATTACAATAGTACCTATGGTAATATTGAAGGAACTGCTTCAGGTTTTAATTTTATTTTTGCTGCTGTTAAATAATTCATTATCTTTAAAATTTACGCCACAAACACATGCGAACTTTTACACACTAATGTCAAGGTTCGTGGCTGTTATCCATAACACCCTCTGCTTATTATCAGCTGGAATCCTGAAAAAAACAAACATGGAATTTTAATAAAGTCTATCATTTTATAAGAGATACAAAAAAACATTATTATCTATTCGGCACAACAAACAACAAATGATTTCAACAAATTAACTTAAACTATATACAGGGTTATTTGTAAAACACTGGCAATGCTTTAAGGGGTGCAACTACTCATCAATATGAACAACTTTTACTACGGGACCAACCATGAAATCGCGAAAAAAAAATCAAACTTTTCATACATTTTGATGGAGCAAGGTTAATCTTTTGTATGAAAAGTTTGATTTTTTTTTCGCGATTTCATTGTTGTTCCCATAGTAAAAGTTGTTCATATTGATGAGTAGTTTCACCCCTTAAAGCGTTGCCGGTGTTTTACAAATAACCCTGTATGTATACTTATACTATACTTGGAATCACTCAAATTATACAAAACAATAAATGCATCGAAAATATGCTACGCATTACAGATTATGGAAAAACAAATCCAAATTTATTAAATTACGTAAATTATTTAACTTAGTGGACTGTATGTTATGTGAAACGATCTAAAATAAGTACTTGGAGCAACTATATCCCACAAAATAAAAATATATTGTCACACTACTCAATGAAACTTACCTATGGAACGATATTCCACAACCAGGATAATATTCTCGCTTGCACCCAATCATAACTCAAGTATTTACCATCTTGTCGCCAAAAAATTATTCTAGGCACAAAAATAATGTTTGATCACGTTTATTTCTGAACTATGAAAACCACGAATGTTGACAATAGGTTGACAACTAAGTTGACAATGTAAGCCATTTTGAATGATGTAGTGTTTCCCGCATGCAAACTTCTTTAACTACTGGTATCCAAATATTGTAATAATCAATCTTATTGAATAACGTATGGAAATAATAATATTTAATATAATATTTAAAGCACGTCAATTATAATTTTTATTATGTTTATTTTGATAGCCGTGGGTAGAAGTTTCATTAGTTCTAATATGTATGTAAAAACGATTCTGAAAATACCAATTTAGTAGATTACTAAGTTGATGAGTAATGGCCATGTGTGCGAGAGGGACACCGCTAAATCTCAGGTGACTTTCATGTGGGCACAAAATTTCGTAAACTAATTATAGCAGTAAGCTCTCTAGTTATAGGTACTATGTATTATCTCTATGGCTTTAATCAACATAAAATTAAACATAGAAAGATAGATAATTATATGACATATTTCATATTTGACGGAGCCTGGTATCTTCTTAATTCTGCAAAGTATAGACATAATTGCAAAGAGTATTTATGTTTCGATTAAGAAGTCTACCACAGCGCATAGACTTATTATCTAGGGGAGCCCTACTTATTATTTCTATCAAGAATTTCTATGGATGAGCGTAACAATAGGATGGCGTCCGCTGTCGGGTGTATTCTGGGGAAAATTATTTTCTCAGTTGGTCACACCTAGCACCTCTGCATGGAAATCTTGGAAAAATAAAATACAGTAGTATGTCAAAGTGTCAAAATGTCGGTCAATGCACAAGTTCATATGAGTAACAACGAAACTAATAAAAAGAGTGATAAATCATTTAAGCCATTGTTTCCTAAACGTGATGAGTGCTCACATGTGTCTTGTTATTGGCAAGTTTATTTTCTGTATCCGAGAATTCAGTAATTTTATAAATATTCAATTCAATTATCGTGTCTTTGTTGTGCCCTTTTCTTTAGCGAGGAAAACGTCTGGAAGCTATGTCAAGATGTATCATTGAGGATTCCAGAGGAATTGGACAGGTGTTACATCGTTTTTATTTCCAACCCTTGCCGCACGGTGCCTCTGTGGAAACAAAGGGCTGGGCGCGAGGAGGATCGTCTCGTCATATGGGTGTGTACCCAAATTATGTCACGCTATATGTACTGATTATGTTTTATTGAGCATATAAACTAAATTCCAGCCTCTCCATTCACTAACAATCATAGTATATTCTTTCCTTTTTTATATCTTGGTGCTGACCAAAAGCTCAATTATTTCTCACTAAAACCATTCAAACAACACCATAAACACTGATATGACAAACCTACTCAATATTGGACCTAAATTTCTTATTTGTGTAGAAGTTGTAATAGATTGTGAAGGTGTGTTTGAACAGTGCTAAAACCCTTTAATATCTTTCCTTATAAATTCACACTAGGATGTCTCCTGTATCATGAGTACATTCAACAAATTAATGTACATATCACATGCACACACACCCCGACCCGAAAAGCTACCCTGCACACCTCGAGACTATGTACCTATGTCTCAAATAAATATTAGGGCTGAAACACAACTGATGCGATGTTGCATGATGTTCTGAATTTGCATTGTGATGCATCATAGTTTTGTTCGACCCCTTAATGGATCCAAATTCACCTCTACTAACATAAAATACACAGAATATGTGGTTTTTTTACCATTCCTATATTATATATTATCATTATTAGAAATTCTGAATGCACAATGAATCGGTATAAATAAAATGTCAACCCAATATCCTTATGATCAATTTTATTTCAGGACTATCATGTGATATTTCTTTACTCATGGGACTGCAAAACTTGCCTTGTGTATGATCTGGATTCTGAATTGCCATTCCCAACATTTTTCCACAAGTATGTTACAGAAACATTGCGTACAGACCAAGTGCTCAAATCAGATTACCACAGGTAATAAAAATTGAATGAAATCTTTATTTTATTTCATTTATTACCTAAATAATATTAAGTTTTATGCAATTATTATAATAAACAAAATATTTCAGATTCTTTCGTGTAGTGCCTGCAAAACAGTTTTTGCAAAATTTTGCATCTGACCGTCGTCATATGAAGAGACCAGATGGCTCATGGATTAAACCACCTCCTCCATACCCTGCAATATCCACATCAAGTAAGGAAAATATAATCATTTGAAAATATAATCAAGGCAGTGATACACTAGCCTATATCTGTTACGTCACCTGTTGGAAATCTGATAGATGCTGGCATTCTTTATCACAAGATGTACATGGCTGTAGTATCTAGGTACTAGTAATACTTCATGTTTCTCCCTCTTAACTGTGGGGGTACAAATCAAACATCTTCAGATCTTCTGGCCAAATGTGTCACTTGCCTTAAGAATGTAAGTATATAACAAGAACATCTATTCTCTGGGATTCAACACATTTACCAAATGATCTCATTAGTATTCCAGAATTTTTCTTATTGTATAAGTTTGCTTCAGTTGCTGGCAGAAAGCCAATTCACTTAATCCACTGGCTTTACTGATGTAAAACATTTATTAAACATGCTTACAAATGTAGCATTCATAAAGTATTTGTACAAATTGAATTACTCTTATTTTCTTTGTTCTTTCTGTACAATGAGTTTCATTTTTGTTGTTGGGAAGTAGGTCACTAGGTAACCATGTATTGTATCCTGAACTGCCTGGGTACTAAAGACATGCCTTAGTGTTTAGCCCAACTTGATCATACTGAACATGTCATACTACTTACTGTCTTTATTAAACGTCAGATGTTTAGTCTCCGGCTTGAGATGCTTCTTGTCTTTTGGTGCATCCAACATTTTGTGATTTTCTTGTATATGAAGTTTGGTTCCTAAAGGTGCAAGTGCAAGTTCCTAAAGGTATAAGTCAAATACATAGAACGAAATCATTTAATAACTATTTTATAGAATGCTCGGTATTCTTATCTGCATACACCTTAAAATAATTCTGCCTATTTATTCTTTGCAGCTTCCACACATAACTTAGATGAATACATCAACATGGATTTTGGAGTGGGCCCTGGTCAGGTATTTAACTTGACAGATTTTGTGCAGCGGTTCTACAAAATAAACAAGTAGTACAAAAATGGTATTGATAGATAGTCAAATGTTGTTTTAAAATTAGTTCCATGATCCTAATGGTTCATGTTTTATGTTGATTATGTTTTAATAATCTAGGTTTTGTTATTATTTTGTTAGCTACATTAGGTACCTTTTCTCAATTGTCCCAAATACATGTGAAATATGTAAAATCATGGTGTCCTTAGAATATTAACCCATAGAATGATAATCATAGTTCATACACATGCTTACCACGAAAAACTGAGGCAACAATCGTAAATATGTGTGTATAAACAACATGCGTTATGGCGACACAATTACGTTTTTACATTCAATTTAGCCATTTAGGGCTAAGTTTGTTTTGCCTCACTTTGTGGCCGCGTACTAGGCTCTATGCGTTATTATTCTAAGATGGTGTCATACTGGTGACAAGCTGATGTGTTATTAATTTTACGAGGATTTTTTGAGTAATACACTCGAAAAATCCAATTGGATATTTCTCAATTAGATTTACAATTGGCTATACCTAATAAAAGTTATTGATTAGTTCGGAAATATTATAATTGTTTCCAATTTTGTGATTGAGTGATTTTTACCATTTTGACAGCACAATAAAATTAACAAATCTCCACAACCACAATGAAAATGATAATGCACAAAAGTACCTTTTTAATGGTATCAACCAGTAACACTAAGCTTCAATAAACATATTTTTATGTAGGTTTATCTGAATAAATATTGAAATTAATTAAGTATATTAGTAGTTATTACATTTAAAATTTTAAATATTATAAATTATGCAGTTACAAATCAGAAACCTACATAAGAATATTATACGATATAAATACCGTTTCTACACCATTACTTTTGAATAAAAAACTTTCCTAATGAGTACCTATATGGCAAAATAAGTATATAATAATTCAGGGCACTTCTATTCCCTTCAAAAATTAGCTGATTTTGATATACTAGATAGTTAAATATTAGGCATAAGTATGTAATCGATCGATTTAATCGTTTATATATGAGTAATGAGTGAATAGTGTTTTTGATGTTCTGCGATATTTTTTTCTATTTGTCGTTATTGTGAAAGAGTATTAAGTAGATGATATTTATTCTCATTTTGACTGAGATAATCCTTGTTTACGGATTGTGTGTTACCTTGAGTGATAAATTAATGTATAAGTAACTTATAGTAGTGTATATGGTCGCAAGTAGCTTTTGTATGTTGTTAAACTATTTAATAATTTTGTAACAACTTTTATACACTCATTTTATTCTTCCCTAGCACCCTTAGAAAACGAATTAAAAAATCCAAAAAATATGTCAAATATAAGGGCCAATAAAACATTATGATTCGCTTTTAAGGTGGGTACTGATCGCATTTTGTTTGTAAAGCTAAGATAAACGTCCACTGGGCCGGCCGCATTTCAGTGCAAAAATCATGTCGTTGTACAATTCGTACGAATGTAAATGAATGAAACTGCGTCCATGGCAGTCGGGGCGAGGTACAGCTAAGCGCAACGTCTTGTCTCAGTGGATGTTAAGCTTTATGTAACAAGGATTCGATCATTTATACTGTACTTTGCTCGAAATCGGATCCTGAACTGTTGCATTTCTCGCGGTCAGTACCTAACGCCCAAGCGCTTTCACAGACAGATGGCACTATACCGGAAACAGATGACTAGCCGTCGATCTCCGTTCGCGTAAGCTGGTGCAATAATCGTCACGCCAACCATGTCCGACAGCATGTTATATTTAAATTGCGTCGTCAAATGGCGCTGAATGAATTCGATATGCGGTTGAGTGTCGGTGAGGGTGCGGCGGTTGACGGTTGTAGGTATATATGCCGTCGATTACGGGTGGTGCGTCTGTAAGCGCCCTAAGAAAATGGAGTAAGTTAGCTAATAACGTTTAATTCCTTCCAACTATGTACCTATTGATTTAATTATGTAAACTTAAGAAATCTTACCTATTGTTCTAAATCTTTAAAGGTTTATTTATATTTACACTAAGTATATAAATTGTACCTGTTTTACATTTTCTCTATGAAGATTAAAAATATTACCTACTTAAATACTATATACCTACTTATTAAATTTTAAAGATTAAATTTTACAATATATATTTAGGTTCGTGAATAATTGTATTATTGATGAATAACTTGCATTTATTATCATAAATTAACTACATACTTTCTGCAGGGTTTGAAATCTGTGTTCGTAACTTTACAGCTATCTAGTCCAATGTTAATTATTTTTTAAGATATCCTCAAAGTCCTTTAAATCTTATTTGAAAATGCTTATCTACCTAGTATAATGTTCTGAAAAAAAGTTTTTATTATACCTAGTACATTTAAGATCCTAGTCATTACCATAATTATTATTCTTCTTCCTAACTGTTAATCACTTGTCACATTAGTATTTAGTCGAGGCGTAGCTGGATATTCTATGGGACCAAACTCTTTCAACTGGATGTGATGGAACCCGGAGCGTAGAGCGAATATTTTAATTCTTGGGAGTGTGTTTACGTCCCATTGGTTACGCCTTAGTCCTATTATATTATCCACATTTTACCGACTCAATCGATACCTTCCTTCTACGCCTTCAAGTTTTATCTATTGACTGACATATGAGTGATATATTATTGTGCTTGTGCTTTTAATGTACCAAGTTACATGTTTTTAAATTAAAACCTTATCAAGCAAAATAAAAGAAACACTACACGCTATTTGGTGTTTTATTTCAATAATTTGAGTATATCACAATCACTGGTAACTACATAAATCAATAAGAATTATGTTATTAATAAAACAATAAATAAATGTAACAAAATGTTTCAAACAACAGATCAACTAAATCTATAATAATTTAATTCCGGTGTCTACACCGTGCCTCATATATTGCTCACATTTTTAAACAGTTTTATCACAGTTTGAATTATTATGAATATTGTACACATTTAGAGATTTATATCCTTTATTGGATATTATTGTGTCCAACATTTCCCAGTGTGTACAAGAACAATTATTATATTAATATCACATTATTTGGTTAGGATATCGGCGCCATCTTCGGTGATTAAAACCGTATGTTCTGCCTGAGCGCACCTGGAGCCATCATCCGTCAACAAAGTCCAGCCATCGTCTAATAATACTGCGAACTTACTGCCGTGGGTGAGAGCTGGCTCGATTGTGAACGTCATTCCAGGCTTCATTTCTCCAGGGTAATTGTTAACTAGAGAAAAAGAGGGGATGGTAATTTAGTATTACAGTCAGATAATCAGATGCATGTCAATGCAATCCCAATACCTATTAATACGAAAAAAATTCAAGAATGAAGAAGCTATAGCCACTTGGCACTCAGTATTCTGTCTACTCCTAGTGGGAGCAAAAAGGCGTGATTTTAATCTTCAATAATAAATGTATGGTATATACAACAGGAGCCAGGCCACTGCAGTGGGTTGTCTGACATAAAAATACTTACTTGTATGATGAACTTCAGGGGCTCCATGGAAATACTCCCCTATACCGTGTCCCAAAACTGACGGAAAAACATTAAGGCCATGTTTTTTTGCATGTTTATATATTGTGTAGCCAATTTCAGTAAATGGCACACCTGGACCGCATGTCTTTACAGCCTGTAATTTAAAAATTATGTTCCCTATTGCATGTGACATAATGATTGTTTGAATATTATATTGGCGTTTCTCCAGCTAAAAGGGCCGTACGTAGGCGATACTGAAGGTTGATGTCGGGAATTTGTAATTTATTTGTGCGATGTGGGTTCGAGGACGGGCATTTGTATAAATATAGTACCTACTGTGTCGTGTTATTATATATAAGAGAATTAGAAAGGTCGGCTCGCACTGGCGATGCGATGGCGGTATGAGACGAGACACGTATTTTATGAACAGAAGTATAATACAATATTATGTAAATCACTAATAATACATAAGGCATATATTCCTTTGAATGCTTTTGTGACCTCAATGCGTGTCAAGGCGCCAAGCGGCCGAGTTACCGACCGATGAAAACCAAGTGTCTGCTCGTCTCGTCACATGTCGCGCCATAAGCAATGAAAGATCACTTGTATTCAAAAATTATTAACAAATTTATGTAAACTTACAACATCCAAACACTCCTCAGTTACATTTACAAGTTGTAAGCCTTTATCATCCACATTGCCTACAAGAAATGTTTTTGAACAATCTCCATGGAAACCTTTGAAAAACACCTGAAATAATTATTTATTAATGTATTATACATACCTATAAAATTTTGCTAGTTTGGCATTTTCAGAGCATATCTAGAATGTGCCATGATGAAGCATAAATGCGATGTTTCTGCTTTATTATTATGCAGGGTACATTAAAAGACCCATCTTCTAAGGCAACTTAACCCGACATCGGCGGCGTTTGCGGAAATGCATGTGTTGTAGAGGCCTAAACAGAATTATCGACCTTGTTATTTAAGCAGTAGAATAAAGCCAGGTATCTATGATCTTAATGATTGGACAAGGGTCTCCCAAGTTTGATGCTATGGGGCCTAAATTGTGCATGGGATAAACAAAAATTAATTATGACAATATTTATTATACTGACTGTTATGTCTACATTGACAATATCTCCATTTCGTAATAGCCTCAAATCAGGTATACCATGTACAATCACATTGTTGACTGATGTACACACACTTTTAGGAAAGCCTTGATAATGTAATGGTGATGGATAAGCCCCTGCTTCAATACATAAGTTGTGAGCCAGCTCATCAATTTCATCTGTGGTTACTCCTGGCTAAAATAAAAATAAACATGTAAAAGATAATATATACCACAGACCAAAGCCGGAGGTTGGTCTATGCCATAAAAGAATGTGATGTCTTTAGGCTGCATTTACTGCATGAGTGCATGTGCATACAGCTTGCAAGTGTGCACTGCAGTTTACACATACAAGTTTCTATTGGACAGTTCTTCCAGAAGTTTTGGTACACTAAGCGCAGCCTTAGGTTTATTGCCATGTAAGAAGGTGGAGATTAGTTTATAATATTCACAGAGTAGGTTAGGTATAATTTGATACCTATTGAACAATGGTTATGTTATAAACTGTATTCAATATAAAATCATCTTATTACCTGTATAAACTTGTGTAATTGCTGTAATATACTAGCTGCTAGTTTGCAGCTGCTTCGCATGGCTTTTATCTGGTTTACATCTTTGACTTCAGGTATACTTGGCACTACAAATGTGTCTGTTGATGATATGTAGTTTGGCCTTACAATGTGTTCAGGTACTTGTCTACTAGGTGTTGTTTGTACTGGCAACACTTTATCATAAACACCAAAGCGCTTTCTGAAAGATCAAGAAGTTATGTAATCTGTACAAAAAATATTCTCTGCTTTCTGAACCGACCCATTCTATTTTCAATAATAACATATACAAATAGCTTAACAGGCACAGGAAAACAATAAATGTAAGTGCAATTCATGCATGTAACTACCTATACATTTGAACATAAATAGTGTTAGTGTAGGTATGGTTGCAATTATTTAAACCAACTTACAATATCTGCTTCTGGATCCTTGGATTGCAGGCTTTGGGGACCCTCATGTTGACGTTTTATTGACTATTATAATATGTTTTCTGTCTTAATGATCAGGTTAAGTTAACTATGAGGTGCGACTTAAATAAAAAATAAATCAATCATTTAACACATTTTAGGGGCACGAGCTTAAAGTCTACTATGGTTATGAATGATTTAAAAGGGAAAATCGGAAAAGATATAAACCAAAACACATTCAGTTAAAAGTTCTTACTCTTACACATTGGTTCTCCAAAATCGGCCAAATGACTCCATTACTTTCAACGAAAACTTGATAACAATATCAAAATAATCAACAATAACAACACCTTAATTCATAAAATTATTAATTAAAAAAATATCAATTCAATCAGAATCACAGATTTTAAATTCGAAATTGTAGCTGAAATTCTGTTAATTGATCAAAGTGTCAAACAGATGTCAGTATCACATGTCAAATGCAAGATTGCCAATGCCAATTTATCAAATTCCCCAATAAGGCGAGAAAAATCTGCTGATTCGCTGATTCCCCACAAATTACCCTATAAATTATTTTAAGAAATTAAACAAGTTTCAACGATATAAATAATATTTATATTTATCAGACGATTTTTCCATATTTTTGTTGCAAGCATGTTGCTCGATGGGTTCTCTGCTAAGAGCAAAACTATAGAGTCCTTCTATCGAGTATATACCACTAGTAATAATAACTTTATGGTATAAACAGAAAACCTATAGACATTTCTCTTTGCATAAACAAAACGTCATAAGAGACCGTTTTCAGTCAAAACATCTATCCTTCTCGATTAGTTATTAGTCTATGTTCTCGATCCTTCTGTTGCAGCCGGTAACTGTACACAGTATTGTCATTATTGATACTAAACATAAACATAATTTCAGTATAATAAGTTTATGATACTAACCTAATTCGAGATGGGAATTCAACTGGATAAATACCCAGGGGCCCATTTCTACAGCAATCGAAGTAGTCTTCGAATTCGAGTTCCCACTTCGAGCGCTAAAATAATTACAACTGTTTTAAAACAGGATGAAACAGGATGAAACTGTGTGAAACAGAACGCAACGCACGTAGTTTATCTCTTTTATTGGCAACATTTTACAATTACGAGTAGAAATCATTGGTAGAAATTCATCTCGATTCGTCTCGATTAGTGCTGAGAATACCAAATTCGAATCCACAATGTCAGCTTGCGAGATTTTACAGTCGAAATAGCGCTCGAAGTGGGAACTCGAATTCGAAGACTACTTCGATTGCTGTGGAATTGGGCCCCAGCACCTAGCTTGGCAGTGGCACTGACTTCAGAAGCTGTTAAGTATTTTAAGAAAATTATTTTATACTTTTTAGTTTTCTGAAGTCGGTTATTTATCCATTTTTTGAACTATTTATTTATCCACCGCCCATCATTAAACCTAACACACAGCGACTAAACCTAATACTAATTACTAATATTTACTAATATAATACCTAATATTATAATAGGCTCAAGGAACATATCTACTGAAGGCTGCTATTAAACGTAGTGATTACATACTCTTTGGCTGCTATAAGGTTCTTGGCTGCTGCTGTTGGCTTGGCAACTACAGAATATAGGAAACTTGGCAACAACACACTGTTGTTTTATTTATACTCTCTGGCAACACTGCTGGTGGCCGCCATCGAGCATCGGTTGTTTTGTTTATTTCGTAGACAGGTTTAAAAAACGCTCAGGATAAAGAACGAAAGAATAAAACGTAAAGTTTTTCAATCAATATAAGTGTTGTTTGTATTCTCCATATTATATAATTATAGAAACAAGCATGTCACAGAGTAAGTACAGGGAAAGTGATTAATTGATAACTATTCACATAAAAATCCATACCCAGTGAACCAGCAAAGAATCAAATTTTAATTGCAGTTTCAGAGAAACCTCCTTCAAGCCAAGATGTTGTGGATCCAACGGGTCCCGCAGCAAGAAAAGGGGTCCTCATATCGTTTAGAACAGGGAAAACGATGGAGATACCGGAAAAAGATATAGTATGTAAATATAACCTTTAAATAGCTAAATGGGCTAGAATATTGTTGATACTTGTTATTGTCATAGTTGAAGGTACTAGAATCATGAGATAGGCTAATCAAATCCGTAACTTTCAATGAAATCGTAAGGAATTCATGTAAATGCTTTGATGAATATTCTACTACATATTTTGTTCCAAAGTCTATGTTCATGACAGTAATTCCCATGTGAGACCACACACAAAATGTATAGGTATCTACTGATTTCTCACAATATTGATGCTGCCGCTCATATTTGACTGCCTCTTGTTTCCAGCTTGGTCGATGCAGATTTGTTGGTGAATTTGAGAAGTTAAACAGAATTGGTGAAGGCACCTATGGTATTGTGTGTAAGTTTAAAAAAACTGTTATAACAAGACTATAAAATATTCTAAAAAATAGATAAAATAAAGCTGGATTTAATAACAAACATCCAAACTTTTATATTTATAATATTAGTAGGATATATAAATGTATTTGCTTTTTTTTCATCTCACTGTAAATGCTGAATGTATTGTACCAAAAATTATTATTTTAAAAGAATGTTTATGGAGTTCCTTTCCAGTATCTTCTCTATAGGACCACCCCACTTGGAACCATGCATGTAGACTCAAAGAGCTTAAAAAATGCCTGTAAAGGCCTAGTTGAAATAATACATTGTTCAATTTTGATTTGACTATTATATTTTAATTACAGACAGGGCAAAAGACAAGATAAACGGCACTATTGTGGCTTTAAAGAAAGTGAGGATGGATGTTGAAAAGGATGGCTTGCCGTTGAGTGGGCTCCGTGAGATTCAGGTGTTGATGGCTTGTAGGCATGAGAATGTTGTACAGCTGAGGGAAGTTCTTGTTGGAAGGTCACTGGAGAGGTAAGTGTCTATATGCTGAAGACTTTCTTAAGCTTTTGGGTATTGTAAAATTTTGTAGCTTGATTGGTTGGTTATTGCAATATTTTATTATGCATAAATTAATGGATAGTAAATGTTGCTTGTGATCAGATAACAAACAAAAACAACAAAATCAACTGCATTCATTTCGCCATAGAACAAAGCAAAAGTATTCACAAAGAGCATATCATAGCATAGCATATTCGCAACAAGCTGTCATTAACGGATTACAAAGGCTTTTTATTTTTATGTGACAACTTAGCCTTTTGCGGCTTCTGCCAAAGTCAGGTGAAGATGAAATTCAGTGAAACCGTTGGACAATTACTTATGGAAGTTGTTAGTAACTGAAACAAAAATTTTATTAGTATAGAAATATTATTTATTACTAGAACACTATTATATTGATGGGATTACAAACAAGCATGACAGCTTGTAAATGAAATATCATTGTTACGAATGAATGTCACAACAGTGCGATTTTTTCAAATGGATTCTTGTCCACCTTTGCAATAATATTAGATAACTTTATCATATCTGGAAAATATTTTTTTCAAAAGCGTAAAGGGCACAGAACTGATCCTTGAGGCACGCCTAATTTTACTCTAGACCCTGAAGATGTTAAACCAGGATTTTAGACGCTATTCCTACTTTTGGCTATCTTTTGGAAATTACAATCCTGTTAACATGGTTCTATAGTGAATTAATTACTAATGAGCATAATTAATTGTGATTTACTCTTTCAAATGCATTGGAAAGATCACTATAGGGTGAGTTTCAACAGATCCCTACTTTTTAGTTCATTATGGTATTATTATTCTTTACAAATTTCAGCAGTTTCATACTAATAGTAAATACTAAGGTTTGCTGGTGGATCTTCTTAATCTTTATATAGATATTTAAAATCTGAGAAAAGTGCCCTTTCTTGGGTTTTCGAATCTATATGTATAAATTTTTAGCTAGAATGTTTCACTTATAGAATATCTGCATGTATTTATTATCAACAATTTTTATTACTCCACAGCATCTTTCTATCAATGGAGTACTGTGAACAGGACTTAGCGTCACTATTGGACAATATGACATCACCATTTACAGAGTCTCAAGTGAAGTGCTTGATGCTACAAGTGTTGAAAGGCCTTAAGTATCTGCATTCTAATTTCATAGTGCACAGAGATTTGAAGGTCTCTAATCTACTTCTGACTGATAAAGGATGTGTGAAGATAGGTAAGCATGAGCAGTATGCAAAGTTTTTAATTATGTTTTAACAACCATTCATTTGAATCTCATAATTATGGTAGGTATGTTAATCAAATCTCATACCTCGAAATATTCACTTCGCCGAGAGCTCATGTTATTTGCCGCCTATTTAACTGTACCAGGATAAGCTTAATACAATTAACCAACTTGTGCAATTTCTTGACAATTGATTGTGTTGTTTCAAATTGCAGCGGACTTCGGCCTTGCACGCTGGCTAGGCGCGTCGGCTCGCAGTGCAACACCTCGTGTAGTCACCCTTTGGTACCGAGGCCCTGAGCTGCTCCTGCAATCTCCTCGTCAGACTCCCGCCCTTGATATGTGGGCCGCAGGCTGTATACTCGGAGAACTTTTGGCCAACAAACCCCTGCTCCCAGGAAGGACTGAGATTGAACAGCTTGAACTAATCGTCGATTTGCTCGGTGAGTTAAGTTGTAAGCTTTCTTATGACGCCCTGGCGTCATGGCCATGATTTCTATATTACCACAATGGAATACTAGTACCAAAAAATCGAACTACTAACACAGAACTATCTATAATTTAGCTAATTAGATTATAAACTTATAGTGAATATAAGTTCCCCACCATTGACCAATGCCTGACCACTTGGTCGCCCATACACTAACATGCGGACATAATATGGCTATCTTTTTATTGTAATCCTTGGAAATATAGATTTAATTATTGAAGTTTAGTATTTTTACTAAGCAGTCAAGACCCCCAGCAACACACCTGAAGCTTAGCATTCTAACAACAAGACTATGTTAATCCCTTATTAATAAAAACTTAAAAATTTTTAGACACTGAATAAGTTATTCCTGTCCTTTTCATTTGTATACCAAAGAATAGAGATGATAATAAACTTAAACAACATTCAATCATCGTTAATTAGTAAGTGGGTAAGAATTCATAAGACTTAAATAATTTTACAGGCACACCATCCGACGCGATCTGGCCCGAGTTTAGCTCGTTACCAGCGCTCCAAAACTTCACATTGAAACAGCAGCCCTACAACAACTTGAAGCAACGTTTCCCATGGCTGTCGGCCGCGGGGCTCCGCCTGCTCAACTTCTTGTTCATGTACGATCCTAACAAGCGCGCCACGGCAGAGGAGTGCTTGCAGAGTTCGTACTTCAAGGAACAGCCGCTTCGTAAGTATTTTTGTCCCCCACTACGATATCTGATGTATTTTATTATTATTTATTAGAAGAGGTAGGGTACTAAGGCCCTTTTGTCACTGCGACTTGCGAAGATCTATTGTGACGCCTCTCGTTTCATTACAGCACTTCCTCCAGCCGTAAGTCAATGATGAAGTTGGCTATGTTCTTGGGGTGGAGAGATTTAATCTCATCTGGTGAGATATGATGTATCGTCGGTACAGTTTACAAACATAAATCTCACATGAACATATACCTGACTCTGAACAACTATTTGTAGACCATAGACACATTTGTTCCGAGCGGTCATCGAATCCGCGACACGTAGCGCAGAAAGCCAATCGTTAAGCCACTGCGCTAACCATACCGTCAAAATATTATATATTATTGTACAACTTTTTCAAATAAAAAAATACATTAAAACAAAAGCCAGAGGTTGCTTGGGCTAATTCCGTCTCAGGCGAAATAGGCCGCATTTGGATCGAAAAAAATTCGCTGTGAATGAATTAACTGATGGAACGTCTGACTTATGTTGTACGGTACAACGGATTGACCGATTGATCCTGAAGTTATCTATAATTAATACGTGAAGAGAAAACTTTGTACCCCTTTTTAAGCATATTTCCCGCACAGAGGAGTGTGAGATTTTGAAGAAGGAGTGCAGAAAGCTAAAGTTACGTTAGAATTTCGATTACTGGGCGACCACTAGTAATTATTATGTCGCAGGGATATTGTCAATATAATTATAATTTCACTAGTGACATTATAATATCACTAGTTTGAAAATAATACGGCGACAATTATATAATCTATTTATTTATAACCGCCCTTGGTAGGCAAAATGGCCATGCTTATTACTACTGCGGGGAAAATTTTAGTTGCTTTTTTGTTTCAGCTTGCGATCCGAAGCTTATGCCAAGCTTTCCTCAGCACAGAAACATGAAAGGACACCCAAAGAGCACGTCAAATCAGTTGAACATCCCTCTGTCTAACTTAAACACTGGTGCTAACGACCAAACCAACAACTTACCGGCCATTTCTGATCTCCTAGGATCATTAGTCAAAAAACGAAGGCTCGACTGAAGCTTAAGAAAAAGATGATGAATAATAATATTAAGTCATTAACTAAGATTAACAATAAACTGCGTATTATTAATACGAAATTATGTTTTATTTTAAATTAATTACACACTTTTTACTTTTTCTAATATTTTAGTCGAAACTTTACTACATTGCTATTTTTTTTACGATTTTTTATTAATCTGTCGATGCGTCTTCGTCGCCAGAGAGTCCCATGGCTTGTTTGAATTTCTGCTGATACTTTTGGATCATGACATGCTCGTTCGTCTTAGCTTTAATTTTTTCTTTCTGGAATAAACGCAGCCAAATAAAAATACTCTTGAACTTTTGAACATGTTTATAACGACATTTAAACACACATTCCACATAATGAATGCAAAATTTTTGCATGAGGAGTTATCACGTTACTATTTGGAGGTGTTGTACTCACAATTTCTTTTTCTTGCTTTTCTATCGCTTTCAATGTTCTTATACATTGTGAACAAAGTATGACATCTTCCATATGATTCACGGTCTTTTTACGATGGTGGTGTTTCAATCTGAGGACACAATATAAAAACAAATGTTATTTAAAGACTGAGTTTACAAATGCTTTGAAGATTATTGAATCTACGACAAAAATGGACGGTCGTTGACCTGGTTTATTCGCGTGTAATGCAAAACTATATCAGAGGCCCTAGTGTAACTTTTAACAATTTCAATGTTAATGCATCGACCGCGTTCTGCGTGCCGATTGGCTCGCTTCGACCTCTGCACCAATTAGAGCACCAAACGCGGTCGCTGTGTAAAAACGATATTGGTAAAAGAAACTTGCACTAGGGCCTCGGAGGAAGATAGATATCGAGACAAACGTTGAAGAGCACACTTTTAACATGATATGAATTCGAATAATGTCGCACTTGATACTAATGCAAGAGATCGAACACCTGCGAATTGGTTTCGATAGTTCGACAGTGGTATGCTCAAGCTCAGGGCGCTCTCAGTTTAGCTATAATGCGGCTACCGGTCTATGTCCGTCTTCAGATTCAGATGCAGACTTACATTTTCCCACAGTAGTCACATTGCAGTTTTTCGCTGCGGTGAGTGATAATGTGCCACCCTAACTCGTGGTAGGTCGGGTAGCGTTCGGAACACCGTGGACATGCGATCTTGCCTTCAGACCGTCCTCCATTCGTTTGATGTTCGTACAACTCCTGCGAAGTTTGGAAATTTTGGTGGCAACTTGGACACCTGGGAATAATTTTTGAAGAATTCATAATCATTATTATTTTGACTAAACTAGTAGTAATCTGGGTTAGGTAATTAATGCTCGGGGTCATTAATGTTGGGCGGGATGATATCAATATTTTAAAAGGAATTTTGCACACTGCTGAAGTAGCCTAAAGTAAGTAGTAAGAAATAAAGATCTATTCTATTCTAAGCCTAAAGTAGATATAAGAATTATCTTACATAAATATGTTGGGTTGTAGATGAAACGCCATGTGTTCGATGATCTTCTTCGGATAGAAATAGTGGAATTTTTTGTCACAACACGTGACATAGCCAGGTACACCGTGCCTTTCTTTGTAATGTTTCATCAATGACCTGAAGTGGAAACCATTTTCATGGCATATGCAGCATTCCATTTTGTAGAATAGTGTTATCTGTCTGTCCAATGCGGCGCCTTGCTTGGCTGGTCTGCCGTCTAGCAACACTAGGGGATCGAGACTATCGGTACTAAAGTCGAGGTCTGCCTTGTTAGAGTGCTCCTTATGTAAGTCTTTCTTCTGGCCGCTGCTTAAATGTGATTTAACGCCTGCTGTACTAAGTAAATGTTTGTCTACTTTTTCAGTGCTAGCAAATTCTTCTAACGTCATCGCTTCCATAAACTTCATGTCTGAAGGTGACTTTTTTTTCGGAACTTTCATTTTAGTTGGATTTACATCTCCTTGCTGGTGTTCTGTGTTGTTACTTGGAGTATTTAGAAGCTTCTTTTGCGTATCAGGTACATTTTGTACCGACAATGTTGCTATAATCGGATGCAACAACTTATCAGTTGAGACTTCACGTTTCTCTTCCTGCATTTTCATTTTGTGGAATTCCAGAAACTTTTGCGTTTTCTCTACTTTAACGGCATATAGATATAGTGCTGACACTTGTTGTAAACAGTCGTGACATATTGCTTTGGGTAACGTGTCATCTGTGCGAACCTGAGGAAAGACAAGCACGGTATAATAACCCATTATGTTCAAGTCTTATGACTTTAGAAATTTAAAAAATAGTCCTACTATTAGGTCTTGTAAAATGTCGTTGGATTCTCCTGTCAGCAAACGTCTGTTTGTCGTCCACCCATCACAATAATTGCATCCAGGGCCTGTGCGGGTGAGCTTTTCGCCTATTATCGGGCACAATTTCACACGAACTACAACAAAGATTTTTAACCGATAGAGCCACATTCCCGTCTTCTAACTATGGGCCTACCTCATTGTAAACTCCCGATTTTATGAAATTAACATAAGATAGGTACCTATTTACATAGGTATAATATAATAATAATTCTAACCATTACGCTGGCCTATCGCCAGAATCCACCTACCATCATAAACATATTAAGTATAATAAGTTTATGCCTACCATTATATAGGTACCCTACCTGCAATGAATTACTGTAATCAGTAGGTATTTATCTACACATCCGTTTGCCGCCAAATATCTTACCATAATGTCAAAGAGTCTCTTGATCTTACGCTTCACTTCAGAACTCAGCGGCTTCAGTTTCACCACGTCGGTGCACAGACACAAACGACACGACAGTTCACGAACAATAGTTTTTTCAAAATTCGCAAAGTCATTCATACTGATGATTTTCTTACAAAAACGATTCAATACATAATACAAATGTACATAATAAATATAATATTGTAAATGTTTGTGCAGGTTTATTTGTTCATGACAAAAATACTATTGTTAACTCAATCTGATAATTTTGGACAATGTGACAGATCCATGACTGTTTATTTTTCGTTTCGTATCAATAGCAGCCAGCGCGAAATCAATCTGATTTCTTATGCGGTCACGTCATTCAAATCGAATTCAAATTCATGAACAATTTATAGTCCGTCGGAGAAATGTGTTTTTAACAATGACGTAAGAAGCCTCTCTGTTTTTAACAATTTTTTAATAATAAAATTAGGCATAGGTAGGTACCTACCTAATTCTTTTTTCTTTTAGTCTCTTAGCGTAGTAACTTGTAGTAACTAGCGTTGTTACGTTCCGGGACACTGAACGCCTACCTATTAGTCAGTTTATATTTCAACTGATACTCAAAGCAACTGGGCCTTTACAGGTACTTTTATAACGTCGAGACTATAATATGTCCACGGTTCTTCTATAGATCTGATAACAATAAAGCTTGTATTATGTCTCGCCGATGTCCCTCATGGTGTTAAATCCGGTCTGGGAAACAAACCCACGCTCGCTAACCGCTATAGCGATCGCTATATAGACTAATCAGGCAGTCAAAACAAAATTCAGGACAAAAAAGTAACTAAGGACTATGAAAGTTAAAATGTTATGTTTGCTAATAAATGTAAAGGAGCCTTGAGAACACTTGAAAATATTTATTATGTAATAGGTTGGTACTTATTGGGCCCTTTTCTAATCCTATTGAATTTATCAAGAACGTAAAAGCTATATCTTGAGCATTATGTAGGGCGTAGGCACAATAGGTAAAAGGCTAATATTGTGAAAAATTATGCGTGGTTTATACTTACCACGTTTAATACCCTATAAAACTCTTATGGAATAAAAAGAAACGGGGTTTTCGATGGCTCAATAAACATTGTTGTGAGGAAAGGACACGGTAAGTACCTACGCATTATAATAATATTGTATAAGAATTGATAGATTCCGTGACGGTCGGAGATTTTTTGTGATGGCGAGAACGGATTACGATATTCCATCTACCGATCCCTAAGGGTCAATTCACACCGTGGTGACAGCAGCCGGCGCGGCGGGCGTGTCAGTGAACGACACCAAGCGAAGGCGTGCGCGCAGATAACTGTAATACCTATTACCTATACTTGTCTGAGATCGTTATGACGCGCGCTGCCGCGGCCGCCCGCCGCTGCCGATGCGGATCTTTGAGCATTTGTGGAAATGTGGATTGGTACAGGCACGGGCGACGGAGTGGGGGGATGGCAGAAGTGAGACCCTTTCGAGCACCTCAAGCGAAGTTAGCACACGAAGTTTTTGGCACTGCAACTGCTCGACGCCGCGCCGCCTCGCTGCTGGCCGCTGCCAATTCGATGTGAAGGGAGCCTAACACGGATCAATATTCGCCTCAGGCACGTCTTGCGTCTACAATATACCTACCTACCCTATCCATAAATAGTGATATGTATTGGCTTTATACAATAACAGAAATTCTAAACGTTGATATTCGTATATTAACTGTGATCTCCATGGGGTCATTGAGGATTTTTAGACTACTTTTTGACTTTTTCCTTGGTAATACGTTGTGAGGTTTTAGGCTACCCCATCATATACCCTCCCAACATCATGAGTACCTACCTAATTATTATTCGAAAATATCTTAAAAACAAGTACCTAGGTATTTATTATTTTATTTTATAAGCGGTTTTAATGAAGTTATCATAAAATATTTACCTCTTTAGTTATGTAACGTACCTACCTATTTGTTAGATATTGTATTTTGGGTACCTATGCTATGTAGCAAATAGGGTAAGTAAGTTAAGTATCTACAGGTGATTGTACCTACATACTTACTTAAATTTGCTTAATTAAAGTCCTAAAACAAGTAACACCTGTTTGTAATACAATTAATTGACGACACACGGTACGAATGATTGGGGTAGGTATATGGGACGGATGTACCTAGTGTACCTACCTATAGATTTAGTACGACTTTCAGAAAAGGTTAATGGAATCTCAAATAGAGATTCGTTGCATAATGAGTTGAATGAAAGTTATACTTCATATTTTGGAACAAAGTCGGATTAATTCGTTTTACTTTGAAATATTAACAACTTTCGTAATTTAATCAAGTTAAGTTATAAAAGGCACTTAAATATTTAAATATTTCAGTTAATATATCTCAGCAAACTCTTTATGACGATATACCCTAGTAGGTACGTTTAGTTACGATTGAAGAAACGGCTTAATGGACCGTCGGTCGTCGGAGAGCTACCTACTACATGTGTTTCTCCATTTGTGCCTAACGCTTTCTGCGGTCAACCGTGCTGTTGCATATCTCACATAGCACTGATTTTCCAAACTACGAACAAATGACCGTAGTCTGTTTTTTGTTTACCTGCGCTTCATAAAGTACCTACCTACCTAAATAAAATACATAAAAAATGACCAAGTGTCAGCGTAGATACCATCGCGTGAAAAATGAGGCACCTACCTACGAACTTAAAGTAGAATTTCTTAAACATGCAGCAATCTGGATTATGTTAGTGTGTGGTAATACAAGTAGGTAATTGAGTTGGGAGGATGAGCCTTTTCAACTTCTAAACTATGGCAACTTTTTAAAATCCAACACGCAGCGAGAGTTACCAACTCGAGGGACGTTAATACCGTTTGAAACACGGCTAATCCTTAAAGAAACAAGCAACGTGACGAAAATTTTCATTATACCAGACTGTGAGCGCCCCACTCTTGGATATAGGTCTGGTATAACCGCTAAAATTAAAAACCCACACTAGAATTTGTCCTGTATCGTGGGTGCTTTTACAGACACAAATCTCACAAGTATCCAGACGTTCTAGATACTCAAAGATCCAGACCCGCAGAGTAACCACGATACGTGCTCGTAAACAGAATCATTTCAATTTCGACAGTCCCAAATAGTACCTACACTGCGCAGTATGTCTCAAAAATCACTTTTCACATCACTCACACTCAACAACGCAATGAACATTATTCTTGAACTATTAAAATTAAATTGATTCCGATTAAAAAAGACGAAAGAAAGAAAGAAAATACATTAGGACCGTGTACCGTACCGTGATTGGGCGCCGGAACAATTATCATCATTATCATTATGATGATTTTGTCGTTGTCACTGCATGACGAAATGATTTGATTTATACAATAGTTATTTGTATTTGTAGGCATCGAACCCGCGACTGGAGTGCATTGGTGCAGAAAGCCAATCGCTTAACTGCGCCCACGGTGCCCTCACAACAATCAGACAATAGACGGTCGTATTGTGTGTGGTCTTGACAAATTAATGATTGGTGATCCCATCTGTTATTAGCACACGACGGATGTAGCTGCCTAACTTCTTGACAGGAAATTATTTCTCTGTCGCCGAAAAAGGACAGGGTAGGCCTGGGCCTACTTGAAAGAAATAATGTAAGAAAATATACGACAGTAAAAAGAACAAAAACGACCTACAATTTGAAATATATGACAAACTTTAATATAATATATAATAATATATTAATGACATTTTTTATAAACTGTTCAGATTATCTAATTATTAGATAGTTCTTAATATAAATTTTGCATGCCACAAAATTATGGCGAAGTATGTCGGACATAACTCATTAAGAACTTATTTTATGTACCATGCTTCAAGCAAATAAAGATCATTTCATTTCATTATAAATATAGATCATTGTGCCTTAGTGCCAAAAGGGCCACCAGCTCAGCATAAAGTTAGGCGGCAGTATTACTTGCCATCGAATGCTGGTTTTCAGCTGCAACTCACCAGTGCTATACACTCGAAACTTTATAAATGTAATGCAGTAGTAGAATATAAATGTTATGTAGATACTAATAAAATATAAGTTTAGGTAATTTATCTAAGCACTTAATAATAGAAATATGTGTAGTGTGTACCTCCTTAATTTAAATGCTTGCCTTTATTTTTTGAAAGAAGAAACTAATAAAATAAATTTAGCTTTTGCACAAAGGAATAGAAAAAATTTAATATAAAAAAAAGAATATTGAAACATCTAAAGTAGTCTGTACAGTGAGGTGAAAACAAAATGAGAGCATTCTTCGTGGAAAATCTGCAAACTTACTAATGCCTACCTATGATATTTTTGGCATCGAGAGTACCTAAGCGACGAAATTATGATTATCATCACTACATAGTATAAAACAAAGTTGCTTCCCGCTGTCTGTCCATATGTATGCTTAGATCTTTAAAACTACGCAACGGATTTTGATGCGGTTTTTTTTAATAGATAGAATGATTCAAGAGGAAGGTTTATATGTATAATACTTTCATATTTAATGTAAGGATAGTAGAGAAACTGCATCCGTGCGAAGCCGGGGACGGGTTGCTAGTTATTTATAAAATACACAGATACTTTGCCTTTGTCTATGCCGGCCGAAAATTCGAAAGAATAATTGTGAGGCCATCCCTGCCCGTTTTATTAAAAATGTTTTCTTAAGGTTCCTGTTACAGTATCGAGAGTGATTGATGACAAGACGCGAACGTAATTTAATACAGTATTATCTTTAAAAAAAACAGGTATCACGTACCCTTAATTTATTACGTCTAAGTATACTGTTTTGTTGACAAGATCGGGCGAAGTTTATAAAAATAATTTAAAATGTTTGTTTAGTAGGATCAAGATAGTTCTGTTGTAGCCATGTCTATTACATAATATAAAAGTTAGGCCTTCTTTTGTGTCTCTTAGGAAGTAAGTTTTTAGTACCTAGGAATTTGATTTGAGCTTTCTGTACTCTGCACTTAATACAAGAAACGCAGAAACACAAATGATTCTACTTCATGTCGGTATTTTGAAGAAATTGAACAAACATTTTTTTTTAATTGATCTAGCTGTGCTCGCGACAACGGCCGCGTGGAACATAACAATATTTTTTTTTGCGCTGATCCCTAATATTCATTTTCTTTTCCAAAGTAAAAGGAATCTAAGTTACTTCTTATAACATGAGCTATCTGCCAGTGAAAGTACCGTCAATTCGGTCCAGCCGCTTTGGAGATAAGCCGGAACAAACAGACAGATAGTCAGACATTTTCTTTAAAATTGCTTTTTTTTGTAGGTACTTTCATTATGCATTTAGTAAAAAGCTGTTATTTTGACATTACAAACAGACACTTCAATTTTATTTATTTGTATGTAGGTATAGATTTATTTACAAGAGATTATTCAGCTGAAAAGTTAAAACCTCAAGACCTTCGCGTTTCCTAATAGATTTGTCTGATAGGCCGTACCGCAAAGTTCTCGCTTCTTCGATTGCGGTCGAGACAAAGGTTTGGCCTAATTTTGTCTAACAATTTAGGTAGCGATCACATTTAAATCTTATTCCATTACGCTGTGATCAGATTATTAAAACAATACGACAATGTCATAGCTGTTTTCTGCGTAGCTATTTGTAAGTCACTAGAAATTAGCTTTCAGCTGTAAAGATCATCCAAGTGGAATAAAAATGTTCGTTTATGGACGAAACATTAAATTTTCGTGGCCGTTGCCAACTTGTATGTAATCCAAATCATAATCACGCAAGACCTAAGCATAGGTACTCGCTTCATGATATTAGTTGAGTTCTTTTTTATCATTTTTTCTTATTGTTGTTCTTGTTTATGTCAAAATGTTTGCAAGAGAAAGTGCACACACGTAACATGAAAATTTATGTAAACAAAAAAGCTGATCAGTAACTTTGTATGGTAAGGCATACGGCGTAGAATGCGCTAAGTCGCCGTACGTCAGTTTCTTCTCGATATTAGTTGACTCCTTTTTTATCTTTATACTTGCTGTTGCTACTTGTTCATGTCAAAATGTTTGCAAGAGAATATACTCACATGAAACATGATAATTCATGAAAACTTGTCAAGCTGATCAGTAACTTTGAATGGTACGGTGTAAAAAATAATTGAATTGGATTGACCATAGGAATCTGTCAAAAGACAGCTGCTGGAGCAGCTGGATCCTGGAGTGGAAACTAGGAATCGATAAAGGGAAATTGAGATGACTTCAGCAAGATAGACCATCAACTTGAAGAAGGTAGCTGAGCTTGATCTACAGAAAGGGTGGGTGCCGTCTAGACTGTTTTTAATCCATTAACATTTCTATAAAAATAGGAGTTTCAGTTTTTATTACCCTATTTTAATGCAATAGATACCTGCGCCGTTCTTGGTGATAACATTCATCGGTGCAAATTATATTTCGCAAACTATACAACTGATTTCATAAGTTTGTCGCAACATTTAGATTAGTTAAATACTTATATTATTATTGTGTGTAAGGCCAGGTGGCACAAAATGACGGTAACAAATAGTTTCATGTACGAACGTTAGTATTCTCGTGAAAGTTTACCTATGTTGCAGTCATGGTGTGGAATTAATTTTGTATTTTCAGTTAAAATTGTAATTTTGTAAGACACTGGTTGCGTTACCATAGACGGTTTTACCAGTGCTTCTTTTTCCTTTTGTCAGATAATTAAATCCGAAATGAAATGGATGTGAAAGCCTCTATAATTGCTGGGTCTCTCCTGATTTATTTGAGGCAATGTTAAATTCTCAGTCAGAAGTTGATTCATGTTATACCTACTCTGCGTAAGTATTGGGTTTAGGACCTGGTATTTTTTGGAAAAACTTCTCTTCGATATTACTGCGACGTAATAATATCGTTGAACTGTGTACTATAGTCTGTAGTTTATTCTCAACTTGACGAACGAAGGTTGTTGTCGGCCTTTTTTGGATATTACTCATGTTAGAATTCTTGTAGACGTGTGGACTTTTTTCCGATTTTCGTGAAATATTGAATGTTATACTACCTACCTTCTTTAAAAAACGATTAGTTCATGCTGAACTGATGATGCCATAGTACTCGAATTTAATCGACTTTTCGTCTATGGTCTTTATGGCTAAGTAGTTTACTATTTAGTTGGTTTTATGACTTAGTATAATTTTCTGTGCTGTATAATTTATTTTACGATATTTCTCTTTGAGTTTTCTCCGTTTAAAATACCTTGGAATAATGGAACTGAAATAAATAACTATTCGATGTTGTAGCCTGAAATAATGATCTATAAATAACTTCGTTTCCCAAAACCTCGAAACATGTAAACAAATTATAAACACATTTCCTGTAATGTTTCTCTTGTTATTTCCTAAGGTATTAAATTGGCAAAGTTATGTATCATATTTGCATAAATTGCCAGCACAAAGCTTCTTGGTAATCCGTACCTAAAAGTACGAAGATCAAGTGACCCGACCTAAGTGAATGTATTTTTAATTCGTTCGGATTTAGCTTCAGGCGCCATCACCATTTCCCTAATTTAAGATTACGTTTCTCAAATATTGTTAAGGACGCTACAAAATTAAATGGATTTCGGGTAAGTGTAAACGCTATAAATTTACTTTCTGCCTATATTTTCTGTAACGTATTTACTATCCGTGCAAACAAAACAAAACGTTAGTAGATTTCCACATAAATAACAATTTATTTCTTTCTTTCCTCAAGATAACACGCGTATTTTAATCCATATCCAGCTATGGTTTGTAGAGGTATTTTGTGTTATGAATTTTAATGTGATGTGTATAGGTAGGTACCTTCTGACTTGAGGCTTTTCCAACATCGGTTTATTAGAAAAAAGGAAAGATGATCATGACGATGATGGCGCCATTTGCTTACTGTAATGTTGATAAGATGTCCAGGTACACCTTTCAAAGTTCTTCGAACATCGAGATCCTCTTTGCCTCGGAAAGCATGTTAAGCAGTTGTCCTCGGTTGTCATACAAACACCTATGACAGGTGTTACGTTAGTCAGTAGCCCAAAAAGTCTGACAACCGGTTTAACCTTAGGGTATCATGTGTCTCTCAGTAATTGGGTAGCAGAGGTCAGATAGCAGTCGCTCCGTGTAAAATACTGATATTTAGCCGCATCTCGTTAGACAGGAAGCCGAACCCAACGTAGGTGGGAAAAGGCTAGGCAGATTTCAAAATTAAGTGAAAGTCATAAGTATAATTACCTACCTATTATTTGTATCGTATTTTGTGTACACAGATTTCATAGCACAACTCGGTAAAACAATTCAGAGCATCAAAGCACATTGTTACATTAACTATGTAGGTACTTAAGAAAACAATTTATTGGTGGATGGGTAGGTAACTACCTAGTTACCATCACCAATTGTTCCTGCAACATTTCGCATTTTCCTCTAAAGGGATTAATTAAAGTGCTTCCGCCTGATGGAGCAGAAATTGCAAAGCGCTCTTATTAATTTATGATAAATTTATCGTCTAAATAAATTGTGCAAAAAATATTAAGAATGCAAATATCCTTAGAAAACAATTTCACCTGAAATAAAGAGTAATTGCTTTCCCTTTGGTCGTCATTAGGTACCTACGTTATTTTTAAACCTTTTTAAAAATCAAATCTCTTTATGCTCGCTGTAATTAATTACGAGTTTTATGGTTTTAAAAGTATAATTATTGCAATTATTCCGGTTTTAATACCGTGTTTCGTGACTTTATCTATGATCCCTAGAATTTTTGGTACAATTCAATACACTTTATTGCACACCAGGAAGAGCAGAAAAGATACAATAAATAGAAAAAGAGATGTACAAAGGACGGTCTTACCGCACTTGGCGATTTCTGCCAGACAACCTTGGGATGGACAGATTTGCAGGATAAAGAGAAGGGTAGTTCGCGGTGTAACAATAATCATAGGTACATAATAATTATGTTACATAAATGCTATTTATCGGTATCTACAGTTTTGCTTACCAGCTGTTATTTATTTTACTGTGTACAAAATATTATGGACAAATCTTCACATTCATATTGTAAGTATTTAGTAAACTGTCCATATAGGCTAGTATTGAGTGTAGCGAAAAAATATCCCGACAAACTTCAAACTTGGAATAAATATTAGTAGTCCTTAAAATATTTTCCCGATAAAAACGAAGTCTCGACTCGAGTGCCAAAAGCGGATGCTCAGCCATTTTACCAAGTCGTTCATCAACACACATTTCTATACAAACTGGGGTGTTCTATTGGTCCATTACGACAGAATCTTGAAGGATTAATTATTACTAGTGGTCGCCCATTGGTCGAAATTTCTGCACTATAACATATAAACTTCTATGGCAAAACTCACTCACCTCCGTGCGCGATATACCTACTTAAAAAGGGGTGCAAAGTTTTCTCTTCAAGTATTAATATATAGATAACTGTGCATCAATAGGTATCTCAACTAATTTTAAGGTGCCGACCGCCTACAAGGGTCTCATGCCCTTAACCCTTGCCTAATGTTATTCACACTAATTATAGTTAATGTTGGACCGTAATTTAGCCAAAGTGTATAGTTTTGAAGAATATCAACCTTCGTGGTCAGGCCTTTGTTAATTGATCGGTTTTCCACTTGAATAGCCGACAGTCCGGCGCGGTACATGGAACACGGCTTCCACTCGTTGCATTATAGGCGGCTCTTTTCATGACAGTGAACAAGCAAATCACGTTATTGATTTTTCCCAGGTGTGTTTTCAAATTATTTATGTTCTTATTTTGAAGGCAGTGGTTTTCGAAGGGTCAGAAGTAGTTTTTATGGTGGTATTGTGTGCCATTTCATACGATACAACTCCCAACTGCAATCAGGAACATTGAAACTACTGTTTTCTACCCGGTAATTAAATCGAGATCTCGGTAATCACGCTTATGGCCAACTCGTTAAGCTCCTGTTTCTACGAGACGTTAGGGAAGTACTTATTTTTAATGCTATTTTCATTTATTTCCTCCATCAGACTCTACCAGAAAGTAATCTCACAGAAAACTAGGTTCACTGATAAGCACATGGATATTACTGTTCATCCACCTGACACTTAGATAAACGGTTACCTAGTTGCTTCTGACGACACCCAAGAGAATAGACCATCTATAAGCTGCGGACCATCTGGCATAACGTTTTTGTAGTAACCCATTTATCATACCACAATTTTATAAATTAGTGGAGGTGATATAGATGTTACAGTTAAATATAGGTGTCAATATAAACGTAAGATTAACCGAAGGCTAGCCGGTTAATGTTAAGTTTGGATTTGATCGTTGGCTAATGTTAGATACAGTGTTCTTTTGCGATAAATGATTTCATCTTAAATTGGTTAACTTAAGATTAGCCGAAACCTATTTGTTAAAAAAGTACCTCAGTATTAAATCCGCTTGAGTGTTAAAAATTAATGTCAGTTAGATCTGGTCTTTTTACTGAACGTCTTCATTATTTTAGCTTGCTTTTACATTTTAAGCCAGAAGCTGCGGTTAGGCTGAGGTTTAACCGAGTTCAGCGGGTTAAAGATGAGATTAAACAACATTAGCCAACGATCAATTAATCTAAACGCGGCTAAATTTAATTTTATATTCACGTCTATCTATAACTGTAACATAGACATGGATATAATATCGTGTGAAACATTAGCAGACGTTTTTATAACTTAGATTTCTGCTGAGCTGTCTGACCTGGTTCCCAGGTCAGACAAACTATTTTTCTGTGAGGAAATTTACATTAACTTGTACCTAGTTTGTAATTGTGCACGGTAGATGGTAAAAGACTTGTCGTTATTACATGGGATTTATAATGAGGGTGTACAGGACATACACATAAAAAATAAAAAGAATATATATTAAAAATTAGATTTATTCTCACGATATCAATGCCTCCCTCTTCTTTAAATTGTAGGCAAAATTTATATACAGGGTGTAATATACATCGTAACGAAAACCGATACCATGGGTTCAGGACCAGGGACGGATACCGATATTTTAGAAATATCGATATTCGGCTGTAAAATACCGATATTTTACAAATATATCGGTATATTCAAGTATCGGTAAAATATCGATACAAAATATCGCTTTTTTAAGTACCGGTATTAAGTTATCGATATTTATATCGATACTCAATACCGATTTTAATATCGGTATTGATACAAATATAGACAAATTAAAGTATCGATATTTATGTACTGAAATTAAATATCGGTACCGATATCGATAAAAAAATACCAGTATATCGGTATTATATCGATATTTTTATATCGGTATAAATAAATATCGGTAATCCGGTCCCTGTTCAGGACACGATTCTCGACCAATTTGCGACAGAATTTTGGGTCAGTCTTTTATAAAAGTTTAAGATTTTGTTTATAGTATTTTTAGTTACGTTATAAAAACTGTGAACAAAATCGTTTTTTGAGACGAACTACAAAGTTCTATCGCTGAGGTATCCAGAATCATGTACTGAGTCCATGGTATCAGTTTTCGTTACGATGCTACTTACACCCTGTATTGTGCGAGCAAGCAATGATTTCATTAAGATTTGTATGGATTTCTCACTTGATTTCTTACGAATGAATAGTGCCACAGCGCGAAGAATGCTTTTTTTACTTTTTAGCTTAATTATCCAGAAATTGTTGTGCGATCGAGTGTTTCATAAGTCTCTTTTAATTTCTTTGGCTACTCGTGAAAACCTATAATTGGTTTTATGATACTCTGTTATTACTTATTTTACTTTAATATAAGCTGTTGGTTTTCCAAATGTAGGTAATAAATAAATAAATATCTACTTAATCTTTCGGGGAATACAGACGCGCTATGAATTTACATATTTAGGTAAAAAAGCTTACTGTAAGCAGGTACACTAAGGTATATTTACGACTTACAATCCAGCGTGTGAGTTTTCCAATATTGTTGGTAAATTCAGAATTCTCTATACCGACGTCAGCTTCGTAAATCCATTATGTTTTACTACTGGAACCGGTGTGGGATAGAATTTCTTTTTTTTCCGTAGGTATTTAATGGTCCGTTAGATGGATTTATTTTTCTTTATTGGTGTTACGCACATATATTTTCGCGGTGTGTTTGTGACCCGGCTGTTCATACGGAGGTTTTTGTCCCGTTTGACAAATAGTCACGTACGAGACCAAAACTCAATTCTACTACACATTACATTTGTTTCCTGATGTTATAGTGCGCATTTATTTGTTAGTTATTAATTTTATATGACGTTCTTTGTTGTTTTTGAATTTTGACATAGGTACTCAAGTCTCATTTAAAATAGCTCGTATCTAAAAACATAGACGTAATAATTAATATAAGTGGTCGCCCTGTGGTGGAAATTCGACCGTAATTTTAGCATTCTGCACTCCTTCTCCATATAAACCTAAACTATACCAAATCTCACACTCCTCCGTGCGCGCAATATGCTTAAAAAGGGGTACAAAATTTTCTTTTCACGTATTAATATATAGATACTACTTACGTAGTATCTGACGTCTATAGTTAAAAGTATCTATATAATAATTGACTATGATTAATATGGGTAATGAACATAGATAGCATCACCAATACAGTGACCCCAAGGGTCTGGCGGCGGTGTGCTGTTGTACTCACGTTTAGCTGATGCGAAAGTAATGGGTCCATATTGGCTCGCATTTATTATAAAGTCATATTTTGCAGTCGCATATCTGTACTCATAAACATATTTTCGAATTTCGATTAACCTGAATAGGCATAACGACAGTATTCGCGTTTGGACGATATTCTTTTGTACATGTTCGCGGCATTAGTGTGCTCCAAGGGCTACCCTGGCCGTACCGTGTTAGGCTCCGATATAACCATTACGCTCACAAACAGGTATTGCAAAAATTGCTCCAAATCTAGCTATCTAGTACATAAACTTAGAATATTTTCGCTTCCCTCAAATCTAGTATCTTTTTAGATATATTTTTTTACATCTCTATAAGATCTTCGCCTGTTAAAATCTTACAAAACAATTGGCAGTTATGCCTAATTTACGAACATGCTGCTTTTAAAACTGTGTGGAAAAACGTTCATTTAAGAAAATACATGGAGGTGCTGAATCGAACAATTACGACCAATTTACAAAGGATTCTTGTTATGTTATTAAAGACAACAAGTGATAACATTGCGATTGCAAATAGAATAGATTATTCTTTATTTCACGTAAACCAGATTCAGGCACTAATGAAATGTCGAGACTCTAGTTGCACGGTTCCAAATTTGGTCCTATAGAGGAGAACTAAAGTCCATTGCGATAACATACACGTGGATGGTGCCCTTTATTCTCATGACTGATAATAAAAATTAATTCAATTACATACATACATAAAATCACGCCTTTTTCCCAGGAGGGCAGGCAGAAACTAAATATAGAGCTACGTGCTACGATCTTTATACCCTCTTTGCTTCATTTATATTCAAGCATCGTTTCATCGTTTACATTCATGCATGCGGTTGCAAGTACTGCGCACGTGATCTTTTTGAAGGACTAATATATAATTTAATTAAGGCGCTGAGTATGACATTCAACGAAAGACATGATCTTACGAAAATGAAAAGGTTATAAGGTAATTTTTTGTAGATTGATTTATTTTCGGATTTCAAAACAATTACCTACAACTAATTTTCTGTATAACTTTGTTGACGATTTCAAAACTAAAATTTTATTATTCAAAGAAACGGAAGAAAATTGTTTAACGTTCTCCACTGTAGAATAAGCATCTCAAGAATACTTACACAATGACAGCTACGAAATACATAATGGCACGTGCGTGGGCCATCTAATGACCAGTGAAAGGCGATACGCTCCATTAATTACCATAAAGTTGACCTTCAGAATAACGAGGATGTATGGGCTCGTATTTACCCAGAAAACTGACTCCATAACTGGGTAATAGGTACGCTTTATCCTTACTACATCGACATGCAAATCAGTAAGACCGCACCTGGGTATAATGGGATGCTTACCTAGTGATTTTATAAAAATCTCACGATCGGTAAAAAGGATAATATTTTTTTTAAATATACACGCTGGAAGTAAATGGATTTTATATTTGTCACATGGAAATGATAATGCCAGGAATTGCATAAAATCCCTAGGAATACCACGAAATAACGGAAAATTTTGAAATCACCCAAAAAATATTATGTCGTGACGCAGTATGTTTTTCTTAGCACACAGAAGGACACTGTTGTCCATTCTCTAGATCCACTTTATCTGGTTTCCTTATTACATTGAGCTAAAATGCAATATTTTCTCTGATTTGTCTCAAAATACTAGATACCATTATATGGATTATCATCTCACATAATGATATAAAGAGTACTTTAATTTCAAAATGAAGTGAGACCATTATATTACTCAAGGTACCATTTACAAAAATAGATATTATAATAAAAAGGCACTAAATAAACTACCGTTCAATTCTATATTACCTTGTAAAATAAATAGAAAAAGGGTAGGCGATACCACTACGCACCTACTTAAATACACTATATTTACTTAATATACTTCTAAAGGGTTCTTTTGTCTACTTATTCTATTAACCTTCAGTAGCCTTCCCAGTGTTGTTTTAAGCGATAATTAATATGTTTAATAGTGCCTTAAAGCTCATTCCGGAAGCGTTACTGAAGTAATGAGTGTATAATATATAAAAAATTCTTACTATTTGTATCTTATGACTACTCTACAATTTAGGGTTCCTTACCTCAAAAGTTAAAACGGATTCCTTATAGAATCCTTTTGTCGTCCATTCATCTGTTTTTTCACCTACTGTATTGGAAGATATTGTTCTGTGTCTGTAGGTTTTGCTATTTTTAAATACACTTTCAAACTGTGCATATTGAACGTCTGTTGATGGCCATGAAACTAGTCAATATTATAGACTGAAATTAGAGACTGTGATACCATCTCTCTTTTCAAAAAGCGTCTAAAAGTTCACTTCCTTTCCTTATCGAAATAGTTTGCATATTATTTATATGTATGTGTTATATATTATTATATATTATTTATTCTATATTTATTTATATATAAATATTTATTTGTATGAGTTTGTGTGTATTTATGTAGGTTTGTATTATGTATATCTTTTATTAGGTTGTAATATAATGTCATCAGTTTTATTTAGTTATCCTCTTGTATTAATTCCACACTATAGTCTACATTTCTTTTTTTTTCAAACTCTCCTATCGCAGGTCTGCTGGAAAAGATTTCTTTAGAAATAAGCAGTACCTTTGTGTCATCTTTCCTATTTAATTGTAATTATTCTTCTTTCTGTGTGTACATAAATTGTTAAATAAAATAAATAGAATTTTGGGAGGCCACACCTCTTGCACGAAGTACCTAATCAAAAAAGTTAGACGTAAGGGTTGATATCTATATCTATCATCATATAAATAAAAAATTCACTAGTAAGAAAATACAGAGAGAAAATCGGGGAATACGTTTTTATGAACAAAATGGAAAACGCGGGCGGCGTTTTGTCATATTAATCACAGTTTAATGACCCGATCGGTGGAGCTAAATAAACAACTTGGATATCTGCTTAGTGTTTTATGTGTCTGAAATGGTTTTCTTTTTAACCGACTTCAAAAAAGGAGGAGGTTCTCAATTCGGATGTTTTTTTTATTTTTTATGTACATATGTTCGGGGGATGCCGTCATTGAATTTACAAGGTAAATTGAGTATTTTTACAACTAGGAGTATCGTTCACTGGGCTCTCCTTCGAAGAGATCTTCGTCCAGCATGTACTTGCGTACACTAAGTTTTTATGTTATTATGTGGAATGTTCCTGTGTTATTTGTTGTTTCTTATTTAAGGTACTTATGAGATTTTCGTTTCTGTCAACTACTTATATTTTTTAAATTAGTTTTATAATTTGTTGTTATTTTTTAGGTTTTTGTTTTTTCGGTGTCGGTTTTACTCTGATATCTAAATTACGAAGATTTTTTGTATTGGGCCGTACCTGGTAACAGACTGGAGAAGATATTGAAGGTCAAAGTAACAATGTTTTTACGTTGTTGCCGTAAATAGTTTTTATATGTTATTACTAAACTTTCTTACACGCTTGTACTCCCACATCCTCCCGTTCCGTTCTACACACACGTAGTACAGTCTGTTGCACGTGCTACATTGCGAGTTAAAGGAAATAGCTTATTTTTAATTCCTAAAAATTAAAGTCGTTTCCCAGCAATTATTCTTGCACAATGTTACTTGGTTTCATTTACCTACTGTATGCGTAGGATTCGGCTTCATTAAGGGTTTTTTTACACCATGTACATATAACCAGTACTTTATTAATAGGAAGTGTTAAACAAACACCTGAAACCCCCATCGGGATTTTAAAGCTATAAATTATAGTAGTCGTACTAATAATGTGGCTGGTAGCTATGCGATCAAAAGGTCGCGTGTTCAACTATTTTGGGCTTATAATATCGCGGCTGGAACTATTTCGGTGAACTAACTAACTCAACTATATTTATCTTAGTTGAAGGGGTCGACAGGAATATTAATAATATGTAACAATATTATCAAGGGCGTCCAACGTTACCTAATAGTCGCCAAAATTGTTGTTTGAACATCTTGATGTGTATAAGTCACCTCATTTCGGCTCGTGTATGTAAAGTAAATGGGACGTAGCATCCAACTTTGTAATAATAATCATATCTGTTCCAAAAATCGGGCTTTTCTTAGGATCCTACGCGATCCTTAGTCCAGAAGGCAATTTTCTAAGGCCATTTGTCACATCCCACGGCTTTCTACACGTGTTCATTTGACACCTATAGAAATATGACCGCACGCGATAAACTGTGACCGAACAACGCTCGCTTAAAGCTACAACTACATTAGGCTCACGTGGGCCGCGTTCGCCAATCTGGACGTGTCGGAGCTCATATATTTTATATGGCGACTAATTGTGTAGCGCTACACTAGATCCACGCCACGTAACGCAACGCTAGGTACGCGATGCCGATCCAGCGATCCCAGATTTTCGTCGGATAGTCGAGGACCCACGCGTCTGACGGGTGTGCATAGAGCAGCTCTACGTTCCACACGTTGGACGTGTCATTGGCCGTACGCCAACTAGCCAGTTTATTTGCCAACAAAGAGGTTATTTTATTACAAACGATGAGCGTCGGTTTGGCGTGTACACCAACCTTACACGTGTGCGACTTGTGCGTGGGCCTGATGTAGTTCTGGCTTCATTCGCGTGACGTGCTACATGTTTCTTCCTGGCTTAAGTATTTCTTTTGGTCCATTATAAGAAATACTGGAAATAGCAGTTTTGTCTTTTAACTAGCTTCCTAGCTCTTGGCGCGACGATTACTCGTATCATCGTGTGCGGTTGCCGGCAAATCGTTAAGTGGACGGATTTGCCGCCTCGACAACGCGACCCCCGCTAATTGGTTTCTAGCTTTCTAGACCTTGGTATTGCACGCTCCAGTTAAGTACATTGTCGTTAAGTTGTTATTTTTTTTACGTTTTATTTTCTGTAAGGTTTAGAATCAAACGTGGCTTTTGTTAAGAATAAAAAAGAATTTGGCTTGCAATTTGTATTATTTTGGTCCATGTTTCAAAGAACGCAACCACCATAAAAACAATATATAAAATAATATGCTTATCAATGATATTGTTATTTTTATTCATCGCTCTACTCGATTTCTATAGAGTAAAATATAAATTATGGGTGTACCTATTTATTTATTTATATATTCTTTATTGTACACCAGTAAAAATATTATACACATACAACTTGCACGAACAGAGGTAAATTGTACAATGGGCGGCCTTATCACACACGGCGATTTCTTCCAGGCAACCTTTGGATGGACAAGAGTGAAATGATAATGTTATGGGGCAGTCAGTTATGTGCATTATATAACACTACACATTATACAAAATATACTGTAAGTATATATTTTATATATAAATATAGATAATATATACAATACATACATACTAAACTACCTGATACTGAGAATTACTAAGAGAAGAAACCTAATTACACTATATTTGACCTAGCGCTTAATAGCCGGGCTTACGACCATTAGATCATGACGATCAGTTATATTATAGTTATAATCTATATTAATACGTGAAGAGAAAACTTTGTACCTACCTAAATATATTGCGCACCCTGTGACTGTGAGATTTGCCATAATTAAAGTTTATATGGAGAAGGAGTGCAGAATGCTAAAATTAAGGTCGAATTTTGACCACAGGTTGACCACTAGTATAAATAATTCAGTGATAGTCCAAAATATAATAAAGATTTTTCTAGTCCGCGTGTATATTTTTGTAGTAGGTTTTTACGAGTATTTTATAAACAGTTATGATTACGACAATAAGATAAATAACGCGTTAATAAATGATATGTTAAATGATTAATAGACGAATATCATCATTAATCACACTTTAAAATTAAACATTGTTAACAATAACACTAACAATGTCTTCAAAGATGCACAAACAACTCAATCAAAACAACAACAAATGCACGAGTATCTAGCAATTATCCGTTTACAACTAGTGAATAACTGTTGTTGAAGAAAGCGCTTTGAAAACTGTGAAACTCGATATATCTGATCATTAAATACTCGTATTGTGCGCAATACGAAGTAATCTCAACAAACTCGGATTTATTGCTGCAAGGAACAGTAAATTGAAAAACTAAATAACTTGATGTAACCCAAGGAAATATAAAAGTTAAGAAGAAAATAGGAAGACCAACCAACAAGAAACTGTATATTTTATGGATCAGGGGGGTCAACCACGTAATTAAAATGGTAATGAACATCGACTCTGGTAATAAACTTCAGTATGGTCCTGAGAGATTAAACTTTGAGCTACCTTGTAAAAAAAATACCCATCATAAGGTAAGGACTTACCTTACTTAGTCAGCAAAAATTACAAGATAGCTCAGAGTTTAGTCACTCACGATCTTATTGAAGTTTCTTACCAGAGTCGACGTTCATTACCATTTTCGTTACGTGGTAGACCCGCTGATAGAAGATATCTAAGTTGTGTGTAGGGCCTATAAGGTCCTACCTTTCTAGTCCTAGAACTAGAAAGGTAGGACGTTGTATAAAGAAATGAACCTTTGGTTGAATGGTGACTTGAAAGGACATTGCTATACATACAAGAGTCAAACTCTTTAAAACATGTTCGTAAGTGCTATGAAGTGAGGAGTTATAAGGAAAAATTGCACTACATCTGTTTCAGTGCGCGCGGTGAACACTTACATGGCTTCCCCTGTTTACACACGACTACGTCCAGCTTTGAACATGCCTCGGCTCATACGTTTTGAGTTTTATTATTTACCAAAGAAGTTCTACGTCACTACCGGAATATAGTGGGATAACTATTTAACGTACCCGCCCAAATACCCCAGCAGTGGTACCACTTTGGATGCGTGAAAACTCTTTAGTCAGGTCGCTCAGGGCGGTTAGATCAAACAAACAAAGAAGAAATTGACAAATCACTATAAATTTTATTGTAAACAATATTTTCTTTTTTTAATCGTTGCCCTTATCTAGCATTTCTCCTGTATCGAGGGTACCGTATACAAACATACATCTCACATGCACACACACCCAGACCAGAAACAATTTATCTGTAGATCATACAAATAATTGTTCCGTGCGGGGATAGAACCCGCGGCACGTAGCGTAGAAAGCTAATCGCTTAGCCACTGCGCCAACCGTGTCGTCGTTTGACTGAATTGTTTAAAGTTTTGGAATCTTAATTCAGAATCAAACGTGATCCATACCTTCATGCGGTGCACCTAGCTACTCACTAACGAAGCTTGTATTGACTACTGACGGGACAGCTATTATAATAGTTTCGTGCTAGTAAGCTCTGTCGTAGCTGTAATAGTCACGTCACCAACAGCAGCATCTATGGTACGAGCAGATGGTAACTGCAGTATCATCAATTTTTTTAGAAAGTAATCTGGCAGAGCACTTCAATAGGCTTACCAGACTATAAGCTATTTATCAATACTATTTCCTGGCAAATTCCCTTATTACCTACGTAAAGAAATGCAAAAGTTTTTAGCGAAAATTTTGAATTTTTTTATATTCGTTTATGTAATTAATATATATATATATATAATATCATCATTCTCCTGCCCTTATCCCATTTTATTTGGGGTCGGCGCAATATGTCTTTTTCTTCCATTCATCTCTATCAGACGTCATTTCCAGATTTACTTCCTTCTCATTCATGTCATGTTTCACACAGTCCATCCATCTTTTCTTTGGTCTGCCCCTACTCTGATAGCCATCCACATTCATACTTACAACTCTTCTTAAAACATGATTTTCATCTCTCCGCATTACATGTCCATACCACGACAATCGGTTACTTTGCAGCTTTTCTGTAACTGGTGCCACTTTCATACTTCCTCTAATATACTCATTCCGGATTCTGTCCAATCTAGTTACCCCACACATCCCTCTCAGCATTCGCATCTCCGCTGCATGCAATTGCCTTTCATCCGTCCCTTTTGTGGCCCAACATCCTGATCCATACAAGGCAGCAGGTCTTATCATTGTCTTGTAAATTTTTCCCTTTAGTTTAAGGGGGATACGGGGGTCACATATTGTTCCCGTGACCTGCCGCCATTTCATCCATGCTGCGTTAATTCTATGCTTTACAGCGCGGTCTATTTCGCCATTACTTTGCATGAGTGAACCGAGGTACCGGAAATCGGAGCAGATTGGTAAGGGTACACCATCCAGAGATATGGCGTTAAAACTGGAGAGACCGCCGAAATCACAGAACATGTATTCAGTTTTGGTTCTACTGATTTTCAAGCCAACATTCTCCAGTTTTTGTTGCCATTTCTCCAATCTGCTCTGGACCTCAGATTCACCTTCACCGACGAGAACAATGTCATCGGCAAACAGCATGCACCAGGGTGCCTCTTCCTGTATGTCCGATGTCAGAGCATCCATTACCAACAGGAAGAGGTAAGGACTTAAAGCCGACCCTTGATGCAAGCCTACAGCCACACTGAACTCGTCGGTGTTTCCAGCAGCCGACCGGACGTGGGTACTGGATCGACTGTACATAGCATGAATTAACTCCACGTACTTCGCAGGCACACCTTTCTCTTTCATATATATATAATAATATATATATGAAAGAGAAATATATTAATTCTAATAATAATTTCTAATTCAAAAATAAAATAAAAATTCTAAAAATAATAATTCTATAAGAATAATTTCTATATATATATATAATATAATAACATAATATTATATTGGAGATAAATAATACCAAAATTAAATTATATATTTACTAATATTTAACTTCTATGAAAGATTTTTTATTCAATCGAAATGGATTATCTATTTTCTTAATGTTCAATTTGAATTATTATTATTCCGATCCTCCGGCTTTACCACCATCTGAACTGAAAATCAACAACAAAATCTTAACGATGCCGCTTATTAAACAGACTTTGAAATTCTTTGTTTAACGAAACCGTTTATTTATCGATAAAACCATCGGTATTAAACCCCACGGTATCTCCCCACCGTAGCGGCGGCGTAGCGTCGTAGCCCGTAGCTCAGTGCTACGTCCGCCGCGCCCGTTGCCGCTACGCGATGCCGCCGCAAGCGCCACACACACGCAACTTTAGCTTGCGTCGTTAATCTCATATTTTACGAACGTTGCAAATATTTTATTACTTAAATCAAGAATGTTTTTTGATGACCAGAAAAACAATATTAATCATAGTAGGTAACTTATTGTTATCAAATAACAACGTATAGTAGTTTGTTCAAAATTAAGATAATTACACTAAATTATGTGAATAACATGAAGCGTCTATTATACAAATTATTAAAATAATAAGTGTATCAAGTTGAGTATTAAATAAAAGTTTAAGCGTAGTAACCAGCACGATGCCTACTTTATTTGTTCGACACTTGATATGCGTTGTTGCAACGTTTTTAATAAAAGGTGAGTTTAATATCTTTAAAACTATAGTTTAAAATACATACATACAAGTGTAAAATACTTAACTTTGTAATTAAGATATTTGCTTAAGTATAGAATTAGTTTCAAGTAAAGTAAAGTATCTAGATTTATTTCATTGATAAAAGACTTTACCTAACAGACCAAAAAAGTTAAGTAACAATAGGTATATAATTTTATTTATTTGTATAGATGTATAAAGTATATTTTTTATGTAGTGCGCAAAATTTGCAGAGTGATTCAGTGTCCGTTCCTTAATGCAACCAGTGCAGTGTAAAAATTACGCTGTATAGCATTAAATCATTGATTGTTAAAAATATGAGCAGCTACAATCAATGCAAATCACTGGTAAAATGGTGTCATTGCTAAATTATACTTTAAACTTTTTAGTCCCCTGAAGTATTTGTTACAAAATTATAAAAGACGATTACCTTTCTATAATTATTACGACTTACGTGAGATGATGGTCATAAAGGGCAACTGGAACATTGTGTTTTATGGCCTACCATAGTCGTTCCAGGTCTAAGCGTGTGTGCAATTGTGCATCTGAGATGTTTGCTTGCAAACTGTACCCGTGATACAGGAGAATGAGAGTGGGGCGAATCTTTTAAAAACATTAATTGGATAAGACTCAGTGTCACGATATTGCGAGGGAAAACTATTTAAGGGTCGTTCTTATACACTAGTGTCCCGGTCCCGGCTTCGCACGGGTACACTTTCTCTACTATCCTTACATTAAATATGAAAGTATAATACATGTAAACCTTTCTTGAAAAATTCTCTAACTGATGGTAAAAACCGCATCAAAATCCATTGAGTGGTTTAGAAGGAGTTAGCGGATATTCAGACAGACAGACGCGAAAAGCGACTTCATTTTATACTATGTAGAGATTATGTACAGTTGAGTGGGAAGACACGTAAATACATAATTAGGAATACGAAATGGTGAGCGCCTTGTAAATGTATTTTTAGTATCGCGTGTGAACTAACTAATCCTATATAAGGCACATTAGTAGCCATTAACAAAAGTGTTGAGCTTATATAAGGGCTATACATAATCAGCGGTCACAGTTGAAATAGAGTTTGTCAGAGGCAATGGATTTATTTTATTTATTGGTACACCAAACAGAGTTATAGCATTGTATATTATGAACTTATAAAGAAATCCATTTGTTCAATTTGTAATTTAATACAATTTAAATATTTGTACGCCTACAATAGTATTACATGTAGGTCTATTAATATTTAACTCCATTGCATACAAGTCATTGTAATCTACGCAAATAAATATATCTTTATCTTTAGAACAGCATAGTACAATGTAACTCCAAAACTATGTGGAAATAGCATGACTTACTGTTACTGTTAGCCTACATCATCCCACTGCTGGGCAAAGGCCTCCCCCCATGATTTTCAGTCTTTTCGGTCTAGAGCCTATGACTTGCAAGTGAAAATTTTATTAACTTAAAATCCTAATAACTTGATACGTGCAAACTAGATAACATTTAGAAATAAGTAAAGAATATTACAATTAAAATGGAATAGACTTGCTTTTTAATTATTCATGCACGTCAGTAGTGGTTTATTATGAAGATCAGAATGGTATTGTCTGATGCTTGTAATACTTACATGCTTATAATATACATGATGATTTGTTATCACTGAAATTGCTTTAAGGAGTGGAAGTACTCATCAATATGAACAGCTTTTACTATAGGACAACCACAGAAATCGCAAAAAAATATATTAACATTTCATACATTTTGATTGAGCTAGGTTGGTCTTTTGTATGAAAAGGTAGTTTTTTTTCGCGATTCCAGCGTTGGTCCCACTGTAAAAGTTGTTCATATTGATGAGTACTTCCACACCCTAAAGCACTTTCATTGAATTAGAAATTAATCTGTATAGGTATTACAATAAGTTACTCACATAAATCCTGGATTTCGGCAGCCTCAGAGTGAACGCTAATAAATCTGGTTTTTTTAAGAGTTGTGAAGGCTGTAAGTCGCTATTTAATGGATGAGAGAACTGCTCGCGTGCTGGCTAATGAGCGCACAGTCCGTTACTTTCAGCGAAGTAGATATTTAGTCATTGACAATACTTAGACATGAAAAACGCTGGGATAAAGAAAAAGACTACTTGAATTTACTAATGACTCACATTTGTAACCATTGTGGATTTCTTTATAGTCTGTCAAGAAAGTCATGAAAAGGATTGAGGGCGCCACTTGTATATTCTCTTGTTTATTTTTAATATATTAATGCCGAAAACATTTTTTATCACAAAAAATCTACACAGAATAGTAAAATAAACACATCGTTGTACCCAAACTGACACCTACGGTACTTATTTAGGGTTGCGAGCGAAGAAGAATTTTAGTTCCTTCAAAATCCTTTTCATGACTTTCTTGACAGACTTTGTACCTAATACTTATATACTCATAGTTAATTTTCGGCTTGCAGGCCTTTCTGTGTGATCCGTGAAGGATGATAGCATGACCTATTGAAACTACAATATTTACAACTGTAATTTTGTCTTTATTATACATTTTGTGCTACTTCTGATTTAAAACAGTAAATATGTAGACTTTGCGGTTTTAATTCGAGTAAATATCTTAATAAAGTAACTATAGCTTGTCTTTACAAATATTCAATGTTGTTTGATCTAACAGTTCCGTGAGGGTTCACTAATGTGTCCGCCAAGTGACCATCGTGTACTTACGCGTAAAAAGGTTGCTTTCCGTGTAAGCGTTGGCCGTAACGTCGGAAACTGTGTGATATGGGTCTTTAAAACTTAATAAAGTTATCAGTTTTAACAAACGGAGAATAATGAATAAGAAACGACAATAGTTTCTGAATCTCCACATGACTTGGCGATGCATGGACACGGCGCGTGGACATGTAATAACGACAAACAATACAATAAATAATAATAATATATTTATTTATTTCTCTCACAATGTAGTAGACACTATAAATACAGTAGGGGCTTGAATACAGTTATCAGCGTTGTGAGAGCTGGTGCCCGTTGTGGGTTTGAAAACAAACCTGTATTACAGGTCACCAGGACCCACGAGGCAATAGCATAAATAAAATTCTTTTAACCCCAAAGTTACAAGCCAATACGATACAGATTAAATAATAATATTCACATATTAATTATAATAAATAAATAAATAATTAATATAGGTACATGCAATTTATATTTGTGATAAAAAAATTATTCTAAGTCATTAGTAATTTATATAAAATTCACCTATAGGTACCGTAGAACACTCTCCAACAACCACTTTTTAAGCCTATTTTTAAAGTTTTGGATCTAAGTTGCATATCTGACCTTCTCTGGCAGCCTGAACACCGAAGGGCCCATGATATAGATAGACTTCTCAGGTTTTGTCAATTTTCGCGGCATATTACTGCATACAATGAGACATTTTCGCATAGAATTAAGGATACGTAACAATTTAGTCCATTAGATGTTTAATTCCAAGTTTGCGTATCTTTGTTTTCATAGGGCGGTATGTCTGGCTAACTACAGTCTTGGCTACCGTCTCCATAGAATCTTAATAAATGTTTTTGTAAAGCTTTAGCGAGGGTATGTATAAAGTACTTAATAAAAACAAAAAAAACTCTCTGTGTCACACTCTGAATTTACAATCGTCTTCGAAGTTAGAAATGCAATTGTTTAATTAAAATATGTAGTTTTTAGTCTTGAAGTATATAATATAATAAAATATACTGTGTATTTTGGCTTACTGAGCCATAAAATTAAAAGTGTAGGACAAAATAAATGTATGTAGGTATATAATTTTACACAGTCATATTGTAAAGGTCAGATGAAGAAAATTCGTCGAATAACTATCTCCTTGTAGGCGTTATCACGTTATCATCACCCATTTGACTTCTTGATCTTATCTGTAGTATGTGAGAATATAACAAAGAGTCTTGGTACTTTTATTTAATTTCTAATTATTGTTCATCTATGATTATAAACCACTTTTGAATGAATTCCAAAATTATAATGCAGCAGGTTTGCGTGCTACAACATTTTTTGCCGATTTTACTGGTTTTACTGGTATCTAAAGGCTGTTTTTTTAATCTTAACTTTAAAAATAGATGTCCGTCCATTGATACTTACATCGAATTCTCTTATTAGTAAAACGTATCTATTTAGAAATTTTAATTCTAAGGCCTTAAATACATACATAACTGTTTGAAAAGTCTCTTTGGGAAGTCTACTTTGGTGTATGTTTAAGGCGAAGTTTGGAGCCTCATTTACATCGAATTTGGTCCTATCACTTCGTGTAACATTTAACTCTATGCATATTAAAAGAGCTTTATACAGTGAATTTCACTCTATTAGCACATCCTATCAGAAGATTAGGGTAATGGTTAAGGACTCGAGCGGACTGAAGACTTATTGAAACATTTTTGGTCAGTATACCTGAGTACCTTCCTACAAAAAACCCTTCACATTTTACACCTCCTATTTGATATCAAAATATGAATTATTTAAGTCTTTGCTTATCATAATCAGCTTGTGGTTATTTCTGATTATAAATACGTGGGTATTTCCGAACGTTTCTAATTGAATGTATTCAGCCAACATTAAGCTAATTAAACCGATGTCAGTATAATATCAGGGACCAATAGGTAATCCGTTTCTCAAATGAGATTATTATACACTAAATATTTATGCAGGTAAATAAGTCAGTTTGATGTTATTGTTTTGCCAGTTTGGGAAGACTTATTCATCCAGAAAAATGGCTTAGTTGAATTCTAGGAAAATCGTATTGCATTTCAATTTCTGTAAAGCTCTGGATTGCAATACATTCAAAACGCCGTTATTTTGAAAGGAAATAGAACTACATTTTGCTGCTTTATATTAAAAACTGCAAAAGTACCTCCTATGCTGTAAAAATGTATAAGTAAATGCAAGCAAAACGGACAGCGACATTGGATTACTTTATTCATACCTCTGTTAAAATATAGATAGATTATTATTTATAGTGTAGTACTGCTCATAAAGGACATGCAAATAGGAAACTTGCATCTAAACTATAAAATGATAAAAAAAAAATATGTGAAAAGTGCTTTAATGAAAGATAAATCCAAAAATGACTGTTTTTTGGCGCGAAAATTTGAAAGCCATCTTTTTATTTGTGATATTTTAATTATTCGTGCGTATTCGTTTTTTTTTACTATGTTTATTTAACCCATTAATTTTTACGATAATATGTCAAAATAGATACAAATACATGCAAGTTCCCTATTATATTAAATGTAGAATAGAATAGAAAATTAGAAATACTCTTTTAATTTTCATTGTATAATGGAAGGTCCCACGGATATCTATGGAAGGTCCCTATCATCGATTTTTTGTTAATCGATGATAGATCTCGTATGAAAGTCGTCTCCAGGGAAGAAACCGTTCAGTGTCGGGTGATTTTTTTTTTTCAGCCTGGCTACCGCATACTTTTTCTTAGTCTAAAAGTAATGACAGGTTGCTGTTTGTATATTTCTTGTTTCAATAAATCTGAATATGTTGGTCCCTCTTACACCCTCGTCATGTCTCCAAATCCTTACAAACCTTGTCATAAGCCAACCCGTGTTAGTGTTCCCAGTTGTGATGTTATTTTTTAACTGCATTATGTTAATGTAAATGTTTGGAGTGTTTGCACTATATTCCATCATAAATTAATGATAATTTGATGAATTGAAAATGTCAAAATCTATGCGCTCCAGAAGACTTTCTCATCCTATGATTGGTACCTGCTTGTATTGAAAGTCATTGTGAAAAAAATCTAAAAATCAAGTCATGTGTTTTCACATGTTTAGTATGAGAATAGGAGGCCCACTTATATGTGTCAGTTGTTTAAAAATTGCTATGAATATATTTCGAGCTTCCCCTACAGATTGAATGGCGTCTGGGAACATCAATACTCTAGATTAAGTCTCGCTGTCGACATTGTTCGAATATCACCGATTTTTCTTATTTATATACTGATACAAGTGTGAAAGATTTCTTTTCAGTGAATTCTGAGTATCTGGAGCAAGGCGAATTCAGGCGGTAGGTAGATTCTACTTTTTCATTGCTGGTATTAAGGATTATTTCGAGACGTAGTTATAACATTACATAGTCGTAGGGAAATTATACTCTTCTAGACATTTGTGTCATTGCTGTGTTTATAAGAATAAACTTTACTGCATTAAATTCCAAAGGCGTTGCGTTGGTTAAAAAACTTATCAGTGGCATATACACTATTCAGTTATACCACACCATGATTATCATCGTTATTGGGTTGAACAAGAAAAAATATATTTAATGGCCTATGCTTATTCCTCTATTGAGCGTTTAGAAGTAAAACTTGGAGCATTCATCGTCATCAACTTGGCAATTAACAGTCCAAAACGGAACATATCCGGCTTTCCGAGCGCTAGCAACACTGAATGCATTAATGCTGCTGGTTGCTTCGTGCAGTAATAATGTTTTTATGGCCCATAAAGATCTCATTGGTTCAGCTATAATTGATACCTACCGTCCGTCTACTAGGCGGCATTTCACTATTTTCCTCACGTAAGAACATAATAAAAGATAATGAAGATGACAGTTTTAAAGAAAGATTTTTTTTTAATTATATTTTCAATGGATTCGACCACAGATCACTTAAGGGTTTCGATCATAATTCTCCAAAGCCATTGTTAAATAATTCTTTGTTATCCATACCTTTTAATATTATAAAGTGAATACTCAAACATTGTATTTCTGCGTTTACTCGATTTACACTTTCTCTATTTTCTTCTAAATAGGTTGGCGCAAAAATTTTGGGAATTTTTTTTCAATTTCGGCAAGTAGGTTCGATATCTTCAATTGTTTGGAGGAGATTTTCCTGTTGGGAAATAGAGTCGAATGAGCTCCACATAAGTTTTTTGAGAAATGGTTATTTTCTCGCTAAATGTAAATTAAAACAAAAAATAAAAGATATTGAACACCCCATAGGACCCCATAGGGTGTTTAATTGATCTTCAAAATTCACCTTAAGTTTCCTAAGACCAGAATTCTCTAACTATAATAGAAAGGGTAGCTACCCTTAATGCCCCTAAATTTTGCGCCAGCATTATGCATAACATCACGATTTTTACCACACTTATTTAATTTTACTTGTTAACTGTGTATGACGTTTCAATCGCGTTACATGACGTTTGAAAACAATGAGTTCCGTTCATAATTCCCCACATTTTGGTAACTGTCGAACTCCGGATCACATCATTAGTCAAAGCGAAAAGCGTTTTAAAACTTTTCAGTTCGTCTCTTCGGATATTCTTAGTTAATTGAATTCAGAAATAAACTAGCATTTCCTCTCAAAGGAAACAGTTCTGTTCAAGTATCATTATAAATACCTCAATTAGCAGCTAATTGGGTTGCTATGAATGTTCGGTAGTTGCATTTATTTTATGTTCCTATTAACGGTTGAACTGGTAATTAACAGGTTGCCTATGGCGGAATTATATTAAATAAAACTGATGCGTTAAAATGCGAATGATTGTGATTATTGTAAGATGCTAAGATAGCATTCTTTGTATAATAAAATACTGTATTTAGTTACATCTGGTAGTGGCAAAAGATATGATGACAAAAAAAATTAAAATAAAAAATAAAATTACACTCACAACTTACTTACAAATAATAATTACAACTTACTTACAAATACACTTAAATATTATAATATAATTCTATACATAAATGGGTAATCAAATTTTGCAACGCAGCCCTCTTCCTCTCTCCTAATTTTAGCTGTGCCCGACAGGGTCCATAATGATCAATTTTATACTTTATAGTCCACCTTTGTAACACATTATGGAATGCAATAAAATTTTGAGTTTGAGTTTGAGTTTAAGATAATAATGAACTGTATTCAATTCACTTATCAGTTAATGAACAGTAAGGAATCTCTATCTGTTCTTTGAAGCTAATAGTGTAGTTTGTCGATAGAGATGGAGTTATAAGATGTGTTCTACCAAACTAATAGAATAGTTTACTAGCTGCAAACTTCCAGCACTCCAGCAGACGGAAATCCGTTACATATAACTTTAATATTAGTTTAACGGTAACATAATAATAATTATAAAAGTTTGTCGACATGTGGGATGTGAACTTGGCAATGGTTGTGCCGATAGTTATAACGGCCAATGGCTTGATAACCAAGAGCCTTGCTCAACACCTCAAAAGGCTCTCGTTAGGCGGCTTGTTACTCCTGGACACGGCTCGTATTGTTAGGAAGTTACTCTCTATACAGTCCCTACCACTGGTATCTTGGACCGTTTTCCCGAAGCCGGTGAGCTATTACTTTTTATATTTTTAAATGTATTTTTTTATAAAAATGCCTTATGTTTTATACGAATAAAGGATTAAATAATAATTAAAAATGTGATTATAAAGGTTTCTTATAGCATCTCTGGATATATAAAGTGCCACAGAACTATATTTTTAATATTAAAAATTAGCATAAAATTATAATAGTGGGTTGTTGGATGAATACTGTGGCGAATTAATATGCTTATAGCACAACTCTGAAATTATGTGATCCGGTTTCAGTAATGGGTTAGGGAAACTGTTGGACCTCATAAATCAGCTGAACATGTTAGGTTCACGTTATTACTTATACACTCATGAAACGAACATAAATGTGAAACTGGAACAATTCTATATTGCATAGGAATATGCAGCACCCGAGTGGGCCGTGTCATGTGTTCTAAAGCTCTGGCTACACTTTAAGGCGCGTCAGTGAGGTAACGAATTTGTCGATTTGGCTTCCTCCACCCGCGCAACCCGCGCGACCCCCTGTAATATTACGGAAACCGCTCGGATCATGTCATCGCGAGCATCGCGCCAGACACTAAAAAACTATATAAAAGATAGAGGTGGCAATGTAAAATATATATTTGTAGATTGTTTCACTTATAGGTCTATATAGTAACAGAGTTACTACTAGAAAATTAATACCAATAACAGTGGTACAATCACTACAATGATGAATGATTTTATAAAAAAGGGAAATAAAAAAATTATGCTTCGTCAACGAGCTTCCGAGCAAAAAATGCCCATTACACTTGCCGAGTTGTTAGATGATTTGGTATTAACTAATTATAACTTGCTCTTTTATTTGAAGAATTGCTTGATTCATTTAATATTCACTCATATAAATATATCACGATTATTAGATATTAATACCTAGCATTAAAAAAAGTAAAAACCGACTTCAAAAAACTAAACAGTGTAAATAATTTTCTTAAATTCTTCAATGCACCTAGCTTGGCAGTGGCAACGACTTCAGAAGCTGATAAGTTTTTTAAGAAAATTATATGTATTATACTTTTTAGTTTTTTGAAGTCGGTTTATACTATTTTTTAACGTTTATTTTATATTTCTATTTTGAGTAGCTTAAACAATTCATAATCATGCGATTACAGAAATCGCAAGTGACATGCTGTTATTCATTCAAGAGTTCCATTGTATATCTCCGAAGTTCTTCATCAAATCTTCAACAAATTTAAATGCCATCTTGAGAGTACCCTTTGAAATAAAAAAAGAATTTTCAAAATCGGTATGCAATTGGCGGAGTAATAGCGTAACAAACATACAAAAAAAAAACATACAGTCGAATTGAGAATTTTCTTTTTTGGAAGTCCATTAAAATTGGGAATAGCAGTGTTGGTGAATAGTAATATATAAAGTATAATCGATAAGAATTAAAATAAAACTAGGTTGGTACATAGTATTTATTATTATATATAGTAAAGGAATAGTATAAAGAAAAACAACAGTAGGACGGCGCCTTTGATCTCGCCGACAACGTCAAGACAGTGTGGCGATAGTGCATGGAGGCTAGGGTTGTTACAAGTAGTGTAGTGGTTTTCTACGCTACGTGCCGCGGGTTCGATACGCGCACGGAACAAATATTAGTCTGGGTGTGTGTGCATGTGAGATAATGTCTGTAAACTCTACCCACGATACAGGAGAAATCCTAGTGAGGGACAATGTTATATTAAAAAAAAAAAATTTTAGATCAACATCGTCATCAACATATTATTACTTACTATTTTAAACGTTGATTATGACAAATTATCAATTCATTAATAGAAGGTAGCTCTGAATTTTGGTCACGTAGTCACGTGGTCACGGTTTATATGAATAGACCTCACCAAAACATGAAGTTTGATTACCAACATGATGGGACTGCGTCCCATAGTTTGGGAGATATAAACTTTCAAAGTTTTAGTCACGTGGTCACATAGATCTCACCAAAACATGAAGTTTGAATACCAACATGATGGGACTCCGTCCCATAGTTTAGAGCTTTCAAACATTCGGTCACGTTCACGTGGTCACATACTGATTTTGAATTTATGTTTATAGAAAACATCAAAAAGATGGTCTCTATATTTTTAGACAAAGTATATTTTAGAAGATGAAACACAATTTGTATTGACTTGACAGATAAAGTGACAGATTAGTAGACTCTATCTATATATGATTTTACTAAAATAATAATATTTCAAATATGTACTCAAAAAAAATCAAAATATGTTTATAGAAGTACATGCCATACTACTGAGGCAAGTTATATAGGTTGCCCCCTCTACACAATATTGTGTCTAGAGAGCAAAATAAATTCTGAATTTATAAATCGAACGCGATAGCCTCGATCGACACGGGTATCACGTCCGAGAGCCAGCGGCAGACTGCCGCCCGTCGCCCGAACACGACCCTTCAGCTGAAAATTGGCACAGATTTACGTTTAAATTCAAGGAAAAATTGAAAAATGACTTTTTTTTAAATGTTAAACGTTGGACTTATAAATAAAAGAATTATTTATCTATTGCTGCAAATCAGAAATAAATTAAGCTTCATGTTCCGAAGAAGATGAAGGTTTAAATTCTGATTTAGGTGTTTTATAATCGCCAATTACTATAGTATAATCTACATAAAAATTTTTTTTGAAACGTTGGATTTGAAGTAGAGATCTTGAACTTTAAGACTGTATTTTTTTTTTTATTTGTATATGGTATAATTGCGGAGGAGATGGCGATGTAAAACGGCGTTTTGGTCAGGGTACTGCCTTAACGCCGCTATATATTGTTGGTCCAGTTTAGACGCAGCAATGAATCACAAAAAGGAAACAAAACGTACCTATGTTTTACGAATAGTTGTTCTATTTTCTTATCCACAAAGCTTTTAGATTCCTAATATTCTGTTCAAAATGAGCATTATCTTAAGAAATAACTAAATGTGGATTTTCACTTCTTATTACTTATTAATTAAACCGACAAATGACGCAAATTATCTACTAGACACAATAGAAAAACTAAGATTTGCGGGCGCCGGTGGACTTTCGCAGTTTAATTAACTATACTGGGTGTAAGTGACATCGTAACAAAAACTGATACTATGCATTCAGTACCTGATTCTGGAACCCTCAGCATTAGAACTTTACGTCGGTCTTTTAATAATTTTTCCATTTTTTACATCTAACTAAATAATCTGTGTGGCAAAATCGTAATTTTTTTTAAAAGACCGATTCAAATTCTCTTCCTTTGGGTTCTAGAATCATGTATTGAATCCGTTTTTGCGTAAGTGAAAGTTTGCGTTACAATATCACTTACACCCTCTATATGATTTGCAAAGGACAATGGGCAAATTGGCCCAAAGTGCCCACAGGGTTCACACATAGTACATTCGAAAGAGCATGCTTAGCTGATTATTTTTTATTATGGGAGTAAAAAAATCGGTCCTACAGGAAAATATATTTTGAGACATAAAGACATTTTTAAGTTTGAACCTAAACATATGAACTTTATGAAAGTTAGCAAATAAAAGTTATATATTCTGGTAGATTACACTATTCCTAACATGTTTTATTCAAAAACTGAAGCGCTACGTGCACCGTACAAAATATTTTGGAGTTTTAAAAAATATGTAATTATTGTTGTGGTTGATTATTAAAGGTGTCCCTAGAGTAGACAAATAGTGTATTTAAAAGAACACATTGGACACGTTATTTTTTATTATGGCAGCTCAAAAATCGGTCCTACAGGAAAAGATATTTTGAGACATAAAGACATTTTTAAGTTTGAACCTAAACATATGAACTTTATTAAAGTTAGCAAATAAAAGTTACATATTCTGGTAGATTACACTATTCCTAACATGTTTTATTCAGAAACTGAAGCGCTACGTGCACCGTACAAAATATTTTTGATTTTGAAAATATATGTAATTATTGTTGTGGTTGATTATTAAAGGTGTCCCTAGAGTAGACATATAGTGTATTTAAAAGAACCCATTAGACACGTTATTTTTTATTATGGCAGCTCAAAAATCGGTCCTACAGGAAAAGATATTTTGAGACATAAAGACATTTTGAAGTTTGAACCAAAACTTATGATCTTTATGAAAGTTAGCAAATAAAAGTTACATATTCTGGTAGATTACACTATTTCTAACATGTTTTATTCAGAAACTGAAGCGATACGTGCACCGTACAAAATATTTTGGAGTTTGAAAAAATATGTAATTATTGTTGTGGTTGATTATTAAAGGTCTCCTTAGAGTAGACATATAGTGTATTAAAAAGAACCCATTGGACACGTTATTTTTTATTATGGCAGCTCAAAAATCGGTCCTACAGGAAAAGATATTTTGAGACATAAAGACATTTTTAAGTTTGAACCTAAACATATGAACTTTATGAAAGTTAGCGAATAAAAGTTACATATTCTGGTAGATTACACTATTTCTAACATGTTTTATTCAGAAACTGAAGCGCTACGTGCACCGTTCAAAATATTTTTGATTTTGAAAAAATATGTAATTATTGTTGTGGTTGATTATTAAAGGTGTCCCTAGAGTAGACATATAGTGTATTTAAAAGAACACATTGGACACGTTATTTTTTATTATGGCAGCTCAAAAATCGGTCCTACAGGAAAAGATATTTTGAGACATAAAGACATTTTGAAGTTTGAACCAAAACTTATGATCTTTATGAAAGTTAGCAAATAAAAGTTATATATTCTGGTAGATTACACTATTCCTAACATGTTTTATTAAGAAACTGATGCGCTATGTGCACCATACGATATATTTTTGAGTTTCAAAAAATATGTAATGTCCGAGAATTGAACCCGCGACCCCTATGTACGAGCAGCACCGTAGATAGACTTACGTTTAACCAGTTTGCCAATCGTGCACCAAAAAGAATCCAAAATATTAAATTATAATGTAATTAAGTTGCTGGCAAAATTCGTAATACTAATTGATTATAACTCTGGAACGGCAGGATGAAATTTAAAAAAAATGAGAATATAGAGTTACACTGATGTCCTTCATCGATTAGCACCGGTGTCAACCGTAGGGGCAAGCTTTTTAATTTGGACCAGCGTTCATAGGAATTTGCCCATCCTCCTTTTGAAACATTATTATAATAGTATCCGTGTCTTGCGCTCAACTGAAATCTGACGACGTGTTAATCAGTCTTTAGGGAAACTAAATTTTCATTGCTCATAATCTAGTCTCTAAGATCTTGCCCTTCCCTATTTTAAGCCAGGGATCACAGAGCTTAAGTGATCACTATCTTAATCTATAACCAGCTATATATATAAGGATTTCTTAATCGTGGCAAACATCTCAGGTGGCATGATCTCTTGGAATTTTATTTATTCCTGATTCGAATTTCAAGGTGTGTCTTTTATTGATAAAATGTGAGATTTCACAATGTTTTCCCGTGTCTGTATTTAATAGGTTTAAACACTTTAATACGAGTAAGTATATGAACCGCTTTGAATGAATTTAAGATCTCGTATTTTATTTCAGGCCATTTTTCTAGCTTTACCACACATTTTTCGAACTAAGTGTTTCCTTAGTTTGTGTCACCAATTTTTGTGAGAAAGCCTCTCACAAAAATTGGGATGACGACACAAAACCCGTTTGAAATGAGTTTATTATTTAGTTCAAGTCAACGTCAAGTATACTTCTCTTAACTTTACTTAAGCTTTGCTTTTATTTTAACTTGATAGTCAAAAAAATAGTTTTTGATGTGTACCGTATTTGAAATTAAGCAAACAAATATTGCTACGTTTATTTGTTGTTGTTTCTTCTAATTATCCGTTGAACCCGTTTGTTTTAGGCGTTAATTAATAATTAAGTTAGTGTCAGCAGCACAATTGTTAATTGTCGGGTATCTGGTCTAAAATTATATAGTGTAAAGTGACATTTCTCTTAAAACAAGTTACAATTCTTTAACTTCAAACAAATAATTACGACAATTTCTTGTACCATTGGTAACGTGTGGCGAGGCCTTAGAGTTCAAGCCTGTGATTGATTTTGATCAAACGACGAGTTTGGTCAATTCATTACAGGCAAATATAAACATATTGTTTTTAAGATATTCTGGCTTCAAAAGAATACCCTTAAAGATAACAGACAGCCAAATAATTAAATAATTGATTAAGGAATATTAATCATTCGATTTCTTTGGCGGCGCTGCTGGCTACGCGTTCGCCATGGCGTCCGAATACTCTTCTTCTTCTTCGTCTTAGGTCAAGGTCGCGGATTGTGTGGCGAGTGAAGTGGAATCCTTTTATTAATAAGAATACAAAAAAGAGGAATACCAACTGCGAACGGAAGCCCCGGCGGCGCCTGTAAACAATAGGTTCCCTATTGTTCCCTATTGTGTGTATTTTGTATCGTTTGACGGGATGCTGGGTTGCTGACGGGACGCTAGATGGGTAGGCGATTAGCAAACAATACAATTATACCCAAAAATAAAGTACGTGGTATCTATAATAAGGTTCTACTTTATTTTCGTAAGTGGAAATTACAGCTATCGGGTTTTGAAAATTACGTACAATATGCTTATTCTTACTAGGAATTCACATACGGGGAGGAAGAGACAACAGTGTCTATCTTTCTGCATATAATAGAGGTACTTGTATTAAGAATTTTAATTGAATGGAATACGAAATGCAGCCTGTATTGCTCAAAGCCTCATGTGGCCGGTTGCGATTAGAAAGACTACATACGTAGGTTTGTACAGGAATAATATGTATAATTAATTCAAATGAACATCCTGCGTGTAGGAACTCTAGAGTGTCGCGTTAACTTTAGTTGTTCTATAAATCACTTACCAAACACTTTGGAAGTGCGAACAGGACCTAAATAATTGGTCTAAGATAGCGTTATCAAACTTGAAACTAGTCCGAATCTGCCTGGTTGATGTGAATGATTATAGCATGATTATTTATTATGCTGAATATAGGGTCAAGTGAAGATAACTTACTCGAATGGCAGTCAATAAGAATAAGCTACCTCATCCCACAAAAATAAATATAATTTGGAATTAGCTGATACTGAAGTAGACATAATGGTGGTTATTTTAGTGGTACTTATGATCTTTGCTGTTCTTTTTTTTATTTTTTTATTGTAATATTGTGTAAATTGAGGTCGAATTTTAGCCGGGGCCGCTCCTGCAGCCCCATATTTGTTGTGTAGTACCTAAGCTTGATTTATGAAAAGAGTATCCATGGAGTTTCTTGCCGGTATCTTCTCCAGGACCAACCCACTTGGAACCGTGCGCCTAGAATCACGACGTTTTGAAAGTGCCTGCAAAGGCCCAGTTGAAATAAAAATCTTTGATTTTGACTTTGACTTTGAATGCCCTTTTGTACGTCTAGTCTGACTCTCACAGTTCAACTTTCAATGAGAAAGACGAGATGCAATTTTTTGTACAGCCGGGACCAAATTATGATTTATTGTTCCGATTTTCTGATGCGATATCGGATCGAAAGAACAACATACAGCAGATTATTGTTAAACTTTTCTTGCTCAGTTTTGTGGCGTTATCAATTTGCTTGTCTGATAATCCAATCGGATAAGCGTAGTTGTTCTGAAACCTTCAGTATTTCGATCTCCTGAAACCTTCAGACCGTCGCATCGGAATAACGGTCGGTAACTATGATGTTTTCGGCCTAACATTGTTGCTAAGATTAGATAGAAAGTATATAATTATGTTACAGTCAAAATTACCTATTTTTGACTACGAAACGCAGTCAAAAAGTATTTTTGAAAATAGACGTCGGTCGAAAGTAGTTTTAACTAAAAAGTATTGATTAATTTAAATGTGACCATAACGTTGTGTGGTCTCAGTTCGAACCGAACCAATTAGTTTAGCCTAGACAAAACTATATTTTTTTTTGCGGGCTTTAACCAAAAGTCGTTTTGACCGATTTATTTCGATTCAAAGTACTTTTGATATTTACTTAGTATTCTCCAAAATTTATTTATTTGTAACTGATAACAGAAATACCCTGTTTAGTACTCATGTAATAAACCCACGTATTGTTTTTTGCTTGCGGCCTTTATTGTGGAATCGTATCGAGAGGATAAGCACCTGTATAGAGATAGAAACAGACTATAAATACTTGTTACTACGCAATGGTATAGACGATAACAACATATTACGTGAGTCCACCAATCTGTTTACCGAGTTGAGTTAGGGATTATCTTGTTAGAATCTTTTATTGTGGTTGTACGGAAATGTACGAGGGAAGTCGATAAGTACATAATATCGACCGTTGAACATGCTCACGGAATGATGCCGTTTCTTTCACTGTAGGACACACAAACATACTTTTAGCAATACCTATGTATGTTGACGCCACTTAGTTTATCGATAACAACTTATTTGTCGCTTTACCATCATGACTTGTTTCCAAGTTGGTCCTTAGATACGCGAAGATTAACAGTTGAGTAGACACCTATATTTGTTTTAAGAGTAAGATAAATCAAGGATTGGTGTAGGTAGGAACGATTATAGATATTCTGTAACTTTCTATAACGGCTATACAATCTAAAAATATATAATTGAAATATGACTATTAACTGAAATATTATTATCAAAGTACAGATTAAACCGTTGAGTCAAGAATCTTGAAATTTGGAATATATTTTGCTTTGATTTGTTAGATTTTTTGAAAATGTTCCCTAAGTGGTGCAACGGAGTATTGAAGTTTGTTTGGAAATCTACGCGGACGACGTCGCAGGCAAAAACTAGTTTCTCTTATAGATTATAATGTAGCACAGAATGTTATTGTGTAATAAGTGATATATATCTCAACGTCAGAAATGTGGTTCAGCACATTTGTAAGGTCTAACAAGTGGGTTTCAAGTCGAACCAAACACCCTCGTGGATTAAAATCACTGCAAATATTGTTATTGACATCCGTGTTGACTTGGCACACAATGGTGTGTCAGTTGAACTAGACCCTGGAGTCGCGTGCAGGGAATTCATAAAACCTACGAGATTGTTTAAATATTTGTTTGGTTTTTTGTAATCTAAATTTTAAGGTGTTTAGAAAAAATCACTGAAAAACCGACTTAGCAGGCTCCATCTGAACAAGGTTAGTCGGTTGTAAACAGCAATAACTTGTCTATTTCTAGCCGTTACGTTATTTCAGTGTAGATATGTTAACTTTACAGGCTCCATCCAAATCAAGTACTCGGTTGTTAATAGCAATAACTTGTCTATTTCTAGCCGTTACGTTTTTTTCAGTTGCATATGTTTTGTAATATTCATCAAGAGACGAAACAAAGACATTAATTAGTATTGTTCTCGGCCACAGATGACCGCTCGTTATAATATCTAATAATAAGTTTAAAAAAACCTACATTCAGTATCTATTAAATAAGTAGATAATGAAAAACATCAGAATTTCTGAAGTCATTTATTCTATATGCAACGTATTTCTACTGTTTTAAATTTAATTATTGTTTTTATTTAAATGAAGTAATAAAAGCCAACCCCTCGACATTTCAGCGCATCACAATCTTCATTCGGTTTAGTAATTTGCATGGACCCGAGCTGCGGGACAATTAGCATCTACGCTTGACGTCACAAGTGAAAATAAAGCGCTTTACACTTTATGATCCGGAACAAAATACACCAGCGTTAGATAGAAACATTTTTATTTCATTGTAAACATGTGTTTTGTAACTACGCATCATAAAATGAACATGAAAATGTGATATTTTCAAGTTTACTGTTTATAAAATGAGGTTAAGGGTGTTATTTGGCGTCAACTTCATAAGTTTGGTTTACAAATATTGTAATGCTTTTGTTTGAGATTGTACTAATATACCTACTGTATGGATAGTGGATATATAAAAAATAATGAATGGGTGTTTTGTAGAATAAGAATTCCTGCCATCGCTCTACATAGAAAGAAATACCTACATACTCGTCATATCAAAGATGCAGTAATTAATCAAAACCTGTATCGAATGTATACTGTGTGAAATCTAGGAATCAGAATAAAAAGTTGACATTAAATATAACTACTTGCAGTGGCGTGCACAGAAATTACTTACACAGGGTAGGCAAAAGCAACTTAGTATTGTATTGTCAAGTTAAATGATGTTTGTGATTGGCCACCTCACCCTAAGACTTAAATTAACGGATATTACAGACATATTAACGTTTGTATTACTTAATAATTAATTTATTATGGTAGGCCTTGTATTTTTGTCTATATGGAGTGCACGCCACCGACTACTTGATTAGGCCTACCGGAGACGATAGATTTTTTGTGCTTCTAGTTCGCGGCGCATAAAAGTCTATCAAATCCGTACGAACATTTTTTCGATAACGCTAATCTTCTCACGAGAATTCTTTTTAAATAGTACCTATCAGAAACTGAAACTGTTGCACCTATTTGATGCTAAGCCTACCTGCATCGGTCGCAGGACTTATCTCATTACCGTGACCCCGGAACGTAAAGGGCTATTGAAGGAACACCGTGGATTTTAGTCAGTACAAGTCTGACAGTCCCTCCCGCCCTGCCCGGGGTGGGAGGACTCATTTGATGATTTTACCACGCTAAAAAAAAAAAAAAAAAAGCCTACCTGCATCAAACGTTGTTGTGCGCCGCAAACAAGAAAGCGCGAAAGGTCTGCCGTCTGTAGGCCCTAAACTGATTGTATTATTTACCTAGTCTATACCTACCTACTGTTGAAAGGTTAGATAAATATCGTTCCCCAATTATTGTACTTGTACAAAAATTCTCCGTCGACATTCCTCAATAACAGATTGTTAAGATCTTGTCACTAGAAAATTAGTTATCCAAGTTGACGGAAAGGAAACCGTGGTCAAACATTTGGAAGTTTGACGTTTAATGTCAGAGGAGAAGAGACTTTATAATTGAAAACTTCAGAGGTTTATGAAGATTTATCACGATTGTGTCGCCACAAAATATTGATATAAATTGTTATTTTCTATAGGTATGCACTAGGTACTATGTATTATCTCTATGGTATGCACCTAATCGTTATATTTTATGTGATATACACTAAGATTTCTCTCTATAGTTTGTCGGACATAGGTACCTAAATCTCATATGCACAATTGCACACCTAGACTCGGAACGAGTAGGTTATTTTGCTTATAATTCCGTTCGGAAATCTCATCTGTGACCCTAAGCTCAGAAATCAAACGCTTACCCGTTGCGCTAACCGTGCCGTGAAAACACTGCAATTTGCATAACTTACGAAACTAATAATAATTGTAAGTTCCTTTATGGTTGGATGCCTTTGGCTAATACCTTGTGAATTTTACTTTTTGCAATTCTTATTTCTCAAAACGTTATGCAAATATCTGTTCCTCGTTAAAAGGTAATTTATGCTGTTGGATTCGTAAATCAAAGGTGAAATATTTAAAAAATTTGATCTTCCGTTGGCGTTGTTAGCAGGTAAACATAAATGTAGTCACGAAAATCAACACGATTCTAAACAATAATGAATGCCTTTGCTGCATGGGAAACCAGTCAGCTGATGTAACGATGTAGGTATGTTATGGGAGCAAATTGCTTTTCTATGGCAGTGAGAATCGATTTCGAAGAAAAATAGATCTTTGTAGAATTTAATTTAAAAACCTGTTATATGGTAATGGAAATAAGGTAATTTGCGCAACAAATATTTTATTTAATGTTTTTCGGAATCAATTTACTCTTCATCCTATAGAATTCTTTATTGATCTACCTTTTATTAAAAGGTATCTTATATCCCTAGTATGTAGTGGCACAAGAAATAATACCGTCACATGCCACTTGAAATTGATATGCCTAGGGAGATAAATATTGTATGTTCTGGGAATAGATTTCAGTTGGGGTTCACCAATTACCGACTATATTCCTCACGTATCGTACCTCTGCGCTCACGGGACGTGTCAATTAATTGGTCCATCTAAAGTGATAGCCCGATAATTGGAACGTGCTGAAGGATTTTTAAATAACTTTTTTTTTATCTACGATTTAGGGCTTGTCACGTACTTGACGTGAATTTTATCTTCAAGACTTGTGATTAACTATAATTGACTAAGCTATTATTACCTTACAATGAAAGCAGTCTTTCCTGAGATGGTTAAAAGATTTTATATTGTTTGGATCCTAGTATAAAATTAATGATTTTAAACAGTTTTTGTAATTGTTACGTATACCTACGATACCCTAGATTAATTTATATAACCAATTGGGCATATTTTCAGCCGCGAATTTTTGCATGAATAATCTACGATTACTTTTAGTGTTGCATAACGGGACTGGGAAAATGGAACACATAATATGAAATGACCTCGTTTGTCACGTCTGTCTGTGTATCAGAAGCCTGTTTGTGGCTACAGTGAAGATAAGCAATTTGATTGATCTTTATTTCAATATTTTTTTGTACTTCTTCCTATTAACAAAAAAAATACGGATTAAACCATAAACTTATTAATATATTACTAGTGGTGCTTTCCTTGTCAAACAATTTTTTGCCACTGTTCTGTCACTGATATCAGTGACAGAAGAAAAGTAACACCTAGCTAGGATTATCCTTGAATCGTTAATCTTAGGTTAATATTGAATTCCTAATAAAGCTGGATAGATTATTAGCTCCTAAGTCCAGCGTAAGTTATAAAAGTCGATAAATGACAGATCCTGTCTTCTGCTATCCTGTTGACATACATTCTTAATAATTCCTTTCCTTATATATTATGCAAATAAACCTTTGGCTTTGACTTTGGTTTTACAGTACAGCACCTTGTCGCGATTTTTTTCACCTAAGTATAATTTTTACCAGTCATATACCCACCATATTTAGGCCAACTGTGGTTTCTAGTGGCGCTTTCGCATTAGTTATACTTCTGCTTAATCAATTGGGTATTAACAACGTAAATCTGAGTTTGTGTAATACTTTGTTAAATAATTTAACATCATGGGCTAAGTGCCCACCTTCGGTCCTCCACCTTCCGTATCCGATCCAACCACACTGTGACAGGTTTTATTGTTGTTGATTGATTGAATAGTACTTACCTAACAGTGGCGAAGAGTCCATACAACCCGATTCCCATCAGCTTCCCTTTAGGAATTGGTTAGGGCATAGACCAACGTAATACCTATGGCTTATTATCCAGTTAGGTCGAGCTCTTCCAGACATGACTATATACAGATTACAAGAGACGGTATGGATTTTATGTCTTGCAACATTAATTGCAGCAATTTTTAGAGGACATTTTTGGCACGGTTTCCCCTTTTCAGACTGTCACCTTTCGCCACCGTTACCTAATGATGTCGTTCTTGTCCACAGGTGCAGTGTGTTGCGACGAGGAGTACCGGTTGGTGCGTCACCTGATGACGAAGTATGATGCCTCCGTGAGGCCTGTGGAGAACTCCTCACAGCCACTCCTTGTCACCTTCGGAGTGTCGCTGCATCACATCATTGACGTTGTTAGTACATTTTGGTTCTGGAACTTACACTAAGTTCGTTTGTATAAGTTATAAGTAGATATAACCCACTCCTTTTTAACCGACTTCAAAAAAGGAGGAGGTTCTATGTTCGTATTTTTTTTGTGTATTTTCATTGATATTTTCGCCAATTATGAACAGGTTTCATTAAAATTAATAATATTAACTAATTTTGAGATGCTGGCTTAAATTTTAATGAAAGGGCTATGAAACTACGATGACATTTACATTTTGACATTGGCTCTTGTAGTATTGCTCCCATGAGAGATGTATAAAGCGGTTTACTAATACAGGCCTAAAGTACTTCTAAAAACCTAAAGCTGTGATACCTAGTTCTAGCCAGTTAGGGCCATAGCACACTAGCTACTTTTTGCAGCTGAATCGCGCGTTTTTGCGTTCGTTATTCACATTTTTGTAAGCAAAAGGCAGCCAACGAATGGGAAAACGCGCGATTGGGCTGCTAATAGTCTAGTCTGCCAGAGCTCGGTGAAACCGCAGTGCGGGCCGAGCGCTCGTCTGAATGCATAACAATCAGTTCTGTTGGTTGATTGGTTGACGGCACCTCATTTCCTGCTGTCATATCAACCTAACACAAAGACTGAAACGCCTTTAGGTTTTCGATCCTAAACTATCTGAATAGGTCACGTAACTGAAATCTAAATACCTAGGTACTATTTATCTATCGGAGGCATAACTTATCCGAGGTTTATGTAGTATGCCTATTGAAAAATGAGCCTTAAGTAAAACATGTTTCCCAAAAAGTTATCTCATAAGCATCCGTATACCTACCACAACGATAAAAGTCTGCCGGTCTCGGAGAAAATTAAAACTGTCTTGAAACTCTTCAACTAATTAAATAAAGAAAAATATGAGGTCATGAAATGTGACGGTGGCTTTTCACATGGAAGAAGTTCGTATATTGTATTTCTGAGAACATTTCGGAGAGAATATTCAGTTAGCGAAAATACGATGAAGAAATTGTAAAAGCAGGTATAATCTTTATTGGCATACCACAATGATATACATTACACTTGTTTTATGGCTTGTATATAGGTACCTACTTATTGTAAATGTATTGCACTTTATCTAAATAAACAATTTAACTATTATTAAAAAAAACATTGTGTACCATACTTAAGTGTGACGTTACCAGCACCTTTGCTAAGTTATAATAACTATTATAAGTTTTTAAGAACAGAAAAAAATAACAATGTTTCCGCTTGTTACTCACTAATTCCACCAAAAAACCTTAAAGACGGTAAGTTTGATTTGTAAATAGGTTTATCGTAATAAATAAGCAATTAGTGACTAATATCGTTACTGACGAACAAACTTGAAAGAAAGAAAGACATGAGAAAAGCAATTTATTTTTACACAAATTACGACACAAAAAACAAAGTAAAAAATTAAAACAAAAAAAGTAAAAAATGAAGGCAAAAAAAAGTAAAAAATTTAAAACACGTTCCAAAAAAATAAAATAAAATGACAATTACTAATATATGTCTGTGGACTCAATGAATAGGATTCTTTTAAATTCATCGAAATTCAATAAGCGTCGCATTTGTGTAAAAAACAGGTCATCGTTCAGCATATTGCTGAGGTATTGGAACTTGTTTTCTTTAACATATTTGATCCTAAACTTATAAGTATTCTTATAAGTTTATTTTTTATTTCTTTATTTATCGAATATAAACGAACCTACAGTAAGCCAGTCTGCTTATAATTCGAGCCTTTGATCTGATTATTTCTTGTTTATACAAGGAGGCGTCCTTGTATCAAGGTTGATAAGGACCATTGTGTGATCCTTTGAGTATACTTCCTGCTTGATTGACATCTTGGTCAAATCTGAAGCAGGAAACTTACAACGTCGGAATATTTTACCTCAAATCTGTCCCGTGTACATTATAATTCCTCAGAGAATAAACTCGAGAAATGAGAACGTTTTGAAGCTTTTACGACATTATCTTGGAATACAGGAATTTGTTTTATCAAGTGAATAATTCGGCTGAGTCTTGAAACTTAACCAGAGGAACAAAAAATCTTTTCTTAATGATTACAAAAAGTTTTAGCGAAATGAAAGGAAAACAGAGTGTATTAGATACTTATCAGTCGGTGCCAGATGTAAAAGATTGACTGAAAATAGTTTATTGTGGTGGTCAACAAAGAGCTTTTTTTTCCTCTTACATTTTTTCAGTCTGGCTTTCAATCTATCTTTTTGCGATTATATAGAAAATTAATAAACAATTTCTAAAGAGACAGTTCAAAAATAATCAAATTATTACTTTCTTTTTAACCCCCGACAAAAAAAAGGGGTGTTATAAGTTTGTAGGGTGTACCTATGTATCTGTCTGTGGCATCGTAGTTCCAAAACGGATGGAGCGATTGCAATGCAATTTTTTAAATTGATAGCTAGTTTAATCCGGTATCATCTTAGGTGTGTTTCATAAAAATCTGTTAAGTCGTTCAAAAGTTACGTCTCTTTTTCTATTTGGAGTCGGTTGTTTTTGACGGTTAGGTTAGGTTATTATAACTAAGAGCAAGCAAGATGTTTTCATAACGAAGAACTCTCATGGTTGGCAACACACCAGTGTCTTCTTTAGTGATCTAGACATTCATAGGCGACAGTGATTAATTCCTATCAGGAGATTATATAAAGCCAAAGCATCACTGTTACAGGAATCTTAGCTAATCCCTGGCGTTATCGTGACGTGACACATCAGCTAAAATCACTTAACCACTTCGTAGCCAAGGATAAACACTAATCTACATCATTACTCACAGAAAAAAGAGAAATTACAAAAAATAAAAATATAATGCAGATCCGAGATCATCCAGAGAAAGCCCAGACACAATCAATCTGTTTTTTTTTGTTATGGCAAATTAACAATCTTTATAATGGATTTTTTTTATGTAGTGCGAAAAATGGTAATAATATTAGTGTCCATTCCCAAATGCAACCGCAGTACTAAAATTCACTCCAATGAAAATTTGATTTTATATGGCTTGCGCTAGTAAATTATGCGTGTCCCCCATACTAAATCGAATTTTTGTTTTGTTTTGAAGTGTATCCCAATAGTGCGGTTGCATTTAGGAACAGAGACTGAATCACTCTACAAATTATGCACACTACATAAAATATCCTGTATAGCATGATATTCTGCATCCTGAAGATTTTCTATTATTTCTCAGACTTATAAGAAAGGTAGGTACTTAAATGCAAGGTGTCAGCTTTTCGTCTCCACAAAAGAAAGTCAATCAGTCTCATTGGATGTTACATTCGTTTTCAATTGCGTGGAAACACATTTTCCAACTGTCTTTGTTAGAACTATTCTATTCTAATTTCATTTATCTAGCACGTTTTAGGCAAGTATACTAATGAAGATTTCTTTGTTGGTTAGGAAATAAAAAATAAATGTCTTTTATTTTTTCGCTAATTGTTTCAAATTGGCGTAATAAAATATAATTGAGATTTGTGGCCAGTCTTCTTCTACTTATTTAATAACTTGATTTTATTAGGGATTTGTTTTTGACTTATATTTTTTAGCTTTGTATCAACTTCATTTTACTGTATAAGTGTATATTAGTATCCCATAAAAATAACATTAACTTTCACACATAAAACAACCACTTCTCCGTTCGATCATGAGAAGTAAACACTGAAGGGAATTATGAGTAAATAGTCACAAACATGGTAACTACGTTTGGAGGGAACTGGCGAATTTCCGAACGACTTATTCAATTTCAGAGGCAGGTGAACTCGGAACGAAGTCACTCTCTTACTAGGCCTCCTTTAAACGCCGGGCGTTACTAAATCTGATGCATTTAAACAGGTTCTTCATCTGAGGATGCATTTATCACTATACGTAATGAGACAGGAATAATGAGGTTTTGAGATCGAGTAAAATATTATACATAGTTAAATATTCACTTTCGTAATAAACAGCTGTTTTCATTTTTTAATTCCAGAGATGGTCTCACAATAAAAGTTGTATAGTATGATGAGGAGATATCCTTATTTTGATTTCAGGCAATTAAAAAATTGGTGTGTAAATTCATTAAAAATAAACAATTTAGACAACAAAGCCAATTTGGACTTGAGACGTAATTTAGGATTATGTGTAGTGTCTCAAGTAAGTAATAGTATCTACCTATTTAACTTGTAATCTCCATATCGGCATTTCTACACTCTACGCGTGCCCCCGTACATATAATATGAAGATGTCAAATTCGCTCCACCCTTCATCTGTCACGAAATACAAGGCCGGTGTATGGAACCCATAGAAATATTCTATATATTATTATCTCTATGATGGAACCACTTGATATAACGTTTAGACCACAGTTAGCGAAAGGAAAAGTTCACGCAATCCTATTCATAATTTTAGTTACTAGAAAATAAATTAAAATTATACTTTTGATTAAACACATAGCATCACGCCTATATTCTCCGAAGGATTAGGCAGAGGTGTAAGTAGCCAGGTACTGTTATACACCAATATTTCACCATTATTGCCATTGCCATTATTGAGTCTCATGTAACACGGGGCGACCCTATTGCCATCTGCTGGGAACAATTACAAACTCGGAGCTTCTACTGAGAATTTCCTTACAGAAAAACCCAATAACACTTCGCCTGGCCTGGGATTCGAACCCAGGACCTCACGCTCAGCACTCAGTAGGTGCGCTTCTGACAACTAGCCCAATGAGGCAACTTAATTATAATTAACTTTACCTACGTCATCGAAGGGAACAGTATTAATCGTTGTAAGACAGTTTTTCCCTTAGGCAAAGTAACCACAACTTGTTGTTGATGTGGTTAAAGCCCTCCAAAGCCCTTGAGCCTTAGGGTCTTGGGCCTTGGATTATGTATTAGAATTCCATGACAGGGTTGTATGTATACTTGTTTGATTTTCACAAACCATCGATTAGAACTTAAGTAATTATGTATTTTGTTTATGTTGGGAACTTCCAAATTATTCCATAGCACTTTATGTTGGGAATGAAAATAAACGTAAGAAAACTACATAACAATGTTTCGCCGTTCTTAAAAAGAATTTAAGTAGGCACAGCTATAGCTCTAAGTATACAGGGTGACTGGCTGAACGAGGGAAATATTGAAGGAGGGTATTGTACTCATCGAATCTGAAATCGCGAAAAAAAATCTGCTGTTCCGTACATTTAGGCAAGTAATATTGAATTATTTATATGGAACAGCCGATTTTTTCGTGATTTCGTTGTTTTTCCCATTATAAAAGTTGTTCATAATGATGAGTAGGTACAATACCGTCCTTCAATGTTTCCCTTATTCAACCAGTCACCCTGTTTACTTAATGTATATAATTCATAGTAGGTTCTGTGTACTTACATTGTCCTCCGTTCCACAAAACATTCCGAGCCGCAGTTTTAAGGTCGAAAACAAAAAGGTTCATTTTGCTATTTTAATTTCCAACGTGGAATTTCTTTCTTCGCATTTCAAGCATAACAGTGCTTAAAATCTGGTGTTTAAAAATAAAACAAGGAAGGGAAATTGTACTATTATGAACTGGTTGTAAACAAATCGGGAACTTACGCCAGCTACGTGAAAAGCTTATTCAAATATATTTACGGAGAAAACCTGTAAATGCTGAACTATCTCAAAGCGAGTGGTAATTGAAACTGAATGCGACGTTTTTACTTGGCATATTATTAACTTTGTTAATACCTATTTTAAATGTACATTCATGTTCTTTTTTGGAATTAACGGATACCTTTTTAAATTGTTCCACATTCATGTACAGACATTAGAATGTGCATCTGCTTGGAGGACATCACCGTTCCTTTCCAGTAAATTAAGTAACTTTCGCCTGATAAACTTTTTATTAGGTAAATTCCTTTTCACACACTTGCCAGATACCGCAGAACCTTCTAGCAAACCATGAATACCTCAGATCACAGAAAGAAGGGTTGATATTGAAAATGAGAGTGATAAGCATTACATGATTGAGCTTAGCGGTGCTGACGCATGCGTACGTCATGCTCGTGAGCGGGTGCCGCCTGTCAGACTGGTCAGATTGTATTAATGCCATGGCAATCTTATTCTGAGGCAAATCATTAATTACCTCTTTTTTTATTTACATGAAATTACATTATTTTCTCAGTTCTTACCACAATATTGTATTGAGACACCACAGTAATTAAAAACATAACCAAAAAAATAAAAAAACACAGGTACCTAGGTATAATGCGGCCTCATGGCTACACCAAAAAGGTGCAGTTCATCGTAATGCCAGACAATTTTGTGGAGCCAAATCAACTTTGAGGGACAATTAAATAGATTGTTTTGAGCTTCCGATATTTCGGCACTGATTGCAAGCGCCATGGTCACGGATAATCTAAAAGTATTTGCGGGTGGGTGTTTATTGGCAGCCAAAACGTTCTCTCTCCTTAAGTTACATTTTGTTGCTTGCAACAGTGCCGAAATATCGGAAGCTCAAAACAATCTATAAACATGGTAAATACCCCGTTCTTAACTCAATTACTAATGTTAGTGACAGTTTAAATACTTATAATTGACATTATCTCGATTGTACGCATCTTTTGCTATTTCCACATTATCATTTTGTTATACAAACTATATTATCCTGCAAACTTTGCTTTCCTCATAATAACCTTGAGTTTCGTAACTTCAAGAGTAAATAGTTAACTATTTACTCTTGAAGTTATTATTATTTGACGACAAGAAACTAAACTCGATAATTCTGACGCCGAAGTGAGTCGTAAAGTTAGCGATCTCATGAAATTTTAATGTTCTACAGATTAATTAGGAAAGTGTTTAGAAAATATACGAAAACTTCCAGCCGATCGCATAAGTGCTCCCGATAAAACATTCTGTACTCAACTTGCGTATAAAAAACAATATATTTTGGAAATGGTCCGTGAAGTCACGATTAATGATATCAATTGTTTACTTCCTTTCAGATAAATTTCAGATTATCTACAATCTAATAAGAGAAAACGAAATTTTGCGTAATAATTTGATATTTTTTTTTAAAATGGCTTTATCGAACATTAGATATATTATATACTCGTACATATAACTCGTATATCGTATATGGAATATAAGTTGTGACTTGGCACTGTGGCCATCCATAAACTAGCGGTTCGCTCAACGACTGAAATCATTTCTCGTGCATAGGCGGTGTTTTGTCAAACTATATAAGGTCCTTACTTTATTAGCGGAGATTCTTTTAAGGGGTTATAATACTCATCATTATGAACAACTTTCACTAAGGGACCAAGGCTAAAATCGCGAAAAAATCTGCTGTTCCATACATTTAGTCGAGAAATATTTTACACCAGTAAAAAAAAATAAGAATTGAGGTTCACTAAAGCTAACACATAATGGCCAGTCTTATCTCACACAGCGATCTGTTCCAGACAACCTTTGGATGAACAATACAGGATGTCAAGATATTTACCGGTCAAATTACAGTCACTTACTAAATGATTAAATGGACAGGCAAAAACATACGCGTCGAATTGAGAACCTCCTCCTTTTTTTTGAAGTCGGTTAAAAAGAGTACCTACTGTAATTAATACACTATAGGTACTGTAATAGGTACGCGTAGTACGTACCTATTACATATCGTCATTGATAGTCCCATACCGCGTAATTTAAATTGTATTGTATTTGTACAAAAAAATATCAAAATTGAGTTTTCGTGTATATTAATTGCCTTCACAAACATGGCAGTTGCCATGGCGGGAAAGTACATAATTATTATCCCATTTCACTCTATTTGTGCATTTTCTCAGTATTACAAGCTTAAATTCTGCAATAGGTAGGTATTAGTTTTTTACATAAGTCCATTACTTTTATGCCCAAGAGCTTCAGAGGTTTGTGTGCCATCGGTAGCTGTTGACTTTGCCGTCTGTTAGTACAACTAAAATATAATTTTCGTACCACTTGCTCAAAAAAGTGACATTCTATGCCACAAAAAGCGAACATAACAATAGTCATTTTTAATCTGTTAAAAACAGGGAAAGAAAATTGTACTGAATTTCATTCATCCTCTAGGGGGAGAATGTGATTTAAATTTGGAATAGGTACTTACCAGTACTTACCGAAATTTATACTGAACTACATCTGTGTTTACACCATTGAGTTTGTATATAAAGCATTATACATCTTTTTGAAAAAGGAATACGCATTTATTATGCAGTTTTGATTATTAAATAAAATTACGAAAACCGACGAGGCCGTATGAGCTTGATGCCTTTGCTTTTGAAGAACAGAGAAATACTCAAATCAACTCATCAACAATAAATGTACCAAACAAAAATGTAACTCTCTCTATCAATAATTGGACCAATGTTTCGAATGTTAACTTTTACTTTTAATTGTCATTATTTTTAATAAATGCTTATCTCGTATTATTATTGTGTTAATTTTTTCGCAAATGGTACGAAAAGTAGAGTATTTTCCTCAGTGATAAAGCTGTCTTAGTCTTGGGTGAACTTAAATCCCTCGCTACACTCAGGACTCGTCTTAAATCCCTCGCTTCGCTCGTGATTTAAGTTTTTAACACCCTCGCTACGCTCGGGAGTAAACCTCGAGGCCTTCGTTACGCTCGCGATTTAAATCGTCACCCGCGACAGAAGACACTGCTTTATCCCCTTGGTTAATAATCTACTATTAACTATCTCATAAAAAAAAAGATTTAAAGTTAAAAAAAAAAAAAAAAACTTTACTACTTTTCCGATTTCGGAACAAAAGACCAATTCCTTTTATCAGTAATTTCCGAGCTGTGCCTTTTCCAATTTGTAATATCAGTAACGCGTTATTAATTTCAATTGGTTTTTGTTCGGTCACTAATGATCTTCTAGTGATACTCCGAAGTTCTCTTAGTAATATTCTTTAATTTTCTGATCTATTTGGAGTTGGTTTTAATTTATGCCAAATTAACTTTGTCCAGAATTAAAGAGCAGCTCTATCTTATATGTTTTTTCGAACCAGTGAGCCAATTAATCTTTGCTTCCTAGTGGATTATAGAACAACAACTTCAAAGAGTCTGCTTTGGTTAAAGACAAATAATTGTTTGGCCTACGTTATAATACGTACGAGGTAACAAGTGCTAACAAAAATACACTGCTAAATTATTTTTAGGTGTAAGTCTAATAGGACCAAAAATCCGGTTGGTCAGTTGTTATTTGTTAGTCAGTTTTCTAACGAGAATTAAGGCATAGGTACCGTTCGCGCTGTTCTATAAGGTTTGTTTGAAAGTTACGGACACACCTTTTTCAGTCAAAATAATGAATGCGTAGCACACCTAACTCTACGTTAAGCAGAGGAACAACTGTTTTTTCAACTGTGTTAGATGATTCGAATGAACATTCTATAAATTAAACGTCAAAACTATGCATCGCAAATTTTTTTTTGTGACCTCACTGATCTTTATTTTTTCATGTAATGCTTCTACCAAAACTCACACTTTTGAGAAAGATATATTATTTGGAAAGCTTGTACCGCGAAGTAAACATAAAATGTGAATAAGAAGATATTTTACAACATGTTTTAACCGTTTACAGGAAACATGGAAACGATTTCTCATAATATGAATAATGTATTCGTTTTGACATGAGTTTGTCGTTAGGAGATTCTATGCACTTACTCAACAAGATACTGTTTATAGATAACATACTTAGGTAAAAGGTGATTGATTATATTATTTTATCTTCTGCGGCGATTGGCCTTTATTTATTTATCTATGTGTTTTATAATACTACGGAGTACTGCGTCCGCAACATCTTTAACACCACTCCCGAAAAATCTTGAAAAGGTTATAATGAAACTTGAAAAAGGGATAATTAACTCGTTTAATTTTCAAAACCCTTTATATTAGTATTTTCCCTTTATAGCAGAGGTTATCTTTTGAAGGAGCTGCGAGGTAATCACGATACGCACTCGCAATCGGAATCGATTTAATTTTGACAGTCTAAAAAACTACATTGCGCGGTATGCTTTCAAAATCACTCTTCCCTACGATTCGAACAACGCGATGAACATTTTTCTTTTGTCAAAACTGAAACGATTCCGATTACGAGTGTGCATCGTGACCATAAGTTATACGCTATTGAATGACTTGGTATTGAAACTTTAAAATGACAAAATATAATGTAATGGTCACATAATAGTGCTTGCTAGCTTATCGTGTACTATAAATTTGTCCGTCCCTCACTACTTAGGCGCTGAGCACACGGCAGACTTTTTTCCGCCGGCCTGCCGGCCGCAGGCTAGAATATTTATGACAAAAAATTGCCGCGGACAAGAAAATTCGACACGGACTCAACGCACACGACAGTTATTTTGTTCGTAGTTGTCGTTAGAACTCATGCGTCCTCACTGGCAACAATTACCAATCGCAGTCATTCTTGTCCGCCGGACAAAAAGTTCCTCGTCTGATCAGTGCCTTAGAAAAATGTGTTTTACTTAAACTTTTTTATGTAACTATCTATCTACAACTTACTTACGTATCGATAATAATTTGAAATGAGTCACGACACTGTTTTAGGATGTCAAAAATCTCATAGCGTACCGCTATTTCCTATAGGTATCGCATCGAACATAAGAACATTTTTAGACAGTGGCTTTGTAATTTATATTACACTCACAGTAAAAACATTATCACATTTATCGTAGGCCATTTGCGTTTCTTAAATGTCCACCACATTCCTTTTTTTAATGTGATTCCATTTAATTTGCACATTTTTCAGTTTGTTCGTGTATCTAAAGTTGAGAAGTCCCATTTTACTTTTCACTAGAGTGTATATTGAAAAAGGAAATTGAAAAAGGACCGTATATTTAAAATTTCACGTTACTATGAGCAGACGTATAAAAAAACTTAAACACTGATATTTCAATAATCCTCCGTTTACATTACGAACAAGAAGAGACTATTGAGGATTAATTCAGCGAAGCCTCACTAATACGCTCTATTTTAATGTCTAATTTTGACCATATTTTATCTCTCAGTAAAACAGTACAGCACCTAGGTATTTTTTCACATTCGAATTGAAACCGACACTAACCAATATAATTAAACTACAAATGCTTTAGTCATTTAAATTTCCGTTCGAATTCTTGACTTATAGTCATATGCTTGAGACTAAATTTAGAATGAAGCTGGAATTGCCCTCCCCCTAAATTGAGAGAATTAGCAGCTCTAGGTCTCAGTTATTATTTTTCAATTAACACTGTTCTTTTAGGTACTGCATTATTGTTGCGGTGTTTATTTTACAATACAATACAATACACTTTATTGCACACCAGTAATAGAAGAAAAGACAAAAAAGATTAAAACAAAAAAGAAAGATTTTACATTTCAAATTGGGCACAGAAAGCCATTTTATTTAATGACAGGTAAACAGTCAACCGCAATGATAGCTGTGAGTGGCTTTTTAATTTTTATTGACATTATAGATGCAAAGCTCAACAATCAAATTAATGGAAATAGTGTTTACCGTTTGAATTTTGTTTGTTTAATATTATCTTTCTACTTGAAGTTTCACGTTTATTTTTACTTTAACCAAACGAAGCTCCAAGTCACCACGACTTGGAGCTTCGTTTGGTTTTAATATTAAGCCGTTGGTAAGATTAAAGGCTATACATTTTTTTCCCTTCCTGTTGTAACAGTGTCTGCTTGGCCTAAAGGACACTTTATATTGCGACGTTACTTTAAGGGTCAGCTCACACCGAGACGCGTCGCGACGCGACGCTGCGCGCACATTTTAATAGAGTGACTCAAAATAGAACTTTATTTACTACGCGAAAAGATACACATTTCATTGTGAGAATTTAGAATACGTTGCTTCATGCAGCGCTGCGCCTCGTGATGCCTCGCGGTGTAGAGCGATGCATCGCGACGCAGCGGTGCATCGCTGGTACGTGCGGCGTGCATTTTACTATGCGCCTCGCAACGTTGCGATGCGTCTCGCGGTGGCGCGTGGCGCAGCGCGAAATCACTGGCCTCTTCCAGTATCGTCGCGTCGCGTCGCGTCTTTGTGTGAGCTGACCCTTAGTGAATATTAAATTTTGTCTACATGAAAAGGGTATTTCAGACAATAGAGTGAAAAGCCGTGAAAAGTTCCCACTTAATTATGCCCTCAAAAATAGAGTGAGTCGGATATCAAACCACATAAGCATATAGGTACCTATAGTTAGAAATATGAACTCATTATGAATTCACGATCTGCGAATACAGAAACAAAATACAATAGGCCTGTGGATGCAACAATGCATGCATTCAGCCAACCATACATTTTATTGTTCCCATTTCTTTCGCCACATATTTGGCCTCATTCAATTAATTTATTCATTAGGGCGTTTTAGAACTCTAAATGCTACCACATTGTGACTAAAAGCTTGTATAATTCCATTATAGAAGCCTATTTGAGGTTTTATTGCCTAATAAAATATCAATACAACTTTGCTATGTAGACTGTGACTTGTGTTTATTTTACACAAGCCGCAACATAAAAAACAAAGTTGTATTGATATTTTACGATATTTATTCCGTATGCTAATATTATAATAAAATATGATAGTTTAAAAAAAACTATAGAACACGCTTTAGCCATCCAAACTGAACGTGTATGCAAAATTTCAGCTCAATCGGAAACCGGGAAGTGAGTCAAATTTAACTTCCAAGATTTTCTTACATAGTTAGTTAGTTAGTTACAGGTGAAGCTGATAAAAGCGTGTTAAAAATACAGTTGTATTATTATTTATTTCTTGTGTGTTTTTTTGTCGTCGTCGTTTTGTCTTAGTATATCTATATTGTGGTTGGGAAGAGCGAGAAATCATGGAAACTAATAAAAATAATCTGAAAATTCTACTGTTGGACAGACATTTAAAAACTCGTTATACATACATAATTCCTAAACTTGTTCATCGCTAGAAGCTTGGCACCCGATTACGCGTGTCTTTTCTACACTACTCCGATAAGTGAGTATCGGTCCGATCTCAGATCCGATGAAGAAATCCATTGTTATGTATAAGTCTTCCAGCCTGTTTCCATGGTAACTTCCGACATCCGACGTCGGATTGGAGTAGTGGAGTACATAGATAAGGCAAAATATCTTCCATTTACATTTTAATATCGCCGTGTCATATTGGGAAAGCAGGCTACAATATGTTGTCACCTGTACGATGTGATTGATTTTTATGCGTAAGTTTTCCAGGTATAATTTCCGTCAGCACCGCGTAAAATATTAATATACAACGTAATATTTTCTGAACCTCGGGTATGTTTACGAAAGTTCTATAAACAGGTAGGTTTTAACTACGACATTATGTTGTGAACTCTTTATCTACATGAATCTGTTATAAGTTACGGTTTTATGAACAAGTAGGTAGAGAGAGGTAGAGGTAGGCAAGGTATTACGATAAAATATAATAATAGTAATAATGTACTCCTGGTCCAATATACTACCCGTATAGCCATGGGGTAGTATATATCGGTTGAATTACCAATCCTCTATAATATTAATACGTGAAGAGAAAACTTTGTGGGTACAAAGTTTTCTGTTCACATATTGATATATAGATAGAAAAGAAATCTTTATAAGCATATTGCGCGCACGTGGAGTGTGAGATTTGACATAGTTAAAGGAGTGCACAAAGCTAAAATTTGTACTTATATAATATTGAAGCAACTTCTTAACAGTTTTCGCAGAGAGTAAAAAGTTTTAAGGGATCTTTTACAAAGGGAAGGCCAGTTCAGTCTGGCAAAAAACACCATTTATTAAATTATTCTATGTTTTATTGCCCAAAACATCTGTACAAATTGTAGTTTATATAATAGTATTACGAGGTGACGAAACAGTACCTACCAGTGAGCCCCGAACTGTTTATTATTTGTCATGAACATAATAGCCAGAAAACATCCGTTGTTGAATTATATTCGCGACCTTTTCCCGAGATTTCTGTGAGGGATGACTTCACAACTGCATCCAACGGATCCCGACCCTTTTCAGAATGTATGAAGGACTCTCAGTAAGGGATTTTATGATTGTTACTCGGAAAACCTTTCTTACTTTTTGTTATACTTTATGGTTTTCAAGCCATTCAGCGCCACCCACACCGCCGAGGTAGCAGTAGCAGTTCAGCTGTACCACGTCGTCACCACTGTGCACTGTTTGAAGTGTCCCATACAAGATAAGCCATTACAAATGCCCACCATTGCCAGCGCCACCGCATAGCACGGGGGTGTGGGCGTCGCTTTATATAAAAAAGAAAAGCTTAGCTGATGCGCAGAATAATAAGGAAAGTTCCAACTGCAAGTAATCATTAAATTGGATAAAACAAAGTCCAAAATGGAGTTGATTAGTTTTGAGATTCTAAACCATTTAAACCATTTATTTTGCCAACAAATACAAGATATTATGTAATACTAATAAAATTACAGCTTTACAACAACGAACAACAAACACTTTACAGACGTGATCGGTGCGTGGCAAGGTCAGTATTCGCTGTGCATACAGCACAGCACTGATTTTCAGCTGATCCCTGTCCCGCCTGCTTGTGGTTTCTAATGAAAACACGTTATGGACCGTGAAGATCACGTCTGGAATAATAAGCTTAAATTGAAATGGACGCTTCCCCAAGGAACATTGGCGACTTTGCGCACCGTTTAGAACACAACACTGCAAGAGAGCAGTGTTATTTGGCTACGGTATTCTGTAAGGTGGAGGTACTTCCCCAGACAAGCAGCTCCAACTTTGAGCGGAAAGTCCCGCTATGTTCTACCTAATACAGATACAGCTTAAAGTTTTGTAGCAACCGTTATACCTATTATATTGTAGGTATACCTATGCAGCACAACGCCGGAAACAAAATGATTGATTTCTAGAATTTTGTTTCTATATTATAACTTTTTGGGCCAGAAATAAGTCATATATCATCGTGCTATGTCCACTCGGGGTCGGCTAGTACAGATCTAAGCTGCGGACGGCTGCTTTGATTTATATGACATGTTGAATTATTGTATAAAATATCGCTGCAATCTGTCGATAGGTCTGCGACATGGATATTTCCCTTTTTTGCAGCCCTTATTATTTTCTGGGATTTCCCTGTTTTTAACTTTGAAAGAACTTATGTCATCCTTGACAATAACTTTTATACCTATAATCTCATTTGTGATACTGTTAGGTATTTATTAATTTACCCACTATTTTCATTTTACTGAGTGAGAATTCTGCAGTCTTATTATGTGTGGTTTCGCCTTGTAAAGAAACAAAAATGTGGAAACCTCATGCACATTTGATTGCAGTTTAATACTCCATGTTAAAATATAACGACCTGAGAAATACATTTCAGCTTCTCAAGTATTTCTGAGTGTACTCTCTTGAGGAACATGTTAGTTCGTATTAAAGTTTAAACGCTTTAAAACTGAAAAAGCTGAGAAGTACACTCGTTCATATGAAAGTCGTCGAGTTTTTTTCCCTATAAAATGTTAGTCGTAGCCATGATTCGATTTCGTTGGTTCGATAAAGCCGCGGGTGCTCGTTTAGACGCAAACCTCAAATTATAGTGTTGTGAATTTGTGATTCATGAGCGGAAAACCCAATAGGAATATGTTTCCATTTTATTTTATTGTGTGCGATGCGAAAATATGGTCTATTTTTTATTTGCATGAAACTACAGACGTCCTTATACGATTTATATATACGTTTTCATGGCTGGATAGAGCTTCCAGCACTACGGCATCGATTTAACATACTTCTTTTATTCATTATTTTTCATTTTGCTCTCGTAGTATTGCGCCGAAGACTTTTGATTATTTCTCATGTATTTCCCATTTCATCGTGTATCTAGTCTTGATTTCCTGCGGAGCTTCATTAATTCGCCGGTTTTGTCATTCATCAGCTAGGCTAAAATGTAAATGTTTGCCTTTTCATTCTTGTTGTAACTATCTTGAAATTTTGTAGGCGTTTGTTTAGTTCCACTCAAGAACCTTAAGGTTCTTGGTTCCACTCATTAGAAATAAATTTTATCAGTTTCTTTTATAGTCCACGGTTTTACAATAAGGTCGTTGTACTTTGAGTATCGTTGTAGCAATATGTCAAATCTAATAAACCGTTTACTGTACAGAACTAATAACTATTAGAAAATATGACAACAAATTCTTTGCTACTTTTCAGCAAAAACTTAGTTAAACACTCGACGACAACCATTTAATTATGCAAATAAATTTTCGTATCTCAATTATGACTGTTCACGTAATTGTAATTTATACATAGCAATATTTGTAATTTTTTGACTAAGCTTTGCGGCTTTATATTTACGGAGCCTCGGGCAATCTTTTTGACTAATGTCTGTAACTACTCTTGGGCGTAGCTGACCTTTTTGGCTGTAGGTTATGGATTCGGTATTAATGACATCAGTATCGTGATTAATTTCATAGATGTTATAAGGTGTCGCGTTTGACCCATTAAGGTCTCGAGAGCTCTTAATGGGTTTAACATGAACACGAATCTTATCAAAACACTTGTTCTTATTGGTTTAGCGAAACTTCAAATCATCCTTAGGCAAATCTCATTTTAAGTAACTATCTTATAGGAAAAACCCTCCTTATAGCAGTCTGGTAAAAATCGGATTACTAGGCATGTGAAATTGTTGTACATAAAAAGGCCCTCTGACTAATTTAATCATTCAGACAAGACGAATATTATGACATTATTGTTGACAGGACGTTTTGACGTGGGTGCATGGGGCGCAAAAGGACAAGCTTGATAATTTTTTTGTTGTCAGTATTTTATTCCGACGTTTTTGTAGCCCCATTGATCAGGTCGGTTCTGTTTGAGAAAACAAGCGCACTTATGGTGAACTAAAGCAAAGCGACTGCAATTGCATGTGCACTCCTTGGAAAACCAATAACAAAACTACATTCTTCATAATTCATCTAGTATAATCCTCTCTCCGTGGATAGATCATGGGGCTGACTGCCCAAGGAGCGTTGGACCTACCTTCTTAGGTATCAGTTACAGCGTGTTCAAAAATAGAACCCGATGATCGAGGGGTTTCCAAAAATCTGTATAACTATGTCGAGTCTGTTAACTCGTTTACCGTCAAAATTATATTGATAAGGAAACAAAAACCAAAAAAAATGTGGATTAAGCTTTAAAAGGGAAAATAGCGTAAAGCCAAAGCGTTTCGTTGATGAGAAAATACAGTTAGGGATATTTTAGGCTTAAGCTCGGGGCATCAGTTAGCGCGCATGCTTGTTAGCAATTTAATCTGATATCACGTGGGTCCCATAACTGTAATACGATCGACATGTAAATTCCAGACCTTATGACGTTTACTGAACTTTCGGTTCGTGCTTACATTATAAAAGAGGAAAATCTCCCTTGGAATCAATATTTCATTACTGTTTTCCTTAATATAGAGAATTCCCGATCTTCCATGATTTTGCTTCCCATATTTGCTTTATAACTTGTCACTGCATCATTTCCTTTCCGCCATCTGAGACATTGTAGCGACACAATGATCATGCTTACTTTTCATCTTTACGAGGTCATTGTCAGCATACCAGGATATGTCGAAGTCATTTTCATAAATATCACGCAACGAAGGTCGGATTCCGCACAAATATTTTTTCTAAAAATAGCGAAACTGCAAAGCCCACAAAAATTTATAAAATATTATTTTGCAAATAATAACTTTAAAATATTACCGTACTTCGTACCGAGAGAAAGCCACAGTGTCAGAAAAGATAATTTATATCAGGCGTTACTCATTTATCCCAAGAAAACGTTTAAGGAAAACTGCCCTAATGTTTCACGCGATTTTCGTTAATCTTTTGCAGTACTTTTGCAACAGTAATTCTGTTTAAACTTTGATTGCTTTTAAAAGTTCTCGAAAACAAAAGATGTACTTTCCAGTTCTTGTCAATTGCTTTTATATTGTATTATATTGATCGTGTTCTTCTTATAGGAAAAACAGAGTTCCAATTTCATAGGTGTATTGAATTTCACAGATTGAAATTTCGCTTAGTACCTAATAACTTTTCCTCAGAAGCTATATTTATATATTTAATGATTCCAAGATTGCCTTCTTCATAAAGATCCCATTATATTATACCCTTATATTATACGCTTAATTGAATTAATTTATTTCTAAGAAAAAGAAAAAATATGGAGGATCCTAAAACTGCTTATTTAATTTTTATTGCCTGTAACGGCTGAGATGTATAAAATCCAAGCAGAAAAAGTAGCATAGTAACTAATATTTTTCCATTATCCCAGAATACCTAGTGCCTGAAGTTGAAGCTTAAGTTTTAATCATTTATACTTATTTTGTCATAGGAGGAGAAAGATCAGCTATTGACTACAAACTGCTGGATCACGCAGATTTGGATGGACTACCACTTGAGGTGGAACACCAGCGACTTCGACGGCATCGGCGTCATCAGAATACCGTTTGAAAGGGTCTGGAGACCCGACATCATACTTTATAACAAGTGAGTTGTTACTAATTTAAGCACATAAACATTAACAACAAACATAAACATAATCATTTGAAGTTATGCTCTATTCTTTCTTATACATCGTTGTCTACATGTCGTGTTTTAAATTCTCCTCTCGTTGGTCTGCTGGAAGAGATTTCGTTTGTGAAACAATCAATACCATTGTACTTTGTTCTCCTATTTCATGTATTCTGTGTCTTCTTATATGTGTACAATAGTGTACATAATTAAATTAAATAACAAAATCAGTTTATTAAACTTATTCTATAAGATAAGAACAAAATATAAAAGTGCTGAAACGAAAACAATGGAACCTATTTGAGCGCAACAATGTTATATTATAAAAATTTACGGTATGTAGGTACCTATTACTACTTACCAATATATTTACCTATATCCCTAACAACATATCTTTTGGGACGTACCTATGTAAGGTACGTCCCAAAAGATATGTTATGACAAGACATTAGCATGATTTATGTCATTTATTATGCTTCAATAGCTTCTCTATAATTGAATTAGGTACTTCTGGTAATTTACAATTAGACTTTTGTTTCTTTGAGTTTTAACAAAGCCTCAGCTAGGCGTCGAACAACTAAAGAACGAAAATATAAGTCAAAAAGAAAAATCCAAACTGCAATCAGTTATTATTACTGCAGAAACTTTATTAACTGTGCCATGAAAGAATTAGAAAGGAAAGAAAAGAAAAATGTCCTCACTAATGACGTGAAAAAAATTAAGTGTTCTCTCTACGAATTGTGGATCATTACGTATCAGGGCATTAACAGCTCAGTGCGCAATCCCAGAACACGGGTTCCAGATAAATTGCTCATATTTATTAAATTAATAGGGTCTTCACGCCTTGTGCCTGCAGGAATAATGTTATAGTACCGATACTTGATGTTTGTTTTGCACGGTGACTACATTACGAGTTGCTGGGGTAGACTGCGGAAAGCGGGTGAATTAATGTTGTGGTCTTGTCCAATACTGTGATAGACAGAATTGATCGATTATCTGAAAGGATAGCTGTTGCCCGCGGTTTGACTCGAATTTTCGGGGAACTTCATAGGTAGGTATACCCGGCTTAGCCAAATTTTATTCAAATCCGATCAGCCGTTTTGCCGTCTACTAACAAACATCCTAATATCCGAACATCTTCACAAACTTTCATATTTATAATATTACTAAGATATACACCACTATTTTTTAATTACCAGAATTTTTTTTCTTCTTTTTCTGCTGTTACATATATTTAGTCGAGTAATATTTAATTATTTTTATGAAAAAGCAATTTTTTTTGACACCGTTTCAACTTTGTTCCCATAGTAAACATTGTTAATAAGGACGAGAAGAGCACGGAATTAAGAAAATTCTGATCATTATAAGTGGTCTATAAGGCGTTAAAGAATATAACAACGTACTATTACGATTATAAATCCGTAAACAACATAAATGGTGATTATGGCATAAATCTTGGAAGATATTTGGGATATTATGGTGCCAAAAGAAGACGGAAATAGGTCTTGGTTTATATTCAGTGCGGAGTCCCATCTTCGGTACAGTACGTCTAGAGGCTGATATTTTATGTCACCTGTCGTAAAAGTTTTTCTTGTGTAGCTGTTTGACAAAATTGTATGGATTAGCATTAATTTCGGTGCCCCGAGGGTCTTCGGGTTTAGAAAAGAATATTTGCAGTCCTTTCTAAACAAAATTATGTATCCTTTTAGTTTTTGAAGGCTTTTAACTCTTGGAGTTAACTTTTGGGCCTCATATTTTTTCGGTAGGCAGTATTCGTTTCCATATTTTGAACTTTTTGAATATATTTGTCGATGGACGTGTATCATAACAATCAGAATCACAACATACTATATAAAATAAAGTTGCCCGCCGCATTTTTCTGTTTGTTAGCTAACTACTTCTTAACTCTACAACGGACTTTGATGCGGTTTTCACAATCATTTTGAGAATTTCTTCCGGAAGGGTTATATGTACTTGTAATGTAAGGACAGTAGAGAAATTGCACCTGTGCTAAGATGGGGGCGGGTCACTAGTAATTTTTTTAATTAATTTTTATAAACATTGCCCCTCACTAGGATTTCTCCTGTATCGAGGGTACAGTTTACAAACATACATGTCACATGCACACACAACCAGACCCGAAACAACTATTTGTTCCGTTCGGGGATCGAACCCGCGGTACGTAGCGCAGAAAGCTAATTGCTTAGCCACTGCGCCAATCGTGTCGTCGATTATATATTTTATTTATTTTAAGAGTAAATTTTTGTAATTTCCCATTCCAAATCAGTGCGTACCTACTTACCTATTTCGCCCATGTTGCCTAAAAGTTGGAAAACTTAACATTTACATTCTATTAGTATTCGTAGGCGATAATATTGAATGGCTCCCAGTAAATGGTGCGTTTATATTAGGCGTTTCCTCCAGTACATGCTATTAATTCGCGACGGGAGTAAATGCATAATGTAAATGTGCCATTACTGACACAAAGTACCAAAACATTTGCAGCTTCTGTTTCTTGCCAAATAAACGTACCTTTGAGAAACACAGTTTAGTGAAATTGAACTGTCAGTTGAATTTATTACACGTCAAGGGGTACACCTGAAGCATCGGTTTCATTTCGGACCGTTGCCACATTGAGATGGATTTCGCCTTATTTCACACTATTAGGTAATAGATATATTTGATGTGTAATGTGGATTATAATAAATTATGTGCTGTTTATTAATGAATAAATAGTTGTTGAACTATTCTTATCTAATCAATCTACCGCTATCAGTATGGTTACGATTCTTGGTCTAAAGATTTGTGTGACCTCTATGTTTTTCTTGAGCCGACTGCCATCTGCCCTCCGCAGTCCTGGAAAGGTTGCCGCGGGCTGATGTTATCAGTGTACAGATAAATGTTACTGCCCATTCATCTCACTTACCTCACCCTCAGGTCTAGATAAGGTAGCCTATTTCATTACCCAGCAAAACATTCCTTTGTAACCGTTAATAACCAACGCGAAATTATTAGCTGCCGATAAACTCAGCGTTTGTTTAAAGCCAAAATAGGTTAACGAAATATAATTAATACTGAAATAAGTGTGTAGTAGACCTAGATGACGTCTTTATTTGAATTTAAGTAGACATTTAATTTCCCGTTCGTACAAAATCTTAATTTAAATGCTTTTCTCTTCGAACAATGCCTAATTTAATACAAGAATAGATATCTTTACAGTCAGTTCCGCACAATTTATTAGTTGAATGAACAAAAGAGAATTTTATCTACCTTTAGAGAAATTGAGATCCGAGCAAGCCTAAGGGCATACCATCAACCCTTCCGAGTACAATAACATCTCTACTAAAGTCGATGTAAATTTTAGTAGATAATATTTAAATATGACATGGTTCTTTTAAAATATTCAGGTTATCATCATCAGTCATGCAAATTTTTCGGTTGTTGCAATTATTTTCAGATTTGATTCTTTGCAAAATGAATTTCATAAAGTTCCGATGAAGTATTTTAATTATTTTGTATAGTACGCGCAAATCTTTATGAGCCCTCTGAACTCTCCCTTTAGCACCTTTAAGTAATAGTACGCTTATTACAGGTGCTAGAGGGAGAGAGAGAGGGAGAGTTCAGAGCTCAGTTCAGGGCTCATAAAGATTTGCGAGTACTATACTCTACTGAAGAGTAATATGAAACACGCTAAGTATTCCAAGTAGGTATTGAATATCGTTATTACCTATGTCCATAGACTTATTAACTAAGGGGAGCCCTACTTATTATTTCTATGCCTATGTCCTTTATTATTTGACAGCTGTCATTAGGATAGGATGACAGTTGATCTGTTGCTAATTCTTGATCAGCTTTTTGAATAGTCAAAGTAGCTTTTACATTTACATATTACTAACAAAAGTGTTTTATAAACGAAATTAAATGATTATTATTTTTTATTATACAGGGTTATTGGTAATAAACTAATATTGGTTTATGGGATTATTGTCCTCATCATTATTAACAACTTTTACTGTTGGACAAAAAAAAAATCGTGAAAAAAGATTATCAGCTGTTCCATATAAATAAGTTTATGCTTACTATGTTTTATGTAGGTATTTTATCTATGTTTATATTATTATATTTAATTTGTAGTTTTGTTCTATTCTTGTACATAAACAAGACATACACACACACCATACATTTGTAGGTTGTGTCTACATTTCGTGTTATAAATTCTCCTCTCACAGGTCTGCTAGAAGAGATTTCTTTTATGAACTTTGTTGAGTCTGTAGAACCTTTGTACTTTGTTCTCCTATTTAATGTTTTCTGTATCGTTTCATGTGTGTACATAAATTATTCAATAAATGAATAATTCAATATTACTCGACTAAATGTATGGAACAGCAATTTTTTTTTTTCGATAGGTACCACTGTTGGTCCCATAAAGTTGATCTAGCCTGGTGTGGTCCTCATACGACAGCGGCGGAAGTGTCCGTCATTTTTATATTAGAATCAAATCAATAGTTAGTAAATATAGTATTTTTTTTGTTATATTTTTTATTACAAGTATATTATATTTTATATCGGTGTAGTTTCCCTTTTTTGTTAAATAATTATAGTATTTGTATTTTAATAGTTCGCTTTTATAGAATACATAATAATAGAGTTACATTTAGGTTACCTTTATAATTATGTAATTTTGGTCTACCATTTTAATTTATATATCTAATAATGAGAAAATATTTATTCAATGTAATCTTTACGTTGATTCAACTTTCATTATCAGCCTATTAATGTTCCTATTGTTGAAATTCTGGCGTCGTCACTGAAAGCGGGATTGATAAAACCCGCCCTAAGTATATTTTTCTAAACTTAACCTTTTAGTTAGCCGCTAACAGTTTGACAAACTTTATGTATTGGGATTTAGGCGCTTCACGCTTCGTTTACCAAAGACCCTTTTGACCTCCTTACCTTATCCTCTCGTATGGATTGAACTAACCTAATTGCCAAGATTGTATAGCTTGGGGCTACTCTTGTCATAGAATGTATACTCTTTTCCAAGTTTGCGATAATTTGATTAATATGATTTCACGGAACAGTTATTTTCCGGTTCTTCATTATATTTCTCGGTACTAATACAACAATATCTACTTGTATAGGTATATCGGTATCTACAATAATGAACTTTTGGCATCCTTCAGCATTCTCATTTGTTCATCAAAGATTCCTTCCGCGTGGAATGAAAAGAATTCAGATATTGATCTGAAGAGAATAAAAAAGGAACTTTGGATTAACCTTTACAAAATTACACTGGATTTCCAATTTGTATAACCATTCGCTGTCTATAAGGTTCTATCTTCCTGGTCTCGATCCCTTTAAGAGGTCATTGTACCTACTCATCATTGTGAACAACTTTTACACAAAATCTAAAATTGCGAAAAATCTTCAATCAACTTTTTCATATATTTAGTCGATAGTATTGAATTATTTGTATGCAACAGCAGCTCTTTTTTTCGCGATTTCAGGCTTGGCCCTTAAGTAAAACTTGTTCATAATAATGAGTACAATAATCCCTTAAAGGGGTCGGGACTAGATAGGTAGTACCTTGTATAATGAATTCACGTACCATAGACACCAGTTTTTTTATTTATATTTTTCAGTATCGAAAGGCGGTTAATTTGTTTAAATCGATTTACCAGTTTACACTTTAAATTAAATTTACATAATGGTTTACCATTTTACGTTTGGTGCACCGCATCATTTATTATACGTCCAAATTTACATATTTCCGTGTCTAAAATCAAGAATGAATTGAATACATACAATTATTTAACGCTTGTGAAGCCTAATAGGGTGAGCAGAGTTATAAATACTAACTAAAGCTATTTGATATCACGTTTGGTACACACGAATGTCCGTGTGTGCTTTGGCACGCAATTACAAATCGTATCTACAAACTGAACGGCCAATCCTATTAAAGCCACTGCAGTTACCTAAGAGTGCACGCACTTTAGGAATGGGTACCTATGGGTTTTTATCGCACTCTGTTCTGCAATTTCCAAGGCAGTCGAAATAAAAAGAAAGTTTTTCTAACAAATTAGTCAACTCTCAACTGTTTTGTTAAATCTTATGGGGGATTTACATGAGTCTATTTTCCCCGTATGGCTAATTGCTTCACAAAGTCGTGTCACCGCATTTACAAAATTAATTTAAATTGCAAGCGATTGAGTTATTTTTACCATTATTTATGCCACTCAAAATATAAAAATGAAATAAACTTAAAAAAGAAGTAAAAACCTACTTGAAAAAACTAAAAATAATGAAATACCTAAATTCCATATACAACTTAACTGGTTCTGAAATCGGGGCCTTTAATTCGTCAATGCGCCTTAGTTTGGCAGTAGCACCGACTTCAGAAGCAGTTAAGCTTTCTCAGAAAATTATTTTATACTTTTTAGTTTTTTGAAGTCGATGTTTACTTTTTTTAAAGTTTATTTTTGTACGAAAATGTTGAACAAATCACGCTAATGCAACTGAGCACTTTTACAGTGATTTTAGTCGCCTGCCGCACGCGGTCTTTCGCGACACGGCAAAAGTCGAAAGTTGGTCTACATTGGCGTTTAGTTTTACTCACTTGCGGTCCAGTCGATTGGATATTTCTATGGTCTATTTTCGCCGTGCAGACTAGTCGGGCAGCGGAAATCCAACCGTGTAAATCCCGCTTTATACTCAAAACATACCAATATGAATTTTACAAAGGGCTAGTTCTGTGATTAACGATAACTTCCAACACAACCGGAAAGCTCAACGACGAAAAGGTCATTTCCGTTGTTTAAGTTTGAGTCTGGCTGGCCAATATTTTTTATTAAGTAATTAGTATATAAATAATGGTTTTGTGGGCACAAACTCTCGAGTGCTGAATAAAACCTTAATTTAAAACTTGATCCTATAGTAGTATGTAGATGTAAGTAAAAAACCTTTTATTTTGATATAAAAATAATGTCTTACACTTACGCAAAATGTGCTATTACGTGCTATAGGTAGGTAGATATCACTCTCATTTTTCTTGTTTATTCAGTATGCCATAACATATTGACCCCATTTCTTAACATATTGGTGATAACAATAGGCACCTATTTTGAAAGTTAAATATTTTATATCAACGTAATTCAAAAGAGCTTCTCTATAAAGGAATATAAAGTTATATAAATGGTTCATGTCGGCGCAAGGTGAGAAGGTAATACATTGTGAAATTCTTATGGCACGTCGGATGTTATTCTTGGTCCCTCAGATCAATTTGTATTTAAAGTGATTCGCATTATGTATTCGGGGTAAGTGGTTGATTGTTTGCGTGTTTCGAATTAGGTGTCGAGTGTCGTGCATAATACAGGCGACAGGACTCCTCCATTAGTTCGAAACAATTAAAGTACTGGAAATTACAAATACACATAAATAAGTCGGGACTTTTATTAGTTTTCAGGTGTTTCTATGTTATCGAGAAAAAGTGAAGTACAGTAAAAAAATAAGTTATGCCTTTGTGCATATTTTTTAAATTGTTTATTTTTTGTATATTCCATATTATGTGTACAATAAAGAATAAGAATAAGTTTTAGTTGAAACATGGTCATAAATAAATAGGTAATAAAATTTGATTAATGATTTTTCTAAATTCAACATAATGTACTATTTTATTTTTCTATCAAGACCGATTGATCATAAAATCTCATCAATAGATACCTGTGTTTAAAGGCAGGTAGTATAAGAATTGGCAACAGTGTCAACCTGCTTATTCACTTACTAATACATTTATACACAGTGACCCTTAATCCTGGAACTTTAGCTTTAATTATCACGCTTGACCCTTTCTAAGCAAGACAATTGAGGTAAATCTCCTTTATAGTTTCTGATAGTGATGGTCTAAGGAACAGGCCCCTGTTTTCTCGGTGTACGCTGGACATAAGCTTCTTCAAAATTGTGCCACAACCACAGTTCTGCCATGGTTCATTTTCAACAGTCGGTATTACAAGCAAGATACACTTTTTCGTCTTCCAAATATAATTATGTCTAACATTCACATCTAGCGTGCTTATTAGTGGCTCTGAAAATTTGCGGGAGTATTTATAAATACTCGTTACGAAGACAGAAAATCATTATCCCATACAAAGTTATCTACATACAGATAAATTTGTATGGGGTAGATGTTTTTTGTAAGCTGCGCTATACTCAAAGTATGCGCGTCGACTTGATGACAAAAACGCGCCGAGCCGCGCCGAGCCGCGCCGCACGCACCATTTTTTTCCATTTGCTGAGAGTCGGAGTCGGTGCATATGGATCGGATTTAAGCTTTCTTTGTACGGATTTTCATATAACTCAAAGCAAACAATCATCTTTCTTCAAAAAAAAATTATAACATCAATTCTTCTTCCAGCGCGGACCCCAACTACCGGTCAGCGGTGATCAACACCAACGTCATAGTGAAGCACACGGGGGAAGTAACGTGGCTCAGCCACGGCATATACGTGTCCGTGTGTGACATCAACGTGGAACAGTTCCCGTTTGACGTCCAGCTGTGCACCATGAAGTGGGCTTCGTGGACCTATGATGGGTTTCAGGTAAGAAATGTTTTACACTTCTTCTGGTGGTAGAGATTAAACTGCAAGTGATTTATGATGTGTTGCATCATAAACTTAGTATTAAGAATCAATATTCGATATCATTATCTGATTGTAATTCCAACAAGTACATCGAAATGGGATGGAATCACAACTTCACTGAGATGAATCTATCAAGTTTTTTGTTCCATCATAGATAAAAAGATGCGTAGCAACAAAATCATTGCATTAAGCTGGGAAACTCTAGGATATCAATTGCCAAGAAGTCTAGAAAAATAAAAGATATCAAAACTTCGTAGAATTTCTACTTGCATCTCAACTTACACATGGTGTGTTGTAATAGTCAGTAGGGAAGGATCTTCGCAAGGAAGCGAGCGTATGTTCAATCCTCTTATGCTTCTCGTTCGGGATATCTAACACCCTGATGCTTACGTTTTATTACCATATTTAAATCAGGATATAATATTTGTTGCTTTGAGAGCAAATCTGACGGTGCAAGGAAGTACCTACCTAAGTATTTGTTTTAGTTATGAAATACTTGTTACTAGTAGAAATCCTATTGAGTAGACCGTAGAACTAAGCTTAATATAATCAACTTCTAAAATATTTTAAGGGGATTTCGAATATAATAAAACTAAAAAGTGAAAGTTCTGTTTATTTCTGAACTGTATAAATTACTTCCAATTTGAAGACGAAATAATGGAGTTCCTTCAAAATGGTAAAAGGTACATATTCTCAAAACTCTTTCCTGAATAAATAATTCACTCATGGGAACAGTTAATGAAATCCAAAGAATTACCCAATCTCATTCAAGTTTTTCACTGCGATATTACACAAGGCCGTAGCCAAGAATTTTGATGGGGACCTCTCCCCCCCTATTGAACCCTGAACAAGAAAAGCAATAGGAATAACATTTTTAATAAACATTGCCTTATTATCTCTTAAAAAAAGCTGATTGAATGCTAAATTTGCATTTTAATTGAATGCTACTTTTTGAATAAAAAATGTAACAAGTAAAGAAAGAAAAGAAAAGAAAAAGAAAAAGAAAGTAGTAATTTTAATATAATTTTATTGTCTGAGGTTTCGGAGAGTTTGGATCCCCAGAACCACCCGGTTACGGCCTTGATATTCCATCGGAAAGGTAGATGATATGTATGAAAATGATAGAATTATGCCTACGACACGTGAAGCGTGAGGCGGCTGGCAACACCGAAGTAACTCGATAACCCAGAGCCGGAGCAATCCGGATTTAGATTATAAACGTTACCTTTATTGACCAGCTGTTGCTTGGTGTTGAATTAACTCGTAGATTTCAATTTAATTTAAGGAAATAGGTTAGTTAGGTACATCACGGAACTTAGAGAGTAATTTTTCAGAAGTAGTATCGTAGTTATTATCATCTAGAATACTTTTAACGTGTTAGCATCAGCTGTCTCGTGCTGTGTTGGGGCTGAATGCTCAGGATGCGCCGGACGAACTTAGCTTAAATCATCAGGGTAGGTACTGAAAAATACAACGAGTTTCCAAAGACATTTCATCGTATAATGCCAACTTCTTAAAGTGGTAATTGGTCGCAAATGCCAACTTTTCAAAATCCAAACTGGTCGCAAATACCCACTTGTCAAGTTCGCCTTATCATATCAAATTCAGTTTCAAGGTGACTTTTGCTTAAACCGTGCATGTAGTGTGACGTAGTAACTATAATAATCTGTGGAGCTGTTCATAATTAGGGACCTTAAGTCATGGACATAATAAGTGCCCTAATACCACATAACCTAAACCCAGACTTTGATCATTCTCAAGGCCGACCGCGGCCGCTTGTGATGATCAAATCAAGTTAAAAGCAAACGGTTTGTCCTATAATTGATATTGAACTTTCTCCACACGGGACATATTCTTGCCTGCGTGCCATGTATTAATCAACCGTTGTTTCTGTTCTACATAAATATTTAATAAACTACTATACATTTGATTAAACACTGTATAAAACTTCCATTAACAGGACCATTAAAAGATTGTATTTTTTAACAAATTCAAAATAATATCTCGTTGAACATTTTTCCTTTCCGGAAGCATGTTTCGAATAAACAATGAGCTATAGAAACAAAAGGCAAAATGAGCTTTTTTGATTTCAGCGAAAACATGACGTACGTTTTATAATAAACATGTTGATTTTTGTAATGAAACAAAAGAAATCTTCTCATTACTTCAAAAGTTCGGATGGGGTTGGTACTCTGCTGATGTAATTTCACTTCGCTGGCGTAGAACAACGGTTGGTTTTCTACGACACTTACTTAAAACAATGGCTATTTGGTTGTAAAAGAATTCGAAATCTCAGTATTTACTGAAAGGTTTTTAAATCACAATTTTAAACACGAATAAAACAAACATCTGGGTTTGTAGATTTCTAAGGAAGCTTGATTAAGGAATTATTATATCGAAGGAATATCTGCATGTAGAGTCTGCACCCGTAGCATGACCATTTCTATTTCTATTCTTCCAAGAATAAACAAAGCTCTTTCTATCTATCTCGACATAATATAGACTATAATATAGTCTTTCTACGTGGAAAAAGACAAAATATTCTTTCCATGGTAACGGGGAAGTAGTTAGTGACTTAGAGTGATGTAGTTATTCTACCAAATTCTACCGTAGAGTAGAAATATTTCTACAATCTGTCATTTTGTATATTCTTCCGCAGACAACACCCGTTTTGATGGTGGTTATCCTACGTCGACGAAAAGACATGTATAAACCCCGGTTAGGTACTTATCCCTTTCTTTGACTATACCATAAACTTATTATACTTACCCCTATAGTATAATAAGTTTATGGACTATACAAATAATAATAATAAATAAATAATAAATAAAATTTATTTATTCAGCCAGTTTAAAAGTATACAGGTAATCTTAACTAGGTAGTACATACAGGCAAGGGCTATTAAAATTATCATTGGGTTGATTTGCCTCTGACTCCCAAACTAGGTGAGAACCTGTGTTTTGAGTCATCAGTGGTTCCTCGCACCGAGTATAACTATAATATACCGACTTGCTTAGGAGTAGTTAGATAAAATAACAGAGTAGAAATGTATAAATTGAGAAAGCGGTAGTAGGTATATAGTGAACTAAAATTATTTATTGTTGTTTGTGTGCGTGAAGATCAGTAAAGGCGAGGTAAGTGTGAGTGTGCGTATGTGGCGTATGTACAACAGTAGGTATTACGTCAGCGTAACCTATGTTTTTTTGGTTTTGTGGTACCGTTTACTAGTGACCCGCCCCGGGTTTCGCACGGATACAATTTTTCTTCTATCCTTACATTCAATATGAAAGTATGATACGTATGAACCTTCCTGAAAAAATGCCAAAATGATTGTGAAAACCACATAAAATCCGTTGTTTAGTTACGACGTAGTTAGCTAACAAATACACCGACGCGGCGGGTGACGTTATTTTATGCTATGTAGTGACAGTCCACTAAACACTTATCTCGATGGCTTAGCTGGATAGAAAGGTCTAGGTACTCTTACAGATATATCCTTATCCAATTTATCATTTCATACATCCTGAATGTTCCCAGCAATATTTTATTTTATTGTTCTCTTAAATCCGACTCACTCGTGTTGCTGGTTACGACATCGAATGTTGATATTTAAAAAAGATTTACCTACGGTAATAAATGTCTACAGCACTCACAGATACTACAAAGTTGTAGCGAATTGAAAACAACTATGAAGATAATTTTTACAGTTTCTGAGCGCATCGCATAAATATTTCCATTTGTCATAGTGATTTGTATACTAGGGCATAATCACATAAGGCACATTTATTGAGTACTGTTATACCCAGCCTTTCCTTTGTCTAATCTGCTGACATCCGCATCTTTATTTTATATAAAACTATTTCAAGCCACGCGGACAGTCAGTTAGCTCCCATCTTTCAACCGCTACACCAGTTAGCTCCCATCTTTCAACCGCTACACTAGTTAGCTTCCGTCTTCTAAATCGCTACACTAGTTAGCCCTAATCTCTTCGCCGGTACATAGTTTCAGTTTCCTGAGTTCGGGATCGATGTTGTGTAAAAGTTTGTTTGTGATTATTTTACAATAAACTTTAGTTAGGGAAGTAAATCGTTTTTTTTAAAAACCTATTCCGGAAAGCTCGCAAAACAATTGGTGTCAGAAGTGTGATGCTGTAAGCTTCAGACCCGTGTCCTAAGCCCAGCATCTGAACCTTCCGGAACAGTGTGTGTATAAGTGCTAGCAGTGCAAGGTCGACGGTAAATCTCAGCTCCCTCGTAGCTTGAGTCCGCACCATACAGCACCTGGTCGACGTTAAGCCTCCGCTCCCTCGTAGCGTGAGCCCGCACCAGAGCTACAGCACGTGATCGACGTTAAGTCTCCGCTCCCTCGCAGCGTGAGCCCGCATCACAAGTACAGCACCTCGCAGCCGACTATAAGCCTCCGTTTTTAAAACGTGAGCCAGCGCCGCAACTCTAAATCTGCAACATCGTCTCAGCGACTACTCTTCATCGGTGCAGCTCTCACAAAATCTCCCTGAGTGTCTCGAGCTGACATCCTTTTCTACATCTTCTACATCTTCGGTTATGGAGCTAACTCACCTTTTCTTCATCTTCATCATCGGATCACTGTGAGTCAAAATTGTTCTACCATTTCTTTGTGCAAAGTGAAAAACCAGTGATTTCGTGCTTATTTTATTTCGTTTTTATTCTATTTTGTGTTTATTCTATTTCGTGAATATATCACGTATTCTTATTATATCTTCATTATTATAGAAGATACCTAATATCTTAAATTCCGTAGATATCGGAATCATATTGTTCATAAATCCTAAATCTTATTCTTATTCCTAAATCTTATTCCTAAATATTATTCATAAATCATAAATCCTAATCCTTAAAGACTTATCTTAAATCTAAATCTTTTTATATTACAATGTCTGACTCTGACGTAGACAGCAAGAAAATCAATAAGAAAATGTCTATCACATTAAATTTCCTTTCTAAATTTATTAAGCCTTACAATGGTACTAGGGAAACCCTCCCAGCATTTTTAACTAATTGTGAAAATGCTATCGCCCTTGCCAGTGTCGAACAGCAAGCTATATTGTGTAAATATATTCTTACACAATTAGAAGGAAAAGCACAAGTAGCATGTTCATTAAAACATTTTGATAACTGGTCAGATATAAAACAATATCTTAGGCAAAACTTTGGTGAAAAGAAGCATTCTTCTCATCTTTTATTAGAATTGCAAAACTGTAAACAGAATTTACCCTCTGAATCAGTTACTCAATATTCCTTACGATTAGAAGCATGTTTAACACGTCTTCTATCTGACATACACTTTAGTTGTGATAACAAAGCCGAACTCGTCGGTAGGATTGCCGGTATCGAAGATCTGGCTCTCAATACTTTCATTATGGGTTTAAATACCAGTTTTTCACATATTGTTCGCTGCCGAAATCCAAAAACGTTAAATGAGGCAGTTACTCATGCAACTGAAGAAGAAAAGATATTTAATCTTTCCAAAATCTCTTATAAAATTCTAAAAACATGTTCGTTCTGTAACAAACAAGGACATGTAGCGTCAGAATGTTACAAAAATAAAAATAAAGATGTTAAAACTTATAATGTCAATCATTCCAACTCTAATACTAACTCTAATAATAATCAAAATATTCCCACGCATTTTCAGCAAAATCATCAAAAGTCCTGCGCATATTGTAAAAAGATAGGTCATACAATTAATGAATGTCGTAAGAGGCAATACAATAATCAACGTCGCAATGTGCAACAGGATACTCAGACGTGTGAATCGAAACCGAACACCGTCCCAGGTGCATCGGATAATAGGAATGCTAGATTGCATTGTTGCAATACTAGTGATGTGCCCGCGAATGAATTTCCTAACAAAGAAATTTTAAACTAAACAAGATTTCGGTCCCGTGTCTGCCGAAATCATATAGTTACAATGACACGAATTCTTATACTAAATCTCATGAAAATGAATCTAAATCTTATACTAAATCTCATGAAAATGAATCTAAATCTTATACTAAATCTCATGAAAATGAATCTAAATCTTATACTAAATCTCATGAAAATGAATCTAAATCTTATACTAAATCTCATGAAAATGAATCTAAATCTTATACTAAATCTCATGAAAATGAATCTAAATCTTATCCTAAATCTTATCCTAAATCGTATACAAATGATACTAAATCTTATCCTAAATCGTATACAAATGATACTAAATCTTATACTAATTCTTATCCTAAATCGTATACAAATGATACTAAATCTTATCCTAAATCGTATACAAATGATACTAAATCTTATCCTAATACTTTACCTTATAAGTATAAAAATCTTGATAATACTCCCTTGAGTGTTTCACTAAATCAAAACAAAGAAGAAAATAAATCTACATCAAATATTCCAATTTATGAAATTAATTCATTTATTAGAAAAGTAACTCTTCCACATATTTTTCTCAACACTAATCATGCTGATAGAGCACTTGTATTCTTAGTAGATACAGGAGCTAGTGTTTCTTTAGTAAAGGAATCATGTTTACACAATAAACCTGAGTTCTCAGCAGAAATCGTGCGACTTAAAGGTATTAATGATAATAAAACTTATTGCGAAACATTAGGTTCATTTCAAATGGAATTTATATTAAAAAAAGAAATCTTTTCTTACAAATTCCATGTCGTAAGTGATGACATAGATCTCGCATATGATGGTATCATAGGCACAGATTGTCTAGGACATCTTAAATCTATTGTCGATTATAATAATGAATGTTTATCTATGAAAGATCACACTATACCTTTATATTTCAAGTTACCAACCTACATAATTCCTGCTCGCTCAGAAGCTATTATCGAGTGTGCAATATCAAATAAAATCGATGAGCTGAAATCTCTTAAAGAAGCCTTAGTCCTTGATCATACAATATCCAAAGGTGTTTACGTAGCGAATTGCATAGTAACTCTAAAATCGAATCGCAGAGTAAATGTTTCTATCTTAAATACCACTGAATCTCCTATTGAAATTAATAACTATTCTGTACATCTAACTCCTACAGATAACAATTTCTTTCAGTCTGATGTCCCATGCAATAGGAATATCGCAAATATAAATAATGTCTCAATTCCTATCATTAATAGACAAAATCAAGTCCTAAATCAAATTCGGACTTCTCACTTAAATCCAGAAGAAAAAACAGCGTTATTAGATTGTTGTTCACAATACACAGATATTTTCCATCTTGAAGGCGAATTCCTTACATGTACTGATACTCTTAGTCACTCTATTAATACAAGCGATGCTCCTCCAATTCACGTAAAATCATATCGCTTTCCAGAATGCCACAAGGAAGAAGTGGACAAACAAATTAGCAAAATGCTCGAACAAAATATTATACGTCCATCTCAATCGCCATGGAGCGCCCCAGTATGGGTCGTCCCTAAAAAAACAGATGCATCAGGAAAACAAAAATGGCGCATAGTAATTGACTATCGTCGTCTTAACGATGTCACTGTTTCTGAAATCTATCCATTGCCTTTAATTACAGACATACTTGATCAATTAGGACATTCTAAATATTTTACAACCCTTGATCTTGTTAGTGGTTTTCATCAGATTCGTCTAAATCCTGATGACGCATCAAAAACAGGTTTCACAATTATAGGTACAAACGACACTTCCGGTCATTTCGAATTTACAAGGATGCCGTTTGGATTAAAAAATGCACCTTCTACCTTCCAACGTCTTATGAATACAGTTCTATCCGGACTCCAAGGTCTCCATTGTTATGTATATCTAGATGATTGTATTTTATATAGTTCCGACCTTGAATCTCATATGACAAAACTAAAACTAATTTTTGACAGATTTCGCAATCATAATCTCAAACTCCAGCCTGATAAGTGCGAGTTTTTACGCCGTGAAGTTACTTATCTTGGCCACGTAATTACTGATAAAGGTGTATCACCGAATCCCGAAAAAGTCAAGGCTATTCAAGACCTTTCTACTCCCAAAAATCCCAAAGATGTTAAGTCCTTCCTAGGCCTTGCAGGTTATTACCGCAGGTTCATTGAAAACTTCTCTAAAATAACAAAACCCTTAACGTCTCTTCTAAAGAAAGATATCACTTTCTTTTGGTCTCAAGAACAAGAACTAGCTTTCCAAATCTTAAAAGATAAACTAACTTCAGCACCGTTGCTACAATATCCCGATTATACTCAACCATTTATTCTCACCACCGACGCTTCTAATTATGCTATCGGAGCAATTCTATCCCAAGGCGAAATCGGTAAAGACAAGCCAATAGCATATGCGTCACGCACTTTAAATAAAGCCGAAGGCAACTACTCAACTACAGAGAAAGAACTTCTCGCTATTCTCTTTGGTGTTAAAACTTTCCGTCCATATTTATATGGATATAAATTCAAAATCGTAAGAGATCATAGGCCCTTAGTTTGGCTTTTCAATGTCAAAGACCCCGGTAGTCGTCTTATCCGTTGGCGTCTTAAACTTGAAGAATATGAATACGAGATAGTTTATAAACAAGGTAGACTAAATTCAAACGCAGATGCACTATCTCGCTTTCCAATTCATGCTATCAATCTCGACTCTCTCAATAATGAATCTTATGAACAGTATTTTAAATTACGTTTTACTAACTCATTGCAACCAAGTAACACTGAAATCATAGAACATTCAGAAGCATTGTATCTTTCTAAATGCAAGATAATAGCTTGCCCAACTTCTCTAGATTTTGATGAATCAATTCCATATACGCAAGAATTATTATCTCAAATAGAAAACTCAACAGATTTAATCAATTCAGAACGTCAAGCTAATACTGTGACGTCTGTCTCTTGTAAAAATAAAACTTATTATTTCTTATTCACTAAAATTCATCATTATGATGAAGTGAATTTCAAAATTGTTTATGAAATTTTAATGAAATTACGTAATAATATAATTGAAAATATCACAAGCTCTGACCTTGATCTTGCTATATCTGATTTCACTGAACCATTCTCTAAACTTGCTTATAATAAACTTTATAATATGATTTCTTTTGTGTTTCACGATACTAATATTAAAGTACACATCTACAAAAATCAAATTATCTATCCAACACCTCTCGAGGTTCCCCAAATTCTTAAAGAAAATCATGGCTCCACAATTGCTGGTCACCCAGGTATGAAAAGAATGTTCAATCGTATCAAAGCCGCTTATTATTGGAAGTCCATGCGCTCAGACATAGAAAACTATGTTAAAAATTGTAAATTATGTCAAGTAAACAAACCTCTACGACGCTCTAATAAAGCTCCAATGGAGATAACATCCTCTAGTACAAGACCATTTGAAAGATTGGCTCTAGATATCGTAGGTCCCTTACCTGACGCTGGTTTTCAGCAATTTAAATACTTACTCACTCTTCAAGACGATCTAACAAAATTCTCAAATGCTTATCCAATGATCTCTTCAACAAGCGATGAGATAGCTCGCGCTTATATTCATTTTATTTCATTATTTGGTTTTCCTAAAACTATCCTTACCGACCTAGGTACTTCATTTACTTCTGAAATGTTTAAACAAGTAAATGATCTCTGTAAAATAAAACCCTTATTTTCTACACCTTATCACCTATCTGGAAAGGTCCTTACAAAATTATCAAAGTTCATAATAAACATAACGTCACATTGGCAGTAGGTCGCAAGAATATCAAATATCATACCAACGAAATCAAACCCGCTAAAGAATAATCAATCTACATACCATTCAACATTATCTTTATTATTGTTTTGTTCTAGATCGCCGCCATGCGACGCGATGCCGTCAATTAATCCTATATTGCATAGTCCCGGATTGTACTATGACCCGGAACAGACTATTTACTTTTATAATGATTATTGGAATATTATTACAAACTTGAATATTATACCATTTGGACCACATCTTAATAGTGTAAAGAGTATGCTAGATAACACTTTAGAATTTTGTCAACGCATAGTTACGATTCAATCAATTATTGAATGTAAAGACTTTTATAATCCTTTAGAAGTAATATATCGACAAAATCTACTCAAATATCAGTCTCTTTCCCATATCATTAATGCTGACTCAGTTACCAATCGCTCCAAAAGATCATTGGAATTTGGAGGCGAAATCCTTAAGTTTTTCTTTGGCACTCTCGACGCAGATGACGCAAGGAAATATGATGCCGCAATTTCCTCTAGCGAGTCTAATGAAAAGGAAATATTAAATCTAATGAAAGAAAATATACACGTAATTAAATCTTCTATTAATAATTTTAACCTAACTATGTATAAGCTTAATAATAATGAATTAAAATTAAGTAAAAGAATACAAACATTAGAAAGTATTCTGATAGATATAAATAAGAACAATAACGCATATTTACACATAATCAAAATGAATAATTTAGCAAACATTATAGAAAGCTCTCTTTTAGTCATATCAAATTCGTTAGACACAATCTTAAATTCTATTCTCTTTTCCAAGGTTAATATACTACATCCAGCTGTTATCACACCCACTAATTTGTTAAATGAACTAGAAAGACATTTAAATTCTATTAAAAGAAATTTGGACTTTCCTATTCCTCTTAGCCTAAATAATATACATGCAATTATAGATGTATCTAAACTAGTATCATATTACTATAACAATAAGATAGTCTTTGTGTTACGAATTCCTCTTATCTCTGTTACCAAGTTCAATGTCTTCAAGGTTATTCCTCTACCAACTCCTAACAACCCTGAAACTCCTGAAACCTTTGCTCTCATATATCCCTCAAATTTGTATTTAGCTATAACAGATGATAGATTAACCTACGCTGTATTTAATTCTCTTGGAGAATGTAATCTAGTGAATAACATGTATTCAATTTGCCCATTGCAAACTATATTTTCAACTATAAGTCATCCTATTTGTGAAACAAAATTATTAACTGAAATATCTTTGTCTCTGCCCTCTGATTGTAATTACAAACTTATCTATGGTACTATAGACATATGGCAGAAATTAAAAAATAATAAATGGATATTTGTACAATCTAAATCTAATAAGTTAACTATTAAATGTTCTGATAAAGTCGAAGACTATTCTATTATCGGTACAGGCATTTTAAGCTTGCCTGAGCAATGTATCGCTTACTGTAAGACAATGCAATTTACATCAAGTTCCTGTTTACAATTGCAAGTGCCTAATGAACTCATACTTGATTTTGACATAACCAATGATAATTGTTGTAAAAAGGAAATTAATTATAATAAAACTTTGCCGTTGTTATCTCCAATCACATTAACTAATATTGATTTAGAAAATCTTAAACTAGCATCTCATAAATTAGATGGATTGGAACACGAAATAAATAAAATTATAGATCAGCCTCATATAATTAAATATGGTTCTTATTATTCCACAATCACTTATATTATAATTGCACTTTTATCTCTATTTACCGTGTATAAAATATACAGATATTTTAAAAATAATAATGGGTTATGCATTCAAATTTATAACCAGTGCAATAATACTACTAGATCTGCTAATGAACAAACTCAGATAGAGCTCAATGATATGAGTCATTTTAATTCCGAAGACGATAATAAGTCAATAACATCATTACCTGTCTTATCTCAAAGCCGACTTAAATATAGATCAGATTATCGCTCATCCAGAAATTTAACAAATAATTAATATCTTAATTATATAGAATCTTATGTTTAAGTTCCTATAATTAAATAATATAATCTTAAATATTAAGTTCTTATGATAATAATAATCTTAGTTCTTAGTACATAATACTATGTCTTAAAATTCTAAATCTTCTCTGTATCTTAATAACTAACTCTTAAAATTCTAAATCCTCTCTGTATCTTAATGACTAACTCTTAAAATTCTATATCTTCACTGTATCTTAATGACTAAATCTTAAAATCTCTATTTTTCAATGTATACTTACTCTCTAAATCTAATCTAATCAATTGTAAAACATTGATCTCATAACTCAGGATCCTCAATCTCTTTCTACTCCGCGTTCATCTTATTTAAGATGAAGCTTCGTCTTTTAGGGGGGACGTGTTATACCCAGCCTTTCCTTTGTCTAATCTGCTGACATCCGCATCTTTATTTTATATAAAACTATTTCAAGCCACGCGGACAGTCAGTTAGCTCCCATCTTTCAACCGCTACACCAGTTAGCTCCCATCTTTCAACCGCTACACTAGTTAGCTTCCGTCTTCTAAATCGCTACACTAGTTAGCCCTAATCTCTTCGCCGGTACATAGTTTCAGTTTCCTGAGTTCGGGATCGATGTTGTGTAAAAGTTTGTTTGTGATTATTTTACAATAAACTTTAGTTAGGGAAGTAAATCGTTTTTTTTAAAAACCTATTCCGGAAAGCTCGCAAAACAGTACGAAGACACGTTTTTAAGAGTTTCAGCAAGTACGTTACGAGACGCTATAGTGTCTAGCGTGTATACTGTGTATGTGTGTGTGTGTGTGTACTAGGTTGGTACATAACATATTTTATGTGCGGTACACGACGTAATAGGCTTGTACGATTATGTCCTAATATTCAAAATCATTAAAGTAGTATTGCATACACTGAAGATTAGCTTGTATTTAATTTTTCTATCATAAGTTAGCTACAAACGTTGAGTAAGAATTATAATTTTTACTAGCTGTGCCTGCGAGTTCGTCCACGTGGAATTTAACAAAAAAAAATGCGCGTTTCCCTATCTTTTTCTAAAATAAAAGTAGCCTAACTTACTCCTTATGACATCAGCTATCTATCAATGAAATTTCCGTGCAGCCGTTTCGGAGATTAGCCGGAACAAACAGACATGCAAACAAAAAAAAAGTTTTTTTTTTGTTTTACTTACCGTAGGTATATACTTTCATAATTATGCATTTAGTAAAAAGCTGTTATTTTCACATTAAACAGACACTTCAATTTTATTCATACTCATCATTCAGACTCCAAAGGTAGTTTTCTCTTTAAATAAAACATAATACTATGTTAGTCATCTTTAATTGTATTAATGTAAAGACCACTGAGAGAGAAATACAATTGTATCCTAGCGAAAGCTTACAAAATATAAAAGGAAAACTAATTTATGTAGACAAAAGAAATTAATTTCCGCACAAAATTGGAGAAGTTAATTTGCGATTCTCCTGTGGTTAGAACGTCGTCGTATAATTGACAATATTTTTGTTTTTATTTAATAAAATTCCATGGCGCGACGTCCCCGCCACATGAAGACAAATCGTGCTATCCCCACCTGCGGATGGCGCAAGGACGGGAAGGCATCTCCGGATATAATTAATATTGCTTTATGATCTCAATATTTTTGTGGGAGAATCTTGAATAATAATTATTGCCATCATCCTTTCGCTAACAAGGTGAGGTCAATGTGTTGTAATGCACTGGTAACTATGAACAAACAGTACATTAATTTTCTTCATAAATATTATTTGGCAATTATTTGTCAAATAATATTTGTGAAGATGGTTGTACGATACAAACGTTGTTCTTATTTTTAAATATAAGAACAACCTTCGTATTTGGTATGTTTTTCTTTAGAGGATGCGAGACGACGGGGAAATGAATTGCTTCACGCTTCATACTAAATGGTGAAAATTCTCGGATTTTATACTATTGTACACACGACCAACTCGTCTAATAAAATTAAGTAACTTTATCATTCATATTATTCACACATTCGCACACATTATTATTTAAATTTCTAAACCTAAAACTTTGCACAAGTTATTGGCGCCCAAATTGGTAGATCATACCTCATTTGAAATGTAAAGACACCCTTGAATTCACAGCCTCTGCCCGAAACTTTTGACAACGTTAATTTGGAGTCTAACAAATTTAGGTATTAATTATTCATCATTGTTTATTAACACAGTATTTCACAAAGAATTCACAAGTCGTTTATAATTTTTATATAGCTTAATGTTATTAAGGTTTTGAGAAATGTATATCATCATTCTCAACTGTGTTTGCTTTGACAAATGCCGTTAAATAAGAGTATTTTACACAAAGCCATCTTGCTTCCGTAACCCAATCATATAATTCGGGATATCTTAAGATAAGATTAGACCAGAAACGCACTGGCTGTCATAGTTATCCGTTCGGCAACCGGGATCGCACCAACAGACGATAAGGGATCTCGGTGGGTGTAAAGAATAGTCACGAATGCGAGGCATAACCGCAACAAGTTCAGCGTAACCTCGTGAATCGAATTTCTACGTCGTAGCCCTATTTGAAGTAACAATTAGTAGGAAGCTTAAAATCCGTACATGAGAAACCAACATTAACAGAATTGACACAAGAAAAGCCACAAGCGAAGTCTGTTTAACAAGGTACGCATTTTAAATCACGTACCCGAAGAAATGCGAAGGCGTTGTAGCACAAAAACAAATTTCAAATCAAGATAGCAATCCAGTAATTTACGCCGATGTCACCAAATTCAGGAGTCTTTTGTGTGAATAAAAAAAAGTCTTACATGGCGGGCGTTTATCGTAAAAAAAATGAGAAAGAATGTCATTGTACTTAACGTGAAAGCCCGGCGGCGCGGCGCGGAGAGTCCTTTGAATACAATGGCTCGAGGCCCGTATATTACTACATTTTTCATTAGGTATTCATTATAAAAAAAGAAAATGAATTTTACACACACTACATAGTAATTAAGCCGTTTTATTACTAATTTACCAGTAGCGTTTAAATTCTAAAGGTATGTAAATTATTTTATTTGTTTTTAATCATACTGATATTAAATGTAAAAGCTTGTAAAGATTTTTGGATGTTTAGATATTATATGGATGTTCGTTACTCAATCGCGCATAAACAGCTGAACGGATTTGGATGTAATTTGGCATGCAAATAGGTATTCTCTTTTTATCCGGGTACAGGGAGAAGTTAATCTCAGAAGCGAGTGAAACCGCGGGCAATACCTAGCTAGAGAATTTACATATGTTCCTAGGGCCATCGTTGCTTACATAATTAGAACCTACGATTGGAAAGTAATTATCGAAATTCATGTGTCACTAATAGATACAAATACTAATTTGTCAGTCGAGACAGGACCTTAATTACTACCTACAGTGTATTTTTTGCAAACCTTCGTTAAGTTCGTAAGAATTAACGGACCTTTGCATTACTCAAGCCGTAGTCAAAACAGAGTGTGTTAACGCAAACAAGTGTAAGGGAGGAATAGAAGAGAGAGAAGCCAGTCAGTGGCCAGGGTAATATAATTTCTAAAATCCTTTCCATTCTGTATACTTATTTTGGTGGATTCATACTGTTTGGTCTTCACCAAGAATCCTACATCAAATCGACTAAGAGCTTCTCGGATATCCGTTTGAACTTAGCGGTTCAAAAGCCTCACAAGCTGCTGTCTGTAGGTACTCAACTTACACGTTTCATAAACGTTTTTATGGTTCACAAACTGCGTTGTCTAATGAATGTACTCTTCGTGATGTATGTGGATTCTCGCATATTTCAATTTAAAGGGCAAAAAGGAGAATCGTTTAGAATTTTATTTGACATACCAGCCTTTATAGTAGTACCTACGTGTGAACCTGTGTGAACGAACCTACGCACAGTTTAAGGAATGTGGACATTAACGTTACTAGATTAGATTAAACTATAACTTGAGCTTTTTATCTGATTTTCGATTTAGATCTTCAGTCTTTACATGAAATTATCAATTGCTTGCTCGAATTGATAATATGTGACCAATTGTCAATAATTGTCCACCAATTATAATGATCCAGATCATTATAATTGGCTGAATTAGAAAATTCAGTCAAACTATTATAAATGTTTAGATAACGCTTAAAATGTGATTCAAATATGGTGGTGGTAAAGAATGTAAAAATATAGATACATAATTTTCTGGTCACACAGTCAAATCCGAAATTGGATTTATTTACACCTTTTACAAACTTTAATTCTTAACTTTCAGTACTTTCCAAATGCGAGGCGTATTCTTGGAATATTTTCAAAAAAACTTAAGGAATTTTTATTATTCAACTTTAAATCCGCGTTCAATTTCTTATCGAAATATTTGAAGTTTAAAAAGATAGGAATTTGTCTATAAAAGCTATTCGTCTCCTTTTTCGAGGTCTCTTGAGCTCATGTTATTTGACTTTCAAATTGAGATGCTATCTCTTATAAAATAGACTTTTCGTGAATTTTTAGATGGAACGAATCTTCTATTTAAGAGCACGTTTCACCTCTGAAGATTATGTTTCATCACTTTTGAATTTGTGAAGTTTCCTCTTTATTTAAGTGTGCTTTCATTAAATTAACTGGAATTTAATATTATCTTCAATATAATTTCCTTTGTCATTGGTCACGATCCATCAATGAAAAAGGAAATCTGGCTCTGATAATGACTCGTGGTCATAACAGAATCTATTTGTTGTTTACATTAGGATGAAATTCAGCTAAAATATTGCAAACTTTCTGTATTTCTTTATTATGTATCTACTTGAATATATACATTATGTACACATATAATGTAAATGTAATAAAAATTGAGTGATTTAGGGCAGAAGTCAAGGAAAAATGCAATTGCGAGTGCGCGGTGTGGGTCTACTCTGCCACGAGCATATTGCATTGTTACTTATCCATAGTTTATCGACAAGCCTGCTTCAAATAATAATGTTTCAATCCTTGTTTTAACACCCCTTGTTTCTATTTACCCACTAGCTGGATCTGAAGAAACAATTTGACGAAGGAGACACAACGAATTATCAGACGAACGGGGAGTTTGACTTGGTGAGCTTCGAAGCCATCCGCCACGACCAGTACTACTCGTGCTGCGTGGAGCCCTACCCTGACATTACATACATCATCAAGTTAAGAAGAAGACCTATGTTCTACGTCTTTAATCTCATTCTGCCCTGCCTACTTATCAACGGCATTGGTAAGTTGTGTGATGGAAATTTAGGCCTACTCGAAACTATTGCTAGTTTTTTTCGACATCGATACGGACTAATACAGCTACGGTTTTAAAATGTAGAACGTAAAAGTTACTAAAGAGTATTTTTCCCTAGACTTCTGGTTAATTTTAGAGATTTTTTCAGAAAGTTATAGTTAAAATCATTACTAAAAAAAAATGCCCTCTGCTTGCAAATATGTACACCTACGTACCTACCAGTATGGTACGTTAGCTAAAAATATAAAAGAAAAACACTTGGGTATTCGCGATATCATTTCCCCATTAGATAAAATATCAGAATTCGTAAAAGGAAAACGGAAAAATATAATTAAAATGTTCCGGTTTATTATTACATACATTGGTGTCGATTACGTAGGTAATTAAATAATAATATATAAATAAAAATACCTGTATATGTATTCCATACAGAATAAGATACAGGAACTAAATGTTAAGACCGCAGGTTGTCTACCATCTGTCTCCGTAGGATACTTGAGGTTTTTGATAAGATTGCCACAATCTCGAAGAACTGATGGTAATAGGCAAAATCGACAGCAAACGTCCCACAGGTCGAAGTCCTATCAGATGATCTGACCCATACCTAGATGTAGGAAGGGAAGCGAAAAAATTCTATGTCTATGGTCTGACCAAACCCGCAAATCTATGGATACAAAACTCCACGAGAAATTCCAAGTTGCCAAAGACAGGCACAGGTGGCGCAAGATTATCATAGAAAAAATATTCCATGGGGGAATCACGACCAGTAATGAGGAACACGATGCGAGAAGGAGGATATGTATTCTGTGTCAAATGTTATTCCGAAAAATGTTTGCCCGTAACTTACCTACTAATTATTTTGGGATTAACAGTTTCTGATTTGCGGAAACTCAGAAGTTCCGTTCAACTGCAACATGATTGTAACTTTATCCGAAAATACATTAATGGCTATGAAAATACACATCCAATTAATACATTGAGTAAAAATTCTGAGAAATCTATTATGTTCCAGCTCCGAGCGGACCTCTGACGAGCGCAAGTATGAGTTAAATTGTTGAAAGCTTTGCGAGTCCACTCTGGATTACATTATTTCTATTCTTCATTCATATTATACTGTCAGTACCTAAACGGCTTATATGATTACATTCTTTGTTCAAAGTTGAAGTAGTCCCCGCATTCGAAGGAAACTAAAACTAAATTCGGAGCCGTCTTTAATCTTCTAAGTATGAAACCAGGCGAGATAAAGCTCTGTAACATCGTTTACAACAACAGGCTTAATATCATACTTTATAAAGACTAACCCGTGATTGCCGAGCGAACTTCACGGAAGATTGGCCTTTATACAACCAACTATTTTCATGGCATTAATATGATGATGGACGTAATATACGGAGTACGAAACAAGAATATATTTGAGATAATGAGACACCAATAGAATAATAGAATCAACATACACAAAGACTTGTTTCTTGTTATTAATATCATCATTTACAGACATTGTTAAGGTTATCAAAGGCGTGAAACATTTCGTGGTTCCACGTCTTTCATAACCTTATTTGAGTATTATTACACATTTCTAAGGTTTATTTATGTATGGTTCATTTTCTAGCTATCTCATTATGTAAACAGTATTTTTTTCGTGTTATATAATGGGAGAAAAATGAGCGATACGTGAAGGAAAAGTACCTTAAATATTGAAGTATTTTACTATACTTAGTCTGGCCATAAATACTGTTACAGTTAAAAATAAGAAAGATATTACATTTGAATTTGGAATCTGTCATTTTTATACGATTGTTCATTGGGTTTTCTAATTTTGGCGCCAATACATTGTAAAATATTTTGCGATATTAAAATGGAGTGGGGTGATAAAGAGAACCGAATCGCTGTGATTGCATTACACAAAGTTGGTATGGAGCCAGATGCAATTTTTAAAACTCTCCATACGCTTGGTATTTGTCAAATGTTTGTGTACCGGGCTATTAGTAGGTACAATGAGACCTCCTCTGTTTGTGACAGAAAAAGATCTGGCCGTCCATGTAGTGTTTGTACGAAAAAGGTGGTCAAAGCAGTAAGGGAAAGAATTCGAAGAAATCCTGTCCGAAAGCAAAAGATTTTATCTCGGGAGATGAAGATAGCACCCAGAACCATGTCGCGTATTTTAAAAGATGACTTAGGACTTGCAGCCTATAAGAGATGCACTGGTCATTTTTTAACTGATAATTTAAAAAAGAATAGGGTGGTAAAATCGAAACAACTACTGAAGCGGTACGCAAAGGGAGGTCACAGAAATTTTTTGTTTACGGATGAGAAAATCTTTACAATTGAGCAACATTTTAACAAACAAAATGACCGTATTTATGCTCAAAGCTCTAAAGAAGCTTCCCAATTAGTCGACAGAGTGCAACGTGGGCATTATCCGACTTCAGTGATGGTTTGGTGGGGCGTTAGCTATGAAGGAGTGACTGAGCCATATTTTTGTGAATAAGGTATCAAAACATCGGCACAAGTGTATCAAGATACCATTCTTGAGAAGATAGTTAAGCCCCTTTACAACACCATGTTCATTAACCAAGTGGTCCTTCCAACAAGACTCGGCGCCGGGTCATAAAGCTCGGTCCACGCAGTCTTGGTTGGAAGTGAACGTTTCGGACTTCATCAGAGCTGAAGACTGGCCGTCGTCTAGTCCCGATCTTAATCCGTTGGATTATGATTTATGGTCAGTTTTAGAGAGTATGGCTTGCTCTAAACGCCATGATAATTTGGAGTCCCTAAAACAATCCATACGATTGGCAGTGAAAAATTTTCCCATGGAAAGAGTGCGTGCTTCTATTGATAACTGGCCTCAACGTTTAAAGGACTATATTGCAGCCAATGGAGACCACTCCGAATAAGCTTTTCATATTTTAAATTGTTTTATATTTATGTATTAAACTAACACACTGTAAAAGTAATAAATATTGTTTGCAATATAAAATAATGCTTTTTCTTCGTGACAATATTTATGGCAAGACTAGGTATATATATATATTTATTAAAGTAATTTTACTCAAAGGAAACATTATTTGACTTTTTGAATTATGAAATACCTCGTCCGCAGATTTTAAAAGACAGATGTGCAAATTATTACTTAGATACTATGTATTATTACTAACTCATTGTATCGTTGATCTACACGAGACACAATCGAAGTAACATCTGCGGCATTCAACCAGATTAAGAGCACCACTCGATAAAGTAAACCCCAATAAAACCAATATCACTAACATTTCTATATTTTCTTAAATTATTCTTGTATTTAGTATCTAGTTAAATTGGAAGCCGAGGCCAATATAGTTGGAGATTAAACAATAGGTATTTACAATATGAAACAGCTAAAAATCAGACTATAGTTATTACACGATTCTTTAAATAAATACTCTAGCGATGCAAGATTGTCAACTAAACTAAAGAAAACCCTTTATATTTTTCCACTAGCTCTTCTAGTGTTCTACGTGCCGTCGGAATCAGGTGAAAAGGTGACTCTGGGCATAAGTGCACTTCTGTCTATGACGGTCTTCTTGATGACTATAAGGGACACATTGCCACCGACTGAGAAAACGCCTCTTATTAGTAAGTTATTTATATACATTTATTTTTTAGCTCCACTTTTTGCATTACGAATACGTAATTCAATTTAGTATAGACTAGCATATTTTAGTATTTGATAAGAAAAACCGATTGAAGTATTTATAACTTTTCTTGTTATTACAGGTGTTGGTTTTTTATAACGGATTGAATGGAGATAAGGCCATAGCACACTACCTACTTTCTGCAGCAAAATCGCGCGTTTTCGCGTTTGTTATTTACTTTTTGTAAGCAAAAAGCAGCCATAGAACGCGGAGACACGCGATTTTGCTGCTTAAAGTAGCGAGTGTGCTATCGCCCTTAGGTACTCGTACTATAGCGTCTATTCATTTACCCAATATAACATTATAAATAAGTAAAGGCGCCGTGGTCTAATCAGCAATATTGAAACTCTTGAAACTTTGCTAAACTTATTTCAACTTTTTTCCTGTTTGTGACGATACTCGATATTCAATTTGGTTGGCACGACTCTGTGCCTCGTTTAGCAATCAGTGTTGGATGGAAGACAAATATAGGTATATGTAGGTATTTACAGGTTTTATCAACATGAATAATCTTGAGTAAACTTTTAAATAACAGGTAATATTTTTTCAGGTTTATATTATGGAGTAAGTACATGCTTAGTATCGTTCTCGGCATCTCTGTCAGTCGTCACGCTCAACATATCTTACAGGCGAGTTTTATCACATTTTTATTTCATATTTAACCTCTGATTTTTCTAATTTATCTGCGGATCCGAATTTGATTATCACTTGCGTTAACGGTGAAAAAAAAGATCGTAAGGAATCCAGATGTGCATCTGAGATGACCTCATAAACTTCTCGATGGTGTGTGTACTCCGTCCACCCGCACCAGGCCAGTGTGGCGGATTAAGGCCAAACCCTTCTCATTCTGAGAAGAGGCCCGTGCCCAGCAGTGGGGCAGTAACGAGCTGGATTTATTTATTTATTTGTCATTTTATATAAGTATTCATTGATGCGACTTCATTATCCTAAATATTGTTCGACCGTTTAATTAAACATGCAATTTGGCGGGCAACACAAAATATAACAAACTGCTCAATTAAAACACACACAATGTAAATTTTATGATGAAAAATTTCGTTTTGGTATTGGAGATTGAACAAATCGAATTAATTAAAGCCCGTTTTTCGATCACCAAATTAGATATGCAAATAAAGGCGCCGACCGCTGAAATATGTTTGATATTGAATTAAAATAGATTTTTGATATTTCAGTTTATGTAATTTAACTTTGACTTGATTCCACTGTGTGCTCGTTTGTGGCATTATAAAATTATTAATAATCTATAAAATTATAAAGTTGATTCATAATTTTGGTACAGTTTTTTTATCTTGTAATTATCCGGTAAAACTATTCATACGCCCATAATGCACGGCCATTGTTTGAAGCAATTTTTTAATACATTTAAAGTTTCGTTTTACATGTAGTGAAGGTCATAGGATTGGTGTTTTATTAGAATTCTGAATATAAAACTCATTTCAATTGTGTGAACGTGTGGTGTTGCTCGTAGAGGAGTGAGAGGGCAGCCGGTGCCGGCGGTGCTGCGCGAGCTCGTGCTGCAGCGCCTCGCGCGCTTGCTCTTCATCAACCTCGACACTGACGCTCCAAAGGTAAGTGTCATATAATATGTGAGTGTGTGTTGCTCATAGAGGAGTGAGAAGGCAGTCGGTGCCGCCGGTGCTAGCGGTACTGCGCGAGCTCGAACTGCAGCGCCTTGCGCGCTTTCTTTTCATCAACCTCTGACGCTTCCAAGTAACAATGTCATATAATAATTATGTGTGTGTGTGTTGCTCGTGGAGGAGTGAGGAGGCAGTCGGTACTGGTGGTCTTGCGCGAGCTCGTGTTGCAGCGTTTTGCGCCCCTTTTCTTCATCAAACTCGACACTGACGATCCAAATGATACAATGCGCAATGTGCAATGTGTTGTGTGTTGTGCGACACGGTTGGCGTAGTGGCTAAGCGGTTAGCTTTCTGCGGTACATGCCGCGGGTTCGATCCCCACACGGAACAAATATTTGTATGATCTACAGATAGTTGTTTCGGGTCTGGTTGTATGTGCATGTGACATGTATGTTTGTAAACTGTACCCTCGATACAGGATTCCTAGGGAGGGGCAACGTTTTATTTAAAATAGAAATAGAATAGAATAGAATAGAATGTCAATAATATTATGTGTGCGTGTCTTGCTCATGGAGGAGTAAGAAGGCAGTCGGTGATGGCAGTCCTGCGCGAGCTCGTGTTATGATGTCTAAAAGAACGAACGCCAAATAGGTAAAATAGGGACTTATAGATTTATTGCTTGTAAATATCAAAAGCCTTTGATTCTTAAAGGAATAGCCGCAGGCTTTATATGAGCCTGCCAACGATAGTATTAAATGACAATGTGGCAAGGCACCCAAATCAGGTACTCAGGAAGATAATCCCAGACGACTCGAAACTCTTATAAAAAAATACATTGCAAAATTCAAGGAAGCTATATTCTAACAAAAAGTCGACAAAAAACTGAAATTCGATCAATTATGTATGATAATTTATCATTTAGATAATTTTGTTCAAATGTTGCAAGGTCGAAATCCGAAAGTTCAATGTTGGTTCCATTTACCAATTAAATATTAATATCATTAACAGCTTGATTATACGCATGATTGATCATTCTAAATTACAAGTCAATATTAATTAGTTAAACTCCGGCTATTCATTATGAATTCAAAATTGTTTATTTAAATTTCTAAAATGAATTAGGTAAATCTTTTCTGTTCTTTTTTTTGACTTCGGTTAAACAGAGAAGTGGCAACATATTATAACTATTGATTAGCTGCCAGGTTTATCTTCACCTTATTATGTAAGGGCTGATTTTTCAATTGCCAGATAATGTTTTATCCATCGAATAAGTTTGACACTTGACAGTTTTTGTATAGGAAAGCTGTCAAAAATTCAAATTTATTCGCTCGGATAAAATTATCTGGCGATTGAAAAATCAGCCTTAAGGCATTTTTAGGTAGACTTATAGATATTTATTTCATCTAATCCCAAGTCGGAGGATCGTCGCCTTAGGCTGCCTTAGGCGATCCTTTCCGAACCTGCCTATTTATATATATATACTTATATCTCCCTTGCGATGTATCACAATTGTAAATGCCGCTTAGGGACCCAAATGCCAAGTAAAAATAATATTTTGATCCCAGCAATTGTCCTTTGAGGAATAGTTTTCGGTTTGTGTAAGGTCGCTTATTTCTTTTTGCTTTGACATAGTTCTTGTGCTATAATTTATTGGAAAGATTTTTATCCGAGTTACCCCGTACAGTAGGTATATCGACAGTAAATAATGATTCAGTTCTGTTACCTGTAGTGGTACAGTTTGTATTGATCGGAGAATCAAAAGAAAACAGGTTGCAGCTTTTCGTCTACTTCCTTCCTAGATTATTGCCAGGAAATGAATTATTACACTAATACTATAATCTATCAATGAGTTGGCAAGTTACTGGATTTATAAAGGGTCCTGTCCAATTACTACGACAAGTATTCTGTTGGTCTTAGAGTTGATTATAAGATTATTAGGAGACTTGCCCTTATAATCTTTTAATCACCTTTAAGAACGCTTACAAAAAGTATTTGGTGAGTTTTTTAATTCGGACACAACAGAAAAAAATCGTAACTAGTAGTAGCGAAAAATTGTTAATATTAATAATAAAAATAACGTTTATTTGGACTAAAATAGAATATAGCCTAATACAGTTATACTATTAAGAACTAGAATTCAAATAGTGTAAGAAAGTAGGCTGGCAAAACTACATTAACTCCTGACTTCCAAACTAGGTAAAAAACCTTTATCTTAGAAATCAGTGCTCTAATGTTTCAATCAACTCTTTTGAACACCATAAAAATATTGTAAGATTGCGAATTTTCAGAGCTACGTAGGTACATAGGCAATATGTTAGCAATCAATCGCTGCCTAGGCTCGATTGTTATAAATCCAATACCTACGTTATTGCTGTTAACGACCGGAAAAAACTCATATTACGACAATCCTTTGGGAAAGAATCGTAACATAATTTTCACATGTGTGTGGGCACAATTATATTTCATTCATCATAAACTCCCACAAGACTTGTGATGGATGCATAATGATGTACTTATTCATAAATTATATTACATTTACGCATATCATATTTAAAGACTATATAGGTACCTCAGTGTTCCCAACTTAGGGGTTTTCCCCCCAAATTTAGGGGGTAAATAAGTGGGTTGGGATTTCTTTAGGGGTATTTTTAGGGATTTTTTTATTATTGACTTTTACTGTGAAGTTTATAATGATTGTGACGCAGTTGGCTGTAAACTTTTTGAAAATGTTTCAATTATTGTATAATATTACAATTTATTTATTATATTTACAGAGTTTTTTTTTGGGGGATTTTAGGGGTATTTAACTTTAGCTTGGGGATAAATATTTCTGAGAGTTGGTAACACTGAGGTACCTATTGAGGTTGTATCTACTGTCATACAGTTACTTAGTTTGCCGATGAATACAATAGAGTAGATCTTTATTTCATGTAAACCAGATACAGGCACTTATGAAATGTCGATATTGCCTGTTCGCCTTGTGATATAAGCTCGTAATTGGCATTTATCAGGCACATATTCAATCTCAGTCTGAATTGATTAATTAATATATACGAAGATATACATTACAGCTCAGAGACGTTACATTTTTCAATCTAACCTTGAAATCGAACCTATACACGGCTACATATCGGCTATATATTTTCACATCAAGCTATACCGAAAATGTAAGTAGGTATAGCGTGACATTTATCCGTGCGTACTACATAACCATTGAAGCGATGATTTTTAAATTATCTGTATCGAAGTTTAGGAAATATGGAAATGAGTTCCAAACTCGGAATTATAAAAATTGGTGTTTGACGAAACTTCGAAGACTGACATTCTAATTTCGAGTCGCAAATGCGAGACCATTAAAAGTTTTTACTTATAAGCTCAGTGTCAAAGCCAATTTTCTCGTTAACATTAAGCTTATAGAAAGCTACTAACGTGATTTCAAAAGACGTTATATCACTGAAATAAAGTTTCCTTTAAACTGGAAGTATAAACAAAATATACCTAAGTAGCATATTAACGATTAAAGTAAACGAATGCTACCGCTCATATGAAAGGCTAAAAATAAATGTTAATATCTGTAGAGTTGCTTATGTTGTGTATGTGTGAGGAGTGGTGACTGATCCAATGACTTATTGGACCTATAAAGTTAATCGGCGTTGCTGAGGTCAAGCTTTGGATTGATAACCGCTATCAATTCGGGACCGCCATGTTAAATGTAACATGGATGATAATATTTACGTTGACATTCCAATGGGAAACAACCACAACAACAAAAAAGGTGTCCTTTAACAATGCAGAAAATACCTGCAATACATTAGATACTAAAGTTTCGATGCTAAAAGGACCTTGGATAATTAGTGAGCTCCGTAGCGCCGTAGCCCCGTAGCGGCGTAGCGCCGTAGCACCATGCGCGTAGAAGTCACGCAATCACATTATATATTCAAAATTAACGATGATTTAAGTCTGCTAAGTTTCCAGTTACAAAATAAATCCCTGGTAACAGTGATCTTACTATACATTTAGATAAAACTATTATTTGTACAACGATTCTTTTTTCCTTGACTGATAGTGAGTAAGCTTCCGTTATTGTGATTTCTTATTTATAAATAATTGTATCCCAACAAAAACATTAAATGTAAAAAAATGCCAAGTCTCTCGATGCAGTCTTTCCATCGTAAAAAGTTTTGAGATCTCATAGAAACCAAGTCCTATTCAAATTATTTTGTAGTTATAAATCAACATTTAGTAATTGTATCAATAGTTTTCTTTATATTATAATTATAGTGACTTGGCAATGAGCACAAGAAGAAACAAATAAAACGGCATATTTGGAGGAGTTGAAAGTCACACACCGCATGCGTAAACATTAATATCACAAAATTAATTTTCTTTTGGTTTATCCGTGTCGTCCCAACCGAATTTCGGCAACGGCAGTCACTCATCCAAGACTAGTAAACTGCGCAGGATAATCTGATCACAGGTCTCGTCAGTAACATTTGCATATAATTCCAGGCAGCAAGCAGCTTTTAATTTGTGCTCATTGCCAAGTCACTATAATTATAATATAAAGAAAACTATTGATACAATTACTAAATGTTGATTTATAACTACAAAATAATTTGAATAGGACTTGGTTTCTATGAGATCTCAAAACTTTTTACGATGGAAAGACTGCATCGAGAGACTTGGCATTTTTATACATTTAATGTTTTTGTTGGGATCTCATTTATTTTTTGTAAGTGTATTTCTTTCTTTTTTTTTAGGTGACCTCATAATTTCTTGGACTTCAGCTACTGCTTTGCTTAGAACCCATTCTCTATCTCTATCTCTTTTGTTTCTTTTCTGAGGCTTCGTTACTTCTAAGGTAGACAGACAAGTCTGGGCGATATATACTTCGGAGTCGATTATATTCAGCTATTGCTATCTCCTGAGCTTTGATACTACTAAAATTCACATTTATTAAATGTAATCCACCCAAACTAGTCACTCTTGAAAGGGCCACGTATGCTTGACCACAGTTTATATTATTCTTTTCTATTCTATGTATTTATTCATCCAATTGAATACTTAAACAACGAACAAAGTTAACAATGCATTCAAAATCCATACACAATGTTCTTGCCAAACCGCAAATATAAAATTGTTTTCTATGGTATATTATTTTTTAATGTTTTTAGTCACTCTTGAAAGGGCCACGTATGCTTGACCACAGTTTATATTATCCTTTTCTATTCTATGTATTTATTCATCCAATTGAATAGTTAAACAACGAACAAAGTTAACAATGCAGTCAAAATCCATACACAATGTTCTTGCCAAACCGCAAATATAAAATTGTTTTCTATGGTATATTATTTTTTAATGTTTTTATAATTATTTTTAATGTTTTTTTAATTTTTCCTTTATATGTGGCTAATGACCTATCTTGGTGCAAAATTTGAAGTTTCTAAGTCTGCTAGAAGTACCTTAGATTTTTGATGATCGGTCAGTGAGTCAGTGAGTCAGTGAGTCAATGAGTCAGTGAGTGACAAAATGGTGTAACTTTGATCGACCGTAACTCCTAAACTATTAATTCAATTGGCATGTAATTTCGAACTTAAGCTTGTTCTAATGCCTACTATTATTCACCGAAAACCTAAACTCGTAGCTTTGTCCACGTCGAAGATATAGGGGGGGCAAAACAGCCGCGAATTGCATCGAGAAAAGATGGTACGGCCGTGCCCGTTTTGCTCGAGACTTGGCTGGGGCACTGCCGTGCCCCCAGATATTTGCTTTGAAATCAAAATATTTTAATGAGTTTAAAATCGTTATAAGATTTCGCAAATTACTTTATTTTTCTTTCAAATTATGCCTTTAAGGGTTTTATTAACTTGTTACTATGGTAACGTTGGGATTATTATGGAGCAGTATGAAAAGCTCGCTTAGAGCACACAATACGTGATCAGTTGAATAGTGTGTGTTAGTACTAACATAAAGTAATAGATAGGAAATTGTTACTTCTATATTCTGCCAACTTGGTTTAAATTTGTACGCACGGCTACATATCAGTATATATATATAGGCAGCTATAGGTATTTTTCTAGTATAAGCTGAACGGATTGTACGGAAAGCCTATACAATGCGATGTCTGCTTATACTGGAAATGTACCTACAACTTGATATGTAGCCGTCTGTACGACCAACATATTGTTTTTACTGTATCCTAATTCAATTTGATGTTTAGGGTGACAGCGGCACGGTGATTTCGGGTGGCGTGCAGGTGAACCCACGCACGGGATCACGGCTCAAAGCAGAGGTGCGCTGCGATGGAGCACCGCTAGCGCCCGCCTCACCGCGCTTCGCACGTCACAACCACAATCACCTCGGTAAGATGTGACATCGGCCAAGTTGTAACCACCTACCGTGTTAACTCAAGACGAAGGCGCGATGCCACGAAGCTCTGTCTATAGGTTTACTGCTCTTTGCACGTTACAACGAAAATCATCTTGGTGAGACGAAACATCCGGCAGAGTACAAAATGCATAAGATGGGACTGGGATACAAGATGTTTTTCCAACCAGAAACAGTCCTACCACACAATTTTTTTTTTAAATCCCCTTTGTCACCATGGCCCCAATTTTAATTTCATAATAGAACATTTGTTTCAAACGGCAAAATTAAGGATAAACATATTGCGTTTTAAATGGAACTTTTATTTAATATTATCTGTCTGCAATACTTAGAATCACTCGTTTGCATTTGGTTTATTGGCCCAATGAGATAAACCATCGGTCACACCCACGTCATAACCACAATCATTTCGAAAAGATTTATACGAGTGTCGTAAATGTCCGCTTTTTGCTTGCGGCGCATTTTTGTTCCTGCAAATATTTATTTATTTTGGTATAAGAAATATATATTATTTCGTATATCATACGAAATCATACTTATTATCCTTGATGAGTTGAACAGAACGTAAATTAGGAACCTACTGTCGAAGTGCTTTTTGAACCATATTGTCGTAATCTTTCAATTTAACGCTATTCTAAAATTATTAATTACAAAAAGTAAAGAAACTTGCAACATTATTAAACAGCTTAAAATATAAATTAATATAATATAATAGAATAAAAACGATGGGAACGCAAGGCATCCAAATATTCTTTGACACCACTTTCAACTGCCCAATAGACAGGCAGCAATACTACGTTGAATAGCAATGCTTATTGCAACTAATAAAGTTAACTTATGTATATAGGTACCTAACTACTTCAGCGATCCAATTTAATTCTTTTCCTAATTCATGATAATTCGTTATCTTATGCTTCTGTGGAATATTTATATTTCCGTTCGTAAAGCACTATCATATATGCATGTGCTCACATTCACCTGTTGACATTGCTTCCTCACTGCAAAATTAATATTTGCAAATGTCATGTTTGCTTCCTATTTTCTGTTAGTACTGTTTAGTGCTTAGAATTTGTTAGTACCTTTTTAAAAGTTGAATAGGGAATTTGCATTTATTTTTAAGTTTATCACAAAGATTGAGGCATAAATAAACATAAATTAAAATATGCATGAATAATTAAAATATCACAAATAAAAATATGACTTTCAAATGTTCGCTCCAAATCACCGAGTCACGTGACATGATGACATTGCATCGCTCGTTCATAGCGTGTAAATATACCAAGGAAACACGAAGGAGTGACGTCATAAACTCGGTGATGGTGTTTGAAATAATATTCCGTTTTATCTAATTTATTATAATAAAGATAATTTGTAAAAACGGTAATATTTTTGAAATAAATCTTTCGTTAAAATACTTTTCACGCTGTTTATTACACCTAGATTTTTAACATAATATCTCAGTATAATTTAAATGCATCTTCCCTATTCCTTTGCTATGCAATCTTGTATTGGTATAATAATAATTATACTGTACATTATGAATTCAATTAAGATCTTTGTGTTATGTTTATCCTTTGTCATTGCCGTCACAGCTGGATATTTCAATATTTCTTGAATATCGACACGTGATTCGTGAAATAATATTTCATCGCTCTTGGGGGAATTACGAATTCGCGTGTCTTGGCTGGGGAAAATCATTTTTTGAGCCTCAAGCCTTTTCAGGACCAAGTTTCATAATGTGATTTATTGAATTGTACCCTTTGGACGTCCGGATATACAGAAAACATTCGCAATTCTGATGTTATTAATTAGGCACCTAAATTAGCCGTAGGGACACCCGTATGTAAATACTTAATTTCTGTCAGAATTGATGTTGTTGACCTTTCACATAATGTTTTAGCGATTTGCCAACGTAACATTACCAAAAATGTAATTTGATACTTGGATAAATTAGTGCCCATGAACAATTTTAAAAGCCTTCGGAGTGGTCTCTCTGCCGTGGTACCTTTTCCATTAATCAGGACCTATTTCTTTCCGCTGTTTTTGACCGTGGCCCGCAGGTCAAACAAAACAAAAATAACATGACTGACCCAATTGCACTTACATATTTGGAAACTGTCTGAGATACGTAACTACATATATAATATAGGTATATAATATAATATACGTACAAGTAACTCTTAGTCTTAGCTCAGCGTATTGGAGCACTGCGTACTTTAAATTTTTAGCCCGAAAAATTCTGACAAACCAGACCTTAACTTTTTATGAGAGCCAAGACTAAGTTTGAACACCCTGGCAGATTAGATGGCGTGTCTTATCATGAGTTCGACGCTAAGTTTACTACCTACTTTACTCTTCATTGAGTATTTTTTGAAATAATAAATAAATCTTCTTCTCTTAAATATCTATTATTAAATAATTTATTTAAAATTTTCATCACGAACGCAACTCGATTGCTCATGCTCACCACTAAATCATAAAATAAAGATCACTTTCTTAAATGTCTACGTGACTTTCAATTGATTAGATTTAATCGTGAGATAAGCTAAATAAAGAGCTTTGTAGATACTCTTTTAATTGAAACGTGACTTGATTTTGGCCACCAAGGACCAAATTTTATTTACTTAAAGCATATAATATTACGATCATTGAATTTTTAACAAAGGATTATGACTTATTAATTTATTGAGGGCCTGTTCACACGGGCTTGACTTTAAAGCGTGCGCAATATACCTACAAGGTTATTTGTAATTCACTGGCAATGCTTTAAGGGGTGATAGTACTCATCAATATGAACAACTTTTACGATGGGACCAACACAGAAGTCACGACAAAAAAAAAAGTGCAAAAGACCTTGCTCGATCAAAATGTATGAAAAGTTTGATTTTTTTTCGCGAGTTCTGGCTTGGTGCCATCGTTAAAGTTGTTTATGAGTACTTTTTCCCCTTAAAGCATTGCCGGTGAATTACAAATAAGCCTCTATGGGTACGACATTTACGTCATATAAAATTAGCGCTAATGCTGGTGCTTACGTTAGTGTGAATAAGCCCTAAGTAAATGTCCGAATGTCTATGAAACATTGATATATGAGAAAGACAAAACACTCTAGCCTTTTTCTACAAGTCTTGTACGTCTACTGCTACAATGTGAAAATTCAGGAGTAGGTACCTATATAGTTTGTAGTACTTAGGTACTTCTACAGTCTAATCTGTGACGACTTAATTTTAGTTTATATTTGATCCGAAGCATTCGCACTCCGGTCACGTCTGTGTTCTTAGTCGTAGCTGACACCGCTTAAAACGAATAAGGATTAAATAGCTAATCTTGCAAACACGTTGCTATGACGAGAACGCTGTAACTGTCTCTGACATCCATTCAACCTTAAGAGGACGTACTTTACGTAAACGGCAGGATGTAAGCATAATTATTGAGCTTTCACTGTACTGTGAACTCATGAACTGTGAACTCACGCATATTTTATATTTACTTACCTAGTATAACAATACAAATATCAAGCCTTACACATTCTTTTTCTTGTGTTCTTGTGCGAGAGGGAAGGGTACCAGGATACAGTCAGGAAACTGTAGGTACATTTTGTAGGGATTCGCCTGACCCATAGATGGCGCTGTGACCGGTGACTGGTATGTTTTTTTATGTTGCTAGGCATCTTGTAGTTCTATATGAGGAGTCAACTAAGCTTGTAGTAAAATGGGTCCATGTCAATAGAGCAACTGGTGGGCTTCGGATTGACTAGGCTCGGATACAGGATTTCGTTAAAGAGTGGGGGGGGACAATTTTTGTCTGATTTTACCTATCTTCCAGAAAATTCGTTCTAAACAAAAAAATATATAATCTTTTATTTGTTATTCTTATGTATACTCGTAATACTTGTATTTGACTTATTACAGAAACCAAGGAAGACGATTAAGATGATTTCAAAAAATTGTAGGTGGTCATAATAATGTGTTCGGTCGGAGACACGGGGGGAGGCAATTGCCCCCCCTCTGTATCCGCGCCGGAATTGATGACCTCTCGCACGCCATTCCAATGTAATATCCGGGTTTTGTCGCTTACAAAAAGTTATGATTCTTGCAGTGGCAAGCCCCTTGTGACTGTAGACAGTGGCTTGAAGGCATCTTTATTGTTTGTTAGGTGGAACAAACACAGGAACAGTACCAGTGAGCTGTGGCGTAGTAAACGCGGGCGGCGAGGCGGGCTGTGCGAACGCGTGCTCGCGATGCGCGTGTTGCGGCTGCACGCTGCGCGATGCTGCTGCTCGTCACGAGCAGAGGGTCGCCGCCAACGAACGCTTGGAACGCGCTAATATAGAGTGGAAACAGGTGAATTATCAAAGACTAAATGGTCGAGTCTTAGCAGTTGCAGGAGTGGGAGAGTGTTATTTCTTGTTGTTATTTCTTGTTTCTGGACCACCGGAATGTGTGGGCGGGAGGATTTCCCATTGAACCGAAGAAACACGCTAGGCTTAAAATTACTTTTGTTGATTTTGACTTAACTTTGAGTGTCACAGATCCACAGATCCCTAGAATTAACCTGAAAACCTGTGTATGTAGTTTTCTAAATTCTTCGAGTAATATCGTTTGTAACAGTATAATTCTTCTTACCTTATTAATAGTCTTCATATCTCTCTCTAAGTTAAGCGATATCCATATCTAACTAAAAGGTACCTAGCTAAAGTTTCCGGTCTAAACTAAGTCGGTCAGCTTTAAATCTAATCTAAACATCACGGAAATATAAATGGTTAGCAAGAGAAGATTAAACAGTTAAATATTTTGGACGCGTTTCGGCTCCATTCAATTTCGAACATTTTAATTAGCTTAACCCTAAATTGCTGCCGCATTATAGAGTCACGTTCACATTCGCGGTAAAATTATCGCCGATATGACCGTTCATTTATCGAAAATTTTATTACTATGTTTTCAGAAGTAATTAAGATATTTAATTCATAGTTATTCAAACAATAATGATTGAATTCCAGTGTCGAAGAGCGTTCGAAAAATGGCTTGGCCAGGCGTACCACATGCTGTGTAGTGTTAATTTTATTTAACAGCGGTTAGAAGTCATGTAGCGAGTTCCCTGCCGTCACATATTTATTAACACATAATACATGATATTGATACCTACTGGTGATTGCCACGTAAAGGGAAGCCGATGGGAATCGTGTTATACAATGTGGAGAGTCTCCACCTTGTATAGACTCTTCGCCACTGTTGAATAATGTAATAATTTTGTGGAAGTATTATGAATAATGAACTTTAATTAAAGCAAATAGCGTAAAATAATAATTAAGACTCAGAAAGAGTATTATAGGTAGATATAGTAAAATTGCTTAAAAGAAAATCAATTCCGTAAATGGGGCACTAGTATAAATGTTATAACTTCAACAGTCCTTACCCAACCGGCAGCTAAGTATCAGATTATTTTTTTATTAATAAAGTTCAATATTCAGCGTAGGTAGGTAGTTAATGTATCTAACATTAACTACCTACCTACGCTGAATATATTTTTGCGATAACTTAAAATGGCGTTAGTCTTCAAGCATGGTCGACCTGACTCTACAACAATTACGTCGATATGTTGAATGTTCAAGCCGTTGCATTGATAGGGTTAGCATAAAAGTTGGCTCTTGAAAATATTGAGAAAAAGGAGGAACATACCTCGTTTATAAAAATTGCTATAGTTAACTGCTTCATTAAACTGGCGCTATGTAAAAAAGCGCGTTTTAAATTTTCACATAAACATTTTCGATTTATTCCCAAATTATCATGATTAATCAGCAAATTATACTTGCAAAACACTTTTCCATCAATTTTACGAAGAAAATTTCTCGATCAGATACACTGCAAAAAGTTTTGAATGTGCGTACATTTTAACATAATTTAATCTCCGTACCAGACTGTAATAATATTACAGTAGGTATTTTTGGTTTCATTAGGTATGAGGAGAATATTAATTATAAACCGGCTTCTACTCGTTATTGTTGTCATTGTCATATTAAGAGCGAACAGAGAATAACACGATCTCTAGGCGCAATTCGTGACATAAGTTTCTGTTACAATATTTCCCTTCACTTAGACGAATGAGAGAGTAAAAAAAATGTGCGTGACCCTAATTTTTATAACAACTTAAGGTTGTTACCACGGATATCTATGGTTGTTACCAATAGCAAAATCCAAAAGAGACAAAGAGAGGGATAGGTACAAGGGACCTACAAAGGATACGTAGCGCTTGTGCCAAGTTCATATCAATCTAATAACGGGGTAAGCAGGATCTTCGGAAAGATCAATAACAAATTAGAATCGTTCACGATTACTAGATGCATGTCTCGCTGAATATTCAGCGAGACATGCATCTAGATTATATAATCTAACCGTCAAAAATACCCGACTCCAACTAGAATAAATATTATAGTTTAAAAAAAAAACTAAAGAAAACGCTTTTGTCATCCAAACTAAACGTGTATGCAAAATTTCAGCTCAATCGGAAACCGGGAAGTGGGTCAAATTTAACTTCCAAGATTTTTTTTACATAGGTAGTTAGTTAGTTACAAGTGAAGCTAATAAAAGCGTTTTAAAAAGAGCTGTAACTTTTGAATGGCTGAACAGATTTTCATGAAACGCTAAGATGATTCCTGATTAAACTAGCTTTCAATTAAAAAAAAACTGCATTGAAATCGGTCCATCCGTTTTGGAGCTACGATGCCACAGACACACGATACACACGACAAACTTATAACCCTCTTTTTTGTCGGGAGTTAAAAACGGCACACACCTCAATCATACATAAACGGCTGATCGAATTTAACACACAGACCATGCGACATAGGGTACTTTTTATCCAGATACATTAAGTAGTGCCCCGAGGATGCAAGTGAAACCGCGAACAACCGCTAGTAATAAATATAATAGGTACTAAGCTACATACGTAGATAATGATTTCGTACATCCAAAGTAGGTATGTTAATTTGATAAGTATAGCTATATAGAAAAGCTTTTCAAGCAAGAAGTCCAGATACTTAAATAAAGAATATTTACTCACTGAAATAATAGAAAGATATTGCATTACATATTCATATTAATATGTACTATAAACAACATATTTACCTACCTTCTTATATTGAAATACCATAAATACATTCATATTTTTAATAATAGTCAACACGCCACCACTACGAGCAGTCTCATACGACATAACTCGTAGTTATTTGTGGCGTTTCTTTAATATGTTTGCAAGCAAATAAAAGGGTATAGAATACGTAGCAAGTTTTGTTATTCATGTTTATTTATGATTTAATATAAAATAAATCCTGACAGTAACTCTTGTTCGCGCTAAGATTTTGATCACAGAACACAAGGTACTATTACACCTACCTACTCATTTTTGATAAGTACCTACACTACCTACCTTAAGAAATAATTTTCAAAACATGTGATACGAAACAGATTAGGTATATTATCATAATCTATTATATTATAACAAGATATCACATGAGTTATTTGTGAAATAACTAATTCAAATTCCACATTATACCTAAAAGATTTTAAACGTATTTATCAAGTTCTTCAAGTTTTTTAATTGACCAATTTACTGTGCTAACTCGATGTAGATTGTAGATGAAATAGGTTTAAGCGAACAAAATGTACCGATGTTCGGGCGTTAGACAATAAATAAAATGCAATGCAAATGGCTCGTTCACAAGCGATGTTCCAATAATCCGTAGCATTTGTTTTTGATGCCCGACTCGAATGGATCTTCGAGCAATCGTTTCGGGCCTTGTTATTGTTGTTTGAAACCTTTCGGTTAAATTAGCATTTTTATATGTATTTTGTGAGACTTTATTTTAAGAATTCTTTAAATTTTTAAAACATAAGTACCTAATGGTTTTTCCTAAACGTTATTATTTTTATCAAGGTCAGGAATTTTTGCGAAAATAACCATTTAAATATAAGATTTAAAATGTAATTCACACCAACTTCACGCCTTTATCGAGTTGTAGGCTGTTATAGACCGAGTTGATTAATTGATTGATAATTCCCAGGTGGCAGTGGTTGCAGACCGGGCACTCCTCGCTGTCTTCGTGCTCGTTACCGCCATATCAACGGCGGCCATCTTGTTGCCCCAGCTGAACAACCTGCACGTCGGCAACACGCCTCTCAAACCACCCATTTAGAGGCACAGCCACTAAGCTAGGGTTACGAGAAACAAAGTCTTCTGTCAACGAATGTGTCAATAAATAAAATATGTGCCAAAAAACTGAGTGCCACAAATTATACATGATTAAATTATTTCTGTAGTGAAACCTCTTTACGTGTCAGGGTCTGATCACACTAGCGGTTACGAAAGCAATTAATTGGTAAATAAGGATAGGACTTTATTTTTGGAATCTATCGCTAGTGTGATAGGCCTGTTGGAAATGAATAGTGAGTTATATTATAATATACTTACGTAAGCGGCAGAATGTAGAGTTGGAAGTATGAAGAGAGCTGATGGAAGACACGTCTAGGTTAGCAGCTAATAGGACAGAGTTAGCCGACTTTTTGAATAAAACGGTGACAGGCGCTATCTTTGCGATAGATACGCAAGGCGGCCGTGAATGAACATTTAGAATCATCACAACTATCAACACTTTTCAATGTGAAGAAAATGCAGTAGCTAGAGCAGTTTGCGCTTATTCTTACTTGAACGTTGACTGTCAGTGGAAACAAGCATCAATTAGGTACGCAAGTTACTTATTTTTAAGGATGTCTTAAAATCTAATAAATACCTGTGGTATTATAAAAATAAACGATTATTATTAATTTCCTATGAAGATTAAACGCATTTGGTCTGCTTTTGTTTTTAAATGCATTATTGGATACTCTTGGAAGTCTTTTGCTCTCTAAACATGGTCAAGATTTTTTATTATAATATTATAAATTCAGCCCATTACTGTCCCACTGCTGGGCCCGGGCCTTTTCTCAGAATGAGAAGGGTTAGGCCTCAGTCCACCGCGCTGGCCTGGTGCGGGTTGGCGGATGAGGCCCTCTCAGATGTGCAGGTTTCCTTACGATTTTTTCCTTCACCGTTGACGCAAGTGATAATCGTTTTTAAACGCATTCTTGGTTACTCTTGGATGTCTCTTGCTCAAGATATTTTTCATTCTTTGGTTTTATTATAATTTTTACAAACATAGTGTTTAATATTATATTTTGTACATATAATGTACACTAGGAAAAGCGATAGTTATATATTGTCTTTAATGTTATTAATGTGTTACCTACGAATATTATATATTGTGGTCTAAAAATAATAATTTATTTTCGGTTACAAAGTGACTTGTTCCTTGTACTGCCTACTATTAGTTAATCTGCTTTTATTAGGATTTCTGTTTCACATTATTCTTATTCTTTTCAAACATGTTTTTAAAGAAATTCATTCTTTGTTGTTGATTGTTTAACTTTTATTTTAATTGAATTTTTTGTTACGTTTTCGGTCTATCTAAAATGTTATTGTATAGGTACTCTTAGTTAATTTATTTGTGCCAAGTGTTTAATAATGTCAATTAAGATGTTAAATATTGCAGTATGATATTAGATGCCATAGATAGTCTATTGTTAACGTTAGATAATAATGTACATTAAATGTTCTCATGTGAAACATGTATGTTCTATACAATCTATACCTACCCTTACAGCATAAACATAATATCTTAATTATGACATTTCTTTACCAGTCATTTTTGATCTATCGTCACGATAGTCGGATCGTGACGTATTGTTCAGACTTTGCCATGTACTCGTATACGTGTAATAAGTACATAATATACTCGTAGTACCACCGCTATCGTTATCTACTGATATCCATTTCATACAAAAAATCTAGATCGATTATTTTTTTCTCCGATCCATTTGACGTTACCACTGGCGATAGATTGAAAGGAGAAAAGAACATTAAAGGAAAATTCAACAAAAAATTCAACAAAAAATACGAAAACCCGAATCCGCGATTTATTTTTACCTTCTACTCTTAGGAATGTAGGTAGGTAGGTACAAAATACATGTTACCAATAACATAAAATTAAACTATATAAGAATATAGCGAAATAAGCTCAAGGTTGTTGGAAATTGAGTTAAAAAGTTGTAAATATTGAAATGAAAAATATTAAGGTGAAATTGTTAAACCATAAAAAAACATTAGCATTAGTAAGCATTCTTCTCCTGTCGAGTCGGTACGAGTTAACCACATGGGAATAACTCATCCTGGAGTGGAAATATTAGCAATGGTGGTATCGAAGCTGGCTGGCCACTGTAAACATTAATTATACTGTACAAAATTAAAATAAAGTTTGCGAAACTAATTTCTGTGATTTTATTATATTAGAACTTGTCAACCCCAAACCCATAAATGCTAAGATCTTCAATATTATATAGATTTTGTATCTTTATATTAATACGTGAAGAGAAAACTATTTACCCCTTTTTAAGCATGTTGCGCGCACGGAGGAGTGTGGGATTTGGCATAGTTAAAGTTTTTATGGAGAAGGAGTGCAGAAAGCTAAAATTACGGTCAAATTTCGACCACTGGGCGACCACTAGTATGAATAAAAATGCTTGCAATATAAAATATTTTAAATCTGTGAATTTAACACGACCGGAGATTTTACCAGACTTTCAGAAACCGGGGGTTAGTAAGGACCAAAACAGATTATATTCAAAGAGCGTTCTTTCCAGAGTGGCTTGTTTTATCACAGAGATGTTAAGCTGCCATATTCTACCTTAATTTTTAGATACAAAGCTGTTCATATTTTTATATTTAGCAATTTAAAAAGCTTTCTCTGAAATGACACTTAATTCTAATAATAGATATTTAATGAAAGCTTTTGTACAAATATAACACAACTTTCAAGAAAAAAGTTACCTACCTACGTAAGCTTTGGAACTTGGTGTAAAGGCTTTGTAAAGGTCATGAACTCACAAAATCGCTTGCTATTTCTAAAACGGTTACCTCTGTCCATTTTCTGCTATTTATCATTCCCAAACATACCTTAGTTTAGTGCTGTTACCTATTTTAAGCAGAGTCAGCGACATAAGATTAAAATAATATCTAATTATTCATAAAATTGAACTTTTCGTAATATTGAAATTAATTTATTAATAAAGATAGGTAGGTACTTAATTATTATTCTTAACATTAGTCCATAAACTTACTCTTTTCTATAATAATTAATTACATTATAACACAAAAAATAAGGCGCGTCGTGAATCTTCGCTCGTGCAGACACACGATCGCCGACAATACTCGAAGCTAAATTTTGTAATCAACCTCATGTAATGTCCATAAGTTGTAAATATTGATTGCCGTGCCTTTTCTATTTCGCTCATTGACTGGAGGTCACGTAGAAGGCGCGCGAAAATGCTTTCTGATTGGTTGATCAATTTCTCGCGGATTTAATGATGTCAACTGAGTATATTCATTGGTAAGACACACAGAAGGTACATTGGTATTGACTTATTTTCCACCAGTGTCTCTAAATTGAAAACATATTTATGTAATCATTTCTTTGATATTACCTGATATTACCTGAAACCTGTCGAAATTCTGAGTGACTGTTTTTTTTTCATGTTTTTTTAATCTTCTTGTCTGTCTACTGTCAATTTTTTCTAGTCTATTACCTACCTGTGAAAACTTGTAATTGGCCTTCCTTCACTAATACTGTTGTTACTATATTATATTCTAGCTGTAAGTTTTCTGAAGAAATAAATAAAATAAAATAAAATAAAATAAGCCATACAAGTTGTGTCATACCTACTTTATAGAAATTAAAATGAAGTTTTCATTCATGAAAACACCAACTTTGTACAATGATAAAAATGTCAAAAGCATAACAATACCTACACACCATAATTTTACTGGCTGTGTCCAAAGCTGCATCCGTAGCTTTGCCGGGCCGAAGACCACCAAGAACCAAGATACAATCTGTTCCTGCATTTCACAAAATTTAATTAAAATCTGTTGACCGTTCCAATCTATTTGGAAGTAAATGGGGATTGTCAAATGTACCAGGAAAAGATTAATCCAAGCTAAATTATGGGAGTCGTGATTTCTGTTAACCTCTTGTATAAATTGTAATGGAAAGTGTATTTGGGGCGGATAATTGTGTCGCACATCACTGGATGGCACGCGTCTTTTGCTCCACTGCACGTCGGGGTTTTGCGTGACAAACCCGTTCACATGTAAAACCATTTGTGTCGCAGCTGTTTACTTGCCTATTGTAAACAGTGAATGAAAATTTTATTCGAAGAGAACGATATTAGATAAGTAGGTAGTAAATAGTTTGTGAGTTTGCCATTCACTAACTATTCGTCATCAATTATCCCAAAGCCTTGGGTCGCACCATTCATTGTCATCAATAATCCTAAAGATATGGGTCGCTCACCAACCACCATTTTGTATGCGTGACAGCTGCGAGATACCAAATGTCCACACTAAGGCAATGCCCGCACGGAATGACGTAGCTAGGTACTCGAGACAAGTTTATCATAGTCAATAAGTTATTTGTCATCTCACTGAAACAATTGGTGACGATACTATAGAAGCCAATCTCGGAAAGCAATACCTGACTGGCCTGTTGACAAACCAGTGTGTAAACAAAACCATGCCTATGTCTACCTCTACGTTTACATTGGCATATCAACCCATTGTCTTGTGCCTAAGGCCAAGGCTATTCGAAAACTCTATCGACCCACTTTGAGCCTCTCCAAACTTACAAGGGTGTCTCGTGCCCGCATTGAAATTTGTATGCAGGGAAACGGTCGGAAATCTGGATATTGTTCTTAATTACTGTAATTAAGACTTTCAGTAGAACTATAATTTGTAGGAACTTGACATTATAAAGGGTTATTGGAATTGACTTTGAAAACCAATAAGCTTGAAAGGAACAACGGGAAATACGGACGTGTGGCTGTAACACGTTGGGTTTAAAGTTCAGGAAACTCGTAAGAACCGATAGTTTATTACCTACCCTTGTTACTAGTTATCCTCTATTTTCTATTATGGCTCCAGTGCCAGGTCCACGTTATCCTATTAGAAAATTCATGGTAGTTGGAAAGTGACCAATAAGCTATCCACACTTGTACCTACCTATGGAACGACATCATAAATTCAGCATAGGTAACAAAAAAAGACAATTTATCCGTTAAGGTTTTGTCAACACCACGTAGGTAGTAACGAAAATATCAACAATGGATAACTAATCATTCTGAGTCCTAGTTTACTAAGTAAGAAGTAAACTTTTTTTAACTTAAAAAAGTAAAACAATGAATTATGTAGATACCTACTTATTCAGTCAGTTATAGGAAATTCACGAAATTCCCCTTTCAGTCAAGCTAGGTAACCTACTTCATTAAAGTTTAAAAGTGTTGCAACATTGTATTAGCCTGCCTAAAACTTTGTTGGAAATATGTTAAGCAACTATTTTCACATCACATAACTTGTTGTAAAATAAGTTATGTAGATATTGTTGGTGTCGTCGATTCGTCAAATATTAACCAACATTATAAGTGATCTTTGAATCGAGATGCTATATATTCTCACAAAATAGCTATGCTGTCTTTTTAAACCCTCAGAAGACTATGACTAAATCTAGACCGTTATGGATGCCACCCTTCTTCTTTTGTCTCTGCATGCCACAAACAAAAACAATATAATTAACATAGACATATTATAAATAAGGAACATGCACAGATTAAATTTTAAGTATCTTGCCAGCACATTGCTAGGTCGGAGGACCTTCAGGCCTCACCGAAGGTCCGGTTAAACAATAAAAGCTCAGAGGTATTTCTGAGAGATAAAAAAAAAAAAAAAATCTTCTCCCTGCTACGCCCGCCGCTGAGCCGTGAGGAGATTCCAAGCAGAGAATAACGGGCGATATTGTTAAGAAAACAAGGTTAAGAAATGTTGAAGAAGTGATTCTCTTATTTGATGAAATCGATGACTAATAGACAATTCTCAAACTCTTATAATATTCTCTTCACGGTTACGGACTCAATTATTGTCTAGGCTAGTTATTTTGTTTCAACTATTTACAAATTGAATAACGATATCACAGTAAGATTTCAATTAATATTTATAAAATGGGCACGGAAAGGAAGACTAGGTAATTGTTCCGACTGACCTATTTGATTGTTATTTGTATAATTATACGGTAACTATAATGACGAGTATCTACTCATTTATAACAAAGGACAATTTAATATACTTTCGCCTGTCGTGTTATGCTTCTGCTTATACCTAGATGGATGGGTTGTTCCTAAAGTACCTACTCCATTATTTTGATCCAAAAACATAAGATTATTAGAAATTTATAATTTAAAAATTTGTATAGTAATGTTGCATAATATCCTACTCCACGGGTTAAGCTCAGATTATTTTCAAAGTACCTACCTATACTCCAGTGATTTACTTATTATCAATTCCCAAATTGTTCTACTTAAAAACATCAGAATATTATTAAATCAATGAAGTTTCATTCACACGTGATAAAGGCAGAGAACCAAAAAAAAAAATGTTTTTATTGTTTCTCATAGATTGTCATGCAACACAGAAATGAACAGACACGTCTTTAGGGTGGTAATTTGAGACCAAAACTTCATAATAAATATATAACCAACGCGAACGTTCTGATAATAATTATATACGTTGGCATAAGCTTGATACCCAATTAATAGCCCTAAAAATAGATTTCAACAAATTTTTCGTTGCATGTAAAAATAATTGTTTAATGGATAGCAATTCGTTACGGAAACAAAATAAATCACTTAAAATTTCAAATATTCCAAATTGCCAATTATATTGTCGTTGCACTGCCATTGAGTGCAGATATTTTTTTTGTCGTGAAATTTTATTAAAAACAATGATAGATAGGGAAAAATGTCGTCCTGTCATTCACAGATGGACAAGGGTTGATGAATTCTAATTTTCGGTTGGGGGCGCGGGGGGTTAAGCCCCAAAAAGCATCTGGGTCCACCCCTAACTTGTTAGGGATGACCCAGAAGATTTTTTTTTTGCTTTTTAATTTGAAGTTTGTCTCAAATTAAACTTGATAATAACCTACTTTCTTAGTACTACACTACCTATTCGTACAATTTTCATCACTTATCCTTACTTAATCCATTTTAAGTAGGTATCTATAGAATGTTTTCAAATTTTGAATTTCTATGAGAAGGTGTTTACGTGACCTTAATAAAGCCTACCCTCAGCTGGGATAAAGCTGGGTCCAGCCCTCTCACAACAAAATCTTGGATCTGCCTGTCGGTACATTCATCACAACATCCAAAGGTATACCTAAAGGAGCGGATTGATTTACCTTTTTTATGGGTTCGTAAAATAGAAGAAACAATGCTGTTAATTTATATTGTGCACTAAAAGCCAAGCAGTTGGTAGGTGATTAGGATATTAATAGCGACAAAACTTCGCAAGAGATGTTATAGTAGAAATAATTTCTCTTGCGAAATTATGTACCAGCAAACTAATACTACACACAATTGTATCTTCATCAGGTAAGTCATCAATTTAATAGTACAAAGTTCGATAAGAGCATATAACATTAATAAAAAATGTATATCCGTGGGTTGGACTAATGTTGTTCAATTCAATTGCAATTTTTGGGTAATCTGCGTACACAACGTAATGTAAGCGTAGTCAGGAAGACATTAAGGATGCTTGCCGAGAGACAACGAATATCTAAATTCTAACATATAAAATGCTTACATTTTTACAATATTATACTTAGTATATGCTAAAGCCGAAAGCGGTTATTGTACTCATCATTAGGAACAACTTTTACTATGGGACCACGGGGCCTATCATATAGGGGATACGCATACCTAATTTATTAGCGCAAGCCATACAAAATCAAATTTTATTTTGTTTTGGAGTGAATTTTAGTACTGCGGTTGCATTTGGGAGTTACTGCAAATTTTGCGCACTAAATAAAAAAATATCGTGTAAAGTCGAATAAAATTACAAATCTATAAAAATTATCCTGTATGTACGCACATTAGGCACTATTAGTATAGTGCACCAGTTAGATCAAACATTAAAGTAACTTAATAAAAATATTTACTAAATACTTTATTGTACACCTGAATAATAAAAAATAGGGGGTTCTAGTAGGTACGAGTAATTGTTTCCTCCGGACAGTGCAAATTGAGCCTTTCAAGATTCACCAGTTACGTGCGGTTATGTCACGACACCGCGCCGCAGCGACGCGCAACGTGGCGGTTTCATTAACTCGCAGCCGGTAATGCGTAGGCACAAAATAGAAGTGCTGCTATTTTCCAGCTTGCACCAGACACCTGTATAGAACGTATTCTGGCACAAACAGGCCCATGGTCGCACTACATTCTACATCTGTCGTAACAAGTAGGTATGTTATTTTAGGGATGGGGTTGAAAATTATCGATGTTTTCCTGCTTTTAAGTTTGTTGAATTTGAAGCTTTGTCGAAGCTGGGAACTGGGTTATGATTCATCATAGGAGTAACGTGTGTCACAGTCTGCGGTCTAAGAATTCAGAATTCTGCGCTCTGATTACATTTCTACCTGGGATGACAGCTGGCGAGTCTCATACAGAAATGAAGCCCTATAATGAATTTAGTGTGAGAAATGAATGGAAGTAAAAGGATATTGTAGTTTGTATCTACATAATACACACATGGATAAAAGGAAAAAAATCCTCCAAATGATTTAAAGAAGAAGATTATCGAGTAATTGTACTGTAGTCTATAAATATGTTATTTATGTATTAATATTCTCTCATTGCCTTTCACGAAACGCTTTGTTATCTCTGTTGGGATTTATTAATCTTCCTGCAAGTCGGAATTTTCAAGTCAAGGACTTCACATTAGGTTCTCGATATTGTAAACATAAACACTCGACTGTACAATCTTCCAAAATAAATATTGAGAAGAATTATTATACACAAATTTCGATATTTCGATATAGTAACGAAATCTAAGAGAGCATCACTAAACCATAGTACAATTGCAAGGCCACACGCTTTGTGCCGGCGACAAAGCTCGTAAGTACATTTCCCTGACATTCCTTTGAACAGTTCATGTTCATGAGAACTTGAATTTTGATGTATGCAATAATCATTATACCCGCTGAAATCAATTGACTATCATAAAGGTATTATTTTATTTTTTATTCATTAAGTAAATTCTAGCTTAAAAAAAATTGCTGTAATTTTCCTGTATCGTGCGGGTACAAAATATAACAAATTTCATCGAATTTATACTATTTAAGAAAATAATAAACCATGGACAGGCTTTGGTTACACCTTAAATTATTCACAGAAAAACGTACAGAAAAAATAAAATTATGCGATGCCGTTATTCTTTTCTGTTAATGGAATAAATCCCCTATAATGGAACATTTTATTCAATGAAAGAAAGTAGTTACTGCATTATTCTTTGGCAATGTACCAAATAAAAATACGGGACCACAGACAGTAGGTAGAGCTATATGGTGTAAAAAATTAAGTACTCACTCTTTTTCCATCATATTAGAGACCTACCAGATTACAACCTACGAATTAAGATATTGTCATTAACTGAAGGGCCCTCTATATGTTCGACGAATAGTGACGAATGGAAGCCATATGGAGGCGAACAGGAACGTGGGGAGAGTTCATATGTGCAACATTCGTTGACATTCGCCAATGTTCAGCGTCATTCGTGCACTATCCATCGTGAATGCAGGCAAATGCACCCTCCACACGTTCGTTTCGCCATTATTAGCCGACCACACTTGGTGGAGAAAAATCTGCTGTTTCATACAACTAGTCGATCAATATTGAACTATTTGTCAAAAATCTTTTATTTTTTTCATGATTTCCGTGTCAGTCCTAAAGTAAAAATTGATCATAAGGATGAGTACAATAACTTCCTTTCGTCTTTTGCGTATACTAAAGATAGTGTTGTGTGTAAATTGAGTTGTTCACATACATCACGGCACGATTAACTGTCCTCCACGACTTTTTTACTGTGTGTTGATAGACTGTCAAAATAATGGGAACAGCTAGACGACAGTCGTCCAACGATACATAACATCATGTAATGTCATTATATGTGTGTGTGTGTGTAGCATTTGCTAGACAAGTCTGTCGTTCAATGATAAAAATAACAGTGACGACAAATTTTCGAGATAATAAGGCCAGTTAGAGACGACAGTCCCCAACGATGAAAAATCTACACGACACAGATGGGAATGCGCAAGTATAGAATTGTGAACTCAAAATTGAGAATATCTATCAAAATCCCTAAACTGTCGTAAATTGCGTGATGATCTCTGGAACAGCTTTCAAAGCATGATTAGATAACAAACTGTAGGTACAGATTTCCAAAATAAATGGAAGTTGTCGACAAAACCGCAGGTGTGATGCTCTGTCAACTTCAAAGTCTGTTAATATTTCAACAAGATTGATTGGTCTGTCCGCAACGCAACGTCAATAATAATAATAATTAGAGTTGGGCCGACCACACACCGACTATTCGGGAAAACCAACTATTCGGAATGTTTTCTAGTCGGCAAAAAAGGCCGAATATTCGGCATTTATTTTCAATAGTAGAAAATAAAGGAAATAAATATCTAAGTACATAATTATTCCATCAAGATTTATAACAGGATTTATTTTAATTAACCTAATATTCTACAATTATTTAGTAGTAGATATAATAAACAAATTAGATGTATGTAGTAATATCTGTAGCAGTATGATTATTAAGTTTAGTATTAATATTAAAACAAAAATAGAATAGCAGATACCCGCAGATACCCGAACTTAAGCGAAGCTGGAATGATCGGCAATGCCGACTAGTCCGCAGATTAATCGGCAATTTTCTAACCGATTAGTCTCCTAGTCGGCTGATCGGCAAAACCCATAGTCGGCCCATCTCTAATAATAATCCCTCAGATAGATTGGTACCTACACTTACCACAAAAGTTAACCTTCGTTAAGGGCATCCATTCAACTAGAATAAGTATACAAAAATATCTATTATGCCTATAGGTATGCTTTGAATAATTCAATAAAAAACGCGTGCAGTAAAAAAGGGTCTAAAAAATGCTTTAATGTCTAAGTGAATTGGTTGGGTATTTGAAACCGCCGCGGATTTTCTTGCACAGAAAGGGTATTTTTATTCTTAGTAAAAAAGTTTATTTAATCTGATTAAAAATACTTTTCAAATGTCTATCACGATTAAATTTAAGTCCATTCAATCCATTAACTATAACAAAGCAGCTGTGAGGGTTGTGTGGAAGAGTGATTCTATTGCTGTAATTAATCCTTTTCTGAATAGAAAAGTGTCAAACTTGCTATTAAAACCCCATTACTGATAAACGGTAAGTTGTGTAATGAAAAACTGCATTTTAACCATTCATTTTTTTATGTATAAGCTTGACATAATATCTTTATATTATGGAACAGCAGATTTTTTTAATATCAGGGTTTATCCCAAACTAAAAGTTGTTTATAACAATGTATACAATAATCCCCTTTTGACTTGATAACTATACTCTTTCCGAATAAACGTATATTTAATAGGCAAAAATTCTTTGATGAAGTTTTCAGACTAGATCTAAAGTTTAGGTTTGCTATTTACCAATTCTTCTCAAACCATTTTAGTATTATAACTTAATATCAAATAGTAATAAAAATATAAAGTGCGATACCACTGAATATACAGAAAATATCTTTGATCACTCGATGGTAGCATTCGCTGAAAATTACATGAAATTTAAACTAGTATCTAACTCTCCAAGGTGTCAACCTTTCGCCTTTGCAAGCTCAAATGAATAAATTATGAACTCAAAGTTATATCTACAACTTTTTAATCTATACATGATTTTAATATTTAACTAGTGGCCCGCCTCGACTTCTTACACTGTACACTTCGTACAAAGATAATTTTATGTGTACCTATATCATGTTTGTTTTACTGGTGTACAATAAAGAATATATAAATAAATAAAAGATAGCGATACTTATCCATTTTCCTCAATTATTAACCTCTTACAAAGCGTTCTCATTCCCGAATACATCGCACCATACATCACAATATCGCGGTCGTTGGGTTATGTATTTCTTACTTCAAAAAACAAGGACCTCTCATATACCAGTTTTTACCCCCTATTTCGCCTCTGCAACATGGAAACACGCGTTTATTTAATTCCAACCAAAAGCATAACCTATATAAAATCACGATTCTCATTTAAAAAATGAAGGCAAAAAAAAAAATGTTTTTGGGGTAATTTAAAAAAAAAAAACTTATTGCTTGCCTGTTAAACAAAAATAACCTATTCTCCACATTTTGGGACTCTGGCTTCAGTAGTTTCGGCTTTGCGTTTATTTTATCAGTCAATTAGGACTTCTCTCTTTATAATTTTACCATAGATATTACTATGATTAAATTCAAACGCGAAATACATTTGGTGTCTAACCAAAAATATTAGTAGATAGAACCCATGTGGATCAGAGAATCAGTAGAAGCATAAAAATTAATCAATCAATTCATCTATTTAAAATAACTAGCTGTGCCCGCGACTCCGTCTACGAGATGCTACGATTTTTTAAGAAAAAAATAGCCTGTCCTTCCTCATGAACATGATGCACACTTTTCCCTTGTCAAATTTCATCAAGATCGGTTCAGTCGTTTATTCATGAAAAGGTAACAATGAACAAAAAGACGCAGAGAGAGACTGAGTTACTTTCGTATTTATAAATTCATGTGATGATATATCCACCAGTCCGCACTGTGCTCGCGTGTTAGATTAGGGCCCGGTCCCTCGATCAGAGAGGCCTCAGTGGGAACATTGATAAGCTGATATATGATAAAAAATTTAACTCCAAAAAAGTAAAATAGGTAGGGGAGGCCGGGGTTCGAAGTGCCGATTTTTAAATATCACGTAAAAAGAACGTCAGAAAAGGGACTGGACTCTAATATTTGGGCATGTATAGATGCAGAATTTATTCTAGTTTTAAATTATGTAGACGCATTTATTAAATTAATAATACTTTTTGGATTAGGATACTTTTTTTGTGAAAAGATCACAAGGAACAACTCACCCCTTCATGGGGCTGGTTGTTCCATCGTTGAGGTAAATTGTTCTGGTAGCATTTTTAATCATTAATGGTACAGTAGTAGTATATGGATATGTATAAATCAAACACAAAAGTACTTGAATTAAATATCCATGTATTGTTTATTAAAAATGAGAATTACAGGTTATATAAACTCGTTGTCTTTGATAAATAATCAAAAATTCTAAGCAGATATCAATAATCAACTTTTATAAACTTTAAGACTTTGTATTAATATTAAAATTGATATCAATCAACTAAAATTCACCTGAAGTCTTCCCACGTGCCGTTTTTCTTATGTAGGTTCTCATACTAAAACATTTTTTTTTTTAAATTAATCAGATTCCTTTTATTTAGATATAGTTGGGGTAGATTGTTCCCCGGCACAACCAGCCCCCAGTCAGCGGAACTTAGAGCCCCAAATTTCATTTTCAAGGTTATATAAAATATTACAAAATAGGTAACATAGCGTCAACAGTGATATTAAAAAAATCGATCTCTATAGTTTTTCCAATAAATTAATACAAGTTACACATTAATAGCTAAAAAATGGACCGAATTAGACCAAAAAGTTTAAATACGAAAATATTTACTTACGTGCCATTTATGTACCGCCAAGCGACTACCACACTTGCTCGTCGTCAAGGCGTCACCAAAATGGCTGCCGAAAGTGCGCTATGGTATGACGTTTTGCAGTGCACTTTAAACTTATTGCTATCCCTTTTCTTGGCGAAGCTATTTGCATCGGAACAACGCACCCCCGGCACTTCGAACCCCGGCCTCCCCTACATATTAATTTACTGTACCAAAAAAAAGTTTTAATTTGCTCAATATTTGAAATTACTTTTATTAATATTGCATAATTGCAGTATATTTAGAAAATTGTAGTTTCAAAACAAAATAAATATCGGAATTATAATTAATATCGACGTAATTAACCCGTGGGAGTAATTGCTTAGTTTCTAGCCAACTGCTCGACCGATTTATTTAACGTCATTGAATTATATGCTAAATTGCTCTTTAGAGCGATTGACCCGATGAGCCCGTAGATGCACGCCAAAAACTAATTATAGCCGAATCGGATGATTTTTAAAAATGTAAATAATGGCGGGGGGGGGCTTTATAATAAATATATATAATAAATAAATAATAATAAAAAATAAAAATAAATTGTTGAAAATAAAAATAAATTGGTGAAAATAAAAAATAATTAAAATCTAAATAAATGTTGATGAGTCATGCTAATGACGTCATGGGCCGCGCGGCCTATACGCGATTGCACGCAGCGTACTCATTCATACAATTGTAGGGTAGTTTTGCATTTAGGTAAAATCACATTATTTCTTTAGCAAAAAGCACTAGGTAGGTACCTACCTACTTGTACATGTTTATATTTATAAATAATTTATCTTTTGTATTTCTGCTGTATAATAAAGTTTATTATATTTATTTTATTATATTGCACTAACTTTGTACCTACTTAGGTTCTAATCTATACTTATTTATTTTCATTGTAAGTGTTTACATAAAAAAAAAAAACATTGTCATCAGCCTATAGTAGTCCACTGCTGGACATAGGCCTGTCCAATCGCACGGCACCTGACTCAATCCTCGGCTACTCTCATCCAGTTGTTACCAGCCACACTACGTTTGCAAAAGTAATAAATAAAAAAAATTGATAGATATGCTATGCTGTCCCTGCCTGAGCGATGGCCATACTATCTCTTTCAATCGGGGTTGTGTAATGCTGACTGAATTGTGAGCAGCAGCATGTGAATGTGATCATCGAGGCATCCTATTGAAGAGAACACGTGCCCTTCTAATAAACTGCAACAGAAAATTATAGGGGGTGAAAGTGGCCTATAAATCACCACTCACAATGAACGGCGGGTCTATCGCGTAACTAAAAAGGTAAAAAACATCGACTCTGGTAATAAACGTCAATACGATCGTAAAAGACTAAACTTTGAGCTACCTTGTAGAAAAGTTACCGATCATGAAGATGGGAGTCCGAATAGCATGATCAGTACAAAATTTACAAGGTAGCTCGAAGCTTAGCCTCTCATGATCGTATTGAAGTTTATTACCGGAGTCGTTGTTCATTACCATTTTAGTTACGCGGTAGTCCCCGGATTGGAGACCGTAGTAGAACTCGTTACTCGCGGATAATGCTGCTACACATTCTCTTGACAAAATCCATAAGTCCCTTTAACGACATCTACAAAGGTGAAATCACACTTATTATACCTGATAAACGTCACCTAAACCGTAATATATCGAGTGTAAAAAGACCCTTATGGAAGCCGAGAACCACGTACCTATTATTCTCATCATTACGAAGACTTTTTATATTGGACCATACCTGGGAACCGACTGGTTATATTCAACGTGAAAGACACGTTTTTTTACGTTTTTAATGATTACATATACATATAATTGAAATGTTATTATTAAACTAGTTTAAGTGCCTATACTCCCACCCACCCCCTTCTACACATTACAGTCACACACAACATATTATAGTCAGTGGCGGGCGATATCAGCTGTTTTAGTACCATTTTTTTTTGTTTCCAAGCAATTTTTTTTGCAAAGAATTAGGTACTTTGTTTTATGAAGGTACTGTATTGTGTAGAATTCAGCTTCATTAAGGGATTCTTTTGCCTTCAAAAAGTATTAAATTAACGTCAAGAAAACTTAAAATAAAATCCAATCCCGGCCATGCATTAAAATATCTCAACTTATATTCAAATAAAAGGCGTTCAAGTACCCTTATATTTTATACAAAGAAGCACTCCATATCTATTTGAAAATATGTAACGTATATAGTACCACTGCAGCTATCAGTAAATTACCGTTAGGTGTAAACGAAACGAACCGTTCACCCTACAACCGGAAAAAACAGTGTCTCCACTTTACTCGGATTGCTTTGTTCCCTATTAGACGATATATTTAACGCTCCAGAAAAGTAATAGATATATTTGTAAGCGAGCTTATCGTAACCTGTCAATCATAAATCAACATAATCTAAGTGGTTTCCTAATGTGAATGGGAAAATTCAATGACTCCCTAACGGATTGTAAAAGCGAATGATTTTTTTTTTTTAAATATACGCTCTAAAATGCAGCTTTTCCTAAGGTACACATGCTTATGAGCAATCGAATTAATAGTTACGACACGGTTGGCGCAGTGTTTGAGCAATCGAGTTCTGCACTACGTGTCGCGGGTTCGATTCCTGCACTGACAAATATTTGTATAGCCTATCCATAGTAGATCCAGATGGGGGATTTTTTATAATGCAATGTTTTTATATGTTGTATTTGCCAACTAAGTATAACTACCTAAGTACACTGCCTAATTATCTAAAATATAAAATAAAAAAGAAAAATATAAAACTGAGCAGTTAGGCGTCAAAATACTCCTCCTCATCGCTGTCAATTGGCACCGTACCAAAATAAGATTACAAGCTCTATGAGTAGAATAATTATCAAACCGAATTTGTAACCGGCATCATAAACTTGGAACCGTGGACCTAGAATCGACGACGTTTTGAAAGTACCTTCAAAGGCCCCGTTGAAATAAAAGCCTATGACTTTGTAAGGGATTCATCTTTAATCGTGTAGGGTGCCTTGCTTTGCGTGGATGTCATACATGTAAACCGAGGGCTTACACCAATAAATTGAGCAGTAAATAAGCGACTGCGCACAAATCCCCCTGGGTCGTGAACAGTAGCAGTCTATGGGAGAGTCTCATCTGTGGACATTTACGGAGAGATATTTATAACGATACGCAGCAGCCCCGTGAGTGTAGTTTTATTTTTATTTCCGTACTTCTTACGGTTTGAGTGGAAAGATGAGCAAAAATAAGTGTAGTAGGTACCTATTTTAAACACAGAAAAAAGAAGAGGAAGCATTATTGGTCACTTAATAAGACACGATAAGTCCATTGCAAACATTATCTACAGAAGGGAAAATAGAGGCAAAAAGAAAATGAAAACCAATAAGAAACTACTGAAAGAAAAAGCAAGTGTAGAAACATTATAAAGATTTAAAAGATGGCATTGGATAGGAGTAGATGGAAGTTACTACACCGACAAGTGCCTAGCACTTAAATTTTGGATGGACCTATTTTACCATACATACGAGTATCTACTTATTCTAAGAGTCGGTATGACAGAATTAATAATGATTTGCGGTACAAATCTGTTAACCAATCATTAATCTTGACATGACCAAAATTAATGATATCTCACCAGAGATTGATTGAAATTTAAAATTATAGGCTGCGGATTAAAACTGTTTTAAAAAAATAAATCCTATAACATTTTAGTCAAATCAATTAAGGATTTTACTTCTCAGAAATAGTTTCGATTTGGATTTTATAATTAGGTTCGTTTTATTATAATATAGATAGGTACTATTCAAAATGAAAAAAATAACGCTCAAACATAAATACCCATTATTGATAATCGCTGAAATGATAATGATTTTACAAGTTTCTTTAACATCTAAATAGCAACGGCACTTCCTACTGATTGACTCTGAGAAGAAACGCCGAAACAAACTCAAAGGTTCCTTTTTTCAAGTCCAGACATTTGTTTATAATTATGTAATGTCTTTTGAAGAAAGAGAGTCATAACTGATTGAGCTGACTTGTCCCAATTTTCGGCACACATGCATCATACATCGTGGAGCTCAATCCTATTTTAGGGAGCTTCTCATGCTCCTTCTATAAAGTTATGACATTTATAACGGTATTTTCATCATAAATTTTTTATTGCTTGATATCACTTTAAATAGCCTTTATTACTAGATAAAGAACTAAAGTGGGTTCTTTATCTGAGGTTTATTAGCAGGGGGGATAATATTTACGTCACCTCTCTGCAAAGATTTTGACATTTTCTCAGCTTCATTGACTCGATTATTTAGAAATAAAATAAAATCGCAAGTACCAAATTAATTATTCTGTTGTTTTTAATGTAATAATCACGACGTATTTCAACGAACCTTTTAATTGAATTATTCTAGAGCACGACGTATTTATTATTAGAAATTCTGTGCCTATAGCTATACATCGACAAATATTTTATCTTAAGTATATATTAATGACATTAAAGGGCGCATTTAATTGACAGGTTATATTAAGATGTAAAAAGTCGTTTGGGTAATTAATGTCCTCGGCAAGAAAAAAATTAATTAAATATATACGGAGTGGGTAGCTCCGCACAATTTATAATGCCATATCCGGGGCTGTTAGCTCCTCAGTATTAAGGCGGATCACACACTGCAACGCGTCTCGCGACGGGGTTCGGGTTTTACATACAAATTCACTACGACGCGCCCCACGACGCGCGACGGGCGCACTGTTTGTTTGTAAAACACCACGCGCGAGGATCCGCGTCCTACGCACCGTCACGGGGCGCGTCGTAATGTGTGATCCGCCTAACTGTAGTAGAAATCGCTAAATATAGGTGTTATTTTTCCGAGGAATATTTTCAAGCTGATCGAAGCAACCTGCAGTCAGGTTATTCGATGGCGTTTTCATTGGGTTTAGGGTTTTAAGTGATTTTATCAGTTTTTTATTAAACAAAGTCTAGTCGCTCATCTAGGTGTCCACCCCTAAAATTTTCATGACTCAAATAACATTAGGTAGCTGTCTTTAAATATTAAGAAAAGTAAGAAATAGTTATTTGTGCAACAAGAGAGCAAAGTCGTTTTTTGCTGCGAGTGCTGATTTTGAATCTTGAGCAAGCGAAGGATTCAAAGATTGAATCACGAGCGTAGCGAGTGATTCTAAAGTTGAATCCTGAGTGTGGCGAGGGATTCAAAGGCACGAGATGCAAAAAACTTTGCTCTCGTGTAACACACATAACTTTTCACTTCAGCAGCGAGAACACTTTAGGAGATAAAATATATTACGTAACATTATTGAAACTAGAAATAAATATTTACAGGTTAAATATCAGTTTTATTTGCAGTTAATACTTATTTTCGTTTAAATACAACAATAAATTAAAAATTCAATAAATTACACTATAAGACATAATTAAGAGAGGATTCTTTGGTCATTGGACATAATTGTCTTTTTGCAAAATTTCTTTAGTCAGTACGAAATTCCGAACGTGTTTGTCTTTGAGGTCGAATTCAAAATCGGAACTTCGAAAGGGCTGGTCTTTGTCTCTCTCTCTTTCTAATGGCGGGAAAGAGATAGAGTGTGAATGTTTCATTTCGAATTGTATGATTAACCCAAGGCTGAATAAGATATTCGCGGCTTTCTGAAAACAAAAATTAAAAAGTTACTTTGTCTCACTCAGTGAGCAAAATCGCATTTTGCTCACTGATTTCAGGCAGCAAAACCTACATGTTTGAGCTACTGAAGTGAAAATACATTTATTCAGCATCACGGTCACAGTGACAACACAAGAGAGAAAAAGTTAAAGATAATATCCAATCATAATATTATTTTGTTTATTCTGCTCTGGTATTCGAATGTTTGTTAATCATTTGTTTTGTAGTAATTGAACAGGAAGTTTATTATCATGGTAAACGTATTGCCTCAGATCGGCATCGTCTCGCCTCGTCGTCTCGCCGTCATCGCGACGTATTATAGCACACCATCGGAGCTAGTGTGGAAACCACACGAAAGCACGTATATCTTGTTACTTAAAAGGTACAAAAAGCCTTCCTCTACAAGCGCATCAATGGATACTATCCCTACAAGTACCCTACGAAATTCTATTTAGGTTGTCTGAGCTGTAATTCTTTGGAAATGGGTAACGGCACCAACTTACTTTCATGTGCAAAATCCTCCGCGGAAAAATGTACCTACACCAGATTTGTATGACCAGCTGTCTCGATTTGATACCCCCCGACAATTATAGTAAGTAAGTAAGTAAATGTTTATTTTCTCATCATCACATTACAGAGTCACAGTAAACAACAATTCAAATAGAGACTGGTGTCTGTGATAGGTAAAATATTTTTTACAGATCACTAGGCTACCTTCTGAAGAGACTAATTGTAATTATCACGCAATAGAAGGCACAAGTTGTTCGCCGAACCTCCATTTCAAACCGTGGTCCGCTCCAACTCGCCCATACCGCGCTATCCTGCATAGAAGGCAATATTTTAATATTTTAGTTTAGAATAAATCGTCTCTGTGTTACCTAGTCAATAAAAAAGAAATACTGTGTTGTTATAGACACTGCACCTCTTGTTGTTGTGGACAGATAGATTCAGAATTTCAGATTAAAACTAAGTCATGTGTACACTGCGATGGTTCAGAACATATTAATTAACAAGCGAAAGCGGATGTTTTGCTTACACAAACCACACAATTATATTGTTCCTTCTTTCTAAGTACACATCTTGAAGGCTAATGAGCATGAAAGTAAGTACATACACTACGTGAAACAATTAGTGTAACGACTAAGTATTCGTATGACAATCGGGATCAACTTCTTATCGAAAATTTGAACAAGAAAACCACCCAATAGTATTAAAGATGATAGGAATATTATACTAGTGGTCGGCCAGTGGTGAAAATTCAACCGTACCTAATATTATTTAAAAAAAATGTTTTATGCACTCCATCTCCGTATAAACTTCATCTATGCGAAATCTCACAGTCCTCCGTGTGCGTAAAGTTACTTATATTCATGTGCCCAAGTGTTGCCTGAGTTACCAACGTGTTTTTACCACGAACTGTCTCGTACGTCACATAAAATACATAGTTGCGTTTCTTTTATTACTTCAGGGATATCGCTTCACACCTAAACTTACTGCTGTACGAAACACGAGCTCATTAAACATGCAGCAGTACCTACCTTATAATATGTAATACCACCTGCTGACTCGATACAAAAAGTTGTTATAAATGTTGTAGTTCTCTATTTATTACTACATTTACTATTACAAAAAGGCGTAAAGTTATTTGTACATATTCTCCATTACTGTTACTTCTAGCCTACGTCATCCCACTGCTGGGCAAAGGCCTCGCCCCATGATTTCCAGGCTTTTCGGTCTAGAGCCAGTGTGAACCATTCGTTGTTAATGCTATCAAGTTCGTCCCGCCATCTTTTTTGTGGTCTGTCGCGTCGCTATTCTCCATTATCAATGTTTTTTAGGAAATGAAAAATTCTACCGCTAGCAGGACTCGTACTTGCGACCTTTTGGTTCAGTACCTTTTGTTTTTTTTATTTTTATTAGGTTGGTGAGAACCCATCTTTGCGCTGATACCAGCCGCTCTTGCCAACTGAGCTCCATGCTCGCAGAATCGAATTTAACTTCCACATTTTATCCAATATATAGTGACGACTGACGGTGAATGTTTCCTAATCCTTATGTCTGGGTCCCAATACCTATGGATATTCCTATGTTTTCATATATAACAAAGTACTCTGTGCTATGTAGGCACGAATAGGTATATTAAGATTTATCCGTTTAAAGGCTACCCTTACTTTTTTGTACCTAATATTGGATGACTGATGTCAGTGATTCTTCCATACTTAAGGTCGTGGTTATGTTTTTAGTCAAATAAAGTAGTGTCTTATACAGGGTGGTGACAACGTCCCGACATTCAATGAAACCACTTATTTGGTATCACGTTCTGAAGCAGTACACAAAAAAAAAACAACGATTTTTAATGATATTTCACTCTACTCTCGTTCGTCTAAGTGATGGAACATCAAAGTAGAAAGTTACATCTTTATCTACTCTATACGTGTAAATAAAGATTAATATGGTAAAACAGGTTAGAGACTTTTCAAATTTCGCCTAGAGATTGTAATATATGTAAAAAAAAAAAAAAAAATTGACTTCCTGTGGCTAAACTACTGCTTGGATTGTGTTTTTGTGTACAATCACAAAACGTGATACCAAAAACGTGGTTTCATTTAACGCTGTATTTTCTCCACCATCCTGTTTAAAAACCATTTTAAATACAGAAATCTGTACCTAATGTAGGAAAATGTGATCTAATCTTATATTGATTTGAAGTACCTATTACTATTTATTACATTCTATATATGTATCATGCAGTTTGCCACAATTACGTTTTAGAACAAAATATTCTCAACAATGTCTCTTCTTAAAAAAACACCTTTATTACTTATTATAGTATCATTCCTCTAGGTCGCGGGACTTATCTCATTACCGTGACCTCGGAACGTAAAGGGCTATTGAAGGAACACCGTGGATTTTAGTCAGTACAAGTCTGACAGTCCCTCCCGCCCTGCCCGGGGTGGGAGGACTCATTTGATGATTTTACCACGCTAAAAAAAAAAAAAAAAAGTATCATTCCTCTAAGCTTATTATATGGTATATGGGTTTTTAGACTATCTGATCGATCGGGACCAATTTATTATATAGTGTGTTAATACCCCCTTATGTCTTTTTTGTGTCAGGTTCTTATAGTTCATCATTTTAATGCAATTTCCTAACTATAGGTTAATAAAAAAATATTAGCCTAGTAAGATTCGCCAGTCGCTTACTTGCAAGACCACAGATCAGAAAGCAATAGACCAACAATAGGCATCACAAATGAAACTACAATACATCCCATCGGCACAATCTTCAACGCACGCAATCCCTAGATCTCGAGATTGAAAGTACTAAAGACTAGAATGAAATACCAATGGTACTTGATTGAATGCAGCATTATTGGTGCTTTCGAAACATCTGATTTTATAAATTAAATTTATATGCTGTCATAAGACACCCTCAAAAGCTTTCTGTACATCTTTCAATCTATTTGTTGTCTTATCTAGCAGATTGATACTTTGATTTTTTAAAGTCTATTTGCTTTACATAGGTACTTGTCACTTAAGTTTAAAAATAACAGTTTTGTACAAAATCCTCTACTACTATCATTTAAGTAGAAAATGTTCCTAATATACCTCAATTACTTTCGCGCAGGTATTCATTCACATTTCATTCTTTCGTTTTTATTTATTTAACAATCAATGCACACATACTCGTATAATACATGAAAAATATGAAGTAGGAGCTAGTACAAAGATACTGCTTCCAGCATACCTGTGAGAGGAGAGTTTAAAAAGAATAAAATGTAGACACGGTGTGTAAAGGATACGTGTAAATAATTCTAACAAAAACCACCACCATTCAAAGAAAAAACCTTCAACGGATCAATCATTCTAGTCAACAAAGCCTTCTTTTACCTACTATAATGTTCTACTACTGAGGTGGAAAAACTGCTACATATCACCTGCCACAAAAAAATATACAGGCTGTATTTTTCAGACAGAATAATAGCTGTCAGAGGAGCTTGTGAAATATAGTCGCTTTTCTCACACCTAGTGGTCGTAATCTATTCAATCGGTTATAATGCTAAATTGTGGCCCTGCGATCTCGTTCTAAATGATAACATTACACATTTTTGTCTTTATCTTGACAACAAAATTATTAGTATTTACTGTATCTTTTAATATATTTTTCATCCCACCATCTCGGAAAGAGTATTTTTAATCTTCAATATCTGAGTGGAAAAGCCGTTTTTATTCTCTAGAGGATAAAGTAAATTTTCATCCCACCATCTCGGAAAGAGTATTTTTAATCTTCAATATCTGAGTGGAAAAGCCGTTTTTATTCTCTAGAGGATAAAGTAAATTGAATTTAGAACATCGTGTGCACTAAGTTTGTGAATTAAACGTTTTTTTTTTGCATTTAGTCATTTCCTCGCTGAGGTGGAATGAAAATTTACGTGTTGCACTCGAGTGCAAAGATTTTTCACCTCGTGCTCTTTTGATTCCCTCGCTAACGCTCAGGATTCTAATTTTGAATCACTCGCTGCGCTCGTGATTCAATTTTAGAATCCTTCGCTTGCTCGGTCATCAAAATTGAACACGCGGTTAAAAAGCAACTTTGCACTCTTGTATAACAAATAACTATTGTTATACAGGGTTATCGGTAATTAGCTAATAATGCTAGGGGTAATTGTACTTATCAATAAAAACAACTTTTACTATGGGACCAATAAAGAAATCGCGAAAAAAAATGTTGCTGTTCATATAAATAATTCAATATTACTCGACTAAATGTATGGAAGAGCTGAATTTATTTTCGCGATTTCAGGTTTTATCCTATAGTAAAAGTTGTTCATATTGATGAGTATTTTCACCTGTTAAAACATTGCCGGTGAATAAACCAATAATCCTGTATATACTTATGATAATCAAATTCTAACCAACCGACTGGTATAGTGAACTATAAAAATAAACCGATTTACTAAATACTACATAAACCTAATCAAGATGACAATCCGTTGTAAATCGCCAAGTAAATGATTAAAAATACCAACTATTTTAATAGAAACATCAGCAAAATGTACTGAATTAACAGCTTTCGATTGGTCACTGAATCTATAAATGTCAACTCCAGTGCCACAAACTTATCTGACCCGGCGACCAAAATTGGAACTAACATCGTTACGGAACAAAACTGACATCAAAACGTCATTTTTGTATGGAGATGACATTGGTAAAAGCGACAGCAGCGACGCCACGACCGGGTCAGATAAGTTTGTGGCACTATACTGGCGTTTCTTATATTTACCGGCGATCGGAGATTCAGATCTTGTCTATGGGGGCCGAGAACTTACAGTCACAATGCATACTTCCACCACCTTCCACTTAACCCTCGAGGATCACACGAAGCGACTTGTTGGCGATTATTGCAAAATAAATGCAACTGATTTAATATAAAATTTTCTGAGCAAAGAAATAAAACGAGCATGATAATACTTTTCTATTTATTGAGCAAAGCTCTCGAGTCCACTTTGAATACAAAGGATATCTTTGTGCTTGTTTAATACAATTTGAAATATTTAGTTATTTAGATAAGATAGTTTTAATCGATTGGATCGAATTCGATTATGTTTTGTTTAGTAAGAAATCACACAAAAATTATGAATGTGAAAGTTTGTGAACATGTTTAGATGTTAATTACTCAATCACTTATTAACGGCTGATAGATATGTCCTATAATAACATATTTTAGTACTCGTTGGACAGGTAGAAGTAGTACCCGTGAGATGCGAGAGAAGTCACGGGAAACAGCAAGTAGGTAGGTGCCAAATACCTAATTGTCTTCATATTTTGTTTTTATAATAGGAAACGGTTTTTTGGACGTTTATATGCCAAAATACTTACTAAGTATTTGAAAGATACGGCGAACACTCACTTTAAAATCCAACGAGTTTAGGTAGTACACCTACCTAGAACTGTTAAAGATTTTTCTTTTTATTCATCCTAGCGCGCAGTTGTAGCATGAGTAACATGTTCAAAATCATGATCATTTTCATACGTCACTCCTTTTTCTACCTAATACGACATCCGGTGAATGATATACAAATCATTGCAATCATAGATAGTAACTATGATTTCATCGCAGTTACTGTGATTGTGAGGCGATTTGTTCCCACGTTAATATCCTTTTATCAATACCATTTCAATATTCATTGATACGTTTTCATATAATAATAGCTTTGGTAGGCTGTAGCAGAGAACTTGCTACCTGCCAAAGGTTATTTAAAGTTACTATAACTTGGTACTAACAAGCTATAGCAAATCTCAACTATGGTAACCACGGTAACGGAGGTCGGCGGTTGCAAAAATTTGTTATCATTCTGCGGGTTTACCTATAATTCTTATAAAATAAAATAAAAATCATTTATTTCAGACAAAAAAGTTCATGGGGAAAGAAAGGTTGTTAGTAACAAGAATTTTGCTTATAACTATACTCCGTTCGAAATAACATTAGAAATTTAAATAACTCCATTTACACTTTATTCAACCGATTTTGACTTCTATTACGTTGGTTACATGAAAAATTACAGCTGCAGTAAACATTTGTTATCGTAAATACGTTTTTGCTTTTAATGCCATCCTTATGCGTACGGAATAGAAGTCAAAATCGGTTGAATACACTGTAAAAGGGTTTGTTAAACGTGTCTAATCTTATTTCAAACGTAGTATAATGTTAGTAATTAAAACAAGTAAAAGAAAGAAGACACCAAACACACCGTATACTCCTGCACAGTATGCTCATCTTATATCTTAGTTTTTTTTTATTATGGGCTACTTATGGTCACTAGGATTTCTCCTGTATCGAGGGTACAGTTTACAAAGATATATGTCACATGCACACACACCCAGACCCGAAACAACTATCTGTAGTTCGCACAAATATTCATTATTCCGTGCGGGGATCGAACCCGCGGCATGTAGCGCAGAAAGCTAATCGCTTAGCCACTGGGCCAACCGTGTCGTCAAAAAATTAAATTAGCCTTTTACGCCGATATTACATTTGAAAACGCATTATGCAAAAGGCTTTATGTTTCAATAACAATTTTTTTACTGTAACAATCTAAAACACGTTGAATTTTCAATAAGAAAGAGCCATTCTTGTCTAACTTGTTTGAAGTATTTCGTCTTGGATTTTCGGCTTTCAGCTTATAAGTAAAACTTTAGCTGTGTCGATTATAAGTTCTGATTTTATTTTCAAATTTATAAATTCTTATTCATTCTTTAGTTTTATAACATCAATGATCCGTTTAGCTTGTCCTACGTTGCTCCACAGTATCCGGTACTCCATTGTATATACGACCTACCTTTATAGTCCCGATCTCTTGAAGGGGTTATTGTACTCATCACCATGATCACCATAAACAACTATTACGATGGAAAAAAATATTGAAATCGACATTTAGTCGAGTAATATTGCATTATTTTGCCCCTCACTAGGATTTCTCCTGTATCAAGGGTACAGTTCACAAAGATAATACAAAACCACATGCACACAACCAGATCCAAATCATACAATATTTGTACCGTGCGAGGTTCGAACCCGCGGCACGTAGTACAGAAAGCTAATTGCTCAGGCACTGCGCCAACCGTGTCATCAAATAGTCTCGTATATTTCTATTCTATTGTTAATTTCTACTGTATATTTCTAATATGGGCCTAATTGTCTAAACACGTTGTCATGTGTTTTTTTCCAGCAAAAATTCAATAGAATAAGTATAATGCTTTTATGAACCTTAATTGTTAATCAAGATGAGCTGAAACTCTACTTGAAGAAATGATTCAAAAGTTATTCGTGTCTTTTTAGACCACTTTTGTATATTATTTTATATAAATGGAGTATAGGTACATCAAGTAATTTCTATTCCATAATTAGCCACACAAATTCAAACACAGTAGCTATGTGTCCTACCTACAACAGCTTACACATTTGTTTGAAGACTAAATTAATTTACACTGTCGTATCACTATAATAAATTAACAATAATATTTATTGTTATAATTAGTATCTGTTGTGTGTTAATTATAATTAATGGCCTATTGTTTGGATAACATTGAAGCCATTTCGAACTTTTTGTATTAATATTCTGAACAACCAACATCACAGATATTAGCTTTGGCCCCTAGTTAGTTAAATAAAAACCTAATAAAAACAAGCAAAATTAACTTGTACCCTTCTAAAGAAAAAAACTACCAGCTGTTGTGTAAGATAAGGGTAAAAGTACGTTGATAAATACCTAGGATTTTGATTGATTCGTTCGAGTAGTTTCGACGTTCAATAATTTATTAGAATAAGCCCTTCATTCTTTCTTGCAAATATTTAGATAAGGCATTGGCGCTAGCGTTTTGTTCGATCTTGCATACTACTCGGGACTCGGGGAAAAATAGGTAGGCCACTCAGCTGCCAAATTAAATTTGAACTGGGTTGGTTACAAGAGAGGTATAACGGTACTTTCCACTCAAAATTGGAGCCGGACTGGGGAAGTACCTCCACCTTACAGGATATGGTAGCCAAATAACACTGCTGTTTTGCAGTATTGTGTTCCTAACGGTGAGCTAGGTCGCCAGTGCTCCTTGGGGAAGTGCCGTGTTCCACAAAACGTGTGTGTGTTGTGTGTGTGACACACACAACAGTTGGTTGGCTACTACTAACACGACGCTAGTTGTAGGGTCGGTAACGCGCGAGTGATGGCCCTGGTGTTGCAAGCGTCCATAGGTTACGATAACCGCTTACCATCAGGAGGGCCGTAAGCTTGTCTGCTACGTTAGAGGTATAAAAAAATTATATCTACCACATGCCAGAGGAGCTTTGAGCAAAAGCAGCACACAGTGGTTACCAACTAGCAGGAACTAGCACCGGGCCCAGAAGGTGATAGCGTGACCAGCTGGACTCCTATCTAAAAGATTGGCCCTAAATTGCCACACACCGGAAAAAGTGGGAAAAGAGAAGGAAGGCCTTTGTCTTGAATTAGTAGGTACACTAAAGTGTAGTTAAACTAAAGTAGTTCGTAGATAGGGATAGTGAACGCAGTTCTATGAGAATCTTTACATAACAAGCCAAAATCCGTACGTGTGTTGTGTCCGCTGCTTAGTCAGTAGAACTCCACGCTTTCTGATTAATGTGTTAGTATTGTTATATGTCGCAATATGAAGAAGTTAATCACTAATACATTTGTAAACAAGTGTCTTCGTGATGACTGTTGAATATAGACAGTATTTAAGACTCGGAAGAATCAGGTTCGGATGCAGATCGCGTTATCAACTCAGACATGTATAACATGAAACATTCAACTCAACTCATAATAAAAACATATATAATACTACTTACAGGTGAGTAACTTTTGCATTATAGTATTGTTACCGTAGCAAGAGTGAATTTTTGGAAGAGATACAAAATAAAACTAAGCATGACTTTTCTTGTAGGAAAATATTGAAAGAAATAAAGAATCAGAGCTCAGGATAATGTAAGGAGGTAGTAATACTGGCCATCTGACGCTGGTTTTCAGCTGCAAACCACTACACATAATATTGAGATAATAATTAAATAATTACTTTGTTCCAGCCACTTCTGGCTCATGTTGGCAATTTTTTACGTCTTTGGTCGACTATACTCTTTCCAACTCAATGCCTGAACCCGGTATGTACCCCTAATAATGAATTAATTTAAAAAAAACTAATCTATATTAAGTACTAACGCCCGGCAGATTTTTTAATTGCCAGATAACTTTATCCGAGGCCGAAGGAAGAAGAAATTTAAATTTTTGACAGCTTTCCTATATGTACAATATCTGTAAAGCGTCAAATTTATTCGTTGGATAAAACATTATCTGGCGATTGAAAAATCTGCCCTAAATAAATAAAATATGCTGCTTTAAATAAAATATATCAATTTAATTTTGTTTTAATTCGTTATGTATCAGTTTCGTTTCTGTTTCATTACATTTATGGCCCATTAGACTCTTTACATAATAGACTCTAGGTATATTATAGCTCGTACCATAATAATAGATACCTACTATATTACCTAATGTATCGGGTTATGGTTTTTCTAGTTTTAAATGCTTAGGGTTCGCTGATGTAACAAGTCGCGGATGAAGTCACTTGGAGACATCAGAGAATCATTCTCAATTTTCAACACTATGTATTATGTATATATGTGATATTATTAGTACGCACATTTTAAATAGCTATTCCTAATTTATTTTTTAACGTGTTTACATATATTTTTTTCTCCTAGGACACATCCACAGTGAATATAATTACGGTAACTGCAAAACGACTAATAAGAAATTCTATGCTCATGCCCATCTAGATCACCTTGACGTGCTGGGAAAAATTATTGTAAGAGTAAGTATTTTCAAGATTCTCTTTAAATCCTGTTATACCTACTTGCAATTACAGGCTAACCCTCGAATACTGAAACAAAACCCAATTTTAAGACGCTCTTGGATTTGGATAATTTGCTCAAGATTGGTTGGATACGATAACCTCCTTTGGTATTCATGATCATCAGCCTACGGAGGCTTGCTCTCTGAGAGAGAGAGACTGGGCCATCATGGACCCAGTGGTGGCTCCGTTTGATGGTGAAATCGACATGTCTACGATTTTCTGGTTCCAGGACATACCTTTGCCCCAGCAAAGGTATGTCTTGGAACCAGAAAATCATAGACAAAAAAAAAAAAAAACATTCATGAAAAAGAAAAAAGAAAGGGAAAAGAAGAGGTGGAGAAAAATTTCGTGAGGATACCAATCCTCACGAAATTTTTCTTCACCGTTAGGACAGTGGTAAAGGATTAGCGTTCTTACATTATTCTTTCTGGTTTAGTTTCGGGAAAAGAACAGGCCATCCTTTTTCCATCGAATGTCTTAAGCGGCGAGACATGATTTCAAGAGTATTCTCTTGAAATCATGTCATGTCATGTCATGAGGATCTTAGGCCACAAACTTATCTGAGCCGGTCATGGCGTGATATTTTGAAGTACTTTAAGTTTTTATTTTATGGCTGTATATAGTTATGTAAAATATATGCCGTATAATTGAATAAAAATGCGATAGATTATTGTATTTTATGGTCAAAATTTGTTTACGTTAACATTACCATACGTCAAAACATTCGTGCTTGCCCCTCTGCAGTGGAAATCGCCGGATTGAATTGATTTTGTCAATTGACTGATTTATTAAAGTACTCATTATAAATTACTCTATCAATCACTTTAATCAATTTACAAGTATCTTGTAGACTGATTAAAATTATCAATAAGTAATACCTCATCTTCTTTTCTTTACAGGGCTGGTTGGATATACCGAGAATTCCTACTTGTATCAGACTAAGAGCCACGTCGTATGAATACGATATGTTCCGGAGCACTGCGTACAACTTCCAGATGTGTGTGCCGCGTATATCTTACTGCCACACGCACCATAGATACAAATACTTCTTTTACGAATGGTACATTCCAGTGGACCTGATTGGTGGTATGAATTGGGATCTTTACTTCTATGGACCAGCTTCTATGTTCTGGCAATAAGGTTTTCATGATTTCAGAGTTTTGAGTGGCAATAAAGACATACAGATATAGATATTACTTTATGTATATTTGTTTATTTGACTCCACGGTGACAACTATCCGTTTCGTTCCGTAAGCTCATTTTACCAATAACCTAACCGTCAAAACCCCCGAAATCAACTAGAAAAAGAGCTATAAGTTTTGAACGGCTGAACAGATTTTCAAGAAACATAGCTAAGATGATACCCGTTTAAACTAACTTCGATGAAAAAAAACTGAATTGAAATCGGTCTATCCGTTTTGGAGCTACGATGCCACAGACAGATACACAGATTCACATATATACAGATACACAAATACCTGTGTATTTGTGTATCTGTATATATGTGAATCTGTATCTGTATATACACAAATATACCGATATACAGATACTCAGATAGGTACACTGATACACAGAAATACACACTACAAACTTACACCCCTCTTTTTTGTTGGGGGTTAAAAAAAAACTTATTTCGGTTCCATGTTCATGTAAACCAGATACAGGCACTTATGAAATGTCGAGACTCCAGGTACCTAATAAGACTAGCTGACGATTCGGACACAATATATTCGGACACAGTGTCCCAATGGACAAATTTTAATTTTAATATTTTTTCACTGATATTTCGGACACCATCAAATTATTGAAGCTGTAGTACAGTCAGATGAAAAAGTTGTTACCTCTCCGCTTGATTAAGGTCCGATCATTTCATGATAGCCTGGTACTTTTGCTCGCCTGCTAATAAAAGTTAACAATATAAGTTGTCTGAACTTTGCAGTTACCTACCTACACCTTACGATAGGGCTAAATGCTTGTTTAAATGTTACGGCTAATACCCGAAGTGCGGCTACACCTAGTTTTAGCCGGTTAGAATTAGGTGTAGCCACTTACTCTTGGTTAAACCTAGTACGAGCCGATTGCTTTCGGGTAAAACTAGGTCTAGCCTTCATCATGCCGGCTACAACTAGGTCCAGCCATTCCCTGTTGGATAAAACTAGATGCAAACAAGTTGAAACAAGTAACAGGCGCCTGGCTCACGCGAGACGCGTCGCGCTCGCGCGCCCCTTCCGCCCCGCCTCCCGTACACCCGCGTTTGCCCTTGCGCTTTGAGTTTAGTACGCGTTGTGCCGTTGTACAAAACAGACGTACTTTCTTGTTTTTGCGCACTCATACGTTCGAATTCAGAATGGCTATGAATGAAGACCTACAGACTATGAAGTCAAGTTTTTTGGAACAGTTTCAGTGTTTATTAGCCACAAAACATGGTGAAAATCAAAGCTATATGAATGATGTGCAGTATTCCAAGTTTATAGAAGACGTTAAAGCTGCCAAAATATCCACGAAACGTTCTACGTTACAATATCGCCGTTTGAAGCGCTTCAATGTTTGTTGTATTGGCGACATCGAAAAGTTAATTTCTCCTGTGTCGAGCACCGAAAATTCCGAAAATATCAAATATTTTGTCAATAATGAAGACTTGTTTGATGTTCTTCATGAAATACATCTGTGTGTTGGGCACGGCGGAAGAAACAGAATGGTTGCAGAAGCTAAAAAGAAGTATGCGAATATTACTCAGGAGGCGATTCTTTTGTATCTTCGTTTATGTAAGCCATGTCAAATGAAACAAAAATCTACCAAAAAAGGCCGTGTTGTAAAGCCTATTTTATCCAGCGAGCTAAACAGCCGTTGCCAAGTAGATTTGATAGACATGCAGACAAACCCAGATGGTGACTACAAGTTTATACTAGTTTATCAGGACCACCTCACGAAATTCGTACAACTTCATCCGTTACAAAGTAAGACTGCGGAAGAAGTATCAAAGAAATTACTTGATATATTTTGTATCTTTGGATCACCCTCAATACGTCAATCCGACAATGGCAGAGAGTTCGCGAATCGAGTTGTGGAAAGTTTGACGCAGATGTGGCCAGGTTTGAAGATTGTGCATGGGAAACCACGACACAGCCAGTCACAAGGTAGTGTTGAACGTGCCAATCAAGACATCGAAAAAATGCTTATGACTTGGATGGCTGACGAGAACTGCCAAAAATGGTCAGAAGGCTTACGATTTATTCAGCTAATGAAAAATAGAGCTTACCATCACGGAATTAAAAGATCGCCGTACCAGGCAATGTTCGGTTCTGATGTAAAGGTCGGGCTGAAATCATCTGATCTACCACCTGAAGTCCTTGCAAATATAGAAAGTGAGGAAGATCTTGAGAAAATTCTTAGAGAGTTAGTTGATGATGAGAGTGACGTAGCTACTAAAGAGAATGAGCCATCAAAAGAGAATGAGCCATCAACATCAGGAAGTTGCCAGAAAGAAATCGAAATGTCATATTGCGGGCTCTGTGACCAGAATGAGGAGAAAAAATGTAAGCTGTGTGAAAAAAAACAAAAAATTGACACTAACAGGAAAGGCGCACGGGAAGGTTTGGTAAAACAAGCTATAAAAATGACGGCTTCATCAAATGAAAAGTTTCCCCCATGTAAAGTCGGTGATACAGTCCGAGTAAAAATTCCTGACGTGGACAGGGGTAGAGGCGACTTTCCCAATGTGTTAATGGTTGTACTTGAATGTAACGACAAGGGGTTATACAAATTAGGAAACAAATACGGCACTATAACAGAACTATTTTCAAGAAATCAGTTCACTGTGTGTGACTCAAAATTTTTAGATATTGACATGGTTTCACCCGAAAAGAAATTACTACGCCAAATAGCCAATGCACAATCGACCTCTGGTGGGCAAGGCTATAAAAGATGCCACTGCAAAACCAAATGTGGCAACAAAAAGTGTCTCTGCAAAGCTGCTGGTATTTTGTGCAACTCAAAATGTCACTCAAGTTTAAGTTGTTCTAATAAATACACTCGGGAGCAAAGAATCCGGGTCACCAACATAATGAACCTTAATATCTCGGAAACTAAGAATGATAGCTCATTCAAATAAAGAGTATTTTTTAGACTATTTAATACTACACAAGTTATAATACGCTTCGAGAGCTTGAAATTGCATTGATAGAGGTAAGTGAGAATATTCCCCAACATCGCCTCAGACACTTTGTGCCGTATGAATCGCATGACATCTGTATTGACAACACACGGAGGTAATACAAAGTACTAAAAGTGAGAATATGATATAAGTTTCTATTAAAAGTGGGGATATAAAAAAAAATGATATATTTATGCATTTTTAAATAATGTATTTTTAATAAGTAAAATAAATAATAACTAAGAAATTTTATTAATATTATTTAAGTAATAGATATTAAGTAGTCTATAAAATACTTTTAATTAGATTATGCTAACATTCTTAGTTTCCGAGATATTAAGATTTATTTGGTGACCCGGATTCATTGCTCTCGAGTGTAGTTTATGTTACTTTATAAAAGTGTGATTTATAATTATAATAACATTCTTTAAATTATAATATGCAACTACTTATTGTCTGTTGTTGAAAAAATGTTCTTGATTGTTCCTATTATATTAAAAATTGTACTCCTAATAATTTGTGTTAATTATTACAATGTGATATAAAAGAATAAAAAAACTCTCTACGTTTCTTTTTATTGGATGTTTTTTTAATATCTAAAAAAGCTCTGCTGATAGCATGCCGGCTACAACTATGTACAGCCAATCTCTGTTAGATAAAACTAAGACACGCGCTGCTGCTGCAGGCGCTGTGAGTCACACTCGCTAGTAGACCTGCAGTAGATCAGCAGCACCTGGCGCTCACAACCTGCAGAGGCGCGTGCCTCGCTATGCCCTCCACCCCGCGCCGCTGCTGCAGATGCTGTGAGTCATGAGTGTGACGCGGGGCGGAAGGCTTGGCGGGACACGCATCTAAGTTTTATCCAACAGGGATTGTCTGGACCTAGTTCTAGCCGGAATGATATCGGATAGACCTAGTTTTATCCAACAGGGAATGGCTGGACCTAGTTGTAGCCGGCATGATGAAGGCTAGACCTAGTTTTACCCGAAAACAATCGGCTCGTACTAGGTTTAACCAAGAGTAAGTGGCTACACCTAGTTCTAACCGGCTAAAACTAGGTGTAGCCGCACTTCGGGTATTAGCCGTAACATATATAAAGAAAGTAGGTAGAGTAGGCAGGGTCAATTAAATAAAAACCGTTAATTCACACGCACCGTGAAAGGGTTGCGCTTAATTCCAATCGCTACTAGGATAGCATGAACCCTCGAGCAGTGTACAACATTCCGTCGACACCATGAATTCACACAAGCATAATTTCATTCCCAGATAGGTATACCAGAGCAACATGAGTGCTTTACACCGGTTCGGACAAATATTAATATTGCGACAAAAATTCACGTTTTTAATTATTTTTTAAGAAAAGTCCCTGAATTGAAAGATGTCATTATCTCAAGTGGAATAAACTAAAAGAAAAATCTGTTTTCATTAAACAGCCTGTTACACCTGTGTTCACTAGTGATGCTGATAATCATTGTCCTCTGAATAAACAGCACTACAATAAACGGACGTGATATCAATACTCCCATAATCAGCATGCATGGCAAATGGATTGGCGAACACAGTTATGTTGTTGTACTGCCATTGCATTACTGGTTACTGCCTTACATAGTAAGATTTAAAAAATATTACTTTGCCGTGTCGTCTTGCATTGACCTCTCTTACGGTGTTCTTTCCTCACACACACACGCACATAGAAACCTTTGCCTGATTTCAGTCGGTTAAGAGGGGTTGATATTTGTCGTAAAAATCGAGTGACGTAGCCTGTGGTGGCCTGTGGCAGTACTCTAAAGCGAGATGTCATGCCAAATGCATTTTAAATGCCAAAGAAATAAAAATCCCTGCAGATATTATAGTTCACAGCTGGTGTAGAATCTGTGGCGCACTTTGACAGTATTAAACAAAGGGCGTTTGTCTCTTTCTGTTTCAATAGAAAAAGAAAGTGACAAATGCGTTTACCTATCTACTTCCACCACTATACCCTGTCTACTTCCCAAGAGCCGATAACTTCATACTGATATTAAAAACTTAAAATTCGCATAGAAATCAATTTCTATTCATAAAATCTGATAGCTAAGCACAAAGTTGATTGTTACATTCACGCAATCAGAGACGATTAAATCTCTAGAGCATTGAATTGTTAGCGCGGAACATTGCTCGTAAGATCAAATAGGCGCAGCTGGCTCGTTAAACACAGCCTTAAATCATAATTTTCTTATTACTTGTTTATTGATTACGTATTAGCCATTTATAATTGTTGTGTATATGGGTAAATGGAAACGCTGGAGTTGTAATATTTTTATATAGGTATTGAAATTATTTATATGGAATAATATTAATGATGTACAAAAGTGACCATAGATAATGTGAATGTGTAAATTGCTGTCCATAATAGTCTAATTGGAAGTGGCAACGGTGGATCTGAACTGCACAGTGCACTACGTCACAGTATATATAATACATATATTGCACACCTAGATCATTAAGACAACTCGGAAAAAGACATTGTTCAGTAAAAAGCAAAAAAACAAATACTCAATTGAATGTTACAAAATTTAAGAAACAAAATAATATTTTCGGATTTTTCGAGTTAGTTTATTTTTAATCTAGGTGTGCAATATGTAATTGTGACTACGTGCAGTCTTGTCTTGTTAATCGGTGCCCAATCACTACGCAATACATTGCAGGTACCTTTCACTCCTTTGCAGTAAGGACTGAGGCTTTAACCCTTTTCATTCTGAAGAAGAAGCCCGTGCGCAACAATGGGACAATAATCGGCTGAATAAATTATTATAAAATTTTAAAAGTAATTATCACACAATCTTTCCCATTCATATTTTGTGTAAAATAGGTAGAGTGGCTAATGTAGGTAGGTATATTATACAGAATGGTGACGAGGTTACGACTTTACATGAAACCACGTATTGGTATCACGTTCTGAAATCGTACACAAAAAATCAACGATTTTCACGCATGTTATTTTTGCATCACATTTCACTCTACTCTCATTCGTCTAGCTAAGTGAAGGGACATCAACACACAATAGAAACAGTCATCTGTCTATTATATACGTGTAGGTACCTACATATAGATTATTTTGGTAAGCAGATTAGATATTTTTCAAATATCACCAAGAAATCGTGAGTATATTATTAACCTAATAAAAGTATACCTAATTATAAATTAATAAATGCTGTCAATTCTACTATCTTCTTGGTACCTTGCTCTGAAAGTGAAATATTCAAAGCCATTATGTCATTAAGGGATACCAGCGCTGTTGGCTATGATAAAATCTCAACAAAAATTATAAAACAGACTTGTAACGAACTTGCGCCAATACTATGTTACATCATAAACCTCTCATTTTGCGAAGGCATCTTTCCCGATAAACTTAAAATTTCAATCGTCAAGCCATTGCACAAAAAGGATTATCCGGAAGAAATTAGTAACTACCGACCCATAACATTGATTCCTATTTTTTCAAAAGTCTTTGAAAAGCTGATGCATTCCCGAATCACCAGTTTTTTAAACAAACACAGCATCCTGACTGTTGAACAGAATGGGTTTCAGAGAAACAAGTCAACCACACTTGCAGCCTATTCTCTAATAAAAAGCGTGACCGAGTACCTAGACAAAAGAAAGCGAGTTTCAGCTATCTTCTTCGACATGTCGAGCGCTTTCGACTTTGTGGACCATAGAATCCTCTTAAATAAATGCGACTTATATGGTATTAGAGGCAGGGCGCTACAGTGGATAGAGAGCTATCTGGACGACCGCTCACAATGTGTAGAGATTACCCGCGTAGATACAAACCGAACATCTACAGCATTTAGATCTGGCTACAAAGTCAACAGATTTGGAGTGCCCCAGGGTAGTGTCCTGGGACCTCTTCTATTTCTTCTCTACATAAATGACATCCCAAAGGTCACAAATCACAAATCCACGTTGTTTGCAGATGATATTTCCGTTGTTATCCCGCAAGATAACCGTAACTCTAATTATGAATTAACATTAAATAGCACGATAGAAAACATTACCGAGTGGGTGTATAAAAATAACCTTACTGCAAACATATCTAAAACGAAAATAGTACAATTTAGAAATTATAATAGTTCCACCGGTAATTTAAAAATAAGTTATAATGGTCAAAACATCGCAGAGGTAGATGAGACAAAATTTTTAGGTATGATGCTCGACAAACATTGTAATTGGAAAGCACAAGTAAAAAATGTTTGTACCCGCATTAATAGATTTGTGTATGCGCTGAGGAAAATTAGAAAACTGGCATGCGAAAAGACTGCCCTAATAGCGTATCAGAAAATTAGAAAACTGGCATGCGAAAAGACTGCCCTAATAGCGTATCATGGGTATCAGTACTCAGATACGGACTCTTACTGTGGGGTAATTCGACGGACATCAGTAAGGTGTTTGTGTCGCAGAAGAAATGTGTCAGAGCAATATGTGGTAGTGGTCCAATTGATTCTTGTAGGCCCCTTTTTGGGAGACTAAAGTTGCTTACACTGACTTCCCTCTATATCTATGAAATCGGTGTATTTGTAAAGAAGCACTCTGATCTGTTCAAAAAAATAAGTGACGATAGAAGATTCTTATCAAGAGACCAAACTAAACTACTACTTCCTATGATGTCAACAGCTTTGTATAAAAAGAACAGTAGTTGCATGACTATCCAAGTCTTCAACAAAATACCGAAAGCTTTAAGAGAACTGCCGCTTACACGTTTCAAACCAGCCCTTAAGAAATGGCTAATGGAAAATTGTTTTTACACAATTACAGAATTTATGACATGTAAAAATATTAATGTATGATAAATTTCATTTCTCATTCGTATAATATGTAACATTATTTTATTTTCAATTTGACATTTTATTAATAATTATATCTTCACTGACTTTGTAATAACGACATCATTATTTTATTGACTTTGTTTAGATATTTTGTGAGAACGAGCTTTCTTCAAAATCATAAATATATTGTAAGTTTTGCATGCCGATTGTTCGGTGAGACATGCTGCACTAAACCAATGTAACATCCATAAAACCATGTTTCCAGCAAATAAATATTCTTATTCTTTCTTCTTATTCTTAAGAAAATTTTAATTAATTCCCGTGGTTAAACTCCTGATTGGATTTGATTGATTTTTTGTGTACGGTCACAGGACTTGATACCAAATACGTGGTTTAATTTAATTTCGTAATATCATCAACACCCTGTATAGCCACATACCTAGTCAAACAAAAGAAAAAAGGTCCAATGAACACGAGATTTTGCCTCATAATAGCATACATAATTATGTCCTAAAATCTGCTAGTGGTGCGGTGTGGTTTTATGTCTCTTTCAATATATTTCTTGTTCGAAGTTTGGAGCTGTGGCACAGAATTTTTAATAACGTTACTTGCGTACATAGTAGACGAAGCTTTGTTGTACTTTTCGCAAACATTATTATATACCTTAGTATATATTTTCTTTGTTCAGCCATCTTATATGTATAGCTAGCTGTACGAAGAACAGAAGAGAAGACTTAAGAGGAAATACGGTCGCCGAAATATTTAAAGAATAGGTATTTTGAAAAACTATTGCTATCGCTGGCATGTCGTTCACCGAGCGAAAGCGAAAGGGTCAACTGCACCGACTGATAAGACCTAAATAAAAGCGTTAAAATCAAGGTTTTTTATTCCCCTGTTTCCTTTTTCAAAAGTAGACCTTTTTTTTTCACCTACTGTATTGGAAACATAGACTTATAACTAAGGGGAGCCCTACTTATTATTTCTATGATTGGAAATCATTGTTCTGTGTGTAAGTTTTGCCCTTTTGACATACACTGTCAAACTTTGCATAATGAAAGTCTTGATCGTCTTGATGATAAACTTAGAAAAATCTATGGTCTTGATGACGTTCAGACTAAGCAATTTTATGGAATTTTGGGGAGTTACACCTCCTAAGGGAAGCAACTAATAAAAAAAAGCTAAACGTAAGGGCATGCAAGTGGTCGATGTCTATATCATAAAAAAAACAATGCGCCACTAACGAAATCTAGAGTGAAAATTGGGGAATATCTACATTACTTAAATTTGCATGGACAAAACGCCGACCGCGTTTCCTCTTAAGAATTTAATTAGGTAAGGAATTTTCTTGTGGTAATAGTTTTAAAAGACGCGTGGACTAGCTGTGTGCAGTGATTAACCAGTGCAGAAGTTTTGAAATAGACTAGGTATAAAAAATCACACTGAAATAACTTTAAGCTATTAGTCGTAGAAGTTTGTGCCTGCTTTGATTCTGAGCAGGATTGTTGCGAACATCAGCATTAGCATCCCCGGAACTTCAGCATTATTTTCAACATCAGCATCTGCATCCACATTGATCGATGCTGATTATTAATGCTGAAGTTCAATTCGTGACAGTCATGTCAACCCGTGCCCGTGCTATAAGCCTCGCCCCCTCTGCGGTCACGCAGAGGGGGCGAGGCTTATAGCACGGGCTGTTTTCGCTTGCGAGTGTAGACGAATCCAGGGGTCGACCGCGGTGATTGCGATTGCAAACAAACACAAACAGTACAAAGCAGGAAATCTACTTTAAAAAATACAACTTACCTGTGATTAAAATCTCATATTAATTATACGAAAGATAGGTAGAAGGAAATAAAATACCTAGTAGGTAGTCTAGGTACCTAATCACTATTATTAATAAACTACTTAGTTTGATTCTATTTTTTATTAAAAGCCACATAATTATTGAAACAATTTTATTTCAATATCAATAAAAACTGTGCATCTTTTAGATATAAATTCATAATGGTCACTACTTCTTCCCTACTTTTTTAAGAAAATAATTAAAATCAGCATCCGCCGATGTCAATGATAAAACATCAGCATCAGCAACAACCCTGATTGCGAGTCGTACCTACATTCAATATATAGGATATTATAAGTGTGTGATATAATCGCAATAAAGATAATACGACCACATACACAAGATTAGATTATGCCAAGTAGATACTTGTTATTCATTCAGTATTTACTCGCATTATTTACGTGGTTTACAAAAAGAATGGGTTTTCTTACTGATCCAGGATTGAAGAATCCAATAAGCTTTTTAAGGCTCTGTTTGTTTAAGGCCTGGATTAAGGGGCTGATAGACGTGAGCATAATAAGTACGCATGTTTATGGCTCGTGCTCCTCGCTCTTGTTTCACCCTGTGCACGCTCGTAAATGTTGGCACACGGTTGAAAAAGGTTATCGATCAAGAAGGGTCAATTTACATTGCAGCGTAAGAGAAGCGAAATAATTTGATAATACTCGACTACAATGTATGGAACAGCGGATTTTTTTTTCGCGATTTCATTGTTGGTCCCAAAGTAAAAGTTGTTTATAATGATGAGGGTTATAGTAACCCCTTAAAAGGACCTCCGCTAATAAAGTAGGACCTTATATCGACGGTTGAAAGGCTATTTTGTAATAAGTAATAAGCGACATGTTTTTTTTCTTTTTTTCTTTTTTTTTTGTAAAAGGAATCTTTAAATATTTTTCTGTAACATTATAAACACAAATAGTATCTAGTAATAGCCTTTCAACCGTCGATATGATGATAAACAAAAGATGGCAGCAGACAAAGAATAGTTCATTCACTGTTCACCGTAGACTTGTATCGAATGAACTTTTCTTGGTGTTGTGCAAACATTTTCCATTATAATCAAGGTCAGTAAACTCGCATTTTAGATGCCTATGTTCGGGTCAATTGCACCATTAAAGGCGGGCACTCTCTGCCGTCACAAAGGAACACTCGACGCCTCTTTCGATGCCAGAGAAACGTGTCAGATAACCACTTTATCCATTGATTTTTTAATAGAACAATATCTACTTGGATTTCAATTCATGTTGTGCTTGATGTATATATAGTATGTCCCAAGCAAAAGGTGGTCTTAATGATTTGTACAATAACTCTTTCAGCTTTTGTATATACTATAAACAACGTTGTATTACAAAATGTCATACATTTCAGATCATATTGCGAAAAAGGAAATAAGTAGTATGAGTTAATTATGTCTTCATTCTAGCGTTTATCGTTTTCACATGGCAGGCCGGCAAAGAAAAGTATGGCACCGAAACACGTGGACACGTTCAAGTAGTAATAGGCACTTGCAGCACTTGCAGCTCGGCTGAAATGGAAACATCATCATGGTAGCGTTATACAAGTCATATAAGGCGTTGGGCTATTACCGCCACACAGTAATAATCCGCTATGGGAGACAATAAATGCTTTGATGCCCTTCGTTTCTCCTTATTAAATTGGTTTAAATAAAAATAACCGTGTCAATTGTACGTGCCTTAAGAACTTATTATTATTATTATTATAATGATATGGAGAATAAAGTATTCTACGTGTATCAGTAATGCGTGGTCATATTTAAGGGTGTGGATCACACCATCAAATTGAACAACTTTCTCTATGGGGCCAACATCGTAATCGCGAAAAAATAATCAGTTGTCCCATACGTTTGGGTCGAGCAGGTATTGAAGTTTTGTATGGTACCGCTGATAATTATATCGCGATTAGGTACGATGTTGGTCCCATAGAGAAAGTTGTTTAGTTTGATGGTCTGATCTACACCCTTAAATATGATCACGCATTTCTGATACAAGTTGTATAATATTCAAGTTTAATATAGGCATATACATATATCATTGCAGATAACATTATGGCAATAATAGGTTATCACAACATTGGAAAATTTCGGTTCTCACGTAACGGTTAATTGTAGCTCTGTTAAGTATACCTATTTATACCTTGCTGGAAATAATAATTTTATTATACGCCAGCAACTTAAACATAGTGTACCTAAGTATCAGAAATGCGTGGTCATATTACTTATGGGTGTAGATCAGACTATCAAACTGAACCACCAATGTGCAATGGGACCAACATCGAAATTGTGAAAAAATTATCAGCTATCCCATAGGTTTGGGTCGAGTAGGTAGATACCTACCTATTACTTATTGAAGTTTTCTATGGGACAGCTGATAATTTTTTTGTGATGACGATGTTGATCTCATAGAGAAAGTTGTTCAGTTTAATGGTCTGATCCAAACCCTTTTAATATGACCACGTATTTCTGATACAGGTAGTAGATTGTTTTTTTAATTTTTGAATTTTGATGTCGTATTTGATAAACGTTTTGGGCTAAGTGCAGTTGGGATGCAGTTACTATGAAGTCAGCCTAACTGCAGATAGTCAAACTGCACTTTTAGTTTATAGCTAACTCCAATTATAACAAAAACAAACAATATAATTTTGACTAACGAAGAATGTTTGTGTTTGCATTTTTAACCCACGAAAAAAAAGAATGTCTGTCTGGTGGCACCATAGCTCCAAAACGGATGGACCGATTAAAATGCAGTTAGTTTGAAATTGGAACCTAGTTTAATCGGGAGTCATCTTAGCTATGTTTTATGAATATCTGTTTAGCCGTTCAAAAGTTACAGCTCTTTTTCAGTTTTTACTTGGAGTCGGGGGTTTTTGATGGTTAGGTTATATTTTGCCGGTTATTAGTAATTATTACATATCTCAATGGTATTAAAAACTTGGTAAGATGTAAAACAATACAGAATTTTCTAGGACAAGTGCTGATTAAAATTAATTGTTCAAGTATCTTTTTAGGCCAAGGTTAGTATCTTGTTGATATTCAAGCTATTAACCATTCTATTATTGTTATTATGTATTTAAATGTAAAATTTAATTGACCTCTCTTGTAAAAATTGAGCTGTTAAGAACTCGTAAAGTCACGGATATCTATGCGTAAAGTATTATATAATCCACTTGAAATTTGCACTTTGGCACTGCATTTTTTATTTTTAATTGTTAATAGTAGGTACCTATGTTATGTCTAAAACTCGAGCTTAATTACTGTATACGATAACTTTAAGCCTATGTAACACGTTTTATGAAATAAATAAATCAATTTTAAAAGCAAACATCAGTTGTATGAAGTTACGGTCTTGGCATTCAGAACTGATATACTTAAATTAACGAGAATAATTTAGAAAAAAATCGCATTGTACATAATTTTTTTTATTGACTTGATGTCTGGCGGGATGAAGTACACGGGACACATTCGACAAGGACTGGTCATCATTGGCACATGATCGAGCAGCATGGAAATCAAGGGGGGAGGCCTTTGCCCAGTAGTGAGATGATATAGGCTAACGGAAAACAGTAAACAGAGATAGCTGTCTCATCCAGAAAAGAGTTCTAGTATTATGACAAATAGGATGCATACGAGAGAAAATTATTGAGGTTTTGTTCACAAGACAGAAGTTAAAGTGAGTGCGCAAAATATGCAAGTTGTATGATTTCTATAAAACGCTCAGAATGAAATATTCGTAAAATTCAATATTTAAAAAAAAACATACCTACCTAATACCTGTACCATGAAATCATTTCGATATGAAACGAAGTGTCTTTTCATTCGATTCATCTCATTAAAATTAAAACTATCGTGCAGATACATCACAAACAATTTCAGTCCGGTATACAATATACCTAAGTGATCAAGCTTTATAACGATATCAAAATTTACATTTCAATAGTAACAATGTTCTTACAAAGGTGGCAGTATTGAGATGCAAATAAAATGAACGTGAAAGGTAACGAGCACTGCTATCAAAACTATTGTTTGTAACAACGTAGTTACTCTGATATTGTTAACATTATTTCTAACTAACAAGCTGTCTGTTTCCAGTAATTAAATACCTATTGTAGATACTTTTACTTATTAAAGACCAAAATATTTTTATTTATGTTAAGTCGTAAGCGTAACCGATTTTGTATCCACTTATCACAGAAAAATGATCCTTTAAAAGTATCTGTACAAGATGACCCTTGGGTCATCTTGTCCAAATAACATGACTATAATATTGCCGTTCTCAAAAGAACAGCCGCCTGATTACGTATGATAAATATGACAGTTGCTGTCGCAAATAAACGTCCTATTCCGTATCCTCTAATGGAAACGTCTATATGCGAGAAAGGGATGGTTGGTCGCTGTGGCTGTCAGATTTTTCTTACGTAATCAAGACGCAGAACCTGGTGTTCGTTTATGTCAGTGACGTTAAGAGAGGCTTCTTTGGTCATTGGTTTATGTAAGTATACTTCTATTGCCAGGGCAGGGCCGCGCCGCCGCCGCCCCTATGTGCGAAGTGTGCGGCGCGCACAGGCGCCGCCATCGAAATTATTTTTGTTACACTTACTTACTTAAATAAAACTGGAGAACATTTATTTCGGTCAAAATTAAGAAATAATAAAAAAAATTTGTAATATGAAGATTCGTGAGAAAAAGAGGCGCTTCAAAGGTTTCGCACACAGGTGCTGTGGGGGGTCGGCGCGGCCCTGTCTATTGCACAATAAATAAACAGAAACCATAATGATGCTTATTCCATTTAATTGGCATTCGTTTTGAGCGGCCACGTGGTACGTAAATACCAATCCATATTCCTTGGCGATCGGAGGTTTACATCTTGTCTAAAAGGGTTAGAGTATTCATAGACTGTTCATTTACCTACGATATCATCTTATGTCGTGTTGGAATGAGCTTCACATGAGAATTGTTAAGAAGCTTTAGTGTTCCTAAGTTTATTTTATCAGATTTTACGTATTGACCGCATTCTGCGTGCCCATTGGCCCGCTCCGAGCTATTAATAATGATTAATTGTAATTATTATGTTTATTGCTCCATTTTATCAGGTATACAATAAAGAGTATTTCTTCTATTTTTTTCACCAATTGGAGCTTGATCGAACTCAGTCGATGCGTAAAATCGAGATAGCTTAATGCAATTTACACTAAGGGCTTTGGAGGTGATGGAAAGATAAGCCAGTAATCTAGATTCAAAACGGGTCTGACTGCCCAGGGTGCGGCGGACGCACATTGGAATCTTCTATCGTAAGTGATTTGTTCTCAGAGCAACTGCGAACAGAACTAAAACAGTCTAAATAAAAAACAAAGCATCTTTTTTAAATGTTTAATGGTAATGAGCAATAGTAATAACTGTTAGATCAATGAGAATGAAATGTAGCCAAAAATATTTATCACTAACATAAGGTGTAATCTATTGCTAAAAGTATCTACATTTAGTATTAAAAATATTATAAATAAATCATTTGGTATTACGACTATAAAGTTTATCAAGTAAGTATTTGATAAGGGGGGGCGGATTTTATAAGGTCATCAGGGTCAAGTTCTCATTAGAGATTCAAAACAAAAGTAGAACATTCAACAAACTACGCATTATGCTATTTTAATGAGAATGTAAATTTTAATTTCTAGTCAGAATAGAGTGTGCAAAGGTTTCCCAGCAAATGTTTAAACACTGAGGTAGTGAAGAACATGAGAGATTTTAGATGCAAGAGATGCAGAAGGGTTCGAAATGGCTGTGGTTGACATAATAACAATGACATCGTCTATTAGAACATCATGTGGTGCAGTCAGGTGCAGTCCCGCTTTTGAATCGACCACAGAAATTGACGTTGCTGATGATGATTGAAATCAAGCGTTCAAAGTATAAATATTCATGTAAAAAATTTATAATGCTACTTTTTACAATTAAATTAAATGTAAGTATAATTATAAAAATATAAAACAAAGTGTAGATTTTTTTATTTTGTTTTTTAATCAGGTATTATAAATAATGCAAATAACTGTAAATATTAACCTGTCATGATCATAGTGTCGTAGCTTGTTGCTGAACTTGCTGTTTTATACAATTATTTGCAGAATGAACTTAACAAGCACTTAACTGAACTGTTTGTAATATACAGCTACGTACTTTTATTATTTTGCTAACAATTTTTTTGTTCTTAGGTCCATAATAGGATCATATCAAACAACTGTAAACATTAAATACATACTTAAGTATGTCTGTATATTTATTCTGTATTTTTCAATACCTACTTAAATCTCTCAAATAAGGGTTTGTCAATAATAAGGGCATATCATAGGAGACTAAAGTTTACAGTTATTTTGCTTTGGCAATCTGTATCACTAACATTAATTTTAGCATAGTATAATATGCTCTAAACCTCTGGTACTCTCGGCGGGTACCGTCTTGGAATATAGTCTGGGTTGTTCGGATTGTACTCCCAGATGAGGTATTCGGGTTCATTGAGGAACAGCGGTGGAATCTCGTCGCTCGGTTCCATCTCTTGTCCTAACAGGCTCTTGTTACGACGGAGTAGTTCTTCCACTTTAGCTTGAGACTCTTCCGAGATTTCTAGAGTTGTAAGGTAAATTCAGTCATAAACAATGCTAGTTAATAGTTCTGTTAGATTTGTATGAAATATTTGAAATTATTTCTAATACAATTGGATAATCATAACTTATTGAAACGAACCTTTCTGCGCCTTGATTACGTAAGAAAAATCTGCAATGACAGCCACAGCGACCAACAAACAATGCATCCCTTTCTCGCTTAAAGACGTTTTCATAAGAGGATACGGAATAGGGCATTTATTTGGGACAGCAACTGTCATATTATAATCATAGGTACGTAATCAGGCGGCTGGTATCAACGTTTATACCAAATTGATTACAACTGAATAATGATGTAGATACATAATATCACTTACTAGTTCTACGCAGATCGATTGTGAGCACCTTCCTATTCTGTTCAAGAGCCCGGATGAGAGTCACCTCAGCTTCGCCGGATAAATCGTTAGCCGCCATATCCAGCCTTGTAAGACCACGATTCAAACAGAGCAGGCCCGCCATCTTAACAGGCAATAAACAAACGCAGGTGTCAAACCCATAAATCAAAAAGCCATTAATTCATGAAACGTATCGGGAATGCATAATTTATGAAGGTAGTAGCTGTTACACCAGCAATAAAAGATAACGTGATAATACTCGCTATCTTTTGAATGTAGACTTTGGCTGTTAAACTGCAAAATTGCGTTAATCCTGATATTATTAAGCCTCACTATTATGGTCGGTAAAGACTAGCGCAACATTCAAAGTAATTAGATGTTTTTATGTAACAAAATAAGCTTTGATCGAATCCATGTTCAGCCTTTTTCATTTTTAATGAATTATCATTCCCATTGTTCGTAAATGTAAGATACTACATTATCATATAACTGTAGACCGAATTAGATTATATTTAAAACCGATCGATATGACAGTTTGCGATTACCTATTCGTTCTGACCATAGACTTGGGATATTTTCGCTACGGTTCTGAATTAACTGCAGTTCAAACAGAAGTCGATTACAATCGTAACCCAATTTTGATCGATTTGAAATACTTATGAACACTAACTTATGAAAAACTAATAACTAGTAAAACATAAGCTCACCTTCTCGGCTGATGCTCCTCTGAAACCGCAAGAATTAACTATCAAAGTTTGTGGTTTCTCCTTGCACCTGACAAAGGCTGCTGCGAACATGGTCGCACATTCTAAAGACATCGGGTTCAAGCTGAAATCTTAAGAATATAAAATTAACCCAATTATAACTGAAATTAACAAAATTGACAAAAGGATCATGTTTATTACTTGATTGTTTAGTGATGACACTCAAGACATGCGGCCGCGTGCCGTTTACTCTCTTATTAACGCTAAGCAGTTATAAAGCTTCAGCTCACTCTGTCATCTTGAACACATTGCTTTTGACTGCCATCGCTAAATTATTGATACGCATGTACTACAATAAAACAATAGATTTTCTACTCTTTACCTAGAAGTTCGATGGGAGCAGCTGGCTTCATCTGCAAAGCATACGCTATTCCCTGAATACCGGTTTCTTTAAACCTGTTATTGGCAATCCTTACTACTTTCACATTATTGTGAAGGAAGATAAAACCACCGAGTGCCTTCATTCCGTAATCACCGATCTTACAATGGTTGAAATCAAGCTCCTCAATGCTTTCCTTCTTGACAAGATTTTGAAGGATTAATTTTACTTTCGAACAATCTAAGTTGCTGCGATTAATGCGAAATACTCTCAAGTGTCTCAAGTCTTCAAGTCCTCGGCAGAGAGACTCACAGTCAGCCAGCGAAAATTCAAAGTATCTTGTCAAATATTTATCTTGTAGGTTGTTTATTCCAAAGACTAGAGATATTTCTTGAAGGTTGTACAATTTCACCAATACCGGTTCTAGGGGAATATGGTCGTAGACTTTAGGAACACTGTATTCACAAGTGTCTTCTACTACGTCAGATGGTAGAGGCGGCGTTGGTTGTCGAACAATTTGCAGTTGATTCAATCCAAAGAAGTAGATGTATGGACTTACCTAGTGTTTATAAATATTATATTATTATGTCTTGCACGCACTACTTATCACTTATAACTTTACTTATAATTTTTCATTAACTTTTATATACATTCTATTGAATGCAGATAGATTTTAATGAAAAAATAATTTAGAGAAGCCTTAGCCTATTATTCACTTAGAACCTATCTACTGTTCACTGTGTGTAGTCTACGAATGTGAATAGGTCATCATCACCAAGGAAATCTATCTGTTTACTGAGCATTTTTAGAGGTCAGACGGCATTTGCTCTTAGCATCCCAAAATTTCACTTTAGGACAGGCTTAACGTGAACTCCTGCTTTCGATTGCAGAGATCAGATGGGATGTTGTTACGTTCTAGTCCGGCCACAGTGCCAAAAAATGTCATAGTTATGGCTGTATACTGTACAGATATGTACCACAAAGGAAAAAAAAGAAAAAAAAGTACCACTAATGTGGATACACACTTAAGGGCCGCCTAAAAAGGTAAAGGTTAGGATAATGATGATGTACTACCCTAAATGGGAAATATGGGTAGGTATACCAGAGTAGCAAGTTCTACGGCTTCATCTTCTCTAAAAACATCAGGATTAACAGACTCCAAGTAATCCTGTAGGCAAGCCGATAAAAATTTCCCTTTCCAGAAAATGTTTCCCAGCTCCTTTCTTGACGGGAACTTTGAATAGAATGACCTCTTCCAATATTGTTCATCCTAAAACAAAATTACATTGTCTATATAACATTTATAATAATTATTATGATGGGGTTAAAATATTACCTAAATTATTTTCATATTGAAGTAATTCTATGTGAGAGGTTTTCTAATTATGTATCATCTTTAGACATCTCTGCATTTGCTGTTTGCCACCGACTCAAGGATCCTATAATCATCTACAAAATAGAATTCTACATAGCTAAACAGAGCTAAACGTGATAATTGTATGAAAATCACCTTTATGGAAGGAACGCTGTGTTTCAAGGGAATATCCGAAGGGTATAGGTCCATCAGTATATCGATATCTTTCTGAAGGATAGTCTCGAGAGGATTGACCATATCAAACATCTTGGATAAGACAAGAGCAGCGCAGTATGTGAGTGGTGCAGGAGTCACATTATCATCCCATTCGAAGTTCTCGGCAACGATTTTTCGAGGTGCCTCCCCATTGGATGTTTTCATAGCAACAGTGGTGGCATATGCCTCACGGGTATTTAAACTCACTAAGTAAGGAATCTTCATGATGTAGCTTCCCTTTTAACGTTTCAAATAAAATGTGATTTTTATTATTCTCTTTGGTATCTTGTAATGTCACTGTTTCTGTTTTGATTTGAATTGTCAAAAAAGTTTCTTTTTTTGCTCTCTCAAATGGCATTTTCATTCAATGTCGATTTTTTACGCATATAAAATACATTCTTATTTTGTGGACCTCTAGAGCATCAGAAAAAGTAATAAGTACTTCTCACATAAATGTCCATGAGAAAAGTTATCTACCCCAACAATTTAAGCAGTTTTTTTCCAATATTCTTATAATTCCTTTTTCTATCCACTAAAAAGCACGGTGTAGATACCCAATATTAATAAACAAATAATTCTACATACAGTTACTAATATTAAAGAAAATGTGCTAAATACTCAAAGAAAAAATCTCATAATAATATGACGCACGTATATCATCAAAACTCTAAAAGCAGTAATTGACTGGTTTGTATATTAATAGTACAAAGTTCACCATAACCATAACAAAACATAAATAAAGTGTCGGGTGTTTCCGCGTCTCTTCGTGCGAGATCGGACCAAAACAAAGCTGAGCGGAGCGGTGCGCTCGCGCCGCATTCACTGTTTAGTTTGTTACCGTGTCATATCATATTGTATTATCGACCAGCGTGCGCGACTCTATCATTGCTTACAATATTATTACTTTAAAGACACGTTCATTCAAGTATACTGTAAAATGGATTCTGACAAGAACAATTCATCCAAAAATCGAGGAACTACATCAGTAGTTTCAAGCTATAACCCATGGAATTTGTTATTCAACCCAAGAAATCGCACTAATAGTGAAACCAGTGTTGGTTCCACCAGTTCTCAAAGTAGCCAATCAGGTAAGTCCGTATTTTATTTTTTAACATGATTTCAATTTAATATGTAGATTATAATGGCTTTACAATGTCTATCAAGCACATAGAGTACAGTTTCACACGTGTCTTTAATTTCTGCGGTCATTCCCACCTTTTTTTTGTGGGCCTAATTTCGTCTTCTGCAAATCACATGCGAACAAAAACAAGAAAAAGCTTGTAGTGTGGGATGGTGTTGACGTCGGCGTCGAAGTCGCGTCACGTAGAGCCCGTGCATATAAAAGTAAGGTTACCAAGCAGGAGAATGGAAACCGGTCGCCTTGTTTGTAAACTATGTACATTTTAATGGTCAGGACAATCTAAATAACCTAAGATCAGTCCCCAAGGTTTATTATTGTTAAAATAAATGAGGTTTCATTTATGTAATACTTATAATATTTCTACGTTAGTCTTGGGCCACTTTCTAATCAGATGTATCTAGTCTAGCTAACCAGTAGTGATGAAGTGTGGTTTTGAACCGATAAATAAAAAAATATTATACTTGTCATGTTGGCCATGACGTCATTTTAATTGAATGCATTAAAAAATCTCCCATATACTCTCAGACCAATAAAAGGCTAATAGCCGTAGAGAAATAAAGAACAAAATCAATTATTTTTGTCTCGGTGTTCCTATATGGTCATAATATGGTAATATGTACTACCACAATGACGCCATAAATGTATTTCATTGACACGTCTTTGTGCCAAGGCTTAAATTATAAAGATACTAACCCCCTCCCTCTTCCATATATATATTTATTCAACATACGCAGTTTTGCATGCTCCACACAGTGAGTCTGCAAAATATTATAATGACTTGTGTTTTTATCATCTACATAAAATATGGAGGAACAATCTTATGTTAAATTATTCTGTAGTTATCAACAAACTTTGTCTTCCGCGTATGGATTCAATTCAGTATAAATATTGTCGTTCACGTTCATTTGGTTTATCTATTTCGCAATCACTTGTTTATTACAAATGTAATATAAGTAATGATTTTTATTATTTTTATTAAAGGTTAACGGTCATTACAATTCGACGAAATCATGAAACGTATAATAACAAAAACATCAGAACGTTTGCTTTTGAGGCATGAAATAACAAACACATGCTTAATCGCGAAGTCTAAAAATAACTTCCTCAACGATTGTTTCCAATTAATATTTCCTGTAACAGACATGCGGTAGACGAAAATATATGTTACTGCGCATTTAACTGAGATAAAACAAACGATATCAAAGGCTTATCTCGAACTTACGAATTAGTTAGTAGAGTAGTGGGCTAGACTATCACAAAAATTCAATGTCACTAACGAAATAGCCGCGCCTATGGTTGAGATCACAGCAAAGACTTATAAAGTCATAAACAATGAGCCACGAATTTGTAAAGGTTCGCTCCAAATTATTATGAAAATGTTATTATTATGTTCATGGCATTATGTACTGCAGCTATACTTGAACAAAGAGCATTTATGTTTTCTACAAAGTTTACTCCTTGAGATCTTTCTTTCTCTTTCCATTTACTGCATCAGATCACTATACAGTTGCTCTACAACCACGTTTAGTTTGACATTGTTGAATCCATCGGCTGAATCATGTCTTTTCCCTAGCTAACTAACTCCAGATACAATTTATGGTTTAACTACTATAATTACCTATTTTTACCCGACTACGGAGAGGGTTATATGTTTGACCGGTATGTATTTAGTTATTATTTTCAATCACTTTCTGGAAACTACCATGGGGTCTAGCATATTGTTTTATGGGCTCTAAAATCTTCAATTATTTTTCCTCCCAACAGACATGATCGAAGTCACACTGATACAAGAGATAGACTAAAATAAATCTGTAAACATACCATTGACTGTAGGAGTAGGTATATTACTTTCCATTGCAAATATATCTCAATTCAGTGATGCTTCTCGAAGTCTAAATATTTATAACATCTGGCAAAGATTCATAACATAACTTTTTTAAATATGATATCATCCTGCGATTGATTTCCATTTCATGGATACTTCAGTAATAATGATAAAACCGACGATGTCATAATTTTATGTGAGGTTATGTTCTCTACAATGTACAAGTACTTTGTTCGGAAATTGTTTGACCATGATACAACAAAAGGAAAACATTAGAACTCACGTATTGCACGTTTTATATTTGTACAAAAATTTATCATCCGTTCTTTATGATTTAGGAAATGAGTATAAACATTTGCATTTTAAACGTATAACAAAGTAAGTGTATCCAAGCGAGAGGATAGGAGTGCCTACGTGGCTCGGGTCAGTGAGATGGGAAGTCCACAGAATAGACAATATCTCGCCATCCTATAACTCACACAAATAGCTGTCACAGTTTTGGGATGCTTTATATTTTGTTTGGACCTAAATTCCCGTTACCAACTTGTGTAATGTTAAATGAACATTACAATTCCTATAGTTCTCATACAATATTAAAAAGAGATAGATGACGACTTCACTACACAGGTAATGAATGTGCTTACTTGCATTGAAACACATTATTTTAGTTTTATGTAAAATCAACAAATTGACTTTATGCATTTTAAAGGGAATATTCTGCTATACCTATATTTATCAAAACTCGAGTGTAAATTAAGAGTTTGCACTCAAGAAGGCCAATCACCGATATCAATTATGCCAATCTTCAATTCATACAGATAGATTGACTGTGACAAATAATGGACATTGAACTCCTTTAGTACTCACTCTGAGCATTGAACATGCTCTTCGTGTTTTTTCTTTCGGTAACAAAAACGGATTATGGCTCTTACGACGATTTGATTTCAGCCAAACGAAATTACCACTATTAGTGCTTATAGCCACTATCGGAAATTTACTTTACACAGGACGGGTTTCTTGTAACATTATGATTCAATATTTATTCTATCAAACGTTCCAAGTTACACTTCTTGTACACAATGTTTGCAAGTAACATTAACTTGTTGCTAATAAAACTGTTATGACACCCAAAAGCTAGAAACGTTGCTACCCAGAGATTGTCGAAATACGATTTTTTGTGATCTTATCCGTGGTTCATCATTACAGGTACTCAATCTCAATACGGGGTTCTTCAGAGGCAGACGAGCAAGAACGAAGAATATCTGTGGATGATGTAAGCAAAATATTAAAATTACTTCCTACTGTAGAAACAATTAGATTTTTTTGCATTATTTTTGTACGTGGGTTGAGTCACGTTTTTATTGGGATGTTTCTTTTTATCCTGACGCTGATAGTAGATACGAGCATTGAAATTTTAAATTGAAATTGTATTTGAAATTCTTCTTATTTTAATATTAGTAAATAGGTTAAAACTTACTAATCTAAATGAGAAAAATGCCCCGTGGCTTAATGTAACGAACATAATAATTATGTATTTATAGGAACATAATTTGAAATTTCCTTGAATCAACCTTATCGAATTACGACGAATCCAAGTCCACCGGTACGCTAGGTATATTTTTTTAGATTCCCAGATCAGCACAGAAATATTTAGACGTCTAGACAAAAAAATCCGGAATTGGAAAGCCGCCAATCATCGAAACCGCTGACCAAATATGATATGCATTTATTATTAATAGATCATTTGCAGGCGCTTCAACGTGCTTGGTATTGATTGACCAAACTATTAATTTTAATATCCGTTTTATCAATATTTATTTTTTTAGAGTATGGTACGCAATAACCGAACATGAAACCCGAATAACTGCTTCTCGAAAACACATTTTCAATATAAGCGGACCTTTTATTGTCAGCTTATACTGGATATGTATAGTTCGATATGTAGCCGTGTGGTATTATCGGTTCTCGTTTATTTCAATTAAATATCAATCAAAGTTTACCACGATTGCCCAACTATGATCAATACATTAATAGGTATCTAATAAAACGCGCAAGATGTATGCAACTTTACTTTCAAGGTGAAGAAATTGTTAATGACTTTGCGGCACCCGAGCGTTTCAAAGTGAGTGATACGTTTTTAAAGGCTAAGTCTCAACGGATGAAGAAGATGGATGCTCTAGAGTTAGATGCTCATTTAGCACATTTATCAAAAATATCAACCTACAATAACGAATTGAGATGCGAATTGATTCACAGAATAGGTAGCTCAGTTCAGGTTTTTAAAAACGTTGCCCTTCACTAGGATTTCTCTTGTATCGAGGGTACAGTTTACAAACATACATGCCACATTCACACCCACCCAGACCCGGAACAACTGTCTATAGATAATACAAATAATTGCTCTGTGCGGGGATCGAATCCGCGGCACGTAGCGTGGAAAGCTAATCGCTTAGCCACTGCGCCAGCCGTGTCGTGTGTGTGAATAAAAATGCAGGAACATCTGTAAGTACCTATCCATGTAATATCCCGTATGTAACGGCGCGGATCGTTAAGTAGGTACATATACAGGTGGTAGTAATAATAACCTCCTTTTATACTGTTTGGTATATTACGTAAACGACAATGAACAAGTTGATAACATTTTTGTAGTGAATATTTACAAACGAGATCAGTCACGTAATCATTAATGTGTAACGAACAAAAGGGCTTTACGTAGACATTTTTTAAACAATTTTTTGAGTCTGAAATGATCTGTTACGTGTATTGTATTGTATGTAGTATACTCAGTACTCGTGCCTAATTTATTACGCCTTGGAAACGTAACCCGATTATAACCAAACCGTCAGAAACCCCCGACTCCAACTAGAAAAAGAGCTGTAACTTTTGAACGGCTCAACAGATTTTCATGAAACATAGCTTAGATGATACCCGATTAAACTAGCTTTCTATTAAAAAAACTGCATTGAAACCGGTCCATCCGTTTGAGAACTTCGATGCCACTATCCACATACGTACACAGATACTCATATCCACAGATACACAGATACACACTACAAACTTATAACACGCCTTTTTTGTCGGGGATTAAAAATGGAACAATAGGGAAATTGCATGTATTTTTAGCTATTGTAAAGATTGCTAGGAAAATGTCACAAATAAAAAATATGATTTCAAATAATACAAGTGCATCTATGTATTTTAAATTCTAATTGATTCATTTTTGTGCATCTATGTATTTTAAATTCTAATTGATTCATTTTTGTAAACCAGTGTCATTGTTCACATAAATCAGTTGAATAGAGAGCGCAACGTTAGCAATTTATACAATAATTAATTAAGGTACGGTAGGGATCAGAAATGCATGAGCAGTCTCACAAAGCAATAGATTGACGCTAATGGGTTGACTTACAACCTTCTATTACGAAGTAGTTTCTATTTCTATACTATAGACACTCACACACATGCACCGTTGTCTACAACTGATTGTATTCCATAATTTCAATACTGCTAGTATATCTCAAGCCAGCTAAGTTGATAACGTTCCCTGGTATTGATTGGTGAATCGTAGGTTCAAACCTCACAGGCAGTCATAGTTTTTTTAAAGTTTTAATAATACTCATAAATCTTGAGGCATTCATCAATGTTTAACGTAGTAGTTGGATAATAATAACAGGCCTACCGCGATGTCTCGTTCGTTTTTTAATATAAAATGAAAAGTTAGCAGGTAGACAACAGAAATATGAATAAACTATTTAGATTTCTGTAAGGTAGACAGATGCAGTTACGACTCAAGTCATTTAGATCGAATAGAACGTTGTTAGTGTTGTTATTATTGGTTAGTGATGTGTGATTAAATCTATTAGCAGTGGTTATGGTTATCTATAATTTTCAAAATGCAGGCTAATATAATCGAAGCGAAGGGGGAATATTATTGCCCTACCTATAAAAGTGGACGATATAATTATGACCCAAATATTCTAATGAAACCGGACTAACTGTGAGTATTATGTTTTATTTATTTTCAAATGTTATTATTTATTATGATCTTTATATATTATAAAACTAAAGAAGATAAATCATTTTAAAGTTTATTTATTTAGATGAATGAATGATGAATAATATTTATTCTAATAAATGTATTCTTATTATTGTTTGGTTTCTTAATTTATATAATTATATAGGTATAATAAACATGTTTAAGTATAATATATATAAAAGTAATATATAGATATGTAAATATATAGATAATATATATAGTAATCAGTTTTAGTATTTTGCTAGATGCTTATTAGTATTTCTTTTTATTTGTTATAGAGAAATGCTGTGAGTCGGTGGTATAAGACTTAAGAGATACCAATGAGGAAGAAAGTAGCCCTGGTAGTCGATGGTGAACGAATATGAAACAAGTGGTTACATAACAACGAAACATTTTGCAGAATTATTTGACATGTCATTACTAACTATTCGCCATGCACTCCACGCTGAAGGTTTCCATCACTGAAGACCAGCTAAAAACCCTTTTTGACAGAAAGACGTAAACAAGAACGGTTCACACGAGAATAGTTATTTATACTTACTTCAACTGGGACACTACTATATCTTCAGATGAAATAATGTTCAATCTAGCCAAAAGGGAAGACTTAATTTATGGTGTAAGGATAACACACGCTGTAGTGAATAAAACATAGTTAAGTGGAAGTATTATATGATAATATGTCATGCTGCCTACTGTGCTCATCGGTTATCCAGCTGAAGAGTTTAGAGATATCTTCTGCCCAGGATAATTGTCGGATTCACCGGGCGAGAACCAAAATGTTAGGTATAGTCTTCTACTAAACGTGTCGACACTTACTTGAGTTAGTTAATCACTCATGGTTTATTCGTGAGGGGTAAAAGATTTAAGTTGTAACGTTTGAGGTTTAGTTTCAATCCTCTTTTCGTCAAGAAAACGAATACTTAAACTATAACCTCAATATCTAAATAAGTGTTACTGTTTAATGCGTCGACACTTACTTGACTGTATTGAAAACAGCTGTGGAAGTTACAATAAATATTGGTAATTTACAAGTGTTATACCCCTTACTAATGAAAGCTTGTAATTTTTATTCACTCATTGTCATTTTCATATCAAAGAAAAGAGATTACAATAAACATAACCATATGTTATTTACTGTCTGCTCTTCGTTTATAGGTATAATATTTAAGTTGTAATTGCTGGCCATATTACATATAGGTCGGTAGTTCAAGAATTAAAGTTGGTCTATACTCCGTTCGAAATAACATTAGAAATTTAAATAACTCCATTTACACTTTATTCGACCGATTTTGACTTCTATTACGTTGGTGACATGACAAATTACAGCTGCAGTAAACATTTGTTATCGTAAATACGTTTTTGCTTTTAATGCCATCCTTATGCGTACGGAATAGAAGTCAAAATCGGCTGAATACACTGTAAAAGGGTTTGTTAAACGTGTCTAATCTTATTTCAAACGGAGTATAGTTTCAATCCTCTTTTCGTCAAGAAAATGAATAAGCTATAAACTTAATATCTAATAAGTGTTTTGTTTATAAAGATTTGTAATTAAAACAAATAAACGTTTTTGTTTTGTTATTGTTGTTATTGTTTTTGTTTACAATTTTGTAAAGATAACCCAGAAAATAATAACTTACTTTAATATTTATCATTGAACGAATCCACCTATTAATAAAAAAAGGATAATAAATATCTAAACAAAAATATAACGGTCTTCCCTAAGACTCGATCCTACGCTAAGTTAATCGCAATCCTATGCACTATGCATCATAGCTATCGGTGATTGTTAGAATTACTTGAAATAAAGCAATACAATGACATCGATGAATGAATGTCACCAAGGTCATGCATATACTCGTATTGACAAGCGACGGCAAATAGATTTACAACTTCGCTCACACTAGATTATAAATCTATGCGACGGCAATATACTTTCTTTCATTTTATTTAACTTCTTAGCGTGTGTGGTAAATGTGGTGATGTCTCATTACGTGGTGTGTATAACTCACACAAACAGCTCGTACGCACCATCGCGTCGCAAACGAATACAGTCTTTAGTATGCTCATGCATTTCTGATCGTATACTGTACAAGCTGCCAACTCCAACCGCCGACAGCCTGTGCAGCAACTGCATGAAGTCAATACAATTATTATTATACGATGACGATAATAAAATTACACGTGCTGTCGGCAGTTGCAGTTGGCAGCTCCATTCGGAAAAGTACCTTAACTTTTAATTGTGAAGGCATTTATCCACTCAATTTTCAAAAAAGTCCACACAAAATACCTATTCCAAGAAAAATTATTTCGGTCATTGGTCCAAAATAATGTTACGACTTGAGTTGCTTACGTTCTTATCAAAACCCTAACTTTATAAACCCTTTAGGTAGGTACCTACATTAAGAACAGCAATATTTCATTTATAAGGGTCTGGCCTGTCGATTGTAATACAAGATGGGTTTCAAATAAAATAAAATGATTAGTTAGTAGTAGCGATAACCCGTGGCCACAATGACCTTAACGCTGAAGGACTTCCTGGCCTAAATATCACCTACCTGTGAACTTCATAAATATTCCATCTTAAAGTACCTAAATGTAAAAGAAAAATCACGGATTGCAAAAGACGAGCTTATTAGCAATAATGGTAGGTCTCGAAGGTCGTCCAGTTGCGGCGGAGGCATTTCTGCAGCTGATGTAGCTGTCTCACGCCGCTATAGAAGTCCCTATGTGTGAAAAGGAGACGCTGCTAGTCACCGGTCCGCTTCCCCTCTCGCTGATGTCGAAACCTTTGGTTGCATGCGCCCGCGCTTGGTGCCGCGCCGTAGCATTGACGACGGCATGCGAACGCCGAACGAACTGTTGGACCACACCACCTACAATAGTGCTCTTGTTAAAAAGTGACAGTGAAATGACAGAAACACGTGTCCCGAGGTAGCCGGTGACGCAACCTGCGCTGGGTCCTGGCTTCGGTTAGTCTTCTAGATTTTTTGGCCAACTTTTTCAACTATATCAATATCTAACAGCAATAACAATTCCTGTTCTCGTAGCCCTGAATCATGACGTTAATAACTTCTAAACAAAGAAACATAAAGTAATTACTCCTTATGTCTAATGACTATATACCTACGTCATTTATAACCGGTTTGAGTGACGTATATAGGTATATGTTTGTTCATAGTGTTTTTGCCGGCTTCTTGGTCCGGTTTATGTGTGTTATATTATACTAGTTTGTTTAGTTTTAGTCATTCAAAAAGGATATGTTGAAATAGATACACGTGTGTACTTAGTGTTTGAATTTTATTCTGTTTGAAAGTGGTGTTAAAAGTAAATATTTTCAGCAAAATACTTTCGATTTATATGTCAAGACTGCGAAACTGTACACTTGTACAGTAATTGTCTGTTCTTTGTTGATGGTTTTGCTCCAAAAGGCTGTGGCAATATTACACCGCGCCGCGCCGGTTTGAAACGTTTCCACATATTCTTCGTTCACGGGTGTGTGTCTCAAGGTAACATTGATTCATATTATACTTCGTATGTTGTTCTCGACATTATATACGACAGCGTTATACCTCTGCTACTCACATTTTAAATCTATCTGTTGTAACAATAAATGATTTAGTATTATTTCGATGATGGGCATCAAAAAGTTGACCAGTTCAACGAAAATGTTTGCAGAATTTAGACTTTTGTAGACTTTGTTAGTAAGGCTTAAATTAAGCCAAACTCGATTTGTACAAAGAATTATCTACTTAAAACTTCAGTAAAAACCTATTAATAAAATTCTAAGCCAAGTATTTAAGTTAATGTCAAGTGAAATCCCAAAAGTACTTAGAAATAATTTATTTATGTAAAGTTACTATTACTATATTTAAAGCCACATCTGTGACATAGGGCTCTGAATTCGTTTTATATTTTTGTCTAAAATGACATACCCATCAAAGTTCAAAACTTTGATACTTAGATCACTCCCAGTCCCATAGGATGGGAATACCCGAAGTATGGCTACGAACTACACAAACTACACACACACATAACACATACCTACAACAATTTTTTATTTTTGTATACTTAATTTTATTGTAAATGTTGTGCTGTTCAAGGTCGAAAAAACAAATTCTCTCTTTTCTAACTAAAGAAGAAAATTTGATGACCGTGCTAGATAAGTAAATTATATCTAACTCAGTGCGTTGACCTTTAAAGCTAACCTTACAGGTATTCTATTGATACATCGATCTATCTGCCTATATTCATATTATTCATACAAAACAAAGTATAGACAATACCTAAGTTTAAACAATAAAGAATTAAAAGAATGTTCACATAGGGGAAAAAGTGGTAGTGGGAGTCACTTGAGCAATACTTGAAATAAACAATAGATTTATTTCTAGAACTTTATTAAAATCAATTCTTAAGGTACCTTAATTAATAACCTATCAGTCTTAAATAGTTTCATTATATTTGGGAATAGCATTGTCCGCATATGCGGGTAATTAAGGTCACTGGGCAATGAACGTGACCACCATTGCCCGCTGACTACGATTACCTCTTTCTACCTACTATGTGTAGCTAGGATTTCCTGCAGGGCTAGCCCTAGCCCTGCAAAAGTCACGCAAAAGTGAGAGAGAGAGAAAAACCGGAGACAAAACCATTTCTTTATGGTTTTATCTCTCGATTTTGCGTTTGATCTTCTGTCAAGGAGACAAAGGGTGGAGTAATCTGGATTGTCCACCCGCCGTAATAGTCCTGCTGGCAACGATGACGTGTCATTATATTTTTACGTTTTAGTGTCATATTGGGGATTTACACAAAACATAACTCCATTATGTTAAGATGAAACTTTCATTATCGGCTAAGTGTCTAGGTGGGTCCACCAAGACATTTCCGATTGTCTGTTTCTTGCAATAATAGCAGTACCTATTATATTAACTGAGTGCAACAATAAATTTACTTTTAATTACATATCTAACATTTTATGTGCTATAACATGTTTCTCATTCATTATCAATGGCCTCTTCATTACTTCAAAGAGTTCAAAGTACAAATGTCATCGTCGTAAAATAGTTATCCGTTGAGGTTATAGAAACATAATAATTTTATTCAGATATAATTCTCGTTTTCTCTATGAATTAATTTTAACGAGATCATGTTGAGACAGACTTACATTATCTTTACTTTAATACAAATTGTATGTACCTAAGGTAGGCTATTTAATTGTACAGGACATATAAATGTACAATTAATGTGTATTCAACGTGTTGTTTATCAGTTTTTGCAAACACATAAAGATGTTGATGGAATTTTTTTGATTCTTAGTTAATATTTATTGACTTTTTTATGTCATCATGCTTGTTATCTCTACCAGGATAAACAAAAACTTTTGCCACGATAATTTTGAAAACATTAGATAGATCATAGAACACCACAATTTGGATCCATTACTCAAACTCCGATGGTAGAAGATTGGTAGGTGTGTTAAGATCTGTTTAGACTGCAAAAATAATGTAGGAGGTGAAAAAAATTATCACATTGCACTATACAGGATAATTTGTAGAGTGATTCAGTCTCTGTTCCTAAATGCAACAAAATGAAAATTTGACTTAGAATGGGGGACACGCATAGTTTACTAGCGCAAGCCATAGAAAATCAAATTCTTATTTTGTTTTTGAGTGAAGCGGCTGCGGTTGCATTTGGGAACGGACACTGAATCACTCTGCAAATTTTGCGCACTACATAAAAAATATCCGGTATTGTACTTATTTGTATAGTGTGCACTACAAAACACAGCAAAGTATTTTCTGCTATCTAATCTGCACCATCATCTCGCTACCCAGTATCAACATTATTTTATGTAATGGCTGACTAGACAAGGCTGAGCGGTTTGAGCGATGCATAATAAACTCAGAGAAGTCATGTCAAACGAGCTATTGCACAAACATGGCCTTAACCCCCGACCTTCATGCTTAGTCAAGGAATTAATGGACCTGTCACATGTTTGGGCATCTGTAATTAACATAGTGCCATTTATGAGTAAATCTACCTGACAACATTTACCTTGGGAATTAGTTATAAAGACATTGAAGAAAATAATGGATTGAAATAGAGATGTGATGGTGCATGGTGCATTTTGAACGCAAGCATTGACTAATGATGTAATGGTTTTGAACCAAAATCATTAAGAATCAGTGGGCGAAAAAGCGAGGTGAATATGGCATAAGTCATATACATACCTACATACATAGACGATAGTATACCTATGTGTGATTCTCAATATCTTTGGCTAAAACATAGACTGATTGAGGTGTCTGACTGATTAGTCTGACCTCAATCAATCTATCTTTTATTTTAAAGTATCAAATATCAAGTAAAGCTGTAAATCACTCTGTTTGAGTTTCATGCCAAACATCTTATATGATTAATACAAATGTATTCATGATGAACTTTTAATAGGACTTGTTGTTATAGTAAAAAATAAAGTTATTACGTCTGCTTATGATAATAATAATACATACCTACATAACATGATGTCACCTACGGTAATAATAATGTGAGCATACTTAATATTGTGTGTGCAATTTTAAAACCGTGACCGAGTTGAATTTTAAAGTAAACAAACATACTAGTTATATTAACTACCAACCCAAAGTTTTTGGAATGTCAACTACGTTTATTTTAGAGTATGCAAAATAATTACTTTTTGTTTGTGTATTGTTAGCGGTACAAAAGCAAGTCATGATCAGGTTAATGAAACTTGCACGGCTTGTAACCGTTTAGCTAGACAGGACGCGTTTTTTTTTCTATTCAACGTCCTACCTTTTTAGTCGCGATCCCTTTATGTGATATTATACTCACCATTATAAACAATTTTTATTATGGGACCAAGCATGAAATTGTGAAAAAAAATCTGCTGTTCCATACAATTAATTTAATATTATCGACTAAATGTATGGAACTGCAGATTTTTTTACGCGATTTCATGTTTGTTCCCATAATAAAAGTTATTCATAATGGTGAGTACAATATGCACTATACAATATACACTTAAAGGGATCGCGACTAGAAAGGTACCTACTACCTTTCGTAGTCATAATTTTAATAGATTTTATTTAATTGGTATAACAAATATTAACACCATATAAAAATCTAATAATAGATATCTTATCAATAAAAATAAAAATGACAGTCATATCGCGTAACTAACTGCGCTATCCAAAGTCTATCAGTATTTATATTCTAGGAAGGCTTGTGTTTTGTTAGTCTTGTCACCTTTCAGTATTTATACACTGATAAAATTATTCTTTCAACATCGAAGTCTCGAGATAGCAATGTTTTAAGCGCTGGTAGAAATAGCAAGTAAGAAATCCGCTTTATTTATTTAATAATTTATGTGTCACACATGAGAAGACAGAATACATGAAACAGAAGAACAAAGTACAAAGGTATTGCTTATTTCAGAAAAGAAATCTCTTCCAGCAGACCTGTAAGAAGAGAGAGAAAAAAAAAACCCGAAATATACACAGCGATGTTTAATATTGCTGACCAAATACATATATACATACATAGGAAATTGGAAACAAAAGTACTTATGAAACTATGACAAGGATAATGCTCTTATACACTTTAAAAAAAAATAGTTCTTCAGTGATCCATTTAAACTGATAAGTATAAATGATGTCAAGCCTGTTGTATCATATCAAGTATCACGATTAAATTACCAATAATATCAGTTCCCAGCTCTTATGAAATTGATTATGACTACGGCATTGAATTTACTACGTTAAACGTCTGTGTGACAAATCAATTTCGATATACGGCTAACCTTGATATTTCAAACTGTAATGCATACAAAATGTAAACAACAAGAAATGAAAGGAACTATGCAATAAGAATCCGAGAAAATATACTGGTAGCGACAGATTAGAATACAATGCTTAAGACCCAAATCCATCTGTTTTAAAATGTAAACCGATTTTCTTTTTAGAAATTCCTTGCCTTCAACAATCGTCCCAATTACTATCCGGTTCCAATTACATTGTTAATCTAAACTTGAATGTCATTAATCCGAAAGCAAACTTCAAGCAATCAATAAATTGGATCAAGCTACATCCATTATAAATATACAATTACAATTAGAAATAGAAATACATAAATAAGCTGTTGTCCAAGTAATTTTACTCAACTAAATAGATAATCATGAATTTCACAAAGGTTTTGTAAGGAATGCTATTCTAAATTCCAATCTACAACGTGTTTTTCTTCATTAGGCCTTTTAGTTATTTAACACTGTACTAAAGTATCAAAAGGGATGGTCCCTTTAGAACCTACGAGTATATCAGTAGACATATTTAAGCGACAACATTATCCACTTTAATGAACATGCCACGTAAATTACCCTTCGTTCTAAAGTTGAACGTAGAAAATAAATCCATGAAGATATCGTAACGTTCGCAGTACCATCTGTTCACGCATTTTCCACTAATGCAGTTAGTTACGTTTCTAATATAAAAATGCATGAAAAACATTCCGTGAAGTTTGTGACAAATGGCATTACTTTTGCAACAACCGCGACCTTTAAAGTAAGATTAAAATTGCGATCTGGGTAAACCGCCGAGTGAAAGACACTCCTACGGAAACTGCATCTTAAAATAATATTAAAGCGTAACAATAATGCTGATACTATGTTCTAAGAACATGCGCAATTGGAGGTCGATTTATTACATAATAGACTTGGCTCAAGTCTAATCCTCGTGTCTCTGACTTGATTGTACCATTCATACCATCTATACAATTCATACCATCATTGTACCATATATGTTCAAGCATTTTTGCCATTAATGCAGTTAGGGAAGTTTCTAATACAAAAAATGCAAGAAAAACGCTCCGTGGAGTTTGTGATAAATAGCATTACTTTTATGCAACGATATTGCGAACTGGGTTAACCACCGAGTTAAAGGTTAACACGCCTTAAATGTAAACTGTATCTTATAATAATAAAGCGTTACTTAACAATGATGCCGATACTATGTTCAATGAACTTGCGCAATTGGAGGACGATTTATTACTTAACAGATTTGGCTCAAGTCCACTCCTCGTGTCTCTGATGTGATCGATGCCCAGTACTGCCACACTGACAAACATTTTACCATTTAAGTAATTGACTGTATTTTAGTAACATTTTTTCCTGCTCTGGTATTTCTTTTGTCACTCATTATGGATTCGGTGCCTATATGAACTTATGTTTATGTTGCTATACTTCTAAATATATTTACGGAATACCTCCTCAACTATAGCTATTGAATAATATTCACGTGAATTATGGACGCTGTTTCTTACTGCAAGCTGCACGAGAATCAACTCAATGTATACTAAGCAGTTCGTAGTTTTGTCCATGTTGTGCTTGTAAATCGTGTAATTCTGGTCCATCGTGTTAGATGTTAGTGCTGTCAGTTGCCAATGTTGTTGTTGTTGTTCGTTTACATGTGTTATACATAGACGGGTATGCTTATGAAATACCTAAAATGCTTTAAAAACTTCGTGAATTTCTTGGCTTAAAATATGGCATAATTCTTGTCTCAATACGTCACGGATTCGTAGTTCTTATTAAGTGTATAGTTGCTTTGTTGTTTTTATTACCAGTAGAAAATTAACACTAAAACTCAATGTGAAACGGCACGTGTTATTAAGGCTCTAAATAATCGTTAAGTTTTATTACTAAAACTTAAAACCATTTAAATTATATAGCAGTATTAAGCTCCAGTATTTGCAAAAGAAATAAAATCTAGTAGACGCAAGTAAATCTGATGGAAAACGATACATAACGATGAACGAATGAACAAAAAACGAATACATTTTAAAATATACTACAGTTTTACATTTTCATGAATTTTACATCGAGGCTGTGAAGGTCAAATAAGATGGATCTGATTTTGTCGTTTTCTTAATTTTACATTCTAAAGAAGTCGTCCTTCTCCTAAGAGAGTCCGCGTCTTTCAAACTTTTAGGTCAAAGATTTCGGCGGCAAATTGTTATTTCACCACATTTGATATTTATTAATATTGTTGTATTTTATTCTTCTACCTTACGTGTATTCTCGGATATTATGTTAAGGTTTCATGTAGTATATTATATCTCGTCTTTGTTGCCTTTTTCTATACCTATGCTATGGAACGTGATAGGGAAGTTTATTTCCAGCCACAGGGTTCAATGATTTTTTAATGAATCGCAAAATATAACAAATGTTGTATCAAATATGTTTTTCGTCGTGTTATGCCAATTAGGCACGTAATGATCTTTTTAGAGGAAATTAAGCAAACCCTCTGGTGGCGTCTGTTTACCTTTCATGTCGGTATAGATAAGAGCGATCGAATTAATCCAATGATCCGAGATACAAAATTAACAAACATTGTTTAGGATGATGAGATATTGGTGTTATTGGAATAAGCTGACACAAGCGCAAGTAAATTTTAAATTGCTATTCTGTTCCTATCATTTTAAGGTGTAGGTACGATAGCGACGGCCAGCGGCCTTTCAGAACTTGGGTGCTACCATGATGTAAAGGTTAATAAATAAATAAATGTTTTAATTTTTTTATAGGTTTAGATATTAATTAACCTCCATTATGTTGGGGCACAACTCGAGAGAAGCCTTAGTTATAAGATTGACTCGATGGACCATAGCTAAATTTTGAATCTGATCACTGTAAATATAGACACATTACTTACAGATATAGGTTAGGTTTCTGCGGCTAACGTAGAGTAGGACGCCCTCAGGCTAGGTGGAGCGACGATTTTCGCAATGTGGCTGGTAATGGTAACAACTGGATGAGAGTAGCCGAGGATCGAGTCAGATGCCGTGCGATTGGAGAGGCCTATGTCCGGCAGTGGACTGCTATAGGCCGATGATGATCTTTTTCTTACCTCTTAATTTGTATTTAATGCTGATATATTATAATGTATCGAATATACAATGTACCAAGACCAACTTGGATTCAATTAAGTTTCCTTGCGGCCTCGGCTAATTTTATATCCAGCTAAACAATAAATACGTAAACTAAAACTAAACATTTAAAAAACAGGTAAACTTATAGATATTGTATAATGCAAATACTTGAGCGTGTTATCGCTCTTGCTATTTAGGTACAACCGAGTAGTTATTATACCTACTTGTTTCGGATGGAGCTTGCAAGGTTAATATAGTATACAGAAATAACGTAACGGCTAGAAATAAACAAGTTATTGCTGTTTATAACCGAATAACTTGGTTCGAATGGAGCCTGCAAAGTAGTTTTTTCCGTGAACTATTCGAATTAGGTTGTCTTAGAAATAATTTGTGATAATCATGAATTGATGTTGAGGTGTATGATTTGAAACATAAATACGGATTTTATTTTGATGTAGTGTAATATAGGTATTCTACATCAAAATAAAAGCCGTATTTTTGTTTCCTTGAGATAATAATAATAATAATAATATTCCACAACTATCACACAACGCCATCTAGTCCCAAGCTAAGCAGAGCTTGTGTTATGGGTACTAGACAACTGATAAACATACTTATATATTTCTAGATACATACATATTATAGATAAATTATATATATATATATAGATATATCTATTTTGATATGCAAAGGATCAACACGTTATCAGCGTATCATAGTAATATTCATTACGTATTCCGCTTATCAATGCATCAGAAATACATGCATAGCTTATCCCTATCATAAATGTATTGATAGTAATGTAGCTTACATTTCACAACAGGAATTACCTAAACAAATTAACGCGATAATCTTTTTAGTATCGTTAAACTCAATAACAGGATGCAATTAAAATGTCAAGCAAAATGATTGGAAAATACCAAATTTATCTACCTACTTACTGTTAGCAGTAAAAACCTCTCGAGATTATTGTTTAACAATATTAACGCTGAGAACATTCTGGTCGCGACCACATCGTAAGCAAATCATCATAATATTGTTTCAAATTAATCAATATTTTGATAGAGTTTGAAACTGTACTAAAGTTCTTTTGTAACATAAAGCTTATGAACGGTACTTACCTACTGAAATATTTTCATACTCTCTTTATACACCCTCTTTCTTTCTTCTTTATTTTTCCTTCTTTTCTTTATCTCTTTTTTTTTTTCTTTTTTCTCTTTTTTTTTTATTGTCTTTGATATATTTTTTGTACTTTTTGGAGCTCTGGAATATTCATCTTTTAACAACATTTAGGTAAACTTGCAACATTAAAAAAATAACAAGTTTAAATAAATAAGAGATATTTTAATGTAGATCGACATATTTTTGACTATAAGATAGTTTAGGTACGCAACATGTACAAACAGTACCCCACATACACTCACAATTTGCTTAGGTTATCAAAAATAGATAACGTATATCTATCTTATTATATTTATAAAACAAGTAAAGATAAGTTTATAGTTTTGTAAATATGAAAACGTGTCCACAAAGTGATAAGTAGATATCGAAATATGTGCTGTAGACAATGATGTTTCAATGACTCAAACTTCAAGGGTAGAAAGAGATGGAAGATAGTGGTCTTCTATGTCTATGTGGTCAAAGGTCAAACGCAAACCTACCTAGATTAAACATGAGACACTTATCGTACAATACACTCCATGAAGGTTTAATTTTAGAAGTAGATGAACCACAATATAATTTATGACTTTTTAACTACAAGTATCATTCTCAGAGAAATTTTAAAGCGATATCAATTCTATTTTGTACCAGCGGACCAATAACACCGATATTATCGCAACGCGATACTGCGATATCTGTTTTTATTACAGTTTAGGACATATGCGATCTTACACACTGCTGCGATAATGCGTCCTAATACAAAATTTACAAAAACAGATATCGCAATAACGCAGCGATATTATCGACTGATAGTAACCGGGCTGTGTGGTCCAGCCCTAAAGGTATTAGCAGTTTGGTCAAAATTGGATGACTTAAAAATGTACTAAGGGTTTTCCACAAAGCTATACCTACGTAAAAGGTTAAACGGCTATTTGACCCTCCAAAATCCCTTAAATCTGCCTAAAGTCTAAATCCAGTTAATAGATTTCTCAAAGCCCAAATAGTTTGAATCGCATTACAATGTTTCAGCTAGTTTCACTTAAAACATTTGTAGGCATCCATGGACAATTTGATCCATTTAGAGATCTGATCCAGGTAATGTAACTTATCTTTTGTTACAAAGTTAAATAACTTGAAATGCCATGAACGCATCTATCGGGCTTTAACGTTCTATCGAAGCTAAGTTTGATTTGGATCACTTTGTGTCCGCGCTTTTATACGTTTTTATTCTAAGTATAAGAACTAAGCTTAGGTTGCGACTTGCGTATTAATATAATAGAACATTATACTATGTGACATCTCATCATCTCTTTTGCTCTAAGTAGGTATTCCAATTCCCGCCCTCGCATATTTACGATTGTTCGTCAAGAAAGAATTAAGATCATGATATATTATTAATACTAAGAAAACACCAGCACAACTGGTAAAATACTTAAATAATATTTTATAAAGGCCTGACGACTTTTTTTAGGAATAATATTATGTTCGCGGAATTAAAGCCCGCAGGCCCTGTTAATAACGGAAGGGCGCCTTTTTCTATACATTTCGTTATTTTATATTCCTATATTCGCAATTGTTTATAGAAATTTTAGACATGATGAATGGCGTTTTTATTTTTGATGTTGAGAACGACAATAATTACGATCATAAAGAATTAAGTTATACATAATGACATATTTTTGCATTTACAATAAGAACTAAACATCAATCTAAAAATGTGTACCTATGTATGATTAAAATAAAATTGCCAATGTTTGTATACATTTACAGTTAAAAGAAAAATGACATCAACCTATTTAAATTAATGAAATTGCAAATTGAAATCAATATCTCAGCGTTCCAGCGATAAATAAAAATAAAACCTTACTCAAACTACAAAGAAAAGTTCTGCCCCGAAGTGAAGTGATTGCTAACAATTTTTTTCTTTTTGTTCTAGGTGGCGTTCTTAAGTGTACGCATACCGACAGCGGAGTCTGCGAGCGACGTCAGCAAACTTGAACTATTTTAGCTGTTACGTTTACTTGATATTGCAATATAATAAAATTATGCGTTGGGAAACGCCTACATCATACGTTTTGTAGCGTAGATAATGTTGGAACACGTTGCGTTCGTCCCCACGTGGTTTCTGATGGCGTGGCTGGGCGCTTGTCTTCTCTTCAGTCCTTTCGCAATATTTTTTGTGATGTGCTTACCGCAATTGCCCCTTCTAGTCATTAGGAGGGCCTGCCATATACCATTCGAGTATATTTGAAAAATGAATGAGTGAAATGAGTGTGATAGTCATGTATTTTAGAATAATGGATATTGATAAGTTTGTAAAAAGTGTACATATTATTATATATAATGAATAAATTTTTATTTTGTGAAGCAATTTTTGGATCCTCTTCGTTAATTTCTGTTCTTGGTACTGCTTCAGAACTAAAGGCAACTTAAAACACGAAACATAAACTGAACATAAACTAGTGGTAAAGTATAATATGTTTATGAAACTGAATCTACAGGGAAATGTTGCCAGCCGAACATTATTATTGTCACAGTCACAACGTTAGAGGTCACAACCCTTTATTTTTACCAGACTACGGAGAGGGTTATATGTTTGACCGGTATTTTAACCTCAATTTGACACATAATAGACAACTGATGTACGATGGTATTTTTCAATATAATGAGAAAGGACCTACTGAAGACGTTCCATGTAAAATACCGAAGACCACATCTGGGTACACTGAAACACGACTCCAAATACTCCAATACGCTTGTAAGGTGCATTGAAAAATTAAATTAGACTTCAGAAGCAGTTATTTAAGAAAATGATTTTATATGTTCTAGTTTTTTAAAGTCGATATTTACTTTTTCTAAAAGCTTTTCATTTATTTTTATATTTTGAGTAGCATAAACAATACATAAACATGCAATTACAGCAATCGCCGGTGATTTGCTGTTATTCCTTGAAGAGTTTCATTGTCTATCTCTGAAATTCTTCATCACCTCACCTTGGGAGAATACTCTTTCAAACAAAAAAGAATTAGTAAAATCAGTTCACAATAAAATTGATGAAGAAAGCGCTGAACAAACACACAAAAAAAATTCTGTCGAATTGAAAACCTTTTTTGGAAGTCGATTAAAAAGGACCTCGTGAAGGGAAACCTTTGTACCCCTTTTTAAGCATATTGCGCGCACGTAGGAATGTGATATTTGGCATACTTAAAGTTTATATGGAGAAGGAGTACAGACTGCTAAAATTACGGTCGAATTTCGACCACAGGGAAACCACAAGTAAAATTTAATAGCTACACAGATGAAAATAGCGACCACTAAAACTTATTTATTTCCAGAGGTTATTCTCATTTTGCTATCAAAGACAGCTAACGACAATGCCAATTAAGGCAATTAAAATTACTCCTGTTAACTTGGCAATATACACAATAGAGTAATTGACTTCTATTAAAGAACATCATAGTTGACAAAATAATAAAATCGGTGAATAAATGCTGGATTAGTATAATATTTAGAAATTTCTATATGAGGCATTAACCTTCCTTTCCCCGTAAAATGGAATATGAATGTATGAAACTGTCACAATTTAATAAGCATAAAATTATTAGTTTATGACGTCACAAGCCAGTAGTGCCACTTCTGTCTATCACACAATATAAAATGCTTTTAACTTATTATTTATTAATTTATTAATTTACTTTACTTTATTTACTTAGACATATTTTTACACTTTTACCTATGTCTTTCTAGAAAACCTTAAATTTTGCTGTTAAATAAATAACAGCCAAATAGGTACCTTATTGCAGTTGTTACCACATGCAACATTGATCCTCTCATGGAGCTAATAGGTAGTAAAGTGAATGAGCTTTATTGAAATGACCGGCCATGACTCAATAATGTTCTAGAAATAGATCTTCTAGAATCTATAGTAGCTTGTTCACATTTTTATCGTAAAGTAGGTACATAATAATATTATCATATTTCAATATGCCTACTGTATGTATGTACTGCGCCGACATTGCCGATTTTTTTTGGAAATTAGTTAATGTTATGTAATTATGATGTAATATACTATCTACATCAAGGCGCATATTAATGATATCTTCCAGTAACTAAGAGAAATTTCGAGAAGGTATCACTAAAACTGGTCCTTTAGATTTTGAGTTGGTCTTATAGGTATACTACCTACTAAATGCAGTATTATTAAACCAAAAACGAAATTACAGTCTATTTAGGTACTAAGTCTCGATTCCCAACCAACTTAATCCAGGTGGAACGTAAAGTTTTACTCTTACGCAAGCGTGGTATTAGAAAAGTTTTAAAAAGAAGGTCTTTAAAATTAAAAAAAAGAAAAGGTTTTCACAGAACATCCATAAAGTAAAACACGTAACATAACAAAACGCATGTTTTCCCTGAAGTGTTAGACCAACTCACTTTTTAGACGCTGTGGGGTGACCTTATAGGTCCCCCATAAGCCAAAAATCCAAACATCAAAATGCTACTGATAATTTCCTAACAGAACACCCCTATAACACTTTACCCCACCTAGCATCTAGTGCCTCACGCTTAGCAGTTGCACTTCCGAAGATGATCAAAGTCAATACGAAAAATAACAAATAGCATGCAACGTACTCACAACTGTTTCATTATTATGACTTCAATTACTACTATGTCCCTTTATTGACCTTGTTGTAACCGTCATAGCTACACACAAAGGTTTAAAGTCCAAGGCACATGTGTAACATATTAATATAAACACTTTATAAACATGGTTTTAGAGATTAACGTAGGTAATAAATAACAACAACAAAGAAAGAATCTATTAATTAGCTTGCACAAATAAGATCTAAGCCTTTTTAGACTTCATGAAGTAATTGCTATTTTTCGCATGAATGTTTGGTTTCGTTTGAACCCAGATAAAAATTCTTTACACCAAAAAACGATCGATACCTTTTATCACATGACTAGTATAAAGAATAGTCCTAACAAATGACTGCTCAAATCGAATAATTGTAGTAGGTACTGGTAGGTAGAACTGTATCTGATTTAAGAGTGATATTATTCGTGTAATCTGTAATACATGCTGGTCCTCAGTGCGGTACTGAGGACCATTTCTTAAGTCACTGGCAATGCTCATTTACAGTAGCCAGCTATAAAGATAAAATCAGTATCATATTTAAATTTTTTTAAACCTTTCTTTCACTCGTACTAAAATAAAAAATCACAGAATGGTCCTAGCAAATAACTGCTCAAATCGAAATGTTAGACGGGTGGATAATTGAATATCTATCTATACTATACTTACCTAACAGTATTGAGAGTGACATTTCACTTAATGTTAATCGTTATTGTAAAAAAACACATTTATTTGTATGTTTGTCACATGATCTTTGCTTCTCCAAACCTTCGATCTTGATTGAATTTCTCGGTAAATTGCTTTTAGTATACCTACTACCTAGAGCAAACAGTAACTAAGTGATACAATAATAACGCTTGGACCATTTTACTGTGGGCACATAAAAACAAGCTATACCTTACATTTTAATTCAACTATCTGGACATTTTTAATTATTTTATTATCCTATTTACTTTGTTTGTAGGTCATGAAGTCATCGGCAAAGTCAAATGAATTTTGCAATACTCGATTTAAGAGTATGACGTAACTGTCCAAGTAGATTTGATTGCTTACAACAAAAGGCTTAGCAGGTGATTCAAGATGATTGCTTTTGGAAAATTGCGCGGAATACGTTACAGTTTCGACCTAGATTCAACATTTTGGCAGTATTCGTAGTTTCGTAAGAACCTACTTCGAAATAACAATAAGTTTTCAGTGCCTATTATACCTGAACCTGATTAAATTATTGTAAAAATAATCAAGCATAGGTACTTAATGAAATACAGACACATAAATTATGAATTAATTATGTACTTGATTGATTTTCTTTCACCTCTTCTCTATAACAAACTTCATATACGACAAACTTTCGAAGGTATGATTTGAAATGATGTTTCACCATATCCAAGGAAAAGCTAGATTGTCAATATTTGCCGCGGATCGCAGGACCAAAACTGGGTGGATGCTATAAATTAAAAGTAATTCCTTCTGAGAGTGATTAAAAAGAATAGTTAAAGAACTAACAAAGCGTTAAGATTAGTTAAATAATAAGATTAAAGAGTTAGGCTTCTCCTTTAAGCAAACATTAGGCTAGGGCCTAGGCCTATGAACAGAATTATATTTTATAATAGTCATAATTTTTTACCAATCCCTAATAAGCGCCATCTATGTAAAATTTCTTGAACTAAGGAGTGAACTACACTGTCCTAGGGTATTGAGTTGAGGTTTATACAATACACATCATCAAGCAGAACAGTTGCGTTCGTTTCGGAATATACGTAGTGTTTTAACGAGACACAAGGTGGCGCATAATAAAGTTTAACTACGAAATAAATAACATCCTAAAAGCTCTATGCTCATGTTTATTAAATGCAATCTGAAAAACATAGGAACCTTATAAAAACAGCACTGATTATTGGGGCAAGTTAAATCTTTAACGGAGAATTAAATCTAACCTCTATACTTTGCTAATGCTAATACAATTACTTATCTGGTAACCTTAATCCAAATCACCCTTCCTGATAAATAATTCCGACGATATCTACGTAAAAATAAACTTATTTTCTTTCACACACACAAATAAGCCTTAAATAAATTAAATATAATACGGTACTGTGAGAACTTTGTCTCACAGCGAAGGACTCGTTGTACTTTCTAGATCATAAAAAGATAAAGACAGTTGGAAGATTAAATTTATTTAAGTAGGTATATGAATGTTGGTATTTTGATTTGATTGTGGTGGTTTGATTATCGGTGAAGCAAAAGCATTCCTTTTTATACCACTAAGGCCGCAAACCAGTATATGGTCCACATGGTAAGCGGATACCGTAACCTTTAGACGCTTGTAACACCAGGGACATCACTCGCGTGTGTCTGACCCTACTACTATCTACATGTTGGCAGTAGGGGCAAGGAGTACTGACATCGGAAATTGGGCATATCAGCATCGTGAGGAAAACTGTACACCCGAGTATCCATGAAGTTCTCAATGGTAGTCCGCCAACCCGCACTAGGCCAGCGTGGAAGACTAACGTCTAACCCTTCTCATTCTCAGAAGAGGCCCGTGACTAGAAGTGGGACAGGTTAACGGTCCCTCTCACAGAACACAGGCCCCTTTTCATTAATGTTCCTCGGATCATAGCTAATATAAAAATCATTATCTAATATATCTAAGATTAAGATACTTGTCAATAATTGTCAACAAATTTCCTTCAGACCGCCTCTGATCGTGCAGCCAGATCCTTATGAACGCAAACCGTTTACAAGAACTTCTACAGTACATACAGTTTCTAAATCGACCATGACCGCCATGAAAACATGACACAAAATAAATTATTCTTAATCAGCTGTTGTAATAAAGCGTTAAACCGTTTCTTTATTATCTCATTAAGAACGAACAATGCTGTTAGATAACTGTAACCGCTTTTGTAATCGTTCGTATAAGACCTTGATCTAAACTTTAAACTCCTTTTAGAGGTTTCTAACTTATAACTGCAGAGATAAGAACGATAACAAGCTTTATCCTTGCACATAATATTTGAGATTAAGATCTACCGAAAACCTTGCGGCTATAAAGGATTACTTAATGAACTACTTACGGCTTTTACAACTGTTAATAATTCTATTATAGGATATAATAAACAAATTCTAATCACAAAAAAAAACACAGTAAAAGGATATACAAGGATCTTGTACTCATCATTATGAACAACTATTAGATACTTTGGGATCAAAGCTGAAATCGCGAAAAAAAATCAGGTGTTAATAAAACAAATAATTCAATATTACTCCGACTAAATGTATGGAACAGCAGTATTCTTTTTGAGATTTCTTGTTTGTTACTATAGTTAAATTTGTTTATAGTGATGAGTAAAATAACCTCTAAAAGGTAAAGGGATCGGGACTAGAAAGGCATGACCTTATATATAAAAATAACAAGAAAAACTTAACCAAACCTAGCCTGTTACTCCCGTCACTACCCAGAAAGAAATCCTTGTATAAGTCATTGCATGTTCAATATCGATATTATAATTTGTCAAGGTATTACGAGTATCTTGTCAAGCAAATAATACCTACAAAGCAGACAACCCGTATCCATAATGGTTCCACCAAATTGTCAAAATGGGCCTAATTGTAGGTAAATCGAAGCTTATCAGTTTGCGCAGTGGGACAAAGCACAGCCGTTGCATTCGCCAGCAAGGACAAAGACAAAGATACAACACTACTAGATATGGCACCTTTGAAAATTCTAGATAGTTAACAAGTTTGGTATAAATTCTTGGGCAAAATGGAAATAATGCCTCAAGATTTTTTTTTATATAATTATCATTTAATTTATCATAAGCTATAATGTTCAGTTTTTTTTAATGTTAATTAGGTACTTGTGTAGTTGTGTCTGTATCTCTTGTTGCACAGAATAAACATTATTCTATTCTATTCTACATGCTGTTTTTTTGTACGGTCTATCTCTACTCTCTAGGTCTAGGCAAAGAGAATTATTCTAAGGTAGGTTTACTACTTTTTGATAAAAATGCCAAATACAACATAACATTCAAATACAGGTTGACAGAGTTCAACCAAACTGGACATATTGAAGGAGAGTATTGTACTTACTTATCATTCTGAACAACTTTTTCTATGGAAAAAGAAGATGAAATCACAAAAAAATAAATCCGCTGCTCTATACATTTAGTCTAGTAATATTGAATTATTTGTATGGAACACCAGATTTTTTTTTGCGTAGTCATATTTGTTTCCATAGTAAAAATAGTAGGTAGGTACTCAAAAAGGCTAAATTTGCCAGATTCGACATGCCTTAGTTAAACAAATGAAACTAAGCTTTGCTTAACTTGAAAGTTTAAGGTCAGGTCTTGTCACAAACTAATCCCATCTTCGGCAACGAGAATAGAATCTGCAAACAGCTATTCATTTGCCTACTTCACTGTATAAGTAACTAAGTATTTTATTAAAATCGGTCACGGTCAACCTGTTAGATGTCTGCAATCAATGAACGTGGAGAATTTCATATTTTAATATTCATAGATTTTGCTTTTAGCCACCGAATGTATCAAAATTCACGTGTCATTCATAAAAAAAGTAGTCTTCTATTTTCATTCTTATTTCAGTTCTTATCTCAGTCTTGATTTCTAAAACAAAGAAAAATTACGAGTAAAGAAAACTAAGTTATCTATAAAACACCATAGCTGTACCTATATAACGCTTTTTTTTTTATTGCGCCACCTTCAGTATTATTGTATAAGGGCAGGAGAATGATGATTAATATGTCTGTATTAATCACCAAAATTTTAGAAATAAAATTAATTTATTAAAATAAAAAATAGATAATATAATTATTTTTTTTTGTTTTTTATTTCTATTTTTTTAAATTAAATTAATTTTATTATTTTTATTTTTATTTGACAAAACTCTTTTATTTGGTCTGTAGGTACCTAATTCATATCACTTCGTAAATGTGTACATGTAATGTACACATTTACGAAGTGACACGGGATAATTTTTGTAAATTATTTCTTTTCTCTAGTACTTTTTCTTGCATCGTGGGTGCGTTTACAAACATAAATCTTCACATGCATATACATCCAGACCAGGAACAACTAGGATCTGTAGACCATACAAATATTTGTTTCGTGCAGAAATTAAACACACGAGTCGTAGCGCAGCTGTCTATTGCTCTACCACTGCATCAACCGCTACCATCATCACCTCGCCTGCTATGTTTTTTTAGCGTGGAGGATGCTACTGCCCTGCAGCTAGCATGGCAAAATGAGGAGAGAAAAAATGGTCTTCTGTCAAAAAGACAAAGGGAGTAAACGGGTTTGTCCACCAGCCCGTTTTGCTAGCCCTACTGGTAAGGGAGCGAGAGAGAATGAGAGATATTTTTTGTACCGGAAACCACACGGCTATTCCTCCAGATTTATCTATAATACATAAGACGAGTTTAAACTAATTATAATCTGAAAATGATCAATTCTTCTAGGATAAACCGATTATGTAAGTCATACGTGCTTGTAACATCTTGCATTTTACTAGCTCATTTCATTTCAGATAATTGTGCAGACAATTAGCTCCGTAACGTAAACAATCAATGCACGCAATGTCACTTCCATACATCGTGTAGTTCGTTGTCCGCAACCAAGGTGCGCGTGCGCAACCACTGCGCCGCCACTCCACCACCACTCGCCGAAGCGCGCGCAACATGGCGACCCAGCTTCTCAAACTGCTCGTGAGTATTCCTTATTTAATTTGCATGTTATTACTTAAATATTATGACCGTTACCTAATATTTTTCTATTTATTAAGTGACTGTAGGGTGTTAGGTAGTTAGGTATAATAACATCTGAGCTAGCGTAGTCGTCATTGTAGGGTTCGATTCCGTGACAGTAACGTCATTGAGAAAGTTCATTTTAAAGGATTTTTGGCATCATTAAGGCCCCGGATCTTTAGCTAACGATCGAGTTACCAATTTGTTTGGTCCGATGGTGCAATATTGTCATTAATTTAAAAAGTTTAAGTAGGTGATTGGTCCGTGTGCAATTGTGCATCATACATACAATGAAAGCTGAACATTTTTGATGCTGATTAATTTGCGATTGCAAATAGACTGTAGCTCTAATTTACGACCCAGGCTTAACATTATGACCTTATTACATTAATTTATATTGAATTACAATTATTATATTTGACGTTTCCTTTTGAAGTGAAACTTCTATATAGACGGGGGTATTAGGATTTTTCTGTCACGAAAAAGCGTTACGGCCGCTTGGAGGGGGTAGACGATATACCCGTTGAAGTTTCACTTCTAGTATGTGTCCCAGCACACACTTCGTTTTTATTTTTATGATGTTTTGCTGTAAAAATATTGCACAGATTCTAGTGACTCATAATTGTTATAGTCATTTACATAATCAGCTCCCAAAAGGTGAGATAGATAGAAATCTAGACCTAGCCGAACACGCGCAGTGATCTAGTTAACCAATTACGAAGCAAATCATGCGTCGCCCTTTACATGCTCTTGCGCATAACTGCACTCATTAAACACGAGACCAATAAACTGAAGGACTCTTTAACTTTGTGTGAATGTATAAATGATCAATTCCATAGGTCTCCATCAGTTTTTGATAACTTTTAGTACCTGCCCCATCAAACTACGATACTCTGCTTGCCAATCGTTCTTCAATTACTTACTAGTTCAAATTGAAACGCTTAGACCTGAAATTTTGTAGATACCTACTTAATAAAAGTTAGAGGCAATTTAGCACTGATTTACCGACATAGGCAAAGTTCTTTTTTTATAACACTTATGTGACAAACAAGCTTACGGCTTACCTGATGGTAAGCGGTTTCCGTAATCTATGGACGCATACAACACCAGGGGCATCACTCGCGCGTTGCCGACCCTACTACTATGTCGTAGAGGTCCCCCCTACTGCCAACGATGCTTCCCCAAAGAGCACTGGCAGTTGTGAGTACAAGCAAATTTTCGTAACAAATCTTCTTCTTTAAGAGCTTACCTCTTTTCGGTGGAGCTTTCGCCACTGTTCTCTATACTCTGCCTACTTCTTGGCCTCATGATTCAATTCAATTAACTACTGAACTCCCACTTTCTCCTTCACTTGTTGTACAGAACTTTATCTAGAGCTTCCTCTCTCATAACAAATACCTACTAAGTACAGTCATAATAATAATTATGTTGATTTTTTTTCTGTTCTGTTTCCTTTGCCAGAATTTCGAAGTTTGGCTGTAGTCTTTGAACGTTCGCGGTATTATTCATGTTTCCTATCCTATACTGACTGATGTTGGTCGCCGAGACTTCGCAATTGGATAAACAATGGTAGATTACCGTTTCATCTACAGGCACTTATTATCAATTCTCTCAATTGTCGACGTGCAAAGTGCACATGGTGAAAACACCGATATATTATGTACTCAAATATATATGTGATTACAGTTAACGTACGTATAACTACTATGATAAATGCGAAAGTAACTTTGTCTGTCTCTCTGTCTGTTACCTTTAAACGACTAAACGGCTGATCTGGTCCGAATAAAATTTGACAAGGAAATAGTATTCATCATGAGGAAAGATATAGTAAAGCAATTTTTTTTAAATCCCTACTTCCGATTTTCTCTCGGACGATGTCTCAACTCGCAGGCACAGCTAGTTCATAATATACACTTGAACAAGGTTTCGTTCTCAGGTCAGCAAAGTTGAATTGCTTACATAAATCGTTATTGCTTCTCTATTATAAATTAAACTATCTGGGAACCCTCCCAATTAGGTGATGCGCAGTCGCAGATACCCACATATTTTTTATTATTTTAAATTATTATTTTTTCTACTCAATTTTAGATTGTTGCCATCCTAAAATAATGTCTTCTCTGTCTATGCACCTGTCTTCTTCTTATTACCTGTATCTGTCATTCCAGTGTGTCTTGTTTTTGTGGCAAATAAATGAATTTTATTTCTTTTCTTTCTTTCTTTCAATTGGCAGCGAAAGGGATCGTCATAGGGATTTTGTATAGGCTTTATGTCTATGCTTTAAGCTTTTACATGGATTGCGAATTACGTTGCATCAGAGACGGCATGTCTTGAATTATAACGAAAGAGCAAAGGAAATATACAAAGATAAAAAGCTCTTTAAGATTTAGGAATACGCTCTACTTTTGATCGATCATTTGCTGGTTAGTAACATACACGCGTACGATCAACTTAACAGTTCGAAAAATCGATGAACCTTTGATAGGTATTGGCAAAAGTATAAAATAGGAGTTAAATGACCAGTGTATCATAATGTACGCTGTCTCAATGGCTTTTTCAGTAAAAATGCACACGAATCGTATTAAACTGTCAATTAACTTACATTTAACAGCATTTATAATCCACTTAAGCTGTCTAGTATTATGGATGTGTATTATTATTATTTATGTGTATATGCCTTAAGCAGTAGGTAGGGGTGCCTCGTTAATAAATCGTATGCCTTTCTTGGATGGAAACACGACATTGATTAATTATTAAGTCACCTTCCAAATAACAGTTTATTTGTGTATGAAAAGCGTATTTTTTTTGCTTTAAAAGTATCGTTTATCATGATCTATTTTCGTTACTTAGGTATTGATTTGCATTTTTCTGTAGTGTCTAGTTATGAGTCGTTACCAACCTGCCATCCGAGACGACAATACCCTCAATTACGTCTTGCCACATCGGCAGAGAACAAAGTGAACTAGGATCGTAAACATTATGTAATTTGCGAGCAAGCTATACGCTATAAGATTGGAATGGAACTGAATAAATCACTAATAGTCCTTGTTTGTAATCTTTACATACAGTTTACTAGTGGATAAGTCAAACTAGCCTAAGGCTTCGAACCTCTCTCTTCTCCTCTTCTATTCTGTATAACAAAATAAACGATAACGTATATCTAAAATAAAAACGATACATTGCAAAAAAACTATTAGAACGTGGTTGTAAAATTTTCCTTTCGATATTACAGAAAAAAAAATGTTGATTGTAGGTATACTAAATATTATTTTCAATTTAAATAAATTTACTCTTTTATTATTCTGTTAAGTTATTTACTGTAATTATCTAAATTAGGAGTCTTAGAAACTACTCCTGTACTTTTGATACCTGAGTTACAAGTTTATCATAATTCAGGTGGGATTGTATTATTTTAATATACCTATGTAAATTAATTATTTCAATAAACAATTTTAATATCAATTTCTCATAAGTACATATAACAAGATCAAAATGATAAAAAATTACGATATAAAGGACCTGATTTGCCAGATGTTAAATTGTTACAGTAAATCTGAAGCGTCACTTCACTCCACAATAGACCAAGTGCATAGAATTACAAATATTATTACAAAAGCGTTAGAAGAAAAGAAAGTTTGTTCTACATGTTTATTCAGTGTGGCACTAGCTTTCGATATAGTTTAGCACAAAGGCCTTACGTACAAACTCAGAACTATGCTGCCCAAACTATTTTGAGATATACTAGACATTATCATACATATCCAACAGAGATTTTCAAGTAAGACAAGAGCATTCCTACTCTGGACTTAAAGAAATAAGTGCTGGAGTACCGCATGGGAGTGTCTTAGGTCCGGTCTTGTATCTACTGTACATTTATGATATCTCAAAACTAAGACGAAGAAACAGAAGAAAAATCCTAAACTCTGATTGAGTTTGGGATTTTTCTCCTGTTTCTTCGTGACTGTTGCCTGTAGTTGTGGCTGTGTCATCAGCGAATATTGCGTTATTTTGTGTTATTTTCTAGTTTTGAGATATCATAAATGTACAGTAGATACAAGACCGGATCTAAGACACTCCCATGCGGTACTCCAGCACTTATTTCTTTAAGTTCTATTTTTTTTCACCTAAGCCAGAGTACATTTTTACCCCGCCTATAATATTGGAACTTGCTATAACAATATTGTATAACGTAACTAAAAAATAAGATAATCGTAAATTGATCTATAGTGATACAAATTATATAGATACTAGTATAGTTTAACGTAAATTCAACAGATTTAGGTCAACTTACGGTGTAATGCACAAAAGTGGCATTAGGGTAATGGACGCACTTGACAACATGATTGCATAAGCATGCATGGCATGATGAATTCAATTGAATGTCATGCATTCTTTTATCATATATGTTTGAGGTATTTCATACATAGGTATTTCATTTTTATACGAACGTGTTCAGAATTTTATTCAGAGTAACTTGAAGAACACGTTAACACGATGAAAAGACACTGAGGTGATCTAATCGACACCTAGTGGCACTTTTAGAATGATGCCTTTTATGAGTTACATTACTTAGTGACAAGTCTATCAACAAAAATAAATCCTCTTAATAAAACCGAGTGCTAGGATACGCAATGAATAAAAAATTATTGTAGCGCACTTTTCTCTTGGAGTGAGCAATTTTCGAAAGATCAGTGGCTCCACCCTGGGTCTAAAACTGCTTGCATTTGCAATTCATGAATATTCTTCATACAACTGTAATACCTACCTTTCATTCCACGAAGTTCTTGCAAAAAATAAAAAAATATAGAGACTAATAAATATTCTAAGCACTCCATTCTTGAGGTATGCGATAAAGATAAGTTATTTTAAGCCATAGGGCTTATTGAGACTTTTTGCTTTGCCTAGAAGTCGGAGGCTTTTAGATTCAGCCCTACGCGCGCATCGGCGCCGGCGCAGGGTCGTTGACCCAGGGCTCCATGAGAATGCACAATGATGTAAAACCTCGTTGGAAATGTCGCACCATTTATTGTTCTTTCACTTCGAAAGGTGCATTCGTTTTCCTTAATATTGTTTTTTAAACTTAAAATAATGTAAATTACTTGACGAAACATGACGGCCTTCCTATGGTTCAGAAACGCGTTATTCATTATGTTGTTCAGATGTTGACGACCCGTTCAAGGGACAGCGTATCAATCCACTCTTTTATCACTTTTTATCAGTACTTTCTGTGCAGCTTTGTGTAATCTGAATTATCTAGTTGTTTAATAAAAACATACTGAAAGCTTTCAAAATGGCAAAAGCGAATAGATAAAAAGCTAGACCTATTCTATCCAATTGAAACATTGTGCTAAACTCACATAAGGGACTATTTATATTGTCTACCAAAAAAAACCTTACTTACATTCTTACGAAATAATAATTATTATTTATTAAAACTGAGAATGGAAAAAAATATCTAAATCCCGCTATGATTTATTCTCTCATGTCATTCGACAATGACTGTAGGTATTTAGAATAGACGAAATAAAAAAATTAAAAAACTAATTTCACACATTTTACGTACAACAGATTGTTGCTAAATTAGATTGGCAAAGTAATTCTAACACATATAATAATATGTATTTGTATATTATCAAAGTATTTATTAAGTGAAAGTACTAATACGCATCGATAAGGTTACCATAAGGCCAAATTCTTTTTTTTGTGTAAGCAATAATTTATTATGTAAATAATTAAATAAAATATTTATGTATTTAGTTAGTATTTGTATATCTCGTATTGGTGTGCCTAGCTTCATAATGATGTAGCCACATAATTATATAATAAGAGCATTATTGTATGGCACAGCTAGACACTACGGTGGTTTTAATTGATAAAACCCTTGAAAAGTCGAATTCTGAATAACCTTTATAAAATCTCTCCATAAAGCCAAACTACGTAATCAAATAAGAACTACAAAAATGGCTAATTTATTTATTTATACCGATACAATTATCATATTTAAAGTCATTATTTTTAATACAGTGCCAAAAAACTACGGATATCTATTGTGTCTCCGTTGATATGAATTATCATTTGGCTAATTCGGCAACCCTAGTGGGTACGAGTTTTTTTCACATTTCATTTCTTAGACCTTGAGGCTGGGCGTGGTCAAGGCGGCCGGCATTGTGCCTGCCTTCGACTTCCGGATCGCAAGCGGACACGACCGCAGGCCATTCTTCTATCGCAGATTGTAATGACGACCATGACACGTAATTGGGTATAATGAAATTATAGGTAAAGAATGTGGATTAATAGATATGAAGCTGTCTTGAGTCAACTATTTTATTCGTTTTTATTTATTTATTTATAGGACCTCCATCAAAGGCTACACAGATACATGGAATATTTAATCATTTTATTGGTTGGTATTGGCTCCAATTATAGCAGACCACAGCATACCTCTAATAGGTACTAGATGAAACAAAAATAACCTCTAATTAAATATGTGAGAATTTTAACAAATAAATCAAATCGGACTGTAAAATTTAAATTAATCTAAGAAATTTATCAGTATACCTACATTATATAGATACACAACAATTATGAATAACAATAATTAATAGAAAATATGTCAAATAATAGGCATTTTTGGACATAAATTATGAGAATAAGAGCAAAATAAAGTCTTATATTCGAAGCCAAGTACCTAAATAAAAAACATGGTTTTACCACGATAATACCTATTTTAAAATAAGAAGGTATAGTAAGTATATCAGGTAAATGCAAGTGCAGCTTAGTTACATTCTGGGAACACGAGAGAGTCGTTTCTGGTTGAACAAACTGGTATTATTACTCCTTGACATTCATAATTAAAAAAACAAAGCAAGTACGCGAATAATAACTAACATATAATTAAAATAATTAAGCTTAAGCTGTTTATCTATTAATTTAAATATGCCCTTGAATTTATTAAATACAATATTTTTTAATGACAACTTAGACGAATTGAACGACATTTATTACAAAGACACCAACGCTGATCATAAGAATGATATAATGATCATTATCGCAGCATACTTAGGGTTGACAACTCCACTAATAACCGGTTGTCAATTAAAAAATAAAACATTTAAACATTAGATAGACACGTCATTATCAGCCTAGTTATGTCGGACTGATGGGCCTCGACCTTCTCTCTGAGAGAAGGAACATGTCGTTATCCATGCCGCGGTCCTTGTGCGAATTGGTGTATATCAATGGAAATTCATATTTTTTAATTAAATCCACTATTTCCTATAAGATTATATTTTCCTATAAGAGCACTGGTGAATTATGCGAATATATAAATTCTTCGACATACACTTCAAAATGAAAATCGGACACCGAGGGTACTAGTACATTTTACCGAAGGTATTATATTACAGTTTAATATTATTAGGTATAAAATAGAATAGATCTTTATTTCATGTAAACCAGATACAGGCACTTATGAAATGTCGAGACTCTAGGTGCACGGTTCCAAATAGTAGATCCTATGGAGAAGAACCGGCAAGAAACTCCATGGAAACTCTTTTCAAATAAATAATAGATCTTGACAATCTTTATCAGTACAATGTTGTGGTAAGATCTGCGAGAATAATGCAATTCAATGCGAATACAAATAAAACTAGGATAATAATGAATTGCCTCTGAATAAGATAGCCATGGCAGTTACGAGCTGACCAGTTCCGACAAGCAAATAATTTGTGGTTCAAACGGATATTGTGTTTTTTAATTATTTTCATTATTGCAAACTTTATTACTAGTTGGTAACCCTAATAGTAGCAGTCTTTGTATGTCACTTGCGCAAGAGTCACGCACCGGTGTATGTGAAATATCATTAAATAACATGGGTGTGGGCACCATTGAACACTATGAGAGATTAACTATCTTATCTTATGGAATTAAGCATTGACGCCTGTTTAATAGGGGTATGAAGACGAAGGCACATAACGTCGATCAAAACAAAATCCTCGATCTTCTGTTTTGGAGTAAGCAAAGATATTTCTTTAAAAAAAAAAAAAGATTCAACGAGTGCTAAATAACGTCAGCAGTGCACTGGCGCGAATATCTACTCAATTTGGCTAATTTCGTCATTTGCGGCATTTACTAATGCTAGTTACGCGGTATTGTACTATACTATCCCCGACGAATTTCAACCCTGGACTGCGACTTACAATTTATTTAACAACGAATGCACACATAAAATACCTGAGGAATATGAAGTAGGAGCATAAAGTACAAAGGTACTGCTTATCTCTAAAGAAATCTCTTCCAGTAGACCTACGAGAGGAGAGTTAAGATGAAATGGTGAAGATTTTACACACTGTGTAAAGGACACATCACCATGTGGGGAAGGAGTCCCGCCCTGTATGGAAAATAGGAGAGGAAAGATGATAGCCCTCTTATACGACATGATAAGGATAGAAGGAAGGAGAGGTAGAGATGGCCACGGATAAGTTAAATGAGCTAAATAAAAGAAAAGGTTTCGTCAACTATAATTATTATTATTTACACAGCCTAATTATAATAAAAATATAATACTGAGCACCTACGCGTCAAAGTACTCCTCCTCATCGCTATCAATTGGTACCGTGACCAGAAGACTGGCAGCATAGCCACGTTGAATGGCAATGTTTATTCTTTGACCAAAGAATAGGCCAGCCCTCGTGTCACGCGTAGCGTCGACCAACCATTTTGCAATATCTCTGAAAAGGAGACGTGCATTCGACCCCATGACCCGAGCGTTATATCAATTCAGTATATATTTTGCTGATGTTTCTATTCTCTAGCGATTGGAACAGTACACTTGTCTACAGGCACTGATTTTAAACGATCACATACTGCCGACACATCATGTAAATAATCGCCAAGCCCGAACTCTTGGAAGGATTTGTTATAAGTGTTGTACCACACTTGTATAAAATTTCTCCTGTATCGTACCCGGACCCGGAAAAACTATCTGTAGGTCATACAAATATTCGTTCCATGCGGGGATCGAACCGGCGACACGTGTAGTCGTTTATACCAGTGGCGTGCACAAACTTTTCTCATAGGGTAGGGAAAAGCAACTTAGCATAGTATTGTCAACTTAAATGATGTTTGTGATTGGCCACCTCACACTAAGACAGAAATTAACTGATATTACAGACATATTGTCGTTTGTATTAGGTACTTATTACTTAATTTCTTAGGTTAGGCAATGTATTTTTCTCTTTATGGAGTGTAGGTACGCCAGTGGTATACACCAAAAGGTTTCTACAATAGATATCGGATATAACATTTATTGCCACGTAGAGGAGACGTACTTCTACACGGGCAGTACCATGTCAAATTAATGTCATTTCCTTTACCTAAAAAAAATTGAACGCCAATATATAATAATTAATGTTATAAGGTAGGTAGGCCTAGGCAGCTAATGCGGGTCTGACAGATAATTTAGATCATACATTATACGAAATTGGTTCGACGTGTAGGTGATATAGATTAGTTATATGTCTATTTGAGATATAGGGTAGGGTGACCAACAAGAACAGTTATGAAGTGATAAAAATCCCAAATTTATTATTTTTGGATAATACAATATTGAAAACATATACGGCATGCAGCAGCATGCAATAATCATTCGGCACCTATCAAAATCAAATCTTTATTTGTGACACAGATTAGTATATATGTACCATGATTTGTGAACTTAAGACGATATCATGATGATGGTAGACACAGATGACGTGCAAAAATTTAAGAAAAATTTTCAGATTAAGAAAACATGCCAGAGATATTTTAATATAAGTAATAGTGAGTCATACGTTGCTAATATTTTCATAGTGAAACAATTTGGGGCTATGTAGGAGCTCATTAAATAAATTATTATTGTTAGACACAATAATAATTTATTTAATGAGTAATAGTAATTGATACATCTAGTAAAAAATACCCTGACTGTGTAACATTACCACATGTAGCATGTGGTGATGTCTACTAACAATATATAACTCTTGTAAAGCGTTCTGGAAGTTTTCCACCCGGACCCTTGCTCGTGCTAGCCCACGCTGAGCCATTAGTAGATACAAAAACATGCCCCTAATAATAATCATAACCAGATCCAGCAAGTCCCCTCTAGTTGTTCCCCCAGCAACGCCCTAAGCCAAAATCCGAGTCCCACTATGGGGCGCCCTTAGCCGTGTGGTTGCTTAGGTAAATAATTTTTTTCCTGGCTGGAGGCTCTCCGGTCTCACCGTTTCAGGTTAATAATTTCCGGGAAACTCGATGAGAAACAATAGAAGTTTTATTATTATCGCGTCTATATGCGGTCAGTGTCTCGCAAAGTGTTAAGCAGAGAACGCTTCCAGAGCTGCCTGCGAGAGACAATAGTAAAAAAAATTAATATAAAAGTTCTGCATGATAGTCACCCTATTTTTATTTAGGTGCACAAAAACTGGTAGTGGGTGAACGTACCAGGTATGGAGGTTATGTATGAGAGTACTATGTACTTATATGAATCATTAATATAGCGTTCAAGGCAATACCTAATTGCTCTCTTTGCAGTTCACTTAATGTAATTCATAAACTGGTTTCCGATATAATAATAGAGGGAAAATTATAGCTTTGGCTGAAGTAACTGCGTAAAAATATCCGCGTGGTAATCTACCCAATAGTGTATAGACATATACACACTCATGTATTTAATATACTTCTTTATTATTTACTTATTTATACTCCATGTATAAAAATGGTACATAAGGTTGACTTAATGCCATGATGCAATTTCTGCCAGTCAACCTTTGAGTTAAAAACAACCACCAACCACCTTTGGGATAATATCTAAATATAAGGGTAATAAGGATCGGAGCACGTGGCATTTTGTACTTTCTGCCCACCTCGATGTGAAAAAGGCGTAATATCTATACTCAAGGAAACATGGTAATAAAAATGTTACAGACATAATGAGCAACAATGGAACAACTTAGGTATACTTTTCATATAGTTACTTTATTCTACAAACTGATATTCTAAAAATCTGAATTCAAAACGATAAAATCCCTTATTAAATCCGCTTTGTCATCAATTTCAGTTGCTGAGCGTGCTCTGTCTGTGTGCGATCGCGGAGCCAGCCCCCGAGCCCGGGCGCATCCCGAAGGTGTACAATGCCCTGATCACGTCCAACCAGAACCTAGAACCTAGCAAGGCGTACCCGGTGTACCAACCAGTGCTCCACGACGCCTTCGCTTTCTCGTACCAGCCCGCCATCTTTTACGGAGGAGATTTACTTGGCAATGTAAGTAGCTTAGTTATAGTTACTGTAGGTATTTAAATCTTATGTAGTAATGTGTAAATAATTTTTCTTTATATATAAGATATATTTTATTAAAATATATCTTCAAAAGGAAACTTAAGGAATAAGTATACGTACTCGTATATCTAATTGGTAAACTGTGCTTGTAACATAAAACTTTGATACTCCAACACTCTAGAGGTACAAAGAGATACAAAGTAACATTAGATTAATTATTGATTAATTAATCTAATGTTACTTTGTATCTCATTCTAAGTGAACTGATTTTTATGAGAAATAAATTTCTTTAAACCTAAAATATAGTCATAATTTATAAAATTTACTTGATATGATGGAATTGGGCTACACTTGGTAATGTCGAATACCGGATGAACGCTGGGAAATACTTATTATAAAAGAGTAGGCGCCATCAAAATCACATAAGACGACTGGTAGGCGCAGGCGGAGATGACGAAATTAATGTTGCTTTTTAGATACAAATTCGCTCGCTCAGAATTTCTCGTGGTCGCACGAAAATATAACGTGATTGCATAGAGATTATTTTTTGCAAATTGACTAACATGGCGAATCTTCCTTTCTGGAGCTCGCCGGCACTGCTGTAGCGGAGACTGTGAGGCGCGCCTGATAAGTAAATTATAGCAATTTCACCTTCAAACCAATTATTTTCATAGGTAATATCAACATAATCAAGCGTTATTATTTTTATTACATAGAGGACCTATTAGGCCTTCCATTCCACACTAAAAATAGTATACTTAAATAATAGGTTGGTTATCTATTTCGTTACCCCCGTACGGTAAAAGTATATAGAGGTATCATCAGAGAGCAGAGGAGGGCAGAGCATGAATGGTTTGACGTATGGTAACGTTAATGTAAGCAAATTTTGATTATAAAATACAATGAAGCATTTTTGTTAAATTTTATGCAACATATTTTCAGAAAATAAACGATACGACGACGACGGATTAAACGTGTATTTTTTATTCTGAATTTGCTTACGTTAACGTGACGATGCGTTAAAACATTCGTGCTCAACCCACAGTACCCACATAAACTATAGTGCTGTCACTTCATTGTGTCTGTTTTTGTCCACTTTGAACAATCTAGCACAATGTCTTACAGGCACGTCGTTAACATCCGTCGTTTGATATCATCTCACGGTTTTCGTTCTTATTTAATTCCAGGGTTTACTGCCTGCACCAGCTTTGCCACCGAGAGAGCCTCAACCATCAGAAGTGACACCAATTTCAACGCCTGGTACTCCTGCTGACCCTTCGCCTTCTACAGAAGCTCCACCTACAACTCCTGAACCAGCCAAGTCCGAACCAGACACTAGTATTTCCACCCCGGCTCCTCCCCCACCTAACACGCAATCTCCGATACCCCTCAACGAATTTGGGCTCCCACCACAAGTTCTGCCAATAAGCCACATAGATCCACTGTATAATGCTCTCCCACAATTCAACCCGTTCACGTACAGATATCCCGGAGTAAGGTTCTATGATCCTTACGATCCGTTCAGCTTCAGCCCTTACGCGAGCCTTCCAATATACCGTCCCTTACCAAATGTGCTGGGACATAGTCTCCCCGTTGTCCCTAACAAAGAAGTTGCTATTGCTCCTGTTCCATCCGAACAATCTGCCCAAACTCCGCCTCCTGAACCTAGTGATCTCAATATTCTCAACTATTCCTCGAAGGATCCTGCCATACCTAACGTGCCCCCTCCTCCTCTCCCTCAAGGCGGTCTCAAGACAGATAAATCTGAATAGTTGTAACTAAATATTAAATGCTATAATAATATTATGTATTGTATTTTTGTGTAAGTCTGTTTCACCAAACCAGACCAAAAAATAAGACAATTTCCTGGTGATTTTTATTATTATGTAGAAGAAAGAAGAAAAACATTTATTCAGTACGGACACATTGACAACATAGGAGAGAGAAGATTAAAGATAATAAATAAAACACCAAAAAGAGACAAATTAAAAATAAAATTCTTAAAATATATAGGTATATGCTGTCAAGCATGCCCATGCCGAAAGGGTAGACATCTGAGCATTTGCTGGGCGCGGAGAGCTCTACGCTGATTTGCAGTTGGCACCCTGCAATGACGCACGGACGACGGTAAGCAATAGACAAAAAAAAGGGAAAAGGGAAAAACAAAATTTATATATTAAACAATTCAATATGCGTTATAATGTAAACATACATAAAATATAGTGAAAGATAAAAAAAATACATTCCTACTCACTGCTGCTGCAATCTTAATTTCCCCTGGAGCATAACCCATCGGTAAGTACTCCACATAGTTGAAAGATAATAATGTTCAAAGTACAATAACAGAATAAGTGAGGAATTGCGAGTACTACTTGTTGAAAACTTGGTTTTATCTAAATTAAATTACACAGATACCGTTATAGGTCCCCGGCTTTTAGCACGCACCGAAAAATTAATACAACGGGTCCAAAATGCCTGTGCACGGTTTTGCTTTAACATACCACCAAGAAGCCACATTACACCATTCCTAAACAAACATAACATTTTAAAAATGAAATCACGTCGAAAACTACACCTGGCTTGTCTTCTTTTTGGCGTTATAAAATATAAGTGTCCGTCATACCTGCACTCCAAACTTGAATGGGTAAGTAGTCACCGGCAGCGCGAGGGTAGACGTTGTGCGCAGCAACTAGCCATACCACAACACAGAACTGCAGCGTTTCGAGGTAGTTTCCGATATGCAGCCTCCAAATGTTGGAATAACATTCCTCCACCGATTAGGGACCTGACAAATAGAAATACATTTAAGTTGAAATTGAAATTATTTATTATTTCCTCACAAATTCAGTACAATGAAATTAATATTGATAAATCTTTTATTTAAATTTTATTATTATTATTATTCTTTATATTTCTGTTATTTACGCTTTGAACATTAATATCATTTTTTTTTCAATCTGTTAAAAATTATTATAGAGTTATTTATTTACTTACCGATGGGTAGTGCCCCAGAGGCAATTATGATTGCAGCAGCAGTGAGTAGGAATGTATTATTCATTTCAATTCGTATTTCGAAACTATTCTTCCAACAATATGGCAAACGATTTAGATAAGCATCTGGTCTAGACGTGAACGTTTCAATTGTGATCCCAGCGACCAGCATGGTTACAAAGACAGTACTGACAGCCGGAAGTACGCGCCGCCACGCGTTATATTTATTTGTTTATTTTCTTTATATTAAGATTTTATCATTTTTTGTGAGTATGTTTATATTTGAACACATATTTTATTGTATGATGTATATTTATTTTGTTTTTCTGTTTCCCCTTTTTTTGTTTCTATTTCTTTGCCTTCGTCCGTGCGTCACTGCAGGGGTGCCAACTGAAAATCAGCGTTGGGCTCTCTGCGCCCAGCAAATGCTGAGCTGGCTACCCTTTCGGCATGGCATGCTTGACAGCATATACATATTATTTAAAAATATTTTCATAATTATTGTTAACTTTTGATGTGTTATTTTATTATTACTATTTTTTTTTATTTTTTTTTTATTTCTCTCTCTTATGTTGTCAATGTGTCTGTGCCGAATAAATGTTCTTTTCTTTCTTTCTTTCTTTTCAAATATAAATAATAATTAATTGAAAATTAATTAAATCAGTTTTACATTGTCCAGTCGGCTTCAACATTAGCATCAAAAGTTTATAAGTACCTTAGAATAATGCGTTATTATTCTAAGGATTATTGAAAGTTTAATAATTCATATTTGCTTACTTAAATGTAAATGATGATAGGTCAGGTCAGGTATAGTATTTTTATTGGCTAGTATTATACTTAGTCACGAACAAAGGACCATCGCCAGGATGCGGTCCAAATGCCGCCAAAAATCAACTTACACAGCAATTATAAGATCTCATCGGGGGTACATATTTTTCACTATGAGCAAAAAATATCATACCAGGAAATAATCGTAGGTTGTACTATGCCTTTGTAATGTACCTAACTGTCCAACTCTGGGTAAAACATCTGCTTAACTCTTCCGTAGAATACAGGCATGATGTTAGTTATTCCCCTAATGCTATTCGATAGTCGCTATCAAGTATATAGGCTTATAAGCTTAAAGTAATAGAGGTACATTTTTATTTCCAGACATAAGCCGACGTTAGCGACCAAAATGCATGTAGTTTTACTTCTGATCAAATCCCTTAATAATGGAATTATGGATATCATGGTATGATACTTCACCGTCTATTGTTACATCTTGCTTCATGATTCTATTTGTTCCTCAACCTGATAGTCGCTTAAGATGATTTTGGACATCAGTTGAATTAAAAATCTGCCAACGTTAAATCAAGTAAGACTTATGATGTGGTTGATGTGTGATATTTCTGGTGCTAATAAATCCGGCTCGAAAGACCAAAAAGATGTATGGTCTTGTTACCCCATACCTGATAGTTAGGATTGTAACAGTTCAAATGATAAACTTGTTTAACTGCTATAAAAATAGTTTATTGATCACTTCTTGCTACCGAGTCGTGAACTAACTTACAATTATGAAATCTATGTAAATTGGAACAAATACGTTTTGCTGAGGGCGTAATAATATTGTATAGTTGCACCGTACAATTGGGAATGTCCTTAATCTTTCATGATTATTTTTTCGAAAATTTTAAGTAGGTAACTTTTGTGCTTTTATAAATTAAGAATAGAAGAAATATAAGTCCCAATCAATGCCTGGATGCATTTCTACCGGAAAGTACCATTCATAAAAGTGATATGTATGCATATCTCCAAGATAACTGTATACGATACGACTCAAGCAGAGGGTAAATTTGTAAGCGTTATACTTAACCATGTCGCCTTCAGCAGACCTGGCTTTTATGTACACACAAGTGGGTACTTTTGTCACATTAATATAAGCCTGAAAAATAAACGATATTAGGTATACAACTTAGGCACACATATTGGGTGTATAATTTCACATAGAAATAGACTTTATTTACATCAACAATTTCTTTAAAAAAGTACTTCGATCAAGCATGAAGTATTTTTTTTAATCCTTTTTTCCCACCCTTGGATTTCTCCTGTATCGTGGGTACGGTTTACAAACATACATATCGACACTGGAAAAGCAAAATGGCTAAAGCGCCATTATGTAAACTTTACAGGGGCACATTTTAAAGTTTTATTTTTATTTTCTGTAAAAATTATATTCTAGATAATATCTAAATCATAGTAATTACGATTTATTAGAATATTCCTTTTACAGAAAATTATCCATTAGATAAATTTATATGGATTTGTTTGTAATAAAAACCTTTAAAAGGTGCCCCTGTAAAGTTTACATATTGGTACTTTAGCCATTTTGCTTTTCGAGTGTCGATATCACATGCATACACACCTAGACCCGAAACAACTATCTGTAAATCATACAAATAAATATTTGATCAGTGCGGGGCTTCAACCCAGGGCACGTAGCGCAGAAAGCCAATCGCAAAACACTTGAAAATAGTTGCATATTTTATTTAATATTAACAAAATTAATGCATCCTACTTATAACTGTTACTCTCTATGTATTTCGGTACTATAGGAGTTTCTCATTACGCAAAATGATAAGTATTTTTTGTTAAATTAGTGAATCAAATTCATTTTTCAAGGTGTCAATCGATGTTCACTATGATTTTCAAGAACAGTAGGTAGTAGTACTTTGAAAGCACACAGTAAGCTTCGACCCATAGTGGAGAGAATTTCGACCGACCGACAAATCAAATCGCACTGTCCGTTCACTGAGGTGAACTAAATAATATTTTAACACGCTTACTACTTTTTAAAGCAAAATTGTGTTCGTTGGCTGTCTTTTCCTTAGAAAAAGTGAATAATGACGCGAGAATGCGCGATTCTGCTGCAGAAAGTAAATAGTATGCTAAGGCCTTAAGAGATGTTCTTAAATACAAGTGTCAGTATATCAAAATAGTAAACAAGAAAATCCCTGGAGCTGCTAAATTGATGAAGGAGACACCATACATATGCCGATCATGACGATTCATGGGTCGATGTCGATGTCAATGCGCCTAATGCAAGGCCGTAGCCAGGAATTTATTTCAGGGGGGTTGACCCCGAACATGAAAGGCAATAAGCCACAATTTTTTTATACTGTCTTATTAACTAAGTCAAAAAAAACTGTTAATTTAATTGCAGATAAAGCGCTTGACACCGTTTCTGCATTTACTTCAACATCAGAATATAAATTATAATTTTACTAACTCAGGTTTCAGGGAGGTTTGTACCCCCCCCCCACTCCCTACCTGGCTACGGCCTTAATCTAATGTTAAAGATGTATTTACCAGAATACGGAGATTTCCTGCAATTTCCTTGTATGTTATATGTTCATGTATAATTAATTTTTTAGATCTTGTCGCACATTTTCCAAAGTAATATTCAGCTATAGCATCACCTGAAAACAACATTGAATTCCATTACAAAACATTTTTTATAGGTTCTCTGAATAATTCCTAATCATTATTACAGTATAATCAGCCGGGCTAATATGAGCACCGTTACATAATTATCTCGTGCGGAAACAGATTATTAAAGGCATTCGATCGTCTTGTCATGACGACAAAATTTTGTCGCGGCGCTCATTTTAGTCAGGCTGATGCATTGCTTCAAACCATCAACTTGTGTATGAAGGATGTTGTTGGATGACATCTATCTTAGGTCACGTTCGTCAAGAATTCACATTGCGTTTTAAAATAAAGACTAATAGGAACGTGGTCAAAGTCGAAGGTACATTTTTTCTGGGTGGTACAAAAAGATTTTTTATTTTTTTTTATTTTAAACTTTGCCCCCTCTTGGATTTCTCCTGTATCGAGGGTACAGTTTACAAACATACATGTCACATGCACACACACCCAGATCCAGAACAACAATCTGTACATCATACGAATATTTGATCCGTACGGGGATCGAACCCGCGGCACGTAGCGCAGAAAGCTAATCGCTTAGCCACTGCGCCAACCGTGTCGTCAAATATTATCCTGGGACTCGCTAGGGTTTTTGTATTATGCGAATTAGATCGTCTAGAGGGGCAGGTGCCCCCGTGCCACTTAAACGTCAGTGCTCTGTTGTACCCATAGACTTAGGGGAGCCCTACTTATTATTTCTATGGTTGTACCTACTTGCTTTCAGCGTGGCAGTGCAACCATTCTTCTGGGCACGGTACCGGATCAGCGATGTGGACAAAGAGTGTATAACCACTATGTGGAGGAATATTTTATAGTGTAGGTTTTATTACTATACCTAATAAGTTCTTTCTATGCAGAGTATAGCTTCAGAAAACGTTGATCAACCTAAGAATTTTTTATTTATTCATATGGGTCTCAAACACACACACACACACACACACAGGAAGATGAGAATCTCATAGATCCTCATCTTCCTGTGTCACACTATGTATGATATCCAAATGTCAACCTTATTCTCTGGCACAAAGAAACTGTTATAATAAACGATTAATGTTCTCTGAAGCCCTCTGCCAACAATATGCTGGAATAAACAAGAACTAAGCAAAAACTTACTTTCAGAAACGGGAATATTCGTAAATACAATGCTGTTGAGCGCTGTGTGCGTCCTGTAACTTGATACTGCAATTACTGGAATATATACAAAATACTGAAATTATTACCTACCAGTCACTGAAACTAGTTTCAATATTTTTTGAACATTTGAAAACAATATTATATTTATTATATACTTTATTGTACACCTGAATATAATTTACCTTTTAATTTAAAACAAACTATATATAACCATAAAATATAAACTTAAATATGTACACTAATAATGAGAGGTATCAAAATATTAAAACTATAGAAACTTAAATCTATTACAAAAAAAAAAAAAAAAAAAAAATATATATATAATTAATTATATATTATATTTAAATATAAAGAAAGACTTACCTACTACACATATTATTAATACCGAAAAGGCGTAAGAATAATTCATTTAAAAAAATAATGTCTATGGTGCACGTCTATAGCGTAATTGTGTTACTAACTATAAACCTATGATTGATTACTTAAGTAATATCGAGTGTATGGAATGTCAAAATAATGTAGCTTCTTGTGTCTGAAGGAAATCCTTCGCATTCGTGTTTACAAAACAGACAGCACATACAGATAACAAAAAGTCAGATAGTTATCTATAGAACATTCGGCTGTTTGCACACGCCTACATGCGCAATGCTCGTATATAGGGAATTCTATGGATTGTGCAGGTAACCATTCATAAAATCCATAGAATTCATTCCAAAAGGTACAGCAAATCCTCATGTTTCCGAATTATTAGTACGAATATGCAACCAATAGATATCCGCGTCTCATCGGTCAATCACGAGACACTTATTATCTATTAATTTATCGCTATGTTAATATCATCGTCGTAGGTTCGTATTTACGAAGTTAGACGAAGGTTGCCGAAGCGTATAACTTTAATCGTAGTAGGTATTGTAACGTATTTTATGACGAAGATTACATTATCTTCACCTCGTCATCCTCCTACCCTTAATCCATTTTATTTGGGGTCGGCGCATAATTAAACCAACTTAAACTATAAAATGAAAAACATTCAGGACAATTTCGTCGCTACGAAAAATAAAAGTATAATAACATCAGTCACGTGTATGTTACATGTAACAAAAATTAATAACAAAAACTGTCACACCATTAATCTTGATAACAAAATCTGTACTTTCATTTAATATTGGTTACATAACACACTTAATCATGATAGATATCAGAATAGAAATGAGGTTTTTACGGAAACAACTTCCCATTGGGCACACTACACTAGATAACATTAAAGTTGATATTGTATTGACTCAGCTAAAAGCCATGCTCAATGGTTCTTCAACGAGATAAGGGATTTCAGGTGTTGTTACCCAATGCGATGTACACAAATAAAGCCAAGTGCTCATCACACCGTGGTGTAAAATCAATGAAAACATAAAGATACCATATCGATGTGTACTTTCCACGTTTAATGACACTGACGTTAATATATCCCGATTACAGCTGTATTTACAGGCTGATGCTTAAAATTTACTCCCACTCTTTGTTTTCCGGTCCATAGAAATACATATCCCAGTTCATACCACTTATCATGTCGTATGGAATATACCATTCATAATAGTAATATTTAAATCTTCTTTGAGAGTGGCAGAAAGTGACACGCGGTATGCAAAACTGGAAACTGTAAGCTGTGCTCCGAAACATGTCCTCCTCCGGGTCTGCCGATGATCCCCTCAGGACGATACACGTAGGTATTCTTGGTATATTCAACCACCCCTGAAAGATGTTTACAAATATTAAATAATAATACCCACAGGCATAGAGGACATATGAATACTCTAAGCCCACAGGTTATGTAATGTGACGGCATGTGACAACCATCACACATTAAGGGCATTTACAGTGCCACAAACTTATCTGACCCGGTGACCAAAATTGGAACTAACGTAGCTACAGAACAAAAATGACTTCAAAATGTATTTTTTGTAGAGAGATGCCATTGGTAAAAGCGACGGCAGTGACGTCATTACCCGGTCAGATAAGTTTGCGGCACAGTCTCTACCCTTCAACTACCCTGAGTTTTTATTCGCTATGCCTTGTCAAAGTCGAAGATTTTTATTTCAATTCAACTGGGTCTTTGGATTTCCAAGCAATAACATTTTTAAATTTTTTGTAAAATGTAATTGGTTCCAACAGTGGCGTGCACTCCAAAAAGACAAAAAGACACTGCTTTCCTTAATAAATTAAGTATTAAATAATACAAACGTTAATATGTCTGTGATATCAGTTAATTTAAGGTGGGTAGACATAATTATACATAATAGATAGCAAACCACTACATAAACTTACATTAAAATTACCTACATATATGTATACAACAGCAATAACAACATACAACAACAACAACATACAACAACAACATAAACAGCAGCTAAATCCTGCTGCTGTGTCCTACAGCTAAATGGGGATTCCTTGAGGATTTTTGGTGCAGTCCCGGATAGTTACAGGATTCATAGGACAACTTCATCGAACTTACTCGTAAGATAATCTTTCCTGTAACTTGTATGCTGTCTAGGTGGACATGTGTATAGAATTTCTTGTCTCGCCACATGCAGTCACCATATATGTAGTCATTTGAGGTATGTTCTAGAAAAATATGTAAATTTAATCTTAATCTATATCTACTAAGATTTTGTTTGTTTGATAAGGCACTTCCTTCCCCACACTTCAGATTCGAGTACTACATCAGTGAGAGAAAAACCGAGCATTACAGTGCGCAATCTGTAATGATACAATTTGTAACATTAGTAAGTTGCACCCGCCTGTATTACCTACGCCGATTTTGAAATAAGTTGTAACACCAATATCGCTTGTTTGCTTTTTTTACGTAAATAATAATAATCAGCACCACGACATTGTAAAAAAGGCAGTATTGTAACGCAATGCTCGAAATCGAATCTCGGATACATTACAGGCGAATGCTCCCGGTAAAGAAGCGCCTTAAGGAGTAACCTCTGAAACTATTGAACTGATTCTTAAATTTCTTTCACTAACAGGGATTTACACTATCCCTGAGTTTTATAGGCTTTATTTAATTATGATAAATATAAAACGCGTTGGTGGAACCGCGGGCGACTGCTAGTTACTAATAATTTTAACTGTTACGATCTGGTGTACTTGTTGCGGGGTTATAAGACCACAGACAAACAGACAGGACCACAAACTAAAGCTTACTCTATTATTACTGAAGTCTAGTGGTCGTCGAGTTGAATTACATACCTAACTTTGTTTTAAAATTGGTTCATGGCATAAGACTAATGGAAAAATGTTAAAATCATACCGACTTCGGGAACGCCGTCGATATTAACATAGTCGATCATGGACGTAAAAAACTCCCAACATGAGCCTAGAGTAACTAGAACAGGCAAAGGAAATAATTAATTAATATTACCTATTCATTTACAAAAGATGAGTTCATACGTTATTCATAGCGTTATAAGTTATAACACATATAAAGCGCAGTACAAAACTCACAAATAGAATACAAACTGCTAACATAGACCTCTTGTATATAAAAAGTTAAAAAAAAAAAAAAAAAAAAAGAAGAAAAAGGAAAAGAGTTTTTAAAGCCGTAATTGAGGATTATTGTAAACATTATTATGAACAACTTTTACAGTGGGACCAAACTTGAAATTGATAAAAAAAATATCTGCTGTTCCATAAAAATAAAATTCAATATTACTCGAATAAATGTATGGAACAGTTGTTTTTTTTAAGCTGTATCTAAATTCTAAAGGAACAGTCTCATTTCATTAATTCATTGAGGTATATATCTTTAATATCCTTTTTTAGTTATAATTTAATATTCGTAATAATTAAAGACAAGTGACGGCAAAGTTACTGACCTGTAAGAATAATTATGTACGTCTTCATTAAATGACTTGAATATTTCATTATAGAGTCGTTTTGAACTAAGAGCAAGATCTGCATCCGAACCAGACTCATTTGTGACTTAAATAGTACTACATATTTGATTTATATTAATCATGAATGCGCTTGTTTACAAATATGCTATGATGAATAGCAAACTAATTTTTGTAGATACGACTCATTAACAATACCTTCTGATTCATTGGGATATTAAAATTTGGTCAGTAATAATAGCAATAGATAATAAATTATCTGTAGCAGCAGCTCTTGGTTGGTTTGCTGCTTGCTTTTTTTTATTGAGTACCGTAAATTTATGTTTGATTTTATGTGAATAAACAAAAATTATAAGTATTGAAGAATTTTATAAATCCGAATCTATGGGTACAAAAAGATTCTAAAAAAGATCAGTTTTTTTTCAAACACCATGTTTAGTTGGCAGTGAACGTAATCTGCGCCATAACGCTGAGGCAAAATGTTTCAAATCGCGGTCGAATCCCGGTAAAAGTGCCCGAACTTATGCTACCTGCATTATAACAAAATATATTCATGTGATTTTCAAAGGCATTATGAAAATTATTGTATTTAGAGTAATACTTGTAGTCATTGCCGTTTTTCATTTCACCTTACAGGTAAAAGTGATAATGTTTAACTTTTTATAATTTATAATATTTTGAGTCATGTTTTGAAAATGTAAACATATAAAAATTACAAAATTATAGTTGTTGACGTGACGTTAAAACCAAATTTACTAATCTTACAATGTTTAAATTCACAGAATTGTCCAGAAGAAATTTCTAATGAAGGCATCAGTGTAACTTGGCATGAAACATCAACAGCAAGCAACATTGAGTCGGACCCGCTTTGTTACTTTAATGACACCTTAATAACGAGAAACTGTTCCAACTCAAGCTGGATACCCACCCTTGATGAAATCGGACCATGTTTAAAAGTCGTTAAGTATTTTGATCTTAATTCATGTCCACCTGGATATTACAAAATTTCGGAAAATAACAATGATTACTGTTATCAAATTGGTAAATCAGCAGCTTGGAATTTACCTTGTTTTGGAAGTGGTGGCGGCTCAGTAATTACCGATTTCACTGCTACAGAAATTGAGCATCTACTCAATTCTCTCATAGTTACAAATACATCCAGATATTTCTGGTTACCAGGGCAAAGACAAAGGCGTTTTAACCCCGTAGTGTGGTCCATCCCGGGACCTAATTGGGGCCATCGTGTTTCATCAAGTAACTTTTTGCGACTATATCCATCTTTCTCTAAAAATTGTTTATTACTAGATATAGTACAAGGAGTTCTTATAACAGAAAGCTGTTCTAAGAACTACCCAAGTTTATGTTTCTATATAAATGACGTTCACTATCCGACAAAATGTCCTTATGGATACCACTCTTTCAGATTTAAACTTGATAATGGCACATGTTATGGCATTGAAAAATCTGACCAAGCAATGTCATTTAATGACTTTCTTTATGAGAAGTGTAAGAAACCTATGGTCAACAGTAAATATGATTTAACTAGATTTATTTTTAAGAAAATTTCTGAATTAAATAACCTACCAAATGACGTGTGGTGCTGGTTAAGGGCACCTTCTTACAATAAAACTGATAACGACACGGAATACATACGTAATAACGATTCCTTAGAAATCAGAGAGTCTTCGCATTTGGAGGGTATTATAAATAACGCTGGTGTTTTAGGCTTATTAAAATCCAGCGCATTACTACCATGCATGGCCTGCGAAGTGGAAGTTATTAACGGGCAAACGGAATTTATGTTTGAATATAATGATATACAAAATATAATTAGTCTTACAGTATATTATCCCTCCGGATTATGGAAATATGATAATAACGACAAAGGAATCCAATGTTTCTCTGACGCAAAAGGCTTCGTTAGTGTTGTGGATGTAAATGATATTCCCCTTATTGATATGAGATCCACTCAAAAAGATGAGATGGAATTAGGTCGCGTTGAAAAAATCGTATATGCTATTGATCTGGTTACCGATAGGTCCGCTCAGTATTGGTGCGAAGGACACACAGTTAACTTTTCGTTTATAGCTACGGAAAAAATAATCGCCAATCCTAAGGGTAACAAAGTTCATGTGTTTTCACTCGTTATAAAACATTACGTATCACCAGATGACGTCGAAGATATAGCAAATCTTACGGCCCTTGTACAAAATGTAACAAATATATATTTAGCTAAAAAAGTATTGCTTATGGATATTTTTGATTATTCTTTGGATCACATGATGATTTTATTACACTTGCATATTGCAATCGAAGATGTCTATGAAGACAAAGCCCTTAATATACAAGCAACTTTTGATACGTTAAAACTAAAGTCAGAATTAGAATTATCAAAATATAATTATACCTATGTAAATATATCGAGTTCAGTATACTGCTTACCAACCACTTCATTCGATGTCATTACGCTTGATTGGGAGATGACTTTAATTGGTCATATTTCAGCACCAAAACAGTTTTGCCTTCAAGCTAACGGCTTACCAGTAAAGAGACACTGCCGAGGATCTTACATGCTGGGTGGTTTCTGGGATGAAGTAGAAGGTCATTGTGATAATAATTACGAGCCCTCTCGAACCACAACATTTCTATACAATTTTGTGAAAACACAAATACCTAATAATTACAGTTCTCGATTTCTTACGGATGGCCTCAATTTTGTACTTGGTGATACTGATATAATAATTCCAGCCGATATTTATTACTTGTCGGTGTCCTTGCAACAGATTTTAGATCTTGCTCAGGAAAATGCGTCATCTATAGATACTGGTGATATAGAAAATATGGCCTGGGTTATGGATAGAATGATGATTCTTGATTACAAATATTTACATTTAGCTCAAACACTAAATTCAACCAATGTAATATTAGATTCGGTAAATGACATTATTGAAATTATAGCACAAAAAAATTTAAATGAATCTACTGAGTTAAGCGATGTAGCGTATGAGATTGCTGTAAAACCTCAATTTGTTATACAAATAACTTATCCACAATACAATAATATCACGGGAATAGCTATTGTTAAGAATACAGATTCATTTAATTTTACAGATATGTCGATTCAACCCTTGTACAAAAATACTACCTTAGAACAAGTCCTTTCTATAAAAAACTTAGAAATTGCTACCTGGTTGCCCGAAGAAATTTTAGATACAATGCAAATTAACAGTAATGATACTGAAGAAAATACGATGAACAAAGAAAATATTCACATAATAATCACGATATTTCATAATGATGCTATTTTTCAAGAATTAAATACTAATAAACACATGATTAATAGTCGCATTATAGGAGTTTCCATCCCTGAATACATGTCAAATTTAGAATATCCCGTCCCACTTGTATTTAAACAAATGAATCAGACAACAAATTCTTTTTGTGGATACTGGGACTTTCAACCTCAACAGCTTAATCACATTCCAGGTTCCTGGAAAAAACAAGGATGTTTTATGGTTAAAATAATTAACGATACAACAGTATGCGAATGCTACCATCTAACTCATTTCGGTCAACTACTAACTATACCAGACAATCCTAAACATGAAGAATTTTCAATCGATAAAAATCACACCATAGCTTTAAATGTTATAACTTCGATCGGAAGCTTCTTGTCACTATTAGGTATAGTTGGTATTTGGACAACAGCTTTAGTATTTGGTAACTGGAGAAAAAAAGCTGGTACTAAAGTTCTTCTACAGTTATCCACTGCTATAGCATTACCATTAGTGTTTATTTTAGTTTTTAATTTGGATTATACTATGTTTAAACAAGTTAATGGAATGTACGTTGTTGTTGAACATATGAAACTTACATGTATAGTTTTAGGATCGCTGTTACACTATTCAATATTATCTAGTTTTATGTGGATGCTTATAACAGCTATTTTGCAGTTCATTAGATACGTAAGGGTTTTAGGAGTACGCAGACCGGCCAGATTCATGTTTAAATTCACACTGATAGGTTGGGGCATACCCCTATTACCGGTTATTATCACTTTAGCTCTTGATGCTGAAAATTATATACCTAGTTCGTCAACGATTAAAAAGATTTGTTACCCGAATGGGTACTATTTAATTGTAGGTGTATTATTGCCAATATGTATTATACTTTTCATAAACATTACTTTATTCATTCTAGTCCTCCACGCGATATCTAGAGGACCCGATCAAAAAATGAAATCAACGGACATGGATCTGGTCGGTGCACAGCTAAGGGTTTCTATATTCTTGTTTTTCTTATTAGGTCTAACTTGGATTTTTGGAATATTTTCATTTTCAAGTCATTTGCTTTGGTCTTATCTTTTCTGCTTAACATCTACACTGCAAGGATTTGTATTATTTATCTATTTTGTGATATGTGATCCAAAAACTAGAAATCTATGGATTTCATTAATGAAACCGCAATTTGTGTCAAACTCTTCTAGGAATAGTATTACGAGTATAACTAATGGATAAAATTAAAGGGGAAAATCTACGCTTCTGTGAACTTTTTAAGTAGGTTAATTAGGAGCCTATTATAATATCTATTATTATTGCTATAAATAATCATAGGAATAATTTTAATACACAATAAAAATATTTTACTGTTGGATTTGCTTATTTTATTTATTACTTCTTAGAAAATCTTTGTCGCCATTCACATCGTGGGCTTTGATTAAAGTACATGTTGAAGGAATTCGGAATGCTTATAAACAAAAAATGTACACAAACCTACGAAGAATTCGGATAATTTCCAAATAGTATACAATGTGGTCGATTCTTCTCAGTAGCATTCATCATAGTGGTAGACAAGTCTATGCAAGTAGCACTACAGCAATAATCATTACTTTGATCATATAAAAAAAAAAAAAAAAAGGTTTCTATAATGACTAATAGTGTATATTTTATAGCATTATTGCTGCTATCGATAGGTAAGTTCCAGATTCAAGTTCATTGTTACTGAAAATACTTAGGTATAAATTTTTATTATACGTGTGAAATGGTGAAATTCTTCTAACTGATACATTTCTAAGATAATTTCTCTACAATAGTCGAATCAATGTCTGTTAATAAAAGTGCTACAAAGCATTTTTTTTTTAAATTTATTTATTTAAAAACACATACAACTATCATCACAGGTTTACCTAATACAATAGTTATAGTTAAATTAAAATTAAACTTTGATCATTGTCTATTCACATAAATCATCAGTAAGAACCTAATATATCTTGGCTCGAAAATGAACTGGGATATCATTAATGTGCGATAATTGTAGGGGTATATTAAAGGGCTTATCAGCAGTTAGCGAATAAAATAATGATGAATATTACTAATTGTATAACGCTTTTATAAAGCTATTGCTGTATCTGGCTGGAAAGCAGTTCCGGCCAGCCATGCAATGTATGCACTGCGCTCTAAACACTATGGACCAACGACTGGGCTAGTAGAAGACGAAGCACTTCCTAGAAGTAAGTAACCCCAAGGAGTTTTATTTTTAATTCAATTTTTTTTACTTTGTCCAACTTCTCCATAAAACAACAAACTTAAACACTTCTGAACGAATACTAAAATAACACTAACTTAAAGCTATTGAGGACCAATTTTTAACCCGTATCTGCATCAGCCAGTAGAGGTGATGACAACAAGCTGTTACACTATCCAACGTCATAAGGAACCATCCTAAGTTCCACTGAGATAGATCAATGGAAAAATGTATACAGGATGATTCACGGAGCATGGATCAAACGAAGCAGGGAAATAATTGGCATTTAACGTCATTTCAGTATACCGGTAGATCGAGCCAAAAATTCGGTTACCGGTTTAAAAAAATCTTTTGTATCAAACATTTTTTCAGCATTCATCCACAGTATCTACAAATTTGGTTGGTGCACTTCTGACGTAATACAAAGTCAGTTCCTGCGCAAAACTACCAACTTAACTCTATCGGACTGGCAGTCGACACAGGCTAACTATATTTATGTAAGTATCACTATCTAGTATAAGGTGTCAAATTGCATTTGTGGTGTCTGGGGAACATAGACAACAACCTCACCTGTAGGCGGTGCATCCTGCTGCTGAACGACGAATCTTTGAAGACCTCAGAGGGCTAATTCACGTAATTTTAAGACGCGCCGATCGTATTGCAGTGACGCTCGAACTTTACGCGAATGTATCTCACTGAAGTTCAGAGGATACCAAATGGCAGAATAGTCGACATCGGCTCAATTGCCATAACGAAAGAAGAAGTGTTGTTTTGATCAATATTTTATTGCAACTGCGCGGCAACTGCACTTCTTTAGTTACGTGAATTAGCCTACAGGTAGAGCAATATTATGACTGGTAACTGGTAGTAAAACCTATGGTTCGGTCAGCCAGTAGGTCCTAGTGAAGACAATATTATACAAATTTCAACACTTCGTCAATATTACTTTCAGTTACTGGAAGACGAAGGTACAGAAAGGTTTCGTCTCCAATGCGTTGTGATGACGACTTACGTGCCCAGGGCTCATCTGTTCCGCAGAAGTCGTCTACCATTGTACTACTGCCAAGGGGAATTGTTTCTTGTTATGAAGCTGACGTTTCAACGAATAGAAATACATGAATTCTATCTTCAGCAAGCCCTTAATATGCCAGCTAATTTTGTTTTTGATTTTTACCACCCAATTCCAAGATAAATAAAAAATAAAAACATTTTTAAATATCGATATAAAAATCTTTTAGCAATCATTTTTCTGTTAGTAGTAAATATTAATTTTATATGTAGGTACCTATTTGTTACCAGAATGTGTATAATACGGCGTTATATTATAATGCCTAGGAAATATATAATAATGCATAAACTCGCACGGAAATGTATGAAATCAATTATCATTATACGCATTTCCTAGATACAGAGAGAGATAGTGATAAAATGCAAGCCTATTCAATATAAAAAAAATGTAAAAATTGGGTAGAAGTATATTTTATTTTTATTAATTGAAAATACTTTGCACTTCCTCAAAAATGAGTTGTGGTACTAGGAAATGCGTGAAAATGATAAACACTTATTCAAGGATCAATTTTTTTTTAATAATCACGCATTTATAGAATATCAGATTCTTGTTTGTTCATAATTTTCATACATTTCATAGTACTCGTTTGTAATATTCGTAATTCCTAGTAACTGTATAGATTTACGGATCTATTTTATAAATTTCTTAAATCTGCTCGGCATTATATACATTTCCGGTAACATACGAGTATACAATAACATTATATAAATAATGATAATACTTATTATATTTTAATGCTCTGTTATATGCGCATACATTTTTCTGCTAACGATTGTTCTATTTTTAAAAGGTAACAAAACATACCTCACGTATGTTATTTGTAGAGAATTGTGTATTTTAGGATTCAATAAAAGCAATTTAAAAAAAATGAGTTCAGTTTTTTAATGACTGTATTATCTATAATGACTAGGCTCGCATGATTTTATACCCTTTAGGGTTGTAGAGTTCCCTACACTTGATGATAATATAATAGTGTTTGATAGCCCGATGTTTTAACACTTATTATTAAAACAACCGAGTGCTTGTTTGATATGTCATGATAGGTTCGGCTGTTGGTGTCCGGCCATCATGGCTGACAAATGCGGCTATTGCAGCTGAGAATGTAGGATAGAATAGAGATATTCTCTTTGTTCAAGAAACGTTTAAAAGAGCACTACCTTTCCTGTGCTACATAGTTTGTATTTAATTTATACATTTAGGTATATATTTATTTAGATAGGTATATTTATTGTATGTATTTGTATTCTTCCGTGTTAGGTATGTATTTTATGTAAATTATTAATTATACGTGTCCTTTATACATTGTGTCTACATTTCTTCTTTTTAATCTCTCCTCTCGCAGGTCTGCTTGAAGAGATTTCTTTAGAAATAAGCAGTACCTTTACCTATACTTTATGCTCCTACTTCATATTTCTCATGTATTTTATGTGTGCATTAATTGTTAAATAAATAAATAAATACTCTTTATTGTACACATGATAAAAGAAGAGCAATGAACATTATAATGACTTACAATTAACATTGCAACACACATTTGAATATTACGACCGTGATGGTTGAGTGAGTTTCTCTGTCTGTAAAAAGAACTGTACTGTATACTGTGTACTGATAAAGATTGTCAAGATCTATTATTTATTTGAAAAGAGTTTCCATGGAGTTTCTTGCCGGTTCTTCTCCATAGGATCTACTATTTGGAACCGTGCACCTAGAGTCTCGACATTTCATAAGTGCCTGTATCTGGTTTACATGAAATAAAGATCTATTCTATTCTATTCTATTCTAACAGACAGAATTCTTAATACCACGTTGTACTCAAAAACGGCCGTAATAGACATAGGTAAAAAGGCTGCCAGACCCAAATGGGACTGGGCGGGTCACGTCAGTCGTTTGCGGTATGCCAACGACTGACCGGTGTACAAATGTCTTTACACAATTGGTGCCAGAAGATGGAAGACGCCGCCAAGGCCGGCCCAGAAATAGGTGGCGAGATGACCTAGACACGTATCAAAGGGGCTGGATCCATTTTTTTATGAGAAATATATTTATATATTGTATTGTTTGTTTTTTATTTACAATACTTTATTTACAGAGGTATCATTAGAAAACGAATCAATAAAAGGATTATAAAAAATAGGTAGGTACTGTCTTAAAATTGCAAACAATAAAAAAAATCCATACAAGACTTTTTTAAATATATAGATATTTTTAAGTTGCCAACCCTTACTTTAAGTAAAATATAGGTTCACTATTTCTTAAAAAGTTATGATAAAATATATGATAGTTTTTATGCAAAAGTGAACCTATATTTTTACCCGACTACGGAGAGGGTTATATTTATATACAATATCCTACCTTTCTACTCCCAATCCCTGTAAGGGTTTATTGTACTCATCATTAAGAACAAATATTATCATTAAATTAAATAAAAAACCCTGAAATGACCATGATTTCATATTTGGTCCCATAGTACCTAAAAGTTGTTCATAATGATGAGTTAATAATCCCATAAAGGGATCGGGACTAGAAAGGTAAGAGCTTTCATAAGTGCCTGTATCTGGTTTACATGTAATATAGATCTATTCTATTCTATTCTCAAACAGGGAATAACGTCATGTCCTATACAACCCTTTCACGGGATCGTGACCAGTAACCTTGTATACCGATTTTTCTTTTTACGATGGTACCAATTAGTTACTATAATGGTAGGTACTAAATGATAGCTTTTTCGGCGATAGCGGATTCTAGTGCTAGCCCGCCACCCTGACACTCACGATTTATACCAACATCAATGAAATCGGATTTCACGGTGATAAGTGGAATGTAATCGGATTTCATGGCGTGGCTCCCGCTGAAAACCAGCGCTGTCGGGTTGCTCGCAGCGCGGCAGCATATGCTGAGTAGAAGCCTTTTTGACACAGCTGCGACTTACAATTCATTAGAGACTTTATCATTTTGATTAATAGATATAAAAAAAAACTCGAAAACCTTATTTTATTTCTTAATCCTTTTAAATGTATTCTATTGCTTATATTACAAGTAAAAAAAACCTGAAACATACAAAATAGTATGAAAAATTCGGTATCAAAATTTCGGGTATCTCCTATCCGCCTCATAGCTGGTGTAACAATTTCTCACCTCATTCACGCCGGGTTAAGATAAATATTTTTATTTTTGTTTTACATGATTTAATTTTTCTGTTATGTTATCTTTAAAATCGTTTTTGTGCTGTGTCAAATAAATACTTTTACTTTCTTTCTTTCATAAGTACAGGATTAGTATAATCAAAATGTGATGATAGTACTCCTTCTAATTCTGTGAAGTAGCCCGTGATTAGCAGTTGGACAACAATGAGCTGGATTTATTATGCACCCCTTAAAGAATCAACTGCTTCAGACATTTCAACTCAGTTATACATATATTATACAGGGTGGATTTTTTTAAACGTACCTGGAGGAAAAGTACTCTAAATACTGAAGACAGCAAATTTTACTCAAAGGAAACATTCCTTTATTTTTTAAAAGAAACAAAACTGCAAATAAATATTTTTGAAAATATGCTTGCCACACCCGGGAATCCAACCGACTAAAATCCAAAAAAATTGCATCCTGAACTTTTATGGCACCAATCGATAGGGTCAATCATAAGGATCAAATCTCTCTAACAAACATGGTAAATTAAATTTAAACAAAAACCATGAAATCTAAACTTATTTTATTCGAACGAAAAAAGCGAGTACCTAAATTAACTAATTAGTTGCTCGAAATGAGCTCCATTTTCTTGGATGCACAAAATTCTTATAAGGAATTCATTTTGAGTTACTTTTAGTAGCGTGTTGCGGTGAATATTGAAAATTGTATTGTGAACCTCAGTTTTTAGCTCGTTTACAGTTGTATAGGATTTTTGGTAAAGGGATGAGATCTGGAGATCTTGCAGGCCATCTGCTTGTGCCATTTGTACCAATCCAGGTATTGAAATGGTTATTAACTTTATTTTCGAATTTTAGTCAGTTCGATTCCCGGGTGTGGCAAGCGTATTTAAAAAAATATTTAAATGCAATTTTGTTTCTTTTTAAAAATAAAGGAATGTTTCCTTTGAGTAAAATTTGCTGTCTTCAGTATTTAGAGTACCTCCAGGTACGCTTCGAAAATTCCACCCTGTATATGCACTTTTGTATGGTACCGCTTATTCTTGTTATCGATTTCAGTAACGGTGCTGTACCTAAAAGTTGCGTAGATAAATAAGCAGTGCAAGCACTTAAAAATGTTATGATAATTCAAATTAGGTGTGTGACAGATATTGATATCTACTCAAAGCACTCTTGAAAAAGTGACGTAAAGGAAACTAACCTAAGCGTCAAAATCCCCTGATTCCGACTACAAAAAGAGCTGTAACTTTTGAACGACTGAGCAAATTTTCTTGAAACATAGCAACGAAAATATCTTAATCAAAATTGTTGCATCCTTTCAGGAGCTATGATGCCACAAACAGACACACAGATACACTACAAACATATAACACCCCTCTTTTGGCCGGGGGTAATGAATTTTAATAAGCCTGAAATTAAAGGTAACACGATAAATCTAACCGCAATATACAGCTTTAATTAGCTAAGCTTGTAAAGGTATGAAAGTTACGAAGGCGATGAAAGTAGCTGGAATATAACGTATTTAGATAAGCCTGAAAGGTAACATGACGAAAGTAGCTGGAAAATAGCTCATTTGGCTAAGCTTGAAAGGTAACACGATGAAAGTAGTCAAACATTACGCATTATGCTAACCCTTAAAGGTAATATGATCTCTTTTATTAAAAGAAAATACAGTAACAGTCGGGAGAGACGGATGCATTTTTGGTACTTTACCAAAATAATTTTGGACCAACTGCAAAGCTGACATTTATCACTTGCATTGCTTAAAAAGTTCTGTTCTGGTGGTGGAATATTACGATGGAAGATTTCTGATGATCGGCCTTGCTCTTCAAACGCCCACGTGTTCGTACATGTTCAAGATGAATAGAATAACTGTGTACATTTTACTAGAACCATTGTTATAACATTCCATTACTTAGATCAACAAACAAATGAAAACAATGAAAACAAAAACGTTGATGAATTCATTAACTGTTTGTTCAAAAAATTATTCAGTTTTATTTCTTGTGGACACTATGTACATTTGGAAGACTGTCGCTGTTTGTACGATATGTTGGTATCAGTTATTTGAGCTTGTTTTCAATAAGTATTTCCTTTGCATTAATAATTGAATCATTTTGGATTATTGTTAGATGACTAACCTTGGATAAAAGGTATTCCTTTAATCAGTCGTCAAGATTTTAATGAAGAGTTACCTCATAATCACAATTATAGAACGTGTCACAATTTTTATGAAAAAGAAGTATGAAGTATTTATGTCGTCTCTCTAGTATGTGTGCGTGCGACGGTGTGTATAATACGCGACTTCTCACTTTGCCACGATGACTTCACTTCGGACCCGACCGATGGCGTGCTTCAAGAAAATTCATTCACCTGGCTTGGCTTCGTGGAATATGTACACGGTTAGATCATTTTATATATTTTATTGGTTACTAACTACAATTTTACATTGGTTAAAAACTGAAGAAGTGAAAACACTGGACAATATCATGTGTAAAACTATTCTCTCGGTATCCGCTCATTTGCAAATTAGACATCTCTTCATACCTCCTTCATACCTCCTACCTCCTTCCATAAGATCTCTACTTATTAAGTGATGTCAGCAGCGCCGTTTGTATCGTAGTAACACCTTTAAATATTACAAAAATAAGTTCTTAACAAAGGTCCAAATTTTTATACTAGATATTGAAAAGTTGTACCTAATGATGTTGTTTGCTAGAAACTACGGAGCTGCCTCACCATAACAAGGCGCCGCGCGTTGTCCTGGTTCACAAGCAGTTCGTGGTCGGCACCGCTATGGATATGCTGCATCTCCCCAAGAACTATAAACTGTACGTAAAATAAAAGTCTTAGGGCCTATTTCACCATGACTTCGTAGAGTTACCAGCATCATGTAATGCTACTAGTAATTTCAAGTATATAGAGTAAGTAGATATACATTATACAGTTATGGAATTACCGCTTTCTTTGACACGATCAAAATAAGCTATCTATTGAATTATTGTTATCATATTTTTATTAATTTTTAATTATGACGAAAATTTCTGAGAGAATTATAGAGTTTTCTATGATCATAAAAACCGCAACACATGAAAATAATAACAAATATACATAATATACGGTCACGTCGTTATTTTATTTAGTTATTTTGTAATTTCTGCTACAATTTTTTTATTTTTTTCCAGTGGGAATGTTATTTTTGGTGATTATGAACGCGATGAAGAGGACTGTGGATTAACGCGCGAACAAATTAAGATTGGCATTAGATGCCCACGCGCATATATCGAAATACCACTACTAGACGTTACACCTCATCCAGAATTTACTAGGTAATATTTCGCCTGAGACAAAAAGGTTTATATTTTATTAACATTCTTAAATTCAGAAGAAAGGAGAGAAGAGACAGTATCTGAATGTTTTTCTAGATCATTTTTATATGTTATACGTGGAGCGACTACTAACCGAGAAACAACGACACAGTCTCCATATGATAAATGGATGATCCCATATGAATTCTGTTGCCGTCCGTCAAAGTTCCTGGGTCATACAGCACCACCTACCACATCATGGCTAAGGTGGCATACTGTTCTGTTGCATCGTGTAGAGTCAAGGTTAACTATAATTTCTTAATTACTGTATATGGTGTGATTTAAACATGTATTGTGTTGACCAATAAAACTGTTTTTTTCTTTCTAATTTCAGATTTGGTGTCGGCAACAGCCTCGCTCTGGTGAAACTGCTTCGACCAATGAAATCACGTGAGTGCATTGTTTTATTCGTCTCCTTAGATTCGATATTGACTCTTCTTTAGACTGGATCTCCATTTTACCACCAAACACGAAATCAGACGATTAAAGTGATATTTGTTTGACTCATAATTAACCTATATTAACATTTTAAATGAAATATTTTGTGCCGCGTGGGTATCGGCAAGAAAAGGCCACTTTTAGGGTTCAATTATAGAGACGCGGAGCGTAGCGCGGCGCGCAAAGCGGCGCATAGCTCTCTCGCTTGCTCTCCATGAACGGAGATAAGTATCTTTCTCCACGTTGCGCGCCACTTTGCGCTCCGCGCGATTTTCCGCGTCACCATAATTGAGCCCTAGGGCTTTTCTTCTCGTGGTTATTATAAAAGAGGATGGGGTGCAGTATAATTTTATCCGCTAAAAACGAAATACTGCGCTTAATATTCGTTCGTTTGTGATTAAACCATTATAGCCTTTGCGGGCCCATGTTCAGTAAACAGCGGAGGAGTTTTACAGACTGATAAAATAATTAAGAAATCATAATATTATGTACCTAATTTTGATTTCAGACTACATGGTGCCAATATGTTTACCGACGCTAGATGAACGCACGAGAAAGAGAAAACATAAATTCGTGATTCTGATTGACTACGTCAGCAGTATGTTTATTTATTCGATAATATAAAATATACAAAGATATTTTCTCCGACATCGGCACCACTTGCCATAACGAAAAATAGAATAGAATAGAGTATATTATTATTCGAGAAAATACCTTTGTATTAGCAATAGACCCATCCGTAAATACAATAACTTCGATTTTTTATTACATTGTTACCACAGGTGTGCCCAGAGACTTTGATTCAGAACGGTTGGCGAAAAAGACGCTAAGGTTATACATTCATAGAGATTGTAAAAGGCACCGGACGAGAGGGGTAAAGTTGTGTTTTTTATTGTTTGTCTTATAATGTCCAATATTAGAATTAAATCGAACAATTCTACAAATTTTCCAACAAAAAATCCAATAACACTTTGTGTGTACCTATTGCTAATAGGTACCAAGAGCAAAAAAAAAATTCGTTCATCATTCCATTCCATTTTCATTCTTTTGAAATTTAGTTATGCAGTTTAGTTTATGCAGTAGGTACCTATCTTTGTACTTGATATCTTTACTTATTTTCTTTGTCATGTGTATGTGTATACATAAATAATAAATAAGACCTCTCGCTTGAAAATCATACTTAAGACAGTTTAAGCCGAATAAATAAGAAAGCTCTAATGATATTTGCAGAAACTGGGCAGTGAAGGCCTAACTCACGTACTATGTACCTCCGGTTGCGGCGTGCGTCCAGGCGCGCCCATCATTAGCCACTCTGTTGATGGGCCTTACGAATTGATGGGGGTGGCGACCGGCGGGACGCCCTGCCTCCACCGCGAAATGCGCCGGCGCCTCAACAACGAGCCGCCACTCTACATTGACGTGTATCCCTACATCACGTGGATTATTAACGTCATTAGTGCGCACCAACTTCCCAACCCCTACCCGCAGAACTTTATGCTAGTTGATGCAGGTTCTAGTAAGTATTAAATTAACTTTGTATGCATATTTCAAAAATGAGAATGGTTGTTTTTTAGGGTTCTGTACTAAATGTAAAAAGGAACCCTTGTGGTGCGATTCCGTCCGTCTGTTTATCACAGCGGCATATTTCAGCCTACTAATGCTATCGGTTTGAAATGTGGAATATCTAGTTTTAGATATTGTTCCTAAAAAATTGGAAAAAAAAAATTATTATCTTGGCTAAATGGGCCGAAATTGGGGGTCGACATTTCTAACTACTAGTTCAAGTATCATTATTACGAAAGGGCTTCTTTTGCTTAGACCAAAACAGGCTTTTTACATGCCGCTATTTATGAATTATGATGTAAAATATAAAAAAAATACGATTCCTCCGGGCCCCTAATCTCCGAAGTTTTTAAATCGAAAAATCTGAAATAATTACAGTTGTTAAAAGTCTAAGTAAATGTTACAGGAAAAATACGTATACAATAACTAAATAACTTTCTATACGTGCAAGGATTTTAAATATCGATATTATTATTATTAGGTACGTACTGTTTTTGGGTATTGTTCTGTTATACACAATAATAAATTTTTTGAAAATTTTTTTTTTGAATTTTGTTTTCGGAGTCTAAGGGCCGATTTCATTATCTTTCTTATTCTCGAGCATAACTTTACCAGGAATTATTTAACGTTCCATATTTACACTTGGATTACTTCATTTATGTTTCACCACTTTACATCAGAATTAATTTAATCTCGTATAGTAACTCTGTGATGTAGGTTCAATCCGAATGAACAAAATGCACTAATGTTTAAACCGCTTATATTAAATCGATTACGTCCTTCGTGTTATGTTATGTGTACTGTGTATTTCTTAATTTTGGTAGGGTTATAAATAAAATGTAAAAAATCTGCTGTTAAATGATTAAAACAAAACACGGACGCCATATTGAACTTTTATCCCTGGTATAAATTAACTCCTTGAAAATCGGCGGAGTAGTGATTTACTCGCGAATAGCGAATTTAATACCAAATTACGCTAAGGTGAAACGTTAAAATAGTTTATTCTTGGAATAAATGCTAATTTACTCTCTTGTATCCTTATTCCATCTCGGTGAAATTGGACCTTAAAACGACGAAGAAAGAGAGTTTTATAATTGCGACACTTGAGAATTGTTTCAGGCATGGGTTTGGGCATTCACAAAGGTTATCTGAGAAATAAGAAGAAGGAGAAGGGTGGTTGGAGTTCTCGGACCTACATGAGGGGAAATTTCTGCTTCAAATCTAGGAAGGATCAAAGAAGTGGTTCTTCGTTTTTCTACTCGGAGAAGTTTGAAGTGAATGCCGAACCTCCTGCCAAAATTAGCGTGTTAATGAAGGTACCTAAACATTACTTCTTGGTGATGTGCCTGCGATTGATTTCGAAGATTAATCAAACTAACCGATTGTTAATAATTCCCATTGCTTGTTGTTAAATGTAATAGATAACAAATTAACAAAATATAGGTTGAATCTGCTATTAATCTGAATCAGCACCCCTCCACGTGGTAATCTCTATCCTACCTCGTATTGTATTCAAGCTTGGAGCCAAAAGCACAAGCCTTTTCCTTCACATTTTATCACATCTACCAAATTCAATAGGGAAATAACAATAATAACCAGTAAATGTGATTAATACATGTATAAATAAGGTCTTATTTTAATAATGCAAAATATTTTAAGGCTAGGCTCTATGAATGGTATAGAATTAATTTCAAATATCAAATTAAAGCTGCAGTAGATTCTTAAATTATGGGCGGCGCGGCAACACGATGCGTGTGTGTGTCAGAGTAGCCGAACCCTCCAGGTCTTGTGGTCGAGTTCATGACCAGTGCCATTCATAATCATATAGGAATATAGGTTTTATGCAAACGGAAACATCAATTACTATTAACTAATTTTTACAACCTCAAAAAAAAATAGATATATTATTATTTTTCTTGCTGAAAAGAATCTTTTTTTCCCATAGATTTACCTGTTAAAATATTTAGCATAATTAAAATAAGACCTTATATATCAGGGGTGGCCAACCGGTCGATCGCCTTGCCACGGTTGACTGCAATGGACTAATACAGTATTAGTCCATTGCAGTCAACCGTGGCAAGGCAACAAAAACCATATAAGTTATTATACTATTAATTTAAAATTTCAAGAAGTATGTAATTGGTAGTTCGTACAGGGTTTCGTCAGTAAACAGTAGATCTTGGGTCTAATCAGGTTGGCCACCCCTGTTACATATTTATCACTATTACCAAAAATTATTATATTTACCTTAAGAATGCGTGGTGATTACAATAATATTAATAACATTTTATTCTGTTTTTGTAGATATCTGCAGGCATTGAATGCACCATAGTGTGTGCCCGCATATTGATGCCCAACCGTCTGACCAAGCCGGATATAGATGGCGTGGGTGGGTACAACATAACAATAAAATTCGACACCGATTGGTTCCCTTACTCGTTCTACTTCTCTGTAGCGCTTGATGGTAAGAACAGTACTGCTGCAGACATGAAAGAATGGGTACTCCAACGTAAAACTAGTTTCTGGTCATTGTAAAATGTTATTTATTATACGTATAGATATATATATAACATACACGACGTTTTGAGTTTGACTTGACTTTGATATATAATATTTATATAATTTCACCTTACTCTGAATTTAAATTAGTAATATTTTTTAGGATATACTTACTAAATAAATCCGCGTCATAAAGGTAACAAACGAGTCAATAAAGTTTTATTATTTATTAAAAAGATTATAGAAAATATAAAAATAGTTATTTGTTATACAAGAGTGCAAAGTTGCTTTTTAACCGCGTGTTCAATTTTCATTTTTTTTTTTGCGTATTCAAAAGAGCACGAGGTGAAAAATCTTTGCACTCGAGTGCAACACGTAACTTTTCATTCCACCTCAGCGAGGAAATGACTAAATGCAAAAAAAAAACGTTTAATTCACAAACTTAGTGCACACGATGTTCTAAATTCAATTTACTTTATCCTCTAGAGAATAAAAACGGCTTTTCCACTCAGATATTGAAGATTAAAAATACTCTTTCCGAGATGGTGGGATGAAAAATATATTACACCTGCATTCTATTTATTGATAATGTTCTGCTGATTTTCACCCCCATCGTCTTTTTCTTTTCTTTATCCCTGTTCCAAAAAATATCTTACACCAATTTTGCTACACAGAAAACAAAATCTCGTTGTAATTACAAGAATTCCCGTGCTATATGTGACAATTATTAATTTAAAGATTTAGTAATTACACATTACCTATTATTTATATTATTGTTGTAATAATTAATATGTTTTTTGTAAAGTTAACGCAAAGGATGTATTGATAAATAGAATATTTAGTATGGAGCACTAACGTTTAGTTAATGCAACTTACTAAGGGTTCTGGTAGTCCTGTTATCACAATATTTTTCTCCGTGTAGTCATTTCAGGTCTATATCCATTCTTCCATTCTAGTCCAAGGTCCTAGAAGCAATTGTTCTCAAACAAATTACTTGCCTACAGCCTACAGTTACAAAACTAACTTGCTTTCCCCATTCCAATCCAATTTTCGGGCTAGTCATATCTACGGCACCGCTCAGCTCAAAACCTCAGAAGATATAAAGTCCATGGAGTGGAGTGGAGTGGAGTCTTGATCTTGATAGATTTCTTCTACGTTTTTGACACCGTCGACCATGATATTCTTCTTGGCATCCTATCACAAATCGAGATCACGTCATCATATCTTCGTGGTAATCCGTAAGCAGTAAGTACGTATATCAGATTTTTATTATTAGTACAGTTTTTTATCTATTACAAAAACGATCTCTGTGTTCCATACGACCAAAAGTAACTAAATTTACGTATATACATTAAGAACTGAGGAACGACTGCTAGAATCAGAAAATACATAAGAGTATGTCAACTGGGCCATTATGCATGACATTTTGATTCATAAATCAGAAGCATCGTTATGGGATATTCTGCATAATTACATTTGTATTATTCAAAAAATATGATTTCAAAATAAACATGATGAAAATAGCTGGAATATAACGCATTCAGCTAAGCTTGAAAAGGTAACACGATGAAAGTAGCTGAAATATAACTCTTATAAATAAGGCTGATAGAGTGACATGATGAAAGTAGCTGGAGTATAACGCCAGATAAGCCTGAGAAGGTAAAATGATGAAAATCTTTTTTTTTTTTTTTAAAGCAGTAAGAGTAGTGATAGACAGACATATTTTTATGTTTCCTTTTTGGTAGTATACCAATATAATGTTGGACTAATAGCAAAAATGACTTTTTGTCACTTGCATTGATTGATGCAAAAACATGATTTTTTGATGTCCTAATGGTAATGGGTTATTACGAGACAAGATCCCTGATGATCGGCCCTGCCCTTCAAACAGCCGCGTGTTTGTAGATGTTCAAGATGAATAAAATAACTGTGTACATTTTCCCAGAACCAATGTTATAACATTCCATTACATGGATCAACAAACAAAGTGAAAACAACGACACAGGTTGAAAAGATTCATCAGTTTAAATTTCTTGCGGAGAGTAATAGTATGTACGTTTGGAAGACTGTCGCTGTTTGTACGATATGTTGGTATCAGCTATTTTAGTTTACTTTTAATATGCATTCCCTTTGCATTTATATTTGAATTATTGTTCGATAACTAACCTTCGTATTTATACTCAGTCATCAAAGTTTTAATTAAGATTTACCTACTTCCTATTGCTACAGTTGTGTAAAAAGTGTCTCCATTTTTATCAAGATGAAATATTTATGTCATGTCTTTAGTATGTGTGCATGCGACGGTGTGTATAATACGTGACTTCTCAATTTGCCACGATGATTTCTCTACGGGCCCGGCCGATGGCGTACTTAAGGAACATACATTCACCTGGCTTGGCTTCGTGCAATATATACACGGTTAGATCATTTTATATTTTTTTGGTTCTGGTAAATACAATTTTCACTTCCTCAGTTTTTAACCAACGTATAGTTAAAAACTGAGGAAATGAAAATTATTTATTTATGGAAGTAGAAACACAGAATAAGACTCCAAGAAATTATCATAATTATACACTGTTGTCCTGGTATTCGCTCATTTGCGAGTTCAACACGACCTCTTCATACCTCGCAAATACCGGGTGTGCTGTATTATATGATTTCATCCTATCATAAATATTGAAATATAATTTATAGTCTTAAAATGTAATAAAAATAAGTTCGTCAAATGTAACCGATTCTTTTTAATATTAAGATATTGGAGTTATCTTGTTTGCTAGTAACTACGGGGCTGCCTCACCATAGCAAGGCGCCTCGCGTCATCCTGATTCACAAGCAGTTCGTCATCGGTACCGCTACAGATTTGCTGCATCTCCCCAAGAACTATAAACTGTATGTAAAATAAAAGCCATGTCCACGTAGAGTTAACATACACCTCATGTTTATCCAGCTCCCATATTTATTACAAAGACTTAAAAAAATTGTGCACGCATTCATAATCAGGTCGTGAACCGTTCGTGAACCGTTCCTCCGGCCTGTAAAAGTCCAGTGCTATACTTATTTCCTCCTCCTTTACCTATGAATCACCATCTCGAGGAGATGGATTGGTGATCCAAGTAGTTTATTTTTAGGACACGAGGAAGACTACTAACCAGTCCCTTGACATAATCTCTCTCTCTTATCCACCTTTTACGAGACTAACGGGAGATGAGCTAGCTTGATATGGCCATCATAGATTTCGTTATCGGGATTAGAAACGACAGTGACGCTTGAATGCAAAGATAAATGAACGTCAATATCATGTCAATAACATCACATTGAGGGAATTCCCCCCGCTTTCTTTAACTCGGTAAACATTAGTTAGGATTGATATCTTATTTTTATGAATGAAAATAATCATTGATAATGACGAAAATGTCTTTCTAAGATTTCCTCTGATTTATAAAAACCGCAACACATGAAAATAATAATACGTTACTTACAATACTTCCTTATTTTATTAAGGTAGGTAGTTATTTTGTAGTTTCTTTGTCTTTGCTTTTTAAAGCATATTGTACTTCTATAAATACGTGTAGCTTGTGGGCTAGCTACACGCAAGCTATTTGCCGCCATACGCGTCCAATATAACAAACACGTTCAAGGCGATATTGGGGCTGCTTCTGCAGCGCTTCGGGCATGTTTGTGGAGGCAGCACCGTGCGCAAGCGATGCGCGTTCTTGGTCAGCTCCAATGCTGTCCTGCTAAAGATCACTGGGCGGCTTGACTGCCCCTACATCAGGCTTTGTTTTGCTAGACATCTGCCTGCTTGACGGAGTGCACAGACTATAATATAATTACTTATAGGTACTCTCATTTATCTTTTATTGTGATTTTCTTTTTAATTCATTTCTGATTAAATTTAATATCGCGGTAACTTGAAATAATTTTGTTTTTAAATGTAATTGATATTATTTTATTTTTTCCAGCGGAAATGTTGTGTTTGGTGATTATGAACGCGATGAAGAGGACTGTGGATTAACGCGTCAAAAAATAAAGTTGGGCATTAAATGCTCACGCGCATATTTAGAAATACCAATTCTAGACATTACACCTCATCCAGAATTTACTAGGTAATATTATGTCGCCTGACACAAAGAAGTTTTTATTTAAATTTTATTAACATTCTTGAAATCAGAAAAAGAAAGAGGCAGAGTCTTGATAGTTTTCTGGATAATTTTTATATGATATACGTGAAGCGACTACGACGTGAAACGAGGATTCTGCGGCGTTTTGGAATACGATATATTAGTAGTCTCAATTATGCTAAGTATCATAATTATGAATTATGTTATCAATCCACCCAGTAAAGGTCCTGAGTCATACAGCACCACCTACCACATCATGGCTGAAGTATATTGTTATATGGCATTGAGCCAACGTTAACTATATTTCCAGATTCGGTGTCGGCAACAGCCTTGCTCTGGTGAAACTGATTCGACCGATGAAATCACGTAAGTGCATTATTTTATTTATCTCCGTAGATCATCGATATCCCAATATCGATAATCTACGGAGATATTGGGTTGGGATTCTTTAGACTAGATTTCTATTTTACCACCAAACACGAAATTAAACGTGTTTTTCTTTCACTGATAATTATTCGATAACAATATTTTAAATGAAATATATTTATATATCTATATATAAATATATTTCATTACATACATATCTAACTGCCTTGTGGTTATTGGCAAAAAAGGACCCGATCTTACTATTCTTTTCGTGGTTATTATAAAGACAAAAAATACTTTTTATGGTTTATTTTGAGACTAAAAGACGATAGATCAATAGGATGGGATGCAGCATAATTTTATTCGCTGATAACAAAATACTGCGCTCAATATTCTGTTTGTTTGTGATTATGACAATTTTCTCTTCCAAACATTATAGCCTTTAGCAGGCCCATTTTCAGATAAAACCGGAGCAGTTTTACTGACTGATAACATGATTGAGAAATCATATTGACTTACACACAATACACAACATTACAGTATAACAAACGATGTCACATCTACATACTGTCCTGCTCATTGTGCCCCAAGACCTGCACCCTGAGCGACTTCTGCTCTGCTACTAATAACGCCGTAGAGGTGACAAAGTTCTGGGCTGGTGAAATTTAGCGATGTAGGTACCATCGACACGAATAATATGGAATTTTGATTTCAGACTACATGGTGCCTGTATGTTTACCGACGGTAGTAGAACGAACGAAGAAGAAAACGAATAGAGTCGTGTTCTTAGTTGACTACATCAGCAGTATGTTTATTTATTTTATAATTACATATTCGATAAAATACTTATGTATGGGCAATGGGCATGGTATTCGTAAATACGATAACTCAGATTTTTTATTGCTTTGTTAACATAGCTGTGCCCAGAGACTTCGATTCAGAAAGGATGGCGAAAAAGACGTTAAAGTTATACATACATAAAGATTGTAAAAGGCATCGGATGAGAGAGGTAAAGTTGTATTTCTTATTGTTTTGTCTCGACCTGCGAGCGTGGCGCCCTGTGTGAGTCGCTCAGCTCACCATGTCGATACCGGTTTACTCGAGTCGAGTGACACGTGCCGCGCCACGCACCGCTCATCCCTGAGCCGCGTGCTTTTGGTTTTTTGGCCATGCTCAAAGAGCGCTCAGTGACAGTCTGAGTCGGGTGGATTATGACGACAGTCGTGCGCGCAGTTCGTAAACAAAATTCATTACAATAAATTATAGAGAATATGCCTAAAATTTTCATACAAGAAGTTCACTGAGTCTCCGGGCGAGGTGGGGTAGGCTCGCGGCGTTTCGCATGCTCGTTAGAGCCGCTCAGATTGCACTCGGAGAATGCTCACATCGAGCGGCTCACTACACATACGAGTAATACAAGCCGCCCACAGCGCGCCGCGCAGTGCGATACCAAGTTTTATAATTCCCTATATTATCCTTTAATAGAACTAAACTAACAATGCTATAAAATATACAACTGAAAATCACTCACAAGACCGCATGCTTGAAAGTCATGCTTAAAACCGCTAATCCCAACCAATGAGAAGTCTCTAATGATATTTGCAGAAACTGGGCAGTGAAGGCGTAACTCACGTACTATGTACCTCCGGTTGCGGCGTGCGTCCAGGCGCGCCCATCATTAGCCACTCTCTTGAAGGGCTTTACGAGCTGATCGGGGTGGCGGCCGGCGGGGCGCCCTGTCACCGCCGCGCCATGCGCCGGCGCCTCAACAACGAGCCGCCGCTCTACATCGACGTGTACCCCTACAGCACTTGGATTATTAACGTCATCACTGCGAACCACCTACCCAAACCCTACCCGCAGAACTTTATGCTGCTTGGTGGAGGCGCACGTAAGTTTTAACTTAACTTTGTATGCAACATTTCATAGATGAGAAGAATGGTTAGATATTTTTAAATTACGTACTTACTATTATGACAATAGATCTTCGCAGGTCGCAGTGACAAAGGGGCTTAGTACCTCTTCAAATCTATACTTATAATAAAATCGTAACGAGGCTAAATCTGTACATTGAATATAAAAAAAAAAGTAAGTGCTACGTATACTAGGAACGATACTGAAGCCGAAACATACATTTTTAGAATTTTTGTCTGTTTGTCGGTTTGTCTGTTTGTCGGTTTGTCGGTTTGTTTGTTACGGGTAAACTTTAAAACTACAGGACAGATTTAGTTGAAATTTTGCAGTAACGTCCGCCTTAAGGGCTGGTCAACATAATTATAGGCTATAAATTATCACGCTATTTTCTAATGGGGACGAGCAGAAATGCATTATGTCTGTTTACTATTAGGTGCTACCACTTCATTATTACTTGAAGAATCTTTATGAAATATTATATTTGTATACTTGGTAGGTTTGGTTACAATGTGTAATATAAATCATCACGGTATAAAAAATATTCTTTTCATTTTTACAGTTCCTGTGTTAATTAGTTGAATGGTATTCTCACTCGATCCAGACTTTATTTAGTTGAATGTTATCTTTATTAATGCTCTGTATACAGGATGGCGCAACATTTTGGGGCATTAGGGGTGCTACTCTTACTGTTATGATTAGAGAGTTCTGGTCTTAGAAAACTTGAGATAAGAAATACCCTGTTATTAGTTTTTTGAAAAAAGGTACAGTCAGCGAGAAAATTACATTTATCAAAAAACTTCAGTGGGCTCAATTGACTCTATTTCCCAACAGGAATGTTTCTTCCAAACAACCGACGAAGTCGTACTTACCGAATTTGAGAAAAATACAAAAAACTATTTCCCGTACATTTTCTATGAAAGTATACCTTCTTATGAACGTAATCTAAAATCACTGTATCTTACACTGACCGATCAAGTTTATTGATTAACATGCAGATACAAACTCTAATAAAAGAATTAAAGCAAATAAAAAAATATTTAGGAAAATACAATTATGGATCGTGCGTGGCGGGGTGCGGGAAATTATGAACATTTTTTTTAAACTGGATGGCGTTATTTATTCTACTGAGTTTGATTTTCTCTTATTTGAATGGGTAATAAGATACAGCTTGACCCTTCTATTGTAAGCAGTCCCGTAAGAAGCAGAGGTCACGATTGATTGGGTAGATAAAATATGTTGTATTGGACCGATTTTGATGAGACTTTCACTGTAGTGAAACACATGGGCCACACACGACACATACACGGGTCACATAAGATACGGTTATTTAAACACATATCGCGACTAACCACGCAAGCTGGCGCTAAATGGTAGGGTAGAAAGAAGCTGACAATTATATTGGTTTGAATCCGGTCCCAGCACTATAACTTATTATAGTTCCGAAGTCCACGTGGACGAAGTCGCGGGCACTGCTAGTATGTAATAATTATGTTACATGTTTCCGAAACTATTACAATTCAAAAGTCCAGTTTTTGAAATACTTACCTACGTACATAATTAAAGTGGTGTATTTAGATATCTACTAAAACGAAGAAGAGAAACAATTTTGTAATTTCGACGATTGAGTATTGTTTCAGGCATGGGTATCAACAAAAGGTTTTTGAGAAAGAGGCAGTTGCAGAAAAATGGCTGGGCTGCTCGGACGTTCTTGATGGGAGATCACTGCTTCGCAGCTCGTAAGAAACAAAAATATGCTTCCATTTTCTACACGGAGAAGTTTGAAGTGAACGCCGATCCTCCTGCCAAACTTAACGTGATAATTAAGGTACCTACTAAGATTTATTTAGGTATCTAAATAATATGTAGGTTAGGTAAATGTAATAAATTAACCATATACATTGAATTATGCTGTTAATCCGAAACAGAGCACCGGCCACATGGTCAGACTCTGTCCTAAGTCCTACCCATCCATACCGTATGTGTTCTGTGACCCCTAGGGTCGTATTTAAGCCTACATGCCTTCATGTTTTACATCAACCAAACTCAACTGGAAATAACGAATAAAAACTGGTAAATGTAGTAAATTAAATCATGTCATAGTAATATTATAAAGAGAGAAGTCCTGATTGACTGACTGACTGACTGACTTATCATCAACGCACAGCCGAAGCTACTGAAGCTAGAGTCACGAAATTTGGAGAGTAGGTCCCTTTGGTATTGTATTCAATAAAGTTATCAAAACCATGTACGTAATTGTCAAAACAGAATTTTGTTTCTTCTGGAAAATTGACAGATTTGTATATTCGAGGTGTCACATCTAGAGCGACAATATACGTAGTGATTACAACATTCTTATATAACATTTTAACATGTTCTTGTAGATATCTGCCGGCATGGAATGCACTATAGTGTGTGCCCGCCTGATGATGCCCAATCGTCTGTCCCTGCCGATGATAGATGGCGTGGGTGGGTACAACATAACAATAGTATTCAACACCGATTGGTTCCCTTACACATTCTACTTCTCGTTAGCGCTTGATGGTAAGAACAGTACTTTGGAAGACCAAGCTGACTGGGTACAGGAACGGAGAGAAGGTTTCTGGTAAATGTAAAATGTAAATTATTATACAAATAATACATATTACGAACGTTTGTTTAATTTCACCTTACTCTTAATTTAAATTAATAAATATTTTTTTTTAGGAAATACCTACTAGATAACTTTTTATTAAATTAAATCCACGTCATAATGGTAAAATGTAGGAGCCAATAAAGGTTTTACAATTATTATAAAGATTAAATAAAATATAAAAAGATGTTACACCTACATTGACGACACGGTTGGCTCAGTGGCTAAGCGATTAGCTTTCTGCGCTACGTGCCGCGGTTTCGATCCCCTCACGGGGCAAATATTTGTATGATCTGCAGATAGTTGTCCCGGTCTGGGTGTGTGTGCATGTGAGATGTATGTCTGTACACTGTACCCTCGATACAGGAGAACCCCTAGTGAGCAACGTTCTAAAAAAAAGAAAGGAAGAGAACAAAACATTCTATTAATTTATTGATAATATTCTGCCCATTTTCATCCACATCGTAATTTCTTATTTACATTTCGGTGTATATCTACCTAATCTGGTGCAAGGCTTTCATTATCCCTCTTTGGAAAATATCTAACTCCTTTCCAATCCAAGGTCCAAGAAGCATTGAAATTGTTCACAACTGCCTATATTTACTAAAATAACCTGGTCACCGTGCATCTACTGCACTGCTCTAAGTCAGAGAAGTCATAAGGTTCATGAAGAATTCAAAGTACTAAATCTTGACAGATTCTCCCAATGCTTTTCACACCGTTGACCATGATATTCTTCTTGCCATCCTCGAAACGTAATTTTTTTAAAGAAAAAAAAAAGTGTGTATCATTTCTGTAAATGGAGAATGTATCACTAAAAAAATTACAACTATGTGTCGCACATTACTAATATTCCAGTTCAAGTCCTCCAGTTAAGGCCCACAACAAAATTACAACGGGTGGGGATCCAACTTACGACTTCTCAATCGCTAGTGGGCCGCAGCCGTTGGGACATGTTAGCTTAGCACACGAAGTTCTTTTCCTTGGAGGGCCATGAATCATCATTGATCAGTCCTTTGTGGTCAACAAACATCTAAGGTAATAATGGTAGTAACAGTAAAATTACCAAATATTTTTATATTTTTATTGAAATTTTGTTAGGTAGGTACATCAAATCAGACGTGTCGTGGAGTTATATTCAGCATACTGTTATTCAGTCATGATTTAAATTCATAGGTTCCTTTATGCATAGGTTTATGCTAAACAGAACAAATATTTTATAAGCCTCTTATTTAATAAAAAAAATTACTACTGATTAAGAGTTGTCGCTTTTGAAATATGAAATTAATAGGTAAATGGTTCTTTATTATCTAGGCTGAATCCACGGATACCGTATCTTCGTCACTCAGACCCTTATCCTCATTGATTGGTGCGGGGAAGTTCGATGGGGGAGATTGCGGTGGACCCTGGGGGAAAGGATTTGGTGGGAATTGTGGTAAACCTGGGATTTGAGGGATATTTGGGAATGAAGGAATCTGTCCAGATCCCTGAGGAAATTGAGGAATCGTTGGGAAATTGGGTAATGTGGTGGAAGGTGGGAACTGAGGTGCAGCTGGCTGGGAAGGCATTGATTCTGATTCTTGTTGTCTTTGCTGATCAGCATTAAAATCCGCTGATTCTATTACGGCCGAGTCCGAATCACCGGCAGGTTGAGTAGGAGGAGCACTCGGCGAGCCTTCGGGATGAGATGGAGCACTAGGACCAGGAGCAATTGGGGGAGCAGGGATACTAGGATATGCAGGAGCAATGGAACCAGATGGGAATCCAGCGCCTAATACTGGAGCAAAAGAGGGAGCTGACGGGTAAAAGATATTAGCTGCTGGGGTATATGAGTGTCCTGCTATGGGGTAGTATCCTGGTTGCGGGGGGGCGAAGCTGTTCACTTGTGGAACTTGGTGGTACGCAAACTGTGGATGAGCAGCGAACGAGTAGGACGACGGTACCTGTCAAACAAAATAATGAAATTCTATATCATTTTCATCGAATTTATTATTATTTTATTTTTTTAAACATTTCCCCTCTCTAGGATTTCTCCTGTATCGAGGGTACAGTTTCCAAACATACACCACCTCTATTTTTGTGGTTGTAGTAAAAGGCGACCTTGGGAATATGTCAAGAGAATAGTCCGTTGGCACGTGCACAGTTAATTGTTGTCTTTCACCGATCCGTTTATGATATCAAAACATAGAAATAATAAGTAGGGCTCTATCAAACATCATCATATCATGGCAATATTTTACAACTTTTTACTGTAGACGTTTAACAGGAGATCTATTGCAAAAAGGCCGATAGAATAGGATAGAAAACTTTGTACCGCTTTTTAAGCATATTGCGCGCACGGATTTGGCACATTTAAAGTTTATATGGAGAAGGAGTGCAGATAGCTAAAATGACGATCGAATTTCAACTACTGGACAACCTCTTTATTGTACACCGATAATTTTTTTGACACAAATTATGCATATAAATAAAAGATAATAATTATGTACAACAGGCGGTTTTATTGCAGTCAGCGATCTCTTCCAGACAGCCTTAGGATGGACAAGGACAGAAGGTGAAAAGACAAGGGTAGGCTGCGATGTGACAATGAGAATGAGATATTAAAAATAAACACGAAAAAATTAATTTACTAAATAATAATAATTATGTAATATGATAGTGATGATAATTATTATTTAAAATAGAATATGTTTTGGAAGAATTCTTTGGACCCGATTAGGTATCCGCTTTAGTATGGTTTTGTTTTCTAGATTTTAAAGATATTTTATAGTAAAAGTTGTGTAGAATTAGGAGCAGAGCATAAACTTGTAAAAAAGTCTGATGATTAAAAATTTGGAGTATACAGGGTGGATTTTTGAGATGGGGCAGTAAGAGCAAGTACCTTAACCATTATAGCTACATGAAAACGTTCTTCGGAAAAGTTATTTGCAATTTCTGACATTTCTAGTGCTCTAACCTCAGTTGGTCCAGTAGTCTTTTGATCCATATAGGAAACAGGATCGATTGACATAAAAAAAAGTTTTTGTGTAAATTGCCCATTATTTTAGTGACTGTACATTTTTTCCAAAATCTGTGAATGCAGGTCAAAATATCTCCAAAACTTAAGGATAGTCGCGTAAGAATGTTTTCATGTAGCTACAACGGTACCGGTTAGGGTACCTGCCGTTACTACCCCATCTCAAAAATCCACCCGTATAAGTATTAGTTATCTATCAGGAAAATACGATATGAAATTATACTTTTGCTTACCGCATTAATATACTGCGTGGTTGAATAGGCAGTGGTCTTAGTCTCCCCTGGTATGAAGGTCTTCAGGAGTGGTGGGGACACGGCGAAGGCACCAGGCCAGGCAATGGCCCCGCCTGCCGCGCAGCCCGCAAATGCGCAAAGTACTGTTATGACTAGCACCTGTAATTTATTAATTACAAGTGATATTCAGACGTTTCTCGTTCTGCATAGCCACGTTTATTATTCAGAATTAATTTTAACTTAGAAATAAGCAGTGATAGCCTAGTGGTTGAAAGCTTGGCTTCCTTGCAGGAGGGTTTGAGTTCGAAACAGGCCCACACTTCAGAATTTTCGAATTTATGTGCGGATCCTAATTGATTTTCTCTTGTTTTAGCGGTGGAGGAAACCTGCACACATCAGAGGGCCTCACAATAGTGTCGATGGTGTGTGTATTCCACCAAACCTCACCAGGCAGCATGGTGGTCTACTCATTCTGAGAAGAGGCCCATGCCCAGCAGTGGGATAATAATGAGCTGGATTTAATACAACAACTTTCTCCAAGGGACCAATATCGTAATCGCGAAAAAATAGTCAGCTATTCCATACAAATATTTGAATATTACTCGACTAAATGTATGGAACAGCAGTTTTGGTTTTTTCACGGTTTATAATCCCTGAATTAACTTTTATATTAGCACCCCAGCTATTCAGTAAGAAATTAAGAATATCTCTCATTTCGATTCGAATTTTATTGTCGGTTGATATTTGACAAATTGACATACTATAATAAACTAACAGGAGCTGTGAACATGACTAGAGCAGAGAGCTCCGTTATTAAAATATACAATGTGTCTGGTCACCGGTGTCCGACCCGTTAAGGCGAAGCAATATGATCAATTTTATCGACAAATCCACCATAATAAGGCATTTTGCCCCTACTGTTTTTTTTTTGGAAAACAATTAAAAAGTAATAAAAACAACCAAATTTTTTCACACTTTTTAAGTTTCCAGTATTTTTTAAATGTTTTAATGGGAGTTTTTGATAAACTTTTTAGTGTGAACTTATTGCCTACAATGCCTACTGTTGTAGCTATCGAATGAAACCACTTTTATGCCTGTAGGACCTCTAATATCGGTAGATATGGCAAAATAAATGCACACAAATGAAAAAAATGAAGACACTCAGTAAAAAAAATAAAAAAATGGCTGCCATTTCAAAACAGTAGGGGCAAAATGCCTTATTATGGTGGATTTGTCGATAAAATTGATCATATTGCTTCGCCTTAACGGGTAGGACACCGGTGACCAGACACATTGTATACAGAATAGCAGTGGCGAAGAGTCCATACAACCCGATTCCCATCGGCTTCCCTTTAGGAATTGGTTAGTGCATAGACCAACGTAATAATAGATATATTATTTACTTATCCAACCACCAAAAAAATGGCTTGTTATTCAGTTAAATCGAGCTCTTCCAGACATGACTAAGAGACAGTATGGGTTTTTGTCCTGCAGCATTAATTGCAGCAATTTTTAGAGGCCATTTTTGGGACGGCTTCCCCTTTTTGAAACTGTCACCCTTAGCCACTGCAGAATAGCTATGCTGGCACCCGACAGCAAGATCACCATGAACCAGAACAAAGATATGATGTACAAAATACAACATAAACAAAAAGAACACAAGAAAACACGATTGAAGCTCAACAACTAATCCTATATAAATATATAATACAAATACAATAAAAAAAAATAAAGGCTTTACAATCACAAAAAAATTCACTACGAAAAATAACACAGAATCACTTGTCACTTTATATATATTTATAGTTCAATCCAAGGTTAACACGTACCTTCATATTGGAGGCACAAAAGCGATCTCTGTAATACGCGTGTTGATCTGCTGACGAGGCTTTTATACATAAGTAGTACCCCGCCCACTAGCACAGAAAGAAAGTCACATACTAGATACGTCTCGCATAATTATCTGAAGCACTCGAAACTTATCGTATCAGTTTTTATCAGTATTGAAAACATCAATATAATAATATATTCAACCTCTCCGCTCGTTTAAGGTCCGAGGTTTCCAGGAACTGGTGGTCAAAGAGTTAAAAAAAAAAACCACGTCGTCGGTATATTCGGCTGATGTGTGTTCTCTATTCGCTCAAGCCAGGGCTCAAGACCGCCAGGAGTGTAGGAATTTGGAGGGGGCCTACACCCAAAAATGGGTACAACAAGGGCCGCAATGATGATGATGATGTGTTCTCTATTCGATGTTTTACAATTCATATCGACCTACGACCATAAACTTATTATTGTAATAATAAGTTTATGCGTACGACATACGACAACGAAGTCACGAAAATCACCACAGTATAGTTATAGTGCCACAAACTAATCTGCCCCGATGACCAAAAATGGAACTATCGTCGCTACAGAACAAAATTGACTTCAATATGACATTTTTGTAGCGAGATGACATTGGTAAAAGCGACGGCAGCGACGCCACGACGATAAATTTGTGGCACTGTAATAGTTATTTGTTATACAAGAGTGCAAAGTTGCTTTTTAACCGCGTGTTCAATTTTGATGACCGAGCAAGCGAAGGATTCTAAAATTGAATCACGAGCGCAGCGAGTGATTCAAAATTAGAATCCTGAGCGTTAGCGAGGGAATCAAAAGAGCACGAGGTGAAAAATCTTTGCACTCGAGTGCAACACGTAACTTTTCATTCCACCTCAGCGAGGAAATGACTAAATGCAAAAAAAAAACGTTTAATTCACAAACTTAGTGCACACGATGTTCTAAATTCAATTTACTTTATCCTCTAGAGAATAAAAACGGCTTTTCCACTCAGATATTGAAGATTAAAAATACTCTTTCCGAGATGGTGGGATGAAAATTTACTTTATCCTCTAGAGAATAAAAACGGCTTTTCCACTCAGATATTGAAGATTAAAAATACTCTTTCCGAGATGGTGGGATGAAAAATCGTTTTCTATCTAGCGATTTACCAAAATGCGTGTTTATGATTTAATTTTTTATAAAAAATACTGTCTGTCTCATAAACATGATATAAACTATATAATAAGTTTGGTCTGTCTGTCTGTGTGTATATAATCATTTGTTTTTATCAGTATATTTGGTAAATCCCGGTTTAAATTTGGAATTTTCAGTTTATTTGACTAATGTCGTTGGTATCGCACTATCTTATGTCGGAGGCCCTAGGGTAAGTTTCTTATAACACTCTGGATTTTACACGTGCCAGTTGGCCCGCTTAGAGCTCATAACCAATCGGAGCGCCGAACGTCGTCGATGCCGTAAAACCGAGATTGCCTCAGATCGTTATATACGCCTTAATAAATATCTAAAGAGGTGAATAAAAATAAACGTCTATTATTTTTGCCCCCACTTTTTTTTCTCCTGTATCGTGGGTTTAGTTTACAAAGACAAATCTCACATGCACATACACCCAGACCTAGTAGGTACAACTATCTGTAGACCATACAAATATTCGCGCCGTGCGGGGATCGAAACTGCGATACGTAGTGCAGAAAGCTAATCACTCAGCCACTGCGCCAACCGTACCGTCAGATTACCAGTAGCTTCTTCGTTTTCATCTCGTTCCGCTATCCTTTGATGATCCATGTGGTCTATTGTAAGCATCCTATTTTGTATATTCATTACAGATAAGTTATTCCAAATGCATACCATATTTGGGCAATTTTTTTTATGTTAGGGTAACAAAAATTTTTAGGTAACTTAATAATAAGTTATAATAATAAATAAAACTTAAGCCTATAGTTTCCACATATAAACACAAGAATTTGCATTTTAACAAACTTAACTGAGGCAAGTAATACAGAAATTAAACAGATAAGAGGCCCTATTACATTTTGACCGTGATTTTTGCGTGAAATGGCCAACTTTGGCGTTCTTATTCTGAAAAACTGAAAGAGTTTGACAACTTTGAATTATTGAGTGATGGAGAATATTTATTAGTATAGTTTATAGCGGTCTCGCTTTTCGCAATTTTTTCTTATCTATTTATATAAAGTCAAAATTCCGAAGCAAGTTTTCATAAAATGCGCGATGGCATTTTTTCGAAATTGAACTACTGTAAATACATAAACAAATGAAATAAAAAATATATAATAATATCTCTTAAATAGTCGTTTAGTCGTTCATAGTTCATAGCGGCCTCAGAATTTTGAAATACATATGGAATATTTTTAAAAAATCCAATTTAAAACTATAAAAAAAAAACGCTTAGAATTAACTGTAGATTTCACCGTACCAAATTAATACCAGAATAAATGTTAGTTCATAAGAAATTAAAATTTCATAATTATATTCTAAAAGAAATAAATTATAAAACTTAAAATAAACGTAATTACAACTGCCAAATTGCTACTTATTGCGATGCGTCACCGTGCTTTCATATACCCAATCTGTCAAAACGCAATTTTGTGATAGGTTTCTTAATTTTTAAATAAAACAATGAGTACAATCCAAAAAAATATAATTTCATAACCACGTTTTGAATTTTGAATCTCAAGTTGAATAAAAAATATAAACAACGTGTTGTCCAATTTGACCGAATAAAGAATGCAAATCTCCAAGGAATGCCGATAAATTTTATCACGTCCTATTGTAATTTTGAGGTTAAACTGCCGGAGCATTAACATCAGGGAAGAATATTCCAATCGCTTTTTGCTTGAACATCTGTACAAGGGGTATGAGGGATGATCGGTCCAGGGGATGAGAGCCGAGGTGAGGGTATTTTGATACTAAGCTTCTCCACATGTGCATATATAGTCTCATCATTTTCACCCCAGATAACTCAGCCGTATCCACAAATCTAGCTGAAATAAAAATAATAATTCTAATTCTTGTACCTAGCTATTCCACATTTCGTGTTTTAAATTCTCCTCTTGCAGATCTGAAGAGATGTCGTTTATGAAATAACTAATACCTTTGTACTATGTTCTCCTATTTTAGGTATTCTGTGTCTTCTCATGTGTGTACATAAATTACTAAATAAATAACAGTTTTGTGGGAGGTTTAGTATCACATCGTCATAATGTGTAGGCACTGTGTAATTCTAGTTGCTAGAATAACTAACTGGAGTACCTACAATATAATATTATGTACCTGGAAATGTGTACAAAACAGCATTACATAAAATGCCTACGGAATGTATACAGGAGATTTTTTTATGTAGTGCGCAAAATTTGCAGAGTGATTAGGGTGTCCGTTCCCAAATGCAACCGCAGTAGCAAAATTTACTCCAAAACAAAATAAAAAATTGATTTTGTATAGCTTGCGCTTGTAAATTATGCGTGCCCATACTAAGTCGAATTTTCGTTTTGTTTTAAAGTGTTTCCCTATACTGCGGTTGCATTTAGGAACAGAGACTGAATCACTCTACAAAATTAGGCACTACAGGTATTACAAAATATCTTGTACCTATAATGTCTAAAATCGCCCGGAGATGTATGAAATAAATTGCATTTCACACATTTCCTAGGAATTATATATAAATATTTCCTAAGCAGCAATCGGAAATGGGTTAGCGGTGATCTAGTTTAGAAGTCATAGTTAGTTTGAGATGAATTAGTGACAAAAATAGGTTAGAAGTTCGTGGTTTTTTTTTTATTTACAGAAAAATACTTTATACTTCTCTATACTAGGAAATGTATAAACATGATAAAACAGCGAGTTTTCTATCAATCAGATAGACCAAACGGACTAAACTGACGCGCTAAAGAACATTTACCTATCCTTGTAATATTTATTTATGTTATGTATGATGTATTTGTATATTTACGTATGTAATATATAATAGATACCTATATTTACGCATATATTTTATTAGAACGTATTTTTTTTTTCAGAATTTCATATTTTCCTATATTATTCCTTTTCATTAGCTCCTTATCTTCTACTTTGTTTCTTTTAGTTAAACACTGTGTCTTGTTTCCTTATCATTATATCCTATAGCCTGCTGACAGAAATTTCTTTAGAAATAAGCACTAAAGAATAGACACAAAAAATAAGGCGCGTCGAGTGAATCTTCGTACCTAATATAAATTATGATTTGGTTCGCAGTTTTTAAAACTAACAAAAAATACTACAAACAAAATCATAAAATTTAAAAAAAAAACCGACGTAAATTTCTTACGCTGAGGGGTCTAGAATCATGTACTGAATCCCTTGGTATCAGTTTTCATTACGATGTCATTTAGGTACATTCTGTATCGTCTGATACCTACTAAACATTATTATTATTTATTTTATGCTATGAAGTAATCAGGCCAGTCAGTAAGAAAAGATGGATGGACTGTGTGAAACATGACATGAATGGGAAGGAAGTAAATCTGGAAATGACGTCTGATAGAGATCAATGGAAGAAAAAGACATATTGCGCCGACCACAAATAAAATAGGATAAGGGCAGGAGAATGATGATGAAGTAATCAGGCCAGTAGAATTCAGAAAAAGGGCAGAAGGAGGCAAAAGAAATATCTTATCAAAATCTTACCTGCTTGTCTATTATTTCTACTTAAAATTTCCCCATCGGTTTTATTTTCATCACCATCATAAGGTTGTATCAGTATCATTATACTGTACGCGTTATCATCAGCCTGAAAACAAATATATGTGTTTTAGTTATTTAATTGGAAGAGGTTTTTTAATTGTAAATATAATTATGATGTATTTATGTTTTTGTAGTGTTACTATTTAACTGTCATTTATTTCATGGTAAATTGACTTTATTAGTTAATTAAGTTAAATTTTGAAAGCCACGGTAGACACATTTTAATACAAAATATAATTATAATCATATGGCAGTTTTCAGAAACCAATAGAATTCATTTTCAAATATATTATTAAATCGATAATAAACGTAGGTACTTCTAATTGTGATTTTTATTACTTACTAAATAACCCAACAGTTTATACATTATAATAAAATTCAACAATTTACTCAAAAACCCATATGATATGAGGTTCTTTTTGTATAAAAAAATTATATGGTTATTAAACAGTTGTAGGTATTTAACAATTTTTTGTGGAAGGAAAAATACGGCCCCGATCTCACCATGAGACGGTTAAATGTGAAGGAAGAATTCTATTCTGTGAGCAGGGGTCGCGGTAGCTTAGTTGGCAAGAGCGACTGGTGTACTGAACCAGAACGTCCAGGGGTGGATACCTGCTCGCGGTCGAATTGTTCTTTCCACAAAACTACTGTATCAAACCTTCAAAGTTGCAGCAGTTTCTGTAGGCGCAGCAAATGAAATGGAACAAAAACTTAAGGAAATTGAGATCACTGACATTAAAAGAACAGTATTTTGCAATAGCGACATTATGATAAGTATTCTGAACTGCTCCTCGTTCGCTCGAGAGGAAATTAATTATGAGATCACAAACACACTTGAATTCTATTATATCGCTTGATAACATTATTTTGTTTATTCGTTTGCATAAAATATTGAAAAAGGTCGAAACAAAAGAAAAAAACAACACCTTTTCTAAACGAGTGTACGGGAAACGCAATGATTTTGCTTACGTTTCACAATAATAGCGTGGCGCAAGTTCATTGTTTCCTACTTCTGATACAGTCCATTAGTGGTCTCGCTCGAACGTACCGATTTTTCCGTATTTCTTTCGATATGAGATCTGTCCTACCAACCACACTACCAACCTACCGAAAAGGAATGATATTTCCACGATTTATGAGAACGCGACTAAATTCACCCGATTTTTTTTGCCGATTTCTCATTTACATGGTGTTGGCAACCCTTTTTGTTTTTTTTATGTTTCGCGAAAAATACCTCGATTATATTATGAATTTATGGACTTTATAATCAAGATATGATTTGGGAAAGAACCTGTATCGTACAATTTAAAATAACAAAAAGAATAATAATAGAAAAGCTTGGGAATCCCCTAAAATTTCAGGGTTGTAGAACCCTAGGGGATTCCCAAACTTTTCTATATAAATGGGAATTCTAATTTTATGTTGTTCATTCATTTATAATACTCATAAGAGAAAGTTTTTCCTAGTGATTATTTATCCAAAATGTAATCAGCTGAAGAATCCAGTTCAAGTACGAGGGTAAAAAGAAAAAGTATTATCAATTTTATAGAAAACAGTTAAAATAAATTAGATTTGAGATTGCTGCTCTCAGGCAGTAGGTACCGCAAAATTCAATTTTCATTAAAATTTGAAATTCGCCGGCTACTTAATACTAAGTTTTGACTGTGACTGTAAATTAAAATAGTATTTGCTACTAAGTATAAAATAAAGTTATTTTTTTGTCTTCCGATTTTGGGTACAAATCTACCGATATTTTAAGGGAATCTCTACCAATTGCGCATTTTGACGTTCGGTTCGAAACCCCTGCAGTCCATAGCCATACCTGAAAATATTGGCATCTAACGCCGCTATAAAATATTTGTGAATTCCTTTACATTACCCATTAATGTTTTCGATGGATATTTATTGACAAGATTTGATTTGTTTATCTTTTTCGGCTTTTACGAGGTTCTCATCATGTGGGACGGTAACGTCAACAATCATTGCACGGCGTGCTAATCTGCTATCAAATTTTTAATACTTTATTTTATATTTTTTTACACATGCTTTATACTCGGAAATAGTCGAAAGTGCGTAAAGCCGATAGGTTATCTTACTCATTATGATGAACAATTTTTACTAAAGGATCAACACTGAAATCCCAATAAAATAATCTGCTGTTCCATACATTTAGTCGAGTAATATTGAATTATTTGTATGGAACAGCTGAGTGTGTTTTCGTGATTGTAGGGTTTCTCCCATAGTAAAAGTTATTCATAATGATGAGTTTAATAACCCCCTTTCGGCTATTTACCATTATGTACATACCATTTCTGATTAAAGGTGAATATAATCTTTCAATTGTATTACTAAAAATATTATTTTGCCGTTTTACTGATTTTTCTTCGTTTTCGTGGTTCTTTTACCGTTTCACTGTCTTATAAATGCGACTACGGGGCCCCAATACACACAATGTCACACTTGCTTGTGTGTACCTTGTGCGCGAACACCTGCACGCTGGACGACACACCAAAAGGAAATCGAGTGGCCACTTATTGAAAAAAAAAAATAAGTTGTGTACCATTACCAAGAAGAATAATATAATAATCAGCGTGATCTAGTGCAGCAACCTGTTGTTTATGTTCATTGCATTTAGGTTATTCCTAATGAGAATAAAAATTAAAACGTCTTTTTCTTAAAAAAATCTACTTAAACCTCGGTTAGTTTATCCTTTGATGATTCCATAAAAACTGTTCCAATTTAGCTAGATAAATCGAATAAAACGCAAAATCTTTAATAATTGAACTTTATATTAAAATTGTTAGTTATTAAAACTCAATGTACAATACGCTGTATTTTTTTGTATTCCATAACATTGATGTCGTTTCTTGCCAATATAGTACTTTTTAACATAAAGTACGAAGACGACAAGGTACTTGGCTTATATTTGTGCGTCTTTTCACTAAAATAAGACAGCGAAATTTTTCTCACTTTTCCATCTAAAATCTCCATAATAATATGTCTTGTTGTATTTATATCTGGATTTCTCGTGCAATAGGTTCTCAATAACTGCTTGGGCAGTTTCTTTTAATTCTGGCGGCGTCGTCAAATCTTTACCTTCTACTACTAAAAAAAACGAAGAAGTGAAAAGTAAGTACCTACTTTACTACTACTTATAGAATATAGTAAACACAAATAAAAAATTGAGAAATATAATAAAAAGAAGGCAATTCGCGCGCACGTACTTCTCACTCATAGACGTAATACTGTAGTCTACTGTAATCGTAGACTATAGTTATTTATATACTGTGTTGTAGTAGCACGTAGTAGTATCATAAACATAATATACTAGTGGTAAAATAAGTTTATGAGTAGTATAGGGCAGTGGCGAAGGGTGACAGTTTTAAAAGGGGAAGCCGTCCCAAAAATGCCCTCTAAAAATAGCTACAATTAATGCTGCTAGACAAAAATCCATCCCGTCTCTTGTAATCTATGTATAGTCATGTCTGGAAGAGCTCGACCTAACTGAATAACAAGCTATATTACGTTGGTCTATGCAGTAACCAATTCCTAAAGGGAAGCCGATGGGAATCGGGTTGTACCTATGGACTCTTCGCCACTGGTATAGGGTATAGGTATAGGGTGGTACTGGTATAGGGTGGTACTGGTATAGGGTGTTTTTGTTTTTTTAATATCGCCAGAAGGTGGACACGACATTACGTGATTACGTCATACCGCCCGCGGACGTCGGTCATCGATGAAAACCAGCGTCATTGGTGTTGCCAATGACAACAAGCTGATCGATGCCCATTTTCTTGCACATGAGGGACACACACTTCCATGCTTTATTTTTCATTGTTTTTATTTTATGTAATTATCTGGTTTTTTTGTTTTTTATGTTTGTTGTGTGTGCATGCTCGGTGTCCTGTGTGCAAAAAATAAATTGATTTTCTTTCTTTCTTTCTTTCTATAGTAGGTATTACGTCTATGTTCTCAATTGATTCCTTATTATTTTCTTTTTTAAATGAATGTTCAGAACTTGTTCAGAAAAAGTAAGTAGCCAGTATCATTTTGCGGACTTGGGAGATAAAATCTTTTTGTCTTTTGGCATTTTATAATTATAGGTTACTAAACGTTTATCAAATGGCAGCACCCCGATTTTCTTTCTAAAACTACCTAAATAAATATACTTACAGTGTAGCGCAAAATTTTGGGGAATAAGGGTGGCTTATACATAATAGATATTTTTTTATGTAGTGCGCATAATTTGTACGGTGATTCAGTCTCTGTTCCTAAATGACACCGCAGTATTGGGATACACTTTAAAACAAAACGAAAATTCGACTTAAGTATGGAGTGAATTTGGAGTGAATTTTAGTAGGTACTGCGGTTGTATTTGGGAACGGACACTGAATCACACTGCAAATTTTGCACACTACTTAAAAAATATCCTGTGACTGTGCTTAACCCCCTCTTTAAGTTAAGTTTATGGTTCTTAATATAGGTGCAAACTCTCTTGAAACAATTAAAAACAAATAAACATTTATTTACAAAAAATATTTAAAAAAATAAAGCTTTAATTTAGAAAAAATACAATTACGGATCACGTGGAAGGTGGGATGCGTGAAATCAATGCATAATGATCAGTGTAAGGCAGGGACAGAGATTTTAGATTACGTGCATACAAAGGTATGTTTTCATATAAAATGTATCGAAAATAGCTTTTTTGTACCTACTTCCTCAATTTCGACAAGTACGATTTCGTCGGTTGTTTTGGGGGAACATTTCTGTTGGGAAATAGAATCGATTGAGCCCTACCTAAGATTTATGACAAATGTAAATGTATTTTTTTACTTATTTTAGTTACCTTTTTTCAAAAAATCTAATGGATAATGGGTTTTTTACAATAATATCTTCAAAATTGTCCTAAAGTTTCCAAAGATCAGAACTCTCCCACTGTAACAGAGGGGGTAGCCTAGCCACCCAATTCTTTTTTGCGTCAGTGTCGTTTTATTTAATAGGTAGTTACTTTCGTAAGATACTTAGCTTTATTTAAATGTACACTTTGAACTTATTTATTAATACTTGTCGACAGACTTCCGAGAACACAATAAACTTATTCTTAATAAAGTTATCTTACATTGAGTATTATTCATATTGAGCTTTATAGCCTCGTGCTCACTTTTTTTTCCACCATACATCACAGAAGTATTAAAAAAATAACTAAGTTAATAAAAAAGAAAAGTGAGACTAACTCTTCCAGATACACGATCTTTGCAAAAATTAAGAACCATAAAGTTATTATTAATAATAACTTTATGTTAAGAACACTATTTTATTTTTAACACATTACTGGTCTAAAGACTTTGTTATTATAAAGTCATAATAAAGTAGGTACCTACAATGGTGTTAGATTGAATCATCTTAAATAAAACATTTAATTTAGGTATCTAAAATATAAAATAAAATAAAAATAACTCTCGTCCGATTGTAATTTTGAGGTTAAACTTTTGAATCACCGACTTCGGGGAAGAAGAATGTAATAATTCTTTGCTTGAACAGAGCTACAACAGGTCTGACGGATTGTGGGTGCATAGGATGACTGCCGCCGATAGGTGCACTTGATACCGCGTTCTTGAACATCTGCAGATACAGTTGCATCACCTTCGTTTGAGACATACTAGACGAATCCGAGAATTTACCTAGAAATAACAATAATAACAATTAAGTGCGGATAACCTGAGATCGCCTGGCGCATACTGCCTCGATATCATTGGGTGTGTTCAGTTCGGTGGACGACGCTTGACGACGCACTGATCGTCCGGGCGATCACACCAAACCGTTCAGTTATTTGAGCGGGCGTCGTCGAGTGTTCGCACCGGTCACCCCGAAAAATAGTAGGGTGAAAGTCGCACTGCTGTCAACTGACCAATGACAGATATTTTGAGGTCGTTCGATTGGTCACTCGCTTATCGTAGCTGTCGTCGGTGTCTAAAGGTCGCCCGAAGCACAGTAGCCCGAAGCCTTTCAATTATTATTCCCAATGAGGGAGCGACATTCGCACGGGTGACTTTCACACCGAAAAATGAATTAAAGAGGGCCGAGCACGAATGTTTTGAGTTACTATTAAGTATAAGCATAGTATAGTATAAGCAAATTTGATTACAAAATACAATGAATCTATCGCATTTTTGTTAAATTTTATGAAATACACACATATGTTTCACGAAAATGTAAAAAAAAAAAGGATTAAACGTGTATTTTTATTTCAAAACATTCGTGCTCGGCCCACTGAACATAGCCAATGTTGAATGTCATGTTGCCATTGTTGTGCGATAAGACCGCACTTTGTACATTTCTTTTTCTAATTATTGTATCTTTTCTTCTATTACTGGTGTGCAATAAAGTGTATTGTATTGACTGGGTAATCTTTCCTCTACTGATAAGTGATACGATTCCCGTGTAATATAATCCCAAAAAAAAGATCAGTTCACGAATTTGTAGAAGATAATGAGAAACAGGCAACGTTCGGTAGCAAAAAAATATATTTGACCGTTTAGAGAAGTTTTGTTTATGAACTCGAGTCCACGGTTTACTAACGGTGGTGGTTTCAAGTAAATAGGTAAATAGGTATCTTTTAGTAGATAAGTTTTAGGAACAGTGTGTTATAATTAATTTATTATTTTATCCGCTGCTATAAGCGCGTGATTTAGTAGGTATGCAAAATTAAAAACTCACACTGAAGACAACAAACAAACGGGTGTTGTGACGCAATTTGGGAAAAGCCATGTTCAGCAGTGGACTGCGATATACTGTGGACTGCGAGTTTTCTGTATAGCCATGATACTATTTATTTAATGCCATGAAGTACTCAGGTTAGGCCCTGAGCAGATGACGTTTGCAGCGACGATAGAGCATAAATAGAATCCTATATGCAACAACGCGCATGGTGGGCAAAATGTCCATTGTCTGCGCCGCACCTTACAGTTGTTGTCCTACTGGACAATGGCAAGCGTTCAGAAATAAAATCCAGAAGGAGGCCAGAGGAATATCATTTCAAAATCTCACCTGCGCCTGAATCTCTTTTAATTCTGTTTAAAGTTTCTCCATCGCTTTTATTTTGACCACCATCATAAGGTTGAAGTATCACTATCATCATGTACACGTTATCATCAGCCTGAAAACAAAGAAATGTGTCAGAACTTTAGTACCTACACACTGGTATTTAGCGGTAGTAGTGACTCGCTGGCATGCCAGCATGAATGGGTCGGCACGGCCGAGGAAGTACTACCCTCCCACAGAATACATACTGTTGCATTTGTTTGTTTACATAGTGTGGAGTGCCCGAGGCCCAATTCCTCCCTCAGTCCCCTTCCTTCTCCTCTCCCTCCTGTTTCCTAACACCATCCTAAAAGATCGGCATCGCATCGGTGACTTCTCTGGTGTTGCGGATGTTCATGGGCGGCGATGATCACTTACCATCAGGTGAACCGCAAGCTCGTTTGCCCCTTATACCTACTATAAAACATATAACCCTCTCCGTAGTCGGGTAAAAAAAAATAAGTTCAAAAACTAAAACCCGACTACTGAAAAGGCATGAAACAAGAAAATATTAATAGATACATATTCATAGCGATAACCAGAGAATGGCCGTGGTCGTATGCCAATTACGACCACGGCTATCCTCTATAACGGCGTTTTACTTTTTAACTTTTTTTTTTTTCAGAGACGCGAGCATCTGCTTACAATATATATATTTTCGAAATGTGCTAATTAAGCCCTTTCATTTGATACCCAACACGCCATCATCAAGACAAAAATATTTTAGGTCATTACTTTATGTTCTATAAAGGGCGCCATATTCAATTTCATGTGACGTCACATAGCCTATAACCAGCGGACAATTAAGACGCTTCCAACGATACCTCATTTGTCGAATTATGATAAGTAGTTCAGAAGTTATGAGGGAACAGATGAACATACATACATACATACCGGTCAAACATATAACCCTCTCCGTAGTCGGGTAAAAATAACTAATTTATACCAGTGGGCTTGCCTATGTATGACGAAGGAGCGATTGCTGGTTGACTAGACCAGCCATTTAGTGAAGACCACAGACCAAAAAACGTAGTTAAAACCAACAGCAACAAGGTAGACCCACGCCCTATACCTATGCTAAAGTGGACCAAACTCGAAATTTTTTCTTGGAAGTTTACATAATTATAAAACATTATTAAATCTATCATTTATATATCATTGCTATGACCGACAAATGTAACTCCATACTTATGTGGATGTGCCAATGGGTGCATACCAAGCATGCCTAAAATCACAATTATATAGGTACAACTGTATACAACTCAGCGTTAGCGAAGGCAGGTCTGTGTATACAACAGATCCTAAATGTCAAAGATGACAGATTGCACCACATAAATTTTTTTTTTTAAAGAACTATGTGTCCTTCACATAACCTCTTCACAGTTGAAGTCACATGTAATGCGAGTAACCTAGGCTAGGCACTGTTTTTAGGGTTCCGTACCCAAAGGGTCAAACGGGACCCTATTACTAAGACCGTCCGTCCGTCTGTCTGTTTGTCACCAGGCTGTATCCCATGACCCGTGATAGTTAGGCAGTTGTAATTTTCACAGATGATGTATTTCTGTTGCCGCTGTAACAAAAAATACTAAAAAACAGAATAAAATAAATATATAAGGGGGCTCCCATACAACAAATGTGTTTTTTTGCCGTTTTTATAGATAATGGTACGGAACCCTTCGTGCGCGAGTCCGACTCGGACTTGGCCGGTTTTTTATTTATTTCAGTAATCGAACATGTCGAAAATATATTTTCTGTATTAGCGTTTGCGCTGCGGTCGATTCATTGCTATAAAAAGTGTTCTATTGCACCCGCGGTCATATGCAAACTTTGAGTGATCTAAATTTACATCTGCATCACCCAGCGGAGCAGGTGTAACTGATTGATTCTGATGTCATCTTCAGCCGAACCTTTCCCAAACTTTGGGGTCGGCTTCTGTTCTAACAAGATCATCATTCTCCTGCCCTTATCCCATTTTATTTGGGGTCGGCGCAATATGTCTTTTTCTTCCATTCATCTCTATCAGACTTCATTTCCAGATTTACTTCCTTCTCATTCATGTCTGTTCTAACAAGATGTGGCTTTAAAATTAGTAATTTACACGGAACAACAACCAAATGACTGGCAGATACAACCATGAGCCCTTCTCTGGTCTCTCATTATTAAGTGCTTACGTTAAATAGAAAAATTATAATATCAAACCTTCGAAAGTGCAGCAGTTTCTATAGGCCTAGCAAATGAAATAGCACAAAAATTTAAGCAAATTAACATCACTGACAATATAACAATAGCATTTTGCAATAACGACATTATGATAAGCTCTGAACTGCTCCTAGTTCGCTCGAGTGGAAATTATTTATGAGATCACAAACACACTTTAACTCTATATATGGCTTGCTAACATTAATTTGTTTATACGTTTACACACAACATTGAAAATCTTTTTTGTAAACAAAAGAAAAACAATAGAGCTTCTAGACAAGTTTATGGAAACGCAATGATTTAGCTTACATTTCTCAATAATAACGTGGCGCGAGTTCATTGTATCTTATTTCTGCTACATTCCATAGCCATGCATTTTAGCCTAAAAATATCGGCAACCATCATCGCTATAAATATTTGTGGATTCCTTTACATAAGTACACTTGAATGTCTTAGACGGATTACTTTTACTAAAGGTCAAAATATGTCGATAAGCAAGTGATGCTACTTGCTCCAGTTTTCGATCAATGCTTGCAACTAACCTGACATTTACGAGTAGCCACTGGCCTCCGTCTAATCACCCACTGACATTTTTAACTCACCAAACTCGTGCTATGACATTATGAAGGCAATATTTTTGTATCATTGACGACACGGTTAGCGCAGTGGCTAAGCGATTAGCTTTCTACGCTACGTGCCGCGGGTTCGATCCCCGCACGGAGCAATTATTTGTATGATCTACAGATAGTTGTTATAGCTCTGGGTGTGTGTGCATGTGATATATATGTTTGTAAACTGCACCCTCGATACAGGAGAAAACCTAGTGAGAAGGAACGTTTTAAAAAAAAAATAGAAAGTAAATTGTTTAATTACAATTTCTTGTAGTCAAAATATCTCTTACAATTTTATCGATCGATCATAAAGTAAATAAAAATGTATTATAATCTTTTTACTCGACGTACTGGCAGGTCGCAACATAAAAGTCAATGAAAAGCAATAAGCCTCCCACATTTTAAAGGTTATAAACTGACAAAAATTTCCAATTTGCTTCAAAAACTTTAAAAGATAATTTAAATCAGAAATGAAATGCAATGTTACTACTAAAAAGATAACACTGGTATATAACCAAATCAAAGTTTTCTGTAATGAATGAGAAATGTCAGGTGAGAATAAAATTACAACACGTAATGTCATCTGTAATGCGAGTTGTAACGCGCATATTTTAAACTTTATATATTTATTGTATTGCCATTTTATATATTTTTGTATATTTTTTTTGTGTTCAGCAACTGATTCTTCTGCACAAACTCAAGATATTGTCAAACCTAAAAGAAAAAGTAAGTACCCCAAATTGTAATCGCTCTACGTTTCCATAAAATTATTCAAAGTGTATTTAGAATACCTATATAGGTTTTATAACAAGTAAATAAGTATATATAGAATACCTATATCAATTAGTAAGAGATATTTACAATAAAAATAACAGATACAATTAGGTTACAAGATTAATGTGATTAGTCCATGAATCGTCGCGCTCGGTACTTATGTGTATCTATGATCGTCTCTTAGTATGTGATTGACGGTATGCTAATTCGCCGCTACGCAAGGGAATTGGATGACATTAATCTATCAACAAATATACCTATTATTAATGGCTGCCTAGCATCGGTTTCAAAAAGGGCTTTAATATTAATGAATGTGGAGAGGAAAATTATTTCCCAGTGTGCAGCGTAGCCGCCCCGCGCGCCTCAGCGCTTTTCCTTTCTGACACGTTCGCCCCGTCAGTGGGCCGGCAACCGCCGCGTAGCGACGAGCTCGCGACCTGACGCTCGAACACTACACACTGTTTATTTACAATTAGACCGTCACTTTGACAACAGCAGGGACAACACGCATTCACGTACGTTCGTTGTAGTACCTTTCATTGTTTTAAATCACCTCTCACTATACGATATGTTACCACACAATTCGAAAAAGTGTAAACACAAGCACATTGTTGTTCAGCCTACGTTCATGATAATGCCGATTTTATGTTTGCTCTTACTCTCATATCTATAAAGTGTCATTAGGGTATATTTTAATTAAACTACACACCATAAATATATTGAAACCTATACGTAGAAATTTGGTAATTACTTTGATAAATGTAACCTTAGACAAAGCAAAAAGTATTTAGACCACACATTTTAATAGCACATAACAAGATTAAGTAACTGCGTTCACACGTTACCAAGAGCTATAAATCGTTTGAAACAAAAGCAAGTGATTAACTGTGTACATGCAAAAATACACTGTGCAAACATGTGCCAAACATTCGCTACGGATTTTTTATTCCTATTGGAATAAAAGCATTTTACTGTTGGATTAAATAAGATTTAGATTGTAAATGTTCTGGTGTTATATTTCTTAGATGCTTCCAACAAAATTATACCAGCGTCACATCATATCATATCCCACATATTTTCAAAAGTATATCATCTAAGCACTTGCTATGTGATTACAGTTTCTCATTTCATTAAAATATTTTGTGTTACGTTGCCAGCAAATACACATTTTATACACAAACTCATTGGTGAATACACAAATTCATTGGTGTGCTCATTCGTTTTGTCCCCGATTTGTTTGTTTACGCTTGATGCGCTGCGCCCTCGCATCCGATCGCATAACGCATTTGAATCTATGTAAATTCCTCGAACCATCATATTCCATAGACAGATTCCATGCATTTCAAGAAGCGATTGAGTCATCTATTAAAATTCTCTAATAATCTAATAACTTTCTCAATTAATGCTTCTGGACTATAAATAAAAACACGTGTTGCCTCCACCATTATGTTACCGTCATACAGCTAATACTGTCTCTAAAATTTTCTAATAGTTTAATGAGCATCTGGCTTCCGAAGCACAGAAGCGGCCTTGAGCTAGTTGCACACGATCTCTCAAACTTAACCGCTGCACTAAAACCTCGCCTACATGAGCGCACCAATTAATTCAGGCCATCGTATCTATTACAAAAAGTTGACACCTAGTACTTAAGCTCATTTATCCTAGGCGTTTATTTGAATAGATACAGATACTGATTTTATTTCTTTAGAAATAAGCAGTACATTTGTACTTGATAATATCTTTCCTTATTTTCTTTGTCACACAAGGGCAGGGCAGCGAGGGAGAGTAGTGAGTTTATAGTGAGCAGAACAGTACTGCTACTATATTTGAACGCGCGTGACAGTACTGTTGTGTTGCAGCTGCAGCACACGCGTTTAAATAGTAGCATAAGTGTTCTACTCACTATAAACTCACTACTCTGCCCCACTGCTCTGCACTTGTGAGAAACCATCATTAATCAGAATGAAAAGACGAAGCAGACCAGGTTAATGCGTCGATCCCAAGAAAAAAATTGATGATTTCGGGAATACTTCAGATAAAACATTGCGATCTGGAGAATTACCCTATTCTTATTTCCATTAAATTACATTATTCTCGCCTCTTACCATAACATTGTACTAATCAAAATTGTTGCCGGTTCTTCCCCATAGGACCTTCTATTTGGAACCGCACCTAGTGTCTTGACATTACATAAGTGCCTGTATTTGGTTTACATGAAATAAAGATCTATTCTATTATATTCTGACGAAAGAAACCAATATTTTTTTCTAAATTAACAGAAAGCCCTCCTAATATCTCTTCAGCATGTAGATATATTGGCCATTTCATATCGTTATACCAAATTATTGAGACATGGTGGAACATAATCATCGTCTGGCTTCCCTTTTAATTGGGCTTTAACAAGACCCTAAAATTAATCCCTAAAGGCTCATTATTATCGCTTAAACTAGTCATAAGTGTTCATAATGAGTCAACAGCTATCCATCAGCCTATGGAACTAAGCATCTACGCAAGTAAGTGGATTGGTAACCGCAGAATCAATCTTCACGCAGCGGTACCCAAAGCCTGATTTAAGTTCAGAGGCGGATTAAACGTCGACAGTGCCCTAGGCTAGTAGGTACCTCATCGGCGCCTCTCTTGCAATAAGTTATAACTACTTATTTTGCAAATAACTATAATATAATCTATATAGGTATTATAAAAGCGAAATCCACTAACTCACTCACTCATCACGGAATCTCTGAAGCTGTAAAGCCTACAAACTTAAAATTTGGCAGTTATGTATCTTATAACATGTAGACGTCCACTAAGAAAGGATTTTGGGAAAGTCTTATTTTAAGGACACACGGGAGTCCTCGCATACTTGCGACGATGCGCAACGCGATTTTTTTTACGATTTATAATATTCGTTTAACAAGTTCCTCGTGCGCCCTTTTGTAGCCTCGTGCCTAGTTTGCCTTATGGATAATCCGCCACTGCTTAAGTCTGGAATAAGGCTGAAGTTGAATATTGTTTTCTCACCATCTGGCGGCTGTCAAAGCTTCGTTTCGAGGTTGATAGTGGGGAAACTAAATGTTGTGAAATTCTTTATTATACAGCACTATATTAAAAGGTCCCCGTCGGTCCTTTTAAGATGTTATAGTACTCAGCATTATGAACAACATTTTATTATGGGACCAAACCTGAAATCACAGTAATAAAAATCTGCTGTTCCATACAAATAATTCAATATTACTCGACTTGTGTATAGAACAGCAGTTTTCTTTTTTCGGGATTTAAAGGTTGTTCCCATAATAAAAATTGTTCATAATGATGATTACGATAACCCGTCAAAAGAACCTCCGCTTATAAAGTAGGACCACCTATACCTACAGATTACAAAAGTGTTGTAATAAAATGAGTATTTTTTTGCGCAGCGCTTTCTACTACCATCTTGTAACAAGTATGATTGTGTAGCGTTTCGCATGGCGGACGAGGCGGCGGCTGACTGCTTGTTCGAGCGACTGCGGCTGCATCAGCAGCGCGCGCCCGACTCCACCGAAGTGGCGCGAGCCATCACCGCGAGGATCAACTCGCGGCTTACGTCACACGGTCAGTATTATCATTTAGCCGTGATCGTCTCACTGCAGGGAAAAGGCCTCCCTATCCTACCTCCACTCCTCTCAGTTTAAGGATTTCTGCGGCAAATCTTTCCAATTTCAAATGTCTAGTCGTCTTTGGACCTGCCGTGACATCATCTAACGTTGTGTGGGGCTCGCTCAACTCACAGGCACAGGCTTAGAATGACCACCGTGCTGCTGCTAAACATGAACATCCGACTTCTTTAATAACCGGTCGTAAAGTAATATTGCCACTGGCAAATGGATTGCTGTTCATATTCTAGAGCCATTATCACATTCGTCCACCTGCTCATAATGTGAATACGTTGTTAATGTTAGCGCTCAAAAATCTAAGATTTGTCACCCAATAGGTACAGACCTCTGAAAATTTCATATTTGCATCAGTTGGTTGCCACGATTTTGGATCCCTGTTATCTGCTTTTAACGTTACTCCCTATCTATTTATTGAACTGCCCGAAAAAAAATTCCGAAACTTAATCTATATTTATGTATCATTTTACGGACACCGGGATAGTAATATCATAAACGTGACCTTTAGAAATAATTTGCGAGTATTTGAAAGTAATCCAAAGTCGTTTCATACGATACAAAAAACCATTGACCAAAAAAAATGTAGGTAACGTATAATATGGTTTTATTATTTTAATCCTCGTAACCTATCCTATAAATAATGTCTTAGAAAACAGCTGCAGTTGCTTCTCATACGTATAGCTATAGATATTACACTACTCCTAGGTATTGTTTGTGAACTGACCTCCATAGTGGTAACAAATAACTTGAAAACAAGGTTTCACACAAGGCTTTTGAGTCGCAATCAATACCAAGTGTGAAGTGTCTGGAAAACAGCGATAATGGTACAAACACAATTTATCAGCGCCCTATTAGCTGGAACTTTACCCTTTATACCGGTGTGTTTTAATAATATTTATACAAAGGGGGGTGCATATGATGCATATTATCGTGTTAATACATTGAAGAGTTTCTAGATAATAATAACGAGCACGTGTGAATGCCTCTCGCATAAATACAGATCCTTATTTGTGGAATAATAATAATAATAAATAAATGGAATAATAGAAAAGAATAATAACTTATTTGCTTTAAGTGTTGGGGACCGCGAAAAAGATGGCGAGACGAACTAGACACATTAATACAAATTAGGTTCAACTAATTTCAAGTAAATTCTAATATCATATAAATTATTATAGCCAGTAGAATTATTATTAAGGGCAGATAATATTATTATTAACATTTTGTAATTTATATGTCAAAAAAGAACACAATACTATTTCAAAAATTTGTTAACCAATTTCACTGTTATTTCAAGTAACCACTTTCTTAATTGTCCATTGAATAAGTCATACAGTAATTTATTTATGTCGTTTGGTAATTGTATTTTTTTTCACACGGTATATAGTATGCATACATGTATGTACATATTTATACGTACATGTAGTACATTTCAACCGAAATCTTCGTTACAATAAGAAATATTCTAATGTCTTCACTCTCTTTTTCTTTGTCAAGTTACGTTTGTGGTTAAACTGTTACCTATAGGTAAAAACTGCGAAATGTTTCCAAAGTATTCCAGTGTCACTTACCGGAATTATTTCTTATATTGCCAGTCCCAGCAACTTTAGAAGAATTCCAGAATGTTTTCTCAGAAATAAAAACGTTTCCAACAATTTTCGATATTATTCATGGTCACATGGCAGGATTTACACGGAATAAATGTTTCCTGACCTTCGCAAGTCACGCCAGATTTTGACAATAGGGAACTTTCTTGTATTTTTATTTTTAATTTATCTTATAGATTGAAGGCATAAACAAACAGTAAAAACTAAAATTTGCTCGAGTAATTAAAATTTTACAAATAAAAGTATGACTTTCAAAATGTTCGCGCCAAAACACTGAGTCACGTTACATGACGTCATTGCATCGCTCGTTCATAGCGTGTGAATATGGTTACCAAGGAAACGCGAAGGAGTGACGTCATAAACTCGATGCTGGTATTCGAAATAACTTGCCGTTTTACATTTATAATAAAGACTAGAGGTCGCGCGGTGCGCGGGCCGCGAGCGGCCCGCGAGGGCTTTTTAGGTGGGGTTTGTAACATGACGCAAAATAAATATGATATTTGATTTTGTATGGCAGCCATGTTTTTTTGTATGAAAGCCATCTTTTTTTACCAGCTTGTCAATCGACCCAAGGTCCTACACATTTTTAGTTCGGGCAGTATGGGTGTGCGACTTCTCATTTTCGAGATCCGTGGGGCAGTTCCGGTCAGCGTTCCACTTTTAGGTTATTTCGGACTTTTCCTGAACTCATAGAACCCCCTTCTATACGACTCCCATACATGACTTTTACCCCTGACGGCTCCTTCTGGGAGAACAATTGAGTGAAAATCCAAAAATGAACACTTGTATGGCGGCCATGTTTTTTTGTATAGTAGCCATGATTTTTCACCAGTTCGTCGATCGACCCAAGGTCCTTGACATTTTTAGTTCTGGCAGTATAGGTCTGCGGCTTTCCGTTTTCGAGATCCGTAGGGCTGTTCCAGTCAGGGTTCGACTTTCAGGTCATTTCTCACGGGGCCTCTCTCTGTACGACTCCCCACATGACTTTTACCCCCCATGACTCCTTCTGGGAGAACAATTGCTCCAAAAGATGCGTTTGTATGGCGGCCATTTTGAAAAATGGCGGAAAAAAAAGTTGGTCCCGGATTATGAATCGGTGCCCCCGAAAACCTCAGGACGCCAATTTTCAGCCAGATCGGACCATATTTTTTGTTGGCCGCCATTTTGAATCCGCCATCTTGGATTTTTATCACGACCACCGAAAAGCCCCTCTCGTCCTCGATGATATTTGGTCGAGCACCCCCACTCTATCTCTAACAGTTTCGAAACGGTTAGGGTTTAAAAAGCTTAGAAGTCGTGCGGTGCGCGGGCCGCGGGCGGCCCGCGGAGGTTGTGGTGAAACTCTTAAATTAACTTAAAAAAAAATTAAAACACGATTTGGAAAGTGCTTTGACTTTGACTTTGACTTTGACATCGACTTTGACTTTGACATCGACTTTGACTTTGACATCGACTTTGACTTTGAATTCGACTTTGACTTTGACTTTATTTTTCGTTTTCTTCCCAGCAGACCCTTTCATTTGGTACCCATATCAGGTTGGTAGATAAGAAAATTTTGTCTACCATCTTGGGGCGTCCGCCATATTGAATTAAGTGTGACGTTATTTTAGTTTCGTACTCTTCTCAGCAAACCCTTTCATTTGATACCCATATCATGGTAGTGCATAATACATAAGTAGTCCGCCATATTAAATTTAGAATGACGTCAGTTATCTAACTATGCATTGTCATCCTAACTAAACGTGTGTGCAAAATCTCACCTCAATCGGAAACCGCGAAGTGGGTCAAATTTAACTTCCAACATTTTCTTACATAGTTACAGGTGAAGCTAATAAAAGCGTGTTAAGAGGCGTTTGTATGGCAGCCATGTTTTTTTGTATGAAAACCATATTTTTTTATGAGCTCGTCAATCGACCCAAGGTCCTACACATTTTTAGTTCGGGCAGTATGGGTGTGCGACTTCTCATTTTGGAGATCCGTGGGGCAGTTCCGGTCAGCGTTCCACTTTCAGGTCATTCTGGACTTTTTCTAAACTCTTAGGACCCCCTTCTATATGACTCCCATACATGACTTTTACCTCCCACGGCTCCTTCTCGGAGAGCAATTGAGTGAAAATCCAAAATGAACACTTGTATGGCGGCCCTTTTTTTTTGTATGGAAGCCTTTTTTTTTCACAGGTTCGACGATCGACCCAGGTTTCTGGACATTTTCAGTTCCGGCACTATCGGTCTGTGATTTGCCATTTTCGAGATCCGTAGGGCAGTTCCGGTCAGCCCTCCACTTTCAGGTCATTTCGGACTTTTCCTAAAGTCACAGGACCCCCCTCTATACGACTGCCATACATCACTTTTACCCCCTACGGTTCCATCTGGGAGAACAATTGGGCCAAAATCCAAAATGAACACTTGTATGGCGGCCATCTTGAAAATTGGCGTAAAAAAATAATTGATCCCGGATTATGAATCGGTGCCCCCGAAAACCCCCGGATGCCAATTTTCAGCCGGCTCGGACCATATTTTTTTTGGGCGCCATTTTGAATCCGCCATCTTGGATTTTTATGACCACCACCGGAAAGCCCCCTCCATCTTCTATGAAATTGGTTCGAGCACCCTGCCGCTATCTCTAACGGTTTCGGAACGGTGAGCGTTTGAATTTTGTATAGCGGCCATGTTTTTTTGTATGGAAGCCATCTTTTTTTCACCGGCCCGTCCATCGGCCCAGGGTCCTCGACATTTTTAGTTCCGGCAGTATGGGTGTGCGACTTGTAATTTTCGAGATCCGTAGGGCAGTTCCGGTCAGCGTTCCACTTTCAGGTCATTTCGGACTTTTCCTTTACTCACAGGACCCCCCTCTATATGACTTCCATACATGACTTTTACCCCCCATGGCTCCTTCTAGGAGAACAATTAGGTGAAAATCAAAAATTAATACTTGTATGGAATAGTGTAATAAAAAACTTTGACTTTGACTTTGAATTTGACTTTGACCTTGACTTTGACTTTAACATCGACATCGACTTTGACTTTATTTTTCATTTTCTTCCCAGCAGACCCTTTTATTCGATACCCATATCATGAGGGTAGATAAAAAAAAATTGTCTACCATCTTGGGGCGTCCGCCATATTGAATTAAGTGTGACGTTATTTAAGCATCGTAGTCTTCTCAGCAAACCCTTTCATTTGATACCCATATCATGGTACTGCATAATACATAAGTAGTCCGCCATATTGGATTTAGAATGACGTCAGTTATCTAACTGCATTGTCATCCTAACGTGTGCAAAATCTCACCTCAATCGGAAACCGCGAAGTGGGTCAAATGTAACTTCCAAGATTTTCTTACATAGTTAGTTACAGGTGAAGCTAATAAAAGCGTGTTAAGAAGCGTTTATATGGCGGCCATGTTTTTTTGTATGAAAGCCATTTTTTTTTACCAGCTTGTCAATCGACCTAAGATCCTACACATTTTTAGTTCGGGCAGTATGGGTGTGCGACTTCTCATTTTCGAGATCCGTGGGGCAGTTCCGGTCAGCGTTCCACTTTCAGGTCTTTTCGGACTTTTCCTAAACTCAATGGGCACCCCTCTATACGACTCCCATACATGACTTTTACCCCCGACGGCTCCTTCTGGGTGAACAATTGTGTGAAAATCCAAAATGAACACCTGTATGGCAGCCATGTTTTTTTGTATGGAAGCCATCTTTTTTTCACCGGCAAGACAATGGACCCAGGGTCCTCGACATTTTTAATTCCGGCACCGTGCATCTGCGACTTGCCGTTTTTGAGATCCGTAGGGCAGTTCCGGTCAGCGTTCCACTTTCAGGTCATTCTGGACATTTTCTAAACTCTTAAGACCCCGTTCTATATGACTCCCATACATGACTTTTACCTCCCACGTCTCCTTCTCGGAGAGCAATTGTGTGAAAATCCAAAATGAACACTTGTATGGCGGCCATGTTTTTTTGTATAGAAGCCATCTTGTTTTCACCCGCTCGTCAATCGACCCAGGGTCCTGGACATTTTTAGTATCGGCACTATCGGTTTGCGATTGGCCATTTTCGAGATCCGTAGGGCAGTTCCGGTCGGCGTTCCACTTTCAGGTCATTTCGGACTTTTCCTAAACTCACAGGACCCCCCTCTATACGACTCCCATACATCACTTTTACCCCCGGCGGCTGCTTCTGGGAGAACAATTGGGTGTAAATCCAAAATGAACACTTGTATGGCGGCCATATCTTTTTGTATGGAAGCCATCTTTTTTTCACCGGCTCGACGATCTGACCAGGCTCCTCAACATTTTTAGTTCAGGCAGTATGGGTGTGCGACTTCTCATTTTCGAGATCCGTGGGGCAGTTCCGGTCAGCGGTCTACCTTTAGGTCATTTCAGATTTTTCATGAACTCCCTGGACCTCCCTCTATACGTCTCCCATACATGACTTTTGACCCCCGCAGCTCCTTCTGGGAAAACAATTGCTCCAAAAGATGCGTTTGTATGTCGGCCATATTGAAAAATGGCGAAAAAAAAATGTCGTTCCCGGATTATGAATCTGTGCCCCCGAAAATCCCCGGACGCCAATTTTCAGCCGGCTCGCAGTAACTTTTTTTTCGGCCGCCATTTTGAATCCGCCATCTTAGATTTTTATGACCCCCACCGGAAAGCCCCCTCCATTCTCTATAAAATTGGTTCGAGCACCCCCCCGCTATCTCTAACGGTTTCCGAACGGTGACCGTTTCTATTTTGTATGGCGGCCATGTTTTTTTGTATGGAAGCCTTCTTTTTTTCACCGGATCGTCAACCGGCTCAGGGTCCTTAACATTTTTAGTTCCAGCACTGTAGGTCTGCGACTTGCCATTTTCGAGATCCATAGGGCAGTTCCGGTCAGCGTTCCACTTTCAGGTCATTTCGGACTTTTCCCATACTCACAGGATCCCCCTCTATACGACTCCCATACATTGCTTTTACCCCCCATGGATCCTTCTGGGAGAACAATTGGGTGAAAATCCAAAATGAACACTTGTATGGCGGCCATATTTAAAAATGGCGGAAAAAAATAATTGATCCTGGATTATGAATCGGTGCCCCCGAAAGCCCCCGGATGCCAATTTTCAGCCGGCTCGGACCATATTTTTTTTTGGCCGCCATTTTGAATCCGCCATCTTGGATTTTTATGACCCCCACCGGATAGCCCCCGTCGTCCTCTATGACATTTGGTCGAACACCCCCCCGCTATCCCCAACGGTTTCGGAACGGTGAGCGTTTCAATTTTGTATGGCCGCCGTCTTTTTTTGTATGGAAGCCATCTTTTTTTCACCGGATCGTCCATTGGCCCAGGGTCCTCGACATTTTTAGTTCCGGCGGTATAGGTTTGCGACTTTTCATTTTCGAGATCCGTAGGGCAGTTCCGGTCAGCGTTCCACTTTCAGGTCATTTCGGATTTTTCCCGGACTCACTGGACCTGAAGGGTTATGACTGTATGTATGACTTGTACCCCCCACGGCTCCTTCTGGGAGAACAATTATGTCAATGAGTGAGTCAGTGGTAATCGAGCTTTATATATTAGAGACTAGAGGTCGCGCGGTGCGCGGGCCGCGAGCGGCCCGCGAGGGCTTTTTAGGTGGGGTTTGTAACATGACGCAAAATAAATATGATATTTGATTTTGTATGGCAGCCATGTTTTTTTGTATGAAAGCCATCTTTTTTTACCAGCTTGTCAATCGACCCAAGGTCCTACACGTTTTTAGTTCGGGGAGTATGGGTGTGCGACTTCTCATTTTCGAGATCCGTGGGGTAGTTCCGGTCAGCGTTCCACTTTTAGGTTATTTCGGTTTTTTGCTGAACTCCCTGGACCTCCCTCTATACGTCTCCCATACATCACTTTTACCCCCCGCGGCTCCTTCCGGGAGAACAATTGAGTGAAAATCCAAAAATGAACACTTGTATGGCGGCCATGTTTTTTTGTATGGAAGCCATCGTTTTTCACCGGTTCGTCAATCGTCCCAGAGTACTCGACATTTTAATTCCGGCACTATGGGTGTGCGACTTCTCATTTTCGAGATCCGTAGGGCAGTTCCGGTCAGCGTTCCACTTTCAAGCCATTTCGGACTTTTCCTGGACTCATAGGACCGCCTTCTATACGACTCTCATATACATATAACTTTTACCCCTGACGGCTCCTTTTGGGAGAACAATTGGGCGAAAATCCAAAATGAACACTTGTATGGCGGCCATATTTTTTTGTATGGAAGCCATCTTTTTTCACCGGCTCGTCAATCGTCCCAGGGTACTCGACATTTTTAGTTCAAGCACTGTAGGTCGGCGACTTGTAATTTTCGAGATCCGTAGGGCAGTTCCGGTCAGCGTTCCACTTTCAGGTCATTTCGGACTTTTCCTAAACTCATAGGACCCCCTTCTATACGACTCCCATACATGACTTACCCCTGACGGCTCCTTCTGGGAGAACAATTGAGTGAAAATCCAAAAATGAACACTTGTATGGCGGCCATGTTTTTTTGTATAGTAGCCATGATTTTTCACCAGTTCGTCGATCCACCCAAGGTCCTTGACACTTTTAGTTCTGGCAGTGTCTGCGGCTTTCCGTTTTCGAGATCCGTAGGGCTGTTCCAGTCAGGGTTCGACTTTCAGGTCATTTCTCACTGGGCCTCTCTCTGTACGACTCCCACACATGACTTTTACCCCCCATGACTCCTTCTGGGAGAACAATTGCTCCAAAAGATGCGTTTGTATGGCGGCCATATTGAAAAATGGCGGAAAAAAAAGTTGGTCCCGGATTATGAATCGGTGCCCCCGAAAACCTCAGGACGCCAATTTTCAGCCAGATTGGACCATATTTTTTGTTAGCCGCCATTTTGAATCCGCCATCTTGGATTTTTATCACGACCACCGAAAAGCCCCTCTCGTCCTCGATGATATTTGGTCGAGCACCCCCACTCTATCTCTAACGGTTTCGAAACGGTTAGGGTCTAAAAAGCTTAGAGGTCGCGCGGTGCGCGGGCCGCGGGCGGCCCGCGAATGTTGTGGTGGTACTCTTAAATTAACTTAAAAAAAATTAAAACACGATTTGGAAAGTGCTTTGACTTTGACATCGACTTTGACTTTGAATTCAACTTTGACTTTGACTTTATTTTTCGATTTATTCCCAGCAGACCCTTTCATTTGATACCCATATCAGGTTGGTAGATAAGAAAATCTTGTCTACCATCTTGGGGCGTCCGCCATTTTGAATTAAGTGTGACGTTATTTTATTTTCGTACTCTTCTCAGCAAACCCTTTCATTTGATACCCATAATATCATGGTATTGCATAATACATAAGTAGTCCGCCATATTGGATTTAGAATGACGTCAGTTATCTAACTATGCATTGTCATCCTATCTAAACGTGTGACCAAAATCTCACCTCAATCGGAAACCGCGAAGTGGGTCAAAAACTTCCAAAATTTTCTTACATAGTTACAGGTGAAGTTAATAAAAGCATGTTAAGAGGCGTTTGTATGGCAGCCATGTTTTTTTGTATGAAAGCCATCTTTTTTTTACCAGCTCGTCTATCGACCCAAGGTCCTACACATTTTTAGTTCCGGCACAGTGGGTGTGCAACTTATAGTTTTTGAGATCCGTAGGGCAGTTCCAGTAAGCGTTCCACTTTCAGGTCTTTTCGGACTTTCCTGAACTCATAGGACCCCCTTCTCTACGACTCCCATACATGACTTTTACCCCCGACGGCTCCTTCTAGGAGAACAATTGAGTGAAAATCCAAAATCAACACTTGTATGGAATAGTGTAATAAATATATTGTAATAAAAAACTTTGACTTTGACTTTAACTTCGACATCGACATCGACTTTGACTTTATTTTTCGTTTTCTTCCCAGCAGACCCTTTCATTTGATATATATCATGATGGTAGATAAAAAAAAATTGTCTACCATCTTGGGGCGTCCGCCATATTGAATTAAGTGTTACGTTATTTTAGTTTCGTAGTCTTCTCAGCAAACCCTTTCATTTGATACCCATATCATGGTAGTGCATAATACATAAGTAGTCCGCCATATTGGATTTAGAATGACGTCAGTTATCTAACTGCATTGTCATCCTAACGTGTGCAAAATCTCACCTCAATCGGAAACCGCGAAATGGGTCAAATGTAACTTCCAAGATTTTACAGGTGAAGCTAATAAAAGCGTGTTAAGTATCGTTTATATGGCGGCCATGTTTTTTTGTATGAAAGCCATTTTTTTTACCAGCTCGTCAATCGACCCAAGATCCTACACATTTTTAGTTCGGGCAGTATGGGTGTGCGACTTCTCATTTTCGAGATCCGTGGGGCAGTTCCAGTAAGCGTTCCACTTTCATGTCTTTTCGGACTTTTTCTAAACTCAATGGGCACCCCTCTATACGACTCCCATACATGACCTTTACCCCCGACGGCTCCTTCTGGGAGAACAATTGTGTGAAAATCCAAAATGAACACCTGTATGGCAGCCATGTTCTTTTGTATGGAAGCCATCTTTTTTTCACCGGCTCGTCAATCGTCCCACGGTACTCGAAATTTTTAGTTCCGGCACCGTGCGTCTGCAACTTGTAGTTTTCGAGATCCGTAGGGCAGTTCTGGTCACGGTTCCACTTTCAGGTTATTTCGGATTTTTCCTAAACTCACTGGACCCTTCCCTATATAACTCCCATACATAACTTTAACCTCCCACGGCTCCTTCTGGGAGAGCAATTGTGTGAACATCCAAAATGAACACTTGTATGGCCGCCATCTTTTTTTGTATGGAAGCCATCTTTTTTTCACCGGTTCGTCAAACGGCCCAGGGTCCTTAACATTTTTAGTTGGGGCGGTATAGCATTGCGACTTGTAATTTTCGAGATCCGTAGGGCAGTTCCGGTCAGCGTTCCACTTTCAGGTCATTTCGGACTTTTCCTGAACTTATAGGACCCCCTTCTATACGAATTCTATACATGAGTTTTACCACCGAAGGCTCCTTCTGGGAGAACAATTGAGTGAAAATCCAAAATGAACACTTGTATGGCGGCCATCTTTTTTTGTATGGAAGCCATCTTTTTTTCACCGGCTCGTCAATCGTCCCAAGGTACTCGAGATTTTTAGTTTCGGCAGTATGGGTGTGCGACTTCTCATTTTCGAGATCCGTAGGGCAGTTCCGGTCAGCGTTCCACTTTCAGGTCATTTCGGACTTTCCTGAACTCATAGGACCCCCTTCTATACGACTCCCAAACATGACGTTTACCCCCGACGGCTCCTTCTGGGAGAACAATTGAGTGAAAAACCAAAATGAACACTTTTGTATGGCCACCATCTTTTTTTGTATGGAAGCCATCTTTTCTTCACCGGCTCGTCGATCGACCTAGGGTCCTCGACATTTATAGTTCCGTTACAATGGGTGTGCGACTTGCCGTTTTCGAGATCCGTAGGGCAGTTCTGGTCAGCGTTCCACTTTCAGGTCATTTCGGACTTTTCCTAAACTCACAGGACTCCCCTCTATACGACTCCCATACATCACTTTTACCCCCCACGGCTCCATCTGGGAGATCAATTGGGTCAAAATCCGAAATGAACACTTGTATGGCGGCCATATTGAAAAATGGCGGAAAATAAAAGTCGACCACGGATTATGAATCGGTGTCCCCGAAAACCCCCGGACGCCAATTTTCAGCCAGCTCGGAGCAACTTATTTTTCGGCCGCCATTTTGGATCCGCCATCTTGGATTTTTATGACCACCACCGGAAAGCCCCCTCCATCCTCTATGAAAATGGTTCGAGCACCCCCCCGCTATCTCCAACGGTTTCGGAACGGTGAGCGTTTCAATTTTGTTTGGCCGCCATTTTTTTTGTATGGAAGCCATCTTTTTTTCACCGGCTCGTCAAACGGCCCAAGGTCCTCGACATTTTTAGTTCAGGCGGTATAGGTTTGCGACTTGCCGTTTTCGAGATCCGTAGGGCAGTTCCGGTCAGCGTTCCACTTTCAGGTCATTTCGGACTTTTCCTAAACTCACAGGACCCCGCTCTATACGATCCTCATACATCACTTTTACCCCCCATTGCTCCTTCTGGGAGAACAATTGGGTGAAAATCCAAAATGAACACTTGTATGGCGGCCATCTTGAAAAATGGCGGAAAAAAAAAATCGATCCCGGATTATGAATCAGTGCCCCCGAAAACCCCCGGACGCCAATTTTCAGCCGGCTCGGACCATATTTTTTTTTGGCCGCCATTTTGAATCCGCCATCTTGGATTTTTATGACCCCCACCGGAAAGCCCCCGTCGTCCTCTATGACATTTGGTCGAGCACCCCCCCGCTATCTCCAACGGTTTCGGAACGGTGAGCGTTTCCATTTTGTATGGCTGCCATCTTTTTTTGTATGGAAGCCATCTTTTTTTCACCGGCTCGTCAATCGACCCAGGGTCCTCGACATTTTTAGTTCCAGCAGTATGGGTGTGCGACTTGTAATTTTCGAGATCCGTAGGGCAGTTCCGGTCAGCGTTCCACTTTCAGGTCATTTCGGATTTTTCCCGGACTCACTGGACCTCAAGGTTTATGACTTTATGTATGACTTGTACCCCCCACGGCTCCTTCTGGGAGAACAATTATGTCAATGAGTGAGTGAGTCAGTGGTAATCGAGCTTTATATATTAGAGATAATTTCAAAACAGGTATAATTATTTTGTGAATAAGTCTTTCATTAAAGCTTTTCACACCTTTTATTATTGATTTTTAACATAATTTCTCATTAAACTTTATAAGCCCTCAACTGAGCTCTGAACTCTCTATTCTCTCTCCCTCTAGCACCTATAATAAACGTACTATTATAGATGCTAGAGGGAGAGAGGGAGATAGTTCGAGGGCTCATAAATATTTGCTCGTACTATATACTCCACCCAGTATATTCCGTAACTTACCTCTTAGTACAAATCAACGTATCCTGTATCCTTATTACATCCACAGTCTTCTTTGCTTCGATTCACTAAAAATAAATTTCGTCTCGTTCAACATACATAAAGTAACGTTTTTATTACCTATAAAAACTACATAATACGAGCGTCTATAATATAATAATATATATAATAATATTGTCCGTAAAATTGATCAGTAAACGTAGTAAAAAAGCCTTGAGAGTATTTTTATCTCAGTTCCCGCATTCATTCTGTCCATTTGGAGAAGTAATTACTTCCACATCTGGTATTTTTACGTTGAAAATATGCATTTCCTCGTATAGTGTCAATTTCAACAATTAAAAATATCATAGAGTCTAAGTCTTTTCACCTGAATTTTCCAATGATAACAAAGAAACTAAACTATTATATTTTACAAAAAAATTGTATAAAGAAAAATTCGACCGCAACAAAATACATAGATAGATAGTGAATTAGATAACAGTAATTATTTCTAATAGATGTCGCCACCGTCGCCATGAGATGGTTAAATGTGAAGAAAAAATTTGAATCTGCGAGCAGGGGTCTCCGTTGCTCAGTTGGCAAGAGCGACCGGTATACTGAACTAGAAGGTCACAGGTTCGAGTCCTGCTCGCTGTAGAATTTTTCTTTCCACAAAAAATGCGTTTCCAAAATAAAATAATACATGTTCAGTACAAATTGCAGCATATAAAAGTATATCTAAATATAACTAAAGAAACTGTTCTTTAGTTATATTTAGATATTATTATGAAAAATTCGCATTTTGAATAGAACTTCGCAAGCAGACATTTAATGATAGTTTCAATTTTAATATGTTAATTCAACATTACACTATCATAAAACGTTCAAGACAATATTTAAATGACGCCAAGCTTAATGACGCAAATAAATCAGTCCAACGACTTGTAACGAACTTCCCTATTATTATTAACATAATGAACAATCATAACATTATCGCTACTGCAAACGGTTACTGTCATTTTTAACACGCTTTTATTAGCTTCACTTGTAACTAACTAACTATGTAAGAAAATCTTGGAAGTTAAATTTGACCCACCTCCCGGTTTCCGATTGAGCTGAAATTTTGCATACACGTTCAGTTTAACATGACTAAAGCGTGTTCTATAGTTTTTTTTAAACAATAATATTTTATTATATTCACATCAAAGAATACAAACAAATCAGTTTTACAACAGTTTCTTCAAAATTTTTATTGACGTGTAATAGTATACGATATACTTTTGGCAAGAATCACGTATTTTGACAGGAATAACCCAAACCGTATTAAAATTCAAATTTGAGAATTACTTATATACCTACGTACCGGTTAAATGGGGAAACCACGGGAATATTTGTAACTAAAATGGCTTTAAAATCTATTAAAAAATGTTAACTTCTCTTTTCAAGAAAATGACAATGACAGGGTATAATAATTTTATTTAATAGCTAACGAAAAGCTGGCTTTCTATAAAACGTCAGTTTTTATGATTAAGGGTACCTATCTATCAGTGGCGAAGAGTCCATACAACCCGATTCCCATCGGCTTCCCTTTAGGAATTGGTTAGTGCATAGACCAACGTAATATGGCTTGTTATTCAGTTAGGTCGAGCTCTTCCATACACGACTATAATACATGTATGGATTTTTGTCTTGCAGCATTAATTGCAGCAATTTTTAGAGGGCATTTTTGGGACGGCTTCCCCTTTTAAAACTGACACCCTTCGCCACTGCTATCTATAACATTTTTTTCTAGAAATATCGCATTTTCTAAACAGTTTCGATAAATACAATTAACCTACCTTTGAAATCATACAATAGGTACTATCGGGTGGTAGAACCTATTGTATGATTTTGCTATGTTAAAATCATTTTATCCCGAGAATCTTAGATAATTATTCCTATACTGAATCCTAATATTAAATTATTAGTTACCCCATGGTTCCCAAATAGCCCTATTTTACCGGTATAGATTATGGAATGATTCAGTGTCACGATACGGTGGAAACATAAGGATTCTTATCAAACCAGCACTATTAACTTAAAATAGTTTAGCGTAGGTTTCGATGTTAATCTGATATGAATCCTTATGTTTCCACCAGTTATCTACAGTTTATCAGCCCAAAAACCACCCGACGCGGACGTCATCGTCGTTGTTGTGTATTAATAAGCTTCCTGATCACAATTTTCAAGGTTTCCGCTACATTAATAAATGAATATTGTACAGTTAAAGCTGTCGAGTTCTGAATAAATCGCGTATTTCACTTATTTACATAATATTCAATTGTCACGCTTCAGATCCTCAAAGGGTGAGGTGGAGACACCAATGTTCACTGATGGCAATTTAAGTTTTATTTCATTGTGAGAGGGGCGAACTTATCACATTTATCACGCATAAATACTATTTGAGCCTATAAACAGAATATGTTTTTATGAAAACTAATAATTATAAAGAGAAAAGATTAGATTTTTTGTATGTTTCTTTATTTGTTTGTAATGGATAAACTCAAAAAGTAATGGACCGATTTTAAAAATTCTTTTACCAGCAGAATTCTTTAACACCGAGTAACCTAGGCTATAATTTATAAAGATATCACGCGGGTGAAGCTGCTGGCGGAAGCTAGTTTAATTATAAATACTAATGGTCGCCATGTAAATTTTAGCTTTTTGCAATCATTCTACATTTATAATCTTTAACTACGCCAAATCTCACACTTCCGTGCGCGCAATACTACATAAAAAGGGCTTCACGTATTAGTATATAAATTAATATTATTTTCTTTTCTGTTTATTGCTACACAACAATTCATCCGAAGCTAACACCCGTTCGATTAACTTTAACTTAACATCAAGTAAAAAATATTGATTGAAATAAGTGTATGTTTGTGTATGAAATGTATGTTTCCATAATTTTCAATAATCTACGTGTTCATGGTAATTTCCGTACATGTTCCATATATTGCTACGTCCATTAGGAAGAACCAATGCATATCATTTGAATACCTATGTACCTTTTAGAAGCTTAATTTCGAATAACAAAGCCTGTATTTAAATTAGGTAGGTACTTGTTCATTGACCGAAATGACTCCTATTCTAATAGTATATAGTGTTGTTAGCCGCGAAATAATTCTGGTCGAATCGATAAAATGTATTAAATGAATCCGCCTGTCTAGACAAAGCTACGCATACATACATTACAATGTACTACGTGTAGTTGTGTAGGATTATTAGATCTCATTCAGTCAGTGTATTGTTTTTACCTACACACATACATAAACTGCATTTTGGCAATCTGCCCACCGTTGGCTTTAGACGGCATCTCTCGCTAATACCTACGAAAAGAACACAAAAGTGATAATTGAGACACACTCAGTAATGGACGAACAAAAAAGTTAAAAGATTCACTCATTTGTTTGTCAGAACACGACATTTTGAGTGAGCTAATGCATATTTCATACAAGACTAAGAGGAAAATGGAGTAATCCTGTATAATATCGTCTGTTATTCGCCTTTTATCGCAACAGTGTTAATGAGCTGGAACAATTTTGCTATCTCATTCTCAAAACACAGTAGTCTGATTTCCACTTTGCATATTTTCATTTGCCATATACCGGGAAAAGTGGAAGGAGGGAAGGGAAGCCTTAGCCCTGCAGTGGGAAGTAAAGGCTTGTAAAAATAAATGGTTTCATTTGCGCTTCACTAAAAATAAGCTATTTGACGGTTTACAACGATGCTATCACATTTACAATTCTAATAGCACCTACATCCGTATTTGAGGGTTACGTAAAGTTAGTCACACCCAGTTTTTGTCTAAAGTATAAGGCTAACTTTACAGAACTGATCAATAGGTATAAGTCTTATCAAAATTTTAAGTAGGTAGGTACACTCAAAGGTTACGGCGGACAAAGGTTATTCTGCAGAAATCTCTCTATCGATTTAGAAAAATACAGGTTCAAACGAAACTAAGGGCCTGTGCAGACTTTAGTCCTGAGTGTAGTTTGACAAAAATAAAAAATAAAAATAATCAAAGTTTGACAGACTAACACTAAGAAAATAAGGTTGCACAGTGCACACGTCGAATAGACTAAATTATCTTATAGTTCGACTGCCGTAAGCGTGGCCCTCCCGATGGCCTTCCATTTTAATAAATACAATACCTAATTGAATTTATTAATATAGTATTTTATTTATTATCTATCACAGTATATACCGTGTATATCCGTGCACACCCGCCGCCCCGCGTCCCGCTAACCACCGGGAGGGCCGCACTTACTCTGTAGGGATGGTCGTGCTTACAGTGGTCCTGCTATACGTTCACGTGAAACTGTCTTAAGTCGGCACATTCGGTAAAGAAGACTAAATGTTTGTGTAAAACTAGTCTGAATAACTTCAATCTTGACTATGGTGAGCGCTCGCTCTTAAACTTTTTATATACGAATCAAACACCAATTCTGATACCTATCATGTTATATCCCTGAAACTTTAACTAAAACTAATAACAAAGTTAAACTTTAACACTTTCTTGTGTTTGCGTGACAACCAAAACTTAATAGCTTTTACTTTAACAAAAACACTTTAACTTCGTTCCTGTTACATTATAACTATTCAATAGCTCCATCAAAAGTTCTTTTATGTGTTAAAAGATTACGTTTCGTCCTAATTTCCTGTCAATATTGCTTGATAGTTACACAAAAACTTGTAACTGGTACGGCCGTGCGATTAGGTTCGAAAAGTGTCGTTTATCTTGATGATTTACGAAATGGGTCGCGAAAAACTTCCTTTTTAAAACAATTACGCGATGGCAGATACAAACTGATTCAAAGAAAAGATTGTAAAATAATAGACTTAATTGCTGAAATTTGATCATTGCGTTGAACTAAAAGATTAATTGATAAGACCTATTTTAAGCCTGTAGATAATTCTAAACGGCCTGAATATAAATTTCAGGTTGGCTAGCAATCACAGCTTACATAATAATAACTTACGCTTAGTTTACACACGAGTTACGTAGAAGGTTAGGTATTTCTTGTTATTTAGGGAATATTTGGTGCTACTTTTTAATTGACTTCAAAAAAGAGGAGCTTCTTAACAACAAGTATTGTATTTATTCATGTTTGTTCGGCGATGTCGTCGCCAATTTTGAACCGATTTTCATATTTTTTTTCTTTGAATGAGTATTATCCCGAGGTGGCCCATTTAAAAGAAGATGACTTTCGGAGAAAGACAAAGGAAGTTTTTATCGGTGGATATCAGGAATCTCTCGCGATTGCTGTAGTCACATGTAGTATTGTTTATGCCACTCAAAAGGGAAAAATAAAAAACATCATAAACTCTTAATAAACTATGTTTTAAAGTAAAACCCGACTTGAAAAAACTAAAACATATTAATTATTTTCATAAAAAAGTTAACAGCTTCTGAAGTCGCACCGACTTCAGAAGCTGTTAAGTTTTTTGTGATAATTATTTTATGCGTTTTAGTTTTTTGAAGTCGGTGTTTATTTTTGTTTAAAGTTTATTGTTTATTTGCCAAGTACTTTTTTAGACAAGTACCCTATGTACTTGTCTTACGAGCTCATATATTGTAGTTTCAGTCCCACTGCCTTGACGTAAGTCCTAAGGAAGGAAAAAGTAAACAGAACGGGAAAACTACTTACAACATAGGTACGACACAACTAAGAAGTAACATCGATGTATCTGATCTAACAACCAATGGCAGTCACTCGTTTAATTAATTCAACAACTTACTGCATCAGCGTAAAGATCATGTTTTACTGCAGTAGTTATCTACGTATAAACAATCGTGGGGTTGAAGACGCGCGCGGTTCGGAACTGATCGGTTTTACGAGGTTTTCCGATGCTACTTCTTAGTTGTGTCGTACTTATAATAGTCGTACAAACAAAATTATTTAATCTGTGATCGTATAAAATTTCCAAGGCCTTAAAATATGTTCGATATATAATAAAACAATATTAGACATCCGCTTTTACGTAGAGTGGGAATAATTACGCCACATACTGATGGTTTTATTAAAAAGAAGTCGACATGATAAATCTGTCTCTTCTCTATCATAAATAAAATTACAGTCAAAGCAGTCTGGAAATTAAAACTTGTCAGCAATCCAAATATTAATATTATTTTTGATCATTAAAAAGTTTTTCTATTAGATGTTTATTGTAAATAATAATAAAGTAGTTGCGGACGACTAGATGAAAAATCGTTTTATCTTGCTTGCCTATATAGTTTTAGTTAAATGATTTTATGTGGGAAAGACATTAAGTTTATCAAAATCGAATCAACGAGTCTCTGAATAAATTTATGAGTAGTAGAAGAAGAGGTCGAGTATTTGTCAAAACAAATATAAATTTATTTGGAAAAAGGCCACCAGCAAATGCAAGGCTGAGCAAAAGGGAATTCAATGTTATCTGTGTTGAGCATAGAAAAATTGCCCACACCAGTTTTTTTTTTTTTTTCAATTTTCTCTTGTTATCTTTAATTAATTTCCCCGAGAAATTAAGTACCTACTCAATATACAAATGTTTAAAAATAAACTCAAGCAATTCTTAGTTAGTAAATGTTTCTACCTTACGGCTGAATTAATTGAGTATTTGATATGGGTAAATATGAAAAAAAAAAATAAGTTCAAAAACTAAAACCCGACTACTGAAAAGGTATGAAACAAGAAAATATTAACACATATTCATAGTGATGTTCAGAGGATAGCCGTGGTCGTATGCCACTTTGCCCTAAACTGTATTGTTTTGATAGGGTAGCTATAGGTGGCATACGACCACGGCTATCCTCTGAACATCACTATGAATATGTGTTAATATTTTCTTGTTTCATACCTTTTCAGTAGTCGGGTTTTAGTTTTTGAACTGAATTTTTTTTTCGGAGCCACCAGCAACTGCCGTCAATATATATATTTTTGAAATGTGCTAATTAAGCCCTTTCATTTGATACCCAACACGAAAACATCAAACAAAAAAAATTATTTTGTTCGTTACTTTATGTCTTCTAGAGGGCGCCATATTAAATTTTATGTGACGTCACATAGCCTATAACCAGCGGACCATTAAAACGCTTCCAACGATACCTCATTTGTCGAATTAATAAGTAGCTTAGAAGTTATGAGGGAACAGATGAACATACATACATACATACATACCGGTCAAACATATAACCCTCTCCGTAGTCGGGTAAAAACATATAACCCTCTCCGTAGTCGGGTAATTAAGTATTCATATATATTCATAATGTATAATTTAATGAGGGAACAGATGAACATACATAGGTACATACATACATACATACATACCGGTCAAACATATAACCCTCTCCGTAGTCTGGTAATTAAATATACTGTAGGGTATGTTTTTTTAATTTTATTTTACTAATTGAGAATTTAACATGTAACTGCATAATTTGTATTATAAATGTGTAAACATGTATAATGATAATGATTTATAATTAAAATAATAATCTGATTTGTAACTTTGACATTGTAATTTGAATAATTTGTATGTGTACTAGTAGGTACATAAATATTATATTAACATCTATTGTAAATGATACCTACATTGAAAAATAAGATGAATAAATTGACTTTATTTGAACGATTGTAACTAGGTAGGTAACAATATTTAAGAATTAAATCCGTATAAAATCTAGTCTTACCTTAGTGCGTATGCGATATCATATAACAAACTCGTTCATGAAACTTCACACCCTGCTTCAATATCACAGCGTAAAAACAAACCTCATTGGTAGCATAAAAACATCGTTCAACTTTATTACGATATCTTTTGATTTTATGGCGTCAAGGTAAATCAACCGCGTCGCGTAAGAACCTCAACTTACATGACTTATTTAGAAAACTTGCGTACAGGATGAAGTATGGGAGAAATGGCGTGTAACTACTTAGGGCCCGTAACCCATAGCATAGCAAGGTTGTCGATTTGTTAGCTTTTTTTTCAGAATCTTTAGCTGACTTTCAATTTCAACAGTTAATATTTTCCTTTTTTTTTGTGATAAAACGATTGTCACTTTGCCATTACGATTTCAATTACGATAAATTTAAATGAAACATGTTTTTAAAATTAAGGAAACGTGTATTCAAGTTACTGAAAGCAAATGGTAGGTACAAATTTTAATAAACTAAATTAAAAATAATAGAAATCAAAATAAAATGCAAATATTTCAGATTTTTATTATAAAAGGAATGTAAATCAAATTTTCTTATATAATGTCCGGGGTACTCTCTGAAACATCGAAGATAAATTTCGTTTGGCTACGTCTTGCAATCAATAACGCACGTTTACAAAGGTTCATAAAAAATATTTTGCTCCATAATCGTTAAATAATTGGCGATTACTATTAATCGTAATCGTTTCATCGCTACTTTTTTCGTTTACGTTACGTTAAAATATATGTACGTTCTTAATTTGAATACAAAATATTTTCTTAAGGTGCTGATAAACCTGAGCAATCTTTTGTAACAGAACATAGATTCGTTGTTTTTAAATTGTGTGTGTACGTAGCATTTGCTAGAAAGATTTATTAACGTAAAATTCACTTCAATGCTCATTAAAAATGAATGCTCAGGTTTATTATCGCCTTTCGGTTTCATTTTGCGACTTTTATGTTACTTAGATTAAATTATAACAAACAAATCCTCACCTAAAAAAACAAAAAGACTCGCTTTTTAATTAAGTTAATTTTTTGATTTTATTTTTTATTTGTTTGGTATTCTTTTCATTTCTATGTATGGTTTTGTGCTGTATAATAAACGTTTCATTCTTTATTTCTTCTATAAATTGGTTTAATAAAGAAAACAGTTTGCGTATCCCTAACCCTATACCAACTGGGTCTCAAAATGAAGAAACATTAACCGCCACAAGGTGTCATCACTGCAGTAGATCGCGTGACAGTCGTGTATAAAATAAGGGTTTGGTGCAATGGGCCCTCGGCCAAGCGCCATCGCCACCCGTGCCCCCTACACCAATTGTTACCGTTAATTTATTCAACGATACCCGAAACTTATCAGCCTTTGTTCAATTATCCACAACTGGTACAAACAGTACCAGGGGCAAGTCCCCACACTCCGTACCCATTTCCTGAGAGCTTTTGTTCGGAGTGTCAGTTGTGAACCAATAAATAACTTTTATAATGTTTGTGTTACATCGCGCTTTTGAAACTGTAAATCAAAATAAGACGTTTTTATGTCGTGAAACTACTTTCAAACTATTTTCATGTCCAAATACACTTCAGTCGATGTTTTGACGTCACAGACACTTACTTCCTCACTGCAAAAACTCTGTCTGTACAATAATATTTTACGAATAAATAATAAATACAAACTAGATAAATTGTAAAAATGTTGAAACGGTAACAATTAAAACGATGCTTGCGTAAGCAGATCTATTTTTGTGGTGGCGTAAATCAAGTTTCGCCTTGACATTGGTCAGACGCCCGGCACTCCCCGACCAACAAAATGTTTATATATACAATTACATATAATATTATTATTTCCTTTATTCAACTTTATATCATAGATACTTTCATATATTTTTAAATAATTTTACAACGAATTTAAAAAAAAACTATTTAAAAACATAAAAGAGTAGTAGTCCACCGGCATCGGGAACAGGGTACCAAGTATTAACCTCACCTAATAATAATGACTTGTGCATCTACCACGTTTTTGTCTCTGCATCACCCTAAGGTTATCTTCCTGAAAATACTGTAGGCATTAAGACCACCTTTGTACGAAAAGCATTAAATAAATAAATAAATATTGATATGTGTTTGCTGATATTATGATAACAATGTATAAAGATTTTAATCACTAGTTTTTAAAAATTCGCTTTTGAATGTTGCTACGTGTTATATTTGTGCCCGTGACTGTACACTTTACACACAGTAGTAGCATACAGAACTATAGATAATTATAGGTCCACTTTTAATGATCCCACTAATGGCCCATAAATCTTATTCAATTCCAAATAATTAAGACTATTGTTTCTACAACCTCTACACACAAAATGACACGACACGACGACGACACGATGACGAGAGTGTTGAATGGAAGCCAACATTTGCGACAAATGCGACCAATTATCGGCATTTAGAATTTGAAAACCGTTAAGTATTAAATTTCTATCATGTCGATAATAAATAATTGCTATCAGTCAGTATGATTATTGCTATTAAAACTATTTTGGCAATGATTTAGAAGCTATTAATGTAATCGGATGAGGAGCTGACTTCCGGAATTGTTGTGGTTTTGATACGGATATACACTATACAGCGAACAAAACAGTGGACTTTTGTAGAGTCTGGTAACTAACATGGTTTATTTCTCTGTTTAACGGTGAAGTTAACTAAACTAACGGACAAGGATGAAACGGCCACGTTTTTTAACCTTTTTTTTTGCCTTCTTTAATTTGTTTTTGGAAAAAGAACATTATTGACACATAAATGTAGATTATTGTAGTTGATCAATTAGCACAAATATACGAGCTTAGGACATTTGTTGATGTTCGTATCGTTATAATAAACGAAAATTTCAGTAATGGAAATAAAAATAAAACATACTATAACATACAGAATAAAGTGTCTAATACTTACATAATAAAGTGTATTGTATTGTATTGTACTATAAATATCTCCATTGCCCATACTCCATGCTCCATGACCGTACATGTTCAAAACTAACAAAAACTGATTTTATTTACATTTCCATCTTACGAAGTCATGATTTGTTTATAAAAAGAAATCTCCTGGAGGCGGATGGGGTATTCTATGTAATGCTGTATGCTGTAATGCTAATGCTGATCCAAATTTTAACAAGCTTACCCCCAAGATTAACACTGTGGCTAATTGTTGTAGTACATCAGTCTATTTCTATATTCCCTTTTTTTTTAATTTTATCTTAAAACAACTTATAATTCAACCTATTTCGCATTATTTTTGGTGCATGATTGGGACACTAGTTAAACATAAATCTTTCTGTGCTACGTACGGGTCGCGGGGTTTCTCAGACAGAAAAATATTTGAATGGCCCAAAGATACTTTGTAATATCATAATTATAATGTTAAGCGTTCTCTTTCAAATGTACTATGTGTGGACTCTGAGGGCACCTTGGGCCAATTTGCCCATTCTCCTCTAAGGTCTTTACACGAGTAGAATGTTAAGAAGTTATGCCTGAAATAATGATAAAAATATCTGAATTATGAAATATGTGTAATACTTATTTGATATTATTAAATATCTGCCAGCTGTAAACAGGGACATGTTTACAATTTTGTAATTGGCACCGTCCAGCGTGAGTAGTGTAACCGTCGTACATGACCGCATGCTAACATAAATTATGTATATCAATATATCCAAACATTTCTCCTTCAGTAACTAGCAGCAATGGAAATTCTTATCCCTAATGAAGCCGTGTAAATGTCAGAAGGGCTATACATACTGAACTGATCACTGATGCCAATACCTGTCAATGTGCTTAATGAAGTGTGCAGGCGTGTAACGGCATAATGGCATATTGATGGATCCGTCCAATTTTAAAATGAGAATGTCTCTCAATAAGTAATTAATCATCACTTGTAAACATTGTACTGCATTTAGTGCACGGAAAGTTATACTTTTCAGACTTGTATCGTCATCTACCCATAGCAATTTCATTGCCAGATTTCTTTATACATTACCACCTGGTGGTAAACGAAATCGGGGGAGAAGATAAATAAAATGAATTCAAGCGTGCAATCAAAACTATATTATATCCGGACGTCCGTTGCGTTCTGTTACTAAGGCGTCAGTGTATTCTAGAAATGTTCGTCTCTCGCGTATTTAGAGCCGTGCCGGCTGGACGCAGGCGCTCGGCGACCGACGCCGTGACGTCGCTGCCACGCGCGTGCCCCGCTGGCGACCCGCCAGCAGCGCCAAGAGACGGCATGTCATTGTCATTACTGCCCCACTAGGCCATCATGACTGCATATTTCGATACGACATAAACAACGCTGTTCTTGAATCAAATTATGCACTTCCGCAGTCATCGGTCAAGATTGCTACATGAAAATAAATGACATTAATAGTATTATCATTTTGTATAATTTATTAGCCAAAAGCTTCATTCATTGACGACTTTTGGTGATCCAATTACCGGGCATAATATCATGTATTAAGAATGTTTGTTGTATATTTGTTTGTTGGTACGGCTTATAAATATATTTTAGAAGCAACTACAACAACACTCTCTTGTCTCAAGATGGTTCATATCCATTGCCTCTAAAACCTGTGATATGGTTCCAATGATCATGATATCCGGGATGCAGCCGGTGACGTCTGACGACCCGTATTTTAGCCTGAGGAACTGGATCTTCGCCAGGTTTCGCCAAACTTACTTCTAAAAGATTCCACCTCAGGGAACTTCGACTAAGCCAGTTTGATCTTTACGATACACTTAAACTGGTTCACTTTTAAATGTACATTATATACTTGAACCATTATAGATTACATTTTTTTTTTACAATTTATTACATTACATTATATACTTGAAATAAAAACGTCATAATAAATGGTACAATTAATAACAGTTTATTCAATGTTTAAATATCAGTAATCATACCAAAATGCTCAATAAAATTTACATAATAAGTGAAAAAAGGACATTTGAAATTATTGTGAATATTATTAATATACCTACATAATTATTAAACTTTGGTGGTTCAATTAAACTTGTTGACGATACGGCAGACAAAAGTGATTTAGTATACACATATCAAGTTGTGGTGCAATTATACAGGAATGGTGATATTTACTGGCCATTAAATTACGTTAAAAGACCACTTGTCGGCCTCGGGTACCGATGCTCTGCTCCAGTTGTTAGTATCAGAACAAAAAGAATCGCGGAAGTGCTATGGTGGCAGCCAGTCGGCCCAGGCGCACCGTCACCGCGCTCGCGCCGACAATACGAGGACGCCCTCTCCACGCACCGACGACGACCCTACATTCTGGCATTCGCACTAATAATAAAATGTCACTGCATTTATAAACACTATCGAAAATACTTGTGGTCGAACTCGTAGATTTATTTACCTCCACTTTTATTTTCAGATAAACATGTTCGCCAGAGCACACTGGACAAACTATGGAACAAACAGTCAGGAGCCGTACAGATGCTACTTGCTATACTGGAAGTATGTATATTCAAATAAAAATACTGAACAAGTCACGAATTCTTGATACTATATTCAATTTGCTATGTGTTTTACAGAGCTCCAGAGATACAGCCACTGCCACATACATTACATCAATATTAAGAGAAGTTTTGTGTTTGAAACAAGGGAAAGGAAAAAAATGTTCAGGTAAATTATTTTATACAACAAAAACAGAGATATTTTAACGTAAAGAGAGACGGTCGGAAACGGACATCTTCCTTCGTCTGCCTACATATTCATTCTTGCATACAGATTACATCTCGCTATCAAGTTTCGTCATAAATCTGTTCAAGGAACAACGTAATAATTTAGATTAAATAGATCTGTATCGTATATTATTTTAATTAAATGTCAGAAAGGATTATTTATTCGGAATAAAAAACACGCGCAAATTAAAAACGAAAAGTTTTATTAAATATTATTTTTGATAAATTAGTTCCCATTGAGACATCGGGGAACAAGAAGAAAGAAATCAAAAAAGCAGGCAAAGAAAATAAAGTGCCCGCATTTAAAAAGGGTATGTTTAGTGTGTGCCGCTTATAATGTACATACATTCAAGTTTATTGCAAATTATAAAATAAATTGTACAAAACAAACTAATCAATATCTTACGATAATATTTTAGCACTGCATGCATTAATCTTTTATATTTCGTGGTTTAAATAAATTAACAAAAGTCGAGTTGCCAAAATAAAATGCTGAGATTAACCGATTCCCGTTTTATTTTAATTGCACATTTACTTTTGCATTTAAAGTGTATATGGATGACCGCACGTAAGTTATTATTTATTAAGCAACACTGGCATTTTAACAATTGCTTTGCTAGTACCCTTTCTACTTGGTACCTCCCGTTTGGCCTGCCTACTGACATTTAAGAAGAGCTCACAGATGACATTGGACTAGTTGACAACACGGCCTTGTAACGTGTAATACTGGAGCTATTGTAAATTCAATTGTCATTTCACTGCACTGCTGTGTTCAATCAAATTAACATAGATATTTCTACATTGAATTATTTATGAGTTATAATAACATAAATAACAGCGATATTTTTTATGTCACGAATGCTATACATTAAACTTATTATTCTGCTCCCAGTTAAAACCTAAATTAAAAGCACTGGCAATGTACAATCCCCATCTATTCAAAATTGTATTACAAAACTGGTCGATATCGACAATTTCAGCGAACAACCTCGCGAGGCAGCAGTGCTCACAGCACTTCATATCGATAAACGGCACGGAGGTGGTGATCCGCACGATGATAACTACGCACGGCAAACGGGACGGCAACGTCGGCACCGAGCTGATGCTGCAGGACCTCGTGTGGATCCTCGCCTCGCTAGCGCCGAGAGGTACGGACCCTAACATACGCGGTTGATTCCAGCTAACAACTTGGCTCGGCACCAGTGCGCACAGGACTTCATACAGATAAAGGGCACACAAGTAATCATACGCAGGGTTATCGGCACCATGCATGACAAGAGAGACCGACACGCTGGCACAGAGTTGGTGCTACAAGATCTACTCTGGATACTTGCACCTCTTAGCTCACGAGGTTACCAATATTGATTTTAAAATGAGTACTATTTTTTTCTTAATATTTTGGTGATAATATTTTCCTAAGTTCCAAAACATATTCAGAAATATTGCTATACAATTTTTTTCAGATCCAAAGTTTGCAATGAAAGTAAGGATGCTTGGATGCGTAAGAACCATGCATCTTATATTGAAGGGACACTTTACAGATAATAAACTGATTTTCCCTTTACTCGTTATTATGAAACAATTGGCCAAAAACGGTGAGTTAAAACTTATTTAGAACCTTTTTGGAACTTTTTTTGTTAAAAAAGTAAAGCTTAAATTGTGTGAGTGTGCTAATAAATTTTAATGGGCATTAGATTAACAATATGCTTTGTGTAATTTAAGCTACTGAAATTAACTATTCTATTTACCACTTAATAAGGACTCATTTTAACCGATCAGGAATCGCAATTAAGATTTTATGAAAGTTATTTTTACGCTTTCAGTCGTTACTACCTCCATTTTGATCCGTGATGGTGTAACTGCGACTTACGAGCGAGTCTTAGTCAGCCTCGGCTTCATCCCGACGGCAAGACTGCGGCTATGCCTCGACGCTATTGACTATTTCAGTAAAAATAGTTAAGTGGACAAAGTCATTTGTTTTTAAACTATAAACATGGTTATCTTGGTCATTTATGTATTATTATTATATCGTGTTGGCATGAGCTACACAATCATAGCTCATACCATGGTAAAAAGATCAGCCAGTCAGCAGGTAGGTGACGGGGCTGACTGCTCACAATGCGCCGGACGATCGAGTACAAGATAGATCGGGACAAGTGGAGGTGGAGGTTCCTCTAATGCATCCCATGTCATTTATGTGATTAATTGATTTAACATTTTGTTCCAAAAACAATAGATTGCATTGACAACATCTCAACAACACAACAATTTGTCACAGTCAAACAATTCTACAAAAACAATACTGTTACGTCACACTCCCACAGTCAACATAGCCTTTACTACAAAATTGGCTACGTTTGTATCTAATATTTTTTTATTTTTGTTATATTATATCAAATTTATGTTTGCATGTCCAATGCGCCATGTGTTTGTCACTTGATCATACGTGCGTAACTCACACAGAGGTGTGCTGCATGCAGATCGTGAAGACAGGCCTCTGTAGCGTGCTCCTCAGGGTGTTCGACCGCTGGGACCGCTACGAGGGACGCATGAGGCTCAAGATATGCGCACACATCCTTCAGACTTTGCAACATCTTTGCAACATTAGTACGTATCTCCTATATCCACATATTGTGATACATAAAATTTGCATTTATGATTTGCAAAGGCTTTTTCAAAGTTTGCATCAAATCATTATAATGAAGATCCTATCACTATATTCGAAGGAGCTTGAAGCATCAGATCATTGGAAATATAAAATTCCACACTTTTATAAAAGCTAGTAACTCATAATACATATTGATTTTCCAGAGGCCGGGCGACGAGCCCTGTGTACCAAGAAACACGTTCAGACACTACACAGGTTCTGCTCGCAGTGCCCAGACGAGCCAGAGTTCGACGGTCTGTTAGCAAGAGTATGTTCAGTAATAACATTGTGTTTGAAGCACCAAGCATTGCCTGTGCCAGTTTCCAGCCCAGCCTCGTTTAACCTCAACCCAATACTAAAAGGTATTTTACCGAAACTGTATTCTAAAAAAAATATCTTGTTTAACAGTAATGTATATAATGTTATATATAATCTCTTGGTTCATAGGCACAAATGCATCATGGCCATGTCACGAGGATGAAGAAGATGCAGCAAATTCAGATTCTAAAACTATTAATTCAGATTTAGATGATGAAGGTCCCGATACAGATATAGAAGGCATTGATGAGTTCCCAGACATAGAGTTCGATGATAATGAGCTAAAAACTGAAAGTGCCGAAGAGGCTGACAAATCGCATATAAAAAGCGGCGATAGTTTACAAAGTTCACTTTGGATCAATCCTAATGAGAGAGAAATAGAAGACTTAAAAAAGTATATACACATTGTCTTTTTTTATATGAGCCTCTAGATTGTTGCAAATATGAATTTGACTATTTGTTTGTTATGACTATAGATATAGTACATGTATGATAGGTTCAGCAGTAAACCCTTATGAGCTGATATGGTGATGATGATGATATAATACGAGGTTTTAATGATCCAATTGTAATCTAATTTTGAACGCGTGGCCCCATTTAAACTTTCCGCTGAAATGTATAGTAACCATTTCTAAATATATGCAAGCAAACACAATTTTCCATTCCTTGTCTTTAGTACCTACTTATTTTGAGGTTGAGATTTGCGATTTTTTCCAAATTATTAAATGTGACTGATATCAGTAACTACTTTACATAAAATTTCTGCAATATATCCTTAGCAACGAAAATAGAAAGAGATACATACTAGTTTAGGTTATCAAACATCTTTTAGTTTTTTATTGCCTGTACTTCAGCCGATTTAAGGTGTTGATTTAAAGAATGATATGATATTAACGATTAGTCTCGAAGATGACCACAACAATCAATCAAATAGCAAATTTACAAGTAGATAATCTGTTTATTAAAATTAAAAAAAATTGAAAATTGATGTCGTTACTGTCACTGGACCAATGAGATGGCTAATAAATTTATTTTATTTCAGATATTTTATTTACTTTAAGGAATTCGGTTCATACAACAAGCAAATAAAACTTGTTAAGAGTCGGTCTAATTCTCGAGGTTCAATACTGGAAGACTTTCTGTTCTCGCAAGCTGGCGGCAATAGGAGCGTGCCTTCGAATTTGAACCTGTCACTTACTGCCGTTTTAGGCAATACTGATTATGAAAGTGTGACGGGTCCGTCCCAGCCACCCTCGTTTTTACAATATCATAAAATACATGAAAGTACCTGTGAGTATTTCCAAATTTAATTCATCATCAGTGACAGTGATACTCTAAGGTTAGATGGGTTGTCAGAGTTCTTGGGCTGCTAACTCTCGTAACGACTGTCATTGGTAATTTGTATGACAACCGGGACCAACTGCTTAACTTGCTTTCCGAGGCACGGAAAGGTCTCAATGTTCGAAGAAACGGTCACCCATCTAAGAACTGACCGTGGCAAGCGCTGCTTAACCTCATTGATCGATTGATCTACACGGTAACTATATAGCTACGAGCCCTTCCAATTTTAATTGAGGAAAAAAAATCTGCATCAAATATTTAAGAAATTGGGTGGGTACCCTGATAATTGTGTAGGAAGATAGCGGGGCGTTTTTCCTAACAGAACTTTTTTTTCTTTGGGCAATAACCTTTTTTCTAAAGCTCTAAAATAATCTCTTTTATTTCATTAGTATTAGAGTTCAAAACGAGGTATTTACCATGTTTATATCTTGTATTGAGTTCCCGATATTTCGGCACTGTTGCAAGCGCCTGGTCACGGATAAACATACCTACTCTACATCATACTCATATCATTGTCTTTTATTTCAGCCACAACATCTTATTCATCACTGAAGATACATAAAGACATTACTAAATACACTTCGTTTGCCAACGTTTACTGCACAATATCGACCAGGGTTAGAAGTGTGATACCCTTCGTGAAAGTAGCGTACCCTGACATGATGGGTGGACAAAGTTTAAACCAGCCCGAACCCTTGAACAAGATGGAGCGAAGTGCGTGCAGGTTAGTATTCAGAACATTGAACTTAACATTTACGTCACAAAGTGTCGTGACATCGTGACAAATATCAGTTTAAAGTCAGAAGTTTATGGCCAGAATGAATTTAAATGGGCAATCAGTTCAACGCATTTTAAAGTAGGTAAAGAAGTTACCTATAGACGGTTCAAAAATAGATTTGTTTTCTAGTTTAAACTCATAACATCACTATAATACAGTACTATATTTTAATTACCGGATTTTTTTTAAGTACTTGCTCATCTTTTTTTACATCTTTTACTATGGGAGTATGGATCCAAAGTTGAAATCGCGCAAAAAAAATCTGCTGTTCCATACAAATAATTCAATATACTCGACTAAATGTATAAAACAGCAGATTTTTTATTCGCGATTTCAACTTGGGGTCCCATTGTAAACGTAATTAAAAATTAATAGTTAAAACTAAAACTAAAAGAGGGTTTAGCACTAATTGGAAACAAAACATTAGCTAGGCTAGCTAAACTATGAACATTAATTTAATTTTCATAATAAATATTTTTTTCAGGATGAAGCTACTTTCATGTGTAGACAGGGCAATAAACCCTGAAGCATACATGAACGAGACAGTATTTGATTTGGATCAACTATGCAGTGCTACCGTCAACCCTGATCCTGCTGCGCAAAAGAGGTAGCTATCACTCACTATTAGCCGTATGATCCTGGCACTGAATAGGCCAACCCGTCTCCATATGTAACTGTCGTAGGAGATGTCCAAGACACAGGAGCAGCAGCATCTTCTTGTATGCTAAAAACAAAATACTGCAACCATCACAGACATAGAGAGATTCCTATGATCTTTCTTTGTAGTAGTCATTCGAAGGCTCGTATATAACGGTGGACGTTTACGCTAAAATGAGGATGATCACTCAATTATTGATCATTCAATAGGCACATTAAATGATTAACGAGGGAGACCAACATTCTTTTATGTCACATGGTCACAGCATCTTAATTTCGAATGCTTTTAACCACTAAATAAGTTATTTCTACGAAAATTGATCTGAACTCCAAAAACAAATTATTACAACACGCTATATTGATCGTATCGTACCTTTTTTATATTTTACGCGATTCAGACCCGATACAATGTTACATGCAGTTTTCTTATCCCAAAGTTTCAGCACAGAAAGTATATGCCTGAGCAACAGTGATGAGCAAGAAATTACCAAAGTCAATAGTTTCTCATCACGGCTCGGGTTTGAGTCGAGATTTGAGTCTGGAAATCTCAGGAAAGTCATTCAGGTAATCATTACGATAAATATTATTGTTTTACATAATAAGTAGAAAACTAAAATTTGAATACTTTGCTCATTTTAATTTGGTTCTTCCTACTCGATTCTACAAATATTGTTCTTTTATGAAACATATCGATTTCATTCTTAAATCACACATTTCACTGTCTTTGTATTTAGTGGAGGAGGCAGGCAGAGCTTGCCACAAATTTAGACTAATTAAGAACACACTCAGATACATTCCTTGAGGACTAGCTTAATCAAAATTCGGATTACGAAATATCAAAAGGGTGTAAATTCTAATATCAAAACTTTGGATATAATAAAATCAAGTAGAAAATACATAAATGGTAAATAGAGGAGCCGCCATTATGACTGCAATACGACTGTGCAATTAATCTCTTGGAGTACCAAGAGATTAATTGCACAGTCGTATTGCAGTCATAATGGCGGCTCCACACTCTCCAGGAGGCGATACGAGTGTGGACGTTGGGCACCCTCGCCTCCTCTCATTGTCCCTCACCTTACTTCTCTCGCTCCGCTCGGTGTCGGTATTTTGGCCCAAGTCAAAGGAAGTGAGGCATGAGGCGAGTGGATCAACTGAATAAATTGAGAGTGTGGGTGGCTAACGCTCCTGCAGCCTCCGCTCGCCACGACTCGTGCGAGAGCCTTCACGAGGCGCGCTTGCAAGAGTATGGAGCCGCCATAACTAGTTAGGCCTCTGCTGTATTATAATGGTCCGATATGCGCATTCTACCTTGGAGGTAGTACTTTAAAACTTCTAAATTCAACTTATTATTCTGGATTAGAATTAGGAATTAGCATTAATATTATTCTTATCTACAAAATGAGTAACTTCAGGTAGGTCCGAGAGAATATGAGCTGATTCTCATGCCAGACGTGAACTCGACGAAGCGTCACCAGTGGTTCTACTTCGAAGTCCGCAACATGCAACAGGGTCGCCCCTACATCTTCAATATCGTCAACTGTGAGAAGTCAGATAGCCAGTTCAACTTCGGTATGAAGCCAGTCATATATTCAGTCAAGGAGGCTGTTATGGGAAGACCAGGTACTAGATGAGACTTCTTATATGTGAACTCTAGTAGATATCGTATTTACTCCGTTGGCTCAGCGACCCAAACTGTGTCTTGGGCTCCGATACGAGAGAACGCCACTCATGTCCACCCTTGGCAGTTTGTAGTCAATCGTAAGCTCAAAGCTCCCAATCAATCAATCAGCTTCTACTAAATCACTCCAGATTGAATACAACGACTTTTACGCAGCCTAGAGAATTTTTTGATGACACTGAACAAATATCCAACAAACACTTATCAAAGAATAAACGTTAGCACATTGAACAGAAATATAGGTACGCACACTCACGAGCTTGCTCGGACATGCTCAAGAAGGCAAGTGTTATCGACACTATCTAAGTTGTTTTGCAGCCATGAGGATGCTCTGAGAACGTTCTTTATAATCTTTCTCGAGATAATATACTCGTAGAGATAGATTATCTTCTATGACGTTTTGATGTCATTGTTAAGCTTAGTTTTATATCATGCAGTGCTTGTCATCAGGTTGGGTGCGGGCCGGCTCGGACATATGCTACTACCGGAACAGCTACCACTACGCGAACCAGAAGAATCACAACAAGTGCTACCTGACCGTGACGTTCAACATCGAGTTCCCGCACACCAACGATGTCGTTTACATCGCTTACCACTTCCCTTTTACATATTCTATGATGATGGTAATATACCGACTATTTACTTATATTTATTTCTTCAATTTTATTTTTACTTTGTAGAGTGTACTGCACTACATTTGGTGCAGTATCGAATTGGTCACGTAGAAGCAAACACGGCAGTAGATGTTGAGGTTCTGATTTCAATCGATTAGGTCGGGCAATGTCTGTACATATGTGAAATAGTTATCATTAAACTTGTTGTTAATGGCAGATTGGTCTGAAAATTAAAAATCCTATATTCACAATGCAAAATTGTAATAAGTTCCTCTATTCTAGCAGCCTAGAGAATTGACTGAATTTGGTTCACATAAAAATATGTGCGCAAGCGTAAAATGTCTACGATAAAAGTTCTTTTCTTTCTGGAACTATGGTTTTGTAGCATGAGGTCATCAGTGCACATTCAGGTCTCTTAAAATACAAAGGAAAGAACTCTACCTATCATACAATACAATAATTTATTCCGAAAATTATTTTGTAACAAGATATAATAAAAACATCTTTATTATTATATCTTGTTACAAAATAATTTTAAAAATACCTGTCAAACATATAACCCTCTCCGTAGTCGGGTAAAAACATAGAATAGATATTTATTTCATGTAAACCAAATACAGGCACTTGTGAAATGTCGAGACTCTAGATCCGCGATAAACTAACAAATACAAAGTCTTACTTAGTCTTATACAATGTGTAGCAGAAATGCGTGGTCATATTTAAAGGTGTGGATCAGACAATCAAACTGAACAACTTTATGGGACCAACATACATAAACATAATCAGCCGTCCCATACAAAACTTCAATACCTACTCGACCCAAACGTATGGGATAGATGAATTTTTTTCGCGATTACCTTCTTGGTGCCGTATTGAAAGGTGTTCAGTTTGATGGTCTGATCCACACCTTTAAATATGACCACGCATTTCTGATACACGTGTGCCTGAACTAGGTAAAGTCTTAAATAATCACATAGTTTATAAATTAAAGATAAATAATATTAACTAATCTATTATAGTATGGTAAACAATAATTAAAACATTATTTATTAAATTTATTTATTTACAATCTAAACATACATCTATCATTACAGGTAGAAAACCTAATGCGATAGAGAAGCTAAACCCATTAAACTTACATAAAAAACACATAAAAAAATATATATGTATATTAAAATTTAAAACTGCATTACTCCGTAGCAACCAAACATTACAGCATAAATAGTATAATAGAAATCATTACAAAAATAAAGAAGGATTCGATTTAAACCTTTAACAACCTTTCACACTTTCACACCTTTCATTCAATTACAGCCTAGAAATGTTACTGCCAGAGTCAATTTTCCGACAAAGCATGTAATTACGTGGCTTCGATAGTGACAGAATCAATTACATTGGACACGTTCAATATAATGTCAAAGGATACCGATGTCCATTAAGGTTCTTCCTAAAAGGATCTAAGCACTTTAAACGTATGGGGTTAATGTAGTTTTATTTTTAATTGTCTTTTCAAAGTACGAAAAACAAAACGTTTTAAATGTAGTTTAGGTCGTAAACGTTGAATAAAGGAAATGAAGTAACTAATGTGCTGTTGCCTGTTAGATCCTGATAAAGGACTCGACTTGGACAAACCTATATTATTACATACCAACATAATAAAAGAAATACATCTAGTTCATTACTCTCCCACTACTGGATACGGGCCTGTTCTCGGAATTAGGAGGGTTAAGCCTTAGTCCACCACGCTGGCATGCTGCGGGTTGGCTGACCACACACCATCGAGGACTTTGAGGCCCTCTCAGGTGTGCAGGTTTCCTCACGATGTTTTACCTTCACCGTTATCACAACTGATAATCGAATTGCGATCCGCATATAAATTCTAAAAGCCAGAGGTGTAGGCTGGGTTCGAAACTTCGAACTCAGTCCCTCTTGCATGGAAGGGAAGCGTTCAATCGCTAGGTTAGCAATGAGTATAGACAGCGTCAGTGTGCAAGCGAGAGGTGAATAGAGGCGACGCCATTTTTATTCCCATTCTTTATGTGCACGGGTAGTATATGAACTGCTGATATTTTTACGCGATTTCATGTTTGGTCCCATATTAAAAGTTGTTCATAATGATGAGTACAAATACCCCATAAAGCCATCGGGACTAGCAAAGTAGGACCATATATTTACTTTGATATAAGTTTTCTTATGATCGATAACAAACAGATTTACCTATCTCTTCATATATTTCGTTATTCTACAGACCCGTATTTGGCAGTGGAGCTTGCAGATGCCGGCGGGGTCATATCTGCGGGCGGAGCCTCTCTGCTATTCCCTCAACAACAACGAGGTCCCGCTGCTTACGGTCTCCGCTGAGGACACGCCTTCCAATCCTATAGTGGTATGTTGTTTTTCTCCATAAAAATGCTTTAGAATCCACATGGTTAAAATTCTTGTACTGGTACAAGATGTTGCACATACTTGGAGCTTGCAATGTGCATTTTTATGTGAAATTCTTGCTAATTTTATATATCAATTAACTCACCCTTGCTGGTGAACATAGTTTCGCGACAACGTTGCTTGGAACTTGAAAAACGGTCACGGCTAAGCAAATTGAGTCCTTAAACTTTAAAAAGCACGGTAAATTCTTAAGGTTGAGTCTTGATTTTCATGTCCTTAGCTGTACATGTCCTTAGGCACTGCATTCCTAGCGGACTCGGGAATGCAAGCTAGTGCTAGTTTAAACACATTTTTTTATTATTTACCTTATAGCGCAGCACTATTTCACAATCTTATGAGGATTTATACATATTGGCGATATGGTACTTGGTTTTCCATAACAATATAATAATAAAGATAAACGTTTGGTGCAATAGGTATTAAGCTATCCTATCTATTTGTGTAGGTGTCGTAAGAGGCAAAACATGAATTATTACCACGTGAATGGGCAGCAGCATCTACCTGTACACTGAAAGCGTCTTCCTGCAAAAAGTCAGCACCTATAAATCCACTTATAAATATAATGACTTACAAAAAAAGTATATACAGTTGTTGGTCTATTTCAAGAATGAAACTTACTTCATATTTGTCATAATAAAGGAACATATCTTTTGCTACCGTTACAACCTGACGACCTGTCGGTGTATTGGGGCGCACATCTTCCAAAGTGGACGTTATGGGCAGCGCTCGGCGATCCGCTTTATTTGATTCGATTATCCGCTAGTTATTTACTTATCATGGCAGTTATGATGACTAACATACAGTCATTAACAAAATCGTAAGATTCCAGTAGGTGTTTCTGAACATGCTTACACCCCAGCTAGAGATTCAGATAGATTCTTTTAAAAGGCAAAAGGATCTCAAAAGCATCTTAAATTAGTAGATGATATTCTTTTCTTTTTTTTTTTTTTTTTTTAAACTTTGCCCCTCACTAGGATTTCTCCTGTATCGAGAGTACCTACAGTTTACAAACATACATGTCACATGCACACACAACCAGACCCGAAACAACTATTTGTAGATCATACAAATATTTGTTCCGTGCGGGGATCGAACCCGCGGCACGTAGCCCAGAAAGCTAATTGCTTAGCCACTGCGCCAACCGTGTCGTCAATATTCATTGATAAACATTCTGTTAATTATCATGAAGTTCCTAACAGAATTGGAAGATGAGACAGTGTTCCTCACGACGACGGAGGTAAATCTTCGAGAGTCAAGCGACAAGGGAAACCAATTATTTGAGGCAAAGTTGCCGACCAACAGCCTAAAAATATTTGATGAAATTCTATTAACTAGCACCGGTATACCAACAGGATCGTGAGATAGTATTCCTGACGGCGCGGGTACACCCAGGCGAGAGCAATGCCTCGTGGGTAATGGACGGCAGTCTGGGCTGCTTGCTCGGTGATTCCATCGCCGCCTCCGCTCTGCGAGCCAAGTACGTGTTCAAGATCGTACCCATGCTCAACGTGGAAGGCGTTGTCAATGGCTGGTAAGCACTTTACTATACAAGTTCCTACCTTTCTAGTCCCGATCCCTTTATGAGGTTAATGAACTCATCATTATAAACAGCTTTTACTACGCGACCAACACTGATATCGAGAAGAAAAAATCTGCTATTCCATACAAATATTTCAATATAAATCGACTAGTGATTTCAGGTTTGGTCCCATACTAAATCTTGTTCATAATTATGAGTAAAATAACCTAATCGAGACTAGAAAGGTAAGCCCTTATATTTTGTGAATGTTATGAGAAACGGTAACGGATAAAGCTCTGACAGACGACAGAAGTCGAGATTGTGGTAAAGCTACAGTTTCCTAAGAGAGAGGTGCCGCTATTTAGAATGCTGTAAAAAAAATTGACAGCGTAAAATACGGCATTCTGAATGGTGACCAGATATGTCCTACACACGCTTGTCTTTGACTACACTAGAATCATGACTACAGGCTTTAGGTACCTTTGTATTTGGAATTCCATTGTCCAGCTGTGAACTGCAATAGCCCGTTAAAAGTGACCAATTTAATAATTATAACATTGTAAGAAATAAAATCTTCCGTTGTGGCGACTTGGGAATGTGGAGAATTTCAAATTAAACATTTATTTCTTATTAAGTATAAACTTTATTAACTTCGCTACATCACTATTCTTTAAATTCTTGAGTTTCAACTTAATATACTTAACTAGGTACGTCACGTATATAAACACTATCTTATACCACTATGTATTTCAAATGATATGTCCAGACAATCAATATTCACTTAATTTTCTTATATTAAATTAATACATTTTACGGTTTATCATCAAAATACCGGAGATCTAACGCTTCTACGTTAATTACCTTAGCGAAGTGTAGGTACCTAACCGCGGAATACTCATTTTGTGATATTCGATATTACGAAGACGGAGGCAAGTCGCACGCAAGCGAGTCGCCAGCACCTTCAACCTAGTTTAATAAATCATATTGCCCCATAATATACCTTCGAAATCCCCATAATCATTCATGTATAAGCTGGAAAAATTACGATACTAGAAATCTCATTTACATTACGTGATATCGATATAACAAGGCGTACAGTGCACCCTCAACACGCAAGCTAAAGTAAAACACCTTAATAATACGTATAAATGCCTCAAATTATTGAAATAATACTTTTGGTAGACTCAATACCTAATTGTCACGAAAAGATAGATATGGACCGCTTGGCCGGACACTAGTAGGCGGGGGGCGCCAGCATGCCGCTGGCGTGGACGGAGTGCTCGGTGGCATCCGGCTCGGCGGTGGAGGGCGCATCATCGGCCGACGCGCGTGGCTCGTGGCTTAGGTACGCGGCCGGGTCGTCGCCCGCCATGCCCTCGTCGTCATCATACGGACCCTGCGTCGCCTCCTCCTTCTGCTCCTGCTCGTGGTCGTGCGCGTGCGCGTCCGATGCACGTGAATAGTGCGAGTCGATCTGCGGTGACGAAGGCAGGATCCCGAGCTTCTTAATGTGCGGCGACTGCAGGCCATCCAGGGAGGTTGGTCGCAGTTTGCCGATGAGGTCGTTGAGGGTGAAGTGAGTCGGCAGGTGTTCGGAGCGCGGCGGCGGCGGCGACGACGACGTCAGAGGATGGGCGGTCGTCGTCGTCGTCATCGACAGCGGCTTCCTGTCAGAACATACCGACCCTCGTGTTAGAGAGCCGCTTGTAAAATGCACATAGCTACATCTAGATATCGATAGTATCGAACGATATCGCTCTCGTCAAATAGTTAGTAACACAGATTTTATTCATTTAAATATGACCAATTACGTTAATGTTATTAGTAATTTTTAAAACAACAAAGATGTTAATTATTACAAATAATCTAAAGATAATTGTATCGCTTGAGCAAGAGATACCAAGCAAAGCCCCCTTCACCCACCCACCAATGATTTTGTCAATTTTGAAATTCTTTGTGACCATCATAAATTATATTGAAATAGTTAGAGACGATAACGTCAGAATAGCCAAATATTGTCTGCTGGGTGTAGGGCTCTTGTTGGTGGTTGGGTTGGCGCAGAGGCCTGGTCCCGCGGGCCCGCGCGCTACGAAAAAACATCGAGGTAAAACCAAGGTTTAGACTTGGACTGAAATGTTAGCACATTGACTACATCGTAAACTAGTGTCCCAAATGTTATTACAGTTAACCATGTCGTCTTTTAGACACGTTAAATACCGGTTGGTGAAATTCATGATCTCGGAACCTGTGTATAGAAGCCGCTAAATGTAAGAGAGGGGGAGCGCGCGGCTAGTCGGGGAGCGGGCCTCCGGAGACGGCTGGCATCTCACCTGGCATTACCCCTGCGCGGAGGACACGGGGATGGAGCCGTAGTTGTAGTAGTAGCAGCGCGTCTGCTCACAGATGAAGTCCTTGATCTCGCCGCAGTGCTGCGGCTCCCAATGGAAGGTCGGCGCCTTCAGTGACACGCAGCCGTTCGTCATCACGTGCTCCGTTCTGGAATACCGACTAGTTTTTATGCAATATTGCATTGTAGAACCGGTACAGGGTATTGAAAAAGCATTGCCCTTTAATGATACACTATTTATAAGCGAGTTAACATAGCCAGCGGAGCGCATCGTGGGAAAAACGCGTAACCGACAATTTTCAAGAAAATTTTATTACACTGGTTCCTTCCTTACATGGGAACTCTGACTTCCCTTGAATTAGATTGTATATAAATGTGAAAACGGTAACATTTCGATTACCAAGTTCCTTTGCATCATTGTTAAGTATTTCAAGAGCATCTTTAGGATCATGGTTCGATACGTGTGCTCTCTACAATTGTAACAACGTACCCGTGCCTAGCGGTGCGCTGCGGCGCGGTGCTGCCCTGTGGCACATCCAGTGGGTCGATGCTGTCGTCAGCGTGCTGGCTGGGCGCATCCACCTGCAGTCGTCGCATGTAGTTGAACGTCGCGTTGAACGGCAGGCCCGTGCTCATCCACAGGTACATGTCTGTACCCAGGTTATTACCCGATGTCCAGAAATCGTACTTGTTGTATCCTGTAATTGGACAAACATAAGATATTACGATTTCATCGCTCAATAGTAGACATTCCTTCCAAAATTGAACGTCAATGAGGCAATTAAATATTGTTCGACATATCATCATTATAAAGATTCTTACCAGCATTCGTAAGGTATGTAGTTATAGAATCAGCCTTTTCCTTCGTTTCAAAAGAAGCAAGCTGCAAGCCTAGTGATCTGCAAAAAGATATATTACCGTATAATTGATAAGCTTAATACTTTTAATACAAAGTAAGGCCTCATTGATGTTTTAAACTGTCGATAATTTTAAGGCGCAGGTTTATTCAACAAAACAGGCAATAAGTTGTTTTAATTAAATAATTAAATTCACGATTTACTGTTATTTATGTGTTTTACTAGCACCATGGGTAATGATATTTTTTTCTAAATAAAAGTATATGCTACATTATACAAACAATTTATCTGCTCTTGTCTAATCATCCAATAAATCTAACATTTAAAATATTTTTCCACGTAATACAAGGCATTACCTACCTACGACAGTACAATTTTATTAACCCACACTAAACATACATGCGATTTCGCTTATGAAGTGCCGTAGAGAACTATCGTTGCTAATCGTATTCAGCTATTAGCCTGAACAGAGTACAAACTGCACCAAAGCCTGTTTATCGAGAGGCAATTTATTCGCTAAAGACAGGCCGTACATACAGGCCGCGGCCTTGCCACGATGGGACCACATTCCATGTCCAAGTTCAGAAAACTCTGAGGGATTAAAAACCTCTACGACATCATATAACTGAACGTTGAGATCCTTTTTTAATGATTATGCCAGATGTGATATTCGGAATACGTTTTAATTGTAATAAAGCTATGGCGTGCTTTGATATCCTAGCAGATAAACGCTTGCCTTCCACACAGGAGGTTTCGCACCTCGGAATTTATGCGCGGATCAGAATTTGATTATCACTTGCGTTAACGATGAAGGAAAAATATCGTGAGGAAACCTGCACATCTGAGAGGGTCTTATAAAGATCTCGATGGTGTGTGTGTAGTCCACCAACGCGCACCAGGCCAGCGTGGTGAACTCAGGCCTAACCCTTCACGTTCTGAGAAGAGGCCCATGCCCAGCAGTGTGACAGTAATGGTCTGAATTTATAATAATTTTTAAAGCTAATGCATTTATAATACTTAATACCTAAAACGCTAAAAAACATCTAAAGAGACAGGAAATATAAAAGTCATGTTATAATAATTGCTCTACCATCGGGCATGTTATAATGAACTAACGGAAAAAAAAGGAACTAGGAATCAGAGGCGATTGTAAATTATAACCAGCTTTTCCCTAAATTGCACTATTCGATGTTTAAGTGGTACTAGTATCTCCATCCCACATTGAATACCGTGAGAATTATTCAACCCAATGAAGAAATGCGATGGTCGGTAATGATTAAATGTGCACAATAATTTGCTGCAAAGTGATTCAATAAAACTATATCATCAATAACATTAACGTAATGCAACCGCTCGCCAAAAACAATTCGCAATTCAAAGGCGAAACACGTTTAAACTCGAGGCTTTTTATTATGAATTAAAACATCATAAATTATACTGCACTTGAATTTATCATGAACTTCTGCTAAATATTTGCCCGAGTCCATTAAGCCACCTTCAGCATACTTTAGTGCCATATTTCTTTTTGCCCCCATCTCGTTTTGGATCTTGATGGATCCAGTTTTAAAATCGGTCATAATATATGTAAATAAATTTACTCTTCCCTTACATCGTCAAGCTTCATTTCCAGTAAGTACTTTAACTTAAATATCTTTAAAATTTCATGTTGTTGAATCTCTAATCGCCTGTATTGACTGATAAATAGATAAAATAGCATGTTAATAAAAAGTTGCTTCTTATTAAATTTTCCTAGTATAACTATTTAGATAATGCACAAAAAATCGGCGACCATCACGCGTCCTCGTCACATCGGTACCGTTAGTTTCTTTTTGTCATCGCGATCAAAGCGAACCGTAACACGATTCGGAGCAGTTTGTAAATTATCCACGGGTCCGGTGTTATTGCGACCGAGACGCATCGCCATAAAACTTGTCGTCACACGGCACCTGCTCCTGAACTGCATCTCGACACGCTTGTCATGCCGCGAATTCAAGTTATATTTTACGACGAGTTTGTCGCGACCTTAATCGATTTCTCAGTTCCATTATTTTCCTTATAGATTCCGTTTACTTAGAGATACGGATATTATGGGCCAGCTTTACCATCATTAACAATTGGAACCGTAAATAGGTCGTGACTGCGACGCGTTGGAAGGACATCGTGACCGAGCTGCGGGGCTACTGACCTCTCATAGCAATTTGAGCGTGCACGTGGTCGGATCTAGATCGCGGTATATGGCACCTTTCTAGTGGCGCTTGGGGCACAATACCATTTTCAAACAAATGGAATCATTTTCTCATAGGAAATCATTATTTCATAGAAATGGACTAACGGGAGTATTCGATTTAAAATTTATCTAATGTTAGAGGAAATGTATTTTAGAGGCGAACGTTTGCTTCGAAAATGTATTGATGAAGTTATTGGAGTGCTCGGACTAACTTTGCTGGTTCCGAGATTTTGTATTGTGTTTAACAATTAATTTACAGAATCTTATTTTATTAAATGTATTAAAGCTAGCACAGTCCTCGTTTAATCGTGATATAGGTAATTCTGCTCTGGAAATTATTTTAACGAACAGAAATGAGAACAAATCGCATTACTACAAATTTTTTTATGGTTCTGTGTCCGATCCCAAATGCAGCCGCAGTACTAAAATTCACTCCAAAACAAAATAAAAATTTGGTTTTGTATGTCTTACGCTAGTAAGTAATGCGTGTCCGCCATACTAATCAGAATTTTCGTTTTGCTTTAAAGTGTATCCCAATACTGCGGTTGTATTTAGGAACAGAGGCTGCATCACTTTACATATTAGGCGCACTACATAAAAAAATATCCTGTATAAAGAAGGTGCAAAATCTGTTTCAGCCTTTTTCGTAAACGGTACTTAACATAGCGAAAGGCTTGAAGAATTAGATAGCAATGGCACTGATATTGTTTTAAACTTTTCTCTGAACCTAACGGTAATGTAAGTGACCCTGCACTTCCTGGTGGGTAAAGCGTTGGAGCACACCTAGTCGCTTGTTAACGCCGACCTAACTCTACTTATGTTCTCGAGCCACAGGAACACGACACACCAGATAAGACCATACGAAGTCACGATTACGGAATATTTATCTCACGAGAAACGCTATAAGAGATGCAAATCTTACATTGGACGCTAAATACGGTATACATATAAAATATTGTAACATACCTGCAGTACTGATAAGCAAGGAAATAGTTAAGTTCCGGGCTGTAAGGATTCATCCTTGAGATGAAATATTGGACGCCATCTAGCTGTATAGTTGTTATCCTTTGAGCTGAAACAATGGAGAAATATACATGATTAGAACGTTCACGAATGATAATATTTAACTGAAAAAATTAACTATTATAAATAGGTAATTATCTGTGCCCGGTATGCCATGCAACGCCTTTGTTTTATCAGCGACGTTCGCGGGCTCACTCACAACGGCTCACCAAATTTTCATCGTAATCGGATGAATAGTATAGAAACGTATTGAAGACGAACAAACAAACAAAATGATTTTTTATATAAATTAGATTGAAATAACAGCTTCTGGATTACAGAAAGGTTTTATTCATATTTGGTTGATGGTAGTAACTAACCCTTTGAGCACCATGTCAGTCATGTAAGAACAAACAATAGATGTTCTATTATGTCTGCGTGGAAATCAATGTGATAATAAACCTAGACTCCTTATTCGAATTAGAATTCCTTATTCAGAATGAGTATCAGTAGGTATTGATAAAGATGACACTTCTCTGATTGCAAATCTCTTCTCAGACGCATTTAAACTTAATACCGAGTCCTGAGACAGAGAAGTGACAATGGATCTGACACAAAATGAACATAGCCGGGATAATGATGCGACCCTCATTCAGTTCATTCATTGCTTTAATGCGACGGTTATGAGACGCCTACGCAGCTCGCTGCATTAACGCGTGATTTACATCGCACGTCACATGACTTGACATTGACACTATACTCAGCCGGATTATCATTGGAACATTTCAAAGATACTTTTATAATAACGATGCTGATAATATTTATCCTTATGGAGGGAACAATAACGCTCTTCTCTCAAGTCTATCCCTGTTTTCTTTCAGTAATAGATATTCCCACACCTCTTTTCACCTCTATTTAATATGTTCGCCACGATGTTTGAACTTCATTGTTTTAAGTTCGCAGTTTGCATGTCATTTTCGTACTACGATTGCAGTATAATGCATGAACGTGCAACACATACGAGACAAAATGTTTTGCGGTCGGACCCCCCCGCTGCGATGTGATGCCGCTAATTTAATTCAATATCCACTACTTGCGGTTGACCTCAAAATTTTATTACTTCCTAATGTAGTATGAAATGAAAGCGATGCAAGTGACTTACTGTTATGTCTTAATTAGATCTGAAAAATGCTAAACGGAATGCAGGTCAGGATTGGAGACTTTAAGTTATTCAAACTAAGAAAACCTCTGTAATAAAATGTTTTATAGATACATGTGTCATTGCCAGGAATAGATCAATTATTCACAATGATTTGCGTTACCGCATTCGTAAGCACTAGACATCGCACCTCTAAGCAAGAAATCAAGCAGCTTCAAAGTAAAACTGAATATTAACACCAAGTGATCGGGCTAAGTACACGCGCAAAGCGTAGATACCGATCAATATTCCAAGATAATAGATTAGAACTGCAGTGTCATCCACTTTAAGAAGCATCGACGCGAATCTCACGCTCCGTCGAGCACGAAATACTCCGGACTGCATCTTTAGAACCACGACCATATTAAACAAGACCACGACTCCCTGCCTACAAACAAAAACAAGATTTTGTTTTCTTAAGAAAGTAACGACATAGCATTCAATGGTCCTATACATATAACTTGTCGTGCCGTACCCCGCGAAATGCGATTGTAAACCCATCCCGAACAATCCACAAAGAAAACGACGGTTAACATGCCGTCTTGGACCACGTACGCTTTATTCAACCATCAAGATGATTAATAATACCTACGTAATTAAATGTATCCTGCTTCGCTTCGGATGGTAGGAGAACAGAGTAAGAAACTTCACATCACTGATCTGATTTACATACTAGTAGTAAGTGTAGCCCATTAATTGGTCTTAGATTGATAGACGCCTTGTCATTCGTTCTCACGAACACTTGCATAGATACTACAGCGTTCATACATTATTAGACGCGTCTTAGATTTAATATTTGCATTATTCTACATGACAGATTTTGAAATCTAATAACTAACATAGGCATCTTTAAAAGGATATTATAATTCGCAGGCATAAGTCACGTGTATATGCTAAAATAATCCAACAGTTAAATCTAAAAGTATACGGAAACGTATGCGGACACATGACCGTAAATATCCTTATTGCTTTCCAACAGTTTATTGAGAAACTAGTATATTGTGTACGTTGTTAAGAAACCTGAGTTCTACAACTCAGCTTTACTCGGTTATTAGAGGTCCTGAGCCTATTGGAATCCATGCATAATGTAACCTCATGCATAAACGATGTCGCGCATTACTTGCTTACTTCGCTTTTACTTCTTGTTCGAGCTTTTCCTTGATGAATGCCGCATTCTGCAGTCACTGTAATAGCTGCAGCAATTTATCTTTGTTCACAACTTTGTTGCTATTCTTTTCACGATTTGTTTTACCCTGCAATTTATTCGATACAAGTAGATAATCTAGTCAATCTATCTCCAGATATTGAGGATGACAAATAAATCAATACATCCTTCCACTTTACAAATAGAGTCCGATTTAATTTTCCATTTAGTGTTAGGTACAATTCAGATACTGAATCGTCTTTATGTTCCTTGATAGCAATGGGAATGAACGTAGACCACGACAGCCTGATATTTCCTGTTATGGTTGTATTAATGAGCCTATTCAATCCAAATAATCGTAGACGTATGTGATTACAAAGCAATATGTGGGCATAAAAGGCGATAGTTAGGGACGCTTAGAAAGTGCTGGCTGTCAGCGAGACGAGTGTACACGAGCAACAATGAGCGACGGGGAGGCGGGTCACGTCGCGTGAGTCATGCGCGCGCGTCGCATACTGATGAAGAGCATCGGCACTCCCGTCCCGTCCACGTAGTGTCATCGGAACCACCAAGACGAGGATGGCACTGTTCCATATAGTACAGCGCTAGTTTTGTAGGTGCGACAATGCGACCTAACCAGGGCTGTCGATTGGCCATTTCCTTAGTCGTGATTAATGATGAAGCTACGCTTTCACCATACAAATGACTTACAATTTCAAGTTGCTTTTTGATTTCTCAACAATATGACTTACATGGACTTTGCACCCTTCATAAAATGTGACACCCCTAATGTGTGTAGGGGTGAGTGCACTCGCTCGCGTCGCTGGCGCCCGCGCCTCGTGTATATCCGGCGGGCTCATCCACCGGACGCTAACGGACCGCTGTCCAAAACCTCGCCGCAAATGTCACGCCCGCGATGCGCGCGCGACGCCATCGCAAACCAACATCGCGATTTGTACTTGCCGACTTTTAACTGATCGCGAATCAAGATAGCTCGTTTTAGATGGAGAATTTAACGTGCACTCTCTGACGACATTGTATATACGTCTAGCACTTGAGGTCATACAAAAGATTGCAGCAGCAAAAAAATGGCCCAAAATGGAAGGGTATCAGAAGATCTGTATGCTTTTGAATTCTCTGAAAATAAAACTGAGGAACTGAGAAGAGTTGATGAGTAATAAAGATAAAGATGAATGCTTTATAAATTTGGAAGAAATTATTTCTAATAATAGAAAAAAAATTGTATAACAAACTAAAGCAGACGTTACAGAGACAGAACAATAAAATATATCATAGAACCAAATCGGAAGACAAAAGAGAGAATATGGAAACTAGTTTACATTCAAAGTATTTTGTCGTAAATCTGTATCTTAACATTCGGTTCTGAGTATTACGTGTTTTTCGTAATACATTCAGTGTACGTCTGTACAATAACGCGGATATCGTTAGTCAATCACCTATCACCGGTCGGACAGTCGGAAGTTAGCAGATGTAACCATCGCGTGCGCATTCGCATACAGAACTCGATTCAAATCACATTAGTATCTCTCACCGATACTAACGGATAGTGTCTCATTAAAATTCGTTTATAAGCTATCTTGTGGAGGAATCTCACGTCTCATATAATAATAACAACTTCCTCCCATTCATTGGTACCGATGTTACATGGGTATAAAAAGTAAGAATCTATGATAATTTTTATTGTTTTAGTCATTGTAGTGTGAGCAATGCGTGTTTCACAAATTGAATCAATATTGTAACTTTATCGATTGTAATATTTGAAATATATTTTTTGTTTATATTTGCTCACCTGATATTATATTCTTTTATATTGTATATTCTTTTAAAGCAGTGGCAGTGATAGCCTAGCGGTTGAACGCATACCTAATGCCTTCCATGCAGGAGGGTCTAACTAACACTAACACTGATAAAGGTGCGCAGACAACCCATTAATTATTTCTGTAAAGGTTCTTACAAATATGAATGTACAATTCTTTAATAAAAAGCTTTATACAGCTGAATAACATAGGGGGAATTTTCTTTATAGAGAATTGATCGTTCTTGCACCCTACTCTGACATTGCAATTACATTACTTATACATTCATGGAATTCTGCAAAAGCAAAAGGTCCTGTAATTATCATTAGAATGCTATTACTATAATTAACAGTGCATATTGAATACCTACCACTTCATATTTTAACATGAGTATGAATTTTTGGTCCAGTACAAAAATTTTGTAGGTAATATTTAATACTATGTCTTTGATTGTTGCTTATCGTTGTAAACTATATCTTAGATTGATTTAATTATTTGTATGAACAGATAAATCTAAGAAAACTAAACTTAGTACTTGTAAACCGCCTAATTATCTAAAACATAAAAAAATACAAATAGGTATAAAACTATACAAAATGAGCACTTAGGCGTCAAAGTATTACTCCTCATCGCTGTCAACTGGCAGCGTACCCAGAAGACTGGCAGCATTGCTACGTTGAATGGCAATGATTATTATTCGACCAAAGATTAGGTCACCCCCTCAGGTCACGTGTAACGCTAACGTCGACCAACCGTTTTGCAATTTTACTATCATCATCTATCTGCCTTGCCTTTTCCCAACTACTTTAGGGTCGGCACCCAGCCTAACCACATGCAGCTGAATATCAGCATTTTGCAGTAGCAATTTTTACTATATCTCAATAATAATAATAAGCAAAAATCTGCTGTTCCATACATTAATTCGAGTAATTATTAAGGAATTATTTATGCCTATGGTACAGGTGAAATTTTTTGGCAATTTCAGTGTTAGTTCCGTTCTGTTCAGTTGTTCATAATGATGAGTACAATGACCCCTTAAAGGGATCGGGACTAGAAAGGAAGGATCTTGTATGCCATAGAAATAAATCCCAAATAATGTAGAGCCACAGAAAGTTATACAGAATGCATTTTCCTTTTAAGAACAGTTTTCATGCCATATCTAATATCACCTACGACAGCACTTAAACCAGTTTTAACCGGTTAAAAGACGGTGCAAATTATGCATTATCAGTATCTAAATATAACGCCATGTCGTCCACGTAAGACGTTAGCTGCGTAAGCCAGAAAAGTTGATCATTATTCTAACGGGTACTTCATCCCCACAGGATATGACCATCTCTTAGTTTTATGCCAACATTATTTATTGAGTTAATGAATTAATTGGATAAAAACACCCTAGTTCAATGCGTGGATAAATGCTCCAATATTTAAGCCTGTATTCGTAGGCTCTGGTTTGAAGTTATTAAAGTCTCTAAATGGTAAGTAACTGCACATTATTTTAATTTAGTGATTTTTTTTTTTTTTAATCTCTTTTATGTAACCTACCTACACCATAAACGTATCGGATACAAAAGGTAGACTCCAAGAACTAAGTACTGAACCGATTGTGACAATAAATTCACAGTTAAGAAGCTTAGCAAATGCAGATGAACTTAAGCTTTGCTTTTTACTGGAAAGCTCCAGGCAAATGCGTAGTGCTGGCCGAAACAGTAACGGATGCATAACTCAAGCTTAATTTTACTAAAAGAGCGTTTCAAATAAAACTACTCCTTTAGTAGTCTCTAGGAATTTCAAAGTAGGGTCATAAAATATCATATTTCGAATAAAAGTGAATTTGGGCAGAATTATAAAGACATTTGAATGGTTTAATAGCCCTCATCCCCCAAACGTAACAGGTACGCGCCTCAACATTCCAAGTAACGTAAAATATCATGTTACTTCTTCTCACAACATCGTTAAATTTGGTTGTAAACTAAAGCTGTGTGAACATAAATTTTATTAACAAATCGTTTACAGGTTTCATCGAAAAGTAACAGATACCATAAAATAAAACTTAGTATACAAAGGAGATCTTCTATCACTTAAACGTTGATTAAAAGCTGTGTAATCGTGTAACCGCAAACCGTGAGTTGGCGCCAGCGGTGGCGGCTGCGCAGCTCAATGCGTGCGTGTGCGCAACGCAATGCATTACATAACGCGAACCAGTTGGCGGATCGAGCGCAACCACCCGGCCCTCGCGGCGCACGCTCCATCTACTCCATGCATTACACGACATTTATTTCACGGCCGGGCCAAGTTCAATGTTAAATATTATACCTTTATCGGATATTGTAAAGTCCCCGTCTTCGATTAGATAAACTCTGTGAGAACATTTACATCGTGATAAAGTTCCATCTCCGCATAGATCATGCAACACTTAACGAGTCGTTGAACTCTAGCAGCAAAATTGGTTTACGTCAATCCTCATTACGAATCTATTCGTGATGATTGATGATTTGAACACCTGAAGCCACAAAATAGTTATCAAATTACCGATTCTAAATTAATGTATAGTAAAAAGTGCAATTTTGGCGTCTATCAAAATTTTTTGATTGGTTTTGTGCGTGGGAACTTCGATCGGATTATTCGTGGTCGGATAACGATCGGAAGGCAAAAAAGGGACCGAGATAATGGCGAACGAACGATGCGCAAGAGACGAGCCCAAGGACGGCGCGCGCGACTCCTCTCTCGCGCCCGCTGCGGAATGCACCTACCAGACTATTTTTAGTAATCAAACCCGATGCCGACCCGGTCCTGGTCCCGGCCAACGAGACAAACAAATATCCACGAACACTAGTGATTCCACTGAAATTATATAGCTAACGAGCCCCTACTACCACGCAATTACAGAAACAGAGCAAAATTATAACCATCATTGTAGCAAGAAACAGTATCGACAGCCAGTTTTTTACTGAAACATTTGGTGACTAAACCTTTAAACATTTTTTTCTTTAAGTAACCAAAAGTCACGTCCATCAAGTAATTTGATACAATCATACCACCTGGTGTTGTGGCCACATTACTTTTGAATTATAACGACAAAAAATGTGGAAGGCAGAAGATCACAATAAAGTATCACTTTAGAGATCTTTCGGCACCCGACTGTTGGAGATTAACCTTATTTAATGTTCCAAATCTTCGATCCCATTTTAACCACGAATAGGATGGTATTTAGGTTAAATCTTTCCCAACTAAAAGTTAATAATATGAAAGATGGGACAACGTACGCTTATCTAAAATATTATGTAAATGCGTAATATCAAAAGCTCGGAAATAGGATTCAAATATTGGAAATGTAAATTATTATATTAATGTGCCCGCGTGTTTATCAATATACGAAGACAATGGTAAAACTGAGCATATTCCAAAAGGGCTTATTATCGAATAGAGTAACTTATGTACTATATATATCTTTTTATATGTATAGATTGTTTAATGTTATTCCAGCGAATTATCAATTCGCTGGAATAACATTTAACAATATCGACAATTCAAGTCCCTTTCGTTTCTAAGCAATAGAACAATCGAAGTAAATGATAGCTGTTCCTAGCTCAGCCTGTTTTCAATAATCGAATACCGTAGGAAATTGTAGAATTAATGCGAAGCACTGCTCCACGTGATAGAGTTGAAATAGAGTGTAAATTAGTTTTGGTGGCCAATAAAAAATACTTTGTAATACGCATATCTGATAAGAATAATAAAATGAATTTGATATGGGCAATAATACGAGTCATAGTTACAGATTAGGAAAATGGATGCGTCTGACGGGGAGGCAACTATCTGTGTATAATCTGGAGTCATTTACGGTACCGGTGCGGGCACTACAAGTACTATGAGAGGCGGACTCGCAGCACACCATAATATTATTCCATGGAACTGCAGAGCTAGATGTCCTGGCCACGCGGCGGGGCTAGGCGAGGGCCGATGAACCCCGCACCTGTCGCCGCTCCCTCCGCATCCCCGCACTATTTTTTCCCAACACCGACTTCCGTTGAAGAGTTTTTGCCGACCTGTCGATAACCTGTCCGATAGCTGCGGACACGCCTCATTAGCGGAATCACTCCCTACTATGTTGATTGGTTTAAACTTCAACTTTTCTCACAGACAGTAGCAGAGACATTCTTGATGAGGTAATTCGCTACATTCCAATAAATGGTTACCTACGTTGAGAAGTGTCATTGACTTGAGATAAAAAAGCCGACAATTTCTACGGTTGTGCACTTGCAACTTTTTCGTGAAACTATTGATTGCATTTTATTTTTTAAAGTTATTTAAAGGTGGTGTCTTTTGACAGTTTCTTTTTGTTTATAATTCTACTTAAAATATAAACTTCTCTTTATTTGGTCAGGTATTTTAAATGGTATATTATCTAGGATATTACAGCATACAATTAAATCTGGTTCCCATAGCGTGCCTTTTCTAATACATTGGATCCGTACACTTGTGACAGGAGCATGGTAGCCTCGAGCGCAGTGTCGCATTGTTCAGCACGCATGCGTGTGTGCGTTCGTCGCAGGCGCACTTGAGTCAACACGCGAAACGCGCCGATCTGCTCCCGGCTTTATGGCTCACCTCTGCGTCGTAAGCTTTGTTGATATTAGCCACCGGTTACGACGGATTATACGAATTTTATTGCGTGTAACAAGCTGTAGAACATGAGCAATTTGTTTTTACCATTTTTGGTTCTCATGAACTATGATTTCCTTGAATGGTCATTGCTCTACATCTGTATTATTATTTTTATTCTTTTCTTTTCTTCAAAATCTACATCAGGCTTTATGTATTCTTCTTATTTTACAGTAAAATGTTTATTTAAAGTTTGTCTCATTATATAAATAAAATATGTGGAAGGGGTAAAATGTAATAGAAGTTATTTAGAAGGAGTAATGGTGAGACTAGCTATTGTACTCTAATGAAACTCGAACAATGAAGGTCGAAGACCCGTAGGTCACAGCAACCACCTTGCTGCCACCATGCCATGCCATTGTGGCTCTTACATAACTTATTACGACTTCTTGTAATGTAATGTATGTAATACTGTATATGTAATAATGTATGTAGTAATGTAATACTTATATATAGTTAATGTTATAGGATTTCTTTCCTTGACTTCTGCAAGTTTTTGATGAACTTAGTCTATTTTCGAATAAGCTTTGATTTGATTAGTTATATATCAAGTCTTAAGTAAAATATTGAAATATCAAATAAAGCATTATTTTTTGACATTTGGAAAGATAAATATTATGTTATGTATTTTTTTATCATATTATTATGTTATATTATGCTTCAGTGTCGCAATAATGAAGCGTGTGGCATATAGCGCACTTTACAGATACATAACAACACAATTTAGACGTAAATGAGCAACAGTTTTAAGATGATCTCATTACATAACGTGTCCACAATGTCCTTTGATCTAGTTCTTCAATTTCACACACACACACACATATTTTAAGTGGTTTAATACACATGAAATATAATAAAGTAATTTAATTCCAGGTTCTATTTCGGGCTGAAATTTAAACTTTCTAAAATGAGGTCTTTTGAATCTTCAGCTTTTCATGAGAACTGATTATATTTTTAACATACAAAATCATACTTCCTGAATTTTAATAAGCATGTAAATGTAAATAGAATATGATAGACATACCTGCTGCGGGACCGAGGGTGGCTGCGAACAGCAAAAAGCAAGTTGCCAAAACGAGCTGCATGGTGATAAGTCGAGCGATATCTGCGGGGAAGCGATCTAAGCACACGCAGGAGTGCGCACGCGCTACACGGGACACTCGGGGCACACTGATCGCGCGCTGCCCGGGACCCCCCCTTATAACACAGACGCGTCCCGCGCTCACCACAGCATGGGACCGCTATTGCGATCGCAGACTCTAGCCTCCCGTACAATACCTCTTCGCCTACAAAACACTTCAGCATGGATATAGTAAACCAGCAATGGAGCGGCCCCATAGATCCGATTCACACAGCCGGTGGTGCGGTGTCGTCAGCCACGGACGTCCGGCGGCGGGCGGACGCTCGGCTCGGCGGCGCCCGCGCGCCTCGACACGGGAGTTATCTCAGCAAATCGTACCGCACAATAGTTCGCGCTCAATTTGTTCTTGTTGCGGTCGACGCGAATTCTTCGCTTGTCCAAAGGGTTGTCGACGTTGTCGTAGTTTTTTCTCTGCTCAAGATGCGATGCGGCGCGCTTTTCAAGGGTGTGCCTTTGTTATCTCCCATTCATCGGCCACGCAACCCACCCGCAATTATTGTAGCACAAGAATCTATTCTTACAGCCCAAATACGCGTAAAATAATAACTTAAGAAGAGCCCCGTCAATAGGTACATAAGTGATAAGTGGCCACTGATTGGATGACCTCCTCCTAACTTGTCGCGTTTGTTCCTCAAGTTACTGCGTTTTCATAATTTCACGCTGAAGATCACATTCACCTACCTATGAAATGATTATCTGCACTAAATATAATATTGCAGTTATTAGTTTTCTCCTGCTACAATACAACATTACTGCGTTATACAACATTAAATACTTTTCCCTTTTCTACTTTTATGGTAACAGCATGAGTGGCTTCCACTGGGAGGTATTCCGATAAAGGGGGACATGTCCACGAGTTAATATTAATTAAGTGTACATTTGACCTTGCGGTGGACATAAACAAGAGCGCACGCTGAGTTCAATATTAGATCTTTGCTGAAATAAAAGCAAATGGGGGAGACGCAGGGCACTTGAAAGCCGCCGCCGCTGCTTCACCACTTTAAACATGTTGCTTTGAAAGCCACGTTAATTGGTGGGACGCTATTTGCTTTGCACGCCATGCGGCCCTCCCAGCTTTGACATAGCCATACAGATGCTATACCTATGTGTGCCTATTATAGTACACCTTAACATTCCTCCATTTACCTCAATATTAAAATATCTAGGCCAAAATATAAACGTGGATATTTAAATATTCAATACAAGACACTGCACTTAAAATGATCCTGTAAAAGTTGAACTGCTCTAGAGCCTGCAGAAACACTTTTAAAATTTCTTTTTTATCGCATTCAAGCGATACCTATCAGTATTGTTTTACATCCGATGAATTACATTCGAGGGCGATACCGGTCGATAAAATAAAATACACGGTTTTATTTCATAAAAATATATGAAGGTATTACTTTAATAGCTGCAAAATGAAAAAAAGTTTTGAGATTGGAGCGATACAATGTTTTTTGATCCGAAGATGTTACTCCGCTTCGGGGAGTATTTAATTGAACGGGAGCATGACTCTGATGTTTTGAATAATAGTAGTGATAGACCGCACATGCCGCTCAAACAAAACTATTTATGCGCCATTCACTATGCGCGATCGCCGTGCGCTAACGCACGACACGACATTAATTGATATAATTACCAGAAATGCGGACGAAATAATTAACAAAATTTCTTTAAAAAGTAGGTCATACTCTGACAAGAAACTTTTAACTTAAAAGTAAGAAAAGTTAATGCTTACCGACTACATAATATTTATTCACGTAGCGTCTTTCATAGCGTCGACGGCTTTGCCTGGAGATTATGGCGTGAATTTTTTTGGGGTTGAAAACCAATTAATAAGGATCAAGATATTTATAGACGGACGATAGACTGTAAATGAAGTGTTGAGAGACCCGCAGTCAGATGCGATGATCTGCAAAGATTCGCGGGAAAGACCTGGATGCAATTGCTACACACCTGGTCAACAAGACATAAAAAGAAGGAGGCCTTTACTCAGCAGTGAGTAGAAAAGGTTGTCAATGATGATGATGAAGATATTTATCCATATTCCAATAAATATTGTGGATTAAAATCAAACATCACTTTCAGCACAGCAATTTAAGGCAAATTACGGAAAAAGTACCTACTGAGTTCGCATCATTATCCACCAAAATAGCAAGTACAGTAAGAAATTATGATCAATGTGTCGCCAGTCTTCAATCATAGCCGTCAACGTTGTGATTAGTCTAATGTTTTCGAGTTGCGTGTGATGCGCCTGCGGTGGTCGCCGCGACTACTCTGATTACCGCGATTACGATAAAAATGCCGCCCGCTATCGTTTAAATGCCGTTTTAAAAATAACCGCGTAATAGTCAACCGCAATAGCAATGAACACTAAAAATAAAATACTACATCGATGCGATGGTCCCCTTAGCCTGTCCCTGAATAACATTCGGAATATTGCCCGATCATTATGCTGGGTGCACGTCGCTAGTGGTCCAACATTTACATAGAACATACTATTAAATTATCCATTACGATCTGAATCTTCACTTAAAAGTTTAGTGTACTTGATGACTCATGGACGTTCGTGTACCTGAAACGACTCTAAAGTTTATATTTTATTTGGAACATTACAGAGTCTTCTTTGTTGGCGTAACGTCTAATATCTACAACAGACTGTAAGATGCTGCATGTAGACATTGCATCCAACCCACGTCGCTTCGTGCTTAAGACGTTTTATATGTAGCTATAAACGTTGTCGTTTTCGGTTAAAATATAACGTACCTACGACAGAATATTTTTGAAAAATACACGTAAAGCTCTTATGGATCCCATGTCTTGGATAGGCTTATGTGCTTACACAGTAGTCGGTCTAAATACGCACCATAAACGTCTTCTTTCTTTCCTTAAATATGCTTCTAATTTTCCAAATAATGCTATTTTTGTATTCGGTTCTGCTGTTCACTTTCAAGCTTCATAGGGTTTCTCCGGCACGTGTTTCATCTTACTTTGATCATATCAGTTAATCACCTCAAGACATTAGATAATAATTTCAATCGTTTTGTGGTGGTCCATACTGTACTTGTATTTATTTAATTATTTCTTCATAGGAAAACATACAGCATCAATATTACAATGAACCAGTAACATAACTGTGACACATAAAGCTAATAAAGTTTTCACTAAAGTGTAAACATGGAGTGAAAATATATAAAGAGCACAAAAAAATGAACACAGCCTGTAGATAATAAATAAAGTTGTAGATGCAACTCAATAACCATCAAAGATGCTGTACCAGGAGTTGATTTAATCAAATTCAAATCCTAGCACTTAAGAGATAAAGGTAAGAAGATTAAACTAACTATTATCTTTGAGGTTTCAATGCTTTTTTTCTACGTCTATAGTAAAGCTTTTATAAATACTTTATTCCCGAAGCCTGTTATGTCTTTTAAGCCATACGCAAGAATTTTTCCGTCCTAAGGGGATCTAAAAATAAGTTAATCGCGTGGTGGCCGCGCGGAACTTAGGACCAAAAATAACCATAATAGAGATCGCACCTACAAAGGTCCTACGAGTGAATCCGTAATGAAATTGCATGATTGGTGCGGTTTGCTACTTATTTGCACAATTTCTATTACATAATCAAATTATTACGTGCCAGCCGATCGTTCCGCAAAGTTGCTCATGGTTTTTCTTGTTCCCGTGGGATTCTCAGGTTTTCTAACGATTTAGGTCGTAGTTTATCTATAGGAAATGAGCTTTTGAATAGTGCGATCCATTTTTTAATCCTACGTCATAGTAGCTTTGAAAGGGCAGGATTTCTTTTAATATTACAATCGATCAGAATGCATTCTTTCTTATTAAAAGAAAATTATAGAACCTCATTATTCTAAAATTATTTTACTTACGTATAATTAGATAGGTATCCAAAAGCCTCAAATGCCAAATAATACCTAGTCTGATAATAATTATAAATACCTACGAGTATTCTAATGTTTTAAAAAAATTTCTAAAGGACAACGACGTCGTCGTAGGAATTCCGTAGGCATTCCGTAGGAACAATGATATTATAAGTAAAAAAGGGTGTAGATGGTTTATAAGCGCTCCTCAAGTAGTTTGTTAAAACTATGCTAATTAGCTATACTAGTCGCGTCATCAACGGAAGCGTGTAGTGCACCGAGTGTTCGATTATGTGCCCCGTATGCCCCAAAACAACCGAAAATACTCCCGATAATAAGATATGTTATCCTATTTCCAAGTGTCATCTAATATAGTGTGACATTACAATATTACATTATACTAAATGTTTGCGTTAGTGTGCCATTTGTGATGACCGGATGTTGTGTAGGTAACCTATCTAGCATCTACACCTTTTACTTATAATATTATACATAATTAAAATGTACTTCCTATTATATAATAGGAAGTACATTTTAATTAGGTTAATGGAAAATATCTAAAACATGCACATGTATGTGTATGTCCTTGATGTATAGTGTTATCAAGGTCATTAAAAAATAATGTTTTAGGATATGGAATTCCACAATAATTTGTACAAAATATCGCTTCTACTGTGAACTATAAATCATTAAATACATTTCATTCCCCAGCTAAAGCATCTTTATTATCAATATAAATATAGATCATAGTAATAGATCTTACTTATCCCGGGCATGAATAAAGAGCTCATAACTTTATATATCACTTATTACTTAGTTTTTTCTCAAGTAAGCAGCGCTGATTATAATAAAATGGCCTATTATACGCCCGTCTACGGATATCCTTGGCACAATAATGTATTTATTCTATAAGTCATTATCGCTTCTCGATGAAGCACTAGATCTCTCTGAAAAGTTGAACGAACTAAATCTCATTTGCTCTTTTTTTTCCTACCGATGTTTAATGCCATCCTCTAGTTTGGCAAAGCGTAAAATTGACAAAACGAATCGGCTTAATGTTGTCAGTAGGATTTAAAGCGTATTTTTGTTAGTGCAATTTTGGACTCGTTTATTCCAATAAATTATTGTCTAGTAGAACTTGTTATAATCACGTACCTAAATATTTATTGAGCACGCCAAATTAAAGTGAAACAATTTAGAAGAATCAGTAATTTTTTATGAAAATTGAGGCGGTTATTCCCGTCTCGGAAAGAAGGAAAGAATCTTAAAGTGCAAATTAAGTTCAGAACCTGCAGATAAAATCGGACAAGACACGGTCGTCTTTGGTATTTAAATTAATGTATCGGCGGAATTTGATTGATTTGGCTTGTTAGTAGTCTGAATCTTAATCACTCATGACATCGCTACAAAGGGTACCGGTCCGAGACGCAATTAGAGTTTTTTGGCTCCAGTATGCTGTATGTGTCGCTATTAAGTCCGTAACATTTGCATCGCTCGCTCGTCTCGACTCCCGCGCATCGTGCCTTGTACGCTGTGCCTTATGATGACACTTGGTATTTATAACTGTGAAGTATGCAAGTCGGAGTCTATAGAAATTTCTTTAATAGCGTACATACGTAATTCCTTTATATTTTTGTATAGCTATGTATTTTTGGTATTTATAACTCTATTTATGGTAGAGTTGCTTGCAAGTTGAAAAATAAAGGACCTTGGTAGGTTCTACATACATTACAATGATGTATGCTCCCGCTGACTAAAGGTGACCCTCTCACATCATGTGAGAGACGAGTAAAGAATAATATAGATAGCTTATGATCTGTCATTTAAATATTAAAGTGAGTCATTCGTTAAACTATAAAACTAGCTTAATAAACGTTTGCTTTTATGTTATATTTTATGTAAATACTGTCGCCTTCATTTCCTGCGTGGGATAAACCTGGCTCATAATTTTGTAAAGTATTAATACAGTTATAAAATAACGTGCATCATGTATTTTCTATTAAAAAGACGGTACCACGTGCAGATAATAGGTTTGATAGCCAGCGATAGGCGTAGTAGGCGTACTGCTATATTGATTCGCCTCGCACCGTCGTGTCCTGACATCAGTGCTTATGTGTTTAAGCAATTACTCCCTAGAGATTGAAGGTACATCAGTCTTGGTCCGTAAGATCGCTTCCCGTTATAATTGACGTGCACATGAGGGCCTGGCCGAGGTGTCAGAAGACTGGAGGCCCGTGGAGGCACGCCTCACACCTCCACTATAATTTACCCGGGCCGTGGACCCGACAACCACTAATCAAGACTGTGTTTAGTAAAATCATTATTTTCAACACATTCGTACAAATCGCGATAAATTATCCTCTGATCCTAACAGGAATACTTGAATATATTTATAAAGTTACTGTAAATACTAAAATAGTACCTAGTAACTTGCGTTGAGTATGTAATTTTTTACAATTATTCTGCATGATGTCAGGATTAAGAGCCTTTTAGATTACGTTGTATCTTGTTGTAATTAATTAAGGCTTAAGGCCTTAAGGCTATTGGCGCTGCCTGCAGCGAAGGACAACTTATTTTTTTGTTTTCCTTTGTCCTAGCGTCCATCATAGGATGCATCCTAAATCTTATTACAATCTAGCCTTATAATTTAAGGTTAATTTTCATTGTAGTTTTATTTTTTGTTTGTGATTCTTTTTGGCTTTCTTTTATTTTGTTTGAACGCATTGGGCGTATGGAACGTTTGTCGACCGATTTGATTAGCGTCCATGCGCGCTTAGGTATAGTCAGATCACCTATGTTTTACACTGAGAAAAATATTGTGATAACAAGACTACCAGAACGCTTAGTAAGTTGCATCAACTAAACGTTAGTAAATACTCCATAATGAATATTCTACTGATTAATAAATCCTTTGCGTTTACCTACTTTACAATTATGTTTTCTAATAATTACATCAACAAGGAAAAGTTTTGTAAATGCTTCCTACTGTCCCATATAGCATGAATTTTTTTGCATTTACAACGAGATTTTTCGTCGGTGTAGGTGGCCGATAGTTTCGTCGGCCATTGACTTTAGCCTCTATGCGCGTCTAGCCTTAGTCTAAGGCCTAAGATTTTGCCCGACCAAAACTTAGTTTCTAGGAAAATAATATTCAATAGACCACAGAACATAGCGAGCGTTATCATAATTATTATAGTGTTGACGTGTGATTTCCTTCCCAAAGGTTCAAGGTTATGAACGTGATTTTGAAATATCGTAAAACCAATCTCAATGGCTCATCTGCGGCGCCGATCACTGCTTTCTCACGACCGAATAGCACTACCTGATACTCCTCTATCATCCTTATGGTCAAGGCTATAAGGGACATAATCCTATGTTTATGGAAATGGTAGATTTTTTATGGATTTTATATCCTAAGTGTTTTGTTTGAAGGTCGTGTTTAGCAGCCAGTTGTGCCGTTCTTTGTTATCTGTATTGACTCTCAAAATATTGACATAAGATCTACTCGAGGGCGTTGTTTGCTGGATCGAATACAGCCGACCAAATGAAAACTGTATCGAATACACAAGAAACGCACTTATGTAATTATGTATTCAAAGAGTGATTTCATGGTCAGCGTTATATTACTTTTGATAAGATCCGCCATTGTGCTGAACTTTCCTAACATTTTTCAGTCTTCATCGTCTTTAGATTTAATTTGCCATAAACTCGCTAAGTTTTATTGCATTAATAGTCAATAAATTAATTAATCCAGTTTCTGCGATGTCTCCCGCCTCTATAATCAAACTTGAAATCTATACTGTTAAGTGCAGTATGTACTAGTGTTACAAATTGCTATTGTCATAATTAAAATTCTACTTAAATTACTAGCCTTGCCTGTCAGTTCGTAGCAATAAGCAAACAATGCCATTTTTTTAATCAGCTACAAAAAAATTACTACCTTGTTCGAATTGGATGAAGATGAAGACTTGAAATTGTTTCCGTTAGAATTGTTCACAAATAGTCATTGTGGAAAATTCATGGCGTATCATGGTGTTCACATCGGTGCACCGTGCGCCGGCGCAGCCGCGCGCGGCGTATCTAAAGCTCAATTGCACAATTAGTGTTGCCTCCATTGTGCTTCCGGATTCCCTCGGGATTGCGCTCACCTCCGCAACATACATTTTCTTCACCGACACTGCACCTCTCATTATATTCTATGAACGTTGTAACTATTCATACAATTTGCACACGATGGCGATAAATTCCTGTCGTAAAATTTTACATGGCGTGATTAATAATAGTTGCGAATTGATAGCGGTTGAGTATAAAACGGACGTTTCCGCAAGTAAAGCGCAAACACGTCCGTGCCGGGATTTATGCACGTCGGGCGGAGGTATCACCTTGAGTTATTATCCAAGGATACAAACATCAACACCCAGCAATTAAAACATAATCCAGAACCTTCCGGGAAATGGAGCGCGGGATCCGCCGACACCTCCCGCTTCTCTTCAATTCTGCCACAGCCGCCCGTGCCCGCCGCCGCAGCCAATAACCACTTATTAATAATGATCATACCTACAATTTTATATCGGCTATATTTTGCATATTTTTATAATGGATGCAGGTTAGCATTCCTAATATTCATAAATCAAAAAACATAATTACGATCCACAATTACCTAAGATCATCATCAAGCCGCGACATTTCACACAATCCCAACGACCGGTGTTATAGCTATGTTAACTCCTAATACTCCTTCTATAACTATCTATAAGAATTTATTGTTTTTGTTGTAAGTATTTAAAATAACATCATGCCACTTTCAATGTGAAAGCAGAAAAATAGTGGCTATGAATGTATCTGTTCAAATAGGTACTTGGAACCATTTTATGAACCCTTACTTACAAGCGCGCAAATACTTGAAGGGTAATAAATCACGAGCATTGAGCACTAAACCTATGAAAAAGAGCTGTGAAAAGAACATTGTATCATGCAAATCCTTGACCTCGGATATTCTATTCAGATGTCATTATTATTCCTGACTCGTATCGCCATTAAGAGAGTGCCTATACTTTGAAACTGCCTACAAGGAAAGTATTCGCGTACAAAACCTAAGCGGCCATAAATAATACGAGGCGAGCGGAGTCAGCTAATGAATTACGAGTGCGAGGCTCATAATAGCGGGTCGCGCGCGGCGCTAAATGCTGCGCACGCGGTCGCCGCCGCCCGCCGCGGGCAATGTACGCACCGCTGCGCCCGCGAAGCCTGCGACCGCGCCGCGTAAAGCCAACCCTCAGCTTACCTTCGTCGACCACCGCGCTGCTAACAAAGAACGCCGATCTCGTGCGAATAGTTCACGCTCTACCTCTTGCATCATTGTAATAGACGGATGGTCGGATGGCCGGTCAACGACACCCGTCGCCGAGTCATCGCCGTCATCATTCAACTCGAACTGTCTTCCAAACGTAGCTGTGCACAAGCATAATGAATCATTACGAGTATTACGATGCACGTTCCGAGTTGATACTGATATAATGCGATTAAGCTGAACAACGTGAACTGGAAGAGGAGAATTTATAGGAGGCTGCGATGCGCCAAGGCCGCCCAGTCGTTACTATTATGTAAATAATGCACTCCTATGGCTATGTTGTGCCCTCTGCGGCACTCGCTTACTGGCTGCGTCTACCCATCATGGCGACCCCTCCACATACCACAAGCAAAGTCTCATTAATTATATTCATTGTTTGCATTTATTTTAAATAGCCTACAATTCTAATTATTCCTTAAATTTTTGAAGTATTCTAACATCAACAACAACTTAACATTTTGTATAAAGTCAAGTTATCACATCGGAAATTCAGATGCCTTGATTAACACTCTAATTATGCAATCTAAAGTTCTACATCTGAATTGATAGAACACGTATTAATTGCATACTGGTCTGGATAAAGTAGCAAAGGTATTCTCGAACAAATTGTAACACTTAACTGAGGGTAATAATGAGTCTCCGTGTAGTAATCACGACCTGTCACTGAGTAACGGTATTGCAATTTAATAATTCAGTGCCTCATTGCGGACTCTATGTTAGTAGTTCTTGAAGGTGATTTAGCTTGAAGTTCGGTTCGCGAAAAAAGTGTAGAAAAAACCAGGAGAAATGGTAGGTGTCAATCTGTTCACGTTGGTAGAAAATTATGATTTATGTTCTTAACAAAGCTTATTTTGTGGTCCGAACAATAGAACCAAGAAAATTTTTAACTTGTAAAAACATCTTGAACTCCATCATAAAATGAAAATCGATTTTGATTTTCAATGCTATTCTTGGTCGTTACTTCCTACAAAGGAATAACTAGCTTGATACGCGAGTTGTTTATTTTATTTGCGAATATCAGCCACAGTCGTGAGGCACGTCAAACTGATCACACTCGCGGCTCCTAAATCAATAGGAGCGGATCGGCGCGGAAGCGTTGAGTGGAGCCCTGGTGAGGTGCCCCTTCATGTGGGCTTATCAAGTTCATCACTGTCGCCGCAGACACGATCCACACTCGAACACACGGAATGAATTATATTTCTCGAATTATAAACTCGGCTTAAACAAATCATAAACAAATTGCTATGTAAAACCTCGGCAATATGGTATTCACATTTTTAAACGGTTCCAGTTAAAGCACCTACGGTGGACACTTAAAACATTTTTGGCCTTAATCAGAGCTGTGAAAATAATAAATACTCTCGCAGGAGTACTTCTTGGCTAATGGTGACTGCATTCCGACAGTGAGGATTGTCGCCGGAGAAAAGTGCCGTGTCATTGAACCGTCCTGTGCTGAATTGCTCCGCTTCCGACAACACCCGGCAAATAAAATCAATTATTATGACACCGTTACTCGGGTCGATTAAATTAACTTACAACTCGTAGACATAACAACAAATTAATAACGCTGTACCATTAAAACAAAGTTAACACCATAAATATATCTACATTCCCTTGCAACTAATGGATGTACCTGTCATTCTTGGTAACTGATTCAGCGAGGTTATAAATACAAGCTAGGCACGTGTGTTAATTCCATAGAACGCTATTTAATAAAGATAACCACGTCATGTTATTGTCGCGGTGGCACCGGATAAGCGCTGCGGCCGATTGTCTCGCGACTATCGTAAATAACTCGCACCGTGTCCGGTGTCGACCACGAATACAGAGTTGCCGACGTCGGCTGGCGAATCCTGGCGTCGTCGCGCAGCCCTCCGCGTCCCCTAACACGGACTACTCGACGTCGATTTCCTTTCTAACGTTAGAAATGAACAAACGTCGCGTCTCGCGATCGATATGTACTCGTCGAGACCTCGTGGTAGAGCGTGCTCTCGGAGCGCTGACAGGAAACAGCCTCCGCGCTAGGAATACGGATGAGCGTGACGTGTACCGTGGGCCCGCCGACTTATCTAAACTGAACCCTAGTCCGCCGGTATCTACCGACGTTAAATTATTACTGTTTCTAGGTGTCCATTTACAAAGCGTACAGTATCCCTATTTATCGACGACGTGCAATTTGAGCAATATAACGACGATCTCGAGCCGAGGACTGGAATTGGCCGTCGGCTATGAATTCCAGCTGAGGCAGAAACAATGGACATATGATATAAATAGGTGGAATAAATATCTATATAAAATGGTACCTAGTGTTTATTTGGTCTATTTTACTGGCTGAACGATATGCGAAGGGTGCATAGAGGGCGGGCAGGGATCGAACGAGCCCGAAGTATTGCAGAGGTCCGATAGCATCGGTGCGCAATGCGCTATAAATAGATGAGCAGGCGGACCCTTGAACCAGCCGCGGTCGTCACTACGCGCCTCGAAGGGTCTTAATAACGTTGATAATACATACAAGTATAGCACATACTACATACCTATTGTTATAAGCGCAAATTAAAATTGAATCACTACTCGCCTGAAAGCACTAAGGCCCTACTACTGCACTTGTCAGGAAAGGAGGCTTTAGATTAAAGCTAAGCTAGAGAATTGACATTGATTAAATAATGCATGCTACAAAATAAAGCCTTTCAAACAGCGCAGGCAGCAAAGTAACTAGGTGATTAACTGCTGGCTTGCGACATCCCTGTTCGTTGCTCCGGTACCGCAACAATCCACCATAAAACACGGCAGACGGGGTGCAGCTTCTCGCTTGTTCGCTTTCATTCGCGCATACGCGACGACGCTTATTTTTTTCCCTGATTAGAGTAAAAGATGCGCAACCGGTCGCGGAGCGAAGGCCGCTGCCAGGGACGGGCGTGAGTAGCGATGCGCCCGCGCCGCGTCGCGCGCCGCCTCCGCGCCCGCTAATGATGCGCCTCCACTGAACCACTCCTAATTGGACGAACGACCGCTCCAGGAAAAAATATCCACCAACCATGCGCACTACACAGAATAATCAGAATTGCAAAACATCTCCACTTTGAATCATACGTATTATTAAATTCCAGCTATAACAACTAACGTGTATCTAATATACAAACATATAACACCCGAGGATAATTATAAAATGGTGTCCTTACCTGGAAACGTTTTGTTAATATTTTGTATCTACTCTTCGCTTATTATCACATAACAAGATATGGGAGACATGAATATAAAATTATTAAGTTCTGGGAACTATAAAGTTTACGAGTTACATCACAGGGACACGACTTTAATGACATAATAATGTTTTATAAACCACCATTACAGTTACTCGTATTCTTTTCTTGGTGTACCTTAGCGAACGCGATTATGTCAGAGGCACGTACTCTATAAGAATTGCCCTTTAATAACGGTAGAAATATAGTGAATAGTCGTAGACTGTAGACGTACTAAGTTTACGTAGCTGTAAGTAATGATACAATCGTTGTTTGTTATTTTTCATTTAGCAGCAACTGGGATACCTGTAATTATGTAAGGAGGAAATTAAAATGTATTGCCGATCTATAAATAGTAGAATCAATTTCTCCGCGACATTTATATTAATTCAAACTAGATTGGCCCCAGGCTTATCGCCCGTTAGACTTATTTATTTGCCGCACAATTAAACAATGATTTTCTTCCAGTAAAAATAAACTCAGAACTGGCTAGCCTTTTTAATTAAAACAGATATTTAAAAATAGACACAAAAAGCCTGTATGGACATCTGAATCGAACCCGAGATGTAAATTTTTAACCCCTAGCGCAAAAAGAAAAGGTTGTATGCTTGGACGCTTGTTTGTACGAACTGGTATTGGTACCAGTTTATCTGTTAATCTGTGACTTTAGTGCACTACGTTGTGTGAACTAAATCTGATGCTGTTTTATGATACGCACCTTAAGTTCTAGAAGAAATTATAATATGTTAGTTGTCTGAAAATAAACATAGATTTAGGAAGCTTTCGCGAATGATATTATAATGTAAGATCCATATCTGTATTCACATATTATTATACAAACGTGTTCTCGACGTCTTACGGAGAAGATTTATTATCAAAAAAAGAACTATTGGACTATAATTCCTCATCATAATATACTGCGATAATACCACCAAATTTACCAATAGAGGATCGAGTAACTTGGGATCGCCTATTTCTAGCGGTTATTAGTCAAGAAGATCGCATTGGCGATTACGTATCCGCCTGCCAGATACAACTTCCAGAACACCTCATTATTTAGCGGAGTACGGAGAAAGCCCATATTCAGCTTTAGACATGTACCAATGGCTACATATTATAAAGCTAGACGTTTTCAGTATAAGCTGACCTCTCATTGTACGGAAAGCCTATACAATGCGCGTTCAAATTTTACTGGAAATGTATGGCTTGATAAGCAGCCGTGTGCACGGACTGAGAAATCACGAAGTAAATTTCAGCGTGGTTGCAGCTACAGCTTAAGTTCTATTAAGTCCTCTTATGGTGCAGATTCTTACTTGATCCTTGCTTCATAAATCATAATACAGCAGAGATTTTTACCAAGCGTACGATTCTTATACATTTAACGTCAAAGTTGTGTACCGGTAGGTAATATCAGGTAGGTAGATAATAAAAAGTTTAGCAATCGGTTAATTTTAAGATTTGTCGTTAAGTGTTCAGGCAGTTAAGATGTACCGGTGTTAAGAGTTTTACAGTCCCATAAATATAATTACAAAACCCCTTATACAGGAAATATAATATTTATCATGCGTGCCGAAATGCCGTGTATAAATAGCATGAAATGCACAATGTGCCTGCCAATAACACATTAATTGGAACCCTCGCTTGTCGTCGACAATATGTGTTCTTTTGACAGCATTGCTGTGCGGAGGCGCGTGTTCCCAGCTGCGCGGGCGCACGCTCCGGGCAACATGTCACTACGAATTCCTACGTGGCCACCCATTTCATTTCATTTAATAGCTTGTCATATTAAACTGTCTCCTCAAAGTTTTCTTTGTCTTGTGCGAAAGCCTTATAAGAGCCTGAATCAATTATAATTTTATATACGCGTACGTGTATAGGTTTCCGCGCGATCGTGTCCCGCATCTAATGAAATATAACCGCTACGATTGAAGCGTTTGTATGAAGTTGTAAAATAAGCGGATTCGATACGGCCTTTATGTCCGATGGTGAAATGACGACGAGTGACTCTACCCAATCAACCCATGGACGTGTCGTTTTAATTCAATGGACATGTCTGGGCGTCTTATCGGCGCTAACTTGTCGCTCATAAGATTTCCTGGTTATCTCGTCCTGTAAATTGTCATTTCTTATTGCAGCCATCGATGCGGCTTGACTAATGAAGATTTAAATCGACGGTGGTGTAAACCGAGTCCCGTTTTGCATCCTACTATTTATCATACTAAGGTGAGATAACGTTACAGGCTAATAGATATATAATTTCCGGCATATAACATATATGAATCATTGGCAAGCGTTTTTCCGCATGAAGTTCTCGATTTAAATAAGGTGTTATTGGGTTTTTTAGAAAAATACGTTTGTAGGCCGAAGTCTAGATTTGTGCGTGGATTAGCTCTTTCCCTATTAAATTTAAATACTTTCTTCAATACTGTATGTAAGAGGGAACTTCTACCCACTATAACTTTGCCAGCTTCGGGAGGCGTGCCGCATAATTATGTAAAGTTGGCAAAAAAAATGGTCTATCAATTTTAACGGAACTTCCTACCAAAAAATAATAAAATAACACTAAAGTTGAAAATTCATTTTGTTAAAAGATATTTTGTTTTATGCTGTGCAAACAAATTGCAACCTGAAGATGTTGGACCAATTCTTTGGACGACTGTAAATATTAAGATTGAATCAACTTCTATATTTCAGGGACTAATAGAATACCTGGTACGGGTATGGAAGAAGCCGCCGTTGGTGTACTGTGATTACCACGGGCACTCTCGAAAGAAGAACGTGTTCTTCTACGGATGCGCAGGCGCAGAGAGCTGGTGCAGTAACGACCGGATAGTTCCAGACGAGCCAGTTAAATACTTAGTAAGTTAACATGCAATAACATTATATTGTAACATACAATTAATCTTCTTGAGATAACGTTTATTGTTAAGGGCAGGTTTCTTCAAATTAATCCAAGGATATCGAAAAACGAGAAGTCGCAACCGTCCCTTAGTTGCTTTCAAATTGTGTACCTATCGGATTGGGCAATCCATCTTACCATATTCGCCTGAAAATGACCATTGAACACCATCTAAGATAACAAATAAGGAATGGGAATCGTGGTGATAATGCCGCAGTCACGACACTTGGATATCGCTTAAGTGGTTATAGTAAGGTGGTATGATTTTATCAGTTCAGCTACTGCCCCTTCTCAGATACTATCACAGCTGTCCTTAACTACTTCTAGCGAAAGTTATGGCCACATTCTCAGAGACCACAAAGCCAATTAACATGAAGTTACACCTACTTAACATGTCAGATGCTGCCGGCGCTGATGCATCGGATATCACCGGCATTCGCACTTGGCTCCTGCTCCTTCCGAGTGGAACGGGAGCGAGAGAGTACCGCGAGGGTCACCATATGGAGACACCTCGGCGTCACCAGATCGTACACCATGGAAGCATCCTTCTGTGGATTTGACAGAGGCCCTTTCAAGGTACTGTACCAAACAAAGATATTTTTCTTTACCTAATGACTGACTTAAAATGCAATGCAATCCATCACGAGTAGTCAGAACGGATTGGTGAATGTCACAGATCTTTGAAATTTTGGTTCTAGGAAAGGAAACCTCACGATATTTTTATTCACAGTTAGTACAATGGTGTTGAACAGTGTGCAGCCAGTCCATTCGAACCAAATACCCGAGACCAATAATTTGGGGCCACGACTACTTAGCCATCACATCACGTTTTTTTTATAAGCCCCTACTGTACCACTTCTTGGCAAAGGCCTCCCCCATAGTTCCTCCACACATAGTTATAAAAATTGTCTCAGAGCTAATCCGGATCTTAGGGGCGCAGTGGTGGGACACATTAGAAGGCTGATAGTGAAATTAAAAATGTAACATAAAATGAAAAAATTTAATGTAAACATGGGTAGATAGTTGAAGCAATTGGCGTTAACTCGGTCTCACATGAGACATGACTAACTTGATTACTTAATTACTACGACCAATTAAAGTAAGTTGTATAGCTCGAAAGATATTATCGTGATGACGGCGGCTGGTAGAATGATTCAGAGGTTTGACAAGAGATAGGTTAAATAGGGCTGCTACGGTTTCATGTGTAGCGTTGAAAGAACTCTTTGTAAGCGAACAGCACTGACTAAAAACAAGACTATTTTTATTCTATTATCTAATGAATTCTAACTTCGGTTATATTAGTCACGTTGACAATTAAAGCGATCAAACGATCCAGCATAATACAACAGACAGTAGCTATAATACGGTAGGTACAGGCGTATGCCAGTAAGTTGTAAAATGTCGCAAAATAATGATGACGATTTAACGACGACGGTCACTTAAATAACCAAATTGTTTATGTTTAGCGTTTAATCTATAAACATAAATGCGTGAGTTACAAAACACGGACTTCGATAAAATATGAAAATTACGATACTCATGTAAATCCTACCGTTAGATTCCTCTCGAAGTACTTAGTGGTAATTTGTAGCAGTTACCTACGTAACATGTCTACTATAAACTTCTCTAATGTGTTACGATATTACTGAAGAAGAAAAATGTTAAATTATTCTGAAGCCATTTAATAATGATACGCATCCTGTCTCACTTATACTCCAATTAGAAATGACAACTTATCTTCAGATTCATGATAACGATACTTAGTACCGACATGTGGGCTAATACATCTAGCAGTGTCCATCCCATACAGGATACTAGTTTCGCCTGATAAGGGCTACACTCGCTACAAATCTCCTATCGGCTTTATGTGGGAAGACGGCTTCGTTCGTTGTTTTAATAATGAATCATCCTTAGCTGGCCGATCGTTTCCTAACGACATGCTGATGGTAAATTGTTTTGGGTAAATATTCCAATTAGCAATATTGAATTGTGTGCCGCAGTCGAATTAAATTCCAAACAAAGGTATATATAATATCTAGTAATCTAGTTATAAGTATAATTAATTATCTATAATCGTAGAAACAAAGTCGTCTTTTTAATTTTTTTGGTTAATAATAAAATTGTACAGCTATAAGCTTTTATGAGAAAATAAAAAGATACCTAATTATAAAGAATTTATATTGGAAAGGTCTTACTGGAATGCATTAAAAACATGTTTAAAAATTCGGAAAAGTAAAGTGACTTGCATTACGCAGAGCACAAACACACAAACAGAATGATAAACCCACCAATTATTTATTAATAGTGGATACTGGATACTTAATCAATGATGCACGTGAATGACTCAACGCTATCGGTCATAATCCATTCGGTAATTCGTGACACGAAGCGACAATATAACATGAATGACGTAGGTAGACTTGTACTTATGAATAATACCGTTTATAAGATTGGCAGTAACTCCCGGACTTGGGAGTTGCACCCGGCAAAGGGCGTAGGACCTCTCCTATTATTTGAGGCGTCTTTAAATGCGTGTATTAATAATCAACGGGTGCATTTGCGTGTGAGTATTTTTGACTTCAAGATATTGAGTGTGCGTGTAATGTAATGAAGTACCTAAAAGAGTAGGTACCCCGGGAACAGTACAACAAAGCTAGAGCACGTACTTCCTGGTGCTAAGATGAGTAACACGCACTTTTTGTGTAAGTCATGTTCGCATAAATGTTCTGTTCTGTTCGCATACAAATTCACGATGCGAATACCCTTATGGCGCGCCAATACGCGTCTTTGGTGGATTATGTTATACCTAAGTTGCTATGTGTTCATACGCCATAATAAAAAGGTCTAATCCTCTTGTCAAACTAATAAAGTTTCAACTTTAATAATATTTTAAATTCTATTAAAATTGATAGACCACTTTTTGGCCAACCGTAACTAGAAAAGAGAAAATGTAAAAAAAAAATTGTTATCACCAGGGCTTCCACTTGAACACTCTGCACCTGCAGAGCGTGGGCAGCGACTTCTGCGAGGCCCTCAACGGCCTCAACGACACCGCCACCAATGTAGATATACAGCTCACCAAGGACCTTAACGGGTGAGTTGACGCCCATCGTTCACCGTTTACTTAGTCACTTTATTTTTCACAGATTTCTTTCCTTTTTTAGCTGAGAATCCATGGGCGAATAAATCGCATTCAAGCGATAGTTGTTAGCTTTCTTTTCGGAAGCTAAAGCTACTGTTTCACGGCAGACAATGGTGTCGATTCTATTGCGTTTCTTGACAGGACTAAACTAAACTAAGGGCGTTTGTCTGTTTACAACACAATACAATAAACTTTACTGTACACCAGAAATACAAAAGATATCTAACCACATTATTTATAAATATGTAAACATGGGCATCAATAGAAAAAGAAAGTGACATATCGACCGTATGCTGACAATACCTACCTTCTAACTAACATTTTTATCCAAATATTTCTTTTTGCGCCATCTGTTAGCACGCGTTAAAAATATTCAGATGGCGCAAAAAACAATATTTGGATAAAAATGTTAGTTAGATGGTATATTGTAAGCATACGGTCGATATGCGTTTAGTCTAGTTTAGTAATATCAAAATGCACAACAGAATCGACATCAATTATCTACTGTTACTGAGCTACATAATTTTAAATAAGTCCCATTTTTACCAAATAAAGTACCTACTCTTAAAAGAAGCGATAGTCGGCTATGGAATCTCAGCCTTAGTTATGTTTATTTATGTTGACAAGCGGTTTTCAATAATTTATCACCAATAAGGTCTTAACCACACTGGTTTGTGGTTTAAACATGCGTTTACTGACCGAATAAGAATTTCTAAGAATATAAATTTTAGATAGGTACCTACCTACACTATTTCTACGGTAGGTATTTTGTATAGCTACTTGTTAAAAACAATGAATTGTGTTTTCGATGCAATTATTAAACTCAATAATTTTAAGTGACTAGGTACTCTGTAATATAACTAAGTGTAATATAACTAACGTACTGGAGACTTACTACGCAATATTAGGTATATCAGGGCTGAAATTGCCCATACATTTCCAGTATGAGCTGACCTCGCACTGTATAGACTTTACGTACAATTAAAGGTCAGCTTAATCTGGAAATTTCTGGGCAGTTAAATTACAGCCCTGCTACTCGTAGTAAGTCCCCTGGTTTGAAAATAATTTATCTATTAGATCCACCTATCTATATTCATGCGCAACTATTTGTTCAACAGAAATATCATTGAGATAAATTTGAACGTTGCAGCACACGACAGGCAAGTTACACAAACAATTGACACACTAAAAACTAACCAAGAGTCCGGTTTACATAACTCTTCAGTCATTTATTAAAACTTTTACAGTCATAACATTAGTATAGGTAGGTACTCTGCAATGCATGACAAGTAGGTAGGTACATATTTTAACGTCAGAAACTGTTATTTTTAAATCGCAGTAACTGTTATTTTATGTCTTCATTCATACATCATTCTACAGAAGATAATTGTTGTAATTCTGCATCAAAGAAAAATCAGACGTTGCTTAAATATTTTGAGAGATAATATTTATAAACACTAGACCTTGCTCGCTTCTGATCTTTAGTTCATAAGTGACGAAGCGTATTTAGTATTTTTCTCAGCCACAGGTCGCTCACCTAATGCAAAACAAACACATCGATTCTATAAACAATAAAATAATACAAAGTAAATCATATGGAAATTCCAAAAAATAAAGAAGTTTTGTTAAATCGACTTTTTCAAGTTAGCGTAGTGTTCATTGCTGGTGCCGAGAAATGTGAACAATTATAAACACATGAACAATAGAAAAAAAATTGCATATAGGTACTTACATATTTATACCTACAATATTACCTTTAATTTGGTATAACTAGAAGAATTGCAATTTTGAGATGTGATTGTTTTGCATGTGAGATATAGGTTTAATGACATAGCTACTTTATTCATAGAAGACAAGACAGAAATGAAAGATTCTGCACTTATGGTGGTTTTGCTCGTACATAGTACGTTACCTACTGAGGCTGTTAGCTAATGAGATAAAAGTTTTAAAGACGCACAGTTCGTTGTACTGTTGAACCGTGCTATCTCGTGGATTCTTAAAAGTAACTGTTCATGCTAGTTTCACTGCAATTCTTACACACAAACAAGTAATCCTTCTCTGATGCCTATATAAAACTTTACAATTTGGTTTACCAAACACTGAAATTATGAACAAGCGTCACTGGTGTCGATTCTGTTACGCACTTTGACAGTACTACAAACTAAACTAAACTAGACTTAACGCATCTGTCGCTTTTATTAGCTTCACCTATGTAAAAAGTCTTGGAAGTTAAATTTGACCCACTTCCCGGTTTCTGATTGAGCTGAAATTTTATATGCACGTTTAATTTGGATGACAATGCAGGGTTACCTAAGTGACGTCATTCTAAATCCAATATGGCGGACGCCCCAAGATGGCGGACAAACTACCATCATGATAAATGGGTATCAAATGAAAGGGTTTGCTGAGAAGAATACGAAAAATATAATGACGTCACTAAATTCAATATGGCGGACTCCCAAAGATGTAATGCGTTATATTATTCTACTGATCATGACGGACAAAATATTATGCCATTATACCTACCAACTTAATGTACTCATTATCATGCAAAATAAATTATTCGTATTGAAGCAGAAAGAGACAAACACCCTTAATTTAGTTTAGTTCTGTCAAAGTGCGCAACAGAATCGACACCATTTGCCTTTTAATTTCATCTTAATAATATTATGCTATGTCCTACACGCTATTGATGTTATTATCAAGAATACCCCGACGTTTAGCATGAACGCATTACTAAAGGTTGTTTACACAAGCCAATGTATGAAAACAAGATACACAAACTTGTATACGCGAAGATATTAATCACATACGAGTTTCGCAACTATCTACCGGCTTTATGTTAATCATAAGTCCCTCACAAACTGAAGAATGTTTAAAATTATCGACTGTGCGTTAACAAAGGCTAGAGCTAACGTCGAATGTCCATCATTATGTGCTTTGAACACACTAATTTGGGACTATCTGATACATCTTTAGCAATTTTTATTGAACAGGAAAACAGTCCAAATTATTTCTTTGAAATATCATCCAATAAGTGCACAGCATTTGAAACCTAATTGGTGTTGATTCTGTTGCTCATTTTGAAAATACTAAACTAGACTCAACGCATCTGTCACTTTCTTTTTGTATTGAATCAGAAAGAGACAAACACCCTTAGTTTAGTTTATTCCTGTCAAAGTGCCCAAAAGAATCGATGCCATTTTCTAATTAAACGATCTTATTTTGATATAATAAACTACTGTCTGATTGCATAACATGCATGCAATTACTTCGTTTGAATATCATTTCTTTCATATTCTTGTTACCTAGTTGCACATTGTTATATTGTTTTTAATAAGAATGTATTGTCTCCAGTGAGATTGCGGTGGACAGCGAGCCCGGCTCCGGTTCAGACAGTGTTTTGAAGACAGACTCGGATGAGGACTTCGACTAATTGAAATTTATATATTACCTACCTTAGGCTAAGCGCTTGCTAAAATATTAAAGCCAGGTGCGGTCTGTGTCACGAACTTATGTAAACTTATTGTTAGGTGTAGTCGGTGTGTCCGGTCCAAGTGTTCGTGACGACTTAGCAGATCTACTTGCGTGTCTAAAAAGAGTAATAGTTACAAAATTAGGAGTTCATAAACAAATCAATTGTATACCAAACATGAGCGTTTGTTTTGTTTTTTGGAGTCCCTCATTTTTCTCCAGAACTCGATAATGACGAACTAAATAGGCGGTAGCTATTTTAGAAGTTCAATTTTTTATTTTTTATTTACGTGACATTCGGTTACTCATTTGATGTGGCCCTAAGTTATGTTGTGTACAAAATTTGACCGTGTATCGTAAGACCGTGACCATACAGATGTTGTTTAGTTGGTTTGATGTGATATAAGTTAAATTTTAAGTGGCTTGTGATCTCAATTACAAATAAATTATGAAATCACATTTGTTTTTTATTCAAAATCAAAGTCAAAGATTTTTATTTCAACTGGGCCTTTGCAGGCACTTTCAAAACGTCGTGATTCTAGGTGCACGGTTCTAGGTGAGTTGGTTGGTGATTGTGGTTGCTGGTATTGATTTTTAGTTTCTTCTTTAGAAGTAGTATCAGGTTGAAGATTTTAAACACCTTTTGGTGGAGTGTGACTAGTATCGCAGTTTGAGATGTCGGATTATACCCGACTTAGATCTTGGTAACGGAAACCTAAACATTATTTTGGCAAAACCCGTGTCGCAAACTTGTAAAAAGTTGTTGTGTTACGTGAGGCTGTGTATGAGGGCAAGGAGACCGTTGAATGGCGAGAGTTGATAATACTTAGTTTCAATATATAATATGCGATGCCCCATGGGGCTGGCATAGTCACCTAGAGCGACTAAAGCCCCGAATAAAATTAAATAAAAAGAAAAGTAAGTATCAGATGTATTTTTCCATCTACTTATCGTCCATTAAATTCTAGGGTCGAGGAAAATACACGAAAGAAAAATGATTAAAATTTCCAAAACTATATTGTCATCATCAACAATAAATTACAATTTATACTTAAAATTAAATAAATAATTTGCACTGTTTTGCATAAATACTTTTACTCACTGTACTGGTAGGGTTACCAGTAAAGTTTATGAAAATGTTATTATTTCTCACTAAACATTTATTGTGATATTTTACATAAACTGATAAAATAATTGGCGTCTTGGCAATTGCTAATGTGATAATAATAGTTTTTAAAAATTAACAAATAATAAATTCTAGTTAGACAAGACATCGGTTACAACATTTATAAATATTAACAAAATACTGATATAAAACGACATTATAAAATTATGATTATTATCTTAAAATAATAATGTAATGCACAAAGCTTATCTAGTTTTTGTTCTAGGATCACACATACTTTATAAGCCTAACCTAAAACAAGGTAAATTAACAAAAAATACAATATTGTCATAATTGAAGAAAAATATATTATAAGGAGAGGATTACTTATTACGCTTTGCAGCGTTAGGTTTACATCTCATTGGGACTGGAAGAGGCGAGCTTAGAGGTCTTACCATAAGCGTTAAATGCCGTGCAGTTTTGATTCCACGCTTAAACTTAATAGTATGCTGTTATTTATTTTGCTGCACATCGCGGGACATAGTGTTCTCACTATTTATTCTACCTCATCCGTATTGCGTTATTCAAACGGCACGGTACGAATCAGAGAATAGTTAATTAGAAACACCTAAACTGATCTGCAATTAAATCTCATGGTAAACCTAGTGACTTTATCGAGTAAAGCAGATACAAAATATGTCCTTAAACTAGACCTAATTTTCGGCTACAATCCAAAAAGTATTTTTTGAAAGTATTATTTAGGCACCGCGATAAATTTCTATACCGAAAGGCAGACTTTTCCATCCCAAACGCGACAAAAAGGAGACAATAAAATAAATTTAATGTGCTCAAGTGATAGTTGAAACTGACTGAACAATATTAATATTGTAAGGATAAGATCACAAAGGTTACTAAATTAAATAGCATTGAAGAAATAGGAACCTAACTTTAAGAATTAATTAAACCAGGTGGTTACTTTTCGTGCTTTCAAACTAAATCTAAGTTTTATACACATACAGAATAATATGAGCAAAATTAGAAAACACAAATGCCTTTATCCTACGTATAGACATTGATTAGATAATAATTGTAATAAAGTGTCTACATAAGTCACATTTATATTTTTTTACAAAATGGTCTTTTGAAATGTTTTTATATAATTTTTAACTAACAACCTTCAACTTCAGGCTCCCACGATTTTTCAGATACGGATATTCACTCATACAAATCATACGTAATTTTAATTGACGTAGAATTTACTGGAGAAGCAAGGTGCTGCTCGGCCGACGACCAATCACAATAGCGTAAACGCATTAACACATAAATATTATTTACAAGAACTAGTACTCATGTCGCCAAAAGTAAATCTACATAATCGTTTGTACACCCAAACCGATGGGAAATGGAACGAGTCGTGGAAATTACACGGATTTGCTCCTCCCTGAACACTTAGGTGTCAGTCCTCGGATGAGACCGCATTGGCCGAACGCACCGACAGGAAATCTCACGGCAAGAGTATTATGCACAGACTTCATACTATACTATGCAATTCTTTTCCCATTCGTTGCCCAGCGAACACAACCATAGGTAAAGTTTCTTCCCACGAAATTTTACCACAGGGTCGAGTGAGTAAAAAACTATAGCTACAGATTTCTGGGTCCTGAGTGAGCATTGACTTTTGCTAGACATTGCGTTCTGAGAAAATGTAAAAATAAGGAGATTGACTCACGTGTGGTTCTTTGGAATAGACACGCACGCTAAACTGCGTCGAGCGACGAAAAATATAGAGTATCCATATAGTTTGTAATCTGTGGTCCAACCCGCGCCTTATTCGATTGCTAGGGTGGCCCGGCCGGGCGTGTAGCGCACCGCGAGCGCGCGTCAGGCGGGCGGGCGTCATTGCGCCGGCGCGGCGGGCGGCGCCGGCGCGGCGTGCGGGGCGCGCGGGCGGGGCGCCTGCCGCCGCTGGCGCGCCAGGAACGAGTGGCCCGCCGACAGCAGCGTGAAGCGCGTGTCCACGGCGTCGCGGTGGCAGCGCGCGCCCAGCTGGTACCACGCCGTGGCCAGCAGGCGCTGCTCGCTGGCGCCCGCGCGGGCGCTCTCCTCAGTACCACCGCTCCATCTGAGGAAGATACTCTTCAATATTCTAGCCTCGATCATAAGACAACATTCTCTTGTACCACGAGACTTACGAAAATAACATAATCATCACGATTAACTGCACATTAGCGATCGCAGTAGGAAGCCATTTTTACCCAACAAACACTGCTGGCTTTCCTCCACAAATTATATCAAGCTACCCTCAGATAGAAATGGGGTAGCGTAGAACAAAGTCACCATAATAAGACGATTAACATAAACAAATTACTCACTCGTGCCTATTGCTCGCTGCGGGCGCGGTTTCAGGGCGCGATGGTCCGGCCACAGTGCCAGCGGCGCGCGTATAACCCAGCGTTATGTCGGACAATGACTGTTGAGCTGCAAAAAAAGCATATTTGGAGTGAAATTCATTGGCGCCTGCCTTTAGACATTTAAATAATTATGATTATGCCACAACGATCAATAAATAGCATCCTTTTCTCGCAATATTTTTCGAGACACGGAATAGCATGTTTAGAATAGAATAGAATAGAAATACTCTTTATTGTACACCTGATAAAAAAGGAGCGAGCGCAGGATAGGGGGGCAGGAGTGTTTAATACCGACAGCAACTGTGAGATTTTGTTTACATGATCAAGGGGCCGATCGTTCGAACTGTGATTGTATCACTGTAGTAATACGTACCGGAAGCCCTAGGATCAAGCGATTTGATGACGTCTTTAGCCTTTTCGAGGCACTTCTTGTACTTGTCCTCCGTAGCTAATAGGTCCGCGTCTCTAGCCCCGAGCGCCTCTTGTAGTTTCGTGGCTCGCCGCCGCTCTTCCGCGAGGGCTGCTTGTAATTCTTCTACTTGCAATGCTGGAGAAATTAACATTTTTTAATGAATTGTGCGTCAATAATAATGGCCATGTCTAAAAGCCGACTAATAAAGGCTAAACAGATGTTTTGAAAGCAGAGCAGTAGGTAAGCAAATAGAGTGACAGTCGGCAATCGTAAGTACATAATTTAAGATTGCCCGCGGGTGTGATCTTTCTAGTTTTCTTGTTACCTCTAACACTTTTACCATAAAGACGTAAATAACAAACAGATCAATTTTCACCGGCAATCAACTATAATGATTGACGTTGCTGTACCCCTGCGAACGTCACAAAATGAACGAGTGAGATCCAATGAGAAAATGATATGATTATGCGTTCATACGCATAATCATATGTCCTCCATGTACATTCTACTCCGTGACCGTACGTGGCAGTTTAACGGTAAGTTAAAATCTGAAAGGGACAGAAACACTTACATTTCCTCTGGTTGTCCTCTATAGCGGACACTAGTCTTGGATGCGGCGCTTCGAGCGTGGCCTCCAACTGCATGATGCGTTGGTTCGCCTCGCGGTTGTCCGCGCGCTGCTTCTCTGACCGCGCCCGGAAATCCTCTAAGAGAGCCTGAATGAGTGACAATTTTTGTACAAAATGTTGTGTGATAGATTTCGAAAGGGTAAGCTCATTCGTTGTTTCATCTAATTATGATTGAATTTAAATGCCCGATGTATGCCTGTCTGCATATTTTTCCGCGACTATCACCGAGTGGAGAAATAGAATAGAAATACTCTTTATTGTAAACCTGCTAAAAAAGGAGCAATTAACATAATAAATTACAATTAATCATTTTAAGATTGTACAACGGGCGGTCTTATCGCAATCGGCGATTTTTTACAGACAACCTTTGGATGGACAGTACAGCATGTAAATAATCACGAGGGTAGAAATATGCGTATTAGCACTCCATTTGTTGACTAGGTACTCTGTGACAAACCTAAATTGCAGAGCGAAAAGACTACTAATTATATTTTTTTTATCGGAAACAAACCTGCACAGAAGCCTCGTCAGCCTGCGCGCCTTGATTCTGTCGTAGCAATTTGTTCTCGTGCTCCAGCCGAATCAACTTCTCCTTCAGGTCATTGGGAATCATCTCTCGGGACATGTTGTCTTCATTCGCACCTGCAGCATTAACGTTAATAGATTGCAACACAATATCATTGGTTGGTTGGTCATTGGTGGTTGGCCAGCGCGGCTGCCGACCGTCCTTGATTTTTATTTATTTATTTATTTTCCACACTTACAACTATCCTTACAGGCTAACCTAATGCGATAGAAGTATATCTAAATAATATTACAAATTTCCTAAATTCTAACTAAGCGCAAACAATGCTGCCCTTGTGAATTCATTTTCAATGTGATTTGATTCCCAATGTTGGTATTTTCTCTTAGCAGGTGGAATGCAATAGGCAGATCGGCATGTAGGCGTACAAGAGTAAACTTCTGCGTAAAGCTTGGGGAAATTAGGCGTGAACCTAGCTAACTGGGTGAGATATGAGATCTCACCCCGTTACGGCAGAGAAAATGGAAGTGGGAATAGCAGAACACTGTCGTGATTCTTTATAAGGCAGCGTTCTGACAACACTGACTTTTGAGAAAATCGCGAAGTCTTATTTTTTTTTATAATCCACTAAATAACTCAAAAACCAAATAAGATACAGAAAAAAGGGTTAGATGGGTCGACACGCCTTTTTTTCCTGATCACACCCAATAAACGCCAAATCGGTTAGAAATTGTCAGATGACTGCCTTATAAAGTCAAAGTCAAAGATTTTTATTGCAACTGGGCCTTTGCAGGCACTTACAAAGCGTCGTGATTCTAGGTGCACGGTTCCAAGTGGGTTAGTCCTGGAGCAGATACCGGCATGAAAAAAGATAGAATCACAGCAGAATTCAGAACATAATTATTATAACACATAGCTACCGGCCGTGATGGTGGAGCAGCGCAGCTCGTCGACAGTGTCGCGCAGCGTGTCACGCTCGTGCAGCAGCGCGTCGCGCTCGCGCTGCACCGATGCCGCTCGACTGTTCAGTTTCTTATTTTCTATTTCCAGCTTGTCTGCTTTCGTTATTTCGCCGTCTAATTTCTCGTTTAGGTCCATTACCTGGAAGATCGAAATTAATGTTTTAAAATTTTATTTTATTTATATACAGGCTGATTATGCGATGGCTTGCAACGAGCAATGAGCTCGCGCGTACGTACGCAACGAGGTCATACTTCAAGTTCGTTGCGGGTGCGCATATTAACTGACCTGTTTCTTATAAATATCAAGTTGCGCTCTAATAGCGTTGGCTTTAGCGGCGGCCTGCTCGTGCTCGATGGCTCGCTGCACGTGCTCGGTGTTGGCTCGCTCGAGCAACTTCACCTGCCGTCGTAAATCCACGTGCTCTTCCATCCGTTTCTTGTATGAAGCCACGGTGGATTCTAAAGCGGCTGCCTTTGCGGCCGTTTCACGTAATGCGTCTAATTCGTCTTTTAATGCAATGTTCTCGGAGGCTGCCATCTGTAACATAACATTTCTAAATGAATGCATGAAATCGAGTAACCCAATGGTTTAAATAAAGCAGTAATACGGTACACAACCTAAAAAAAAGTTACTGGAAATAGCCTGAATGCTGTAGGACTCTTTACGATTCATGTGCCTTGTTCTATGTTTTGTCTTGACCAGATTCAGGTCTTATCGCTGACTTTTCCAACGTTGGATGCATTTTGAGAGCATCCAGTCTGAAAACCGCGTGACTGCAAGGCAACATGTAAGTAGTTGCCATTGTATTGTGCAGACTGCATTTAGCAGTTGGAATACGGTATTATTGCAGATAACAAACATAATCTTTTATTTTGCTATTTCAATCCCAGATTATTACCTACAAAACTAGCGGCGAAAATATTTTTTATGGCTGGCAACATGGTAAGAAACGATAGACGTAATTCGAAAACACGTCTGGTAAAGTTCCTTTCGTCGACGTGAAATACAAAGAATCCGACATTTTTTATATTCATAAATAATTAAAGAAGATAATAATAATTCTCTCAATAAGTTTTACTTGTACATAATTGCATACCTACATTAATATTAATATTTTTTTATTGATAGTAAAGGTTGCTTGCTATGATTTCCGTTTACCACACAGCAGTTGATTGTTCAATCAACAGTAATTAACACGCACTATCACCCAAACCAAGGTCTTCAGCAGTGCAGGCATTCAGAACATTTCAAATATTTAGTAAATTATAAGGAATTTGGAACATACTCTATTAAAGTTTTTAAACTGTCATGGTCACTAACATTAGTGATTAAAGATTGATTTGAGCTTCCGGTATAAAAATGGTAAATATCCCGTTTTGAACTCTAATAATATATTAAAGCTTACAAAAACAAGAACATGAATTTTACGAATCACTGCTAAGCTATTTGGCTAGTAATGTCCCGATTATAATCGTCCTTCAATAATGGTATACGTAAAATCTTACTACTAGTAGGTACTACTAATTTTCGAAGCTGGTTTCAATACATTCAGATATTATCATATTATCAAGGAGTCCACTACAGGAATTACGCCAGAAGCAGAAAAAAACAAAATTAAGTTTTCTATGAGTAAATGGACTCTTAAATAGCCAAATGACGGGTAAGGCTTGATTACGCTGTCTGAACTTAACCAGCGAGAATATATACAGCCATGAAGTCTCTACTAACCTGTAGCTCTTCATTCCTAAGCTTCAATAACGCCAACTCTCTTTCCAGCGCATCGGCCCGCGCGTGCTGGTCATCCCGCTGCAGCTCGACTTTGTCCAATTCATCTTTCAGCGCGTCCAGTTGCGCTCGCATAGTGGTGTACCGCAGCGTGCCGGCGTGCGCAGGCCCTAGTGATGCGCCCGCGTCATCTAACTCGGCGTCGCCCGCTTCGGCCGCGGCCTCCCGCGCTGCTGTTAACCGAGCCACCTCGCTCAGCAACGTCATCTTCTCTTCTTGGAGAATTTTCACCTGGAAATTCAATGTATGGAATGTATACATATTGTCATAATTCGGATCAATACTACTTGGCCCTTACAAACGATAACAGTGCGAAACTGTCGACAGTTGACTCTGTCTGACTCGGTCTGAAGTATCGAAGTGAATTATTTTTGGTCATCGACGGTTGTTAAACAACCAGAAATCAATCGACAAACAATACGCGATATTATTTTAAATAACGTGATTAATTCTTTGTTCAAAATTGGTGAATGTTATAAACATATACAAATTCATGGTTGTGTAATCACTTATATGTATATATCCACTTTATATACCTATTCAATTCAGTTTTATTAACAGCCTATCAGTCACAACTGGTAAATAATTGGACTAACAATAACGCTCACTACACCGGCTTTTTTGCAGGACGTACTTTTTTAGTGTTATTATTGGACGGTGCTGCAATATTTATATTAATACCCAATTAGAAAGTCAGAAACCGCAGTAACACGAGAATCCGTCCGAAAACGTTCTTATTTTATTTTCACGTATAAATAATATGAACCATTACTTAACAAGTAAATTTTAATAAACTCTTCATTCATATGCATGAAAGTTATTTCATTTTCGACATGTTTGAGCCTATCAAAGGTGCATAAGCAATCATAAAACACCATTAAAAGTAATAAAAACAAACAAACCTGTGTGTCGAGTTCATGGCACCTCTGCGCGAGGGCTTCTCTCATGTCCGCATCCGACTGCTCCACCACCGGCGCCTCCAAGTGCACACTACCACGATGTACGCCCAGCGTTAGCGTCTGCAGTTCCTAACAAAATAATAACGTTCTAAACAAACCACACACTCACTATTTATAAAACTTTTACTTTTAGGTAAACACGGGTATCAGCGCTGCCACATTCTACAACTGACAGCGCAAACATAACGTATGGTCATATCCACCACCGAGTGTATCGTGCGCCAAGGACATTAAATATAAGCGTATCTAAAACATTCAATTTCTTTGCCGCTCCAAGTAACGAGCATGCAACTCTGAAAACGTTAAGCAAGAACATAATATGCTTACTAAACTCTTGCGACGATGAACATTACATTATAACAGCGCCCATATAATGAGCCTTTAGAGTTCAATGTATGAAAAGGCGGTCGACTGAACTAAATTACACATTACATAAGAAAAAGTTAGACTAATTGGTTACGGATGGATGAGATGATAAAGTGTTTTAGATTTATTTTAATACTTATTATGAGGGGAATCGGTACGTTTCTCATAATTTCTTAGCAATATATATGGTTGAGAATGAAGGAATTAGTCTCACCTCTTTATTAGAATTAGGAAGCTATGCCTCAGTTACTCGGTGGCAGTGGCAATGGCTCAATAATATAATATGAACAATCTCAAAATGAATGTATAAAAAATTGGTAATACATAAATACAAATTCATAAAATTTAGATTGAAACTGGTGTAAAAGAATTTGCAATAAATAAATACAATTCCATATATTTTTATTGATCCTGCCAATAAAAAATACGCATATTTTTACCTACACGGCATTGTAACATTGGACTTGTCTGAAAGAAATTAATTTGGCATTCAAAAACCACTGACTGTGGGAATAATTACGTTCGTACAGTAATTGTAAATGTATAATTAGATTGCAAATGTATGTACAAGGTCAATCGTAATAAAAATGCACATTATCCTGAAGTAACTAGTGTTGATCTGAATTTTAACTGAAAATGAAATGATATTTAAAAACAAATTAAGTCAATACTGACATTAATTTTACTTACATATAGGTATGTCGCCAGACATAAAAAATATAAATAAAATTATGTGAAAAATAAGCATTACAGATTTGAACACAAGAAAGCTTGATTGAGATATTAATATCGAATCTAGAACCCAAAACAATTAAATATAACACTGTATAAGCGCATAAGATAGAGTACTAGTATTTTCATTAAGCCGCCTCTGGTCGTCGACGGGCGTGCAAAATACAGATTTTCCATTGTCTCTACGTGTCATAAACAGTGACGCCAAGTGTAGTACGGGAAGTTTGGAGATACCTGCCTAGTACTCAACCTTAGGGCGTTATTAGTGTCATGCGGATTTGCTCATGCACGCGGGATTGGTCCGCATGAAATAGCGATGTAATGCCACCCCGCGTCCCGCGTGCTTACATAGCACGCATCATGCTAAGGTGCAGCATTGCGGGGTGCGACGCATGCGGAGCAATCCCGCATTCGAGAGCAAATCCGCATGACACCAAAAACCACCTTAAGCGCACATAATATCTGGAGGACCAATTCGGTCGGCGTGGAACAACCCAATGACATGATACCAAACAACGAGTCAAAAGGCGCGTGCGCCGTGCAATTTCTATTTATTAATTTAAAATTAGATATCTTCAAGTTTGCTTGCGTTCAAGAATACACCTAGTAAATAAAATTGAATTCTACAACTATGCCTTATCATTACTAATACTACTTTATAAAGTGTAACTCTTACATAATATATATTTATGCCAGAAGTAAACTTCTAATCGCCGAATACTCAAACGTTTCTTAATATAAAGTATTAATTATGATTTATGTCTCATACTATCTCTGTCACTTTAAGATAGACAGTAGCGACAAAATGTGTTTTAAGAGTGCCCTAAAGTTAAGTGTAGTTTGAGTATTCAGCAGTAAACTATCTACAGGTGGACAAAGCTTAATCTATTAAGATTCTTCGAATTCCCCCCGTGAAACTGGGAAGGTTCATTAATATTATAATTAATAAAAACATAGTTACTTTCTCAACCTCAAACACGATTTCTACATTCCCGAAGGAATTATAATAACTTCATTGTTTGAATGCATAATTATTTCATATCGTACCTGTATGGCTTGCATTATCGATCTCTGACATGACAGCTCCATTTCCATTATTCGCGTGATGTACTCCTCTTTTTTTACGCAATTTACTGCAGAACCTAATTCCAAAAGTGTGGGTTTAGACAAAAAATATTTCATAATGAAAATTCAGCCGACAATTTACCGTAGAAAAGAATCTAGTTATTCATCAATGGACTCCTCTTTTAATTTCACTTTCATTTTAAATTATAGGAAATACGTAATAGTACATGTACGGAACTACGAATTTAATTGAATGGCACACCAGACACTTCTGTTAAATGGAGTTCTAGCTTTGGGACTCCCTAGACATATCGACGAGGAATCTTATTAGGATAGTTAGGAAACACCCTTACATCAACAGCATAGACACGCCGTTGAGGACTGCGATTCCGAGTCAACATGTACTGTGTACTCCCAGTACATGTTGACTAAGTTAAGTTTAGATTAAGGTAGTCCTTAATCTAAAGCGACTGTTCTTTTTGAGCATCAAGGTGCCTATAAAATAGTCGACACATAGAACTACTAACAAAATCAAACAAATGTTGTAGGGCATTATACCATTTTCAATTACTATTAAAAATTATCTTTCAGTGCACTAATGGACGGATTTGTAATGGGCAGCTTCTCGAGTGATAATAATTATAATAGTCAAAATATGGGGTCACTTCTCAGAGAACAAACAGATTCTGCTGCCTATTCACTTTTCTAAAGAGTGGTCTATTATAAGCTGGGACCTAAAAATAATCAATGAAGTAATAAATCATAATTAATCCAAAAGTTAATCATTCAGTTTCATCTAAACATATGCAAACAGCTAGGTATGTAGTTATTATAATCTCGAATATTAACTCACAAAAGACTGAAGACATGAGATAAGTTTCGAGTTAAAAACATGCATATTAAATCTATTTTTTAATAATACAAAATCAAACTTACTTAAAACAAGCTGAAGCAATCTCCCCAAGTCTGACGGATCGGCCGTCTCAGCTATATTTACTACATCTGGCCTTGAAAACTCTTGTAAACTTAAATTTAGAATATCCTGATGATAATCTGCAACACACAATATTTCTTATTACAAAGGCAATGAGTTAAGTATAAAACACAATAGCTAGCACCTAGAAGAACACTACATGATGTTGTTTTTCAAATTTACTAGAATTTTACTATGAATGAAATGTCACACTTTTATCTTAGCAAATTGTCTACCAAACAGATTCATTACTTAGTTGCATAATACATAATTATATGCACATTTCTATCAGTATATTGTGTATTCTATTTATATGCTATAGGTTAATTGAGGAAACATTAAACTGATTAATTAGTGAACCTAAGCAAATTATTAAATATTTTGGGTATTTTTTTAAATGTTTATAACAACCTCTATCTCTCATGTATTCTCTGAAAGGTTATACTGTTGTACACCCACATTGGCAAGCCTATTGCATCTATAGGGCATAATTCGAAACTCTGGGCTGCTACTGAGAATGTATTTATTTTTATTTTTTTATTTAACAATTTATGTACACACAGAAAGAAGAATAATTACAATTAAATAGGAAAGATGACACAAAGGTACTGCTTATTTCTAAAGAAATCTCTTCCAGCAGACCTTATACAGAAACACCCAATAACATTGCCCGAAACCCAGTAATTGAACCCAAGACCTCACATTCAGCAATCATACTTGCACTAAACAATGAAGTATTTTTTTTTGTATCCTTTACCTCTGGCTATGATTCCTCCTGTATCGAGGGAACAATTTACAAACATACATCTCACATGCACACACCCAGACCCGCAACAACTATCAGGAGATCAAACAAACATTTGTTTGATCCATGCGAGGATCAAACTCGCAGCATGTAGTGTAGAAAGCTATTTGATTAGCCACTGTGCCAACCGCGTCGTCTTATTTAAATCTCTAGACTTTAAAGATAACCAATACACATAAACAGTATAGTAGATTTTAGACAATGCCCTATTTTGGATAAGCTTATTTTAAACCGGTGGATTATTAGTATTTCATTTAATTTAAACATACCCACAACACCCTCCAGTATTTTTTTCAAGTTGCTAACTTTTAGTCTCCAGTTGTGCCCAACATCTGTTTTAACTTTAGAATTCCACACTGAACTAAAATATTCTGGTGCTATTTGTGTGAGAGCCTCAGCTATAGCCACACCGTCCGACAGTTCTGAAATATAAATAAACATGTAAACCATAAACACTGAAATAATATTATATATACTGTAAAACTTTAAGTACATCTTGGATTTAACTTTGGTCAATGATAATAATAATAATAGTTATAATAATACATTAGTGTTGTAAAAAATACATTATACTTTTAAATATTATTTAATTAATTTATATTGGAAAAGCATTACACCTGAATAGCATTTTTTTTTTTTTTATGGAACGAAATTTAGAAGACAAGCAGAACTCTAACAAGCGACCTTCTGGTTTCGTACTCCAGCCGCAGGAGCCAACTAAACCACCGCAACCCCTGTTCGCAAATTCAAATTACAAAAGGTCTCAGATTCGAGTCCTGCTAGTGGATAAAATTATCTTTACATAAAAATAAAAATAAAAAAAGATCAGTACAGTTAATTATAAATTAATTTAGTGGAAGTATACACCTGAATTACATGTACACATAATAATATATAATTCACTTCAGTATATTTACACATAATGCAGCCTGTGACATTGGATACACTAAAACATGTTTGAAAATGTTCAAGGTAATATTAGTCATGACCACAATCATTAGAACTTTTTCTCATAAACACTATTTGTTATTGAAAACAAAATGTTTAACATTCACTATAGAAACTTTTGTGTCACTTTGTGTAGGCAGATTTGCAATTGTCACTGTAGATCACTGCTTTGTTTGTCTACTGATACATATTTCCCATTCCCAGAAAATAGCATCTAGACTTCATATGAACCTTGTACAGACTGCACTGCCGAATATAATTGCATATTAAGCAATAGCACAAACGAAAGAGTGATGTCTCAATGAAATAAAAGCAAGAACGAAGTGACGAAATTATCCACTTAGTGGTCAACGCCTAATAGGAACGTGGGCCGGGACCCAACGGATTCACGGCTTACATTCTAATCCCAAGATAACAAATACTAATTTATGAAGCAAAACTAATCACCTGATGGATTTCCATGTTTTGCCTTTAGATCCAGAGTCTGTAACCACTTTATCAAATTGTCACATAAAACCGCACCATTTGCCTCCATTCTAGAGAAAATAATAATGTCACACTGTGAACTGAATAAATAATTCTCACTTCTTGTATTTAAACATTATATTAGGTACTTGGAAAATAATGACAAATATAGCCAAAATTATTGAAATACAAAAATGTTTTTCGTGATCCGTAACGCGTGACGTCTGCTTGTGCGTTTATAAAGTTAGTCAAGTTCATACTCAAAGGTTTTACTTTATTCGATTCGATTTGATTCCCGATATAAACAAAATTTATTTAAAATTAATTTCTATTCTTGTTTTATATTCAAAAAATCTTTATTGTTATTAAAACGTAAAACTTATCGGTTAATTAAAATAAACATCACGTTTAAGAAGAACGCTTCCGAATATGTTCCGAATCAAAATTAAGTTGAGGAGACTCAAGACTGAAACTTTTTTCTAGTTTGCCGTGAAACAAACTGCCTCGGACATAGACTTATTATGTATGTAGGGGAGCCCTACTTATTATTTCTATGGCCTTGGATGATTACTTATTTCCTCATAAAGATTTGCGAGTACTATAACTGAGTAGGATTATTACCGCAAATGTACATTTGCGGTAATAATCCTACTCAGTAAGTAACGTCGCTTATGCGGGTTGTTCATCTTCACGTCGTCGAACCATAACCTCATCTTAGGTAGAATACCTACGTACCTATTCTGTGCCAAAGAGTACAATTTAAACTTAGTAATTCTGTGCCCGAACCGAAGGGGCTGAGCTAAGCCTATCATCGTGAGATGGTAGTTAGGCTTACATTCAGAGACGACAGAAACGAGTCTAAGCGTGAACTTACGCTTCCATCTGTCAAAATTTGTTCGTAAAATTTACATATGGAAGCGTAAGTTCACGCTTAGACTCGTTTCTGTCGTCTCTGAAATGTAAGCCTTATAGTATCTACCTACCTATGCATTTATAAGTTTCCTCTCTGAAGTACGCAACATTGTGGCTGCGCACTAGTAGTGGTAGTTGGTGGTAGTAGTAGTTTTTTAGGTCTAAAATAGAATGCAGGGGCTGATCGCTCGTGGAATAGGTGAAGTTTGCGCAGGTATGGTTAATTTCAGAGGCAAAGTTATAATATAATACCTGTACCCACCTACTGTTTATTGGATTCGGTTTTCTCACCTCTTGTCCACTAATTTTGGGCAGTTGAAATGGCCCTCGCTAGCTTTGCCATGGGCGTAGCGTGGTTTTAGCCAAGGGGGGCAAAGCCAACCAATGGTTCAAGTTGGGGCCTGAACTTACGGTCAAGGTTTGAAGGAAAACATCGTGTGAAAATGTTATAACTGGAGCAAATTGAAGTCTTGACTCTTGATCTGATGCCGCATTGGGCACGGCCGCGTAGTGAAGATATTACGACAAATCAGTAGGTACCTGTAGACTGTAGAGGAACACTCAGTATACGTTCGCGGCACGGCTACATAATATAAGCTACACATTTTCAGTATACGCTGATCTCTCACTACGGAAAGTTAATAGGTAAGGTACCTACAATGTGAGGTCAGCATAAACTAGAAATGTATTATCTTGATATGTAGCCGTGTAGGTATATAATCTTAGAATCGCTAGAGAATAGGTAGACATGCTAATATGCTAGACATGAAAATACATATTAGCTCACGAATAGTCACGTGATAGGTAAATGTCAATCCCATATATTTCGCCTGGCGTTTCTATTCTATAGCAATTGTAGATTGCCGCCCCAGTTCAGTACCTCTATTTAGTCCACATTTTTTTTCCTTTATTATGGTAAATAAGAAAATCAATTTTTGAAAGATCATTTTTTATATTATTAAAAAAATCTTAAATACTAGTACTACCTACAATGACAGCCGGAACGGTATCAATTATTCCGAAAGAGTTGTCAAGGGGCGTCTGCATCAGTCTGCATTAAACAAATGGACAGATGCGGGTCTACCGTGTAATTAAAATGGTGAAGAACATAGAGCTTAATAATAAATTACATTACGACGCGACCGTGAGAGAATAAAATTTGGAAGGAGGGAATCCCAACTTTATGATCGGTAATGTTACAAGGTGCTTCTTTTTAAATTAAATAGTAAAATTGAATTTTAGGTAGTTAGGTTTTTTGTACAATTCCTTCTAACTCAATATTCTAATCAGGGAGTCTAAAAAGGCCGCTAACGATGAATCTGATCAATGATTCACCTAAGTAACAAAAACAAAATGGCCACTTGATTGACTCGTGCGTGTAAGGTTCGTCATATTCAGCCGGAGCGAAAATATCTATCCATGTATAGTACTCGCAAATTTTTATGAGGCCTGAACTGAGCTCTGAACTCTCTCTCTCTCCCTCTAGCACCTATAATAAGCGTACGGTGCAGCCACTCGCGTTCAACTTCCGTGAGCTCATAAAGTTTTGCGTTAACTATACCTATTGAGCATTCATTTTGTTCGAGAGATACTATGGAATTCGTAGATGAATTTCTCAATGTGGCTTATTAGGGCCGCAGGACCTGTGTTTAATCTGTTTACGCGTTCGTTGTATAGTACAAGTAACAGAGCCCGACAGTAAAAGTTAAAGTTCCTTATATTCTAAACTAGAAAATTAATATAAATGATCAGTATTTTGCGCATTACATATTAGTGACAAATCACATCCCATATATTTGTTTTCTTTGATAGCATGACATATAACATTGTTCCATAAAGGGTCAGTCATGAACAAATGCGGGTCACAGAACAACAGTACTGCAACTTGTGCTCTCGTTAAGGCGACATTTAACCTCTTTGGACTTCTTACAAATCCTATTGAGTGTTTTTGGTCTTCAGCAACTTGGGCTTCATTAGACCTCACTGTTGATATGATTATAAGTGGTCTTTCTTGGCCTTGAAATTCTTCGACGGTGCCAATTTTCGGACGCTGCAATTTCATATGGTCAAATAGTCGTCGTAGATGTTTTATCTGAAAGAGACATTGAAACCTGTTAAGATAGTGTCAATAACCTATTATAATAATGCAAGTGTTGATAAAAAATAATATTATGTTCATGATAATACAATATTGTGTATTTTGAAAATGAGCAAAATAGATTTAAAAAAAATTAAAAAATGACGTAGCTGCGGCATACAAATCGATAATTTAAACAATGCTTGCATAGGCTTATACACCTTTTTTAAATTCGGTTAAAACAAAGACCTATAGTAAGTTAGTCTTCAAAAATAGGGACATAAACAAAATAGACAATAAGGTTCTAAAAAAAAATGTATTTTGTTAAAATAAAAAAAATACCTGGGCTAAATAAGGTGTAATGATGCCGATTTCATCAGGAGTTATATTCTTCTTGTAAAGTCTACATACTGTCAATGCAACCATAGAAGCTTCTTGTGGATTGTACCACGATGGGCTGTCGACTGCTCTCGCATTGTAACCCTTAACACCGTGTACAAAAATGCCACCACTTTTAGGATCATCAGTCAACTCATATATCTCAGAAACAACATCCAAAATTTTTGGTATAATGGGGGTACTTCGGTCTATTTTAGCAACTAAAGATGCATCATAAAACATTGCACTAGGCAATGTTAAAACTTCTTGCAAAGACCTGTAGTTATCAGTCAATTGCGTAACCAACTTGTTATTAAAACCACCCTCGAAAGCAGCAACGTCTTTTTGATACGGGAATGTTTCGAGAATTCTAGCCAAAAACGATTCATGCATTCCATACTCGATGCAATATTTAGATGAAACATATGGCCCAAGCTGCATAGGGTCACCAGCAATAATTATTTGACCACTTGCTTTATTAACAAAGGTCATAGGGATCATAATTTCTGGCTCTATTGCCTGTCCTGCTTCATCTACAATTATGTGTGTAAAGTGTCCCTTAGGTAGTTCCATTAGCGCCAAAGTTCCGAGACAGTAACATGTTCCGATAGTGACTCGATATCTTCCAACATACGAGGCTGGGACATGCATATTAATACCATCTTGAACAATATGACTTGACCTAACTGTATTTTCTCTAGCTATGTTAAGTGTCGCACAAAAAGGCTTTATTACGTCCGGAATGTTTTCAGAGTCAACCATATAATTTGCAATTAGTCTTATCATAGAATTTGAAAATAGTTTCCTGTACTGCAATAGTCTTTCTGTGATTAAATTTGCTGCGCTGTTAGATGGGGTGGCTACTAGAATCCTGCTATCAGGCAGAAGCGTAAGTATTTGCAACAAAGTCTCTACAACAGTTACAGTTTTTCCTGTACCTGGTGGTCCGTATATACAATAAGGCATTGGACGACATTCTCCCAATAAAATATTTTCCACAGCTACTTTTTGGCGCAAATTTAAATCTTCATTGAACCATTTTATTGTTTTCAACTTTTCAAATGGTATTTGAGGTGGAAGTGTTACAATACGAGATGGAAATAAGACATCTGGACCCAATGTAGATAAAGCTAAATTAATTGCATGGTGTGATTTTCTGATTGTGGACCTGTTAAATTGAAATTCTACAGAAACATCACTTCCTCTATATGTTTCATGGAATCGAGGATGAAACTTAATTAACACTAAATCGCCTCTGATTACATGCACGAATCCCTCATATGAAGGAACTGTATCATCCCATATGTCCGTTACAATAACTTTATCCCCTATAATTATAGACGGCCTCTTCTCAGCTAATTTTTTTACTTCCATACCAAGATACTCCTGACATCTTACTAAAAATGCTGATGGCATGTTAAAGGACTTCATATATGTTGTTGCTTGAATCTCTTCCAAGTGTAACAGTGTGTGCCAGCGATCAATATAATTATTAATGTTTAATTTTTGTAATAGACATGGCAAATGAGTCTCGATCCTGTCTAGTGTTTGGTTGTAATCTAAAATGTGTCTGTCTTCATTAGAATTACCTAATACCGCAGACCAGACCTTTTCTGGTATGGAAAACATTCCTAGTCTCACCGAAGTAAAATTAGGGGCTCTCGATAACTTCACACCAGGTATGAATGATTTTTCAGAGCCTTTTCTAATATTTTTCATTATATCTGTCATTTCGTTTTTATTCTGGTACACAGTGTTAACATCCACACTAGGATTTGTAGAAATAACATCACTTAAAATATTTATTTCGATCAATCTTTCAACCTTGAATCCTCTAAATGTTATTATCATGTGTTCCTTAGATTTTCCATAAAACTTTGGATTGCAAGTAATTGTTAAATAAAATGTTTCATTAGGGTATAAAGTTTTAGATGTGTTTAAAAATGGATTGATATGAACTTGAGAATCCCGTTTCTTGCACAGAACCATCCATTTATACATTGTGAGTGGTTGATCACTATTATTGGTTATATATAAAGATATCTTTGGATTCTCATGAAAATGTACATTTTCAAACTTAAGAGGGAATGTCACTTCAATGTTATTTTGTCTTTCTGCTTTTAAACTTCTTTCTTCTATATCATCTACTTGAGAAGTGTGATTTTCTTTGGTTTTTACATTTTCTGTTATATCCATTTTTATCACTCTCCAAGTACATGCGCCTTGATTGCTTTCGACAACTTCAATGAGAGCCTGTAATTGTACAAATAACAGTTGAAATTCACTCTCTGCAAAATTTACTTCAGGCAAATATAAAAAAAATGTCGGCCATCCCGTTCAAATATGGCCAACGGTTACATTTAGCATATGGAGACTCCGACTCGACAGTTTTTAATATTTTTTTGAAGCTTCTTTTCACTATTCTCATCCTTTTATAATGAAAGATGTTTTTACTATACACTTATTTTATATTATAGATCTTAATACTGCTTTCGTCATAACTCATAACTTTCATTTTGCATCCCAATATAATCTTACCTTGGCTCCAACTTGTGGTTCACCACCAGTTAAATTGCAATGTTTGTTAAAAAATATTTGTTTGTCACAAGTTCCGTACTCTCCAGTCCATTTAGTTATTACTGCAAATATCACTTTACTCCTCAATGGTTGGAATGACATAACTTCTAAAACCTGTAAGTATAAATAAAAACAAAGTTTTATTAAATCTTAGGGATTTTTTTGTCAAGTGGTACCTGTCACACGGGGCGCATATGCGCGTATTGCAGATACATGGGTCTATAGCGAGACGTGCGGCGCGCATCACTGCAGCTACAGCCAAATGATAAAAATGCTATAAAATTTGTGTGAATAAAATCACCACTCACCATATTGGAGGAGATAGCCATTGGGTTATATTCATCAAATTGAACTTTGCATGTCATTTCTAATAAATCTCCTTGTATAGGAACAAATGTGGCAGTTACATTATCAAGATTGAATTTTAGATCACTTTCTTTTATAATAACCAAACGATCTTGTCGAAATGCAACTTCACCTATGATGACATGTTCTATTACTTTGAAACTGTTCTCATCAACGTCAATATCAACTTCTCCCCAATGTACTCCTTGGTTTTCAAGAATTCTAACTACAACTATTGTCTCCGATTTTTTGTAGCATAGATATACAACCTTATCATTTGGGTTTAATTGAACTGAGCAAGCACTAGTATCAAAATACAACATTCCGTCAATGAGGACATAACTACCATCTTCACTAATATATGTAATTACGCCTGAAAAATAATATTAAAATGATTACTAAAGATTACAACAAAACTAAGCACAAGTTTTTTAATATATTAGGAATAAAATAAACATTTCTCTAGTGTTATAAATGTGTGGAAGTAAGTTTGTCACTATAAAACACACCATAACGGCTGAACGGGATTGTGAGAAATTTTGTGATAAATATTGATGGCTTTAAGAGAAAAGGTAGACCAAAGAAAAGTTGGATGGACTATGTGAAACAGGACATGAATGTGAAGGAAGTGAATCCAGAAATGACGTCTGAGAGAGATGAATGGATTATAAGGCCATACTAATGGCAAATAAAATGGGATAAAGTCAGGAGAATGATAAAATGTAATGTGGTCTGAGCACATCAAGTATTTTTCATCCCAAAAAACTACTTCATATACTAGAATAGTAATTTATGTATGTAGTATCTTGCCTGTCCTTTCAAAACAATCAGCACTTCTGGATATGTCCTGCGTGTCTGCAGCCTCATATTTGTCTTCATCCAAGTCCAGTTTTAAAAGTTCTTCAGATAAATAATTTTCCATTTCATTATCATATTCTTCCATTGAATTGTAGGAAAATAAATAATTAAAAAATGACTTAATGTAAGAAAGCATTTTGAAGCTGTTTAAATGTATCTTTTACTTTATTAATTAATGTTATTGGACAAATCCTTTATCATATTCAAATTCCCATTCCGTAGACTTCAAATAATCAAGTTCTTTTCTCAATGATTGAATACGTTTTTGGTGCATTTCTTTTTGAGCATTTTTCATTGATTGCTCGATACTGAGTCCTAGGTCCGCATGGTTTAGTGATTGGTCAAAATTTTGAATTCTGCTTTGTGTTGTACTCTGAAATAAAAATATTCACTATGATTGACTGTCCATTCCACTGGAGCAAGAGAAGTTCTAAACACAAAACTTCCAATACTTCCACGACCTCCTGAAATGAACCTTTAATCTAGCCCCTAAGATGACACTCAGACCCAAAGGCAACTATTAATACCTACGTAACATCACTTGTTGGCCAATGGGGAGACAGAAACTGCAATCATATACTTGAATTAATTTAGCTGTGGGACTATTCCAATTCAATGTACAAATTGTGTATTTTAAATAAATTAGTTAATAAGAAAAGAGCAATTCAATGAAATCGCGATAAAAGTATCGGCACTAATTCCGGCGCCAGCTTATCCAAGTTACCTACTGAGTATTATACTGCCCAGCTACTGAATGAGGTTGTAGCCGGTTTTGTCAGTCAATGAGAACTTACTTGGGGTGTTTCTGGTTCTGATGGGGAATAAGTTGACTGTGAAATGTTGCTTGAAGTAGACATTATACAGTCAGAGCCAGAACACAAATGTTACATTGCGTTTTTATGTAAACTTTTAACTAAACACTTGTATTGTAATATTTTTTTAAATTGGAATAGTCTGACACTATTAGAAGTGAACAGCACAATATTTCGAAAAGTTCGAAATGAAATAAAAACCATTCATGAAAATTATGATGCAAACCGACTCTCACTCTGTCACTGAACTGTCACTATTCTCAATGTGACAGATGAACAGATCTAGTCTAGGGATGATCGATATTCATTAGAGGTGTAATGAATATATTCATAATAGGTATAGGTATTATAATACAAGGCCCGTATATTCATATTAGGTATGTGATTATAGAGAAATAGGATACCAGGTATTAGTCAAATAATAGGTAAGACGCGTAATAGCGAGGCGAACCCCGTGACGTGGGCGACCCGTTGAAACGGACCTTAAGCTGCGCCAACTCAAGGACTGTCATCTCGCTCACTCGTCTCGGACGAGTGAGCGAGATGACTGAGATTACTACTTATAATGGTTAAAATTTCGAACAGAACCGAGTGGTGTCGCTTGCTTGTCGTATGTGTGCGTATGTACATGTATTGTAGAATAAATAATAATACCAAACACATCGTTCTACTCGGTGTGTAACTGTGTACACGTCGAGATTCGTATAAATGCTGCACATTGGTTGAAATGAAATGAAATTTATTTGCCTGAAGGATGCAAATATAATAATAATTATTATTTATTTATTTCATATATGATAGAATCCTCGAGTAAACGAATAAACATTATTCAATATTAGGAATATCTAAAAATTATCCTAATATAACATCTACAATATTCATAATATTATTATGAGTTATTATAACATTCAAGTTTAGCGAAAAACATCGATGTCCTCGAAAACATCAACACATCGATGTTACGAGAATATCGGCCCATCGATAATCTCTAATGTCGATAAAGTCATCTAGCGTGAGTTGGGTGAATTTGGTAGTACTAGATTTCGATAACTAATGTTGACTATCCAAAGTTGAAGAAAGTAGCTATTTATACATTTGTGCTGCACAGCGACTTCGACATCATCGGAAAGACTTTTTTCAAAAGCTGGTCAGCATAATGTGTCTACTAAGGATTAGACTAGGAAAACTTCTGACAAGGTTACTTGTTTGCAGAGTATACCCAAAAAATACTGGGAATGTTATTTTTTTTCTAGTTTGCTTAGTAAATACATATAAATGATAAAATAAATAAAATAATAGATTGTTTATTTTGCCATCTAAAACATCGATTTTATTAACAACGATATTTTCAATCTGATATTTATCGTATATCGATATTTTTAAATAGATGTCAATATCGATGTTTTTACAATATCGACCGTCCCACTCCCTAGACCTGTCAAGTTGAAGTTGACATTCCATGCAGGCGAAAACTTGCGAAAACGAAACGGAACGAAGGCTTATTTTTGTGAGAAAGACACAGACAGGACCTAATATTTTAGTTTTATAATATTTTCTAACCGTACCTATATTTTATTAAACACCACATAAATAGGTAGTTGTCATATTTTTTTATTATGACTGAAAAGAAGCTTGTATTTAGCCAAAAAGGAAATGACGAGTATTTAGGTGTACAATGTTTTCAAGTGGACCCGAATTTAGAGGAAAAGGAGATTCCAACTAGTGGCGAAGAATATCTATTAAAAGTTATGAGAGAACGAGCCAGATATGCTACAATAACTAAGTGTAAACTAGATCATTCTGAAATTTATAAAAATCAGTGTAATAGTTTTAAAGAGGTAAGAATTTTTATATTTCATAAGTTTTTATATTTTGTAGGTTCTTAGGAAACCTTTTGGTCAGAGGGTCATTCAAAGGGCGGTAGTTAAAAATACTTAATCTTAAATTGCAGGTTACAACTCCTCTTAAACCAGATAAATTAAAACCTACCATAGAATGGCAAAACATTCAAATAGCTGACTTCTCAGACCTTCACGTATATGTAATCCGTATGGCTGCAAGAAATAAAGATTCATTGCCATCACTTTTCAATGAAACATATAAAGAATTTATCAATGATGATGTTATACAATGGAGACAGTTGTTTGAAGCTACAGAACCAACATTGTCTCATGTGGTTGGATTGACACATCCTGCGGTAGAATTGGGTTTGGAAACAATTCTTTCAATTCTGCAAGAGGTTAAACCAGCGCACTCAATTGATCGTAGAACAGGTAAAGCTATAAAGTTTTCTTAGAAGAGATAAAAAGAATGCTTTTTACATATAATTTATTTGTTGAAGACAGTTTGTTTTTGAAGGCTTTTGTCTAAAATATGATTTTTGAAGGCTTTTGTCTAAAATATGAAAGTTTCAGTGAAAAATAATAAATATGTTTGCTCATTCATTTTTTTGAAATGGGCTTGCATCTCTTTATAATTTAAAAAAGTAGTTGCAAAGGTCTCTATATTTCTTTTTTAAATTTTCAGGATTATGGCTCCATGCTCTTCTTACCGTTACGAGACATCCACCACAATCTGATGACAGTTTCCTATTAAGAAAGTTGTGCAGAAAATGTGTAGAAATAAGGTAATAGAGCAGTTCACAGATCTTCACAGTTATTTCCAATGACATGTCTGTATTCCCTGTAAGATTAGTCATCTATTCTGCTGTGTGGTTCTTGGCAAACATTAGTTTTTACTGTCTCTGCCTATACGGGTTATGCTGCCCTTAGGTAGACGACTAAGGGATTATGAGACAAGAGCAGTTATTCCCAAACTTTTTGTGACCAGGGACCACTAGGACTTTTTGTAGTTCAGTAACACCAAGGTTCAAAATGAAAATTCTTAGAATTTGAAATTACACTTTAATCATAAATTTTTGTTAAAAAATAAAATTACCATAACATTTGAATATATTTTTCATAATAGAATATATTTTTATAATTGAAAATCAATATGATTTTTGAGCTGCCCGTGAAATTATGTTTAATAGAGTTTATAATAACTTTGTTTCATCATTTCTGTTTGTTTATTTCATTCTTTGTTTCCTTAATTTAGTTCTTGCGGATCCCTGGTGTTCTCCGGACCACTGGTTGGGACCCTCTGGACTAGTCTGGACTAGAGAATGGGTGTAGCTAGTGGCTAATACCCATCAATATACCCTGCAATGCCTATTCTGTTTGCCAATCATGAGGATGGTGGCAGTATTCCTTCATAACTGCTATTTTCCACAGCTGATCAGAAGGACCTTGGTCTGAAAGAAATACTTGCAACACTATCTTTAAAATTGAACATTGACCGAGGTCTAGCACAACGGGGAAAAATGAATTAATAATATGCTAGAGATCTACATTATACATCTTTTTTAAATTTGTTTTACCCATGGTCTTTGAAGTTCACTGCAGAGATAATGTAATAATAATTGAATAATATTTTTTTACAGATCCCATATAAACCTGAATGATGAAAATGCAAGGGAACTGGCAACACCGCTGAATATTTTTATTTGTATAATAGCAAAGTATTTTGGACAGCAAGACCTGGGTGACTATGAACTTCATGATTCTAAAGTAGCCCAAATATATTACGATTCAAAAGTAGCTCAAATATATTACTAATGTAGAATCAAAGAGAGAAATCACTTACGAAAGATGTGGATTCAAATTCAATTTCAAAAAGTATTCAAAGTCTGAGCTGCTTAGAATTTCTATCAAAAATCACTCGCAGCTGTCCTATCTGGAGATTGAAAAAGACTTGTCCTGACTGACTAATCTATCAATACAAAGCCTAAACCAATACGGTAGTTAGGAACTTGGAATTTCGACAGTAGGTGCCTTTAATGACGTAGGCACCCACTTTAAAGGGATTTTAGGAAACTCCGTCCATAAGAGGAAAAATAGGGGATGAAAATTGACTTCCACGCGAGTAAAGCGGCGGGCAACAGCTAGTTTTGTATAAAACATGAAAATACTTATCAATATAGAAAAAATCTCACGTCACCCGGGGGGTCCCACCACATCTTACCAAATGTCGCCAAGCCCCCCCCCCCCCGATCCAAATTTAACAAAAATCATTTCACGTATTTAATGGATGCCCCCTAAGTCAATTTAAGTAGTAGGTAGTCAAGTTCGAGTTGACTAGGCAGCCTAGTCGCTGAAAACTTTTTGAAATGTTGTAAGTGTCTTCTCTCGTCGCCGCTTCTGTAGATCGGTGCGTGTAAATTAGTGTTCTTGATATAATAATAAAATAACTTTTATTTTTATTATACGACTATCATATTGGTAAAAAAGCGTTTTATTTGTTCATAAAGCCTTTTTACACAAGTATTTTTTTTTCAATAAGATAGCACAATATTGATTGTTTTCATGTTTGCTTGCTTCTAAGTACTTACATAGCATTTTTTCCAAAAATTATTGCTACCGATTCATAATTATGGATACTTACCCTATTATTTTTTACCTTATTATTTACCCTAATTTTGCTTTATGAGGAGCAGATTTTTTTTATCATGTCATTTTATTTTACTATTGTATAATAATTTATTGTTGACCTGGCATCTCAAGCTCAACAGGACCAAATCACAGTAATTATCTTTTAAAGTTTAAAATAAGTCTCATTAAGTCAGTTAGTTTAAGTTTTAGATGGGTGGCTCTTGGTGTGTAAATACCGAGCCCCTTCTTACTTGAAGAAAGAGGTTGAATTCTTTGTAGACCCTTATTCCTGCGACCGGAAAAACTATCTATCATGCCCATCGATATCCTTGGTCCAATAATAATTAGTCTTATAATGTCCATCTATGTCCTTGGTTCAGTAATACAATACAGTAACATGTATAAGTAAAGTTGATATAGGTAGGTATAATCAGACGCATTGGCTGGAAGCTGAGAGAATAATTAATAGTATTAACAGACGATCGAATTTGGTACAGAGCAGACCAAATCCGGTAGTCCAGCCAATCCAAAAGCGAGAAAATGTATGAAATAAAACAATTGCAGTTATATTTATGATTATTATATTTAAACAATCAATTATTACAATTAAACATTGATATGTACCTAACTATAAGTAATAAAATAATAAGCCTTTTCGAACGATTAGAAAATGACACTACTTACTTAATTACAATAATTGCGATAACTAAGAATCAGATGATTTAACACTCGTTAAAACGCGAGCGAATATCGAAAATACAGTGATTTTCTAACAAGCATAAAGATATTGTAAAACAAGATTAAACAATAACAGTTTAGTACATATTTTTGATCCAAGTTTTGTATAGGCGTAAACCTAAACTGACGTTACTGATCAAGGCGAATGCGATGGCACGTTAGTTTTCGAAAAGATTCAAAGTGCCTAAATCAATCGCCAATGTTATTTTTTAATCCTCTTTTACATTTTACTGCAGAAGATAATTGTAAACAACAATTTAGTAATTATACTTGAATAATTTATCATCTATCTACGAGTGGAGTGATCAGAGCAATCAATGCATTCAAAGATTAAATATTTAATAGATATAAGAATCACTGGAAACCGATTTGTGCCACTTTAATAAAAAGGTCTTGAAGTTATACCCAGGAATAATATATTGATAAATCATTATTTAAAACGCTTCTAAAAGATATTAGATATTAGGGTAGATAAAAACGAAAATAACGAAGAAAAAAATTAATAATAATTATGATGCTCAGTCTAAAGAGATTTTTGCTTTAATGTTATTCGTCATGATTTTAATCATGACGAATAACAAATCACTCTACAATATAGCCCAAGCCCAAAAATCAAAGTTTACAAAATAATTTTATTAAAATAAACTATCACAGTAGTAGACAGATCATTACTTCAAGTGTGCACATTTCTACTTTTAAAATAGTCGATATAATCTTATTGCACGTAATATATAAATTCATTTATATTTCAATTTAATTTTATAGTCTACGACTATGTATTGACCAAGAGTTAAAAAGTCACTAGATTTATAGAAAACTAATGAATTTCTGTCGCAAAAGTTTACATCTAAAGGTAGATAGGTATCTACACGAGCTAGTTTCTTATCTAAGACATTTTTAAACGAAAACCTATTGTTTCAGAAATACCTAATTCTTATCTTTGGATTTCTCAGTAGGTATCCACTAGGTTTGAGCGTTGTAAAATTAAAGAAAAAAAAAATGAAAAATTAAAGTCAGGTACAGATTTCATTCCGAACAGATTTAGCAAGTGTTTATTTTAACCTAAATGAAAGCGTTTAATATGCACACTACATTTAAATGGCACATTCAAAGACAGATATTTTACAATTTAAGTTATGTATGAAACGGTTCGACGATACCCATCACATCGATTTGATTGCTTCACAAAAGATTTTCAAACATAAATATCTACGCCATTTTCAAAACAGGTAGTATATTAAAAATGGGTCATTAACCCCTTAAAAAGTTGATTGCTTTGTAGCTATTTTATAGCAACTTACATTATATTTGTAATATGAATATTTTTGGAACTAACAGTGCTCATGCGGTATTGAACCAAGTGATAGAAATACAGCATGCAATAGTAGTATTCATGCTTAATATGCTATGTACAATAATCTTCAGCTGAAAGAGTATCTTCTAGCTTCATTCGTCGTCATTGAGAAGGTCTGTGCACGATTTAGCTTTGGTAGACCTGAAAGTAGAAAAAAGTTAGTATGAAAACAAATCAAATGGGTGTTCTCAGAAACTCGAAACTGCTCTAAAAATGCACACGACCATCAGCAGTCCATTGCAGCATTCTCGGATGATTTTAAATCACATATTAGCTATTTGTGGTTGGTTGGTTGACCAGCATCAACAATCAATTCAACATCCAATCATATTAGTTGACTTGAGATTTGACTACTGGCCAGATTTGTTCAGCCTTTATTGTGTTGGATTTTGAGAAATAGGAGGTATTGACTGTAGACACTACGCGGATCAAGTCATTAGCTGATAGCATTGATTGCAAATGAGTTTGACGTTTGGAAGATACATCCCATCTTTCACATGACTGTATATTGAACCCTTACACACTAAAACCATGTGGATTCGGTTAGAGAATAGGGTTACTTCTGCCTCCAAAGCGTTTCAAGAGGATAAGCGAAGCAGTATCCTTGGTGCGCGTACACACGGCTACATATTAAGATATACATTTCCAGTATAAGCTGACCTCGCATTGTATAAGTCTTTCCGTACAATGAGAGGTAAGCTTTAACTGAAAATGTTATAGCTTGAGATGTAACCGTGCGTAGGTACCTACCTACCTACAAATTAGTTTGGCGGTTGTTTCGGGAGAAAATAAACGAAAATAAAATATAGGTAGATACCCTATTCAAGGAAGGAAAAATCAAAGTGTAAACAACATTTGACTAGGTAGCTACCTACTCTTTATAAAACGTTTTTTTTAAATATTTCAGAACATTAATTTCTAACAAATAGAAATTGTGTACTTGTAACACTTCTTATTGGAGTAAGTTTGGAATTTTTCATTGTCTAGTTTCGTATTTTACCAGAAAAGTACAAAATAAGATTCTTTAAATACTTTTTCCGATTGAATAAGGTAGGGTGATAATAATATTATCATTTATATATTATATATTAACCTAAATAAGATGGAAACTTATACTGACTGTGGGTTCTTGACTCTTCGACAGATCCTGAGTTCGATGGGTCCGCTGCGCACCGACTTAAAGAGTGCAAGTGCCTCCACATGCGCAAGCTCATGGCACGCGTGTCCGTTTACCGCTAGCACTTCGTCGCCTGAAAATATGTATATGTGATTATGACTTGACATGTTATATTGTGATACGTGGTTCCTACTTATGATTTTTCATGTGAGGGCTCGGGCAGATATGACGGAAAAGATTAATTTAATATAGACAAACCCCATTCGTGTCCCATTTGGGCCATAGGCACCGTATTAGATGTTTTATCTTCAATGTGCTTTTTTTTAAGATAGCAGTATAAAGCAGGATTGGTTACTGGTTACCTAGCACACTGTACATTATTACCAGTCAGTGCTATTGAATTAGTACTTCAGCAACCAAGTTATTACTTAAACCATCAATCAATCGTTTTACAATAGCAATTTTTTTGTTTATACAGACTACAATAATGTCGTCTAAATATAAGTATGTTTATTTATAGCAATGCATCTGTTACTTGCTGGTAATGTATTCAAATTAAAATGACATTGAAACCAATTTATTTTTCTATGTACTATCTAATTAGGTTTTAAATATCTCGCATTTTGCTGCGGTTTTAAAGGTCAAAGTTCATAGTAATGTTTACTCCGTAGCATCGCTTGATAACACTTGACACAATATGTTAATATTGTACTAATATCATAAATAAACATTCGTATCGTGTTCTATCGTTCGCGTTACAGTAGCCCGGCTAGTTGATATTATGCACTTTGTTATTACGCTGCTTCGTCGAACTATAACGCGGCTTCCTACTCTTATCAAATTGCATTCCTCGATGCTTATTTAAATTATCATAGTTCATTACAATGTATCAAATTCTGTTGATAGAGGTAACTTTCGTAATAAAATAGATCACTTGACGTACCTGCTTTAAGTCTCCCATCCTCAACTGCCTGCCCTTGTGGAAGGATGCTTTTGATGAAGATGCCGAGTGGACCTCGTGGTGAGTCGCGTCCTCCCACAATGGTGAAGCCGAGAGGTTTCTTTCCGTGGCCTTTTTCGAAGGTGATCGTGTGGTACGTATGCGTCGGTGCTCTCGGTCTCCGGGGTAGCGTACAAAAGTTTGCCGCGTTCGGGGTTTGTGTTTCACTCTCACTGTCGTCTTTACATTTTGTCCGTTCGACACCGTCGGGCGTGTCGACGTTGACGATGTCGCCGGCACAACTGAGCGCGAGCGCGTCCTTGTTGGCGCCACCGTAGCTAACTACCTGGCGGCGCAGCAGCTTGTTGTTCATGCTGCTGTAGCTCGCGTTCTGGCCCTTGAGGAAGTGCGAGTGCGCCGCCGCTGCGCTGTCGGCCGACTCGTCCGCCGCTGATAGCGCTGTGTGATTACACGCCGACTCATCCTGCGACCGACGACGGTCTATTTTGACGTCACTTTTATCTGCACGTTTTTCCTTTCCTAATATAATTGCGTTCTCGTAATCTACGGAGCTTTCTCTCATCAATATAATGCTCCTTTGAGTTGTTTCTCTTTGTCTGGCGTCTGATGGTTTGTCCCGTTGCCTACAAATAACTATATCTATATCTGCGGCGCCTGATTTGAGAGCTTCTTTGGCTTCTGACATGGTAAGATCGCGAAGTCTTCGACCATTTACATTGAGCAATTCATCTCCTATGCGTAGAGTACCTTCCCTGTAAAGAAATTAGAATAATGGTCAGAAAAATATTTAAACACTTTAGTAAGTTATAGTTTGAAAAGGCTCTACTTACTTCTCTGCTAATCCACCTGGAACAACGTGTGCGACCAAGTATCCCACGTGCCCTTCATCAGATAGTTTAGTTTTGGCTATAAATATTCCAAGTTCGTCGGTAGGATTGTTCCTCATTATCCTGACTACTTTGAACTCTGATTGTGATTTGTCTGACTTATTACCCCTAGTTGGTTTCCTACAAGGAGGAATGGGGGGAATGCCACAATCTCGACTAGCATCTCTCTGTCGCATCCTTTGCTTTTCGGTTAGTTGTAGATACTGAGGTTCCTCGTAATCATTTTCCCGTTTTGGCATGCGCCTGAGAATTTCCTTACGATCAAGTGATAAAGCTCTTTGGTTATGCCTAGGCCTAGGTCTGGGACAATCTTTTCTTTCTCTACTCATTCGACCTGACGTTCTTGCTTTCATGTAGCTTTGATCACCAGATATACTCCTACCATGACAAGGAACAAGAGTGTTTGCCTGTGAAGCAGAACTTTCACAGCGAGATGATATTCTGTCGCTATCGAAAATAGAAGATGCCGCAGATTCGTTGACAAGAATGCCGGAATCCGCATCTTCACAGTCTTGAATCAAGACGTTTTCATCATCACACGATATTTGATATACGTCATCATGGAACACTGAATGACCTTTCTGGAACTCTTCTAAGCCAGGCAAAGCACCGTATGAGAAACTACGTAGTTTTGCTTTAACGCCACTCCTTTTCTTGCGACTTTTACTGACTACACTGGTTGATTTTAAAATATTATCATTACTAGCATTTACTTCCTCATCAGTTTCACCGGCTTGTTTATAAAGTTTTGAAAGAAATCTGTTTGTAGATGACTTTAAATATCTATCGGACATAGCTCTAAGTTTTGCCGATAGACAGGAACTGGGGCCAACAGATTCTTTTACATCCTTAGTCTTAAGTTTATCAGTCTTTTTTTGAGGGTTGAGTGCGATAGGTGCATCGTCATATGCTTCATAGTCATCGTTAAAGATTTGATCACTTGATTTAGAAAGCTTTCCACCAGCTTTAGGTATTGAGTGATATCGATCACACTCTGAGCCGGAGCTGTAACATCGAGTGCCCCTGTTGGTGAAAGATTTACCTTCTCTCCAGTGGCACTCAACAGGACTAGTCATACTTTTGACGAAAAAGACATCATCGTCATAATTGGCCATTTTAACCCAAGGGTTATGGTTTTCGAATTCAATGTGGTTGTCAGCGTAATTGTTGGTATACCGACAATTAGTGACATCCTCTACGTGTCCAAACCCACTGCAATCACTTCCAGACGTGGAAGCAGCGTCATCTCCGTGCCGTAGTGGACCGTTAGATTTAAAACAAGATAGTTTAGTGTTCTTTACTTTATCGAGCAACGGGTTTCGCTTTTCTCGACACACCATGAACTCTTTCTCGAGCGAGCCTCCGCGGTTTTTACGCGATGTATTATAACTTTCCTGCGGTGAGGTGGGGCCGTTGTGTAGTGATATGCGCCGACTAACTGGAGTCTCGCCACCGCGGTGGCATCGATGCGGAGATTTTTCCACGATTATGATTTGATCGCTTAGATTGTAGAAGTTAGTTTCCACCGAGCTGGTGCTATTCTTGCGATTAGGGTAGCGCACTGGGGATAAATCTGAAAAGAAAGGAAAAAGTAATGGTTATTTCCAACATTGATTAAATCCGATTTTCCAAACATCAGTCTTGCATTGTTTAGTTTGTATTTAATATCTACAGCCAGTTTCTTGTAAGATAAAGTAAATTAATTTAAATTAAGAATTCCCTGCGAGGTCTAAGGGCGACTTGCACCAAAGTCATTTAAATCATATTTAAGCTAAACACGTTTAGCCATCAGTCTGTCACTATCTCACAGTATACAAATAGAAAGATATCCAAACGCGTTTAGCTTAAATAACTTTGGTGCAAGTCGCCCTAAGTGTGTAACCTTTGATCACTAGATAGACTATCGCGACGATAACAGACCGAACTTGTAAATTTAAATCTTTAGTTCCAACTTTCAAGTAAACAGAGACGGTAATACATATTCATGTTACTGACAAGGCTCTAGGGAAAGTTACACTCCCTTTCCCTCAGATTGCTTTCCAGTGTCAATTTAATGTATCAAGTGGCAAGTACACTAGACGTGTCAATTACGTACTAATTGCTTCAGTAATGCGGCCTGTAAATTCCAGCCAATGTTCAAATGACGTCAGCCGTTATGTTTCCTTAAGGTAAAGCCAACTTTCCTATTGGGATGAAATTCTAGCATTTCTAGCCTCTATTCAAGTGTCAACTAGTCACTTCCTATTTTCTCCGTTTCTTTAGCTGTTTGTTACATAACTATGAGGCTTTGCGTGATTACGTAACGAAAAGGCTATTGACTATTAATTACCAGTGACAAATCGTGCCGTACGTAAATAGTGTGTGCATGCCGAATGCCGATTGCTGATGACACTTATTAGATTTGAATTGGTATGAATGAATTGAACAAATTGCCTTATAAGCTAATTATGATATCATTATGAGTTACAAATGACAATTTAATAGAGGATAACGGATATTAACAGTAATTTGGTTAAATATTAGGTATTGTGTGAAATGTTTTCCTGCGAGTGGTAATGATAATTACGTAGGTACCTACGTAATACTGTTAAAAGTTTGACCTGCAAATTATGTATATTAAATAATACATAGTCTTTATTAATTAAGTTTTCCCTGAACTATTCGACTGATAGTAATTGACGCAATGTAATATTTATTATTCATAAAGGATATTTCTGTATGTAGTGCGCATAATTTGTAGAGTGATTTAGTCTCTGTAATCTGTCCCTAAATGCAACCGCAGTATTTGAAAACAAAACGAAAATTCGACTTAGTATGGGGACACGCATAAGTTACTAGCGCAAGCCATATTAAATAAAAAATGTTTTGTTTTGGAGTGAATTTTGGTACTGCGGTTGCATTTGGGAACGGACACTGAATCACTCCAAATTTTGCGCACTACTTAAAAAATTATCCTGTATAAACCACGTGTTTTATGAAGGCGTCAGGCTGATAAATATTCAAGTATTCATAAAAGCTGATTTAGGTCGACTTTAAGAGGAAAAGTCGATGTGAATGCTCACGATACCTATGGGTAGGAAAACCCTTGTTGTTGAAGTGTTTGTGTGCATCACACGATTGTATCATCGACCTATTTCGGAGACTAAATATTTATTAAAATTTGATAAATATTTAGTCTCATATCTCTGCAAATGAATATTTCTTTCGTTTTTAATAAAAACGTTGCTCCACTTCAGGATTTCTCAGTCATGTATCGTGGGTACAGTTCAAACATAAGTACATGTCACTTGTACACACACCCAGACCCGGAACAAGTAGGTAGGTACCTATCTGTAGGCCATAAAAATATTTGTTCTGTGCGGGGATCGAACCCGCGATGTCTAGCTCAGAAGGCCCATCGCTTAGCCACTGCACCAATCGTGTCGTCAAATGCATTATTTAATGCTTAATTATAATATGCAAGTAAACAAGCACTAAATTTGTTCTAATCGTGTATAAATATTATTGTTGCTTACTGACTCAGTAACCTCTTAATCTCATATTTATACAGTGATGCAACTGATATCTAATCTGGGTCTAAATGGTGTCTAATATCGTAAAATACGTTTAGTCGGTCAAGAGGAAATAAAACAATTTGTAGGACAAAGATTTCAGATATCGTGGGACGTAACAAATAGGACAATTAGTTAGCCCACACAATGCATGTCTTGACTCTCACAGTGTGGGTTTTATGCACTTTATAACACCCTTGTGCACTTTTTTTGCAGTTTAATGCGTTTTACCTATATGTGCTTTTGTGGGCAAAGTCTGTGTTAAACAATGCTTCTATTAAATCGATGATTCGCAGTCGTGGGCCAAGACAAAGACAAAGAGTTTTAAATCGATGATTCAAAAACCACCGGATATGATACCTTTGTAGGTACCTACTTATTATATCTATCTATCTACATGTCCGGTCGTTTCGATACATAAACATATACATGTAGGACGTAGGTAGGTAGGAATGGTCGGTCAAAAAAGTGATCTATCAATTTTAACAGAATTTCCTATCAAATGAAATTATCAATAAAGTTGGAACTTCATTATTTTGACATGAGAATATAGACCTTCTTGATAAGGTACATTATAAATTGGATTAGACACAAAGGTAGGTATGAAAAATGCTATCAGAATCCACATGTTGAGTAGAAATTTTCATAGTATGTTGTTTTAAGTAGTGACGGTGATGCAACAGAAATACATAGATAATGTAAAACGCGGAAATTAGATAATATTAAATTTTTGCGGTTCCTATAAAATATGATTCGAAATCATAGAGAAAACACGCAGGCGAGATATTTAAAGTAGGTTACATTATTTTTAAAAAAATCCGCCGCGGGCTTCTTGCTTATCCCAAAAGTCATTTTACCTACTTACATCTCGTTGATTCTTAGACAAATAAAGACAACTGATAGATTTATCGGCCGCATAAACTCTCAAGGAGAAATAGGTACCATTTCAATAAGTGTCTAATATTAGATAATAACGTCCCAAAAGAACCTATTATAATTACTGGGTTTTTTCGGCAACTATAATGTATGCAAGAAAACGAAACTCAGATAGATGACAGGAATGTAGAAAATCATAATAGAGTCAAAAACAATCGTATAAATTCTGCAATAAACGTAGTAGTGGTTCGACGGCACTTCTCAAAACTTCAATCGCGAGGTTTTTAGTTAATTGTACTTTTACATAAAATGGAAATCCAGGTGAAACGGAGGACAACAGGACTAAACTAAAGGCGTTTGTCTCTTTCTGTTTCAATAGAAAACGAAGGCTAATTTAGTATTTTACAAAGTGTTTTATAGGTTTTCTAATCATTTAGGATAAAATACATTGCCAACGAAGTCTTTCAATACTGTGTCCAAAAAAATTATGTCCCTTATGAATTGCCATCTCACTTACCGATTCTTGACCGGCGCGCGGGCCGCGGTTCATCGGGCGTTACGGCGAGAAGCCGCGGCGGCTCGCCCTTCTTGAACCACCGCATTTCTCTGATAATTCACTCCATCATGGTGTCACTGTAACAAGAAATAGTACCTACATTATCAAACCGTAACGCCAGTGATTTAGGAAGCGAGTAGGTAAAGTTCCAAAAATCTAATTTCCGGACATAATCCTTGATTTTCAGCTAATTTCCTGGCATTTAATGCCGCTGAGAAAAAAAGCTCATTTGCGTATTTTTCGCAGCCCGCAGGTGACGCGTCACCTGTGAGGCAATGTGGTGAATCGCGGCCTGCCTGGGAACTTGAAAATTCCTGACAAATTCACGATTTCCCTGATTTCTGGACAGAGGGCCTAAATTCGGGACATGTCAGGAAAATTCCTATCAACTGGTAACCCTAACTGGGGCAGACATTGAACAGTCTTATTTCGCCCACTAACAACTGTGTGTAAGCGTAGCTGCGTTCGAGATGAGGGGTACACAGCCAGTGACATTACTGGAACACAAGGTGGGCAATGCACTAATATTCGGTTGTAGATAGTCGGGGGCGACAGCGATCGCTTATCCGAATAGAAAGAAGACAGCCAGCTTCTGGTTTAAGTATGTACATGTGTACACGTCTTAAGATTTTTGTTACAGGAAATTGCAATTAAACATAGTGATAAAATCATAGATTTTTAATTTCTATATTAACATGAAATAAAGTTACATGTTTTGGTACCTTGTAACATTATAACTTTTTAGACTAAGTTACGTATTTATGAAACACTAGCTGTGAGCGCAATAAAGACGACATGGAATTAAAAAAAAAATTGTACTTATAACATCAGCTATCTACCAGTGAAAGTCCTGTCAAAATCAGTCCAGCCGTTTCGGAGATTTAGCTACTGCTGTTTATAAGTTAATGTCATTCTCATGATACGTGATGATTTTACTTCCTGCCTCATAGGTACTTATACCGCTGAGAGTGAAGGCTAAGTATTTTTTAAGTAATCTAAGGTGCCCTTCACCACAATTTACTTAATAGGCTTATTTCAGGCCAAAGTTATTATATGAAAATATCTCAGTTGCGTCGAACAAAGTTTTTGGTCATGGTTGCGCCTATTCTATAGATAGGTACCTAGTACCTACTTAGTATAAAAAGTACCTACAGCATCACATATTACTATAGGATAGAACATAATAGATGTATATCTAAACGATGTAAGCTATTAATCTAATGACTTACCTAAAGGGTTTGTATTTGAACAAAGGTTTCAAGTAACGAATTAGCTAATGTTCCGAAATAAATCGATGACCCATTAGCCGTGAACGTGAAAAGTGACAATGGCAAAGGGTAAAGGTTAAACATTCTGGCATAATAAAAAAATCTTTCTCGTTTTAAACACGAGAAATAAAGCTGCGTACATACATCAGGCAGGTATGCGCAACTTGGAAGTCAAAATGTAATACAATGTAGGTACCTAAGTAATTTTCCTCTTAATTTTTGCAGGTTTCATGATAATATTATATTAACTTTATTGCTATAGATTGCCTCGTCAGTCTCGAGGTTGCAAATGTGGGAGTATGTCTGGATTATAATCCCGATTAGACGTGTGCGCCGATGTTAAAATCTCCGGCGGCGGGCGCCGGTCAAAAATCGGCGGCGGCGGCGTGTTTTCGGCGTGATTTCGGCGCGGAGAATTTTAATAAAACGATCTAGCTTGTGGAATCGTTTTTATTAAAAACACAGATACAATTTAAATAATTACAAACATAAATAAACAATCAACAAAAAACAGCAACAGAAAAGTATTTTTAAGTAATGGCTGCCTTGCCGTTGCAACATGAACAATTATAATTTTGTCTACCCGTGTCGGACTTAAACGGGAGCTTTTTGCTGTCACCATCAAAGTGGCAACAGAAAACACCCGCTCGCTAGGCGTGCTTATAGCAGGCACTGAAAAAATAGCTAGCCTTCGCTAATTTGTATAGCAACGGAAATGCTGCTCGTCTATCTTGGCAGTATTAAATAACGTTTCAATCTTTTAATTCACTAGCTTGACAAGATATTAAATACTTCAGGCAATCTTTTCCAATAAACTCTTGTCCATCATTATTATATTTTTCAACTAGTTTGATGAGAGACCTGCATTTGATGTACTGCAGCGGCTGGCTTGAGTCTCTCGTTCATTCGCTGGCACTATTTCTTTGATACGGTTGACTAAAAAATCCACTCTTGTCGTATGGGTTACTTTCCATGTACCTAATGGTCTATTTCCTGTAATTTGGCAAATCGGCAATCCCACGTCCGGTCGGCTGCTGGCAACACCGACGAGTTCAGTGTGGCTGTAGGCTTGCATCAAGCTTCCTGTTGACAATAGATGCTCTGACATCGGACATACAGAAGGAAGCACCCTGGTGCATGCTGTTTGCCGATGACATTGTTCTCGTCGGTGAAGATAAATCTGAGGTCCAGAGCAGATTGGAGAAATGGCAACAAAAACTGGAGAATATATGTTCTGTGATTTCGGCGGTCTCTCCAGTTTTAACGCCATATTGCTGAATGATGAACCCTTACCAATCTGCTCCGATTTCGGTACCTCGGTTCGGTTCAATCATTCAAAGCAATGGCGAAATAGACCGGGCTGTCAAGCATAGAATTAACGCAGCATCGATGAAATGGCGGCAGGTCACGGGAACAATATGTGAATCCCGTATCGGGGGAGTACTAAACTAAAGGGGAAAATTTATAGGACGATGATAAGCAATGCTGCCTTGTATGGATCGGAATTTTGGGCCACAAAAGGGACGGATGAAAGGCAATTGCATGCAGTGGAGATGCGAATATTGAGAGGGATTTGTGGTGTAACAAGATTGGACAAAATAAGGAATGAGTATAGTAGAGGACTGGGCCTTTGCAGGCACTTTCAAAACGTCGTGATTCTAACCCACTTGGAACCGTGCACCTAGAATCACGACGTTTAGAAAGTGCCTGCAAAGGCCCAGTTGAAATAAAAACTTTTGACTTTGACTTTGAGGAAGTATGAAAGTCACACCAGTTACAGAAAAGCTACAAAATAACCAATTTTCGTGGTATGTACAATGGACATGTAATGCGGAGAGATGAGAATCATGTTCAAAGAAGAGTGTTGTATGGATGTTGATGGCTATCTGAGAAGAGCAATACCAAAGAAAATATGGATGGATTGTGTGAAACATGACATGAATATTAAGGAAGTAAATCATGAAATGCCATCTGATAAGAGATGAATATAAGAAAAAGACATATTGCGCCAACCCCGAATAATATGGGATAAGGGCAGGAGAATGATGACGGTAAATCGGCAATCTAGAATTGCAGCTGCTACGATAATGTTGGTAATTAGGAATCTATGATTGAGCATTTCCGACATATTTCTTTTCACTTCGTCTAGTCTAGTCGCGCCGATTTTACGCCGACACCCAAATCGGCGGCGGCGGCGTCCAAAAAACGTCGGCGGCGGCGGCGGGTCGGCGCGGCGCACACGTCTAAATTCCCGATACGGGCAGTGTTATTGAGTTTTTCTTTTCGAAAATTCTTAGTAGTGTTCGGAATTTTGAACACGGTGAGAGCAATAAGCTCGCCCGTAGGTACCTATATGAGATTTAATAACGGCTTCGGTGATAAAATTTATTATATTAACTTGTTTGCAATAGAAATGAAAGTACCTAAAATAATTTTATTCCGTACGGGATAATGACGGCACCACCCGGTGAAAAGCAATAAGCTCGCCCGTCCGATTTAATAACTGCTTCGGCAAAATATGTATAAGTTTACAACATATTGCTACTTAATCCTTCGAGGAAAACAGACTCGATGTTAATTAGATGTTTATTGCTACCTATACAGGCTGTGAAAATACCCTTTGATGAAACCGAAGTCTACGCATAGGTAGATACAGATCAAACCAAGTAGGTACTATTGTGCAAAAATTTTACAAAAATCATCTTTTATTTTTAGATATTAAAAATAAGCTTTTTTCTGTAGCTTGAAATGTAACGCGCGCAACGGACTGTAATAGGTAAGTACATGTGGGAATACAATAAGCGCGTAAGAAAGTTTAGTAAAAGATACCTAATATAAAGGTTAGGTATTCAGCAAATAAGTTTTTTTTTTTTACTTTGACTTTCGCTATCTCCTTAGCCAGATTATAGGTACCCAGGTATGGCCTAATACCAAAAAAATAATCTTTGTGATGATCGGAAGAATAGGTATCTCTATCTACATCCTACATGGCCGTCGTCTCGGCTTTTTACACCCGTGTAAGAAACAAAACAAAAGGTACGTAGGTACCTACCTATTGTGAAATAAAATTCAGTTAGTGGACCAGTCTCTTCATAATATGATGATGTTACAATCTCAACTCAAAGTACCTATCTACTTAATAACCATTGAACACTTCAATAATTAAGTCCCAACAGGTTTCCTAACTTGTTCGTCTCCATTTACGATACTATTTGCACATACCTACCTATTTCTACATGGACACGTGTGCGTGCTTGCGTAAGTGTAAAAAAATCGAATATTAATTACTAAGCGAAGGTGACCATAGCTCAAGTTGTCACTGATGGTTGAAGATATTTAGGTGTAATCATTTTTCTGTTCGGCATTTGAGAGAGCGCGGATTTTGATTTAAAAAGGAATATCTAAGATTATCACTCTTAGAAATTTAAGATCAAGGAAAAATTAAAGGAAATACATTAGCTACCCACTTAAGATGTTTAAGGTTAACTTAAAACCCATTTAAATGTTTTTCCAAGAAACTCTACCGCCGAAATCCGCTTATAAAACTGAAAAATCGCAAAAGGTCGTGCGCTTATCTATACATATAATAAAAACATATATTATACATAGCAAGAACTGGCACAACCTATTCAGTAATCTACTTATAATTTGGTCCGTTTGAACTACGTAATAATCCTATCTCCTATTAGGTCATCCACAAAAAATGGATCTACGTTGTAGCATTGTAAATATTCATCTAGACGACAAGCAAGCTATAAGATAAGCATAACCTTTTTATCAAATCCCTTCAAACCCTCAATCCTTAGTTTTGCTTGCCAACAAAAACCTTACACAATCCCTACACGAAGATTACAATGCTAAGTATTATATTACACGTTTAGCGTCGATACATCACATTCACAGATCATTACCTACATTATCTCGCATCCATCTGAGCAGTCATAACACTCATAACATAGGTATCTAGTTACCGATTCGTTACGCGACGCGACAAGGCTTCCATCCATCAACGAATCATATCGTAAGAATCGAAACCAAACTCGATTCGATAATCACGTAACGTAACCTTGCTAGTGGCAGTAGTAGCTAGTGTTGTGTAACAAATCAATTATTTTTGTTGCAATCGGTTATTGAAACGTAATCTTACTTTAACAGCTGGTGTCAAGTTAATAGTTTCTCAATGCCTATCAATTAATGTTATTGAAAAGATTAAGAGCAATTAAGTCAGTTTAATTAATAGATATTTTCGTCTATGTCAATCTTTGATTTATTTCGGGAAAAGTGGCCCTGCATCGATAACCTTTTGGTCTTGAGGGGGCGGATAAATAAGTAATGATTTATTACTGTTATAATTAGGTGGAAGTAGGTCGAGCCAGTTTCAATTATGTATCTTACAAATACACGAGATATGATATAATTAATTAAGTACAAATTAATATTTCTTTAGTCTGTTCCAATTTCACCCGGCCTGAAAGGGTCTACGTAGCGCTCTTTTTTTTTTGTAGGCCTTTGAGAATACAGGGATTTTATATAATTTGAAGAAGATTAGAATTCTATCTACGTAGTTTCATAAAATTCCTACTTCATTACATACTTCCTCACGGATTTAAACCATAATTGCGCCCGTGGTAAAAACTTTGAACCATCAATAGTAGGTAAAAGATACAATTAACAAAACGGAAAATTCGATGACACTACATTTAGGTACTACAGTGCGTCATTCAATCGATATTACCTGTTAAGGTACAATTTCCGATAAAATCACATTTTATATTCGATGAGGCAGACTACGTACTACTTACTGGTAACGAAGTCTTTACAAGGTTTCCGCATACAAATTATGCAGGAAGTAAGCAAAGGAACCGAAGACAATAATGGACGCATTACTAATGCGTTTGCAGAATTATTTGTTTCACATAATGAACACAATATTATGGTACCAAGTCGGTTTAAATTTACATAATAATCACTTCTGTCTCCCAAGGGATAGGCAGAGGTGTAGACTGTAGATACAATTATTTGTCCCATGTGGTATTGGGCTTGCTACCACTATGTACCAGGTTTTACTAAACTTTAAGTTTTTTAACGAAACCTCATTTACCGTACGCTATTAGGATATAACCTAGACTAATGTCATGTTCCGCAATCTCGCTTACTTCCAAAAGGCTGAATAAAGACACTAAAATAAATAGGTCGTTTTAGTTTTTATTAGGTACATAGATATATAGTTATCATCTTGGAAGTTCTTAATCTATTATAAAAAACTCGGGAGTTTTCATTTAAGAGATTTAAACTTCTTGACTTCTTGATTATCTATTACCTACTCAAAGAGAAATTCCGCTGAAAATAACTTGAACAGTTGAACTGAAGTTCAATAAGAAAATTGTAATCATAGAGATAAAATCTGATGAAGATTTTTTTATTATTTTCTGCCCATCATGAATCCAAATTAGTTTGAAATTGCAGGCACGAAACGTAAAAAGAAAAGTGAAGATCCGGTGTAATCATTACATTGATGGAACAATGGAATCCATACGATACTTGCTATAAACGGTATTACGGAATGGTACTCCGTGGAACTTTCCCATCTAACTTGGTAATAAAGTTATGCAAGTAAGACTTATATTTCATTGCAAGTTTTATAAGAGTTTGACTTACCTTTGATGTCGGAAACGAATAGTACTTACTAATTATAATTATTAATAGGACTAGAAATGGTGCGCATTTTTTTTAAAAAGTAGGAATCGTTTGTATATTTCTACTTAGGTAAAAAAAAATATCTGTACCTATATATTGACTATATATATAAAGCTCGATTACCACTGACTCACTCACTGACTGATTGACAGAATTGTTCTCCCAGATGGAGCCGTGGGGGGTTAAAGTGATGTATTAGAGTCGTAAACCTTGAGGTCCAGTGAGTCCGGGAAAAATCCGAAATGACCTGAAAGTGGAACGCTGACCGGAACTGCCCTACGGATCTCGAAAATGAAAAGTCGCAGACCTATAGTGCTTGAACTAAAAATGTCAAGAACCCTGGGCCGTTTGACGAGCCGGTGAAAAAAAGATGGCGTCCATACAAAAAAAGATGGCGGCCATACAAAATGGAAACGCTCACCGTTCCGAAACCGTTGGAGATAGTGGGGGGGTGTTCGACCAAATGTCATAGAGGACGACGGGGGCTTTCTGGTGGGGGTCATAAAAATCCAAGATGGCGGATTCAAAATGGCGGCCAAAAAAAAAATGGTCCGAGCCGGCTGAAAATTGGCATCCGGGGGTTTTCGGGGGCACCGATTCATAATCCAGGATCAAATTTTTCTTTCCGGCATTTTCCAATATGGCCGCCATACAAGTGTTCATTTTGGATTTTCACCCAATTGTTCTCCCAGAAGCAGCCGCCGGGGGTAAAAGTGATGTATGGGAGTCGTATAGAGGGGGCTCCTGTGAGTTTAGGAAAAGTCCGAAATGACCTGAAAGTGGAACACTGACCGGAACTGCCCTACGGATCTCGAAAATTACAAGTCGCAAACCTATACCGCCCGAACTAAAAATGTCAAGGACCCTGGGCCGCTTGACGAGCCGGTGAAAAAAAGATGATTTCCATACAAAAAAAATGGCTGCCATACAAAATCAAAAAACCTATTTTTTTTTAATTATGTTACAAGCTCCACCCAAAAAGCCCTCGCGGGCCGCATGCGGCCCGCGCACCCGCGCGACCTCTAGTTGACTATATATATAAAGCTCGATTACCACTGACTCACTGACTGACTGACTCACTGACACAATTGTTCTCCCAGAAGGAGCCGTGGGGGGTAAAAGTCATGTATGAGGGTCGTATAGAAGGGGGTTCAGTGAGTCCGGGAAAAATCCGAAATGACCTGAAAGTGGAACACTGACCGGAACTGCCCAACGGATCTTGAAAATTACAAGTCGCACACCTATAGTGCTGGAACTAAAAATGTCAAGGACCCTGGGCCGTTTGACGAGCCGGTGAAAAAAAGATGGCGTCCATACAAAAAAAGATGGCGGCCATACAAAATTGAAACGCTCACCGTTCCGAAACCGTTGGAGATAGCGGGGGGGTGTTCGACCAAATGTCATAGAGGACGACGGGGGCTTTCCGGTAGGGGTCATAAAAATCCAAGATGGCGGATTCAAAATGGCGGCCAAAAAAAAAAATGGTCCGAGCCGGCTGAAAATTGGCGTCCGGGGGTTTTCGGGGGCACCAATTCATAATCCGGGATCAAATTTTTCTTTCCGCCATTTTTCAAGATGGCCGCCATACAAGTGTTCATTTTGGATTTTCACCCAATTGTTCTCCCAGAAGCAGCCGCCGGGGGTAAAAGTGATGTATGGGAGTCGTATAGAAGGGGGTCCTGTGAGTTTAGAAAAAGTCCGAAATGACCTGAAAATGGAACGCTGACCAGAACTGCCCTACGGATCTCGAAAATTACAAGTCGCAAAGCTATACCGCCGAAACTAAAAATGTCAAGGACCCTGGGCCGTTTGACGAGCCGGTGAAAAAAAGATGGCTTCCATACAAAAAAAGATGGCGGCCATAAAAAATCAAAAATCATATTTTTTTTAAAGTATGTTACAAGCACCACCTAAAAAGCCCTCGCGGGCCGCATGCGGCCCGCGCACCCGCGCGACCTCTAGTTAATATAATAAAGCTGAAGAGTTTCTTTGTTTTTTTGTTTGGAGCTATTCTCTGGGACTAGGTACCAGAAGGATTTGAAATATATTTTTTGCATTTGATAGCCCTATTCTTGAGGAAGGTTATAGGCTATTTAACATCAAACTAAGGCAATATGGTGCAGAGCAAAAAAAAAAAAAAAATTAAACGGCGGGTGAAATCGCGGGGTACATCTAGTTATAAATAATATAGCTACAATCTTTACAATTTCTAACAGGAAAATACGAGGTACAATACAACTAGTGCCAAAGTATTTTATGAAGCGGAATTTGGCATGGATGTGGTGATTTAAGTCTTGCACGGAACGGTAAGCAGAAGCAATAGCATAGGCAGGCTCATTTTCACCAAAAAGATCTTAACGTTAAGGCATTCTGTAGTGTTCACAAATTTTGGGAAGGGATTACTCTTAAGCCCCAAACTTCCCCAAACTATAATAACATCAATCGGCTTCAGCTCCCGTACAATTTGAACGGCAATCATGGGAAACCTGTTCGGAAACCAGAGCTGATCTACCATTCCCAGGCGAATCCACAATTTTCATTTAACCCACGTTTTGTAAGTCAGGCCAAGCCAGTGTGAGTTTCAGTGACTTTCTTGTTCATCTCAAATCGTATGCAAAATATACGCAACACGAGCATAAAGTGTTTGCAGTAAAATTTATAATACTCACTAACCAAATAGTCCAATAGTCCAAATAAAAAATGCACTAGACACAAATTCACTTGATATTTATGAACAGACTAATTAAAAATCGTATTGGACACCCAGTTCACCTAAAGCACACGTATTACCGTGATCAGTCGTAAAGCGTAGTGATTCATATACCTTGGTATATGCACTATATACCTTCGTAGTGCTGGTGATGTCAGCCAGGATAACATTTTGGTTTACGAACCTTAACAAGTACTGTACTTTGCACATTGACGTCACTGTTTGGCAACCGAGCCACAGCGAGTGGAGTCACGTAAGTGGAACGACCAATGTGTTGGTAAACTTGATCTTGAATTTAAGTACGTGATAAGCTAGTGAGTTTCCTTTATTTGCCTTAGGGAAACAAAACTCGGAATTTTTCGAACAATGGAAATGCCAATAAGATTAACCACAGTACTTATACATTTTTCACATTTCGTTTGATTTGACGGTAAAGAGTTAATTAATGATCTTCTCTAAGACCAAGAAGTTTTAGTTGCATACTTGCAGTTCGTGGTACACATACCTACACATGGTGCCTTTTATCACATTGTAGATTAGAATATATATTTTTTTGTGTACGTACTTACTACTGTAATTTGCAAAGTATCTATGTACAGGCGAATTAAAAACGAATTAGTGATATAAAGTGGATGAGATTTTACTACAATTTCTTGTGCTACAGGATTCTTAACCAGAACTGAACGTGACAACATTTCAAGAAAAGATATCATTAGTAGTGTATAAGTACTGACGACTGTGACGACACGTCTCGAGGACACCTTTCAGGAGTCGCTCGTGTGTGACTAACACTCGCTCTGATATTTATTTTTACTACTAAGGCTGAAAAACAGTATCAACAGTTCCATTGTGTTTTTATCGTAGATCACGTCGGTAATCTTAAACTGAATCGGGTTCGTTTTTTCTTTCTTTAAGTTCTCGGCTTCAGTTAAATACAAATATTGTAGATATACTTTTTTTTTTTGGGATACCTACTTATCTGTTCTACAAAGCAATGTTAAAAAAATATTTTTCAGATACAACGGTAATATTATCGTCATGAATGTGTTTATCTGTTAATCGTTTCAAATGTTTATCTTTCCATTGTTTCTCTTTAAAATTTGTATCTTTTACTAAGAAGATTTCATTCATTATTCTATAAAGCAATGTTAAAAATGTCGTTATCAGATACTACGGTAAAATTTTGCCTTTCAACGATCTCAAAATGATTTTGTTTGGATGTTTATCTTATAATTATTTCTTGTCATTCATAATAACTTTTTCTTCGACGGTGGTCGTTTAAAGATTTTATCAACATTTTTCTGTCTGGTCTACATCAGAAGGTCGAAATGTTTTGAAGTAGTCTGGCAAACACTTGCCATTATGGTTGCGTGCTTATTACCAGCACATTGTAAGTGTTTATGAGTATTAACTGTCATCTTGAACGACGCGTGGGCATCGCAAAAACTCACCCATAATATTAACATGCACGTTTAAGTGCATACCTAGACCTTTTCACACAGACAGCAAAGAAATGACGAAGCGAAGACGTGGCAAAAGTATTTCATATTATATCATCATATTAAGAGCCATTACGAGTGACGAAACCCGCGATCGTCTGGCGCACCCTGTGCAGTTAGCCTTGATATTTGGCATTGCTGACTGCCTAATATTATTTCCAGTACGACATTAATTATTCCCATGTGAAAGCGAGTGTCGACAAGACAGAAGAAGGGGCCAGTAGAAGCCACTGGCGAAGGTGGACAGCTTACTGACTGCAAAAATAAGTGGTAATTGAACTAAACTTGGGAAACAGATTCAAGATAGATGTAATAAGTGCACAGAAGGATGCTGCTCGGGCATCCAGCTCAAATCACGTATCACGCTGAAACGTTACCGATAACGTTTCAGCTTAGCAAGTTCCAAAACTCACTTAAGTCTCGCCACACATTGAGTTCGTTGTCTAAATGGCAATAAGTTTAGGGTCATAAAACACGAACATTCATTCTTTCAAATTAACATTCCTTCAAACTGAATCGTAAAGCGCATACTTTATTGAAGATCATTTCAAACTTCGACATTTTACTGCTTAGAGAAGTCGGTCATGTTTACAGTACCTAGATCATTTTAAACTAACTTCGTTTCAGCTAGTACCTACGTCACGACTTTATTTTTTACTAGCTGGAAGCAATACAATCTTTAAATACAAGACACAACATGAAACGCAGATAAATTAACTGAAATAAGTTTTCTTATACTTAGGTATAGGTCCCTGTAATTTGGCTGATACCTTACATGATTAGTAATAACTGTAAATGTAAGTTGGTTAATAAAATAAATAAATATTATGCTTCTTTAATAAACAGTACGAAAATGGCCAAAGGCTCATTTGAGGGAGTTATTTGTCCACAGCTTGTAATCGGCTGGCCTGTCAAACTTTTGGCAGAAAAAGAAAAAGAAACAGATTACTTGCCAACATTTCGAAGGCACGTTTTCATGTAATTCTCGCTGAACGAATTCCTAAGTTACACAAAAACCAATCTTCTCGAAAATAGCGTATCAACAACTTTTTCGTCGAAGTAAGGGAATACTATTTCGCCGACAATAAGCGAGCTCGAGCGAAGACTAAGCGAAACAAAAATAATTGTGTTTAGTGAATTGTTCGTTAGACGACTGAACGTACTAAATAGTTTTCTTTATGATATAAACGTATGTGTTTTGTTCGTTAGCACTTTTGTTACAACAATTAACATGTTACGGGAAAAGTCGAAAGGGACATACAAACTCTGCACTGTCTGTTAGGTTAGGATAGAAGTTTTGAATTGTTGCTAGGTTTAATAGAACAGAATCACATCTAGTTCAGCTCCGGCTGTAGCCCTTCTGGTCTCGCCTTTGCTCAGTTCAGCAGCTAAAGGTCACGGAAATAACTGCGGGGAACATTAAAAAAAAAAGCAATGTAAACACAGTGTGAACATATTCCTATGTTCAGCAGTGACAGTCGTATACAATGAAGCATTCTAATAATATCAATCTATTTGTAAAAAGAAAGAATACCGGTACCACCACTGCATTCTTTTACACACCGTCTTTCTTGTACCTAGTACCTACCTATGTATTTTTTATGTTGGTGTGCAATTAAGCATAATTATGTCTATTCTATTCCATTTTCTGTGCAAAGTTGACAATGCGGTCAAGTCTGACATTGCATTCACTGCGTACTTTGCCCGTATCGTCAATGTAAAACAGATAATCTTTAGGAAATCACGTAATCAGGTAACGTTAATTCAAGATTCAACAAACCGACCTACATACATGCTATTCGTAGAAACAGAAATATACTATAAATGACTGCTAATGGAGTTCCTGTTTTAGGAACATAAATTGAAATTGGTAAACGTGTTAAAGTTAAAATGGCAGTATTTACACATAAAACTTTTGATTTACGGAAAATATTAAACATTATGGGTAGAATATGTAAAGCTAAACTTTGGATTGTTATTTATGACGTTAATAAATAACCATAAATGATAACGCCAGTGAATACTTATTTCCATTTATTCCATGGATTGGTAATTTATTGAGTGAGGGTTTTATAAGGAAAATGCTAAATATAAGTAGATGAAGGAAAAAACAAAATGGGGAAATATTCATTCAATAAATATGTATACGCATTGAGAATTATCTGTGATGCACTTGAATAAAAAAAATATAATTTTTATTTATTATTTATGTCCAGACATAGGTAGGTACACATACACATGACAAAGAAAATAAGTATAGATATCTGAGTACAAAGGGACTGCTTATTTCTAAAGAAATAGAGATATGTAGAGATATTATTGTTACGTAAACTATTTTGAAAGAAATGTATGAAAGAAATGATTCTAATGCTTTACATAATATAGTGCATATATCTATGCAATACGGATTAGGTAAGAGTAAAAAACCGATACTGCTTGTCCCAATTTGTTCTGAACATATTGACGATAGACTTGAATAGTGTACTAATAAATAAAAAGCAAACATTCAATACAGAGTTACATAAAATAACAGAAAACAACATGGCGATGGACGCTACCCAAATCCGGATTCGGTACACTGGACGTAAGGAAGGATAACAATATAATGAATACACATTCATCCGAAGAACCATTATCTTTCTTATTCACTTCGCCTCACTGGCGCCTTTTTGTTTCAGTGGATGAACGCCGCTGTTTTAGAATACAATTTCATCTATATGTAAATAACGATACATTTAATGTTGAAGGATATGAGTTCTTCATATCCATATTTGGCATGACATCAGAATATTTTACACTAAAGTACAATGTATATTGTATATCTTACGCAGACATTGTTACAAGAGTGAATATAAATATGACTGGGCCTGTTTTGTAATGAAATGTATTTGAATGTTACTTAGAATCGAAGTAACCTGGATTCGAGTGATATTGAAAATCTAAAAGCGGCAGATACCCGGCATACAATGATTGAAGGAGTTGTTTAGTTCTACTAAGAATGTAACTACCACCGATAGTCTTCGCTATCGCAACAGCAGGCCTAGCACGGAAAAAAGGGAGAGAGAAAATCAGGGACAAAATCATCTCTTTATCGTTTCCCTCTAGATTTTTCGTTTTGTCTTCTGTCAAGGAAATAAAAGGTGGAGAAACGGATTTGTCCACAGAAAAATCGGGGACAATACCATCTCTTTACAGTTGTCGCTCTCGATTTTGCGTTTTATCTTTTATCAAGGAGATAAAGGGTGGAGAAAATGGGTTTGTCCGCCTACCGTGCTAGTCCTGCTTAACGCAGACAACTGTTGAATTTTATCTATATCGAAGATTTTCGATGTAATGTCTGTTACAAGATTTTAGTATTCCGAAAACCACAGCAAATTAAATCGTAGTTCTAAATCCTTCTAATAACACGAAGCCCTTACGTCATAAAGACACTATTGGTACTAGATTCTACTGGATCCTAATTAGAGGCATATTGGATGCCAGCCACGTTGTTGAGCCTAGATATTGCCGTCATAATGAAAGGACATCTTTCCCTGACATGAAAGGCTAAAATGGCTTTCATCGAAGAATCGTAACGGTGACTTGAAAAAAGAAAAAAAAGTTACTTTAATGAAGACGTAAAAATGTTGCATGTAAGTTAAACTATGAATGGATAATTAAAAGTATTATGGATACATTTTTCGTGCACAAATTCGCCAGTTATGCTACAAAGTAACGGGCAATGATTCTGCTTTTCTTCTTTTTTCGTTTACGACTTTATTAATAAGTTCTCAGTTCCACTTTAGATCTGTATGTTTACTTATAATTCCCATATATATCATACCGATCGTAACTAAATTCAGTTTGTCTGCCACGATATTTGATATCGATGCAGACAAAGTTAGACTGAATTTCCTCTCTTGTAACGTCTTTTTAAATTTTTACTGCTGTAAAAAAGTAGGTTTATAAAGTAGGCTGTAAATATAACGATACTTTTTGCTAGTGAACGGAGCTAAGGTCGTGTGATCCGTGTAAAATTATCAGTAGGTATAATTATTTGAGAAAGTTTACTTCGTGACAATGCTCGCTAATGTTCTTCGAACATACTTTGTTCTAGAAAACTGAGATCTTTTAACTTTGTCATCACTTAAAGTGGTGTCTTTCCCGGCAAGGAATATGTTACCCGTGGGTGCCGTAAACTGTTGGTTAGCAGTCTAGCAGCGTCGTTTTACAATATAATGTAGGTACAGTCAACGTAAAAAATAATAATTCAATCAGGTGTTACATTATCTTTAGGTAATGAATACCTTGTTCTGCAATTTTGAAATTTAGCCTCATTTAGTTTTGAAGATAACTGCACAACCTACCTACTAATAAAACCATACTGTGAATATCAAACCACCTGCCAAATAGAAAACCAGCAAAATAAAAACGAAGAGAAAATTTCGATTTCAAGCTAATACAAATTTCAAAGCATGTGCGAATTGTAATGTGCATGTGCCCATGTAAAACTTTCATCAACACCTGAGTTAAAGATAGTTTACATTCACAGTAAACTATTGATTATTCAGGGTCTGATATCGATGCACGATGGCGATCGAAAGGTTTCGAGTGAAAACTCCATAAGATACGTGTATCACGTACGACTGATCAGTATTTAGGTCGCGATCACAGAGCTTGTATTTGAATACAAACGCCATGTTACGGATGTGACTTTGAGTATCTATAAGAACCTCAAAGGGATGTGAAGATTCCGTATTGACGGACCTCTCAAAACGACTCAAGAAAATTGGATTGAACTTTGGGAATGGTTTATTTATTTAATACATTTAGAATGCATTGTGTTTATCTACTTCGTCCTTGTAGACTTTGTGCTATTGATAAGAAAAATACAAAAAAAAATGTTATCACCTAAACCTGTCAATATGACACAAATATAACAGGCCTTTTACTCCAAATAGTATGAAAGAGATAAGGCAAAAGGATTTCTATAGCATAACGATAGTTATAAATCTCTTGTTAGGATAACATTATTATCTATGACAACAGAAAATGAATGTGTTTGCATTGCACTATAGAGGGCGGTGTGTCAGGCCGATTTATTGATAACACTCGATATCGCATGACCCATATTTTTTACAAGGGCATTTCGTATTTATGTTTTTGATAAACATTTTAAATGTTAGGTATCTAAAATATTAAACGAGGGACCTATTTATATGGCACTTACGCTTTCAGCAAACATTAATGGTTGGTAAACATGGCAGTTATTTTAAATATGCAAACGGCAGTGATAATATCAAATAATGGACCTATTATTTAGACCCCAGACCTACTAATGGTTAAACATACCCTATTTGTACGCAAACTGTGATTGGTTTAATGTTTGGTCATAAAAATAAATCTAAAAGTAGGTAGGTAGATATGTGTGGAAAGTGTCTATTCCAAACCTTAAAAGAAAAAGTAAACAGAATTAGTTTCTATTTAAAAAAAAAGAATTAAGAATCGGTGCTTTTAAAAAATCTGGCCAAACAAATAAAATCATAAGAGAATGTTATTTTAAAATTTGAAAATTCTTAAAATCTTTTATTTTTTATTATTCACGTAGACAATGTAGTACGCAGGTCGTAAGCCCCGTTAGGTCGAGAAGTCCAAGACGCATGGAAATCAATGCTAAATGCGTACTCATACACTCGTGTTTACGCATTTTTGGTGTCAAATTCGACTATATTCTTGGTAAGTAGCCATTCGTTTACACGTTTAGCCAGTTATCCTGCCATGTTGCAACATAAACAGGATCAAAACAAGTCCTATTACCGATAGATCGTATCTCATAGATAACCAAATAGTTAAATAAAATGTATCCAATTCCCTAACATGTTGTTCTTTTCATCAAATAGGTAAGTAAAGAAAAATATTTTTCTATTAATATTCCAAGAATGAGAAATAAAGTAGACATAATAAAAACAAAATATTTGCAGAACAATAGCCGAGATTTTCTTCTATAATTCAATTAAACTAACAATCGTAAAAACATGGAAACTGATTGAAACAACGCTCGTAATTCAACTTAATTATCTCGTAATCACTGTTCTAATGATCGTCTTATTATGAGTCAGTTGGAGGTCAAGGTGTGTCATTCCGACGTGTTGGAGATTGCTAAGATTAGAAGTGACGCATTGGAGGATAGGCCCGGTCACTACCCTCAATGGAAATAGCGTATTCAACCTTCTTTCGTATACAGCTGCTATGCGGCAAAAGGACGAGTGTGACAAAAAACGGGAGCCTTAAGGAAATGTACAAGGGTTTTGTTTGGACGTAGAAATCCCATGTGTCGTTTTCTTTACCGTATATAAGTATTTCCCCTTTTTTTGAGTAAACAAAGCTCCAGGAATTTTTCTACACGTGTAAGAACTTAGGTATTTACATTTTTTGCCAAAGTTTAGTTGAGTTAATAAATCTACCAAGACATCCCAATAACAAAGCTGTGCACAACCTCATAAAATGGCACCATAAAGAATCCAACAAAACCGAAATCGCTCCAATCTTTAAAAGACCTCTACTCCACTTTATAAACGAGAAAAGCGTATATTTTTCAATAGCAATGCCGACACATAGGCTATTTTATGTTGGCAAAGCTGCACTCTTTAGAGCCGAACCGGCTTAGGCTTTCACGCGACGGAACAGGGCCTTTTCTTACTTCGCATCGCGGGGGCAATTCTATTGAGTGTCGGAACGCACATTGTGGCTTTACTTCAATGAACTGCACTCTGCCAGTCAATAAAGTTGGAGCAAGCTCGGAAACATACGGCGTTACTATGGATACGACTTCCTGTAACTGTATTTTACTCAGGCAGGAGTCAGGCTCATGTTTTTCATAAAAAAATAATGCAAGTCTGTTGCCAACAAAGTCACCATTTCTCGGGCCTGGAATAATGAACGTATAAATAAGATTTCCACGTTTCACGTTAACACTGAAATTGACTCGAGGGACCGAAAACCATTTTACGTGTTGTTTCCCCCTTTTTATGACGTGCAGAAACCCATTTTTATTTTGTTCCAAGAATTTAGTCGGTTTTACGTGTAACACAATTCGGTGTTACATCACGTACCTAAACACGTTGCCGCGAAAGCTTTTTTACGAATAGTCTTTTGTTATTGTTTAATCGTGGATTTAGGTTTATATTTCTGGGATCTCTTTGTTGGCATGGAATTGCGTAATTCTAATTAGCTGTTGTTGTTGACATCAAAAAGAAAAGTATCATAACTTGGGCAAATGTAATTATCTTTGTTTGCCGTTGGCCGAGAATTTACGGCGTGTAATTTCCTTTCTATTGCGATTATGTTGACTGTATTAATAAACATAAAATAGAAGACTGTTAGTGTCTACCTACATAGATAGACATAAGGTCATTCCCGTAAACTAGCTTATTTAACTTGAATGCTAACGAAGTATACCTATATCAGTGGATGTACTGATGATTCTCGTTGGAGAATAAGTGGCTGCTAACACTCATAAATATTCATTACACGCTTGCTATGTAAAGTTTTTGTTTAGGAAATAATTCTTTGACTCCCGAGGAATATCATTTGGAACAAAAACATGAAATATTCACAAGGTTCTTTGTTTCAAAAATTGTGAAACTTGACGGCAAACTTGAAGATTTACAAGATAAAGGAGGTAAAGTGTTCGTAATGAGATTTGTTTGAGGTACCCCATTGGAGCTGTTCGCTTTTAGCTCCGGTGAATAGTTAAAGAATACATACGCTTACCGAGCCTAATTATATATGAAAATGAAGTTTAAAACAAGAGCCTTATTACCATTTTAGTTACGTGATAAGTGTTGTGGGAACATACGAGTACGTTGTGTTTTGATGAAACATATTTTCACATTTTGAACTTTATCTTTATCAAAAGACCGTCGTTATAAACGTACGTTTAATTTTGTATTACTATTATCCTTTTGCATTATAGTTTATTCAAATTAATTCACTTTCCACGTCTTTATTTATTTATTTAACAATTTATGTACCTACACACAGAAAAAGAATAATTACAATTAAATTGGAAAGACGACACAAGGTATCTACTGCTTATTTCTCAAGAAATCTCTTCCAGCAGACCTACAAATTACCTTTATTTTGTACCATGTTCATATTTAATTCTATCTGTCGTTTTTTATATAGGTTATTGTATACTTAATTTAATTGTTAACTGCCACTAAATGAATAACGTTTTAGATATAAGCTTCCAATCAATGATAAACCCGTAATTAAGCCAGGGTTTATTTGACTAGCCGAACCTAAGGCTAACTAGCTTTGGTTCGGTTGGGTTACTAACTTAGTTAATCCTGAGGTCTGACTGGTCCTACCTAGATTAGATAGGTTCATAGAATGACAAAAATATCGATATTCCAACAAATCTAGTTACACTAGAATTCGATTCTAACAGTCTGGGAGAAGACTGATGAAATCAACACGTAGGTGTCGTTAAAGGCCACTAATAGATAATAAAATAGAATAGAAAAGAAATACTCTTCATTGTATATTATACCTGTAATCTGATGCAAAAGAAGCAATGGACATAATTATTATCTACAATTAACATTTTAAGATTTTACAATGGGTGGTCTTAGTGCAATCGGTCAATTCTTACAGACATTTAGATGAACAGTACAACATGTAAAAAACTAGGGTAGCTCGTGGTGTAGCATAAACTAATTAACTTCAAAATTTAAATTAAACACAAATTAATCAAAAGTCTATGATATGCATATATATATATGTATATAAATACGAATATAAACATACATATATAGATACATATTAATGGGATAATGTTAGGAGGACGGACAGCAATATCGTGCTGAGTCTGAAAAACAAGAGATTAGTGCAATATTAGCCATGACTGTTTGTATTCTCGTTTAATAAGACCTAATTAACGCTGAAATATACGCTGGGCCTCCGTGTTTATCCGGAAAGAAACGACGATGGTACAAAAAACAGGCAAGAAATGCGTAAATGTGTTTCTTTTGTAGCTTCACACACAACTGTTTCTACCGGGATAGATAGCGTCGATTCAATCAATTCTTGCTTAGCATCAAAAGGCTCCTAGAATATTAGAAACTAAATAATTTTTGCCTTAGAACCTTCAAGGCATAGAACCTGTTTCCCTATGTCAACTTTTCCTTACTCAGGATGAGAAACAGCGAACACACTAACTCTCACGATTTTCATTTCACAATCACTAACGTTTATATAAATGTATAATTTGTTTAATAACAGCATATTCTATCTCACATTCACAACATGGCTATGAATGAACAGAGTATTAAATTCAGAGCACTTTCCGCTGCAACCATTATAGATGACAATGAAGTCCCACCGTAATCTGTAGGTACTTTTATATCTATATTATAAAATTTGTCTGTTTGTATGTCGGGGTCAAGATCTGGAAGTACTGAACCGATTCTAAAAATTCTTTCACTAATATAATGCTGCAGTATACCTGAGTGATATCAGCTATCTATCCTAATATAATAAAAAGGTAGAATTCGAATTGAAGAAGAGTTTGTCGAAGATCAGTTTTTGAGTCGCTCACGCCTACATGAAAGATGTAGAAGATGAATCATATCATGAATTGACAATTGCAACGGCGGATATTACAATACTTACGTCAAATATAATTTGACTAACCAAAACTGAAAGTGAGATGCAAAAAGAAAAGCGAGACCAATATACAAAATAGCATGGTCCAGATGAAAGAGAAAATGGGAAAAGTTGAACAGACGCATAGAAATGAGCAGTTTTTGCCAAGAAACTACCAAGACAGAGAACCTGTTTCTCCATCGATATTAACTTTTCCGACATACTCGAGATGAGAAGCAGCAGGCACACAAACTCTCACGATTTTCTTTTCATATTATTTACAAACCTATAATTTTATAAAAGCAAAGAGATAAAAACACTATAATCTCACCTCCACAACCCGGAACAAATGAAGTGAATGAATGATGAAATCAGATGAATGAACAATTGAACGGAGAACTAAGTTCAGTGCACTTTTCACTGCATCCAATAACAGGTAACAATCAACGCCAGACAACACTCTTGTTTACTACAGGAAATTAATTTAGATCTTGTTATCCAATTATCCTATAAACATGACCAATATAGTTCTTGTTAGTCTAGTTAGGTTTACGATTTGGCCTCTTGTATTTGTTAACAAGATGGTTGTTAGCACTGAAGCAATGGTTGTTAGACAAAAAAAAAGGAAAACAAAATCGAATTCAAGATCAATTGACTGCGTACATTTGATGACAACATACAATTTGATATTAGGATTCTAGCGTTCTACGCTTGGAAAGATCAGCCTATATTCAATCTATCCCCTGCCTTTTCCAAAGGTAAATACAATAGGTATATTGAGAACTGCCTGAAATCATAGAATTGGTCACAACCGGTTGACTGCAACTGCGACAGTAGGTACCTATATCTGCGTTTCGTCACGTAATAAATTAGGTAATTAATATGAAACATAATTATGTCATGTAGATATATTTTTTTAAAAAAGCCTTCGCTTTCTATGTAATGGAACAAAATGCGAATGTAATGACCTGAAAAATTATTGTTATCAAACTCAATCTAGACAAACAAATAAGGTTGTAACTGACTCATTCCTTTGGTATTTCTTTTTTGTTTTTAGTGGTTGGGGACGTCTTCAATGCTAATTCTAATTTAAGTTGAGGCTTGGAGGCGATCCAATTTAATTCCATGAAATAAACTAGCTTTTATTTTCAGTTTGTCTTTACCGTTTGTCTTCACTTAACTATGTATAAAGAACGGTAGGACACGCTAATAGATTTTCAAATATTTGGTAAATACATAAATTAGTGTTCACTAGCACCATTAAAACAAAAATGAATTATGCATTAAAATAAATTTCAAAAAAAAAAATGTCTTATATTTTCAACGCAAATAAGCGGCATCTCAAATGAGAACAAACTTCGGTACAAAGTAAACTTCTTTACATTTATCCTAACACCTGATTACACAAAGACAAAATTTCTTTTGAACCAACCATAACAACATACATAATTTCTTCTGAGTATCGAAGAGACCTAATTTAAATACCAATTTAAATAATTTTACTAACTTATGTCGGTATAACAATAAAAATATTCTGATTTCTGTTCTTCTTCATATCCAAGTACAGCTGAAATAAGCTTTCTTTTTTACGCCAATTTTTCCGGTTCTGAGTCATTCACACTTGTCCTGTGATCATCCAGATGACATGAACGAACACAATTTAAAATCAAATTTAAAAAATCTTCCTTTATGGCAACTGAGCCGATATTGATTAGCTTACTTCATTGTCCATATTATTTTAATCACTATTACATTTCAGAACAGGGGTCTTCTCTTTATGTCAGTAGACATTTTGAAAAGACAAGACTACCTTCAAATGTTTAATTTTACTTTACTTTATCCAGCTAATGAAATTCTTATGCATGGACCACAAGCCTGAAGACAAGATAGTAAGATACTGGGTAAGGAAAATTAGAAGGGAATGTCGCCCAATTTACCGTACTTTATAAGGGTTGCGATCGCAGATTATGCTACGATACATAATCAACCTTGGTCTTATCCTAAAAACCGGAATACGGCTTTTATATTCACTGTAAAAATGTATTTAGAGCATGGAAGACTTACAGCTAAATAATAAATAAATCCGATTATCAACAGTTTAATCGACGGAAAGCCAATAACAAATCTTCATTTATAGACAGACTGAACAGACAATTTTAAATGTGAGTAAATAAAGTATTCTTTAAATGCACAGACGAAAGAATCTTTTGTCTGTGTTTAAATGAATATAAATGAAAATTAACAATGTTGATTAATAGAAATCGTAAAATTAATCAATTCAATGCGTAAATCCTAAGGAATAATGGAGACATAATAGAAAATCTATTTTTTAAGGGTCCCGAAACCCTTTAATGTTTAATGAATAAATACACAGAATAAATACATATTTGTGGTAATAAAGAACCTATTTTATTGACACGCAATACTTTACAGATGTGACGTTTAGTGTGAAAGTGAGATACCATTAATTTAATTTCTAGAAATGAGATGCGAGTATAAATAATTGAACCATAAACATTGTTATCAAGAAAACTTCGAAGTATTAATTAGACCAGTCTAAAGTCTATAGAGAATGAAAGTAGAGAAATATAATACAAAGTTGAAGTTTAAGTAAGTAAATGATAAACTAGGTAAATGTTACGTCTGTTAAAGATAACATCGATAATATCCCTAAACGTGATGATGTATCGATTTGTGATCGACATTATATTATCTGGTAATAATAAATTTCGTAACTTGAGAAGAACCTTGTACGCAGATAGCGAACTATCTCGAATGCGATTAGATTATGGCATGCTGCAGTCGATGTAAGTAGATAGTTTGTCGTGATAATGTTGTGAGAGTAAGAACAAGTAACCATCTCGGATTAAATTTCTTTGACATCTCTATTGGGAAGGGATTGGATGTGTTTGTAGGTACTTTGAATGATAGGTGGTGTATGAATAATAAAATTGCGATCACGTATGTTCTGCCAATTATACAGGGCGATAAAGGAATGCGTATTAGGGAATATTTCAATATGGAAGAAACCAGTCGAAAATGATAAAAAGCGGTATAGAATTTTAGGATAATAAGACGTTAATAGACTATTATTAAAACTAGATTGAAAGAAAGACTGTTATCAAATTATCTATCAAGTTGACATTAGAAACGTATAACAAGATTGTTAACGATAACATGTAGATGGTTATCATCTAATTAAGAACTAATAATTTTATACATCATGGTAGTAAAAATATTTTTTCACATTTTGAACAAAGACTTGTGTCCCTTACACAGTTTAAATAGAAAAGAAGGATCTTCAATATAGAAATATTTTTGTTTGATTAATTATAGGTACAAAGTGAGTTTTCTTATAAGGATCTCTATGGCGGCTATGTTTACCGTTTGATATAGGAAGATTTGTTCTTAGAAATCCATAGGTATAGGGTTTATAAATATTATATTATATTTGTTTAAATTCGTAAATGCAGTTAAGATATCCATAAATATACAACCACAGATATCCCTAAAAAAACTCAGCCATTATGTGTAAATGTAACGCTGCTTTTCTATTCCTATATAAGACGATCAAAGTATGTATAACTTACTGGAATTGACGGTTCTAGTTTGATGGAAATGTAATGACTTCTGTTCATGAGAGAGAAAGCGACATAAATCCATATACACAAAATAGGTATATAATAATAGGTTCCTGTAACGCTCTTTGTGAAACCGAGAATGTTACATACTCGTATGAAGTAAATCTTGCATTTCCCGACAACATAGTCGCACCACCGGATAGCGAGGTCGTAAATATTAACGGAGATATTAAAGCTATTTTAATAGTTACAAAGACACAAGGTGACAAAATAATAGCTACTATTTGTCCCAGTTCACAACAATGAACTAATGACGGAAACATGAATGTAAGTGAAGTGTTTAAAGCAACTCGACCTCAAAAGCCTATTTTTATAAAAAAAGTTTCGATTACTTCTATAAGGAATTCCTTTACACGAAATTCGGAGTTCAAAAAGTAATTTGGAACGAATTATGGTTGTGTGACAAAGGGTGACCTTTTACCGTTGTTGCCAGAATCAAAAATGTTTTTATATCACGCGCTTCATAGATCCCTTGTTGTGGTAAAGTAGTTCAAAGTCTCAGAGGTTGACCCCTGGGGCAGATATGGAGTTAAAAGATGAAAAGGTCTTCTTTAAAGGTGTGAAAAGGCTTTTACAAGGTTGCCAACGCGTCAATGACTCTTCGGGAGCCAGGCGCCTAAACGATACTTTACATTTTCTAGTGATACTTCAAACTTACGCGTAAGTTTTATATAAAGAGAAGTGGGTTAAGTCGTACCGTTTAAAATGGTTCAGTCTGGTCTTGTCTGCCCACCTATTGCATGATATTTCGCCAGAGACAAGGGGTACAGTAATGTTCCTGCTTTAAATACCCACAGAAAATAGATATTTATTATCATTTAAATACATTTTTAGAAAACAGTCTCGTCAAAAAGTTAAATAAAAATCTATTGAATTTGTAGTTACTTTCAAGTACCTATTGAGCATTGGGATGAACACAAGGTTTTAGTTAGTGGAGAGGTTTAGTTTGAACTTCAAAATTCATAATTATCCCTTACGAACGTAAAATTTCAAGGATACCTACTTCAAGAATGCTCAATTCAAAATGAATTCAGGTTAGCCGTTGTAGGTACCTAATATTGTTGATTTTATATATAGAGACCAAGTAGATATTACAATAAAATTTCATATTATTTAGATAACTTCAAAACGGTAAACTGCATTTTGATCCCACATCCAAAAGTTCCGGTTAACCGTAATAACGATCGTTACTCAAATCCGTTAAAATAAATTCCAATAACGTGAGTATTGATTTAAAACTGCCTGATTACTGATTATTACCGATTTGTCATCGCATTCCAATGTTGTAACTTGTAATAATATTGATATAAACTATAAAACAATAAAAACATTGATATGGGAAATTTTGTCATTTCAATTGCGAGCACACAGTCATAGGTACCAAGTAACTATCAGTTCATCGTTGTACTCTGTACTATTCTAAAATCTATAATTTTATATGGCCTTCATATTACAGGAAAATCTTAAGTTTATCTATGATGGCGATTCGTCTTTACGATGGTTATTATTATTTATCTATACTATACGGATGACTAAAATATATCATGCAATTTTGCTGTATAGAATATTTTGCAAAGGGTTTTAAGTTCCATTTATTCAATTTATAATTTAATACAATTTAAATATTTGTATGCCTTCAATGGTATAACATGTAGCTCTATTAACACCATTGCATGCGCGTCATAGTAATCTACACATGTTACAGCAAATAAATATAACTATAAGTAGGTATATACCTCTTTAAAAAAAAATAGAAGATAAGTATTTTCTCCCATTACGGAGAGAACCGAAGACCGGCGTTGTGCTATAGCTGATAAATATATACTAATACTTATAATATATAAGATCCGACTCACGTTCTAGTAGAACCTAAAAGTGCTAAAACCAAGAAATAATGCTTTCAAATAGCAAATAGGTATGAACGTTTAGAGTAATCTGACACGTAAAGATAATTTTAAAACGGATTCCACCTACGTAATACCTATAGGTATAGTAAAATACAGGTAGGTACCTACGTAAGCGTTTTAATTCTTGTGCAAAAAGGTGATGAACTTTTTGCGGTTGATTACTTGACACGATGATCAGATTATAATGTAATCAGTAATAATACAAACAAATATATGCAAAATAGATACACATAATCGCTGATTAAGTCCGATATAGGTAATTTAATTTATAATTGTAGTTATTCACGCTATAGAGCGCGTAACACCACTCTACAAACTTGATTTCTCACGAAAGTTCGGATTGATTACGATTTGTAAAACAAAGTAATTCGTAAAACTGCTATCAACAATCAGTTAGGAAACGGGTTTATTAATAAATCATTCGTTAGCTTAGCGACTCTACCGATCGATACGTTAAGTCTTACTTACTTCTAACTTAAAGTTAACTGATAAGTTCTCGTACATTAACCATGCAATTCATTTCACATATTACTTATTTTTTGTAATCTTTAAACAAAAGTAATTTTTGTGAATAATTATTTATAAATTTCATGAAAATCACAGACAATAAAGTAACTAGAAATGAAAAAATTATAAAACATGATTATATTTTTATCCAATGCCAATATGGACGTCAGAGACAATGTTACTTTTTATTTAACTCAAAAAGTAACAAAAAATATATTACTAACTTAAAAAGTATTTACTAAGTTTACCTACCTCAAAGTATCTTAAAGTTCCAAGAGATTTGTTCACACTTAACAAGTTATGTAAGATACAAGATGAAAACCACGTGGTCACTTAAAAACACACTAAAATAATATTTATTCTCAAAAACACGTATTATATTTTAACGGTTCACTCAACAGAATGTATGCAATGTCACTGAGAAGCTTCACTTCAGTCCAAACGTTCACTTCGATGGGAACTCTCCGCGGAACTAAAGTTATTTTGTCGACGCTGCGGTCGGACGGACATAGTGCAACGCCGAGCATCTAAACAACATCGATAAACTCGTCGTACATCGCTGTCTTACTTCACAGACGCAAACTAAAATGGAGGGGAAAGGACGGTATGGATAACGTTATGGTAAAGACTTCGTAGGATATATTGTACATTAGTAAAGTAAACGTCGTCTGAGCTGAGATACGTTGTCAGGCGGGATTTCTCGCACGTGAACAAATTTGATCCAAGAATGAGATTATAATATCCAGGTGATATTGAGAAGTTGGGAGGTTTTCGTAGACGTATCGTCTGTGAATATGGGAAAAATTGAATGATTCTCTCATGTGGATAAAATTGTGATATTTATCTATCCCCTGCTATCTTCAATTATGCTATATGTGTCGCTATAATTTCAGGACATATAAAAAAACCGACCACTGTTTTCTGTTCATTGTCTCTCTAAAATTTTAGGCGAATTTAAAGTAGAGAGTAGAGTTCTTCTGGTATAAAAATACATAAAAGATGAGCTTCTTCTTTACAGAGTTTAACAAACCATTTTATCGCTAACATAAAAGAGACATTCTAAATTCTTAATCTTCAGAATGATAAATCGCAGAAGATTAATGGGAAGTAATTGGAGGAAGTAAGTAATTGTAAATTACGAAAGAGCAAAACATTCATTAGCCGTAGAGCCGAAAGCCGATAATCCCAGTAATGTCTCCAGGACGTTGATATTGGCAATAGAAACGAACTGGAACAAAGAAATTAAGAACATTTCAACTTACAGAGCCTACCTACACTTATAAGTATTAAGCTTTTTTCAATTTGAAGATTAAGTATTGAAAAGATCTAGGTATATTGTGCAGTACAATTAGTTACCTTTATCCAGCGATGACGTGAACAGTACAGTATTTGCATTACAGCGTTATGTTTACAAAGATTTCCATTAAAGAATCACGAAACCATTAAGGCATGTGACACAATGTTTCGCTAACTCATCAGTCCACGTACTCATTTGGTTAGCACTGCACTGTCATTCAAATGTGTCAGTTTCGTGAGAATTGCACTCACACATTCTCAAGTCGTAAATTGTTCAAAGCATACCGTAAAAGATTTTGTTATTGTATTTAACAATTAACACATAATACCCATATTATGGTCCGGTTCTATAACAAACAATGTATATTTCCCACCGATTTTCTGTAATTGAACTTACTGGAGTTGCAAAAAATGTTAACCAGTCGTTGTTTTTGTGATGTCCACATCAAGTTAGGGCTGGGTTAACACGTGAGGCTGATGTCATTCAGTTTATTATGTATTTTACGACCATGTTAAGAATGTAAGAACGTAATCGAAATACTTTGCCAAAAAACAACTTCATGTTAATTAAAAGTTGTATGGAGTTAAATACCAACGAACATTACTCAACAGCAATCATCTGTACAAAGAATGTCAAAACACCGAAACTGACCCTTTCAAATTGTTACACAACCTACAAACCCAAATTGAAAGGTTATTTAATTACCATAAACTAAAATGGAAGACAGAATCAATTTTCACACGTTGTCACTGCGTTGTCTGTGGAGCGACGTGTAGATTTCCCTCGGAGAAATATGGGGACAAATAAAGGGAGAAAATAAAGGCTTATTGAGTTCACTCTTCCGTTGAGTGGGGTCACTTCCTGGAGTGTCAGGGGAACGGCCGGCAAATCCGATTACCTGAATATCGATCGAGCTTATTCTGCCTTTTGCACTTTATGTACACTCATAGCTTTATTTTTAGTCAACTTTCATAATGTGTTATGAAATAGTACATTGTGTAAACAGTTGGACGTGTTTCAGAGTAAATATTCTGGTTTTCAGCAGGTGCAGATTTTGTAAGCAGTACCTACCTAATGTTTAATATTAGAAGCAATATGTTATATTTGTGTTAGTATAACTGTTTATTGGAATTTTCATATCAGTTCAATCTATTCGATTTTAATTATGGTTTATTCTTAGTTCCTATTCAGTGGCGAAGAGTCCATACAACCCGATTCCCATCGGCTTCCCTTTAGGAATTGGTGAGTGCATAGACCAACGTAATATGGCTTGTTATTCAGTTAGGTCGAGCTCTTCCAGACATGACTACCTATATACAGATTACAAGAGACGGTATGGATTTTCGTCTTGCAGCATTAATTGCAGCAATTTTTAGAGGAAATTTTTGGGACGGCTTCCCCTTTTAAAACTGTCACCTTTCGCCACTGGTTTCTATAATAGAAAATGTTACATAAATTAAAATTTGACATACAGTTTCGTTTTATTTTCATTTTATTACTGCCGTTTTAACACGCCCGAACTGCATTTTTAATTTTATACCTTCAATAATTATTGATTACTGTGTCGACAAGTTACTCCCATGAAACATTTTTAGAATTTGATAACTTTCTTGTATATTTATAGTCAAAAGTACTTAACGAAACTCTTCTATGGGTTCCAAACCATCTGCCTCTACTGTTTTGACACCTGTTACACGATTAAACGCACTTTGTTCTTTAGTAATTGTGTCCATATCTATATCTACACCATCCATGTCGGTTCGTAGGCATATCATACCATATGCGTATGAAATATGATTCCACTTACGACTTTTGGACGTGTTGTAATAATTCCGATATGTTTATGAGGGCAATCGTTTGTCTAGTCCAAAATAGATACTTTTACTGTTCAGTATTGTTGGAGGTTTCGTGATCACAAGCTATAAAAACGTACCCGTGACTTGATGGTAACCCTGAACTAAGTTTAAGCATTTGGCTTTTAATAAAAATGCACGAAATATACTTTAATCTTTATGGAAAATCATCTCTGTTGAATATGTTTTTAAAGTTGCAGGTATTTTTATCTTTCTTTTATTTGTTTGTTGTGTCCAATGAGACCTCTACATATTTCCACTTTAATGATCTTGAATCGTAGCCAGGACCGTTTAGAGATGCTTAATTCATTTATTCCTATTTAAATATACGTTTATTTTTTTTAGCAAATTCAATTCAATTTCAATTTCAATTTTTTTCAATAAATATTTACAATATAAATGGTATTTAATTGTAAAAAATGGCTTAAATTATTTTCAAATATGTTAATGTATTTAAAAAAATTGTCTAGGAACGCAGATGATTGACTTATCTGTTGTATTCAATTGACAATTAACTATTAGTTGATTGGAGGTAGTCGTGTTAACAGTATATTATGCTACTTGACATTGTGCAACTGTCCTTCAAACTGCTGTGCGACCAAAATCCATTGCGTGCCTAAGCTCTATTTATCATTATACAAAGCAACTCGCTTTTGATTAGTAAATTCATTACATGTGTTTTACTACTAGCATTAACAAGATCATTAATCTTTTCTAGATTTACAGCAATATTAGTAAGTCTGAGAATGATAATTATTACTAACTAAACATGACCAGGCGGGTAGAACCTGAAATTGGTTTTAGCAATACAAAAAGCTGCATATAGCTAATTATAAAAGTGATGTCGACTATGAAGAAACCACAGCGCGCGCAACCACCAACTCGCTCGGTCCTTGACATATCAAGGCTATGCCTTTGTGTGCAGGACAACCACCACATTATATTCAAATGCAATAGTGTTGTATTAGGACCGAAGAATGTGATTGTTTTGTTGTAATCGTATGTTTGTAGACGGCCTTATAAGATTACTATTGGTATCGTAATTAAAAATGTATTGGTATGTGGACCATAAAAAGGAACGTGTGCTTGCATTACTTTTGCACCGTATATTTTATTATACGCTCATTGGAAATGTTTTTGTTTCAGCTTTGATCATGGCTATTGATATATACCTATGGCTTCAATACTAATCAAGTGAGTATGAACTGAATACATAGATCTTCGGAACTGAAAATAGGCTTTAATGCTCAACCGTATTTTCAGCTCTAAGCCGGACCAAAAGACCAGCAACTTCAACATGTTGCAATGATGTACTGATCCTGTACGTATATATGAGCGTTAGCGACAGCGCTAGCAATAACGCAAACGATCCCAAATTTGACATTATGTATGAAAATTCAACGCCACATTATCGAGGCATCAGCGTTGACGTTGAATCGTTTTGACTTGGAGCGTTGATATGCAAAATGAAACATCACCATGTCAGCATTAGCGCTAACTAACGCCCGTGTAAATAGTCTCTAATAGGCAAATTACTAGCTCGTTGATCGTTACTTACTCATACGTTTCCCTCCATTCACAGTTGCCGCGGGAAAACGTTGCATGCTGTTTTCTTTTATTTCTCAGACTAATACGGAAATATTACTAGCAAACATCACATATCTATGCATATTACGTTATGTTGTAGGTTTGAGATAGTAAATTGCACTTTTAAGTAAACTAAGTAAGTAATTTGTTTAATTTGAGTGAGAGGGAATTTGTAGTTTGTTTTCATTTTAAGACATCGAAATAGATTTTATTTACATGTGTAGAACAGATAAAGGTGGCATAAATTTTTACATCAATGTCCCTTCACTTAGATGAATGATAGCAGAGGGAAATATTATGCAAAAAATAACTTCCGTCAAATTGCAGATTTTTTGAGTACGGCTACAGAACATGATACCAAATAACCAAGTACGTGGTTCCAAATAATGTGATACTTACAGTCGTCTTCATCCTGTATAATGAAACTTATTGCAATTAGCACTCTTTAAGACACCTTGTAGTCTTTTTCTTTCAGGTAATAACTATGGTTCCATTATACTGCAATTTATGCTAAAGAGCTTTCACCAAGTAATAGAAATAAGCATGAAATAAACTTCTATCAATTCAAATACATTCTAATTTCAAACCGTATCGCATGCAACACTGAATGCACTTTTCATGACACAATAGTGCCTATTATGACTACGCAAGAGGATGTTTTAAATTTCAATGCGATATAACAAAATATCATATGCGAAACTAAGGACCAAGTAATTAGTGTGAAAAACCTGTAAAAAAGGGTGTAAGAGGTTTCACAAAAGTCTTTGGAGCAGCGGAACGTTAGTCTGGTGGTAGCGGTGACATAATGGCACTTGCCAAGACCCTAATGACGACTATTTATTGTGAGGAGCCCCGCAATTATACAAAACACGGCCTTAGGGAACATTTTGATATAAAAAGTATTGTGAAAAAGTTTTGATGTTATGAACAATGTTTTGGTCCTTTGGACCTGGTAAATTGTGGGGATTATATTTTAGAAGCAATTTTAATTACCCCTTTTGGTGGTTAGCCTAACTAAGCATTATTATGCTACATTTAAGTAGTGTGACTAGGGTAATACCATCGATTTATTCTTTTTCTTCTGTCGTCTCATTATGAGCTCTCAGTCAAAAACTGGTATAACGTGGTGCAAAGATTAGCCAGTTATCAAGGTCATTGAAAACATCGTTAGATGATAGATCGTATTGAATTATTCATACAAGTTCTACATACAAACTTAGTAATCCTATTACTTGGGGTAGAAGGACCACTTAATATCCGTGATGCGACTCGAGTAACAAGTTATAGTTCATTTCCTGCAGCTGGACCTATGTAACATTCAGGTATAAAGTCTGAACTAATTACACTTGACAAATATAATAATCCTGCTATGAATGAATATAAAGTACTGCATTCACCGTGTTTAACTGTCGATCATGACGAAAACCAATAACATAATAGCTGTCACCTGTATCAATATTATACTGTAGATACCATTATTTTTATGTTTATCATTAATATTTTGAATATAGCTTATACAATACGCTTTTTGTAAGTCATGGGGCATATTGAATGTAGGTTTACGTTGAGTTACGTTTTATAGTCGAGCTTCTACCACCTGCTCGCCCCATTATTGTGAACAACAAGTCGCCTAGTATTGGCCAACAATACCCTACAATTATTAAACCGTTATACAGTGCATAATTGCACTATATACAGTTTGCTAGTTCTCGTAAGTAATGCCGTTAAGGTCCGTACAACCTTAGCCAAGATGTAAATTACCTTGTATGTATCTAGATGCATAGTTAAGTATATAGATATATACGTGGCTTTTTTACTGTTTTTATTCATAACAAAAACTTGAAACGTGTATCACGATTATTAATGATAGGTAGATTATGTAAGTACATGTATACCTATATGACATCTGGGTGTGAAACAACAAACACAGTAACTCCAATATTAATTTGTCTAGGTAAATATTTAATCGGAATTAGGACGTAAGATTGATGTGTATAAAGTTTGAGGGAAATCTCTGTATAAATTAATTCAACAGTAGAACTAATTTGTTAATTATCCAGCGGATAGTGAAGCGTCGTTCCGTCACGAGGAAGCCGAAGCCGCTGCCATGACGGGAGCACTTAAAATAGTCGCTCACTTCGCCGTAAAAGTCCACTCGCTCACCAGAAATAAATTACTTACACACGCAAGTGGCTGTTTTCAACATCTATCAAAATTCTTCAGACAATAACGAGAACAACACAATATCAATTAAATTGTTTTCTGACTCAAATTAAGTTATACATTCTTGTGAGAAAACACAAATTGACTTCATTATTAAATTACCAAAACAGTAATTAATAATTTAGGTCGTGGTAATTATACACTTGAACTCATTATTACGCCAATCAACCAGTGGATGTACGCGTACCCTATTAAAATACGTTTTCTCATCGAAAACGAATTACAACGCAATTTTTCAGTTTATTGCTTGGATGACTTGCTGGAAACCTTTTAAAATGTAAGTAGATACTTATACCTACAAATAATTCTTCTTGTAAGTGCCTACATTTTGTTTGGAATAACTCTGAGGTATAAGAAAGATTGCGTCATTAGTTTTTGTCGTAATAGCTTCATTAGAAAAAGTATTAAGCGTTCTCATCCTTTTCGTCGAGTTAATAGTGTTGTCATTAAGTTTCCACGTCCACTAAATGTGTGATAAGCACGTGATATCTATCTTGAAACTTTAAATTGTCGGAACTAATGGCTGTGCGAGTGAACCTCAGGTGTGGAAGAGCCTCGGCACTCCGCAAAGTTCACTGCTCCTTCAGTCAACGCGCTTGTGGTAACATTCGTGACAAAGTAAAATCTACTCTATCATTAAATGCTTTCGAGTGAACTTACATTGACAACGATCAGTTTATCCTGGTAAACCATTACATTATTCTTTATTGACGAAAGGAAATGAGACCACCGTCGAAGATTGAAAAGCAATAAGGAGAGGATTACGTCCATTGACTGAGAAAATAATATTAGCGTGAGATCGGATGTTTGTTGAAATGTTGATAGAATTGACGTGGACACCTTTATTAGTGGAGACAGAGACAAATGAAGCGTTAAAATAAAAGAGGGCGACATTTTGCCCCGGTTGCGTACCGTGGTGTTGAGTTGTGTTGTGTCGCAAGCAGCATAAATTTGACTGGCCAGAATTCCGGTCTTACCGAATATCACACTGGTACAGTATGCTAACGACCAGTATTGCGCGTCCCACCTGTTATACTAGTATCGCGATGACTGTGTTTTACGTGATTTCACAGTATCCATGTGGTAATGGCGTCATTGCTTTGTTCCAAACATTGACTGGCTCGTTACTGTCCAGAAAATAAGCCAAATATGACTTATACCATGGAAAATAAGTACTCTAGTTTGTTGTCTCCACAATTCACATATCCTCCAGAAATCATAATTTTAACATAGGTACTAGAATATCTTTGCGCGTTTGGCACTGTGCCGAATTCTTAACATTGAATTTGAATTTGTATCGCATACATAAAAATCGAATATTAAATGGTCATTATCATAATAGGCCTACACAGAGGACTGTTCAGAGTACATTAAAACGTTTATAGGTTTCAACAAAGTTATTTTTTGTTATAAAGTATCATTTTGTTGTGCGGTTAAGATAAACAACCCACAAAAGCGAAATTCTTATTATGTTTCACCACTGATGAAAAAAGGTTTTTTTATGTGGGATAGCAAACAAAACACTCAAATTTTATAGTAGCCTCAGAATTTTACGTCATTTTGTAAACACAGTACATTTATTTGTTGATCTTTCACACCCACACCATTTAGATGATCGAAGGCTTTCAAGACTTCCGATATCCGATACCATAGCTTCTACAATTTGGCGAACATTCAACGGAGCATTATTTCGAGAACATTTCGTTTGGTGGACGTGGCAATGTACTGCAAGTCGGTCGACAAAGCCGAGCCGGTGGAATTAGCACATTATTTATATCTGAACCACCCCCGCGTCAGGTGGGCCAGTTCTGGTCGTTCCCATTGCTTTTAAATAGTACTTCCGTTACTCGGTCATTCTATCGATTAACATGTATTTCTGTTTGTGAAGGTAGCATCTGTTTGATTTCACTAGTCAATATACTTAGTGCTTTGATTTTAATATACCTACCTAGGTAACTTAAACGTATCGAGAGCTTCCAAATGCTAGTGTACGGTAAACATCTGATCAGTAAGCACATAACGTTTCCAACTAGATTAAATTATTCTAAGAGCGTTCAAATTGTAAATATGATGTCCCAACCTAGAAGTTACTGCTTCTATTACATCATTTATTATAATAGTAATGATTTGATTTAATTTAGTATTTATGTAACTGTTACTACTAACATCAATGTTATGTTATGGTTTACTAATTATTGACATAAAAACCTCAATAAAATTCATAATATTGATTTGAATATTCAAATCATTGAATCTAAGGAAATTCATTAAGAGTATTTTATGACATCGTACTCAATCGCTTTCAACTAATAAATTATACGTAATACTACTTCCTGGTGATATTATTGTTTTTGTTTCCATCCGTTTCTTGTTCATAAAAACTTCGTTGAATTTTTTTTCCAATCCTCTCCCATCTTGACTATGCAGATGTTTCAACGGTCTCCAACTAAAATTGCTGAATGTATTGAGGGGAAGATACACCTTACTGGGCAAATGATACGGTTGCATAATTTAAGGGATATTATTATTATTTTGTTCAAGCTATCTAATATTGTAAAATTAGATTCAACTCTATGAATACTTTGATGTTTATTATTTAACTAGCTTCCGCCAGCGGCTTCGCCCGCGTGATATCTTTATAAATTACCTATAGCCTATGTAACTCAGTGATAATGTATAGAATTCTGCTGGTGAAAGAATTTTTAAAATCGGTCCAGTAGGTAGTTTTTGAGTTTATCCATTACAAACAAACATACTTACAAAAAATCTAATCTTTTCTCTTTATAATATTGGTTTAGATTGTCGTTCTTGTTTTAAGGCTGAACTGTGTGTTTGTCGATAAGAATTCGAAAAGCACAAAAATTCCTTATAGAAGATGCAACATAGTAGATCTCGGCAGCAAGTGAGACAATGCTATGAAGAATATATCTTAGGGACGTCAAACTTTCGCAAGTTTGAAGTCCCTAATATTTCATCTGAAAAATCTGGTGTTCCATACAATTAATTCAATATTACTCGACTAAGACCTAAGTTCACCGACAACATAACAGATGATTAGAGCAAAATCAGCCACATACATATCTACATATTATATGTAAAATTTCTATGTATGTATACATACATTTTTGCATGGGAAATCGGCCGACTTAATTTTAAATGACTGTTATACTGTCGCTGTCGGTGAACATGGCCCTTAATCTATAGAACAGCAGATTGTTTTCTTTCCGATTTGTTCATAATGTTGGTACTATAACCCCTTAAAAAGACCTCCGCAGTCCGCTCAGGAACATGATGTACCTACCTCAAATATTGTTAACATCCCATAACCTTAAATTATTCTTGCAAATAAACATTTCTATTTCGCTAATGAACTAGGACCCATTATTTTTAAGTTGATGTTGTTTTTATTAAAAACCCATAAAATAAAAACAACATCCACTTGAACTTTTAAAGTGCCAAGAACCAATTATTAAAAAAAAATTGTTCACGATATCCCAATTATTACATAACACTCATTACTCAAGATAGGCAATTAATTTTGATCTTTAACACTGCGTTATAAAGTCTGTTTTTATCATCGGTGGCAGTTGTTGTGAAATTTTACTCCTTGGCTGTTATCATCTTGCATACGTGGTCTGCGCAGGCTGGCTTTGTCTTCGCCGGATGTCTCCAGGACATTTACCCTGTGTTATCACTGACGCTGACGTCTAGAGATAGGTCAACATAATATGTTATGATTAGTTTCTTCGTCCTGACTCACGGCTGACAGGATGTGATGATAACTTGTGTTCACAAGAAATCGATGTAATTTATGCATTGGGAATTTCATAGAATGATGTGTGACATCAGGCTTAGACCCTGCATCTCTTTTCATGGGTATAGTAAGAAAGACAATAAAACACTATTATTTTACGAAAATACTCTTGCCCATCCGTTCATCAGTTTTAGTGTTTTTTCTTTTATTTGTATGTGAATTTATAAAAAATAGGTAGGTACTTCTTGAATAAATCTCTCAATGAATTCAAATATAGATAATTAAATTTTACAATATTAAAAAAAATGAATATAAAATTAGTAATCATTAATAATAATTTTTAATTATTAAAAAATAATAAAATTAGTGTCTAATAAAGCTTAATATGTTTTAAGAATAAAATGATTAAAAATTCATAACTTTTTATAATAATGAAAAAAATTATACAATACCCACGCTTAGCAGACAGGTGATGGTAGATTGTTATTATTGCACAGGAAAGTGCTGCCGGTCAAGACACCAGACGAGAGAAGGTGACATAGTCTTTACCGGAAATAATTACCAATAAGAAATCTATATACCTATAATTAATACGTGAAGAGAAAACTTTGTACCCCTTTTTTAGCATATTGCGCGCACGTAGAAGTGTAAAATTTGGGATAGTTAAAGTTTACATGGAGATAAAGTTTACATGGAGAAGGAGTGCAGAAGCTAAAATTACGGTCGAATTTCGACAACTCTTAAAGATAATTCTGTCGACGAACCAGGAAAATGTTCGAATAAAGAATGGGAATTGAAATGGAACCCGCTATTCAAAGATTTATTTCGTAAATAATGTCGTCAGTTTCGGATATATTTCAATCCATTACCGAACCTCATTGATCCTTTCCATCTTCAAGATTTATAGGTTTTCGTATAATACGATTTGTGATCACGTAATACGAGGAGATACAAGTAATATATCTGAATAGAATGTGTGTGCCATATATTATATTTGATATAACAAAAGCTATTGAATGGATAACGATAATCTATAATAATAACGTGTTATGTTATTGATATTCGATATTGTACAAGTGATTAACGAAGTAACGAATGAAACCCTAAACTATGTAAATGCAAGCAATTTAGTAAAACTGCGTGTGATATATTTTGCGAATAAAGTAGGTCAACCTACAAATATTCGCAATTTAATCAAGTATTTAAGATTTAACAGCAATTAAATTGTAACAGTACGTGTTTAGTTTCTTAAAGCAATTATTAGTTTTAGTTTCGATATTGAAGTAAACATCGCATTCCGGTGGCAACGTTTATAAATAAATATCTGATTGCTAAATGTTTGCTCATTAAATATATTTATATGTGTATATAGATACAAAAGTAAATAAAAGTTTGCTAGAATAAACAATGGGTAACACTTATCATCTGCTGTAACAGGCGTTACGTGATTTTATTTAGGGTTGAGAGCGATGAAACCGATGAAATGATTATCACTTAGATTACGATTTCGATTGTCACAAACTTTAAATAAAACATGATTTAAAATTAAGAAAACACATTTTCTTAATTTTAAATCATGTTTTATTTAAAGTTTGTGATAATCGATTTCAAGTTTTTGAAACCAAAATGGTAACCAAGTTTTCTGAAGTCATTCAGTTTCCTTTGTCCGTCTGAATCAAGCCGGCAGTAGAAAACAACCTCTCCGACGCTACCATAGCGACACTTGATGGTTTTAAATTTTTAATAAACCTTATATAATTCTAAACAATCTAAATCTAATTTTAAACAAGCCTAATATTACCTATTATATTTATATTTTCCAAGCGTCATCGCGTTGGGGGACCACTAAAGTGAGAAAAAACAGGTGAAGTCCCCCGACGCGATGACGCTTGGAAAATATAAATATTTGAACTTACATAATATATGTGACGATAATAATTATAATAGGTTTAAAATATTATTTGTTAGTTTTTAGAGTTTATTTTTTGCGTCGGGGGGTTTTTAAAAATTTTAATGCTGCAATTTCTCTCAAAACGAGTATTTTGTGCTATAGATAATCGTTAAATAATCGCAATAGTAATCGACGTTTTGAGATTAATCGGTTAATGCTGATGTTCGACGATTAATCGTAATCGTTATCGTTACATGATTAGTTAAATGATTTGTAGGAAGTTGTAAAGTTGACACAGTACCTACTAGGCAATGATATTGTACAAAAAAAATGTAAAATGTCATTGGTGCCAACCAAGACCCTAAAAATTACAATTTAGAGAACATATTTTGAATGATGCGGAATTCTGTAGGGTTTAAGAGATAATGTTACTATTAAAAGTAAATACAAGTGATAAAAATAAACCAAAGTAGCAACTGCAAAATAATTCATACGTGTTATGATTGTTGTTTAATCGAATATGATTCGGCAACTAAAAACCTATTTTATTTAAAGACGTAGCTCAACTATATTAAATAACTTACCTATTTAAAGTCTAGTTTCAGTATTAATTCTTAAACCTAAGTGACTCTAGATTCGTTATCTTAAGTAAAATCAATCACTGGAGCGAAGACAGAATTTTAATTAATACGAGAGAACCGATCGCCTTGCAGCGGTAATTAATTCACGCTATCGGATGAGACTAGGGAATCTGTTTAGCTAGAACATAACACAGCATCATTCATGAACGACTTTTCGAAGCGTAATGCAGAGGTAAAGCAATGTACACCTACATCTTGCCGATGCCGTGATTAGAACCTATCAAAGTCAAACTCAAAGCTTTTATTTCAACTGGGTCTTTGCAGGCACTTTCAAGACGTCGTGATTCTAGGTGCATGGTTCCAAGTGGGTTTTATGTATGGATGACGAGTGTTGTCATTTCAAAACTCCGGGTTGCTACTGAGAAATCCGGAACAGAAAATTCCAATAATACTTCTGGGCCTGGGAATAGACCCCAGAAGCTCACGCTCATAGCTGCTCTTGTGACCAATAGGCCAATGAGGCAGTTAGCTTGAAGATGAATCAATAAGAGGATACGTCTGGGATTTCTTGTAAGGGGATGAGGTTCGAGATTTTAATATTTTATCTCATAAATTCTGCTGGCGTCGTATTACATGCGACTGCGACGATGCAAACTTAATTTTCATTTACTGTGACATGCATTTACTTGAAGTGTTAAGTCAAGGGATTTGCTTCACTATTTGATGAGTTACATATAAATTGCATGTTGTTATCTTGAGAGGTCACTTCGAGGTTATGTAGATATTTACTTCATTAAACATCCTTTGTCAAGTAAATCTTTAACTTTTAATCAAAGTAAAACATACAGAAGACATATACATATAGAAGATAAATCTAATAATGTAACGATTTCTTATACAGAGAAAGATCAAAATTAAAGGAAATAGTATCTATAATAGCAACAGCTTGATTACCTATCTAGAAAATAATATTTATGAACGCAAAGTAAACCCATTTAGGTAAGTCATTCAGTAAGAAGTTGTGAACCATCACTGTTTTGAAATATTGACTTTATTCAAAACCATTTATAAAACACGTACCTAGTTATGATTTTGTACTAGTATACAAGACCGCCTACTAACACAAAGTCAATAAACTAAAATATTAAGCCAGGTTCTCCCGACTTTGAAATGTCAAAATAATTTTCTCCGAACTCAAAGCTTTGTTATCAAAGTAAAACATTACCCTTGTAAACCAGACCGAATAACCCTGTATATTATTAAAATGACAATCCTTTGACTTAAAACTGAGGTTTAATCTTACCAAAGACCCTCTTCATATACGATAAGCCACATACATGGCTAAATGCCATAACATATTTCATGCGGAGGCTCATTAGCGACATACCTACCGAATTCATATTCTTATTGTGTCGATGCACGATGGCGTAAGATGGTAGTTTTTTCCCGATACCGGACCACTAAGATACACGCTCGGGGCAAAAAATAATAACAAACTATCATCTGGCCAAGAACTGGTTCCAGTCGGCGGATGAGCCGGCCCCATAGATATAAACACGCAAAAGGTAGCTTTTTTATAGCCCCTGCAACATGGGATGAATGATTTGTGACTAAATGATATAAGTGTATAATGACTGACTGATTCGAAATAAAACTATAACTTTTGAAGTAGAATAAAATGAACAGAAAAATGCATCACGTTCTTTACTAGCGATGATTACAAAGAAGACGTCGCCATTGGCGGTATACGAGTTTTGTTTGCCTTCGTTCCTCTTGTTAACTTGATATTAAGTAAACCTGTTCTTTGTGAAGTTATTCCAAAATAATAAAATAAAGAAGAACTGCTAATGAACCGAAGTCCAACTATATCCATTAGCAATTACAACAAAAATATCATGCTTACCTCCACAACAGCAATTAGTGCACCGGCAAACAACAAAAACAATTTTCGTGGCGCGAACGTGCACCGTAATGTGTCAGAAAAATCCACTGAACAATCTCCTTCTACAAAGTAACACTAAACCGCTTTGTTTTATAACAATTTCTTCAGATTTTCATAAGTTTCACTCCACTTACAGTCACAAGTGTGTGACGAAGAGAATAACTTGGGTTCGCGTGCGCGCGAGCGAATGAAACGTACTAATACAACGATATTTCGTTTCCGACTGGTTCACTGGTGTTCGTAGTCGCTTCGCCTGTTCGTGCGTCGTAGTTCGGCTTCGGGGCTTCGCGGTTGGCATCGTGCAAGTTCGGCTCATAACTCAAAGCTCGGAAGGGTCCCTCGAAACTGCTGCTTTATCTACCCAAACCTACTTAAAAGTTTGATTGATGGGGATTGATAATGTTTGGTAATGAGTATAAAGTCCGCGTTTGCATTTTGATTGAGATCGTAAGATAGTACTTGAGAGGCGCTATCGATACTGAGTCGTTCTTACAATAAAATAATTTTCCGGAAACGAATTTTTCAGTGGAAGACCGGTATTGATATTATCTAGTCTACACAAAATTTTATTAAGAATAAGTATATTTTTTTCTTGGCAAGAAGTTATCTTCTTCTTCTTGTTGTGTCAATGGTCATATTAAATTGTTCTAACCAAGTAAGTGACCACGCCTATTGCGTTGTTAGTGGCGAGGTTGAGGTCTTCCGTGATCAGATATGAGGGGTTAATGTGGCCTAGTTTGCTCTAGAATTCTATCATACTGCACGTGCCATTACGATTATAATTTTGCGAACAATATCGTGCGGTATTGCCTTCTCCCTCCATAACAAAACTTGTTTCTTTTTGTCTGATTCTGTACAGAATTAGAAATATGCAGCAGCCGCGTATCCTGCACCACACCGAGTCACATACAGAGCAGTGTATTTTTAAAAACGCAAGCAGGGAATAATTGTTTGGTGTATTTTTGCTAATGTAATGTGCGCAGTAACCGATCCATATAAGTTCATACATCTTAAGGTTAGGTAACTTAGCGTGTGATGATCGCATGTTCTCTTCCTTCGCATGTGCAGCAATGACGCAAATGATCTTATTTCAATGAGTTTACTATGCACGTGTTACCCTGCAATTTTATTTTTTATTCATGTCTGAATAACATTTGAAGTAGGAGAACGATTAATTAGAAAATAGAAAACGTTCGTATTAAAATAATGGACTGGATGCTTACAAAACATTATACAATATCTACCCAACCGTAGAAGTTAGTTGGAACTCAGTTAAATCTATCATAGAATTTCATGTAGGTATGCTGGTTTTGTAAAGAAGCCATTTAAGTAAAAATACATATTTGGGTTTTAATACGCATGCGGAAGAAACCCACACTTAGCTTGACCATAAACAGGTGAAAAATCTGATAAAATTTATTATTAAAGTAATAATCAATATCTGTGAATTGTGTCAATAAATCTCTGATAACTGTCAACAAATTCATTAAGGTTAACACAAATATGGTGTGATACATAAGCCAATATAATATGTCTAGAATAATAGGCCCGGTCAGTTTTGTTTAAACATAAACTCACACAATATAGAGCGAACATTTTTCATTTCACAACTTCACATTTCTGTTTAATGAACGCTGAATGAAATATAAAGCGCTAAAAAGCAGCAACAGTAAGCCGTGAGTGAAAAATAATTTAAAATCCCGGGAAATTCCTCAGTGTGAAATCCAATATGGCTGGAGTTGCGATGCCCACGCTGGCTATGAAAGCCATGAAAAGGAAATCTTTAATGGACATTTCGCCATTCATGACACCTAAATGAGTGATGGAGCTTTTCTGTTACCTACTTTGTACTTTGAACTTATGCTGCCTATTGTTGTGGTAAGTCCAAAATAAAATCGTAATAACAAACAAAAGACTGCCCGACATTCCATGGAGATTTTTTTGTTTGTAATACTCGGTGATTGATTCCAATAAAACTGAAAACAAACTTGATCAAACACGATTACGAAAGTAATAAATATAAAAGCCGCAAATTTAGATATTGCTAACTTATTTCATAAATATAAAGGAAAGTTTACTCACGATTTAATTTCGCAAAAACGTTATTGACGTGAACAAATAGTTTGGGAAACAAGTGGGTACCTATTACATAGTATAGTTGTATATAAGTACAAGTACTTTTTATATTCAGTTTCGAGTGAGTTCACTCTCTACAAAGGAGCTCATCAAAGAGCTCAAGAAAGAACGTTTAGCCTCTGCCGCGTCTCACCAAGGACAATAGGCAATAGTCTATTCCATGAATGGCGTCGCAACAAAAACGCGGATGCTACACGAACGATTCTCTGGGACTTAATACGCAATTAGTTAACGCATTGATACATAAATGTCGTAGGATAACTGGAAGACGCGGTTAATCGTGAAAATCCTACGATGATAGCAAAGGTTTGATGAAACAAGTAATGAAAAATGAAAGGTGGAATGAAAGTTTGGTAACAAGGAAAGAATTTCGCAATCTACCTAGATATTTTCAGGAGGATCGCAAAGATCACACCTCATATTAAGATAATTGCAAAAATTGGTACGATTAATGAGTAGAGAACGCTGATTGGACCGTACGAATTTTTGAAATTACGTTCACGCAGATTTTTTAACCTAAATTAACGCTCTTTCATGTCTCACTAAATTGAGAACATAAGGACCAGTCAGAACTAAGACACGGCTTAAATCGACGCATAGAAGAACCAATCAAAACTCAAGATTTCATCCTTCCTAAAATTATCCCACATTTTTGCGAAGGTCCTGAAAATAGCTAAGACGGTTGCTAAATTCCTCCTTGTTTCTAATACTTAATCCGAATTTTTGCAATCGTCCTAGGATTTCTGCGATAATACGCTTTTTCAAATTATCCTGCAACACTTATAACAGATATAGCGATGTAGACTATATCATCATCATCCTTGTTTAACGCCAGACTACATTTAATAACTGTGGAAGATGCCGCCATAATTTTGTAGACTTAATTTGAAAGTTAACTTAACTTAGTTAAGCAGCCCTTGTAATTAATGTACCTACTTAATTTTATATCAATTCTCTTTTGAGGGATAAGATAATTTATACTGTGGCTTCCGTTATTACATGCCTAAATTAAAATTTAAGTTAGTCAATTAATTCGCGAAGCCTATATGTCTAATACTAGGTGCAACGAATAATGACCATTACCAGTAACCACTAGTAACAGATATTGAATCAACAGGTACAGTCACTCAAATGTTACCACGAGAGAAATTAATATTAATGCTAGGATAGTGAGATTTCTATTCGTGTCTACTATATGTTCACAAAATCAATGCTGCACTCGAACGAATCAAAATCAATTTAATTACTCTTCGAACTATCTCAATCAAGCAATTTGAATAGATGACTCGATGCAAATGGTATCGTATTAACTCGACCACTCGACCGCGAGAATCGAAACAGCGGCATTCACTCGCGTAGAGTCACCAGATCACTTGTTTTTTTTTTTGGGATATTCCAATTTTTTGTGACACGGAAACTTCCAAGAGTGATGAAATTTTAGACTGGATTGTATAGAAGATTTCTTCCAAATGTCCGCTGTCCTTCATTAAAGTTTTCAATATAGTTCTACAATAATAAACTTTACTAAACTAAACTATCTACCTATACAGGATGAAGTGACATCGTAACGAAAACTACATCCATGGTAATAGTTATCGTTACGCGACGTCACTTACCCCCTGTATAAGTATTTCTTTCTCTTTCTTGTATTATTTTGGCCAAGATTCTGTTTTATCCACATAATAATTTAAATTTTACGTTCTATGATACAAAACGTAATCAACGACTTTTGTTTCTGAGGCTTGAGAATTATTTGTTTTCGAAGACAGATCTAATCGATTCGCGCCGGAAATTATTGTGTTTTGATTGTAAATATTAGTCCCACAATTAACATGGCTCAATTATCGTGGTGATGATAATTGGTTGGGCTATGACAGACTATGACAAATACATTATGTTTTATTTATTACGCAATAGATCCGTTCGTGATGGCTTCGTCTAAAAGCCATGGTTGTTAGCTATAAATCCATAACTCAGATTAGATATATGCACGTTAGTAATAAACTCCATATGTGTAATGGCCTTAAATGGGCGTAGGTGGCGCCCCCTGTCATGTTAGACAAATGTTTCTACGAAGTGATGGACTTTACTAGTTGCTACATATTTGTGCCTCGTTGATACATTATGGCTGAGATTATAAAGCGTGACTTAGCTCAGACTTTATTAAAACTTTGCTAAGTAACTTATACTTTGATTTATAATTAATAGTCATAACACGCTGAGATTGTGCTACCGACGAAGTCAATAAACAAAGTCTAAAAGTCAATAAAAAAGTAGATACCTAATTCCAAAATAAAGTCTGAGTACAGTCTAAGTTCGCTCTATAGATCTCAGCCTAAGCTATACCCTTATCAAACCTGCTGTTATGTGTGTGACTGTTCTTAGCATTCGCAGATTCAATTTTGTTTACTTGCACAACTACCTACGTTGTCTACTAGTAGAGTGCATTGTTTCCAATTATCTTGATGGCTATTCAGTGCTTACTTTGTATTGATTGGATACTATAGCACTTTTTTCAATACAATTCCAGTATTCGTTTTTATTTTATAACACCCGCAAGACTATACTTCTCGTTGCATTCATTTGACACGAGCAGTGAATATTTCATGAAGATGTTTTACCTTATAAATTTTCTATTACATTTTTAAAGATGATTTATTGTAACTTAATAACAATTATATTTTGCTTTATTATGTAACTGCTAAGTTAGCTACAACAAAACAACACCGAAACAATAATGTAGGAAAGTGTTTTTGTGCAGTAAAACTTTTTCCGCCCTAAGCTTTACTTTTTGTTTCGTTGCTCCAAGAATTTTTATTTGAGGGTTCCGTGGTTTACGACAGCACGTAAAACAGTCATTAATTCTGTATTGTGCTTCCAACAAAAATAGGATGAATACTGCACGTGTAAGCTGTTATGTAGACTTAACACTTTTATCACATAAATTATAATCACCGTATTTATTATGTCTAGCGTATAAATCTGGTCATGTTTTATAACTTTCTTAACGTCGGTATTAGATTTATGATCAGTAAAAATGATGTAATGTTAGGAATTTTTGTTACGTATTTTTAAAATAAAAGATGGCTTTCATACAATACCTATGTCTTAGGTCGTTAGTAATGAATGAGTATAACATGTCTAATCCTCATACCAAATATAGACTAAATATTATAAGTAAAAAATCATCTTATATTCCGAATTCCGGAGCGTAGAAATTATAAAAAGCAAATGATCGAAGACCTTCAAAGTGACACGTGATATCTCACAGTCGTATCTTTTACTGTATGACCTTTTTAAAGTGGATTGCTTAGTCGTCTGCTATCAGAATACATAAGCCAAGTCATGAGTCAAGCCGACCCAAATAAAAGCTAGCGCCCGATATCTACGCGGAGAAAGTGATGTATCGTTGCAGCAGCCTTTACGCAATCTCATGTAACCTCTTAAGGCTGAAGTGATGTAAGAACAAAGACTCCCAAACATAATATAATTAGATCAGAATTTACGCCTTTGTGTGTGAATTGATGGGTTCAGTTTAGGTGGTTATCACTTTCGTTGTATAATGCTTTTGTAATGGTAAATTGAAACTTATGAATACTAAAATAGTATCTATCTAAGTATTTACTGATGTATAATACTTAAGGTTGCTTGGCGCATGAGTTTGCAGACTGTGTAGGATTCTGATTGATGACTTTGCCCTACTTACAGACAATTTTAGGCGCACTAGAATAAGTTGAATTTTGGTTCTCAGTCTAACGCTTTCTTAACAATTTTGCTGAGTCCATTTGGCTCGCTAAGAGCCGAGTTCTTTCGTCATCAGTAAAACTAGAAAATGCGATTTGGTATTCCTAGTTAAAAGTACTAGCTATGCCCGTGACTCCGAGAGAGTGGACTTCGGATGCCGCGATAAAAAAATAGCCTTTGTTCCTGCCTCACAATGCACACTAGGTATTTCCTTGTCTAATTTCATCAATATCAATTCCACCGTTTAGTCGTGAAAGACATAACAGACAGAGAGACAGATTTACTTTCGCATTTTTATTATTAGTATCTAGAATAAACTGACGTTTAAGGTCCGACCGATATCTCGGCCGTTTTCGGAAAAAATTGACGTCTCACTCTCGGTGTATTTGGGAGAATCACGGCCGTGGCCGAGACTACGAAGTCGTAATTTGAAAGGACATAACGCTGAAAAATTGCTGTCCTTAGCTTATTGTAATTTAACATTGTTCAGAAAAAATTACGAAACTGTTGACTTCTAGTGGTATTTTTTTATCCTTTCTCGGTCACAGCCGAGAATTTATTTTATCCTCGGTCTCGGCCCAGATCTATAAACTAGTCTCGGGCCAGCCTTGTCGTTTGATATCCACAATTCGTTGACTGGCATAACCTAATATGTATCAATCAATCATCAGTTTACAGGATCTGCATCCAACTCATACTACATACAACCTAATAATATTAGTCGCCTGTTACAATACCCGAGGGTATTATACATTCCTAGGAGAGGACTGTATGGCTGAACACCTAGTAGCATTATAAACACAAAATATGGCGTAGGAAAAGCTATAGTTTATTGATTTATTCCATGGAATTGTACCTCCAAGGTTTAACCGTCCGTAAACGTCCGGTCACACCTATGTCAACTTAATAGCTTATAGACATTCACGACATCAAAGCTCAAAGACGGTATAGCAGTGTAAAAACAGGAGAACATAGAAACCTCACTTGAGTCAATATTGTCCCCACAACGCGACGGCACTGTAAGGCTTCGAGGACAAAGGTAATACAAAACTGCTGGCGTTTTGAATATAAATACTAAGCGTACCTAAATGGGGATTATTACTACTTATGTCCGCTCAGCGGTTGGAAGGCACCCTTATCTGTAATAAACACACAGGGGAATAATTCAGGTGTCGTGTTGTTACGATCTAGGTACACATAATACAGTTATGTAACTCTATGAAGGAGTGATTGCATACGTAGATTTGCAATACCTACTTAACTTGTTGGTGGTTACAAAATAAGTATGGTAATTTTAGTGGTTGAGTAAGTACTAAAATACATTGTAATGGTGAGCGTTTCAGAGGACCATTTCCTAAGTAATGTGTTCTTGTACAAATAAACCTTTATTTCAGTCAGCTACTTACTCATCCTGACTTGTACAACACGAGTTACAAACCAGAATCTGATATTGTTCCATCTCTTAAGAATTTCTGGCACAGATACTACCTTTATAATCACTTATTTCGAATGACTTAGCAATTTAATTACACGAATACATTTCGCAATTATTCTAAGCTTTATGTTTAATTTATCGACCCTATTGTGAATTGTTGGACTAAATATCAGCGTTAGGCTCTACGCGTCCAGCAAATGCTGAGATGGCTGCCCTTTCAGCATGGGAAAGCTTGACAGCATACTTTCTAGTCCCGATCCCGAGCCCTTTAAGGGCTTATTGTTCTCATAATTATGAATAACTTTAAATATGGGACGAACCCTGAACACGAAAAAAAAACTACTGTTCCATACATTTAGTCGAGTAATATTGAATTTGTTGTAGGCAACAGCAGGTTTCTTTTCTCGATCTCGTTGTTCATAATGATGATACCTATAATCACTCCTTAAAAGGACCGGGACTAGGAAGATAGGACCTTTTATTTATTATAATTTTTTATTTGTCTTTTTTTGTAGTGTAAAATTTATTTTATCTTTAATGCTCTCTATTGTGTTGTCACTGTCCGTGCTAAATAAATGTATTTTCTTTCTTTCTTTTTTTAAATACGGACATAACTTAACATCAACATATTTAAGGTCATGTTATGGCTGTGTAGTATATAATTTTCGGGGGCGTGTCACAGATTTTTCTGCGGGCGAAATGCAATCTGATCAATTTTCGGAGGTCAATCGATAGCGTCTTGTGTTCATTTATCTGGGGTATCTTAATCTGTTGGCTTGTTGACCCGAGTAACAGGAATTTGGGTGCCCGTTACGGTTGGCTAACTTGTAAAATGATTGTGTTGGTCCGGCGGCGGCGAACTGTTTGCCGGGCAAGGCGCCCGCGCCCGCCACTTACATGCTATTACACGCCCGGTTATGTAATGTACCTTAATGTTATTGGGTTGATAATATGTAACTCCACTCTGTATGGAATACATTCACATTGATCACGTAGACATCTTCAAATATAGATACCCGTTACATTTTGAATGTCGAAGGTTGTTGCCTTTTTGTTTCTAGTTTTCATTTGACCTTCAACTGTTTCTTTGGTTTAGATTTTTACAATTCTCTTTGTTAGCTTTACCTGTAAGTTTTTCTTTAGTTAAGTAACCGTTTATTTTTGCGGGCTTTGGTAATTACTTCTAGAAATAGTGCGGCCCAGTCGTGTTTATTTCGGTTAAGTTTTTGCGCCGTAAAATGGACAGCGTTCTTTTAGAATTACGGTCACAAACTTTTCATGTTTATCTAGAAGATGTAATGGAACAAAACCATAACATTTGTATATCTGTTATTTGTTGCCTTGTTTAAGTTAAATTCTACGTAGGGAGACGGGTCTTTTGATGTTGCTGGTATTACCTCTTGCATGCTATTGCAATCTTTAAATCCAATACATTATTGCCGTACGTGGCTCAAGCGATAGTGAAGCGAGGGAAGAAGTTGTGAGCGATACATAAATTTGTATTACAAGTACCAAGAACTTAGGTAAGAAATGTAGGTACTATATGCATTACACCTTACGGTACCTTACATAAAATATATTTCAAGCCGGAATTTTCTAGGGATGGGAAAAACATCATTGTGCTTATGAATAAGCAAACTCATGGAGATGGAATAAAGTATGTATAAAGGCATTATTACAGGGAACAGGTTGAAAATGATGTAATAGCGTGTTTACGGGGGGGAACGGTCGACGTTCCCGGTTGCCGTATCGTAGTCGTCACGCATCGCCGCTCAGCAGACGTTTGGGAGCCGTTACATGCGCCAGCTTGCACGCGTGACATATGTGGTAGCACCACGGGTAGCACCCTTTAGAATTTTAGATGTGTTTGTATACCTACTCGTTGGAAACTTAGAACCCTTTTTAAAGTGAGCCGTGGGCATGTGCTCTAATATTTTTGTGCAGTTATAAAGTGCCCTATTTTTTCTAATGTATTGTTTGCCTACCTGTCACATTCATTTCCATCAGTTTCGTTCAGTTGGGATTGGACAATTGGACATGGAAATGAAGTATGGGGATTATTTATAGCCATTTTATAGCACCTACCTACCTACATAACTAGTCGGAACTTCATATAGGTAGGTACTTTTAAAAACAATGCTTGCACTACAACACAGGTTGGTTTATTTTAACGGTTGAACAAATGGAACCCGATTTTAAAGTAAACATAATATTTATCACACAGTAATCATGCGGTGTAATTGAATATTGAGTTAGATTGCCAAATACCATGAGTCATGATGAAAGATGACATGATTTACCTACTTACAATAATTATACAAATATTTTGTTACAATTAGTTACAAATACGGCGGGAACTGAAAATTACCTTCCATATTTTAGGAGGTTATCAGATCCATGAAACTGAACAACTTTCCCCAAAGGAATATTAGGGCGAAATCTCAAAATTGAAAATCGACTTTTCATATAAAGTGACTGGTCTCTTGACTCACGTTTGTATCAGAAGTTGAATTTTCGTTATCAAATTTTCTTGGGGAAGGTTGTTCAGTTTCATGGATCCGATTACCTTTGGATTACCTTGTGGAGGTACTTATACCTATAGGTTAAGGTGCGATGCCGCGAACATATATTGTAGGTATACTTACACACAAAAGAATTTCAGTCAAACGCGAACACTGTCATTATGCCTAATCAGGTTATTCGAATAGACGTTATATGAACTTTATGCGAGCCAATATGGAACCCTTTTATTGGGTGTATTCCAATCACAAGGATTCTCTGTAAATTTTATTTTGTTTGAAGGTACAGTTCGGTTATCCACAAATTGATGTCAATGACTCGTTCGTAACGGTATATCTACTACCAACACTTCATAAATAAGTGTTATAATAATTATTATGATGACATTATATTACAAAACTACAATGTATGTACGTGCTAGAGATGATGTCGAATTCCTGTCTGAATGTTTCTCACAGTGGTGTTGCGCCGGCGACGGAAGAAAGAGACGGCGATAGTGATCTTGATTCGCGGTATGCGGCGCGTGCACAACCTTGATCAAGGCATCGTGGCAACGCGCCGGCTATACGGCTTACCTGACATAGACAGCTGATTCTTGACGATGCAGGGAAACGGAGAAAATCTGACTTCGGGATAATTCGGGAGAAAGGTAGGTATTTTGTTCGATAGAAAGTAGACAAGCTGGCATGGATTATATCCAGAGAAGGTGGAGGACTACGTTACGTAGGGCCTGTTAGAAAGAAAATACCTTATTTATTTAGCCAGTCGCATAAAAGAGACAATTTAAATAAAATAAAAAACTAAAAAAAAGTACTTACTTATAAAATAATTTTCTTAAAAAACTTACCTCATAGCATCTAAAGTTTGTGCTACTGCCAAGCTAAGGTGCCCTGACTTCAGAAGCTGTTAAGATTTTTACAGAAAAATATTTTATACTTTTAAGTTTTCTGAAGCTTCTGCAGGTTGTTGCGTAGAGTGCGTAGTAGTTATTTATCGCATTATCTACGTAAGGTTAACAAGTCTAATGATTTATATTGCCATTTTGCAAATATCCTTCAAATAATGCTAATTTTTATAATAGTCCCATGGAATTTTCATTGGTCTCGTATAAAATGTGATCGATATGATATAATTATTTATTTTGTTCGAATAGACCCACCGTTTTGTAGAGTAAAGTTTACGGAACATTTTACGTGTGTAAGAACTCGTGTCCTAGCTGTCTTTTAAATGTCCTTTATCTGTATCGACATTAGTTCAGAACAGAACACTAGTTATAAAATCGTGCATGGTTGCAGTATCAGTTGGGAGCGTTCGTGGCTCGTAAGCTTCTTATCATACAAAATAAACTATAAAGAGCTGACAGCAATTATTTTTAAGATTAGTAAGGTACATAACGCCTTTTGATATGTGTTTTTGATCACCACCCCACTTCATCCCGCAGATATAGCCACCCCATTCCATCCCGTTTATGGTGAAGGGAAAAGACCCTTTAGAGGCTATTGATTCCATCCGTCTCTCTTTTAAAAGGTAATTATGGAATAAATATAGTAAATGGTCTGCTGATGAAATAAAACTGCCAAAGTTTAAGTTGCGGGGCACGAACTTAAGTTTACAACGGAACATTTTTAATATCAACATAATATGAATAAGATATCTCTGCGTGTGCGCCGTTAGTTTCAGGCACTGCGCAAAGTTTGACTTCTACTTTTTGTTTTGATTTAGTAATCGCAGAAGGCATCACTTTTAATTTCCTGATATTTATTATTCATGTAATCAGTTATAAGATCTTTTATATAGTCTTATCTTAGAATTTCCCATGAAGACTAATTACTCAAATGTCATGAGGAATAGGTACCTATTTGTTAAATTAATATATTTAATTGACCCGAGATATAAGCTTTTCTTATCACATCAAAACTGGTAAAAAATATATTTAAATTAAGAAAATCTTATCTGATTATGACTGAATCAGTCTTGTATTCGTTTGTTTAGTTACCTTTAACGCTTTACAATTTGATGTATTATTATAAAGGAGCGTGAGAATAAATAACGACGAGGACTGTACTTTAATATTGCGTTGAGTTGTATATTGTATATTTTTTGTGATTAAAGGTCCCTAAGTCTGCCGTTAGTCCCTTAAGAATACTAACGTTTGCTTTTAAATTTATTTGGTGTACATATTTTTTGGATGGTCAATGATTTTGCGAGATGCATAAGTAAATACACAACAACAATAGACGAAGCTAGTTATGTGAGCTAAGTAGGCTAAGTGATGATGATGTTAGATGATTTTGAGTATCAAATCATTTATCAGCAATATGGATTTTTTTAACACCGTGAAACTAATTACCCTACACGTGTATACAATCGGCATGTTTCGGGTCGACTATCATTAACACTAAAATCGTTTGCGCCTGGCGTCCAACGTCCAACCGCAGAGTTCTTCACTCTAAGCGGGCCGCAATCGTTAAAAGTATTTTGTTTGCGAAGTGTATTACCACAACGTATCGTGACTGTACCTAGGTACATTGATTCACGAGCTCAATAAAAAAAGACTTAACTTGGATTTATCGTTTCATTTACGACATCGACGAGTGACCGTCGTATTTAAAATGTATGGCATCGCGTCCGTGGCACATACATTTTTTAGTCCAAAGCCTGCATTCCCCAGAGAGTAATAAGCAAATGGAGTTATAATGTGCGGACAAACGGGGCGCAAAAGACATTTACACAAACAAAGTATCCAATGACAGGATCTGATAGTTCTCGCACCGTATAAAATCAGTGCACGGACAGATAAAGCTGTAAACTTATAATCTATTAATGATTGTTTGCCTTTTTCTAGCAATATGTGACCTTACTCATGCTGATGCCAATCGTCGATTAAGTCGTAAATTACTGAGTGAGATTTATCATAGAAACATGCTCCTAAGCATTCCATTTACTTATTCCTCCTTGATGCATTAAATGCCTGTCTTTAAATAGATTCCAATTAAAATATCTTCCATCCAGGACAGGAGGCAAGTTTGATAAATGATAAGGCACGTTAATGTCTGGCGATGCGAACTTTTTGAAGCTCACGATTGCGATCAAACTGGTCGCTTTAACTTTAATAGAAAATAACTGAGATGGAGGTTTTTAATTATAACTTTATGACGACCATGTTAAACGAAACGTTTAGTGTAGGTTATTTTTAGTTGTACGAGATGAAGAATTTTCAAATAGGCACTTTAAATGCAATACTTATTTATTAGCGGGTTCTTTTGAATAGATAATAATTGAAGTTGTAAAAAATGCTTCTTAGGTAAATGCGATCGCTGAACAAACACCACCGAAGTAACTAATAAAAAAAATACGTAGGAGCATGCTAGTGGTCAATATCTTATAAATAAATCCAGCCCATTTCTGTCCCACTGCTGGGCACGGGCCTCTTCTCAGAATGAGAAGGGTTAGGCCTTAATCCACCACGCTGGCCTAGTGCGGGTTGGCGGACTACACACAACATCGAGAACTTTATGAGGCCCTCTCAGATGTGCAGGTTTCCTCACGATGTTTTCCTTCACCGTTATCGCAAGTGATAATTAAATTCTAATCCGCACATGAATCCGAAAAGTCAGAGGTGCGGGCCGGGTTCGAACTTAGACCCTCCTGCACGGCAGGCAACCGTTCAACCGCTAGGCTATCTTATAATATAAAAAAAAAACAATGTGCTAGTTACGAAATCCAGAGAGAAAATTGGTTCTGGGAATACGATGGAAAAAATGCCGGTCGTGTTTCCTCTTAGTACTAGTACCTATGTAAACATGTAATTTTTTCTTGAATATTATAATTATTGACGTATCTATAGAAAAACATTTAAAAATGCTTCTATGAAAAATGGTTGATATATAATATAAAATAAATATAAAAATCGAAAAATAAACTATATATAACCTACTAAGGTACTTTCAGCTAAACCTGAATCCATCAAACGCCAATCAATAACTGAGTAAACTAGAATCAATCCAATTCTCTGTGTATTCTCTGAACGGTGCAACTGTTGCAAGCCTGTTTATTCAAGAACTCCTCAATTACATTGCTCTAGTGACAAACGCCGTTAGACGTACCTGTACCGAACAGTTTTACCCCGTTCTAGGTAGACGAGAAACACGACGCGCGACACGATGCTACACACACAACGCATAAATAATTTTCTGTAGATCTTTTTCTCTCCAATAAAGGTAAATTAGGTAGAATATTTATTTTTTCCACCCACAAACTGCGTTCAAGTCAGTGTTTTCGTAGTTTTTAATCCTGCTGATTACGAATACTCATACTGTCATACTGGGCGTAGAAATAAAAACTTTTTCTTTCTTTCTTTTCTTTAATATAAATAATTATTTTTACCACACGTGGGTTCTCAGATCACGAAATGTAGATAATAAAAATTAATTTGTATTGTATTGAAATTAAATAGGTAATGTCCACAGAAGATTGCAATGACAATTAACAGTTACTAGTGGTCGCCTAGTGGTCGAAATTCGACCGTAATTTTAGCTTTCTGCACTCCTACTCCATTTATACTTTAACTATGCCAAATCTCACACTCCTCCGTGCGCGCAATACCTATGCTTATAAAGGGGTACAGAGTTTTCTCTTCACGTATTAATATATAGATAATTGAACTGAATTGAACTTATTTATAATGTCAAAAAATGTACTTATATAAAATACCTATATTTTGATAATTAATTAGTTAATATTTTCTATATAACATTTTATCTGATATTATGTATTAAAGATTTTTGAAGTGGAATGAAAATTACCAGTAAACTGATTTATGATTTTTTACACGGACTATAAATTGAGGACACTCATTGCACGTAGATAATTTCATGTTGTCTGGCGTCGCATGGTATCGTATCGCTTTATGTCGCCTTCTAGGATGTAGCCTTAGAGGTTAATAGAACAGGTAAACAAGGCTAGACGCAGTGTAACCCGATGCATCCGTTAATGGGGACGTGACAGGCCAGCACCCTTTATCTCTAGACAAAAGTGCACGACCACGGTATATTGAGGTTGTTATACTGCAGTCTCAGATAACCTGACTTATTATCTAGAGTTTATTACGGAAACTTTCTAAAGTAAATAGGTACTGAGTTTGCTTTTGCTACTTTGTAAACAAACATAGGTAGTTTTATTTATTATGTTCGTTTTATAAGTCTGCTTAGACACGGTTAATCGGGTAGGGTAAAACGTTAAAGGTAAAGGTTAAAGGGTATACAGGGTGGATTTTTGAGACGGGGCAGTAAGGGCAGGTAGGTACCTTAACCGTTGCAGCTACAGGAAAATGTTCTTAGGAGACTATCCTAACTTTTGGAGATATTTATAATTCACAGATTTTGGAAAAAATGTACTTACAGTCAGCAAAAAAATTTAAGTAGGTATCTACTAAAACAAACAAAAATAATAACTTGAAAATGTATTAGGTACCTATGTATTTTTTAAATAATACACATTTCATAGCAATCAATCATATTTTTGTGCTTTATGATATTAGGCTATGATCAGGTTCTGTACGTTCTGTACGATTTGTTGTGTTAAAATAAATAATTATTCTTCTTGTAGTCTAAATAATTGTTCATCGATCCGCAGGTCGATGGAACCGTAAGTAGATTCCTTTCGAATCTATTGTTCTTTCATAGTGGTTCAGTTCAAGGTGATATCAATGCCAATGTTGTCGCGAAATGTGTCCCCAACACGAAACCACTCCTAAATAAACTTTCAGTGAAATTTTCTTTTAATGGATAAGTCAAGGGCACTTGTTTGTTTTTATTTAGAAAGGTTATCTAAGTGACAGGCTCGCCTTGACGGCATTCTATTAATTTTATATTTTTATAGGTAGGTAGGTACTTGCTAATTATTATTATTATGTGTGCAATGATATTGAACACATTTTCAAGCTTACCTATGTTGACTGCGGTAACATGCATGTTCCACGGGATTTTTAATGGGTTTTATATTAGTTCTGTAGAAACATTAATTATATAAAGCAGATAGCCTAGTGATTGAACGCTTCAACGGGTCTGGGTATGATCCTGGCCCCCACCTCTGACTTTTATAATTCATGTACGGAGCAGAATTAGATTATCATTTTCGTGGATGGGAGAAAATCAAGCTTGTATCACATTAAATATTAATTCAGCCCATTACTGTCCCACTGCTGGCCACGACGCACCTGTACTATAAGAGTACCTATGATTACGCATGACGGTACGGTTTGAATTAGGATGTTATAGTTTTTTATATTTCTTTAAATGTAGATACCTAGGTACCTAAGCTTATATAGGTTGACGCGAGACACATTTTTCGTGAATTTCGTTCTAGACTCCCGTCCATTGCAGTACCTAGTAGGTCAATGTTGATACTCAAAAAACTAGAAAGTACCTAATTTTAAACCGTCCTTCCATTTTCCCACTACCATTAATCGCATGCGCAACTTTGAGTGAATGTTTTTCCCTAACCGGTGAACAGAATTCATTATTATATGGTTAATCATCGGTTGTCGTTAACTCAGTCTTAATTTCCGACTTCCGTATATTGTTTTCCGCATTCATCAACACTTTTTGCGTTCTTTGTCTCTCTTCCGAGATAACCTCGTTTTCATATATGAGTATCTACGGATGCTAATTTTTTTTATCCCTTTTTACTTTTGCCGCCGTATGTTGTTAGCGCTGGAAGATGTTGCTGCCCTTTTTGCCGTAATCCCTTATTTGTCTTTTTATTTACGGAAAGAAAAGAGGTAGCATAATTATTCTTTGCCGAGAATTGTCTTGCTAATCGGAAAATGAAAGCCATACAAATTTATTGAATTGAGTCAATAGTGGGTGGATAAAGGTTGAAATGATAATGATAATGACTGTATTTGCTAATTCATCATGACTTAAATTAAGCCAAAAATATACGGCGTGAATAACAAATAGGAAAAAACTTATAGGTAGGATATATCCCCTCTACTAAATATCGACCGAAACACAAAACTACACATCCGACTCATACTTGACCACACTTCAATTGCTAGCGAAGCCTTATAAACATTGACACCGAAGCGGATGCCGACTTGCTTCATTAATTAAATACGCTTTAGAGCAAAGGAAACAGCTGTGAGGAGTAAAAAGTAGCTGGTGAACACTTAGACGGTATGACCGGCTACCGTATAAGGATGCTTGGTATCTGGAGCCTGCATTCTGGGCGGGGGATGCTCTTCCCGTCACTTTTTATTAAAGATCATGAAGAAAGCATATTAAAATTACTTTTAACTTTGTGCGCTGTTGTTTACTCTATTACTCCTTTTTATCGATATATTTTATTAGTTAGTATCTCTCTCGATATACATAAAATCTTTAGTGCGCTAGATGGAATAGAAAATAAATAAGTTTTTGTTGCGCACACACCACACGTTTGCTCTATGTGGAATACTTTTGGTGCGATTCGAATTGGTGCGCATCAAATTGGTGCGCTAAATGGCATGCCTCGAAATAATTACTATAGTCCGTAAAATATAGCTTGATACCTGGGACAGCTGTCATCAAATCGAACCTCGTTAAATTATTATGCAAACCGATGTTATTTTTAGTTATTTATAGAATGTTCTTCCATCGTTTTGTGAATATGAATAAATTAAATAAATAATAATTCAAATTATTAGGCAAAGTTGGGAGTGCAGGGTAAGTTCCGAAGTTTTATTCTACTTTGTAATAGGACGTAATCCTACACGCACTTATGTAGGTAAATAAAAGACTAGAAATGTAGAAATAGCCCACAGTATCGCAGCATTCAAATTTATATCTATGTTACTTGATAGTATTAGAAACACTACAACCAACAGTATTTTTAAAGCTAAAGTTAAGTTCATGTTACTGGAAAAATGTAGTTATAAAATAAATTATGGATGATAAATAATTTATTAATAATATAATATAGAATTGATAATAGAATAATAATAATTTTGTATTAAGTAAAATAATTATAATAATTAAAAAAAATTGGTTGGTAAAATGATATAACTAGATATTAATTAGAACATATTATAGTATCTATAAATAATTATAGATAGAATATTAGATATAACATTATAAAAATATTATAACAATAATAACACAACATAAAAGTATTATAAGTTATAATTTATCATAGTATATAATAATTTTAAGTACTTATAGAATAATAGTTTATAAATATAATATTAATATTACCGCCTCTTCTAATCCTTGTAGCACCCTAATCATGCTCATGTACCTAGGTTAGTTTATAATTAGTTTATAACAACTTAAGTGTACATTGTGCAATAAATAAATAAAATAAATTTTATTTCCGTTGTCCGTACCTATCTATTATGTTAATAAGCTATGACCACGGTTACCTAGTCTTTTACGATACTTACCTGTTTTGTTTGAGTTTCTAAGGAATCGACGTGCGGCGTAGTAACACTTGACAGGTTGTTAGCGATTCTCAGAATACAAGTTGCTGCTGTAATAAAATGCCTAAGGGTATGAAATGGAATTAGTAGGTAAGTAATATAAATTAATAATTTTTATAGGTTAGCACCTAAGTACCTACACTACCTACAGTTTCAATATAGGTAGGTATGTTCCATAACAGACATTGGTTCTCCTCTCATTATTAAGCAGCGTATGCTTCTTCTGAAAGAAAGCGAGATAGTGACTTCTGGTTGAAAACTAGGCCCATTTTCGGCCTGAGGTGATGTTAGATTTTATTCTATTTGCTAGATATTTATTGCGCCATCTGTTGATCGTCAGATCCTGTTTACCAGCTGTCAAAGTAGTGCCAAAACTAGTGAGCTACGCTCGGCTACGCTAGTGAATTTCGACTTCCACGTCCTTTTCATGGGCGCCATCTATCGCATTGTACAGGAACCGCTGACTGTTCAGTAACAAGCTAAACAATATACAAATAACGAAAATGTACCTAACAAAATATGTGGTTTAGTACGGAAAAGGTGAATTTATTTAATATAATTGTAGATAATTATTTATTCATGCGATACAACATTTTATGAATGATAAAAAAGTTCCATCTGTTGTTGAACTCGTAAATCTTTTAAACAGGTCACCCTTCTTAGTTAGATGCTTATTCGCCATTTCAGTAGATGGCGTTGATTAAAGTTACACAAGTTGTGTGTGCTATACGAAAAATAATTTATGAAAAATCGTAAGTTATTGATAACGAGCACTGATTGGGATTAATGATTTTATAATTTATTCTCACAAGCCACCATTCGATTGTTGAAAATCCAAGATTTTTCGTGGATGATTGTTATTTTGTGAGACCATTGTAGGTAATATAGATAGGTAGGTACCTAGTATTTACCTACTTAAAATTTCAGTTTTCAATTATCGGTAGGTAGATCTCTTGATACCTACAGGTGTCCCTTACTTCAAGGTTTTTGGAACCATAAATTTATTATCTACTCAACTCTCCTGCACCCGGGGCTAACACGGCAAAAAACCATTATCTATTCCGTTTCCTCTGTCCTTTCAGCCAGTACGGTTACGGGAAAAGGGGAGATATTTCATTTTGTCTTCTGTCAAGGAGACAAGGGTGGAGAAAACAGGGTTGTCCACCCGCGTGCTATCCTTGCCGAGATGACTTGACTAGGATGACCTTTTGAAAATACTTTCTAATAAGTTTCCGTGACATTAGAGACCTCCTAACCACCACACACATTTGTAACTAAATTTCCTCACATTTATTATAACCCATCAATGGCCTCGCCCCGATACTGATAGGTACTGGTACCGATACGAGATACTGGTCAATAATATATTGAGCATAAAATTTGTTCGTGGCAACATTTTGTATTTTTATTTATAGAATTGCAACACTGTTAACCTTCTTCTCGAATTTGTTCTTGTACCGACTGCATGTGGCATGCAGATTCAAATTGTCAGTTTCATCGAAAATTACAAGCACGTACCTACCTATTTTATTTAAACAGATACATCCCATCCACTTACGTATAAATACCTACTATAAAAAAATCAAACACACGCAGCTAATTGGCCTCAAAAAATGTTTGTATCCCAATCAATAAACACTGATACAAAAGCATTTCTAAGGAGATGAGAAAAATAAGAGCAATTTTTCGCGTCATTGGCATTCGCTCCGCCCAAGTCTAGGCGAGACTCCGCTGCGTTCTTGCCCATTTATCACGTCACAAAACACGAAAAAAAAATCACAGGCTTACTGACCCGTTTCTTTTCCATTTACAGAGTGTTTTCGCTTATCTCATCCGTGTAATATCCTTTAGCCTCATCCAGTTCGGAAACGGTGACTTAGTATTTGAGGGTTAGAGTCTTAGTCATTAATATTCTCTCGGTACTCGTAGCTATTGTGGCTAGTGGCTAGTCATGTTTGGGATTGCTAGGATGGTACTACTTTTTAGAGTGATTGTTTACAGCTCAGTTGTTCAGCATAGCCTCTTGTTTGGGGCATGCCTGATCGCAGAAGACGTTATCAGTGAGTGAAGGCATAACAGATGTTACTACAGAATAGAGATTTGCCGACTATGACTTTGGCCGACTAGCCGATTAGTTGGTTGTAAAGAGACCCACTAGTCAGCCGAGCCGATCACGGTTTCGGGGGTATTCGGATAATTCTTTGACGCTTCGTTCATAGCTGATTCGCGCGCAAGTCGCAACCGCCGCTTGCGAGCATGTCGGAATATGTTTTGTTTCCTTCGCATTGTTTCTTGATTTTTGCTTTTGCACTGATGTGTTTTTGTATGAAAACAATAAAGACAATACTGTTATTGTACATTAAAGTGAAAGAGCTCAATTAGAATTTAATCATGTCAAAAAGAACGTCTCGTGTATTGGTTTTTTATTGAGAAAAACATACAAAGTAAGAAGCCGGATAGTAGGCGCTTTTTGCCGAATAGTCGCCGACTACGAAAGTGGCCGGATAGTCGCCTTTACCGACTAGTCGCCGGCTAGTCGGAACATCTCTAAGTCGGATCATCTCTAAGTCATTGTGGGCCTCACGACTGCACCAAAAAGGTTCAAGGTACTACGCAAGGCAGGTTATCTAAATGAGTAAACAAAACTTCTAGAAAGACGCCGGTAGAACCATAGAAGTATCAAGTAAGTTGAGTAAAGCACCCACAAACAGTCACTCAGGGAGGCATCTACACAATCAACTACTATCCGGGAAAGAAATTGCCACGTAGGTATAAATGTGACCAAGAAAAAGGTACACTATTGAAGATTCTTCTTGGTCTTATTTAAATAGGAAATCCGGTTTTATTCTTAGTTTGTATAACCTAAAAGAGCAAAATCGGATATCCTGTCGTAATTTGGGAGGTCTAGTCTATTTTTGGGAGTCTGGCTGGTAGGTTTCCATCATAAAGTTATTTACCACTAGTAATAATAACTTTATGGTTTCCATTGGCTGAGCTCTTTGACCGAAAACCAAATATTATAGGGTTGATTTATGAATAAAGTTTATACAAATTAACCTTATAGAGAAAGCGCCCCTTTTATTACATTGATTAACCATTAGAATACAAATTTCATCAAGCTCGTTGATTTATTTCGGAAAATGTCTCCAAACCGACTGCCGAAGCCAAATGCGGAAATTGAAAAAAAAAACGTTTCGAGGGGATGTTGTGATAATTCAATTCACGGCACAGTTAACAGCTGTTTACGGGGTTTTACATCGCACTGACAGTCTCGCTTTTAACTGTGATTAATTTGGCGACGGCTACCTATTTAGTGGTAGGTACTGGGTTTATATTGAGCGTGAAAATCCGCGTCATTGTGAATATTTTCCACCCAATCACATTATACTCACCTGCAGGGAATTTTGGCTTGGCCTTCCTTATATTACGACGAATCGAAACGGTAGTCAGAAATAAAAGTAAAATATAATAACAAACCAATCAAAAGAACAATGTTTTTATCAAAAATAAATATTAAAAACTCCAAGGTACGAACATCTTTCAAATATTGTAATTCGTTTGATTAATTTCGTCTTGAAACTCGGCTGAACATTAAATTCTGGATATCCATCTAGATTCCTCACCGCATTTTATTTATAAAGAATTATCTATACCCACAGCCGCTCAAGATGAGATTTGTTGAATTTTAATAAATCCATCTCATTTTCATATTTTTACGAGGCTCAGGAATATCAGGAATGTATACTAAAATTCTTTCGTGTTGTCAGCGCACGCTATAAAGCTGTATACCCTACATTTGCCTAGCATCTTATAAATATACGAAAATCAAAACTCAGCACGCGTAGAAATGAAATCTAATTTATAACCCGCGTGTTGCCGTGAACTCTACCTTACCGGGGTGTGGAAATACCTCACGTATTGGAAGTAATGCTGAATAAATATTTATTAAAAATTACATAGAAAAGGTGAATACCTTTGTAGGTGGAACCTCTAGTGAAAGTGGAAGCATTTTATTGCAAAATACATTTTTAATAAAGTTTGCTCATGGCATGTTTTATGTTTGCGGTTTTATTTTAGCAATTTTATGTTCGCGTGTTATCGCATGTAAAATATGTGTGTAATCAGATTGGACAGATAATATATTTACAGCTTATATTAACAAACCAGAGTATTTTTCTTCACATTTCTTTAGAAGTGTAATGTCTTAGCATCCTTGAGAGCTTCCCCTCGCGAGGACATTGGAGCATGAAATTATGGTGCATTCATTTATATTACATGTCATGGCAATGGGTAGGTAAATCTACGCCTGAGAAGTCACACTTTACACGGCGACAACTTTGAGGCATCATTTTTCCGCATTTACATGGTTATGGGTTAAAATGTAGTACAATTTAACCCATAGAACATGGCTTATTTCGAACATGGCTTACTTTTGTTCTGAGTAGTGAATATTCTTACACAAAGATACTCCACCGCGATTTTTCAGACCATTTCTTTAAGCAAATCAGATGCGGTAAAAACAGCGGCATTTCTTCTCTCACTGTGGATGTTAGACTAAAATGTATTGCCATTATCAAAGCTTCACATTTGCATTTAATGTACGAATCTGGTAACATAAAGAGATAGTTTTGGGTAAGTACTCCGCAAATCCCTTCGTGCGTGCACTTTTATATAAACTCACGAGGAATTTTGCGCTTCATACGAGCGTAAAGGAAATATTTCTTTTGCTCTGCGATCCAGTAAAGCTTCTGATCCTTTTTATGAGCTCCTATGTTGCGTATGAGCAATGAATGTCGTACTGTGACGTGAGCTTACTAACCGCATTAATGAATAGTCAGTTACCAGTTTGCCAGTAGGTAATGTTGTTGACAGTCCTTTGTCTTTGAGTTTGCTGATTTATTTACCAAAATTAGTTTGTTGTGTAATGTAAATAAGTAGTACCGATTTGTACTGCATAGTAATCCTCAACCATATTATTATGATTAATAAGATAAAATATTACATTTCAAGCACTGGTAGCCTAGCGGTTGAACAAATGCCTTCCATGCAGGAAGGTATGAGTTCGAACCCGGCCCGTACCTCTGACTTTTCGAATTCATGTGTGGATCAGAATTTGATTATGACTTGCGTTAACGGTGAAGGAAATCATCCTGAGGAAACCTGTACATCTGACAGGGCCTCATAAAGTTCTCGATGGTGTGTGTAGACCGCCAACCCGCACCAGGCCAGCGTGGTGAAGAGTAATGGGCTGAAATTATTATTATATTACATTTCAGCATAAATGTATTATATTCAGGCAGGTATTAGCTGGAATTCTCATCTTACTTCGTCAACAAACCTATCCTATTGTAAATATTATTTATATTTCAATATCCATAGTTTTGTTTGCATTCCTCTTTCTAAGCCTATAAGTCTATTTGGTAGTGTCACCGAATAAGGCGAGACATTTTTTCGGAGGGGGAACATTTTCTTTTATACAACGCCATGCTTCACCCTGAATGTGTCCCGGGGAGCTATTAGATAATTTCACATTTAAAAAAGAAAAATAACCCTGCGAAAAAGTTCTGAATAAAATATACTTTGCCTATGCAAACTTCAATACTCAACGAATGAGCATACATAAAACATGACTCAACATTTCGTTTCAAAATATAATATCGAAAGTAAAAAGTTTGCAATTCTTTATTTTCTAAAACAATACGTTGGCAAGAGAAAGAATTCGCAGCCTTAACATAAGAAATCCATTTCTGTGTGTGTTCTATTTATCAAGTGTGACGGAGAGAACAAATTGATGAGATTGATTCTGTGCGGTTCTGTCACTGAGAAACAGCAGTAATTCTGCTGATGGAATTGACCCGGGGAACGTATAAGGAAGGTGTCAGCATGGAAGATTGGTACCATCAAGTTTTTGGACCGTGTTTGGAACGGTTGGTGCTTGGCGTTGGCTTTGATTTATAAATGAATAAATGTATGCTATTATAAATATTTATAATAAATCTGTATTAGGTAGGTGTATTGTGGAATGAATAATTCAAATGCTTTATTAAAAAAACTGAAACACAATGCCTGATATAAATCTCAACTGTATTTAGTGAAGAACCCGATTCATTCATCCAAATTCGTGCAAACTTTCTGTTTTCTTTACGCTTACCTTTTACCCAATTCTAAATCACAAAGCTCTGCCTTTGAAGTCTTCCTAAACTTTTATTAATCTATAAAATAATAGTATCTATCTTTTAGCGAGAGGGGATGTAATTTTCCGCGCGAGGGGCCTCTGAACCAATAGAGAACAGGATAAACCTACTTACACCGGATAAAGTTAGTAAACTGATGCTTCAGATCCTTCCAGAAGCTTTAGTTAGGCTTTGGAAAAATCCTAATAATTTACTGTTGATAGTTCTTTTAAACTGTATTAGATGTTCTGCTTAGAACCAATTTCTTCAACCGAATATCCCTTCGTTCACAATAAATTCTATCATGAAATATAATTTAAGTGACTGAAATTAGAAACAGTACCTATTACGAACCATTGTTACGGCGTATTTTAACGGCATTTAATTAATCAATGATTTAATCAATTACGTTCATTGTAATTTAATTTTGCTCACGATATTTTAATTAGCATTACTTTGGTTTCTTTATAATTATTATTGTTGGATCACTTTTTGTTAGAGCTTTTTTTACTCGTATATTATATCTAAATTAACAATTTCATTATGTATTTATGGAATCTTATTCAATATTTTAACTATCAACATCTATTTTACGAGTATCATTCAACACTAAAGTACCATCACCGTCTGTTGGTTATAATAGAGAATTAAGAATTACGTTCACGGCCAACCGTAAGCTTCCATCATCGTTCGATGCCTTTATTTTATTACAGGCTCGCTCTCAATCCACTTTATTGCGACGTAATTAATTTCACACGTCTTCCGTGCCTCTTGATTTAGCTCCTAAACGATTACATATAAATTTTAAGGGAACAATTTCGTCGTCTTATTGGCACATGCGAGCGTTATTGTTCTCGTGGGCATCGTAATTGTCTGTCCAGTAGATTTAGCTTTAATAATGTGTAGAGATTACCTTTAATGTTGTTGATGGAAGGTAATTTAGTTTAATCTGAGTTAAAAAAAACAACTTTTGAATCGTATCGTATTAAATAAATAAATCCAGCCCATACTGTCCCACTGCTGGGCACGGGCCTCTTCTCAGAATGAGAAGGGTTAGGCCTTAGTCCACCACGCTGACTTAGTGCGGATTGGCGGACTACACACACCATCGAGAACTTTATGAGGCCGTCGTATTGATAAAGTTATGTAAAGTTGAAATCGTGTATTAAATATGGTATTAACACGACGAAAAATACAATTTAAATACAAATTGCTGCTGATCAAATGTTACTTTTTATTAAATTATTCCAGTGGATAATTTCTTATTTTCCTTGTCGTTTCAAATGAGAATCGCTTAGAAATCAGCGTAGTGTCAGGCTAATATTAAATATTGTCTATAGATTTTCATAAGTTTTTTATAAAGCAGGATAAACGGTAAAAAAAATTGTCCAAAAGTTTCCTTACTGAATTTATGTACCTTATAAAAAAGTTGGTAAAATTACCTATCTACGTGATTTTTACGCTACAAATGTAGCAGAAGTTTGTCAAAGTCAATTTTCTCGAAGCGAGTGCCAGTCAAACAGAACAAAAGTTGTTTCAATCTTCAAATCGTGTTGCTTTATTAAATGAAGATGAAATACAGCATCAATAATCTCAATGATGCTTTGAATATTTGATCCTGTGTCTGTGTTGATGAGTTCATCCCCGGAGATTGCTTTGTTGTGCAAAAGTGTCGCTATCGAGGGTTTAGTAAACACGCCGTCATTTTGTCCCCCCATGCCCTCAACAGGCATGATTTGTCGACGACCCTCGGCGTTTATCGTTTTTTCGGAACTCGCAAAAAATAGATTTAACCCTATTTGCAATGGGTGTTATGGTATCACTCGCCATAAATTAGATACATAATGAGGATATTATTTTTTCTAAACAAATATTATAAAGAGAAAATATTTGTTTTTTTGTAGGTTTGTAATGGATAAACTCATAGATATCCGTGGATAAACTCATAGATATCCGTGGATAAACTCAAAAACTACTGGACCAATTTTAAAAATTCTTTCACCAGTAGAATGCTATATTATCCCTGAGTAACATAGGCTATAATTTATAAAGATATCACGCGGGCAAAGCCGCTGGCGGAAGCTATTTATTTTATAGATGAAATTATGAAAATTAAAAAGCTCATGATATGTTATGGTTATTGAATAAAATATTATATAAAAAAATTCACAACACAAAATTATTCTTGAATATATTATCAGACTTCGAAACTTTCTCTACAAAAAATATAAACATTTTTAGTAAGCACAACAGTGTCTACGTAAATGAAAATTTGGCACACGTACTAAAACTTGATATTTTCCTTGTGGTATCACTAGTCGAGTTGAGTTGATATGACAGAGATATTTCTCTTTTACCTGACATTTTTTGTAAGTAGGTTGTACAGAAACTGCTCATGAATTTGACATAGCCCCCACATTGCCCCGCACGATGCTGCGAAGCTTACTTCTAGGTACGGTTCCTGAATACTTATTACTCTAAAGTAAAAATCGAAGTCATGCCGCGTACCCATCAAGGGTTTTTAGTCAAATACGGTGAAATATTGCTTTCGGAACGGGAATGTTATACGACGTAGGAATAATTTAAGGAATATAGGCCTTTTGCGTTAGTTGACAAGTTATTGGTAGAAGAAGGGTGCAATATATTTATGTAATGTTTGCTAACATAGTTGGAATTTTTTCTTCACACATGTTGCTTAATACTTTATTTAGAATAGAATGGAATAATGTTTATTCGTCTAAGGGCTGATTTGTCAATTTAAATTGAAAGCTAGTTTAATCGGGTATTTTAGCTATGTTTTATGAAAATCTGTTTAGCCGTTCAAAAGTAACAGTTCTCGAGAGTCGAGGGTTTTTGACGGTTAGGTTATAAAATAAGATAATACGCAAGTAATAATTAGTATGATTTTTGATATTAACTTCTAGCAATCTCTACTGACTAAAACTTTTCGATTACACACAAAAACTTCTTCATTACGCACTAAAAGAATTACATATCAATTATCTCGATAGGAATACTGAGAATAAATTATTAATGAATTAGGTACAGATACAATCTTAACTTTTATCCCTGAGGTAGTGAAATGAAATAACTTTATGAACTTCAGTAATATTATATTGTATAAGTTGGCAAGAGTGGCTGAAATTAAATTTCCACTCAACAAATTTTTCTTAAACATCTTCACAAGTATTTCAATAAGCCAATAAAATATTACTTTGACCTGCAATTTTTAAGGTTCAGTGCGAATAAATTTTGTTTTGATCGTGAATATAAAGAAAATCTATTTATTAAATTGCTTTCATTGATTTACCTACTCTCCCAGTACGCAGTGTCTCGGGGTACCACTTATACTGGGAGAGTGCGAGGTATGAGCGACGGTTGGGCGCAGCGCACTGTGCCCGCTTCCTCAGCCCCCGATTCCTCAGAGCTCGCGCGCGGACTGTACCTGCAGGGTAATCACGATACATGCTCGTAATCGGCATCGATTCCATTTTGACAGTCAAACATTGCGCAGTATGCTTTAAAAATGACTTCGCTCCACAATGTGAACAAAGCAATGATTATTCTACGAGCATTACACATTCTACGAACGAATGTGATTGAATAGGGAGATATTTTTTTTTTGGTAAATTTTATTTATTTCTAGTTATCTTAAAAATTGAAGGCTGATATTTTTGCATATTTCTTTTTGTTTTTACTGTTTATTAACAGTAAAAACAAAAAGAAATATGCACGAATAATTAAAAGATCACAAAAAAAGGTGACATGACGTCGTTTCATCACTCGTTCATAGCGCGTGAATATGGTTACCAAGGAAACACGAGTAGTGACGTCATAAACTCGATGATGGTGTTTGAAATTTGAAATGACTAAAGATAATTAGTAAAAAAGATATAATTTTACAATAAATATTTCATTGTAGCACTTTACCAACTCTTAATGATTTTCTAACATAATTTCTGATTATAATTTAGTTGCTTGTTCCCTATTGTATTGTAAGATCTCCAGGAGACGGCCGACTGATCACTGAAACAATCATAAACTAATTAATGGTACTAGTAGCTAGTATAATAAGTTTATGGAAACAACAGTTTATAAGTCTTAATGAAAGACTTTGGAAAATTGTTTGAGTTGGCGTCGTGTACGCATACTCATTATACATTCTAAAGCTTTTCATTATGACTAATCTGTTATGTCGGTGATCAGACAGCCGTCCGTCTGCTGGAGCGCTAATTCCACTGTTTGTTTTTCGATATGTGAGTTAAATGTATAATACACCCGGACTTGACCGAAGTTTTATTACGTTTATAAAATAAATCTTTACACAAGGTCACTTCAGGTCCATCCTCAAAGGCAAAAATCTTTACGCTTTTCTAGCTTCTTCAAATTTGTTCAAAGAGGTCGGAAAATGATACGTAAGTACAGAACGCTTATTTTCCTGTTATAAATGTCAACGGAGTGAGATGGGTCACTTTCGCTACTACTTGTACGTGATCGACGAATGACTTGCCGTTATTTACGGATTTCATCTTTAAAGCTCGTCATACATACCTACAACTTTTCTTTGGAGCGAGGGAGAGATTGAAATATGTAACCATAATGTTTAAGGTGCATTTTTGCAATTACATTTTTGTGCACACGTGATGAACTTCCTTTCCCAGCTTAATCAACCACTGGTGATAGGTACAGACACGATACGTTGTGGTGATACATTTCGCAAGAAAATTGCTTTCAATGACTGTGGCCCGTTTAGAGTTAATAACTCTGCGTTATGGCGCCGGGTGCAAATGATTTTAGCCTTAAGGATAGTTGACCGGAAAAATTGTCGATTGTACCTTATTCGCCTCTCACGATATCTAGCTATGGTAATAGTCCTCCTACTATCTTTTAATTAGGGATGATGGCAACACTTTAATAATATTATAATATACTACCTTTAGCCCACGCGTTTTATTTTTATCAAAATAAAATATAGCCTATATCCCTCAGGGATAGTGCTTTCCAATAGTGAAAGAATTTTTAGAATCAGTTCAGTAGTTCCAGGGAGTGTGTAGTATCCCTATACTACTTACGACTATGTATACTACTATATTCAAACAAACATATTATACAAATATTTGTATAGATTATACTTATATTATATTAATATTATAACCGCACACCTATTATAGAGTCTCGAGATTTCCTAAATGCATATTTAATTATGCAAATTTAATATAGTATACATTTTTTTACATTTTTATATGTATAGGTAATAAGGTATAGGTACATTTTTTACATATTAATTAAAATAATAAATTAAATATACATTTAAATATATTTATTATTATAATTATAATAAACATAATGTTTATTTGGAACATATATTATTATATGTATAATATAAGATCTATCTAGATAATCTAAGATTATTATAATGTCTAATAGGTAATAGGTAATCTTTAATTGCATAAAAATAGCCATATTTATAAGATGTTAGTTCGGCATACAAAATATAATAATATATTTATGTATATCTATAGTTGTCTAACTAATTAAACGATGACATAAGGCAATATTTATATTTATTATTTATGAATAGTCCTATTAGCTAAATTATTAGTGGAATTTGCTACCACAGTGGTAAAGGTATTTTGGCAGATTAAAACTGTATAAAATTAATGTAGATATAGGAAAAACTAAATGCAAACTAAGTTAGCAAACTCTAAGTAGGCACTAAGCGGAGTTGCCGCGGGACGTTTGCCTTCTTTATTATAAACGAAGTTAAACTTTTAAACGCACATTTTACAGTAAATCTCTGCTGTTAATAATTGTCCTCCTTTTCCGTGCTCTAGTCCCAAAGCTGCTTAGTTAAAATACTAAAACTTTTTAGTATGCTCCAAAGAAAATCTTAAGTTGTTAGTTAAATTCAAATTGGAAAACTTTTAAAATTTATGTTCGCAGTTTTAAGGCACCTATTATGTCTCCTCTAGTCTTTACATGTGTTGGGCGGTGTTTTTTGTAGAGTGGGGGGAGGTCTAGTTACACTGGTGCCTCGATACTGTCGCAAAGCAGTTTCATTACGTATTTAATACGTTAGAGGGAAGCTAAGGGTTTTTGTTCGACAGTACATTCGCTTACGTGAGAATTGTGCTTGCACGCTGACTGCGAGGCTATAAAATGTCCTTTAGGACGAATCCTATGGTCCATATAATAAATTATTTCATTATTTTTATCGACTGTTTACGAGAAGTTGGCGTGGATGTGTGTGAGTTTTATGTCGGCCACTACTTGAGATTATTTCTGTTCCAGGATGAAAAAGAACTTAAGTAAACTAGAGTTTTTATTGACACGTAAGATAGCATTTGATTTACCATCGCGTCGGGGATGTAGCGCGCGGGAATAGGTACGTCAATAGCGCGTAAGTAGCATTGGTAAATACCGCTTAAATCTATATTAACTTTTCCGCGTCGTGGTGGAATAAATTAGCCATGCTTGATTAGCTCTGCTTGGAATTTCTCTGAAGCTTCGAATCGGAAATGAGGTACTATAATAGAACCAGAGTAGTCGACATAGCCTACTGAATTAGCAAGCTGAAGTGGCAATGGGCCGGCCATATTAGTCGTAGAACCGATGACGGATCATTGAATAAGTCAAAGGTTTTTATTTCAACTGGGCCTTTGCAGGCACTTTCAAAACGTCGTGATTCTAGGTGCACGGTTCCAAGTGGGTTGGTCCTGGAGAAGATACCGGCAAGAAACTCCATGGATACTCTTTTCATAAATCAAGTTAACAATACCATATGGAGCCCAGCTAAAATTCGACAAGAATTTTACAAAAAAACACACAATATTACAAAAAATAAAAAATAAAATGGACAGCAAAGAACATATTGATTACCACTACAAGTAGTTGCATACTTAACATACAATATAGGTCAATATCAACCTCTCAGTGGCCATGTTCGCAACCAGGGTCATACATTATACTATACTGAAAATGACAAAGATAAGGGTAACAGCTGCAATCCCCCTGCGGTTTATAGCTTTAACTAATTTTAAAGTTCTGTCTAGCTTAGTACGGAGATCTTTGATATTCTCATCTGTTCTTTAAAAAGAACAACTTGCCTTTAGCTCTCCACTTTATGACTGTATTCTTCTATTTTTATAAAAGTCATCAGAACTAAAATAATGAACGAAACACTGTTTCTAAACAGAACACCATTATAATTGAGTATAAAACGTCGTTCTGCGGTAAAAGCGTTGTAGTATTAGGTATGAGAGATATTTTAAAGTGAGGAGTGCTCGCAACAGTGGGAGATAATGCGTCGGTTAATGGAGTGTCGTTGGTGCAGCCATGTTGGCACGCTAAGCGACTTTCACCATTACTGGATTTGTAAACGCGAAAAATAAACGTGTTTATATCGAACGTGACACTTTTAGCGTTAACTGAAGAGATGGTCTGGAACTAAACGATGTATAGAACTTTGAAAGTGCATTTAGAACTAAAGGAACGGTGGAAAACTATGTGAGAGCTGTAGCGAGTGGTCAGTTTCTTATACTATTAATATATTTAATACGTCTCATCGCCTTCTCATTGAGCACATTACGTACTTTGGCCTTAAGTGTTGCCATGAAATTATTTAAAGGTCTCTTATTTTTTCGGTTAAAATGGTTCTTATGAACCGTATCACCCATTTTCAAGCCTAAGCGTCAGTAGATTTCTCTACAAATAATAGTTTGTATGAAGAACCAGTGTTGAAGAAAGGATTTTGGTGTGGGAAAGGCTTGACCCAGCAGAGATTAGGCTTTATAAAAGCCAAGTAAAAATTTTCTGATAAAAAAAAAAATGTAAAATTGAATTTATATGTGAGTGTGTGAGAAAGTAGAATAATATAAAGTTTAATTTTAGTTTTGTCAGGGGTGGACCCAGATGCTTTTGCAGGGGGCTTTGGCTACTTAGGCCCCCCGATCCGCTACTGTGTTATCTAGTTGTTTTTCGATTTTCAAGGTATCTGTCACGAGTTTCAACACCCTTATTTGCAAAGTAAGAAGATATTTTACTTCAAACTTGAATAGTGAGCAATAGTTTGTATAAAGCCTTTCACAATTTAAAGCACTACGGAATATGGCGCTATTAATTTGACCTCGCTTCCGTCGCAAAGCCACTTAGAATTCCTCTTATCGAATTAAGTATTCCAATCTTCCTCTTCTCCAATAAATTGTCCCAGTTGTAAGAAACATTAATAGGACTTTATATAAGTAGTTTTAGTTTGAATACAACTACGAATGCATGAAAATGTAGTACCTACCTACCTATAAAATAATTGTAGGTACATAGTACAATATTTCATGGAATGCAAATCGCATGACATTTTTTAGAGTTAGAGCTAGTACATACTAGGCGCTTTGAAGCGCGCGCTTTGAAGCGCGCGCTTTGGTGATGCGCGTTGTAAGTTAGAGCAAAAACGCGCATTCGAGTGTGTACGCTGCATAATATTATCCCGTAACTTCAAACGCGCGTTACCAAAGCGCGCGCTTCAATGCGCCTAATGTGTACTAGCTCTTAAGCATTAAGCAATCCCTAAGCCAACCCACTTGGCCAACCCAGAATCACGACGTTTTAAAAATGCCTGGAAAGGCCCAGTTGAAATAAAAAACATTGACTTTGACTTTGAAGCAAGCTTAAGCCATTTGTTTGGAGACTAAAAGATTGCAATCTTGGACTAACAGTGGTAAGTTAGCTTTCAAGTTTTATTATGTAACAAATTTTTTTAGACGTATTATTTGTGGGTTGATTTTTTAGACGAATTATTTGTGGGTAGATAATATCTAAACAATTGTTATATTTTCTTCAACGATCCCTTAGTGAATAGCTATGAATAAACCAAGCACCCTCTCGCAAAAGGGTATTGAAATATTTTAGGATCGAAATGATCATAATAAGACCACCAACCCACCTGCTATCCTTATCCATGTAATAATAGCTCCTAATAGTATATAATAGTACCTACCTATTCGATGTATCAAGTTCAGTGATGCTTACGAAGTACCTAATATTATAGTAATGACCACAGAACAGTAAAGAGGTCATTACTATAATATTACTTCGTAAGCATCACTGAATTTGATGCATCGAATAGGTAGATACTATTGTGGTAATGACGATATTACAGCATATTATCGGTCTTTAGAAAAAATTCCCGCCTATCGGGTAAATATTCATGGCGTCGCAGTAACAGGCAATCTCAAATCGGCTGCATACAAAAACGAGCGCGAGCTAGCTTCTGCTTATTGCGTTAAAACAGTACCTATTTTTCGTTTAAAATAAAGACCATCGTTAATTTTATAAAATCCAATTACCATATTGAAGTGTGATTTTGAGCCTCTCTTATCGGTCTCGTTTCCCTGCAGAATGAAACTCTCTGTTTTTAAATAGCAGATTTTGATATTGGTTTTTTTTCTGTTGTTAAAGATAACCAATCATGTAAATTTTTAAATCAAATACCAAAGTTATAGATTTGATAAATGAAGTACATTATTAACTATCAGTTCTGAATGTTTTGTACCTAATTGATGAGAAAAAATAAGATCCCTGCCGCTAACATTTTCAATTCGTCGCCTTATACCAACATTAAATAAATACCTACAGATTGTTTTTAACCCCCGACAAAAATGAGGGGTATTTTAAGTTTGTAGTGTGTATCTGTGTATTTGTGTGTCTGTGTATCGGTCTGTGGCATCTTAGCTCCAAAACGGATGGACCGATTTTAATGCAGTTTTTTTAATTGAAAGCTAGTTTAAACGGGTATCATCTTAGCTATGTTTTATGAAAATCTGTTCAGCCGTTCAAAGCTACAGCTCTTTTTCTAGTTGGAGTCGTGGGTTTTTTCATTTTTCCTATTAACCAGACTAGGCTAAAGCACTTTTTCGTGACAGACCAATTGCCCAACCCTTTAAAAACTTTTTGGTACTAGTTATTAATGCTGCAGGCTTTTGACACGTCCTAACGACCCGTTCAATCAAACCGCGGCTTAAAGTGCTCTTCGAATGGTACAAGCCTGCTACAAGAGCTCGGACATATTGAAACAGTCAACCCTTTCACTTACTAAGCTGTTACAGTTGCTCCGTTGCAGTTGCATATTAGCCTTTAGCAGAGACACTTACAAGCCTACAAGGCATTGATACAGTATTCAAAAGTACAGATTCCTTAGAAATGGATATTAATATTACGGATAAGTACTTGAAATGGAACGTGTCTTAATATTTTACTAGCATAGATCGCCCAGAGTCGAAATTCCACCTTATAATTTATAAAAAAAGTTAGAAAATTATTGAGGTTCTTTTGCCAAAGAGTAGATACCTATACCTCTAAAATAGGTTTTTTTTTCTATTACGTCAGCTCCATGCTTGTACAAGTACGGCATTAGCGTGTGTTGTTTGCCTTATTTCCGTGCAATAACTATTAAATTTAATGTTGTTCAACTGGAAAAATACACAATTAGGTACAGCGTGTAATATACTAAGTAGGTACATTACGTCTATGGTACAGCTTGTATTTTTTTTAACGGTTATTGTCATTAAATTTTAGCTTTCTGCACTCCTTCTCCATATAAACTTTAATTATGCTAAATTACACATTCCCGTGCACGCAATACGCTTAAAAAGGGTACAATGTTTTCTTTTCACGTATAATAGATTGGTAACCTAATGCCTCGAACAAGGGCAATCGACACCAGTATAATTGAATAAAAAGATTTTAGTTTTAAATATTTATGAAGGGCGAATGTCAAACCTAGATTCATTGTTGAATATTGTTTTATTTTAAAATAAAAGATAAACAACGCCGAAGTGGTAATCTATTATGAAAATTGGATTTAGAGTGTCTGTGATTTGCCCTGTCAATGTCACTCCAAGCAATCTAATTTTTAAGTTTAAACTAGAATTTTAAAAATAAGTTTATTACTTGAGATACTTTTTAACGATGAGATACTATTTATATATTCATTCTCCACAGAATTTATGATAGGTACCTACCTACTTAATTCTCACCTTATTGTGACCGTGAGTTTGTCGTATAGATGTTTTAGGCAAGACAATGAAATTAATGTGTAGAAACTAGAAAGTGAATTTGAAATCTACAATAGCTCAATGTCTCTCACGACCGTATTGAAGTTTGTTAATAGAGTCGATGTTCATTACCATTTTAGTTACGCGGTAGACCCGCTAAATGGATAATAATATATTGCGCCGAACCCAAATAAAATGGAATAAAGGCAGGTGAATGGTCACGATAAAAGATTTTGAAATGATTCCTTGACAGATGGCTTGTTATCATCTAACTTGTCAGGTGCATCATTGTTCTTGAGGGTTGGCTCAGCGGTCATCACCAGCTTATCTGGCGCGGAGACTACGGACAATGTCTCATTACTAGGAGAAGCTTAAGTTATGTCCAGCTCTGAACTGGGATAGTCAGTTGATGTTAATGACGACCGACAGTACAAGGTCGATACATTCTAATCCCGATCTCTTTAAGGGTTTATTGTAGATACTCATCATTATGAACAACTTTTACTATGGGACCAACATTGAAATCGCGAAAATATTCCATAAATTTAGTCGAGCAATATAGAATTATTTGTATGCATCAGCAGATTTTTTTACGCGATTTCTGGTTTAATCCCGTACAAGATGTTCATAATCATTATGAACATCTACAAACAAGTACAATAACTAAAGGGATCGGGATAAGAAAGGTTGGGCCTTATAACAGACAGGACAACAAAAATCTGCCGTTTGATAAGAATTTTATTTGGGTTGTTTTTATTTTAAACATTTGTTATATGGTCGATGAACATGGCCTTAAATATTCCAGTACCATTGCAATATTCAAGTATTTAGCATAATTAACAACGGAACACAAAATCATACAAAGTTCTATTCACTATGCTCAAAGTGGAATATTGACTTATTTTATAAAACATTGACCTTATGTGACTTAACAGAGAGAGGAGAGATGACAAACGGGAGGAAAATTATCAACAAATTCTATGGAACAAATTAACGATGGAACCAATGAGAATGATTCGGAAGAGCGTAATTCACAATATTGCATACCTACCTACTTTATTCATCGTTTTAATATTGCTCTTTTGTCATTCAATCACTCATTATTTTTGGATTTTATCTGAAATAAATGAATTGAATTACAATTGGATAAGACAGACATAATTGGTTCATTTAAGTTCATAGTTCATTCATACATGTTATTAGTCTCAATTACAAATGCAGAAAGCTATTGATCATTATTTTCTTAAAAGTAATAGTTATCTTTAAAAAACTTAAATTTTGTTTATTTTATCATGCTTTTAACTCATTATTCTGTATTTTAGTTTTAATTTTCTTTTTTTTCTACGTAAATTTTTATTTTTTTGTTAAGTATGAAGTTTTGAGTTTATTAAAGTACACGTTGTATAATGAGATCACAACTCCTTGCCGATCACGGTGATTTGAAGGTATAATTGGCGCAATTGTTGAGCGATTGACTGCAGCACTATAATACGTGTACTGGGCTCGATTTTCGCACGGAACATTTGCATGGCCTACAGATAGTTGTACTGGGTCAGGGTGTCTGCGTACAAGATTTATGTTTGTAAAAGCACCCACGATTCAGGAGTTCAGGACTAGTTACTAGAATGGCCAATGTTTTAAAAAAATAGTTTAATGTTCAGCAGTACAAGGGAAAGCTAAGAGGTTGAATACCCCTAAATTTTAACTTTAATTTTGGTGACAGATTTGTGATTTACTACGAGTATAAACACCACTTTTTTGAAGAAATCCTAAAAGCGATCAATAGCCTAAACCCTCAGCCTACCCCAAATAAAAATTCTTGATCTCCATATTTTATGGGTTAATAAGCACGGTTATAGATTTTGTATTAGTTAATGTAAATACGAAAACTATTAGTTCGCCAAAGTTATAAACATAAATTACGTTAGACATATTTGCCCACAATCTTAAGTGGTCAACGCAATCTTGGAAGCTTTCAAACCCATACAAACTTTAGAGGGGAAGTGTGGGGGGAGTTGGACCTCGGTTAATGGGGTGGGTCTGGTAAAGATTTATACATGATTTCAGGGTGCCGCAGTAAAACATGGTCCCATAAAAGAAATAATAGGGTCCGTTTGTCACAGAAATGTATGCCTCTGTAACTTACAAACGAATGTTTTAAAATACAAAAAAATGTTTGAAAGTGTTTTATTTCTAATTTTAATTTAGTTTAGGCATCCGAACACAGTTAATTATTTTAGAATCTAGTAATAAATTAACTTTAACGGAATTACCTTTGTTCACGTGAAAATTAGACTTAGAACAACCCATTAAAATCATTTTATGCTTGTCTCATAAATATCTAAATTGCCTTTTACTGAAGGCTCCAAATATTCAGCATATAAAATCACAAATAAATTGATGGAATCAATGAACGGCTTTTGAGATACGCTGAGCTATAACAAGAATATAATTAGTGGATACATAAAGCTTATCTAAAAAAAAAAAATAACTATTACAACATCAACAATAGACAATTGGACATGTGTTCAAATGAATACGCTATTATAAAGCACCAGCGCTTTTTAATCACTTGTGTGAAGTAGGTACACACATAGATTTTTAGATTTTACCAATGTTTTTTGATTTTTAAAGACTTTACTCCTCACTAGGATTTCTCCTGTATCGAGGGTACAGTTAACAAACATACATGTCACATGCACACACACCCAGACCCGCAACAACTATCTGTAGATCATACAAATAATTGCTACGTGCGGGGATCGAACCCGCGGCACGTACCGCAGGAAGCTATTAGCCACTGCGCCAACAGTGTCGTCATGTTTTATAACTCTATATTATCGTTTTTTGTTCCGTAAATTGATTCAATCATCGCTGTATGAGATAAATACATAGGTACGCATCACGCCTCAAACACGTTATCCTTTTGCCTCGTTACAAAAGCCAATGTTCTGCGCACTTATTATAACAGTTATTGGCCAGTAGTTTGTGTTAACGTTACACAAGATGTTCAATGCGTATTTTACGGGTGTTCTTAATGTAGCGTGAGCCAAAATTGTCTTTTTAAGGGCCATAAGGAAAGCGAGTGCGTCTGAGACACCACATGAGCTGTTATTTACGATAGGTGGACGCACTTTCTTGGTCCTTTTTCGTTTTTATCCATTCTGTTAATAGATTACGGTGGAATCAAAAGAAACGGTAATGGATTTATTTTTTACATAGCCCGTTTTCGGTGTTTCTTCTATATGCTCATAGATACATATTATTTTACTATATAAACATGTCCCACTATTTATATTTTTATTTCTTTATTTATTTTATAAACATTATAATATTTTGCATTTTTAAATACATATCTATATCTACTTATAATATTATAAAATACACATTTAATAAAAACTAAATAAATAGGGACCAACTGGCATCGGGAACAGGCTCCAAGCTACCGACGGCTAGGGCTCCAGAGAGAAGAACTTCCTCACAATGCGTGCCGTGTCGAGGAATACCGTCTTCTGTATCAAGCCCTTGATCCAACGAGAGCCTCACAAGATGATGGTCGAGGCTCTTGGCTATTAAGCCATTGACCGTAACGACGATGGGTACTACGACTGCTGAGTCCGGAAAATTAATTTATTATTATAGGCAACAGTCGTAATTTACCAACGGCCACCAATCCACACTGGGACCACCGCAGTGTGGTTTGGCGGCGGTTCGCCACGTGTCTTCAAGATAATTTATATACATTGTGATTTGCCTTTTTTTTAGTAAGCACGTCTGTGTTAAATTGTAGATTTTGAGGTATGATTTCCAGGACTCACTGTTGCACTGAATTAGTCACAAATTTACCTTCATTAAGTATCAATACTAGGCACATCTAGATAAATCCGTTAACACGATTAACACTGCTCTAGTATTTCAGCGTATTAATTAATATCATCAACTGTGTCATATCTCGAATTGGCAATTAGTAATATCGAATCCTATACAGTGCTTAATCTCATAATCTCATTACATATGCGGGGAAATTCTGTACTGCCTGCAACGATCATAGTATTTAAGGCCTCACTAGATTTAATCTGAGCGCCTTTGAACGCGAGATGTCACATCCACAAGGGACAAAACTGCTGGTTTTGGGATCAACATAAACACTGAGTTTAACCCGGGTACTTCTCCACGTAAAATCTCGTTTATACAGGCTGACTTTTTAAACCATCGATAAAATATAAGGTCATGTTTTTACACATATTTGGAATAACAATCAATTCTTATTCTTCTTGTGGCTACTGAGAGCATTGGCTGCTCATTAAACACACACTTTTTGGGTGTTAGTTACCTCAGCCATCGCGACGGGCGGCGACGCGACGCGACGTATTGCTTGTTATGTGTATATGATTTTTTAACTCGTAGCTAAAGAGCGGCCACCTGTGTCCGAGAACAATACGTTACAATATATAAGCGTTTCGTTTCATAATGAATTGAGAGATTTCTGACAATTAATATAAAAATAAAAACGTCAAAATTATTCGATAGTTGGCAGTTGGTAGTTTTATTATCATTTTTAATTTATGATTAGAAAATAAAAATGTATATTGATCAAAAAGTCAACCTGTATATTCTACATGTATATATAGGTAACTCGTAATTTAACATTTTGATGTTAGCTAATAGCTGTGGTTTGTGGACTTGGTGGAGCCAAGTTGATTTTGTGGCTATGGAGTATTTGATTAGCCTTCAGGAATATGCTGTGTGGTTTTGATTATGAATCGACCGTCCCGACATTTCATAGTAGGTATGTGGTCAGAGGCGAAGGAATTACCTACATGTCGAGGAAGGCAAAAGCGTCTATTATACGATCGAATATATCCACGTATTCTTCCCAAAATCACGAAGATTTGAATATTTTTTATACCTGAGAACCAACTGGTTATCGACATTTATTTAAGGTCAAAAACACTTTTTTACGGTAATCTTGAAAATAGATTTATTTAAATATTATTATTAAACTATATAAGCGCCCATACTACCTATCCCGTTCTACACACATTACATAGCACAGTCTCTTGTGCGCGATAAAACAGCTATTTGTAACCTAAAAATAAAAGTAGTTTCCCAGTAATTATTTTTGCAAAATATTACTTAGTTTGATTTACTGTATGCGTAGATTTCGGCTTCGTTAAGAGTTTATGCACAGCCTGTATTATATTCCACCCGTCCCACTTGCCAACTTCCCCTGGTAGTCTCAGCGATACTCATGGGAAAAAAACCGTGACCCAGCCGTGGCCGACAGTAAAAACCGTGATATACTTATGATAAAATTGTGAATTTCGGTCTTATGTTTTTCCCGAACATTGCTACGTTCCGCGTTTAGATTGGTAATGTAACTGTCCACGCCAAAATGGTTTATAAACATATAATACTGTTAAGGTTATTGAGGCCTAATTAGATGGTTCTGATTATTACAAGGTTCAACCTTTCTAGTCGCGATCCCTTTAAGGGATTATTGTACTCATCATTAGAAACAACTTTTATCATGGGACCACCACTGAAATCGCGGAATAAAAATCTGCTGTTTCATGCAAATAATGACTTTAAATGTTTGGAAATGCTATTTTATTTTTTCGCAATTTCATGTTTGATCCCTTAATAAAAGTTGTTAATAATTATGTGTACAAGAAATAATCCCTTAAAGGAATCTGAATTGGAAGGTAGGACCAAGTTCAGTGTTTAGCTTATCAAAAAAAAAAAAAAAAGATTATTTAATAATGTGTTCTTTACATCCATCTATGCCATCGTGGCAATGGTCTGTGTATGTTAGGTGATACAGGATGTCTTTTATCGGCCATGATTTCAACCATCCCTTCAGTATTATGAGTGTACATGTTATTAAGACTCCCCACGTGCGACGTCAATAATACAAGAAACTAAAAAAAAAACGAATGTCATTCGATAGTTGCTAGTTGTACACTAATAATAGCGTAATTGTGAACCGTGAAAGTTTCAAACTATTTATAACAGTAAGTATTTATCAACTAGTAACATTTTGATCGATTTAAAATCTCTGACGCCTGAATGTCTAACTAGGCAAACGAGCTAACTGTGTTATTTTGTAACGAGAATTTTATTTTTATAACTTTGAAAAAAGGGCAATTTTCTTGTAAATACACTAATGGGTACATAAGAATGTTGAATATTAAAAAGGTACATTTCATTTATGATTCATATTTTTGAGAAAAATGTTGAACTAGTTATGTAAGTAAATATGTGCATGCTCTACTGGAGTAACATTTTGAATAATAAGATAATAAATAGAAGAGAACATTTTAATAAAAACGGTTCCAAGAAAAACTCACTAAGCGAAAGTAATGATACTTTATTAAATTGAAAGTAACATAATCAAGAATTTTCTCTTATTGCAATTTGATATATTTTTAAAGAAAAATGACTCCTACCTTGGTAACCAAAAATAATATATTAGATATTATAGTTAGAATAGAACAGTTTCTATTTTATATTTGCCGAATTAACATTATCGACGACATGCGTCCAATACCTCTTATCTTAATTGACAGGATTTTAAAGGAGAAAAAAAAAACTTTTTTTAAATTTATCTTGTAGGTATTCAGTCACTGAAAGTCCAAGTTTAATAATTTTTTGACATAATATTATCAGCCAATAAAATTATTCAAACATTTGGTTAGTGTAAGATAATTTTACAGCAGATGGCATTAAAATAAATTTTTGAGAAAAATGTTAGATAGCAGGTATTGGTTGCATGCAGTCGATATTATAATAAACGTGTACCTAACTTAATGCCTGTCGAAGTCGTTACAGACTACATTTACCTCGGACACAAACTCACACTCGGTAGTCAAAACCAAACCGCAGAGGTCGAGAGACGCATCTCCCAAGCATGGGCAGCTTTTGGTGCAAATAGCCGGATCTTGCGCGGAAAGTTATCCGTTGCCCTAAAGGTAAAGGTTTTCGAGCAATGTGTGTCACCGGTATTCACATATGCAGCAGAGACTATGACTCTTACGGAACTGTCTGCAGAAAAGGTGAGAGTAGCGCAAAGAGGAATGGAGAGAGCTATGCTCGGAATCACCTTACGTGACCGTAAGATGAACGAATGGGTACGGTCCAAGACGGAAACCCAGGACATAGTATCCATTATAGCCAGACGCAAATGGAGATGGGCGGGACACATTGCTCGAATGGAAAAGGAACGATGGACGCGGAGACTGTTGGAATGGCGACCACGTCAGCATAACAGACCGCGAGGACGACCACCTAAACGATGGGTGGATGACATTCGGCGACACGCAGGTCCGGATTGGATGGCAAGGGCTCAAGACCGCCAGGAGTGGAGGAATTTGGAGGAGGCCTACACCCAAAAATGGGTACAACATGGGCCGCAATGATGATGATGATTATGATGACCTAACTTAATAACAGGAACAGTGAACATGACTGGGGCATGTTTACAGCTCTGTTAAGATATCGTGTGCTAATTCGTTCAATATCAACCGACATTAAGAGTGAGATTCGAATGGAGATGCGAGATGTTCTTACAGAATAGCTATCGTGAAATTGATTCTTGAAAATGGTACCAAGTAATACATTAATGATTATGATCAAACACACCCACAGTCTGCCCCATAACTTGTTTGTCACTTTATTCCATCCAATGGTTGCCTGCAAGAAATCGCTTTATGCGATAAGGCTGCCCATTTGTACTTTAATATTGTAATCTCCGTACTTACAAAATTGTTATATTCAGGTGTACAATAAAGTATATAATAAATAAACAAATAAAATCAAAGATAATAAAATATGAAAATTAGATCTAAAGAAAGCAAAGATGATGATGTTAATTGCCTAAACGAAAGCCTATTTGATTTATTGATGAATATGCTTTTTGAATAAACCATTCTTAACCATTTCCGAATCCACTGAAAATGCGATACAGCGATGCGAGCACCTATTGTTACAAATATGAAAAACAATAGTAACGCCGCTTTTTGCTGCCGGCTGTGTGTGCAAAACAAATGTTTATTTAAGCTGTAAAATAGTGCGCGAGGGCCGATGCCTGTTAAGTGGAGAGGTGAACAAATAAACGAGTTAGCAATCGAATAAAGATTTTTTGTTTTTGTAAAAAGAATAGCGCGCTGCTTGATTCTTGAGGTTTTTCATAATACTCTGCAAGAGAACGGTTATGTGTCACAACTGCAAAGCTAAATGGGGGCAGAGAAAACTCGGCGACGAAACTATCTCATTACCGTTTTCTCTCTCGATATCTCGTTTTGTCTTCTGACAAGGACATAAAGGGTGGAGAATACGGATTTGTCGAAAGAATAATCGGGGACAAAACCATCTCTCGATTTTTCGTTTTGTCTTTTGTTTAGGAGACAAACGGTGGAGAAAACAGCATTGTCCATCCGCCGTACTAGCCCTGCTGGAGAGGCATTCTATGATTATAATATTTTAGTACTTTTTTCTACATAAATAAGCTCTTCCTTATCAACCAGATTGATGTTTTTTCATCAGATTTGTCAATAGTAACGTAAAGCACTTGTGGTTTCTCTACCACAAGTTAACTTGGCATGGAATGGTAATTGTAGTACTTTATGAGCAGCAAGTGGATAAGTTTTGAATTTTTATTATTTAACGTAGGAAAAAGGTAGGCATAGGCCATATATACCTATAAAGAACCATAGGGTTTTTCCTAAATAAAAATCACTTCGTTGTCATTCGGGATATTATGATTTATAAGAATGGATCAAGCGAAAACTATTTATTATCCTGTCTGTATTTTTAGAATTTCATGATATTATTTGCGGGAAATTCGTTTGAGAACTTCAATAGACGTTATATTTTCCCATAGTTTTTCCTTGAGCAATGATTGTATTGTTCATAAGGGACTAAAATGTAATAAAACTAATGTAAAAAAGGATGGTAGTAAATGTAAAGATTATATTCAAATTATACTAATAGTTACGACATAAACATTTCGCTAACGGTTAGCCTACAAATATACCTAATTATGTGAACATTGCTTACATCAAAAGAAAGAAGTATCGATGGATGCTTTTTATAAAGAAAACAAACTTGTTTTCTTAAAAAAAATAACACGCATGAAACTGGCTAAAAAGCAACCGAAAAACCGAACCGAGCAACCGAAAAAGCAAAAGAAAAGATGGCTTTTTAGCCATACTTTCATGCCGGTATTTTCTCCAGGACTAACTCACTTGGAACCGTACACCTAGAATCACGATTTTTTTAAAGCATTCGTTCTACCGTAGGACTGTTTAGTAGAACAAGTGGGAACAAACCCAAAGGTCCAGGTGAAATAATAACACTTTTGAATTTGAAAACCCATTTCTTCCCTTTATCCGTCCTTGTTATTTACATACTCATAATAATTACAATGACGAAGCGATAATTACGCCGTTGTCTTATAAAAAAGGTATTATATTATATCATATTATACGAGTATACCATAATATAATGAGTTTATGTGCGAATACAGGTATCTTGTTTCTTCGAATAGGTATATCGCGTCGAGTTTGTTATTCGAATAAAGTAACAAAGATTCATGAAAGATACGAACGAAATAATACTTAAAGCACAAAAGGACTCTTGTTATAACATGTTTTATGAAGTAAAAGGTCTGACGTCACACTGTTTGATGTGTGCGGGCGTTTCAGTGTATGGTGATCATATTTCGGCGAACGCTAGTTTCAAAGCGAGCAGCCTGCTGGGACAGATAACGTTGTAAATGTCAATCTCTGTAGGACTGCTCCATTTTGAGGGGATCAAAGTTCCGGGTAGGGATTATAAGGGTCTAAGATAAGCTTATTTTCCAAAGCCTAATTTTGTACCCACCTACTTCCTTTGTTGAAACGTTGATGAGTCGCGTTTTTGTGAATGTATCTGGGTCGAGTTCAGCCTCGTTCCTTGTAATGAAATTGTACAAATTAGAGAATCTCTTTTGTTTTCATTCATTCTCATTAGGTGTATTTTTGAACTGGACAGCTTACTGTTTGTGATTAAAAACCATAAAAGATATTTTTTATTGTTTCATGATTAAGTAGAAGATTCATTTTTAAGGTTATGAAAAGTCGCTGTAGCGAGTGAAAAAATGATTGGATTTTTATATTGAGATGGTGATTTTGATACCTACGGTTCTAAATATTTGTCATGTGAGTTCTTTTAGTTTAAGTACCTACTACACGGTTGTCAACCGACACCCAACGGAGGTAATCTTGGTTGGCGGAGGTTGAGTCTGTTTTAAATTTGGTTGCAAACTGCAGTATACACGGTTTCAAACTACCAAGGTCACCTCAGTCGGGCCTCGGTTGCCAACCGTGTAGCAGGCGCTTTAGTAAATACACGGGTAAACCAAAAATATTCTAAGTCTATGGGGTAAACGAAATTTTGCATGTAAAATAGAACGCACACAATCGCAGTGACAACGTGGTTATCTGACAGTTTACTTTAAAAATATTCAAGACAAGAGAGAGTACGTTGTATCATCTGATAAAAATGCATTGTTCCCAAATCTACAACAGTCCAATCTTTTTTAAGGATGGGTTAATTCTTTGTGAGATAAAAAATATTCTCAAAAATATTCAGTGTTTTTAGTGACAGAAACATGACGTATTATACTTTAAAAGATGTTTTACAATAGATCTAATAAATTAACCATTTTAAATTATTAATCTCTGTAATTATTATTCTTACGGTGTGTGTACCCCAACTGTCCGTACAAGATGGAGAGATGGATGATCAATCTGTGGCATTAAAAGCACACTTCGGGCCGGGGCTGGCGGCTAGTGAAAATATAAATTAATTAGTTCGTAACCAAATTACCCGTGACGAGGGTCACAAAAAAAACAATGTGCTCTTACACTTACCAAAAACCTTTTAACGAGCTCGCTGATGTTGAGCTCCGGTGTTATAATTTGTAACGTGTTATGATGGCCGTGCAAATGCTTGTCGCTCCTATTTTTTTGTAAAATGCTTGTGAAATACCGATCCCAAACGCTCGCGTACACTTGACTCAGATCAAATTAATAGGTATGTACAGATATTGGTGGTAAAAGGGGGTCGAACCCGTAAACCTTAGTGTAGAAAGCCAAGCACTCGCCCGCATAATATCTCAGTGCTCGTAAAATATAGGTAGGTACGTACAAAATCATAGAGAATTATGCAGTTAGCTACTCATCACAAAATAAATAAAACTAGCTTCCAAAAAAGTTTCAACACGATTTTAATTTGATAGATTAGTAAATATAAAAAGATTGGAAAATGCTTAAATGTATTCATCATAATTTGAATAACGAAAATTATTACAATATCAAAATACGTAAGGTAAATTATATTGAACGTTATTATTAAATAACTTTTATATTTTCCGACGAAGGTTTCAAGTCGTTCCTTCACAGCGGTCGTGGTCGCAAGGTCGCGTGTGAACAAAATTGTTGAAGTCCGAAGCCGAGTTAACATAATTATGTAGGTATGTCATGTAAAACTTAAATAACAAAACAACGTGAAACAACTTCGCGCTAATAGCGCTTCAGCAACTTTAGAAAATAGGGCACGAATTCGTTACCCAGTTGGCGCAGTTTTAATAACTTTTTATGTAAGCAAAAAGCTTCTGTTGCACTTCTTCATTAAGAACTTATTATTTTAAGTAATTTTTAATAGAAATAAAATATCAACATTTTCTAAATGGCTATATAAAGGAGCCGTTGCAAAGTTTTAATGGAAAAGTTTTTTAGTTCAAAACAACACGGTTGGAGTGCACTGTTAAATAATTGTTAAAGTATGTTTTTTGTAGCGGTTAAAGTGCTGGTTTCCTTTAAGAATTGAAAGAAACAAGGCGACGCTGTTGTTAGGAATTTGTCATGTAATGTTTCTATTAAAATGTCAGTTGTCTTTCCGAAAGTCATCTATCATTCTGTGGAATCATAGATAAAGTAATAGGTTTATATAATCTAAGTGTGGAATAGTAATGGCATCGTAGACAGTTAATCTATCTACGGATGGCATTTTTAGTATTTGTATGTTTGTAACTGACTTTAAAAAAAGGAGGAGGTTCTCGACAGTTTTCTATATTCGTTTGTATATTTTTTATGTATGTGTATGTTCAAGAATAACTACGTCATTTTTGTTTGAAAGAGTTTTCTCGCGAAACGGTCCCATATAATATTAGTGAAGATCTGATGAAGACCTTCGGATATAGACAATGGAACTCCTCAACGGATAACAGCAAAACATTCGCGATGGGCATTTTGCTATCGTCTTAGGCTTGTGTACTTGTTTATTCCACTAAAAATGGACAAATATATAAATTTAAAAATAAATAAAAAGTAAAAACCGACTTCGAAAACGTAAAACGTAAAAAAAAAATCATAAAAATCTTCACAGCTTTTGAAGTTCACCTGTAATTCTTCAATGCAAATTAGCTTGGCATCGTCTTAAGTACCTATGTGTTGAAAACTGTAGGTAATGGAATATCCCACGAATTCACGTTGTCCAAAAAGCAACTAAATTCTAAATGCTACTGCCCATATTCACTTACTTTGGTAACACACATGCAAAGCTTCTTCAAATACCATACACAGGCAATAAAGTTCGCCCTGACATCTGACGGACTGACGTTACGTAAACGACGTCGCGTAGTGTGGAGGCACCTTTAAATAAATCCGACCACAAGATAATAAAATGTAAATTACTGTGCCGTAACCTTTTTTACCGAAAAATCCTTGTTACGTCGTGAACTTAACATAGATCGTTAGGAGTTTTCAATCTGCTATTTAAATGCTCCCGCTTCTTTTATTACGAGGAACAAAAATTTACTCTTCGCGCCACCCCGACGTCCCTTCGTTTCTTAATTGTCTCATAAAACAAAGGGAATGAACCGTTTTGCGTCCCCAGTACTCCCATTTTGCAAGAGAGTTTCGTAACCAGTTCAGTCTCCGAATAATGCTTCAAGATTTTTTTATTTGAATAGAGCTCGGAATATTGTTGAGTTTTACTTTTACTATCACAGTTGCTAAGAAAAGTACAAGTTGGTTCATATTGCTTTTTTCTTTGTCACATTAGAATAGCTAGACTGAGAACTACAGTTTTATCTGTATTCATAATATTTAAACGAGACACTTGTGTGTTCCCTTTTATTATTTTATCATACATAAATCGAGTCTGAGTGCGAAACAAGATTGTGAAACGAGAGTAGGAACTGCGTCCAAGAGACAGCTTCCTGATGTCGAGACTCTCTTAGAAGATTCCCTTTCATTGCGTCAACTTAATCCCTGACATAAATTATTTCACCCTGGATTTGAATTTCCCTTTGAGCTCGACGAAATATAGATTTCGAGGAAATTCGAGGTCACATGCTACTAAAGAATTCTTTTTAGTATTTTTTTAAATCCTCAAATTCCAAGTCGCTATCGCAGCGGTACTAAGCCACCGTAAACATTTTGCCGGAATAGAATTCGTTTCAAGTAAGACTCTCATACCAATTCAACTCAGTTATTCAGTTGACTTTAACATTCCTTATTACGTTTTTCTTTGTGATAATAGATATTGAAGGCTCCTTTTTCAAGTAAGAAAAATAAATGCGTGTAAACAAATGGTTTTCGGTTCATCTAAATGAAATCGTGTTTTATTATAAAACTAGCGACCCGTCCCCGGTTTCGCACGAATGCAGTTTCTCTACTATCCTTACATTCAATATGAAAGTATTATACATAAAAAAATTACTCTTGAATCACTATATCTATTAAAAAAACTGCATCAAAATCCGTTGTGTAGTTTTAAAGATCTAAGCATACATAGGGACAGACAGTGGGAAACGACTTTGTTTGTATGTAGTGAAGAAGCTTAAGTTTTGCATTTCTTTCATACATACAAAATCATGTATCGACGTTACTAGTCAAGACGAAAAAGTACGTACAGAGACAAAGGTCTTATTTAGAGTATATGTCCATTTCAGTCCCAAACAGTTGTTTCAGGAATAATTAGCAAGTGGGTACTGTAGGTAAATAACTACTTATACCTATGTGGTATGCTCTTAGTACGTCGAGCTTTGAAGCTCTCTCCAACATAAGTAGCCATCAAGCTAGTGTTGTTCGAGTGTGCCGTCTGTATATAATAGTTACAGCTAAGTGGAACACTGCATCACTAGTAAAGGGAAATTCTCCCTAAATTCAGGCAACATTAATTCTCGAGGATTATAAGTTTATTGGGGCATCTTAATTTAAAATTCAGTTATAATTCTATATAATAAACGCAATTTGACAGCACCTAATAATTTTATGGCGAGTCTTGTATATACTGGTGTATATATTTTGAAGGCAAGCGAGCTTTTCCGAGGGTTAAGAGTGATAAAGAAAATACTATAGAAGGTCCTATACCTCCCTAGTCCCTATCCCTTCAACCTCTCCGCTCGTTTAAGGTCCGATTAAATTGATAACATAATAGATTTCCAGGAACTGGTGGTCAAAGAGGTAAGGGATTATTAGATTTATCATTATGAATAAGTTTTACTATGGGCCCAAACATGAAGTCGCGAAAAAAACTTGGTGATCCGTACGAATAATTCAGTATTACTCGTTTATACTTTATGGAACAGTTGATATTTTTTCGCGATTTCAGGTTTGGTCCTATTGTAAAATTTGTTCATAATGATGAATACAAACACCCCTTAAAGGGATCGGTACTAGAAAGGTAGGATCTTATATATTTAATGACTTTGAACCGAATACGTCGATCATTTCGTAAATTATTATCAGATTTCTAAGACATGATAGAAGTTATCTAATAACTAGCTGAACTTCGTACCACCAATAAAAGAACTGTGCACCTACCTACCCTACCCTACCTTACATTACCCTACCCTACCCTACCCTATCCTACTTTCTCCTTCCTATTATAACAAACACAACAAAAAAGAATTAGCGAAATTGGTCCAGCTGTTCACGCGTGATGACGTAACCAAGAGAAATAGGGATTCATTTTTATATATACAGGGTTATTTGTAAAACACCGGCAATGCTTTAAGGGGTGAAACTACTCATCAATATGAACAACTTTTACTATGGGACGAACCATGAAATCGCGAAAAAAAAATTCAAACTTTTCATACAAAAGATTAACCTTGCTCCATCAAAATGTATGAAAAGTTTGAATTTTGTTTCGCGATTTCATGGTTGGTCCCGTAGTAAAAGTTGTTCATATTGATGAGTAGTACCTACCGTTAACAAAATTAAAATTATAATATTTGTAGAGCATAAGAATTGGGGCGCAGAACATGGCTCATTACTGATAAATGTGAAAAATAAATATAATACGAGGGCGATGACCTCGGGTAAATTAATTGTTCTCAGAGTTACTAATTACTATGCAGATAGAACTCTTAGGAAACGTATTCCTTACCCATTCCCACAGTCACTGTTTGTGCAGTTTTCTGGGACATTGTATCTAGTTCATAAGCAAATATTGTATGGTTACTAATAAATAAATAAAATAAAACATAGAGAGTAATTTGTGTAAGTGTATTGGGGTGCTTTTAATAGCCCACCTGGTAACTAATGCCGGTTTAGTAGCTCGGTGTGGGTGCGTCTAGTCGCCTGTCGGACAGATTGACATTATCCTGGCTCTAGCCGTGGCATTCTGCTCGAAATGTCGCGCTAAACATGCAAACTATTATTCAGTACGGTGAACGTCGTTACTTTTAGCAAAACACCATTTGTAGGTACATCATTGTTTTTGTTTATTTGGCAAAGAAGTTTGAAACATATATTTTTTGTATAGTTTATAAAGTCTGTATCAGATTAGAAGTACAAATAAGCTTTCTATTTTTTGTTCCAACTCCATAATCGTTTCATCACTATTGAGGATTGTGAC